>CM077116.1:333149299-335900133 GCA_039619475.1 Icerya purchasi | reverse complement strand
TTTAATTTATTCATAAATCACAATTTTTTTTTTTTTTGTTTTTTTTTTTTGTTTAAATAATTTGCGGGTCCCACAAGGCACTAGCCCGTCTGTGGGTTCCCAACATAATTATATTATTTATTTGTTTAATATAACATCAACTTATGTACTACTTTATGTTACAATATAGAAATTGTTAGCTTATATCTTACTATATTACAAAATCCACACTCTCATTATTTATCATATATGTTACAATTATATCACCATCTGAAATGTTACTTCTTATTATAATGTCTTAAATATTAACTTATATATACTATAATTTTTATAAAACTAACACTCTCTCATTAGCAGCTTAAAAATGGAGATCGTAGAGAGTCTCATATCAATGTTATCAATATATATGTGGTTTTTACTATTATTACGATACAATTTTCTTTTTTTTTTCTTTTTTTTTTTTTTTTTATATTTATTTATTATTATTATTATTACTTTTATATTTCTATATTTCTCTACACACCATGCTATCAACCAAATTCTAACCTTGTTTTTCCATCTCTCTAGATTTTTTTCATTTCGAATTTCTTTTGGTATGTTCCCCATTAATTTAATTAATACCTCTTCTTCTACATTGTCTATTTTACTGTTAATCCCCCTAGTTCGTATATAACAAGGTTTATCGCAATTTCTAGTCCTGTACGTTCTTGTTCTAGTTGGTAACTGCCTATCTTCGAGTTTAGCATACTCAGTAATTTGCTGTAATAATATAACATTTTTGCTGACATTTCGTTATTTTTGTTCCACCAAGTGATGTTATCTAATGCGTCCGTCTTGTTCTCGTTGTGTAAGACCAGTTTTAGACATTTTTTTTGTAGGCTATTGATTTTCCTCATTTCTGTAATTTTCGCCTCACCTCAAATTCCGATTCCGTATTTAATTCTTGACATTATTACAGCTTCGAAATATAATCTTAGGCTTTTGTATGTCATACCTTGTTTTAATTTGTATAGTGCTGGAATAGCTTGTCTAACTTTACCCACAATGTTGTCTATATGGTTTCTCCATGTTAGACCTTTGTCTAATGTTATCCCAAGGTATTTAAATTCATTTGCATTTTCTAACTTTTCACAACCACATATTTCCTTACTATCTAAACACTTTGTATTATGTAAAATTAATTTAGGAACGAACGTTCTAAACCGGCTTGGCGTTCTTATATGCATCACTTTAGTTTTTTTAGCATTAATTAATAATTTTTTTAAATTCTTTTTAAGATAATATATAATATATATATATATATGTATAACTTTAAGCTAATCGATTACCTTAGGCGGCAAAAAAAAACAAAAAAAAAACCAAAAAGCCGTCAAGAATATACTCGTACAATATGAAATTTAAAACGACCTCAATAAAAAATTCCCAACTTGTCACCGGATACAAAAGAGTGAAATTCAAAACGTAAAATAAAACGCAGAAGCTCCTTCATAAAACTAAAAAAAAAAATTACTGTTAAAAATCATTTAAATTCGCTTTTTTAGGCGAAAAACTGAAAAAACAAAAAAAACGGCTATTCACGTAAGCAATAATCCGAGTAAAAACGTTGAAGAAATTAAAAAGTATCCTAAACATACGCATAAAGGACCGCGCTTCATAGGAAAAATATAGCCGAGCTTACAACCTTATATTCAGACTCTTGCGGCGCTAAAAGCTGGAAAATTTTGAAAAAATATTTTTTTTTTCCAGGGCATGTGATATGTCGTTGGAAAGATATGTCAGGAACGGAACAGTATTTCATTCCTTAACAAAAATGATTTCGACGTTGTTGAAAAGTTTAAAAAAAACGCGAAAAATGACGACCTTTGCAGCGCAGAAAATCAGATTTCCCTGTTTTGAATGTAGTTTGTATTATGTAAATGAAAAATTATAGAGTTTTACCTTTAAGGTAACATACGAGGAATCTTCGCGCATGAAACATCATGCTTGACTGAATTTGTTGTTTTTTTTCCGGATACCGATAGAAACTACAATATGCTATTTAAATATACATTCAAAAACTGAAAGTATAAACGAATCGAAACAAGAAACAACAAAGAGTGAGGAATGGAAGCGGGGAAAATTAACTTTAAGGAATCACGAGTAAAGAACGGAGGAGACAAAGCGAAAGAGAGTATACTGATGATCACGAGAAAGATGCAAAGAACAATAAAGAAAATAATTCTATCATAATATAATTACTATTTTTTTCCCTCATTATTATTTCTTAGCTCGACCGTTCTGTTATTTGAAAACTGAATAAATTTACGTGCGAGTCGCCCAGATTTCCGAAGAAAACCGGCAATGCCCAAGTTCTGCTGCCCAGTTCGTTTCAGTCCTATCAATATAGACTAGGCCTTTTAAATATTCATATTTTTATTATTATTATAAAATAATATTTCTTTCTTTCCAAGGTTCACGAAAAAAGCAAAAGAAGTAAATAAATGGTCGATGAACGATCATCCGATAACTTTGGACGCACTTTTTTCTGTTATCTGCAATCCATCTTTCCCTAGTCGCCAATTATTTTCCCCTTTTCGACATCGTCTCGTCCTACATCAGTCACTTAGTAAAGAAATCGACTCTCTTCCCACTTCTCTCAACAGTCTTTAGTTTAATTCCTCTACCGCTAAGCTAATCGAACTTGCTCGAAACCAGGCACGTCTACTTTCCAGATTTTATGAAACAATGGCGAAAGAGAAGGAGAAAAAAAGCAAATTAATCGGCTAACGAAAAATGAGTTTGCAAAATGAAAAAATAAACACACATTCTTGCATTGTCCTAAAATAATGTACTCTTCGCTTCGAAACGACTTTAATGAAGACGAAAAAATCTAGTCGATGCCTTCAATAGACAACAAAAAAACTACACTCTAAACGAGATCGAACGAGACTATTAAGCCATGATCTTCTTCGAAGAAAAAAAAATTAAAAGGTAAAAAATGTAACGAAAAAAAGACCATCATTAACAGGTATGTAAACCATTTCTGCATATTCCGCTATTTATTGATTAATTCCATAAATCACTTTTACAACTTTTTTATCATCTGTCAGTGAAATCCTGTAACACAGTTATCCATTCGTACGCTGACGGTAGTTTTTGTAAAATATACTTTTCGGAAAAGTCCGGAGCAGCTTCGGTTATCACAGTTGATATGGCATTACACCAAAAACGCAGACTTTGCTAGCCGCCATAATCCTAAGCAGACTGAATCGAGCACAATTCCGTACTGCATGATTGTGTATCTTTGAACGTGTTTTCCTTTCAACAGCATCATGCCTCTTTTATCGTTCCACCGGCGATATGTGTACCTGAACAATATTTACTGACATGACTATCGATCTGGTTGAATCAATGTTGACCAATTACACTTCAGCCGGTACACAGAAGTATCGGTTTTTAAGTTAAACCGTTTCACATAGAGCATCGGGTATAAAATCGCTATTTGTTGTAGACTCGTTGTTGCAGACGAAACATAGACACGGTATTAATAGTTACAAAAAAAATAAAAGTAAAACAGAAAACGAAATAAAATCGACCATGAAAATGATTACATTACCAAAACAATTGTAATGCACGGACATATGTATCCGGCGAAACTGTAGCTCTATATTCATAAATTTTGATATAATTTTTAAAGTTCTCTTTCATAATATAATACCTTTTTTGATAATAGTTTATTATCCTATCTCTTCAATTTTTATCGATTAGTGTTCGATTAGAAATCTATTAATATCGCTCTGAAGTGTTATGCAATAGAAAAACATTATAAGCAGGTTTCTGTTTAGTTCGTTTTCTATTATTCATCTCTTCATCAATATTGAATTACCTTAGACATTAATTAATCCGCATTAAATCCGTGTAACGATGTGTTGCCATTTACGTAATGCTATAATATCACACGGAACTATTTTCACTTGTAACCGTTGCAAATATCAATTTTACCTCTTTTTTTTTTTTTAAGGCAGAAATTAGACACGCGAAAGAAACTGAATGCGGTGTTAGTTAAAAAAACAATTGCTTAATAATAGAAAATTTTTAACACAGACACTAGTCGAAAAAATAGTTCCCTCGCCAAATAATAATAGAAACTACGAAAATTCTTCAAGACGTAATTTATCCAGTATTGCAAAGTTTTCAAAAACGAAAAAAACTCAAAAACCAAAGTGCGGTAATAAAACTAACGACGTTATTATTCATAAATCGTAATTGGATAAAAACAATTAAAATTACTGCTCTAGTAACTCTGAAAAAAACATATTGGCACCCGCGACTAAAAATTCTTTTGAATTACCTGAAAAAATCTTAAAAAACCGAAAGATTTTAAAAACATTGCTCTTTCCTTATATAAAAAAGATATTTTGTGTTAATCAGGCTTACGAAAAAAATTATAAACTCTTTCAATAAATAATGCGCCTCATATAAAAGTAACTAGCTCAGCTTATTCATTTAGATTATACAACTTTAATAAAATTAAAAAAGAATTCTCCGCTTCAACGATGTACCGGTATCTTTTTTAATCGGTAAAAATGCACAGGTTAAAATATTTAAAAAAAAAAAAGAAAAAAGAAACGAAAAATATTCAGATAATTCTGTAGCGACCAGCTGATATATACAAATACTTAATTAAGATGGTTAGTTGCGGGGGATTCAGACGTACGTCAATGGAAATTAACGAACAAATA
The DNA here is from genome assembly GCA_039619475.1 of Icerya purchasi. Taxonomy (NCBI): domain Eukaryota; kingdom Metazoa; phylum Arthropoda; class Insecta; order Hemiptera; family Monophlebidae; genus Icerya; species Icerya purchasi. The sequence goes on along the minus strand of CM077116.1, from coordinate 335,895,433 downwards.
GAAAACAATTAAGAGAAAACTAACGAATCGCTGAGTAGTATCCAAAAAATGGGGGGAAAAATATTTTGGTGCGGCTGTGCTGAGGCACAGGGCCGTTGATTTAACGTGAAACGCCTATATCGGTTTAAGTATTTATATAAATTTATATTAATTACAACGTAATTCTTAGGCTACCCCCCATTCGAAAAAATGCCCCAAAAAAATGTCCCACAAAAATCCTATTATAACATTTAACTTTCATTATATAAAATTAGGACATTTTTTCGTTACATTTTTCGTTACATATTTCATTACATGAAATTGTGACATGTTTTAAATAACAATACATAAAAATTTATATAGATATGGATATATATACATATATATAAATATATATTGTTGTAAACCTTTCCTTTACTGCAACACTGATTTCAACAACCCTATTCCTTCCAGGTATCTTAATTTTCGGGCGTCAGAGACGTCAAAGCGACTCAATAAAAAAATTAATCTCTTGCTTAACACGTAAAAATTCGATAGAACGACAATGATGCTGGCCTCAGCGGTGAATCTAAGCTCACGGCAATAAACAGCGATCACACCGTCCGACAGCAAATAGACAATTATCATAAGCAGATTTACTCCAGTCGATGCATGTGATATCGGCGCTGTTCAAGCCCGAACCCCGCTAGTGTAGCTATTTAATCGCAGATAAATATTTAATAATAATAATAATAATAATAATAATAATAATAATAATAATAATAATCGATTTATGTTACCGTAATTTCCGAAAGTGTTCAGTGCAAAATTTCCGTCTCACCTGCGGGCAACAAGTACGGAATTCCTTAATTATTTCTTTTAAGTTGATTCTCTGTTTTCATTGTTATTTACTTTAAAGTTACGTTACTTTCTCGCATGAATTCACTATTTAGAATATAAATTATAGTTGAAACGATAACACAGAGAACAGCCTAGCCAGATTTTAGGTTAATTTTTATTATTTATTTTTAATCATAATAAATTGCTCTTAAATAACGACACCAGCATTCGTAGTTTACAACAATATAAATATATCAATATATAGATATATATATATATATATAAATATATGCAGTGAAAAATAATATTCGTTACGTTGCGCGATTTCGTTTCACGAGCGATTTTCAAGACGTTTCACGTTAAAAAAAGATCCGAAAATAATTGGCTAGATGTCAAGCTACTGATAGACTTTATCAACCACTTGACAAAAAAACATCTCATTACGAAAAACTTCAATGATGTTTATGCAATTTTTTTTAACAAGTACGAAAGATGTTAAAATAACAACAGTGAAACTAGAAGAAATTCGCGGTGTAGTTGGTTATTTCGTTCGGGGCTAAAACCATGTTCGAATACCGCTGGTGCACATTATAACTTTCAAAAAGTTCACTCGCGATGGGTTAACGTCCATAGTTGACGCGCCTTCACTCGAAAAAAAAAGAACAAAAAAAAAAACTATAACACAGAACCTCTCGCCAAAAAATAATTGACAAAGAATCAAAATATCTCAAAACCACTTAAAGATCGATAAGACAAAAAATTACAGCAATAAGAAGATACTTTGCATCACTGCACGAAAAATTTAACAATAAAATCAATAAAAAGGCAAACACTTTTTTGAAAAACTTTTAATAAGCAAATAAATAAAATATCGAAACGTTTATTAATAAAAATGGAATTCGGTGTAATAGATCGCGAATAATAATAATATCAATATTAAATCGTAGATAAAAACTAATATCGTGGTAAATTAAATTGTTAAGGTTAAAAAATTTACAGCGAAAAACAGAAAACAGTCAATTAAAGAGATGTCAATTGTATTGCAATTGAAAAATGTTTTTGCGAACTGCAAAACTCCGATCCGGCATTCAAATGAAAAACTCTAATGATGATTATTATTTTTGGTGTAAATTCGAATGGAATCATAATTAAAATTGCGATATTCAAAAATTAAAGCGAAGAAACGAAATTGGTGAAGCCGAGAAACTACGGTGAAACTGTAAAAATACAAAAGCAAACAGAAAACGAAGCAATTAACCGAATTACTACAGTATACTTGTGTAAAAATAACAATAAATTAAATGACTTATAAAATACAATTCAGACGCTAAAGGAAAATAAATGCATGGGGGATTAAAAAGGGTTAATTAGTAGAAACTAGCTAGTCTAAGAAATGCACAGTGCAAGCCGTATAAAATTATCGCGGAGAAATATAAAAAATTTAAGTAAAAGAAGCAGACGAAAGTCGTACAAATAATTAAAAAATTTAATAATAAAATGGCAAATGTTATCTCGCTCGAATTTCAAAAATAAAACGACAGAAATAATAAATAACTATTACATTTTAAATTATTAATCTCATTCAAAAATTGATTTCTTTCCTGAAGTATGAGAGATAGAATAGCTATATATATATATATATATATATATATATATATATATATACTGTTAAATAAATGAAATGAAAGAACCCTCATCAAGCCTACAAACTCATAACGTTACTCTCTAATATCAGAAAGAAGACCTGAAAAATCGACAGGATAATAACAAAATACTCCAATAATGTAAAAAGTAAATCGGCCGAAAAAACTATTGCAAAAAATTAGACATAATAATTAGTCGTCAGAAATAATTTAAAAATGATTAATATACCCTAAAAAGTTTCTCGAGCAATAGAGAAATTATATTCCATAATAACGAAGATAATGAAGTATTTAAAACGGAACTTTTCTTACACCTACATTATCATACTGCAATGGCAAATAATGAACTAAACCTTGTTACGCGGATGACATTCTAATAATTGCAGATGTAAATAAGATTGAAGAAATTCATCGTGTATAAATCAGAGACACAATCAATAACTTATATGTAGCTCCCTATTTAAATCCGGAAAAAACGAACACACTATTGATAAGAAGAAAACAGGAACACGGGCCCTGGTCATAAAGGCATCGAGGGTAACGAATTGGCCGATGCTTGAGGCTAAGGTTGCTTCCCGATCCCGCCTTTACTTTAAAAAGATCCCTAGTACCAATCTAAGTAAGAAATTTCACTTTAAATTTTGGTCGGATATGTACCCCTCCTCTTTTACTATTGATAGTTCCTTCTACCTCTCAATTAAACCTAACCTATTTAGTAATCCGTGGTTCTCAGAATTCCCTTCTCTTCCACGTTCTGCTATTGTCCCTATTATTCGCCTACGCTTTAATCACACTTTATTGCCCTCTTTCCGCTATCGTCTCTCTTTGGTTTGCTCTCCCCATATTGTCATCTATATCCGAATGAGGAACTTATCTGTGTGATGCTAATCACATTTTCTTTGAGCGTTCTGCTCTTTCTGTGCAGGAATGCTCTTCCCTTTATTTACTCCTCTTAAAAACTTCCTACTCCCTATTATATCCTGTCCTTTCCTTCTCGGTCTGTTGTTCCTGCCATTGGTTCCTTTATTTCTGCCATTTCCGATCGAAATCAGTTTTAATTAGTTAACTCTTCTTCCTATCGTTTCTGGGTGAGGTCCCTGGTTGACGAGACCATAAAAAAAAAAAACAAAAAAAAAGGACAGAAACACGGGATATATAAAGAACAGAAAGAGATTAAAAATACCTATAGATTTTTAGATAGATGGAATTTCAGTAAATACGTTGACTGAATGACAAAGCAGGAAAAAGTATTACGTGAAGCCATTAGCTTTACATAATGAAAGTTTGACTTTTTTTTTTCTTCTATTTCAGCCTCTATGGACTAAAACAACGCAGTCTTCATTTTGCACCTTGCCCGTTTTTCTTAACATCCTTTTCCGATATTTCTTGAGCCCTTAACATTAAATGCATAAATTGCTGAAAGCGATCATTTTTGACTTTCTCGGTTCATTTTAAGGTTCGAATTAATAACTCTTTACGGAGGAAACAGGTTTTGTCGAATTCAGTAATATTTACCAATTTCATGTCCTTTTGGCATTCATCAAGCCATTTAAGTCTTGTTTTTTCGGTTTTCATAAATTCACAAATTCTTTTGCTTAACTTATTATCCTGCCTTCAGATATTATCCGTTAAGTAATAATCTTCTATTCCGTACTGATATGTAGGCAACGGCTCTTTCTTGCTGCATAATTTATCGTTTGATATCTATTTGAAACATCGTTCCATTTTATTCTCCTCGTCCAATGTTCCTTACAATTCCACGTTATCTTGTATTTCTAATTGATTAGTTAATCCTTTTGTGTTAAGATTTGGCGTTTCTGATGTGTACAATCCTTCTGGTTTAATAACTGTCTCAGTTTTGTATATTCGTTTTTTTTTGTTTCCCTTTTTTTTTGTTATTGTAGACATTCTTCACAAAATGATGATATATGCCCGGCTTAATTTCAATATGTTTATTGCTTCTCCTTCTAATCTTTTTTTTTTTTTTTTTTTGTGGGCGCGCCAGCGGCGTTGACCCAACAACAAGAAAACTAAGCTAAAAAGCTAGATAACTAGGCGGTCCAAAATGGACGCAACAAAGGACAGCAGTGCGGACACCACAAAATATGAAGGAAAGGAGAGGATAAAAGAAGAGTTATAGGGAGTTGGGAGACCTAATGACAGGAGCTGACTGTATAAAAGGGAGCGTTTGTTACGAAGAGCAGGACACTCGAAGGAAATGTGATCAGCATCACATGTACGAGGAGGATCACAATCATGAAGAGAATAATCAGGAGAAGGCGACAGAGCAAATCGAAAGCGAAAGAAGGGGAGGAGAAAATGATTGATCCGGAGACGAACTAGGGAGACAATAGAAGAGCGACGACCAAAAGGAATAGAATTGAACCAAGACAGGGAACGAGGAATCGGCTGAATAAAACGGTAATGCGAATGACGATTAGAAAATAGGGAGGGATAAATATCCCGCCAAAGTCTGGCGTGATTGGAGGTGGATAAGGAAAGGATATCCGAAGAAGGGAAATTCTAATCGATCTTGTTGTAGTATAACTTCTAAATATTTAAACTTTGTAACTTGTTTTATTTTCCCAACGCATGTATTAATCTGAATTGTCTCTAATATTTGCCCAGTTGGTTTTTCCAATAGATATTTTGAGTCCTACGCATTCGGAGACATTTACTAATTGATTAATCTTTTTTGTTGCTGAAGCAAAGTCGTTAGCGAAGAGTCTAGATTGTTTTTAATATTTGTTATGTAGTTCGGTTTTTCCGATAGATATTTTGAGATCTGCGTATTCGGGGAGACTTTTATTAATTGGTTAATTTTTTTTTTTTTTGTTGCTGAAGCTATGTCTTTTTTTTTTTTTTATTTATTTTTATTTGGGTTCGTCAGCAAGGATATTAGCCCAAGAAATGGGAGTAAAGAAAAAATCAGATTCTTATGCGGCGTGAAACATTCAACAAGAATGTGTCAAACCCCTGAACGACAGAAGGAGAAGAAAGGGACAGAATAAATGCAGGTACTGGATGTTCCTTTGTACATCGCCAGCAAATCATCAGCTATGCGCTTCCAATGGAATTGTCGGTAATGTCGGCCGAATTAATTGCGATCAAATTAGCCATCGAATCCGCCATAGATCAGAATTATGATCGTATTATCGTATTCACAGACTCATTACAGGCCGACAATGCGATTAATGAATGGCATGCTACCCTGAAAAACCCGATTGTTCAACAGATACATTACTTGTGTGTTAGCTCGACTATGAACATAGTAATATGTTGGCTACCAGGACATTCAAAGATAAGTGGAAACACCACAGCCGACTTAGCTGCGAAACAAGCAATAGGGAAATCCACATTATTATCGGTTGCAGTCCCAAGGAAGGATCTTTACAAAGTTACGAAAACCCAGTTTCAGCTACAATGGAGCCGTTCCTGGGAAGAATTGTCGCTTGAAAATAAGCTGAGAAGAGTCAAGCCTACTACTGCGCCTTGGAACATCATCATGGCTTCAAGACGTGATGACGTTGTATTAACAAGACTGCGCATCGGCCATACAGCACTAACGCACAAGCACCTTTCGCTCCACTCTGCCAATACTGTGGCCAAGGTCCTTTAACAATAGAGCATATCCTTTCCGACTGCACCCAACATTCAATCTATCCCCATACTACTATCCAAACTGCCTTATCCGATGATCCCCATGAAATCAGAAAAACACTATCTTTCCTCAAACAAAATAATATCTATAGCTTAATTTAATCATATCTTAATATTTGGTGTCTTTGGCCACAGTAGCAGTACACGGCACCACACAAAAAAAAAAAAAAAAAAAGAATGTGTCAAACCCCTGAACGACAGAAGGAGAAGAAAGGGACAGAATAAATGCAGCGCAATAGGGAGTAAGAACACTGCTTGATAAGAGAAAGGAGTACAAGTAAGATTGTTCAGATGAAAGTGATGAGCATTCGAACATTATGTGATCAGGATCATATACAAAGTGGCTGCTAGGAGAATGTAAAGGACAATATGGAGATGGCGTGAGAGAGAATCGGAAAAGCGACGAAAGATGCAAGCTGTGCCTAAAGCGGAGGCGGCTCAGCGAAGGATTATTTCTAATATTTGTCATGTATTTGGTTTTTCTGAGAGATATTTTGAGACCTGCTACGCATTCGGAAACTTATATTACTAAGAAAGAAAAATTCATCGTTTGATGCTCTCTGTTCTAACGAAGAAAGAAAAGAATGAAATTCAAAGACTGGAAAATCTGATAAAACATGATATCAGCTTACAGAATGTTAAGTATCAGTGGATGTCATCATCCCTCGGGAACAAAGCGAATTGAAAACAATTAAAAGTAAGTTCGCCGACAAAAAAAATCACAATGCAAAAAGTTTAAAAAAAGTTAAATATCTAGAAATTAACTACGATACGGAATTAATTCGGAAAACGAACAAATGCAATAAAGACAGATACAAAAGCAAATCACCTCTGATTTCTACGTAATTTCTATCAGGACAAACTTAGCCGAGAGTATGTATACTTAGAACGAAATAACCAATGTTAATAAAAATGCGAAGAGTGCCGAACAGGAACTGATTCAGCCGATGATCATACTTTTGCGCATCGTGATGAATTCCGTCAAAGCTGAATCTCTGAAGATAAGAGAGAGATTAAAAGTCAATGCGAACAATACAGCGTACCTTACTAGTGTGTATATTAATAAAAACAAACAAAATAAGAAATAAATTTTATTAAAAAAACTTTTCATGTTTAAAGTTTATCTCTTTTCACCTCTGAAGATTCTAAATTTGGGGAAACATTCGATCAAACTGTGTTCCTTGTTCTTTTTTTAAGCCAAGGCACTTATTTAAATATAATATTACACGAATGTTGTAAAACCATCCAATTAAACCTTTTTTTTTTGTCTCATTTAAAAATTTTTGTAAGTATTATTATTACGATGTTTTTTAAAAATTCTTTAAAGTATCTGAACCAATCTATATTTTAGGCTGCACAAATTCAATTTTATCCTCATCTATCCAGCATGTTACATCCCCGTTGTTGATGCAATTATCTGATTCTGTAATATTGAACCTTTCAAGGTATTTTTTTAATAATACTTTGTAAAAACTTGCTGTATAACATATGTTATTGAGTCTTTCTTTAATCGATGGAAAAACATCTTTTGCTAATTCCGTCTTCTTAGCCCGACATCAGATCTGAAAATTTTCCGTACATTCCTTTTACAATAAGACAAGAGTTAATTAGAGAACAAAGAAAAAAACCTTCCCGTTTACATGAATAGTAACGGAAAAAGAGAACAGAACAACTTAAATGACTGTGTAAAAGTGTGAATGAGCAAGCTAGGTTAATAAATAATCGTCGGAAGCTCGCTAACTGAAAGAAAATTTCCAAAATCGACTCTAATGAAATATACACCCACACTCTGTCACATCAAGTTCAATTGGCGCGACAAACCAGGCCAAACTCAATTTTCAAACTTGCCGATGGAATTGGAACTCTGTTCGAATCGTTTACAGTTCGCGAACAATTTGTACGAAAAAACGGTCGGATTTCTCCTTTGATGTTCGAGAAACGTTTCAGTTTCATCCGATAAAATAAACACAAGATGCATGCGGCAGCGCTTTATTGTTATAACTTGGAAAGCGCGAACCGTTCGAAACAGTTCCTGTTTCAATTTCGCTCGTTCAAAATATCACCGGCTAGTTAGTATCTAGAAATGTTGATGATAAAAACGGCCTCTCAAACAAAAAATAATCCCGTTCGCGATCGATCTTTGTTTTTCTACAATAAACCTAGAACAAAATCATGAACTCTATTCATATCGGTAAAAGAAGCCGAGACTAACTAAGAAGTTATTATTATCGTGTTAAAAACGAAATCGATTAGGTCATTTTTTCCGAAATTAACTGAAATGAAGTTTAGATGGCACACCCTCATTATAACTGTGAACGAATTTCATTGGAAAGAAATTCTTCATATCCAAAGAGCTCTTTAGAAAAATGGATCGCGAGCTAGTCGTGTAAGAAGACAACTACAATAATGCTACTGAATTTGTTTTTTCTTTTAAATTATATTATTTTTACGTGAAAAATACTTCATCGTTTTTCTTTTATTGTGAAGGGGGGGGGGGGGGGGTACTTTAAACTAATATTACTCGAATATAAACGGTAAGTTATATCGAGCAAATTGTGTAAATAAAGAGTCCCATATATCCTTGATATAAGGTATCATGGATTGTGAAATTAAGCTTTTCATAATGTACTGAGCCTAATGGATCTGATGAGAATACTAGTTCCTTTCTACTTGCGATCCGCCTTTACTTTCCCAGATTTCTCTGGTATAACCAATATAATCAATTTCAGATTAGATATACACCACTAGGACAGCGACTTGACCGGAACAAGACAAGTCTCGATAACCTATGACACCTCTGATTTCGTAGCTAAGCACCTTAATCACTAGGCTAGCACGCTAGAAAGCATTTTAAAGGGTAAAAATTTTCCTAAATGATAAAAATGTCACGACATTATTGTTGTTTCGACAGAAATACTTCATTCCGAGTCACAGGATTCCACATGCAGAGAAATGAAGCTTTCCGGCGAAATTGTGTTATTTTTATAAAAGAATTAAATTTATAAGCGCCAGACATGAAAATATGTTACGACGATGTTATTTTTATAAACGTATCCCTAAGAGTGACAACAAATTTCTTACGGTTCGTAGTCGTATTATTGCAATTTACTTTCAGAAAAGTGTTTACCGTAATTTTAAAATAATTCGTAAATATATCGGCGGCAGAAGCAGCAATAATAACGGTCGGTACGAATATTAATGCGACGACAATGCTAACGCTAATGATTGTAACTTATTGAACGCTTACGGATGGGAGATTGCATTTGTTTATATCGATAAATCAAACATTCATAATCAGTTCCGAGTGTAGTCTTACGTATCTACACTGAAGCGTTGCCTATAACAATTGTCTAGAACACTATGCCAATTACAGGTAGGATGTATGAATACTCATAAACTGAGTATGGCATTATAACCCATGAACGAATGCCAGTTAGCGAATTAATCGGGTTTTTCGTGAAAAACACATTCGCGTTCGTAGCGGATGTTATTTTATAAGAAAAAAAATCATAGTACTAGAAAACTAAAGGAATAAATTATTTTACCGAATCATTTTATATACTACATGAAATAACTAAAATAAACAAATTCGATTTCAGCAGTAGTTTACGTATTCCTTCAAAATCTTCCGTGTTTTCTTTCTCTTCTTACAGGGTAATTGTAACTTCTCAAAAAAATTGAAAATTACTTAAAAAATTAATAAACTTAAAAGAATAATTGAAATTAACTCTTTAAATTCCATTTCATTTACGTATTAGCGCAGCAGTTCATTTTGCATTATACTGTTTCACCTATTCGTCCTAATATGTGTACTTCGCGAGCGAAAAACTGATTCAATTTAATACCGTAGTAATTATATTCTGTTCATCTCAGCGGCTAGCTGAACTACCGGAATTATCAGATATCATGACTTGGGCAGGGTACAAGCGCACATATGCGGAACATTATGCCCATGTATGTAATTTACTTCGTACTTAACACGGTTTTCTCTCTCTCTCTCTCTCTCTCTCTCTCTCTCTATATATATATATATATATATATATATATATATATATATATATATATATATATATATATATTATATATATATATAATCTCCTTAATTATTTTCATTGTTCCGGTTTTCGTTGGATTTTCTTACTTATTACGTTCAATATACACCCTGTGGAAAGACAAAATAATTAAAATATTCGCGTTTGTCCGGAGATTGTTAGCGAAACAATTCTTACTTAATTTAGTCTCAACAGCTGCCGTGATTCCTGGAAATGCGGAAGAAAATTGCGGGACGCAGACTTCGCAGAAGGGGGAAAAAAATAAATGGAAACAGTTCTTTATTGAATTTTAAGCTGGAGACGGTGGTACTGTGCTCGTAAAATTTCATTACCTAGAAAACAATTCCTAAACAACGGCGTCGCCCGGTTATCTGTGGTCGTTTTGTTTAATTGCGCCAGTGCACTACTAGTGTCTTCTAAGAATATCGCCGACGAGCGGAATTTACGAATTTCACAAATTAGGTGGGCAACGACATTATACTAATTAATAGGCAATTAGCGTGCCGAACAATGAAAATTAATTAGCAAACAAAATGTTACGGTCCATAAAGAAAAAAATTGTAAATACATTTTGAAAAGTTCGCTTCAAGTATTAAAGAAGAAGAAGAAAATAAAAATATTAAAGAAATGAAACTTTTCAATCTTCAATAATACCAGTAGAAAAAGTTATACGCGGTACATTTACTGGCAATTATTAAAGTAGCTATCTTTCGTCGTCGAAATACTTTTTTACTTGAATTTTTGTGAAGCGTGTCTTTTACCTTTTTTTAATTTAAAAAATACTTTTGATTAATGTAATTTTATTTGACATAGGAAAATATGAAATTTATTACTCGCGATTGAAGTAAAACTCCTGATTAAATTAAAAATAAATGAAACGCATTAGAATATGACGATGAAACGTGCACCTCGAGTGAATTACAATTTTCAATCAATTTCGAAACGTTACAATTCAATAAATATAGCATATGAATTAAGGATAACAAACTTAACTGGAAAGCAATTGTCTAAATCGGTACAGCGCAATACACTTACCTTCTTATCCTCAATGATTGCTGCCTATTAGCCGCAGCATCTCGATAAACTTCCGAACGACGCTCTAGACTTCTTCATCATTCGTGACATATAAAGGTATAACAGATAGTATAGATGATCTGTCATCTGATCATGACTGCCACCTCAGACGTAAATCCTAAAACTGTCTTAAACCAACAAGGGTTCACAAAAAATCAGAGCACTAACTGGAATATCTTTTCGGAAGTAGCATTAACCTGTGAATATCGAATTAAAGAACACAAACGATATTGGCAAAGCGGTTAAAAAATTCTTGAATCTCTCGTTTTTAATCGTTACTTGATTTATTTATGGAATCAGTTTCTTACAGAACTGACTCTGCAAGAACCCTGAAAATGGCGAATAATCCGCCGAACCAAATTGCCTAATAATTAAGAAAGAAAATAAATAAAAATAAAACAAAAGAAGGCCGTCACGGGACGCCCGGCAGATGTGAAACATCATAATAGATAATTAATCAAAGAATTTATAATTAAAAATAATGAAAACGTTACTAAATAAATATGTGTAATAATAAAATGTAAGTTAAAAGTATCAATACCTGACTGCTACGATATGTATCAAATATGATATATTTTGGTCATTGTGAGTTTCAATTATAATATCACTACTTATCGCTTGCGTCGGGGCTGTATCTGAGGGGAGGATTTTCAAGGTTCACCACCCGTCACACGAAATGTCTACGAAGTAATAACCGCTTGAATGAAATGGACCGAAATTCAGAATAAATTTATTTCTTTTCAATTTTTGACGAAAGAAAAGAAAATTTAAATTTTTATAAATACTATGGAAACGACTATTTTTTGTTTGTTTTTACTTTACTAAAAGATACAGGGCTGAACATATACACGGATTGAAAGAGGGTTGCGGAAAGCCGGGAATATTGGAGAAGGATCATCATGGATAGAAACCAGTTTTAGGACTGAACCATGTAGATAGATAGATAGCGTTCAAATATCGCATTTACAATAATTGACTACAAGGCTTTAGTGTACCATTTATAAATAAATATATTTTATGATAATACATACATTCTCACACACACGCCTATATAGTATGTATGTAGATGTATCTTCTTTCTCTCCTCAACCTAATGGTTGGTGGGCAACCTAATTGTACATCTCAGCTGTACAGACATAGGTAGTGTACTAGGCAATTATTATATGCAACGCAGGTGTACACACGCAAGACTACATTCGGAACTGATAGTAGTCGCTTGTTATCGCGCTACAAGTACAGTCCCGTGTTGTTCTGCTGTGTACTGACCTAGCGCGCATATGATGTTGTACGTGGTGGTTTGCCATTGCCTTCCACGTGATTATTAGCGAATATTTTATTTTATTTAATTCTTTGTAATAAGTTCGTCGTCGCTCAGAATCGAACCCGTAACCATGTAGATGTATATGTATATGTATATATATATATATATATATATATATATATATATATTATTGTGTGCTCAAACTTTGTAGCTCTGGATGCCGACTTCTCGCACTTTTCAAAATCACGACTGAACGAGACGAAAAACAAATGAACAAACCATTCAAGCTAGAATTTAGCTATTTCACAGCGGTTCGGATCGCCGTGTCCTCTCCAGTTATCACAAATAAAAATATGATTCTTGATAAAAAATTATATATACAGTGAGCCACATTAATATTGGAACGGTAGGTTTGAAATTAAGACCAGTCCAAAAAAAAGGAGGGAAAAGCTTCTAATTCAAAATTTATTCAAAAACATGAAAAATAAACACCATCTCTTATAATACATGTGAAAAAAAAAAAAAACAGAAAAAAAAAAGAAACGCAGCCGCTGCACAATGCACACAGACAGTATGAATTTGCCCGTCACATTAATATTGGAACGCAGCGATGACGCGCCGGAAAACGTGGTCAAATCTGTGCAACGTGTGAGTCATACAAAGTTGGACTTTCCCTGGTACACACTACGTACGTAATACGTAAAATAATATCAACCCGCAGGCAACACACTATACCGTTGCGTTCAGTGCATAATTTAATTTCCCTAGTAAGAACAATTTTTTCATCAATCATGAATCGAAAATCGCGAAATATTTCGTTTGACAAACGGCAATTAGTCATTTATCATCATGGAAAGGGTTTGTTGTCATATTCGACCAATTGGGGGTCGTTAATGAACTAACCAAAAACGAGCGTATTTAATATTATTCGACGATTTAAAGACGAAGATCGAATCGCTTCTATTCCGCAGAAAGATCAACCAGGAAAACTTCCAATTCGAAATTAGTGGGTAATAATGCGCGAGGTGAAATGTAACCCAAAAGTAAGTGCTCCGACATTAGTTACGCTACTGTACGAAAAGACTGGAAAAGAAGTTTCCGCAGAAACTATTCGGAGACTCATTAAAAACATGGCTACAATTCACAAACTGCGCGTAGCAAACCACTCATTTCCAAAATTAATCAGAAGAAGCGCCTCTATTTTGCCTGGAAATATCAGTTGGCCTCTGAAACTTTCTGGAATGATGTCATCTTTACCGATGAGTCTAAATTTAATATTTTCGATAGTGATGGGAAAGCAAAGGTGTGGCCACAGCCGAACACAGCATTAAACCGAAAATATGTTCTTTCAACAGTAAAACATGGCGGCGGGCATGTTATGGTTTGAGGATGTTTTTCAGCGGCTGCAGTAGGTTCTTTAGTGTTTATTGAAGGAAAGATGACTGCTAACATGTACATCGACATACCACGAAAAAATCTGCATATCAGTGCCGAAAAAATAGGGATCCGGAACAGCTTTAAACTATACCAAGACAACGACCCTAAGCATAAAGCTTATAAAACGCGTGCCTGGTTGTTGTTCAACTGCCCGAAGATCCTGGGAACGCCGCCGCAGTCCCCAGATTGCAATCCAATCGAAAATTTATGGGACTACTTAGATCACAAAAAATACGCGAACGTCATATTTCGAGCAAACAAGAGAGCTGCAAACTCGATTAGAAGAAGAGTGGGCGAAGATTCCGCGTGATTACCTGCAGAAATTAGTTTCCTCCATGCGGCGCCGTTTGGAGGCAATCATTGCGGCCAAAGGCTTCAATACCAAGTATTGATTTTCATTTATTACGTTATTCATTGCCTTTTTGAGTAGCCATTTTTCGTTCTTTTAGTTACCGTTCCAATATTAATGTGACGACGGTCAAATTCTTACTTTTTGTGTTCATTATACAGCAGCTGTGTTTCTTTTATTTTTTCTGTTTTCTTTTTCACATGTATTATAAGAGATGGTGTTTATTTTTGATGTTTTCGAACAAATTTTGAATTAAAAGCTTTTTACTCCTTTTTTTTTGACGAGTCTTAATTTCAAACCTACCGTTCCAATATTAATGTGGCTCACTGTATATATATATATATATATATATATATTGATAATTTACGATACATGCGATGACTAGAAGAAATTTGCACTGTGATTATACAATTGTAACATAAAAACACAAAATATGCACGGCAAACAAAAGCAAAAAATAATAAATATACACAAAAATCTCTTCACTCGTAATAATAATGATTATGAAGACGGACAAAAGTTTATTTTTAAAGTTAATGAGAGCCCGTCGATCACGCGATCGCTTCGAACGGTAACTCTTTTAGAGGAAAATGGATACTAAACGGATTGAAAGACTCGCGAAAATCCTGGTAGTCGATCAGCTGTCGGTACTGCCCGACCAGTCGCACCGACACATCATACTTATCATACGCGTAATTTTTGGCAAAATTACGTCGCTTTAATCGGGCGGTACGTCTAGCCTTTGTTAATTTTACGTTATTATAATTGTGTTAGTACGGCATAGGAATTAGATTCCAACTTTTCAACCGTTCGAACCATTTAATCAGCTTCTTTATTTTACCCGGTCCGAACATTACTCGAGAAATATATATACGAAATACTATGCTGTGTGTTGATCTATAAGAAATAAAATAAAAATATAAAATTTAATCCATGTTTTTCATTTCCCACAGCATAGTAAAACCAGAATTCCAATCGCAAAATCAGTATTTTATTTACGTTACTAAACTGTAGGCTCATGACAATATGTATATGTATATATATATATATATATATATGTATCTGTATATGTACATATATTTATAAAAATGTTTTCGTAACTTCTCCCGGTATTTTGGTCTTGATACGGCCCTGGCTTGTGTTGTTTGTGTACTGCGAAAATATGAAATAGAATGGTAATATATTAATATTAATAAATAATATATTAATAATAGATGATTTACTAACCTTTGGTTTGAATTGGTAGATGATGTTTCGTCAATCGGTAGATTGCATGTTCGTATATTTGACATTTTACTGCAGCCTGCACTTATACATATACGAGTGGCGACGCGCCAATATACTGTGTATCAAGTATATTGTAGACGAATGGAGACGCACGCAATACACATTTCCGCGTAAAAGCAACGAAGGGTATAGTATACGCGCCACGCACACACAAGCGAGTAATGATCATCAGCGGTGAGGGGGCATGACGGCATGAAAGCGTAACACCTTTCACCGTTCGGTTTTACCCCCAAGACGCGTCAATAGTTGATTCACATCAATAAAAACCCGGCATGTTGAACGGCAAAAGAATATTTTGACGCAGATCCGAAATTAAACGAAAACCGTAGCATGCGTTTTTTATTTCTGCAGTTAACGAAGGTGACACTTGCACCTCTACCTGACCGATCTTGGACATCGACTTAATAATTCTTGGCTAGGATGTCGCGATAATTAGACTACAACTCAAAATGTTTCCTCTGCAATTTTTTACATTTCCTGAATTTCCACGTACACAGATTCGGTTTAACGCATTTGTCCCGTCGCCCGGAAATTGATTTTTTATCTCTAATTGTTTTACTGTTTTAATTTTTTTTAAATAAAATCCGTCGAAATTGTCAGGTGAACTAAACGAAAAATGTGATACTAATAAAACAAACGAATCGTCATTTCGGAAGCGGTGACGTATCTAAGGACAATTGAAAAGAATCAAACAAAAACGAAATTTTTTTTTGGAATATCCTTAAAAATAGTTATAACATTAATAAGTAAAATATTGAAAAATAATTATAAACGCGTTAATGTTAATATCGTTCTTGTGTGTACTTATAGTTCCATGTACACACGCTGTATAATTATGAGCGCACAGTTTGCGTTAAATCGGTCAGTGATAAGGTTGGTTTATAGGTGCGTCGTTAAATTTTTGTCTCGTCTCAATTCTCGGCTGATAATTACAAAGATTCATATCTACGTTCGTTCGTTATAAGCAATCGATAAATCTTCATTCAACAAAGTTTATATATATATATATATATATATATACATACTAATACATAGCATAACACAAACATAACTTAGTTATGGTGTATTGAGGTAGCGCTATTTCTAATTAAAATTTTGTATTTGTAGTAAAAATTAGAGAATTTCCCCTAAGATGGTCCCATTTTTAATTAAAATTTAGTGTTTTCTGCCTAAAATGGTGGTGGTAATAATAAAATTGAGGCGATTGTAGCCGGAAATGGAATATTTTACAGTAAAATTGTTGTTTTGTGCCTAAAATGCTAATATTTTTGGGTGAAATGAAGTTTTCCTCTAAAATTGAATGTTTTACCTAAATCATGGGTGTTTTAGCCTTAACTAGAATAATTTGTGTGTGAGGAGTATTTTTTTAGCCTTCTTGATGTGACATTCCATTCATTGTGACGCTATGTTTGAACTAGTTGGTGACTGAGATTTACAGAAGTTTCTGATGTAATGGTTATAGGGGTATAATTGTTGTTGTACGTTATTGAGATGTTGATGTTTGGTTGAGAAAATATATATTATAGAATTCCCGAGAGTGTGATTGCGCCTGTCAAATAATAAACTCGGCTAAGAAGTGGAGTGTGTCCCATCAAGTGGGGTGATTGCTGTTTAGTAATTAAATTGGTCATTGTGCACATTACAGGACAGTTATAATATGTATAGCCAAAATTAGTTGTTGCATGTTGTTCTATTGTACATTAAAGTTCACGCTGGGAGACATGATTGCCTCGTCAACATCTGGATCAGTGCAATCATTTTAATTTTATAATTTTAATTTGCACCGAACAAGTGTATATTACCAGGGCCGCATCAAATCTGTTATGGATGCTAATGTCGGGGGTAAATATTGCTACATTGCATTAGAAGATTACACATACATGACCACGCAGGCTTACATGGCAACATCATTAGCATTGTTCTATAACATGCATACCATCAAGCTGTAACACACATATACTATATTAAACGTGCATAAGCATGTCAAGTGCACACATATTACTGTGTTGGAGGGTTTTTGCACTTCATACACTGAACATTTCATAACGACTTGCATAATTAAATAGTAGACCCAGCACATGTCAAAAGTAGCTCATAAAAAAACATACATTGAGCGCATCCTTTGCAGCAATTAAACAGATTGTATATTACTACATGTTAGTGGCCTAATTAGTTTTATCAATCATCCACTTTGATTACTCATATGCAAAGCATTACAATAGAAACATATAGGCTATAACGCAAAAAGCCTTCTGAGGGTTAGTACTGCAGTCATTTTGGTGGCGTATATGAGAGCACCTGTCAAAATCTATAAGCTGAGACATATCTCCTCATATACGTTGTCGTCACAATTATTTTGGTTAGATATACATCGATGCACCTTTTAAATCACATAAACATAGCCGATACTTCACACACTAGCAAAATACACATCATAATTATACACATATGCAGACACATGCAGACATGCTTACAAACGCACACACATGCACACACGCAACAATCCAGCAGGGATTAGTAAGTTATATTAGCACTGGCTGATTATAAATACAGTAAAGTAATCCCCAGAACATACACACACACACACACACACACACACACACACACACACACACACACTGTTAGTCGATAAGAAATGCTGCAATTTTTAATACTTTTCTATTATAAATATTCTCCATCTGCGATCGAAGTTGGGCGATCATCGTGGCTTATTCTGTCTTTGTTCTCGGATGCCTCTGCCCCAATTCTGCAGGTGACTAGTTGTACCACCGATGCGTATCTACTCTTCGTGACATTTTTCTTCTCACTAGTTTCCGATGTCCCTCGATGATGCCATTCGGGGCAAGTTGGAATAAATGATATATTTCTCCGGATGATTATTTACATTTTCTCGAGCGTACGGTGTATAGAAGTTCGGTTTGTTTCGACATGCTTCGCACAATTTCTGTATGTTGGTTATATGGTCTCTGTATGAAATCTTCAACATACGGCCGTATATGTACAAAATATTGCGGTACAATTATTTCAATAACGAATCCTAAACTAAATTTTATTTAATAGTGAACGTGTTTCCTACAACCAAAATATCTTTATCAGATTCCGTGGCGTCCCCATGCAGGAGAAGACGAGTTTAAAAATAGGTGAACAATATTAAGACGAAAAATGGAGCAAAGTTCGTATCTTTTTGGTTTTTTTTTGTTTTTTTTTGGTTTTTTTTTTGTTTTTTTTGTATCTATTATCAATCAACCGTTTGAAACTGCAGTAGTTCCGGTAATCACGCTAAACATTTTATCACGCATTTGAAATGATGAAAGACACAAGTTTGGTTTATATACAAAAATACGCGGGAGTCGTCGGTTTGCGTTATTTAGAATCACCCATTTTGAATGATTAACAATTTTTATTATAACCGAAAAATGAACTGGAGACGGAAAACACGTTTCGTTTTGGAAAAAGGGGAACATTTAGTCGGAGTTGTAGAAAAAACTCGAGGATACGTTGTTTCTCAGTTCAAACCAAGCGAGGATGATGGGAAAAGCTAATCTAACTGGAAATCCGTAATCGGGCCGAATATAATAAGGTATATCCCCCCGTTCTTCAGATGACGAAAAGAAGTGACGTCAGCAACCGGTGGCTTCATAGTGACCGAAAGAGATATGGTTTTACGAAGCAGGCTACACACCACATCGAAATAACAACACCTACTCTGTGTGTTTCTTAGATGGTATACACACATATTAACAGTATTTAATCTTAATGCATGTATGTCATACTTAAAGGCGAGTTTTTAATTTTGAAGCCGTAATGAAAGAAAAATAAAAAGCGATGATATAGAGCGATATAAAGCGATATCCGAAAAATAAAAATGAAATATAGTGTATTTCGAATGAGCCCATTAGTTCAGAATGAAGCAAATCTGTTTCGACTAGTACAGTTGTCGGTGACATACTTTTTAATCAAAATACCTTAAAAAAGCCGTTCTTTTTAAGTTTATTACACTGTCCTTTTCGCTAGTATCTAATTTTTTTAAACTGCTTTAAACCCGCGGCAGTCAAGTTTTCCCTCTGTCGTCCTTGGCACGCTTTGTTCGTCAGCGTGCTGCTACAGAAAGTTCCGCGTTATTACGTCGAGCCTTCACCGACCGTATTTAACTTTGTCATCATACACCCCGTCATCATTCCCGACAGATTCCAATACGCTGACCAGCTTCATCCTTAATGACTGTAACTATATCCTCCTTCCCGTGTCTTTTATTATACTCGTTCCGGTTCTTTATTCATGCCCCGGATTTTCCGTCCAATTAAATGTTTAATTTTCTGCAAAAAAAAAGCTGTCATCGTTACCGGCTACGTTCCGTGTTTTTCTTCGGATTCCGTTGTTCTTTCTTCTGCTATTGCATAGTACGTTCTAAATTGCGCGCGCCGAACCGACCGAAAGCCGTCAAAATTTTTAAAGTTTTTAATTCGTAAGCGCGCTTTAGATGTTTAAACGTTCGGGTTTTAAAAAACTTTCAGCGAAATTTCTTTTTCTTTTTACACCGACTCTTGTAAGTAGTTACGATGAAATAGCACGTAATGCGCGCAATACACGTACAGCTACTTCGAAAGAAAACTTATTGCAAGCTCCTTCGTAACACTATTTTTTCGGAACGCATTTCCTCCCTTATGTACCGGATGGAGTTATAATAATGAACGCGTTTCCGACTAAAGTGCACCGGAAAAAAGTAGGAACATCGTCATTATTGAGTGTCGTCCCTTCAATAACCGTAAATTTTATCCGGGCTTTTAGGGTTTTATTTTAATCTCTATATTGCTTCTGCGAAATCCAAAAAGTTAAGACCGGTTAGAAATGCGTTTCTCGAACGGAAGTTCCGAATAGCTGATTTCATAAATTTCAAAATAAGGCTCTTTTTTGAAACACAACTCACAAAATTTCGCTTTCCTCAATGTCCAAAGTCCCGTCAAGTCACAAGCTGTTTTTTTTAAATCGATCTTTTTTTCTATTACCCGCTCTCTTAAAGTTGTAATAGCATAATGGCAATAACGCAGCATAATATATATATATATATATATATATATATATATATATATATATATGCGGGAATGGAAACTGCATTTAGTGAAAGTATATAAAAAGCACAATACGAGATAGGAAGTTCATGTGAGTTTGTACAGAAGGTTCTTGCAATTAAAAGTGCATGCAAAAAGAATATAAAATCAACGTCATCCTTGCTTCTCGTCATCTAAAATGCTTCCTCTCTACATTGCATCGTTCAGATGACGGCTGCGCTTGTGACGTTGATTATATATTCTTTTTGCATCGTACAGATGACGGCTGCGCTTGTGACGTTGATTATATATTCTTTTTGCATGTACTTTCATTTGCAAGAATATTCTTTTCTGTATACTAGGTTCTTACAAAATTCCCCTTCCGTATTGTACTTTTTACATATTTTCCAATATCTTTACCAGATTTTTTTTTCCAAATTCAAACGGTGGGATGAATATATTTAAATATAAATAAAACAATATTGAAACTTGAATTAAAAAACAAATAATATACTTAAATTAAAACCAGAATATAATGTAACTGCCTGTAACTAAGTCTTGAAGTTATATTTAAAGTTATATATATGTTTTTTTTAATTTGTTCTTTACCAAATGTTGTTTCAGCTAGCTCACTTCCCGCATTTCCATATATATATATATATATATACATATATTTGTATTATTATTATTATTATTATTATTATTATTATTATTATTATTATTATTATTATTATTATTATTATTATTATTATTATTATTATTATTATTATTATTATTATTATTATTTGTCAGCTGATTAACCAGTATTTCATGGTGTAGCCTCTTCTTGAATTGAATTCCAGATTAGGTGGTCCGTTGTTCTTCCACTATTCTTCGCCATTTCTGTCGGTCTTGGGCAATTCTGGTCCATGTGACCCCCAGTTTTCGTCTAATTTCATAATCCCACCTCATGTGGGGCCTTTTTCGAGGTCTTTTTACTCCTCGTGGGTATCAATGTAAAATTCGTGTTGTCCATCTTTGGTCTGTTCTTCTCGCTATATGTCCAGCCCATTGCCATTTTATTTTATTTATTCTTTCTATTATATCTGTTAATCCTGTTTTATCACGAATCCATTCTATCGTTTTTCGGTCTTTTTTAGTAATTGATAGCATGCATCTCTCCATCGACCTTTGAGCTACTTGTAATTGGTGTTTGAAATTCTTATATATATTTGTATATATGTATCTTCTTCTTTTGTCTTATCCGCTTAGTGTACGTTGACGCGACCACCAATGTGTTCAATAATTCCCTATTACGCTCCACGTCAATTAGTTTCCTTATATTGTCGGTATCTATCCAGCTTTTTATGTTATCTAGAAAAGACATTCTCGGTCTGCCACGTTTCCGTTTTCCGTCTACTTTTCCTTGTAATATTAGTTGCAGTAACTCGTATCCTCGGAGCTTTTTAATTAGGGCCAGTGGTTCCTGGGTATTTTATAAACGTCGTAGCACTTCTTCATTAGTCACTTTCTGAGTCCAGCTGATCTTCAAAAGCCATCGATAATAAATTCACCTTTCGAATATTTCAATCTTTTTCAATGCGGCTGCCATGAGCGTCCAAGTTTCAGCTACGTATGTCACTGCAGCTCATTTAATCAGACGGAGCTTTAACTGTGTGTTAATACCATGACTGCGCAATGTCCCTTTAAATTTCATAAATCTGTTTCGTGCTACCTCTATTCTGCATTTAATTTCCATATCCGAATTTGCTTTGTCCGTGATCCAACTTCCTAAATATTTGAAGGATGCAACTTTTTCTATCTTTTCCCCTTTTATTATAATTTCTACGTCTTTCCCTCGTTTTTCTCCGGACATCTTCATATACTCTGTTTTATTAAAATTTATTTTAATTCCGAAGTTTTTTACGTGTCTGAGCACATCCTCGATTAATCTTTGTAGGCGCCTTCTCGGGAATTAGCGATAACCGCAGTATCATTGGCGAATCTAATATTATTTATGAATACGCCATTTATACGAATTCCTTCTACTGATTCGGTAGTAACCGATTTAAAAATTTGTTCCGAATACGCATTGAACAACATTGGCGACACAGTGTGCAACCCAGTCTTACTCCATGTTCGATATTAATATCGTGTGTTTCTTCATTTCCTATCCTAACTCTGCAGCTTTCTGTTGACAGTACCGATTTCTGATGCATCTGAAGTCGTTCGCATCTATTGTTGTTTTTCCTAAGACTTCAAACATTTTATTATATTCCACCTTATCAAAGGCTTTTTCGAAGTCTATGAATCATCTATCTGAACACAGAGGATTGCTTCACGGGTGCTTATACTATTCCCGAATTCAAATTGAGTCTTTCCCATATGATTTTCCAGTTTTTTATAAATCCTTCTTCGAATTATTTGCATGAATATCTTTAGCGTATTGCACAATAAGCTTATTAACCTGAATTCAGCACATTTCTTCGCTACCGACTTTTTAGGAATTGGTATGAAAGAAGTGGAGTAGAGCCGGTCTACTGGAAAGTTGCCTGTTTCGTAGATTGTGTTATTTAATCGAAGCGATATTTTGACGATTTCTGGAGATAATGCTTTAATTATCCCTGCTGGAATTCCGTCTGGGCCGGGAGCTTTATGGTTTCTAACTTTCTGAATAGCATCTCGTATTTGCGACTCAATAATCGTTGTTGGTCCATTCATCCAGCCTGTTTCAGTTTTTGATTTCTTTCTTTTCATTTGTTGTACTGAACAATTCTTTTACATAGTCTTTCCATAACGTTTTTATCAATTCCATGTCTCCCACTATCTTTCCAGTTTTATCAGCATTGACCATTTCCGCTTTGTATTTACCGGTTCCAGCTATTTATTTTAATTTTTTGTGCAAGTTGAAAGCGTGATGCTTTTATCTAGTTTTTCCAGTGTGTTTTACAGTGTTGAGTGAGGACAGACCATGTATTTCCAATACCTTGAGATTACGATGAGCAACCAATGAATTTTTTTTTTGTAAAATTGTTGAAGTGGTATGTGTTAGGCTCAGACTGTAATTCAGTTTTACTAGCCCAAAAATGATTTTTGGCGCGATTTTGTTTTCGATATTTTCATATTTTAATCTCCGTTACACTATTTACAATATAAAGTATCCGTCACTTCTAATTATATAACATTACACTTTATAGTCCCCGTGGACAGATAAGATGTTTAAATAACAATAATCTGCTCCTAAAATTTTCAATCGGTAATAGTTATTAGGTACTAACTTTGAAGTTGTAAAGTCGACTGTACTTTTGGTACAAATTTTTTTTGAAATTCAACATTTATTCAAATATTTTTGAAATGTTCTTCTCCTATTTTTACAATTCTTCAAAACTAATCTGTAACTTCAAATTAAGTAAATTAATCTATATATTTCTCTTACATTCGAATTTAAATTATTTGACAGAATTATGAGATAATAATTCTTTTTTTCCTGTTCTAGTCAGTGAGAATATTCGATTACATGTGTCGAGTATAAAATTTCTATTAGTCAAAACGGGAGAAATAAATTGTTTTACTATTTCTTGAAAGAAAGAAGAATTTAAATCAATTTGTTACTTTTTTTTTTTTTTATTAGAAATAAGTTGTGGGTCTCAAAGCGTGCCCGTTGTGTGAATGCCCAACACTACTCTTATCAGCGTTTATTACAAAAGATACAAATTACAGAAAT
Organism: Icerya purchasi; assembly: GCA_039619475.1. Lineage (NCBI taxonomy): Eukaryota > Metazoa > Arthropoda > Insecta > Hemiptera > Monophlebidae > Icerya > Icerya purchasi. The sequence continues at coordinate 335,871,121 of CM077116.1, read as the reverse complement.
TTCAACTATCTTAACTTATTCCCTAAATAACAATACTTATAAACCTAGCACATTATATTTAAATAAGAGTATATATACATATAACAATAAGATCTGTTACGTACTACAAATTTTAAGCTTGTGGACTAAAGTGTTTTAGTGTTATAACGTTTTGGGTAAATTTTTTATTGTTATTCATTCGTATTTTATATATTTGTTAGGTTTTCAAATCTTTAGCGTCCATTTTCATCTTTAAAAATTTTACCATAGTAATTAATTAGATTTTAATTAATTTTCGCGCGAATTTTGAAATTAACCTTTAAAAGTATATAAAAAACGCTATGCACAGTAAAATACATCTTAAAATAATCGCTGTCTGAAGTTTGAAATCAGCGCATAATATAATGAATGTTATTTTTAAAAAAAAGTAGTAAAATATTGAAGAACTAAAACAATTTTAGTCGAAAAAAAAAAAGGAATACAGAATCTCTAAATAATATATCTTTTTATCAAAACATAAAATTATAAATCAAGAGCACTGAAAAATTTTTTTTTTTAAATATAGCGGAATTTTTGGTTTTTTGCTTTTTTTTTGCTTTTTTTTTGTTTTTTTTTTTGGCGCGATGAATTAACAATTTAAAACTTAACTAAACATCTAAGAAATATATATTTTAACGGTATTTCAAAATTAAAGTCAAAAAAAAGATAAAATGCGCATATAATACGAAACCTGAAAACTTAAAAAATTTGACTGTGAGCAGCATTCATATATAAAGAATAATACATATTTCGGCTTTTTTTGTGTTTTTTTCACTTTCTATTTCTGACTATTTTCATTTTTTTCTTTAAATTACAGTATAAATCTGGCTGCCGAACTACCTGGCTAGATTGCAATTTACAAAATTATACGGAAAACTTCGAACATGAACGGGGTATCCAGTTACTGGTAGGAATCCTAAAAGTACCCTGGTTTAATTGAATAAACTAATTCGAACGAATTGATACTAAATGAAATATATTTTTGATTGCGATAAATTTATTTTATGCATTTTTGTGCGCACATTATAATGAATTATTCAAATATACGCATGTGTGTGTAAGTATATAAAACGCATTGATTACATGCGAACGGGTGCTGCGTGTAAGTACAATAATCTTGCCATTTTAAATAAGTACACTTAACATGTTTTTTTGAGAATTTTGAAATTTTTCATTCCCTCTGTATGCCTTTCATTAGTAAGCTAAATAATTCTTAAATTATACATATATATATATATATATATACTATATATTGATCTAGAATAATTATTTCGGGTGAATGCATGTGTACCGAAGGAATATCTATATTATACATATATTAATATGTGTATATGTGCATGAACAAAAATCAAAAAAATCTGAGGAAATTCCAGAAATTTTTAATAAAATAGAAACGCGAATATGACGAAATCAGAAAGAGTCTATTAATCTCTTGCAATAATTTCCCAAAAATCCTCTCACATCCAGTTCATACGGCTATGTTTTAAATATATATATATAGATAGATAGAGTTATATCAATGCGTTACAAAAAATGGCCTAGTGCCAGATCCGAAATAAAGCTAACAGCGTATAGTCCACTTGAAGCACAAGCCAAAGCGTCAGATTTTTTTTTTAAATGACTACCTGAAATAACAAAAGGCAGACTGTTTATATACGAGCTTTGCAGTAAAACTTTCGGACCATTTTAATATAAGTGTAACTTTTTACTGAAAAATGATGATACGACTTGACGCTTGGTAGTCGCGAAAAGTGAATATTTTAAGGTAATGATTTTAGAGGACACTATTATTTTAGTTTTCCCGCAGAAGGAAGAACAAAGAGCGGGGAAATAGGTCTAAATTAAAATGATGTAAGAAGTTTCGAAACTTATTGGTCGATAGGATGCAAAAAAAAAGGCCGAATAAATAGACAACGGCGAAATAACAGGCTGTTAAGAAATAAAAGAAAAGAGATATAAATTAAAAAGAAACAAATGGTTGTTGAACGTTTCCAATTAAAATGGAAAACGTTTCTGATGGAAAGCAAAATTTGAAAAATCCATCACTGGAGGAACATAATTTTAAGGTAAAGCGGACTAAAGGGTATATTCAATTAATGATGGGCTCGTGAAGACTAATAATGATCAAAAAAAACCAAAAAAAAACGCTTCCATAAACGAAGACAAACAAATTAATTATAATTAATAATGATAATAATAATGGAGAAATGTTTACATTTAATTACGAATTTCATTTTATATTAAGCTTAATTCCGTGAAACTAAAAATTACGAGGAATCGCTCTAATAAATTAAAAAATTTCGGCAAAATCGATTTAGGGTGTACCGAGAGAGAACCCCCTTCAAAAGCAATTTTTTCTTCGCTAACAATTAACAATTACGAAATACCTTTAATCGCAAAACGTTCGCACACTGAGGGTAAAAATTTGCGCATTTATTGTTAATTAAAAACGAAGCCCCGATGTATTTCTGTTTTTAAGAAGTTATTTTCAGAAATATCGCAAACTTTTTCGCCGATCGTAATGCGTCACCGTTACTTCGAATCCTACTGCGGCTAAATGGGATTACAGTAATTTTAAACTTCCGTCTACCGCTAATGATTACAGTCGGTAACTAAAAATGCGATTAATTCGAAAATTACGCTTTGTCTTGCATTATTTTAAATGATCTACCATCGGAAAACTCAAACCTTCGTAATCGTGTCGCTTTTTTCTTTTACTTTTTCCATAATTGCGTCTAAAAAAAAAAAAAAAAAAAATGTTTAAATTCATCGTCACAAATAATTCACTTGCTCAAGATGCATTACTCCGAATCTCGTTGCGAATTTTGAATTTGAAATTTGAAATTTGAAATTACATCCATTTTGTTCCCCCGTATTCATTGATTATTTTACAAAAATAGGAATATAAAAATTGTTAAAATTTCATTTTACTTCTGGTTCATAAGTAGAATATATCTTAGATATCTGCCTCCTATCGTTTATATTTTGGACAGATTCCATAAATAAATCGATGTTTTTTTTTGTTTGGGGCGGTTTTCATTACTGTCAACGGTTATAGTTTAATAATTTATAATATGCTAGTCGTTCCATTATTCACGTACTGCGTATTTATGTTCGAAGAGGCTTTAAAAGCATTCAGGAAGTACTAGTTAAATCCCAAAGGAAATTTCTTTTGTTTATTCTCCGTGCGCATAGAACTACTTCCGCTGATGCGTTGCGAACAATAGCAGGACAATTGCCCCTGTATTCCGTACTGCAGCATAAAATTTTGTATTTCAAAGGGTTAAATAATCTCAATTTGGAGTTGGATCTAAATAATAGATTTATTGAAATGCAAAATAGCTGGAACAATAGCTCAACTGGAAGATTAACATTTAGTTTCGTCCGCGAGGTTAAAACCAATCCAATCAAAATTAATAATATTAATACGTATGTGACACGCAATTTCTTACTGGACATGGTAGATTCCAAAGTTATCTGCACACCGTTTCCATCTAGCAGACACCGATTTGTGTTCCTGTGGAGATGCTCCTGAAACTGTCACCCATATCGTTAATGAGTGCGCCAAATGGAAATTCTTGTTTAAAGACGTAAATTGTTTTCCATTAAACAACGATAATTTATCAAAATTTCTGCGCACGGCGAATTTTATCATGGCTTCCAAATATTCGGATGTTGAAGATTTTTCATTTAATGAATAATTTTAATTTAATTTTTATATCGGTTAATTTTTGTCTCTTTCATTTTCTTTTCATTGTTTTCAATCCATGAGAGCTGTTCATTCAACTGAGATACTCATGGCTATGTATCAATTACTACGTATTTATGTTATTATTCACCAAATAAATAAATAATAATAATAAATTCACCGAAAGTAAATTATAAAAGATGATTCATACCGAGAAGAATCAACTTTTAGCTTTAGAGAGTAAAGAAAAAATCTAAGTGTAATATACACCTTTTATAATGTTACGAAATGGTGTACAGTTTCTTTAATGAACATTCTAATATAAAAATAATAATAATTACTGTTATTACATCTAACCTTTTATATCAGAAACATATATCGTTATCCACCCGCAAAAGAATAAAAGAACAAAAAAAGAAGTATCAATTTTAAGGATAATCCGTTTTTATTTCGTCATCGACCCGAAAGTGGTTCGTAGTCATTTTTATTTCTTATTAAATCGAAATAAAATAATAACGACTGGTTCTACGAAATGTGTCGAGTGTCCAGAAAAATAGCCAATCAACCGCTCGGTTGAAAAGCCGACAAGCGCGCAACTTCGAACCGCCGAGTCTGGAACTGGATAGAACGGAGATACTAAACGTAAGAGGAAAAAACACTGATTCGACTATGAGTTTCAAACGATGATAACATGGGAAGTCACTTAAGATAGTTTGATGATGATCGACGAACATTAACGGAGAGAAAATATAAAAAAGATAATTTTACGCTATAAAAATAAGAAATACACTAATTAGGTCGATTATCGACGGACGAAAAAAAGTGGGGGACCTTAAGAGGATATCGGCAAAGTATATGAGAAATATCGTTGTACACGCAAATCGAGTTAATGAAGAATGGAAATGCAGTAAACTAAAATTAACGGAAGATGTAAGACAGCGATGGAGAAATAGACTTCGCGGTTCGCAGTTAGATCTAGTTGAAGAACAGAGTTGAAATTGATAAAATAAAAAAGATAAAATTATCGAAATAGGTAATGAAAATATCATTGAAGCGATGGACAAAAATAATATATATAATGTTCAGAGGTAATATTAATAATAATATTCATAATAACAATAGTAAAAACTATTGTTATTATGAAAGTAAAACGAAAAACTCGTCGCTTCGAGGTCTTTACTTAGGGCCTGCGGCTAAAATTATGAAACATGGAACATACTTCAGCCTGATTTGCTGAATGCCGAATTTGTAACTGCTGCTGTTCTGCTGATGAATGAAGAAATGAAAGAAATTAAGAAATACAAAAAGTGCGGATAATCGTTTTATTTTCCTGTTTGTTCTACGTCAGTGGTTCTTAACCGGTGGTCCGCGGACCACTGGTGGTCCCTGGAAGCACTCAAAGTGGTCCGCGAAGCCATCCTAAAAATATTAAAGCTATAGAAGTAGTTAACTTCATTAAAATACGTGCACTTAATACTCGTCTCTTCAAACAATTGTGCTCAGATATGAACTCTGAACACGAAACTCGGCTTTCCAAACGAAATATGCTGTCGGGATTGTAGGAACTGAAAGAGGAAGTACAAATATTATTAATTAACAAGGAGAACAAAGAGTTGCTGCGAGTCCAAATTTCAAATGTGTTTTGCTTATTTGGTTGATTTTTTCAAGCAACTAAATGAATTGAACCTTCAACTGCAAGGGTCATGAAATTTGAAGTTGCAAGGCGCAAGCAATAAATTTACATATGAAGATGAAATTAGTGAATTTATTACTAAAATCGAGATATGGATCGACAAGGTTGGAAGAAAAAATTTTCGTTTGATATGCTGAATCGAATTATTGAGAGGCAGCGTGCTGAGATTAAAGGAGAAATACAAAAGAACATGATACCTCATTTGAAAAATTTAAAAAGTGAATTCAGTCGCTATTTTCCTGACTACTGTAAAGACGAATGTGTTCGGAAAGTGATCAACGTTTCTGAGGTGCCTGATGAAATTCAAGAAGTGATTGAAATGCAACACAATAGTAACTTGAAAGATATATTCGTGACAGGAATTAATTTTGAAAATTTTTGGACCAAAAAGGCAATTTCTTTCTTGAAGATTCAAGAAATTGCTGTACGTTACCGAACTTTGTTATCATCGACATATCTATGCCAGCAGGGGTTCTTGGAGCTTTTGACAATTAAAAGCAAGCACCGAAATCGGTTGGATGCCAGTGCCGACATGTGTTTGGCTTTAAGTAGCATTGAATCAAGGATTCAGAAGTTAGTAAAAAGTATGCAGACACAGAAATCGCATTAAAATAATATATTTACCTCTATTCTGTAAAATTTTCGTAAAAAAAAATTAAAATACTTTTGGCTTTGAACAATTGTATGCGTGTTTTATTTATAAATAGATAGAACAACCTTTTATTTATTTACATTTACTGTATATTACCTCCAAACAGTTGGTGGTCCATGGCAGACAGAAATTTTGTCAAATGGTCCCTCATCACTTAAAGGTTAAGAACCACTGTTGTACGTGGTCGTTAGAAGTACCGGTACTGTCACCGGTTTATGATAAATGAAATACTCGATATAATTTTTCGAATCGATTCTTTTAATTTTAACGAGCGAAGACTGTATCAGTGCACGATCCACCTCAAAAGGTAATCGATAGAGCGAGATTTGTTTTGAGCTGTAATCCGAGCGGTTCCTTCCATAAACTGAACCAATGGTATTTTCAGGTTTCTTCAGATCCGGGTTTACATCGCCAGACAAAATATAGTATGGGGTATTGTCTTTTTTCAAATAACTTTAAAAATCTCTTATAAGGCTGAAAACATAGTGGCGCGTCGAAGAGAGTAAAGCGACGAAATTAAAAGCATGGCTTATTACGGAAGTGAATATAGTGGCGCGGCGTCAAAGATGATCGCGACAGATCTGTCATCAACGAGCAAAGAGAATTTCGCTGCTATTTCATTCCCTTCCGTTTTTTCCCCACATACCGCAACCGAACTATTAGTTTCAGCATACTGTGACAGGCTGTCGCGTTCGCCGAGTGGACCAAATTCTCACAACACATCCATCTTTAATTGATATCAACTGGCCGAATATATATATTAGTGCGTTGTCTGAAACGCTTTATCGTTCTTCGCTAATTGAGACGTCACTATGTGTTGATACTCTCTCATCGACGCTATACTCCTTGTCGCTTTGCTTGTTCGCTAGCATCGCAGCTCTCTTCGACGCGCCACTATGTTTTCAGCCTTTTAGCCATCAAATTCAATTCAATGAAATCTTCAATAATGCTAGTGTCAAGTGAAATGTAAACCGTTACAATCAATGCCTAACCTTGATAGTGCTTACGATAGCGCACATATCACCGCACTCTTTGATTACTGCTACGCTTCTATTCCAACGAATTTTTATAAAATTTCATCAGGTTGTGCGGAGTACTGACTCTCTATAAACCCGTCTGTCTTACTGCAGTAGTCCGCCGAACAGTTTATCGAATTCCATGGGGTAATTTGTTAAAGCTGCGAACCGAGAATTTTCAACAGCTCGGGGCTCCAATAATGCTAACCTCGTCTATGAATAATGCGCTAACTCACTAAAAACCCGTTTGTCCTACTAGTGTTATTCTTATTATAAGTGCGCTACTTTCGTCTCTTTTCCGGTACGCTATTTCGCCTCCCTTTCAGCGCACATTTCGTTTCCTTTTCGGTCCCGGCTAAAGCATGTTCCATACTGAAAATTCGCTAGGAGTACAACAATATTGTAAAATTTTCAATCGACGCGCATTTATGCGAGCACAGGCGAGTGACACTATTTACATTGCTCGATCGAATAATACATTTCAAAAAACTGCGCATTTTTCTTTGTTCTATCTGAGACAAGTTTGATTAATGATTACACGATGATAGCTGCTCGCTCAAATTTTTTCCCATTAAAGAAATGCGTTACTCGTTATAATTTTTTTTTATAAATCCTATCGGAATCATATTATTTTAATGGCAACGAAATATAACAAATTGTGTAGCAATAAGTTTGGTTCAAAAATATACTCCGGTTTAATTTTAAAATGTTAAAACCGCGATAATTCGGATAATTTAATATATAAAAATTTATAATAATAATGAAGCTTTATTTTTGTAGTGAATATATTTAACAATGAGTTTAAATAATAAATACAATGAAGCTTTATGTTTTTTCCGGACCCCTGCAATCACATCGCAGAACAACCTATGCAAAGAATCGCCTATATAGGCTGCATAGTTGTATTCCCCGCTACACAATAATTGATCATTCACCTATAGTATTTCTAAAACATTCTTCTTTATCTATTTATTCATTTATGTTTTTGCATTAATAATGAAAAAAATTCAACGAGTGTCTACGCGCTTCACGTAGATACAGTAATACATGAATGTATATCTTATGGGCAGCTCCCTCCAGCTTTCCTTTATTGTCTTTCACTCGACATAAAAATTTTATCTAAGTTATTATTTTGAACAACCGTCATTAAGCTAGTTATATCTTATGGACAGCAGCAACGAATGTGAAAGCCGACGTGTTAATGATTTTTACTGTACAGCAATATATATTTATAAAAATATTTTCATAACCCTTCCTGAAATTTTGGTCTAGATACGGCCCTGTATGTATGTACTTGAATAATCATGGAAATTGGAAATTGCTTTTCGCTTACATTGATTTAGCGTGTTTGTATTGTCTAATCCCTGAGTCATTAAAATTTTGATTTCGCTGATTCCCATCTGATTTTTTCAGTTCCGATGTCTGAGCACATTCTTCCAGTTATTTTACATTTTCTTTTTTGGAAATAACACACACGCCCGTTTCTGCCGTTATGCACTTGTGCGCAGTATATCCCCTTTAATAATCCCGAAAATGTCGCTTATAGCGTTTTCAAATTCCCGAGCAATTTTTAAAAAAAATGTTTTGATACAGCGGGGCTTTCAGGCGGCTGACATAAGTTCCGGTCAGCGGTTCGTAGACATTAACATCATTCGTATCATGGCGCGCCGTCTTCGATTTAACCATCCTTTTACCCCCCCCCCCCCGTACACTTTGTCCTTATCTCAATTCACCGGGTCGTCAGAATTTCGTACGCGATGCTAATCACGTGTTCTTTGCATGTCGTTAAGCAGCCGCAATTCTAAAAATTCTTCTCGATACTCCTTACACAGTACGGCTCGTCTATCCTTACCCGAATCCTCGGTCCTCTCTTGTTTTGTATAATATATGTTCAGTAATGAAAAAATCCGACTGACTGCGAAGTAATTAAGTTAGTATCATTCGTAGAGTAAGCCTTAAAGAGGAAAGGAACTTTTACTTTTCTAGGTTATTCGACAGCGTGCGATAAATGTCGATCTTATCCTATAATCACCCGAATCATGTACAATGTTAAAACTGTTGGTTACCGGAACTAACTCCTAAAAAACCAACTTGGCGGCAACAGGAAAGAAAAAATTAATAATAAATAAATAAACCACCACCGGATGGAGGTGCGTGACGATTCGTATTCGCTTAAAATACCCTTCGTTCGTCGCAAGCAGGACGAGAACTAATTTCGCCGGGTGTTGCGTTAACGATAAGTTAATTTTATCGCTCGAAAAAGCGAAAGAGAAAACAAAACCAAAAAAAACGAAAAAAAACAACCAGTAGAAAAAAGCGATTACTCCGTTGAGGGATTTTCGCGCGCGAAATAAGAATGTACTTTTAAATTACGCATTAAAACTACTGCAAACACTCTTGCCCGGAATTGAAGAGAGCTAGATTAAAAAATTCTTTTCCGGGCATTTCCTTTCCTTCGCCCTATGCCCTCCGTCGTCTGGCGCTCTTTCGGCTTCGCGAATTCTCAGAAACGCTTATACAAAATTAACAGCTACTCTGCAATTTCCACCCCAGGCTTCAAAGGTTACACGTACAAAAACCGGACAATGCGCAATGTTCAACTATTTCGCGCCGCTATAACAAACCGGGGGGGTGCAATACTCGAAGGACCCGACGGCGCGGCACCGAAGATGTAATTTTCACCTGTACCTCCACCCGCTTTCCCGACACTTAATTTTCTTCCTCTTATTTAAATCTATTTTTTACCCTCAGTCCTTTCCGGCAGCGGCTGTTCGTTGCTCGCCCTAGTTGGTCTTTTTCTCTTCTTCTTTTTTTTTTCTTGCTACCATTGCTGCTTCGCTTCGTCTCCGCGGAAAGTCATTAAGACATCGCCGAGTCCGCGACGTATTTTTAATTCTGCGTCCGCGCCGTGCGAACGGAACCAGGCGATGAAGAATGAAACACCGGGGCTCTCTCTCTCTCGACCTCTCGGATAGTCAACCAAGCATCGAACGAATGAGATAATGAAAACAAATTAGAAAGTGAAAAAAGTAAATAACGATAAATAACGACCGGGGGGCGGGAGGCGTGACGGACCAGATCAGGAAATTACGTCACGCCGTACCGAGAATTGTCTCGGAAATTAAAAATCGCTGGCCGACATCGCCTGCGGCAGTGGCGGCAGCAGCAAATTGCGGCAAGACGCTTTCGATGTTGCCCCAGTCGTTGTCGTCGTCAGAGTTAGCAGACGACACGGGGACCAGTAGTAAGCGCGCATTCGGAGGAATGGGAAAAAATTCGAAGCAACATTTAATTAAAAATCGCACGTCGTCGTCATTGTCGTCGTCGTCGTCGTCGTCCGAGCAACTCGCGTTGCGCCATCTGTGCGTCGCTGGGAGAAATAAAAATTTACCGACTTCCCTAGAATGCCACCAGTGGCTGTTCCGTGTCGGCCGCGCTCTTATCCGCCGCTTTTTTCCGTAAGGGGGGAGAGTTTTCGGTAAATTGTCGGTAAATTCGCACGATTTCACGAAAATTACAGCCAGCAGCCGCACCCCGGTGGTAACATGTGCTGCGTGTCCAATCACGCGCCTTAACGAAAACCGAATCGAAACTTTGATAATTGCCCTCTAATTTTTCCGTTTTTCCGTTTTTTCTTCCTGTTTTTCTCCTTTCAAAAGACTTCTTTTTTTTCGATTTTTTTTTTTTGGCGAGTCTGCGAATTAAAAATTCTGGGAAAAGAAAAGCACGCAAAATTAGCGAGAGTTCTGGGAAATAAATCTAAACGTTAGGCATCGCTGGCACGCTAATTAATTCCTTTTAAAAGGAAACTGGCGAACTCTTATTAACAATGTCATTTAATACTTTTCACAATCGTTTCAGTTTACTTGTTTCGAAGCGACGAAAAAACGATAGACGGAAAGATAAGAAATGAAAAAAAAACGAAGAAAAAAGGGGAACGAAAGACACGAGAAACCGGCTGAAATGTATTGTTCTCGTTAATTAGCAAACTTTCCAAATTAGAGGAATTATCGAAATTTTTCGGCGGAGGAAAGTTTAGTTTTGTCGCGTAATTTGTCATTTTTAAGCTCGCAGCGTTTTTTTTTCCTTTTTTTTTTTCGAGTTTTTTCTTTGTTACATTTTTGAATACGAACGAGACCTATACAAACTCGACGAAGAAAACTGCGTAACGATTTGTCAAATTGCAAACGAATTTATTTCATTTCAAAATCGGTTGCTTTTTTTGTTTGCTTTTTTCCCGTATCGTGCATTTCAAATGTTTCTGCGTTATATTTACGTTGGAATTAATGCGAGAAATTATGTAACGGGTTTTTTTTTTTTTTTTTATTGATTGTTCGCATCGATTATATTTGAATAATACGGTAGTCAATTGAAACCAAGACTGTTCTATAAGAAGTGACGGAAAGCTAACATCTCTGCGCATCCGGCTGATGTCCCCCCGAATGATTATGACCAAGTCGGAAGAATCAGCTGATATATGTTCCATGAGCGGAAAATAAAGTTCAATATTTGAGAAATTTTCGTTTCTAAATATTTTAGCAATGATCGGAGTATAAGTGTTAGGATATGTAGGATTACATGCTCATCTTTTACGATAGAACTCTATACGCAATGTTTTTCGTTTTGGAATTTCTAATTTAAAAAATCCTGTCCGATTCGCAGGCTAGTCTGAAAAATACAAATCAAAAAAAAAAAAAAAGCGTATAATATCGAAATAAAGATTCGGGGAGAACTTTTTAAAAATAAAACAATATAGAGTTAAATTCAAGTAGATTCCTGAACATAGGAGAATCGCGAGTATAATGAAATAGTAGACAACTTGTGCGGAATAAGGGATATTATTATGCTAAACTGGAATTCGTGCCGCCACATATAAGAAAAGAATTAGCTAGCAAGTGGAGAGCCGGAGTGAAATTAAAGGGAAAAAATATCGTGCTCCGTCATGGGAGGAGAATGGTATGAAACGAATACATCAGAAAGTTAACTGATCACTGATCCCGCATCGAATCTAGTGTACCCTTATTACTTACAATGAGATCAGTTTAAGTTGATAACATAATATTTAAAGTCCTTCTTCTTCTTCTTTTTCCTGCGATACATCGTTGATTCGATGTAGGCCTCCCTTAATTTACTCGATCGATACCGAAGCCCTTCTTCTTCTTCTTCTTCATCCGCCGTCTCCAAATTGAAGGTTGGCGATCCACGATTGAAAATTTTCTTTTACAATGGCCGATCGGAGGAGTTGTATAGAAGGGCAGTCGAACCAATTGATAAGATTGTCCATCCATGAATTTTGGCGTCTTCCTCTCGATCTCTTCCCAGTTATCTTTCTTTCCAAAATGACCTTCAGAATTACGTATTTGGGGCCTCGTATGATGTGTCCGAGGTACTGCAGCTTCCGTTTTTTGATGGTTTGCATTACTTCAAGGGTCTTTCCCGTTCTTTGAAGTACCTCGATGTTAGTAACTTTTTTCACCCATGATATTTTCAGAATGCGCCGATAACAGTACATTTCAAATGCGGTAATCTTTTTGACCAAAATGATAGAACTTCCGTATCCATTCTCTTTGTTACGCCAAAAACAGCCAATAGTTGCGAGTATTAAACATTTTATTAGTAGATAACTAATTTTCAGAAAGCAACGTATTATATATACACCAGCAACAGATTTTGGTTTTTTTCCCCTGGTTTTTCCCTAAAACAGGAAAATACTAAAATGAAACTAATTGTACAATCGCACACACTGCTAAACAAACGAACCAAATTAAGAAGCCATTTTGTTTATTTAATTCCGAAAAATTAAAAATTAAATTCGTTTAAGAGAAAACTAGTATTTCAATAAAGGAAACGACTTATGTGAACAACACAGAATTGAGGAAAAATTAATTTAAATTAATAAATAAATAAAAATGATTATTAAGTTACTTCAAGAACTATAAAGTGGCATATGTGCAACGCCTTCGTCTTATAATAAAAGTAAAATTGAAATGTATTATATTTAAAGGATTTAAAATCGAATGTAAATAAACTTTTCTAAATTGTCGATCTGATAATCGTTGGTTCGCTGCGTTACCGCGTTTGTACCGTTTTTCATTTTTGAAATTTTTGCCAGCGGTATATTTCGTCTAGCGTATTTCTAGCCGTGTTAAAGTAATTTCGCTGTGATAAAATTAAAGTACACACACCGGGTTTGTTAAACGTTTCGATCTGTTTTCCTATGTACGCTCTTTGTTGTTTGAACTTCCCTATAATAGGCTTTTGGTGATTCTTCGCTAACATCCGAGAAGTATTCATGACGCCTGATGAACGGAATACGAAAGCAAATCATCAAACTTCTCGACACTGACTGTTTAGCCGACTAAGGATTTTTTTTCGCACCGACTTCTCGGATACCTATTAGGCAAACTTGAAACATGTCTCCTCAGCCAGGTTAACCTCTGCTGCTAAATTTCTTTCTTATTTAATTTGTCTCGGTGCTCCCCTGTCTGACTGGAAATACCTCAGGTTTCCGCCACTGGTGTCTCTATATGTATAAGAATGCACTCGTAATAATGTAAGGCATTTAATGGGGGAGGAAAGTAAAAAAGTGTATAATACGTTGCAAATGCTCATTTACATTTGAGTTTTTTAATGTCACTCTCTGAAATTCCGTAGCATCGATAAAATATAAAGTGGGGTTTGGCTTACATGAGGCATTTTGTCATGGGTGCAATTGGGCTAATTACGGCCTTTATGTAAACTGGCCCGAAAGCGAAAGATGGGCGATAAAAGTAAAAATTAAGAATAACGACAAAAGCCGGTCGTAAAATAAAAGAAACACATATTTCGGAATGGCAAATTTGGTTAGCGTTGTATTTGCCAGTTTTACGAGCACCTGCAATAAAAAGTAAACTGAAAAACGTAAAAAAAATGATTACGAAGAATCTTTTAATGGTTACAAGTTTTTAATGGTTACATGTTTTTAATGGTTATATGCTTTTAGTAGTTACATGTTTGTTTTTTTTTATGGTTACGTGTTTTTAATGGTTATAAGGTCGTTCTTTTTTTCTCTCTGAAGTAACGAATTAAAACCGATTGATTTAGCTTTTACTGAACCGCAAGGCAACATTTGTTTCAATTCGTAAACCAAAATTCTGTTCGCGAAATTCATTGCAGCCGTTATTATCAAAGAATGTTTGTAGCCGAAGTGAAACGTAATCGTTTGAAATTTTGATTGCTTGTCCAATCCAAAAGGCATACAAACTCGATGTTCTTTTTTTTTTTTTTTTTTTTTTTTTTTGGTATTTACAAATCGTTAAACTTATTCACCATTTTTCTCTTAATATTCATATTTTCGACATATCCCATCAATCTGCTATCCAATCCACGATAGGAAGATCTGCGTTCTTTCTTCATAGGTTAAATACACACCGGCCGGCATTACCAATAATATTACGTACCCCGATATATAATCTATTTGTTCAAATTAAATCCCGTCAGTACACTATATGTATTTTTCCATTTTGTCAATTTTCAGTTTTCGAAATTCGTTCCGACTTCAACTTTCTTTGCTAACCCGACAGACGTTAAAATTTGATTTTTATTATCGAAAATACTTTTTTCACACACGTGTCTCTCATGACGAATTTAAAAGTGGTACCACTACATACCACGTTTCATCGACAGTTATTTATTTTCCCTACATTCCACGTCGAATTGAACTGTCAAAAGATTATAAAATTTCAAGCAACCTTTTCTGAATTAGTTAAATATGTTATTATCAGAACCGAAACGAGTGCCTACCACGGATCCGAGTTATAAATATCTCGTTGACAAACTAAAACTACTTCGAACTTCGACTGATTTTCGAATTAGGTGTTGCGATCGATGCAGACATGATGTGTTGGACAGCCGGTTTCATAAAAACGATAAGAATGGTTGAAAAATATTATTTAACTGAACATTTCGTAATAAGTTTAGGTAAATATAATCGTACTTTTAGTATAGATTACAATTTCAAAAAATTAAAGGAGATAAATTATACGACTATTTAGACGTTTAATTTATAATAAAAAAAAAAAAAAAAGTAATAATAAATAACAAAACATTTATTCATTTCATTTATTATTAGTGCACGAAGCCGAAATTTAAAGCATGCGGTCTGCAAAGGTAACAGGTCTCTCTCCTTTTGTAATAAACCAAAATAAAGATAAAAAATCCATACAAATATGAATATGTCATACATAGCGCAAAACGTGCATACATACATACATATGTACATACATGTATACATACGTGCATACATGTATGTACATACGAAACAGGTCTTTTTAAGTACTACAATGTGTTCTCCCCAATTTAACTGTTGATCAAAGATGAGCCTGGAGTATTTTACTGCCGGCTGGTTTGCGACGGTAAAACCATTTAGTTGGCGCTTGCATTTCTTACAGCTGTGGCCTATGTTTCTGAAAATTCCAGACCGTATTTATACGCTCAAATCTCTGAGGAGCGGTTGATAGTTTCTTGCAAGACTTATTTTCGAAGAGCGACATTATTGCATAGAAGAAATATAGGACAAGATCATCAGCAAAAATATTAATCTGATCAAAGACGAAATTGACTACAATACCGAATGCAATGTATTCAATGTAAGACTTA
The DNA here is from genome assembly GCA_039619475.1 of Icerya purchasi. NCBI lineage: Eukaryota > Metazoa > Arthropoda > Insecta > Hemiptera > Monophlebidae > Icerya > Icerya purchasi. The sequence goes on along the minus strand of CM077116.1, from coordinate 335,855,417 downwards.
CGACGGAATCTTACCGGAGCTACCGGAAGGTACCGAAAAACTCCTAATTGATTAATCGATCATAATATTGCCGCATTCCGTAAGCTGAGAAATTATCTGATTCTCTCATATCATGTCAAAGGCATTCTTCAGGTCGAAAAATATTACGAATAACTGTTATCGATTGGAAAAGGGATTTTAAAGATGGCGTTTGCAAGAAACGCTGTTGTTCTTCCGTTGAACGCTGTGCCTAGAGAAGCCTGCTTGTTCAAAAGGAAGTAGTCATTTTCGTTAGTAAATTATGAGATTAACCCCGAAAAAAAGCATAGTTACAAAGAGAACTTCACAATTAGAGATGAAAAGGAATTATAATTACCGAAAGAAAAGAATGGCGGAGGTGTTGAAAGTGGCTAGACCAATTGAAAAAAATAAATACGAGCAAAGCGAAGATGGATCTCTAGACCTGTCCAAAAAACATTAAAAGTCAAACCGGCCGGTAAGCGGGTTTCAACATAATCCGAAAGTTTAAATTTCACTCAACCTGTAAAAAAAAGTTTTTTTTTTTTAACATTAAATAAAATTAAAAGTAAGTAAAACAGGAACTGTTACAAAAAGGGGATTAAAATAATAATAGAGTCGCTAATCGGAATAGCGGAAGGATCTGCAACAAGTAATAAACTAAAAAGCTATGGAAATGAAGGAAACAAAAGAAATTACAAAAATAATCCAGATACGGCGAGTAAAATGTCGAATTAAATATTTTAGATAAACATTAAACATACCCAAGATCCGAGTTACCAATTTTTCAGTAAAGCGCGCAAAATGTTCGCATTCAATCGAATCCGCCGAAAGTTCAAAACAAACAGAAAAAAAAAGGCGGTTATGGTAAAGGGGGTAGCGGTAACTTAACTCGTAGACGGAAAGGAAAATAAAATTTATGACAGGGAAGGGACAAACTTACTGAGCGCTTCCGCGTATACTATGTAAACTTAGATGTTGATGAAGAGCAGTATCACCAAATGCAAGAAGAACCCGGGGGTGAATACGTCCGCATCGTGTACAATCGAAATTGAAATTAGGTACAGAAATAAATAAAACATCGTCAGTAAATTAAAAATAACGAACGAATGAAATTTTACGCAAAATTCGATTCTTTTACAATGAAAAAAGTGCTGTCGATATGGGAACATTCGAATATTATTTTGTCGCGTACGAAAGGGGATCTCCGTATAAGTCTCAGTTCAACGGTAGCAAAAAAAAAAAATAATAAGGCTTAATAGATTTAAAAATAATTATTCTAAAAATATGCGCAGGGTGATAATTTAAGATTTTAACGACCAGATATGTAATAAAGAGAATTTCATTGCAAACTGTCTCGATTTTCGAGACACTTCTGTTTCTTTAGTTGTATTATTTGTCTTTTGTAATTCATGAAATTTTCGAAATCGAAATTTATGTTTTAACAAACGAGAGGTTCGTTTTCAGCTGCAGTCTATTCCATTGTTGGTTCATATTTCGGTATAGATATTTGAAAGAATTTTTAATTGTCCAGAATTTTCAAATGAACCGATTTTGATTACTTTCGTCCTCGTATATATTCGGTTTAACGATGTCATTGAGCAAGCTCGCTCTTTCTGTTGAGTCTGAGCCGAGGAATTTGCATTTAAGTGGTTTTTTTTTTCGTCTCAGTATTGGATGGTTAATTGCAGTTCTTAACATGTCGGTTTAATGATAGTTAAAGTTTTATTTTTTTATATTTACTTTTTTTTCGATTAAATTATCTTAAAAATTGAAAAAATTTTTCAAATTAACCGGCCAATATTGGTTGGTGTTTTTATAAACCTCAAATTGGAACTTTTCGCTCGCTTACATTGTGCAATTTCTAGTAAATTCCGTATTATTCTAGCAAATTAATCAACGGCCACTTAAATGGTATATGACTTCTATGCCATTGATGTGATGAATGAGACGAAATCAACAAACAAAAGGCCAGCATGCTCGGCCTATTTATATTTAATTTGTACTTCGGCGACTTCCAGCTTCCAAGATGCGGAAATAGGTCTGTGTGCTGATGATATCGCAATATTTTGCTCGTCATACAGAGAATCTATATCATTAAAAATAGATTAACAAGTAGCTATGGTAAAATTGAACGCTTCTTAAGAAAGCAGCCGATTAAAATTAATTCTAATAAAGCTGGAATCATTTTATTGATCGAAATAAAGAATGGTTTTTTCCGTGTTTGTTGAAGTTATCATTTTCAGTAGAAACCACATTGATCTAAATTAATGGTTTTCGTGTGATTGTTGGAGTTATTATTTTCGGTAGAAATCACGTTGATCTAAATTAATGGTTTTCGTGTGATTGTTGGAGTTATCATTTTCGGTAGAGACCACGTTGAACAATCCATATTAGACTTCAAAACACTGTCGATCATCAGAGTACAAGTTATCTCAAATATTTAGCCGTTCTGCTTGTCACAACTTCAGTAAGCACATTATAGAGCACTTGACTTGGTCACGGAAGTCGTGAATTTGCTCAAAGGCGACAACAGAAATTATTACGAAAAATATAATTAAATAATCGCCAACAGTCACGTAAAAGGCGATGACAAACCACCGCGCGTAATTTGCCCAAAACTGTTGCTTGTTTTTTCGATTAGGGCATATTAATTTGACTGCACGAGAGGCATTAGCAACTTTTGAAATCCGCTCGGAAAAACAGAAAAACGAATAATACTTTTTACGATGGTTTTACCGTAATCCTAGTTAAGTCGAAAAGAGGATTTTCCGATAACTCCGTCAAACTTTTCCGAAACTTTCCCTATTTAGATAGGACCGAGTTCTTTCATAAACCAGCATCGGCGCCACATTCACACGTAGAACTATGCGCGCACATCATTGGCGGCTGACTTTTCCTCTTTTCTTCTTGATTTTATTCTTGAGGCAAATGCGTCGTCGTTGATGCAGAAATGGCGAGCAACAAGAAACCTTCGGCAAAATTACATATACCTGTTTTAATTCGGATATTTTTCTTATCTGGCAAACGGCGAGGACGGGGATATTATCGGCAGACAGGTAGAGGCGGTCGCCGATGGAAAGTGGCCCGTTCAAACGAGCAGTTATCATTTTAGCAAACTTGCGTAAAGTTTTATTCGCAAAAAGCGCAGCAATTTCTGTCTCGCAGATAACGGCAGCGCGCCCTAGCCGTTTGCTGAGATAACGGCACAATGATAAAAAGAGCACTACTATCCGAATTAAACGTCTGTCGGATTACGTGGAAGAATAGCCGATAAAAGTAAAAGGCTTGCCGCCAATTTTATCGCCGTCATTCGACCAAATCGCTTTACCGACTTTTAAACGTCAGACGGACTTTCAGATCAAAGAGTAAATCTTCGAGACCGCGCACTTCAGAGCGCCTACCAAAGCAGTACGATCCCAATAGCATTCAGCTAATAGTACACCTTATGCTACTATATAATTCGGTATGCGATGTGACAAGTAATCAGTAAAAAACAGTGTCGCTGTTCTAAAAGTTGTTCGATCTGCATTTGTCGCTCGAGCTGACGATCTTTCGTTAATGCGAATAAGAAATTATAAACCAAAAAGAATTAGCTTAATTTTTCGTTTTAAAATAATATAATAAATAGAAGTACGCTCGTCCCAGAAACGGTTTCAAGCAAAGCTCATCTTCGGCTAGAAAAGAAAAGGAAAACACAAACATAGAACACTAACGTGGCCAATAAAATTATAATAACGCGTTTTAGAAACACCAACATAGAATGGAAATATGTAGCGCGAATAAAATGAACATAGAACAGGAAGAAAACTATGAAAATTTTAAAAACACGAATGTAGAACGGAATATGTGTCACGAAGGAAACGTAAAAACGTTCTAATAATTAAAACGGATTGTAAGATAATTACGAAGAGAAATATGAGGAAAAAATTTACGAAAAAAGGTTACAGAAAAGATGGTAATGAAATATAAAATATTAAAACGGTTAACAGAAACCAACGGTATGATGATGATCGCAATAAAGATGTAGGGAACCGGAAAAATCGACAAGAAATATTAAATCTGAAAAATACTTTTTCAATTGAATAAGAATTTTTTTCTTTTTTTTTTTTTTTGTGGGCACGCCAGCGGCATTGCCCCAACAACAGGAAAAACTAAGCTAAAAAACTAGATAACTAGGCGGTCCGAAATGGACGCAACAAAGGACAGCAGTGCGGACACCACAGAAGATGAAGGAAAGGAGAGGATAAAGGAAGAGTTATAGGGAGTAGGGAGACCTAATGACAGGAACTGACTGTATAAAAGGGAACGTTCGTTACGAAGAGCAGGACACTCGAAGAAAATGTTATCAGCATCACATGTACGAGGAGGATCACAATCGTGAAGAGAACAATCAGGAGAAGGCGACAGAGCAAATCGAAAGCGAGAGGAAGGGAGGGGAGAATGATTGATCCGAAGACGAATTAGGGAGACAATAGAAGAGCGACGATCGAAGAGTACTGAATGGAACCAAGACAGGGAACGAGGATCGGCTGAATAAAACGGTAATGCGAATGACGATTAGAAAATAGGGAGGGATAAATATCCCGCCAAAGTCTGGCGTGATTGGAGGTGGATAAGAAAAGGATATCGGAAAAAGGGAAATGTTTGAGGAATGAATCAAGGCGACCAGCAGAACGAGCCAAAGAATCGGCTGCGTCATTGCCATCAATTCCGGAATGACTGGGGACCCATAAAAAATCAATAAGAATAGAACGGGATGACTGTGGAGTGGAGGTAAGAGAACGAATTGAGAGAATAATACTATCAGAGGAATGTGAAGGAGGAGAGGATAGGACTTGAAGGACCTCCTTAGAGTCTGAAATAATGAATCATTGGGAAAGATCGCTTAAAGAGGAAATAAAAGAGATAGCCTGAAGGATAGCGATCGACTCGGCAAAAAAAATAGAGCAGAAGGAAGGAAGCCGGAAGGACTCAGAATACCGAAGCGACGGAGCAGTAAACGCACCACCCACGCTGTCCTCGCTCTTGGAACCATCAGTAAAGATCAATACATGAGCAGGAAAAGAGGAATTCAACAAATGAAGAAATTCATTGTTGACTGCACCGTGAGAGGAGGAATTGGCTCGAAGTGGGAGAGACTAAAATTTGATAGGCTACCATAGGCTATTGAAGTCATGAAAGAAGTACGGGAGAGTGTTGTAGGAAAGGACAATAGGAGAAAAATTAGAAAGACGGGTAGCAATGAGCGACAGGATTGGGATTTTATGCGGAGAAAAACGCCAGCAGTTTTTGATATATAGATAGGAGGAAATAAGTTTGGACGAGGAGATGGGAAGCCGTTTAATTAAGAAGCGATACCCAAGCTGAGAACGGCGAATAAACAGTGGTTGGGCAACCGACTCTGATAGAACTGCGGGAATGGGGGAGGATTTCAAGGCTCCAATGCACAAACGGAGGCAGGAGTTCTGGATCGCGTCAAGTTTAGTGAGGAGAGACTTGGAGGAATTACCGTAGATAAAGGAACAATAGTCGAGCTTGGACCGGATGATGGCTTTGAAAAGAATTATAAAAATAAATGGATCGCCTCTCCATCTGAGGGGAGAGAGAGATTTAAGGAGATTAAGTCTTTTAAGACAGGATTTATAGAGAAAATTAATGTGCTCATGGAATGTGAGGCGGCTATTTAAAAAAAGGCCAAGATAGCATATGGAATTGACAACGGGGATAGGAAAATACCAGATATACAGTGATGCGAGTTAGAGCTCGGTTAAAGGGTCGGAGAGAAAAAATGATACAAGACGACTTAGTAGGCGAAAGAGAGAGGTGAAGACGAGAAAGGGAATTATTAAGAATAGACACGGAATTATTCAACTCATCAATAGCGACGGACAGATTGTCACAGGTGGAATAGACCAAAATGTCGTCAGCGAAGAGGAGGGAGAAAGAATAAATAGGAAGAGAAGCGATATCAAAAGAGTAGATATTAAAAAGTGTAGGACTCAGACAAGAACCCTGTGGGAGCCCACGATAAACGCATCTGGAGGAGGAAATGGAGGGAGAAGAAATAAAGAGAGTTCTGTTCTGGAAGAGGTTGAGTATGAGAATGACGACGCCGGGAGGGAGGTTAAGAGAAAAAAGTTTAGAACCTAAAGCGGGAAGATGCACATTATCAAAGGCAGAAGAGACGTCCACAAAGGAGGCAATGGTGAATTTTTTTGTTAGGAAAGACTTATAGACATCTGAAAGGAAATAACTGATGCAGTCAACCGGCCCAAGCCCAGGGCGAAAACCAAACATATTAGGAGGGAATAGATTATTGTGCTCCAGCCACCACACGAGACGATTGTTGATCAAACCTTCAAAGAGTTTACGCAGGCAGGAAGCCAGGGAAATGGGACGGAAAGAACACTGATTTCTTTTAGGAATAGGAACGACAATAAAGTCGTTCCAGGATTTTGGAGTAGAGCCAGAAAGGAGAAAAGAATTAAATATATGGAGAAGGAAAAGCAGCGCAGCAGGAGAGAGATTTTTAAGAATAAGGAACGAGAAACCGTCCCGGCCAGGAGCAGACAAGGTGGATTTATTAAGAATGAATGCAAGCTCCTCGTAACGGAAAGGAGAAGACAGGAAGTGAGGCTCAGAGTCTACAGGAAGAGAAGGAAGAACAGTTTCTTCAAAAGAAGGGACATAGGCGGGAGCAATAGAATCCAAGAAGGACTCCAGCTGGGATTTGGAAGGGTGGGAGTGGCGAGGGCGCTCAGAAAAGGATGATCTAAACGCCTTAGCCATTTTCCAGATCTGGGAGAAGGGCGTATCTCTGGAGAAGGAGGAACAGAAAGACTTCCAAGAATTCTTTTTGGCAGACTTCAGGATAAAACGTGCTTTTGCGTTAGCTTCTTTGTGGGCTAGGAAGTTGGACATAGAGGAATGAGAGCGGAAGGCTTTAAAGGTGGCAGAACTTTTTTGGAACGCTGCTTTACACTCTTCGTGCCACCAGAGTGAGGAGGCATACGAAGAAGAGAGACTGCGCGTGCTGGTAATAGGAGGAGAAGATGCGGAAAGAGCAGAATTTAGCGTTTGAGTGAAAAAATCGTAACGGAAGATTGGATTAGGAACATCAGAAAACGGAGGAAGAGAGGAATCCACCAAGGAACGAAATTTAGCCCAATCAGTTTTAGAAAGAAGCCAACGGGGAGATTGAAAGGGCTTGAAAGACTTGGGAGGTAGCACGTCATTAAGAGTGAGCAGAATGGGGACATGATCGCTGCCAAAAGTGCCGTCGAGAGTCCTCCAGGAGCATAAGAGACCAAGATTGGGAGAGGAAAAAAAAGAGATCAACTGAACTAGAGGAAGAATTATAAAATTACATTAGGATTTCACCAATATGAATTCTTAAGACAGAAAGTTTTTTTTTTTTTTTTTTTTTTTTCTTTTAAGACAGAAAGTTATAAAACTTTCTTATCGAGTGAGGATAGACGATAACAAAAATTACATTATGTCATTAGAAAACTTTGTAAACTATTAATTTTGACTATTAAACAGAAGATATTGCCCGGTAGTTGTTGATCGTTTAATAAATATTTCCTATATTTATTTGCGTAATAGTTTTCAGCTGTGCGCGTAGAACTGTCCATATTACATAGCAGCAATAAAGTCGCTGTATTTTCTGATGAATTAGGTCTATGTTGAATGTTCCCGGTATCTGCATCTGATACTCCGACCATTCTTGATATTCACAACCTGTGAAATCTATACTACATATAACACTGCTATCATAAACGCTAGTTTTCACGTTTAAATTAGCAGTTTTATTTGCTAGATTATTTTTAGTTTCGAATGATAATTTAAACGTTTGTTTTTGAAATATATTTGTTAATTCATATATGCAATTGTTTAATTAATTCGCGATTTTTACACATCCGATTTTTATATAGAACTTTAAAATCGCAAAAACTTACCGTAATCGTTTATATCGTTTATCGTTTATTAGTGAGCGTTCTAGAAGATCGTTGCTATTTCGAGATCGTGAAAATGACTGCTCTGTTTTAGAACGCGAAGAATGTGCAGGAAAAGTTATGAAACCCTATGTACTATTATGCAAAAATGCTAATCTCAGGAAGGAAATGGGAAACATGCGAACCATATCTATCGGTGTAAAAATATACAAACGCTTGGGCTGGTAGCAAATGATCCTACTCAATTCCCATGTGTAGTCTTGCGTTGCATACAAAACGTTGTAACGGATGCATCTTACAAAAAGAACGTACGTATGGATAGGTAGTACACTCAACAACCATTTCCGATTCGGGGGAAGTGGAGAAGCGTTTTAGCGATTAGCGAAACGTGTATTTTAAACTACGGGTAATTTTTAAAAATCAACAAACTCCTACACATGCGTATCGCGATCCACGTAAAAAGTCTGACCTGGGTGCAGAGACCGTGCCGAAATCCAGGTATATTCGGCATAGGTATCTCGAAATTTATATTCTGTCCCGAGTAATTCGAGAAACATTGCACCGCTTATTCGGATTATTCAGTGCGAAGCTGATGTAAAATTTGGTTTCTATTCCCAAAAGTAGCAAGTAGGGTTTACGGACTCGAAACTATTTCTTCTTACAATCTCAGTCCGGTAGGCCTCCAGAAGAAGGTAACGCCATATTTACCACTTTCCCTGCTACTCATCAGCTTCGTCGTTCGTAGTTTGCTCAACAGCTCCGTCTTAGCGTTCGCTCTCCATGCACCGGTATTATAGGTATTTTCTCAATTATCGAAAGAATCAGTTTCAATTCTTTCCATTTCCCAGATCCTATGACTCATGATTGTTTTCAGATGTGAACAATCCCAATTCCGTCAATCTTCCGCATGAGGTTCGGTACTTCGAGCTTTTTACATCATTATCTTCTCAGAATTAAGGATAATGGCCGTTTTTTTATCTCGCGTGGCACGTGTTACACGTCTCTTCATCAGATGAATTCGCCCCCGCAAATAATTACACACAGTAGGAGGAATTTGAATTACCGTCAGCTGAAAACCCGTTTTGGGTCTACGAGGCTTACGTAGAGTCGAGCGCATATAGATTTTCTATACTCGCTAATCTACGTCTCGGCGCTCTTATTTTAAAGCTAATTACCCCTTGACCTGTATCCCGTGACTGAATATTGAATAGTCTTTAGTGAAACGATGAGACCACAGCACACTAGAAAGCTTAATGAGCACCGTCTGCTGCAAAAAATATGGTACACTATATATAAGCTTAAGCGAGAGTGCGTGTAACAACACGTTTAATTACACGGCACACAAATAATTCGCCGCTATAGCTCTACCATATTTTACACAAATATCCGGAAGAAATTCAAATTAAAGTTTAAGTAAAAATTTAAAAGGCTTTTAAAGAGATGCCCTTTATTTTCTGCGATATTTTGTACTTAACGAAAGCTCAAAATTTATTTTCTCCACTATGACCTAGTTAGTCGAATCCACGTTTTCCCCCCTATATTAGCCCCGTAGAAAAAATGGCATTATCATTAATATGTATAAATTCGCTCCTTCGGAACCACGGAAACATTGCAGTTGATAATCTTCCATAATTCTTTAGAAAGGCTTTCGTTATATAACTCTTCGCAAAATAATGACTTTTTTTTTTTTTTTTTCATACTAATAGTACACATTTTCAAAACCGAAAAATCTTCATAATGCGAAAATGTTACGCAAAACCGTAACATGTCTTCTAATTAATGCAAATAATAAAATTTCACATTACTCCTAGTGCAAGAATGATATAGTCATTAATATACATACACATATATTAACTCGGCCCTTCGGTACTTGGAAGGCGGCAAGCCCCCTTCATCACCAGGTCTAGTTCTTCTATAATTCTTATAGAAGAGTAAACTTTTTCATTGGCTACACCGTTTTTAACTTTCATTACATAAAATTAAGACATTTTTTCATTCGTTACATTTTCGTTACATAAAATTGTCACTGGGACAAATTTCGTACTGATGACACCTGGCATAAAAATGGCATAGCCATTAATATAAACCCGGCCATTTTGGCATCGCAAGGGGCTATGCCCCTTGATCCCTCTTGCTTACATTTCTGTCTCTTTCTCTCCTATACTTTGTATAAAATGATCAAAATTTACAACGTAATTCTGACTGGCATCGATACAAAAAAAAATAACATTATCACAAAAATCCTATTCTAACATTTAACTTTCATTACGTAAAATTAGGACATTTTTTCTTTACAAAATCTAATTTAAAATATAACAAACGTTACATAAAATTTGGATACTTTTTTTGAGACATTTTTCGATAGATAAAATTGGGTCATTTTTTCTAATGGCCGGTAGCCTAAAAATTACGTTATAATTAATGTTTAAACACGAACTGAACTAAACTGTACCGTCCTAATTTCAAATAAAATATGTGTCTACCCATTGTCTGTTGTAGATTTCTAAACAGATTGTTTTAAAAATTTTTGAGAAAAAAAATGTTAACAATCGAAATTTTAGAATAAAGGACGATTTTATTCAATAAAAAATCGTTTTTTTTTTCCTAATTAACGTTTTCCCCGCCGAATAGTCGGTTTGTGAAATGAAATTTTCGCCAGCCACCTAAAAGAAAGTCATGCCCACGCTCTATCACGTGGCCAAAAAGCGGTCGTCAACTTTAGGCGTGCAAGATAAAGAATGAACACTATTTCTGAACAGTGTGAAGATATTCTCTCGAGCGTAAATCCACGTGTGCAAGTTAAAATCGACAATTCGATGTTACTCTGGTACTTTCGTAAGAGTTTCGACATTTTAATTTAGTTAAACTTTTTTTTCGTTTTCCCAGCAGTTTTACAGAGAATTTGAATCGCTTATTTTAACGAGATTACAGTTTTACCGGTTATTCGCTTTATTTATTTTCCCTTTTTTTATTTATTTATTTTTTTTTTTTTTTCCGCAACATATTTATGTGTAACTTCATACATCACGATATATGAAGCACGTATTCAATTAGAAATAAGAAAACAAATTTATACGTAGTGAAAAAAATGAAGTCGGAGTGCGTGAAATGTTGCTTAAAAGTTTTTCTACGTGGCGTTACCACTTCAGACAATTCCAATAAAATATGAGGATCGTATTGTTGCAGATATGATTATGTATTAAAATGGAGTCACTTTAGAATTTATCTGAGACCAATAATGTGAATGTGATTATAAATTCAGAGTTAAATTTATGTATTTTAATCGATAAGTGTAGAAAAGGATGATAAAGTACGATTTAATATTTTCCGGTATCAAAAATACATTCGGTGAGTGGGCAACCGAAATGCCTCGCACATTTCGAATTACCGCATAATCCTGGAAAAGCAACAGCCAGCTCTCGACATTCTGCGAAGTTAAACGAGAAAACTCCGTCGGTTACTAGTATCTCTTAATTTTCCGAGAAAAAAAACATTTTACTTTAGTATTTTGTTTTCTAAGCTCTTCAACTTTGGATGTTAGTGCAACTGTTAAACTCTTTAGTTTCTCAATGTACAGCAGCGGAACTCAGCTCTAGTCGCGCCTAATGCGCAATCACCTACACTTGGTAACAGGGGCTTTTTAGGTGATGTTAAAAATTGAAAAATCAGCACTATAAACGAAAAATTGGTTATTGCTGATGACGCATTATTTGTTGAATCGATCGATATTAACAGATTGTGCGTTATCGCGTTTAACTTCAGCGAATCGGCAGTGGTGAGATTGTTCAATTATCATGAACTATTATCTGTCTTATCACTCGTTTATCTGCCGCAGCTCAGTTTTAACTCGTAAACTAAGATAACTTTCTATTTCGTTACTTTCCGATTTCTGAATTTTATCTTCTAACTGTGCATCTTTTTATCTTTTGTTCTTTCGTTCCATCTGCAAGTTTTTCCCCCCTCTTTTCGTTTGTACACTTCATTATAGTTGTCTTTATTATTGTCGAATAACAAAGTAACTTACTTTATGAAACGTTTAAAATTTTCGCAGTGACTAGTCATAGTGAAATAAATTTACGGACAACTGCGTAGAACTTAGGGAATCATCATCGGGCAACATGATTCCCCATTCTTTGACCGGGTGAATTAAACCTCCTGCACCATCTCTACCTAATATTTCCCCTCGTACCTCTAACCATTCCACGGTTTTTATTTCTGATGATAGCTCGGCACTATAATCAAGAAGTAATTTCTATTACAAATAGTATCACTCCGGGCGCCAGTCGCCATCGACGTTCTATGCCCAAAAGATAACCATCTCCTGTTTCAAATGTTCCGACCAGAACAAATAACCCCCTGTTATCTTTTCCTTTTAGCCATCCAGATCCTTATAATATTTTCTTAGAGAGGAATTATACCAATATAAATATCGAAAATTTCCATCCATCAGCAGTCGCTAGATTGTTATATAAAATATCTTCCAAGTGTTCTCAAATTCAAATTCACGGGGGAAACATCGATTTCCTTTTCAAACAAATCTAGTAGCAACTCCTTTTTAGTTAATAATTGAATTGTTGAAAGTCTTTAAGAGTTTATATTTTGACAAATCTTTTACATCGCTCCGGCATTATCTCCCCCATCACTGAAGCAGAAATCATGAAAGATTTGAACTTGTCTATACCTGTTGTTTCTGTTAGACATATTTGTAAGGCAAAGTATGGAATTAAAATCCTTACACAATCCGGTTGAACAGGAACTCAACTTCCCGGTGTAAGCATAAATTACGACTCACTTTCTCATCCGTATTTAATCTTTCTTCCTTTTAAAGTATTATAATCATCAGATGTCTAAAGCGTCAAGAAACCCGTACACTTATCACGCATGTCTCTATAAATATATGGTTTCATCTTATTCCCTACAAGGTGATGTTTGTTGCTTTTAAATATATTCCCTTTTTTTTTTAACCTTTACACTGTGGTTTATTGTACATTACCTTCTTTATTACAATGCCATATAAATGTAAATTTTTACGATGGAACTGCCGAAGATTAAGGATAATAAAAACGCCCTTGAGAATTTTGTTGGGTCAGTTCAACATTGTTTCGCTATCAGAGATCTGGCTCAAATACGGTATCGATTTTAAAATAAGGAGCTATAATGTAGTCAGATCAAATCGTTAAAATACCTACGCAGGAGCTCCTTTTCTAATTAGAAGCAACATTGTTTTCCAATTTTATGACCTCCCTCTTTCTATCTCTTCTACTTGTATTATTCACGAACCAAATTTAGCCATAATCTCCATTCTATTGATTTCAAGCTACGTGACTATCTCTCTATCCGTATATTTCTTTGCAGCAATATAAATAGCATTCTCGACAATACACACGACTACGAAATTGATTGTGATATATAATATAAATTCAGTTCAAAGTATACATCTACAGAAAGATCAGCGCACGTGTGTTTACCTTTACCTTTCCACGTTAATGAACAGTTATCCATTTTAATATTTTATTATATACGCGTATAAAAAATAACATATGGTGAGAAGACCGGTTTTTTTTTTTAAATAATAACCATCAATAGCATAATTATTTATACAAAGTAATAATCGAAATGATGAGAAATTCTTTTTGGAAACCTGAAAATGTATTTTGCCTTATTTTGTTGTAACTACTTGTGTATTTAAATTAAAGCGAGGTGTGTTACAAATAAATTACATTTCGCAAAAAATTATAAATTAAGGAAACTTTACATAAATACTATTTTAATACTGATTTACATATTTATAGTTTATTAGAAAAAATTATACAATTATATATAAATCTTTATTTTTACTTTAACCGTTTAGGATGGGATAGTTGGTCAGATTGGGCCCCTTGTTCTGTAACCTGCGGTCAGGGTATCCAAGAGAGATGGAGATATTGCATCAAACCTCCGTGTTATGGATACAATAAGGAAAGAAGGAACTGCAATATGTTCTCCTGCGAAGGTGAGTTAATATTTAATTCGTTTTAAAACGGTTAATTTTTCAGTAAAACTTAAAATTATTTATCTAGAACGGTTTTACATTTTTTTTTTATTTTTACATCATCGTAAATAAAAAACGAAGTAATTTCGATACAGCATCATAATGCAAACAACGATCGCATTATAGTGCTTAGATTAGACACGAAACTAATAGCGATCAACATAATATTGTGTTATGCACCCACGTGCAATGCTTTAGATGAAACAATTGAACTGTTTTATATAGAATTTCAAAAAAGTATTAAAAAAAATATCCGAGTCGAGAAATTTTGAATCATGATTTAGGTGACTTTAACGCTAAAATCGGAAATGTGAAAAAGAAGAGACATTTATGTGGAATTATAGACTATTATGGATTGGGCCAACGCAATGAAAAACGATAACACTTGCTTCAGTTCGCAATTAATAGTCAGTTACACCATGTTTAAATGTCACCTATACAAACCCAGCACTCGAAATGCACCTGGTAATCAATATAGGAATTAGATAGATTACATCCCGATAAATAAACACTGGAAGACATAAAAATGTAAGGGTTCACCCTGACGCAGAATGTTGTAGCTATTGATCCTAAAATTATATGGTAAAGTAAAAACTCCAGCACCAAGATCATGTATGCGGCAAAAAGTAATAATTACGAATAAAGATAAGGATTCGACAAAATTATCTCAGGAGCAGATGCCTCCGAGAGGCCTCTAAATGAGTTATGGAAATGGTTTGAATCGTGTGCAACGCATGCGTGCCGAAAATCCAGAAGATCATCTCACAACGTCACGAAAACCATAGTTGTCAGGAGATACAATGAAACTGATTGAAAAGCGTAAAAATATGATAGCAAAAAACTGAAAGACAGAAGATCAATTTTAATAAAAAAAATAAAAAAAACAGCTGCAGAAAAATAAGACCGTTACCGCAGTATCTGAAGAGATTCAGAAATATGAAGAAAAAATCGAACCTAAAGATCTGTATAAGAAAGTCAGATTTCAAAAAAGCGAATTTAAACTAAAAGACTGGGCAATCGGGAACAAACAAGGATAGCTGAAAACGAATCGTAGCGAAATAAATGAAATATGGAAAAAGTATTGTCAAGATTAATATGATCATAAAGACACGCGTGAAATGACAATAAGTTTAGCCATGGACTAGGAGCCGGGAATCTTAAAACCGGAAGTAGAAGAGGCGGCAAAGTCAATTGGTACAGATGAGATTCTTCCACAGAGTTTATAAAAAATTAATATCAAGAATTTATAAAATACACCTATTATTTAATACCTATATTTAACAAAAAAGGGAAAAGAACGTAGTATAAAAATTACAGAACAATTTCTCTCATCTCACATTCAGATAAGATAATGTTGCGTATAGTAGATCGACAGATATGCGGATTAATTATCAGGCAAATTGCGAACGAACAAATAGGTTTCGTGAAAATATGTGGCACACGAGAACAGAAAATGGATTAAGGGACGGTATACCACCAATCGGAGAATAGAAAATTTCAAATTCGCTAGCAGTAGAAATAAAGTGGAAGTACCGCTGATAAAATGAATAACTACTAACAGTTCATACAGTCTTAGTATAAATCACACAGAAACAGAAAGTATGGTGACACGAGAGAAGAAACGTAATACCGCCCAGTGGAAAATCTGTATTCGGGTATGAAATGGTAGATAACTTTGTACATCTGGTATCTCTGAGAAGTAAAACATCGTGTACTAATAGCCATAACGCTATGTCTAAATTGAATAAGATTCGAAAAGATGGATCTGTATAAAAGAACGCGGGACTGAAGCTAGTTAGAGACTTCATTTGCTCAATTTTATTAGACACAACGGAGAAAAAGATAACCATAAAACGAATAGACAGCTTCGAGATGTGGTGATGGCGAAGGGTTCTCAGAACCCTGAACGGCGAACAGAATTAACATATTTGTATTGAAAGAAATATTTATTCACAAAATGAAATATTTTTCACATCTTATACCTATAGAAAATGGAATAAAGCGTTGGCTAATACAGGTAAAGGTGGAAGAATAGATCAAGGGCTTGGCCACCAGCGCACTGGACCGATGCGATATAGGAAGCAACCGGTTTGAGCTTGAAGATGTGTCGTCATTAAGCGGAAAATCGGTATCAGTGGCGGACAATAGTTAAAGCATTCCTTTCAGGCTAATCGACCGAGAAATACCGAGAAAGTTAAAGCGAGCTGCCAAAATAATTCTTCACCAACTGTTTCGCTTATGAGAAGGAGGACGTAGTAATAATTGTACTACGTTCGACCGAAAAGAAATAGTATAAGATAAAGAACGTTCGCAATTTTGCCCTGTGAAACTTACAACTTATTGAAAAATAAAAATAAAAAAATTAAATCGGACCGAATAACTTGGCTCAGGTTTATAAAATCTAACACTGACCCGTGGTGGTCACCGCTCTCAATCTTAGGAAGCAACTCTCGATTTTATCAAGGTTACGGTTAGAACTCCGTCACTAGGTGTCTTTCTAGGCGGCACTTTTTCAGTTTCCAGCTCGCTCGATAGGCATGCAGCCTCACAACTGAAGAGTGCGTTTTGAAGGGATATCAAAAGTCTTAATACTATTAATTAGAAATATTTCTCCTGACTTCAATGTTAGGGTTTTTCTCTCTTTAAAAAGTCCTTTCACCTTCTCTCCCCTTATGTTATTTCACATAATAGACTTTTTTATTTTTTATTTAATTTTACTGATATTATCCTTCCTCCCAATGTTTTCTGCTTGCCCGATATTTGCAAATTCCTACTTACCACATCAATAAATTGGGAGTTCTCGATGGATTCTTAATTTACTGATATATATACTGACCGATCAAAAGAGGCTCATGACGTTGGTATATTTTCACTATGATACAGATTCGGTATTTATCTAGCGATGATGTCGAGCTAGAAATTATTCTTCGGATTCTTCTTCTTATATCCAGTTGACTGTTCTCAGTCGTTGGTAGCAACCATGGAGACGATCTCGGTCCCTTGTCGTATGGAATAATTCTTCTACCTTCATAGACGTCCATTTCGGGATATTATCAAGCCAGGAAATCGCTCTTCTTCCAACTTTTCTTTTTCCTTCTACTTTACCCATTATTATGGTCTGTGACAGTTTATATTTCGAACCTCTTAATATGTGTTCTAAGTATGCTGTTTTTCTTCGTTCGATTATATTCAGTAAAATTCTCTGTCCTTTTTCAATGTATTTAATATTAGTTTATTTTTCTTTTTTGCGATCCACGGTATGCGCAGTATACGGCGGTAGCACCACATTTCGAAGGCTTCTATAGCGTTTATTATTTTACCATTTGTCGGCCATGATTCGCAACCGTATAACAACACTGACCATACGTAGCGTTATTTTAAAGCTCTGATTCTTAATGCAAGAGATATTTCATGCGATGTGAACGTTTTCCTCATTTTCATAAATGCTACTCTGGCCAGTCCTATTCTACATTTAATTTCCTCCTTTGAGTCTCCAGCGTTATTAAGCCACGCGCCGAAGTTATTTATTTACCACTTCTAATTCACCATTTCTGAGTATTATCTTTGATGTTTACTTTGATCTGCTATTCCCATTATTTTAGTTTTCTTGGTATTAATTACAATACCGTATTTATCACATGTGTTCTCTATTGTTTTCGATAATATTTCTAGATCCTTCTCATTTTCTGCTAATATTACCGTGTCGTCTGCATATCTTATATTATTTATAATTTCACCTCCTATTTTGACACCTTCAGGTCTATTTGTTAAGGTTTCTCTAAATATAATGTCCGTGTATACATTAAACAGTGTTGGCGACAAAATGCACCCCTGCCTGACACTGACACCGCGTTCTATTTTGATGTTATCTGTTTTTTCTCCATTGTTCAATTTCACTGCTGCCGTTTGTTGTAAATATAAATTTTTTCATTATTCTTCTGTCTGCAATGTCTAAACCAATTTTTTGTAATATATCGAATAGCTCGCCATGTCGTACTTTGTCGAAAGCTTTTTCGAAGTCTATAAAGCACATGTACATTGGCCGTTGGAATTCTTTTAATTTTGGAATTAATATATTCATGCAGAATAATGCATCTCTAGTTCCCAGCCCACATCGGAAATCAAATTGTTCCCTACTTATATTTTCTTCACATTTCTGCCTTATTCTAGCTTGTACTATTCGTAGCAGTATTTTTAATGTATGACTAATTAAACTAATTGGTTTGTAATCGTTGCAAGATGCTGGTCTGTTGGTTTTCGCGAGCATAACTACATCCGACACTAGCCATTCCTTCGGCATTTCTCCTGTCTTATATATTCTATTGAACAATTGAGTCAGAATCTTAATACTTCCGTTATCAAAGAGTTTGAATATCTCTGCTACGACATTATCTGTTCCTGGTGCTTTATGTATTTTAGCGCATTTTATCGCTTTAACTTCTTCATCTTCTAATATATGGAGAACATCCTCATCATTTCGTTCATTGTATTCCGCGCTTAAGTCATCTCTGTCGTCTTCAAATACCGATCTAATACGATTATTCCATTCTTCGGATTAATATCATTTAATTTTCGATCTTTCGGCATCAATTCTATTATTCATCGTCGTCAGAGAATACGGCCGGGACGTTTACACGGGCGACTATGTAATTTCCGTTTTATTTTTCGGGTTGCGTACGTGTCCTGGGATATGCGGTTTGCGATAGGAGGGCAGTATTACTATGAGCCGGGTGAACAACCGTGATAATTAAAGAAATAGTGTATAAATGAGTGTGTGCAATGTAGCTTATTGCATTAAGTGATAAGTACTTCGGTAATTTACGGTTAGCTTCGTAAAGTTTGATATCGAGCCGATCGGACTAGATAAAGCCGCCGTTTAGTTGTCGTTTTGATTAGCGATAGAAAGATTACATTTGTCACTTTATCTAGTCGCCATATCGTCGTGTATATATATATATATATATATATATATATATATGTGTGTGTGTGTGTGTTTTTGAGTGCTGTGCCATTTTGTTGAAATTTTACGTTAAAAATTTTCTTTTCTATTACCTAGTCGCATGTAAATTGTGTTCGTTTTGTGTGAAAATTTGTCCTAGTCCGGAAAATACACGTTTTAGCGGTAATTTTACGCGTGGTGGTGAATCCTCCGTGAGACTTCCCAGTCGGGAAGGGGTGTTTCGACAACCTCTACTTATTGAAGACCATGTTTTGTCTCTGTATCTTACGATTCCTTACTCCTTCCCTTTCTGATCTCCTTATTCTCACTAAAACTTGCACACAACGTTTTAATGTAGAAATAAACACTTTTTTGTTATTTACTCTTTTGGTTACAATTATATTTCGGCACCATACTTGACTTATTCTAGGGCACTGTGGGCTCCTCTTGGTTGCAGTTGTGCCCATATTGCTTCAGTATAATTTTTAGTACGTAAATACTGAGTAAGCTTCATTAGTTCTCCTTTTGGATTCACACGCTTAATATCGTTAGTCATTATGGGACATAAATTTAGACATACCTAAAAGTAGTTGTGACTCTTACGTTTCTTAATTCCAATTTGTAAATTTTCATTGGACGTTGAGAACTCTTAAATTTGCCATCCTAATGAACTTTTTTCCACTTTTAACATTTGTCGTGGTTGGTGTTTCGGTAGTCATCATTGTCATGACATGCTCTATATACTCGTCGGAGAGCGTTGAAGATTACTAATCTGTCGATCAGATTTTACGCTGTCCCGCGTCCGTCAGGAATTGTTGTATGGAAGACGACCTGTTGGTCGGATTTCTAATATTTCGCAGCTAATCTGTCCCCTCCTTCTTCCAGGACTTTTCATCCTGCCTGTTGTCCCTATATGATAATCTGGAATATTTCATATTTTGTACATCTTACAATATAGCCAGTGATGACGCATTTCTCTGTATAATGTAGCAGTTTTTTTAGCAGTTTTTTTTAAAACATCTTTCTTTGACATTTTGACCATTCAAGGTATCCTCAACATCCTCCAATAGAGCAACATTCCAATAGCCATCTAATTGCATTTTATTTAAGGTCACAGCCTCAATGTGGTACAATAAAATTGATGAAATATAACATTAAACAATATAGCTTGGGTCTTGTTCTAAGGATACGTGCCCATAGAAAAAAATAAATAAATAAATAAATAAAAACTCTGATCGATCACAAATTAGATGTTTCATATTATCAATCGAGCATAATTATACCTTGCTTTAGTTTCATTATCTCTGTCTAGATTGGCGGTGCTACATTGCAATCAAGATATTATTTACCTTTTCAATATTTACATTGTTATCGCGAACTTATTTATTAATTATCATTTATTTAGTAGAAAAAGAAAAGAAACAAATGGATAAGTTCGATCGGCTAACGTTATAACCGAAGACAATAAGTGTACGAAAAACATAAAAGAAAAGATTAACCAGATAATCTTCATGTGTGAAAGGCAATCATTAATATGAACAAAAAGTTTACGTCAAAACAAAGAAACGATATTTATTAAGACATACACATAAAGTGTGTTAACGGATACAAAAGTCCTACTTCAGCAAGCAAAAGCTAAAAAAGCAGAAAAATCAAAAAACATTGTTGGCAAAATATTTATTTTTTTTATTTTTTATTTTTTTTTGGCACGTCAACAATGGAACTTACTCAACGCAGAGAATTGTACATTATATAAGGAAAAGATTAGAAATTGAGGAGATAAAGAAGGCTAACAAAGGAACTATATTAAGGGATGGGAATGCAAGAATGGAGTGGACACTATAAGAAATTAATGGGAATAACTTGTATTGCATAAGAAAAAAAGAGCGTGATTACAAAACGTAAATAGAAGAAAAATAGAATAAGTCGATACTGACCGATATAAGAACAATGGATACTGGTTAAAGAACCCTTGATACAGAGAAAGAAATGTAAGTAGTCTAAAGATATTAATAAGGAAGAATATATGGCACCAAAGAAGGTACTACGAGAAAGATCACTATCATTAAATGAAATGGCAAGTCGAAAGACTTGAGAAGCCGAAGATGGGATTTGCCTGAAAACGTTCTTCTTAGTTTTGTGAAAACCTCGTTTAAAGTGTTTGTAACATTATTTTCTACTTAACCTGTAATACTTTTAAATATCAAATACTATAAACGTGCCTGAAATGGCTGATCGCTGCAAATTAGAGATTTTTAAACTAAGGCTATTTTCGTCTGTCAATTTAAAAAAAAAAACAACAAAAAACAGCACTGTTTTTAACACCGTCTCGTTGAAACGTCTCTTCCTTCCCCCGTGAATACTTTTTACTTTTACTTTCAGGAAGGATAATTTGAAATTTTCCAGATCGAACAGAGAATCATGGGAAAAATCGATACCTTTTTACGAAACAGTGAAAACTTTCAAAAATGGTTCGTTCCTGCGGTGGTTTCTTTAATTAAATAACGGCGTCGAAGCGCACGACGGCGGTAGGATTACTGAAAATGATGTCAAAAGTAATTACAGGGCGTTTTTGTAGAAGGCGGGTGGAGGGCGGTTGGCGGTGGCGACAGATTATAAAGATGAAACGATATGTTTGCTACAGGCGTGTGTCGGTGTGTGAGTATTCGGCTGCGTGAGTATTGGCTGTGTTTTTCAGTGCGTTGGTAATTGTGGCGAGATGACGATGAAGAATTAACGAGATTTCGATTAGGCTGCTCCGCAAAATAAGATGTGGACAGATAGAGGGAAAATAAGCTACGGACGTCTTCGTCTTCGTCTTTATAAAGCGATTTTAATTAACCTTTCTATCCCTGTTTCAACTTTCTATCCGACTAGTCGGCTACGTTCGTTGCCGCTTCATTCTTAACTTTAGCCGGCGGCGAAAGTTGTTCGCATAATGGATTGCAGCCAATCAGTTTTTAAGGAGCCTCCATTAAATTTCAGCTTTTTAGCTAACTATACAGAGTCTCTTCTTTTTACACCTCTTCGCTTGGCAAACGTTCGCAGCCAGGAAATAAGCTTGCACTTGGCGGCAACTCAGAAACACCGACAGCATGTCAAGTCCGAAAGGGGAAGTACTCTGCATATGTGTATGTACGCTGAACGCGAACTCTCGCTCCGCTTCATTCAGCGATGTAGTCGACTTCAATGCACTTATCAGAATTTCAGCAGCTGACTAGTAACGATTATTGACCAGTAGCCAAATTAAATAATGAAACAATTTTATCGCCTTTTGAAATAGATTTCTTAGGAGGGAAACTACTATTTTGATGGATGCGTCTGCCAAGGGTCGACGAATTCCTAGATGAGGTCGTTTCGAAAGGGCCATCTCTTTTTTTTAGTCGGGATCTCTTAAGCGTAAATCTTTTTGACGGAAACAAGATCTTTCAGGCGATAGCGAGCAAGGGCTTTTAGCAGACCTTTGTACTAATTACCTGCGATGATTTTTAGGTATCATACGCTAAATATTACCATTTAAATTAATGAGAAACTTACCAGATTTGTTTCAATGTCACTATGAAACATCTATTTATTCGTATCAGAAATTCTGCGCAAAATATACCGCTTCTCGTTAGCAATTTAGTTTTTACGCGTATTTAGTATATATATATATATATATTTATTCACGAAATATCGCTTCACGTTAATTTTATTAGATTATTAATTTTTTCTAAATATATTCTCACACTAACACAAATAATAACGTATAGCAGATGACACCTGAAAGAAAATGTCTGCGTGAAAAACCCTTACTCGTTGCAGCCTAAACGATACACGCCCGAAAAATTCTCCCGGAAAAAAGATTGACTCTTAAAAGATCCTGCTTAAAAAAGCTGGCCCCGTTTCAAAAGAAGACCCTTCTTTGTAGTATCTATTTACATATGCTACGTTATTTTGGACAATCGATATCTTTGGTGTCGTGAGCTAACTCTCTTATAACAATGAGATGAGAGTCATAGCTACTGATGACCGAAACAGTTCTTTTCAAGGAGTTGTTCTTATTGTTCCGGTTAATTTTAAACAACAGTTCATTTTATCAGTTCCCAGCTCTTTTGGCTCCTGATTCCCAATTCTATAATAACTGTTTCTTAAACAGCTTTCTGAACAGATAGTACGGCAGCTCTCTGGTGTAATAGCTCTCATCTCACTGTTTCAGCGAGTGAATTCCATTCGCATTATTGTGACACATTATTACTATGAATATTTACCATGCAAGCCAGGCAATATTCTTTGCTCGTTCTATTATAATGAAAATCATTAAAACAAAAACACAGAAAGAAATGTTTTCCTTGTTCAATTTACTGCCATCACTGCCTCTCCATGCTGCAGTTTTTTTCTACTTATTGAACAGTATGTTAACAGAGTTAGGATATGAGAACTGTTATAATTATTTGCGAACTGTTCATGAAACCAGCTCTTTTTTATAACCTGTTCTTTAAGAACAGTTAGACTAGTCATAGCCTGTCAGATTGTAGATAGAAACGGATAGGAAATAAGTTAACTGATAGAGGATATTACAAGAGTTACAGACCTCTGTACTTTCCTTTGATATGGTTATGATCTATGACCCGCTCATCCCTCACTAGCACAGGCTTATCACATATATGACACTCGGTTGCCCTATTATACGTCTCCTGCTCAGCATCATTCATCTGGACTGGGGTATTCTAGTGATAGCCACTGACAATGATTTTGTCATCCTTCTCTAAATACTCCTGAAATACATGTGCAGCATCTGGTCTTTGGTACAATCTCGGCTGCATCATGTAATCAGAATGGATGCCATCGCCCACATGAGACACCACCGGGTAGTAGAAACTCGTCGACTCATGATGATGAATTTTCACTATGTAGGAATACTGCTCCTGGTGGACAGGTCATTGATGTCCATCAGCCTCTTCTTTTTCATTAACATCAATGTGGACGTCATCACCAGCATCGACAGCAGTCCCCTCTAAAAATCTTTGTAGACCGCAAATGGGACTTTCTGCTGGAACATGTATTTATCAAACTTGAGGATGTTCTTCTTGAGCTGCAGCATCTCTACAGCAACTGGTTTGCATAGCTCCATGTGCTGCTCCGTCCGTGCTTCATCATAAATGTGCCATGTGGAGACGGCTATGATTTTCCGTAATTTACCACACTACCAATCAAGCCAGATCTTTGATGTAGTATAAATGCCGTACGTTCCCATTCTTCACCAGCAGAAGGTCTGTATAGTCCTTTGCAATCCAGAGAGGATATACAACATCATCCTTTTCGATAGCATAGACATTGATGGAACACGATGGATTGTTCTTCACAAATGTTGCAATGCCAACTATCAAGGCAGAAAAAGTCACTCCTGTCCAGTTATATTTATTCGTGAGTTGGAGGGTTCCCTAAATACTTTCTAACATGCTGGGAGAACATATTTTGCCAACATGGCGTATTGGAAGCAGTAATCGTCTCTATTTTAGACATTTATTACCACTTCCTGCACAGTAATTTTCCTGGGCAGAGGAATGTATGATGAAGTGCGAGTGAGCATGTTTTTGTTTTTTTTTAACCCCCCTTTAGACATGTCAACAAAGGATCTTCGCCCAGAAACGAAACGAGGGAGAAGGATCAGTTTAGATGTAGAGTCGGTGTCAAATATTGATAAGATAAAAGAACTGAGGATAGGAACAACGGAGATTGACGGAAACGATACGATATACGAGGCACAATAAGGACTAGGGAGTTTGAGTGATGACAGATTATTGGAGTACAAAGAAGTGCGTTCGTTCACGAGGGATGGACATTTTCAAAGAAGATATGGTCGGAATCATAGACGGCTTCGTTGTCAGGATGAAGAGGATAATTAAGGAATAGAGCGAGACAAAAACGAAAACGTGAGGAAGGAAGAAGAGTATGATTCAGACGTAAACGGATAATAGGGACAATAACGGAGCGGCGGAGAGGAGGATAATTGTAAAACCAAGGCCGGGTGGGAAGATTAAGTTTGATGTTAAAATTTAAGAGAAAGGTTGATTAGAAAAGGAAGAAATCTGACGACCAAAATCTAACATGAAGCACTTTTTGCACAATGTGAGTAAATTAGAAACGGGAATTTTAGAGAAAAAAAAGCGGGAGGATACAGCAATCGAGTGAGCATGTTTCGATAGTTCAGTTTTACCTCCATGTACTGGACAGAGCTCACAGTCCACCCAGATCGCTCTACCCACTCTAGCTTGCCTGCAAGCTCCCAAATCCAGTCTGTTGCCTTTTCATATCATACCCCAAAATCATCCCCTTCATGCAGTAAGTTACTATTTGAGGGGGAAAACTGGGGCATCGTTAATCTTGTCCCAACAACATCAGTAGCACGCCGACACTTACAATGCAGCATAAGACTGCACTTCAAGCCTGTTTGTACATGCTGCCGAAGTATAAATATTACTTCAACAGAAATGTTGTTCAAGAACTCACCAATATTAACCGGTGACTGGTTGTCATTTACCACTTGCTATGTGGCATAGCAATTCTTATGGTGCCGCATGCTTGTCCACTATGTGCTTGTCTCAACATGGGAATTCTGTGCTGGAACCGACATTTTTAGTACTTGTGAATTAAATTAAATAGTAACAAAAATTCTATCAGGTTAACAGATATTCACTGTTTGTGAGTGTATTTATACTTTTTTTTTTTAAAGTCGAGGTATAGCAATAATTCCTCTCTAGTGTTTAAGACTAATTTTTAACGATTTTTTTTTTTAACTGAGTTTTTTTTATTATTGTTTTACTATTATTATTATTAAAAGGTATAGGTATGCCATATGTTTTGTTGAGCGAGAGAGAGGGCGACAACAAGCTTTAATTTGTATGTATTCATAAATATACATAATAACATGGCATGATATGACATTTATATAGAATATACTCGTACATTATAATATAAAATAACACAACAAAAAAAAAAAAAGGTATATACTCAACATTATTATAAAACATTGCCGATGTACAATATGTATATAAAAATATATATCCATCACTGGTATTTATTTATTTCAGGAGAAGAAAAAATATATCAATCAACCGAAATTATAAATTTCACTATCCTTCATTTCTATTTTTGGTTAAAATTTATTGTGTGATATTACAATTTTGAATAAAATAATAAAATCTCGGTTTGAAATTATCTATAAAAATAGTTTTTATCATTCGCGTTAATTTAGAGAAGAGAAAATATATCGAACTGATAAAATCTTTGTTCCAAGTATAGAAAAATTTGTTTTTTTTTGTAAATAACCAATACAAAAATTTTCCTATTGAAAATATACTTATTCGTTCATTCATTTGTGTATATATATATATATATAGAAGTACGCCCATTATTCCTATTTATTTTTAAAAAGAAAATTATATTTCAAGACAGAATTACTAAATTATATTTTCAAGTATTAAAAAAATTTTCCGATTCTAAAATAAACGTAAAATATATTTCTTGTATATATACAAATATATCTGCTATTTGTATTAATATTGAAGAGAAAAATACCTCCGACGGTGTGGAAACCGTAAATTATTATTTTGATTATAAAAAATTTTTGAGTAAATAATAATTTTTGTTAAGTGAAGTATTACGTAATGTTGCCAAAATAAAAACAAGTAATTTCTTTCAAAATTCTACATGACTAATTGTATATTTCAAGATCTGTAAATAAATAATGTTTCAACGCATACCTTATTAGAATTCATTTTTGGTATATAAATACAGTGGCGGATCCACAGGGGTGATGAGGGGGTAATCAGGGAACAATTCCGCCGAAAAAGAACCAAATGCTCGATGAAAAATTTTTTTACAACAGAGAAACTTAATTTATATTATAAAAAATTTGTATAAATGTTACCTATGGATTTAAGTATAACTAATATTTAATAATAGTATTCTAGTAAAAGTATTTAATGTTATACATTTTTATTCTATTTTAGTTTCCTGTATTCTGCGTAATTTTGCATTGAGGACTCTTTTTGTTAAGCTTTAAGGAACTTGTTGTTTTCTTGCTTCCGCCCAGATGGGTTTAACGCTCTTCTGAGCACATTTTGTACTATGCGGTGTGATTATATTCTTCTGTCAGAGATGTGTGGCATCGATCATGCTGTATACTATGAAAATTTTCAGATCCAGTGCCCGATGTTTAACACCGTCATCATCTACCATCGCTGAAACTTGTATATGTATTATTAATATTTATTATAATCAATGAAGGCGTAGCGGCCGGGTTTATTATAGAAGGTATCACTGAGCAGAAATTTAAATTACCTCCAGAAGCTTCGATTTCTACGGCCGAGCTTCTTGCAATTGAAAAAGCGTTAGAGTTTGTGAAAAACGTGTTGCAGTCTAAGGGGGAGTTTGTAGTATTTTCGGACAGCCTTAGTTCTCTCTTGTCGCTTCAGAGAAGTAACTTTGAATGTGTTATTGCCATCCAATTATTTATGAAATTAAGGAAAAGTATTTTAATATTTCCGAATTTGGAGGAGTCATTAAATTCTGTCGGATTCCAGGTCACTGTGGGGTACTACTTGGTGACCATTCAATCGCAAAAGAAAGTATTAGATCAGGTATTAAGTTTCCATTTATCCCATCCTTCGATCTTCTAGATAAAGCCAAAAGAGATAATCATGCGGATTGGGTGAGTCTTATTTGTAGAGAGCAAGGGCTTGGTAAATATTTTCATATGGCCCAACCATCTCTGCCGTCCACACCTTGGTTTTATCGCATTAGTGTTCTAGTTAGTTTGACCCGTAGGTTTGTGACCGTTGTGTGTAGGCTCCGCTCCGGCCATTGCCGTTTTGGGTTTAAATTTTACAAATACCGGGCACTGCACGGGTTGTAATATCTATTGCCGACAAAATTTTAGAGAAGACACTAACCACTTGTTATTTAATTGCGCCCAGTTCGATAACACGAGACTTGCGTTTTCTAAAGACCTCATGTCCTGCGGTGTTTATCCTCCATTGTGTATTTTTTATCTTCTCTGTTCCAGTGATAAAATTTTATTTGTTCTTTTTAGGTTTATTGAAAAAAACAGGATTGTTATTCGATTTTTTTCCCCATTATTTTTACTTATTTTTTCTTACATTGTAGGCTTTGTCCAGTGCGGCTGTTTCCTTTTTCTCATAATGCATTGTGAGCATTTTTTTTTTTTCTTTTTTTTTTTGGGCGCGCCAGCGGCATTGACCCAACAACAATAGAAATGAGCATTGCCGGGCAACTGTGGTCATAATGAATATTTATCTATTTTTTCTTTTGCTCCTTTTTCCAGCATGAGCAAATTTTGTTTGTGTTTGTTTTGTTTCATTGAGCATTGTGGGCACTGCTAGCAGTTACGGCCATATTGTAGAATGAAATTTCTCTTCCTGAATTTTCTATTATTAGTAATTTTTAATATCTAGTAGTAGCGTAGTTTGCTGGCCAAATGAACTGTTCTGCTCGGGCCAAAAAAAAAAAAAAATAATAAACGGTAGATGTGACCACTTTCAGAACAACGAGTCAACAGCTTTTAGCAATGACTCTATATACAACCGTAAAGATGCTTACCGATGTCTGCGATTACAAAAAAACTGTATTTTTATGTAGACAATTTAAACAAAACAAATATATATATATATATATATATATCACCGCATTTTTAAATGATGTCGCAAACATTTTTTAAGAACTGCGTAGTCTCAGGTCGATTAAATCGTTCGCAGATTGCCGCTGTATACCGCCCGGTGTAAAAAATTTAAAAATACATCGATTAGTTTTGCAAAAGCAAGTCAGCGATTATTTTTTGAATGTTTTATTCCTTACATATAAATACAAAAAAAACATCGGAGAAGTAAATCTAAGCAATAGGGGTTTCTGCTAGGTAGTGGGCGATCAATCAGTGAATGTACCGTACGAGAGAAATACAATTAGCTTGCACGGCACTGGCAGTCGACAAGCTGAACCGAAATCGGTATAAATGTCAAAATGCGTTGACTTCGATGGCCGGCATTTTCTATTTTTAGTTACGCATCCGCAAATCCGGGCTTTAGGAAAGTCGGAGGTGAAGTGTAGTGGCGATTTCGAAATGTAGGCGTGAAATGCTCAAAGTACCGTGAACCGATAAAATTGAAAACGTATCCGTTCCGGACAAACTGACAGGAACGTTCTCACGAGAAATTATAAGAAAAATAACGAAATACTTTGGCCATCGCATAATGAGAACGAATACACACCCTAGTACGAGGAAAAACAAAACGACCACCTCGTCCAAGAATAATCATGACACACAGGTGTCGACTTGATAAATAACGCGCCGGAATTTTCAGAAACGTCCCCGTTAGATAAATATAAAAGATTGCAATCAACACGTAAAGCTTCAATAAAGATGACACCGCGTAAGCACGCGCTGGAACAAGCGCTATAGAGCATCCACGTTCGCAAAACCGCACCGAGAAACTCGAATTGTGGGTGTAATTTGTTTTAAAGCATACAAGATCTGGTCGAGTGTCGTTGATCAGCGATGGTGTTAAGTTGCGCAGTTGAGGTTCACATCGATCTTGCAGAGTTTTCAAGCAGGCGGAAGAAATCGTTCGGTTCAGAACAATACTCGATAACGACTCGTTTTGATATCTAGTCATATTGTCAGAAGTCCGTGTAAAGTAGAAACTCGAAAAATAGAATTCATCGCCGATAATTCGCAGGCACGAGAAGATTTCAACTGATTATCCGATAACTTATGTGCAGCCTACCTGCTTCGACTAAAAAGAGGTAGAATGCATTAAGTAAAAATCATCATTTGATGAGCGCAACCTCTTTGATAACACAATGACTGCGGTCTGTCACATTTTCTGCAGATCTATTAGCAAAGATGCCGGCCCACATATCCGGATGATGGATACTCGCTAATTGCATTTTAATTAGAAGACTTGATAAGCAGATAGCAACTCAGCACGTCAACGTGTAAGATTACGCGTCAATTCTATCCCTGTTTTGTTATCGTTTGCTCCTCGAAGAGGTGTCGCGACTGCACGTCCCTGAATATACCGACCTGTCCGAGCTATTCCAGCACGGTCTGATGAACAAACAAGATGAAACGGTTTCATTTACTCCTTGAACCGCATCTATTCGTCTGCTAACCGAGTACAAAAACATTGTTCTGGAGCAAATGCGAAGTACAAATCAAATGTTCTGACCTTTAGGAAAATCATATGTAAGTAGAGATAATGCACTCTTCAAAATGCTCAGTTTCCACCGAGACGGCACTTTTTACGGCAATCGAACTAGACAGAACTCTCGGCAAAGTGACCATCATCTCACATATCAAAACAGCTTTACCGATTTATCAGGGAATTTGTTCCAATCACCGGTTCAAGCAAAAATTTTTTCTATAAAATGTTCCTATATATTTTTATTGATAACATAAAGAAAGTTGTGTTCCTATTAAAAAAAAAAAAAAAGAATAGATTTAAATTTAAAAAATGACGTCTATTGATACATTCTATAATTTAAAAAAAGTTTCCCACTCATTGTTAGTCAAGAAAATGAAGTGATTACGGTAGTTTTAGAAACACCTGAGGAGATGGTTAAAAACAATAAATTAAGTTCGGTAAAATAGTAAAATTAGTCAAATGAATAAAAAGTGAAGAAAAGGAAAAAATTACAATGCAGTTACTAGTGTACACACTCTACTGTTCAAAAATCCGTGAATGGAGTACATCGCACTCTAGTACAGAAAAACATGAGTCAAAGTATAATTTTACCCTTCTTCTTCTTCTTCATCCGCCGTCTCCAAATTGAAGGTTAGCGATCCACGATTGAAAATTTTCTTTTACAATGGCCGATCGGAGGAGTTGTATAGAAGGGCAGTCGAACCAGTTGATAAGATTGTCCATCCATGAATTTTGACCACTTCCTCTCGATCTCTTCCCATTTATCTTTCCTTACAAAATGACCTTCAGAATTTCGTATTTGGGGCCTTGTATGATGTGTCCGAGGTACTGCAGCTTCCGTTTCTTGGTGGTTTGCATTACTTCAAAGGTCTTTCCCGTTCTTTGAAGTACCTCGATATTAGTAACTTTTTTCACCCATGATATTTTCAGAATGCGCCGATAACAATATATTTCAAATGCTTTAATCCTTTTTTTTCGATGATGCATTCAGGGTCCAGCTCTCGCAGCCATAAAGCAAAATCCAGAAGGTGCTTAGCAGTCTGATTGGAAGTTCGAGCCTCAGGTCTTGATGGGTGAATAAGCTTTTCATTTTGATGAGAGCTCTTCTAGCTTGCTCAATCCTGCTGTGTATTTCCGGAGTTGCGGTACAGTTTTTCTCTAGTATACTTCCTAGGTATTTAATGCACTGAACTTGTTCAATTGTCTCTCCCTTTATCTTGATTTTGCATTTGATTTGGTTTTTTGATTTTTGAAAAAATGATCACTTTTGTGTTGGAGATGTTCATTTTTGATCCGTAACTTTGGCTTTATCAACAGTTTTATTCAGCATCCGTTGTAGTTCTTTCTCACTAAAGGCAAGAATTAAACTGTCATCTGCACAGCGTAGATCATTCCGCGCGACTCCATCATTAGGAGTACAGAGTACATTGTAACCCACTACTTAAAAAATCGTACACCAAGTACTCAAAAATATTTAGAATATGTACATTGTAGTACTGAAAAGTTTGAGAGTGGAGTACTTATGCTACTCGTGTTTTGTTGAGTGTGGAGTACATATGCTATTCGTGTTTTGAGTATACTTGAAATCTTGACTTACATTCGTAAATACAATTTGTCTGACACTGGTTCGCAGTGTTTAATGACGACGGAAGAGAAAAATCTCCATTCAGAACCTCAGCAATGCCCATAACGCTTTTCAGAGAGCCGAAGAAATTGATACATTTAATAATCTTTAATCGGCCAAAAGAATGTCCCCTGGGAATGGTAAGTTTTGGAATCGGTTTATTCTAGTAGTACGGGTTTTATTTCTTCTGCGTTTTCAATGGTAATATCAGCCGTAAGAGACGCGAGTTACGATTGAAATTTGATATATGCGTATTAATAAAAACGGGAGAAATTGAGAATTGACGCGCGTGTAAAGATAGACCCCGGTCCGTTGTGAATTTCCATAATGGCACACTGTTTGACGATAAAGAAAACTACTCTTATACGTGAAAGCCGAATGTCTGAAAACAGATTCTCTGGCTCTTTTCGATGAGCCAACCGTTTCAATATAAATCTTCTGAAAGAAACGAATGGCGAGAAATTTCAAATGTAAACAATGATAACGACTAGTCGACGAAGCGTGTGCGAGATATCACAATACCATTCGCTGAAACGTTTCGAGTTTTATTTGAATTTAAGGACGCCATTTTTTCCAGAATAAACGCCGACAATTCTAATAAATTTCCCCGCAAAAAAGAAATACGTTTTTGCCGCCAATCTGCCCCGTAATGAATGAGAAATGTTACGTATGTACGGACGTATCGGAAAAATAAAAAAACACGCGCCCACACACGCTGATGTACAGTGTTGCGCGGTTGAAACGGTGCGAAGTTCGGTAAATTCTAGGCAGAATTATCTTCGCGAGTTTATCGGGAAAGGAGCTGGAGCGTGAAATTTGTTACAGTGCGTCTCGAAGTTTTATCAGCAGATAAGGCTGGAAAAACGTTAAAAGGTCTGCAAGCGACCGAGCGCTTACATTATCGCCGGTAATGCCGTTAATACCGATCCGGCAGATAACAGGCTAGGAGGATTCTTCTGTTTTTTGTCTTAAGGTTGTTCTTTAAAGTCGAGCTAGACAAATCCTATTAGGCAGTAATTAGTTTTGCCAACTAACCGGATAAGGGAACGCCGTCTAGTGTGCGTGTATAACCAGTCAGACTGTAGCGTCGGAAAACCAACTATGCCATTGCCTGCGAATCGTTACCACCACCGTATCATGTTCGGGATCTCTAGCCGTTGTAAGTGTTCTGGACAAAATTTCTATCCGAACGGCTAATTGAATTCCATTAGCGGCGAAAGAAAGTGAGTAGACGTTTGTTTCATGTTTGACTTTGCCAGTGTCTCTACCGGATTCGAAAGAAAAAGAGTCAACGTCTTATCAGTCGCATTTGTTGCTTTACTTTTAATCTAATATTTCGAACGCGCGACACCGTAATCTCGGCACATTTTAATTTCATATCGACCTTAAAAATTCTCTTTGTTCTGGCCTCACTGAAAGAACCGAATGACGCAAATTAACAAACTAAGTTATTTCAGTTATAAACTCACGCTCTGAGAGTAGTGTAAGGCTCTGCTGCTTTTAAAATTCTCTCCGAGAGAATTCGTCGAACATACCGTCACTGAAATAATGGCAGACGCAGCTGATAAAGTAGTTCGGACTCCTATTTTGTCGCACTAGAAATTACGGCTATCGCGAAAAATGCGACAAAAAATTACAACTGGTTGAGAGGTATTTGAAAGAGCAATACGAGAGGTTAACTAAGGCGCGTACGCTATCATTTCGTTTTAAACAAAACTAAATTCAAATGACGAACAACTTTTAATTCAAACGAGAACCGAATTTGTAAAATTATACATTCGAAATCGATATGTTCCGCAACTCTGCAGAGTACTTTTGATTTAACCACATTTCGATGTTTAAGAACCAGAAATATGTTGGGTTCCGGTTGTGGAGATGTTATTTAAATAAATTGCACTTTTATGCTTATAACGTGACGCCCTAGGTGTCAGATGCGATAGATGACATCGTCGTTAATACCTCAGCCGTCGAATGAACAAAATCCAGCGCTATAGTAAACAGTATTAGATATCAGAAGCAGAAGATAACTCCGCCACTAACATCTCGGATGTGAAAAAAATGAACTCCAAACTATAGTAATCAGTTTTTCCGATCGACTAATGCTTATGCTGCCACTGGGTAACTGAGCATGAAGAAAAAAAAAAAAATAATAGCCTCGTCAATTATGGTCGTAAGACCGGTGTGATGTAAAAAAAAAAAAAAAAAAAAAAACAACTTACGCGGAAATATGCGATGTAGACGGATTAGAAGAATAAAATTATTCTCAAATGATAGGGTGTAAAGTTTTTAATAGAACTCCATCATGAAACAAATTCGAAAGATAAATATCATTTTAATTAGCGAACAGAATTATTTTAAAATTCATCTATTCTGTAATGAAAAATAGGTTGTTTACACTGCTTGAAAAAAACATACCGCGTGTCTAATTTTTACATTTTTCATTACAACGCAAACATAATTTGCGAACCAGCATTATTTAGTCCAATAAAAAAAAACAACAAAAAAATAACAAATAATAAAAAACCGATGTTTGCTTTTATTTAAAAAAAAAAAAAAAAAAAAGAAACCTTCAACAATATTACACTTTCTTTTTATTTCATAATCCGAGCTAAAACATGTAAGTACCAGGAGTACTTTCTATTCATTTAGCTCGCTTGTGTCGATGAAAATTGAATTTTAACACGAAATTGGGGATACAACATTGACACATTGAAATCGGAATTAATCAAAAAACATAACTAATCCATATTTCGGAGATGTATTCTCATTGTAGAAACTTTCGCGAACAATAATTTCCATCTGTCCGGCAGCTTTTTTTTTCGTTGCTCGATCTGCAGTGTCCGTCTTGTTGGCAATTTCATCATCTGCAGAGCTGAAGTATCGAACAGCTCAAACCATTAGTTTGGCTTACGGTGTGTCAGATTAATTTTTGGTATCAGTATTACACATAATTAATGCGCGAAACATATTAATATTCGCGATGTAACTAAATTGATTCCTGTCAAAAATGGGTCTAAAAAGAAATCCCGAGATTGAAAATAATCGGTGAAATTAAGAGAAAAACATTTCAAACAGTAAAACGAAAATGTATTTTTTCATCACAAACGCAGTTGCTAGGTAGAGGCGCATGTGTAAAATCAAATTCTACGCGAAAGCGGTAAGAACTATCTAAATTCGCCGAGTTCTGGCGTTTTTTTTTATGAATCAAGAGCTATTCTGTTCAAAAGGTGTTTTTTTTTCCCTTTTCTGAGGAATAGCCTATCTAATGAGAACAAAGAAACCACAGTAGACTGAAATTCACCGAATGGTATAGCTTAAATGCAAGCTAAAATCAGACGAAGCCAGAAAAATTTAGTCAATCTTTAATCGACCCCGAAACTTCAGTTAAAGGCAAAAAACACCTTCGATCGAAGATAACGATGATAATAATAGAATTTTTCACATATCTCTCGTATCAACTTGTACGAAATTTAGTCAATTTTGGTGCTATATTAAAGCAAAAGGAAAGGTACAAAAAGGTAGTTGAATTAATTTTGAAAGTGAAGGGGGGATCTGCGCGAGTGGAATAATAAAATGAACGTCCAACTAGAGACAAATGTTTTTTTTTTTTTTTTTTTTTTTTTTTTTAATGAATTTGTCAACGAGGACATTAGAAATGGGAAGAAGGAGAAAACAACATTATATTCTTAAACATTGTTGTTCGTAAGTGATAAGCGGTTGTTCGTTCGCGTTGTTTAATAGATAACAATTGTTCTCCGATAATAACATCATCTTCGATTTCTTCGGCATTTTGGTTATCATCGTGGCGATAAAACCGGTGAGATTGTTCTGATTTTACTATTTCGTGCGCGTATTTCGCCTGCTCATTTCGACAGCTGACAATTTTAGTTCGTCTTTCGGTACTTCAGACACTCGAATTCTGTCATGTTTTTTTTTTTCTTTTTTTTTTCCTTTTTCCAATTATTATTTATTTATTTATTTTAATTTAATCGATCGATGAGTTCGTCCAGTGGGGGCCGCCCGGCGGCCTCCTCCAAAGATACGAAATTCAATACCAATAAGAATAATTTAAGTCTCAACCTGATGGAAACCGACGCTGCCGTAAAGCGTAAACCTTCCGGCCCCCTTTCACCGACCGTGTCTCTGCCTAGCAAGGATCTACGGCTGTCTCAAACTGATCTCAACGCTCCCACTAATATAATCAATAATAGTAACAATAAAAATAATAATAATAATGAAACCGTCACTAAAGCCGTTGAAAATTTTAGTATTAAAAATAGTAATAACAACGGAAGTAAGAATAATATCAATAACAACAATAATAACTCTGTTAAAAACGGTAGTAGTGAACATAGTAGCAGCAATAATAATAATAATGCTAATGATAATAATGCTAATGATAATAATAATAATAATGCCAATGATAATAATAATAATAATGCCAAAGATAATAATAATAATAATAATAATAACAATAATGATGATGATAATAGTAATAATAATAATAGTTTAATTCACAGTAGTCCCGAGGTCTACCCCTCCGACCATCCAGGACCCTATTCTACAATTGTAGAATATAATTCAACACAAAATAACATTGGGAATTATCATCCATTGGCGGTGGCCCGACTTCTTGGTACAGTCTCCTCCTCCTATTCTAACATTACTACCCTAGGTAGAAATCGAATATCTGTTTTCTTTCCTTCAGTTCTTTCTGCTAACTCCTTCCTTCAGAACTCATCCTTTTTTTCTTCTCATAATTTAAAAGCTTTTATCCCCGTTAATTCCATTTACAAATTGGGAGTTATTTCTGGAGTTGATCCTTCCTTCTCTGAAGAAGAAATACTTGAGGGGCTTGAATCTTCTATACCCTTTTCCTCTATCAGGCGCATTTTAAAAACCGTCGAAGGTAAAAAGACACCTACTAGATCAGTTGAAATTAAATTTACTAAATCCTTCCTTCCAGAATTTATCACTATTTTTAAACTCCGTTTCCAAGTTCTGCCTAGCGTCAGACCTCCTACACAATGTTCCAAGTGTTTCTTATTTGGTCATATTGCGAGGCACTGTCGTAGTTCTAATACTGTCTGTTCTCACTGCTCTTCTAAGCATTCCTTATCAGACTGTCCAAATACTCAAAATCCTCCTGTTTGTCGTAGTTGCAAAGGTGACCACTGTTCCTATGACCGTAGATGTCCTGAATGGATTAGACAAAAGGACATCAAAAGAATCATGGCGTATGAAAACCTATCTTTCCATGAAGCATCAAAGCACAAGGATAATTCCTTAGTGTCTCAAGCCTTTTCATATGCAAATCGCGCATCTGTTTCTGTTCCTCTTCATAACACTCACAATTTTCCTACTATTCATTCTTCACCTCCAACTAAATCTTTAACCTTCCGTAAAACAAAATCGCCTAAATTCTCTTCTAAGCCTACTCCCCATTTTCCTTCTCTTCCTGTCTATCATATTCCTTCTCCCACAAATGGATGGGCACTAAACAAACCCTACCCATCCTCTAGTAACGATTCTTCTAACAATCCTTCTAACCTCTCTTCTTCTTCTGAATTTTCTCCTTCTATTAATAATCTCTCAACAGCCATTTTGGACTTGATATCATCCTTTAACGTTGACTCCTCGTCAAACTTTGCTAATTCTCTTTCCGCTTTTCTTTCCAGTAACTTTCACCTTAAATAATCCTTATTCTTTGCTTCACCTTTGCACTCGCAAATATATTCTCCTTCACCTTCTAGATAAATTTTAACTCTGTTTTATCTTAATTCTCTCCTTACTCATTTTCCTTTTTCTTTTATGTTTCTCTCCCTCTTTTTAATTTTTCAATATGTCCTTCAAATTTAATATTCTCCAGTGGAATTGTCGCAGCCTAAAAGCTAATAGACTTGCCTTGGAGAGTTTACTTGATATGCATCAAATTCACATTGCCTTAATTTCCGAATCATGGCTCAAACAATCTGAAACGTTTCATCTTAAAGATTTCTCCGTGGTTCGTTCTGATAGAATAGACGGCTACGGTTGTGCTGCCATCCTTATTAGAAATAATATACATTTCCAATCTCAAAATGTACACTTCTCTTCTGTGCCATCTTCTCGTGATCCGAATGTAGTCCACATTTCTATTCCTTCCATTTTTCCCCGCCCATTAAACATAGTCTGTACGTACTTTCCTCCGAATTTTAATCTCAATAATTTTCCCTTTTCCTCCTTTCTTAATAGTATTCCTCCCCCCTTAATTATTGGAGGTGATTGGAACGCTCATTCTCCTCTTTGGGGTTGTTCTAGTCGAAACAGTAATGGAGTGGTTCTTGAAAACATTATCCTCGGACATAATCTTATCCTCCTTAATGATCAATCTCCTACTTTGTACAAAAGCCCTTCCATTTTTAGCGCAGTCGATCTCTCCTTTTCTTCTCCTGATCTTGCTCTTAACTGTTCCTGGAAAACTCTTGATGGTACTTTTGGAAGTGACCATGTCCCTATTATTGTATCGTTCAAAAGTCTTCCCCCATCATCCATTTACTTCAAGCGCCTCTATGCCTCCAAATGGTGTATCCCCAAAACTAATTGGGAACAATTTAGTCGTTCTGTTGACTCTTCTCTTTCCCTTTTGCATCATAACTTAGATCCTATTTCAAAGTACAAATACTTTACAGATTCCATCTTACTCGCCCTTTCTTCCTCATCACCTCCAGTGCCTTCTAAACCTCGCCGTCATGCAGCTTCATCCTTATGGTGGAATAATAACTGCAAGGTGGCTTTTGATGCCAGCGTCGCTACTTTTAGAACCTTCCGTCACTGTTCCTCCTTTTCAAATTTTATTGACCATAGAAAAGCTAACGCTAGAGCCAGATACATCCTAAAACAAGCCAAGAAGGAATCTTGGAAAAAATTTTGCTCTTCCTTTTCCCGGACCACGTCTATTTCCCAAATTTGGAGAATGGCCAAAGCCTTCAAAACTCCCAAATCCGAACACCCTTCTTATCATAACATCTCTTCTGACATACTTGAATCTTTTATTGACAATCTAGCTCCCAGTTATGTTCCTTCCTTTGACGAAGTAAGTTCTCCTTCTTCTTCTCTTCCAAATTCATCTCACTTCCTCACTTCAGAATTCCACTTCAATGAACTCCTCTTTTCGTTGCAAAAATCCTCCAATTCGACTCCAGGAATCCACAAAATTTCCTTCCTTGTTCTTAAAAATCTCTCTAATTTCTCACTCAAAATTCTCCTCGAAATTTTCAATTCTTTTCTTCTCTCAGGACTTACACCTCCTATTTGGAATTCATTTATAATTATCCCAATTCCTAAGAAAATTCCAAATTCTTTTCGACCTATTTCTTTGGCTCCTTGTTTAAGAAAACTATTCCAGAGTATGCTAAACCGGCGCCTTGTTTGGTGGCTGGAACATAATAATCTCGTCTCCTACAATATGTTCGGTTTTCGTCCTGGTCTTGGTCCTTCTGACTGCATCAGCCTTTTTCTTTCTGACATATATAAAGCTCTTCTCGAAAGAAAATACACGATCGCTGCCTTTGTTGATGTAGTTTCTGCTTTCGATAAGGTTCATCTTCCATCCCTTAAAAATAAGATGATTTCTATTGGCATTCCTGTTCAACTTTCTTCCCTGATAATTCAGCTCTTTCAAAGTAGAACCATTTATCTTTCCACTCCTTCCTTCTCTGGCTCTAGATGTGTATTCCGTGGCCTTCCTCAAGGGTCATGTTTGAGTCCTACTCTTTTTAATATCTATTCGCTTGAAATAGCTTCTCTTCCCGTCTCAGCCTCTACACTCCTTTTCGCGGATGATATTCTTATTTATTACTCCTCAACTTCCATCCTCTCTGCTAAAGATGAAATCAATAATTCGTTGAACTTGCTTGAATCCGCTCTATCCAACATCCATCTAACCATTTCATCCTCTAAATCTGTTTGTATGGTTTTTTCCTTTCGTCCCTATAATACTTCCTTAATTAATGTCTCTTTGAACAATTTATCTATTCCATTAGTTAGGTCCTTCTGCTATCTTGGCGTTTTCCTAGACAGTCGTTTATCCTTTCGCGAACATATTTCCTACCTATATACTTCCTGTCTTAAGAGAACTAATTTATTAAAGGCTCTTTCTCCACACAAATGGGGTGGCGACCCCAGTGTTCTTCTTATTCTATATAAATCTACTATTCGTTCCAAACTTGATTACTGTTCCTTCATTTATGGCAATGCTCCTAAACATCTTCTTTCCAAACTCGATAAAGTCCAAAATTCATGTCTTCGTCTTTGCCTCGGTGTTCTGAAATCCTCCCCCATTCCTGCAGTACTTTCAGAAGCCAACATTCATCCTTTACACATTCGTAGATCCTTTCTTGGGGATCGCTTCCTCATAAAACGTCTTCCTATTAAGTCTTCTAAATTAGTTTCTGCTTATTCCTACATCCTGGCCAATTGGCGGTTTTCTCCCCTGAAAATTCCTATTCTTTCTCATGTCTCTCTTCGTCTTGCTCCTTATTCTTCATTTATCTACTCATATCATAAACTCCCGTTCTTTACATTCAGCTTTATAGATTTTTTATATCCTCCTAATTTGTTTTTCCTTCCTTCTCATATTCGCCTTCTATCGCTTTAAGCGAGTACAACGCAGCTTTGAGGACTCTATTTCCTTCTTCGTCTGTCCTCTTTACGGATGGTTCCAAAAGCGATGAGGGGGTCGGAGCTTCCTTTCTTATTTCTTCTCTTCCACACTACGAACTTTATAAACTTCCTTCCTTCTGTTCCATTTTCACTGCAGAATCGTATGCAATACTCCGTGCAGTTCTCTTCATTGCACTTTCCTCCTATAATAATAAATACCTTATTTGTTCTGACTCCATGAGCGTCTTGCAGGCTATATCCTCCCCTTTTCCATCCTCTTCATGCGACTACATTATCCTTTCCATTCGTTCCTTAATTGCAAATCTCTTCTTAGTTCGTTCCATTCAAATCGATCTTCTTTGGATTCCCAGTCATAGCGGCATCGCAGGCAACAACCTAGTTGACTCGTTTGCTCGCTCTGCTTCCTATAACGGCAAATTTGTCAATAAATTTCCTGCCAATAATATCCTCTTTCCATCCAAACGAGCACACCTCAAATCATGGTTGGATACCTACATTACCTCCTTTTCCAATCCTCATTCCTTTTACAAACTCTTGCAACCTCTTCCTTCATCACGTTCCTGGTTTGCTGATTTCCCTGGTTTCCGTCGTTCCGTTATTTCCTCCATAACACGTCTTCGTCTCAACCATAATTGTCTTCCTTCCTCTCTCTTTCGTTTTTCTATTGTTTCTTCCCCATACTGTAATTTTCATCCCTCGGATCATGACTGTGTTTGTGATGCAAATCATATCTTTTTTGAATGCTCTCTTCTTGTACAGCAGCGTTTCCTCCTCTACACTAAGCTTCTCCACCTAAAACTACCTACTCCTTTTTGTGCTTCCTACATACTTTCCTTTCCTTCACCAGATGTTGTTCCAATCTTAGCGGAGTTCATTTCCTCTATTTCTTTATATATCAAAATTTAATCCTGTTTTCGTAATGCCCTTGGTTGGCGTTCCCAAAAAAAAACAAAAAAAAAAAAAAAACGTTCGAGGATAGAGGATAAAAATAATTCAAGGGCAGGAATAACTGAATAGCAGGAGGAAATGAGAGAATGTGAGAAGAGCACCGATAAGGGGAGTAAAAAATACCGAGTTTTAATAGAAACGAGTAGAAGAACGATTGCTCGATAGAAAAGGTCGAACATTTAAATAAAACACGGATATTAATGTCACAAGGAAAGTAATTAGAAGGGAGTGAAAATCACAAAATAGAGTAGAAGCAGATGAAAACCGTGAAAATGAAGCGGGAAGGAGAATATTGTTTAAGGCGAAGGCGACAAACAGCAGAGATTACAAAGCGTTTAAGAGAGAGTAAGTACTAATAAAACCATGATGATGTTGAAGAGATAGAAGGAAGCAAGATTAGAAAATGAAGAAGAATAGGAGTTAAGC
Source organism: Icerya purchasi (assembly GCA_039619475.1). NCBI lineage: Eukaryota > Metazoa > Arthropoda > Insecta > Hemiptera > Monophlebidae > Icerya > Icerya purchasi. The sequence continues at coordinate 335,813,626 of CM077116.1, read as the reverse complement.
CATAGTCTACAATGAGTCATTTAAGGAAAGAAGAACAATATTATGAACAGAAAAGGTGCCTAAAAACCTGCCATTGGAAATGAAAGAACTAATGATTATCCGCTATCTCATTTTTCTCACTGACTAAATCGCCGGGAATCTACAAAAGATCCTCGATCGAGTGAAGAAGGAAAAGATGATAAATGAGGGAGCGTACGAGAAGTATTTCATAATCGTAAGATGTAGAAGGAAGGTTAGATGTGATAACCTGTCGAGCACTTTTAGAATCCCAGATTATGAGCACTTTGTAGAAAATTAATTAATGAGGAAACAAAGAGAACAACGCGTAGAATTGCAATAGAAAATTGAACAAAAGGAAGGAAGTTTAAAAGATTTTTTTTTTTTTTATTATTATTATTTTTTTATACTAGGTGTTTTTAATTGCTATGATTATTACACCCAGTGTCAGGTAGGTATTTTAAATGCTGGTTGTTAAGTTTAGTTTTCTAATCAGGGTAAGAATTTTTTTAATTTCGTCTTGGTCGTCAGGGATGGTTGTATTATTTAAAGGGATTTTTAGTTCTAGACGCATTTGATTAATGTTAGGGCATTCGTAAAGAAGGTGTTTGACTGTGATGGGGGTGGAGTTGCAGAACTGACAAGGGGGTTTATCGACTTTTTGGAAGAGGTAATTATGGGTTAGTTTCGTATGTCCAATTCTAAGCCTGGTGATTATTAATTCTTCTTGACGATTTAGTTGGGAGAGGTTTTTCCAAGGTTGTACGGATTTTTTGTGTTGAAATAATTTGTTATGGGATTTTGTGTTCCATGATGTTTGCCAATTTGATATTTCGGTTTGATTTAGTAAATGTTTGATGTCCATGGCTGTGGTGGAGGTTACAGGAGAGGGTGTAGAGGCGGTTTTGGCCAGGTTATCTACTATTTCGTTTCCCTGGATTCCGATATGACTGGGTATATACATTAATTTGATATTAATATTTCGAGATTTTAGCTTGTTTAGTTGTTGGTGAATATCTTGGACAAATTTATCTGTTGAAAAAATGTTCAGGATAGATGTTAGTGAGCTTACTGAGTCGCTTTGGATTAGGTAATTTTTGCTTTTTCCTTTCGTTTTTATGCTTTTCAAACAGTGAAAAATTGCTATTAATTCAGCTGTATAGTTGGAAGAGCATTTATGAAGTTTGAAGTTTTTAACCTCTCCATTGATAGAAAAAGCATATCCAGTATATTGATTTCCGATTTTTGACCCATCTGTAAAACATGGCACATAATTTGGAAAATTAGTAATTTTTTCGTGATAACGATTTTTAATTATATAGTGTGGGACTTCGGATTTACTGTAGTTTATTAAAGAAAAATCTATGTCTGGGGTTTGTAATAACCAGAATGGAAATTTTGGATATTCTTGGTTCAAGTTTGAAAAATTGAGCTCATTATTTTTTAGAAAAGACAGAAAATCGGTGATTGGTTTTTCAGCCTGCCGCGAAGGGTTTTTATTGTACGAATTTATCAAGTTTTGTATTGGATTTGTTGGGTTAGTTATAGCAGATAGGAGGAACCTGTTTGTGATCAAATTTTTCCTAAATTGTGGGGGAAGTTCAGCTGCTTCGCAGAAAATACTATCTATTGGTGAGGATCGTAAAGCTCCAATACACATTCGTATGGCTGCGTTTTGTATTGGTTTTATGATGGCCAAGGTTTTGTCGGATACGTTATTGAGAGCTGGATATCCATATTCGATTTTACTCCGAATGAGAGATCTATATAATTGCATTAGTAATTTTCTGGATGGATCGTATTTGGGCTTATTAATAGTTTTAATTATATTGAGGGTTTTCATTAAGTCTTTTTTAAGTCTTAGATAGTGAAGAGTCCAAGATAATTTACTGTCAAAGGTTAGCCCAAGAAATTTAGTACATGGTTTGACTTCGAGAGTACGTCCATTGAATTTAAGAGTTGGTTTTTGGGATTTATACTTTCTAGTAAATAAAACACAGTGGGTTTTAGATTCTGAGAAGACTAATCCATTTATATCCGCCCATTTTTGGAGGAGATCTAAGGTGTCTTGTATAACTTTTTGAGCAATGTTTAAGTTATTTGTACATATTGAGATGTTTATGTCGTCGGCAAAAATTCTTAGTGACACTGGACGTGGGACAATTTCTTTTATGCTGTCTATAAGTAGTATGAATAAGATAGTGCTTAACACTGATCCTTTAAAAGATTATTCCGAGTAAATTAAGGTAGGACAAAAAAAAAAAAAAGCATAACCAACTCCATTTGTCCCGTTGGGACCGTCAGTATAGATAGTGGTGTGTGTAGGAAGAAGAAAACCTAAAGCATTGGAAAATTTAATTTTGACGACATATTGAAGGACGGATTTAGGACAGTACAGCAAAGAAAAATATTTAATAGGATAAAGATAATTAGAAAAAATGTAAGAAAAAAAGGAAGTTTTTCATGGCTATAAACGAATGGCGAAAATTGAAGAAGACGAACAGAAATATAAGAGGGTAAAAATTGGAATTTCATTATAGATACATCGCTATTTGTGAAACGATAGAGAAGTAAGCAGAAACAAATGGAGAAGAATAAACAGACAGGCGCTTAATTAAGAAGCGATATCCCAAGTAAGATGTACGAACGAAGAGAGAAGCAATATGGGATTCAGGATAGTCCAGCTACTGAGTTTGATCTCAGGTCACCAAGGCAAAGGCCAGGACAAGTATTTTGAATACGATCTAATATGGAAACAGGAGACCTGTAAAAATTATCATAAATAATTTCTGATTGCTTAGGTACCATTATCATTCATGCTAATTATTCGTGAAATATGTTGTAAATTTTTTATTTTCATTTTATGGTACTTGTAGGTACGATCGAACCGCTGTCAACCAATAATCAACAGTATTTCTATCCGTCCGGATTAATTTGGGAAAGAGTAACGAACAGACAATCAGCTTGGCACATTAAACCGAACTATCACCTTTGGCTGCCAGCTACCGAGGTAGCATTTCCCGTTAATGACTTCCAGAAACATTTTGCTTTGATTTTATCCATCAGAGTCGATCCATCGGTAAGTTTTTCATTTTTCAATTTTTCTTTTTTCTTTTATTTAATGTGAGCTTGTTTTCTAAATTCCTCTTATTTCACTTGCGTGTACATAGTGTTCCAGATCCGAATCGCTCCCAGGTTTACTCAGCCTGAAATAATTGGGCACCAGAGAAATCTGGGAAGGTAAAGGCGACCGAGAGAAAGGAACTGGACCCAGTGTTCTCCTTAGATCCATAAGGCTTAGTACATTGTGAACCTTCACTTCATAATCCTTAATGCCCTGTCAAGGGTATAGGACTTACTTACTATTTGAATAAAGTCGAAAACAACGGTCCCTACTCCGTGCCGAATTGTATGTATTTCACTACTACAAATGACGTAGAAAAATTCCTACCATCTTTTAACCGTTGCCTGAATCCGTATAGTTTTTTTTTTGTTTTTTTTTTAGTGAATTTAACTATTTAAATTAATTAAAAATAATTCATTTTCCATCGCAGTAAACAATATAAGAGCAAAATGTGTGTCCCACCTATCGATCTCCCCGATTATACCGTTTTCAATCGTCTAACTTCCTACGGAGATTATGCAACGATTGTTCATGCCCGTAAACTCAGTACTCCTTTGCGGTTTATTCCTAAATAGACCGACCTACGTTGAGTGAGAAGCGAGAGGAGGTACGATAGTCTGCAGCACGGATTTGAGCATCCGACGGGATAAGGATATTGCGAGAGACAGGTGAGGATCTGATAAAAAGAAGGACACGCAGAATAGCAGAGGACTCCGCCTAGAAGATTGAGCAAAAGGAAGGAAGTTTAAAGGACTCGAAGTAATTGATAGAGGGACAAAAAAAAGCTGCACTAACACCATTGGGTGTCATCAGTGAAGATCGAAAAATGGCTAGGGAAAAAAGAGCTTAGATTCCGTAAAAATTCTGATCTAACAACATTATGAAGGACAGGTTTAGGAAGAATCGGAGAATACGTTGTTTAATATGGACGAGCTTCGCGCTCCTTTGCACAAATATTCCGATTCATGTTCGGGCATAGATTGTGTTTCTTTCCTCATTCTTAAAACCCTCTCCGACTCTTTCGCCAGCATCCCGCTTAACACTTACAATTCTTTTCCTTCTTCCGGTTCTGCTTTACCATTTTGGAGAATTTTCCTTCGCGTCGTGTAAAAAAACTGTTTGATATAAGTCCTCGGTTAACGAGCTCCCATAAAAAATTTAAAAAAAAAAAAAATCAAAAAAACGGGCAATTTCTTCTGTATAACATACTAATATCAATATAGTACTTTTATTGCATATGCCTATACATTTTTTTTCTATATATAATGAAAAATAACAAAAATTATAGAAATATCTTCAAAATAATAATAATAATAATGAAAAGGATTTTTAAAGGATAGTTCGAATGCATTCCACCTTCTAGATGTAAAACATAAAGGAAACGATTAAATATAAGGGGGAAAAAGGTCCTAGTCTTGGAAAAGCAATTTAATCATCAAAAAATCGATTACTATGAAAGTGAATATCATTTGTCATCTGCCAGCGAACAATGAATATAAAATTTTAACTGTACGAAAAAGATGTAATCCCTTATATATATACATATATACATATATATAAATACAACGGAGGTTTCCGGAAAGGTCAAATTTTACTTAATTTGCAGAATTGATCGAATGTCGATTTGTTTTATTTATTTTTCACTGAGCCCATTTTTGTAAAAACCTAAAAGTATATAGGCCAATCAGGTGACACGAGCTAGTCGACGGAAGTTAAAACTATGAAAACCCTACCGAATCAAAAATATCTTTAATTTTCCTCATCGAAGCGGTATAATACAAACATTAACTGCTTACGAAAATACTTAATAACAAGATATCATTTTTCTTCACTATATTTATAAATCGCTATAGAATAGTAAAAAATAACGATTTGAAATTCCTTTAAACAACAATGTCCCCCACCCAACTCTATTTCTTCCCGTAGAACAGTTTTTTGAATTCTGACATCGGTTTCTTTTGGTTTTTTATTTGATAATAGAATTTACTTTTTCAGAAAAAATCAGTTCCAACTAACTTTCGGAATAACTTTAATATTAAATTTAAACGTTTAATTACAATCAATTTTTAACGTTATAGTTTAAGCAACGTACTGCGTTCGTGATATTTTTTACTTCTTTAGATTATTTTATTTTCCTTTTTCTTAACTTGCGGGGAACTGAAGTTTAAAAGGAAGCTGCAAATGTGTAATTGAATGTTTTTGTATATCATCATTAGATGGTGTTTTTTTTCTGTAATAAGACAAAAAACTAATAACTGCTTTATTACTCTCAATTTAGTTGTTTTTTTTTTTATTTTAGAACTCATACAGGTTTTTTTTTTTTTTTTTTATTAAATAGTATATTTAAGAAAATATATGTATAAAGGCGCAAGGACTATGTGTGAAAAACAAAAAAAAATAGCAAAAACTTAGTATACATTAATGGGATAAACAAAAAAAACTGAGTGTTATAAGAAAAATGAAATGTTGTGTGTAAATAGTCCTGTGCAAGTGTACTTATAACTGAAATTGTGGGTAGTAGTTAGGATGATAAACAACATAGTCCCAACTATTACCAAAAGAGAGAAGATTTAAGCGTAATCGCTATTAAACATTCTTAAATATTAAATATTAAATTAATTTATTACAATAAGAGATAAGCAGAAAAAACAAATGTGTAAGTAATGTAACATTATTTTTAGAGAAAAGTAATATTTGGTGGGATTACGGTTGAATTAGCGTGAGAAATTATAATTCTATATCAATACTTAAATGGCTACATACATTTAACAAAAATAATAAGAATATGATAATAAGAGGAGGAAGATAAGAAGCAGGTAGGAGGCAGATCATTTTCTAGTTTAGTTTTAACCAGAAGTATGTAACAGACATATGTGAATTACATTTAGTAATAATAATTTAGTTACATAGTTGAAACTTACGCCTCATAGCAGCCTCAGAAAACTTAAGGAAGAGATGGTGATTTGTGTTATTAATGTGAAAAGTACTAGTTCTAGTAATACCAAATTTAGAACGTAAGTTACTGAAAGCAGGACAGTCAAAGAGGAAATGGATAACATCATCTGTATTGTTTAGGGAACAGCAGGTGCAGCCTGGGCCACTTGCAAGTCGGAACCGATAGAGGTAGGCACCAAATTTCCCATGCCCAGTGAGCACCTTTGAACTATAGAAGTTGATATTGATTTTTTTTTCATTCTTAGTCTGTCTGAGATACTTGGGAAAAAGTAATATGTTTTCCTTCCAGTATGATCAGAATCCCATCGCCTCTGCCATTCAGCTATAAGAGTTTGTAGTATCTGCTTTTTGAACACTGTATAGGAGGGGTTATTATTACATGATTGGACAAAATTATTATTTATTAGTTTTAAGGAGGAAATCAAATTAAGATCATTGTGAAATCTATACTCACTTGAGATAGCTTTACCTATAATGTACAGGTCCATTGGAAATATACCGGTGATAACACAAGCAGCAGAAGTGGGTGATGTTCTGTAAAGGGATGCGATGTTAAGGAGAAACTTTCTTTGAATTTTATTGACTCTAGTCAAGACCTTAGGTGTAACATAAGTGGCAGCTCCATACCCAAACAGGGATTGAATTAAGCCCTTATACAATATACTTCTTTCAGAGTATTGAAGACCCCAACAGTTATGTTGCAGTCGATTGATCTTGGTGAAAAGAGAATCACATTTGGCTTGTATATACTTCGGGTGAGGTAGAAAAGTAAGTTTATTATCTACAAGTATTCCAAGATATTTTAAGATGTTTGTGTATTGTATACCCTGATCAGAGAGTAGCTTTAGGTTATTAACTTTCTCTACCACTTTTTTGTTGCCAAACACTGAATACTTGCACTTACAAACAGAAAAAGATAGTCCTAGGCTTTTAACTGTTTCATCCAGGTGTCCTATAATTATTGCCATTTGGTTGTAGTCAAAGTAATTAGTGACATCGAATATAAGACAGAGGTCATCAGCATAGGAGATAAGAGAGCAGTTATTATTAAAAAGTTTACAAAAGGATTCTATCCTGTGATGCACAGAGGAATATAGTATATTCCATAATGTGGGACCTAGAGAACTCATACAGTTAGCAATTCGCAACAAACTAATATAGATGAAATTAAAATATGAACAAGGAAGTGAATAGAAATAACGAAAGCAATGTAAAAAAAAAACCTTTTCCAAACAGGCGCGCATGTAAATCATAAACATTTTTTACGATTTTATATTTCAGTTAAAAACCTACACATATTATCAGCAAATGAGCGTTATTGAAATATAGATTCAAATCAGTAATGTGACTAAGAGAATCAATTTTATTCATAAAGTAAAACTTTATTCCGGAACATAAAACCCTCAAGGGGTAAGGTTAATTTATTAAATAATAATATTATTCTGCAGAAACGGGGATTGCTGTTGAGTATTTGCAATAGTCTAAATAAACGAGTATGGTATAATTGAAGTATAACAAGTGTAATGTTGTGTTTTTTTTAATGATTCAACATTATATACAAACGCAATGATACGAAATGAAGAGGACAAGATGTTGAACGTCTCTCACGTATAAATTCGATCCCAACCACGAGGTACTCTCGCTCAGGAATTACCTCCGAGAATTATCGAAATTAAATGATGCCTCCGTTTTCATGAACGACTTTGTTTATCAGGAAAATCATCCGGAAATCTTCTGGTTTCTGCACAAAACTTTTACGTTTTTTATATTCACATTGCTTTTGACCAGCGGACTCAATGTTCAAGGACTCTAGTAGAAGCATGGTCTGATAACAGAATAGGACGATAATACCTTTTTTGTCTATCGATATTCGTAGGGCTTTTTAATGTTGATGAAAAATGTTTGCCTTAAAAAGAAAAAGAAAAGGGATGAAATAAGGGATGAAAAACATAGTCCCCTCAGTCACCAAGTGTGTATGTAATTGTGAGTATGCCAAGTATATATATATATAAACAGAAACAAAGAACAATTCAATAATACTTTAAAAGAAAAAGAAAAAAAAAATTAACGGAAGTATAGTTAACATAGATATAAATAAATACATATACTTCTATATCTAAATATATACACAATCATATACAGCCTGATGATAATCTAATCTAACCAGGAAGTACATGGGAAGTAATGAATACACTCCTTGATTAGGGTTAACGTTTGAATTCAGAGTGAATGGAGTGAAAATTTTAAGATTATGTACAACATTTGAATTTTCTGATCATAGCAGAAATGAAACATGAGATGATCAATGTCATCGGCTTCATCTGTATTACACAGGGAACACTCTGCCCCCTCGGCAAGTTGGAACTTAAATAAATAGGACCCAAATTTTCCATGGCCAGAGAGCACCTGTGGTTTGTAAAAAGTGATATTTAACTTCTTTCATTTAAACCGTTCACTAATCAGTGGAAAGAACAAATACGTTTTCCTACCAGTCAAATCCCTTGCCAAGTTGAAAGCAGAGATGAATGTATGAAATTTTTGAAAATTTTTAAACTAGGATACAATCCTAGACTACTGAAATCAATTGATAAGAATTTAGTGTTTAATAATTTAGAGACATCTCTTTGGAGTAAAAAGGTCCAATGGTAAGGTATTAGAAATTACATTGGCAGTCGAAGTAGGACACGTCCTATGTAAGGAGGCAATATTAAGTAGCGATCGATCTATTATTAACATAAATTCCGGAGCCGTACCTGTACAGAGGCTCCAGGAAACCCCTATATAGGATGACTCTCTTCCTATACTTCGGATCATAAATATTCTGTTGGAGCCTTTTGAGTTTATAATAAATATCATCACATTTTTTCTGTGACACGGGGAATAAATGTAAGTTTGTCATCAATTAAGATACTTAAGTATTTCAATTTTTTTGTATGGGAAATCGATTTATTAACTATGAGAGCAAACTTTTTAACCTTATCTACTGTTCCCTGCTCGCCAAACACAATAAATTGACATTTGGGAACAGAAAAATAGAGATCAAGATCATTAATGACGTTTTCTAGGTAGTTGCAAACAACCTCGACAATTTTCAACTCATTATCCGAAGAAGACCCAAATTATTGCCTACTTCCTCTAGTTAAGAAAACGAAAGCAATTTCCTATTCTATTTTTATTAGTTTACCATCCAACGTCCTATTAAGCAACGAATGTGCGTCAATAATTTTATATATCATTTCTTTAATTAAACGAAGTTTGGATGCAGAATTGCTACAAATATACCGCGATAACTGTATCACTCAAAGAGGACTGGTATTTTTTTGATTTTTTTTTTTTTTTTCGTTTTGATAACTAGGTGCAACAACCCAATTAACCAATGAATCTGTGAATTACACCAAAAGGTTAAGAGTATCGAGCATTTACAAGGTATGAAGTGACAGGGACGGCGATGTTAAGTAGAGAAGAAAATTTATAGGAGGCCGGAATATGGAATTACGGGACAAAGCTGTATGTCTTGTATACGACAGCCAAGGGCGCAAAACTACCTATGAAATATAATAATGGATTAAAGGGGCCATTCACGTTATTATTGATCTTTTGATGATTTTTACACCTTTTCGGCGAAGATAGAGGTGGATTTGTTTTCATGCTGGTGGTTTTTATTTGTTCCTGAATTTTCAATTTTATTTCCCCGATTTCATTGTGACGTAACGTGTTCGATAGCGAAAGATCATTTTGGGGACATTTCGTTTACCATATTCTGCCGTATATTGTAGTAATATTCACCACCACTTGAAGGATTTGTACAAGAAAATTCTTAATTTCTGATTTGTTTCAATAGTGAATTATTTTTATTACTAGACGAAATAGAGCGCTGTAATGTAATTGTAATACTAGTATGAAAACGTAATTTCAGTTTAACATTCAGATACATGTTGCATTTGATGAAATTTAATCGATTAGCAAAACATGATTTCTAGCAGAGTGGATTTTTGATCATACCGAACAATAACTCTTTCTACAAACATCCGTTTTTAATTTACCTTGCTCTTTGTGAACATCGGCAACATTGTTTCCGCCAATTCTTTTCTATCTGAACAACTGACAAGTAAAAACAAAATAAAAAGACGCCCGATGTGTTTTATATCGTTTTTTAAAATGTCGGGCGAACAAAAGCTGCTGCCCATTGAAAACGCATTACGCATTTTACCGAAACGTGCCCTTCTCCAATGGCTTTACATCGAAAAAGTTGCAGTTTAAAAGACAAACATCTTTTTAAACAGAACTCGAATTGCGCCTCAACTGATTACGACTGTTCATTACAAATCTAAAAACACGATGGCTGAATTTGTCTTCTTCTCTTTTAGTATCCCCTAAACTTTCGGCATAGTCTAGAGGGGTATTTTTACTTCTTTCAGCTTTATTCTGGAAATACTACCCTTTAATTCGCGCAAACCATGTTAACTGTTAACAATTATATAATATAATCGTACTGTATTTCAGAATGAAATTCTAAGAATTACAAAAATCCAAACTACCAAAAAAGCATAAAATAAACGCTGGCGCATGTTTAGAAGTTATCCTGCAGAATCGGGACCATTAATAAAAAAAAGTGATAAAAAATTAACATTATTTCACAGAGAACTGCTGTATCGCTTATTATTTTTTGAATCATTTTTTTTTTGATTTTTAGGATTCCGTATACATATAATGTACGGAATCCTTATAAGATGGTACACAAATGACAAAAATATCAAATAAAAATCAATAATTCACGAACGGCTTGACTTATAAACTTCAAATTTGGAACATAAATTACAATTAAAATTATCTTTAAAACGATCTATAACTTGAAGATGACCGATTACCCTGGGCGGCAAAAAACCCAAAAAACGGTCAAGAATGTATAATATGGTACATAAAACGACCTTAAAAATCACTTAAAAAATCATAACTCGTCACTAGATAAACCTATAACGCTGAAATTCAAAATATAAACTACAATGCAGGAGTACTTTCATAAAATCAAAAAATTACGGTACAAAAGTTATGTAAAGTTGCCCAAAAGTTCAAAAAACCGCAAAAAATGACGTGTCCCCCCCCCCCTTAGCACCATGAGTATTGTAGTTAAAAATTTTGAATTAAGCTAAAAATACGCACATACCCGTATATTTCTCTAGGTTGAAACATCCGGATTTCCAACTTTAAAACTGGACCCACGGGGCGACGAAAGCTCGAAATTTTGTAAAAAAATATTTTTTTTTACAGGCATGCAATATATCGATGGAAAGATTGCTATTTGTCGGGAATGAAACCGAATTTCATTTCCTTAACGAAACTTTCAAAGTTGCCGTAAAGTTCAAAAAAGCGCAAAAAATGACGTGCCCCCCCCCTAGCGCCGCGAATATTACCGATATAAATTTTGAAAACGGTTAAAAATATGCGCTTCCACGTATATTTCTCTAGTTTGGAACATCCGAGTTTCCAGCTTTAAAATTGGACCCTCGGGGCACCGAAAGCTCGAGAATTTGAAAAAAAATATTTTTGTCTTGGGCTTGTGATATATCATTAGAATGATCTCTATTGGTCGGGAACGAAACCGTATTTCATTTTCTTAACCAAACTTTCAAAGTTGACGTAAAGTTCAAAAAAGCGTCAGCTCCAATTAGCGGCCCCCTCCTTGCGACGCGAGTATTACAGCTATAAATTTGGAACATGGTAGAAAATACGCGACTGTACGTATATTTCTCTGATTTAAGACAATCGGACCCCAACTTTAGAATGGGACCTGTGGGGCACCGAAAATTCAAAATTTTGAAAAAAAAAATTTTTTTTTCTTAGGTTTGTGATATATCATTACAAATATCGCTGTTTGTTGGGAACGAAAACGTATTTAATTTTCTTAACGAAACTTTGAAAGTTGCCGAAAAGTTCAAAATAGCGCGAAAAATGACTTTTTAGCCCCATAGCGAAGCAAATATTACAGCTAAATATTTTGAATACGGTTAAAAATATGCGCTTCCACGTATATTTCTCTAGTTTGGAACATCCGAGTTTCCAGCTTTAAAATTGGATCCTCGGGGTACCGAAAGCTCGAGAATTTGAAAAAAAATATTTTTGTCTTGGGCTTGTGATATATCATTAGAATGATCTCTATTGGTCGGGAACGAAACCGTATTTCATTTTCTTAACCAAACTTTCAAAGTTGACGTAAAGTTCAAAAAAGCGTCAGCTCCAATTAGCGGCCCCCTCCTTGCGACGCGAGTATTACAGCTATAAATTTGGAACATGGTAGAAAATACGCGACTGTACGTATATTTCTCTGATTTAAGACAATCGGACCCCAACTTTAGAATGGGACCTGTGGGGCACCGAAAATTCAAAATTTTGAAAAAAAAAATTTTTTTTTTTTAGGTTTGTGATATATCATTACAAATATCGCTGTTTGTTGGGAACGAAAACGTATTTAATTTTCTTAACGAAACTTTGAAAGTTGCCGAAAAGTTCAAAATAGCGCGAAAAATGACTTTTTAGCCCCATAGCGAAGCAAATATTACAGCTAAATATTTTGAACACGGTTAAAAATATGCGCTTCTACGTATATTTTTCTAATTCGAAACATCCAGGTTTCCAGTTTTAAAATTAGACTCTTGGGGCCCCGAAAGCTCAAAATTTTGAAATAAAATATTTTTTTCTTCGGGTTGTGATATATTATTAGAAAGATCGCTATTCGTCGAGAACGAAACCGTATTTCATTTTTTTAACGAAATTTTCAAAGTTCCGAAAAGTTCAAAAAAAAAAAAATAATTATGTGTCTCTCCACTAGCTCCACGAATATTACAGCTGAAAATTTTGAACGCGGCTAAAAACGTGCTGATCCCCTTATATTTCTCTAGTTTATAACATTTGGATTTTCAGTTTTAAAATTTGACCCTTAAGGCGCCGAAAGTTCGAAATTTTGAAGAAAAATTTTTATTTTTCTGACGCATGTTATATACCGTTTGAAGGATCGCTATCTGTCGGGAAAGAAACCGTATTTCATTTCCTTAATTGAACTTTCAAAGTTTGCTGAAAAGTTCAAAAAAGCGCGAGAATTGATTTGTGACGCGAGTATTATAGCTAAAAATTTTGAGGAAAGTAGTAAATATGGGCATCCATGTATATTTCTCTGGTTTGGAACATCTAAGTTTCTAATTTTAAAATTAGTGGCTTGAGGCTCTGAAAGCTCGAAATTTTGTAAAAAAAAAATTTTTTTCAAGTGTATTATTATTGGAAAGAGCGCTATTTTTTGGGAACGGACCCGTATTTCGTTTTCTTAACGAAACTGTTTGAAAGTTACTAAAAGTTCATAAAATTCTGAAAAATGACGTGTAGCCCCGCTTGTAATTTATGTATTGGTTCAAGATTTTGAACAAGGTTAAAAAAATGTGCGTCCCTGTTTATTTATTTACTTTGGAACATCTAGGTTTCCATCTTAAAATTCAGAACTTTAAGCGCCGAAAGCTCGAAAGTTTCAAAAATAATATTTCTTTTTCCGGTCATGATCGATGGAAAGATCGTTATTTGTCGAGAACGAAACCATAAGTTATTTCCTTAACGAAACTTTCAAACCTTCTATTCCTCTCAGTCGTCGCTCTTCTATTGTCTCCCTAATTCGTCTCCGGGTCAATCATTCTCTTCTCCCTTCCTCTCGCTTTCGATTTGCTCTATCGCCTTCTCCTGATTGTTCTCTCCACGATTGTGATCCGCCTCGTACATGTGATGCTAATCACATTTTCTTTGAGTGTCCTGCTCTTCGTAACGAACGCTACCTTTTATACAGTCAGCTCCTGTCATTAGGTCTCCCTACTCCCTATAACTTTTCCTTTATCCTCTCCTTTCCTTCATCTTCTGTGGTGTCCGCACTGCTGTCCTTTGTTGCGTCCATTTCGGACCGCTTAGTTATTTAATTTATTAGCTTAGTTTTCTTGTTGTTGGGTCAATGCCGCTGGTGCGCCCAAAAAAAAAAAAAAAAAAAAAAAACATTTCGTTGTTTTCCTTCCACCAAGTTGATCCGGAGGAGTATAAGTTTCAAACACCTTTTTTGCATTTTGCTTATATAATTTCTGTTTTCTTAGCCTCGCATAATATATTTCAATTCCATACCACTAAAAGGAGCATAGTTTACAAATTCATTTGAGGAAATAAATTTGTTCCATGCATATTTCAGTCATATAACTCTATAAAAGTGCTTTAAACAAGTAAATCCATCGTTTACCTACGTGCCTATGTTTCATTATTAATTGGGTTATATGAACAATGTTAAATATGTTTTTCAATGTTTAATTCTATAAATATATCTTTCACTAAATACTGATCAAAAAGAAGAAAAAATACATAACTCGGCAACTTTGACCTCGTAAGGAGCTGTGCCCCTTGACCCCTCTTGCTTTTGCTTTGTATAATAGGATCAAAATTTATAACGTAATTCTTACTGGCATCAACACAAAAAATAACATAACCACAAAAATCCTATCCTAACATTTAACTTTCATTATATAAAATTAAGACATTTTTTCGTTACATTTTCCGTTACATAAAATTGGGACATTTTTTCTAATGGGGGGTAGCCTAAGAATTACGTTGTAATTAATACACACACATACATATATATACATATATATACAGATAGATAGATAGGTAGAAGACAGATGTATCTATATAAGTGCAGAACAAAAGAAAATAGAAGAAGAAATAAACGGGGGGAAGGCCTAAGAAAACGTAAAAAGAATTTTAAAAAAAGTCAAAAAAAATTGAAAACATAAACCAAGATGAAAGCTCATTTTACCGAAGATAAACGAGTAATGGCAGAACAACGAAGAATGTGAAAAGACCAAACACAACTAGACTACAATTTTTTTTTAATATAATATACGTGTGTATGTGTACAATCAACGGTAATGATTATTTACATTTAATTACTAATATGTATATTTGTTAACATTTTCAAGAAAGACATACATACGATGTACATATATCTCGCAAGATTTTTGTCGGTGACAGAGAAAGAATTAGATAATCCCTTGGAACAGTTTAAAATTGTTCCTCTTTTATCGGCGTTTCACAGTCAATTAAAAAATTTATCAACCCCCTTCTTTTTGCATTTTTTTTTTTTTAATTTTTTATATACGTATTATTACAAAGTAGCATTAGTATACGACGATAAAATCTATTTCTTAAACAACGTTTTACATATATCTAAATTGCGAATAAACTAAATAACTGATTTAATAATAGATTTACAAATTTTATTTCATTTCTTTTGTTTCTGAAAATTACTTAATTAAATTTTATCGAATTTTAAGTTTATTTATATTTTGACGTGGCGTGGACGTATTCCTTTTGAAGTTTGTTTACTATTTAATATTGGCCGTTGTGTTCTAGTAGTATTCAGTGTTTTCACGTTATTCGCTGTTCTGTCATTGTTGATTTTTCTTCGGCAATGAGTTTTCATCTTGGTTTATTTTTTCAATTTTCTTTTTATTATTTTCACGTTTTTTTCGATATTCTGGCCGGTTTATTTATTTTATTTCCGTTCCCTTTTTCTTTTATTATTATTTTGTTTTGTTCAGTATTTATATAGTTCTTTTCAGGGCTTCGTTCCGCGTCGTTTGATTATTTTAAATTAATATCTATTTTTATATATTAACCGCGTTATCTTTTCCGTTTTTGCTTTCAATGTCTTATTAAACTTATCATTAATTTCTTATCGGTTATCTTGTTTTGTTTTTTGAACGTTACTCCATTAACTGCTTGTCATTATTAATTTATGTACCTTTGTATATTAACAGCTCGACCCCTGCGATCCTCGGTTCGCGCAGGCCACAATGACCTTGACTATCGCTTTGAATGTTGAACTTTTAAATTTAGCCGGAAAAATTTACATTTTGTCCCGTAGTATTTTCGCGGACTCTCATGTCACTTTTTATTTTTTCCCTATCTTCGCTAATCTTCGTGCGAGCCGAACACGGAAAAAGAAGAAAACTTTACATTCAAAGCCGTATTCTATTTCGCCATCGGGAATAAAGCTTCATTAAAACAACGTCGACCATCCTCATTTCGGTTTGTTTACTTTCGCTTTATTCGTCGTCGTCCGAAATGGTTCGTTTATTTCCGTTCAATAAAGCGTCTAACCTTGCCGATTTTTTTATTTGGTTAAATAGCCTAAGGGCCCTTTTTCTCCCCCTCCCCCCACACACACCCTTTAATGGCTATAGTCAACAAGGGCGATTTTCCAGAGTAGAACTATAAGTTAGTTGAAAATTTTAATTTGACCGGATACTGATATAAGAGAAAAAGAAAGGATCCGGGATATCAAGTACAGAAGGAATGGTTAAAATGTAAGAAAGGAAGTCCAAAATATGCTACATAGTAGGGAAGAACACTCAAAGAAAATATGATCAGGACTGCTGATAAAAGAAGAATCAGAAGGATGTAGTGGACAGTACGAAGCTGGAACGAGAAAAAAACGATAGAGCGTAAAAATGGTAGCAAAGTGTGGCGGAAGTGTATATATCGCTGAGAGATTGAAGAGCGCTGGAAAAATGTAATTAACAGAACCATAGGAACTTTGGGAAGTTAGGCTAGACAGTCAGGTAAAATGAAAATTAGGATTTGAGAAGAACGCCACGTAGATAGTCCATCGAAGTCTGTAATGGTAGTTCTTAGGAGCCAAGACGTTATTTGCAGGTATCTTTCTAATGAAGTGAGTTACACGAATGGAAGAACCCGCTTTTGGGACTCGAGCGAAGCGAGGATATCCAATTACCGCGTTTACAGATACGAAAATACTGTAAAAACTTGACAATTGAAAACAGATTATGAAACATTGGATTGTAAATCGTCAGACAATAAAATATTTTCAAAGAATCTCGATATTTTAAGAACTTATAGGAAACAGTTCCAAGTCTTGCGTGTACGCTCGCGCTGCATATAACAATTGCCGTGAAAACTGTACCTATGTTTGTAGAGCTAGAATGTGTGTAAATAGGTACTCGCGACGCTCGGAATCGAGCAATACGACTTAACAGAGAGAAAGATATATGTAATGGTTTTTTAGAAATCATTATTTTATGTTATCTCACATTTTTAAATTTTTACGCTCAAATATTTATTAGAGCCAATTGAGTGGCACTTTTGGGAGTCCTATAGCTTTCATCATTATAATCATCCGCTTTTTTTTTTCTTTTGTTCTCTATTCATCATATCATCTGCTTATTCCACGAACTAATGGAAATCCTTCAGAATATCGCTATTGATGAGAAGAATATAAAAATAATAAAACACCTATATTGGAAACAGGAGGCCAAAGTTCGTATTGATGTAAGATTAGAAACGCAGAATATTCAAATTCTCAAAGGTGTGTAAGGCGAGGATGTACATTATCGTCGATTTTATTTTATCTCTATCTGAAGATCTTTAAAATAGCATTGAAAGATGAAAAAGCTGGAATTAAGGTAAACGGAGAAAGAATTTCAAATATAAGATATGCGAATGATTCGGCCATCTTAGCTGGAAGTTTGGAGGACCTACAGCGAACGATAAATAGAATCTGCAACATAGGACAAGAATTTGGAGTTAAAATTAATTAGCCTGAAAAAAAATTGATGATAGTTACCCGCTCACAAATTGCAGAGGAGGCGCTATATATTAATGACAAAACCAGTTGAAAAGGTTGAGAAATTCAAATATTTGGGCTCAGTGTGATTAACGGTAAATTAGATTGTGACGAAGAAATCAGAATCAGATGTGGAATAGCCAAAGACGTGTTCAGAAAACTCAATAATGTATTAATACAACCAAAGTTCCCTCTATCTGTAAGATTAAAGGTCATTAAATGTGTTATATATGGCCGGTATTGCTGTATAGAGACGTGGTCTATAAAAAAAAATATCTGGAAAGCGGCTCATGGCGGTGCAGATGGGGTTACCGAGACGTCTGCTGAAGATACCTTGAACAGAAAAGGTAACAAATATAGAAGTTCCAAGAAGAGCAGCAGTTAACAGCGAAACGTAGAATATCATTCAAAAAAAGAAAATTGCATATTTTGGCCACATAATCATAATCCGTGGAGAAGAATACCGCATTTTACAAACCACACTACAACGTAGAATAGAGGGCAAACGGCCAAGAGGCAGGAAGAAGTTTGGATGGATAATGAACATCAAAGACTAGACGGGATTAAAGAAATTTGAAAATTTGGGGCAAAAAACAGAACATTAAAGATAGTCGACGCGTCAATGACGTAGGGCATCAGAAGAAGAAGAAGCCCATGAACCTCATCTATCTAATCCAGTACCTGTCGTCCGCGGCTTTATATTAATACCTATTTAAATCTTTACTTTTTTCCCTTTTTCTGTATGGTAAATTCTATATTTCTAATGAACATTTCGATTAATATTAATAATACGAGTATAATAATTAAAGCAAACTTCAAGTACTCGTATTACAACAAACCAAAGATTTGAATGTAAATAATATTTTCTGTATAGCAACTCTTAAAACTTTTGTTGCAGGATTGTTTATTAACATCCCTAGAATTTTAGTTTCCGGAATATTTAATAAAATAAAAAAATTTTTACCGAGTATTCCTGATACATTATACAATTACCAAAATGCGTACACAAATATATTTAGAAGAAATTAAAAGATATTACTACGAAATATTTATAATCGAAACCTTTTCACGTAATTAATACCTGAGAATTTACCTTTAATTCAATACTACGTCAATACTCCGCGATTTTACCTTCATCGCTGATTAATTATTAGAATCGACCAAGGTTCACTTCCGCCAATCACACATCGTTCTTGACCATCCTATTTTTCTCACACTATTACCTTATTCTATAAACTGGTCATTTATATGAACTTATCCGTTCGCTTTTTAAATGCGAATAACTTTCGTTTTGTGTTAGCTGTATAAAGGTTTTTGCCTTCTTCCGGAAACACGACTCTCGCTGTTCTTCCGGAAACACGACTCTCGCTGTCCAGCAAAAACGGTTCTCACGTTTAAATGAAGATCCCCCCAGGGTCTTTCTGTAACCTGTGGCGATTTAACGAGTAGTTTCGCTTAAAGGTCACACACAGCCATCATTTTGAAAAGATATAAAATCAACAAGTTTCCGCCTTTTCATTTTTTACGCATAGAACGCGCTCCATTGTAAATAATCGTACATACTCGTATTTGATCACATGATCTTTTTTTTTTTTTTTTTTTTTTTTTTTTGGTCCCCAATTCGTAATACGATGGGGTAAATATATTTCGAAAATTTATACCAATAATTTAAATAAATAACAGGTCTGTCAAGTTTATGGAACCCTGACAGACTGTTTTACAATGTTAATAATAATTAGTATTCCTTAAATATTAATATTAATACAGGTGTACATGTACTTTACGGTGATTTAATTTATTTCGGCTATCGTAAAACTACTGAACATATTTTAAATAGCTTAGTTACACTAATTGATCAGGGCTAATATTGCTAAAATCTGTATTACTGTGGTTACAGCCGGAAAGGATATGCTAAATATTATCAGGAAAGTTACACGTTACCCAGTTATTTGAGTGTGCAATTTTATGTTTATGTAAATAATCTTTAAATAGGCCGTGTCCAGTAATAAATTGTAGATTAAAAAAAATTTGGCGTAAAAGCTTTATTATGTAGTCTATCATCTATGGTTGGAAAAATTTTTTTAGCTATACCGTTATATTCGTCCCACTACGTTTGAAATTTATTATTATAATACTTATCTAATATTATAAGTTTTTAAACTGTTTAAGCGTTAACGAGGTTTGTTCGTGTATGAAGTTAAGGGCGATGATACTGTACGTTATGGAATTCATGATTTTTAATATTATTTTTTATTATAAATATGTTAATATGTTTCTGTATTTCGTAAGTTAATGGGGTTTAATACCTGCAATGACAATGCTTGCCATGTAGCTGGTAGTTCTATGAGCTGTAATCATTTTTATTGCGATAGTTCTTTGAAAACTTTTTAATATGTTTTGAAATCTTTTTAAAATGTCTATATATATTACACTGCCATAAAGTATGTTAGGCAATATTACGCTTTTATATAAGTTGTAATTTAATCGGTTATTATTATTATTATATAATTTGTTAAATATAATTAAAAATATATTTATTTTTTTAGTGATATAGTGAAAATGATTATAAAATTTTAAGTTATTTTCTATTAATACACCTAAGTATTTTTGGTTTGATTAACCGGTAACCATACCAATATTTAATCCGTGTTGGAGCAAATTTAATCTTTTGTCCTTTAAGTTTTTAGCGATTTTCGAAATATCGATTTACAATGTTCAACATGCCATTATGTAATCGTAGTTCCTTTAATAATGCAAATAATCTCTATTTAAATCTAAACTGTCGAAAGCCTTTGTTACATCAAGAGTAAGCAAGCATGTATGGTAATTTTTATTTTTGTATATTCTTATTGTTTGTAAAATATTGTGTATAGCCAATTCAAATGATCTACCTGGTAATGCGCCATACTGGTTATCATGTACTATTCCGTTTTTTCCTACAAATTCTTTTAATTTATGAAAAATACACTTTTCATAAATTTTACTGAAATTAGATAATAACGATATAGCTCTGTATGAAGGAGACAAGTTTGGACTTTCATTCATTTTAGGTATTATAACCATTTTACTTAATTTCCATTCTTGAGGATAATAACTATATTTAAACAGTACGTTAATATTACATCTGGTAACAAATTATGAAACCTTTTAATAAATCCATTTGATAGTCCATCAAGTCCTGTTGACATTTTATTTTTAAGTTGTTTAATAATTACGTTAACTTCTTCTTTAGTAATCGATATGTTTACGTTAGGTTCATGTACTTCTGCTTTAAATGATTTTACGTTAAGGTTTGACATCAATAAGTCGACTTTATCCTTTTCTGTACATGCATAATTATCTAATGTTGGTATATGAATACTTTTTTCTTTATTAGTCGATATTCTGTATTTTAATCCAAAGACATTTTTGTCTTCCAGTAATTTTTTGCAGCCTTTCAACTTAGCGTTTTTAATCATAAACTTATATTCCTTAAAATTTACTTTATAATTATTGTAATGGTTATGTTTTACATGTATGTTTTTACAGTTTCGATACTTTTTGTATAAATTATTTACCAGTAATTTCTTTATTTGTAATTCAGTATTCCACCAATAGACAGTTGACCGGATGATGGAATATGAACTATTTAGAACTGTGTTGACTACGGTCTTGAAAACTATTCAACCAACTTTTAATTTGTTGTATATCATTGCAGATGACATATACATCAATCATATAACTGTATTTTCTTAAATTAACTGCTAACTTATTGTAGTTAATAACTTTAATAACACTTTCTTCTGTCTTGCTCGTAACCGAAATTACGTTAAAAGTGATATAAAAATGATCACTGGCATTTAATTCCCCGTGACTAACTTCCTAATTTTGAACTCGATTTGTTAAATTTCTAGTTACCAAAGTTAAGTCTATTTTGCTTGCTTCTCTTAGAAGTATATTTGTTTTTAATATTTAAAATATGTAAGTTATGTAATTCTATTATATTTAATAATTTCTTTTCTCTCGTATTATTCACTGTATCCCATAGTAAATTTCGAGAATTTAGGTCTCCAAACTATATAAATTTCGTTAATTTATTATTCTTTAAATACATATCGATAAACTGAAAATATTGAGTAGATACGTCATTTGGCGGTATGTACGTTAAAATAATCCTCAATTTCAACAACAATAATGTTAAAAATGTTACGTATAAATTTAGTTTCTAAAGGTATTCGCAATCGATAGATTATCCACGGTAATCTCCCGTAAGTACATATTGAAGAGACCAGCTCGCGTTTTTGTTCTGCACTTCCCGACTTCTTCGAAAAGGCATTTTATAAAAATTAATTTATTAGCATAAGCAAAGCTCAATGGTTGATACGGATTTAAAGTTTGAATGTTAATAAACATTCTGTCGCAGCGCAATTTCTTTCGCTGTAAAAACTGATTGAAAACGCTCTTTGATTTTTCAAAAAAGAAATCTCCGGCTGTATACAGTAGCTAGGCTAGGAGTGCGACCTGTGTGCTTCTGCGTTAGAGACTAAATGATCCGAGTAAGAAAGAAAGGTAACAGAAAGCTTGTGCCTAACAAGTAGCAAGACTAATTTGTGCCTGCGACGATGCGGACGGCAGAGTTTTGAATGATATCAAGAGCGGATAGTAGACTCCGGCTGACTGATACGCCCAACAGCCATAGTCAAGTTTAGATCTAATTATCGATTTGTGTAGAAGCGGTAAAATTTTACGATCTTCTCCTTTGTTGATGTTCTTTAGCAATCTTAAGGCGCCGATACTGGACTTCTTCGACCATTTGATGTGGTTGTTCCATGAAAAGTCTCGTATCGAATATAAGGCTTAGGTAACGTACGGAATTTTCAAATATGAGCTGAAGATCGTTTAAGTACACTTTCGGAAGGCTACTTCGTTTTGGTATATTCGGTGGAAGTCGACACCTTTAGTTTTTTCTACCGAAAATCCTATACGGATATGGAGTTGATTGCTTTTTGTACCAGCCCCTTTCAGCTCGACTCGGAGGAGAGGATTCGGAGGATATTACTAAGTCATCGACGAACGAACAGGGCGAAGTGAATCGGTGGTTCGATTACGTTTTGAATGTTGTAAAGTTACAATTATTGCACTAGAAATAATCGATCATCGGCGTACGTAGCGCCGAAAATGAACTTACGTCAGTAATCAAAATCAAAATGTATTTTTAGAATATGTACAATGGAACTTATGTATAAAATTTAATTACCGGTAAAGTCGCACACGCGCTCGATTAGCGCCAAAAGCGAAAATAATCGTGTGTGTACATGGGCTATTCCCATTGCTAAATACTACTAGTGTAGCTTAGGTTATTATAGCCCATGTTTACAATTTATGATTGTGTTGGACGGATGATTAAAATGAACTAAGCTAATCTTGTGTATTGAACTAAACGTACATGGGCTACACTTTCCTGTGTCAGATTCATTACAACTATTACTAATATGTTTGATGCTTCCATTGCCTCCTTTTATTTAATTTTTTTTTTTGGTAATAGATAACTTGGTTTTCTATTACTAAAACAAATAATTACAGAGTTTCCTTCATTATCTGTGAATTCGGTGATGAAAAATAGAAGTCATTTTTAACCATCCTTTTTCCGATATATTACTAGCTCAGTTTTGCTTTAATCCACATCTGCGAATAAGTAAATATACTCGTAATTTTTAAAGACTATAAATTTGCTGTTTATCGTAACGGTCTCAATTACTTACGAGCGCTTAACTTGAATTTGAACTAATTCGCGGAAACCTATTCAGGGTATCACGGACCTTCGTATCGTTTTAGTGAAGAAAATACATACGATTACAATTTCGTTCTATTATTAAAATGAACACTTCGAAGAGAAAAACAGCTACAATACATCGAACTTAACGACAACTCTAGAAAAGTTTGTTCGCAAGATGATGTCGATCACTTGTTGACGCTTTAAGTAAAATTCGAAAACAAAAACCTCAAAATAAGCTCTGGTGATTTCGCCCATTACGCGAACTACTTATAATAATTCGAAAAACGGAAACAGTAATTAACTGTAACGCATTTTTAACGCGGACAACATTAATTATTAATAGGCTTAAATTGAAACTGCACTTAACGAAATTACTTACATAATTAACGTGCGCCATCTTCGCGTGAATATAGGTCGCTTTGCTTTTCGTGCTAGTAGTGTGCCGAACAAAAATGCAGGTAAAAACTGGGTCAAAGCCACTGGTTACGAGAAAAACCGTTTTTCCTCTTGTAAGGCCTGCCAGGTAAAATAATATCGAGTCGTGCACTAACTTTATTCAGAGAGGACGGACGAAAAGTTGTTTTTAAAACTAATGACCGTCCCTCTTCAAAACTTGTTATAATATTTCCTGCGCAGCGCGCACATACCTCATTTATTCAGCTTACCACCTTTCCGTTCATTCGGATCTCTTTGTTAACGGTAAATTCCGATTAAACTGCAACTGTGCCAGTTTCGAAATCGCTAGCAGCGCACGAACCGGCGAAATCGGAAATCGCGCGAAAATTTTCATCTCAATCCCGGCCGAATTCCCTGAATAAGTTAAACTTTCATTTCGTTCGAAATTGATCGCGCGTCCCATTTTTATTAAATCAGCCGCTCTTAGCCCGGAAGCCGTGTGACATCGTCGCCGGAGGTCAAACAAAACCGGCGAAAAAGCACGAACTCTGAATTTTTGTTATAAATTTTATATATTTGTATGAAATTTTATATGCTAATGAATGTATATTATATTTACTCATTTCGCTCTACTCAGCGAATTAACTGATATTTCATTGATAAAATTCCAAAGACAGCTCTCAATAAGTAATTATTTTATAATTCTATTTTCGAGAAACTTAAATTAGTGTTAATATGTACTTGTAGTGTGTCCTATGAAAAGAATTTCAATGAAAGTGAGCCATCGTCAATAAGAACCATACGCGCATAAAATCCTCAGGACTATATGAAACATCATTAACTTTTTTTTTTTTTATGCAAGTATAATAAAACAACCGCAGATCATTTTTAGACCATACGCGGTATAAATAGATGTACCATATACGGGTAGCGATCGATACGATTCTTGCTGGTGCCTTACTGGATACTCTGAAGCGCTAAGACTACTATGTCACTTCGTAGTAAAACTAACAATACGTACTTTTTATGCGCTTTAGACTTGATTGAAATAAATTGCGAACGTAAAACCATACGAAGTAAATAATTATTATCCTTGGCTATTACAAACAGAAAAATGCTGTAAAAAGTTGACTTCATAAATACGAATATATTTTTAAGAGATCTTTGTAATTAGTTTTAAAAAATGACTAAATACCCTTTCTGCGTTTTGGGTTATACGAATACGAAAAAAAATCAGTTTTTGTCAGTCCGCTACAGTTACAACTACCGTTGATTACTAAATTTCTGCCGTACGATGAGATTGCGTGACAGACAACCAACGTGGGAAGTTGAAGGAGGATGATGAAAAAATTTTCTTTAATTTTAACTTAATAAATAAATACGCGTGTAATAAATAAACACATTAAAAAAATTAAAAAAAAACAGCGATTGCTAATTTAATTTTTTTTTTAAAAAAGGATATTTTTCTCCATCAAACACGTTTCTTCCTACAGTAAAATGAAACTTTTTTTTTTTTTTTCGATTCTACCACTCTAAAATAATTTATGGTTTACAAACAGCTGCAATTAAATTAAATCACCGTTACATATATATATATATGTATAAACTCGGCCATTTTGGCCTCGCAAGGGGCTGTGCCCCTTGGCCCCTCTTGCTTTCATTTCTGTCTCTTTCTCTTCTATACTTTGTATAAAATGATCAAAATTTACAACGTAATTCTTACTGGTATCAACACACACAAAAAAAAAACAACATAACCACAAAAATCCTATTCCAACATTTAACTTTCATTATATAAAATTAAGACATTTTTTCGTTGCATTTTTCGTTATATATTTCATTACATAAAATTGTGACATTTTTTAAATAACAATAACAAAAATCCTATAAAATTGGGACATTTTTTTGCGACATTTTGCGTTACATAAAATTGGGACATTTTTTTCAGACATTTTTTCGAATGGGGCCTAAGAATTACGTTGTAATTAATATATATATTGTAGCAATACTACTTTGATTGACGAGTAACGTAATAGAAGTTTTTTATATTTACGACGTAAAATTATTCAACGTGTAAACCGGCATCGTCGGGATTTTATTAGCTGTATCTGTGAAAATGCGTAACTCATCAGCATACGTATCTGGTGTAAAACTGGAGCACTGAGTAACGTAACATATTTTAAGTGAAATTAGTAAAGTAAGATTAATGCCAAAGTTTCCTTTTCTCTTCACATCTAGAACTGACTATATGGTTATTTACTAGATTTTAATGTTAATAAGATCGTGAATTTCAAGATCTTATTACCATTAAAATCTAGTAAATGACTATATAGTCAGTTCTAGATGTGAAGAAAAGAAGAAAAAGTGAGAGGGCTGCCCGATAAACGTAGATGTGAGTAGTACGATTATGTGTGATGCCGGTGCAATGTGAGTGTGTGACTTCTTCGGGTAATACTCATAGTAACCGCTACAATAGGGGAATTTACACGTATATTCGGTAAGATCGATGTACGATTTTAATCTAAGAACGTCGTTGTTATTAGTTTCGACTCGCAAAGAGGATCTATGCCGAAAAGCGCCCATGTTCTTACGTAATTAGTTAAAATTGTTTTTTCACATTGTTTTTTTTTTTTTTCGGAAATTATTAAAGTGTTCTTCTCCATTTACTACAAACGGCCGAACATCGGTGTGGAGACTTTTCGATGTTTGTGATACATTTCGTTCCGTCATTCTGTGTGTAGCAATAGCAAATATAATGAACAGGATTTACTGTATTTATTATTTAAACTCATTGTTAACAATATAGTTATGACAAAAATAAATTTTAACACTTATTAACAATTCTATACATAATTTTTAAATCCCCGACGCGTTTCGAAGGACCTAAATTGTGGCACCACTGTGGTTGCAATAATCACCGCCAAGGGATGCGAGAATGCTGGCGCACCACGCCCCAGGGGGACTTTAATAAGTCTTTACATGGAATAATATGTTCTATTAAATATGCATTCGTATACACGGTATTTTATAATTCTTCCTTAAATATGTGTTGACTGTCAAATATCATAGACCTTTTAATATATATATATATATATATATATATCGTTGTACGCTATTTACAGTAAACGCAGCTCTCTATTCCGATTAGCTGCATAAATAGCTTTGGTTTTACCGATGCGAACAACGTCACCAGTTTTAAACTTCATTCGTTTCACAGCAGGATGATTAGAGACTTAGTGCGTGCTTCTCTGCATTATTCTAGGCAACTTCATTTTTCACATGTTAACATCAACCTGAGCACACTTTATATCGTTTTATGCACACTTGCTTTATATTTACACGTTAGTTCAGACCATACTCGTAGCCCTTGCTTGTTTCTGTTAAAGGTAAACTCCTTCCACATCCAACCATTCCAACACTCCGTTAAACACTGTTCAACAATGTATGCTTTTAAGGGGAATACATATTGTACACAGGTTAAAGCCATAATTGATAAGAAAATCACTTTGACAATCTATCTACAAGAGTTTAAGCACCTCACCCCCCCCTCTAGCTCTCTGACATAACCAACTTGAAAAAATCAGTTCTATTCTTCATAGGGACTGTATATGTGCTGAAGTCGTGTTTATCGCTGCTAGAATAAATTTATGCCCGCAATCAAAACGAGTATATTGTCACGCATACCAATCAGATTGAAACGCCAAAGATCATTCGAGCCAAGTATACATCGTGTGAGATGTATTTTTCTCTCTTGCAGATTTGTGAGATCGATATAATAACGTTTGGGCTTATTATTAATTCGAAGAGCTAAGACTTTGCGATATTAGCCGGATAAACATAAACAAATTTTCAAAGAAAAATTTCTTCTGTATCACCGGATGATAATACACTGATGGTGGAGAATAAATTGCAATTTGAAAAGAATTCCTATATGGTTGTGTTCCACATAATTCAGCTATATATGGAAAAGCGAAAAATAATACGATATTGAGCGATATCGCGTTTTTATTTACACTACCCATATACAGTAGTCTGAAAGTAGAACTTGAGACTGCGATCATTCTAAGACAGAGTCAGATTTAATTAAGTTCCGAACGAGTAACCCTTCTCTTTTTATGGAACACACGTTCGAGCACCGGACGACAAAGGTGAAACATGTTTTTATTTCTTCCGAATTCCTAGTAAGGACAACGGATTTGCCTTTCAAAGTTATTTTTACGAAACGACGGTACATTTTATTGGATTTACTTTTGCACAGTTGGTCGGATTTAGTTTGAAATTGAAGCGAATTGCCTTCGGTCAGGTCCATTGAAAATTACGCCCATTTTCTGACGTTATCGTGTTCAGAGAGTACGCGGGCATTAAGAGACGCGATACCGAGCAGAAGACAGGGAGCCGAAACGTCGCACCAACCGTTTCGTTGCCTATTTTCTTTTTAGTCGATGTAGATTACAGAGCGTTAGACACATCTGTTGAACTTGCCTCGCCACACTGAAGGCATCAATCTCGGAAGAAAAAAGATTAACAACGCGAAATAAATGCTAGAAAACAGCAAAGCGGATAATAAAAGAGAGACAATAACAGTAAAAATAGACGATGAAAAATACATAAAACGCCATTATAAAAAGTATAGTACGTGATAAAAAAAAACAAAAATAAAAAAATAAAAAAAAATAAATAAAAATAAATAAAAAAATGGCGTTGCTCAATTTGTACTTTACAAGAAAACTCGATATTCTCTAGTCGTTTTATGAAAAAAAAATTTGAGTGGTTTCCATTAAAAAGAGGAAAATTGCTTTTTTATATATATTGGTTCGGATTCGGTATTTAGGATGATGTCGAGTTATAAATTATTCTTCTGCTAAAACCATTTTAATTTTCAGTCTGTCCGTGTCTCGCCGATTTTTCTGGGAATGCGACCCAGTTAAATTATGCATTGTGTCGAAGTTTTTTGCTTTTTTTGTTTTTTTGTCAGTAGTCCGTGGCAGCAGCATAGCCCCTCTCGTCAGCGTGTCAGCATGAGCTGCGAGATTTTTTGTTTTTTTAGCCCGGTAAGAAACTAGTGTGATCAGGCGCATCCGTGTCATGCACGGAAATTATTCCAAAATACTATTTTAGGATAGGCAGATGTCGTACAACGAAGACCATTTTAACGTAAAAAGATTCATAAAATCCGGCAGTGCGGTATAGGTAGAATTTTATTTGGTAGAGAACATCCAATCACCTTCTAGGCAGGTATGTCTGGTATTTTCGAATTTCTAGAAATAAATTTAGCTTTATCATCGGTAATAGTCGAAGCTTTGCGCTATTATCGTGTAGCTGTTATTAATACCGGGCCCAATGAAGTGATTTGCGATCTGCGCGCCTGCAAATGTGCATGGGAAGAAAAGGACACCTATTTCGAAAAAGTTTACGCAAAATTCGTTTTTGCCCCAAAATTCGAAGAGGAGAAAAATTGAATTTGTAGGGGGGAAAACAAAAAATAAAAACGAGCGATTGGCCAAAAAGTCTGAACGAAATAATAAAAAAATTGGAATCCGCGCGCAGACAGCGAGGGATAAAAGTCTTAGCCGTGTAATAAAAACGGAACGAGTTAGAGTGGAAAAGGAAAAAAAAAGGTAATAAGGGTTCCTTAGCGGATCATTTTAAGGTTATCAGACACCTGATGCCAGACCAATTCTTTCGCTCATCCGGATTATTCCTCGAGGCGGCATATATTAAACATAAATTTACTCAACGACTTTTTAACCGAGGCCCACCCAACAACCCTTTCCCGCCGCTACTTCCGCTGTTAGCGCATCGACGATAAAGAACCAAATTGCCCCGGTGTGGGCTGTAATAAAACAGGAGCCCTTCTTAAATTTCGAAATCGCCACCCGGCTCCGTATTCACCACTAGGCCAATTCAGCGACTCTGCCTTCCGTTTGCCACATGGACGCGTTAGGCGCTCCGAACGTCATTTATATCGACCATAGTAGTAACACTTTTCGACGCTGTTTCGGAATTTCAACGAATTCCTGCAGAACGAGAAAAATGATAATTTCATCGAAGGACCGTTCCGCGCGTCTGGCTCGCCGGCAAACAACCTGTCGATATAAATAAAGATTTTCCCGGCTAGTCGCTGCGTACTTTTTTCCTATCCCGCCGGTTTATGTCGTTTTATTTTTCCGGTCGCGATAACGCCGCTGCGGCTGTTACTTTCGTCGGTCGCTTCTTCTTCTTCTTCTTCTTCTTCTTCTTCTTCCGAATGAAAGCTCCACCGTGCACGCTAAATATAAACTTGCTCCATTGGCTGCATGAAAAATTCCACTTGTCAGCATCGTTCTCTATAAATAAATGCGATAAATACGGACGCGTTAAGGGCCCTACGTCAGATCGGGCTCTCCTTCGGCAACTTGTTTGATGGAAATTCATTTCAACCGCACCGGGGAAAAATTTCCATACCGATAATGTGCACTTTGCATTATTCCGTGCGACCGCCAAGATTACTGCCCCGAATGATGCGGCTTCTTATTAATATACCTCTCGGAAATGGGAAATGATTTCAATTAACCTTTCAACTAGTTCGGCAGAGTTTAAAATGAAGTGTCCTATAATTCGTCGCTAACTAGTTGCCGCATTTATTACGGGTCAACTTCACATTACTTCCGCATTTAGTTATTCGATTAAATTAAAAACCCGCCAAAATCTCTCGTTAGCAATCATACAACGGATGATCCAGAACAAAATGCTCCGGATGGTTGTAAACGCCCCGTGGTACATTACCAACTTAACACTTTACAAAGACCTCCTCGGAATAAAGTTTGTTCAAGAAGTAATATATTCGACGACGCAAAGAAGTATGCCTACAGATTAGAAACGCAGAACATGGCAATTGCGTTACTAGACAATTCGCTAGAAGTTCGGCGGCTTGATAGACTCAAATCGATGGATTTAATCTAAAAGTTCTAATAAAACTTTTTTAATTTTAGCACCTATCGCGCTGGGTAGGCTGCTGTTCAAGCTATGTACACAAGATGTTAAAAATAATTGCTAAATAGCATCAGCTAGGTGCAATTTAGCTATTAAAGAATTAAAAAAAAAAAAAAAAAAAAAATCTCTCATTGTGTTTCCCAGGCATTTTCCGTCGAATCATCGACCGGTGCTTTCCTATTCCTCGTCTCGTTTCTCTCTTCGCCCTTTCAAAAATATTTCTCGTCGACAATTCGCCTACTCTCAAAAGTACGACATTTTCACATTCGATGTTCATTAAAATCTTTGACCGCCCGATTTAATCTCTGCGTACGGTGCTTTATGAATCGTTCTTTTTTCGTTTTCGGTCAATTTACCAAATGTAAGTAAAGTAAAGTAAGTCCCACATTGGACAGGGTGTCGGGATTGTTAAGGTTCACAATGTACTAAGCTCAACAGCACTTACCGAATGTACATTTTATTATTCTTAAAAGAAGAGTAAATTTTCCAAAACATTTTCTAATTTTCACATGCACAGTGCAGGTTAATTAAATAAATCGTTTTTTTTCTTCGGATTCCTCTATTTTTTAAATTTAAAGTTTCATTACTATTTCCTTTTCTGTTACCGAGGCCACTTTTATGCCCCTAATCGTCACCATTACTGATTTTTTTTTTTTCCTTTTTTTGTAGACACGCCAGCGGCATTGCCCCAACAACAGGAAAAACTAAGCTAAAAAACTAAATAACTAGGCGTTCCGAAATGGACGCAACAAAGGACAGCAATGCAGACACCGCTGAAGATGAAGGAAAGGAGAGGATAAAAGAAGAGTTATAGGGAGTAGGGAGACCCAATGACAAGAGCTGACTGTATAAAAGGGAGCGTTCATTACGAAGAGCCGGACACTTGAAGAAAATGTGATCAGCATCACATGTACGAGGAGGATCACAATCGTGAAGAGAACAATCAGGAGAAGGTGACAGAGCAAATCGAAAGCGAGAGGAGGGGAGGAGAGAATGATTGATCCGGAGACAAGTTAGGGAGACAATAGAAAAGCGACAACCGAAAGGAATAGAATGGAACCAAGACAGGGAACGAGAAATCGGCTGAATACAACGGTAATGCGAATGAAGATTAGAAAACAGGGAAGGATAAATATCCCGCCAATTCCTCGAATTATTACCCTCAATATTAAATGTAGGTGAATACATCCTGTTTGTTAAAATGGTATAATAAAACAAACTTTAATAACAAACAATATAGAACAATAAATTAGATAAATACCTATTTAGAAACGTTTTCGGGCATAACCCATCATCAGCTAACACTAACTTAAAGTATGTTTTAAGTTTCCTTTAAGTTAGTGTTAGCTGATGATGGGTTATGCCCGAAAACGTTTCTAAATAGGTATTTATCTAATTTATTGTTCTATATTGTTTGTTATTAAAGTTTGTTTTATTATACCCTCAATATTCATAAGCCATATATGTAAATTATAACCATAAGGAATGGTAATAATTTTTCCAGTTGCACTTTGATTTTGTCCTTTCATTTTTCTCTATTTTATCGGCGTTAAATTTATATATTCGGGGGAAACTCCGAAACCTAAAAAAATTTATGTATTTCAATTGAAAAATAATTTCGAAATTTTGCGAGCAGAAACGGAGAACTTCAGCATTTTTCGAGTCCCACATCGCGCGAAATATAATCAATAAATTTTTATCGCAGTGATTTCAGACCCCCCCCCCCCCAAAAAATAAAGAAAAAAACAGTACTTCAATCGACTACATGACACCACGTATGCTCTTCATTCACGAGTTTTTTTCAAGTCCTACTCGTACCGGATTCGAATGACGAAACATGTCGGTGTAATAATTTTTTATGATTATATAATTTTATAAACCTACAATATATTAGATCAAATACCTAGAAAATATTATTAAGATACGAAATATATGGGAACGAAAATGTGAAATAATGTTGCTCTTATTTCTGAAACTTGGCTCCGTGCTGATACAAATCCAAAATTTCGAGGTTTCAACCCGATGAGGTGCGATCGCAAGAATGCTTATGGTGGAGCTGCTATTCTCATTAGGAACGATATCCCCTTTTTCTCTCACAGTGTTCCTTCTAGCCTTTCCTCTAATACAAATCAGCCTAATATCATTTCTGTTCCTGCTAATTCTGGTCGCCCCCTAAACTTGATTTCAGTCTATGTACTACCTGATTTTGATTTTAATCATTTTCCACTCTCTTCTATTATCTCTCCCGCAGCCTTCTATCATTGGCGGCGACTAGAACGAATGTTCTCCCTCATGAGGTTGCTCATCTTACAATTGCAATGGTGCAATTCTTGAAACTACATTAAGTGGCCGTCTAATCTTTAGCTCTATTGATCTAACCTTTTCTTCCCCCAATGCTGGCCAGAACTATAACTGGAGGACTCTTGCAGCGCTACCTTTGGCAGTGATCATGTTCCCATTTTATTAACTACTCCTAATCTCTTCCTTCTCCTACTTCTTACAGGCCTCTCTATTCCCCTCGATGGAATCTTTCTAAAACAAACTGGACTCTTTTCCGTTCTATTATTGATTCTTTGCTTCCTGATTATCCATTCTTCCTCCGACCCCGTATCATCCTATAATTCTTTTCTTCACTCTATTACGTTTGCTCTTTCTTTGTCCTCCCCTTCCAGTTCCTCCCTACCCTCCAAGCATGGTGCTGTGGCATCTTTACTCTGGTGGAATGAAAAATGCGATGCAGCGTTTAGTCTCGGTCGAGCCTCTTTAAGAAAAACTTCCGCTCCAGTTCTACTATCGAGAATTTCCTTGCTCGTAAACGAGCTAAGGAAAGAGCCCCGGGTACACATACTCAAGGCCGCGAAGAGGTCCACTCCTGGAAAAACTTTTGTTCTTCCTTTTCCAAAACAACTTCTCTCCCCCATTTTTGGAAATTGGCTAAAACCTTCAAATCCCCATTCTCTGAACACCCTTCTAACTTCAACCCGTACCCTGATAGTCTTTTATGAATCTATCGCCCCCGATTTCGTCCCTAACTTTGACGAGCTTTATTATTTTCCTTCTACACAAAATTCTTCCTCTCACCTTCTTACATCCATTTTAAATATCAATGAATTAAAGTCTGTTCTTCTAAACTCTACTAGTCCTACACTGGGTCTAGATGGTATTTCATATATTGTTCTTAAAAATCTGTCTGACCTTGTGTTCCTCCTTGAACTCTTTTATTCCTTCTTGTCCAGAGGTATTACTCCCTTTTCCTGGAACTCTTTCATCATCATTCCTATCCGTAAGGAAAATTCCTCTTTACGCCCTATCTCCTTGGCATCATGTTTTAGGAAACTTTTTGAAGGTATACTGAACAAGCGTCTTGTTTGGTGGCTGAAACATAATAATTTACTTCCTTATAATATGTTTGGTTTTCGGTCGGGCATTATGCCGTTTGCATTAACTCTCTTATTTCCCATATTTATAAATCTTTCATTCACAAACAGTATACAATTACTTATTTTATTGATGTTTCTTCAACCTTCGAAAAGTTCATTTGCCAACTCTGAGAGATGCTATGGCAGCAGTTAATCTTCCGATCAAATTCACCTCCTTAACAATTAATCTCATAATGAATCGCACTCTCCACTTTTCCTCTCCAGAGCCTCTAGCTCCAAAAAATGTATTCCGTGGTCTTCCCCGAGGTTCTCCTCTCAGTCCTACTCTATTTAACATTTACACTGTTGCTATGGCATATCTTCCTTTAAACTCCCTTTCTTTATTCTCTGCCGATGATATTGTTCTTTTTTCCTCTTCTTGCGACATCGCAGCTGCCAACGAGACGCTTAATTCTTCTCCGACGACGCTACAACATTCTCTGTCGTCTGTTCATCTTTCTATTTCCCCTTCCAAATCTTCTTGCATAGTTTTCACTCTGCGTCCGTGTACAATCCAGCTTCTGCTAATATTTCCCTGAATCGGATGCCACTTCCTCGCGTTTAGTTGCTTCTATCTTGAAATTGACCGAAATAGTCGACTAAACTTTTCCAAGCATATCAGTTATCTTTCTCATTCTGCCGTTAAAAGACTGAATTTATTGAAATCCTTATCACCAACCAAATGGGATGGTGATCCTCTTGTACTAATTTTTCCTTAAAGAAGTCCATTATTCGCTCCGAGTTCGATTATTGTTCATTTACCTATGGCTGCGCCTCCAAATCTCTTCTTTCCAAATTGCATAGAATACAGAATTCCTGTCTCCGTCTATGTCTCGGTGCTCTTAAATCTTCTCCTATTTCAGCAATGCTTGCTGAATCTAATACATCTCCTCCTTCAGTTCGAAGATCTTATTTAGGCTATCGTTTTCTTTCTAAACGTGTACCTTTCATTTCTTCTCAACTTATCCTTTCCTACATTTCCATCGCTAGAAACTGGCGTTTTGTTTTCCTAATAAAATTCCCACTTTAGCGTCTTAGTTATTTTTCGTCCCATATAATTCCCAGCAATAATCTCCCTTACTTTTCCTTTAATTATTTTGATCTCGCACGCCCTCCCATAGTATATTTTCTTTCTAATTCTTTCAGGTCTATGCCTCAGGCGATCATTAAACAGGAATTTCACATCAGTTCCCTCTTTCCTTCTCATGTACTCATCTTTAATGATGGCTCTGGAGGGCCTCTAGTGGTGTCGGAGCTTCCTTTAATCTCCCGGTTTTAAAAATTTTTCCGAATCATTTCGTCTTCCGTCTTTCTGTTCTGTTTTCACAAATGAATTAATGGCTATCTTACGTGCAATTATTTATATCTCCTCCAATCGTAACTTTTCCCACTATCTGATAATATCTGAGACTCCATGAGTGCTCTTCAGG
Organism: Icerya purchasi; assembly: GCA_039619475.1. Lineage (NCBI taxonomy): Eukaryota > Metazoa > Arthropoda > Insecta > Hemiptera > Monophlebidae > Icerya > Icerya purchasi. The sequence continues at coordinate 335,777,922 of CM077116.1, read as the reverse complement.
CTATCAGTTTACCTCTTCCCCCTCCCTCGTCAGACTTCATCATTCTTCGTATACGATCTCTCATACACAATCTTTCCTTTCATCACTCTATGCGCGTTGATCTGTAGTGGGTTCCCATAGAGACATCGAGGGTAACGAAACGGCGGATGCTTTGGCTCAGGTTGCTGCCCGCTCCCGCTTTTACTTTAAAAAGATCCCCGGTTCTAATCTATTGTCCCTAAGTAAGAAATTTCACTTTAAATTTTGGTCGGATTATCCTTCTTCTTTTACCAATGATAGTTGTTACTTCTATCTCTAAATTAAACCTAACCTTAATTCATAGTTCTCAGAATTCCCTTCCTTTTTCACGTTTTGTTATTGTCCCTATCATTCGCCTACGCTTCAATCACACTCTTTAGTTCGCTTCCCGTTATCGTCCCTCTTTGGTTTTCTCTCCCCTTATTGTCATCTATATCCGAATTAGGAACTTATCTGTGGTGCTAATCACATTTTCTTTGAGTGTTCTGCTCTTTCTGTCGAGGAACACTCTTCCCTTTATTTACTCCTTTTAAAGTCTAGGCTTCCTGCTCCCTGCTGTGTTCTCAATATCCTGTCAATTCCGTTTCAGCCTGTTGTTCCTATCATCGGTTCCTTTATTTCTGCCATTTCCGATCGAATTCAGTTTTAATCAGTGAACTCTTCTTCCTGTTGTTTCTGAGTGAGGTCTCCCTGGTTGACGAGCCCAAAAAAAAAAAAAAAAAGAAAAAAAAAGTGAAATAAAAAAGTGGTCAACACTGAATTTTTGTGATAAGACCGTATTGTATTGATTATAAATTATGCGCGAACCACGCATTTCTAGATTTACGTTAATCGTGAGTAACTATTATTGTCCCCTATTTTAGATGGAATATTTCCGTATTTAACAAATGCGCTAAAGTTGTCGGTATCCACACAGGCGGGGGGTTCATTTATTAGATTACATTTTATTTCCTACCTTACCGAACTGCTGACTGAAAAAGTATAAAAGCTACCGGAACGTTATTTTTAGGGAAAGAAAAACAAAGCAAAATGTAGACTGTGTACCAAACTCTATACGTTTTGACCGTTCGAAAAATGAAAAATATGGTGATGGGTGATTCCCATCATTTTGATGTATTTCCGAAGCTTAGGTTTTGTTCGATGTTAAAGCAATCCCATCCACCAATGCGCGTCAGTGAAGCGCACTTTCTTCGCTTTAAAGAGGATCAGAAACGAGGCCGGATACGGTATCGGACTAAGTGTCCATAATACAGCCACTACTCTGCTAGTCTATTTGAAAAATTGTGAAAATTTTTACAGCGACATTATTGACAAATATGCCAGCTTAAAAGATCGTGTTATTGCCATCTAGAATTTAAAAAATCGCTTTTCGTACCTTCTATATTAGGATTATCGTTACTGGTGTGTTATCTTCAGCCAGATGAAATTGATTTTTTTCTTTCAGTTTTTCAACTTTGTTTGAAATTTTTTCGCCGAATTTTATAACTTTTCCCGAATGATTTTTGGTTTTATAGTAGTTTGTTCGCGTTTCGGTCAGAAAATCCGAATAAAAAATTGTGAAAAATTTTTAGACTTTTTTGAAAATTGCTGACTTCCCTAAATTTTCCCCTCCCTAAAATCGTAACGGCTGCCAGCTGTGTGCTATTCTCGCCCTATACTCACCTACCTGTCTTAATTTTCTCTGTTATCCGAGCTGTTCACAGCACTGCCCCCTCCACACACACACACACACACACACACGCACGCACTAAAATTGTCAATCGAAACCTTAACATAGGCAAACCGCGAAACGGTTTGTATGTGCTAACATCGGCGGCCAGTGGTGATGGGGAAATAGAACGGAAATAAAAATATAACAAAATAAAAGTAATGAAAGCGTGCGGATGATAGTGCGGAGCAAGGGCAAATGGGGTGAATTATGATTTTCACTCGGGGAAATCGTCGTTGGCTCGAAGGAGACACAGGGAGGAAGATAATGCTTGAAACGAGCAGAGAGTATGTAAAAGGGCGCAACGGGTAGCAAAAGAGATTGGAGGAGGGAAGGATTGATATTAGTATTCAAGACGCTTCCGTAATCCCGATAAAAGAACCACCCGGCCGCCGGGCTGCGATGTTTCCACATCCGCGCCGTATCAGGTCGCATCGCATCGCATCGCAGCGGATCCGTCGCGACAATTTATTTCCAGCGGAGGGCGGCTCGCGCACTCGCTACCACCATTAAAACCGAAGCCGACAATGGCATAATAAGGGAACGGTCGTTCGTTTTTGTCGCAGACCATCTTGCGGGGAAGCTGGAGTAGTCGGGCAAACGGCATCCAGATCGGCCAAGCATTCGCGTTTCACGGCCGAATAAACAATAATAAGAATAAAGCTGCTCTAGAAAGACGAACACTTGCTGAAGCACGGGCGAACTATATAATTTTATCCATTTTTCATGTTCTTTACCGCCTCTGTAACACCTTTTCCCATATAAAGATCATTTACGGTCGAGCACTCTCCGAATTTTCGTTCACCGCTGCAGTGACGACGACTGTTAAAATCGAATATCGAATCCAACAATTTCGGTCGATGCCGCGCGCACAGTTTGCACACTATTAAATCAGTGAACGGAACGCACTGGTAATTTCTTTTGAATAAGCGAGGAGGATGGAAGTCGAACCAGGCTACATCGACCTGTTATACGACCGAGTACATCTTCGAAGTTTTATCGCAAACCTCTAATCGAAGTTGCGCCTAATGAATTTTTTACTTGCTATCGCTTCTAGCGATGTGATATCACCCGCGCCTAGAACGCGTAGGGAAATTCTCGTGAATCAAAGTCGATTCCGGAAACATTGCAACGTTCCGCTTGTTGAACAGACATTAAGCGTCTAATACTCCGAAACCATAAATGAAACGCAAACGCTCTGAGACATCGTCAAAATGTTGTTATTGAATAAGCTGCTTGCGTTACGCACCCCCCATCTACTGCAGTATTTTTTTCACTCGCCTATACTATAATTCGACTCTCAAATAGATGTGTGTATATTACAATAATTTTTACTTACTGTAAACTGCCGATAATAATTTAATTAATTAATTAATTAATGTCCAAAAATTGCAGTTGCCATTTCTCTGTTATAATTATGTTAAAAACGAATAACATTAATTATTTATAAGTGTAAACATAAATTAATTTCACTGGCAACATCTGAAAAACTTTACGAACTTTTAAAAATTACATAAAACGCATTTAAATCTTCTTGTCCGACCGGTTTCTTCTCTTGACAAAACAGACGAAATCAACCGCTAGGACAAGAAGATTTAAATGCGTTTTATGTAATTTTTAAAAGTTCGTAAAGTTTTTCAGATGTTGCCAGTGAAATTAATTTATGTTTACACTTATAAATAATTAATGTTGCGCGCATATAGAGCGAATAAAATTCGTTTCTAACATAATTATAACAGAGAAATGGTAACCGCAATTTTTGGACACTCGTTTATTTATTTAATTAAATGTGTGCACAGTTTTGCGTATATAAATCATTAAAATGTATAAAAATAAAAAGAAACAATAACAAAGCGAAATTCTTTCGTCTATCTCATCGGATACTTGTCAGTCTTACACACGACATAATGATGCAAAATATTTACCCGATTCGATAATGGTAATCATTTTACCTTAGATAACATCGGTAAATTTTTTTCATTTCAAACTTGTTCGAAAATTAATGTCAAAAAAATGCCACTTTTTCAACTTAAAATTATCAAATCGAATGAAAATGTACCCTCTTCCGTTACCTGCACAACGTCACTCGTTATTGCTTACAACTGCCAGGTGTTTTCTCCGGTATGTGCGCTATTAAAATTTTTCGAGTAAACCCGTCCCTCTTTTATTATTATACTATTTCGCAAATAACTCACTTTTTTCTCGGCAGTATTTTTTGCGACCGCCTATCATTGGATTTTTTTTCCGTTCACATTTTCTTACTGAATAATGGGGACACCCCTGATAGGGACTTGTTGATTTTTGCCGAGCAGTACCTCTATGTTAATTTGCGCTTCAACGAGCACTACGAAATTCTTCAATACAATAATGATTGTCTTATCAAATATGGGACGCGTGAAATTACTTTTCGATATTTCTTCCCGTCCTTAGGCTCCTAATAGTAGGCGTATTACCACACCGTTTGACAACCCACTCTGATGACCACGGAACTCACAAGATGTCACGCACCGATTCCAGACGCTGGCACATTCCGAGAAGCGGTCTTTTACATGTATTTTTTTTTAGTCAACATCATTCTGTATTGCATTTCATACCTAGCACCACCGGGTTTACTTTATCTTAATATTTGAATGTTTTGAGTATTGTATTTAACTTTCATCTTACAGCGTTTAGGTTGATTCACACCTTGTACCCCTTTAAGTACCATTTAAGTACGAGAGTTGTTTTTGCTTATTCCCGCCTTCCCAGTCTGGAGCAATCTCCTGAGTAGCTACGCTGGAGTTGAATAACCAATAATTTACTCGGTGAAAAATCAACAGGGACGAGCAGGTGAGTGTAAATGTTTCTAAGAATCTAACAGGTGCATTCTTCTCTACACCGGTCCAATAATTTACGTATTATTTGGGCGCCATTATTATGTCTTATTATTATTATTGTTATTATCATTATTGTTATTATTATTATTATTATTATTATTATTATTATTATTACCATTATTAAAACTGTTTGGCCTTTTTTTCTTAAAAATCACCGCGATAATGTGTGCCAGATTTTCCAATACATCATAAATTCATTAAAGGGTCGGCTGAAAAGTAATGCACACATGTTTGTAGAACGCAAATGAAAAGAAATAGCGAGATCATCGGGCAAACAGTAAATTAAAGTACAATTCCTAAGCTTCAAAATCATTTATTTATTTTTCAACATTAAGACTAACACATTGCTCCCAACAACGTGTAACAAGTTTTTTCATTCCGCCATTGAAACGCAAGATCGGGCGTGGAATCGGTTCAAACTTCAGCTTTCTCATTGACGCTGTTTGCTCTCGTCTGTTAAACGGCGTGCTACCCATCGTGCACAGATTTTACGGTATCCCAATTGTTCAATAATGAAGCCGACACGTTCCTTGGATATTCCAACGAGTGCTTCACCGGTCATTTTGAATCAAATCATCAACAAGTTTGCGATGCTTATCGTCTGTGGCAATGATCGGACGTCCGCTACGCGTTTCATCAACAGTTATGGCTTTTCCACAATCACGAAATTTTATTACCTATCGATTGACGGTAGGCCCATCAACATCATCGTCACCATAAACATCCTTTAAACAACGATGAACTTCGAAGTAGGAGTCACTTTTTCAGCTGCTAAAACAGCACACTGTTTCACCTATCTCGTTGACATAACACTAGAACATGTCTCCATATTTACGCTGCTAACAGCACACACTGGATGGACGCGAGGACTTCAAACTGCGCATGCGTGTAAAGGAGGAATGTCACTTACGAATGCCACTAGAGACGTTTCTGTAGCTCATTTCGTTCGCGTTCTACAGGGTGCGGCAGTATAACTTCCGTTTTTAAAAGGCGCCACTTTTTTTCTACTAAATTTTGTTAAAGGGAAATAATAACAGAAAATCGAAATAACATATTCTAGATCCCCCACTGGCTATGCTTCTTCCCTTAGAGTTTTATTTCGGTTTTCTGTTATTATTTCCCTTTAACAAAATTTAGTAGAAAAAAAGTGGCGCATTTTAAAAGAAAAGGAAGTTATGCTGCCGCACCCTGTATAAGCATGTGTGCATTACTTTCCAGCCGACCCTCGTATATTATATAGCCAAAACTTAATCCTTCAGACTTCGCTGTTGGGGACACACCATGAACTGGCCAGAATCCTCTATAATATTTAAAGAAGAGTAAATTTAAATTGCCAGCGTTGATCTTTTAAAAAAAAATAATATATTACAGTTTACATAGCAATTTTATAACGAATATACACATTTATTACTCTCGTTCATATCTTAATCGTAATTTAAAATTTACCCTACAATAGTGCCAACAATGAGTGATGGAAGAAATCGATCACTTAAAGAATTAATTTCGGTCATTCCAGTTAAACGATTCGTTCCTTTAGATATTAGTTCGTTTGTTAAAATTTATAACGAATTTTAAGAGTCGCATATGCTTCACACAAATGAAACACGAAAATATCCCTTTTTCTTATCATCAAGTCTTTCCGTTTATGTGGCTGTTCGAAAATCTGTGCGCTACTATGAAATATGACGAAAAAATCTAGTTCCGTTGGTAAGTGACTAAAATTTGAATGTCCATGACGGATATAATGGTATAAGGTATAGAGCGGGTGCTGAAGTAATCAAATTTAAAATGACACAAAAGATGTAAATACTAAATATATTTGAACGGTAAATCGCTAACTTTTAAAGAAACTAATCTTCGTGGAATATTACTTATGGCGCACCATATTTGCCCTAAAAAATGTGAAATATGTAAATAATTACGCGATCCGCAGACCAAGCTAACGTAACTCTATAAATGAAAAACGAACCCAACTGTTGCATTAATTAATTTTTCCTCCACTTCAAAATTCCGCCTAATAAAAAGTAATTACGTTTTGATTAAAATTTCGTTCACGATGATTGCTCTGTTTTCTTTAAAAGACTTTTATTAATTTTTTATAAGTTGCGTTGTAATAATTTCATAATTCGCTTTTCCTTCAAAAATCTTAGAAGACGCTCGCGGATCTCAATTTATTAATAAAAAAATTCAAACTAATAACAATAATTAATTTCTTGAGAAACAATAGAAAGTTCAGTGATTTACAGGGTGATGTTTAAATATAAAGAAACTGAAAAAATTGAGAACAAATAAAATTTCAGTCACATTTATAATTGAATTCCTTAAAAATATATCACATATAGACAAAGAAAAAAATATTTAAACACGTAAAATTTTCAAAATGAGACTTCAAATATTATACTACCTTTTTTTTTTTTTTTTTTTTTTTTTACCGCAAACAAGAGAACAAAGCACAATATTTCTACTTATATATATACATACATATATCAAGTAATAATTCGTTTCCTACGAATAAGCAGCAAAAGCCCGTATTATATACGACTGCATCGAAATTTATCGAAGATATCCTCCCGTACACAGAAATCAACAGAAGAAATAAATAAAAATGATATAACATTAGATAAAAATACTTGCGCATATCCTAAGTAATTTCTTTATTTCAGTAATTGATATAATCGACTAAGTATCATTTACAGTTTTTAAAAAATCACCTCATTAGCACGTTTCTGAATGATTAGCAGGTTTACAAATAATAAGTGAACGATATGTGTTTTTCCAGTATTTCTAATTCGAGGATTTTTCAAAAAAATTCATTGGAGAATTATCAAGAAAAAGATCTATTTAATTACCAATTTTAATGGTACTTTATATTTTATACCGTAAACAAAATTTTTCACTTCCGGGGCTAGTTAATAATCTCTTTGCACGCCGACATTTCAACTGTAGATTTTCGCTATCTAAAAAGTTTTTTGAATGAGAACTCTGATAGTATCTAAGATATTTAAACGTTCGGTGTGTTAAAGCATTGGATTTCTGTTATCATCAAGGCCGTATCTGAGGAGGAGGTTTCAGGGTTCAACCCCCCTCGAAATGTCTGCGAAATAATAACTGCTTGAAATAAAGGGACCGAAATTCAGAACAAATTTATTTCTTTTCAATTTTTGACAAAAGGGAAAAAGAAAATTAAAATTTTTGTGAATTCGATGGAAACGACTGTTTTTTATTTGTTTTTATTGTAGCGTTCAAATATTTCATATACTAGAATTGACTACAAGGCTTTAATGTACTATTTATAAATAAATATATTTCATGCTAATACAAACGCACACACACACACATATATATATATATACCAGCTGACCCAGTCACGCGTTGCTGTGGCTTAGTAGTTATAATAGATTAAATTAATTTTTTACTTATTATTTTGATGCAACCAAATTAATTTTTACTAATAAACCTGAAATTATTTAGCCGATTTTGAATCATATGTAGAGAATTAAATTATCCAACTAATATACACTTATTGAATTTACATTTTATTTATCTAATCTTTAACTTTCAATCTGTAATCAATGACTTATTTACACAATATATACTAAATAAATTAGTTACATAAAAATTAAATGTTATAAATGAGGCAGATAGCATTGGTTTCGAACTATTAGTTATATTATTTTATAAAATTGAAAATTATCTAAGCACTAATTTGTGCACGATGTTCTTGGTCAACCTGTCTTTTGCTAACACGAATAGACACTTGATGGTGTTCCCACACGTGAGCAGCAGGCAACATGCGTTTATTCTTGCAATTTCTTCTTCCGATTCAGTAGCTCTCATAACACGCATGCGCCGTGCATTTCTGCTACGCGCATTGTTGAGGTTCGATTGTCTCCGCGGCATTATCTTATACTGAAATATAAAGCAACTTAGATGCCCAACAATGTCAGAGACTTGTATCACTGCCACACTATTGTTGTCGGAATATTAAAATAATTTTTTTTTTTTTCCATAAACAACAACTCCGTAATAACACGAACTTTTTTGTAAACAACAGCGAAAAAACGTTTATTTCATCATTCATCGATAAAAACGCCATGCACCAACGATAAACATGGTTGCATTTCGACTAACATTGCACGATACACAAAAGTCGCCACGAAAAGTAGTTGGTGCTCAAAAAATAATAAAACTGTCAAAATTTGTTTTATTTAATATAACAAATATTTATGTAAATAATTAAAGCAAAAAGTAATAGCCAACAATTAAATTTGTTTTTTTTAATTGATTAATTAAATTATTTAATATAACAAATATTTATGTAAATAATTAAAGCAAAAAGTAATAGCCAACAATTAAATTTGTTTTTTTTTTAATTGACTGATTAAATTATTTAATATAATTCATGTAAATAATTAAAACAAAAAGTATCCTATCTGTTAAGAGTTGGATTAAATTGCATGTACTTTGAAAATTTTATAAAAATCTTTCAAGTAAATTCCGAGTTTATCCTGCACAAACATAAAGACACGGGATTTTTATACCTATATAGATATAGATATTTATAAAAATACTTTCGTAACCCCTCGCGAAATCTTGGTCTAGACACAGCCCTGATTATTACCATTACATGAGAGCAGCTAAATTTTTGTGTGATGGTTATTTTGAATACAGTTATTTTCGTTTATTTTTTTAAACAAGTTTAAATTATAAAAATAACCAATCAGGATAGTTAATTTTATAGTTTGCGTTACTAAACTTTTAAAATCCCCCCTATAAAAGCATTGAGTTTTAGGCTATTTCTTAAGCGAATTATAATCACGTTAGATATATATGAACTCGACTAGGATTTTAATATTTCTCTTATTTGTCGGAGAATTTTAAAAGCTTGTCAATATTATAAAAAATGTCCAGATTAATCGAGAATTTAATTTTCAACCTGGTCGAATATAATTTACTTTTGACCGCTTTCCTAGGGGTATTTTAAGTGAAATTTTACTCCTTCATTTGATTAATAACTACAATTATATTACTTGAAACTAACGTTACTTTTGTTTTACAGCAGGGCGAAAAAAAAATATAATAATTGAATTTTAATTACGAAACAAAGTTAAACATTATATGAACCAATTTCAGTTACTGTAAAATCTTTAAACAAACGGAAGCCGGCTAATAAATATAAGTGTCACTTTTGGAATGTACTAATGTTAGTCGCTATGAGAGCAGTTTTTAAGAGCGATTTATACAGACATATTGCAAGACGTATATGTAAGATAAAAAAATGCGGTAGGCATATTTTATAAATGGAAAAGTGTACAGTTCTGATATCAGATGTCGCGTTACGATTTTTCGACTGAATTATTCGCGCAGGTTATTGTAAAAACATTTAAACTACCAACAAAACCTTTTTTGGTTTCAATGTTATGCGATGTTATCTATATTAATACGAGAGGCGTTCGAAAAGTAAGTTTCCCTATTTTTATTTTCGAAACTAATAAAGCTAGAAAAAAAACGAACACCAGCATTGAATTCGGCATACTTTTATTTACTTTTCCACATATTCACACCTTTTTTAAATTGAAGCATTCGACGAGTCGAGAAATAACTCTAGAGCTTCCTCGTACAAACTTGCCGCCAAATTTTGTAACCCCAGGTAAGAACGAGATTTTTCAACTGCTCGTCGGTCTCGAATTTTTTTGCATGGTACCTCGTGACACACTTGGGGAAACTGGTCAAGAAGATCGGAAATGGTTGGCGGCGATCGGATCGCAGAGTTCCTTCGATGTTTCGCACCGGTCTGTCTGAGAGCTCGTCCTCTAAATTTGTTCTACCCCCTCGGAATTCACGACACCATTTACGAACATGTTGAAGACTCACTACAGGAACCCTTAAACTTCCACTATTTATTGATCGATGAATTTCAATTGATGCAATTTTTTTATGGTTTAAAAAACGAATATAACTGAGTGCATCTCGTAGTCGGCGGCAACTTTCAGCGAACTAGTTCAAACTTTTTGGCTACAAAATGAGATCACGCCCAGTCCTGCAAGTTTATTCCAACCGGTTTTACAGGAGTGAGAAACTTACTTTTTGAACGTTCCTCGTATATAAAAAGATAGATAATATTCATAAGTTTGGATGTAGGAGGTAATCTCGGAAACTACTCATCCGATTTCAAAAATTCTTTCACCAATGTTTAGAATGGACTTTCAGGGTGGACATAGGCTAGCATATTATCCCGTTAAAATTCAAGGGCTTTTGGTGGCGATCGATTTTTGTTCATATTATCCCGTTAAATATTCTCTCGTTAATCCCGTTAATCCCGTTAATCCCGTTAAAATAAAAGTCAACGAAAAAAGTGGTCGAGCGATGCATTACACTAACGTTATAAAGAGAGCTGCTATTTGTAAATTTGGATGTAGGAGATAATCTCCGAAATTACTCATCCGATTTCAAAATTTATGTGATCTTTAAATGAAATTACTTACAATTAGTTGAGCAGAGTGATATATATATGTATATATTTTTGTATATTAAGTTTTTACACTGATTACGCAGTCACGAACTGAATTCCACGCGGGAGTAATTTAACAAATAAAGTAATTTTTTTAGACCCGTATTTCGTGCGGGAAATGCCGCGGGCACAGTTAGTAAATGTAATAATGTGACAACTGGAAACAATGCAGATTCGAAATTTGAACTTAATAAGTTTCAAGCAATCTGTTGGAGAAAAAAAAAAAAAAAGGTTTAATATTCCAGACTGAGTAAACAATTGTCAACGAACGATTTTCCGAACTGAGTGAACAATTGATCGATAAACGATGCAGCTGAACCGAGTCCTGGAGCGATTGACGCATTGCACTACTTACAGTAAGTGAACTGGTCCCGGTACTTTGGATGAATCATTCCCTTGGATTTGTTCATCTCCAGATTATCGCCTTTTTCCGAACCATGTAGTCTATTAGTTTATTACATCTAGCATGCTTTCCCTCGTCCTTACGCTAAAAGTTTCTTTTTTCGTTCTAATTCGTACTGATTTGATTTTCACATTTCACATGAAGCCACGCGTCTCCTTTCATTTGGTTTTTAAAAGTCTTTTCTAGTTTATTGCGCTTTATTAAATTTTACCGCATCGAGAGCTGATATAGTAGGCCAATAAACGTTTGTTATTAAATCCTGAGCAAAGGCAAAAAAAAATCTGCAACAGAATATTTAAAGTTTTTTTTTTTTTTTACCCCCCTTGGGTTTGCTACCAAAGAGCATTAGCCCAGCAAAAATGAATAATATTTATTTAAAGTTATCGGTAGCTGTCGTTATTTAATTTTATCAACTAATCCGTCCGTACAAAGTTGAAATTAGGTTTTCGAGATAGACACACTTTAAAATCGGCACATTTCATCATTCTAATTTATTTAGAGGCATATTTACAGCATTTGTCGAGCATTTTCTTGAGTTCTGCGCAGGACGTTCAGATAACAAAATTCGCAAACAGTTGATACGTTCACAGAACTGTTTAGCATCACTAAAGCGTAATAAATGCTCTATGCACTTGCTGTGACGGAGGATCACTTTGAATGTGGTGCAAGCTGAATCTATACTCCGACACAAATTAAACGATTAGACGGAACATTTTTGATAGAACCGGTCATATCGCGTTGCGTAAACACATCTTCTACATTTCTAAGTGTACTCCGTGTTCGACATCCATTCCGCAAACCCGGAAGAGCTGGAATACAGATGCGATTTGTTTTTGCGGATGCATTTTTTTTTTTATTTCTACTTCTAGGTGTCAAGAATTGTGTGACCTTCACGAAATCTGCACTGGAAGTCGCCGAGTAGTATCCTAGGAAATAGGTTTGTAGCCGATCGGTAATAATTTGCATTTTCCGTGTTTCGATATTAAAATGGTAATCGACGTAGACCAGATGTTTCGGAATCAGTCGAACCGAATATTATTGTACGTCTGTAACGAAATATATTCAGCATTTTTAGGTAGTTTATGAAGGCAGCAGAAGGTGTATCATCCGGTCGAACGGATAAAATATTGAAAAATTGTTCGACACAATTTTCCAAAAAAAAAGAACATTTCACGTTATTATTGAATTACCTGAAAAACTGCGTCAAACGGGAACTATTTACCGCGAATTCGTTTTTACTTTCGACTATGGTTCGCAAAAGGAAGCCATCGCCGAGTTAGGTTACTTACATGTCGACAGGTTTTTATATAAATTTTCATTTCCAAACACCATGTCCTATAGTTTTCACTAGATTTTCCATCGGTTTTCTCCCTGTGCGCTATATGGTTTCTATTCCGTACTAGTAACTTCCGAAATTAAAAGAAGATATTGTCTGTGTAAATACGTGCACTATACATTTAATTGTAAACTGTAAATAAAATTTTTCGACACTCGCTGAAGATGATAGTGCACTAGTGGTGTCAGAACAGAAAAGGTCTGTGTAAAAATCGGTATACGAGAAATTGTAAGCTAGATGAGAACATTGGAAAAATTATAAAATATGAAAACTGAAATAAATAAGAACAAAGTAAACAATAATACTGCCGAAAAAAAAAAGGCTTTCTTACAACAAATAAATACCGATACTTGAAGGTTTATTATAAAAATTTAAAAATGCACTAAAAACTAAAAAATAATTATTCCCGATAAGAAAATATGTATATATCAGAGTGATATAACACTTAAGTGGTGATATTACGATAATTCTTATACAACACTGATACCTTAATTAGAGTCGGCATCAAATTCATGTTACAATATCTAGGAACAATTTAATGAACATTTAATGCAGTTTTTAATTATTATTTTAATATGTAACATGAATCCTACTCTAATTAACGGTACTAATGTTGTATAAGAATTACGATAATGTCACCTTTAAGGGTATATCACTCTAATATATATTTTTTATCGGGAGTAATTATTTTTTACTTTTTAGTGCATTTTTATTCAATTTATTTTTTTTATTTATTTAGATTTTTACTGCCTACATAGGCTATAATCTACTTAGTCTAGTTGCAGTACGGTACATAGTTTTGTAAAACTAAGTGTAGCATATTAAATTAGAATCATTTGAATAAGAACAGATATTTACGCGATAAAAATATCAAAAGCTACGTATTTACATGGTAATTTGGCAAATTTATAGTATTTTAAGTCAATAAATCTAACCGGACGGTGAAAATAATCATGAATGAAAAGCATCCAAAAAGCTTCAATCTCCCGCATTACTATTAAGGATAACTCAAAAACTCAGCAACGGACGATTACCCATCAATACGTGTACATAGCAGCAATTAGGAGTAACAAGGAATGGAATCTGACAAAGAATGCTATACCAATGAGGCCACGTGAGAAACGCCACCTTTCAAATAAAAGAAGAATCATCGAAATCGGTTCGTCTAAAAAAAAGTTCTGAGGTAACACACATAAAAAAAAATAAATAAAAATACAGTCGAATTGAATACCTCCTCCTTTTTTTAAAGTCGGTTAATAAAAACAAAAAAAAAAAAAAAAAAAAAAACGCACGTCAAATAATTATGGTTTCTGCAGTAATAGTATAGAAAATTCAACAAATTCTGGTAAAACTGAACTCAAAACTGATTTTCACAAAAACGCACAAGGTTTATATCATTGTCGGCTCGATATAATCCCCTCTCCATAAAAAAAAAAAAAAAAAAAAAAAAAAAGAAGAAAAAAAAAAGAAAAGGTTCAACTACGATTCGGAATTAACGTGTTATCCTAATTCGTTAATTTTCCACTCCTCAGAAAAGAGGTTTTTTCTTCCTTTTCTAGAAGCTAATTTTTACCATTCGGAATTTCGCGGAGAAAAAATTAACAAGAACGTGTATTTTAAAGGCTGCCAAATGTCTTCGGAAGTGAAGGGAGGTTGCACTAAGATGACCCACGTACGGGCATATGATATATCGTAAACGGCCTTATTGCGGGGCAAGTAGCAGCGTAAACCGGCTAAGAAAAAATTACTGATACGGTAAACGCATTCTAGGGAAGGTTTTATTCAGCGTGTGCGGGCGCGTCATGTTTCTCAGCAGCTGTTAAGAATTTATACAAACTAGGCATTAATCTAGTTCACAAATGTTTCACCCCGGAACGGGATAATTCTTTACGATAAACACGAATTTGTTCTGTTTATAGCCGCCCGTATGTTACCGGAGCAACTTGTCATCCGACGACCACGGCCAGGGCCTATACAAATAAAACGGTACCAGCACCCCGCTACCGGCAGCAGCGACTTACCTGGAGAGCTCTCTGTTCTAGGCGGAAGTTTCAGCATATTTCGCTATTTGTACTTCGAAGCAGCAGTAGCGCACGCTGGCCAGGCCGAAGCTACTACAAATGGAGCGGCCAGGTTGAAAGTGCGCGAAATGGGCATACACACCTCTTGCCGGTCGAGAACTAATTTACAGGTGAAATGAGTTAAAACGTCGCGCTCTTTTACCGCTAGGCTCGCTGCAAAGGGCATCCCCTCCTCTCTTCGACGCCAAAGTAAATAAGGCCGCGCGCCGGACCCATCAGTTCGGAAAATAATCCTCGTTGGCATTTTTCCGTCTTGACTTTTAGCGCTCCATCGGCCGTCGTTCTGGTTTCTTTTTTTTTTTTTTTGTTCTCCGCCTTCAACAACCGGCCATAGTGTATTTCAGCGCCGCTCTTTGCTATTCACTTTCAATTAAGCTACACATATCCGTTACTGTGAGCGAACGTGTAGAACACCTTTTCATTAACGTAAATCGCATTTAGCGGCACTTCAGCCGCTGCTCCGTTTAAATAAATAACGACGCTGGTCAGATTATCAGATTAAAGTGCGTAGTCGCCAGTCACCCGAAAAATATGATAAATCTACCAGTAGGAAAAGAAGTGGTTATGTCTAATCAAAGTTTTTACTATTTTTTATTTCTTTTTCAGCGGTAAAAATAATCAATGGGTTTATTAATTTTATTAATGGTTATTTTAAATGTGTATATTCTCATACGGTATATTTCTTCACAATAAATACGGAAACACTACACTTCGCGCTTAGCCGTAAAGCAAAAAATCGCTGGATGATTTTTGCTGTTAAAGTAGAAATTTTCAAAATTTTGTAAAATTCGCTGGAGAAAATCGTTTATTTTCCTCTATTCTCTTTTTTTTTTCTTTTTTTTTTTTTTTTTTTTTTTTTTTTGTTCCCATAAAATATGACATAATTATTTCCATTACATAATCGTATTAGAATGACGTAGTCATTAATATATGTATATACAGGGTGGTGTTCTGAAACTAATTCGGGAGAAATTTGTTCTACAGCAAAAAAGTCCCGAGGAAAACGGTAATTTGGGCGAACAATTAATTAGTTATAATTAATTAATTAAATTTAAATGAAAAGATATTTTTTTATTTATAAATCGATATTTTGTAAAATAAAAATCGAATAAATATTGAAAAGAAGTAAAATACGTATTAAACGAAAGCGACGATCGTACTTTGTTTCTCGTGTTTACAAAACAGCCAAGAAAACAAATGAACATACTGAGACTACTTTGTGATAAAAGGCATATACCGCTGATTTAAAAAAATGCGACGAATTGGATTGAATTTTTACTTAGTCGACCGTACGCTTACGATCTGCATTTAATACATATTTTACTTCTTTTCAATACTTAATTTTTGTGTCAAAACATCATAAAGAAAAAATATTTATTTTTTTATTACAATGAATTAATTTAATTAATTATAACTAATTAATTTCTCGCCCAAATGATTTTTTCCTCAGGGGACGTTTTTGTTCATTTTGACCAGCTTTGTAAAACAAATTTCCTGAATTAGTTTCAAAACACCTTCTATATATATATATATATACATATATATATGTAATTCAATTTTTTGGTCTTGCCAGATTTTTACGTATTTTTTATATGCTCTTTTTTCTTTTTCCTTTTTTGGGAACGCCAACCACAAGAGCAACGTGAGCCATCGTACAAGAATTAGGAAGAAAACGAAAGGATTAAATTTTAATATATACGGAAATGGAGGAAATTAACTCAAAGCCGGAACAACATCTGGTTAAGGTATGTAGGAGCACAAAAAGGAGTAAGCAGTGGTAGCGATAGCCCAGTTGCTAGAGCGCCTGGCTTCCGATACGGAAGTGTCCCGGCTTCGGTCCCGGGCCGCGACAGAAATTATTACAAAGAATTAAAATTAAAATATTCGCTAATAGAATCATGCGGAAGGCAAAGGCAAACGTACATACCATATCGTATGCACAATTTGTATATTTCAGACTTATCGTTGATGGAGTTCCCGTCGGCAGTAACCAGATATTTCTATGCAGATGATCTAGCATTCGCGGTCACTTCTAACCATCGTCCCTCCATTTGTAAATACTTCAAGATTACAATCAACAATATTTTAACCTATATGGAAAAACATCTTCTACAGTTGGACGAAAACAAGACTAATTTTTATTAATCATGCACAGGAAGCGAAAAAGGGACTACTACAATTCGCTACATCTCTCTATACCGAACTTTAAAATTAATATCGTCGAATCACTGAAATATCTTGGTATTACATTAGACTGTCGCTACAGTTTTAATCAACATTTCAAAAATTTGTCCAGTAAAGCTACAACGGTTCTAAATAAATTGCACTCCATGTCTGGACGCACGTATGGGATGAGCACTAAACACCGTTTAATAATTCGTTAATATGCTAGTAGTTTCATTATTCACGTACTGCGTATTCATGTTTGAAGAGGCTTTAAAGCGTAATTCAGGAAGTACTAGTTAAATCCCAAAGGAAATTTTTTTTTTGTTTATTCTCCGCGCGCATAGAACTACTTCCGGTGATGCGTTGCGAACAATAGCAGGACAATTGCCACTGCATTCCGTATTGCAGCATAAAATTTTGTATTTCAAAGGGTTGAATAATCTCAATTTGGAGTTGGATCTAAACAATAGATTTATTGAAATGCAAAATAGCTGGAACAATAGTTCAACTGGAAGATTAACATTTAGTTTCGTCCCCGAGGTTAAAACCAATCCAATCAAAATTAATAATATTAATACGTATGTGACACGCAATTTCTTACTGGACATGGTAGATTCCAAAGTTATCTGCACACCGTTTCCATCTAGCAGACACCGATTTGTGTTCCTGTGGAGATGCTCCTGAAACTATCACCCCCATTACGTTAATGAGTGCGCCAAATGGAAATTCTTGTTTAAAGACGTAAATTGTTTTCCATTAAACAACGATAATTTATCAAAATTTCTGCGCACGGCGAATTTTATCATGGCTTCCAAATATTCGGATATTGAAGATTTTTCATTTAATGTATAATTTTATTTTAATTTTTATATCGGTTAATTTTTGTCTCTTTCATTTTCTTTTTATTGTTTCCAATCCATGAGAGCTGTTCATTCAACTGAGATACTCATGGCTATGTTTCAATTACTATGTATTTATGTTATTATTCACCAAATAAATAAATAATAAAAAAAAAAAAAAAAAAATCGTATGCACACTAGTTAGTACATAAAAGACACACACGGGACGACTGCATATCGATAAATCAATCGCAATATCAGATGCAAGTTCTTGCGTGTGTACACATTCGTACTGCATATAAGCAATTGTCCAGGATACACTATAATGTCCGTACATTTGAAATGTACGAATAGATATATAGTCGCCGACGCACAGGAATTAAATATGGCACCATAAAGAAGAAAAAGTTTAAGATGCAAGAACTTAGTGTAGAGCGTTCCTGTGCAAGAAAAGAATGTAATCCGCATCACAAACGCAGTCGTGATCCTCCGATGGATGATCGATAAATGTCCATTTTGTTATCACCGGTTTAGTACACGCATTAACCGTTCTTATATCGTACTTCCACTTTTTAATTTGGTTTTTAATTAATATAATTTTTACTCGGTATAACGTGTTTAATTAATTTTTTTTCTTCATTTTCGTTTACTCAATTCTGAAATATTTACGATACTTCATCTATTCCCATTAGTTTGCTTTGTATAGTTTTTTTATATTTTTCTTCCCCTTCAGAGATTTTACACTTCCCTTATCTGCCAACCTTATTATACATATATAGGGCTGTACGTGATAAGAAAAATTCTATCAGATGGCGCAATATTGTTATAAATATAGTCCACTTTCTCAGAAACAACATAATCAACTTTGCTTTCAAAATAAGTAACAGGTGGGGGCAGCATTACACCGTGTTTAGCAAAAAATAAACAACAAAAAAATCTTTACTTTCTAAGTTTTGATTAATATCAAATTTTATAAATCTTTTTTTTTTTTTTTTTTTTTTAGTTATTTTAAAAACTAACTAATTTCATTTACACCATTACGTGTATCATCGAGTAGAAGATAATCATTATTTCCTTCATCCGTAACAATAATATGATTTTTTTAGTATGCTTGATAAAAAAGGTTTAAGCCAAAACGAACTCTACCAGTGTCATCTTGATAAGCTTCTCTTTGTATCTTGATAGTAATTCCTCCTAGAAAGCGACTGCCCCTTTTTCGAGTTTTTTCAACCGGACACGGTAATCTCTAAGGACACTCTATCATACAGCCGTAACGTGACAATGAACAAAAAAAAAAAATGTACTCGTAAATGAAATTACAGAAACCTAAAAACACACGCGATGCATCGAGTTATCCGAAACTATTTGGCGTTTGTATAATTTCTATGTGCGTCTTTATGATTTTGCGATTTTACTTCTGTAACTAAAATTTATGACGTTTCATCATTTGTAACGGAAACCGGTCGGTGTTTTGTAAAATTTTATTTACTTATTTCGTCATTCATTTTAGATTGCTTTTGTCGTTTTCTTTGAGCTCGTAAGGGATTTCCGCACAGAAACAGCTATAAGAAGAAAGAATCGATTAAATTTGAATCCGATCAGACATTACGAAGTAACCGATAGTAGCAGTCGCAGTGAACAAAAGACATGAGAGGCGCGATAAGAAGTAAGCTATGTTTCAGAAAACGTAGCAAAACACAGAACGTTGTAAAACGGACCTCAGCATTGGATTGGGGGGGGAGGGGGGAAGTTAACTTTTAAAAATGAATCAAGTTCGCAACTAACTAATCGAGGCCAAGAGCTGCAACTATTGCTCGCTGTTTGACATGAAAAATCTCCGACCAAACTGCATCCGACTCGTTCTCAGCGCGTCTAAACTTAACTTCCGAATTGACATCCAATAAGACGCTTTTATCGACTAAAATATAAAATTGACAATTTTTCAAAAATATGGCGACAAAGACAGATTTTTTTATAACTCATATTCTTCTTTCGCATTGTTAATTTTTATTTAGTTCAGCAGAACGACAAAAATAAATTAATTCATTACATCAATTAATTAATTAAATAAATAAATAAAATAAATATATAAATTAAATACATAAATTAAATATATAAATTAAATAGATAAATTAAATTAATTAATTAAATAAATAAATCGAATAAATAAACAAAAATTTGACAAATTAACCACTTTCTTCCTCGATCGCTATCGAGTTTCAAAATTTTCGTTGCGGGAATCGGAACAACGGCCAAACGTCCTATAAGTGCGGCTGCGTGCAAATAAAATTACCCCAACAGATGTGTAAGCGGAGTTCGGGGAAAAGATAGGATAAATAAAATTGTGATAAGAAAATAGAAACTACAGAAGAGGCACTGACGCTTGCGAAACGAGGATAGAGTAGCAGCCGAAAAGGTCTAGTCCACATGCTCTTTATTATCGTCTTCGGCGGATATTTATCCAGCCAACGGCACCTCCTCGAAAATTCTCTCCAGTTGGGTGCGGTCTTTGATTATTCAACACACGGTGCGCGTACTGAACTGGCCTGGAAAACGGCCCGTGTTCCAGTGCGATAAAAGTAAGCTTGCTCCAGCGTTATCTGCAGATTCGCTGCGGCCGTGGTTTTGGACCGTACGTTTGCCGTCTCTCGTATAAATTACTGCCCGTTTAAAGACAATCCGACACATCCATTAATCTCGGCGACAATCTTCGCGACTGCGAACTGCTGCCGTCGCATGCACCTATTAGCGCGAGCGCGTATAAATAAAATTCGTCCGTGCGCCCTCCTGTCTGCTCACATGCGCGTATCAGTTTCTTAGAAATACCGGAGACAAGTGTCCGCATCATCCGCCAAAAACTATACCAGCTCCTCGCTCGTAGCCGGAGGAATTACTATCTCGCTCTGTTTTTTTCCAGCATTTTTACGGTGCTGGACCTCACACAGGCCTACAGCGACCGTTCAATTTCGTAAACAAAAGAGTGCGCTAGTCGATTTATAATTTCCGCTCGGTAATTTCTCCACACTAGGCCGGCCTTCGTTTATTACGCGATTTATTACAATCGTCTCATTTTAAGCTGCGCTTACCACTTGCCGTACAAATTTCCAGTCCAGCTCCTTATCGCGACACTGCTGGAGCAGAACAATATTTTCCGCGCCTTTCCTTAACAACGAATTTTTATGTTTTGCATATTTCACCGCTTTGTTTAGGGCATTATTTTAATCAATTTAATCAATTCCAGCGTAAATGAAAATAAAAATATCGTCCAACGATACGCAGAACTGGACAAAACACGTATAATTTCGAGGGGACAAGGAGCATGATTTTGTACATGGAGAAATTAGGCGCATAAAGGCTTTAAATTCTGCCGACCAAATCATCCTGTTCTTTTAGAGTGATCTATCCTAATCTGATTAACTTTCAACTGATTTTCCCTTAATCTGGTATCTAAATTAATTTCCCGATGGCCAAACGGTTGTTCTAAATGAAGTTACTAAATAAATTTTGAAAAAATTTTTTTTTTTTTTTTTTTTTCGAATAATTATGGTGCCTTTTTAATGGTTATGAAATAAGAAAAAGAAAAAAAAAAAAAGACAACAAATCATGATATTTGTTTAACCTTCAATTTTCACGTTTAACTTGTCATTGCATACCGCAGTCTGATGCTCATCTTTATTCTCTAATCCGTATTACCCCTGCTACTTCACAGTCACCTGCCAGTCTAAATTCTTTGTTTCAATTATTCCCTTCTTTGCGACGTCCATTATTATTTCCATAGTTGCGCAATCAATCATTTTTTCCTTTTCTCATCACGTTTTCGTTTTTCTCTATCCTTACGTTTCCCATTACCCATAAAATTCCTTTATCGGTAATTCCAACCATATTCTCTTCCGGTATTTATTTTCCGAATGTAATTCCCGCTACGATCAATTTTTAACAACTCTGGATTTTCCTCATAACACTTGCTATATATCCCCTTTCCATCTCTATCCCCTAATTTCCTTATTACAATCCCTGCCAGGTATAAATATAAAGTAATTTCTTTCTTCAATAAGCAAAGCCTTTTGTCAACGTACTCCAAAAAAAAAAAAAAAAAGAAAAAAAAGCAAAGTGTATTTTCAGAAAGTAGACCGAACAGGAATAAAAAAGTGTCCTATCTCATTTCATACTAATTTTGGTGTGAACAATGCGTTTTTAGCTGAAAATTCTTACCACGTTCCTGCCGTAGATCCAGTTTCAAAGTGTAGTTGCGAACACGAAGTACTCTGCCCAGGCAAAAACCATATCCATTAATAATACATTAATACATTAACAAAAAACAGCTTTGGAGAAAAGTACTGCTTTTTAGAGATGGTGCAAAATTGAGAAATTAAAACTTGAAACTGTTTCGCATACAGAAAAAAAAAAAAGTCATTATAATTCTAAAAGAAGCTAAACTACGCGGAAGCTGTCCTGAGAATTGGAAAAGAAAAGAAAAATCAAAGCGGAAAACTGTTGCAAAATAAATTCGATTCCATTTAGCAATAAAATCCGTATAACAAAGAAATTCGAACAAAGACCATTTATATATATATATATATATATGTGTGTGTGTGTGTGTGTGTGTGTGTACATATATAATTTCTTTATAAAATAAAAAGACGGAAGTGTTGATTTTCGATGGAAATGAAATTTTTCATTAGTAATTTCGCGTGAAGCGTGAAATATAATACTATTAATGTAATTTTTAATGTTTCCGTTACAAATTTTACGCTAAAAAATTTAAAAAAAAAAGGTTATTACTTATATTAATTGAAGAATAATTTTCAATTTTTAAAATAATAGTGAAGTGTTTTCTATAGGCAGAATATCCTCAATCTTGCCTGCGGGTTTTATATATTTAAATGAGATAATACCTGACACGTTCAATGAAAACCATATTGCTGAATATTGTCGACAAAGCACAGTTCTTTTTTTAGTTATTACTTTTCCCCTGTTACTACTTAATAATACTACAGAACTCTGATTTAATCGAAACGTACGCAATTAAGGTTAAATGACAGTTCTCAGCAGGGTAACTAGAACATATAGTAGCAGTGACACAACGACGTGGTATACTGTTACGTATTAAATATTTGCGTTTAGCAAGTGTATTTCACTTTTCACTTATTACATTTTATGTGTAAAAAATAATTCGGAAAAAGTAACATTTTAATTGTTTTTATTGCGCTAGAAAAATTAAATAACGTCATTCCCTTTCACCGCGATTAAAATAAAGTTATCGAAAAGAACAAGCAAAGCATTACATATTAATGGACAAAAAAATAACGGCACTTCGTATTTTTGTTACAGAAATACATTGTAATATGGATATGTCTTCCAAATAGTGTGTAATGTGTGATACGACTATTTTAGTAAAAACATGAACTGAAACCGTTGATCAGAAAATGTTTACCGAACATATAAATAAAGTACGAATTTTGAAAACCCAGCGGCAGTTTTTAAAACATCGAATTAAAGAAATAAAACACTTAACCTTAAACACCCGTATATATTAAATTTTAAAATTTTAAATGTTTAAATCGCCGACTGACTTTGGATATTAATCCATATTCATGGTGCATACTAAAACGATAATTATAATTCGGTTAACGATCGATGTATGACGAAAAAGTCGACAATTCATTTATAAATGGTCTAAATTATAAAAACCGAATTCAATTTAAAAAGTATAAAGAAATATAATTAATTCGATTTTTAAATTTCGACAATTCAAATGAATTATCCACCTTTAAATATACGATATATCGATCGTTGACAATTGGTAGTTTTAATTTTATTCGTTTTGGTATACACCATGAATACGTTGAAACTAGTCGGCGATTTAAAAATTTAAAATTTTAGAATTTAATAAATATTTTTCACGTTTAAAGTTTAATATTTTATTTCTTGAAATTCGATGTCAACACAATAAGTATGAATTATTATTATATTAACTGTAAGGCAAAAATCCATGTCGAAAAAAGATAAAGAGAAATGCAGCAGTGCTTACAAAGTAGACGTAAAGCTCCTGTGAAGTCATAATGAGGAAAATACCTCCCCGCTGGGGGGTGGGGGGGGGCTTAGTTGTAAATGCGTTATTTTCTGTTGCCATTCGTTGAGGTAGCCTAGTTGTCAGAGTGCTTGAATTCCGTCACGGAGGTCCTGAGTTCGATATCAGGGGACGATAGAAATGACTAGAAATGACTAGAAACTACATCAAACTAGAATAACGCGAAATATATACGGGGGGGGGCTAGGTGTAGAACAGCTTCTTTGTTTAACACCTTACGCACGTGCAGGTTCATGCAGCACATGACGGACTTCATTTGCACTGCATTGAAAGCATTCGTAATCAGTCTGCCAGTGTTGTCAAGTAAATTGAAATTGGTTCTCTTAAAAAAAAAAAAAAAATGAAAAAAGCCCCTAAAGTAACACATTTTTAAAAAAAATATTACCTCATAATTTATGACAAAAATAAATTTTACCGCTTAAATTAACAATTATATATATAATTTTTATATCCCCGGCACGTTTCGAAGCAAACATTTCATGTTCACGGGAGTAATGTTACCCCATAATTGTTTAAAATCGTATACTAATTTGAATTACAGTATTTAAAAAAAAAAAAATCTTACTGTTATAATACATTTGTCTGTTGAGTTAAAAACAGGAATAAAATTAAATGCAAAACTCAACATATAAAAATAAATTAAAATGTAAGTAAAAAATTTTAAATATCAAACTTAATAATAGTATTAATGATTTCAATAAATTCGGTATTACAACTAAAAAAAAAAATAAAATATATATATATGTAATAGATTAAAGTACCTGAATTAATTTTCAATTATGAATACCTTTTTTTTATCATTCATCTTGTCCAGAAAGAAACGTCTAGCCGGAACCCCATGTCGAGTAATGAACACGCGTAAACAGTTTTTAATTAAAAAATTATGAAAGGTTTTCATTCATTTGTCAGTTAATAAAGTAATTAAAAATTTGTCCGACTTGTTGCTGCAGAGCTTATGGTTTTGGAAAACAAAATATAATCAAAAAGGAAAAGCATAATTATAAAAACGCAACTGTGAATGGAAAATTGAAAAATAAAGCGATCAAAAGCACGTAAAAATATCAATTTTCTTGAAAAATGTTTCCATCGGTAAAATAAACGAATGTAAATAAAGCGACAAAACGAGTTTATTTGTTTAAAAAATATATCAAATTTGCTAGTCTGGAAACGAGACATTTCGTGTAGATATTTTCGCTGAGAACCTGCGTCGCGATCATTTCAATTTCAGCAGCTTTGCGTTAAAAGTCGGAATTTTTTTTAAAATGAATGATTGTGTCAGAAGTAGTCATTTGTTTTTCGTTACTGGACGTGGAGACGGAGCATGCTTGTATTTTTGATATTTGCCTTGTTTTGTTAGTTTCTATTTTCGAAGAAAATGATTTGTAATTTTTGTTTTAAAACTTGTCAAAATAACAAAATTTTATTATCCTGTAGAACGTATAGTTATTAAGTTGTCGCAAATGTTTACTTGCAATGAATGCAGTAGTAACTTTACATTTAAAGTTATAATATAATTTAAAAATTATTTCTTAGCGTTTTTGCCTTTCCTTAAATATGTTGGTTAATCTATTCCTTTTCTTTTATTCCAGCAAGGGATGTCTGAAGCATTAGTCTTTTTTTAACTGCTAGTTTATACCTATTTTTATTGAAAACATATTTCTATTTCTTTTTCAACAAACAAATTTATTATTTTACACTTATTACGTCTCCTTTTTTTTTTTTAATTAATCATTTAGAATTTTTCCGTTTAATGAAATATCCTTTTCGTTACATAAGCTGTGTTAATACCTCCTATACGAAACAAATTACTGCTACCAATAGAATCGGCCAAGTAAAGATCTATCTTTTGCCGGTGCATGTCGATATTCAGTGACATCACAACTGATAGAAATGAAATAGTTGTAACGCGGAGTATATATACAAGTATATATATATATATATATTTTTTTTTTTTTTTTTTTTTTAACCCCCCTTTGGGCATATCAACAAAGGATCTTCGCCCAGAAACGAAAGGAAGGAGAAGGATCAGTTAAATGTAGATTCGGTCAGCTATTGACAAGATAAAGGAACTGAGGATAGGAACAACTGAGATCGACGGAAACGATACGATATACGAGGCACAATAAGGACTAGGGAGTTTGAGTGATGACAGATTATTGGAGTACAAAGAAGTGCGTTCGTTCACGAGGGATGGACATTTTCAAAGAAGATATGGTCGGAATCATAGACGGGTTCGTTGTCAGGATGAAGAGGATAATTAAGGAATAGAGCGAGATGAAAACGAAAACGTGAGGAAGGAAGAAGAGTATGATTCAGACGTAAACCGATAATAGGGACAATAACGGAGCGGTGAAGCGAAGGAAAATCGTAAAACCAAGGCCGCGTGGGAAGATTAGGTTGGATGGAAAAATAAAAGGAAGGATGATTAGAAAAGGAGGAAGCGTAAAAATCTGACCAAAATCTAACATGAAACTTTTTGCACAATGGGAGTAAATTCGAAACGGGAATTTTAGAGAGAAAAAAGTGGGAGGATACAGCAATCTGAGCCAAGGAATCTGCCATTTCGTTACCCTCTATCCCCATATGACTGGGGACCCAGAGCATTTCAATGCGGATAGCGTGAAGTGAGAAGAGAGTGTGAATGAGAGAGCGAATACGGAGGATGAAAAGGTCAGAGGAGTGAGAGGGGAAATGAGAGGAAATAGCTTTAAGAGCACACATGGAGTCGGAGATAATTAAAAATTTGGAAGAAGAACGATGTGAGGAAATATGGATTATGGCACGTAAAATGGCCGTTAACTCGGCCGTAAAGATAGTACAAAAGGAAGGGAGACGAAAAGATTCAGAGAAATTAATGCTCGGAATGATGAAAGAAGCTCCAACTCCATTAGGCCCCTTCGAATCATCCGTAAAAATAGCAATATGGGAAGGAAAACGGGATTCGATATAACTATGGAATTCCTGTATAACTGTTGGATAGGAAAGGGATTTGGAGGAAAAAGGAAAGTAGAATACATTGGGAGGATTGGAGAGATCTGTAAAATTGAAAGAAAAGTAAGGGAGATTGTTATAAGAAATTGTGCAGGATAAAAAGGAATTTAGCCGCAAAGCAATGTGGGCTAGAATAGGAATTTTCTTGGGAGTAAAACGCCAGTTTTGCAGAATAGAAAGATATGAAGGAATAAGTTTGGAGGATGATAACGGTAAGCGTTTACACAAGAAACGATAACCTAAATAGGATCTGCGAATGAAAAGGGGAGGCGAGTTAGACTCAGCGAGAACTGCTGGTACTCGAGAAGATCTAAGAACACCAAGGCAAAGACGAATACAAGAATTTTGAATTATATCCAGCTTGGAAAGAAGTGATTTTGAGGCAGAGCCATAGATAAAGGAACAGTAGTCGAATTTGGAACGGATAATCGAATTGTACAAGGAGATAAGGAGAAAGGGATCGCCTCCCCATTTTGTTGGAGAAAGGCTTTCAGTAAGTTTAGTCTTTTAAGGGCAGAAGAGGAAAGGAAAATATATATATATATATAACTCGGCCCTTCGGTACTCGGAAAGGAGCAAGCCCCCTTCACCCCCAGGTCTAGTTCTTCTATAATTCTTACAGAAGAGTAAACTTTTTCATTGGCTGCGCCGTTCGACAAAATTTTTTCTTTACCTTTTTTCGTTACATTTTCGTCACGTACTTCGTTACGTAAAATTGTGACATTTTTTGTGGAACAAATTTCGTGACAGGAAACTTTTTCTGATGACCCCTGGCGTAAAAATGGCATAGCCATTAATATATATATATATATATATATATATATGTATGTGTGTATATATCGTGTACTAATCGAAACAAATTTCAAAACTTTCTAAGCCAAAAAATTGATTTAAAATCTACAGAACAGGCTGACAATGTTAATATTTAAGAGTAAAATATACACTGCCCCGAAAAGGTTTAATTAAATATGGAGCTCGGGAATTTTTCGTAAGTGTTAACAAATTTCTTACCATCGAAATATTTTCCGATCATTAAATCGGATCTTGACGAAATCTTCGGATTTCTTCTCTTACCGAAACGGATATGAAGCATTTTTCGTCAAGCTAAAAATTAATACGTTCTTGTCGGCAATTTTACCAATCGCAGTATATCTCCGATGACGCCTTTAATTAGTCATTTAAAACGATCATGGCCGCATGACAGTCTGAATAACCTGTACATTCAGATTTAATACAAGTAGTTTTCATTAGGCTACTAATCTACACAATTTTTTCTATATGTTATCATCAACAATAATTCCGCTAAATGCGTATAGGTGTAGACTATACATAAAAAAAAAAAAAAAAAGATTATTAAAACTCATTAAGTAGAGGCACGTGTAAAACAATAATCAAAAATATTGATTACAAATAATACGCGATATTGAAGAAATAAATGAATAAATGAAATCGTTCATCATCGTGATTAGCACGATGTCTGCTGCCCGTTTGAACTTCTAGTCTCTTTTTGTGCCTTTAGCATCTTCTTTGAGCGCGTGATTTAGTTATATTTAAGAAGAGTTAACAAGTGAACCAGAAAAAAAAAAAAAAAATTAACTGACTTTTTGAATTCACGGAAATCTGAAAAGAACTTAAACTGAACTAATGTCATACAAAAATGATCAAAAAGAACTCTAAGAATAATTCAACTCGTTGCCTGAGTCCCATATTCCGAAGTTATTTGCCGCATTCGCGTAATCGCGAATTAATTAGTGTCTACATTTGTTGAGAGCAGTGCATGTGCTTCACTTTTTGTCTTATGAATGCTTTGTACACGCCCAGTTTCTGAGTTATTTTTGATGCTAAATAACCGGCTGTGCGTTTTGGAAAAAAAGATATATAAACATACAATGGGAGGGCCAAAACAACTGCAACTACTCTCGTGCGGAGTATGGACGTTATCTAGCGGGGTCAAAAAACGAGTGAAACACGAAGTTTATTCTTTTTCCAATAGAGCAAGCGCAGAACGAACGCCATTATAGCAATACGAACATACAGCTGTGTAGACGAAGTGTAGTTAGAGTTTCTCTTACAGACTAAGAAATTTCGTAGAAAAAATTGTCTATTGTCTGATTCGTCATCAGCATCGCAGGCTCCTTTTCAAACTATCGTTCTTCGCAATACACTTGCACATCCTTTCGGACCACTTTTCGAAAAAAGGACCAAAATACAAGTGTTTCACAACCCAAATTGGTAAATGCTTTATGCTGTCGCAGTATGGTGACCTTGTTTAAACTTGCCGTACCGTATGCAGTTGAGATTTCTCGAACGGTGTCCAGCGGCGATAATTTCCTTCGAACGCAATAACAAATTGCACAACTTTGTTCAATTTTGATATATTATCAACTGATAAGCGCCCAATACACGTACATTATAGTCTGTATGAGAAACCTAACTACACTTCGTTCACACAACTGTATCTCAGTTCGTATTTTTATGATGGCATAAAGCGTTTACCAATTTGGGTCGTGAAACACACCTGTGTATTCTTTTCCGAAAAGTAGCCCGAAAGGATGCGCGAGTGTATTGCGAAGAACGATAGTTTGAGAACTGCGATGCTGATGACGAATCGGACAATAGACAATTTTTTCTACGAAATTTCTTAGTCTGCAAGAGAAACTCTAACTACACTTCGCCTACACAGTTCTGTATGTTCGTATTGCTATAATGGCGTTCGTTCTGCGCTTGCTCTATTGGAAAAAGAATGGTTTCACTCGTTTTTTGACCGCTAGATAACTTCCATACTCCGTGCACGTAGAGTAATTGCAGTTGTTTCTTTGTATATACCTCGCGATCCTTTTGATCAGGCCACTCCTTGAACCATCACATGGTATAATTATCAGATTAGAGTCGGTGATTTTAATCGACTCCGCCATTTTCCTTTCCTGTTTTCTATAGTGCCAGCATTCATGAAACATTTAATAACTTCCAGTGGTGATTAAAAAAAAAAAATTGTTCAAAACCCTAAAATTTAATTCACAGTTTGCATAGTAATTGCTATACATGCGGAACGCGAAACTGGGGTAACAGGATTTTCTTATTACCACAGCGTACAGTCATTACGGATACGAACATCATGTATGAAATACTTTTCGATACCAGCGCTCAGTTTGTCGTACCGATGTTATTGTGTCGGTGTTTCTAACACTATTCGGAATAAATTTAGACCGTTGCAGAATTATTTTATCTCAAGTTTGACTCGACGAAGATGTTAAGAACGCTTCTTGTCAAATTATCGACTATCTGAACCACTCGCTTTATCCATTTTCAAATTGTCCTCCTTACTATTTCTAATTCCACCGAAATTTCACTGAAAGCGATATTTTACAGATTTATTATATTGCCCTGCGAGGTCCTTCTGCGGACGAATTTCATCATCTGACGATGAGTCGTCGTCTCGGTCGACGTCGCTTGTCACTTACACGCCAGCGAGTTAACGAGGAGTCGGTCAATATTAATAAATTTGCATATTCACTTCGCCTCGATGTAATAGCTAAGTGGGAAAATAGTGACGGAATCCCGTGAAACTTAATTCAGTTTATTCTCCTTCACGTAAGCTATCAGTTAGTCGGAAAAAGGAATTGTCCGAAATATCAAATTCTCGTACGACTAAAATTATGTGATGCGGAACTTAACAGCAAAAAGTGAGAAAAAAAATCGATAATCACTATTTACATGTAACAGAATAATAACGTAACGCGTTATTTTCATTATTAACGTAATTTGCAGATTTTACACAGCCGACAGGAAAACTGAGTCTTAAATTTCGCACCCACGCCTGATCAAGCCTAAACCTACCTCATCAGAACACATAGAAAACGTGTCGTCACTAAGCTAAAAGTCGAACTGTGTAATAGATCTGACTCGACGTGTGACATTGCATTACACTTATTTAAGAAAAATTATTTATAATCTATTATTTGAAAAAGACTTATTCAATGCTTGAAAACAGTTAATGATCGCGATCAAGGACGCCGCTTAAAACACATATGGGAGAAGCCAATCGAATAACAAGTTACGGAAAATTAAAGCTGGAACATTGGAAAAAACAGGCGAGAAGAGATTGTCTATTAGGCAGAATCCGCATCGGCCACACAAAACTAACACACGGAGGACCCTTACTGCAAAGTGAACCTCCGCCATCATTTGTGTTTTGTGGTACTGAAAGTTTGTCCATTGACCATGTTATCTCTGTATGTCAAAAACTCAACAAGGAGCGTGAGGAAGTTTTTTCATCTACACAGTCAAGAAGAATTACCATGGAATAGGCACTTGGTAATGATGAAGCCGCAGTTCAATAGATTCTTAAAAGCTATAAACCTATTCCGGAAGATATAAGATTTTGAGTTGAGGGGAATTGTAGAATTATTTGTAATTACTGTTTTTTGATAACTTAAATATGTGTAAATTTGTGAAAAAACACTATAAAATTATCTCTGTAAATAACTAAATTGTAATGTATAGTAGACGCAAATGTGACCTAAACGTCGAGCGTCTTTAAATAAATATATAATTTGAATTTGAACATTTTAGTTTAGATATGACGCTGACGAACTCTTCGAGCACTTTGAATTCATTTATTTATTTGTAACCTTTAGTACAATGTAATTAGGCAAAGAATAACTTTTATTTATCTGATGTTTAGAGATATTAAAAACTTGGCTGCTTTTATATCTATTATATATAAAGCTATAAGAAAAAAAAATCGTACAACCCGTTCGTAATTTTTTTTTTTTAATCTACGTATTATCTTCCGTCAGATCATAAGAAAATTATAAAACCCTCAAAATTTTAAAATTAAAATTTCAAAAAATGTAAAAATCAAGTTTTAAGAAAAAAAATTTTAAAAAATTCCTTAGTCGGTTCTATATGAGTATTAATTTTCTTTTTAACCCGCACACTAAGGCCTCCAGAATACAGGAAAAATGAAAAATTCGAAAAATTTTGGTATTTAGGAAGCAAAATTTGGAAAAATCTGCGCTTAAAGCGGTAACCCCGGAAACTAAAAAAAAGTCCACAGCTCTTTCCATGGTACCTGGAAGTTTTTTTTAAATTATGCATTTCAATCGCTAAAATATAGGAAAAATACGAAAACCGAAAAATTTTAAAATTAAAGGGCCCAAATTTTGAAAAATGTAAAAAGTAAATTTTAAGCAAAAAATTTTCAAAAAATTCCACAGCCGGTTCTATATGTGTTACAGTTTTGATTTGCTTTTTAACCGGCATACTAAGGTCCCGAGAATACAGGAAAAATATCAAATTTGAAAAATTTTGATATTTAAGGACTAAAATTTGGGAAAATATACTCCTCAAGCGATACAAAAAACATCCACAGCCCTTACCATGGTAGCTGGAGGGTCATTCTTTTTTTTTTTTTTTTAATTATGTATTTCAATCGCTAAAATATAGGAAAAATACGAAAAGCGGCAAAATTTTAAAATCAAAGGACCCAAATTTTGAAAAATGTGAAAATCAACTTATTAAGCAAAAAAAATTTTAAAAATTTCGCATCCAGTTCTATATGAGTTACAGTATTGATTTTCTTTTTAACCTACATACTAAGGTCTTCAGAATACAAGAAAAATACAAAATTTGAAAAATTTTGATATTTAGGGACTAAAATTTTGGAAAAATACACGCTTAAGACGGGAAGACTGGAAACTAAAAAAAAAGTCCACAGCTCTTTCCATGATAGCTAGAGGGTCACTTTTTCCCCCTAAATGATGTATTTCAATCGCTAGAATATAGGAAAAATTTGAAACCCCCAAAATTTTAAAATTAAACTGCCCAAATTTTGAAAAATTATTTAAGCATACAAATTCTGAAACGATTAGAGTGATGTTCCACAGTGACTTAATATATTATTGCTTAGATTCTAATAAAAAAAATAAAAAAAAAACAAATTTCAACATTGCATTTAAACAAATAAAATACTGTTAATATTTTACTTTAAAAATAATTAAAATAAACATATTCTTCTCGCATACATATTACCCTGTTAACGGTTTCAGTTGTTCAGATATTTTAATCTAAATTTCAATATTTTGATTGACGTATTCGAAATATATGGGAACGCTGCAGTCTTTATGAAAATTTACCGAGTCAAATAATTTAAAGTCCGAAGGAAAGCTTGACCAATCCCCTAGTATATATATATATATATATGTACAAATTTATTTGATAACGAAAATAATCTGATCGCTCACACTAATATGTCACAAATGTTCTGTATCAGTACAATTATAGTTATTTATCATATAATTTTTTTATTTATTTTTTATTTTCTCCCATAAAATGCAAAGCTCTGTTTACTACTTAACGATTACCTAGCAAACAAGTTTATTAAAATAATATTTTAACCTTAAGTTTGTTTGTATTGTGTCTGTTAACTTATTTAGCTGAAAATGAGTCTTAACTCAACTATTATTTATCTTAAAAAATTGTTTAAGTTTTGTAAAATAATACAATTAGTGCAGATTTTTATGCTGTAACCGTTTTGTTTATTTACGACTAGCGCTCATGTTACTTGAAATTCAAAACTTGCAATGTACTTCCGCCGTAGATTGTTTCAACTTATCTTTCATTCAGTTGTGTAATCTGCGAATTTCATGTTGCTACAGAAACGCGACCTGGCTGGTCCAGTGTAAATTTAAAGTGCGCACTGTGCGGAAAGGTCAAATTAAAACGAGCTTGTGCTAGATTTACATTTACGGATTCGCGGTAACAAGGCGTAAATTTAACATTAGCAGCACTACTGTAAGACAACGTTTAATAAGCGGAGACTGTATACAGACGCGAGATGCAGTCTACTTAAATGAGATTTCGAAAACTGATTTTGCACTTGTAACGGCTACTATCTGAACGTGGACCACTATCGATGGGACTTGATTAAGCGGATTACACAGAAGAATGTATTCAAATTTATGCGCGAAACAAACTTGTAACACCGGAATAACACCGGAATAACACCGGAATAACACTGGAACTGTTTGAAATTATTACGATTACCGTCACCTCGAGGCAGTTTAAAGCCGAGCCTCTCTTTATTCTATGTCATTCGAGAAATTTCTCCATTTTCACTTCGAGAATAGAAGGGGTTCTTTTTTGTTACAAAAAAAATTAAAATACGGTTTTCCGCTCATATTTTAGTATCATCCGTTTTTTAAAGTATCCCAAAATTGTATTTATTTTGATTCAAAAAGACCTATTAACTAGAGATGAACGACTCTGACTTAGTGCATGTAGACACTCCGTGGATGCGAGTTAACTTGCTTTTAAAGTCTAGTCGAGCGTTGTGCGATACCGACCCCAGGATCGTGTCGACATTTAGTTTTCTATTGCAACAGGTTTTGCCAGCTCACGTTTTGGAATTCTAATATAAGCAATTGTGACGACTCTAGTACAAGGTCGGAAAACTTATACACTGCTTGTCACTAACAACACAGACACAATCTACTCAATATGGTTTCCTTTTTCTGTCGGTAAGTAAAAACATATACGCACACATATCTCATATGTTATTACGAAAAGAAAACCATCGAATACAAACGTGGTAGTAGTTTCACTGTTAAGGCAAATCTAGCATTCATAAGGACCTGAAATATGACTCCTACAGACTAGCAAGAAAATGAGAGGGAGCCGTAGACTAAGGTATTTTAGCAGTTTTGCTTACACTACCATAAAATATGTACAACACCTCTTGAGGAGCAAGCTGCCATTATCTTTTTTTCAAAATTCAGACTCGACTCCTTTAAACTCTGACCATGCTGGAATTGCGGCTGTGAGGTGACTGATTCTTTGGCTCGCTCGGGAGCTCCCAATAGACATATTTTTCATAAATTTCCTGTTCACAATATTAATCATATTTCCAGACAGTTCCATATTACATTATAAAAGGATATTTATTTTTCTCCTTTTTCCAATCCGAATTCATTTTATCTTTCCGTTCAGCCTCTTTACCTTTTCTGACCAGTTGGTTGGATAAGTTTCCTTCTCTTTGTCATCCCCTGATCACATGTCGTCTTCGTTTCGATCATACTTTTGTCACTTTTTCGTTTTTACCTCGTCTCTTCTCCGCGCTATTCTCTTCACCCAGAAGATTCCTTTCTTCTGTGTGATGACAATCATGTCTTCTTCGAATGTTCCTTCAGAACGTACTGGATTTTAGTCTTCCTACTCTCCATACAATGACTCTTATGTTCTCTCTTTTTCTTCTTTGTCACTTGTTCCTATTCTAGCTTCTTTCATTTAATCAATCTCACACCAGATTAAAATCTGATATATGCTCCTTTTGAGCTATTACTTAGATTCCTTGGTTGATTGAGATGTTTGCTCTTCGTTAGCGTACATGGAAAAAAAAAAAAAAAATACTAAAAAGAAAATCTTGTCAGTGGAACAAAATGGATAAAAAACACACAATGGGGGATCCTAAATGCTATACGATGTAAGATTTTTAAAAAACACAAGTCCCTTGTTATCAAATTGGTCACAGATAAATAAAAATAAAAAGTAGTTAATATCTTCTCTTAAATTTGGTCGACAGTAGGTATTGCAATCTATGCAATGTATTTGAAAAGTTTAGACCCATTCGACAATGGCCGAAGCCTACACATAGTTGCCGCAAATTTACGGGTCATACTAACTGCAACGCGAATGTGATAAAAACAAAGTATGAACGGAGGAGATGGTTGGACAATATGAAAATATTTACCAGAACCTTGATCCTGCGTTTATAACTCATCCAATCTCTGCGTTATTATCTCTTTTAGCTTTATCTAAACGGTCGAAGGGTGAGATGAACGAAAACCTAATTCCTGACTAGTAATTGAATCGACGCTGTTGCTAAATAATGCCCCGCAGAGGTCTTCTGGAATCAAGCAAAACTTAATGACTCCTTCGAGTTCTGAATTATTATAATACTTTTTTTTTAAAATTTTGTCAAATGACAATTATACTTGAGGTTACTACTCCGAAGCGACACAAGAGAGAACTAAGGCTGTCCGAGAATACTGCAAACTCCCCTTTAGACTGCAACACTTTCTCTAGTGGTTCACCCGTAAAAATCAAAGCATCCGAAGGTAATCTAAATTTCGGCTCGGTGATACCTTCGACAATAAACTTTGCCTCTACACCTTCATTAAATCCACGGAATTTAGCACTACCGATAAAAATTGAAAATTCTAATATTAATGTTTCATTTGATAAAATTAAGGTCGTAAATTAAATTAAAATAATTTGAAGGAAAATCGGGTACAAGAGCTAGACTGTGTATCTCTGTAGTATATTTCCTGGTTCTTTTGAACAAGAGCGGCATCTTATGACGAACAAACCTCCAATTATTACTTAACTGCACTATTTTGCTTTCGAGTTTCGAATATTTGTAATTCCTATACGTAAGTACAAATTTATCAGTTAAATAATTTCTTCTAATTTTGAAGAGCGACAGTAGGAGACGACCTGATCGTGAATAATCCTAAAGTAATGAATCCAACTTCCTGAGCTGGGGCTCTTCGAAGCTGACCCATAAAATATAGTTCCGTAATCTAGCTTCGACCTAATAATGCTTTTATACAAAATGGCTTAAGGTGACCCCGAATCTTCAACATGAATTACTAATAGCTTTTAAGGAGCCATATGAGTTAATTAAAATTTCTACTAATGATTAAATGTGAAAAGTCCATGTTAGTTGAGGATCTAAGAATAAACCTAAACACCGAACATGCTTAGTAAACAGGACGCGGTTCTTGAACCAGAACGCTAATTTGTTTCGGTAGTCAAATGGTCCGAGGGAAAAAACAGATATGAAATGGGGTACTTCAAAGTGCATTTTCTCAAAGGAATTATAACACATATAAACAGATGTTTGATTTTCCTGCAGACACCGAGTGACACAATGATGTTTGATATCTATTAAGAAAGTCATCCGCGCATAGCAAAATTCGAGAAAAGGGTGCTAATTGAATATTAAAGATTGGTAAAAAGATCCTACTCGATGACTGTCAATTGGGAACCAACATTCCATCGCTTTCCCCGCAGCATATTGTAATGTTTATTCATATGTGCAACCATATTTGCAATCATTCGTGACTTCACGAATATCTAGAGTCACATTTGAGTGTAGCTGGAAACTAAGAATGTCGATTCAACAGCGCTCTACTCTACCATTTAAAAAACCTGCCCAGACCATTTAATCTACTGCTACTGGCGATATCGGATCCATCATTCCTCTTATTAAGCAGCATCGTTGCCAAAACTTTACATTATTTTTTCCGAAAATATCACAAAACAGCTAATACAGTCTTTCTCGTTACGGAGATTGAGCCCTTTCATTACCGGGGTTATTAAATCAATTAAATTACACAACGACGGCACCATTTCATGACTAGATCTTAAATAAAAGAGATTTTTTCGCAACTGTATTTCTTACTGACCACTTCGACTACAAATTGCTTACAGTACTCGTAGAATAGAAATTTTCAGTGTTGTCCTTTCCAATTCTTCCGCTAAGGTAAAGTCTGTTTTGACTTTGATTAGGGAATAAAAATGTCGAATATTTTTTACCGACTTCACAAAGAGAGAATTATAGTATGTTCATTACGCATATATGCTAATGATCGGAGGCGGCTGAAGCGTAAGAAACCTCATGACCTTGTTTAAGGTAAAATTTATCGGGTAGGTACTAAATGGCCTAGATGGCCAGTTTGTAATACAATAACAACTTTAAAAAAAAAAAAAAATTACACGTATATAATTTTTTGTATAATCCTAATAATTCTTTGTTTAAAATACTTCACTTCCACATAAAAACTGAGAAATTAGTTTTTCAATTAATTTAAGATTAATTATTAAAAAGACTTTTTAGCGTAAAATTTATAACCCCTAAGCGACTGGACTGCTCAAATGAGTGGGGCGGTCAGCAACAAACGTTGGCGATTACCGACATCGGTGCGCAGCTTTGAAAGAACCTAATGATGTTCAAATTGAGCGCGGTAACTGGAGCGATTCTGCTAGAACCGAGAAGCTACATAACCGCTGATAACTGCCGATTTGACAATACGAAAGATGCACCATAACCCGAAAAATTCCCCAGTACAAATAGCGTGCGTAATGGTCACTTTGATTGGTTCTCTGTTGTGCTATGATAACTTAAAGCTAATAGACTTTCCTTGGAAAGTTTACTTGATATACATCAAATTCACATTACGTTAATTTCCGAATCATGGCTCAAACAATCTAAAATGTTTCATGTTAAAGATTTCTCCGTGCTTCGTTCTGATAGAATAGACAGCTACGGTGGTGCTGCCATCCTTATTAGAAATAATGTACATTTCCAATCTCAAAATGTACACTTCTCTTCGGTGTCATCTTCTCATGATCCGAATGTAGTTCACATTTCTATTCCTTCCATTCTTCCCCGCCCATTAGACATAGTCTGTACGTACTTTCCTCCTAATTTTAATCTCAATAATTTTCCCTTTTCCTCCTTTCTTAATAGTATTCCTCCCCCCTTAATTATTGGAGGTGATTGGAACGCTCATTCTCCTCTTTGGGGTTGTTCTAGTCGAAATAGTAACGGAGTGGTTCTTGAAAACATTATCCTCGGACATAATCGTATCCTTCTTAATGATCAATCTCCTACTTTGTACAAAAGTCCTTCCATTTTTAGCGCAGTCGATCTCTCCTTTTCTTCTCCTGATCTTGCTCTTAACTGTTCCTGGAAAACTCTTGATGGTACTTTTGGAAGTGACCATGTCCCTGTTATTGTATCGTTCAAAAGTCTTCCCCCATCATCCATTTACTTCAAGCCCCTCTATGCCTCCAAATGGTGTACCCCCAAAACTAATTGGGAACAATGTAGTCGTTCTGTTGATTCTTCTCTTTCCCTTTTGCATCATAATATAGATCCTATTTCAAAGTACAAATACTTTACTGATTCCATCTTACTCGCCCTTTCTTCCTCATCCCCTACATTCATCCTTACGGTAAAACAATAACGGCAAAGTGGCTTTTGATGCCAGCGTCGCTACTTTTAGAACCTTCCGTCACTGTTCCTCCTTTTCAAATTTTATTGACCATAGAAAAGCTAACGCTAGAGCCAGATACATCCTAAAACAAGCCAAGAAGGAATCTTGGAAAAAATTTTGCTCTTCCTTTTCCCGGACCACGTCTATTTCCCAAATTTGGAGAATGGCCAAAGCCTTCAGAACTCCCAAATCCGAACACTCTTCTTACCTTAACATCTCTTCTGACATACTTGAATCTTTTATTGACAATCTAGCTCCCATTTATGTTTCTTCCTTTGACGAAGTAAGTTCTCCTTCTCCTTCTTTCCCAAATTCATCTCACTTCCTCCCTTCAGAATTCTACTTTAATGAACTCCTCTTTTCATTGCAAAAATCCTCCAATTCGACTCCAGGAATCGACAAAATTTCTTTCCTTGTTCTTAAAAATCTCTCTAATTTCTCAATTAAAATTCTCCTCGAAATTTTCAATCCTTTTCTTCTCTCAGGACTTACACTTCCTATTTGGAATTCATTTATAATTATTCCTATTCCTAAGAAAATTCCAAATTCTTTCCGACCTATTTCTTTGGCTCCTTGTTTAAAAAAACTATTCGAGAGTATGCTAAACCGGCGCCTTGTTTGGTGGCTGGAACATAATAATCTCGTCTCCTACAATATGTTCGGTTTTCGTCCTGGTCTTTTCTGACTGCATCAGCCTTTTTCCTTCTGACATATATAAAGCTCTTCTCGAAAGAAAATACACGATCGCTGCCTTTGTTGATGTAGTTTCTGCTTTCGGTAAGGTTCATCTTCCATCCCTTAAAAATAAGATGATTTCTATTGGCATTCCTGTTCAACTACCCTCCCTAATAATGCAGCTCTTTCAAAGCAGAACCATTCATCTTTCTGCCCCTTCCTTCTCTGGCTTTCCTCAAGGGTCATGTTTGAGTCCTACTCTTTTTAATATCTATTCGCTTGAAATAGCTTCTCTTCCCGTCTCAGCCTCTACACTCCTTTTCGCGGATGATATTCTTATTTATTACTCCTCAACTTCCATCCTCTCTGCTAAAGATGAACTCAATAATTCGTTGAACATGCTTGAATCCGCTCTATCCAACATCCATCTAACCATTTCGTCCTCTAAATCTGTTTGTATGGGTTTTTCCTTTCGTCCCTATAATACTTCTCTAATTAATGTCTCCTTTGAACAACTTATCTATTCCATTAGTTAGGTCCTTCTGCTATCTTGGCTTTTCCCTAGACAGTCGTTTATCCTTTCACGAACATATTTCCTACCTATATATTTCCTGTCTTAAGAGAACTAATTTATTAAAAGCTCTTTCTCCACACAAATGGGGTGACAACCCCAGTGTTCTTCTTATTCTATATAAATCTACTATTCGTTCTAAACTTGATTACTGTTCCTTCATTTATGGCAGTGCTCCTAAACATCTTCTTTCCGAACTCGATAAAGTCCAAAATTCATGTCTTCGTCTTTGCCTCGGTGTTCTGAAATCCTCTCCCATTCCTGCAGTATTTTCAGAAGCCAACATTCATCCTTTACACATTCGCAGATTCTTTCTTGGGGATCGCTTCCTCATAAAATGTCTTCTTATTAAGTCTTCTAAATTAGTTTCTGCTTATTCCTACATCCTGGCCAATTGGCGGTTTTCTCCCCTGAAGATTCCTATTCTTCCTCATGTCTCTCGGCGCCTTGCTTCTTATTCGTCATTTATCTACACATATCATAAACTCCCGTTCTTTACATTCAGCTTTATAGATTTTTTATATCCTCCTAATTTGTTTTTCCTTCCTTCTCATACTAAATATTCACCTTCTATCGCCTTAAGTGAGTACAACGGAGCTTTCAGGTCTCTATTTCCTTCTTCGTCTGTCCTCTTTACGGATGGTTCCAAAAGCGATGAGGGGGTCGGAGCTTCCTTTCTTATTTCTCCCCTTCCACACTACGAACTTTATAAACATCCTTCCTTCTATTCCATTTTTACTGCAGAATCGTATGCAATACTCTATGCAGTTCTCTTCATTGCACTTTCCTCCTATAATAATAAATACCTTATTTGTTCTGACTCCATGAGCGTCTTGCAGGCTATATCCTCTCCTTTTCCATCCTCTTCATGCGATTACATCATCCTCTCCATTCGTTCCTTAATTGCAAATCTCTTCTTAGTTCGTTCCATTCAAATCGATCTTCTTTGGATTCCCAGTCATAGCGGCATCGCAGGCAACAACCTAGTTGACTCGTTTGCTCGCTCTGCTTCCTATAACGGCAAATTTGTCAATAAATTTCCTGCCAATAATATCCTCTTTCCATCCAAATAAGCACACCTCAAATCATGGTCGGATACCTACATTATCTCCTTTTCCAATCCTCATTACAAACTCTTGCAACCTCTTCCTTCATCACGTTCCTGGTTTGTTGATTTTCCTTGTTTCAGTCGTTTCGTTATTTTCTCTATAACAAGTCTTCGTCTCAACCATAATTGTCTTCCTTCGTCTTTCTTTCGTTTTTCTATTGTTTCTTCCCCATACTGTAATTTTTATCTCTCGGATCATGACTGTGTTTTTGATGCTAATCATATCCTTTTTGAATGCTCCCTTCTTGTACATGAACGTTCTCTCCTCTACACTAAGCTTCTCCACCTAAAACTACCTACTCCTTTTTGTACTTCCTACATACTTTCCTTTCCTTCACCAGATGTTGTTCCAATCTTTTTTTTTTTTTATTATTTTTTTTTTTACCCCCCCCCCCCCCCCCTTGGGTTTGCTAGCAAAGAGCATTAGCCCAGCAAAAAGAAATAGACACATGGAATAGAATAGAAATTATATTTTTATTCTGTCGACAATGGAATCAAGGAACACCCCTAGGACAGGAACAACCGAGATAGTAGGTAGAGAAAGAACATAAGAAGCGTTGAAAGGAGCAGGAAGACCAAGCTTTAAAAGATGATAATAAAGTAACTCACGCTCGCGAGATAAACCGGAGCACTCGAAGCGCACGTGAT
This sequence comes from Icerya purchasi, assembly GCA_039619475.1. NCBI lineage: Eukaryota > Metazoa > Arthropoda > Insecta > Hemiptera > Monophlebidae > Icerya > Icerya purchasi. The sequence continues at coordinate 335,735,838 of CM077116.1, read as the reverse complement.
TCGCATCACAAACATACTGGGAACCTTCAGGATCCAATGGATAATTAGGAGATGTAGCCAAGAAAACCCGATTTAGAAAAGAAAAAAGGAGACTATGCGAGAAACGGAGGCGAGATAATTTAGTAATTATGGACCGATGCAAACTGGGAAACTCATAGAACCAAGGACGAGGGGGAGGAACAGGATTAATCAAGAGATAAAAGGAATTAGGATTAGCGAAAAGAGATACATAAACAGAATGCTAAAGTCTAAGATGGCAGGATTTAGTTGGAAGAAGAATATTGTGTGCTGGAACCCAGCGGAGTTCATTTCCTCTATTTCTTTATATATCAAAATTTAATCCTGTTGCCGTAATTCTTTGATGATGGATCATTGCCCTTGTTGGCGTTCCCAAAAAAAAAAAAAAAATAATTTAATGCGAGAGCGTATTCAGGTTACGTCCGATATCAAAAGTTATCGACAAGCAAAACCACTCCGGTGAAAGCGACAACAATAATAAGTGAAACCTAGATAGACCGCGCGCGCAAGGAAAATTAAAGCGAAATCAATATTTCAATAAGAAAATACATAGCAAATTGTTCTTCATGAAATTTGTATACGTATACGTACCATTTTGCTTGAAGGAGTGTGAGTCTAAATGCTGCTGTTTCTAATGAAACACACTACGAGATACGGTTTTTTTACGGTGTTTAACCGCCTATTCAATCAAATCAGAGCTTGTGCCAACTGTGATGTGAACAAAAAAGCGGGGGAGAAATATTTAGGAGAAGGGGACCGAGAATGTTGAACATGTCGATAGAAAAAAATCACAGAGAAAAAGCAGAATAGTAAAAGCAAAGCCGATAATACCATCAGATGGGACATTGGAATAATGATGGTAAAACGAAGGCAGGTAAAATGTGACTGAGCCGCGAAACGACCTAGTTCCGATTAAGGGTATGAAAATGAAGATTGAACGTCATCAGGTATAACTTGCTGCGGCATTCGAAATTCTTCTGAACAAATTCAGTAATACAGCCTACTTTTCTTATATGTATATAATTTTCAATTTTTAACAACCCTTTGTCAGACGAATAAGACGTGTTGCGACCATTTGTTTTTTTGTTGTTTTTCTTTTTTTTTTTTTTTTTTTTTTTTGGAAAATTTACGACTTTTACTAAGAATCCGTCTAAAAAAGTGTTGATCAGATTCTACATTTTTCAACATCGGCAAGAGAAAAAGTTCAGTATGTACGAATGGTGGCACGCATAATACATACGTGTAACCAGAAAGGAGACTCGAAAAAAAAAGCAAAAAAAGACACGTCGAAATGCGTATAGCGAACTTCCGGGATTGCAATCCATGAATAGAGTTGGGAATGAAGAAAAAAGCAGTTTTAGCGTTCGAATTCGAAACATCTGTTACAAGAGATTCGAGGTCTTAGCGTTGCTATGTCGCAGGCGACAGATAAATCATTGAATAAAACAGAGCAACCGTTAAACCAGCATCACGCAGAACGAGGTTAACAAAGATAAACAGGATAAAAGCGATGATAAAAAGGAAGGACGAAAAGTGCTTAGCGCATTGTGCGACATTTGTATTCAAAACCTCGAACAACAGCTTCAACAAAATGCTCCGAAGAAATAAATGTTAAAATAATTGTACGCGAACCGACCTCCGTTACAATTCTGCAGCAGGCAAATAGATTCGCTTTTTTCTTCTTTGTTCATCTTTCTATTTACCTTTTTCCCGCATTCGCTCAACTAAAACATTTGTCAACCAACCGCGACCACACTATTTGCGCGCGAAAACCGAGATAATTGTTTTCGCGTTTATACAATGCGCTACATTTCAAATGTTCGAATACATTGCGATAATTTTTTCGAAAAAAAACGGCTCTTGAAGTGTGCCCTTCTTCTGGTCGTTATAAATAACTTGCCGCGTTTTGTTCTATGATGTTCACCGGTGCAACAGCAAAACAATCCACGGATCCCCGAGCACGATAAATCAAGAGACGAACGGAATATCGCCCCGAAGAGGCTTTACTGGTGTATTTTATACTTCGAAAATGTGCTATTACGTCGGTCGTAGTGCGAGATTTTAAACATTGCTGTTGTTAATATGTCGAAACCGAAGTGAGAAGTTGGTTTTTCCATCGGAACTGCTTTCATTTTGAAACGTTTTTTTTTTCTCCTTTTCAGATCCGGCAACCGGAATAATTAGAACGGCAAAAGAGGACGGATAAATTTTAATTCGGCCAGATTAAATATGAAGAGTACCGTTAACGGACGCAGAGGTGACAAAGCATGAGTAGGAATACCTCGGTAAATGTTCTGTATAGGAACACTGTATAGGAACACGATCCGCGTGACCGACGAAAAACGAAAATGAAAAGAAAGTAGTGGAGAGTGGTTACAATGTTGATGATGAAGAAAACTCGAGAGGGGATTTTTGAAAGAAGAATCGGTTAAACAGAGACAGGTAAAACGAATAATTTTATTAGAAAGGAGGGGGAAGCGTTAATCAAAAATCTGAAATGGAAACTTGTACGCAGCGCTAAAAGTTTGTAAGATTTTTCGTAAGAAAAGAAGCGGACAAGAAGCATAGTCCCACAAACAGTCATTCGCTACTATCGCTGTTCGAGTGACTAAGAATCGACAGTAAACAGAAAAGCGAACAGAATAGAAGGAAGAAAGAATGTAGAGGGAGTAAACGTATAAATGCTTAAGTGTAACTTTATCTCTTTTTGGTCTGACAGATGAAAATTATGAAAAACGCAATAAATACGCCGTGGTAAAGGCGAGAAATAATTCTTTTCGAATAAAAGATTTAATATGTTGCAAGTAGAAAGACCGGTACAATCAGTGTGACCAGCAATCGGTTGAAATCCAAACATACCTTTAAGAAATATATTGTGTTCCGGCTACCAGAGACACAAGCTGTTTGTTTTTAGTATACCTTCAACGAAATGTAAGGAAGAACTTTTTTTAAGAACACTGCGGTACCAGAGTTCGAAAAGGAGGGTTATACCGCTATTTTTTTTTTTCGGCTCGGCCAACCGAGGACAGCTACCCAGGACAACTGGACTATATTAAAAATTTTAATCCGATCAGAGATTGATGAAAGAAAAGAGGCAAGAACAGGAACCACCTTTGAAGACGGCAAAGTTAAGATCTTATAGGGAGCATTATGGGGAGTAGAAAAATTCAGGTTTAACAGCTGAGTGTATAAGATATGTTATGTCCGAAAAAAAGATTGAAACATTCAAACAGCACGTGGTCAGCATCGCAAACGAAAAAATAATATTCTCGCTAGGGTGCAAAGAGTAATAAACGGACGGGGAAAGAGCAAAACGATACCGCGAGGATGAGAGCAAAGTATGATTGAACCGCAGCCGGCAGATAGTAATAATGAACTGTTAGAAAGTAAAGAATCGAAAAGATTAGGAAGAACAGCAAAGGATTTTTCAGGCAGGTTTTTATGGACAAGATAATATTGGTGAGGCCTAACTGAGAGATTTTGAAAAAAAGAGCCGACTTTAATTTCATTCGTGAACTTCAGCTCCGCCTTCTTCCAGGCGAAGGAAAATTTCGGTCGGTCTGCAAATTGACCGATTTCGACGTCGATTTTTCTGCATTTTGGACGCAATCATTTTTCACAACTGGAAACTGAAGAATATAAAAAACTCATTCATTTAGCCCACTGGTTCCGGCAGATGCATATTTTAGCAATTTCAAAGTGTCAGGTTCAAATGAAAAAAAAAAAAAAAAAACAACCAAAAACACGGGAGAGTTGAAGGAACGAAATTATCGGTAGAATTATGAGCGTCGACAAAGAGGTAGAGTTCAATAAAAGGGGAGTTGAAAAATTATTTTACACGTTTTCCATAATCGAATAGTGCGAGACGGATAATGAGACGAAAATAAATTGCCTTAATAAAAGTAGAAAATGAAAAACGATAAATTATAATTTCGTCCGACTAAAAAAATTTAAAAGAAGAAGGCTCTTCTTCCTTAAAAAAGTTTCTTTGTTTTTCAGTTTCCGAATCGGATGTGGCCTCGAATAGGGAAGCTACAGAGCATCACACCGGGACTCTTCCGTACGCAAAATAATATACAGTGATTGACGAGTAAAAATATTTTCCGCTGAAAACTTTTATCATCCAGTAATAGAAAAAAAAAAAAAAAAAAATAAAAAAGTGTCACCCTGCCCGCATTCCCCGCGAATTATTTCGACAACTCTGCTAGCTGTAAAAATGTATATTCCAAATTGTAAACCCTAGAAACGACTGACATTTTTTTTTTTTTTTTTCATGTCTTCCAAAGAACCGATGACTACGTCTCCTTCACTAATAAATACGGGCCCTTGCTGGGGAGAGAACAAAAACTTTAGAAGAAAAAGCAACTAAATAAAAAGTGTAATTAATTATTATTAAAATCGATTTCAGTACCGAACACATATTTTTCAAAAGGCTAACAAACGAGACGGTTTTTTGCGTAAGCTTTTACCTTAATTTTCACCTTGCTCCCTAAAAAATCGTCGCCTCTTTCATAATTATTTTCTTTTTTAATTTGAAGGAGCCGTTTTTTTTGTTGTTTTCTTTTTTTCGGAGCTTATTCCTAATTTTCGATTTTTTCCTATTTAGTTAAATCAAGCGAAGCTCACGAAGCACACAACGAAATAAATTCTTTTTTATCTGCTTTTTCCTCTCGTTATTTATAAAATACTTTTCGTAGCTACAGAATGCGACATTGAAAGACTCTATTAAATGGATGGAAATTTGTAGCAAGAGGAAGCTGTAGACAATTTCAGTTGTAGAATACTGAAATCGAAACGTGTCAGACAAGTCGGCGAGCAGTAGTGACTAGAACTCCAGTCATAACATCATTTGAAATCGTATTACTATTTTTAGTATTTCATTAGATTAAATGTCAATACTAGCGTAAGGTCTACTAGTGGCAGCACATTTTTACAAATCAAAAGAAAACAAGTTCAGTCAAGCATGATGCGTCATGCGCCCAGGATTCCCTGTATGTGTTAAGTTAACGATAACCATAATATTTATATTCACATAATACTGAATTTGAAAAACAAATCTCATTTTTTTTTTTTTTGCGACACCAAGGAACACATCATTTTTCACGCTTTTCTGAAAGTTTCATTAAGGGGAATATATTGCTCCCAACAAATAATCATTCCATCAATATATATCACACGCCCTGAAAATTTTTTTTTCCAACAATTTCCAGCTTTCAACGACCTGAGGGCCTGTATGTAAAATTAAAAGCTCGGCTATATTTTTAATATAAAAAGGGTTAGTTATTAATGCGTATGTCTCAGATACATTTTGGTTCCTCCAACTTTATTATTCTGGCCATTACATGAACTTCCTTTTTTTTTTTTTTTGTTATTATTATTTTTGGCCTAAAAGGGAGGCGTTTAAATAATATTTTAACTATAATTTTTTTGATTTTATGAATATGGTTTCTACATTTTGTTTTATATTTCAAATTTCGCCTTTAAAAGATTATCCAGTGATGAGTTATGAATTTTTTTAATTTTTGAGGGGTCATTTTAAATTCCAAATTATATATTCTTGGCCGGTTTTGGGTTTTTTTTTGCCACTCGGGATAATCGGTTAACTTGAAGTTATGGATATTGTCTTAGATGGAATTTTAGTTGTAATTTACAATGCAATTTTGGAATTAATAAATTACAAACCTGTTTGCGGGCTGTTGCATATTTTAATTGAATATTTTGTCATTTCTGAACTATCTTATTAGGATTCTATACATTACATGTGTACCGAATCTTAAAAATCAACAATATTTTAAAAATTCTAAGAATGTAACTTTAATAACGCATATGTATTTATTGCAATCCTCCGCAGTGGGTACTTTTCCAATCCAATGGAAATTTGTAACCATTGACATGATACATAAACCCCAGGTAATACAGAAAGCTCTACAGGCCGATTAATTTGTTACCCCAATTATCTTGAAACTGTTTAGAAAACTTCTCCTGAAGAAAATAAAGACCATTTTAGAAAAGAAAATGAACTGATTCTAAACTGGCAGTTCAGTTTTAGGAACAAACCCAGAGCTACAGAATCATCAAATAATTGATAATATATAAAGCACTGCTTTAAATTCAGCCACGTTTTTGGATATAGAAAAGACATTTGATAGATTAACTTACTAGACATACACTATTCAAGTTGTACTTAAGAGATCACAATATTTCTAAGTAAATGTGAATGATACCTATTATTTTAGTGCACACACCATTCGTTTAAGTATATATAGTGTGTAGTTAGTGCAACATTGTACCAAATTTACATATCAGACAGTTTCCAGTAAATGATGAGTAGGGAAAACATACATGTTTCAGGGCAATTTTGCAAGAGAGGGATAGAGATATTCAGGATACAAGTGAGAGAGAGAAAGAAAGAGAGATAGACCATGCAACCAAGCCATTCTAACTGTTGCGCAGGTTGCATGCCCCATTTTTTGCAGGTGCATTTTTGCAAACCTAATATTATTATTATTATTCACCACCCTAATTGTTGTACAAGTTGCATGCTCATTTTGTTTGAAGGTGCAATTTTATTTTTATTATTATTATTATTATTATTATTATTATTATTATTATTATTATTATCATTATCATTATTAGTATTATTCCCAATTCAAAGATTGTACTAATATCTATCCATCTGGTTGTGTCCCAGCCACCTCTTGCAACCCCCTGCATTCCATAACCAGTCAACCTCACTGTTAATTTATCAATTCTAACATTGTACTATTGCCCAACCATCTAGTTGTGTCCCCTGGGGGGTGCCCTATGATTCTGTGAGATAGTAGGAGGTAGCTGGGATACAACGGGATGGCTAAATATTAGTACAGACTTTGAATTGGTGAAATAATACTAATAGTGAGAATAATGAGAATAATAATAAAAATAAATTTGCATCTTCGAACAAAATGGGGCATGCAACCTGCACAACAGTTAAAATGGCTTGGCTACATGGCCTCTCACTCACCCTCTCTCACAATTGTGTCCTGACCATCTCTATCTTTCTTTCCCAAAATTGCGCTGAAATGTATATATTTTCCCTGCTAAAGTGAAACTACCACAGTCATGAATGCTGACAATATGTATTATCTCAGTGGAAAATCAAATTCCACGAATTAAAATCGAGTCACATTCTATTTACTCTGAACAAAGCTGATAAGTCATCTGTTGTAATGAATGGTCAAATAATACTGACCTTACAGAAAGTAAGATATTTAGGTTTACATTTGCACCAACGACTCACATGGGGAAAGGTCATGTCATCATAAAACATAATCAACTTGAAAACTTTGAAGCATGAATTGGCTAATAGGTGAGCACTCGCAGTTATCGCTACTGAATAAAGTTTTGCTTGATAAAACGGGATTGAAACAAGTATGGACACATATATGTAGAGTTGGAATGGTAAGTAATTCGACGGTCGAAAAAGTTTTACGAAATATAGTTTCAGCGCCTCTTGGTCATATATATATATATATATATATATATATATATATATATATATATATATATATATATATATATTGTGACGGATTCGGCCGCCATGACTTTCGATATTTATCACGCTGTACCGAATTAAAAAATGATAATGATTACTCTTTTCCAAATTCTAAATTCCTCATTTCTCCGCATTTTGACAGTTTCTCAGGCCTCCGATTTCTATTTCTCCGGTTTCTTCGGGCAGCGTGCAAACTGAGCATACTCCGACCGTAATGCTAGATCGACAAATTTCGTGGGAATTGCCAATGTGCACGGCGCCAATTTGGCGATCCGTGCATATGTGTGTGTTAATTATATGAGGGTGGTTCGTCCGCTGTTTGTCCGATCTGGCGTTGTGTGCGTCGGAGATGCGATTCGAGCTACGTCGAGGCGTGAGAAGTTTTTTCTTAGAACCCGAAAAAACCGACGCAGGGTACCCGCCGTTCCACCGATTTTCAGAATGTTCTAGAAAAATCGGTGGCGCATTCATTTTTTTATATATACACCCTGTCAAGAAAGTATCGGGAATTGTCAATTTAAATCTTCCGGGTAATAGCTAGGCAGATAATTTTTTTTTTCCAGGTTGGTACAACTGTTTTGTATTATGATGCCTATTTTTAGCGCGATCTGTCAACCAGTGTGTTTACAGCAGCTGTTAAAATCAGTCGACCTTGAAGGTTTTGTCGAAGTTTTACAATGAGTGAAAATATTGAACAACGTACTTGTGTTAAATTCTGTGTTTCGAACGAAATTTCTTGTGCCAATACACTGAAAATGTTACAGAAGGCTTTTGGTGAATCTGCTTTATCAAAAACGCGGGTTTACGAGTGGTACAGAGCGTTCAAGGATGGTCGGGAGACGGTCGAAGACATGCCTCGCTCTGGACGGCCTTCAACGAGTGTGACCGATGATAACGTCGATAAAATCAAGGAAATCGTTGCTGAAAATTGTCATGTGAGCTTGAGAGAGATGGCTCATGGATTGGGCATGTCACACGAGAGCGTACGTACGATTGTGCACGAAAAATTGGGTATGCAACTCGTTGCGGCTCGGCTTGTTCCGAAAGACCTGAATTTCTTTCAAAAAAAGTACCGAGAACAGGTAGCTGCAGACATGCTGGATCGAGCCAATTTGGATCCTACCTTCTTGGAAAAGATAATTACTGGTGACGAGACATGGGTGTACGAGTACGACACGCTTACGAACCAGCAATCGTCCGAATGGCGGCCAATTGGCGCGCCAAAGCCGAAAAAACCTCGCCAAAGCCGATCGAAAGTGAAGATCATGTTGATTGTTTTCTTCGATATTCGAGGCGTGGTACACTATGAATATGTGCCAGCCGGACAGACAGTCACCAAAGAGTTTTACTTAAGTGTTTTGAGACGTTTGAGAGAGGCTATCCGTCGTAAACGTAACGATTTGTGGGTCTACAATTCTTGGATTCTCCATCACGATAATGCGCCGTCTCACAAAGCCATAATTGTGAATGAGTTTTTGGCCAAACACTCGGTAAATATCATCGAACAACCGCCGTATTCACCAGATTTAGCACCCTGCGACTTCTTCCTATTCTCAAAACTCAAATTTCCGCTACGGGGAATGCGCTTTGAATCGATTGATGACATCAAGACGAATGCGACGCGAGAGCTAAAGGCCATCCCGGAAACCGCCTATCAGAAGTGCTTTGCCGAGTGGAAAAAGCGTTGGCATATGTGCATCGCTTCGAATGGATGTTATTTTGAAGGTGACAAAATAAATTTGGATGAAAATTAAAAATTGTTTGTTTTATTTAACAATTCCCGATACTTTCTTGACAGGGTGTATATATTTTTTATTATTAGGCAAAATGGCCGTGCAATAAGATCGTGGTCGAATTCTCTGTGAATTCGGGCCGATCAGTTCTCGCTTGCTGCTCGTCGCAGGCAGATCTCGACTGCTTTGGCCCGTGGGCACGCTCGTTTTTTTTGTATTTTGCACAGCTACGCGCCGTTTGAGGCAAAATTTATATCTTTTTCCACTGCTTTGGCCGCTTAAGGCAAAATTTATATCTGTTCGTTTTAAATCAAATATAACTCAGTTTACACATCTTACCAAAAGATTTGTTGTGTTTTTTTCTTTTTTTCTATTTTTCGCTATAAGGACACGTTTTCGTGACATCTCCGCCGCGGAGACCTTTTCTTTTTCGTGTAAACCTTAGGAAAGCCTAAAGCTCTTTCCGAACGAGCTAACGGTTACGTTACACCTGAAGTAACGTTGGCGCCCGGAACTTCTATTTCTTTTTATTTTATTTTCATATTTTTTTTTATTCATCATCGGAAGCTGGTCAGTTACAAATGTCGCCTAAGAACAGGGACTAGTGAAGAGAGTTAATTCTTAACAAATGGCGTCCGGAACAGGGACAAAAATTTAAGTTCAAAGAACGAATTAGTCACAAATGGTACCCGAACAGGGACATAACTAATCAGTCACAAATAGCGCCCGGAACAGGGAAATAACGAATTAGTTACAAATGGCGGCCCGAACGAACAGGGACTCGATAGTATATGGATAGATACGTTACCTGATACGAAAAAGGAAGCAGCGGTTTCAGCGGAGAAGGATCTGCCAAGCGGAAACAGATAAGATTTTATATTAGTTTAACTCTCTCCTCGGCCTGCTATAGTTTATATACGTTTTATCTTCTCGTGGTTCACTCATTCAAAATTTTAAAAATTTAGTTTTTTTATTTTTCTGTTTTTCTCGCGTTAAGAATTATTCAAAATATTTTTGTTAATGAACCGGAGTTTCGAAATTATTTTATTTTATTCAAATTTTAATATTTAATTTCCGATAGTTAGGCCCGAATTTTCTTATTTTTTATTTTAATTACCCTGCGTCAAAATGGAGAACGAGGATTTAGCCAGAGTGGTGGTGACCAGGGGAAATTATTGTGATATGGATGAAAGTGAAGAGGACATGCAGAATGAAATATCGGATCGCATTTCTGAGGCTAGTTCGGAGGCGAATTCGGAAGAGACGCGTCGCGCGCTGGTGGACCCGGGGACATCCTGTACCCAACCATCCCTTGAGGAATTAAGACAACTTATACTCGGTCTAAAAGAGAATAATAAAAATTTTAATAATTTTAAAGAAGAAATGAGAGAAAGTAATGAAAAGATCGTGGAAAGTAATAATAATCTAAAAGAAGAAATAAATAACAAGCTTGAAGAACACAATAAAAATTTCAATAACTTCGAGAAAAAAATTAATAATTTCGAAGAAAAATTAAATACAATTAACGCAAATATTAACGAGAAATTGGATCATAACTTAAAACAAATTAATAATAAACTGGAGGAAAGCAACACAAAGATAAATAATAAATTGGAAGAATTGAATAAACACAATTCCTCATTAATTAATAAATTCGATCTTTTAGAAAATAAATTAGATGTAGAACTTGAAAAACCTAAAGTCGAAGTCGAAGAAGAACTCAATAAAATACCTAAAGTTAAAATTTATGAAAATAATCAAGATCTTAAAAATGTTAGGGATGAATCTGCGGTCTCTGGTGAGCCGACGCAAAGTGAAAAGGTAGAGAATGAGTTAGTTGAGCGCATCACTATGTCTGAGGAGGATGAGGAGAAACGAGTGGAAAGTGACGAGGAACAGGGGCTTAATGACAATATAAATGATCTTAAAAATAGTTACGATAATGATGTTAATGATAATAATGACGATAAAAGTAGGGAAGACAAAGATGTCGAAAACAATAATAATAATAATAATACGTGTAGGATCTATAATAATGATAATGACAATTTTAATAGTAATGATAATAACATTAGCGATCAGACCAATATAAATAATCAAGACGATCGCGATGATCCGGTTAAAATAAATTTTACAAATAATATTAAAGATGTAAAAGTCAGCAAGAATATACGTCACAAGAAAAAAGAAGCAAATAAAGCTAAAATTGGAAAAATTAAATACCAAATCGGAAGATCTATAAATAAGAATAATAAACCTAACATTAAACGCAAAACTAAGAAAACCAAGTACAAATTTAACTATTTGAAGTCCGGATACATAAAAGATTCAAAGGTAAGTAATAATTCTCGTTGGATGGGACGTTGCTCCCGTTACCATCTCCGGTTGTGGAAGTATCGGCGTAAATAATTAATAATTAAATCAGCTAGCCAAATTTTTCAGGACAACGACGTCAAAAAATTTAATTAAAAAACACTAATACACATTAATAATAAAATAAATTTAGTCAAAACTCGTCTAGGACGTGAGGTATTTTTTTGATTTTGAAGTTTGAGATGAGTACAGATAGACATGAGGTGAGGAATGTCTAGTGTGAGGATTTGGTCTGTTGTGTTTTGTTTTAGAAAGGCTTAGTATGAGGATTTGGTTTGTTTTGCTTTGATTTGCTATGTTCTGTTCTGTTCTGTTTTGCTTGGTTGGATCTTATATTTTGGTGCGCTTTTTCAAAGGTTTTGTTGCGATGTTTTGCCGACCTGGAGTGCTTTGAGATCTGTGTTTATTTTGGATGTAAGGATTAGTTGTGAGTTCGCTGCCGATTGCGCGGAGAGTTTTGTTTATGTTTACATTTGGTGTTGATAAGGCAGAAGGTATACGATGCGCGAGAAAGAGCTCGACTTATGTACTCGCTCAAAATTTTATTTCAAATTATTTTATTTTATATTTTTTTTTATGTTTTCATCTGGGCGAAATGCTTCGGATTTCGGTTTTTGCAGTTTTTCCCGTTTAAAAAACTTGTCTTGTTTTGTTTTTGTTTACCTCTAAATTCATACTTACCACTCTGGTCTATAACCTCTCGCGTTTATGTGAGGTGTAAATGAGGATATATTATATTTCCGATTTACGAAATTACGCATTATTATGTTCATGTCATGTTATATTTTATATGTACTTTTTTTTAATACTTTGTCTGGGCGTAAAACACGCTTCGGAGCGCAGCTTTTTTTCGGTTTTTTCCTGCCATGCAATAAAAAATTGTTACCCGTGTGAACGCTGTTGTTCCACATTAGTGCTTGTGCTCATATCCGCTACCTCTTGTACCTGCATTAGGTGTGTGGGAGTGCATGGCGAACTACGGAGCGGCGGATGCATACATGTAGATAGATCTTATGTTTTTTTTTCTTATGTACTTTGTTTAGGGTAATCCCTTTTATTTCTTTTATATTTTTTACATATTTGATCCAACTTAGTATGCTGGATTTATATTTTTTTTTAACCATATTTTGGTTTTGGTCGCCTACATTTACATTCTGTTTAGGGAAACTATTGCGATATTTTTTTTAGTTCTCTTGGTTCTCGCAATAACCTTTTATTTTATATATTTTATTTTTTTTGTTTGTTTTGTCGGTCGCCGTTACTTTGTGGGCGTCGTCGTGGCTTCTTGGCTTCGTGGTTGTTTAACTCTTAATTTTTCTTCTTTTTCTTTCCTTACTCTCTTTCTCTCTCCTTCCGATTGACTCTATCATCCGCAGATTTCTCCTTTTGCCACTTTGGTCGAATTTTCTAGTTGTTGGTAGACGTTAAGTCTGGAGTTACCATACTAGGATTAGTTACTCATGGCGAGGTGTTATCAAATCTTTGTGTTCCACTTAATTTTTCCTAGGAATCCTTTATCATTTCCTTTTCTACAAGCATCGATTTTGTTTTCTTCTTTTATTCCCTTTTTCATTTTTTCCTTCTTTCCTTCCTTACTTTTCTTCAATTTCCATCCTTAGCGACACACGATGGGTCCGGTCGAGTAGAAAATGGATACCTGGTACTCTAGCGGGATCTGTATTTTTTTTTTTATTTATTTTTTTCCCCTTCTGACGTGCGAGTTTTTCGGTGTAATGGACGACAACATAAAACGTATGCGGCCACGACATTGGATTTAAGCCTCGATAAAACACGCGGAAAAGATTTTGGCTTTGCCAAAAACAAATAATACAACTTCGGTATAGCCAATTGTGCTACCGAGAATAATAAGCATCACGACGCTACGCCCGCCAAGGGTGCCGGGAAGTATGGTAATATGTTAAAGTCACTCGACTGAGATTTCTGTCTGTGATCGCGATTTAATAATGATAAATTTTTTTTTTTTTAGTGTTCATATCCTACTAATTTGTTATCGATTGCTGTTTCTTTTTCTTGCATCTTTCCTTTCACTGTTTGAATAATTTCTCTCCTTCCGAGTTTAATAATTTTTATAATAACATGTGACGCCGGACAATATATAGAATTTCGGTGTCGTGCCGGTGGTCGCTATTCTCCTCTTTTTCATATTCCTTTTCGATTCTCGGTTTACGTTTTATTATCCTGGAGTCAAGTGTGCGCGGTGGTGTTCCACAGAGTCGACGATCACGAGCGAACCTTCTTATATTTTATTGTTTTTGTTTGTCGTTTATAATCGGCATTCTTGCTATTTTTTGTTTACTATTTTTGTTTTTATATGGGTTGCGATCCAGTTTCGGATCGATGTTTATTAACGTTGGTTTTTTTTTATTTTTATCTACATTTTCGTTTATGGTATCATTCGATGTTATCATTGTAGGGTAGTTTATGACCAATTGAGTCATGTTTTTTCTACATGTGTTTAACCACTTTATAGATATGCTTTTAATTTTTTAAATTTCTTCGTCATTTCGAATGTGATTATTCGACATCTGGTCGATATATTTTTTACACAATTAGTAGAGTATCGCCTCAAACATTTTACATTTTTTTTATTTTCTGATACGATCATTTAATACGCTAATTCCGTTTATATTGCCACTGGGACAGTGTGTGAGCATAATTGTGCGATTCTCCGGGCTTACGCACACGTGTTTGTAAGATCCGGAGGTCGGAGCGTGAGTGAATAGCGTGTACACCAGGCCCCTTCAAATTAAACATAAAATTACGATTTCTTAAATTTTTCTAAATTTATTTTTTTTTCTAAATTTACCCGCGAGTTTCAATGGTCTGGTTAAGTGTAATTCCAGCCGTTTATCCTCATACATTTTTTTTTGTAATCCTGTTGAGTGTTCCTGTTCTATTCTTCATACTCCTGTCATGTTCGGTGACAAGCGCCGTAGAAGGCTTGTAAGGCAGCTCCGGAGCCTAAGGAATCCGAAGACCGGTGTAACGCCTGGTTCACCGTTGGCTCCCAATCAAGAGGGATGATTGTTGCGAGTTAGATGTGATGTTCGGTGACAAGCGCCGTAGAAGGCTTGTAAGGCAGCTCCGGAGCCTAAGGAATCTGAAGACCGGTGTAACGCCCGGTTCACCGTTGGCTCCCAATCAAGAGGGATGATTGTTGCGAGTTAGATGTGATGTTCGGTGACAAGCGCCGTAGAAGGCTTGTAAGGCAGCTCCGAAGCCTAAGGAATCCGAAGACCGGTGTAGTGCCCGGTTCACAGTTGGCTCCCCAATCAAGAGGGATGTTCGTCGTCAGTTTAGATGTGCTGAGTAGGGGGCCCCACCGTTTTTTTTGGAGGGTTCCTCTAGGTAAGCCAAGTTCATGTCCCTCGAGCGGTCCGATCGGTCATGAAGTTATGCAGAAGGTTGGAATATGTTGGATGTTCGTGACGCCGAGGGGACATTCATTGCGTCCCATGAAATAAGATGGTGATCGCACTCAGGGGGTGTCTATAACGGGGGTCCCAGTCAAGTCCACCATTAGGTTGGGTAGGCCAGGTAGGAGGGAAAGGATCCGTGTGGGGCGTCGCTGTGGTGCACTGCCGGAAAAATGCCGGGTGGCCCAGTTCGCACGTTTCCGCGGGCGTCGCTGAGGTGCACTACCGGAAAGATGCCGGGTGGCCCAGTTCGTACGTTCCCGCCGGCGTCGCTGTGGTACACTGCCGGAAAGATGCCGGGTGGCCCAGTTCGTACGTTCCCGCGCAATGTTTTCATCAGGGGGTGTCATTGGGGGTGTAAATCTCCCCTGCGTAGGCCATAATGGGGGTTCCGCGTATAGTACGTGGCTGAGCGTCTCCGTCCCGGTTTTTACCAACATAAGTGGGGCGTCTCAGTTGCACGTATTCCACGCGCTGTGTCATTGGGTGTCTGGGAATTTTTTTTATTAATCCAACGGAAGACCGGCTGAATCTGCCGAGTCTTTCTCTCTTGTAAGTAAATAATGTCATGCGACAATTTTTTTTATTATGTGTTCCCGTGTCTTTTCGAGCCTAGGGCCGCTGAACTCGCGGGAATCCTCACCATTTATATTTTCAGTTATAATCAGGATTTCCTTACAACAAATGTATTCTTGACCACTCCTTCATCGATTAGAAAGACGAAAAACCCTGTGCGTGATGCGTCAAGTCACCACGTACTGGCTTCATGATGGGGCGGTCTCCTCACTATCTCCGAGGTGGCCACCACCCACCCAAATATAAAAAGAACCCCTAATCTGTCAATCTTTCCAGTGCCCGTGTATCCCCTCTCGATATCGAATGCTGTCAATTTTTTTTTATAATTCCTAAAATTAACTAATGACGTTCAAATCCTTTCTCGATCAATTGTCCACTCCTGGTGGTGAATTCCTCCGTCAATTCCTTAAGTTTCAGCTTTTCAGCCATACTGTAATTCATGTTCTCCCTATACCGCCCTGTCACCGGTCATCCGAATTCATGATGTACCTGGTGTACACGCTTCCCAACCCCAAGATCATTCATTTATTTCAATTCATTTCTTTCATTCCTACTCAACTCAGTTCAAGTCAATCATTTAACTTCGATCGCAGGTAATCCAGCCTGTATCGTTGAATCAGTTCTCTTCGTCACTTGGTTCGCCGAGTTCATTCGCGTGGAGGTCATTGCCCTCCTCGTTCCTCAAGCTCCTTATCACTCATTTCCATTCATCAATTTCTTTATAGCGCTCCCCACCGTCAAAACGCTTCGGCTTCGTCAATTTCGAGGAGTACGAACAGAACGCACGGTAGGCAGGTGATTCCATTCAAGCATCATCATATCAGTCACCGTCAAAACGCTTCGGCTTCGTCAATTTCGAGGAGTACGAACAGAACGAACGGTGGGCAAGCGATTCCACTCATCCTTTATCATATCAGTCACCGTCAAAACGCTTCGGCTTCGTCAATTTCGAGGAGTACGAACAGAACGAACGGTGGGCAAGCGATTCCACTCATCCTTTATCATGTCAGTCACCGTCAAAACGCTTCGGCTTCGTCAATTTAGAGAAGCACGAACAAAACGCACGGTGCACAATTTCAATATGGTACTCGTCCTATGATGTCATTTAATAATTTTCTTATCATTTGTTAAGGACCATTTGGGCCTTATCTTAGGTGTTCAACCCTTAATTTTTTTCAACCCTTATTTTTTACTACCCTTAAGAAATTTTTTATTCGAAAATTTTTTTTTATCAAACTTTTTTTGTTTATCTTGTTTTGATTGGATTTGGTCTCAGTGGTATAACCATAATTTAATAATGTGTAACGTGCGGTGTATATGAGTGGGTTAGATGGTGGAGATCTGTTCGGGACTCCGTAGCTCGGCAACGGGTGGTCCGAATTTTGTCGCTCTTGGGTCACCTGAGTTCTTATCCAAAACTTCTGTTTTGGATGAAAATAAG
Organism: Icerya purchasi; assembly: GCA_039619475.1. Lineage (NCBI taxonomy): Eukaryota > Metazoa > Arthropoda > Insecta > Hemiptera > Monophlebidae > Icerya > Icerya purchasi. Next base: position 335,718,726 of record CM077116.1, on the reverse strand, counting down.
GGTGGGGCAGTGTGACGGATTCGGCCGCCATGACTTTCGATATTTATCACGCTGTACCGAATTAAAAAATGATAATGATTACTCTTTTCCAAATTCTAAATTCCTCATTTCTCCGCATTTTGACAGTTTCTCAGGCCTCCGATTTCTATTTCTCCGGTTTCTTCGGGCAGCGTGCAAACTGAGCATACTCCGACCGTAATGCTAGATCGACAAATTTCGTGGGAATTGCCAATGTGCACGGCGCCAATTTGGCGATCCGTGCATATGTGTGTGTTAATTATATGAGGGTGGTTCGTCCGCTGTTTGTCCGATCTGGCGTTGTGTGCGTCGGAGATGCGATTCGAGCTACGTCGAGGCGTGAGAAGTTTTTTCTTAGAACCCGAAAAAACCGACGCAGGGTACCCGCCGTTCCACCGATTTTCAGAATGTTCTAGAAAAATCGGTGGCGCATTCATTTTTTTATATATATATATTTTTTATTATTAGGCAAAATGGCCGTGCAATAAGATCGTGGTCGAATTCTCTGTGAATTCGGGCCGATCAGTTCTCGCTTGCTGCTCGTCGCAGGCAGATCTCGACTGCTTTGGCCCGTGGGCACGCTCGTTTTTTTTGTATTTTGCACAGCTACGCGCCGTTTGAGGCAAAATTTATATCTTTTTCCACTGCTTTGGCCGCTTAAGGCAAAATTTATATCTGTTCGTTTTAAATCAAATATAACTCAGTTTACACATCTTACCAAAAGATTTGTTGTGTTTTTTTCTTTTTTTCTATTTTTCGCTATAAGGACACGTTTTCGTGACATCTCCGCCGCGGAGACCTTTTCTTTTTCGTGTAAACCTTAGGAAAGCCTAAAGCTCTTTCCGAACGAGCTAACGGTTACGTTACACCTGAAGTAACGTTGGCGCCCGGAACTTCTATTTCTTTTTATTTTATTTTCATATTTTTTTTTATTCATCATCGGAAGCTGGTCAGTTACAAATGTCGCCTAAGAACAGGGACTAGTGAAGAGAGTTAATTCTTAACAAATGGCGTCCGGAACAGGGACAAAAATTTAAGTTCAAAGAACGAATTAGTCACAAATGGTACCCGAACAGGGACATAACTAATCAGTCACAATATATAACGACCGCATACATAGACATTTACATATATCAAGGAACCCATTAAAAGAAATCATAAGAGGAAGTTTAAGTGGAAAATATATATGCGCAACGGCTCCATCAACAATTCGTTGACCACTAATTTGTCAGTTTTTAAACGCCTTAAAAAATTTAACCAGATGCAGTTATAGATCCTACTACTAACTAATCAATCGAACATATGTCGTTAGGATTAATGATCGCTATCCATATTTATTTTCTATTCATTATTCATATTTCTACTCACTGTATCTTCAGATAGATCGTATGCAAAAAGGAGGAGAAAAAAAAACTTTACGTTTTGTTTTGAAGTTTTTCATATTCGCCAATTAAGAAGGATTGACCAGCAGAACGCTTAATGTGATTTATTTCAAAGTCCGCTACTGTAGCAAAAGTTTAGTTTGTGAAAAGCGGCCAGAATTACGATTACGAAATGATTAATAATTCTGGATTTAAACGGGCGCAGATTCAAAAATTTTCGTACAATCATCGGGCCAAGTAAAAGTTTTTTGTGCGACTTTTAAAAAACATTTGGAGCGTGCTATTTTGACCGATGTTGTGACTAATTCGGAAACTTTGACTGGAATGTGGCCGAAAAAGCTGTCCGAGCGTACTCTAAACGGATAGGATGGACTGAGTAGTGTGATGGACGGAAACTTTAAGCAGAGTAAAAAATACGAGCCGGACACGCGAGTACACCACTGCTGGAAGAGGATAAAGAGGATGTTCGGCAAATTCCCTTCGCTTGCAATTTTTAGAGTTCACTAAGTTTTTATTAAATTGCACGAATGTTTTGTGGAGTGGCAGCAATCTCGAATTTTAAATTCGATTGGACGAGCGAAAAAATCGAATTCGCGCCAGTTCGAAAACGAATTTAAAGTCGAACCGGCAAAAGCAAAATAGGAATTAGCCTACAACGGGAAGAAGTGATATTTTTTCTCTACTTCCTAAATTAGTCAGCCTTTTCCGTAAGGCAATTGTTTTCTCTAGCGCTCCTTCGGCTTCGAAAGGAACTTTCCGGAACCTGTAACTAGCTAATCCGCCGGCGCCCGGTCATCCTCAATAATTGACAACTGGCGGTACAACTCGCGCCGTTTATATTACAACCCCCTTAAATTACATCGCAATACGGAGAGGGAATGGAAACGATTGCTTAGGTGTAAAAAAATCTTTCCCGGAAATTAAAACCTAAACTTTCGTATCCGTATGCATTACGAGACTTTTTTCAATGTATCTTTCAATGCTCGTCATCGTCATCAAGGCTACCCCGACGGGTAATTGCACACATAACGGAAAAATATTTTCTAGAAAAATGATGCCATCTTACGCGATGTAGTTACTCTTTCTATTCTTTAGCATCGGATAAAGGCGAAAAAGTTTCCAGCAACGGTAGCGCATTTCCTCCTCATGCGTTGTTCTTAATTTATTCTGTCGGCCACGGAAATTAATAATGCCTGGCCGCCGTGAAGCTCTAATCCTACTCACCGGTTTGATGAAGTTGCTTTTGTCGGTACCTTGTATTGTGAAGCTGAGAAGAAGTTGCAAAGCGGCATCGGTCGGCTTTAATTGATTTTTTTGAGAGCTTTCATTGTTGCAAACTTTCATTCAAACGAACAGAACTTCTATGACGGAAATTCCGGGGAAAACCAAAAAAAACTCTCCGCCAGTCGACAGCTAAAATCCTTTTCCTGTTAATTAATGCGCACTTTTTAGACGCCACAACTTATTGAATGGAAAATTCGTCGGAAATTTTTTTTCCCGCAGCAGCCTTCCCGGGAAATTCGTCGCTTTTTCCCATAACTGCAACAATTGTTCAATCTTTGTTTATTAGTTTCCTCGCTATTCCAGTTACCTCTGTAAATTTTCCGCGTAGATTAACACTTCTTTTCCAGACCTTTACATTTCCGCATTGTGCCTATTCGTATTTCGTTGATTTTCTTTTTTACTTTTTTTTTTTTAAACTTGCAGCGTGAAGATTTCCTTTCTGCCGATCATCGCCTCGATAACGTTTATTGCGCACATCTTCCCCCACAGTTATATTCCGATAACTTGATGTTAGTTGAATAGAGAAGTCAGTCCATTCCAGATTTCGAGAACGTTGATTTTCATTCTTTCCAAATATGGCATCGTGCCCTGGCTGAAATATCTAATATTCTGCGTTACTGTTTGCTACTCTCCATGCTTTCTCTCTCTCTCTCTCTCTCTCTCTCTCTCTCTCTCTCTCTCTCTCTCTCTCTCTCTCTCTCTCTCTCTCGTGCCAGCTCTTCTCACACTATATCCGCTAAAAGACTGCACCCTGGACTAGAGGCATTTTCATTATGATTTTAATATAACGACAGTGGTTTCCATTCTTTTTTTCTTTTCTATCGTACCGTTTTTTTCCTTTTTTTTGTTCTTTTTTAACGGTTTATTCGCCCAACCTTCAGATAGTTACCTCAGCCGTAAGTAAAGACGAAAATGGATTTAAGATAAAAAAGGATAAAAAAAAATAATTAAAATTGGAGTGTATAAAAGGAAGAGTAATAGTAGAATAACCGTTGTTATGTTCACACGTTTTTCCGTATTAAGTTATACTATTAATATTAAGTTATTAAATTGCATTTATATAATTAAATTATAAAAGTAGCCGACTAGTTTCGGATTAATCATGGAAATAATAAAATTTTTATACGGTAAGACTAAACGTTTGCAAAATAAACATATATATTGCCTAAAGACATAAGCAAAGATATGACGATATTAAAAGTTATAAAAAACACTAATCAACTCAGAATTTCGCTGAAGAAACAAAAATAATAACATCTTAAATACGTAATTTTCGAATAACAATCCTTTATTAATTGTAATAAATAATTAATTTTCAACCATGATTGATGTAATTTTAGTGACTTTTCACTTGCGATAGTTATATTCATAATTTGTTTATAGTTTGTTTTATGTTACATAATCGAGTTCAATCATGGTTGAAAATTAATTATTTATTACAATTAATAAAGGATTGTTATTCGAAAATTACGTATTTAAGATGTTATTATTTTTGTTTCTTCAGCGAAATTCGGAGTTGATTAGTGTTTTTTATAACTTTTAATATCGTCATATCTTTGCTTATGTCTTTAGGCAATATATATGCCTATTTTGCAACGTTTAGTCTTACCGTATAAAAATTTTATTATTTCCATGATTAATCCGAAACTAGTCGGCTACTTTTATAATTTAATTATACGAATATATTTTGCGTTTTTAATAGTATAGCAAAGTAAAGTAAGTCTGTGAAGTTAAGCTTCACAGTGTACTTAGCCTAATTGATCTGATGTGAATACTGGGGCCAGTTCCTTTCTACTTGGGATCCGTCTTTACCTTCCCAGATTTCTCTCTGGTATAACCAATATTCAATTTCAGATTAGGTATATACCTGGGAGCGACTTCGATCCCGTACGAGACAAGTCTCGATAACCTATGACACCTCCAGTTTGGTAGCCAAGCGCCTTAACCACTAGGCTACCACGCTACCTTTTAGTAGTATACAGTGAACTTATTAATATTAGTAGCATAATCATTACCATTTCCGAGTGTTGCTTAACTGCGAGCAAACGGTATCGGTACTGGAATCGACAGCGTGAGATTTTCCACCAGCAATCGCCTGTTTGTCATGTCATATAACCTGTAGGCATACAAATGATGAATTCTGAGCATCCGGTAATTTGTAATGTATAACAGTAAGCTACCATGTAGCATTAGGTGAGGCAAAGATGTTTCGTTCCGGTAGAATCGAATCATACTTCCGCAAATTAAGAATATAAATGAAAATTCCTCTTGCGTTCGGCCAATGTCCATGGGGTCAACGAGCCAAAAAAGAATAATAACAGAAGAAATAGTGAAAACAATTTAAGATTTTTAATCTTTAAATCTCGGCTATTATGCCCAATCGAGTTTGTATTTAATCACCAAAACCTATTCCAAAATATTAAAGGCATTCCGTTACCTTGTAACTTTAATTTTTCTTTAACGGTAATTACTTTCTCAATCTCGAAAAAATTTTCGTTTCCATTTTCCATTTTTACTTTTACAGCATATATAATCTCAATTAATTAATTAAATATAATTGCTAATTATAATCTGAAATTAAAGGGAAATATTAACAGCATACGTTGTTATAATCGTATGCATTTGGAACGTAAAGTTTCGACACTCCCTGTTAGTGAGTCGCCAAATTAAAAACGAATCGCGCACACAACATACCGAAGAGAAGTGGAAGATTTGTCAAAGAAAAACCAGCAACTGTTGCTCATTTTATTGTTAGTTCATTTTCTTTTTTTTAGAAAATTTCAATCCGCTACTATATCAATACCCCCCCCCCCCCATTTGCAAAGGGATAATAATTTTAGAAGATTTAAAAAGAGATTTGAAATAAATTTAAAATCCCAAAATTACGAAACAACTATGCAATTATATCGACCGCCTCCTCGTCTTCAGCTAAATGCGACGATAATTAAGCCTAGTTTTAAATTCGTAAATATGATTTTAATTTATACGACAAACTCACAATATAAACTACTTCTGGTTTATCCATCGTGAATTTTTCGTACGATGCACCCTAAAACTACTTTTGCATTTCGATAAACGATAACTTCTTGAGAAACCTAAATTTGAAATACATAAATGTACCAGTTTGTTAATTTCATTTTTTTGTAAAATTCTGATCTAATGCACACTTTTATTTTAACCAAATGTTGGTCATTTGTCATGTCGCCATTAACAAAATCCTGTACAATATATGTACATATATATATATATGTAAAAAATTTTATTATGTAATAATATACTTTATGAGGAATATACAACAACGCGTTACATATATTAATAATGAAATATTTTCCTTAGGCTCGGACGGAAGGTACGATATTCAGTCTAAGATCACGACGAGACAAGAACACGTCTTTATCGTTGAATCTACGAAATAACGATGTTCTAACACTGGTCCATTCGACGTTCAACGATACACAAAGTGTCATTATACCAGCTATGATAGCTGACGGCCATTGGCACCAGCTGGCTCTAGGGTAAGAACATTTTACCTTTTCCAAATGAACAAAGACAAGAATTATGCTATTATCTATCAAGCATTTTTCAAAATAATTTCACGTTTCTGGCAACGTAAATCACGGTTGTCTAATATATAATTTGCATTTAGTCCCCATTATTAGAAACAAAAATGTAAATCTTACACCTTCGCCTAAATTGCCTAACCCTTCTATTCCCCGATTGATCTATTGTTCAACGGAGAATTCTTTCAGACGACCTATATACGTCACGAAGTCGTTTAAGTTACGAAATTTTTTCATCAGCTCAGATCAAAAGATTCGGCACTACTTCCATAGTAATAAAGCTATTTATGCTGAAGCGTTTGTCGAAGGCTTTCCCGAACTTCTCAACTACATATACGCTTATGAGGGTAGATTCAGCCCGCATTACTTCTGCCCTATTCTAGAAAGGCTAATGTACAGCGCATACGTCTCTTTTATGTCGAGACATACCGCTTGTAAAATTACTCTGCCCGCCCTACTGCTCATCAGGTTACTCGTTAGTTTGGAAGACAATAAAAAATACTTCGACAATTCTCGCTACTCAATCGAAATGGTATAATATCGAGAAAATTTGGCCCTTCCCTTTCTACGGTTAGAATGCCGTTGTGTGTTGCGTATAAACGAAAAACGGAACAACTTGTAGTTGGCTGAAACAATGTCTCTGTAGAAGTTACATATTTTCTTATTCGTCCAAAAGAATAAATAAATAAATAAATAAATAAGTAAATAAATAAATAAATAAATAAATAAGTAAATAAATAAATAAATAAATAAATAAATAAATAAATAAGTAAATAAATAAATAAATAAATAAATAAATAAGTAAATAAATAAATAAATAAGTAAATAAATAAATAAATAAATAAATAAATAAGTAAATAAATAAATAAATAAGTAAATAAATAAATAAATAAAAAACTTTCGACACATCGAGTTTGTTGGAAAATTACGAAAAATCTCTATTCGCAAACTTATTTAGCGCAACGGTCTGAAATAGGTCAAGTCCTACAGTGCTATAATAAGTTTTGAAACTGCTAGTCGTTACATTATTTTTTTCCTAATCATACCGCGTTTTTCGGCTGTTTTCTGTTTTTTGTCACCTCAAGTATGGCGTTAAAGAAATGCGTCCAATTCCGATCGCAGGCCTCATCCGGTCTTCCCGTTGTTCTCGGTTCATTCTAAGCTCGTCTCACAGGGATGGCTTTCTATTACATCTGTGATATTCATATAGAGGGGTCATTAAGTTATGGCCTCATCTTTCGGAAACCGAGAGATTTCATAAATATAAAATTAGAATTCGTTGTTCCGTATTATTAGCTCCTGGAACCTACAGCAGCAGCATATTTTGTCTATAATATTTGAATATTAAGACTTCTTCCCGTTCCATTTTATTAGTCCGTTACAGTATACTTCCATTTAGAGTTTCTAATTATTTTACTGAAAGTGTTTTCCAATCTTATCTCTTTATTTCCTCATCCTCCCTATCACCAACCTTCGTATTCGTTAAATTTTCTATAAAACCTTGACTCATCACATACAAACTATTTCCCTTTCGATGATGGCGAATTATGTTGTTAAAAACCTTAAAGACAGGAGCAGCTCGAAGTTCCAAAGTTCGTCTGGTAAAATAGAAACAATATTGGCCACTTCAAACTTCTTCAAATTCCAAAAATGTACAACGCTATATTAAATACCATGAAGATTTTTGCACCATGCAACACGTAGAAATGAAAATTACATGTAAATTTTTTATCGCACTATTTTTTTTTTTTTTTTTTTGTATTAATTCGAAGTAACTTAATAATTTTTGATATATAATATGAATGCGTAAGCTATTTCAACCGACTACCGCACTAGCGTGATCTGCAACATGCTATATATTGTTTGATAATTAGTTAAAATAATTAGAAACTTATGTAGCCCACAATAAATAAATATATAAGTAGACATGTTAGTGATTTACGAATATTCCATCTTCAATACTATAAGAGAAAAGAAAAGGTCCAAACTGCCTAACTTCTGAAAAAAGGGGAAAAAGGAAAATATCAGTGAAAACAAAAGCACTTTAATACTCCGTCAGGTTCAGATTATAGTCTTCATTTCTATTCCTTTTTTTTTTTTTTTTTTTTTACCGAAAACAGGAGACTTAATACATTATTAATAATTTTCACTAATATTTCTTTTCATTATCTACCTGCAGATGGGATACTCTTGGAAAAAAATATTTCCGAGATTTTTCATTTAATATTCCGTCTTAGCGTGTGTGTTCAATCGAGTTGAGTTGTGTATGATATTGCTCTATGTTAAATATAGTTTTATTTAATTCTGAAGTAGAATTAAAGTTTGAAATTGTTCACACTTCCGGAACTTTTGTTCGTGAACAGAAATTGCAAATTGGGTTTTCATCAAAATCATTGGTTCGTAAATTATACTAATATTTCTTTAATTCCCGTTAAAGAAATATTATTTATTGAATTGTTTACAATAATACGCAGTCTCGTACGCAGTAATCTTACAGATAAGAAGAATAATACCTTTTCGACGCATTGTTAAACCAGTGCAACCACACCTGGTTTTCAGTTTATGTTACGGTAGTAGTAATACGGGAGATGATTCTAAATTATTCTGTCAAGATGTAATTAAAAGTGCTCTTGGAACTCGTATGAAAGTAAACAATCTAGACCAATACGAATAATGGCCAAAGGATTGCATTATACATGTGATGTTAATAAAACAGTTGAAGATCTTAAACAAAAAGGGCACAAGTCTGTAAATAAACTTAAGTGGAAAACTAAAGATCCGCTTAATATAATATGTTTATGCTAACATTAATATTCAATTTAGACGAAAACATCGATGATACATTTAAAATTGATAAAATATTAAGAACTAAAGTTATAATGGAGTTAATTAGAAAAACGAAGTTAATTCCGCAGTGTAAATCGTGCCAAGCGTCATACACAAAAGTACTGCAGACGTGAATCAACATGTGTAAAATGCACAGATAAACATCATACAAGAGACTGCAATAAAACAAGGACAATATTAAACTGAAATGTCTACACTGCGGTGGTGAACAACATCCGGCAAACTATAGAGGATGCACGGTAGCTATAGAATTACAAAAAATCAAAAATAAAAATATGAAAGCCAAAATTCAAACAGTTAATCAGAAGCGTATAGAAATTTTTTGGAAGAAAGAAGAAAATTCTTTACCAAATTTACAAGATAAAAAACAGTTTCTAGCTTCTTCTTCTCCTTCTTTTTTGATTTGTAACCGTGCCGTATCCTGCTACTTGGGCCAGAGGCACGGAAGGAAAGGTATTATATTAGATGAAAGGTAGGATGTTTGTATTATTGAGGAAGAGGAGGAGTTTAGTTTCGGTGGAGGAGGTGCGCCGCAGTATGTTGGGAAGATTATTAGGAAGGTCAGCGAGTTGGCGTTGGAAAGTATAAGTTGTGCAGGAAGTTAGGATGTGGGCAATGGTAAGGGGAGTATTACATGCAGAACAGGTCGGCCGTTCTTCTTTTGCAAACAGGAACTGATGCGTAAGACGTGTATGTCCGGATCGAACGCGGCAGAGGACTACATCATTCCACCTGGACGTATTATCGGATTTGTGACACTGGAGTCATAGTGAGGAAGAATAGTGAATCGTTCCGTTGTTTTTGTCTTTAGCTTACTCCGAATATGAGTCAGGATATCTTTACTCGGCGTTGGTATGAGTGGAATTGGTGTTATATTACATGATTCTGCTGCCGCTGTGTCAGCCTCGTTGTTAGCTCCAAGATTGCTGTGCCCTGGTATCCATGCGAGTACAATTTGGCCCGAATAAGTAAGCGCTTTTTCCGATATAGTTTTCGCGAAGGGATGTTGGTGTTCGTGTCTGTTCTGTATACATCTGATGGAACTAAGGGAATCTGTGCAAATTAGTATATCATGCTTTAACTCCGATTTTGCAGCATCAATTGCGCAAAAAATTGGATATAGCTCTGTCGACAGCACGGAGAACGTTGATGGAAGTGGACATCGAATTGTCCCATGTTTATAAACGACGGCACAACCACAGGAATTTCCTTTTTTTGCTCCATCCGTGTATAGTATTTCATGACCATTATACATATTCGGAAGATTCTGGAACGAGTCCTGAGTAGTGAATTGTGATGATGAGCGAAGATTTAGTAGATATGTGTCGCATATTATGGGAATGGATATCGAAGGGGGAATAGACAGTTGGCTAGTTTTGCAGAGAGGAGGCAGGTTAATGTCAAGGTTTTGGAAGATGTTTGTGATCTTGTTGTGAAAGAATAAATTTGAATAAGGAATAGATTGGTAGTTGTGATAAAACATTGTAGAGTCAGGCAGATCAGGAGTTGTGAGTGAGTGAATGTGGAATTTAAGAAGGATGTAAGAATAATGAAGATCAGCGGGAAGCTCTCCAGAGTCGTAAAGAAGATGGTTTATTGGTGTTGATCTCAATGCACCAAGTGCAAGGCGTAAGGCTGTATGGCGGACTGAGTTTAATCGATTCAAGGTTGTTGGTGTAGCAGACGCGTAAGCAGGAAAACCGTAGTCACATTTTGATTTTATCAAGGCTCTGTATATTCTGAGAAGAGAAATTTTGTCCGCACCATAGGTAGTATGTGACAACTTTTTCATCAGATTTAGCCTTTTCGTGCAAGCGGATCTGAGATAATTTATGTGATCCATCCATGACAGCCTTCTGTCGAAAATCAGGCCAAGGTATGTAATCCGAGGAGCAGTTTCTATGGCCTCTGAACCTAAAGTAATAGCCATTTGCTGCCGACAATGATGAATTCTACAGAAGTGCACCGCTTTAGTTTTAGTAGGTGAGAAAGAAAGACCACTGTTTGTGGACCATTCAGTAAGCTTCTGTGTAGCTTCCTGGAGCATAGTCACGCCAAGTTTATGATCATGACAGCGGACGAAAATCACCAGGTCATCTGCAAATAGTACACATCGGATCATTGGATTTATATCCGGCATCATCGAATTTATAGCAATAATGAAGAGCGTCGTCTAGCTTTATCTATAGCAGAAGACAATAGTTCGGGTACTACGATGAAATTCTTCTTCTTCTTTCTCTTCTCAACCTAATGGTTGGTGGGTACTACCTATTCATACATCTCTGCTGTGCAGATATAGATGGTAGTATACTAGGCAATTATTATATGCAGTACGCAGGTGTACACACGCAAAACTACATTTGGAACTGATTAGTAATCGTTTGATTTATACCGTTATACAAATGAGTCCTATTTATGTCTGCCGTGTACTGATCTAGCGCACGTATGATGTTGTACGTGGTGGTTCGCCATTGCCTTCCACGTGTGATTATTAGCGAATATTTTAATTTTAATTCTTGTAATAAGTTCGTCGTCGCTCGGGATCGAACCCGTGACCTCCATATCGGAAGTCAAGCGCTCTCAGGCAACATGGAATCCCACAAATTATTAAGAAAGTAATATTAAATAAACTTGAAAAACAAGAGAATATCATCATCGTGCTGCTCGATGATAGGTTGAAAAAAAATTGAACATAGCACTGATAGAGCTATACAAAAAAATAAACACAAATAAAAAATGAATTAAGAATTTTATATCATGGAACTCTAATGGTCTGCTGAACCATGAACAAAAATTACAAGCAACTATTGAAATAGAGAAAATTGATATTTGTTTGATTTCAGAAAATCATTTTACTCTGATCAATCATTTATAAAGTTCAATTGATGTAAAAAAGTATATCATACTATCCATCTAGAAAATACCGGAAGCGTCGTTATAGTCAGAGAACAAATACAGCATTATGAGCTAGTAAAATATGAAACTCGTCATATACAAGCCGCATCTATCTCTACTAAGAACAATAATCGTACAATCACTGTAGCTGGAATACACTGTCCACCAAAGTATTCAGTAAAGACATTCAATTTTCGGATTATTTAAGCAATCGATTTATAGTAGGTGGCGACTTCAATGCCAAACATACTTACTGCGGCTCTAGGCTATTAACGAACTACTAAATGCAATACATGCAATTAAAGAATATAATTGCGGTAGAATGTCAACAGGAAACCCGACTTATGGGCCTTCCAATGTCGCTGGAAAAGACCAGATTTGACAAATTATTTTATTATAAATAAATAAGAAGAAGAAAAAAAAACTTTTCACATAATTATATCAAGATAGACGAATACTTCGATTTAAACTCTGACCACTCATCTATATTACTAACGGTAAGTAATGATATAATTGAAAAGGAAATAAATCCAACATTGGTTAATAAATGTACAGATTGGAAATACTTGAGATATTGTTTAAACGAATATGTTAAATTATAAATGTTTCACTAAAAACTGCTGAACAACTAGATTTTGAAGTGGAGAAGTTTGTATATCATATTCAACAGGCAACATGGAATCCCACAAATTTAAAAATGCCTTAAAGGTAATAACTACCCTAAAAAGAAATCTGGAAACTACTAAGTGAAAAAAGAAAGGCTAGACGTAAATGACAACAAACTAGATCTGTGCGAGAAAGGAATAAATATGACAATCTTGCACAGAAATCAGAAAAATTACACAACGAGTCAATTGCAGTAGCATTAACTGAAATGACAAGCGATAGTAGCGCTGAGTATTCACTATGGAAAGCTACTAAAACAGTTAAGCAACCTAACCTTCGAATCCCTAATTAAAGATAAAAGCGGTAAGACGAAGTAACGAAGACAAAGTCAAGTTATTTTCAGAATACTTAGAAAAAGTATTTCAGTTGGAAGTTTTTAATGAAAATTCCCTGTATGAATCAGGAGACTGAACAATGAAATTAAACAATTAAACCTGTTTCGCCGTCTGAAGCTTTCCGTGAAATTAAATCGAATATATGTAAACTCCAAAAAGGCGCCTAGATCTGATTTAATTGCTCGAAGAAATATTAAAACAATTATCAAAAAAAAAAAAAAAAAAAAAAAAACTATTCAAAAACTTACGCACATTGTTAACGCTATATTTCAATTAAAATACGTACCAAGAGTATGGAAAGTTGCTGTTGATGACACCGAAGCCAGAAAAATCGCAGCATGAAATATCGTCATACGGACCAATATCATTATTACCAGTACTATCAAAATTACTGTTTATAAAAGCACTATTGCCGATAACAGAAACGGAAAATCCAATACCGAATCATCAGTTTCAGTGTTCGAAAATAAACACTCAACCATAGACTAAATACATAGAATAACCGATATAATAGAAAAAAACATTAAAACGAAAACAAGTCTGTTCGGCTGTCTTCTTGAAAGTTTGGCGTGAAAGTCTAAAAAATAAATTAAATACCTAAGCCTATATAGAGAAATACTAACTTCGACCATTTCGGATAGATATTTTAGAATAAAAAAGAAATAATGTTTATTCGGATTTGAAATCAATCCTAGCTGGAGTCCTTCAAGGAACCGATACTGTATGAATTTGCCTCAATTAGAAAATAATACCGTAGCAACATTCGGTGACGATACAGCAATCCTAGCAGTAGCAGAGGGCAATGTGTATTGTCAACAAGGAGGTTGCAAAAACTGCAGTAGATGAAATCTGCGTTTGGGCTAAAAAATGGAACATTAAATTAAACGATACTAAATCATGCATGTGAACTTCACTAATAAACATATTAGTACATATTAATAATAATAATGTTATACCGCATGCAAATACAGCTAAACAGCTCTAGGTATGACATTAGACGCTGAACTTTGTCCACGTGGAAAAAGAAGCGAGAAGAGTTGGAAATACGATGTAAAAAAGCTATACACCGGATGATGATCGGTAGACATTCTCCGTTATCAATTTACAATAAAATGTTAATATACAAACAAATTTTGAAACCCGCTTCGCCGAACAAAGCGATAGAAATATTATGCAGCATTTCAAAATAAAGTTCTAAAGAACATTGTGAACTATATTACGTAAAAAATAAAGATCTACAAACGGAGTATGTCAATGAAGTTATTAAATATTTTGCGAAATGTCATCAAACGAGACTTAAAAATCATATAAATTCCGAAGCGCGCCAGCTCTTGAATATGGCGGATTTGGAGTGTAGGCTCAAGAGAACAAAACCGCATGAACTAATTAATATTTAGAAGTTTAAAAGACATACAATTTATTATTTTAAAAAAGTTATATAATTTATTATTTTAATTAACATGTAAAAACCAAAATTCTATCGGATAAATTTCGGTATTAATATTATTTATGTATTATTGTAATGATATTGTTTAATAGTCTAGACTAGATTACAATAAAGATTTATAGAGAAAAAAAATATTCCGTCTCACATTGTGCATTTGCTTTCATAATTATTCGTTATTTTATTATGCAGTACGCAGTGTGAAAGTGAATAGAAAAACTTTTAGACTTCCCTTCCTTCTAGGGGCAAAGACAAATATCGTGTCTCGACAAATTATAATTCGAAAGACGAATGAACGGCATTTAAGGTGAAGAAAGACCACTGCGTAAAATGCCGGAACAGGGAAAATTCCAAGAAAGCACGATCGTGATATCAGAATGACTATTAGGATGCAAAGAGCGTGTGTTCTACATAGATATACTATATATATATATATATATATATATATATATATATATATATATATATATTTATGTATATGTATATATTTATGTATATGTATAAATAAATAAAAAAACAGCATAGAAGCGAAATATGTGTGAAACAAAAATTATTAATAACAGAATCAAGAAACGGAGGATTAGTGGGAGGAAAAAGTTAAGCAGGTAGAAAGTAGGAGGTATGTAGGTAATAGAACTTTTCAGGACGGTATAAGCTGAAATTTTCTTAAAAGAGCGACTAAGAGAATAGCGCAGCCTAAGGAATCGACGCGTTTACTTAATTCACATCAGAGGAAATGGAAAAGGAAAAGAAGAGCCTTAAGGGCGATGTTTGAGATGGTTAATAATCCGCAAACTCGCAGTTAGAAAGAAATGAAAATAGCGGCCGCAGAAATTTTCGTTGAACACAAGCAAAAAAAAAGAAACTAAAAGGCATTATTTGGAGTAGCTAATTGTTCTTAATCTAAGGCAGCTAGGGAAAATCGTTTTTTTTTGGAATTCCAGTAACGTTATAAACAGATTCCGAGAATGCGGAGAAAGTTTTGCAAAATAGTGGTCAAGCTAGAAATAAGGAAAATCATCACGAGATAGGGCAGTAATAAAGCGACGAAAAAGTATAAGCTGAACGGCAATTTTTGGAAGAGTCAATTTTCGGACGGAGTACAAATTTCGGCGATTGGCGGTCGTTTTGAAAAAATAATACCGATTACCAGTCCGCAGTAAATAATTTTCGGATCATTCTGCAAACCAAACGGAAGATGGCGAAATTCGAAAAGAAGAGACGGTCAAATCGGATTTCGAAATACCGTTCCCGACTTAGTTGGATTTCGATGAATGCGATTTTTTCGCAGCAGAACGGAGAGAAGATTGAAACTATAGGTTCAGCTTAGAGAAAGGCCCAGTGAGGATAACAGCGAAATAAATGTATTACGAAAAGCGACCGAAACATATAAAGGCACTTTCTAAAAAGGTAAACACTTTCTACGATTCCTGTTGCAATCCGAAATACCGATATTATTCTAGCAAAGTCAAAGTCAAAGGCAAATGGCGATCGACGCTCTGTTAGAGAAAAAATGGCAATGCGTATGTTTTTAGCCTTTAAAGTATAAATTATAGGGGTTATTAAAAGGAAAAAAAAAACATAAATCAGAAATCAACACTGATTGAATCGAAAATTGCATACTTTACACTACAATAAATGACAGAATTAAATGCGTAAATAAATGATAAAGTAATGTTCGTAAAATACGAAGCGAACTGCCGCGTGTTTGAATGATCGACACATATCCCGCTGAACCAATCAGTAATTTTCTCGCGACCGTGCTCAAGTCGGACATTGGTGTGCGGTACATCGCAGTCGATTACGTTTTTCTCACCAAATCGCGGCTGCGTTGAAGGCGATTTATTATACGGTAGAATAATTGATTTGGCGTACGTGTTCACGCGTAAGGAAACCACTTTCGCGATTAGAGCCTTTTCGTTGGCCATCACTCTCCATCGCTAGTCTTAGTTAAAAATGGAGAAAAACGAGCAAATTCCGCCATAGAATCTCGTCCAAAGAAATCACTTTTTTGTATGATATGTTGAAAGCGAGAATTGATCTGCGCAATCGTGCTACACCCGTACTATGTATATCTTACAAGTAGTCCGTTGTAGTAGTGGCCTAATTCATACCATTATCAAGAAGTTCGTAATTTGACCCTAGCTGCAGACAGACATATACATTAAAAATATTCGTTGTTCATCGTTGCCAGTATGTCTTATAACGTTAACGGGGACCGTAAACATACGCAAAAAAGATATAAAATTAATTTCATTAAAATACTTCAGAAATTTAAGTTGAATTTGAATTGTTCGTGTAGAGCTGAGAAAAAAGTCGATTAACAACATTCATATTTTTTTTTTCTCAAGAAGCGCTGAAATAATTAAATTGAATGCTTCCAAACAAAATTCATCAGCTTTTAAAATTTATCATTTTTAACTTCTAGTTTTCTATGGAAAAAAATCATCATTTTATTTTTAGAGTAAAGCGAGCAAGAGGCAAAATCTTAAATCATTTTTATTAAGAATGTTTTGTTTTTTTTTTTGTTTTTTTTGGAACGCCAACCAAGGGCCATGACCCGTCACCTAAGAATTACAAGCGAGGATTAAATTACAATATATTGATAAATAGAGAAAATGAACTCTGCTAAAGCTGGAACAAGTATGTAGAAAGCACAAAAAGGAGTAGGCAGTTTAAGGTATAAGAACTTTGTGTAGAGAAGGGAACGCTTCTGCACAAAAAGAGAACATTCAAAAAGAGAATATGATCCGTATCACAAACGCAGTGTTGTGGTCCGAGTGATGAAAAATACAATGTGGAGAAGAAACAGTAGAAAAACGAAAAAGACACGAAGGAAGACAACTATGATTAAAAACGAAGACGTGTTATGGAGGAAATCGACTGAGGCCACGAAAATCATCAAACCAAGACCGCGATGAAGGAAGAATTAGTTTGTAAAAGGAATGAGGATTAGAAAATAATGTAGACATCCGACCATGATTTGAGGTGTGCTTGTTTAGATGGCAGAAGGATATTGTTAGCGGGAAACTTATTCGACAAATTTGGTGTTAAAGGGAGCAAACGAGTCAACCAAGTTGTTGCCCGCGACGCCGCTATGGAATCAAAAGAAGATCGATTTGAATAGAACGAACTAGGAAAAGATTGGCAATTAAGGAACGAATAGAAAGGATAAAAGTAAAACGTTTATTTGCTTTGTTGTTATCCGGTGGTGTTTCGTTTACGGTAGAACTAGACTCGAATGGCACTCATTGAAACTTCCAAAATTTCATTTGGCTAATTTAAATGTCTGTATTTGACACGCCCCCCCCAACAAAAAAATTCGTTATTAGATATCGGCTGGCTTGTATCACTTGGCATTCTCGGTTATCAATTGGCTAATTACTCTCGTACGCATTTTCCCACGCACTCCTAAATATGTAGTTACGAATTCGGTTTATTTTTAAATTATGTTCGATGCTCGCAGTTTCGTCTGAATTAATTTTGACTGCGTCGTCGTCGTCGTCGTCGCAGCTCTTGGAACAAGAGATCGCGTGCAACTCATATGATCCTATTTCTGGCATCCGTCACTGTTTTCTGAAACCAGTAACGTTTGCTATATCTGTATTCATATTCATAGTTGCTCCTGGGGATTTTAATGCGGTGGTTTCCCGTTGCCTTCCGCATGTTTTCTGTTAGGGTGAACTCCCTTAGCCGAAAAAGACCCGGTTTTAAGGCGCCGGATACTCGCCTGCTCGCTCTGGATTGATATGCATCCATCCGACCGGGGCACATGTCACGAGCGAGTTGCTGATAGCCTGCCGTTGTTAACGCAGTAAGAAGCTTAACGATATTTACTAGAAGGAACACCTTCGGCAAGTGAACCCTCCTTCGTTTTCCTATCAGCTGTGTATTTTGTGAGTTCTGGTTTAGCTTTTCTGAACAGCGCTAAGCCCGCCGATTAGAAAATTACCACCCTGCACGACGTGGACGTATAGAACTCACGTGGTTGTTGTTTCGTTTCTCCGTCGGTGGGACTAGCACCATATGACGGTCGAGTGACTACTTACTAGAGAAGATAGCTCTAGTTACAACAACCTGTGCCCCAATTTTTTTTTTTTTTTTTTTTAGCAGTCAAAAATAAATTACATTGCGAATATTTTTAAAAAATTACGAAAAAAACACACCGTAGTATAACTTTCCATTACATTAAGTTATATATAATAGTAGTATACAAAATGATTATTTTTGAATTCCAGGAAATCATAAATCGGTATTCTCAGTATTTCACCATTAATTGGAATACTGTGTTAACACGCTTGAATACATTATTGATATAAATTTTATTTTGTTTATATACAACTTTCTAGTGGTTATAGTCAATCGTTATTATGCTTATTAACAAAGGGGAATGTTTGTTTAAGGAAAAAAGAAAAAAACAGAAAGATGACCCCTAGTAAATCATATCGAAAAATTGTATTATTTTCACTATAGAAAGTTAATTTTTGTAAGTTTCAATGTGCGGGGAAAGAGATATTCTATTCGAACGAAAGACAATTAACTAATCAACTACGGCACGAAGGCTGGCTAATTTTATTACTTCAAGTTATTTTTTTTATATTTTTATTGTTTATTTAGGCGGCAACCGTACGCTTCGCGTTTAAGCGTGTTTTATTAAAGCCGTAGTTATAAGAGCTTCATTTCGAATTTGAAATCTTACGCAACCGGTAATAATTAAAACGACCAGCGGGATTTCCATTTCATTAGAACCGAATTCAAGGCGCATGGCTACTAAATCAGAGCACAGGGTTCGAAAAACCTGTCTCATTCCAGATCTGAATCGCTCCCAGGTTTACGCAGCCTGAAATAATTCCGTACCAGAGAATTATCTGGTGGAAAGTAAAGCCGGATCCCTAGTAGAAAGGAACCGGCCCCAATAACAGCCGTATAATATTAGACAGACCCGTCACCACAAACATTTGGAAAGCTCTGCCAAAAATTACTTAACTAAACCGCTACAACAATTAAAAAAATTCGAAATTT
The DNA here is from genome assembly GCA_039619475.1 of Icerya purchasi. Classification (NCBI taxonomy): domain Eukaryota; kingdom Metazoa; phylum Arthropoda; class Insecta; order Hemiptera; family Monophlebidae; genus Icerya; species Icerya purchasi. The sequence goes on along the minus strand of CM077116.1, from coordinate 335,699,273 downwards.
TTAAAGCTCTTTCTCAACTTTCTTAGGATATCCCCATTTTTACTGACGGAGTTAAGTTTCGCGGAGCTGTCGACTGGATCTACCATTCCGAACTTCCGCCTATAAATCAAAAGGGTTCGACTATATTTTAAAATGTTTTTTAATTGTTCATTTTTTTTGTTTTCCGTATAGTCTTATTGAAAATGTTGACAATATAATTTCAATTATAAAGTTTATCCTTTCATTTGCACACAAAAAACATTATTTAAACGTTTCGAAACAAACTGGAACCTTTAGACTACTGCGCGTCACGACATAGTTGATGGGACAGGAAAAGTCACTACGTTTAATGCGATGAAATAATTTCGTACCAGAGAATTATCTGGGGGAAAGTTCAAGTAGAAAGGAACTAGCCTCAGTATTCCAATCGGATCCATTAGGTCTTTAAGTACATTATGAAAAGCTTAATTACATAATTCCCGACGCCCTGCTAAGAGTATGCAACTAAGAACTTTACTTACACTTGTAATTCTCTTCATTCACTTTCCTATTACGCGGCACGATCATTTACATTTACTAAAGTGACAAGCGCGAAAAGAGGAAACACAGCAGCTTCTATGGTTTCTAATTTACCGCGCGAAAAATTGACAAGCCCGCTGGCTTTCACGCAGACCTTGCAAGAGCGCGTTGATTGAAATGTTCTTCGGAAAAACTGAAATTACAGACGGTTTCCGGAACGCTACGCGGCCTTAAATTAAACCGGTTGACGTAAATCGAATACAGCGAGAAATTCAGTGCCGCTCCTACTATACGTCCGACAACGGATTACGACAAAAGCTCAATTGCACCATCACAGTTAGTTCCGGTCGGTGGGACTAGTTGCTTTCCAGTCACGAATAGTTGTAAAAAAAATCCGAACTCATTAATAAAACTTTTTTCACTCATCTTTCTCGGTTAGTTTCCAGTAGGGTGCCATTATAACTTAATAAACTCCACACTAGGCGATCTAAAAACTCGGCAATTGGGGTTCGGCAATTACTACGACACCCCGGTTAAGAAGCGTGAAAGCAAAAAGCCAAAATTAAACGAAAAAAAGAAGTTTCGACAACTCATAATACTACAAGCTTTTGTCGCATCTGTGTAAAAGTCTTATTTCCCCGCGATTAAGAATTGCCGTTCAAACTCTTACGGAAGAAGCATTTGCTGACGTCTAGGCAGTTAAAATGCTGCGATGGAAAAACACTTTAATGTGCACGATGTAATAAGAAAAAATGGGAGGACTTTTAGTGAAAAAGTTATTTAAAAAGTTTCCAGAAAAACTTCATCGATATCACTTAAAAGTTTACTATCGCAGATTTTAAATTATAGAACGTTTAACAAATTTCACCGTAGATGAAACACGTCCAGCCATCCCTCTCTCTCTCTCTCTCTGTCCCTCTCAAAAATTTCCTCTCGTTTTTTAACTGTTCAGAACGAGTAATCCATTTCGAGCTGTGCTAAATCAGGTACGAAAACACCGGCTATTGATTGAAGTTCATACGTAAAAGTTTATGCCTCGCGCGCAAACAAAAACTTCTCGGCCTTGTTAACTAAATTAGAAATGAATGAAAAAGTCGCTATTTCGTATTTAACGAAAAGCAAAAAAAAAATCCTTACCAGTGAATAACATCTTAGTACAAAGTGTGTATTTACACTACTGTCAATTGCTTAGTGGCAGTTCGGACTAATGCAGAGTATGTTCGTTGTTTCTTCCGATACGGATCTGCAAACTGAATCGCAGGTTCGAGATCTGCATATTATACGTATTTCTCAAATCGATCCAACACCCTTATCAGTACACCGTTTGAAAATTGAAAAAAATTTGCACCAATTGCCGACACGCTGCTTGTTAGGTTAGAGGTCACGTGTGCTAGAAAGAGAGAAGGAAACTGCATAATGTGGAAATGTAATCACAGAAAAAGTTGTATCTATGGAAAAAACGATGATAAGGTTTCCTTTCGAATCACCCCCTAACGTTATATCATTTTTCACTTTTCTAGCTGGTCTGGCACATTTCTGCTCATTCGTTCCGTATGGAAAACGTAGAAGAGGGCAGACAGTCTCTATTCTTTGCGTCGAAAGTACGCACTTAATAATCGCATTTTGAAAGTTGGTTTTACAATATTTTTAAACTTAACTATTATGTGAGAGACCTCTTTCTCATTATTTATTACCTCTCTATTTTGCTGTTTTTTTGGGCTCATCAACCGGGGGACCTTTATCCAGGAACAATTAGAGTAGGAAGGAGTCAATTATATCTTTATACAATATCAAATGTTGAAAAAGGAACACAAATAATAGGAACAATCTGTGGAGAGGGAAAAGATAATAAGAGACGCAATATGGAGTAGGAAGACCGAGTAACAATAAAATGGAATATAAAGCAGAGAACTCGGCAGAAAGAAATGAACAGTTAATAAACACATGGTTCGCATCGCAAACACGCTCTTCGTTTGAGTGTAGAGGACAATATGGAAAAGCAACCAAGGAGAAACGAAAACAGGAGAAAGATAATAAAGTATGGCTTAAGAGCGAAGACGAATAACGGAGACGATAACAGAACGACGAAGTGAAAGAGAAACAAAGAGAACCCCATAGGTTAACAGAAGGACACTAAGTTGAACGGACAGATAAAAAGAACAATTGTTAGAGAAAGAGGAAATGGTATCGATGCCAAAGTCTGAAATGAAAACCTTTGCACAGCGGAAGCAGATTAGACGATGGGACTTTTTTAAAGAAGAAGTGAGAAGAGGCAGCAACTCGAGCAAAGGATTTCGCCGTTTCATTACCGAAGATGCTCGAATGACTAGAAACTCCGAGCAAATATTGATATAAATGGAACGAAGGGAAGAAAGAACTTAGATAAGTGAGCTTATGCGGAATATGACAAAATCACAGAAATGACCTTTAGGGGAGATTGAATTAAAGGGCGGTCACGAAATCAGATATAATCAAGAATTTAGAGGAAAGGTGATTGGAGGAAATGAAAATAATAGAATGTAGGATAGCCATCAATTCGGCTGTGATTTTTCCTTTAACTTTTGTATTATTTATAATACTTCACGATGTGAAATTTAGATTTTTCAAATGCAATTCATGATACACGACATATTCTATAATTATTATCCGTATGATGGCCGTTACAAAACTTACATGCAGTTTCTTAACTTTTATTTCCGTTACATTTAGACGTTTCATGGCTCTGTCTACATTTAGCGCACCTTAAAGCTCTCGTACAATGTGATTTCGTATCTATATATAATATATATATATATATAAACTCGACCATTTTGGCCTCGCAAGGGACTGTGTGTCCCCTCTTGCTTACATTTCTGTCTCTTTTTCTTCTATACTTTATATAAAATGATCAAAATTTACAATTTAATTCTAAATCGGTCCGTATGATAATATAATAACATAATCACAAAAATCCTATAAAATATAACAAACGTTACATAAAATTGTGACATTTTTTTGGGACATTTTTTCTAATGGGGGGTAGCCTAAGAATTACGTTTAATTAATACACCTATATATATATATATATATATATATAGTTGACATCTTATATACTAATGCATTCTTTATCCTCCTCGGTGGCTGAAATTTTGCTTTAGCATTAAGTGATCAATATTATACATTTTCCCCCCTCTTCCCTCTGTGCCTAGCTTTCGCCATCTATTCAACGTCTTCTTTTTTTTTTTAATTGTTTTATTAAGTTTCTATTATTATTTATAAATTATTAAAATAAATTATATTTTATACAATTATGTTAATGAGTTTTATGTATTGGTACAATATGTAAGCAGGTTCCTGATCTGGTTCTCGTACCATCTGTAATACCAATAACCTTTATTGGCATGGTCTTTTTTTTTTTTTTTTTTTTACCCCCCTTGGGTTTGCTACCAAAGAGCATTAGCTCAGCACAAAGGAATAGATACATGGAATAGAATAAAAATTATATTTTTATTTTGTCGACGATGGAATCAAGGAACACCCCTAGGACAGGAACAACAGAGAGAATAGGTAGAGAAAGAACATAAGAAGCGTTGAAAGGAGCAGGAAGACCAAGCTTTAAAAGATGATAATAAAGTAACTCACGCTCGCGAGATAAACCGGAGCACTCGAAGAGCACGTGATTCGCATCACAAACATACTGGGAACCTTCAGGATCCAATGGATAATTAGGAGATGTAGCCAAGAAAAACCGATTTAGAAAAGAAAAAAGGAGACTATGCGAGAAAAGGAGGTGAGATAATTTAGTAATTATGGACCGACGCAAACTGGGAAACTCATATAATCAAGGACTAGGAGGAGGAATAGGATTAATCAAGAGATAAAAGGAATTAGGATTAGCGAAAAGAGAAACATAAACAGAATGCCTAAGATGGCACAATTTAGTTGGAAGAAGAATATTGTGTGCTGGAACCCTACTAATAAAATTCCCATTGGAAACAGCAGCTTTAGCAAGGAGGTCGACGGCTACATTTCCATCAATGCCTGAATGTCCCGGAATCCAAAGAAAGTCAATCTGGGTAGACGTCGATGAGGATAGATCATGAAGAAGAGAACGAATAGAAAGGATAATAGCATCAGTGGAAGGAGAAAGGGAAGGTGGAGAATAGCGCTAGAAGAACACTTAAAGAATCAGAAACAATAAGGAATTTGGAAGGACTTGCAGAAGAGGAAATATAAATAATGGCTTGTAGAATGGCAACAGATTCTGCAGTAAAGACAGAACAAAAGGACAGAAGTCTAAAAGACCGAGAATGAAAGAACTGAGGGCACAAGAATGCCGTCCCAACTCCGATCGGGCTATAGAATGATAATATATGTATATTTTTTTTTAATCTGTTCTATGATCATCATACTTGTATATTTCACATTGCCAAATAATGTGTTCAATTGAGCCAATCTCTCCGCATTCGCACAAATTATTCGTTATTATACCCAGCCTATGTAATATTTCCGGAGTTCTCGTGTGCCTATGCGTATTCGGCATATATAACACGTATATATTCTTCGTTCATTTTATTTGTAAACCACGTTTTCTTCTGTATAGTTTTTTTGTATTTCGAAGTATTTCTTCCCAACATTCTTACTTTTCGATTGTTTCGATTTATTTTTCCAGCTGCTCTGTCCGTTATTTCGTTTCCCTCGATACCGCTGTGTCCAGGTATCCATTTGAAATATAATATATTTTTATTTTTTTGGAGTTTACCAATAATATTTAATATATTGCATAATACGTTATCGGCGATAGATTTTTTTTCAATTATTTTTTGTATTGCTGATATGGAATCTGTCAGTATTAAAAATTTTTTATTTTGTACCTTCCCGATTGTTCTTAATACTATAGTATAAAAAATAAATGCTAAATAACAAACTAATACGTAAGTAACAAAATTAATATAAGAATATCAAACTTGTTATCTTAGGAACGTTTTCGGGCATAACCCATCTTCAGCTAAAATATAATCGAACTAAATTAAAAACATAGTGTAACAGTGAACACAATTTAAAACTTCACTTTGAAGCTAAAATAAAATTAAATTAAAAATAAATTAAAATGAAAATAACATGAAACATAGCACACATGTGAATTATTTTCATTTTAATTTATTTTTAATTTAATTTTATTTTAGCTTCAAAGTGAAGTTTTAAATTGTGTTCACTGTTACACTATGTTTTTAATTTAGTTCGATTATATTTTAGCTGAAGATGGGTTATGCCCGAAAACGTTCCTAAGATAACAAGTTTGATATTCTTATATTAATTTTGTTACTTACGTATTAGTTTGTTATTTAGCATTTATTTTTTATACTATAGTTACTAACAAACAGGATGATAAAATATTCTTTAATGTTCTTAATACTCTCTGAATAACTATTATTTCCGCTGTATTGTATTTCGTATACGTCTCCCTTGCGGGAGGTTGCAATCGACAATGTATATTTCCACTAAAGCCACATACTTAATTTATAATATACAATATAATACATAGTAGGTACTATTCTGTGATTCGATTCAGCATTGTGAGTCTTCTTCTTCCTCTTGACCTTTTGCCTGGAATCTTTCCGTTTGCTACCAACGAAAACAGATCATCATTCGTCATTTTATTTTGGATGAATAGCCGCTTACAATCCTTAATTACGGCCAGCAGAATTGTATTTTCCAGTCCTACCCTCTTCAGTACATTCGTGACTTTTTCCGTCCATTTAATCCTATCGAGTCTTCTGTAAGTCCACATTTCGAACGCATTAATTCTTCTTTCGACGTTTCTCGATATTATTCATGTCTCCGTGGCATATCTTGCAATGGACCATACATAGCACTTCAGAATTCTTAAGCGGAGTTCTAGTTTCATTTTGCGGTCTCTCAATATTCTTTCTAAGTTGTTAAACGCTGTTCTAGTCGTGCCAAGTCGTGTTCTTACTTCGTCATCCTCCTTTTCATCATCGGTTACGATTACGCCAAGATATTTGTATTTTGTAATCTGTTCGATTGGGGTACGCCATCCACTTTGATGCATATTGGTCTACTGTTCGCCGTTCTTCCAATCTGCATAACTTTGGTCTTGTCCGCATTTATTTTCATTCCATAACGTTTTCCTTCCGTGTTCAACGTATTCATCATTGCTTGTAGTTGAATTGGCGTTCCCGCAATAAGCACACGATCGTCTACATAACATATGCTGCTTATTCTTTCTCCAGCCACGTTGAAGCCCATTCTCTGGAAGACTCTGCGTTTTGTAATTTCTTCGCCATATGCATTGAAAAGCCGTGTACATGATGAATAAAGTTTTGGATTTGAAGTTATTTTGTAGTTTTATTATACACCGCTGCTACGACACATATTTGTCCGCCTTCTTTTATTCATTAATCTGTGTAAATAATTTCGAATTCGCTGTATTGTTATAGATATCTTCACTGTTTGCATTTGGTTCTACGTAAAGGAAAAAACGGTTGTACGTTTCTCTATCCTATGTTTATTAATAGATAAAGGATTTTTTTTTTTTTTCGTTTTTTATTAACCAATCGAAAGGTTATCGATTAAAAATATAAAGTATAAAAAAATAGATCAGACGGAGTTAACGGAATAGAGTCGACAGAAACAGTAACAGCGAAGAGCCAAAGAAAAAATATGAATACCGGAATTTAAAAATAAGCTAAAATTTAGACGGAACAATAACAAAAAAAAAAGTGTCCAGATCAAAAGAAACTACACAACTTATTCATCTGGTCAATGGCGCAGTTGTCCGTAAATTTATTTCACAGCATAAGCTATTCCGCTTAGAAACGTAATGAATGTTCCCGTAGTAACGGCAACAGCGTATGCGAAATACACCGTAACATCGCGATAGGCTAAAAATATGAAAATTCGTGACACCGCCGCGAGGTAGAAAAAGATCAATTCTTTTGCAGACATGCAGAGAACATTTGACATCGCAAACGGACAACTTACATATTTCCTAATCTGGGACCGGTGCACCTGAAGAGAATGTTTTATTTTTTACTTTAGCTTAATGGCAGAGATAATCGAATAGTGTTGTTTTAATGTAAAATTTTCGATAAAAATTCGATCGTTCTACTAGACAAAAGCAATTTACTCGGATACACAGTTGATGGCAAGTAATTATGTTACATCGAGCAGCGCTAGTCGCGATTAGAAAAACGAATTCGGCACTTCGGTGCTGGAAAAGAATCGAAAAGGCGTACGTGCGAGTAATGTAAACTGCTCGCTCGTTCGACGGTTCAGGCAACGATGCGTGACAATGAAGTTCTCTTTCTGGTCTACAGTCTCGGTTCCGGGAACGAGATTTATTCGGCAGAAGGCGGAAACGATCTTTTAGGTGTTTATAGAAAATAAAGTGAAATGCCTGGTGACGAAAATGTCGCGCGAGTTTATGGGAAAGAGATAAAAAATGCCACGACACGAATTTCGGTGACTTTAACGGCACCCTCCAAGAAAATGCGTAAAATTTCCTCAGGGGAGCTCGCCGCCGCCACATTTCCCTTTTCCACGTTATAACGCTGATTGTGTGCGACATTTCTTACACCGATAACAATTTCATTCGTGTCAATACAAAGAAAGTGTTAACAATACAATTTTCCGCGCTCCGGTAAATGTGTGTGTGTGTGTGTGTAAAAAATAAGGCGCGTGTCGAGTGTTATGTAATAAATGTGCTCGCAGATATAACGAAGTAGTTGCTAGTCAGCACGGAAGGAATGAAATGCACCGAAAATATGTATAACTGTTATATTTCGGTACGTCTGCGAAATTCTCCTTAAGACCGAGCCATTCTTAAACGCGTAGCTCCGCTATGCCGACGAACGAATGCACATTTTTTACCTCAACTTTCGGGAGACTTATCTCTTAAGCAAGCGTGAACAGGATTCTTTTTTTCCAACAAAATAAAACGTGCCACCCGTGTTTATTTATTTCTTATCTTTCGCGGTACGGCTAAAACTATCGATCAATCCTAGAGCCATGTAGTTTAAGTTGCTCCTAAATTGCTTATTGCCGGTTTATCTCCAAATGAAATATCGTTACGTTTGGGCTTCAGCCGACAAACAATAGGCTTGTGTCACCGACAATGTGTTCAGAATTAAAAAATAATAATAATAATAATAATAAAAAAAACATATTCATTTCTTAGATAATTATAATTGAATATATTTTACAAATGTATGTACATCGGAAAATTCCACTTTAAGAATACTCCTGGAGTACACTGCTTGCATCACAAAACAGTTAATTTTTATTATGAAATTGCAATGTCTGGAAAATTTTATTAACAGTGCTCGTCTTTGTTGATTTTACTAGTTTTTCGACTTTTAAAATTAAATGAAATCGGGGAAACCAATTATAAATTGGAGGATGGAATGCGGTCGGTGGAAGTGGAGAGCTGCTAAAAAGCCCCGGCGACACTAGTGTCTGTTCGGAGAAGCCTGAGATGGGGTTTTGAAGCAAACAGTGTAAGACTTTAATAATGTCTTTTTCTAAATGGTGGTGGTAAAGAGTGTAAAATTATCCTTAGATTGGGAAATAAAAAAAAACCGCATGGGTTATCCTTCATCTATTTGTTATCTCGGGTAAATTAATAATGAAAAGTAGATGCGTGTGCAAATGTTTTCGGTACATCTGAGGAAAGGTCCATCTTGATCTACACTGTAGGGATGATTGATGTCGGCGCGCATTAACGGAGAATTCTCTTATATTTACATTATCGCCGCATTATTATATTTTAGTTTCATCGATGCTGTTATTGTGGGAGTATTATTACGAGAACATTATTAGGGGCAAGTTATTATGAGATATCACAATGAGAGAATTCAAGTTTCTAACCGAAATAATAACTTTAGTGATATCAGTTAAATGTTGACATGTCAGACGTAAGTAAAAATCCCATATCCTTGACCGGGCGTCGGGAATTGTTAAGTCAAAGTTCACAATAAGCCCAACGAGAGTAGGAGGCCAGTTTCTTTCTCTCGGGTGTCAATGATGTTCCAAATATTGCTCCTTTCCATATCCATGTCATCGATATTAAGCAAAGTAACCTTTTCATCTTTTTTTTTTTTTTATGATAAAGTCTGAAATTTTCTTACTCCTAAAGAATTCGGTTCATTTCAGTATTTATAAATATTTTCTTCTGTCTTTTGCTGCTATTTCCTTCCATCGCCTGCGGCACTCCACATTTGTTTCGATTATGTGCGAGAAATATAGCGAGTACGAGCCCTCTTGATGTAATAATGGTTACATTAGGGAAACAAAAGTTATCTTCTGTAAAGTAACTTCGGAGTAGTGATGGGCAAATTCGTTGTTTTTTCCGAACTACATCCCTGATATGTATTTACCATTCGTATGGATCTATTCGAATAGTCCCAATGGCACTAGTTTGCACTCTGGTTGACAACACAGCGTAACCAGCGTTAGTCTAAAATGTCAGTTTTGCCTAAGCAAATATGGCTTATTAGGTCTTGTGATTGGTGCAGTTAGTGTGCTCTAGAGCGAGAAATATTTTGGTGTCCCTAAAAAAGTCTTGTTGGGAAAACGTTTGCTCTTTCTTTTTATGAACTACCCCACCAGCTCATCCACTCTTGGTTGTTTTTTTTTTTGCATTAAATCAGTTACCGTAATATATGTGTTAGAGAACGCCCAATGAAAGAATTTAATTAGCCTAATTCCCTCCCTATATTAAACAAAAGAAAATAAAAATGTGAGAAGGAAAGCAATAAAAAACTATGTTTTTTTCAAATTTTGCAAAATATCCAATGGTTTTGCAAAAACCGATGACTATTTTTCAGGAAAGTTCGTAGACTTAAACATATTTAGGAACTCTTACAGAGAAACGTTCTTGAAAAACAGTAAAATAAGTACAGAAAATACATGTCTTAAAATTAATTATGTTCATATTTGCGGAAAGCCGTATTTTTATTTAGGGTGTGAGCCTAAATTTACGATTATTTTTTTTTAAATTATTATTATCCCTTTTTAACACGTATGCAAAAAAAAAAAAAAAATGGTTCATAACGTATGATGTTTTTTTTAAGTCTCTTTTTTCCTTCCTCGATAGAGCTTTTGAAAAAAGAGTGAACCTTTCTTTCAAAAAATAAAATAGTACGTGGAGGAAGCATTTTATAAAATTTCAAAAAAAAAAGAAAAAGAAAAACGTTTGATACTGTTCATTATAATTCACATAATATAACTGGAAATCTTGTTCGTCATATGAAAAGGATACTCGTATACATTTTAATATACCATATTACATAGAGAAATTGATTTACAAAAGAATCATAGGACATCTAACACGAAGTAATTCATCTGAAATATCACCTCATTCACCGAAACAACTACTGCATCTTCCAGTTAACATAGTTTTGAAAACAAATCTTCTTCTTCTTGCTATCTCGGCCGATCTCGGTCATGCGCGGCCATGTAGCGAAGTCTTATTCTGGTACCGCTCTCTGTCGTACGCAAAGTGTACCAACCACTCTGTATTTAATCCTGTCCACGTCTTCATATCGCAGAACCCGGTACGTTTCCTCCGTCCAACTCTTCTTTTACCTTCAATTTTTCCCATCAAGATGGTCTGTAGCACCACCGATCAAGTGTCCAAAATATTTCAATTTCCGAATTTTTATTAAATTAATCAATTCGCGGCCTTTTTTCATAACCCTGAGTATCTCTCCTAGTTGGTCTTCTTAGCTGTCCAAAGTACCTTAAAAATTCTTCGGTAGCACTGCAATTCAAAAGCTTGTAATCGATACAGGGTATTTTTCTTCAAAGTCCACGTCTCACAACCTGTATAGAATAAGATGGACCGTACATAGCACTTAAAAATTCGAACCTTTAAATATCGTCAAGGTTTTCCTCATCTTGTTGAATTTCTCGACTGTTCAATCCGACTTCTGATTTTCACTTTAGATCCTTCTGTGATGTTCAGCTACGCACCTAGTGAACGATTCGACTTTCTTCGGGTTATTTCCATTTATTCCGGGACTGGTGTTATTTCCAATGACCATTATCGTTGTTTTCTTTGCATTTAATGATATTCCATACTTCCGACTAATCTCATCTAATTGATCTTAGCAAAAGTAGAGCATACGCGAAAACAATCGACAACATATTTTATAGATATTGCATTATAAAGTGTTCCCTTCTGGATTACAATAATTAAGCAATTAATATAGCGTAAAGATTCTAAAAAAGAGCTGAAAGAGAAGTGTATCTTGACTTATCACGAGTGAAAGTATACGGTGAAAACTGCAGGAGATGGAGGGAGATATGTTTAGTACTGGTGTTTTATTAACGGTAACGCCCCGATTTTGATAGAAAAAACCAAAAAGAAAAAGAAAAAAAGAATTAGATATACGTGGGTAAGTGTTTAATAAGAAAATGGTGGCCCGAGAATACCGTCGAATTCATATAATTCGAAATATACGCCGGGAATAAATAGCACATAAGTATCTTCATATTTCATTATTATGACTCGCTATTTCATCTATTTCATCCTGGCTACGCGGATAAACCAATTACAAAGTATATTTAAAACGAAGTTTTAGTTAAGACCCGTCGGATCTTGAATTAACCTGTTCTCAGCTTCATCTATATATGTATCTCTATCTATCCATCTATTCGCACTGTTCACCGTGTCGGACGAAGCGAGCAAGTTAGCCGAAAGCGTGGATTCCCTATATCGTAGTAGAAGTTTTGTCACGTAACGAGGTTGCATGTTGTATAAGTGGCTTTGTGTGAATGGTCTACGATAGCGAGATAGCGCCTATCCGCAGCTGGTGCACCTTGATTGTCACTGCAAAGTAGCACCGGGCTGAGGTAAGACTTGTAAAATTCCGCTAAAACCGAACAGAGCAACGAATGCGGTGTAATTGCGCGAATTTCCAATCTGTTCTCGTAGCCTTTGTAGAAAAACTTTTTTCTTACCGCGTCCTATTTACACACCTTGTTAATTAATCTAGTCTGAAGGCCACTACAATCCTGCCATACCGTTATTTTTTCTTTCTAGTCACGCAACGTTCCCGATTACACAGTTTTCGCGTCATTCTACCATCTCGTGAATATTATACCGTTGCAATAATCAGAATTTACGGGTTTTTTATTGCAAGAACTGACATTCCTCGGACTCTGCGATTATGCGACGAGTAATTTTTCATTTTTTTCATTTTTCAGTATTTATTCCGGGTTTCAATGATGCGCCGTCAGAAACACTCGAGATCATTCCCGCGCGATGACACGACACAAACACAAAAAATCTATTCGGGTCTCATTATGCTCGATAATGTCTACCTTAATGCCGAAGAGATCACAACAAAAGCCTAATGCTTTTGAAAGTTAGCTGCAGTTGATTTTAGGTTATCTAAACAGGTGCCGCCGAATTGGGACCCCTCCAATAAAGCTGGGAAAAAATTTCCCTCTAGGGAGCGTGAAAATTGTCTCCCAGAATAAACCCAGAGAAAGCGGAAGCAAATTCCGAGATCAGGGGGTATTCCGGAACAGAAACTGAAGAAGGCAACTTTACATTAATATACAATATATATATATATATATATATATATATATATATATATATAGACATATATAATATACATGTAAAAATGCTACCGTTCGATCACACATTTTAAAGGTAAAAATGAATCGCTGGAATACAAAATATGTTTTTTCGTTTTTATAAGTTAAAAATGATCGTTTAAATTCCTATTCCACATTCGATCTTTGTTCATATTTTTTCTTTCTTTTTGTTTCCTTTTTGTTTCCTTTTTGTTTCTTTTGGAGACACGTAAAAAAGATTGAAAAGAACCGTTAGTTAAATCGGTTATCAACAAGATGGAATAGTTTTACCGGTGATATAAGTGGCGACGCACTCTGCTTCGCTTCATTGAAATTCAGTTCGACGCGTAATTTGGCGTTTAAATTCGCGATAAATTTTAATTCTACATGAATTTCGTTACGATTTTATTGCAGAATGCAAGACGATGTTTCAGTTCGCAGTTACTTAGACTGCCGTTGGGTTAGCACAGACATCTTGAAAAGTAACTCTCTCGGTGGAACCGAAGAAGCAGATTTAGTTATCGGATATCTGTTCACGGTAATTCGTAACATATATTATTTGTTATATATACACGTATGATTTTTGTGATGCGTATTCGTGGGACGGGCAGTCTCGATGAACTCGACGGTACATGGAAAAATAGGAAATGTTGCTGCTTGCGCATAAATTTTGAAATAAACCGAACATACAAAATACGTAGACGAATATGGCCAGAGCTCTGTTTACTGAGGACGGAGTTTACAACATGTAAAAGAAGGAAGTCGTCCAGTTCTTCGTCAAGAATTCATCGATGGTGCGGCAAATAAACGTGCATGCAAAGCACAGATTTTTCTGCTGATTTGCCCGAAACATAGTGAAAAATATCTAAACTGCTAACTGGAAATCCTTCTACAAGTCATTCTTCTGCAATCCTGTTTACCTCTTCGTCCGCATCCACCGGCTAAACCGTACTATTATTTAGACTTTCCAAAACTTCGTCGTGCGATTATTTCCTCTGTTTGCCGTCTTCGAATCGGGCAGCTTCCTGCTTCGCTATATCACTACTCTATTGTGTCTGCCCCTCTTTGTTCCCTATGCCACGATGACACCATCTTGTGCGACGCTAATCATGTTCACATTCTTTCCCGTCGAAATTGCGGGTGTTGCAGTTGCAGTCCCAATGTTTGAAGGTTTGATCTTGCCTTGTCCAGCCGTTGGCATTGTGGGCTCTACTATTCCAATTGTGGCTATAATGTTCGATATCTCGTTTCTCCCGCCGGTTTTTATATACTTTACACTTTGCTTTTATAGTATTTGCGATAAACTCAGGAAACTTTTGTGTAATCGCAAACTATGTATCATGAGAGCATAAAGCATTTCACTCATAATTCCAGTACTGAACTGCTCTTAAACGTATCTATCCACGCCTAAAGTTATATAGTGATAGTAGCTTTTAATCTCCAATACCTTGTAACCTACGTGTCGTCGCGATAGCCTAGTTACTGGAGCGTTTGACTTCCGATATGGTGGTCACGGGTTCGATCCCGAGCGACGACGAACTTGTTACAAAAATTAAATTAAATAAAAATAAATAATCGCTAGTAATCACGTGGTGGCAATGGCAAACCACACCACGTACAACATCATATGCTCGCTAGGTCAGTACACAGCAGATCCACACAGGACCGCAATTGTATATGCCGCTATAAGTCAAACGACTACCAATCAGTTCCGAATGTAGTCTTGCCTGTGTACACATTCGTATTGCATATAACAATTGCCTATACCAGCGTCAGGCCCGGGCGACAGGCCGGTTGGTTCATTCACTTGTCGCATCTACTAAAAATAGCAGACCCCGCTCCGGCGGGAAAATGCTCGAGAAAAAAGACCTTGTAACCTACGTGAGCGATTCTTAGAACTCTGAATCCCACCTTTGTTTCTGTTTCTTCTTTCCTCTTTCGAAATTCTTTTAGCTTCTCTTACTTTCTACCGTATTTCTACCCATTAGTTTTTAAGTCTTTCCTCGTGTATTTTTCCTTGGCACGTACTCTTCTCATTTGCAGTTTTGAGTCTCGGGTCTTCTTTCCTTACATGAATCTTACTTACGTTGTTGTCATTACGGTCCACTATTAAGTGTCCTAGAAAAAGGGGAAACAAAAACCATTAAGACGTCACTGTTAATGTAATAGTACTTGGCGACCGCTCTGTCATATTTTCGCACAATGAAAAGTGACCCGAAATTATCTATGTATAAAACGTTAAAAGTATAATTTGTCATTATAGGTAAACGATGTATAGCGATCCACCGTTTCATGGAGAAGTCAAAGAGCTTCGTTGAAGCATCAAAAAAATAAGATTAGTAGGCTATCCTGCAACAGTTCAGCGTCTAATTTTTTCGGCGCAGTGTGATAAACAGACACCACACAAATGTAATCGAAAAAGCTACAAAACCTTATAGCGTCGATGTAACGTGATTTCCAGTTCCGAGTTAATTGCAAATACCTCCGCGTTGTTAATTTCGTCGATTGTGCAATTAATAATCCCGGAGTTGATTTGTTAAGAAATTCTATTAAAATCTTTTCTCATCGACACACCTATGTTTACGGCAAAACACACCACCTGTGTTGGAAACTATTTGAAATTCAACTTTGACGGAATTGGAAAAATTCGTGAATTTGAAACTATATTAACCGGACACTCTTCATTTCCTTTTTTTTTTTTTGTTTTTTTCTTATTTTTAAAATAAGAAAAAATCTACCGAAAAACCTTCCGAAAGTTTCCATCTTACGCGAATGATGACATTTTACTCGTCCCGTTGAATAGTGCGAGCACGCCGTAAATAAGTGTAATAGCTAACAATTGAGTAACACTCTAAAGTGACGTGTAATAGTATAATTACTCATTTATACAATTAAACGAAGCCGAAGTTGTAATTAATAAGACGCGTTTCAATCGATGTATTATTGAATTTGAGCTATTACACCGTCAAAACTTTCATAAAAAGCTCGCGACGAAACTTTTATAAAAAAAAAAAAAAAAATCCTATTAAATTTTGATCCGGAGAATATTTGCTTAGAGATTTTTACACATTTTCAGCTCCCCTTTTCGATATCGTGAACCAGTGTTCCTCCGTGAGTAATTAAAACTTAGCCGATGAACTAATAAAAATTAAAACTATTACAATCCGTGTTCTGTATTTATATAAAATTGTTGTACAACAAATCACGAAATCCGGAAATTAATCACTTAAAAAATACATATAAATGCCGACATATTTCGGAATTAATCACAAAAAATACATATAAATTCCGACATATTTCGGAGTGTGTCACATATCACATAATTAGTGTAATCATGATTAAAATGGTAAAAATTTAATGAGTAGCAAACATTAAAATAACGATATATCGATATGTTAAAAAATTTGCTACCTGGTTTTTCGTTGATGTAAACTTTGCTCTTCAGAAATCACCACAAAATGGAAGTCGCTAGGTGTCAAATCAAACGAATAAGCGCAATCCCACTGGCATTTTTATTTCTCGAAATAAAGCATTCGCCGAATGTCGACTGCAACAACTCGATGTTTACTCACCTGTTGTGTAGCGTGCCCGGTCATTTTATAATGGGAATTAAACATCCGCCACGTCGATACAATTACGTTTCGTAAAAGAACAAATGTCGGTTAACAGTCCCAGAATTCAGAGTAATCGCATTTCCATCGAAATTTTCGAAGAAGTAAGGAGCAAACGATTCCCGAACGCGGTTAATCTCGATTCTCTCTCGGATTAGTCGAAATACGGCAATTTTGCCTGTTTAAAGTCCCATTAAGCTTAAAATGCGTCTCTGAGAATGATTTTCGATGAGAGAATGAAATCCACTGCATAATGTTCAATGAGAGAGTACAGGACGCTTAGCCTGCTGTCTCCAGTTATTATTCAATCTGTTAAATCTTATAAGTGTAAAAAGAGCTTACGCATAATACAACGTAATGAATGAGACTCACTGACAAAGAGTTTACAGCAGAAAAGGTCGAACATTCAAATGAACAATATGATATCAGGGTCGCAAAGAAAGTAATTAGAAGGGGGATGAAAACCGCGAAAATGATGCAGGAAGGATACTATGATTAAAGCGAATGCGACAAATTATTATGAGAGTTCAAGTGAAGAATCAAATTAATTCTCGGTTACAGCGTAGTTTACATGACCCCGCACCAGTGTGTTCACCTTTGCTGGTATGGGTCTTTTTTAGAGGTGATTCACAACCATTACCTTCTGTAGTAGAGGTCACGGGTTCGAGACTTGTCTCGTTCCGGATCTGAATCGTTCCCAAGCTTACCCAGCCTGAAATAATTGGGTACCGGAAAATTATCTAGGGGAAAGTAAAGGCGGATCCCAAGTAGAAAGGAACTGGCCCCGGTATTCTCATCAGATCCATTAGAACCTTAAGTATACTGTGAACCTTAACTTCATAACCCTCGACTCCCTGCTAAAAGGGATGGGACCTACTTTACTTTTAATGCAAAACCAATTTACAGACCAAGCAGATTAAATTTCGTTTCCAAAACTGGTAGGACAAGCTGATGTGTTTTCATCTACATTGGAGATGTGGACTGTTGAAGTAAATAATTAAGAGTCGATTTATTACAAAACAGTATGTTAATAAGGAAGGCATTATTATTAGACTGAATGTTTTAATTGAAGCACGCCGCCGTACGTACGGTCTACAATCGAAAACGGATGTTAACTATCTTTTTCTGCTTTTGTCCGTAGGGCGACATTGAACACCTGATATTGGTACCTGATTCGGGAGCCGTGGTGAAGCAGTGCTCGAACAGCAAAACAGCTCTGATGGATCGCGACCTGTTGCAAATTCAACCTTCGGCTGTCGTGAACGAAGGACAAGGCTTCATCAGCAATCGCAGACAGAGACGTCGCCATAAAAGCAGCAAAAATTCCAGACCTGCGGAGAACGCCTCCTCGTTCAAGTACGTAACTCGAACAGAGAGAGAATATAAAATGTGCGTTCCGCTTAATCGTGGAAAGGTTTATTGCCGCTTCTTCACTGCTGCCAACTTTATGTTTCATAATCCGGGAAAGGGATACTGCCCTCATCAGTGCAGCGCATGCACGAAAGTAGGAGGCGAAAGTACGAAGATAGTCTGGCGCGCGAGCCTTGAAAAGAAACGTGATCCCGCCAGCATCGATAAAACATGTAATAATAAACACGAGAATATTCCCAGGAGTCGAAGAATAATGTACTACAAAGCGCGCGCTATGGTCATAAAGGAATATACTTTCTGTGTTTTTTGTTACGGCGTAACACGCAACCGTGTTACTGCAGCTTTCCGTCACGTTCCAACTTGCAAAGTCTTCTCATATTTTTTCTACGCTGCTGCTCATTACGTATGACTTCAGTTTTAACGCATATACACTTGTGTACGTGCGTGTGTGTGTGTTTGTAAATTGCGGTGTTTTTGTTGGTTTTTTTTTTTTTCTATTTTCTATCTTTCCAAGAAAAAAGGTAAGCCGAACAAGGCATTTCGCAGAATATATAAAAAGTGCGACCAACTCCGCGCTCTATTATAAACCTCAAACCCTACACACGCCCCCTTTTTGAGAATTCGACATAAATTGCTTCGTTTTCGCGCGTTTCTAGAAGAGGTTCCTTTACATATTTGAAACCTTCCGAATAACACACAATGATAGACACACGCGTCCACAACAACGCTGATCCGCTTAATCCTTTTAAAAGCTATTAAAACCAAAACGCGCCTTTGCAGCCCAATGATCACCGTTATCGGCGGTTTGTTCTTTTTGATACAACCGAGTTTTAAATATCGTCGTTTAAAATACTGAACAAAAGTTATGAAAACCAAAACATTCGTTCGATAAAAAGTCGATTAAATGCAACAAATTTATAATCGCGAATTTTGCCTTTTGACTTCTTTTTTTTTTTTTTCATAACATATACTAAGAGTGATGTTGAAAAAGGAAAATACATCATGGCTAACCGTTTGCGATAATATTTCTTAAGGTGCAGTCAACCATTCGCTTTTTCATTTTTCGAAAAAAAGTCTCATTCGGATATATCACTGAAGGCTGCAAATACAATGCGACGATACTAAAATACGAATCGGCAGTAGCAATGTATGCATAAAGAGAAATTCGCTTCATCAATAATAATCAGAGATACCAGAAAACCCGATTAAAACAACTCGCGAGATTGAAAAAAGATAGCAACATAAATATCACGAGCTTATAAATTATATTATATGTAGTATAATATATTTAAAAGATATGACAACTACCGCCAAATTGTACTCCACGCGATATTAACAAGTGTGTAATCATCTACCGGCCGTGTTATAATTCTTACCGGACCATCTTTCAGAGGCACATGAACTCCTCGATATATAAGTTAGACATTACGTTAATTCTAGTCTATAGCAAATACATAACGGACTATGTGTATCACTTTTCAAACATCGACTATTCATTATCGAAAGTAGTATATAAATTTAGATTTAAAATATATATATATGTATACATGGATTGTTCAAAAAAAGACCGAACTTTTGAAATTGTGTCCGAACGGTTTAAAATTTAAATTCGCGCGTCACGCTACACATGGCGACATTCTTTCGAAATAAAATGAGACGTTTACCGCATTAAGGTAGTGTGATCAGTTGGCGAATAGAGCGATCAAGTGAACACGTGCAGTCAATGTTCTGCGAAATAGTGAGAAAGCGGAAATGAAGGACTTTGTGGAGCAACGTTGCAACATTAAATTTTGAATTTAAACATCGGCAAATTTTTTTCTGAAACATGGGCATTGCTTCAGCCATAAGCAGGACAGTGTCACGAGTGGTTTACGCTTTTCAAATCGGGCAGATTATCGACACCAAGGAAAATGCAACATCAGGACGACCCTCGACGTCAACAAATGATGAAAACACTGATGTCGTTCGATCTGTGATTCGTAGAAATCGTCGTTCAACTGTGCGGGAGGTTGCAGAAGAAGTCGGGATCAGCATAGGATCGTGTCACGAAATTTTGACAAAAAAGCTTTCGCATCTCAGCAAAAATCATGACAACGCGCCATGTCACTCGTCTCTGCTTATTGGTCAATTTTTAGCCAATAATGGAACAGCCGCACTCCTCCATCCTCCCTACTCTCCAGATATATAACTCCAGCAGACTTTTTCCTATTTCCCAAACTAAAATCCACCTTGAAAGGACGTCGTTTTCGAAGTATGGAAGAAATTCAAGAGAAATCGCAGGCACAGCTCCGAGACATCAAACTAAACGAGTTCCAGATAGCATACGTACAGTGGAAAAAACGACGGGACCGATACATAGCAAGCAAGGGGGAGAACTCTGAAGGAGACAAACATGTACTCGTATAAAAATCGTAAGTATTACAAAAAAGATTTTATGACGAAAGTTCGGTTTCTTTCAAACCACTCTTGTACATATATTAAAAACGATCCTACAAATCTCGTTAGAGAGACACTTACAACCCCTATGATTAGTATTATTATTATTTTATCCTCTTCTCCGCTTTTCGCAGGCTTACGTTGTAGCTTCTCGGGCATGAACCAAAGAGAAGTACGTTATGTTTCTTTGAACATTCTGCATATATGAGTGGAGTCAATGATGACTGATTTCTGAATATCGGCTACCAGTTTTTCATAGTTTATATGTAATTCGACAGCACTTTTCCTTAAAGTTATTGGTACAACCGCCATTGTTGATATGACGAATGGTATTATCCTGACCCTATTTGGTCTGCAATTCGTTGTACCGTACAGCTTGCTAGCTCTGGGATTTCTTTAACTACTGCACTATAAGTGGCCTGTCTGTACCCAGTCATCATTGTTTCGCCCTTCGTGGTTTCATAATAACATCGCATAATCTTAATATTCATATCATAGTCCCATTTGCGACGTTTCTTCTGTAATCCCACATTAGTGGTCAATCTTGGGAAAGCACGTTCTGTAGGTGTAGCTATTGGAGATGTAAGTGGGTTGCTACTAACCGGATCGTTATTCGTCCTTCTTTGTGCATCGGCTGTATCTTTTTCAGATTGCGCAGCATTTCGGACAAGCATTTCCTCATGTCTTCCATTCTGGCATTCGGTAGACGCCCGCCTGTTCGGCATCCTACCACTGGTGGATCGCAGACTGTCACACCCAGCACCAGCTCCAGATGTGCCCTGGTGTTCCCCAGGCAGCAACCTTCTACTTTTATTCCTTGTCATCATTTCTCCATAAAGGGTAGTGCATTTTTTCCCTACTGCCAGGTTATTTTTGTGTATTCATTTGTATTTGTAGATTATTGCTTATACTCCTGCCTGTTTACTTAATTGTTTGCTGTACATTATCAGTATTGTACATATTACTGTGTGCAGATTGAGTTTTAAATCCGGGTATGGCAGAATGGGGTTTTTTTTGTCCATTCCCACCTTCCTCGTTTGTCACAATTCCCAGAGTTACTACGAAGGGCATTTGGTTACTCAACCGTTCGCTCTGGTCAAAGTGTGCAGGGGTCACCACGTGCAGGTGAGGTAGGTGTTGACACGGAGAGGCTAAGTGGAGTTTTGGGGCTCCATATGATCGCTTCCAGTGCCCTTTAACCCCCTTATTATTATTATTATTTAGTAAGCATCTCACGTGCGGGAACATTCGATAAAACCATCTTATCCAGCTTATCCAACATCGTAATTGTTCAGTGCGTTGCCTACAATCATTCCACTTGCCAGCAACGAAAACATCCTTCCTTCAGACATTTTATAGGTTTCTGTAACACTTGTAGAGAGAATAGCTTCGATTTTAATTGACAATATCACTTTTTAATTTCGGTTTGCGTAGCAACTTCTGTTACAACTTCCGTAATGCAAAATGTGTAATAATATTTTCTTATTATCCTCAGCATAAAAATGACATGGTCATTAATATACGTACGTACATACACATATATTAGCTGTTAACCGCGGCTACGCCCGCTTGGATACATTTTCTTTGATCGCTGCTACCATTTTTTTAATTTGTTCTTCAGAATTTCGTCAATCTCAAACTATTTATTTGTTCAATAAACTCTACTTATTTTTAACCATTCGCTTCTTTGGGCTTAAAATATAAATGATTAATATGTTTTTAATTAAAATTTATGTGTAAACAAAATATACGCACCATCCGCAATGAGGTATGGTTGATACACATTAATTTCAAATTCATAATTAAAGTGAATGTTTGTATAAATTAATTTCTATTATAGAAAAAAAAATTAAAAGTAAACACGTAAGAACGAAAATTAAAGTAAATAACAATTATTGAATGAATAGTTATGGCGCGTATAAAAAATATCATAAATTTAATAATTAATACATTTTCATTAGACATAAATCATTACACCAAATGTCGCATAATTAAAAAATAAGAAAATAAAAGGAAGCTGTTGCCTTTGGTAGCACAGGTACTCAGGCAGTAGTGGCAGAAATAAATAAGAAATAGTAAAGATAGAAGATAAATAAATCATTACCTGAATCGCTGGAATTTCCTTTATGTCAAAAACAGGGTTAAACCTAAACTTTAGGGGATTTAAAACAAATCGTGTGCACTTTTAGTATACCACATATAAGGAATATTAATGCAAAATCATAATCTGATAATCCATTTCTACTGAAAATATAACACTTTATGTATTTTTTGGAAAACAGTTTTTCATCACTTTCCACGCCTTCAAATTCGAATTTTCACAAAAGCGTTCTTATTTGATATCTTTATTATATACATTATATTCGTCCAAAGTTATACGTGATAATAATAATTCGTTTCGGCTGTAGCGTGATTTTTGATTTTCTCAAAAACAGTGCTTTGCCCTTTATCGCCCTATTAAAATTTTTAGAATTTAAAAAAAATTTTGCGCACTTTTAGTACACTATATGAAATATCTTCGTGCAGAATTACAATTCAGTAGACGACTCATTCGTAGCAAAAATATAACATTTTGTGTGTACTTTTTTGAAAACGAATTTTAACCCCTTTTCATTGAAGTTCGAAAGGAACCGTTCTTATTTGACATCTTCAGTACATAGGTTTATGTAAAGTTCCAATTATCTGGTGTGCAAATAGTGTCGACACTGTAGCGTGATTATTAGATTTTTTTTAAATAGCGATTTTCCGACTTAAACCCCCTTTTTCACCTTCGGAAAATTCGAATTTTACATGGCGTCAGTAGATAGAGTCGTCGTTTTACGTGTGTCAATTTTCAGCTTCGTAGATCTAGTAGTTTCAGCGGTATGTTAATAATTGTTACACCGTTCAAATATTTCCAGATTATGTGTCTCTCTGTTTGTCTGTACGCGCCAAATTTCACAAACTACCAAAACCAGTAGACAGATTGATTACCGTAAAAGGTTTTAGTGCATTATTTGAATTTCTAGTGTGATTTAACCGAGTTATGGGGGGGGGGGATTTTTGTCAATAAAGTACGAATAAAACTTTTATTATATGTAGTGAACACACTAAATAACGCGATTACACAATGGTGAATACAAAGTAAAGGTAAAAATGTAAATAAAATCATTACCGCGGTAAATGTAAATACACAAGTGTCGATCAAATTTTATTAATTTTTACCGCGAGTAAACTCGGCCGCATATGACGCCTACGCGCGAGTTGCTTGTGTGAAGAACATGGTTTTCGTGGGTGTGTGGATCGCGTGCGGGTTAGTTTAAAAATTTTAGTTGTTAATAATTCTGATTTATTCGTTATGCTTCATATATATAAAAATGTGGGCGTGAGCTGTGCTTGTGCTGTACGTGCTATACATGAGAGCTGGATTCAACATGTGGTAGGCTTAAAACTTCCGTGTATTTGCTCTCTTTACGTTACTTGAGAATTATTAAATCTCCGTAACAGGATCTAAACATACAAGCCCTGCTCGTAACTTTGGTTGTTGTGGACGCTACGTGGAGATTTAAAAAATGTATTTAATATTCGTTCTTTATTAGTTTTTACAAAGAAATAAAGATTCCTGCAACAGAATTTTTAATAGCTTTTACCAGAAATATTATTTGCGCTTCAATTTTAAATGTATATCTGTTTATTACACTTATTGTTTATGTTTATTGTACAGTAAGTAATTTTTACACCAATATAAAACAATTATTTAATTTTTATTAAATACCCGACACGTTTCGAAGGCAAAGAGCTTCGTTATTATTATAGTCCTTGCCCAATTACGAAGCTTTTTATTAAATCGTGATAGAAAAACCGAAAATCTTCAGTTGAACGTGAAAGTTACGTTTTCCTGTTGATGATTGATAAATACATTTCTTAGTAAGAGAAAGAGAGAGAGAGAAAGGCGGTATCTTTACATAAATCCATTAATTGAAAACTGCCTAACAAAAAAATAAAGATTATTCCCATTTAAAGTCCGCAGGGAAGCAAGCGAGAAAGTAGATGGACGGTTTATAGAATAAGGAAATAGCATGATGAAAACGTAATGATCAAAAAGCAGTAAAAAAAAACGAATGAAATCAAAATATGATTTTCAAAAATTGAGTTCAGTTGACTCCAATAAGTTCAGCAAAAAGGATGAAGTTGCGCGAAACAACTTTACAACGTAGACGTAATATTAAACTACCGCTCAATCGAAATTATTTATTACGCAGAAACGTTACATTATAAATGATTTTTCATAAAAACATCTTTTAATATTTTTTCTTTTTTTGATTGCACAATGTAGTAAATGTTCCATAAAGAAATATACTGACCTTTCGTTGGTCGCTCGGTGAGGCAATCCCGCCATGTAAAATTTACTGCCCGTTGCCGGAATTTTGTAGCAGTTATAACTTTTTAGAAGATAGTTGGATAGCAACATAATAAATTCAAAAAAATCAGTTACGTTATTAAATTGAAATTTCTTTATTTAACGAGATTTTAAATTATCATTTTTAAAATTATTAATTAATTAATAGGTATTAAAAAATACTTATTATTATAATTATTTTTCTGCATATTTGGCAACGTTGCAAACTAAATTTTACCTACGACAGTGGGGTCGCATTGTGAAGGAATCCCCGCGATTTCACGATCTACTCGTAATAAAAACTTATTATAAAAACGAAACTAAACTAATTACAACTCTATACAGAGATATTTTAGATCGACTTATGACACATTTCAATACACGAATAGAGGTAAACTATTTTATGTCAATTATAAGTAACAAAAAAAAAAAACGGGGATTCTCTCATAGCGCGACACACGATTAAATATTACAGCGAAATTAATGCAGAATCCCCTTTTACCATGATGAGTTTTAATCGTTACTGCCGGAAATATTATTTATATTCAAATCTTAAACACCCTTACCAACTATACGATTTTTTTGCTTTATGGAATTTATATAAAATTTACTTTATTACATTAGTAATATTTCAAAAAAAAAAAAAAAAAAAAAAAGGGAAAACTAAATAGAGGAAATATCTTCAGTGAAAATACAAAGCGTTCACCATATAAAAAAAAGAGAAAAAAAATTAAAGGTAAATGAAACCGCGAGCAAACAGCTAATGGATAAGTAAATAAGTCTCACTTATAGAAAATAAGTGGATGAATAATGAGAATAAAAAACAGATGATTACAACGAAAAAAGCTAAGAACCTCCATAAATAGCATTCGGTTGACTCTCTAATGTATACTTTTTGCAACAGACACGCACACATTTTGAAAAGTAGCATAAAATAAAATAAAAATATAAAAAGTGTTTGCTATAACATATATTCGAGATAAAACAAAATTTTTTTCTATTATTTTTGTAGAATTTTATTATACAAATTTCTGTTTATGTTTCTTTAACGCGCGACGACTTCGATATATTTGCGCGATCACGTTTTACTGTCCAAAAATATCTCAGCGCAGGTTTTTTAACACGACTTGAATACCCCATCTAGTGTTGACTAACGCACATAACATATCGAATTCGAACATTTCGATTTTCTTGTAAAATTTAATTTATTTTAAATCCGAATGCGATGTAAAACGATCTATATTTCGTTTCGGCAAAGTTCGTGATGTATCGATTGATTTGTTCATCGAGGATCTTAAACTGCTCTTCTGAGATGCCAATAATATCCGAAGGTTATAGAAAAACGTATTTTTGGAAATTCCTTTTAGCCGATTATTAAATTTTGGGCTCTACTCTTCCGTCTTCTGTCAATTTATACGGTTCCTACTGCGTCAGAGTTAAGCCAGTTATTCGTAAACCTAAACTATAATGGATTCCGATTCGACCACTGCAGCTCTGCATGTCGGAGTAAATCTGCTCTTTTCGCCCTGTCCTTCTTCTTCTGAATGCTTATCATCCAATGTAATGCAGCGAAAATCATTCTACTCTTCCACCCTTTCTGTTGAATAGAAAAATACATAAGATCATGATACCTCCAAAGTGTTTCATACTGCGAAGCTAAGTCAGTTAAGGGAAGCTGGCCTTCCGGGCTTTCAGCTTTGCCGTGACATTTCTAACCCTAAATGATTTGCATTAAAACACGGGATTCTTTTTAATATCTTTAAAAAGAATCAACAAAATGATTCCAGTAGTTTCTCCTCTTCGAATATTAGACTGCCTTCCCAGAAACATCACATTCCCAACCGAAATCATAAAATCCTCGTAATAAATACTATTCCAAATTAATCCCGTTAATTCACACGATAGCCTAGTTGCTAGATTGACTTCCGTTACGGAGGTCACGGGGTCGATCCCGGGCGACGACCGAACTTATTACAAAGAATTAAACTTAAAATATTCGCTAATAATCACAAGTGGAAGGCAATGGCAAACCACCACGTATAATATGCGCGCTAGGTCAGTACACGGCAGACATAAATAGGACACTACATTTGTATAACGGTATAAATCAAACGACTACTAATCAGTTCCAGTCTTGCGTTTGTCTATACATTCGTATATAAACAATTGCCCGGTACACAACCTATATCTGCACAGCTGAAAGTGTGCTATGTAGCGTACGGCAACTAAAGAAGAATGCCGGCTGTAAAGGTGTCCGGTCAGTTGTTGCTGACCAATCGAATAATCTGTCTGAGAGTTCATCTTCCACTACTAAAATATTGGTAGGCTTCGAACTGTTAATAGTTTCTTCCGAACCCCCATATTCCTTCCTTCCGAAAATGGCTTAATTTCTACCTTATCATCTACTATCAGTAAATTATCCCTAATTCGGACGATAAAATATCAGCTTTATATCAAATTTCGCAGGTCTTAATTACTCAATATTTTCTCTAATTTTCCTTTTCCATTTCTCGTTACATTAATACGTGTTGTCATTTCTTTTTTGTTGCCCCTCTCCTTTACCGGGATATTTCTTTTCTGCTTATCTTATTGCTTTCAGTCGTTCTTTTCTACGTCCTTAGCTTCTCTATTTTTATCTATTAAAGATTCTTAAAAATGGTTAGATAAATTAGCTGCTAATGTAGTTCTCTCTTCAGTACCAATTTTGATTTCGTAAAAGTTTTTACTTTTTCTCTCTCAGCGTCTTCCGTTAGTGTTGCTTGCCTCCCCTCTAATTAATAAAGTTTGAATAATTAAGCCAACCACGGTAGTATAATTGATTGGCTAATGGTGTTTCGTTCGCGGGCAACTCGTTTCGAATTCCACTATCGAAATTAACACAATATTATCATTAAGCTGAGTTAATATTTATAAAAGAAAAAACAAGAAAAAAAACTAGAAAAAAAACGTGGCTTTCTTTTTTTCAACTACAAGATAATAGAATAAACCTCTTAATATAAAAGTTTAAAAAATATATATATATATATATATATATATATTATTGGAAAAAAAACCAAACGTAAGAAGATGGCTTTTCTTTGTTTTGGCCTGTGCGCGAAAATAAAAATTATTCCAATTCATCGTTCATTTTTATTTAATAGCGAGTTGTGAACCGCGGAGAAAACAATAGCTGATTTCGGTAGACATGAAATTCCATACAACAAACTCGCTAAAACGCAGAATGTACGAATAGAGAGTACTTCACCACCAACTGCTAACACAATTTTGATCAGATCGTTCTATATCGCAATTAATTAGATTGAACATGTACGTTGTATAGTGATTTCATTAAAGTGCGCTGCGATAAATAGAATTTCTCCGACTGAAGAAAGCTGAAGAAGCGTCAAACGAAGAAATAATAAGGCTTTAAAATAAGCCGATTAACTAATATAATAAAAATCCGCATGAAAAGTTAAAAGTGTGCACGAAATTTTGGCGCGAATTTTTCAGTTGCCAAATTAACAAAATTAATTTATCGCCGTTACTTTGGCTACTGTTTGGAATTCTTTCAAGCAGTGCGGGAAAGAGATGCTTTCTAGGTGCGCATTAGCATATAAGCGTGTGGTATGCCACCGTCGGAGCTGGATGTTGTTGTTGACATTTTACTCCATATAATATGGAAAAATATAGCATCAGCAGCAGCAGCTGGTGAAAAATGCTGAAGATGAAGCGGTGTAGGATGTGTGGAGCGGATGAGGTGGGAAAGGTGGAAGCGGTGTGGTTTTAATGAAGGTATAAAGTTGATAAACGAATTCGGAATTTAATTAATTTTATTTAGCGGCCCTCGACTTTCGTCAGCTAGATTAACAAGCGCGCAGCTTTTCGCGCCTTTTTATAAACCGCAATCCCCATTTGCAAATTAACTTGGCAGCCCGCTCCAAGCGAACGCCATTTTATTCCGCTTATAACTGAGATGACAAATGGCTACACGCACACGCCGCCCGACGTTAACATCTTATTTTCTACGTGTCCGCTGATCGTTTTTCTCTCGTTCGACATTGTCGTCATCAGTTTTTTCGACGAGCTGTCGCCGAGAAAGAAAATTGATTTAGAAAATTGATTTAAACGTGGATTTTGGCCGATTAAAAATTTTCCCGACACCACACATTCAATCAATTTCATCGTACTAATTCGAAAGATGACTTTGCATATACGAAAGACGAGCAACACTGAAAATGGCAGTAAATAAATTAATTCTATGTGATACGCTTTTGAATACGATTAATGCGTTTGATTTAATTTACATGAGAAAAAAAAATCAAATAAAAATATTTATATATATATGGTAACACTGCAAACCTGAAACTCCAGAAGATTAACCTTCTATCGATAGACAATTTCATTAGTTTTCCAGTTTTATTGTATCTTTCAAATTCGAGTTCATGTTGTTTGTCATGATTATGGAGCTTAGAGCAGAGTTTCGGCGCAAAACTACTCGGCGAGTCTGCGAAGAAAACGTTTGATGACGTAATTAAAGTGTCCGATTATAAATGTAAACAATTAAAAAATATTAACATCACCATTACTGATGTTATACTTTTTGTTAAACGAACGACATATATGTACATTCAACAATTCACAAATGAATATAGAACATAATCTAGATTGTAAAAAGATTATTGTTTGGAACTAATAATTAAAGAAAAGCGTAAGCGAAATGCGATATTGCTTAATGGATAGTTTTGCTTCCTTATCAATATTTTTTTTTTTTTTTTTTTTTTGTGTGTAATATACTCGTTGGCCATGTATAACTGCCAGGGTCATTACGGCACAACGAGTATCGGATTTATTACAATTTGTTTATTAAATTATTTCTGTTCAGGAAGATTAGCATTGTCTGAACCTGTTCTGGACGGTTATCTAAAAGAAGGTGTAGTGGTTCGTCCTTGATTCTTGCTAAGTTTTGACATTGTTTCAGGATGTGTTCCACCGAAGGTAGCACTGCTGCATTACAGAATGGGCAGGAAATCGGTGGAGGGGCTCCCTGGAGGACATGGTTGTGAGATATCGATGTGTGTCCCAATCTCAACCTGTTAAGGGCAGAGAATTCTTTTTTGGACATTTGGATCGGTGGCCACCAAGGATCAACATTTGGTTTAATATTCCTTAGGAAAGTTGCATGTTGGGACCAGGATGAGATCCAATGTTCTTTCATATTTTTGTGGAAGAAGGGAGTGATTTCTGGTGATGGGACATTGGGTGGCATAGGGACAGACAACATTGACTTGGCGGCCCGGTCTACACATTCGTTTCCGGGTATTCCAACATGTGCCGGCACCCACAAGAAGCCTACTTGTATCCCCTCTTGGGTAAGGCGATGTGCTGTAGATCTTATTTTATAGACTAATGAACTGGTTATAGTAAGTGACTGAATAGTTTGAAGGGAGGCCAGTGAATCTGTGATAATTATGTATTGTTTGTTCTCAGATTTACAACACGCACATGCTTCCAATCCAAAGAGAATTCCGTATAGCTCGGCTTCTAATGCGGAGCTGTCATCATGTAGCCTCACTGCTTCGGCTTCACCTGAGATTAGGTAGGCACATGCTGTGGGAGTGGACAGTGTGCCAGCGACATTTGCTTTAGCTCCATCTGTATAAACGTGTGTATCATGTGTGTAAGTTTGTATTTTTTCGATACTTTTTTGGCGAGCTGTATATTGGTCCTCGTTAGATGTACGGTGGATAAAGAGTGATAAGTCTACCATCAATGGGAGGTATTCCCATGGTGGTTCTTTTGGAAACAGGAGGAGATCCGGATTGTATTTGATGTTTTTCTCAGTCAAAAAATTTAGAATATTAGGTATTGGATCATTTTGAAAGGCTGGAGGAGGAATGACAGTGCTCCTCGAAGAGAAGTGATATTGTTGGTACCAGTATAGATGATCACGGGAGGTGTAGAAGTCAAATATATAGGATAATGGCGGAATTCCTGATAGCACACAGACACCCTGCGTGGGAGATGTTCGATGCGCCCCAAGGATGGACCGTAAGGCAGCGTGATGGATTGATTCAAGTGATTTTATGAGCTGCTTACTAGCCGAATAGAACACCTGGCAGCCGTAGGTTAATCTGCTTAGAATAAGTGATCTGTATACAGATAGAAGTAGTTTTGGATTATTGTTATATTTATGATGTAATAAACATTTTAGGATAGCTATGATTTTATTACATTTGCGTTTGAGTTCTTTAATATGAGGAGACCATGTCAGATGAGAGTCAAATGTTAGACCCAAGAATTTAGCTGAGGATGTGACTGGAAGAGGAAGTCCATTTAGGGTAAGGGAAAAATCATGGTTTGGGTTTACCCGACGACTTTTCTGGAATTTTACACAAGAAGTTTTATTTAAGGAGAAAGTAAGGCCGTTACTTTCGGTCCACGGATATAACCTATTGATTGTGGATTGTAGTATAGATTTGGCGTTGGAAGGAAAGTTTGATGCTAAGGATATATTGAGGTCGTCTATAAACAATCGGGATGTTACCGGCGGCTGTATGCAGTCCGCCACATCATTTATGTATAGGATAAAGAGTGTTACACTTAGAGGAGAGCCTTGAGGAATACCATTCTCTATTAGGACAGGAGAGGATACAGTTGAGCCAATTTTTACTTAAATGTGTCTGTTTGACAAATAATTCATTATATAGTTGCCCATATTGCCTTTTATATTGGCGTTCTTCAGCTTTGTAAGCACTTTATATCGCCATATCCGGTCGAATGCTTTCTCTATGTCAAAAAAGACAGTATAGAGAGCTTGTGACCTCTTTTGGGCTTCAAGTATTTGTCTTTTTAGGCTCAGGAGATGTAACATTGGGGATTTTGATTTGCGACCTCCAATTTGTATTGGGGAGAGAACGTTTGAAGATTCTAGGAAAGAGGATAGTCGTCTGTTCACCATTTTTTCCATGATTTTGGAGAGTGAAGATAGTAAGGAGATAGGTCTGTAATTTTGAGGAATGAAGGTTTCTTTATTAGGTTTGAGGATAGGAATAATTAAAGCTGCTTTCCAGGATTTTGGGATGGAGGAAGTTGTCCAAATTTTTGTTGTATACGTCAAGGAGTAGTTGTTTAGCTAGATTAGGTAGGTATCTGATCATGAATGGATGAATGGAGTCGGCTCCAGGTGCACTGTTTTTTAGCTTTTTATCGAGCTGGTAATTTAGCTCAGATATTGAAAAAGGATCATTGTATTTTTCTTTTTGATCTGGAGGAAAGGATATTTTTTGCTCCTCTAGTCTCAATTTGTGTTCTAGGAAGGAATCGGTGTAGGATGCTGAGGAAGATACTTTAGCGAAATGTTGCGCAAAGGCATCTGCCACTTCTTTGGTGTCTGTGAGCAGGACATTGTTAATGAGTAAGGAAGGGGTAGTTGGAGGACGATAGTTACCACACAGCGACTTGATTCTTCTCCAAACCATCGTCGCAGGCATATCTTTTGAGATAGATGATACAAATGCTGTCCAGCACTCCTGTTTTCTCATTTTGATGAGTAGCCTGGCTCGAGCTCTAAATCTTCTGAATTCAATCAGGTCTGTAAGCGACTTCGTTGTTTTATACTTCCTCAATGCTCGTTTCCGTTGTGCGATCGCCATTTTGATTTCGGGGCACCACCATGGTACTCGCTTTTTCCGAGGAGCTGTTGTTGTTTTCGGTATTGTTGCTGTCGCTGCTTCATTCATCGCGTTGATGAGAATTTTCAGATTTTCCTCTACCGATTCCGTTTGAATTTTAGGGATAGTAACCTTTGTTTTGTAACCGTTCCAATCTGCTTTATGGAATGCAAATTTTTTTGTTACCTGGGCTGAGTGCACTTTTTGCGACAGGTGGGGAAAGTGTATGAAAATAAGGAAATGGTCACTTGAACACAGATCACCATGTACATCTATGTTCAAGTAAGGAAATAGTGAAACGGATGCAAATGCTAAATCTATTATTGAAAAAGTGTTATGAGTTGTGTTGAAATGTGTATGTGATGGAGGAGGGAGGAGTACCAGGTCACTTATTGATGATCTGTAGCAATAAAGTTTTAAGTCGTAGCAGAGTAAGATTATATATGTCGGTGTTTTGTGTTCGCTGGTTTTGTTCGCTTTATAGTTTTTGACTTTTATTCGTTATCGTTTACTTCATTTTTATTGATTTCCTTCTTTTATTTTTCTTCTATTCAAATTCATCCAGTTCTTGTTTTCGTTATTTCCTCTAATTAATTCGTTTTAACTCCTTTCTCCTTATTTGCTTTTACTTATTTGAAATAGCCCTTTTTAGAGCTTCCATTCGATTTTGTTGCGTAATCGCGTGTTAAATTGTCTAAATAACCCTTTTTGGGAATCGCTAAATTTATTTAACCGCATTTTTCGGATTTAGTGTTACTTGCTTAATCGAAGCGATGAACCTATTTTTTCGTATCGCGAACTTCCGTTTTCGTTTGTTCGTTTTGTCAAATAAACAACTTTATTCAACGAAGTTATATTCTCGTATTCAGTTTTAACA
Source organism: Icerya purchasi (assembly GCA_039619475.1). NCBI lineage: Eukaryota > Metazoa > Arthropoda > Insecta > Hemiptera > Monophlebidae > Icerya > Icerya purchasi. The sequence goes on along the minus strand of CM077116.1, from coordinate 335,665,865 downwards.
GCAACAATTATGTTATATAATTTTTGTGAATTGTTGAATGTATATGTCGGTCGTGTAACAAAAAATATAACATCAGTAATGTTAATGGTCACTTTTTTCAATTATTTACATTTATAATATAGTGCGGTTTACGACGGAAAAATACACTTATAACGTGTTCGGTGATGAAGTCTCGTGTTCAAGTATTCCAATGTGGTATCGTCATCTATCTCACTCGATTTCGAGTATGAGTTATCCACTAATTCGGAGGAGAATTAGCCGATGTCGTATCTAAAAACGGTCGACGGAAGTAATGAGAAGGCCAATTGAAGTTCGAACTGACAACGACGTGCAACGTGTATTGGCGGCTAACCAAATGTTGGCAGGTCAACTGACCATTGACCGAAAAACAATTGGAAAGATTTTAGTTAAAAACTTGGCCATCAAAAAAAAAAAATAATAACTCTGAAAAACCTTTCGGAGCGATAAAAACATGAGCGAATGTCCGTAGCGCAGGCTTGTCCTGAACAGGTTGAATCTAACTATTCTAGATCGCGTAATTATCGGCAATGAAACTTGGTTTTTTCACTATGATTCGCAAACAAAAAGTCAACAGTGGCTGTGTCTTGGCTCAGCAAGACCAAAAAAAAAAAAAAAGAAAAAAAAGAAAAAAAAAGCAAAAATGGACCATTCAAAATTCAAAACAATGATAATTTGTTTTTTCCGGTAGTAAAGCGACATTGCACATGGCCATCTCGACAGACTATCAACACGCATTTCTACCTCGAAATCCTCGAACGGTTGCGCAAAAAAAGTCATTTTTCATGACGCCATTGCGTTTTTGTGTGACACAATTTATGACCTCGAAGGATATTTCGGTGTTGTCCGAACCTTAGATATGTCACCGTGCGATTTTTTTCTGCTCTCTCGAGTAGTCGTGAAAGAAACGCATTTTGAGTGTCGGTAGCTGGGGCATTTAACCTGTCTGTGACAAGGGTACTCGAAGAAGTGCCTGTTGAAACTTTCCCAGAAACGTTATGAAAACTGGAAAAAGCACCGGAATCAGTACGTATATATGTAGCTACAAAAAGAGGTGAGTATTTTGAAAGGCATCGTATTAATGTAGGTTAATTTTTAAATAGACATGCTTTTTACAATCAGTCTCATTACTAAGGGAATGTAGATTCGAATATTAATATGAAACTCTCGAAATGCGATTTACTACAAGCTCATGCATTTGAATCCTGATACCCAGAGCTTTATATGCAGTACCGAAAGTAGCATCATTTTAAAATAGTCTGTCTGCATTAAACTAAAAATTGAAAAATAAAATGGCTGTTTAAAATACCGACTTCCGGATTTACCGTTAAGAGTTTTTAATAAAAATAAAAAGTAAAATGTAATTATTCGGTAAAACATAATATATCACATTACTTTAAAACGCACCTCGAAGTAAAGATATTATGATATATTCTATATTATTATACACTTCTATAGATTGTGTCACAAACTGCGCATGACTTTTTCCATTTTTTACTTCATAATCATTATGCGCTCTACATCGCAATGCGTGCCAATCTTACTTCACTTTTTAAATTTTAAGAAATAACTATATTAATTTTTTTCCAATACCTTTTTTCGTCCTATTCAAAAATCCTTGGATCGAATTTACACGAAAACTTAAATTTAACTACGCAGCTAAATGACGCGAAAATAAATAGCAAAATACATATCAGCGAGAAATGGGGGGGGGGGAGCGAAAAACATTTGTTTAAAAAGTTTTTTTTTCTTCCTTTTTTCGATTTTCCATATTTGAAAACGTAAATGTGAATATCATAAAATTTCCAATTTCGATTTCAGAGTGATTACAGTAACTTTCCCATCGGGAAGACAATAATAAATATTCCTTTATTTTCATTTTCGTATGTAATAAATGTGCCAAGATGAAAGCCCGCTATTTTTTTATGTCATACGAATCGGTAAAACTGACTTTTCCTTACTGCAATAAATTAAAATGGCCTATCGGCTACATTTGTTTTATCGTTCCCGGTGTGTAAAATCACGAACCATGTTCGCTATTTTTTATACGTTCCGGCTGATTATACCAAAAAACGATTATTTTATTACCGCGCTAAACATAAACCTATTATTATTATATATATATATATATATATATATATATATATATATATATATGTATATGTAAAAAAATTATAATGTCTTTCCGCATGTTCGTATACCAGGACAATCTCGAAAGTTACTGTTCGGATTTTGATGCAGTTTTCATAATTAATTAGGATAATTTCTGTAAAAAATTTAATTCTTAATTTATCGCGCTATAATGCGAGCGAAAATAGCGTTTGTTTTAATCAGTACTGTATTATACAAAAGAAAAAAAAAAAAATAAATAAAATAAAACATTACACGTTTGTAGAAATATAAATAAAATTATTTATTTTCGAATAAAACGCGGTTATTCTCACTGATAACGGTAACGAGCTGTAAGGTTTATTAAGTAACAATTTAGAACAATATTTCGGGGTATAATATCTTACGTTAAATTACACTAAAAAGGGAGAAAAAAGTGTATAGATTTTTTCAGAACATTCAAAAAAAGGTATGTTAACTTATTTCAAACAAAAAAATAAAAAAAAAAATAGTTTTCGGAATAAACAAATACCGATTTCAAGATTTACTTTAAAAATTTAATAAAAAGTCACCAAAAGGTAAAAAAAAAACGAAATTATTTCATAAGAAATATAATTTATTTTTTAAAGAAATATACATATATGTAAGGGGATATTATATGATAATACCTAAACAACATTAATTTTTTTGGAGTCAGCGCCAAATTTAAATTTCAATAATTTTAATGGTCATTTTTTTTCTTATACGGCAAGTGTATATCGGAAATATGAGGAGGATTGAATGCAGTTATTAGTTACTGCTAAAAATCTGAATTTAGTGCTGTCTCCGAAAGATTAATGTAGTTTAAATAATGCTATTTTTATTGTTTAATGCATTTTTATTACACACTTTTTCTTAAAGGTATTTAAACAAAAAAAACCAAAAAAAAAACTACTTAATTTTACCATTTCTATCGTAGATATTTTTAAGTGATAATACGAATAAACTAACTATTAAGATGATCCTACTTTCGGTACTGCAAGTACAAAGATGTACAGCCCATCCCGGACGATTCGAGCAAAGAGGGTGGTGGTGGCCGTGGTGCACCGCACGAGATCTCGGACCGCTTATCTGTGACCGGTCTTGAGGGGTATGAGCCTAACACGTCGTGCCTTTGAGGACCCGGATCCATCCTAAAAAAATGATACTCATGAATGTAAATGAAAATTTTGAAGAAGACCGTAAAGAAAATATTAAAAATCTTAATAACTTTAAAGAAGGCATTAATAATAAATTCGAACGAAATAATAATAAATTAGAAGAGAAAATAAAAACAATATTAACGACAGAAATCTAAATGACAAACTAGAAGAGTTAAATAAAAATAATTTAATATTAAATAAAAAGTTCGATGTCTCCAGGAAGTTATAAGATTGAAGCGGAATTATGCAAATATAAAATGGGAATTAAAGCGAAGCTAACCAGTCACTCGATAATAAAATTTCCCAAGTTTGGGGGAAAAATAACCGATAAATTAAAAGACGTAGAAGATGGTTTTCAGTTCTCGGTGGAACAGATGCCGAACAGGAAGGTAGGGGATAAGGAGCTGGTTGAGCTCAACACTAATTGTAAGTATGCGGACGATGATGGGAAGCGAGAGCAGAGTTACTAGGAAAAGGGACGTAACCTTATAATCATGAAGGTAAATAATATACTATCAATAAAAACAATAATTATGACAATAACAATTTTAATGTTAAGGACATAAATAATAATAGCAGTAGGGTTGATAATTATAACGATAACCGTAATTTTAATAATGATAGCGACGGTAGTAAAACTAGCAATAATTTCGAGGATAGTAATAATAAAGAATAGCTGAGACGAACAACATTAAAAAAAGTCGAAAAATAAACTTAAGGGAGAAACGGAAAAGCCGAAATAAACAAACATCATGTAAAAGTAAATAAAATATTAAGATTGATTAGGGCAAAACGTGCTGTTATGAATACAAAAGAAAAGGATAATTAAACCGACGACGGCGACAGGTAGAAAAACTAAAAATAAAGTTAAAATAACTTAAACCGGATTTAATAATTTAACGCCGGTAAAGGTAAAAAAACACTTAATTAAGTAAATAATAATGACACTGCTCCCATTGCGGTTTTTGGGTCGTAGAAATATCAGCGGAAATGATGAATAAATAAAAGAGTCGTGCCGAATTTTCCCGGATTACGACGTGCCAAACCAAGTGAAAAGACTAACGCGCAGGAGTAATAAAATAAATTTTAATTATAAACTCGTCCGTCCGAGTCGGAGAAGAAATAAATGTAAATATTATTACTTGTCTAGTCACATAAAATCTGAGGCATTCTAGTCTCACCTAGAAAAAATTTAAATTAATAATTCAAATAAGTATTATAAGTCCCCCCCCCCCCCGTATTCGAGTGTGTGTAACTGGTTTTCCAGTGAGCAGTATGACAGGTGCCCTGCGTTCTGAGTTGCTTCGATAGAAAGGTTAATATGTCGTGTGCCGGTGTCGTTTGTTTAGGTTTCGATGTTGTAGGTTTTCGAAAATTTTCCGTCCCAGTTCATTGATTCTTACGTGCAATATTTAGACAATAGCGTTGAATTTTGCTCCAAAAAACTTCCGACAGCGTAGAATGTGTATTTTCGTTTGGTCAGTTCCCGCTTGCTCGAACCATTTTACTCACAAGGAAAGTACACGAGTTGTCAGACGCCGATTTTGACGAAATTTTGATATATTGTAGAGTCTAAAAAAATATTCGACACGTGTTTTTTTTTAATCGGCCCATATGACGTTTCAAGGGGTGAAAACTACCCCTAAAGTTTACCCCCGAAAATCGTTTTTCCTAAATATCTACTCTATATTATTTTATGAAACGAAATGGAAATTATGTCTAGTACAAAGGACAAGTAATCCGCAGTAATTTAAGCGGTAGAGTTGCATCCTCTATTTTCTAAAGGGGCGAAAACACTATTTTTTGTCATAATTATGGAATAAAACATTATAAAATAATACAAAAAAAAAAAATAAGAAAAACATTTTCCAACAAACACAATTAAAAAATAAAGTTGACGTGTTTCGGCATTTTCATGAATTTTACCCTTAAAGGGGCTAAAGCACCCCTTACAAGAAACATCAATAAATACATGTGTATCAAGAAATCCAATTTTGTAAAAAATTTGTATGGAAGTGTTTTTGAGGTCGCTGATTACTTAACTGTCATCAGATTTTATTAATTCAAAATGGCGGATCCAATATACCGGACAAAAAGTGAAAAAAGCATTAATTTTAATGACAAATTGTATACGAGGATTTTTGAGGATTACGAATCTGTTATCAATTTTTGAAAATTCAAATTATCCTGTGTTTTATAACCATACAGCCCGAAACCCCTAAAACCCAGACAAGCATTCAGCATGTGTTTTTTTAAACCAACAAACCCCAAACTCCTAGACCCCAGTCAGGCCGAAGGCCCGTGTTTTTAAACCGATAAAACCCAAACTCCCAAATCCCAGACAGATTATTTTGAGTAAAGTTATAACGAGCAAAATGAACACCACTTTCCTGGACGAGCCAATGTTAAGAGTTATAGATGTTTATTTTTAAAAATGTTCATTGTTATATGTGAGATTCCCGCAGATTTATTAAGCATGATAGCAGTACGACTTATATCTACAATAGTATTAATATACTGTTTACTGTTTATTGATTGTGAGAATTAGTAATAAATGTTTTGATTTACTCATTGAATGTAATTCTCCTAATGTATAAGGGTTCATTTTAACAAAAAAAAAAAAAATTATTACATTACTAATTAACTTTGGCCACTTCTTAATTTATTTTTGCTATTATTTTCGTAAAATGAGTATGATTCCCGTTAATAAATAGATAAATAAATAAATACATAAGTTGAACCGTACCGATAATTGTTTAAATAAGTAAATTATAAGAACGGTTTTCTGGTATACCACAATGAATAGGCTTTTCGTCTGCCTACAGTTCAGGAGCTGTGCGATTTTAATCATAGGCAATCGGCCTGTCTGATGTTTATAGGTTTGAAGCTGTATGGTTATAACGCACAGGCCTCTGGCCTGTCTGAGGTTTAGGAGTTTGGGGTTTGTTGGTTTAAAAAAATACAGGCTGAATGCCTGTCTGGGTTTTAGGGGTTTCGGGCTGTATGGTTATAAAACACAGGATAATTTGAATTTTCAAAAATTGATAACAGATTAGTAATCCTCAAAAATCCTCGTATACAATTTGTCATTAAAATTAATACTTTTTTCACTTTTTGTCCGGTATATTGGATCCGCCATTTTGAATTAATAAAATCTGATGACAGTTAAGTAATCAGCGACCTCAAAAACACTTCCATACAAATTTTTTACAAAATTGGATTTCTTGATACACATGTATTTATTGATGTTTCTTGTAAGGGGTGCTTTAGCCCCTTTAAGGGTAAAATTCATGAAAATGCCGAAACACGTCAACTTTATTTTTTAATTGTGTTTGTTGGAAAATGTTTTTCTTATTTTTTTTTTTTGTATTATTTTATAATGTTTTATTCCATAATTATGACAAAAAATAGTGTTTTCGCCCCTTTAGAAAATAGAGGATGCAACTCTACCGCTTAAATTACTGCGGATTACTTGTCCTTTGTACTAGACATAATTTCCATTTCGTTTCATAAAATAATATAGAGTAGATATTTAGGAAAAACGATTTTCGGGGGTAAACTTTAGGGGTAGTTTTCACCCCTTGAAACGTCATATGGGCCGATTAAAAAAAAACACGTGTCGAATATTTTTTTAGACTCTACAATATATCAAAATTTCGTCAAAATCGGCGTCTGACAACTCGTGTACTTTCCTTGTCAGATATTCCCCTATACTCATATTTTATTTATCTAGTCATCCGAGTATTGTAGGCTATAATATATCAGCTCTAGTCAGGTTATTGGGGCTGGTTATTCATGATTTGTGTATCTGCTTGTATTTTCTAGTCTATTCTCGTTGGTTATGTTTCAGCACGTTTGGACGAGTTTGGGCGTTGGTTTTCACTGTAGTTAAGATCCTTGAGACATTTGGTAGAGGGTGTTTTTCGTGTGTAAGCGAATTTGCTGCCGGCTGCCCGAGAAGTTTTGTTTATGTTTACATTTGGCACGTTTAAGGCAATGAGTATTCGATTTGCGAGAATGAGCTCGGTTTGCTTCTACATATTTGAGATTTACGACTTCAGTCATATATAAATATCGAAAATGTTGATTTCCTCCGTCCGCTAAAGTGAAATTTCTATGTCTTTTTTTTTTTTTTTTTTTCATCTTAAGGCAATAATATAAATGTAAGTTCACCGATTTATTGTTTAAAATTGTGTCGACGATTTTAACTAATAACAAAAAAATACAGTTTTGGTCATTTAAAAATTCGCAAAATAATTCTACACGATTGAAAATAATAATGTTTTCATTTAAATCACGACAAAAGTTACAGAGAGTCTAAAAAGTGAATTTTCAGTGTTTTGATACAATCCGTATACACACACCCACACACACATACACATGTATATATCGCTTGTTTTTCTAACTTGACTGCATGCATAGCGTGTTCATCTTGATATGCATTGAAAATGAATGAAAATAATTCAACATTATTATCGCCTTTTTTGCAGGAATATTGCCGGTAGTACGTTAATCATCGATGATTTAGAAGATGACGATGATGATACAGACGAAGGAAGCGGATATCAAGAAATTGCAGGTAATTTTCGCTAGAAGTGGTAAAACAGGTGTTATTTAAGGCATCTGTGTAAAAATAAATTTTACCATAAAACGATTCATCGCTAAGTAAATGAATTATGAAATTTTAACAATTTTTGTATTACACGGTGGTCAGCACGCATTATTATCATTCCTAAACTTCAACGAATGACAAATATTAAAACGTCAATCTCGAATTAATCGGATTCCTTAAAAAAACTTTTCTCTCTCATTCCGTTGTGGTAATATCGGACTTTCTGGTGTGTCATATGATTCCCTTTAAAAGAAAATGTATGTCAATAATAACTGAATAATAAACAATTATAACAAACAATATAAGAACAGAAAATAAATTTCTTACTTAGTAACGTTTTCGGGCATAACTCATCAAGTGAATTGTGTTTTAGCTGATAATGGGTTATGCCCGAAAACGTTACTAAGTAAGAAATTTATTTTCTGTTCTTATATTGTTTGTTATAATTATTTATTATTCAGTTATTATTTAACTTATTATATTAATAAACCGGAATGGAAAAATATTCTTAATTAAGAAAATATATGTGTATTTTATTTTGGTATCTCATCTGAAACTGCGTTGAATTCTTTAAAACATTTTTCTAGTAATGCCCAATGCTTTCGACGCTTACTAACGTTCACCATGTTTGTAGATGTTGAGTGGTCGGAATGGAGTGCATGTAATGCTTCGTGCGGGAAGGGAATTCAAACACGACACCTACAGTGCTGGAATTTCGATCAGGAAAACGTACCTTGTCCGATGTCGAAGAACGAACGTATCCAACGAAAATCGTGCATTACGGGGATCAAATGTAAGAAATCGATTAACTATGAACGCGGCAAGTCAAATGATAAATATATGATGCGATTATTAAATGGCCACGATATAGTCCACGGTAAGTACGTTGTATTTCTCTATTCTCTTTCTTTTTCCGAGCCCAACGCGTTTGCCCAAAAAGAGTTAGCGAAAGAAAGAGTCGATTATATTTTAATCCGATCGAATATCGTTAATAAGAAGCGATCGATACGGCAGTAATGATGAAAGACAAGGAATGGATATTTCTTTTTAACTAAATTTTCAGATTAGCTACATTTTGGCCTATACGAAATGCTATCGATTTAATAGAATCTACAGCGTTCTGTAATTCTATAATGCTGAGTACTAACATTTTTACTGAGTACCGCGTAAATTCGCCCAATTATTATTATTATTATTATTATTATTATTATTATTATTATTATTATTATTATTATTATTATTATTATCTCTTTACTGCGATGACATTGCGTAGTAAATCGGTAAATTCGTACCCCCACCACTTTAACTTTAACGTTTTCAATACGTATTTATAAAAATATCGTTTTTTAAAATAATAAATATTTTATTATTATCAACCTCTAAAAATCTACTCATTTAGATTTTAACCGAAATAATTGTAAACCAGTTAATATTATCTTTTCCAGTTCAGTTCTCGCCCCACACAAACTTTCGCATATTCCTTTAATTTTACTACCGGAGTAATATCAATACCAATAATAGGTCAAAAGGACAAAAAACCGCGATAAAGATGTTATCTTGCACTAGGAGTGATTAAGACACACGCAGAGCTTCAGACAAACTTTTTTCACGCTACCTAAAACTCGAAATTGCAATCATCAATTAATATACGTTTTTCTTCGCAAGAGTTACCGAAAGGAGGTACCGTAAAATTCTGTTGGATTCCTGGTCATCACGGAATCATTCTTAATGATTTAGCTGATCAAGCGGCTAAGGAAGCGGAATTAAACGGGGTAGTATACCCCTTTATACCATCTACGGACCTTTTGGACATGATTAAAAGGAACAGCTGTACTGATTGGAAGAACTTCGTTAATAGTTCGCCTAGTTTAGGCAAGACATACGAAAATGTCCAATCGTCTCTACCAAGTATGCCTTGGTATAATAATATTACTTCTATCCCACCTAACTTAATTCGACGTTTTGTCACTACTATCTGCAGACTTCGTTCAGGTCATACTAGAGTGCGGCTTAATTTTTTCGATGGTAACCATTTTCATTCAAATTGTAGCGATCATGCAAGCACAGCTTATCGCGAGGATATCAACCACTTGTTATTCAGTTGTGAGGCCCTATCTACGGATAGAGTTCTCCTTTTTGATCAGCTGATGTGCTGTGGTTTATATCCTCCATTCTGCATTTTTCAATTACTTGTTTGTGGTGATCACACATTGTTTATTCTTTTCTCATTTATCAAAAGAAATGGAATTGCAATTTAAAAATCCAAACCTTTTTTTTTTTTTTTTTTTAATTTTATTTTGTCTACTCTGGGTGGAGTGATTACTCCATTTATATTGGCATTATTGTTGATTATCGAGCTTATTTCATCGAGCATTGTGGGCTCTGCTCTGCAGTGGCGGCCATATTGCACGATGTGGTTAAGGTTAATTTATATATATAAAATTTTTTTTTTTTTTTTTTTTTCTCTCCCTTTCTGTTTTCTTCATTTTCTCTGAGCATTGTGGGCACTGCTCTGCAGTTGCGGCCATATTGCAGGACGAAGTTACTTCCTTTATACTGACTAGCCAGTAGTATAAGTAAGGTTTAAATAATTAGATAAAAACAAGAAAATGTCTTCTTACTTTTTCTTTTTTTTTTTTATTTTTATTTTGTTTTGTTTCCGTGAATTTAGTATGATCTGAACGTTAGCTTGCTGGCCAAATGAATTTATATTGTTCAGGCCAAAAAAAAAAGTTACCGAATTAGAGAACGGTAATATACAGGGTGTGGCAGCATAACTTCCTTTTTTAAAATGCACCACTTTTTTTCTACTAAATTCGGTTAAAGAGAAATAATAACAGAAAATCGAAATAAAACTGCGAGAAGGGAAGAAGCATACATATTGCCCTCCAATTGGGGGGATCTAGAGTATCCGTTATTTCGATTTTCTGCTGTTATTATTTCTCTTTAACAAAATTGAATAAAAAAAAAGTAGCGCATTTTAAAAAAGAAAGTTACGCTGCCGCACCCTGTAGAAACGTACTTGCTAATTTTTTTTTTTTTTTTTTTTTTTTATTAAAATTTTCAAACCGTGGTTAGACCCTGGGCCGTGTATAATATCTAGACTATTACGGCCCAAGAGTCTCCGGTTACAGGAATGCCCCTAATCCATTGTCCCTGACGAACTGGAAGACTGCACTTTGGTTCGCTTCTGAGTTTGAGAGAACATGGCTGAGGTTATCAAATCCGTGTCTCGTTCTGGAGGATTGGAATGCAGGGCAGTTTATGAGAATGTGCTCAACCGCCGGTGAATTCTTCCTTTCGCGTATTGCTTTTTTGCATTTTGCCAAATGATGTTTCTTTCACTCCACACATACCAGTCATTTCCAGTTATACTCGGTCTTTTCAGATGTGAGGTCACCTATGATAAACTCTCATTCTGAAAACAATTTTTTTTTTTTTTTTTCACAGCGTAATTTCCTATAGCGTATATTCCGGATTTTCGTAAAACCGAGGTTCCTTTCCTGTTTTCGTGAAAAATTGTCTCCCCTTACCACTGCTCACTGTATTCATTATTCCATACGTTATCTTAAACTACGGCATTCCGTCTGCTTAGTGCTGCAGTTCGTTTTCTAATCTTCGCAAAAAAATAGTTTGCGCTTTAAAATAATTCAATCCAAACTTACTGAGAGCTTGACTTTCTAGCAATGCGTATATTAATGATAATTCCGGAACAGCTCAGCAGGGCCTTATTAATGGAATTTTCTCATTCTTTAGAAAAAACGGACACAAAGTTTGTTATCTATGAAAATAAACGGGGAAAATCTATGACTCCTTTTCATATAATCCGGTCATATAATTCCGCAGAAAATTTTTTAAATCAATCAGAAATAGCTGGCCATTAGGAAATTTCATTGTAACAAAATAAAGTAAATAGAGAGTACCTATTATCCCGTTCGTTAATTAATTAATAAAAATAATGAATACATAACTAAACACCTTAAAATAAATATTTAAATATGTGTACTAGAAATAATTTTTTCCCAGAACTATCTTGTATTCAATACCAAAAAGAAGAAAAACATTAATTAGAACAGACAAATGCATATATACATATATTAATTACAACGTAATTCTTAGGCTACCCCCCATTCGAAAAGATGTCCCAAAAAACGTCCCAATTTTATGTAACGCAAAATGTCCCAAAAAAATGTCACAATTTTATGTAATGAAATATGTAACGAAAAAATGTCTTAATTTTATATAATGAAAGTTAAATGTTGGAATAGGATTTTTGTGGTTATGTTGTTTTTTTTTTGTGTGTGTTGATACCAGTAAGAATTACGTTGTAAATTTTGATCATTTTATACAAAGTATAGAAGAGAAAGAGACAGAAATGAAAGCAAGAGGGGTCAAGGGGCACAGCCCCTTGCGAGGCCAAAATGGCCGAGTTTATATATATATATATACTTTAACTTAATATTATACTTGTTTATCTATCTTCAACTAGAAAACAGAACAAGTAAAATATTATTAAACATGAACATAGTACATGCGATCTGAATCGGAAAGAAGCAAAAACCTTAACAACATTTAGAAAATCGAAATACATATATATTAACAAGAACGTCATTCTTAGCCCAACCTCCAAATTTTTTTTTTTTGTCACAAAAACTGTCACAAAAATGTGTCCCGACATGCTGTATATATAATAAGACAAAGAATACCGATAAAATGGATTGCTAGGAAATGACAAATGACAACGTATTCTTAGCCCGACGCTTTGTCACGAAAATAGGATTGCTTGACGTTGTCACTTTTCCTCGTTCTATATGAAGTATAGAAATGATAGAACTGGGGATCCAGGGGTGTCCCCAGGCTGGATTAAAGCGGATCGAGCTTTATATATACATACATGTGTACACACGCAAATATATATTTGGGAGTGATTATTAATTAAAGTCATCAACCACAATATCAGTGCTATATTTACTTTAACTTAAACTTAATACGATTGAATATTGAAGAGACAAATAAAGCGAAAATTCAAATAATAGCATAGTAAAGGAACCGGTAAGATGAAAGAAAGCATTATGGAATACTGAGTGCAAAAGGACTCAAATATAGGGAGGATTAAAATACAATCGGCGTAGTTGGGATCAGTTATAGGGGAGCGGATAAAAGAGGAAAATCAAAGCGGCAACAGGAAAGCGAGCTGTGAGCAACACTTAACTTGCATCAAGAGACTATTAAAAATCAACGAAGTAACAGGGAAATCGTATGGCCGTGGTTTCGTGGGTTGAACAGTGAAGTAAAAAGAGCTGGAAAAAGAAAAAAACATTTAACCAGAGCTTGAAATGAAAATATTTACAAAGGCAAACGATAAATATTGATAATCGTCATCTTTTTAAAATTCTAATATTATAAAACTCTTTCGAAGTTATGAAAGATAATACTATTTCCTATATCCTATTTCCTATTTCTGCTGTAACTGATATATTTTTAAACTATATGACAAACACAGAAATATGTTTTAATAAATAAAATTATAAAATACCAACAACATATTTCGTAGCTAAAAACTACGTAAACACAGTTATTCGCCGGAAATTAGTTTAGTGTACACATATTTAAAATATCCTAACGATAACTAATAGGAATAAAATACGAGAAAACACGAAAACCAACCTATCCAAGGTGATAAGAACGTGGACGGTGCGATTTTATTTATTCGTAAGAAACGATTCAGTTGGCCGTGTTCCGACAGAGATTTTTATTTCTGTCCGGCATTCCGTTAATATTGAATTCTTTTCGCTTTATCCAACAGACTTGCGTCTCCATCCCACCGCTTGCATGAGAATTATCTACCTGCTGACTCACTGTTACAGGTGGATAAAAGGATAGCGCGGCTGCAGCGGAGGAGAACTGTAATGTGTTAACTGTTAATGATTAATTTTAATCTCCATTAATTAATTCATGGTTGTTTGCCAGTTGGACTTATTGTTGTCGTTTCTTTGAATTACACGTGTGCAATTTGCCGCAAAATTTTTAAAAAAAAAGAAGAAAAAAAAATTCGTTTTTATTATTTTTTTTTATATATGCTAGATATGCATTTTATTTTCTTAATAAAATTACCTATTGACACATGTAAATCGTTACCTGGGCTGGATATAGGCTAGTTGGTGTGATTAACTTTTGTTTACAACCATTTCATTAATATATATATATGATAAAAATGTTAACAATGAGAACAACAAATACAGTAATATATATATATATATATGGACTTAGTACATTGTGAACCTTAACTTCACAATCCCCGACGCCCTGTCAAGGGTATAGGACTCGTTTTATTTTACTTCACATATATATATATATATTAATTACAACGTAATTCTTATTCGAAAAAATATCCCAGAAAAATATCCCAATTTTATATAACGTTTGTTATATTTTAAAAAATTTTTGTTGTTGTTATTTAAAAAATGTCTTAATTTTATATAATGAAAGTTAAATTTTATAATAGGATTTTTGTGGTTATGTTATATTTCTTTTTTCCTTTAATTCCAGTAAGAATTACATTGTAAATTTTGATCATTTTATATAAAGTATAGAAGAGAAAGAGACAGAAATGAAAGCAAGAGGAATCAAGGGACACAGCCCCTTGCGAGGCCAAAATGGCCAAGTTCATATATATATATATGTGTATTGTTTAAAGTTTCAATGATTACTGTTGTCGTGTTGAAAACACCTTTTAAAAGGGAAATAAAAGAAAATAATATTATTCGTATCGCGAGGACGAGGCTCACGAACTCAACTTTAGTATTGAAGAGACAAAACGTCGAGGCTTGTCATGCGTCTTAGGCACCAGGATCGAGATTGGTCACAACTGACTCTCGGAACAGAAAGGAAAAATTATTTGCATAAATAATATTAGACGCATGTAATAATTATTAATATGTATACCGCGACACACGAGTCTTACCACATAACTAAATTAATGAATATAAATACGACATGATATGCGACGTTTAACTCTTAGTAGAAAAAAGAAACAAATACCTACTGCAGGAGGGGAGAACTTTGCGGCTAGTGCCACATTACGTAGATATTAGCAGAGTGATTATCGAGTTAAATAAATGAAAAAAATAAACTAAAACGAAATAAAACTAGGTACTAACGTCATACAATTCAGAATAATACACTATATGCTTAAGTCTTCGATGTTTATACTTTTTTAGTATAAATAGTACATAGTCTGGGATCATCGGTAGAGCTGATTAATATACATTCTCATACGCATGTAGCGCACAACTTAGTAGCTGCATTTAGAACATAATCTCTGATTTGCGGTAACTCTAAAATGTTAATATTTAATAAAAGAAAACGAATCGTCATAATATTCCTATGTTCCAAGTGTCCAATGCGATTTTAGATATCTGTCTGTCAGATACGACATATTCGTCTTTACTGACGTTTTTCGTTTTCTTTTCGATTAGGAGATGAGCGATTCATACCAGAGACCTCTTTCGGATACAAAGTGTCATTAGACTAATGTTCCTTTTCTCTTAGCTGGTACTAAAGATGAAATACTACGCCGAGAAAATCAGCATTCAACTGGAACATACGATCTTAAGATAGAGTTACGTTTGTTAAATTAAATAAATAGAAGTAATATAAAAGCGTAGCCTGATGTGGCATAACGTAAAACCTTACTCGTGCTAAGGCAAGCGGCAAATGTTTACGGTGCGCGAACGGTCGTAAATTAATTTAGAAAAAGTGTGTGTTTTTAAATAAAGCAACGAAATCAGCGGCGGAGAAGAGAAAAAGCGCGCCATTTACCGTCTACAGCGAGAAGGGCAGAGCACGTGTAAAGTCGAATGTTCAGGTCGTCGTAATAAATTCTCTTTTTCTCTCGTTACTCGCGTCAAATGTACACACAGTTCATTAAACTGAATTTTCGTAAAGGGAAAATTTTCAATAAAAACCGAATCGTACTGCGACGGTGTTTTAAAAAAGGTAAAAAAAAGGTAGAAAAAAAAAATGATTTGCCAAACAGCAAAAGCGTATGTGAAAACAAACAATCTCTCTATGTATACGGTATTCGGAGGATAGGCATCGGGAAGAAAATAGAAATTGGCAAATAATAAGCCATCGGAAAAAGCGCGCAAAAGAAAATAAATGAAAATACATAAGTAAATAAATAAATAAATAATAAAGGCGAAAAGGAAAAATGAGCAGCAGCAACAGCTAGTCCGACAATAACAGGAAAGAAATTAGAAAAATTCTTCCTTTAAAGGAAGAACAAGAAGACCGTGTCGCAGTTTCCACCTGAAACAGTCGCTCTAATCGAATTTTCTTTTCGCAGAAATTTCACTTTGTTTACCTACTCCGCTTTCGCGACGCCTAGACATTCGCGCCCCGATTTATTCAAAGCAATTTCTATCTTTATCGCACCTGCACCGCCGTTGCCGGTAACTCTCTTCCTCCGGACGCTTGTAAATATTTCAGTGCTCCCTCGCCAATAAAAAAAAACAAAAAACGCAGGTATCTCACTTAGTAACACGGAGAAAAAACTCGAATACCGATATAGGCCTACTTCGCAATTCGAAATCACAAGCTTAATGCATAACGCCTTCTTCGCTCTATCGACATTTTATTACCTTACCACCCCGTACAGTTTCGCCATTACGAATAATTGCCTCGATTTTTTATTGTCCCTTTCCCGTCGAATTTAATGATTTCGTGTTTGATTTCTCAATCCGCGATTTCTATTAGACCGGTTTCTCATCATCGACCAGTGTGTGTCCAGTCTCAGTGTATCGAAGTAGAATGGAGTTACTTCTTCTGTCCTACCTTCAATTATTGCGAAATCTATCCTCATAGCGATCCCAAAGTGTGCTCTGCAAGCTATTTCACTTTTTTTCTCTCTCCCTTTGTCGATTATAAATAATAACACTTCTCATACTCTCATCGGCAATATTTTCCACTTTCACAGTCTCTTCCGTACATTGCTTGAGCAGTGTAGGAATTAAGAAAAACCGATAACTTTCCTCCATTTCTAAACTTTTTAAGCACGCTTTCAGCTTTCAGTTTGTTTTCCGTCAGCTGTTTTTTACAGACACTTTGGCTTAATTTTAGAAATTCCTGCTCCCTTCCAGTTCTACTTCCTGTAGCTCTAGACACGTCTCCTCTCCAAGACGTGTCCCGCAAACTTCGGCCACCTTCGTTTTTAGTTCCCTGCCTTCATTATTTTCTCGTTATTCACCTCTACACGTACACACTTTCGAACTTCATACCGTTGACCATGCTATTCCTTGGTCCCCGCTTTTTTAGTAAACGATCCTTTTCTCATTTCTTCGATTAAAACTTGCGGTACTTCTACTTCCATTAAAGCGCTTCTTGTATTCTTTTATTTCCTTTTCTAACCTATACTATTCTTATCGTCGAATTTAAGGACCTTTTTCTTTCCTCGGGCCTGAAGATGTACACACATATATATATATATATATGTGATTTCATGTACACAATATTTTATTGGCGACTACTAAAAATGGTTTGGCACTGGGCCAAGAATAAAAACTCGAAAAAAAAAAAAAAAAAAAAGAAGGGGATCTAGTTAAACTGCGGTACTCAAAAGATCAGTAGGAATAGCTTCGAACGGATTTGTGTACGTCGATGAAAAGGAATGCTTTGACATACAATGCAATAGTAGAAGACTAGGCGTCGCCGGACAAAAAAATAAAATCAGGAATTTTTAACAAGACCGCTCAAAGAAAAGGCATAAATAAGGAATTCTCATAGCAAGATCCGAGAGGAGTTTAGGACGACGGCGAATGCGGCCCTGCGGCAGCTTGATGTTCGTCATCCTTTCGGCCGACTAAAACGTGATGACCGTTAGCAAAAACAAGTCGCCAATGAATTCAGCTTAGGGGGCACATGCTGCAACGAAAAAAGTGGGAAAATAATTACAGCCGGTAGCGGAATCGACGGCAACATTGCGCAGAAATTACTACACGCTCGCACTCTGCACGTGCTTAAAAAAAAGGGGGGGGAGACATTTTCGAGAGTATCTTAATAGCAGATCTGATAGCGTTTTAAAAGGGAATGTTTAAGGGAAAGTTGGTCAAGAGGAATGACCTTTTGCAAGGTGACCTATGGCTATAAACGTTTCGGTATTTCGAGGGAAATGTAAGGAAAAGAAGACAATTTGCTCTTGCGAAGTTATTGGCGAAACACATTTAAGAGCGAAATGAAAAACAGTTGCCAAAAAATTGCCGCCTACTTGGCAAATTCTGTTTTATAACCTTTCGCATTCCTCCGGAAACGCGAAATGAACATAAGATTCCGGAAAGGACGTACGTTCTCTTGGTGCGTCACACCGAATGTGGTACAGTTGCTTTCAGCAGCGCCGACGTCCAACATGTTTGCCGAATTCATAGCGTGCCAGTTGCTTCAATTCGTACATACGGCAGAATTTTGTATTCCCTTTTTCTTTTTTTTACGTTTCTCTTACATCTACCGATGTACATTATTAGCTGAAATATTATTCGACCTTTGTCGTGCTCGTTGTAATTTTAGTTATCTCTAAAAACGGAAAACATATCCTTCGGCACGGCAACTCATGAGGAGAGGAGCAACTGCGTAACCCGAAGAATTGCATTGAACAGCCGTCTTCAAAATCAAACCGAAAAATATTAGAGTATCGAAAAAATGTGTGAACGTCCTTGGCGTTCGCGCATTATTTTCCGTTAGCAGAAGTCTCTCTGAATTTCGTTTAAAAATCATATTAATATGACGCGGATTATTCTGCAAAAACTAACTTTGCTGCGGTCGGTGTTGCCACACGCGGGGGTGTCTAGCATCTGAGAATAGTCACCTATCAGCGCAATTACGCTCAATAATTCGTAGTTATCAATAGGTGTGACATGTCACGTTTGTTCTGATACCTATGATAGTTATTCAAGTTGCGTAAAATATGATAGTTGTGAGGAAGCTTCCGTTGCGTGCAGAACTTTACAGCAGTCGTATATTCTTCTAGCTTCTGGTCTGAACTTGAAAGAAATTTATTTTTCCAACTTACTAAAATGAATCATATACTGTGTTATTAGCATTTCAACTGAAATATCGATTTCTGTTGAACGGTTCACTGGTGTATATTTCTTTATTCGATTCCACGCATCCGTTTAATATGGCTTCTCTAAACTGTGTTTTTGATGGTTCACGGACAAAAGCGCACAAGACAAAAGCGCACAGGACAAAAGCGCACACGGATAAAAGCGCACACGGACAAAAACGCACATGGACAAAAGCGCACACGGACAAAAGCGCACACGGATAAAAGCGCACATGGAAAAAAGCGCACACGGACAAAAGCGTACACGGATAAAAGCGCACACGGATAAAAGCCCACACGGACAAAAGCGCACACGGATAAAAGCGCACATGGATAAAAGCGCACACGGATAAAAGCGCACACGGATAAAAGCCCACACGGACAAAAGCGCACACGGATAAAACCGCACAGAGATAAAAGCGCACATCGATTTGCAGAACAGGAGCTAAATTATTAATTTTTCCGTTCTCGGCAATTACATCATTTGTGAAAAGGCAAAACTGGACAGTTGCCCCGCAAAGAATTTAAAATTCAAAAAAATCATTGGTAATCAGCGAAAACAAAGTAAAAATAATACAATTTTTTGTATGATTCACTAGTCATTTTTCTGTTTTTTTTTTGTTCTTATATGTGTATTTGTTTGTTAATAATCATAGTGTCTATTGACTATGACCGCTAGGAAGTTACCGTATATAAAAAATAAAATTTGCATCAATAATGTATTCAGGGGCGTCTCAAGCATGCCAAGTTGTGGGAGTGGTGCATTACCCAAAGTACCGATTCATGAATTCATATTATTTAAAAATAATTTTTTTTTATACTGTATAGCTTATATAAAAAAATGTTATATGGTGTTTTTTAATGATTTTCTTTAAACTTTTACAATGTGGGTCTTTTATTTTTTACTTCTGCAGTCAAAACTGATTTAGATCGAACTGTGAGGACTAAAAATATTTAAAAAAAAAAATTTTATTAAAAGAAATCTCACCTTTTAATGCTAAGCCTATAATACTTTGTACTAATGCTTTACTTTTTCAAACAGTGAGGGTAACTTTTATTTTACACTGTTGTATACTAACCGTTTCTTTATAAATTGTTTCAACTGGTCTGAATTTTCTTAATAATTTTTGCTTTTAAATTAGTATCGAAAAATCCGCAACTCTTTGTTAACTTGGTAAAAGTTTTCATTATATTCGACACTTCTATATCGTCAACCGTTTGTTTGCTTATTTCTTCTTCATCATTTTCATCATTGTTGTTTATTTGACTCTTTGATCGCGGTTTCATTGCTGATTAAAACAACTGTTGCAATATTTTTGTCAACGTTTAATTATTCCTTTGATAATAAATTTCCCGATGATCATTCTAATATTGTGAAAAACTTGAACTCTGTTTTTATTCCGCAATACTTCAAACTTTTGTATTAAGGGAATTTTACTTACTTTCATTTTAATATGATCAGAATAAAATATATAAATATAATGATTGAATGACTTAAAACTGAACAGAATTCGCTGTTAATTAAGCGGCTTTTATTGTATAATTCTTTAAATTTCTACAAGTCTGTGGTAGTGACCTAAATTGTACGATTCTTGGCTGTTGTTAAGAACTTCGCAATTCGACCATGGTTGCAGACAAATACATGAATTAAATATATTTGCACTTCCTTGTTACTAGGTTAATATCTTGATGCAGAGGGACTAAAAACGTATACAAAAAAAATCTAAAATTTATTTCAATAAAATAGTTCGGAAATTTAAATTATGGTGACGTTGTGATAGAGTTTCATGTAGAGTTGAGAAAAAAGACGTCAAGAACATTATGTTTGATTTATTTAAACTTTTACCAAGTTAACAAAGAGTTGCGGATTTTTCGATACTAATTTAAAAGCAAAAATTATTAAGAAAATTCAGACCAGTTGAAACAATTTATAAAGAAACGGTTAGTATACAACAGTGTAAAATAAAAGTTACCCTCACTGTTTGAAAAAGTAAAGCATTAGTACAAAGTATTATAGGCTTAGCATTAAAAGGTGAGATTTCTTTTAATAAAATTTTTTTTTTTAAATATTTTTAGTCCTCACAGTTCGATCTAAATCAGTTTTGACTGCAGAAGTAAAAAATAAAAGACCCACATTGTAAAAGTTTAAAGAAAATCATTAAAAAACACCATATAACATTTTTTTATATAAGCTATACAGTATAAAAAAAAATTATTTTTAAATAATATGAATTCATGAATCGGTACTTTGGGTAATGCACCACTCCCACAACTTGGCATGCTTGAGACGCCCCTGAATACATTATTGATGCAAATTTTATTTTTTATATACGGTAACTTCCTAGCGGTCATAGTCAATAGACACTATGATTATTAACAAACAAATACACATATAAGAACAAAAAAAAAAGCAGAAAAATGATAATCATACAAAAAATTGTATTATTTTTACTTTGTTTTCGGTGATTACCAATAATTTTTTTGAATTTTAAATTCTTTGCGGGGCAACTGCCCAGTTTTGCCTTTTCACAAATGATGCAATTGCCGAGAACGGAAAAATTAATAATTTAGCTCCTGTTCTGCAGATCGATGTGCGCTTTTGTCCGTGTGCGCTATTATCTCTGCGCGGTTTTATCCGTGTGCGCTTTTGTCCGTGTGCGCTTTTATCCGTGTACGCTTTTGTCCGTGTGCGCTTTTTTCCATGTGCGCTTTTATCCGTGTACGCTTTTGTCCGTGTGCGCTTTTTTCCATGTGCGTTTTTGTCCGTGTGCGCTTTTATCCGTGTGCGCTTTTGTCCTGTGAGCTTTTGTCCGATGCGTTTTTATCATGTGCGCTTTTGTCCGGTCACCGTTTTTGATAATATGCAGATCCGCAACTGTTAATGGAAATGCTCGGCTACCAAACCGGAGGTATCATGGGTTTCGAGAATTGCTTTGTTCCGGATCTCCAAGTCGCTCCCAGCTTTACCTAGCCTGAAATAATTGGCTACCAGCGAAATCCTTAGAAAGAGGTGGAACTAGCCCCCCACCCCATATATTCTTAATGCATTGTAAAAAGCGTAATTCCACAATCTCTAACATCCTGTGAAATAGGAATTACTTCGATTAATTTACTGGTTTTTTTTCTTTTTTAGGTACGTAAGGTAAAGGATCTCTACTCCGAAACGATAAGAAGGGAAAGAGTTAATTCAAATTCTGATTTGGTCAGAGGTGACAGTATGTATAGTATTATTGAGGACAGTGGGAAACCTGAAACAAATTCAAAATAAAAAATGCGACGATCAGTCGATAGGGATGAACATTCAAAGAAGTATGAATCACAGGCAGCTTCGTGATTAAGAGGACGATGGCAGTTTGTAAAGGAATAACGGATACCGGAGAACCGGGAGTAAATAAGGAGATCCGGCTGGATGGATAGATAGAAAATTTGTTGGAAGAAGCGGAAATATTTGATAAGAATTTAATATCGAATAATCCCCCCCCCCATAGGAGGAGCAAGTTGGAAGCGGGAATTTTATCGAAATAGAGACGGAAAAACGCAGTAAACAAGGAATCTGCCATTTCATTACAATGCTCACATGACTTGGGATCCGGAGCAAATCAATGCGGATGGAACGGAGGGCGAAATCTTTTTAATTTTAATTTGATATTCTCTTAATTTGAATTGTAAATGTTCGTATCCGTTTTCTGTTTTGTCGCTTTATTAAATATATATATCACATATTAACTATAATTTTCTGTAATACGTATTTTTATGTGATATATATTTAATAACATTTTCTTTATTAATTATCGAACAACTGCAATAGCTTAATAATGATTTTCCAACCGTGTACGTATGACCTATCGTTATCAACTGAGATTATAAAATGTGAAATACAAAAACAAAACCAAGTTGCTACGTGTTAAACAACTTTAATGGGTACTGTAAACACTGCGGCCGGATACGAAAAAAAAAAAAAAAAGGGTTGATGGTAATGTCTTTTTTTTGCCCGCATAGGAATAGGAGACGTGAAAAATCGTTACTTCAGCGCTAAAAATAAGGAAGAAAAGTGGCACAGCTGGCGAAAAAGAAATTTTATCCCGTTGTAAGCTGTCACGGACAGGAGATAGCTATAGGTCTCTTTTTTTAATTCCTTGTTCGTTCAAAGGCTATCGCGCAACATGTATTTATATCCGGAGGCGAAGCGTTTTTATTATGCGCAAACATATTTTTCTTCGACGCGTTTCCACCTGTTCAAAAGATGTGTACTTCGTTGCAGTGCTCGTCCAGTGGCCGACTTACTCTTCTAACTTGCAATCGTCAGCGAAGAGTAGCATTTTAATTTTTCACGGTCCCCTAGTTAGCTTTCGAAAATACCGTACGCGTCAAGAACACAATATCGTATGCGCGCACTGCTTCTGACAAGCCTGTTTTTAAATTTTTCACTGAGCCTGTGTAATCGTGAAAAAAAAAAGTGGAAAACCGTACCTGAAGTCTAATGAAAACAATGAGGCGTAACGAAACAGCAGAGGAATCTCGATGATTTAAGAACGGAACGGTTAAACCAGGGAGTCGCATGGTTGATAACATATTGGCAAACGGACATAAAAACCTTTCGACCGATTCCATCACTAGGCCATTATATATAATCTTTTCACGAGGAGAACCATTTTGATTCCAAATTGACACTGGATATTGAATCTTACCGAGCATGGTCACACGGATACCACTGCAGTGGTGCCTTCTTGATCCGCCTAGTCTGGAAAACCAACGAATTCTAACATTTCCGTCCGGAAAAATATTTGCGGTCGCTTTTATTTTCCCCGGAAATTTCCTACCCTCACCGTTCAAGCTGCCGCGAAACCGGTATTACTTCATTTTTTACGATTTTTCATTTTACGATACAGCCTAAAACGGTATACATTTATTTATTCTCTCTCGTAATAGGAAAATACTCAATGATCTTTATAAATTTTACGTTCATTTATAACATTTTTAATAGCGCTTATATTTACCGTGCACAGCATAAATCGCATTAGTCTCCAGATTACGCCAGAAGGCGGATCCTGCGCATAGTTTACCCCGGCAACTTAGAGTGAGCTGTCAAGGAGGTGCGCGGGAGGAAAAATTAGAACAATCGCTACTCGCTAAGAATCGTAGTACATTTCTCTATCGTTTGCAAATATAAATGACACAAGACAGTGGCGTCGATAAATTATGATAAGTTGACGAAATAAATATAGACGCGCGAAACCGTGCTCAGCTACTAAATCAGAGGGCATGTCTCGATCCGAATCCGAATCCGAATCCGAATCGCTCCCGGATTTACCCGGCCTGAAATAATTCGGTACCAGGGAAATTTGGGAAAGTAACGGCGGCCGAGAGAAAGGAACTGGCCCCGCTACTCTCATTAGTGCCGTTGGGCTTAGTACACACACCGTGAACGTTAATTTCGCAATCCTCGACGCCCGGCCAAGAAGGGTATGTTGCTTTACACTTATACGGCAACAACAGGATAACTCGACTAAGTTCTAATTCGGATTACCACTTGACGTGAACATACTCTTTACACATGCTTAGTAACTGCGAATAGAGTGAAATATAACGATATTGAATAGGACGATTGTCTTTATAACACAACAATCTGTTCTTTTTCAACGCCTAATTTATAAAGTTATTGAAGAGATACCTTCGAAATAATAAGTAATTCCGGAAAGGCGCTATCGGAGGCGATGCAATAACATCTCTCAAAAACTTTTTTCTAAGCTCGAACAATTTTATTTTTGATATTTAAGGCCCTAATCGATTTTCCCGAAATCCCATCTGGAACAACACCGGCTGTTTCGCGCCGATAGATAAACATGTAAATATGAATTTTACCACGACGTTGAACACTGAAAATTGCGTACATCTTCTTCTTTAGCAAATTCTCGAAAAATCAGTCATTAAACTGGAGGAAGATTCTTTTTACCCTCAGTACACAAATTTTCCTAATTTCGTTTTGTCTTCCGCAAAACATTAAAGAATTATAATATTCAATATTACCCTAAAAGATACGCAATTACACTTATTTACACATAATGGACGAATTGAACTAGATACGTACAATTTACGATTTAGCCTACATCAATCCACTACCGGGGACCTACAGCTTCGTCCACTCGTTCTGGTCTACTTGCGCGTTCCTAATCCAATTCTTCCCGTCGGCCGTTCTTATTATATCGTCCTCCCAGTCGGTTAATCTTCCTTTCAACCGTTTTCTGGTCCATGCGCCAGCCTACTGTAGAAGAACTCGCTTTGTCCCTCTGTGATTTTCCTCGAGCCACATGGACTCCATCTCAACCTGGCGGCCCGCTCGTTCTACCGCGTCGTTCAGTTTACTTTCCTCTCGCATCTTTTAATCACGTATTTAATCGGTATAGTACGTCTTGTATTCAACGTTATTCTTTCCTGCGCTACCCGCGTTTTTCTCGATTTTTCCTAAATTCGTTTCACGTGCACACCTAATAAAAAACGTCCGAGCTGACCGGAAGACTTTCGCAGATAATTTTCAATTTACTCTTGCGAATTTTGTAATTGATTAATGTACGCATATTTTCCAAACTCGAACGAAAAGAGAAGTAAACTGTATAATTAATAAAACTATTTGCTACAGCGATGAAGTCGTATTAAAATTTGTTCTCACAAACGCAGCGAGCAATGCAATCGAAACGAGCATTCGTGCAACTAACTACACCGTTATTTGCAACCGGAACACGCAGAACAAACATCGAGATAGTCTAAAAAAAAAAAAAGCAAAAAAATCAATCTGAAAAACTAAAACGACTAATTTAAATATGGTAACCGGTTGGCCTTACTTTACCCCGGGGCACTTTCGGCTGCGGCGACTACACATGATACTATATTGTCGGACGACGCGTTTCGTCTTCGTCTCTCTAATTCTAATCTAGTTTTGTTCGCTGCTATCTTTCCGGCAAAGAAAAACATAAACAGCGGGTTTCCGGTTAAACGGAGGGCCGATCTTCTTCTCGAGATAAATCTTATCGTTAATTTCGAACCAGCGGCGGCGGCACCATTTGTAATTCGCAAACTGTAGAAGACGAACAGAAAGTTTTTAGTCGCTGTTTACAATGGCCCGAGCAGAAGGAAATCATCTGGGAAAACTTTTCGAAAAACCGACTAGCAACGAGACTTGGCCCGAGTGTCGTTCGCTCTTTCCGGCTTTCTTTCAATCTGTTTGTTTATTGTTTGCGCGCAGATTTCCTTCTTCTG
The DNA here is from genome assembly GCA_039619475.1 of Icerya purchasi. Lineage (NCBI taxonomy): Eukaryota > Metazoa > Arthropoda > Insecta > Hemiptera > Monophlebidae > Icerya > Icerya purchasi. The sequence goes on along the minus strand of CM077116.1, from coordinate 335,639,596 downwards.
GCGAGCGACGACATAAGAAGCGAAGAGAAAAAGCGGCGAGAAAAAAACAGCGGAAAATTCAAGAAAATCTTAATCCGAAGCGGAAAACCACCAAACTATGTAGCCAATTATCGCGCTCTTCTCGTTAATGGAATTGCCGACGAGAAATTTTATTCGGCGAATTAACGTTTGATTTATGCCGATTGCAGATGCGACAACGTTGTCGCCGGGCAAACGATAAAAAAAAGCTCACGAAGAATTCGGCGCGCGATTTCCAGTCGTCCTGCTTGCAAAACTGTTTTCTTCCTACGTACAGACAACAATTTTTCGGGCAAATTTCTCTCGGCCACTAAGGCTTTTAGACATAAGTAAAATAATTAAAAATTAGAACCATCTACAAGTTGTTCCGCTACTACAATCGGAACTTCTGCTATACGTTGCGTTGCGTGTCACTACATCATATAGAATTTACGCATAGGCTGTATACGGGCCCGCACCACAAAAAAAAAAAAAAAAATTCAAATATTTTAATTTTGAATAGATTAAAATAATTAATACTGTGGCGAGGGCCCTCTTGTAATCATAAAATACGTCGCCCCAATTATATTTTATGTGGGCTATTTCGACTGAACTCTTCAGTGGACAGCTGATATGAATTGAGTTCATTCGGGAATATCGATCGCTAGGGGCGTGGCGAATGGCGATGGTGTGGAAGGCTCTAATGAGTCGAATGCTGTCTAGAAATTGGACGTTCCGCCTAGCGATGCACCTGTCTATTGTTACGTATGCAAACTTTTCTCCGAACACGCTCACAGTTTACACATGGTGGTTATTGTGATTGGAAAAATGCTGTTATACGTGTCTGGTTGAACACGAAACATCTAAAAACCACCTGGATGCTGTCATTGATTTTTCAGGGCGCTCTAAACAAATGAGGCCTATTGTTGAAGAACTGTCACGGCAAGCAGACGATGTAGCAAAATTCCTATTGAAAAGTTCTCAGGAGATTGATAATAGTTTTTATCGGCAAAATAGCATTCAGAGGGGAAAATCAGACACTTGGGTCACCGAGAAATGTTACTACCGGAGATTATAGAACAATATGATGACTTTTTTGAGAAATCACATAAAGAACCATGGAAACCGAGCAAGTGGTCACACCAACTACCTAGCATCGATAATTTTTGATGAAGTTGTGCAACTAATTTGCAAACGAGTTTTCAATGAAGTTATCTCTCGAATCAGGAAGTCAAAGTACTCTATTCAATATCAGTAGACTCAACACCAGATGAAGGTCACGTTGATCAGCTTACTGTTATATTCGGATATTTAGAGGAACACATCCCATCCCTGCTGAAAGATTTGTAACATTCATGCATAAAGATATGTTTCAAGATTTGAACAAGTTTTTAAAAGAGAATGACATAGACATTAAGAACTGCCGTGTGGTCAGTCTTATGATAGCACTTCTGCAATGGAGCGGGAAGTAGCCTTCAAGCGCTGGGTACTGGAAGAAAATAATTTAGCAGTATGAATACCTTGAGCTGCGCACTCACTCAATCTTATAGTGCAGGCTGCTGCCGAGTGCTGTCTCAGTGCTGTAAGATTTTTTGACTTTTTGAAAGAACTTTATGTATATTTTACCGCCTCGACTAATAGATATAAAGTTATAACCGATTGCTTGAAAAAAAGCAAAAAAACTGACAAACACATTCTCGTACCAAAAAGGGACAACAACAACACGTTGGTCATGGCGAGCAGATATGCTACTAAAGCCCTCTTGCGGGAGACTATAACGAAATAAAAAATGCACTTTTTGAAATTTCAGAGGACAAACAAGATTCAGGAAAATCACGTGCGTTATTGCTCTAAGTTTGCATAACAAAATGTCAATGATAGAAACGAGGCTCTACACAGTATTTTGGGATAATATCTTGGGACAAGTAAACAAAACTAGCGAAACTCTACAGAACCCTAGATTGGATGTGAACACAGCCGCCTCAGCACTGACATCGCTAACAATCTTCGTAGGAACAAAACGGGATAGCTTTAAAGAATATGAGGTCAAAGCTTCTGAGTTAGCTGATTGCACTACGTATGAGAGTGAAACACAACGTAAGCGCAAAAGAAACGTGCGTTTGGAACCTGTTGACTGTGTCCAAGCCCCAAAAGTTGAGCTCACCCCATCAGAAAAACTTCGAATAATTTCCTTCCTGTAATAGATCAATTTGAATCTTCATTTCGACAGAGGTTTCAGGCATACAAACTAGTTGATACCCGTGTTGGGCTTCCTAACAAGTTGGATACGCTTACCGATGAAGAGAGGTATATGCAGCAGCTCAAAACTTAGTAGAAAAATATAACAATGATTTAGACGATCAATTGGGAAATTAACTGATTCCGTTCAAGACTTTTTACCAGAAGTTTCAGGAAGATGACGAGAAAAATGAAAAAGAAGTCAGTAGAGGTGGATGTATAAACTTCTCCTAGAAAATAACGTCAAAAATTGTTTTCCTAATATCGAGCTCGCTCTAAGAATGTACTCGTCAATTATGGTCACAAACAGCAGTGGAGAAAGAACATTTTCAAAATTGATCAAAAACCGGCTTTGAACTTCCATGTTAGAAGGCAGGCTTAACGTTTTGGCTTTGCTCAGCATTGAAAGTGATATTTTTAAGACAACTAAGTCACGAACATCTTACAAGTAGCTTCGTTAGTTTGAAACGTAGGAGCAAACCAATTAGTCAATGAGCCATTTCCAAGTTATGTGTAGTATTTAGCAGTAAATGTACACACAGCTGTTTTAAAAAAATTTTGGTAAATGAGGTTTGAAATAACGTATAAGTGTCTACTGTACTAAATTTTTTATCAATGCATGTCTATACATTTTATTTCTAATAATTTAACATTTCACTTTCCTTTTAAGTCTGATTGTTTAGGAGAAAGTACTATGTTTGAATTAAATATAAGTAAAATTGTCTATTTGTCGCATTAAAATTTTTATATATTTTGCATTTGCCTAACATGTTTACTTCAAATTACAATATGTTATTTTCAAAATTGAAATAGCTTTTTTTGCATATTTGTTGGCAACATAGACAGAAAGACATTAATTTTATGTTCGTTTTCTAGTATAACTGGTCATAGAAAATGTTAACAAATCGTGTTGAATACCATAATGATTTTCAATTCTTTTCATTTTTACCTCATCAATTCATTAAATTCTAAATGCTGCGTAGTAAAATTTTCTACCATCAACTTTAAATGATTTTTTTTTAGGTTTTTAGTTAGAAAATTGCTCTAAAATATCCGATTATTGCAGGTAAATTTTCAAAATATTTCTGGGGGATACCCACCGATAGGGCCCGCACCGCAGGTTCAGCCTAGGGGCCTACAGACCCTAAATTCGGCTCTGAGGAACAGTATAACTCTCATCGTATATTGCGCTTCCCATTAGCAAAGTTTCCTCCTTTTTCGGTTGATTCTATCCTGAAAAGAAATTCTACATAACACCCTGCTCTGTTCTCCAAAGGCTTTTCTGTTCAATCTCGAATTACCCGCATTGAATGCTTTAAAGAAGAGTACATATTACGTAGATATTAATTCAACAAGAAAATCCGAAGGAACGCTAATATAAACTGCACAAAAATTATTACCGACGAAGATAAAATAGCACTCTCTATAATATTCACGCTCATACTTATTTTTTCCACCGCCTAATGAAACTAAAACATTCTCCTCGCCATGGTGCAATTTTTAACAAGCAACGAACATACATATTTCTCTTTTACTTAACTGCAAACCTCTTATTGAATGTCCCTTTTGTTCCCTTGCCCTTCTTGCTCTCTCAATAAAACAAACCCGTTCCTGGAGTGCCCTTCTTTTGCTTTTCGGTGAAATAGTAGATTTCCGCATAGTGTCTCTAGCCGGCTAACGCGTCTTCGAATATCGCAGATGCTATCCAATTTCACTGCCCAACTGGGGTTTGTTGCGCATCATTTAACAATCCTACCATGATAGTGTTGTAATAGCCCCGATAGCCAGCTGCATAAAATAATCAAAAATGAAAAAGAAACATCAGCAATCACGAATGCCTGACCAGGAGGGAAATTTATGTTGACCACTATTCCGCGCCGAAAACATTATATTACGCGTAATGATTTAATAACAACTAAACAGCCGGAATCACCCGTCGGAGATGCATTAAGCAATGAAAATTAACAAATACTCACTTAATTGACTGCGAAAGCAGTTGTTTCCCTTACACATTCGTACACGGCTCACTTCTTCGTCGTTCTTCACAATCTGTTATCGCCGCATTCGTACTCCCGCACACACTCTGTTTCTGTTGATTTTTCATTGATTCCTAGCCACGTAGCAATTGAATCAAACGGTGCAAGTTGGCAGATTTAGAAGGAATTCCCTATTCGTACATTTCTGAAAATACTAAAAAAATAATAGTCCATATCAGTCAAGAATTAAATGGTGATGGCAGTTTTGGACACACACACACACACACACACACACACACACACACACACACACACACACACACACACACACACACACACACACACTTTAAAAAAATGATTGTTAAATACGAGTAGAATAAAGTGTCAGTAAAACAGCGACAACGGATAATAAAATGAATGAAAGCGAACAAAAGAATAAAAAAGAAATTGTAAATCATATGTGCTAGATATACGCAGAGAATAAATCTTCAAAAGTTTAAGTACGGAGACACTTTACTCATATGAGAGTACGATTACAATTTGTACCTCTGTAATCAGTACTTTTATAAATGCAATTCTCGCCCGACACTACTTCAAACTACAGCGGATAACCGGTTAGAACGAGTGTTCACGAGAATAAACGTGTAAAAATAATTTCATGATAGAAAACTTCACAATCGACGTACAAAGTGAATATGGCTACTATTAATGATGGTATATAGTAAACTGATGTGATAAATGCTGCTGTCCTTCGTCTTTTCCATTTCTGGCCGCTTGGCTATTTAGTTATAACTCTTAATTTTTCATGTTGTTGGGTCAAGGCCGCTGGCACACCCAGGGTAGGAAAAAAAAACAACTAAAAAAGTGATAAAAATTTCAAACAAAACGGACACACTTGCACGAATACAAAAAAAAAAAAAAAAAGAAAAAAGAAAACTAAAAATTACGGTAATTGATAATTTTTGAAGACGCAGACTGTTGTAATTCGAACGAATTTTTTTTGCTTTTTATATTAAATTTTCGAAACATTTATATCGCATTGTAAGTTTTGCCCATCGACTGTATAACATAAAAATGGGTCAAACTACAAAAAAAAAGCCTTATTCGACGCCGTTTCAAATAGTTCCCTCCGCACCCTTGACCGAGTTCAAAAATCGGCTGTGATTAACTTTTTATTTGATTTTAGATTTTTACACCTCTTGCAAATCGGAAGAAGAAAAATTAAGAAAAACGGAAAAGTTGTGTAAAACTTGCGACGAATTTACAAAATTTATGCTGTAAAATTTAAAAAAAATAAAAAAAATTTCGAACATCTTGAAGGCAACTTTGAAATTAAGGGAAAAGAAGAAAGTCGGCGACGTCGCAGCAGATTCAGACTGTCGTTATAAGTTGTATCTGACAGCAACTGGCGACTAAACGATATCATATACGTATTTAATTTCGCTACGAAGCAGTTGTGATAATTGCGCGTTCATTTAAAAAGACCTACCCAGAGCTTGGCTTATCTTCATCAGCAGTCTCTCACTTCACGTCAAAACTTCGTTAATTTTAGTTCTAGCTCGAGTTACCGGATTCTCGTCGGATTTTACACACACAGGTAATATTACAGTATGCGGTGGCGAAACAACTCGCATTGATTAATCTTCTTGCTATGGTAGCGTACTCTACACAAAGTTGCTCGAGTATTAAACAATTAATTTAATTCCATTATCTGAATAATCGGTCTTTCAGGCGCCTGTGATAAACGTGTTTTGGTTAGTACGAATGGAAATTTTAATTAACGGCGTGTTTCATTTCCTTATTAACCGGGTTGTCCACGAGCATCCATGCCGAAAAGGTAGGAAAACGTTATTAAACGATTAAGAGTGGAGAATAAAAATTAAATTCGAAGACTGGAATAACACAACTAAATCGAAAGAATACAAAAGAAGCACTGATAAGTGGAATAGCGAGTTTTAATCGGGAACAATGAAAAGAACGATTATTCATCGGAGAGGTGGAACATTCAAATAAAAGATGATAAGCGCGGTGAAGAAATCCGAGTAATAAGCAGATGAGAAGCGAGAAAATGATGCGCGGGAAGGAAACTATGAGACATTGTGGAGCAATCTTGGATAAAAGATAAAGGAGAGAAATGGTTGAATAGAGCGATTAAAAATTAGAAAATAGGATAAAAGTTGAATGATAATCTAGAATAAGTTGTTTAAAGAAATGTGAACTGAAAACGAGAATCTACCACTGGAAATGGCTAATAGAATTCACTGAGTTGGCCTGCAATGGCTGAATGGTCCAGAAATTCACGGGAAATGTCGACCGAGTAAAAGAGGCAATTCATGGATGAGAAAGCGTATGATATATAGGATCGGAAAAAGCAGAAAACAAATTTCGGCCAGATTGCGGAACACATTTTTGGAATCTGTAACACTGTGGTGAAGCGGGATTTGGTGGAAAACTAGCGAGGCGAAAATAGCGCGTAAGATGGATTCTGCATAAGAGAGAAGTTTGATATTCAGAATAATTTCGGATAGGGAAAAACAAGACAAACATTCCACTCTTTTGGAACTCTTTCTACTAAAATTTAGGGCCATCTTCTTTGTTTTTGCGAAAATAATCCGACACAGACGTTAACATTTTCATGTCGTAATATATCTGCTTTTTTTTTTTTTCTTATGTATGTATAGCCTTGAAATATTAATTGGATGAACTTATCTGTTTTTGTCTCATTGAATATTCTCAGTCTACTTTTTATCAGTTTACATAAAATGTTTAATTCGATTATTCGATTAATTGTTCTACCCCGTCTTTTTAAAGCCTCTCTTTTGTCTATTAGTTGTTTTATGTCTACCACCAATATTAGAAAGTACAAAGAGTACCGAAACAATTAGGAAAAATCTAGCGTTAGGAAATAAATGGGTTAGCTTTCTGTTCGACGACCAAGGTGAAAGAATACACGATCGTAAAAAAATAAACGAATATGCTACATCTTATAACACAGAACTTTACAAAGATAAGCGTTTGGCTTATTAAATATAAAAACTCTGGAAACGGCTCAAGAACCTTGTATATTAGAGTCAGAGGTAAGGGAGATGGTGTCAAAAATTAAATACTACTCCAGGTAAAGTTTTTTTTTGGGGGGGGGATCGTTTCTAATAAAGAACTTGGTTATACTATTTAATAAGATCCTGAAAGATCAAAAAATTCCACACGAATGGAAAAAGTCGAATATAATCCAAGAACCCCCCTCCTTAGAATTGTCCGTTCTGTGGCCAAGATGTTGCTCCCTCAACTTCTCACATACTGTGCAACTGTCAAGCACTATCACCCCACCGACCCCCTTCAATTAATAACAAAGCAGTCACCAACATTCTTGGGAATTCCCCCGATGCAATTTTATCTGTAACACAATTTATCAGAACTAGCGGAATAAGCAGATATCTATAAAAAGAAACTGCGCATCTTCGTACTGTAATAGCCACAGCAGTTAAACACGGTACAGAATGTTTCTTTCACAAAAAAATATATATATATATATATATATATAATCCTACTTTATAAAAAAGGGAACAAAAACAAGATCGATAATTACAGACCAATGATCCTGAGCCCTACAATCTTAAAAATCTTCTCGAAGATAATAGCAAGAAGAATTCAAAATATTTTAGACTACCACCTATCAATTGAACAGGCGGGTTTTCGAAAAGGATTCTCTACCACAGACCAATTGTTTGTTATAAATCAACTTATAGAAAAATCAAGAGAACATCAAAAAGATTTATGCTTAGCTTTTATCGACTACTCTAATGTATTCGATTTTCTGAAACACACATTTATGTTAAACGCACTCAAAAATCAGGGAGTTCGCCATTGGGGTATATCGAAAGATAATAATAGATATGTACGCAGATGTTGAAGCGCGAATACTCACAGAAAGAACAGGAGAATACTTTTATATAAGGAAGGGGGTAAAGCAGGGGGGAACCCTTTATCATCATTATTATTTATATGTGCTCTCGAAGAAGTATTCAGAAAGTTAAATTCAGAACAAAAGGGTATCACAGAATCAATGGGGAATTTCTGAATAATCTACGGTTTGCAGATGATATAATACTTATGGCGGAAAATCTATTAAAGTTAAAAGATATGATAACTGAGTTGAATGAAGCTGGTAAGGAAGCATGCCTGAGTAGAAATATGGATAAAACAAAAATTAAATAAATACTCGAATACCCTTTTATATTGTATCTGGAGGGGGTGTCCAAGAAATCTGTAAATTATTACTCCTATCCCTATGCAATTAACCAAATTTTTATTTTTTCCTTCTAAACTGCTAAATGCTGTTCTGTCCAGATTTCCTTCGGTACTCTTAACAATAAATTCATTAATACATTTTCTTCGGCGTTATCTATTTTATTATTTAGCCCCCGCCGGAATTGAAAGAACAATTCTTTAGGTACCCTGGTACTTCGCTTCTTAGCTAGTAATGGCAGTTGCACGTCTTGCAACTTACCTTTTAGCAATCTGTGATAACAATACATCGCTTTTGGAGGTAGTTCCTTATTTTCTATCCACTGTACAGAGGTTCAGAAATATTCCTGTTTCCCAGATTTCTATTAATTTCAGACATCTCGCTAGTAAATTTCTGATTTTGCTCCCGATTTTTTTGCCTCGCCCCATACTTGAACAGCATAATGGACCCTCGACGCTATTAAGGGGTTAAGGGCAGTCAGAGGCACGAAAAAACAAGTATTTTTAATAATTTTTTTTTTTTATTAGTAATTTTATTTATTTTATAAAAGTAAGAATACTACATCATTATGTCATGTTTCAACTTAATTTCACCCAAATTTGAAAAAAAAAAATATTAATTATGTAAAAAGTTATCGCTATACATATGTATCGACCCCTGTTCCACAAGTAGCCCTTTGCGGTGACCACCATAACTTCTCAACAGTTTACCTAAAATCATTCAAATAAAAAAAAATTAGTATTTTAATAGTTAATCTAGTGCCTGATCGAAGCTTTTTTTTTTTTTTTTTTTTTTTGAAAATAAACAAAATGGCTGACTCAGACAATTTATTCACGAATTTTCAGGAAAAAAGCAACAGTAAATTGTTTATAAAAAATCGATTTTTTGGGGGGAAAAAAAATCCTTCGATCAGGCACTAGTTTAATATGTTTTAAAAAAGTTGTATAAATTTCATTCAAATCCACCGAGCGGTTTTTGAATGATAGTGGTCACCGACTTTGAAAACATAGTTTTGAGAAAAACGCGTTTAAAGTTTTACACTCGATTTATGTATAGAAAGAGGAATCATTTAATTACTTACACCGAGTCATCTATTCCTGGGCCATATAATAATTCTTCAGCCGATGTAGCAGCTTCTGCAATATAGATTTGCTGTTGTCTACGTTGCATTCTGCCTTCTCGAGTGTTATCGTTAGCGCGCTTATCTGCCACCTTCATACGGGCAGCATCCGTTTTTTCGGCATACCGATGAGAATTGGGCCCACAATTTAATCCCAGTCTATTCATAGTTATCAATAATGAATGTATACCTTCATTAAATATACCAGTAGCAATGTATGCAGCAATCTGTACGATGGTATAACTAGTATTTATAGTTTTTGGGCATATTTTCCACACTAGTTGATTAAAGCTTTCATTATTGTTTTGATTAAATCCACCGACAACATCTTCAGAGTAAGTTGTCACTACGCAGGTCGTTATAAATTGGTTCGATGGCCTTTAAAACATCAGGAGATAAGGAAGCAAAATCTTGAGTGTAAGTATCAAGTTCTCCATACGCTTCAGAGCGCTGATAAGAGCACCAGAAATCTTCGCCTTTTGGACATATACTGTGATTTGGATTGTCATTGGTTGAGCCGTAGTGATAAAATGTCGCCATGATTGCAGATTTCACATCTTCGACAGAATCACAGTGTCGACGTATTGCTAAACCATAGTATACAGTTAATTTGTCAATTATTTTTACCGTAAGTTTACCTCTACCGCCAAGACCTTTATTTTTGGTTTTCAATGTTCGTAATTACACACTCCTTCTTATTTACGGATGTATTAACGTAGGAATTTGCTATTACAATCCCTGAATAAGTTTTTGAGTCCCCATCTCCAATATAATTAGCATATTTAACCGCATATTTAATTTCAGACTGCTGAAACATTTCGACCATTGAATCTACTTCCATCTTCCCAGATGACCCCTTATGATTAGCAGTACACTCATTTTCGTGCGTATCATGCCACTCCTCGTATTCAGCCGTATTTATTTTGTTCTTCCAATATTCACATTGTTTACAATATGCACTTTTAATATTTAAATCAAGAATTTTACCGGTAAAATAACCAATTAAAGAAGAAACTCCAAATGAAGATGTATATCCACGCTTGTGCCATGTTCCATTCCCAGATACAGTCAATTCATTCGTATCTTTATTTACACTTGTTGACGTTGCTTGCTTTTCTTCGTTCACAGCTTTTTTCAACAAAGATTCTGCGACAGCTATACTACAATCTAATATTTGCTTCAATAATATTATATAAGTGTTTTTATCTAAAAATGACGGCATGTCCATTAGACCACAAAACTTTCGCATTCCTTCGAATCCTATTCCTAGTATTCTCATTACTAATATAAAACGCCTATTTATTTCATACGAATGTCCAACGAAAGAGCAGGAAGGAATGTATTCATTTACACAATTGTCACATGAAACTACAATTTTAAATCCCAGACCACGTGTGCTTGCCGTTTGAAATTTAACATTTCCGTTACACTTTTTACACTTAACAATACTCGAAATAGCATTAAATACCATAATAAAGTTAATAACTCTAAATTCAGTACTACTATCTTCGGGTACATCTTCTTCAATGCTCCGTTTCAATTTTTTAGATGACGTACTGCTAATACTTTCATCACGTTCCGCTGTTTTCGGATTGAAAACATTTTTTTCTCTTAATGACACGCGATTTACGAAAATTCTTAGAGCTCCGAAGTTCTCTCGAACCTTTTGCAAAATCACGTCCCATGATAAATTACTCGAAAAATTTTTTTTAAACGCTCAACTATTAACTGCTCACTGCAACTATCACAGGCGGTGTACTGATGACAAACAAATAACTTTCAGCACTTTTGCAACCTAAAATTGGTAAATGTATGTATGAGTGTATAATAACAAACAATCTATGACAATAGAACCCGAAAAAACAGTGAGCGTCAAAGAGCCCGCCGTTTATTGTTGAATAACTCGAAAAGTATTTGTCGGATTCTCTTGAAATTTTCAGAGAATATTTTAAAAATATTATACTTTGAGAAAATGCAAAAAAAAAAAAAATCGTTTTTTTGAAAATTCTGACTGCCCCTAACCCCTTAAAGCCTTATAATACATTCTTACTACATCGTGGGGCATTTTAATCTATATAACGCTGGTATAGATTGCCTTATTTTTAGAGTAAGGTTATTTATATGCACTTTTTATGTTAATTGTTTTCGTTGTAAAAACAAATCTCAGTATACAGATAAACTTCGATTAAACGTATATCATTGAAATTATTCGCCCCCTATTGAAATTTCTCATCTCAGTTTAAATGTTTATTGCGATACCACACTCGAGTACCATTAGTAAACAACGAACCGCTTTAATGGATTTTTCATGTAGAATAATTGGACTCACTCGGTTCAAAAATGAATGCCGGCAAGATGATTCCCATTAAGGTGCTTGACTACATCATTTCGTTCGTCTTCCTTAGCGTTGTACAGCGTTTGCCTATTGGCAAGCTATTTTCCTTCCGGACACGCTGATATTCTCTGTCACGACACCAGTTTCTCCATGTCGTTTTTAATGCAATCCGTTTATCATCTTGTTTACATTTTACCTTCTAAACGAATAATAGTGTTTAAATGTAGTCCGACTGCAAACGTTTCAACTTGGGTGAAAAGTATAAGTACGGAGCAAAACATATTGACGAATATTCGCTTCGGTCGACGTTAAAATGATACCGATGTAAGATATTTTAAATGACAACAGATACGGATAATTCAGAAAAAAATTATTTTAACAAATTATTAAGATTTTTTATAGGTGGGAAATAATTTTTTGATATACTCAGCGGTCAAATTAATATATGGCCCAAGTATTAAGCGAAAAGTTGGTATCAAAGACTCATCAGGAGCTATACTAAGAGATAGGAATAAAGTAAAAGCTAGTTGGAGAGAATATTTTGAAACGGTGTTGAACAATCATTAACGAAAATGTACTAAACAACCTGCCGGTGCAGGAAATCAATTATGATCTAGAAATTCTACCTACTGAAGAGGAAATTCCAGATGCTATGAAAAGGCTCAAAGCAAATACGGCCGCCGGATTGGACCGCATACCAAGCGAAGTATATAAAATTGATGGTAAAGAGTTTATGGCATATCCGGTTAGACTGTACAAGGAAATATGGGAAAACAAAACTGTACCCAAAGACTTCAAAGATACGATGGTTATTGCTATTTATAAAAACAAAGGAGATAAAGTAGACTGTTCCAATTATCTTGGTATATCACTTTTATGTACAGCCGATAAAATCCTGAGCTCAATTATACAGCAGCAGCGCCTACAGCTGGCAATGGATGCGTACCTCCCCGAGGAACAATGTGGCTTTAGGCAAGAGCGCAGCATGGTGGATATGATGTATGCCATAAGACAAGTTACAGAAAAGGCTAGAGAACAAAATAAGTCTTTGTATATGACTTTTATAGACGTTAAAAGGGCATTCGATGCAGTTAACAGAAATGCGATATGGCGATGTCTAAAGATAGCCGGATGTTCACCAACATTTGTTTCAATTGTAAAACAACTACACGAAGGCATGGGGAGTGCAGTTATTTGCGATACCGAAGTGTCGGATCCTTTTCCGGTAACAACCGAGGAAAGACAAGGGCGTGTGCTTACGCCGTCACTGTTCAACCTTTATTATATGGGAATGATTTTCCTAATATATGTACAAACAAAAAACTGAGCAAATAGGTATTAAAATAAAATATCATTTTGACCGGGGATTATATAACCTACAAGGGTTTAATACAAACAGCAAGACGGAAGTGTTTGTATTGCAAAATCTACAGTACGCAGATGACTGTGTCATACTGAGTGAAACCCCTGCAGAATTACAAAGCGCGCTAAATCATCTATATGAAACCTATCGGGATTTTGGACTAGCTATTAATACAAGAAAAACGGAAGTAATGATAATAAATGGCGCAGAGGAAAACTTCTACCTGAACCGAGTGAAGCTAAAAATCGTCAAAAACTTCAAATATCTTGGAAGCATAATTGGCGACGATAATGAATTGGATGAGGAGATCGAGCATAGAATAAAAAATGCAATGGCTGCTTATAATAAGATAGCGCAACGAGTATTTAGAAACAAAGACCTGAATATCGATACTAAGTTAAAAGTTTACAGAACAGTAATATTACCAACAATGCTCTACAGTAGTGAGACACGGGCAATTAGAAACAATCAAATTAGAAAACTAGAGATCTGCCAGATGAGTATGTGCTCCGACAAATATTAAGAATAACATGGAAAGATAAGATCTCGAACGGAAGAATTCTGCCGATGGAAAACTGTAAATCAATAGAACAATGTTTAACCGAAGCTCAACTAAGATGGACTGGTCATGTTATACGAATGGACAAAAACCGCATACCGAAGCGCTTATTGTATGACGTATTAAGCACGGGCAAAAGATATCGCGGAAGACCAAAACTGTGATACAAGGATGTTCTATCAAACATCATTGAAAAAAAGGAGCATAAGTCCTGGGAGAAATGTGCGATGAGCAGAATGGAATGGAGAAAGTTTACTGATGAAATTGCAAATCTAACAAATGTCTATGCTTCCAGTAAGCATACAACAAAGGCAAGGAGAAATACAATAAGCCGATTTCAGTGCGCGCAATACAGTTATGTATCCAGTTATAAAATAGGATTGATATCCCACATGAGATTCAGGTATCGTACTATCTGACGGAGAAGAAGTGATATGAGAAGTGACACTCATACTCAACAGCGAGTGAGTTAGAAGAAGAAGATATATATATATACATTTCCTGGAAATTTGACATAATCATTTCACGCGAAAATATCCTTTAGTTCTCGTCTCGTTCCACTTTCATAGACTTTCTATGGGTTCCTAGTCATTCCAATATTGAGGGCAATGAGTCAGCTGACTCTTTAGCTCGCTCAGCCGCCCACAATGGTCCTTTCCTCGACTCTTTCCCTTCTTCAGACATTCTTTCTCTATCACGCTTTAATCATTTCAAACTTTGGTTGGACATGTATCCATCTTTATTCTCAAATCGCCTTTCACATTACCGTATTATTCAACCGGTTCCTCATTTCCTGTCTTGGTTTCATTCTATTCCTGTCTGTCATCGTTCCACGTTAATTAGACTCAGAATCAATCATCTCTCCTCCCTTCTTCTCACTTTCAATTCGCTCTGTCCCTTCTCCTTTCTGCTCTCTTCACGCTTCTGAGCCTTCTTGTATTTGTGATTCAAATCATATCCTTTTCGAATGTTCTCCACTCTCCAACGAACGCTCCTTTCTTTACGGCCAACTTTTAGCTTTGGGTCTTCCTACTCCCTTTAACGCTACCTATATCCTTTCCTTTCCATTGTCTTCGGTTATTCCGTTGCTTCTGTCCTTTGTTCTTCTTTCTATTTCTGACTGCCTGGCTGTTTAGTTCTATTTCTTAATTTTTCATGTTGTTGGGTCAAGGCTGCTGGTGCGCCCAGAGTAGGGAAAAGAAAAACTAAAAAACGTAAAATGTACCATTTTTTACGCCCCAATTTACTTCACTATTAGCCTAAACACACCAATACAATATAACTTTTCCATATTAGTATTTTTTTGTATTTTAAATATTGAATTTTAACTGGCCACACATAGTTTATATTAATATTAGATACTCACCAGACGAGGTAACAGAAATGTGTCTCGTATGTGAGAAAAGGTAGATAATCCCAGCGACCGCAGTTTTCATAGAAAAAAAAAAAATAAGTATCCTTACTACTTAAGCTGTTTTGTTTTTACTTGGAAAACGAACTCTTTTAAAAGAAAGTATAATGTCTGAGCCATAGACATCGTCCATGTTACCTGTACGGGAACTACAAGGGGAAATCATGAATGTCCCGATAATGCAATGTGAGCGTGAATTACTCCTGAATAGGTATGCGCGTAAGAGGTTAAAATCGAATATATTCAACATTCTCGGTCACCGATATTTTACAGTTTCCGGCAAAATCGTTCCACGACAGTTAGATTAGAAGCGACCAACCCATATTATTTTTTTTTTTCGCTATTCCCAATTTTTTAAAGGCTCTCAATTTACTGAACCCAAAAACCAAAAAAAAAAAAAAAAAAAAAAAAAAAAAAGGAGAGAAACGGCTCCTCCACTATAGATATATTGCGCTTTAAAAATATTTATTTATTTTACAAGAAACTTCTTCGAAATTTGAAGTGTACTCCTTCACACGCGAACACATACGAAATATATCTGACGAAAAAATAAATTAAATGTTACAGACGAGGTCGTAGCGCGCAATACGAAGCATTGTAAATGTTTAAACGGCGGTATTTGTAACCCGGAAGATGGTAGATGCCTGTGTTTGGGAGAATACGTCGGATCGGAATGCCAATACAAAATAAAGAAAGTATGCTATCCGACTTGCCAAAACGGAGGCACCTGCATCAAAGGAAATAAATGCGTATGTGGCATGGAATTCACAGGCGATAAATGCCAATTTCGTAAGTAATCAGTCAACGGTCTTTCCTTTAATTTTTGATGTATTATGTTCATAACCAGGATCACGGAATTTTAACGGAACTAGACATGAAACAGGCAAATTTCTTTATTATAAATGAATAGTTTTAAGGATTAACAGTCGGTTCTAGGTGGACAGAGTGAATCGGCGCGTAGTAGTGCACAAATAAAACACCGATAGGATGAACAGTGTCAAGGAAGATCCTGCCAGGTGGATATTAGTGCTTCGATCAGCAGAATTAACGCCGCTTAATTTCGACTTTTGAGGAAGAGAATGAAGGCCAACAATTATCTTGAATCAGTACAAAGTCGATATCTGCAACCTCCGTTCGCTGACAACACAAGAGAATCAGTAAGTCCTACTGGCGGTTACATATCAGTAAGTGCAAAGACCTATATTGTGCCTGAGGGGAAGACAAACAATTGTCCTTCACCGTTAATATTATTTTTTGCATGAGATTAGTTTAATGTTGCTGAACATTTCAACAAAAACAAGTTGTTAATTACATAAATGTAACACGGGGGACATTTCTCTTTTTCTCTTAGTATGTCACCATCATTTCAGCTGGTATTGACGCAATTATTATACGTTCGTTTAAATTAATACGATCAATCGTTCGTGTGTTATTCTGAAAATTACAAAACGTTCTGTTTTCTCTTTTTTCTTTTTTTTCTTTGGCTATAGCTCTGCATCGAAACATTTGCCACCCAGTGCTTATTATTCAAGGTGAAATTTCCCGTCGAAAGATCCAGTTTAGGTCTCACTTGTACGGAGGCACTTCTGCAAAATTGAATATATATATACATATACATCTGTATAAGTATACGTAACTGAGTTTCCGGAAACGGCTTTGACGCTTTTGATTAAATTCACAAATTAATCTTTTTTCGGTGTTCAGATAAACTGATTGGTCAAAATTATATGCATTTGACAAAAAAGTTCTATGAAACGAGCAACTTCGTAAAAGGAAGCAGGCTACCACCAGTGCTTATTATCGTATTTTTAGGGTTTTTTAAACAGGAAATAATTCTAAATAATAATTTTGCCACGGTAACTGAACATGTGTAAAGGCGTACATCTTTGTTTCGTGATGAATATATATGTATATGTGTATTTAACATATTTATGCTTTATTACGCAACGGATTTATATTATGTAAACTGAAAAAATGTGCAGGACGCTGTTATAACAGGATAATAATCCTGTAATACTTCTACAGCTTAAGGGAATATTTCTTTTTATTGTTGTTAAGTCGAGAATACTTCAACACGAAAACGAATAATGTGTGACGTGTGAAAAATTGTCATGCGCGTATTACCGTGCTAAAACTGTTTCCGATCAATCTGCAAGTTTAGATTCGAGATAAGTTCAGTTAATATGCACATTCTATATATAGATACGTGTAACCAGCGGATTCTTGGAAATGTCTCTGACGATTTCGGTAAAATTCACGAATTAGTAAAAGGGATTTTAACGCCTCCTAGAAATCGATTGGTCTAGAAAGTTCGTGATCGAGCTTGTATTTCGGGTTTAATGAAAAGTTTAATATTTTCGCTTATTTAAATTGAAAACTAAAATTTCGCGATGTAATTGGTTTATTCGCGATATTGCGTTAAGCTTAACGTACGCTATTTCAAAATTGAAAATCACAGTTAATGGTAACTTTTTCATACTGCGTACGTATTATTGTTGTATGTTTTAAAAATGCTCGTAAAACTCGCAAATATAGACAATTTGATTCATCTCTGCATAAATCTGAGCAAAGCTCGGTCATATATGTGCGCTTATATATGTATGTATAAAAAAGCTCGCACATATAGTGCTGCCATCTATCTGAAATTTTCTATAATAACATCAACCGTAACTGAAACGGCTGAAATTGGTAACTAACAGATGACGCACAAAAAAAACAAGTTCACTCGGGCATGATGTTTCATGAACTAAGAATTCCGTATGTTAAGTTAAATAGGTAACTATAATTTACATTTACATAATATTAAATTCAAAAAAAAAAAAAAAAGAAATCCGATTTTTCTGCGCATTTTTGAACTATTCGCCAATTTCGAAAGTTTCGTTAAGAAAATGAAATATAATCTACTTATCAAATAGCACCCTTCCATCATTATATATCCGGGAGAAAAGAATAGTTTTTTCAAAAATTTTCAGTTTCAGACAAGCTGAGGGTCTGAATATTGTAAGCTCGGCTATAATTTTCCTGTAAAGCAGTCCTTTGTGCATATGTTTCAGATACGTTTTGGTCTCCCCGATTTTTTCACTCAGACTATTACTTACATGAAAATACTTTCTTTTTTTTTTATTTCGCAGTTTTTGGTCCAAAGGGAAATTAAACGATTTTTTGATTTTATGAAAAAGCGCCTGCGTTTTGTTTTATCGTTTGAATTTCATGTTTAAAAAGTTATCTGGTCGTGAGCTATGAAATTTTTTTAAGGGTGATTTTCGAGGTCGTTTTAAATTTTATATTATATATTCTCGACGGTCTTTTTTGGGTTTTTTTGTCGGCCAGGGTAATCTAGCTTGAAGTCGTAGTTTTAAAAAGTTCAAACTTCTCTCCTTCTCCACATTGCTAGCCGAATCTCAATCCTTTTTATAGCTTCTACCGGCAATATATCCAAAGTTCTCTTATTTTCTGATTCAAAAAGCGTTTTACAAGCCATTGCTACTCGCTTTCCTAAACCATCCCGTTAATCCTATCGTACTTCACATACGCTCCTTAATTTCACATCTAGTTCATTCCCGCTCTGTCCGTATTGATCTATAGTGGATTCCTAGTCATTGTGGAACGAGTTAGTTGACTCGTTGGCACATTCGGCTGCTTCAGACGGTGGTCGCTTTATTAGTCATTTTCCAGCACTGTTGGTCTGATCTCTATCCTTCTTCATTTTCTAATCCCGCTTCCTTTTATTTAGCCATACAAAACATTCCTCCCCTTTTTCCGTGATTTCTTAATATCCCTAAAACATGAGGCGGTCAACTATCTCATCTATAATTAGACTTTGGTTAAATCACACAGCTTGCTTCCTGCTTCGCCATTCCGTTTCTCCATTACCCGGTCTCCTCTTTGCCCGTTTGATCATCCGTCAGAAGCGAACTTCATTTGTGATGCGAATCACATTTTACTTGAATGTCCTTTCATTTCTTCAGAACGCGCGATACTGTATTCCGGTCTTTTGCGTCTTATCCTACGCCTTACAGCGCTTAATGCTTTCTTTTCCGTCTGCCCCTCGGTTATTGCTTTGTTGGCTTCATTCATATGCTCCATTTCTAATATTTTTCCTGTATAATCATTAAGGCTGTCATACCTTTGGATTGGGAACGCCCTTAGCCAACATACTCAAAAAATTTTAAAAAAAGAAAATTTAATTGTAATTAACGATGCGATTTTATAAGCTTATAAGTGAAACCGTTCGTGAGTTATTGGGGATATATTTTAAATGAATATTTTTGTCGTTTCTGAACCATCTTATTAGGATTCCGTACATATTGTACGAAATCCTAAAGAAACAAACGAAAACGCTGTGTAATTACCCCTATCGCGCACCTCTTTCCTTCCATCTACCTGTTTGGAGTTTGGGAAGGAAAGTTTTCGTATCAGTATAATTACATTTATTACGATTCAATTTTGAACCAAAAAGAACGCAAACTTTTCACTGGAGAAACCAACACCGCTAACGTGTATATTCGTCTATGCTTCGGATTAATTTGAATATTGCAGAATGTGCATCCCTGTAATTTCTGATGATTTGTGAGCGCAAACTTTTCTAACGTAAAATACTGGCCACCGTAATTAATGATGCGCGACTCCATTTGGAGATTATTTCATACGAAGAAAAATTCATCAATCCGGCACGTACGCTTACTGTATTTAAAATAGATATAGGAATAATGAGACTATAGTAATATTTACACAAGTCTATCATACTATCGCGGAAAGCTTATTAGACAACTGTTTTTTTGCATAAACGTAGCGGGCGGATAATTGCATTTCAATATATCGAATTTTAGGTCCAGATATTTAATAATCAAAACAAATAACACTACGAATATGGACCGAATTTGTATTGTATAAAATTTAACAATATCTACGATTATTGTCGGAAAAAATTATATAACGCGACGTTATTTTTCCACATAAACTTAGCGCCGCTAATTACTTTAACAACGATACAAATTTTTTTTCGTCACAAGAATCTCCAAAAAAGCAAACATCGAGGCTCATTGCACATTTCAGCGAGCAATCTGAAATGCGTAATGTACTTTTTCCAAAAAAAAAAAAAAAATCGGTTACCCTTGATATTTTTTTTTTTTTTTGGAAAAAGTAGCGAAAAATAGTCGAAACAACGGAAAGAAGTGAGCGACGAAAGGTAATTTTGCTGATCGCTAGGTGAGCGAGTTTTTTTTTTTTTTTTTTGTTTTAGACAAAAAATTTCACGCATTTCAGTATTTTTTAATAACCACTTTTAACGTTCAAATATTTAATTGTGTTCTAATTCAAATTACATTATTATTTATATTTTTAAGTTATATTATTTATTAGTTTCCTATATAATTTTTATAAATTACCGAAAAGTGGAGGAATCAACTGAAGTTGTTAGAAATTATGAATTTTTACATAATAAAAAGGAAATTAAAGAAAAATAAAATATCCGAGCAAACGCAAAAAATATCAAACGATGATTATTACAAAAAATGAAAAGTAATTCACTAATTTAACCGCAAACTGGATCATTTTTGCTGAGTAAATTCACTGCAACGGACAGCCGAAAAAAACACATTCTCGCACATTCCGGTAATAGACTTAAAACTTGCCCACAGTTTAAGACTTTCGACTCTACTCGCGTTTTTGTTTACTCGCAATTAAACAATAATAACTCGCTTTAGTTTCATTCTACCCATTAATAATAACCGGTTTCCAATTGAGCTCTTCTTCTTCGTACTACTTTACTTACATGTCCAAAAACAAAAACAAAAAAAAAACTAATTTAGCCGCAAAATCATTGGATTATTTATCAAACAACTTATATTTTCGATGACAAAAATTAAAGTGCAGCGATCGATGTAGCGTTGCTTTTTTGGTTCTCCTTTTAATAATCCATGTACTTATTTTGTTCGACAGCAATCTGTCCAGAAGTTTGCTCCGATGAGAACAATTGTAAATCTTCCGCTTCCACTTGTAACTGCACCAGCTCCACTACAAAAAGAACATCATTACACAGTTCGCTTTGTCGGCAATGTATAGAATGTAAAAATGACGGCGTCTGCGTCGATAACCAGTGCAAATGTGTCCCCGGCTGGACTGGAACTGATTGCTCTGTCGGTAAGATAATCAAAAACATTGCAAAAAAAAAAAAAAACAGTAAAAAATCGTACCGCGTACAATAAAGGCAACACTGAAAATATCAGCCTACTAGTAAAAAAAAAAATATAAAATACTTCTCCCTTCTAGAACTACAGCGCAGATTCTAGAGGCAAAAGTGAAAAGGTTTAATGAACACCATTAAAAAAAACAAAAAAAAAAACAACCGATTACAACGAAAAACTTTTAAAAAAGAAAAATCGGCCAAACCAACATGACCGAATTATAAAAACTGAAAGCAGTATTTTTTTCCCCCTCAGGCACGTCTGATCTTAGCCCAGAAACATAGACGGAGAAGGAAAATCAATTATGGAGTCGGTCAAGAGATACTGATAAAATAAAAGAACTAAGGATCGGAACAAATTGATGGGAATGATAAGAGGAGGCACAATAAGTCTTAAGCAATAACAACAGATCAGAATATACATAGAATGCGCATCATTCAAGAGGGGTGGACACATTCGAAGAAGACACGGCTTCGTCTCGTTAATTGAAAAGGACAAGAAATTACGAAAAGAAAACGAAAACGTGAAGAATACCCTGAGTACAAATTAAGACGTAAACGAACAATAGAAACAATAGCGGAACGGCGAAGCGAAGGAAAATCGTAAAATCAAGGACGGTCGGGTAGGAAGATTAGGATGAATAGGTAGAAGGAAAGTTGGTTGGAAAAGGAAGAAATAGGTGAATTTAAGGTAAAATTTTTTACACGGTGGGGAAGCAAATTAGAAGGAATTTTTGTGAAATAAAAGCATGTACAACATGGACCGAGTAGGACAAAAATTCGTATATCAAAACGTTTCCCGCCATAATCTTTGAATTAAAGACATCGCTGCTCCGACTAATTCCCAACGCCCTGTCAAGGGTATGGAACCCACTTTACTTTTTTTATATATATATATATATATATATATATATATATATATGTATAAATGGAGCTTACAACTTGTCAGGTTTTATTATTCAATTTTTATATATTTTTAAGGCAGAATCCTTCCAGGGATTTCCTAATCATTATTCCAAACGTCGCTCTGCAAAATATTCTTTCCCGATAAGAGCGCTTGCAATATTCGCCTTTAAGTTGCCTATTTATGAAGCAATTCTCCAAATAAATTTCATACATACACATAGGGCCGTATCTAGACCAAACATTTGGGGGGTGGGGGCTACGAAAATATTTTTATAATTATACATATTATATATATATATATATATATATATATATATATGTTTTGTGTATGTGTGTGTTATCATGAAATATATTTATTTATAAATGCTACACTAAAGCCTTGTAATCAATTATTTTATATGAAATATTTGAACACTACAATAAAAACAAATAAAAAATAATCGTTTCCATAGAATTCATAAAAATTTTAATTTTATTTTCTTTTGTCAAAAACTGAAAAGAAATAAATTTATTCTGAATTTCGGCCCATTTAATTCAAGCAGTTATGATTTCGCAGACATTTCGGTAGGATGAGGGAGTGAACCCGGAAAACCCTCCTCAGATACGGCCCTGCATACACGCGTAAAACTAAATTTTATAAATATGTTCAACGTTAAACGTTATTTCCTCGTTTGCAAAACTTCACTGTATTTTTTTCTTTTATTTATCCCCCCCCCCCCCCCCCCCCTATTAGGAATAGGCAAAATCTTCTCAAACACATATATAATTTAAAATTTTGTTTATTGGTCTCTACAATTTGCAAACGTACATCAGTAACGTTCAGGTTCGGTCACAGCGATCAAGTATAAAGATGCTTATCCGGCGTATTTATACAACGTGTTTATATGAAATTATAAAATCACACTACGATACGAATGATACCATTGTATAATTACATAAAAAAATTAAGTATTACAATGAAATGTCATCCAAAAAAAAGTATTTCAAAAATTAACGTGTTCCGCCCTTTTAAATGATACTGCAAACACTTTTTAAGAATATATTGTAATGCACGCTCTTGCAGCAGTGTGATAACTTCTTCAATTAAAAGAATACTCATTGTAGTTCTAATCAGCCCTTTATAACGTTATCGTTGAAATGCATATATATCTTTTTAAAGACGCAACGCCTGCTGTTGAAAAGTAGCCTGATTTCTACCTATAGATTTTCATAAAAGTTAACCGTCCCAGCTTCTAGTTTGTTTCCAATTTTTAAACCATGATATTGTTTCATCGCACCGACTCTTCCGATGTTTTTTTTTTTTTTTTTTTTTTTTGTTATTGTTAAACTTAACAAAAACATTTTATTCGTATTCAAAAATTATAGTTTTAAATATATATATTAATTACAACGTAATTCTTAGGCTACCCCCCTTTAGAAAAAATGTCCCAATTTTATGTAACGTTTGTTATATTTTATAGGATTTTTGTTATTGTTATTTAAAAAATGTCACAATTTTATGTAACGAAATACGTAACGAAAAATGTAACGAAAAAATGTCTTAATTTTATATAATGAAAGTTAAACGTTAAGATAGGATTTTTGTGATTATGATATTTTTTTCGTGATGATGTCAGAAAGAATTACGTTGTAAATTTTGATCATTTTATACATATTGTAGAAGAGAAAGAGACAGAAATGAAAGCAAGAGAGGTCAAGGGGCTCAGCCCCTTGCGAGGCCAAAATGGCCGAATTTATATATATATATATATATATGTGTGTGTGTGTGTAACGGTGATTCAATTTAATTGCAGCTGTTTGTAAACCGCCGTGCCGAAATGGCGGAATCTGTGTGAAACCGAATGAATGTTTATGTCGTCCGGGCACGATCGGTCACCTATGCGAGCATGGTAAGCATTTTTATTTTGAATGTAACGCTCGAAATAGTCGCGCAGGCAAAATTTTTTTCCTACGGAATTTTATAAATTGGTGCAGCAGATGTTAACTACGGCACCCTCAATGGGAAAAATTTTGAATTGAATAAAGGATAATTAGAGTGTCGGATGCTTACGCAACGAACACACTTGTCCTGTGAGATCCACAAACTTATTTTTTACAAAAATAATATATATATATATAGAAGACAACAGTATAAAGAGAAAAGCAAAAACGACAATATAATCAGGAACGCTACGAATTTCAGTCACGTTGGAGCTTCACTGCTTAATCATCTGTCTCGAACTCTGTTACACACTCGGAAAAGGTCAACTCAATAAAAAACATCGTCTTCTCAATGTGTACGCACTGTTACGGAAGAATGCAAAGAAACAAGACGCAGCAATTTTACAAAGTTTTGCATCAAAAAGGACCCTGCCGAGCGGTCTTTAATGCAGAAGTTACTCTCTTAAAAATGTCCGACAATTTTAATAACCGTTTTTGACGTAGGCTTTGTTCGAAACTCTTGCTCAAGAATTTCCATGCCCTGCCCTCACACTGACGATTCGTAGTATCCAGTTTCCATTGTAAAAGATACGCGCGAATTGCTCGGGCAATTCTTAAATCCGCGATCGAAAGCAGGCACCCGAGGAACTTCCGCAAAAATCATTATTATGCGTAAAATAAAAGCGTACAAAAGAGCTAGTGGGTGTAAGGTCGCAGGAAATCTTCAACGCGAATCTCAGCCTAAGTTGGTAAGCAGAAGACTTGGTGCCACTTGACTAGAGATCAAAGTGTACACACGAGTAGTGTTCGGAGGAGGCTAACCGGGAAGAATAGTCGAAAGTGAAGAAACCAGCCCCCCTCTTATCACATAGCCGGACGCGATGGAAAAGAGGGTTCCTATTCTCGTTCGAGCGCTATACTATAATACCAGTGTTTTCTTTGAAGATGTTTCTGCGACATACGCAATGCTAAATTCGACCTTTCTCCTTGGTCGTATTCGCGCCAATTTCTTGAAAATTTTTCGCGCAATTCGCGCCTTTTTCTTTCTTCAATTTATTCCGATGAGATGACGTTCATTCTTAATTGTCAGTTTCAGCGTCATCCGGTGTTGTACAATTGATGTGCTATTTCTTGATCAAACTTTGCTTACCGCAATTTCTTTTGTTCGGTTTATTCATTTTCGAATGCATCCGCGAACCTTTTTTGACGATTCTTCGGCATTAGAACGGCCTATCGGCGGCGGGTGATAATCCTGTTAAGCATCATTTTCAGAATTCCACTTTTGGACATCTATGTAGTTTAACGACGGCTGTTTTTTTTTTTTTATTCGCGCCTTCAATTTTTAACAATAAATATCTGCACAAAACGTCGACTTTCTATTACATTCGCGTTAATTTCTACATAAAAATTTTGACCCTTTCCAGTTTTTATACATGTCGATATATCCGGCATAACTAGTAACGGTGGTCCATTCGAACAACAACGCATAGTTCCATCGTCAAATAGAGACTAGTGATAACAGCCTTCGGGAAAGACTTTCAAACCGGTACCAATCAAAAATTAGGGACATTCAGCCAGATCAGTTTTAAGAATCCTGTATTCCAGTTCGTAACTATTGTACAACACGACTATGATATCCGAAATTTGGTTGCACATTTTATTTGTATGATGTACCTAATAACGAAACGCCGGCGAAAACAGAAAAAATTTCAAATTCCGCACCTTTTACGTGCAGTTCCTGAAACTTTTACATCATTTTCATCTGAAAATCGAAAACTTACGAGTTCTCTAACAGGCGTTATTCTCTTTCAAATTTGATAAAATAATAAACATTCCAACGAATCAGTTTGTACAATGCGTGTATAGAAAAAATATTTTTAATGTACAGAATATTCCATTCAAATTACAACTACAATTTCGTTCATCTCGTATATGTTTACCGAAAAAAAAACATTACAACTTCAAACAATTTTCCCAAAAATATAATCAGCACACCGAGTTACGCGGTATCTGATGTACAAGGGACAAACCGCTGATGTAAATTTTGTACACTACTCTTCCTGTAATTCTTTTGGACCTGCTAGAATTTTTGTGGAATTCCTACACGTTATACACTAAACTCCTCAGTGATTTGTCCTTCTTGGTGATATAGCAAAGCTCGAATTCAGTTTTTTTTCTTCGCCCCCTCCGCCCCTTCCATACGCAAAACTCCTATCACTTGTGAAATTAATAATACCATTAGATAGGAGCACAACAATCTCTTATTCGCTCTCTGATTCATGATTTCTCACTCAATCCAAACTGATCTCTTGTTATAGAAGCTCTTGATTCTTTTTTGTCGGCTATCTCCGATCGTGTAAAGATCTGAGTCTCCTTCCCCTCTTTTCCGCTGATCGTGGGCCAATGTCCCTGGTAATTACCTTTTTAAAGAAGCATTCGTAATAAAAGCTTACCTGAATATTATGAATACGCGTTTTCGCCTGTATTCGAAATACATTTATTTTCTAAATAATTATAAAAGTATAAGCAAAAAAATCGAGTGCCAACTTTTGCAAAATGGAACATTACTAATTTCATTAATTTTTCTATTTCAGCGTAATAGTTTGTTGAAAAACCTTTATCCTAATCAATTTTAAGAAATATTGCAGTTTTGCCAGCAATATTTCTTCAAAAAACAGTTAGTTTCAATAAAAAAGTAAAAATTTACGCGACGAATAAAATACTGTTTCAGATAGTTGCGGTGGATCCGGCTGTCTTAATGGAGGCGTATGCATAGGCCAGAATATATGTAAATGTCCGGCCAACATAACTGGTGCATTTTGCGAAAGTGCCATTTGCAACCCTCCGTGCGAGAATGGAGCTACCTGCGCTCCCAACAACCGTTGCTTATGTGATCCCACAATCGACAGTCCTCGCTGTGAGAAAAAGTAAGCGGTCTAATCACCTTTTCATCAACGTCGCTACCACCACTTTATTCTTAAAGGGATTAAGCTGATTTTTCCAGGGAAAAAAAAAAAAAAAAGTTTTCTTTATAATGTATCTAACTTTTTTTATCGAATTTAGTGCAAAATAGGATTCGTAACGTTTTTCAAAAAGTTCAATACTAATAAGAAAAAAAATTTTGTGACACATAAAAAAAACAAAAAACACACATTTTAATTACGTTAAAATGTCCGTTAATTTTACTCAGGAGTTGGCGAAATAATATTTTTTGCTCAAAGTTCCCGATTAAATTTCAAAAAAGTTGATAATATAAAATAATTCGGTTTTATTAATTAATTTACGCTGTTTGAAAGTGATCAACTTCGTAATTATACTATATACTCGTTCGGCAATAAACAAATGATCTCATTTTCGTTCTTATTCTCGAATTTTCAATTGAACAGGCGTTGCAGATATCGAGCAGTTCAACAACCGTACACAGTTGGAATTCGGAAACTGGCCAAAAGAAAATCGTCCGACTCGAATTGTAAAGAAAACTCGATAAGCTGCAGCAGCAATACCTTACGATCCGTTCCCAAATACCAGACTATCTACAGGACGCACTATAGAACAGTTTACGAATGTGCCGATTAATTAATTCATCATCGGAAGTATTCACTTAATCGACGCGTTTAATATCAAAAAGAATTTTGTACTACTTCTTTTTTTTTTTTTTCTCATTTTTAATCGATAAAGAACAACAAAAAAGAGTAAATTCGAATTCTCGTTTATTTATATTTATTGTAATACTCCTTAATAACTTTTTTCAATTATCATTTCTCTAGATATTATAAAATATTATTTATTACTATTATTATTATTATTATTATTATTATTATTATTATTATTATTATTATACGTATATGTAATTTTCTAATTAATCTAAACTCATATTTTATAAGTAATTAACGTGTAAACATATTAAATAGAAATAATATCGATTAGAGTACATTTTTGTTTTACGCTCAGCCATTCTTTTCGTACCATATGCATTAACAGCCGTATAATCAAATGTAATTTTATATTGATTACATTTTTCTCGTATATATACATTACAACACTGCTGCCCACACTACTTCTATACCTACACTCTTATCTTAAAATACCAGTGCTTGACGATAATTGACGCGCGCGGGCAAGGGTAGAAAAATATAATGCCCGAAAACGAATACGTAGAACAACACATAAATAACGGAGAAAGAAATAAAACTGTCGCGTCGGCGTTCATAATAAAAGCGGATAAACCTGTGTATATCCCGAACATTCTTTTGTTTGCAACAAATAAAGTTACCGTGAGCTCAGAGGATTTCGTTGAACCTCTAATAATTCGGTACAGCAAGTTAACTAACGTGAATTTAATTTAATCAACGAGAGAGGATGTTCGTAGAAACATCAGCCAGGAAGATAACGTTTATGTAAGAAAATGCAAAAGGATCTTAATATACCGCAGTAATGAATTTTCTATAATATCCTTACATAAAAACCAGCCTGTGCTAATGTTGGTTTAATGAAAATTTAAAATTTATATCTGTCTAACAATCGATGCTAATATTATTCAATCCCGAAACAGGCCTAATTATTTACCCATCTGCCCAATATTTCGGTCTACAACTAGTTTTAAGCAGCTTTGTCCTCAGTTGCCTTGTCGACCGCGCTCCACTGTAAATTTTCAAAAACGTTAGTCTTTTCCAGAATATCCCCACTAAAAATGCACCTTGTAAGTCGTTTTTTTCTTTCTTTTTTAGAAATATTAACATAATTTGCAATATCTATCATGAAAAATAGAAAATGGAGACGGTGCCAACATGCGGCTAAGACCGCTAGATAAGTGTGTCAACATCATGAAAACCTGATGGCAAACGACACCCTTAGGACGACCATGGGCAGATGAAATTCAAAAATTTAGAGCAAATTGGAGGGAAAAAGCGCAAGATCGCAGCGTTTGGAAAAAATTAGTGGAGGCCTTCGTCCAGCAGTAGACTGATAATGGCTAACGAAGAAGGACAAGAAGAAGTAAAAACATAATTTTATATTTTTGACTTTAAATTTTATCCAATACAGGACCTTCGCGTTACAACACGAGTATTTACGTTCTTCTATTATACCTATATTGTTACACCAGAATGCGCTAATTTATGTCCGGATTATTTTTACTTTTCTGCTCGTCGATGATAAAGCCTACCGATGTAAATTTTTTTCGATCCACCTATATAATCTTCAGCTTTTTTATCACAGCAGCGCACTTCGAAGTTTCCAAAACTTACCTCCTTTATTTAATATACCCAACTTTCAACACAATAAATCGTGACAAACTATACTTTGCATATCATAAGCGCCGCCAGCGGGGGACAGGGGGGGCAGCTACCCCTTGAAGCCTTGAAACTTTTTAATCAACTGGCCATGTTGAGTATTCGTAGGCGCGTAATCATGGACAATTTGGAAGACTTTTATAATAAAGTAGTATAACAATTTAAACCCACGAAAATTATGTTTTAATTAAGATTTTATTCTTGTTTAATAAAATATTAAGCCTTTACAACTTCTTATAAATTTTATTTTTCCTATAACTCATATCTTCTTTCTATCATCTTGCCCCCACCCCTGGCTCATTCATCGGCTGGCGACGCCCTAGCTGCATATATTTTTTTAGTATAATGTATGTTCGTAAGCTGAGGTACGTAGGCGCGTAAATTTTATTTTATTAGACTGCGCGGCTTCCAATTTTACGGATGAATATAGCTTATTAATTTAAAGAATTTTGTATTCGTTTTAAAAAATGGCTATATTTATTTTGGTTCAAAAATACACCGAGAATCGGAATTTGCCGGCTTGCGGACGAAAACACACCCACCATCACCCATGCATAGAATACTAGATCTGTTTCCAGATAAAGCTCAACTAAGTAAAATATAAAACAGAAAGCAAACAAAATTTAATCAGCTATTTATTTGAAAATCGTAACAATTCGTATATTTTTTTTTGAATTCTGCTGGTTAAGTTAAAATGCTTTGTATAAATGAAATCAAACAAAAAAAAAAAAAAAAAAAAAAAGTAAAAAAAGTGCTGGACTGATATTTAAACTGGCTGTCATCCTTTTCATTCTGTCCGCAAACACTTCTTATCTCAACCTTAATTCCTCTTTTATTTTTGCCGGAAAAACTTCTTGTAAGTGTAAATAATATTTGCCGACAATAACAAATTTAACTAACATTGATTCTTTTTGACCCTGTTAAAACATTAATGCTCGGAAAGATTACGCTTGAATATTAGGAAGTGTTTAAATAAAGATAAAAATAAATATATTTCCAACCTGCAAAATAAATATTACACTTTCGAATCTTCATTAGGTAATAAACACCGAACAACTCGTGAATAAACTTTAACGCTTAAAAAATAAAAATTTACAACACAATAAAGGAAATTATTTAAAATTATTATAATATAATAAATATTTTTTAAAACAAGTTAAACAAATTTAAATAAAAAATTTGGTAACTAGGAACACAGTTCTGCACGTAAGGGAAAAACATTTTGAAGAAAAAAAATTATAATCCTCGAAGGAGAACAAAGCCAAGCGGTATTAACAACAAAGCCCAAATTCAAGCTTCCAAAATATATCTTAGCGTAAGATCCTAGCGTAAATATGCGTAAGATCTTAACGTAAAAAAAGAAGATGTCATTATACTAACCAGTCTTCGCGACAATTATAATTAAACCAACTGATTAACGAAATAGTCAACATAATATAGAAAATCCGAATTAGATATCAAACTGTTAACTTAAATCAAATTCAAATAATTAAATTGTATACCGAATGCAGATAATTAATGGCTACGTCATTTTTCCGATGCCGGGGGGATAATTACGAAATGATAATTGGTCTATTATAACGTTCACATGTGTGTACTTTTGAAATGTTTTTATATAACGATGTTATCTGACATATCAGATCACCGTCAAATTGGCGTGTTTGTAAATAGTTTTTCAGAGATTTTTGCAAAAAAAAGTGTTCACTGATAGTTACAGGTTTTGGGGAAAAAAGTAATGACATACTAGATGGAAACAACTCATCTGTATGAATAAATGTTTAGATGAACTAAAATTGAAACGAGTCGAAAGATTTCGCCCCTTGGCGAGATCTAAAGAACTGATTTTATATACATACATATATATATAGCAAAATCATTTTCCAGACAATGAAAAGTGTCGGAAGCGATATAAACAGTATCTAATACTAACACCAAAACGTGCTTTTGACAGCAAGTGAAATTCAAACCCCGACGACTCAACATCCAGTACCCGTTTAAGTTTGATAAGGCACGCGTTCGACACTAAACACACAATCGCGTTACAAATGAAACGAACGGAAGTGTCAATTTAGAGGTTTTTTTTTTTTTGGACCGTTTGGGAAATTCGAGTTTTTCTACAAATGAGCATGAAGTGCGGTAAAAAAACAGGCTTCGCGCCAAATATTAAAGGAATCCTTTGAAAGGCCAACGTACACAATGGCAGAATCAATTTAGAAAAACTTATCAAATGCACACAGACAACAGTTGCTTTTCTGATAAATTGCGCGCCGGGATATTCGATGCTCTTTGCACGACGTACTGTTGATTACCTTCGAGATGGCTCATACGCTGATATATGAAGCTGCAGTTTATTCTCGAGAAGGAGTGTACAGGATATATCCACTAAACGGCTGCAAGATGTCAAATTTTATTCCTTACAAAAAAAAAACAACTACTTAATCAGAATAGATGCAACCGAATGGGGAAGGTGGTTAAGTCTGTCAAAAAGGACGTTTACGGTGTGAAAAGGTAACCGTTAATACTCCGTAGCCTAGTCATTCAATAATTAGTTCTGTTCCTCTGTCGGTAGCTCGCATGAGGTTCTCCCTATGTAGCTTATATGAGGCAACAGGTGTAATAAAAACCCAGAATACGGGAAAAACACGTTTTCGGCAGAAATTTTTTGACACAGAACCGGCAATAAAAGAGTCAATTTAACTAGCCGATTCATTAAATATGAAATGAATTAAGAGAGCCGTTTCCTCTGAAAACGCCATAAATAAAATTCGACAATAACAGTTTAAAACCCTTAGCTGATTGATGCACCGTTTTTATAACACGCCGTGCAAAAGTATGTATATTCTGTATGTAAATAACTGAGAAATCGGTAAAGAAAAATGTTCATAAATTATCATACAATTCATAAAGCATTCATATTGCACCCGACCTTTCAGCAAAGTTTTAAAAACAATTAAGGAGAAAATGACGTTTGAATGATCACATTTACTACAGTGTTTTTTCTAAACAAAAGAACAGTGACGACTATTATTCTTATCAAATTATAAGAGGTAACGAAGAAGATAGCGAAACTTGTGCAATAACATTAAAATTTGTAACCGGCACTCCGATTTTTTTAATACTAAGGGTTCGTTCCATAGTGAACAAACCGTCGAAAACATTTACGAGCTACCATTTCAAAGACAAGTTAATATACACGTATAAGTTTTACTTTAAACAACTAGTGGCGCATATACACTAAGGAATTTTTCTTCGTATTCTAACAGAAACACAATTTACGGTTATCATATTAACTGGCCAAAATAAAAACCTTACATTTCTGTTGTCTTTTTATCGTCATGTTCAGACGGTAGCCTATTTTTCTTCCTCTTTATTAATTTTTCTGTGGTAATATAAAAGTTAGGTTTTAACAGTTTGTACGAGGCAGACGATTAAACAATCAAGAGCAAACGCTACGGAGGTATTTTTAAGAAAAACTACAAAAATTCTAAAAAACAACACACAAAACAGTGAATAAAATATTTTTATGTAACATTTTTTGAACATTGACTGAAATTATTTTCTATATACGAAAGAAAATTATTAGAATATTTTTATTATTTTAATTTATTCGGCACTAGGCAGGGCTACAAAAGAACAAAAAATGAACCTAAAAATTATATAAAAAAGTTATCACAAATCGACTTGGTTTCCATAACCACAAATATTAGTAACGAGCAGTAAAAAGCTACAAATGTTATACATAATTATGTAGTATTTTTTGATATTACATTAAAATTGGCAAAAAAATTACGATTCAAAGAAACAAAGCGAGTAAAATGTAAATATTGGATAATTTTCAAAATTAATCACTTGATGTACATAATCATGGTCTCACTATTATAGATGACGAACTGCCAATCATAATTTTACAAAAAATACGTCATATGTGAACAAAGGTCCGGAAATTAGCATCGCCCTCATTAACATCAGTCCGGTAGTTCCCGAGATACAGATTAACGAATTAATCGATTGCGTAAAATAAGGTCACTTACTCAAAATATCTTTATCTTAATCAATTTTTATTTTTCTGCAATTTAATTAACAGTTTCTTCCTCGTATAAGAATGCTCACACTGAAAAACCGAACATTCTGTATATGTTTTAAAAATTATAATTCAGCTAATTAAAATAATTTAACTTTTACGTCTACTTTTATTGGAAATAAAAGTAAAAAATATTTGTATGTTTGTATTACTTCATTTCGCCGTATTTCATGCGATTACCATTAATAACTAAATTTGGAAATTAAAATTTGTACTTATTTCAAATGTAAATTAGTAAGGGGTGAAAAAGCGTGTCTTCTCAAAGTACCTTAAATTATTAAATAAAACAAATTTTTAAAAAACGACTTTCATTACTTTCATTGAAGTTGACTCTATAATTTCGCTTAGAATGTTCCGAATTATTAAACCAAGCTTTCGAATTAGATTTGTAGAATTATGAATGGCCAGAGAAAAAAGAAACAGCAGATTTAGACCCACGATAGACACACTTAAGAGTGAAACACAAAACTTGTTACGTTGAATATTCCAACATGCGCGCGCATTATGAGTTCGCAGAACATAATTGTTTACTACTTTGGCCATCTCGCGGGCCGAAAAAATGTTCAAAGCGGGCAGCGGGTTGGTCACCCCTGAACTAAAACAATCGACTGCGTACATGACTAACAGTTTTACCGGTAACATGTATTTTTGAATGCTCCTACACGAAAATAATATGTCATTTAATTTTTGAAGTAATTATAATTTTTACCTTCAAGAAATTAAAAAATGAAAAAAAAAAAGTAAACATTAACAAAAAAAATTAATATCACATTTAGACGTAATTTTTTATTCTCCATTACCGAGACGTTTATCTATTTCATCGATGGAAGAATTTTTAATACTTTACACAGCTATATTAAATTAGAGTAACATCTTGGGCATAAATGATCGAGTAAATATTATTATCTCTATGTACTGGTCTATGACAATTTATGTTTCATCTTTTATCAATACAATAAATCATGCACGACGATCGTTACAAAGTAAAGATATAGTTCATTGGCACACTGGGGCTGAATAAATTACGAATATTCTAAGTAATATGTTGAATAAATGTATGCTTAAATTATACAAGTTACGTGCCTCTGCTAAATAGCTTAATATAATATCACTCGACTAATTATTGTGTTTACAAAATTAACGAGTTTCGATATTTAAAAATTGTGTACTTGTATCTGCAATTAAAATGAAAATGTTCTACGACTTTTTAATTTTTTTACCGATATTTATTTTAACAATAAAATCATGAAAATAGAGTAAAGCGACGAAACTAACCTTATAAATGAAAATATAACCTTTGTCCAAAACTATAGTCAATAGGAATCAAGAGATTTAATTCTCAGCAAAAATTTGTCTTAAAATAAGAACAGATTTTTCCTACATTTGGTGGTTTAGTGAAGCGCTATTTGAAAATTATGCTCACTACTGAACTCGATTTCGAGAGTAATATAGGATAAAACAAAATACAAACTAATTTAAATATGACATCGCAATGGTAATTTAGGAATAATATAACAAACCGTTTGATTACACTACTAGCATTCTAAGGTAAGAATGAATTATTCAAAATTTAAGAACAACTTAACTTCTCAATAATTTTACTAAAATCCATTAAAACTCACCTGAATAATAAACATAGTGGTGTTCATATGTGCAAATAAAAAAAAAAAAAAATTGTAGCGATCATTTATTTGAGAATTTATAGTTTTTTAAATTCTATCTCAATGGACTATTTCTCTATGCCTGTTTATTTGATTTTAATAGGAAAAACTGTCAATCCGATCTGAACTAAATTTTCGTTATAAGACACGCATCATTAGAAAGTTTATAATTATTATATTTTCATTATTTGCTAAAAAAAAAAAAACTGAATGTTAGGAGAAAGTTTAATGTCGCAATAATATCTTTAAAGCCATAATTAAAATCTTCTCATAACGAGAATGCAAAAATACATAAATTGGGCTTAAAAAAAAGCGCTGTTTAAATAATATTTACTGGCGTAAGATAATTTCCGACCGTTTAAGGGTTAAAAATGAGGAAGTTCAAATTATCGTTAAGCGGTAAATGCGGCATTTATCAAATATATAAATAAGGCACAAGAAAATTTGGTAGATTTTTACATTAGTGTCACACATCAGTTCATTCCACTCCTTTATAGTACATATTGAAAAGTATCCCTCATTTGCATTTGAGCTGTACAGGTCCTCATTTTACGGTTTAATTCGATTTACGGAAGAAGAAATTATTGTGTTTTATATTCGGCACCGTGTTCTTCTGTATTACAGATTAAATTCATTTTATGCATTTCTTTTTTTCGCCCTTTTTTTTTCTTCTTAAATTAGTTTGTCTATGTTCGCTTCTCCCCCCTCCCAATCTGAAGCAAACGAATTTGAAAAAAAAACAAAAGAAAAGCGTAAAAATAAATTTAATCTAAAATACAAGAACTAAATAATTTTTAATATATACCTTGACAACAGATCATTCAAAAGGATATGTTAATCCGGTTACCGGGATTCGCACCGATAACATCGCACGTTTATGACGTGAAACCCAAGGCCGTGTCCACGGGGGTTTTTGGGAGTTACCCCCCCCCCCATGAGAACTGAAATAGTTATTATAAATACAAAAAACTCTGAAAAAATCACAAATTTAAAATAAATATTGATGATTTTTGAGGGTGTTCTTACCTACTTTTAAAAGAAAAAAGAAAAAATATGCTCCATATCTTTAGGTACTTCATTAATATTGTATGCAAAAAAATTTTTATTACGAGTATAATTAATAACATATGTAATTTTTATTAATGTTCATATACGGGGTAATTCATTTATGTAAATTATTAATATATAAATCAAAATGATGGAAATTATTAATAGCACGAATATTAGTGAAAAATGTATTATAAACTAAATATGCAAATAAAATTTTCACCCCCCCCCTCCCCTTCCAAAATTCTGGGCACGGGCCTGATGAAACCCAAAGTAAAATTCTGAAATATGGTATTAAGGATTTCCCCCAACTATAGATTACACAATTTGACTTCACAAGACGAGTACCATATTTCCAACGAATAATGAATTTTTCAGCACCCCTACAGAAATGTATCCGACTTTTTAAGCTATGTAAATTTAATTTACTCAGTACACCGTGTTATTTAAAATCGCTACGCTTCTTATTTACTCTATATTATTTTAGCGTTATTTTTAGAATTTTCCTTTCTTTCGTTTTTTTTTTCCACGTAATTTTCGGTGCGTTCGTTATCTTTAAAATTCGCTCATTACGTTAGTTCACACTCTATCAATAGCAGCAAAATGAACGAACTAAAATTACCACCAAAAACAAACTGATGTAATCATTTACCGAAAATTTTATACAAAAAATAAATTTTACGGTTAATGCGTTCCTTTAGTAGAAAAATACATTTAAATTAAACTGTTCAAAATATCTGTATTATCATCGTATACCATAATTAAATTAAAATACAATTGACCACAAATAGCTTAAATTACAATTTCTTAAACACTAATGACTTTTGAACCGTAATTTCTAATATGTTTTACTGTATTTGCAGTCTTATAATTTATGCACACGTCAGTTATAATTTTAATACATTATCGTTCGATTAATAATTAACGAACTAGAAGTTAAAAAACGTTTTAACGCATTATACTAATTCATCTCTCTCGAACTATTTAAGAAGTTTAAACCTGTTTTCCATGGTAATACTTTATATAATTTTAATTTTCGTCCGCAGATTAACAGCGAATATGTAAAAATAAATTATCCGTACTTTCTTACTTTTAAAAAATCTATTTACTCTCCGAGACACTTTTTAATTTCTTCTTTATTGCGTATGTATTTCATTCACTTACGAAACGAAATATGTATAAAACGTTTTTAGTGCAGTAAAGTTGTTACAATCTAAAATTTTAAACAAATATGAATTATTGAAAATTTATTATAAAAACGATAAATAGCCGAAAGAAAAATAATCGTAAGTAGTAATCGAAACCTGTTCTCGTTACCATAAATAAATTAAAAATCATCAAAATGTTGTTTACTTCGCTAGATATTCTTTTCTGAAATGTTAAAGAAATTTAATAAAACAATACATAACTGATTAGCATATTTGTGTTTAACAAACTACACTAAATAACTAGAAAAATGATATTTAAATTTTTATAGTAACACGTTTATTTCGATAGCCATCTTCGCTATACTTTAATATTTACGTTCGCAATATAACAGTCTAATAAAAATCATTAGCGCCAATTGATCATCTATCCTGAGGCAACTTGAAGCCAACAATATCAGCAGTTTCGCGAACACTTCTCTGCCCCTTACCGTGATAAATTTCAAAGAGTTCTTTATACTCTCTTGTACTACGTAAATAACAGTGAAACGTACTAGCTAAAAACTTCATTTCATCTTCTTGTTTACATAACTGAGCACTCGTCACGCTATAATTCCTATACAGGTTTATAATAAGCTTGGCCAATAACGAATCTGAAAGTTTACCATTGTAACTAGCTCGTCTAATTTCATGCAGAATACCATACAATGTTTGCTTCGGCAACATTTTGGTCTACCATCCTACAAAATGAATTATATTTTTCCGTAAAGTTACATAAAATTACATCAAATTTATTATTAAAAGTTATTTCTTAAGAAAATTTAAAAAATTTAAATCAATAAATTGAATTGTTACCACTGAGATGAAAGAATAAAATGTATATTAGTAAATGCATAAATAGCTAAAAGTAATTTATAACTTAAGTTTCTCTTTTCCACAATTTCACAAATAACGTATTAAAATAAAACAACTTAATAAATATAGATGAGTGAATTGAGGTATACACGAAAAATACCTAATAAAAAAAAACAACAAAAAACTGTGTACTGCTTTTAAATTTAATGAATACTCCACAAAGGGACTTGAGTTTCACCTACCAGAGTCGATTCCGTTTCTAACTGTACTCATTTACTGGACACTAATTCTGCAGTTCATTTGAATCATACATTTTTAGAGCGAAATTTTTTATCTTTTACAGTTTAGTTCTTAAGCATATCACTAATGTAATGAACTGCGCAAAAATAGTACATTCATATTATTTTCAGAACAATGTATAAAATCTTAGCCTGTATAAGCCCTTTCAATTTCCCTTCTCCCAAAAAAAAAACGAATTTATAATCAAATAAAGAATACTACATTGTACAATTAAAAACTTTTGTTTTTTTACAGCATTTTATATATTTCATAAAATTTATATATTATCCACTACATTTTAAATGTATTTAAATACACACACTTACACAAGAAAATAAGACAATCAAAATATCAAATTAACATAGTACCGTTAGTTAATTAGTTTACATAATGGCTTGAAGTGTTTTTTGTAAACTTGTGTAAATAAGTAACAATAAACAAGCAATCCAACTATATAACTTCCTTAACAATAATCAATTCCGAATATTAAAAATTAAGGAAAATTATTTGACAAATTATATACGTGACGGCGTATGGAAAAAGGAACTAGGAATCAAAAAAACGTTTTCTTTTTTCTTTCGTAATCTGGTGTAAAAAAATGTCGGAGATTCGAATAAAATTGGTCCCAGGTCTCTAAAGTCGTTTTTGAGACGCCACCTAGCGCGTAAAATACGCGGGAAGTACAAATCGAAAAGCTAACGGCTCTCGTGAAAAATTTTACTTTTTACCCTTAGGTCCCTTTCTCCATGCGCCGTCACACACAGTAGAACTTCCTTTATCCGTCACCCTCGGGACCCGGCCTACGACGGATAATTGAATAAACGAATAACAGAAATTCCATTACAAACGTGCACCATTACATAGTACTGTACTAGATTTTAAATAATTTGGGAAAGAAATGAAAAAAAAAAGTATTAAATTGGATAAAATTTATTTTTATTTACAAATTTAATATAATACAATATAGTACAGTACATACATAGGTAAAATGTCTCTACGTCAAATTGTTTACACCTTTAAAAAATCGGTAATTTTCTCAAAAAATCACAAATTAGCAATTATTACGGTGACGGATAAAATAAGTTTTACCGTATATACACAAAGGCTGTTCATTAAGTAACGCCTCCTTACTCGTAGCGCACACAATTTTAATTATTTAAAGAAAAAAAGGTGGTCATCGGAAAGAGAACTTTATTGCGATTTTGACAGCATATTAAACTTCGACATAGTCACTGTCAAACGTGATGCAACGAATCCAGCGCCGATTTCGAAGTCGACTAGCTGTGTAAACGTAGCAACGGTGACACGACGGCCTGTAATTCCTCGTCCGACGCATAGCGAGTTATTTTCAAATGTTTTTTTGAGGTGGCGGAATAGGTCAGAGAGTGCGAAAAAACGTCGAAGCCGAGAGACGAAATTACCTCTGCTGTGCGCACGCTAATGCGTGGCGTCGAGTTGTCTTCGGAAGCCATTTGGCGCATATTCTACGGTACCCTAATTCTTTTACAAATTTGTTTACTGTCCCAAGAGATGCTCCCGTCTTCACGGCTAATTCCCTTTGGGTGACATTCCGATTTTGTCTGATCTGCGCGTCAATCATGTTCTTTACCTCTTCTGACCTGCGCAGATTTGGACGGCCTGAACGTGGTTCATCGAATAGCTTTACGGTACCAACATGAGCCAAGCGAGCCCAGTATCGCACTTGACTTACATCAAGTGTATCCGCA
Source organism: Icerya purchasi (assembly GCA_039619475.1). NCBI lineage: Eukaryota > Metazoa > Arthropoda > Insecta > Hemiptera > Monophlebidae > Icerya > Icerya purchasi. Next base: position 335,599,255 of record CM077116.1, on the reverse strand, counting down.
CCAAACACCGTTTGTAGACGTCGAAAAATCATGATAGGCGACACATTTTCTCGAGTTAGAAATTCAATAATTGCTTTCTGCTTATACCGTTGTTCGGAAGCGCGTTTCACGTTTTCGCTCATCACGACAAAACACGATCACCTACCACGAAACAAAATATACCCCACTGTATAACTGCGGCTTTCTTCTTTCTAACCAGCACACAAATATAATTCTGTACGTTGCCTACACAGAGCGAGGAGGCGTTACTTAATGAACAGCTTTTGTATGTATATTACATATATTTTTGTTGGTTAGTTTTATTTTCTATAAAGTTGAAAATTATTATCACTTGGCCACAATGTAAGGATCCAATCAAATCGGGTCTTGTTTCATTGAAAGATGTATTGTAAAAAGAAAAGTTTTTAAATACAGATATTATCTTGAGAACCGTTCTTAGAATTCAAGTTCGATTTTTTCCGGGTTAATTTAAATTTATGTCTTTTGTGTTTTCGCATTGATAAAGGTTTGTATAGTTTGGTTCAAGATTACCTTTTGTGCACCTCGTATAATTGTAGAATAAAACAAAATTGTTGTTTACTGGACTATAACGACCAAATGATTATTATCTTCAACTTTATAGAAAATAAAACTGTCATAAACTATGTACATAAATTTATACCAACTACGTCCTATACTGTTTCCTAAGTTCAAATTGAATTTCTGTTAGATTGAAATACTTTACAGATTGAAACATATATACTTTCACGCAAAAGTGAACAAAGGCTACTGTTTGTTCCGCCGCTAACGGATATCATCAAAATACCTTTGGTTTTTGTAAAATAATCACATACTTCAGAATAATATTGAACCGAGCCCACTAAACTATTTACTCCGATTTTATTACACATTTCAATCAGTTCCGTTTTTGAGGGTATAGTTAAGTTTTTTATTTTAAATTTACATTAAATTACTGTTTAAAAAATAATAATAAATTTTAATTATTATTCATGTGAGTAAATACACATCTTAATTTTACTTTGAAATTTATGTCACGTTTTAATATTGTAAATAAAGCAGATTTTAAAACAGAACAAACATATATTTTGTATATAAATAATAGTGATTGTTTATATAAGAACATTGTTGCGCGCTAAATTTATAGAAATACATAAATGAACAGTAATTATAATGAGTAACTAATTTTAATTTCTCTTTTCGCCTTGATTTAATAATGAATAATCAATAAATTTATTAGCTGGAAAAATTAAAAAAATTCAAAACAAAATTATACACATTAAATTATCAGATAATAATTTTGTGTTTCGATCAAATTAAGATGGTTAAATTTTTTTTTGTTTTAATCTGCAACAAGCATTAGTTAAAAGTATAAAAAAAACAAGGTAAAAATAATTTGCAATAAAAATTTACGGTAAAGAAATATACATATAAAGAAAAATAAATAAATAAAACAGCTCTGTAATTTGAAAAATCGCTTTAAAACGTTGAAAATTCTGTTGATGCAAGAGAAATGTTAATTAAGAATTTAAAAGAAAAATAAATGAATAAAAAATTGTTTTACTGCTTTCTGAAAATGTAGCAAATTTTCCAAATTATAAATCTTCAAGAACTGTGATATAAATTACCAAATGTTAGACGAGTTTTATGGATTTTTCAAAGTGAAATAGAATTACTGGGATATTCAAATGGAATCATAAATGTATTTAAAGTTTATTTTTTAAATACATTTGAGATAAGTTTTGAAAAATGTATGAAAATTAAAAATATTCATCGTTAATAATAATCACAGCAAATAAAATCAATAGTACTAACACAATTTAAATCAGTTCTAATACACCAAACCATTATTCTAGAGCAGTGATCATTCTAATAAAAAACATTTACCGCACCTTGATTTAATTATTGGTAAAACATATTGTCAGTTTAAAAATGAGGTGCAAAAAATTAAAATTTGAACTTAACGTTTCCAGTTTGAATTTACATTTTAACTTATCTTTTCGGACGTCGTTGAATGGGGGTGAAGGGTAATTACTACCCAAGAGCATTTGTTTTCAACAAATCTTTTTAAAAAGTATAGATGCAAGTTCTACATTTTATACATACTCTTCTAGTATCTATTTAAATTTCAAGATTTCTAGACCTTTTTTTTCTATTTTTTCGGTAAAATGTTGGAAAAGTTTTATATCTAAAATATTTCCATCCTCATTATAACTTAGAGGTCAGTTGAATAATTGTTAATTTTTCTCACCGTTAACCCAAACGATCTTCAATTAGGAAGAATACAGACACTTTCAATATTAATTAAATCATATTAAATCAGATGTATTTACAAAATTTAAGAAGTTTTGTAAAATAAGAAATATTTATAAATAATCTTCCCAAAAAAACAACATTAAAAGCTAAATGAGCCTCTGCGTTTAAAAAAAAAAAAAAATCGTTTAATAAAGACAAACAAGTAGGAACTTCTTAAAATATAAGAAGATGCATTAAATAATATATTTGCAGCCACATTTAACTTTCAAAAAGCATTGCCTATTTACATCAATATTTTTAAGTTTATTTTTTTAATAATTTATTATCAACACGCAAACGGGATAACAACACTGGGCAGTAGACCATAAAAAAAATAACAACTGTCTTGTGAACCATTCAGAAAAATATTGTATGCGTGAAACAGAACAGAAACATAAGGATGGCTTTAACATTTCTTACTAATTTTAGACAAAATATCCATTTTTACCGAGTAAATTGTTGAATAACCCCAGTAAAACGCACATACTTGTGCCCCAAATGAAACGTTTTTATATAAACCACTTAAAACTAAACACAAAAAATCTGAATTAACGACGATTTCAGCATCAGGAAAATCTATAAATCGAGAAAAAAAATGTAGCTGCAAACAGATGTAATACTAATTGGTTAAATGTATATTCAATAATATATTTAAAAAGTGTACTAATGATGATAAAAATTAAAGAAATACGAATAATGAGGCGAATTTAATAGAATAAGCCGGAACTAAAATATTAGGATTAAAATCGCAAACATACACAAGTTACTTTTTGCATAGAACAAAAAGAATAATTATCTCAAATAGAAACCAAATATGCTTAATTTACTAAAGTTACAAATAGACCACATGCGAAAAAATAATGAATTAGTGACTATGAAAAAGTTTTTGATTAACGGAGAAAATCAGTACGTTCTTTCCTGTTTTTTTAACAATTTTACTTCCCGTTGCATATTATGGAAATACAAAAGTAGCACATATATACCATAGATTTCAAGTCAACTTTGCCCCAACCATTACTATACCGATTAGTTTTAAAATTTATAAAAATATATTTCAACTACGTATTTTTATTAAAAAAAATTTAATAATTATGTTTACGTTCCTGAAATATATCTTTAGAAACTTAAAACAATTATATACTTAATGCTTTTATTGGAATTACTTATTATTTTCACTACTAATAGAACTAAATACTTATGAAAATAATATATTTAACATATCACACCGACACTTTCCGAAGCTTACGGCCTCATTACAAAGAGCGTTGTGAAAAGATAATTTTAAACTACTTTTAACTTTAATTTTTTCATATTTTAAAAACAGTTAAACTGAACCGCTCATATATAAGAAAATTTGCTAAACATTAGAGGTTTCAAAGAATCTACGCAAATAACTACTCTTATAAAATTACTTTACACCATTAGTCACTGTCAGTATATATCTGTATCGTACGGAATAAAAATGTAGAACATATAATTTACTCACAATTGAAGATATTACAATGCTTAATATTAATAACATTAAGTAAAACACATTTTTACTTCATTTACATCAATTATTCAAATTAAAAAAGTTTTAAAATATCGAGTAAATTTTGCGTGTATCAATTTTAGATAAACTAGAAAACAATAAAAGTGTTGTTTTTTTACAGACGCAATGAAGAAAGTCAATAATATTTATATGTCACTTTGCATAATGTTGTATCAGGTCATTGCAGGTCTAAAAGTTTATTCATGTAAATTTAAAAATCTCAAATCTACACAAAAATTGAATGGTTATTTCAATAAGCAAGTAATAAATGAAAATAAAAAGGAGGTAAGTTGTTCTCTTTTCACAAGAACTAAGGTGAAATACAGTAATAAGTCACAGCATCGTTTATTAATAAATACAAAAAATTGTTAAATTTTTATGAAATTAAGCATTTCAAACATCTTTCATTGTGAATTTTTTTAAAAGGCGGTCTAAGTTAACACGTAATTGGACATTCTATATTTAAGCTTTTATATAAAGTAATTTATTTAAATTATTACACTAAACACATGAGCGTAGTGAAATAACAAAGTGAAAACAAATGCATACAAATTAAAAAACTGTAAAAATTGGCGCCAAAAGTATCTTTTAAATAATTTATTAATTCCACTTACAAAAATATGAACTAAAATGTATCGAAAACCTTTAACTATGAACCACAGTTTCCATAAATAAAAACAAAATTATTCACATATTAAACTTCAACCTTTGAATGACGCACTTCTACTTGCGTTACACGGAATAAATAAAACTCAAATGCTTGTTGCTGATAAATTTTCAAATGTATCGATTATAGGCGCGAGCTCATTTCTCAAATACTTTGACCGGCTGATTAAAATCAACTAAAACCAGGCTTGAAAGCCGAACAGTAATACAGCTTAAGCTTAATACAATTTACGCCCTTGAAGAATACGACAATCCTTCTCGCTATAAATAGAACCACTGCGTTTATCATACGCCACTAACTACATCGTTTGTAAATTTGAGTGATCATGATTCTTTGTATCACAAACATTTTCACATACTGTAGTAATTATAGCTAATAAATGTTTTTATTTTATCCTGTAACTTTGTTTTTATTAATACTCGAATCAAATGAAAAATCTGTGTTAAATTTATCAGGTAAAATTTAATTCGCTTTAAGCTGTGCATTCGTAGTATATAAAACTTTCTTACAAATGCGAAAAGCAATTCACTCATGATTTTATATGATATATACATATTTCATATTTGAAGAGCAAGTATCAAATTAATTTTTATATCTCCCCATATTTCTGTTTCTTATTTACAGACAATTAAAAAGGATTTTGTTCGATTCCGTTTATAAACATAAATCAAATTATCAGAAAAACAAAAATTTTATTACTACAAAGACGATATTATGTTAAAATTTAATTCGTAAAAAAATTGAAACTATTGTAATTAAAAATTAAATTCAAAGTTTACTGATGTTAATACAATACTACTGCTTCCAGTGGCGTATTCAGAATATGGTTCTGGGGGAAGGGGATTCTAAATTTTCAAATAAGTGTATTTATCTATTTATATATGTATATACATAATGTTATAGAAATATGTTTTAAAATTATGCAACTTATGACAGAAAAAATAAAATATATTTTCATAAAAAATGATCATAAAAACAAATATAAAATTATCAGGTACTTATTCTGACACTACATTTATTTTTATATCACAGTGGTTCTGGGAGAGGACAATTGCCCCGTTTGCCCCCCCCCACCACGCTATGAACAGTGGCGGGGCAAGACCTAAATTTTATGTGGGCAAGGTACATTTTGCAAGGCCCTCTGGTGACGTAAGAAGACGAATTTTATAAAACAGAAAACTATTGCAATTGTCCAATTTTTATTCATAAAAATGCAAAATATATTCTTTAACAAGAAATAAAAAAAATTAATTAAAGAAACAGAAATTCCCTACTTTTAGCCTTATTGAATTCCTTAATAATAGTATCGTAACTCAGCTGAGATGCTGTATCTGCTTCAATAGATAAAACTGCCAAAGCTGAAAGTCTTTCCTTACCCGTTGTATTTCTTAAATAATTTTTAATTAGTTTTAATTTTGAAAAGCTCCTTTCAGCGGACTTTTTACCAGTATTGTCAGCAAAATTCGAACGACTATGTAAATATTTGTGTAAATTTCTTTTAAGCTATTCTCGGTTATGTATTGCAGCTGATGTTTCACATCTTTAATGAAGTTGGGCAAATTTGTAAGCATTGTTAATAATTCTTCATATAATTCGTAAGGTTGGAAATCGCTGCTCTCACCCACTCGCAGGACAGTGTATAAATCTTGACAGTTTTTTTCTAATTGCTCTTTGGGAATATACTTTTTAACATGTTTAGATCATAGAAAAAACAAAAATTTTCAAAACGTTGATTAAAAGAAATAAATCTTGAATCCACATTGCTTATTATTAGAATGAATCATGGTATTCAAAAAGAAATCTATTTCATACCGGCTTTTGGGAGACCGTACAGGTTGATCGCCGCCTTCATAATCGAACATCCTTTATTTCTTTTTGGCTACCCATTTATTTTTAAAGTCTTTTGATAGATCATAACTGATTTTCTCACTAAATTGACGAGCATCAGACAAGCATTTTTCGCATCCAGTTCGTCGGTATTCTTTGACCGAGTCACAAAACATGCGCAAATATTCAAGAGCAATGCTTAAATAGACATATACAAATTGCCATAATTTGCCTATGACATTAACTCGCAATAATATCTTATACTATACATGTAATGATATGATATAAATACTAAATTGAGCATTTCGTTTAAAACCGAATCACAATAACTGAGTGTGCCAGATTGTTCAGTTTGATTTTTTAAAATTTCGATACGTTCAACATCATTAAATTGCAAAAATACGGCATTCAATGCTTCAATTCTGCTTTCCCACCCTGTGTCTGATAAAGGCTTCATAGTAAGCTTTAATTTGTCGTTTTGATTAATTTCTAGCGCTTGCTGGAATTTACAAATATAAAATAAATTTTCTCAATAAAACCAAAAGGTTTTTGCTACCACAAAAGAATTTTGTACGTCTACCAACAGCAGCAGATTCCAGCTGTGACAACTGCAGGGTGTATAAAATGCCCTCGGATTAATATTTAATATTCGACTTTTAACTCCACCATTTACGCCTGCTATATTTGCACCATTGTCGTATCCTTGGCCATGACAGTTTTGAATATTTAGGCCATTTTTTTCAAGTTCTCCCAATATTGAATTAATTAAATATTCTTCAATCGTTTCAGTGACAGCAAGAAATACGATAAAGTTTTCTTCTATTGAGATCTATATGTTTGATTAGTTTACTCTGACAGCCTAAAATGATTATAAATCGACGACTGACAGAGCAACACTCAAATTCGAAATGTCAGGACATCTATCTATTGTATTTCATTAAAATTGAACTAGAAAAAAAAGTTGACAGTTCGAAGAGTTGCTAATTATATTTATCGTTTTATGAGGAGTAAAATTTTTTCGTCGCGGTCATGGCTTTTAATTATTTAATATATAAATCTTTAAGGCGCAAGGCCCCTTGGACCGCGAGACCGTAGGCGGTCGCCCACTTCGCCCACGCCTTACGCCGCCTCTGGCTCTGAATACACTACTGACTGTTTCTTTTTTTATTAACGATAATAAGGTCAATACTACGGAGAACAACTGATGGCTCTATTTGCAACAGGAAAAAAATGTTGAAAAATCAACTTAGGTTTTCCGGTTTTATTTTTTTAAGTTTCAAATATGGTTTAGGTTTTCAGTTTCCACCTTACGGAAATTTAAATACAGTTTTTGGATTAAGCTTACAATATTTAGTTTTATTAACTTTCCAGTTTTGGTTTAATAAAGGTCAATTTATGGGCAATAGCAGAAAAAGATGTTTATTTAGACAATAAACATTTTCTAATTTTTAACTAATATAACGCAAACTACAAACTTTATTCTGTTTAATAAAATGGCTTTTTGAAGAGTACATCTTAAGCTTTAGGCTTTTAGCTGATAGAAACTTAAATACAGCTTTTGGATTGAGCCTAATACAAACCCAAAAATTGTCGTACATATACCAAAATTATGATGTTGCAATTTGAAAGAATAATTATTTAATAAAAATACTACAATGTAAATAGCTGTAGTAAAAAGTTAGTACAATACAGAGTTGTAGTGCAATTATGTAATAATTTGGTAAAGCTGGTTCAATCTCAGGGTTGGTTAGAAGTTTTGTTTTTTTATAACATGTATGGCCGGGCCTACCCCATGATTTTCTGCATTTTGGGTTGTCGTAGTGGATCCACTTTTGTCCCCCGTCATAATTCGATACAAAAACCCTTCCGATTTTGTCTTTGGAACATATGAAAAAACGGCGTTCGATGTCTCTTAGCTTGAGTTCATACAAAACTCATTTCCTTGTTTTTGCACCATACTCACGGCCTTGAGACGGTTTGAAATCGCTCGTTGAGTCATCCCAAAGTTTCAGTGAGCTCCTTTTGAGTTTGGCATAAATCTTGATCCAATAACGCCTCAAATTCAGAGTCTCCATACTTTATTACTCTCCCTTCATGTTCTTTATCGCTGGTGTCAAAATCGCCACTTTTAAAACGCCGGAACTAGTACTCACATGTTTCCTCATATGCTTCATACAGCAATCGATGTTCATCTGCTCCACTTTTCTTCAAATTAAAACAAAAAAGCAGCGCTTCCCGCAAATTATATTTTGTTAACACAAAGGTTGACATGGTTAGAGCATAAAAAAAAAAATGTTTACACTTCAGTGAAAAGATAGATACTGATTTTTAGAGGGAAATGATGACGCTTTAACGTGAATATAGTCACAAGATGACGTAATGTGATTTAATACTAGTTGTGCCATTTATTAAAAACTTCTCTAGAAGGACACATATTTTTACCTTTTTTTGATGACTAGTGAATATCAGTGTTTATCGATTTTCATTGTTACTCATATGATGCCACCGCTAACTGGCAAATGAATAAAAAATCATTAAAATCTGTTCGCATGGATACAAGTTATGCGCGAACAAATATTAAAAAAACCTTACGCGACGAAAATATAACCTCCTTCTTTTCGAAGTCAATAAAAAAAATTGTTAATACTTTTTTTATTTAATATGAAGCTAGACAGGGGTTGGCCTAAAAATATTATCAATATTGAGCAGCATGGAAATTCCACTGACGATGACGCAGCACAACGAAGTAAAAATCGATTGCTAAAAAAATTCACTTTTAAAATTATGTTAGTAGTTTATTTCCGTAATTAACGGTTGTCGACGAATTTAAAACTTAGAAGTATTCATTTTAGAATTAAATAATTTTAAAAAAGCTATCAAATGTATTAATGAATACTTTCACGTTGTAAAGGTACGTTATTCTATTGTAATAAAAACAAAAAAATTGTTATAATCATAATTATTCTGTATTATTATAAATCCGAAAGGGTGTACATTTATTTGCTTGTTATCCATTTGGAATGAAATTATTAGATCCGTTCCAGTGAAATTTAGTACGGGAGTTGTTTGAATTCTAACAAAAGAAACAAAATATTTCATCTTCTAAAAATTAGTCAGCTCACCCACTTGAGCCAATTTTTTTTTTTTTTTAATTTTCCCTAATTTCAATAAGTGGATGGGGTAAGTATATTTTATATTAAAATGTATGTAAAGGGGCAATGTACTAGGATAGTTCCTTGCCAAGTATACTTAAGTTAAGGGGTGAAAGAGGGGATGAAAAGTCCCCTCAGTCACCAAGTGTATATGTAATAGCGGATATGCAAAGTATATACTATACATATATATATATATATATATATATAAACAGAAACAAAGAACAATTCAATGATACTTTAAAAGAAAGAAAAAAAATTTAACGGAAGCATAGTTAATATAGATATAAATAAATACATATACTTCTATATCTAAATATATACTACTGTAAAATGGAAATTTTTATATGAAAATTATTTTCAAAACACACGGCGCAGTGGCCCCTAAGAAACCGTTCTATGTGTCATCATCTATTGTCAAATGTATTTATTACTTTCCCACAATATAATTGCTGAACCAGTTTTAAAGAAATTTGGCGCGGTAGTATCTTGGAACTCGAACAAGGACATAGGATACTCATTATCTAAATAACTGATCAATTCTTAATCTTAAAGAATTAATTTATCGTCCATTCTGCTTTCATCTTACATTCTTTCTTTAATAATTCTTACATATACGGTTCATGGGACTTTTTAAATTAAGATATAAACATCGTAACTCTTTTATTGTGCACATATCATGTGTTATATACAAATTTAAATGTTAAACTTAACTCGATAACGATAGCCAATTCCAGAAACTAGCATTTAAAGAGATTCAGAAACCGAATATGAAATACATGATGTAGTTTTCTAGTCAAAAATTAAAAGTACAAAAGAAATCGATGATACTCTCGTTACTATTAAAATTAATACACGGTTTAATAATAAATCATCCAGCTGTATCAATACTGGAAGAAACAGGCGAACGATTAAATTCGATAAAACGCGTAGAATTAAGAGATAGCGACCAGAATTTATTTAGCGGAATTTTATGCTTTGAAAAATTAATTTACACTGATATGATCAAATCCAAAATTATTTGTCTATTAGCTTCGAAAAGTTCCTCGCACTATCCGCGAACTAGTTAAAAACAAATTAAACAGCACAGATTGGAACGGAACAATCAAACCGGTCATCGAGTTCACAAGTGCGACGTAACCGTATACTCCGCGTTGTATGGATCCATCAGCGATCAACAAGTGTTCAAAACGACGACACTGAACACAACAGAAGAAATTGGAATCAGAATAACCACTCGAAATGGTTCGCCTTGTTAGATTACAAAAAGGGGTTGCTACAGATTAAAGTTACAGAACGATCAGCTAAAATACCAACATTAGCTATAACTGTTGGCCGCCATCTCTGCTTAAAGATACCGCTTTTGCATTGCCATTAGAGCCAGAGGTACTTCAGAAGATAACGCGTTCACTCGTAATAGACATAAACAGCGGGGAAGTGTCAATTGCGAATATCTTAATACACAACCCTACTTGTAACAAACTTGAAGCAATTATAAAAAAAGTTTTACAGAAAATAAATAAAATCTGATTAAAGCGCAATCCTAAAAAGTGTATTTACTAAAGAAGAAATTAAGTTACTAGGACACACTTGTTAACGGAAAACAGAGTGCTTCCAGATCCTAATAAATTAGCAGCAATTTCGAAATTGAAACCACTTAAAGAATCCCAAAGACTGCTAAGAATGATCACATACTTGGGAAAATCGATTAAAAAATCATCCGATCTAAAAGCCCTACTTAGAAAGCTGTTGGCTACTATTGTCGAGTGATATTTCGACAGTGGTTAGATCAAAGCGTTCAGCAAATGAAAAAGATGTAATACAGTGACATCCAGTTTTAAAAAATTTGAATCTAAAAAATCGAATACTATTATCGGTGAACGTAAGTAGTGTATGCTGTTGCGGTGCATTATTCCCAAAAGGCATAACTGATTGTTTACTTTGCGAAATCGTTCGCAAAACCTGAGCCGAATTATAGTAAACATTAAATAAGAAGCTTTAGCGATACCCATAATCTAGAAAAAGTTCAATTACTACATTTGAAGTAACAAAGACGTGACGGTTGAATTAAATCACGCCACTGGAAATAATTTTTAATAAATCGCTAACTAACGCGTCAACAAAGCTATAACGAATATTTTACTCAATTCTGCTATCTTCACATTAAGAACTGCTGGCGTTTTGTTCCTGATAAAATTCCGATTCTCTCTCACATAGCTGCACGGATTTCTGAGTTTTCTCCATTGTTGTTTTTTCCCATAACAAGTTCCCCTATTTCTCCCACGATTTCATCAGCTTATGGCATACAATCAATTTCACTCTTCTTCCTCTTCGTGCTATCTCCACTTTTCGAGAGGTAATTAAATCTGAATTTCTCCGTACGCTAGAATCCTCATTTCCTTCTTATGTATTATTTTTTACTGATAGTTCCAAAGTAGAGAGGGGTGTAGGCGGTGCGTTTACCTTCCCTTCTCTTTATCATTCTGAATCCTTTAAGGCATCTTCCTTCTGTTCTATCTTCACAGCTGAGTCAATTTCCACTTTGCGTGCAATATCCTTCATTTCTGCAACTACCGGCATCTTCAAGCAATTTCTTCTTCTCCTATTCATTCCTCTAACAGTATTATTCTATCAATTCGCTCTCTTATCCCCAACTTACTATCATCTCGTTCTATTCTTATAGACCTTTTATGGATTCTCAGTCATTCTGACATTGAGGTCAATGACACGGCAGACTTTCTAGTTCAGCCGACCGCCCTCAATGGTCCTCTATCTAGCCACTTTCCAGCTTCCGACTTAGCCCTCCTTTCCTTAAATCAATTATTCCAAACTTTGGCCAGATAGATGCCCTCCCTTATTCTCTAGTTCCGTTTCGCACTATATTCTTATACAGCCGGCACCTAGTCCTGAGCCTTGGTTACGTTCTATTCCGTTCAGTCGTAGTTTTACTATTGTCTTCTTAATCAGATTAAGAATTAATCAATCTCTTCTCTTCATTTCGCGCTTTCGTTTCTTTCTATCTCCTTTTATTGATCTAGGAGAATATCTGTAAAATCTCGTTGAAATCACTCAGTGTAGCGAGTGCGGTATAAATTAATGTGAATTCGATAAATATTCATAGTGTTGTCCGTATGTAGTCTTGTTCAAGTCGCTGTCACTTTACTCTTATGCAGCTGATCGAGCCGATCTTTCGTGCAGTACGCTATCTAGGCAAGCAGTCGTGCTGCGTTTTTTTTTTTTTTTTGTTCCTTACATAGTTACGTCCTGCCGTTGAATTAATACAATTTTCTACGTTTGTATACTTTTCTAGTTATAAGTTATTTTCCGTTTATCTGTCCGATTGCTGAAAGCATATTTATTTGTGGTTAAAAAGAAAGATATCCGTACTTTTTCTGTTAAAAGTTTTATTTCATCATTTATGACTGAAAGAAGAGAGCCGCGGTTGTGCGGGAGTGCCGCAATTTCACTGGACAATAGTTCGTTGTTGTTCATAATTTTCCTTTTAATCAACAACTAGTGACTGGCAATATTCGAACCCTTGTTTATGGTACTATTTCTTCAGGAAGAAACAACAAAAAACCCTAATGCTGGTAGAATTTGGGTGGGGTTCGAGTTTTAGGTTGTCCAGAAAATCCGATGACTCCGAGTTTCTTGAATTCCAGATTAGGAACTTAAAATCTGTCTTCGGTAATCAGTTCATCAAGTGGCTTTCCCGAACAAAGACCACAAGATATCAGATCCGCATTAATATATATATTAATGTAACAAGAAATTACACACGTACATTTAATACAACAAATACACAAACAATTTAAAAAAAAAAACATTCTATAAAAATAATAACAACAATCAACAAGTAAAAGTAAAATACTTTTATTCAAACAAAAAGTTATGTTATGAGGGACTATTCTCAAATTAAAGTGTACGTTCCCAATAAAGTTTCTCATCATTATTATGCGTTAATCTCAATATTGACATGTTGTTTTAGTCACATATGATATTACAACATATATATATCGATCTACTCATGTAGATATTTTACATCCATAAACTATATTCTGAAACAAACCTCAATATTTAAGTTAATTATTACAGTTCACTTGTTAAAAACGTATATCTCGGGAAAAACTTGAACTTTCTGGAGAAATTAACACGTAACGTTCATCTTCACCGCCACAATTTATTAATTGCCGTACTAATAGTTGAGGATCGTTTAATCTTTTAATTGACACTACCAGTTGACGTTGGTTTACCGGTCCATAACTTTTTGATTTTAAACCCATCGATTGAGCTAATCTATAAAATACAATAAATTAAATTACTCTATGCAATGTTTTAATAAGACATTTCAACGATAAAGGATTTTAATGTAGTTTAAATACCTAAACACAAATAGATACTAAATTTATATTAATCATTTTAATTTAACTTATTCTACAATAATTCTATTAAAATCAAATATTTTTTTCGCAGTTTCAACAATAATTTTTCATACTTCGTATACTAACGGTAAAGTAACATTCAGGCAATCAACATGACTGGCAGTGCACGCTGCCAAATTATAAAAACTGGATGGTACTGTTGTATACGCATATAAATTCCATCGACGTGCTCAAAAATGGATTTTTTAGAATGCCGTAACTTTTTGTTTTAGTTTAGATAAAAACATAATTTTCGAACTTTTCCGTAAAATTTAAAAGATCTACAAATTTGCAAAATTTCAACTTTATTACAGTTCACCGCAACTGAGATCGGACACCACATTTTAAGCAAAAATGGGCTGAGAACGAGAGACTATCTCTTAAGAGACAAATTTTTTAAGTTACTACATGATTATTTTATTACCAATTACCAATTTTCATATCATTATAAAAATTTATAATGCTCCCTAAGAGATAATTTTAATTTAAAAGAAGTCAAAATATACGAGTAGAAGTCAAATTCGGTACGTACAACATTCTTAATTGGTATAATAAACGAGAAATAATTAAACTGGCAAATTTTTAAGTAAAAAATTTGAATTATACAATGAAATTGGAAGATTTTTAGCGGTTTTGAAAATAACAGGTTTACATAAATTTTATGGTTGACGGATTAAATTTTATAGTAATATCGACGAAGTGCATTATAAATCAAAGTAAACTTTTGAAAGTACATTTATAGCGGAAATTCAAAAATTATAATTTGTTTATTCCAATAAAATACACAGTGTTCATAAATACTCCGAAACTGTATTGAACAAAAAACTGGAAGATTTTAAAATATTTAAACACAAGGTCTAAAAATGTTACAGAGTTCTAAATAAATTTTATTCTAGAAATAGTGAATTTTAAATCGGAATTTAGAAGTCTACAAAAATCAGAGATATCCACACAAAAAAGGAATGTCTGTTAAAAACTTTTAATATCCTTAACGTCAAAAATTAATTAATTTTATTATATTTCCTACAAGTTACGTTTATTTCATAATTTCGAGTAGACTGAAAGTATAATCAGCAATTTTTTTGTAAATCTACAGCTTTAGAATCCAAATTTAACCGAATCATGTTTTTTAAATTAGGCAATTTTTATAAACATGAATTATTCACACATTTTTTATTATGTATACCACAGATGCACGAATTAATAGAAATAATTATATTTTAATGTATAATTTAGTCCACTCGTAATTTCAAAATGATTGTACTTTACAGAGCAAGAAATATGAAATAATTTACGTTACACATCCAAAAAGTGCCTAATGAATCATTTGAAACAACAGATATTCTCCATAAAAACAGGAATTCGTAAAAGGTGCAGTCAAGCGCAGTAGACTAAAAAAAAATACCTGTCATGTGAGATTTAATTGGGCAAAGTTACACCTATTCTTAATACGTTCATACTAATTTTCAGTTCGATTAATTTATTTTGTCAAACGTTCTTTCATTTTTATTACTATATATATTCAGTTAATAATAAAATCAATGAATATAATAATAAGACGGATAAGAGTTAACCAATGTTTTGCTACTCAGTTCTAACTTGGTGATGTTGGCTTTTTATTAGTATCCTGTTACTTAACCTTTAAAGCATTTTTACAGTAAGTAAAAAAAATTAAATCAATATCACCAATTTATAATTCAATAACACTCAAATATAATTTTCAAATTCCCGGCTAATTCCTGGTTTTTCAGGTCCAAATCCTTCGATTTCCTGATTACTAGAATTAGATAAAAAGAAGAATTGATTTTTTTTTGTTACTATTGGATAATTTTATGCCAATAAAACAGAACTTCGTAATTTATTTTAAGTAAAGTACGTTAAAAAATGCATTCATTTTTTGCTTCAAATGATTTTTTTTTTTTATCAAAATATCGTTTCTGGCTATTTTTACGTTTTTTCCCGGTTTTATAACAAAATGCTCGGCTTATCGGAAAGTGTTCACCCTAAATAATAAAGCATAGGTTAACTTATCTGCATTGTTATCAAATCGTGTAATTTTACTATTAATTGAGTATATAAAATAATAAAAATAGAATGTATATTTGAAAAAACGAATAAAGCAAACTGAGAATGTTAAGGAAAAGTAACTTGGCAACTGAATTGAAAATAAGATAGCTGTTTTAGACCAATACTTGGCTGTATTTATTATAGGTTCTTCTTACGTTTATAGATATATATTTATTAATTTCATCAGTAAAATAATTTACGTTTTCATTTAATGTAGTCAAAAAAGAAATTGTGACACAATTCATATCGTATTCATTTGCAAAATTTTTAACATACAACGGCCATCACTTTCATGTTATATAAAACAATGATAAATTTAACCCCGTTCAAATGTTATAATTTAAAAACGAACATTATGTTTAATAATATCTTTTTTGACCCATTTTTTTCTATGCAAATTTATAAATAACAAACCACACAAAAGAAAAGATTACCTATCATAAATTTAAATTAAGTAAATCATTCTCACTTATGAATCATGACTCTTTCTTCCTTGTCGAAATCGGTAGAAAATATCAAATCGTACTTTGAGTTTTCAATTATGTACTGCTGTAGCTTAGCTTTCAAACATTTAACAAACTGACCTTTATTAAGGTTAGATCCAAAGCCGCGTCTATGAATTTGTTCGCAATTCCTAATAATTTACAAACATACATATTTACATTTTGTAAATTGATTAAAAATTAATAAATTAAACAAAAAAAAAAATTTAAATATTAATCACTTTCGTATTTCCCTCAATTGGTTTGAAAAATAATGTCGTCAAAATAAATCGAAAAATAAAACTTCAGAATTTGAAGGAAAAATAATGATTTTACAACATATTAGACACGTTAAACTAACAGTTTGAAGAACCTCCACTTTGGGAAGAGAAAAGTAGTAAAACTAAATTCTTAATTACCTACACTGTACAATGAAAACCCAAAAGAATTATCATATTTAAATAAATAATTATTATAGTTAGTACTTCAAAGAAATGGAATATAATCTAATCAGGGCGAAAAATGGGTACATTAGAGTGCTGCAATTTTGGTTTCTTTGTTCATTCTGTATGCGCATGAGAGCTCGGGTGATAGGTATTTACATTAAACACTGCCAAAATTTATTTTCGATTTCGAGCAGTTTTTACAATTCATTTGAAGTGGGGGAAAGTTTTCCCTTATTGCGTATTAAGCTAGGCGCTAATTAGTACGAAATACTCCGACCAATTAAACATCTAGAACATTTTTGAATATGGCGAGAATTTTTCAAAGTGGAGAATAGCAAGAAACACGCTTAGTCATGTCCGTTACGTCACATATTCGTTAACCGTTTTACTAAATGTGTTCAAAGAAATAAATCGGAAACAAAATGTTAAAGTGAAAGTTAACGAAAGACAAAATCACGAACGATAATTAATAAGAGTAATGTAATATTTAAAGAAATATGGTACTTCAATGCATTTTGCTAGCGAAGCAGAGCAGCAACGAAAATATCAAATTACGTCTTAGTGTGACAACAAAGCATGCATTATTTTTTTTATATACTCTTTTTTTCTTACAGTGAAATAATCACAAGCGTCTCCAGCTCCATATATCAAATAGTAATATTTACATTGCATGTATTATTTTTACATAAATAGGGTAATTTGTTGATAATACTAATAAATTAAGTAACCTAGGGCCGTTAAATTATTAAATAAAATATATCTCCCCAATTCAATTTCATATTTTACTAATATACACACACACGCGCATATATATATATATATATGGGAGTGTGTAAAAGAAAATCGAATATAACTTCTTGTTTAAAAAGTTATTATTTGATCACTTATCAACGTATATATGTTACCAGAACTGCGGAAGTATGTGAAATCCAGATATTTCATTCAATGTCTTTATATTTTATATAATATTAAATAGTTTTAGGAAATATATAACAAAATAAGCATTTTTCCTGATTATATGTTATTGGTAGTATGTGAAATTCGAGAATCTATTACATAATGCAGAGATGTTTCATATATACGACTGTGGAAAGAAAGAAATTTATAGTACATTGCCCAATAATTTAATATACTAGTAATATGTTTAAAGAGATTTGTAAATCCCTAAGAAAGTATAGTACTGCTATTGCTGTTGGTAATAATCAGCTTATTATGATTGTGTTTGAGTTGTGCTGTTAAATATATGGCGCGGGAGACACCCCTGAAATAATAAATATCAAGAATTGCTGATTATAAAATTTAAACGACTTAAATAATACGAAGGACCATTGTTATTCCTCGAATTTTAAAATTTTACGGGTTTTCTATATTGTAATAACGAAAACACGTCGATCAAAAAGAGAAGTTCAACTTTCTAGCTGCTGCAGAACGAACTGCAGACTACTTTGCCCATTGTTTGTTTTGCAGCTTTATAACACACATACATGCAACAAGGTATTTTAATTAAATAACCTTATTACAAATGTCAGTAAATACTTTACAGAGTAGTAGTAATAGAAGAATGTCTGCAAACTTTATTACAAAAAGAATCATTTTAATTCGAACACTGTATTTCAGTTATTCATCCAGTTTATTATTAAAATGGTTAAAATAAAATATAATACGGCTAAATTATGACGATCATAAAAAAAAATTTCAGTACATTATTACGATATCAGCGACTTAAAAATCAATTTTTTTTTTTTTTATTACGTTATGTACAATCTTATGGCTAGAGGCGTGATTACTGTTAGGATTTAGATTTGGGAGTAGAGTCTGGTAGCTTGGAGGAAGGAGAAGAGCTTGAGTGTTTTGATATCATTATCTGAAAGTAGTGGTTCAAGAGATTCGTTTCGGATGTGTAGGTTACTTTGGGTTTGGAATTTTAGACAATCGATTAGTATGTGTTTGATGGAGATGGGGACTGCGCAGGATTTGCATATAGGTCGAGGCTGTTTGTTTAGTATATAACCGTGAGTGAAAGCTGAGTGATCTGTTCTTAGTCTCAATAGTACGACTTCGTTTTTTCTAGATTCTTGAGAAGAAGTTCGCCAAATATCTATGGTCTTCTTTATGGTTTTTAGTTTGTTTGTGTCTGGGATCTGATTCCAGTATTGTTGGAAGGATTTATGTACGAAGGATTTACTGGATATTTTCAGGTCTGAAAGAGGAACTGGAACGTTTGGAATTGGAGAGATGGTCAAGGACAGTTTTGCTATTTCGTCTGCTTTCTCATTTTGACGGATGTTGCAATGGGATGGTTATCCAGCAGAAGATGATTTCTTTGTGAGATGATGAGAGAGTACTTGCCATTTCTTGGGAAATAGGATGTTGTTTCTTTTTATGATAGTTTTGGATTGTGAGGAGTGCTGAATGGTATTCGGTGAGTCGAGCCGAGATTGAGAGGCGAATCTATACAGAGATGAACCGTATTCGATTATTGGTCAGATAAGGGTGTGATACAGCTTCAGAAGTGTGGATCTGTCGGATCAGTATGAAGTATGAGCTAGTTCTTTTAAAAGATTAATGTTTTTGAAGCATTTGCTTTTGAATTTTTGGATTCCAGTAAGAAGTGTTGTCAAAGGTGACACCGAGTTATTTGACATTGTTAGAAAGTGGAAGAGGTGTATATTATCGATATCGATGTTAAGGTTTTTCGGACATTTTTAATGCTTGCAGAAATGAATTGCAGTGGATTTTTCTTGTGATATTTCCAAGTTCGTTTTCTTTTTGGAGATTTTCTCCGATTTTTGGATCTTGACAGCTGGTGGTTATATAGAAATCATCTGCAAAGAGTGATTTTATGACGAGAGGAAGAACTGAAATGGCTAGATCATTGATGCCGATGATGAAAAGAGTAGGGCTGAGAACAGTTCCCTGGGGCACACCATTAGCAGTCCATGTGTGTCTGAGAATATGTCGGCAATATGAATAACAAATTTTCTATTTTGAAGAAAACTGAATATGAAATGTAACATATTGCCGTCTTTGTTAAATTATTTCAAGGCGGAAAGAACTTTGTTTCTTGATATAGTGTCAAATGATTTAGTAAAATCGAAAAAAATCGCCAGAAAATGATTTTTGTTGTGATAGGTTTCGTTAATTTTGCTATTTATGTAGATTAGTTGGTGATGCGTTGAACTGCCAGGTCTGAATCCGCATTGAGCGGGATATAACTTGCTATTTTGTTCAAGATACTATAGCAGTCTTCTATTTACAATTCTTTCGAAAATTTTGCAAAGATTCGACGTTAAAGATATTGGCCTGTAGCTGTCGGCATGAAAATGATTTTTATCGGGTTTTAAAAAAGGGATTACGATTGCTTCTCTCCAGATAGTAGGAAAGGAATGCGAGATCCAGATACTATTGAAGATTTTGAGTAATAAGTGTTTTATATTATCTGGAGCGTTTTGGAGAAATTGAACATGAAAATGATCTGGACCTGGGACTGAAATTTTTGAGGAGTTTATGGCATCTTCGAATTCTCGAAGAGTGATGTTTTGATTGAAAGTTTGATTAGAAGCTTCAATTGAAATATTATTGACTTAAGATTGTTGAGAAGCAGTTGTGTTTGATATAGTGTTCAAATGATCTGCAAAAGCATTTGCTGTTGCTGTGGGATCTGTGTTGTTATCGTTATTGATGAACTGAAATACTTGTTTAGCAAAAAAGAAAAAAAAAAAAAAATTGTTTCCCCGAACCAATTATGCTCTTTCTATGAACTGTTTATTGCGTAAATTATATTTAAAAATTTAAATAAAGTGTGTTAAAAATTAAAAACCATACGTTGGCAACGGTTCAGCTATACCCTGCTCTTGTGCGCCTAATCCTCCTCCTTTCCAACCCATTTTTTTCAACATTTTATTACCAATGTTATGATCTAAATTAGTTTCGTTCTCCTCTTTATCTTCGTTTTTCCCTATTATTGGACGATCACTGATAAATTCAGTTTTTTCCTGGCATAAATAAATAAAAAAATTATAAATAATTAACAACATAGAACTAAATTTGTTATAGTAACGCAACATGTAAATTAAAGCGTCTGTTTTTACCAAATTTTTAAAAATAGTTAAAATTTCTAGTGTTTATTTAACTTAAATCTAAATGCATTCATACACACACACAAAATTTTGTATTTACGTGTCTTAAAATTCATGTTAAATTATTAAATACATTTTTTTACCATTCTGAACACAAAACTAAATTAACAATATATTATTAAAAAAGGTATAATAACTAAAACACATAATTTCGATTGGAGAAGCACTCCGACTGTATTTACTGAAAAGGCAGGCAAATTAATTTGTTTATGCAAAAATTGCGAAATTACTTTAAACTCACAAATCGAAGGTGTTCATCAACTGTGGAAGATATTTTTGATAAAAGGGTGAAGGGTCATTATTTTTGCAAACTTGGCCTGAAAGCTACTTGCACGTACCAGTTGACGAGAGCACTGCTAAACTTCAAACACTTTCTATACACAGGGTACAAAATCAGTTCCCAGCATTTTCCAGCATTTCGTTGATTAATTAACTTACTGGGTACAACAGGATATTTCGATGATATACTAGTACAAGGATCAACGTTAGTTAAATGCGAACAAACATTATACGGATAATTAATACGATTACGTGATAATACTTTACATGTTAATCCAGTAAAATGTAAATCTTTAAACAACTACAACTACTCTCCGTACGGATTATGGACGTTATCTAGCGGTCAAAAAATGGGTGAAACACGAAGTTTATTCTTTTTCCAATAGAGCAAGCGCAGAACAAACGCCATTATAGCAATACGAACCGAGATACAGCTGTTTGAACGAAGTGTAGTTAAAATTCGCAAATAGACTATAATGTATGTGTATCACGCGCTCATCAGTCGATAACATGGATATCAAAACCAAACAAAGATGTGCAATTCGTTATTACATTGGAAGAAAATTATCGCCGATGGACACCGTTCGAGAAATGTCAACTGCACACGGTACGGAAAGTTTAAACAAGGTCACAATATTGCGATGGCATAATTTACCAATGGTGGTCGTGAAACACCTGTATTGATTCCTTTTTCGAAAAGTGACCCGAAAGGATGCGCAAGTGTATCGCGAAGAACGATATTTTGAGAAGGAGCCTGAAGACGACTAATCAGACAGCGAATAAACAATTTTTTGTACGCAATTTCTTATACGAATGTGTACTAGAATGTCTGTACGCAAATTGCAAATATATTTAGTTCAAACATCTGTATCTTGATTCTGATGCCCGTTCCGGACTTGTTCTGTCGGAAAATGAATGAACTTCAAGTTTCATTCTTGTTATTTGCCCGCTAGATAGCGTACGTACTCCGTATCCAGAGTAATTGTTTTGGCCCACTTATTGTATATGTAAATATATTAATACAGATTCGGTGTAGAGTGGCCCAAGCAAAAAAGGCGGAAATTAACCGCGTAGGTTCATAATCCATTTATATCTTTTTTACCTTTATATTTTACGTTTTATATCGATGCCAGGCAAGAAACAGTGAAGATCACGCTTGCGTTTTGTTTCCTCTGCAAGAAATGTTTTTCAGTCTCATGCGTGTTAAGAATTTTTTATATAAAAACCTAATTCTCAGCGAATTATTCGAGGATTTATCAGTCGGTTTTTTTCACTGTTCGGTCAAGAACAAGATCTCGCAAATTCCCAGCCAGCTGTATCCCGAAATAGGGAACCAAAAAACATAAACTCAAAACAGAAGCCGCGAATTAGTCAAAACAGTCATCACCATTTTTTTCACTTTCTAAAGTTCCTTCTTGAAAACAACAATTTGTCACACCGACTTCTTGGAGCAAGCATCACGGTCAGGAGAAATTTACAACAATGCACACACACATATATACATATAAATATATGCATATATATTACATCATTAAACTTTCATTTCTTCATCCTTTTTTTTTTTTTCTTATATTTTCAAGTCCAATGAACGTGTATACCTTCCAACGTATGATCCGTATAATAAAATTACTAAACATAAGAACATTATTCGAAAAGCCATTATATTCGCTATATTATTTCTAAAAAAGTAAAGTCAACTTTTTTTTAAATTTATTTTTAGCAGACAAGTTATGAATCAAAATAATATTTTCAAAATAAAGACCAGTTCATTATTTAACGAATACCGACACTACAATCTTTTAAGTTTTCGTTATAATTTAAACATATCTGATCACACATAAGTAAACAGAATTTAAAAAATTTACGTTTAACAGTAACCGTAGTGTATTATTAATTTATCACAACTGAAACAATTTTAATGTGATTAACTTTGTCTTGCTGATGACCTAAAATATTAGAATAAAAATATGAATTAATCACAATTTACAATTACGTACCACCACAGTGTAACATACTTTATGGAGCTCTGATAAAAAATTATAAATAGAATTTTTTCTCGATGCTACTTTCGATTCAGAAAGTGCCGTTGATACCACAAAGTCTTTATACGTAATTACGCATTTCCACATTCTATAAAAAAATACAACATTCTTACAATATGTAAATAAAAATAACATTTTTCTCATATTAATGGGGTATTGTAAAAATTACGAATTCATAAACGTTTCATTAAATTATATGATAGAGTAATCATATCAATAGATTCATTAAAATTCCTATCTCAGACACGCCGATGAAATAGATCACAGCTTTCCAATCGGAGATTGCAGTGCAATGAATTTTTGCGAAATATTTTATACGCACACGTTCAATGAGTAATTATCACCAAGATGTACACAAGGAATTACTATTAAATTAAGCATTTTCTTTGAAAAATTAACAAAAAGAATATGTCGTTAATTTTACAATACGAATGCCGTAGTTTTACAATGTCCGGAAATGTTACTTGTGCACACTAATAAATATAATTTAATATTATACCTTCCGCTAGTTAAAGTTAGAAATGATCAACTGCATTTTTATCAATACGGTGATACATTTCTTATTTATCACTAAAGTAACTGGACAATTTTCCGATACTACTGTTTCTCTTAAAATTTTTTTTTCTTTTAAAACTAAATTAATGGAAGGAACAAAAATGTATATTTTATATTTCTAAAAATATTTACTGAGAAACAGCTGCAGTTGCTGCATAAACAACTCCAATCCTAATTTTCATAATCACTGATATTTCTTCCCAGCTACGAAATTCTCGATGGGTTTACGACAATGTTAACCACCAAAATTCACAGATTTTTAATTTTTCTGTACTTATTCAATGTACGGACCACCTTATTCGACCGTTATTTTCTTTCGCTTTGCTTACGTTTTTCTTCATTTCAATTCAGTTAAAGTACACAATGTAATGGTCTAGTGACAAACGCATTTTTTTGTTTCTTTTTTTACATTATATCCGTAATATCATCTGTTCCGCCATAGTTTTTCGCAATACTCTGTTATCATTCACTCACAGGAAATTGTAATATAAATGCATTGCACGCTTTTACGAAAATTCCGAACACGCAGTAGTAAGAAAACATAAGAACACTGACACATAAGACAGCTTTCCAGGGTACAGAAAAAATTAATTAACTAATAAACATTTATGCGACCTACTCTTAGTTTCTTTCGCAAGCAGCTTCTGTTAGGTCTTTATCGTTTCCGTTTCAACGATTCGGTCTCGTCTTACATCGAAGTAGATTTAATTTAGTATTAAATAATTTTTTAAGCGAAATATGAACAAGAAAAGTATTAAAACCCGCCGATTTATATTGTAAGAAAACTAATTACTGATTTTGCGGGCGTTTTAGTTGTTTCAATGATTATTTCACGCTTCAAATATATTAAGTAAAAAAAAAAAATTGAAAACTCACTAACACTAAACTAAATCATCTTCGAAATTGAGGCTGAAACGATAAAGCTCCAATAACAAACGGTTTATAAAGAAACGTTCCTCGCTGCTTTCGTTTTATTCATTAATTGTATGTTTTCAACTGAACAATATAAATGTATAAACTTTAAGGATACTTAAAGACAAAGAGCATAGCAGAGTAAGATAACGAAAAATTGCCTCTAAACCAATCGCTATAAAAACTATACCATCGTGTCCGGCATCGGAAAATACTATCTTCCTGAAAGTTTCAGAATTTTCGACCATATTTAGCTCCAATGAGCTGATATAGAAATTTTTTGTGCTCTTGGTTTTATACAAAATTACATAATAAGTACTTTACAGTATTTTGAACACAAACAATATGAAACGGAACATTAAAATCTCATTTATCTGCTGGTTTTTTGGCCGGCTTTTCAATTTTATGGCTCACAAAGTACTGAAATGATTCATATTCGTCTTGATTTTCAATTAAAATGATTTATAAATATCCTCTAATATATTAGAAACAAAATATTTTACGAAAAACTATCCCCTTGAATTTATCTAGATTTTTTAAAAGTTGTAAACACCCCTTGGAAACCTAAAAAAAATGTTTTTTTTGCATTTTTGGCCCATATTTAGCTCCCATGAGCTGATCAAAAAAAAAATTTTGGTCTCAATTTTATACAAAATAACATAAGTACTTTCCAGTGTTTTGGACGCAAAGAATATGAAACAGAACATTTAAATCTCATTTTTCTGCCGGTTTTTCATTTTTACGGCTCACAAAATACTGAACGCATACCATTAGCACACTCATAGTAATATTGGGTAATACTATTATGCTCAATACTATTCAATTTATACTGTAGGTAGCAAGCATACGTTCAACTACTCATATGACGAGATTGTACTTGAATTTTGATAATTTCTGGTGATTCCTTTAGGCACCGAAGATTGTGATTTCTTCGGAATTACCCATCATTTCAGGTAAATATGAAATTGCTAACTGTAAGTGATTAATGTCAGTAAAAAGTAATTCCAAATCTTTTTCCGTCAATTCTGGAAAATCCATGACGTGCGCAAATGTAAATTTTTGAAAAGGAACTTTTCGGTGATTCCCCTTTCCTGTCATCGCCTCCAAATATAGAGCATTTTCGGTATTATCGTGATCCATTAGCCGAGATAAAACTTAAACGGTGCTTACACGGGAAACAAATCGGGAACCAAATTCATTGTGCAAGAAACAAGCTTTATAATACAATCCAGCATATTCAAGTCATTTAGTATCAAACTGGTTATGAAGCAATTTCCATTTTTGGCCTACTACACCGTGGATGACTTCAACGATCCAACGGACCATTGTTACCCAACGAAAGTGATTTTATTCTGAAGTTGTAAGTTAATATTCTCTTTTCCCTTTAACGGTGGCATAAGGACTTCATAATTTTTGTTCTCTAAGTAACTAACAACATCACAAAAACCTCCGTCATCAACAAAAATGTCACCTTCATTTATTATCGAACTCAAACCTCATCGCTGTTTCAAGTGATTTTCCAGAATCTTAACGTCATTCTGATTTGCATTAAATGGTCCTAAAATGTTACTAATAAAACCATCTGTAGTACAAACTGAAAATTGTTTACATAATGGAACTATTTTCTGTCTTGAATATGAGTTCCTTTGGTACTCATTATTCGTACTTTTTTGGTGACGTAAGTACGTTCCATCACAAATAATTGCTAATTGGTCATCTAAAACATTACGTACTTTTTTTTTGCAACGAGTGCCGTATAATTCTTAATTAAACCTTCACTGGAAATAGTTCCAGGTTCAAATCGAGAAGATAACACATCATCCTTGAAAGATTTTAAAACTGATTTATTAAATTCTGAAACTCGCGGCGGTCGATCAAGTCTGAATACAGCAGCAATCTCATATTATTTGAGTTACCATGTCGCAATTTATATAAAAAACAACTAATGATTGGGTAACATTTCTGTTTTCGGAGATAATCATTTCCCATAACTTTATTAAGCTTTTCCAGTTCAAACTTGTTAAAACTTTTAAACGTTCTTCCGGAAATGTAAAATCGGCCACTCTGTGTGTAAAGCTCTTTATCAACATCTAAAATCATAGTATCCAACAATTTTGTGACTTCCGACAATTCAATCGTACTTGAATTTAATACTACTATAATTAAGTTAATCTCATCATCATAAAAACGTTTTGTTCCATATTCTTTGTGTCCAAAATACTGGAAAGTAATTATTATGTCATTTTGCATAAAACTAAGGGCAAACAAAATTTTATATCAGCTCATTGAAGCTAAATATAATCGAAAATGCAAAAAAAAACGGTTTTAATTTTTTTTAAAGTTTGTTTACCCTTTTAAAAAATCTGAAAAAATTCAAGAGAGTAGTTTAGCACAAAATACATTTTTTTTTCCAGCGAGGTGTTTGTTTTAGATCTATTTTTATGGCAATTTGAAATTTTCAAATAGATTTTTGTATATTTTTTGATTGTAAGATTTTGAAGTACCTTCAATTTGAGCCCAACTCGAAGAAAATCAGCTAATTGGTTCTCGAGATATCGTCAAGAAACCTGATTTTACATTTTTGCGCCCCTTAAAGGCTAGCGTACCAAAACTTTCAGGAAGATAGTATTTTTCGATACCCGACACAATGGTATAGTTTTTATAACGATTGGTTTAGAGGAAATTTTTCACTGTCTTTCCCGGCTAGGCGCTATGATGCCCTTTAAAAAAATTTAAATGAAAAATAGCGAATTAATAAATTTTGATTAACGAAAATGAAATCGATTGTTTTTCGGATCAGATACTAAATAAAAAATGTTGCAGCATTTTAGAAAATTTTTTACTAACTAAATTTTCAAAATCTGAAGTTTTTTACTTGAACTTACTGATTTTCACTTGTTACACTGTAAACCAAGGCTGGTAAAAATCTGCTAAACGTTTTGTCAATTATCACATTTCCGTGATCGAGAAAGTTGTAATTGGCCTTCGACAACAATACTAGATTCTTTAGTTCGCTAAATTTATCCATCAATTCGGTAATGGAGCAACAAGTGTCTTGCTGTGAATCTGTTTTACTAGTAGCTGCTTTGTTCTGACACACGTCGTCCGGTTTCGAACCGGTGAGATTCGATTTAATTTTATCGATTAAACTTCCACCAAAACCTGTTCTGTTCGATACGAAAACATCCGATTGCCTTTCGAGATCCGATTTATTTTGACTGGCTGAATCTTTATTATCCGATGTTAAATCATCGGGTTTTCTAACAAAATCTGATTCGTCAGATAATGTTAAAGTATTACTTTTCTGAAACAAAATAGGCTTGAATCCGGTTTGTTTCTGCAGTCCGGGCAAATAGCCCTCTAAAAATAAAATAATGTTTGCGTAAATTATTTCATTTCGACAATCGAAATAAAAACTGAATAGATTAAATAATAACAATTTATACTTACAAAAATTACAAATTAAAAGTGAAATCTTATTTTCGGTAACAAATATATCCCAGCTTTATATTGCCGAGCTATACTTTAGTGTAATAATTGTACTGATTATTTTGAAAATCTATGCGTTCTCGCGTGTTACATATTACCGAATAAAATAAAATCATCACATATAGAACGGTGCTATTTTTATGAAATTCGAAATTGCAATTACAAAAAAATATCTCTGAACAATATAAACATTTGATCATCTCGATAATGGCAGTTTATGTTGAAACTAGTTGTTCTTTTTTATAATTTTGTTTGGTAACATAACACTGTTGTGAAATAAACATATTTATTAAATTCTAATAAGTATCGAGGTAAACAATAAATTCGAACAATAATCACATTTTTTAACCTTAAAGGTAATAACCTCTTCCAGAGATGTACTTTAAATGTACATTTATTTTCAAAGCAAACTGTTTTTCCATGAGCTACCAAACATTTATCGATAATCGAAAGTATTCATTAACTCACATTAAGTACACACTGTAAAAAATATTCGACAATAAGCAATAAATAATTAAAAACAATAATAAAAATAGCCGAGTAGAATTTCGAAAGACCTTTCTGGAAGTTGCAGTTTAGCTAACCAGGTTCACTGTAAAAATAGGATGAAGACTATAAAATAATATCATAAATATAATTTAAGGAAAGTTGTAGAAATTAATTTTGAATTAATGTAATGCGGAATTTTATCGTATGTCACATAGCGACGATGTTTTTCTAGTTAAAACATTAATTTTTTTATACACTTGCTTCGACTTCTTTATATGTATATAACAAATCCAAGAAGGCATAATGCCTATTTAACAATTACTTATTTATGTTTGTATCTGGCTATTTCAGTTAAGAAAAATTAACCAATTCGATTAATAGAATATAATCGTATTTTAACTATTCAATTACAAATGGTTAAAATTGTAGGGGTTTTTAAGAAAAATTTTATTTTACACAAAAAAAAATATTATCGGTTATTGCGTTTTTTCATACTCATTTCTGGCAGATTCTTGAAGCAGGTGTGCACAGCGTTCGCTACATCTGCGTTCAACTCATTTGGCCTTGTGAGAAAACCAATAATTACAGGACGACATGGTTTCAGATTTTAAAGAGAATGTGGCATTACGGAGATGTTGAATTTCTTCAAAAATTCGTGAATGACTCCTAGCGTCCAGGCGTTTTTTAAACCAGACTCTTTTCCCGCAAATATATTTCCGTGCGATTTGGAGAATAATAAAAGGTGTTTACGTCTTATAAAGAGGTACAAAATGCCATTAAGGACCATGATAACAATAGTAATTCTGATTAATTTTTTGGAGAATTTTTCGTAAAATCACTTTACACAAGGGATTGGCGTTGGTTGTACCTTTTTTTGTAAATAGCCGTAGTGAAGCAAGAAACTGTTGATATACAACGAGCGCTCTACAGGTAATAAATTGTTTTACAAACTTACTTCTTCAGCGGGCCGATAGGTGGCTTTGTTAACTGTATCGAAACAAATTCCTAGTATTTTTACGGCAACCATTGTATTTATCCAAAATATTCAATATTGTTATTTGATTAATCATTTTGATTTGTAAAACTTTCACTATTATTTTATTTTATTTACTTTCTTTTTCTCTCTCTCTCTCTCTTCAGTTGTGTTGTCCGTTTGCGGACGTCGTGACCAACCATCATAAATCAGTGGATTGAGCGACCACTTGTCGCCATTTTTCTCTGTTGTTGCTAATTTTTACTGGATGCACACATAAATATCCGAATGTTTTTTTTTTTTATGAACTATATCATACATTTAGA
This sequence comes from Icerya purchasi, assembly GCA_039619475.1. NCBI lineage: Eukaryota > Metazoa > Arthropoda > Insecta > Hemiptera > Monophlebidae > Icerya > Icerya purchasi. The sequence goes on along the minus strand of CM077116.1, from coordinate 335,569,166 downwards.
TAAAATTTAACATATGTTCTGTATTTAAAACCTAACTTATCATACTTTCTGAAGAAATAAAACAGACTTATATTAAAAATTAAATGAGAATAAATTTGGATAAAATAAACACATTACCTCTTCTAACTTTCTGATTAAACGCAGTGGAGGCGTCGGTTAATATTCGTTGGTGGGATCTTTGTTCTGTTCCCTTATCAGATTGAATATTTTTCGATAATTCATCAACTAGTTTCATAACATTATCAGAGTAACTGAAATGATCAGTTTTACTAGAATTATTTACAAACAAGATAATTCAAAAAAAAAAAAAAAAAAACATGCACATAAATTATTGGAATTTTTAATTATAATTAATGTGTATGTTTAATTTTTTGTGTTTTATGTATTTAAATAATTATAGTGTTAACGCGTACACTAATGTTGAATATAGTTCATATGAAACATCGAATAATTAAAATAAGTTAAAACGTACTTATTCACCGTACATGTAATGAAGCACTACTACAATTTCGTATATGGCGTTTATTATGTTCGAATTGAAATTGCAAACTTTAACAATTTATACTTCCAGTTTCTGGTCGTGGAAAATGTTTCATTTGCAAATGCACTCAACTAATCCAGAAAAACTGTGTTCATTTTTATCTCTCTAAAATTTTTCGAATAATATTTAAACAATTTCATATCAGCTTTTTATTTGATAGCCTTTTGATATGCTTTTTTCACGTTATCGCTGTTATATTCAACTCTGACTACTTACATTTGTTGATTAGCGGACTTTGCAATGGGCGATTCAGCGACAATTTTCATAAGCCGGCATTTAATTTTTACTCGCATGCTCTTCCTTTTCTCTTGCGTATTTTTATTTCCAGCTATCTGTTCTGTTTCTTGTAGATTAAATTCGCTCTCAAAAATAAATTTAAAATTCATTATTTGAAAACCATATTTCAGACCTTTGATGGCTTTTTTTCTACCACTTCGAACACATTAAAAATAATAACCATTTTAAATCTACTGAAATGCTATTGCGACGGTCTACCAGTAGAATTCGCGGCTGATAGCGTAGATATTCGAATTTAAAATTTAACGGCGGTCAAATTATTAAATATAAATATTTAACCATCATAAATCTGTTCAGAAAATAATGAAAAATTAGAGCATATTGCTATATTTAGACGGATTTTACGTTGTCTATTTGAACTTGTATTATACGGTAAAGTGCATATAATAAATTGCTTAGTAAGGGTACTCCTCACATAAAAAAAAATGAATCGATCAAAATTAAAATAAACTGAAAATATTAAATCAAAATTAATTTAACGTATACTATCTAGTTAAACAACAAAATTTTTTATCATTCCAATCTTCATTATTAAATAAATTACAATTTTGAACTGACAACATACAAAGTGAAAAAAACAATTCAGAAATTAACAGTAAACAGACTAAATTGTTTAGCAATATAAACGATGAAGTAAATAATACTTCATTTTTCCACATAATTACATACATATGTTACAATGATTAAAAATACTTTATAATAAACATTACTGAAATTCATTATTTGAAAAAAATATAAAATCTTGGATCGATATAGTTTTATTTTTTATCTAATTGAAGAAAGTAACGTTAAAAATTAACATGTTAATAAAGTAAATTATGCGGAAAATAACCAATCTTTCTCTTCCATTCTGCTTTTAATAGTATATATAATTATACGTATTTATTAAAATAAGATGTTACAAAATTCAAAAACTTACAGCGTTGTCTGTTAAACAACTTCACTTTATCAATAATTTTTGTTTTGAATTTTACATTACACAACTTGTTTTTTTTTTTTTTGATATTTAACCGTTTAATGAAGAAATAAAGTTTACTTACGTACAACCTAAAAATTTTACATTACAAAACACTTTTGATAAACAAATTAGTCGTTCTTCAGGATATTTATCCTTGTGAGCCAATATAAATTTTTTTCGTAAATCCCAATGGTGTTCAATTTCACGATCATCTTTATATTTATCAATATTCGAATCAGTTATTTTGTTCATTCTACAAACATAAACATAAACAAATACAGAAAGAAAAGGTATCTTAAACTGAATTATTTGTTGTACCGGCAAGCATCAATAATCGATAGTAAATATTTTCGGCGTTGATGTGTGTAAAGTGTAAATGTAAACATCAAAATTTATATTTTTTAATCATTAATATGAAATGAAAACAATATAAGATAGAACATGTAATTTATGATATTTTTATGTAGTAGTATGCACTTTAATACTCATGTATCAACTAATTCATGGAACAATTCTTTAAACAATAATAATTCTTATCAGTTTTAAAATTTTACTATTTATACTACTTGAATTTTAAAATGATATTTTTGTATCATAATTTTTTTCTAAATCTATCTCGGAACTTTCAAGTTTTGATCTATCGATTGAATTTTTCGATGTTACTTATCCGTGCTATAATCAGCGGTGCACTATACAAATCAATTAAATATTTTAACTTCAGGATAGAATCGAACCCTCAACCTTACGTGGTGTTGTTGACGTCAAAATGCAACTGTTATGCTAGAAGTAGGTTGTTAGATATTACAGAAACCGATGTGTAAAATACTACTGTAGCTTTAGATAAACTTTCCAAAACAAATATTATATTAATATGTATATTCTGTGTTTTTGGAATGAGGAAGAACAAAAATCGGAAATTCCCATGTTATATTTCAGGTTCCAATGATTTGGTAAATATTAATTTTTATTTATATAAATATTTACATTACGGATATGTATGTGCAGTGTTGTGTGCGACGATGAATTTATTTACAAAATATAAATAGCACAGATAACAAAAATAACTGAAAAGGTACGGAAATTTTGTTAAATTATGGTAGATATGTGAAAAGATGTTATATTATGAACTGCATTAATTGCTGTTCGTCGCATTGGCATTGAAAATATGCTAAGCTTATTTAGAAGATCGTAATATTTTTAAAATAATTACTTGGATATTTTTTTTTTTTGGAACTGTTATATAATTTCAAATCAGATTCAAAAAAAATAGTTTTAATTCTATGAATCAGTATAAAAATATACGAAAATTTTAATCGTTTAAAAGCACTTAATTATTAATTGGCAATTTAAATGAACTATTGCAATAAATTAAGTACTTTCAGTTTGTATAATAAACATTTTGTACTTCATTTCTAACTTTACATATTAAATTACATTGAAATCAAATATTCAAATTTGAATTACTTTTGCTATACTACTGCCTCTTGATCCCTCTTGCTTACATTTCTGTCTCTTTCTCTTCTATACTTTGTATAAAATGATCAAAATTTACAACGTCATTCTTACCGGCATCGACATAAAAAACAAATAACGTAATCACCAAAATCCTATCCTTATTTCCTTTAAATCAAATATATAAAATTGAGACATTTTTTTGGTTACAAAATCTAATGGGGGCCGGCCTAAGAATTAGGTTAAAATGAATATATATATATATATATATAACCTATTATACCGAAAGAAGATTATGTAAGTGATAAATTAATATTTTAAAGAATATATAAACAGATACTATTTAAAAATCACTATTTTCGATTATACTTTTATAAAAAAATATTACCGATGTAAATAAAAGTAATTTTATATAAACTTCCCGAGTCAAATATAGCATCCTGACATTTAATTTATAATACCGCATGGCCATTTAAATGAAATACGGCTAAATTTGAAATATATTACATTTGTGTTTGTGTGTTTTTTGACCGTACGTAAGCGTTCATTTCTTCTGCATATAAGTTTTATTTCATGGGCGGTAAAGAATGTACGTTGTGAATAATACTTCGGTGAATCTGTACTCTTGCAATGTATAAATTCTAGAAATTAATGATTTATATTCGAATTTGTTTCATTGATGAAAAGGTATCTTCCAATTAAATAAAATTAATTCTATAGCATTTGTAAACTTGTTTCTTTACTAGTTTTGTTTTGCTTCGTTCTTTGCATTAATTTCGTATTGTAAATTATACATATGAGTTTTGTTATGAAATTCAGAGAAATTTATTTTGAAAAAAATTTGTCACGCTGCATAATTTTGTTTTTTATGATTAGTACGAAATATTTTTTTTCTCTTAAAATCATCTTCCAAGAGGTCATTACCGTAAAAATCCGGGAGATTTAATTTTAACTTTATTTCAGATTCATAAATTTACACAGGTTTTTCTTAATAATTTTGTAACTGGATTTTTTGTTATGGTCTAAAAATATTTCTTTTTTTATTTCTTTTTTTATTTCTTTTTTTATTTATTTTTAAATAGATCTACCCGAATGCACAATGATGTACAGTTGAATACAAATGTAGTTGTATTTTGAAAATTGAATAATGAATATAAAGGTATGTTTTACTATTAATTTATGTTTTTGTATACATATCATAATACACTTTTATTAATATTCTTCTGACAAATATCTACTTGTATTTATGGGGGGAAAATGTTTGATATTCCATATGCAGTAACAGGATGGCCATCGAACCGGGAAAACCGGGATTTTCGCATACCAGGAAAAACCCAGAAATTTTACATATCAGGAAAAAACCGGAAATTTTGCTGTAAAACAGGGGAACAAAGTAAAAATAGCCGAACGATGGTTTCCATAATAAAAAAAAAAAATCCATTCTTCTTTAACAATTTACCTTTAACTTTTTCGATTAAAAGACTTTTTCTGTACGGCAGGTCTATTTTCATGAGAAGTAATAATTATATTTATTACCAGCACGTTTTAGTTTTTAACGAATCGCATAAACATTTTTTTTTTGTGTATTTAAGTTTATTGAAAGGGTTAAATCCTCTCAGTAAAACTTTTGGAGGAGCTTAAGTTCCGCAAATCCCTTGAGGTTAGCGCGTATGATTACAAATGTAAATATTAGACGTCAAATAAATTTTTTCAGAACTATTTAAATGGGGAAGGGATAAATCAACCTGTTACAAACTTCATTATTAACTTCTGTAGTAATGAAGTAAGGATACATTCCCTGGGTTAGTTAGTGGTCATTATAACAGTAAAATATCAACTTCAAAAAACTGAAAAATTTAATTTTTTATTTGCCTTCGCTTCAATTAGTTGGGTTTGCTATTTTGCAAGCGGAAAAACGTTTGTGTAAGTTCTTGTACAATTCTAGTAACCAGGAAATCCGGATGATTTATATCGGAAAGATCGAGAATTTAAAAATTATATTTGAATGGCCACCATTGGTAAGTGTATTGATATGAATAACAATTTTTCTCTGATCTTTAATATTAATCGTTCTGTCAGTTTCAAATAGCATATAAAAAATATTAATTATAGAGAACTCTAATTATGAAATATTAAAATAAATATAATTACGAAAATCGTAAACAAACAATGACTGCATATAACAATACATTTATCTTGTTTTCGACCTAACTCATCATCAGTTAAAAGTAAAAACCTACCGACTAAAACTAAAATACAAGCAAAAACATAAAAGTGATAGATAAATTCCTCATTTTTAAAACCTACTAAGAATTTCCCACGTTTCTGTCATCTTTAAAAGTAATTGTCTTTGTCTTTAAAATTCCGTTTGAAACAATTGTTTGAAATTTTCACGTTTCCAATTTTTTCCTTTTTGTGATGAGCTCATATGGACCGATTTTACTGATTATTTTTTCATTAGAAAGGGTACTATTCAACTTAGGTACCATGTGAGTATTGATGAAAACCGGTGAACGTAAACTGAATATTCGTTAAAAAACGTAAAAAAAATGTGGTCCCGTTAGACAATTTTTTTTTTCATTTTTTTTTTATTACTTTTTGATTTAAAATATTATAAATTTGCCAAATTACCACGGAAATGTAGTTTTTAATGTTTTTCCATGGAAAAGCAGTTTAAACTAAAGAAATTTTTTTTTTTTAAGTATAAAATATGGAGAATAATGTGACAAAAAGTTGATTTTTTGCAAGAAAAAAATCAAGTACAATCCTAAAAATTGTAAAATAAAATGCTTTTTTTAAAAAAAAGATACCGACTTTCAGATCTATTATGAAAATTTAATAAAAATGCACTGAAAAGTAAAAAGTAATCATTTGGTGAAAAATATATTTCAAAGTGATATAATCGTAATTCTTATACAACATTAACTTTCTTGAAGTCGGCATCAAATTCATATTACAATATCTAGAAACAATTTAATAAACATTTAACACAGTTTTTAATTATTGTTTTAATATGAATTTGATGCCGACTCCAAATTGTATAAGAATTATGATGTCACTCTGAATTATATTTTTCATCGAATAATTATTTTTCACTTTTTAGTGTATTTTTATTAAATTTTTATAATAAATCTGGAAGTCGGTATTAAAAAAAAAAAAAAAAAAAAAAAAAAACATTTAATTTATGTGATATTTTAACTGGTTTTGGATTTTTTATTCGCTATTCGTAGCAATATTTATAAGATGAATATAAAGTAAATTAATTTAATTAATATCGTTATTATTAATTAATTTGGAAAAAAAGCAACCGGCAAATTATAGTTTTATAATTAACATTTTTCTGTAATAAAACTTGTTCTTGTTGTCTTTTCATACGTAATTATCGGGGAATTATAATTTTTAGACCAAAAAAACTGGAGAAAAGACTAGAAATTTTAAATAATATGTGGGTTATTATATTGAATGTTTTTAAAAGAATTTTACGCTAATAAATCTTCGTTTTTAAATATTTAATTTTAAATTATATTGTTTTTTTTTTTTTTTTTTTAAGGGGACTTGTAAGCTAGAGACTTACACCGGAAACAAATCGTCGGTTAAATTTTGATTCGATCAGATATTGACAACATAAAGGAACTAATTGTTGCAATAATGGATAGAGGAAAAAAAACAGATTATAGGATGCGCAATAAAGAGTAGGAAGCTTGAAAATGGGCATAATATAGGACATAACACTTGATAGAAAGGAATGAACATTCAAAAAAAATAATCAGTGTTACAGATCACTGCTTTATTCAGGTAAAAAGGACAGTATATGGAGAAAACCGGGGAAAAGCGGAAACAAGAGGCAAGGAGGAGGGAATAGTTAAAACTTAGACAAATAATAGGAACGGCAGCAGAACGGGGAAGCGAAGAAAAACTATCAAAGAGGAAGAGTGAATTCCTGATATCAAAGTCTAAGATGGGATCTTTTACATAGAGACATGAGATTAGAGAATCAGATTCTTTGAAATAAGAAACAATGGGAAACAGCAACCCGGAGCTAAACAATCCGTCATCATATTCTCGATACCTATGTGGTCCGGAACCTATCAACATAGATGGAGTAACGAGATGGAAAAAAAATGGATGAGATAATGTAGCGAAGCACGATAAACTTGTAAAAGTGACCCGGAAAAAATGAGCAAGTCACATTAAGGGCATTCGTGGAGTTAGAAATAATTAAATAATTGGAAAGGTGGTGGTTAAAGGAATGAAAGCAGTGAAACGTCGGATAGCCATTAGCCAGGCTGTAAAGATGAAACAGAAAGAAGGAAGACGAAATAATTTTGAAAAGTTGAAATTTAGCACTATGAAAAAGTTTTAACTCGATTAGACTCCTTACAGTCGTCAGTGAAAATGACTGCTTGCGAGGGAAATTCGGAATTGGTAGTGCTGCAGAATTCCTATTTAATTACCGCTTAGGAAAGGGATTTGAATAGTGAAGCTAAAATAAAAAATAAAAAATAAAAGTCTGATAGAGGTCGGCAGCATTTAAAAAAAGTACGAGAGAGTATTACATGAGGTTAACATGGACCAAGACGAAAGGAAGAACTGAAATAAGAACTTTTGTAAGCGTATTCTTATAAATTGAAAGGTAGGAATAAATAAGAGTAGAGAATGAGAGTGAATTACTTTAGGAAACGATAGTATAAATAAAATAGAAGAAGAGATGAGGGTAGTGTTTATGTGATTTGTCTAGAATTTATCGGTTTGAAGAGAATTTAAAAGTATCGAAACATAACTGAAGGCACAAACTTTTGAATTATAAATAATTTAGACAGACAGAGAAGGCGCAGCCGTAGATATAACAACAGTGATCAAGTTTGAAACAGATAATGGATTTATACGAGGGAATCAGAATATAAGGATCCCCATTTAGTTAGGAATGGAGCTTTCAGAAAATTTAACTTTTGAATAGTATAAGAAAACAGATATTCAATATATTCAGAAAATTTCGGTTAACTTAAAAAAAATTCCAATGTAGGAGAAGAAATTAAGGCGAGGAAAAGACGTATTATTTAAGGATTAATTAACGGAAGCAAATAAGGACCATTTAAGAAGACTTCGAAGGAAAGATAGAAAGATGAATTGCGGATAGGAAATGACCCAGTGCAATGGGAGACGAATTAAGAGCTTCATTAGGAGCTATGATATCGAAGGAAGAAGAAAATAGCCAGACGTCATTAGCAAAAATAAAGAGGAAAAAGTCAAAGGAACAAAAGTAGTAGTGTAGATATTGAAAAGGGTAGGACGGAGGGGTGGGCTTAAGAAAAACTACGAAAAATATTTTTAGAAAGGTGAATAAAACGGTTCACGGTGAAATTAAAATAAGGGAGGATATGTTAATTTTACTGACATTTTTTCTTTCAGAGTTGACAAATGAACATTATCAACGATAAAGGAAGATAAGGTGTAATGTTTCCCGATGAATGTTTTGTATATAATGGAAACAAAAAAGGCTAATACAGTTGACAGAGCCAATACCAGGTCGGAATTGAACATATTACTTGGAAAATTATTACGTTCCGTTTGTTCAGCATACCTTCGAACAGATTTCTAATATAGGATGAATGGGAATAATGATTAGAGTTCAAACAGGGAAGAGTTTTGCCACGGAAAGAAAAGCATTAAGGAGTTTGAAGAGAATACTTATAGCGAATTATTAAGACAGGTTTTTAAAGGTAACATAAGGTATACAATCGAAAGCTGGAGTGAGGGTGAAATATTTTGATAGAACAGACTCATTGCTCTCACTTCACAAATTGAATGGGATTTACCACGACGATTAGAAGATAAAGAGTGGCGCGTTGGAGTTATTGACAGGTTGTAGAAATGAACTATAAACGGGATCAGAGCAAAGTTTAATATTAGAAAGCGAAGAATTTATAAGAGAACGGAACAAAGCCCATTTTATTTTATATAAGTGTGCGCCAGTGGTGAATCTTGCAGAAATTTTAGTCATGCAGTGAAGTATCAAAGAAAATTTGAAAAATAAAGAAATCTGAGAAGTCGCTAATGAACAACAATAATTTAAACAGCCAATTAGATCGACCATTTAACTATCCCCATACTTTTCTACTTTGAAAAAGCGACCAACATGTTCTACACTACGCATTTTTTCGATCTGGGCAATAGCATCTTATACAAGGTAGTGTTTTCACCTTACCACAACAGTGTTCCTGCGAAACTGTGATTATATTACTGCTCTTTTATCATACCGAACTGACGTTTACAAGTTTTTGTCAATTTTTCTGCCACAGCATTGACTCCTAACTACGAAAATTACAAAAAGATAAATAAATAAAAAAAATAACCTATTTAGCGAACAGGAGTTTATAAATACGCTTGGCGAAATATACTGCTAGTGAAATATGACCAACGAAAAGTAATACAGAAGCGGTAGTGCAGTGAACCAACTACTCAATTAGATGGCCCATTTAGAAAAGATAGTTAATATGAGCAAGCATATGGATTTCACTTTTAAATAGATTTCTTAATGTGATGATAATTTTCCTTTAAATACTATATTTCAATATTTTTTTTATTATAAAATAAAAGCGTTGTATATAGTATATTTCACTTTAAAGTTTTAAGAACATGTTCATATAGTTATTTTTATTTATTTTTTAAATTAATTTTACATTATTCCTTTTTGTTTGTCCGCGTAAATTATTTTAGTAAATTTGTTAATTTTCTTTATCTAAATTTAAATATTATTTTTCTCCTAAATTTAATTTTTCGTTTTTTTGAAATCTTAAAAAAAAAAGATGTTTCTTAATTTGTTTTTGTTTGTGTGGGGGTGTGTGCGATTGTTTGCTGAGTCAATTCCATTTCTACTTTTTCCTGCCTTAAAGAAATACAGGGGAAAATCGGGATTTGGCACTGATATATATATATATACGTATATATGTATGTTATATATACACACACACACATATATATACATATATATATATATATATATAGATGGATAGATAGACAGATTTCTCAAATTTTGCAGTTTTTTTTAATGGACGGAATGTTTAGAAAAATTAGGAAGTTATTGATGAGATTCAAATGGAAAAGCTATATTACATATGATTATATGGAATAATTATATTATTTTTTGGGTTTTTTTTTTGCTTTTTCCTTTTTCTTTTATTTTTTTGGGTTTGTTCAGCCGAGTAACTACAGGAGATTTCTCTGCGGTGAATAACTCCAAATCTCCTAAGAATATTTTCATGCATTGTGATGTTTCCGTCAAGCGGAAATCAGCTACTCTCTCTCTCATCGGTTACTTCTCTATCATTAAAAGAACTACCGCTTTTGCTAACTCATCTGTCAGAGAATAATTCTGTTATTCTAAGATTATTAATGCTAGCGGTAACAATAACATTAATAATAATTATAATAGTCCGCGTGCCGAATACGCAACTATCACAATTTTTCTAAGAATGGAGCATATAGCTAAAAGCCATGACTACATACAGACGCGTGCCCATACCGTGTGCAGAATAAAAATATCCATCGGTACAATATATTTTTCTCAGCTGTGGACATTTACTTAATGCGATGCGGTACGCATCATGGGTGCCAATTGTACAAGGAAAACTTAATTATGGTAAATGAATGATTTTTTCGTATTTATTTTTTAAAATTTCAACGGCTTCAGAAATAACGAACGCTACGACTATTAATAATTTAGAAATTTTTCAACGTACACAGTAAAGTCCAAACTTATTATAAGAGACCGTTTCCATAATTAATCATATGACATCTGTACGTAATTAATAATGCTTTCGTTAATAATAGTGTAGTTCAGCTATAAGCCGTAATAAATGCGGTGGTGTGCTTTATTTGAGATTATTACGTTTTTCAGTAAGAATAATCGGTACCGAACTTTTTCAATACAATTGTAGGACAGTGTCGATAAAAAAATTAAAGTTGAGCTGCCCGATGAAGAGGATTCGGTCGAATCGCAGTACGCTATGGAAAGTGGTGTGAAATATACTACAATTGTACTATTACCGGATTACAATGATGTTGCATATGAATACATGGGCGGCGATGAGACGAAAGATATTGACGAACTTTTGGAACACGATGTAAATTTTTCCGATTACAAGGCACCCCGTGATCCGCTGACAGATAATTATTACGACGAACCTACCGATACGTACGCAGAAAGTTCTAACCCGAGTATGGACGTAAGTATAAATATCGAATATCGTTGCGGACATTGCGAGAAGCAGTTTACCAAGAAATCAAGTTTACAAAATCACTTAAAAGTACACAGCATCAACCCGTGTCCGTTGTCATACTGTTGTCGCTACTGCAAGGAAGAATTTAAAAATAAAATCGAATTAAACCGTCACATGAACAGTCACACCGGGAAACCGGAGCTTTCGTACGCTTGTACGCATTGCGGAAAAACATATTCCAGTAATTCTTCGTTGAATCATCATTTGAAATTGCACACGGAAGATAAATGGTTCGGTTGCGGTTTCTGCCAAAAGAAATTCACTTCTCAAGGTAAATTGACCGGTCATTTAAGAATGCATACGGGCGAACGACCGTACAAATGCAACTTTTGCGAGAAACGATTCTCCAAATCGACTTCGTTAAAAATTCATCTCAGAACACATACCGGAGAACGTCCTTACAATTGTAATTATTGCAGTAAACAGTTCGCCGACAATTCCGGCATGAGGAGGCATTTAATGAGGCATACCGGAATTCTGCCGTACAGTTGCAATTACTGCGGCAAACAGTTTTGCAGCTTGTCGCCGTTAAAAGTTCATCTGAGAATACATACCGGAGAACGACCGTTTCCGTGCGAGGTTTGCCAAGAACGGTTTTACGATAATACCAGACTGAAGAAACACTTAAAGACGCATACTGGAGAGCGGCCTTTTAGCTGTAATTATTGTTCGAAAAAGTTTATTACCAAGTATGGAATGCAGTTGCATCTGCAAGTGCATACCCGACAACGACCGCACTGCTGCGATTACTGTCAGAAACGATTTCGCGAGAGGTGTCTTCTGAAGAATCATTTGATCAAGTTCCATGCTGAAGAAACAAATTTTCAGCCAGTTGTTTAACTTAATGTGGACACGCATATCCCGTTGATGTTTCCCCTGGCATTAATCGTGCCTCGTTTCCGGTTGCAGTCGCACTGATTTTGTTAAGTTTACAACAAAATTTGCTTTAAAAAAAACTTAGCCTAAAAATAGCATGGAACAGAGGAAACGACATCACAGTGCATTAAATTTAACCGTTTTAAAAATTGCGTTCAGTGTATGAATACCGCAACAGCGTTACATTATTCGTTTCGGAAAGTGTCAACATTTCTAGGGTAATTTGCACAATATAAACACATCTGTAAACTGACATAAAGGTGTTTTTTTTTTAATTTTTTTTTTTTTTTTTTGTACCTATATACGAGTAAAACACTTTAAACTAGTATAAATCTTCGGAGAAAAAAAAAGATTATTTAAATACACATTATCAAAAAAAAAAAAAAAAAGCTACGCCGAGTTAATTAAATTTTTTTTATCTATACGATGAAAACAGAGAAACTTGCTGAAATAATTCAAAGATAAAAATATAATTATCAAATTTAGAAATGATAATTTTTACTTAATTACCAAATTGGGAAATTTCAAACATATTGCTCAATACAGAATTTCTTTGGAGAATGGGGGATTTTTACTCTTGCGAAATAACTTTTACCAGGAGTATTTCTCTATGGGATATCGTTTCCGCGAGAAAATATTAAAAACAACAAAGAGAATCTATCACCTTTCATATCGGGTAAATAAAAAATGATACGTTAAACATATATTTAATATTTTTAATAATGAATTATATTAAGTTTATTCTGTTATACGCAATTTTGTCGATGTCACAAATACAACTTAATATTTATTTCGATTTGGTTTTATTTGTTACTGACACGTTTATTATATCGTTATCACATTTATTAAATATTAGAGGGAAAGTGTGTGACACTGACGTATCAATAAGTAAATTTAATGCGCCGTGAAAAATGTGTAGTATATTTTTACGTTTTTATTCCATTTTGAACAGAGTGACTACCCAACCGGTAGTAAGCCGGAAATTCTGCTGTTAGCTCGCGTAAAAAGATAAAAATAGCTGAAACGTATTTTTGATAAGAGGAAATTATTTAAAATCGAAAATATAACTTGTTCTTTAACATTATAACATTGTGCGCGTCATTTATATCTTTTGAAAGTATTTTCAGTTGAAAAAATTTACGGAGGATTTTGTGCGTATGAGTACTTGTATATAAATTATATAATTGATCTCGTTTGGAATGTAAAAAATTAAAAGACTGTGTATTTTATTTTAAATAATAATGAAATGTTATTTTAACTGTAAAGTTTAAAATTTGTAATATTTTTTAAAATATCGAAATTCTGAAATAATCAAATTTTCTACATATAACAAGATCGTTTGTTTCCAATAACCATTACTTTTTCCTCGCAAATCTCTGGAAAACACGACAGACCTAAATAAAATTCTCGATTTGAACATTAACATAATTTTCGTATTGTGTATTTCGGTTTATCGAAAGGGTTTCTCTCAAACGAAAACTTATGGACGCCTGTGATTACAAATATAACCAATTTCAAAAAAGTTTTATAATTCGGAACAATTTGAACGGGGAAGTGTTACGATTAAATGTACTATAAACTTCAGTATTGACTTTTGCGATATTAAAGTTTTTTTTTTTTAATTTTATTTTTATATATATATATATTAAAAAAAAAAAAAAAGAAAAAGAAAACTCGCTACATTAATTATGATTTTTCAGCTAAGTTCCCTCATCTTGTTGTGTTTTATTTAATTATGGTTGAAATATTTTCATATTATATACGTAATAATAGTTGATATAGTTAACATGATAAATTTTTGTTTTATTTTTCATGACGAAGCTTACAAAATTTATTATTTTATAAAAATCTTGCTTATTACATTCATTAAAAGATTTATAATTTGCTTTTTTTCCCGTTCTTGAAATTTTGTACATTCATAAACTGCATGGAAGGAATCATCAACAGTTCTTTATTGCGGTCCTGACATATTTCTGAGCGTATTAGAACGTTTTAAATAATAGGAGTACTAGTTTCTATGGCCAATTAAATGTTGCGTAAAATGAAAGCTACATTTGAAATATATTTCATTGCTAACCTCATTCTTATGGATGGAATTATTTTATACCTTCTACTACCTGTTGATGATTGATCATATCGTATTTTCCATAATTGGATACTATCTGATTTTAGTTTTTTAATTTCTTCCAATAACCTCTTTTTATCGTATGCTGTTAGTTTTTTTTTTTTTTTCTTGTTTTAGATATTTAATTTTATTAGTAAGTTGTAATTTTAAATCAATGAGCATTATGCCTGCTATTAAATTGGCTGAAACATATTGTGCTGTATCCGGATGTTACCCGTATTAAAATTTTTCTTTGCAATCTTGGTAATTTCTTTTTATCAACTTCCCTTAGAACTGGATAATAAACCGTAGAGCAATATTCAGTTACAGAAGACCCTACAATAGCTTTATATAAAATTATTCTCTCTTTATATTTTAATCGAAAAACATATATGAGAGTACAATGATTTTAGTGTAATATAAAACTTTTTGATTTTATCTATAATGTATTCTACGTGTTTACAAAAATTTAAGTTACTGTCCCATTATTAAACCGAGATATTTAATTTCGTTTAGAATTATAATTTTATTATTATCTACTTCTAAGCTTTTTTTCAAGGTGATCTTTGATGATTAGTTTATCATGTTTCTCGCTTATTAGTAGGGCTTGTGTTTTAGTAGTGTTAAATTTAAGGCCCAGTTCATTTATTTTTTAATTAATTAATCTTATTATATTATTAATTTTAAGTACTTCTTATGTTTTAATAAATCCAATAACTAACATTACAACATCTGCATAGCTAATTACATTTGAAATATTGTCCAGCTGAATTTGATGGACAGTACTCGTAGCAATATTAAACAGTACGGGTATATATTAATTCATTTTCTGAATTAAATAATACTATTTTTCTGTCTGTAGGATAGTTTAATATAATTTTTTGTATTGAAGGTGAAAAACCTTTCGTTTTTTAATATTTCTAGAATTCTATCGATTTTAATTCTATCGAAAGCTCCGGTTACATCAAAACCGATTAAAAGGATGTGTCTTGCTGAATTTTTAAATGTTGAAATATCTTTGTATAACTTTTTTAACGGCGATTTCAGTTGACTTATTCTGAATAAAACCAAATCGGTTTATATGTAACGCATTTCTTTTATTCGTTTCTATGTCCAGAAAATTTTTAATAATTCTTTCGAATACTTTACCGAGAGCAGGAAGTAGCGTTATTGGCCGGTATGACTTAGGATATTTGTATGGTCTTCTACCAGGTTTATTTAATATTTTAACTTTTCCTTGCTTCCAGCGATTCGGGAAATATTCCAAACATTTTTGGAAAATGGTTTTTAATATATTTTTTTATTTGTTTTATGAATAATTTTAATCATTTTATTTGAAATTTGGTCGCAATCGTTAGCTTTTTTATTATTTAAGTTTTTGATTATTTTAGTTAAATCATCATCGTGAACTATGATGATTTTTTCTGACTTTATAATTGTCGAAGTTCAATTGTATCCTGTGGGAATAATTCTCGTCAAAAATTAATTTATGCTTTTCTATTTCATCGTAAATAATTTTGTCATTTATTTCAAAAGCCGCGATAACAGTTTTTTTTTCAAGTTTTCCAACACAGATTTTATATGGTCTTTCCCAAACTGCAGAATTCTCAACTAGTTTTTGCCAATTTTTATATTTTGAATGTTGTAATTCTAAGTTATATTTTTTCTTAATTTCTCTTATTTTTAACCTTGGTAAGTCGGCTTTATTGTTATTCCTATCCTTTATTTTATGTAACCTTCTTTGAAGTTTTTTAAGTAAATTTTTATAAGATTCTAGATTTTGGTCCCGGAAAAGTTTATTATAAATTTTTGTTTTACTCTGAGAAGATTTAAAATTATTGTTTTAATTAGTAACTTCTTTGATCCTTATTTTTTAAGTCTTCTATTTTATTAGTGTTCTGGATTTCCTCTAGTTCGTTAGTAATTTTATTATACGTGTTTTTAAATTCATTCTCAAAAACATTACAGTTAACAGCTAAAATATGACTCGCTTGTTTTCTGATAATTCTATTAATTCCTAATCCAAAGAGTCAATAATTAAATGTGTTGTTATAGTCGAAGGTTGTATTTTAATATTTTAAACACTGTCGCGCTAACTGTTTCATGGGTCATTATCAAATCGATAACGCTTGCTCCATTGAAATTACTGAAAGTTTTTTTTTAATATTGTAAGGATTACAAACTCGCAAATCATTGGTAAAGAGAAAATCCTCAAACTGTTCTCTGCTCTTTTACGGTTGTTATATTGTTAAGATTTTCATGCAGCGTCGATCTTACGTTGAAATCACCTACTAGTATAAGTTTTAAATGTCTAAATTGCGCTATTAAATTTGAAATTAAGGCAACGGTGTCGATCTATATCTTCATTTTATGAAAAATACGCTGCAATTATAATATAATTTTCAACATTTGACGCTGCAATTATAATATAATTTTCAACATTTGACGCTGCAATTATAATATAATTTTCAACATTTGACGCTGCAATTATAATATAATTTTCAACATTTGACACTGCTATTATGTTTTCTGTATTCTTTAGCTGAATTAAATTAATGGGCCACATTATTCTGCGCTATTCATGGGCGCCGGGAGGGGGGTGCAAGTAGGTGCACTTGCACCCCCCCTGTTGGAAAGGAAAATACACAGAAAAAGATTAAGAATTTTCTTCTATGAAGTCACCGTTTGAATAAAAACTTAAGGCGTCTGGATTGCTATCCAAATTCGCTCATCACCTTGTCGATAAATTCAATGTCCTGCTCTACTCTTTTTCTGTGAACACCGAACATACACAGGCCGCTTAGCCTTGCGTCTCCCATCGTTGACCGATTCCAAGTCTTAACATGTCATAATGTGCTAAATGTACGTTCAATACTACATGTTGTTGCTGGAATAGTTAAACCAATTTTGATTGCCTCAAATTCCGCTGGGTAAAACCGGGTGGCTCGAGCAATCAAATCTGCGTATTCAATAATGGATTCATTTAAAGCCGCATCACTCGCTTCATTTGTCTTTAATATCTCGTACCACGTGGTAGCCTCGGCAATAAAATTTTATAGAAAACCTCCATAAAGGTTCTGTATATCTTCTGCTACATCTAAAAATGAAGATTTATCTAATTTTTTGATATTTTCTAGGTGGAGCTGCATAAGTAAAAATGCGTTTTTGTGTGTTGAAGAAAATCGATTTCTCGCAGACGAAATGATAGAATCTAAATATGGGATGAAGATAGATATTCTGAAAAATTCGTTTACATTTTCAGATGGTTGATTTGATCTCTGAGCCTGCCTTATCACTAGTCGAGGACGCTTAAATTCAACATTCAATTCTTCGCAAATTTTTTGAGCTTTCTCTAAAATGACCGAAAACTGCGTGGATGCATTATCGCGGTGAGACTGAAGCATGTCCGTTAGTTTATTTACCTGATCGTGTATCGACTTTATATTCATATTTACTTCTTTTAATTGGTTGCAGCAGACCGGTTCAAGTATGGCAGAATAGGCAGCAATTACTACCAGTGTCACAATGCATGTTGTAGTTGTAGCAGTCGTGTATATATGCTTTGGTTTTCCTTTTTTTTAAGAGTTCAGTGCGTCGTGCGAAAGTTCTTCTAAAACTCGTACAATTTTCTGATACTTCTGTACTTTGCTATCCAACGTGTTTCACAAAAAAGAGGTGGCATATTTGGGATTTTATTTCGTCGCAATGTATTCTCTCTAAAAAAATTTATGATGTCTTTTGTAATTGTAGCAGTATTTCTTCCTTCACTGACATCGTTCAGATCATTGATATGGCAAGATATGAATTTTTTCATATGGGATTAAGGTAAAAATGGAAAACTCTGACGAGAAGGACCTTCCTATTAATATTAAGAGCTCATATTTCGAGATAATTTTCTAGAGGTGCGTAGCAACCAAAGTAAAAAAAAAAATAATTGATTGTTTTGACCCTCAAATGCAGATGCACCTCCCTGAATGTAATCCTGGCGGCGCCCATGGCGCTATTGCATTGTATTCAGAATGGATTCCATATGATTTATTTTTATATATGTACGGTTCGGGAATTATTATTAAATCGTGTTTATTTTCTGATAAAATTTGCCGCTGTTGAACTTTTGTTCTCCTTACTTAATGTAATACTATTGTTAATTTTTCATTCATAACAATATCAGTGAACTAAAATTAGAACTGAAACTAAAACTTTCTACGAGAATAAATGTACAAGTTACGTAATACGTAATACTAAGCTTGATAATAAATTAAGTGCATAATACATAGTTAAAAGTCATATCTTGTTTTAAGTTTCTCAATCATTTTCAAATAAAGTGAACAAGTTCTCTGGCAAAGGTACTCGGTCTCTTTTAATGGTTCCTTTTCAGCATCCGTTTTTATCTTGCCCGCTGCTAGTCTTCTTTTATATCGACTGATTACGCGTGTGGGGCATTTCGTTGCATCGGCAGCTCTTTTGAAAATTTTCAGTTCTTCGATATTTATTTTACAATATTCTCTTCTCGATGTCCAATCAGGGAGCACTTTTTGCACAACTGCGCCGAAATATGAGTTTCATATCTCAATACGTAATAGCCAATATAGATTCTTGTTGGATCATCGTTAAATATTTTATAATACGCTTCTTTATCGAGTCTGATGTAAGCTCTTTTTTTCCTAACTCCGTTAATAATTCTAATTAATGCCGGCTCTTTCCCTGTTATTTCCGTTATCCCCGTTTTAATCGTTTCTTCATCACAATCAAGTATGTTTGGAATAACTATGGTCGGAAGCAATTTCTCGCTGTTCTTAATAGAAATTTCCGGATCTCCGAATTTTCCGATTTCTTGTTTAAATTTATCGCCGTCTTCCTTAGTCTGTAGATTAAAGACTAATGTATTTTTATTGACTATCCTATTATATACCTTTTAGCTTGATTTTACTCTGAATAGGATTAGTGTGTTTTTTAATTTTTTCAAAAGTTTCCCCAACATGTTGACTCTTAATAATAACAGTTTCTAAGTGATTTTTTGTCGGAATATTAGACACAACTCTAACAAAAGAAGGTTTATGATGCGCCATGGAAGTAATACTTTCAAAAAGAGGTTTTACACTCTCCGAGATTTTACGTGATTATTATTTTAGTCTTGTGATTACTATGCATTTATTTACTTTTTGAAGTCTTTTACTTTTCCATTCTCTACTGAAAATCATGAAATATGTTTTTTTAAAGCAAAATACTGAGCCGTATGTCCAAAGGCGGAACCGGAGGCCCAGGGTTATGTCCTCCAAAAAAAAAAAGGTTAATTTTTAGTGTAGCAATATTTATTTCTTCACGCGTATATACGTATTACGTATTGAAAGTTTAGATTTTAATACGAACAGAAATAGAGGAAACAATTGCGGTTGGCACAAAATCAGATATTAAATACGATTTCTTTTTTTTTTTTTTTTTTTTTTTGATTTTACACATAAAAACACAACATACATAAACAATAGGTATAAATTGTTTGAATTTTTGGCTCTGGCACTGCGTTTGTTTGAAACCTACATTCTTCATTACTATTAACCTTTCAAAGTTGGTACGTAGGCTGAGTTTTAAAAAAATGTAATATCGATTGAAAAAAGATTTCCTAATTTTTTAGATTATAAGATATCAACTTAGCGAGCTGTATTTAAAGTTCTAATACGAGTAAAAAATTGTATAATTTTTGTTGCGTAAATCTTAAATAAGCGTCTTGGATTTAGCAAAAAGCCATTTTAATTGAACAGAGTGTTCCGTCTTACGTGTACTGCGTAACTATCAAGAATAATTTTTTCACTGGAAAAATAAGAAACGGAAAAAGCGAAGAGGAGGTTAGCGATCAATTAATCAGCCTTCCATAACTTTGAATGCGCATTCCAGGAATAGCAAAGCTTGCTAAAAATTTTAAATGCAACGAATTTATTTTATACTCCTTATGGGGGACAGGTATACGCATAATAATAACGATAATAATGGCAATGATATCTCGGCGAAACTGTCCTCATTTCTAAATTAATTTAAAATTACCATAAAAATAATATCTCTGGCGACAAACTAATTGAAAAACTCACGCCACCATGCAAATGTGAAATGACAACGGTGCTACTAAAAAAAAAAAAAAAAGAAAAAAAAGGAATTAACATTTTTCCTCTAACAAAATACTGATGTAGCACCTATCACATAAACACACCTTGCCAATTAAAACGGTTTCAACATACACGGGTATAAAGCACATAATGCGCACCATTCGGATGATACAGCTCGGAAGTGGGATGGGGGTGCAATGGTATGATATGAAAAACTTTTATAAACAATATGAAAATTGTTCACGTAGTTCGTATGCGTACCAAATGGATAAACGTCGAAACACTTACAAATGATCTTTCAATAGGTGCAATCTATCGCCCCACGGAGATTTCAATATTCCGTATGTGGAATATAATGCTATCTTGCGAAAGTTAAAAAGCAAATTTATAAACGATGGAGACTGTAACGCGAAGTGCACCATCTAGAACATTAAAACAATCGGAAAAAAAGCTTTTGATAGCAACAAACGATAAGTCTCTTGGCATTCTAATGACACCAACTTACTGGCCCAGCCATTGTAATAGACTGCCGGTGGGTTTACTGAATTTCTTCATTATTCGCCGACTTCAGTCATACACCAGAGATTGCAGAACTGTTATCGAGTTGTCTTCCGACCATGTGCCCGCTGTTGCAAATAAAATCCTAAAATTAAATCGCAACAATTAACAATACTACAAACCGGACCATCTTTTCGGACATAATGCAGACATTAACTTAAAAACGAGACTAAAAACTGCAAAAGGCACACTGCCGCTGCATCGAATAACTTTACCGATTTGATACAGTTTGCGTACAACATTTCTATTAACTGTAATTTAAACAAACATAATCAAATAATTCCCCGTACCAGTCGAAATAAGAAACATTAAGAGACGCGCGCGATCGGGAAGAAGTTGCAACGTAATCGATATCCCATTTCAAAAAAAACAACTACGTTTCATTTCAACGCGAGTTAATCCGTAGCTGTTACGCTGGGGTAAATTTCAGCCCAGCCGAAATCAAGTTCAATTTAAACATTTTCATCGATAGAAATTTGGACTTATGGCGCCATCTGTCGTTAGTTAGAGGATACCCCTCGAGCTCAAAGCCTGACGTTGAAAGCGTTAGTGTAGTTCTGACAGTCGTGCGAAGTAGAGTGTTGGCGTCAAAGACACCAACGTAGCAGCTACGGATTGCGATCTTTTTCGAAAATTTTTGTTGACCGTGTTTTGGCTTTATTGTGAAGAAACACGCGTAAGTAAAACATTCTGTATGAATTTTTTTTCGACTTCTGCCATGCGCCGGATTGGACACTTCTGTCATTTACATTGAAGAAAAACAAAATTGTACTCCTAGCTTCTTCATATTTACATACTGCAGAAGTAACGAATGGTAAACCGATGATAAGCTTGCATCATAACGATACGAACGCAACTGTGCCACTGCTCGTATACAGTCACGCGTAGGATGAACAAAGATGGTCGGCGCGTATTTTCTACGGAATGCTCGATGATCCAGCTGTGGTCAACGCTAGAATTCTTCTCAAATACAAACTGAAAGCAAACATTACTATTGAAAAATGCACGGCAATCACGTGTCTTGAAAAATTGCGAGTGCATCTGATAACGTCCTACATCACTCGACCGTGTATAAAACGACTAATCTACGCAAGGACATCAAGAAATTGAGATCGCTTCGATACCGATGATAGATATTCAGAAAGACGAATATGAAAGGATGCGTTTGAAAACAAATTATAAAAAAAAAAAAAAGAAATCTTTGAAGAGTGTTATTTTCACTCCCGCGATTTTCTTTGGACCACAGTGGGTGTGGTTTCCATTCTGTTCTAGGTCTTTAATCTGGCACTCGTTAAATTTGGAGTTCCCGAGTTTTTTTGGATGACCTAAAACAAACTGAGTTGGTCGAGCATTAGACTTTTTATGAGACATACTTCCGCAGACGCGCGAACGCTGGACTCCTCTCTCAGGACCATCAACAGGCATAGGCTCAAGTTTTGCTTTGGAATATTCGATCAAGAGATACAAAAAAAAAAAAAAAACACGAATCCGGCTGACGACTTAGAAATAAGTAAGTGATGTCTGCGAATAATGAACTTTTGCCAAAAAATATGTCGTAAAATAAGAAAACTCTACGTAAAACGAGGTTGCGATGTAAATGGTAACGAGCTGTGTGACGGGGGAAAATTCGATAATTAACGTGTAACGCGACTACGTTTTTGATGGCGACCCACAACGTGGCCGGCTAACTAGCAAAATTTACGTAACTGAGCGGTAGTAGCCGACTAGGTGATCAACGAACGCAGCCGACCGATATATTAATTAACGATTACACTAACTTGGCAGTAATTACCGCAAAAAGATGTCAGCCTAACCGTCGATCGAGTGTACGGGCAGTACTTACCGGCCGCTGTGCTACCTGATTCTTGACATCTTCTCGCGACTCACGCTGCTGGCAGTAACGACCGGTGCGCACACACAGACGCTCGCAGGCCACATACACACACACCAAGGCACCTACACGGTAACACTACCCGTGCCTCATCACCGACAAAAGTCGGAATTGTTAGCCGTGTTTTAGTCCGGGACCATACTTCCCGGCAACAGCGAACAATGCGATGTTGCCGAGAGATTGAAAATTAAAGATTTTAATCGGAGAATTATTTCTAGCTCGACATCGTCGCTAGAGAGCGCCAGAAATACCGTATCAACGTCGAGGCAGACTAGAAAAAAAAGCGAATGGAGCGCCCTCTAACTGTAAAATGCCAATGTGTGCGATAAACACCGAACATTATATTTTCGTCGCCGCGCTTGCGTGTCGGGTTTTACTTATCTAAAGTATTATACTTTTTAACTTTCATTTCAATATTTTATTGATCATTGCTCATTTGTGATGACATTTTATAATGCAAAATGTTAAATAAACAGCGAAATGACGACTTTTTTTTTTCGCGGAAATTTCAAAGTTAAAAATAAATACCTCTTTCTCAACGCTGACTATCAAACCATTGTTTCCCGTTAAAGATATATAAATATATATATTTCAAGAATATTCAATTTTTAGCTCTTAATATGAAAAAATTGAAAGGTTTTGATTTCTTTTTTTTTTTTTGTAAAAATGTACATTTTTTTCATTTTTTTTAAATTTAATTTTGATTTTTTTTTAATACTAAATATAATTTTTTTTATAAATGTCCTCACCATTCTTCTGTCTTCTATAGAAACTTTTAAGAATCCTCAGATTTTTTCAAGTAGAAAAAATTAATAGTCATTGGCAATAAAGTTTTTTAACGGCGGAGTGCGAAACGCCTCAGCGATGCAGCTAAGGATTTTAGGAGCTACAATAAAGGAATATAAAAATAAAAGTCTCAATAATCGAATGAAGAAAATTAATGATAACAGATGCTTGCGGTATGAAACTAATTAATTAATGAGATTAAATGGACAATCGTCTAATATAAAACTGAAAGGCGGGTGCGCTAAAACAGATGATGAAAAAGCTAAATGCTTACCGTTTTATCGTCTTCACTTCGCACGCTCGAATATCGATCACAACCATTCAGAATATGTACAAAATACCTCAATGTTCTGCAAAACTTTTTCTTCACCAAAAAAAGTATTCGAATGTATTCGGAAAACGCTTCGAACGAAATCTATAAAGTTGATAATATCGCTACAAAGATAATTCGACGACTTCCATCAAAAGCGGTTACATATGCAATAGTATTCTCAGAATTGGATACTAGCCCAAAACATGCAGAAAATCAGTGATCATTATAAACCTGAAACAAAGAGGTCCTTACTTATTGGCTGATATTAGTCTGTTCTCTTTCCAAAGTATTAAACAAGCTCATATTAAAACGTCTTATTCCGCTACTAAACACCAACGATTTAACTCCGAATCATCAATTTTTCACTACCAAGTAGTGGCAAGCAATAATAATTTATGCAATTTCTTCAACTCTTGTAAACGGTGATTTTCAGTTCAACTCGATGTTGTCCTTAGCATTCTAGGCTACGGTATAACATAAAAGGCGAGTTCTTTCTTCGGACTTGTACAGGATGTTTATTTCGTACCGAAATGGAAGAACTTTTATTGTCACTCTGTTTTCGGAAAATGTATCCGGTCGTCCGTACCGCAAGGAAGCATTCTTAGGCCAATTATTTGATCTAGGCCGACATACTAACTTATAATCGGATAATCTTAGAGCTACGTTTGCTGATAATATGGCTCAGCCACCTTTTATCTAATTCTAATCTAGAATATTCTAGCACGGCTGTACAGATCCGCATAAATTGGATAGCTATCTGGGTACAATGTTGGCATATAAAATTCAACCCGGTCAATTATCAGGACATTACGTTTAAATTTAAAAAAAAAAAAAAAAAGTTACCTGCTCTACTTTCAGTATTTACAACTGCGTAATTCCACAAACTGATTATATTCGTTAGTGCGGCACGTTCTGCTAATAAATCTTCCAGGAAATCCATTTAGACGTTTTAGGCGTAGAAAATGATGCTACGATGTCCTATTAAGCTACATTGTACTCCAGTTGATTATACTTCACTGCTTGTAATTATACATTTTATTTCATTCTTTATAATCATCTCGTATATCTATCACAGTTACTATGTGTCTAATGCTTTACTCTTAATTTTGCGTCTCACTGGAGTTGCCAGATTAAACTCGTTTTTTTTTTTTTTCACGATTTCCTCCTTTATTTCTACCAAGAGACTCATATGACACAATACATTGGCGGTGCGGTTTAAGAAAAAACAAAAGAAACTTAGAAATTACTTAGTAATTTATTTCGAGATGTCGTCACAGTAGACTAATTGCTAGAGCACTTGATTTCCGTCGCAGAGGTCGTGAGTTCGATCCCAGACGGCGGCAGAAAATATTACTATAATAATTAAATAATCGCTAATAGTCACGTAGAGCAGGCAGTGGCAAACATGCATACCATCACATGCGCGCTCGTTGATGTGTAGTCTTGCGTGTACACTAGCGCGTTGCATGTTTGCCATAAACACTACATTTATACAACTGGAACGTATAAAAAAAAAAAAGATCGTCGCCTACGCTCAGAAACTTACAAAAAAATAAATAAATAAAAAAAAAATCGCATACTATAAAGTCCAATACTGTGTTTACACAAATTATTCTATTTGGGTCGGTTTACGTAAATTTTAATTATTCGAGTATACTTATTTTTATTTAATATATGTATAATCATTTTTGTAGCACGATTCGTTTCAAATGTTGCAGGTGTGTGTTATCGAACGCTAATTCTACTGCTGAAGCTACTTCGTACGTAGGCAACACTGAAACAAAATCGGAACATTCGAAACTCTGAGTTCTGCCGTAAAAATAATATGAACAAAACTGTGTAACGGATTAGTTTCGAAAATAGAATGGATTTTGCGGGCTCTCGGGGGTTTACAAGTCTACATACTAGTGAACATCGATCAACATGGGATGATCCGCCCCTACATTTAAGTGAAATTACAGGAGTGGTATACTATTAGTATAGTGGACTGGAAAGTGATTTGATGCTAGTAGTTATCAAGATCAACGTGAAATGTTGCCGGACAAAACATTCTATTTAAGTTAAACTTTCTAATATATAAATGATAAAAATCGTAGGCTCAAAGCCAAGCGTGTATTACAAAAGAGCGGTATCGCTGAAACAACTGCTGAACAATTGGATAATGATATAAAATAGATAATCTAAAGAAGAACTTCCTATTATTAATTTCATTTTAAATGATGATCAAAAAAAAAAAACAAAAAGGAAAATTAATTTTGAATCGTATTTTGCAGATTACACAAATTTAGAAGATAAAGCACTGAGTAGTTAAATTCTGAAATAAAGAAAAAATGTAAAAGAAAAATTACAAAATTTAACAAAGTTTTATTAATACCTGTTTAGTTTAAAAACGGCTAGAAACCAATTTTTTTGTCGCTAAAGTCATATATAGCCAGGGAAGTGTATCTTTTTAAACGCGTGTTTTTTGGGGTTTTTTTATTTTTTTTTTATTTTATTGAATCCCCTAAGCTTCAGCGTGTGCCGTATTTAACTGCTGCGGCTATATACTGTGCGGGGTTTGTGACTATATTACTTTAGCTATTCTGTTTATTTTAAGAAAATTAACGATTGACTATGTTTCTGACTTTGGAAGTTTGATAACATATCGAAGAGTGTTTTAAATCGTAGGAACATCCGTGTTGATGCGAATACTATGCAATCTACTAATATGTGCTGGACGGTTGGGATGGAACTGCCCATACAGAAAAATTGACCCATTTAGAAGATGGTCGTGCGAGATTGCTGTATGACCCGACCGCAGTCAGCTGATCACATTGAAGTCTCTGCGGGAAAAATTTATTGCTGTTATACATATTAATAATTTCCTAAAAACTTTTTCTTTTTTCTATGCGGCATATCTATATAAAGCTTTTTTTATTGCAGAACACGGGCTTATCATTTGTGTCTAGCCGCAATTTGTTATTATTTACTAACCGAGTCCAGCATCTTTATTTACATCATGTCCCTGCCTCGGAGGCTGTGCGCCAATAAGTTCTCATCATTTTTTCTTACTTGTCCAAATTGTTTTGTGTTTTTCTCTCTTACAATATACATCTTCCGCAGTTTCTACATTAACTTCTTTATCATAAGGGCTTCGTTTTGGAATGTTTGAATAATATTGATAAAACTCCTTTTCGTACATACCCAGCTGTATTAATGTAGAAGAAACTAATTTGATATTTTTGCTGATGAGTCGTCAAGATGTGAGTTTCCCCTCGGTCTTAGGTCTATTTCATTTGTTTTTTCGGTAATGTACGTTTGCGTGTTAATTTTTCGGTTTTTACGCTACTCCGATCAATTTCAATATTATCGTGAGGGGTGGAAGAATTGAAAAAAGTCACAATGTATTTCGAGGAGGTGTGTGCGAATAAAGGAAAAAGAAAGAGGAGTGGAAATAAAAATAAAGTCGAGCGCCGACTGCGACAGTGGATGTTTGGCACTGAGCGGACGGATAATGCACGGCTAAATGCTATTTTTAAACGGCTAGCAGCGGAAAGAGCATTTGTCACTGCAGCGGAAGTTTTCACGTTTAATTCTGAAGAACTATAAAAGTCTGTCGCGATCTTGAAACAAATTCCAGTTCGTTCTTCGCCGGTGCCGTTCGCATACATACCTCGTGTCCAGTTTGAACGCGCGTGCGACAAGGTCTGCCGAAGAATTTCAAGAATCCTCGCCTTTCGACCGACTTCTGGGTACATCGAAAGGGAATTAACGTGCCCGCATACCCAGTGGTCGAAGATAAAAGCCGATTGAAACGAACAGTCAGATTTGGCGGTAAGTTTATTTTTAAAAATATCCACTACCTACGACCACGCTGAGGAAGCTAGAGAATTCCTGGAGAGGTAAGTTTAGAAATTAACCTCGCCTCCGTGCCTAACTGGAAATTAACATAAAGCGGAATTGCGTATTTCTGAAAAGGCCGTTCAAAAAGTTCCTCTCTACATTACAAATTTCGTGAATTTTTAACTTTAGCTCTGCTATCGAGAATATCCCTTCTTTAAATGATTAACTTTTGTCGCGGTAAGTCCGATATTTAATGAAGTCCGAGATTATAATAAGTGTGTGTTAATTCACAAGTTGTCTTTTATTTTTTTTTTTTTTTTGACCTCGTGTTACCGGTAATTTTTAATCGGACCCCGTTTAATATTTCGAATAGTCCTGTTCGTTAGGTGGAATTACTAAAAATTGTTCTCGACGTAGTTTTTAATGAGCACGGACGAATGAGTAAGCTCTGAAAGTTTCTTCGTTTTTCCTAAACCGATTAACTGGGAAAATATGTTTTAAATCGAAAGGAAACAAAATGATAACACGATATGACACGTTAATCTTAGCGCGTTTCGAAAAATAATTTAAAAAAAAATCAATCGTATTATAAATTAGGACTGTAGCATTATTGTAAATTAGTCTCAATAATGTATGAAAAATATATAAATAATATATCGATAACGAATCGATAATGTATCAATGAATTCAGGGCCGTATCTGAGGGGAGTTTTCTGGGTTCAACCCCCCCCCCCCCGAAATGTCTGGGAAATAATAACTGCTCGAATTAAATGGACCGAAATTCGGAATATATTTCTTTTCAATTTTTGACAAAAGAAAAGAAAATTTAAATTTTTACGAATTCTATGGAAACGGCTATTTTTTATTCGTTTTTATTGTAGTATTCAAATTGTGCATATACAATAATTGACTATAAAAAGCTTTAGTGTACTATATTTTTTTGTTTTTCTTTTCCCAGCAATTTTGCAACTAGCTCTGGGCTATCTAGCAATTTTTTTAACACAATACGACTGATTTGCGAAGCTCCTTATCCAGCGTCAAGGATTTCCGCTAGCTGTATTTTAATACTTTTTAATTATTACCGTTCATTTATAATAAATCTGTCGGCTTTGCTTGTTTTAGTCGTCTGATTTCTGCCGAATTGTCTAGTGAACGAATGGCTGAAATATTTTTGTGATGATCTAGTTTAACGCCATATTCCCGAGCTATTTCTTGTATTTGTTCTTTCAGTGTACTATTACTATTTATAAATAAATATATTTCATGATAATACACACACATATATAACATATGTATATATTTATAAAAATATTTTCGTAACCTCTCCCGAAATTTTAGTCTAGATACGGCCTTGAATGAATTAATAATGCATCGATAATGAATCAATAATGTGACAAAAACCTGAAGAGGGAATCCGCAAATAAATGAAAAAAATGAAAAGCAAATAACAAACGGTAGATACTAAATTACACGTTAACTGTAGATTATGTATGTTTTAGTCATTTGTGCTTGTACTTCGATGCGCGCATATAGTTGCTGGGAATGGTTAGACGTCAAATAAAAAAAAAAAAAAAAAAAGAAAGATTTTACACATTACGAGGCTTTTAGTAGATTTTATTACGAGTTTCTGAAATTTCGACCGAACACAATGATAAGGTTAAAAAAGCATAAAGTACGATTGGACGAACAAGTCCATAAGGGGAAGCTTATTAATTTTCTCTTTCATATTAGGTAGATTGTATAAATAACACGGTTTTTCGTTATTGTGTGATTAATGTGTTCGTTAAAATCTAACTTGGTCTCATTAAGAAACACTTGGACAGTGCGATATAAGCAGAACTTTTTTTTCGCTAGGAGCCCCATCTTGTACTGCAAATAAGAGTGGCAGTAAAAATACGAATATAAAATAGGGTGCTAGTTTTTGTTGCTATGTATTATTGTACTTTACATGCGAACATGTGTGACATCATGCAACTTTACCAAATCAATAACGAAACCGAGAAGATCGGTTTTTCTTTTGCTTGTATTGTATTACGGAAGAATTTTTGTAAGGTTTCGAAAAGTCGGAATTTCTAATGTCAATTTACAAATTATGAACAATTGGTAAATCTCTTTTAAGTAAATTCCGACATTTTTGAATGCGCTATTATAAAGTAAATTATTAAAAGCGAAAACGGTTAAAAAACGGGAATATCAAAAAACAGCGCATCTGCAACGTGCAACCGTTTAAATGACAATCATTATCTACCAAGGGCGTCGCCAGCCGATGAGCCGGGGGGGGGGGGGGGCAAGATGATAGAAAGAGGATATGTAAGAAAAATAAAATTTATGATTTGTAAAGGTTTAATATTTTATTAAACAAGAATAAAATTTTAATTGAAACATAATTTTCGTGGGTTTCTGGCAAATTTTTATAATAAGATTACAAAAGTCTTCAAAATTGTCCATGATTACGCGCCTGTGAGTACTCATCATGGCCAGTTGATAAAAAGTTTCAAGGCTCCAGGGGGGCAGCTTCCCCCTCCAACCGTCCGCTGGCGACGCCCATGTTAGCTAGTGAACGATGTGGTGGACTAAGAACATTCGTTGCTAGATAAATTCTTTCGAATGTAGAATAAAAGCACGCTACAAATATCTGGCGAAAATTAAATCACTGTCGTTGTACTTTCTTTTTTTTCTTATAGACATTTCATAGATCACATAAAAAATAAACTAATAGGCGCCGGCATACTCGGACATGAAAGCGAATTCTGCAATGAGTTTCGTCTTGGTTATGTAAAGGAGTTAAGTCAACGTTAAAATAACCGTAACTGTTCCAGATTTTAGTGTATAATAAAAAAATTGCCAAAACTATTTGCTGATTGTGCCGTATTTCGATTATAATAATATTATGTTTTTATCGATAATGTAATTCGGAACAGTATCTTTTATTTCATTTTTCGCGGCAGGCCCAGACATGCGGTACTTCCCCTTGTCTACGCCACTGGCGTTGCAGTATTTTGTAATCTCCTTAGAAATCGACAAGTGCCAACGAAAGTAAATAAAATAACCTGCGGTTTATCACAAAGGCGGATCCGGAGAGACATTTTGGGGCTTGGATTATTATATAATTACGTAATATCTTATACGGTAGACAGTGGATATTTAAGAAATGCCCCTTGTTTCATAAAGAAAATCGAACAGCGACTACTTTAGAAATTCAAAAACGTTTCAAAAATACGTGACTATTACGGTTTTTGTTTTATTTTTAGGGGTGAAAAATAAAACGAAATTACACCTAAAAAATGGTAGTTTAGAATTTGAATAGTAAATTACTAGAAACAATAGAGCGATAGTATTTTTTATTAGACTTTAATTTTTTTTTTATTTTTATTAGTAATCCGTTTTCGTGAGCAAGTTTAAATATATACATATTTCTCCTCATTGAACTACTTTTAATTAAAATTTCAAAATAAAAAGTTAAAAATACATGAAAAAAGACAAAAGATCGACGACAATTTAAAACAGAATAAAAACGTAACACATTAATACTTTTACTAGAAATTAAGTATTAATTATTAAATCCGTAAGTAGTAACATTTATAGAATTTTTTTTTTTGTAGTATAAATTAAATTTCTCTGTTGTAAACAATTTTTTCATCGAGCATCTGGTTCTTTTTAGAAGGAGGGGGACGGGGGCGGGGATGTCCTCTATTTTCCTCCGTGCATCTGCCACTATATTAAGGATTCATGGAGATATTTGTGTCACGTATCAAGTTGGTTTTAACTAACCGAATTAAAGTCTAGCATCCTGAATAGCGCGTTAAATATATAAAGCGACGCTCGAAAATAGCGAATGAATAAATTAAAATGATTCTGGCGTATTGTTTTCCGAGATGCAAACCAAGTTTCAAATTTTACACAACGAACTAGTGTGCCAGCGGTACCAGCTGAAAATATTCCTTCGCTTAAGTTTTTTTTTTTTTTTTTTTTGGCTTGGTTTTTCCTTTTAACTTGGTAGCCAGTTTATATGTTAAACATGCCATATATATTTTTCAAATTTTAAAGTTCAATATTGCATTTTTTAAGGGGTATTGATAAAGTTGTTTACATGCTTAATGGATTTGTAAGAATGGATGCTGTATTTATCGGTAGCGTGTGATAAAAATTTGTCAATTCGATGTTCCATTATAAAAACTAAATGTGTGCACTACGAATTTTAAAATGATATGATAAAACGCTGAAATATACATATTAAAATTCGCCGACCAGTTCCGGATAACCGGATTGGTGAAATAGCTGTCAATTGGTCGAATTAAGTGGTCCGAAAATTTATATGTATTATTGCATTATTGAACGTTTCCGTCCAGTAATGTGGTCTGTTTGTGAAGTGTATATACGAGAAAAGTAAATAAATACGCCATGTAATCAAAATTAGATACTGAAAAACGGGACAGCCATTACCGTGACGTCAGTTTAAGTTCAGTCGAGGGTCTGATTGCGGGATAAGATAGTTTGGAGCAAGTTTTTTTTTCACGTATCATCTACGTTTAAAATTATTCAAAAGTAAAGTTTAACTATATCAGAGAAAGAGGGGCAAAATATTAATGAATTGTGCTGAAATTTAATTTACTTCTTTGAATTCATTCTTAATGCGAATTATTAAAAAATAAATAAATAAAATAAAATTTATTTTTAATAATAGCCTTTTATTTATGCACACTAAAAAGTACAACTCTATTAGTGTGCGACTACCGGATACGCATCTTAACATTAAAATCTGAAACTACAAAATACTATTCTGAAAAATAAAAGCGGGGGGAGCCGCAGTTACAAAAATATTCGGCGTGTGTGTGGTACTGTGATGCACAACAATGGAATAACATTAAATAGTGATTGTAATTTTGGCTTAGGATGTATTATAATATTAATATTTAATTATTAATCTGCGCACACCCACCCCACGCCCACCCCCGCGCTTTTATTTTTCAGAATATTTTGTAGTTTCCGATTTTAATGTTAACTGGTAGTCGCACACCAATAAAGTTGTACTTTTTAGTGTGCATAAATAAAAGGCTATTTTTAAAACGTTTTTTTTTTTTTTTATTTTTTTTATTTTTTAGTCTGGGGGGACTTTTTACTATGTATTTCAATAAAAAAAACAATAAATTTAGAATTGTATTTTATTTTGCTTTATTTTATTCAATATCTTGATTATAGGACATTTACAGAAATTTGTGTTACATTTTATTATTAAATAATGGATTTCAATTATATTGCCTTTTGTTTTTCATACAATACATACGGAATAATCCTCAACACATTAAACACTATGTTTGACTATAATAGTTCCATTGATATATCACATGACCGAAAAAAAAATATATATGTCTTTGAAACTTTCAAGTTTTCGGCACCCAAAGGGTCCGATTTTAAAGTTGGAAACCGAAATGTTCCAAAGTAGAGAAATATACAAGGATGCGCATTTTTTTAACCTCGTTGAAAATTTTTAGCTATAATACTCACGTCGCAAAGATATCAGATCTCGCGCTTTTCTGAACTTTTCATAAACTTCGAAAGTTTCATTAAAGAAATAAAATATGGTTTTGTTCTCGATAAATAATGATCTTTCCAACAATATACCACATGCCCGGAAAAAAAAAAAAAACTTCCTAAAATTTCGAGCTTTTGGCGCCCCGAGAGTCTAATTTTGAAGTTGGAAACAACCCGGAGGATGTTGCATAATATTGTATTGTCATCTATAACAAGCATTTCTGCAAAAGGACACACTTTTTTAATTCATCGGGAAGTAGGTGACAAATCGTTCGCAAGATTCCTTCCAGACACACAAAAGGATAAACCAAGAAAATAAAAGGCTATAAAAATTATTTCGCGGCATTCGGAAATTAAATATGAAATATAAAAGACCTCTTGGAAGGATGGCGTGCATTTTACTACGATTAAAAGTAGCTTTCTAAATGAAGCATATATATATATATAACTCGGCCATTTTGGTCTCGCAAGGGGCTCTTGCTTATATTTCTATCTCTTTACTTTGTATAAAATGATCAAAATTTACAACGTAATTCTAAATCGGTCTATATGAATATAATAACATAATCACAAAATTCCTATAAAATATAACAAACGTTACATAAAATTGGGAAATTTTTCGGGACATTTTTTCTAATGGGGTTAGCCTAAGAATTACGTTGTAATTAATATATATATATATGTGTGTGTGTGTGTGTGTGTGTATATATATATATATATATATATATATATAAATGCCAATGTAATTCTAGCGCCGGGAGTAATATGAAAAAACCGTTGTAAAATATGTAACGAAGAGACAATATTTTACATTTCTGTAGATTGCTATTACTAGCTAGAGAAAATATAATAGTTTCATTTACCTTACGAATGAAATATAATGAATTCAAAAATTATATGTAATCTATGTATGTATATATAAATGAAAATCGGAATATTTATGTCTGTCTGTGTGTGCGCCCAAATCTGACGAACTGCTGAACTGATTTTGTTCCCTGGTTTTCACCAGTGAATAGACAGATTCCCGCGAAAAGTTTTAATGGATAATATTTATAAGTTTATGATATGATTTAGCCGAGCTATGGTATGGAGGTTTTTGCAATGGAGTAAGGAAATTAGGAAAGTAAAATACGCTCGATAAAGTGAAAATTAAAAAATCTGAATAAAATGTTTTTGCTGTAGTAGAGATAAATATGAACTTAAAAATCTAAATAAAATGAGTACCATGGTGAATGTAAATTAAACGTAAAAATTAAATAAACTGATCGCCATGGTAAATATAAGCTTTAGGTAACGCGTTTCATTAATTTCAGGCGCAAGTAAAAAAAAAAAAAAATGTTCGTTATTAGTTTAATAATAAATTTTATTAAATAAAGAACTTTACATGGCTAATATGTAATTTTCATAAAATTCTCGGCAAACGAGGTCGAAAGAACCAGAATATAATCCAGATGTTCTCTTAGATACGTACTAATGGGAAATTACGGTGTGATTTACTCGCATACAGTTTATGACGGAATATTGTACGCGTTCCAGGTAAACTTTGTAGATTTTATGTAAAATTTTTTGTTAGATAGCGGCAGATACGAGTTACAGAAAGACTAGCAATCTTCAACTGAACGTGTAAAGACTGTTTTTTCTTGGACGGTGATGAACATGTTTTCCAAAAAGAAGTGAGAATCTTTACATAAATATATATATTAAGTTAAAAACCAAAAGATAAAAAATAAACATGACTTTAAAGCCCAATGGACCAGCGGGGAAGCAGATGGACAGTTAATAGATTAAGTGAATTATGGAGTAAACAGCTGATTCAATCGTAATGTAGTATTTTGGTAAAGAACGTAAAATCTACTGTTGAAACCGCAGGCAAGCAGATTTTGTAAGATAAATTAACATTATTTTAAGTACTATTTACATAAACAGATTACTCGTATAAAAATTCTTTTTTTTTTTTAGTGTACATTAATTGTCTGAAGAATTCAATAATTATGTAATTGTTCATAAAAAAATTAATTTCATTAAAATATTTTAGAAATTTAAATGACAAAGAAATTATTAGACGATCTCGACAATGGGAGTTTTAGTATTTTTAATACATCCCGGTATTATTTACTTTTAGATGTGAAATCTTCGTCAACTATTGCGGTTTGACGTGCGGAACATACTTGAAATATTTCTTTAAATTATTTTATTGATTATATTCCAAAATGAAACAAAAAGCTGAACAGAGGAAATAAATCTTTACTGGAAATATACGGTTCACTTAAGTAGAAGAAAAATTAACGATTTAAAACGGTATTAATATGCGAGTACAAACGGCTAGTACAAATATAAATTCAAGGATTTAAATAAAATGTTTACTACGGTAAATATAAACATAAATTCTAGATAACGTTTTATCATATTTCGTGGCCGCTTATTTAATCATATATAATCTATCTGGTTCCTTACCGCATTACCACCAGGTTCGTCTCCTGAGGTGATTTCCACAGACACGACTACTTGGTAACCATATATTTGTTACCATAAGATTGTGTTCTTGACAGAACTGTACCAGTCTGTTGACCGTTTCATTTCGCTTTCCTAGTCCAAAGTTACCTACTATATCGTCTGTTTTCCCCGCCCCGTTCTTCGCGTTGAAGTCACCCATTATTATTGTCACTTCATGTGGCTTTATGCTTTTAGCGAGGTCTTCCGGATTTTTATGGAAGTTTTCTAGTTCTGCTTGCTGTTTATCTCCCGTTGGTGCGTATATGACGTTTATGTCAAATGGATTTCCCTTTAATTTTAATAATATCATTCGGTCATTGTACGGTATGTATCCCATAGTATACGTCTACTGATACTTGTATTCACCATTATTCCAACTCCGTTTCTACGTTCCTTCGTATTGTTTCCTGCGTAATACAAGGTCGTTCCCTCTAGTACGCAAGTACCAATTCCAGGGGCCACCTTGTTTTAAACCCATGATTTCCATTCTCGTTCTCTTCATTTCCGCTCTAGCGTTATGCGTTTTTCCTATCTCGAACATGCTGTTTACGTTCCACGTTACGATTTTTAGCGTCCTTGATAATTTTACTCTCGCTATTGAAGACGTGTGTCTTTCTTATCTGTAGCTACGGGATACTGTGTGATGACGACCTGAGGTCCCGGTTCCGTCCTCCTGCCGGGTCCGGCATAAATGTGCCCGCCCGAACCAGTAAACTTTCTTTCTATTGTACTTTCACTCATGCTTCTCGGAAAAATAAATAATGCGGTGATTTTCCATTGCCGTCCGCATGATTTTCTGTCATGGTTTACTCCCTTAATCGAAAGGACCCAGTTATGAGGCGCCGGATACTCGCCTACTCGTTCTAGATTGATATACATCAATCCGACTAGGGCTCATTGTCACGGGCGAGTTGCTGATAGTCTACTGTTGTAATTGCAGTAAAATGTTAACGGTATTTAATGGCAGGCACACCTTCGGCAAGTGAACCTCTTTCCGTTTCCTTATCAGCGGTATAATGTGAGTTCTGCTTTTGCTTTCCTGATTAGCGCTTAGCCAGCCGAATAGAAAAATTACCACCCTGAAGGACGTAGACGTAGAGAACTCACGTAGTTGTTCTTTCGTGTCTCCGTCGGTGAGGCTAGCACCATGTGACGGTCAAGTGACTACTTACTAGAGAAGGTAACTCTAGTTACAATAACCTGTGTCCCGCAGGGAAAAGAAATGATGAAGAAGGAATAAAGAAATGATACTCAGTTGACCTTAATAAATATCTGGGCAAAGAAGGTTCAAATTTACGATACAAACCGTAGAAAACAGCTCCATAACAGGTATACTGAATTACTGCATAACCTTTTTCTAACATTTAGATTCGTAATTCAGTAACTCCATTTAATGTTCTCCATAACAAAATAGATTTCATTAGAATATTTTAGAAATGTAAATTATGAAAAAATTATTAAAGAATCCTGTTACTATACTGGAAATATTGTTTATGCTTGTACAGTAAATCCAGACTAGCTATTGTGGTCTGCTGACGTGTACTTACT
This sequence comes from Icerya purchasi, assembly GCA_039619475.1. NCBI lineage: Eukaryota > Metazoa > Arthropoda > Insecta > Hemiptera > Monophlebidae > Icerya > Icerya purchasi. The sequence continues at coordinate 335,531,618 of CM077116.1, read as the reverse complement.
AAAGATTTAGTTTAATTGTTATATTACTAATATACTCAAAAACAAACACAAAAAATCAATTAAACAAAAAAATCGTTAGCAAAATTTACTTTAAAAAAAGGAAAAAAAATTCAAGGTTTAAAAAAGTATTAATTTGCGGACAAAGCTGCAAATAACAACTTGCCTGCGCCTTTGTTTGCGTATTATATATGTATACCTGTAATATATATATATATATATATATATATATATATATATATATATATATATATATATCTGCATGTATGCTTGTATGTATGTGTACAGGACAATTACGACAAATAATAAAAACTTAAGTGTAGACCTCGAAAGATCCAGAGGATGCATCTCACCATACGAGAAAAGTTTTCTAATGTCATTATCGTCGCAGTAACATTTTTCGTGGGTGCCTTTCTCCCCCAGAATTTGTCAGAGTTCATTCGGTTTCCCCTTGTCGAATCGGAGATATCCGATATTTTTACCATTTTGAATCACGTTTACCAATGTGATTTCCATTTGCAAAATAGGAAAGTAGCTCTTATGCTGTTTGAAGATAAATTTTTTATTTTCTTTTTTTATTCCGATCTGAAAGATTGCAATTATCGAGCTTGATTTTAAGAAAGTACCGATTATTTGAGTGTATTCTAAAAGGGTGTTTTCGGGAGATATTAGATACTGCAAATGGAACAAGTGGTGAGATTTAAATTTAAATGGTGGCTGTTTTCCTGTAAGCCGACGTGACAGTTGGTGGGTTGAACTTTTTCTGACCCAACTTGACCTAACGTGACCTATTATCAGCATCTACGAGTGAGGCAGTTAAAATTAACACATTCGGTCACTTGTTGATTTCCGTTCGAACTTCATAGAACCTATCTGCCCTGCGATGAACGTTGACGAACTTACGGTTGCTGTGGTGACCTCCGGTAACCTTAATTTAACCTTCAAACGACACATTTGCCTTTGTAAAAGCTCAGCGACCTTTGCCCTAACTATGCAGTGTTTTGGAATAGGGCGGAAATATTTCCTTCTTTACACCCTGGAAAAAGTCGAACTACGTAACAATACGAAAATGTTACATTCACTGGAGACGTTTTGTGTAATTTTTCTGCCGCGGATTTATTAAGAAGTACGCGAAATAAAAACGAATGAAAAAAAGAAGAAAAACGTAACCTCAACAACTCAAAAGCATTTTCACCGTCTGCAATTATTGTCACCACAGAAATTAGTCTCCATACTACTTGCCAAATTTTGGTGTGTCTTGTGTTATTCGATGTAGTAGATTTATGTGTTCGTCGATATTATTTGCTTAAAAGTTCTGAATCTGCGTTTCGTAAATCTCCTTTTTTTTTTTCTTTTTTATTTATGAACACATGGGCCAACATCGTGTTGAAAAAAGCTAACCAAAATATCGACAATATGAAATAAGGACAAAGACAGGCGCAAAAGATAAAGAGAGAGAAAATAATAAAAATATAAGAAATACAATAAGAAGTCGAAAACGCGTTTTTCTTTTATTTATTTATTATTTATAGGAGGCTCATCAACAAGAGCTTTAGCCCGGGAATAGGAAGAAGTAAAGTTGTAAAAACAATTCAAAGATAAGAATAATAGAAGAAGAAGAAAATGAGAGAATACAAGAAGCACCGATAAAGGGGTAGGAATAATACCGAGTTTTAGTGAAGAAAAGTAGAGATTGTTTAGCAGAAAAGGTCCAACATTCATAAATAAAACATGCTGTCACGGTCACGAAGAAAGTAATTAGAAGGGGGTGAAAAGGACAAAGTTGAGTAGATGCAAATGAAAATCGAGAAAATGATGTAGAAAGGAGATTACGATTAAAACAAAGATGACACAAATAGACAGTATTGCGTAACGTTTAAGAGCGGGTAAGTCTCTAGAAAACCATGATCAGAGAAAAATAGATGGTTGAATAGAGTGATAAAAGGACTCGGAATTACGAAATGAAGAAGAATAGGAGTTGAGCCATAGTCTGGAATGAGTCATTTTAAGCAAAGAAGAGCAACATTACGAGCTGAAAATGTGCCTGAAAATTGAGGAAAATATCATGGACGAGAGAGTGTATGAAAATTATTACATAATCGGAGGTATGATAGCTTGCAGAACACTTTTAGAATTCGAAATCACGAGCACGTTATGAGAAACTAGTGATGGGAAATAAAAAAAAAAAAAAAGAGATCGCGTGGAACAGCGGTAGATTCCGCATAGAAAATTGAGCAAAAGGAGGGAAGTTTAAAAGGTTTAGTATAATATAAGGCAGGACGAAAAAGGCAGAACCAACTTTATGCCTTTCGAATTGTCAGCAAAAATCTTAGTAGGAAAGAGATAGCTTAGAGCATCGGAAAATTCAATTTTAACGACATATTGAGAAACAGATTTAGAATGAATCGGTAAAGACAGTTAACAGGATGAAGATAACTGAAAAACTGATGGAAAAATAAGGAAGCTTATTTTGACTGTACATATACGATGAAAATTGAAGGAAACTAACAAAAATAAGGGATAAAATTGGAGTTTTATTAGAAATGAAGGGGTAGAGAATAAGAAGATACAAGTGAAAAATATCAAATAGGCACGTGCTTAATCAAAAAACGATATATCTTAAGTGGAATCGACAAATGGAAAGAAAAGAAGTACGGGATTCAGCAAACGATAGCCAAATCCGGGGTAGATTTCAGAGAAAGATGATGACAGGAATTATTTTGAATGCGATATAATTTCGAAAGAAGAGACTTTGAGGAATTTCCGTAAATAAAGAACAGCAATCTAGGATAGAGCGGATTAAAAAAGATTTATAGAACACGAGTCAGATACAAGGATCGCCTATCTAATTAGTATGAGGGATTTGATAAGCTCGAGTTTTTTGAGAAAGAATACGATACAGATGATTAATGTGATTGTGAAAGGAGAGACGGAGGTCAAGAAAGATTCCTAAATAACAAGATTTTAAAAGGAAATTAAAACATTATTTAAGGTAATACTAACAACGATCATCATCGAAATGACAAAGAGTACAGATAACGAGGATTTAGGGGGAAAAATAAAGAGACAAATATTACAAATGGTACTTCCTAGAAAAATTAGAGAGTTTTGAAAATGGGAGTTAGGCTATCGGAGGAATGAATGAGCTCATGGCTGGAAAAGAAAAATGATCAAGTAAATGTTAAAGAGCGTAGATTCTGTGTAGCAGGAATCATAAGATAACCTTCGAGAGATTTTAAACTTGTGGCAGATTAGAAAAGGAAGGAAAAAATTACAGTTCTGCACTGGAAGAGAGTAATAATGAGAGCAGCAAAGTGACCGAAACTTTTAATTAAGATCATTATGTCAAAGATTATGGGAAGTTGAAACGTCGGAAACTGATATACCAACGAAAGCAACAATTAAGAATTTTTTATTGATAAATAGTCGTATAAAAGTTCGTTATAAACATGCTGATACCGTCTGGTGGACCACGTCCAACATAAGAAAATTGAACACGTATTGTTAGATAACAAACTGCTGTGCTGGCGTGAACAAATAATACACTTGTTAATTAAACTTTCAAAAAACTTGCTAATACACGAAGCAAGAGAAATAGGACGAAACGAAGAAGAATAAGATTTCGAAATAGGAACAATATAAAAGTGTTCTAGGAAAGGGGAATGCGAGCGGAGAGAAGAAAGAAATTAAAAATATTTAAAAAGATACCTATAGAATCAGTAAACGGGATTAATTTTTCAGAAGGAAAATTATGACTTGGAGAACGTTGGAAGAGAGAGAATTTAAAGTTATTAGCCATTTTCCATACATGAGAGATAAGAGTATATCGAGAAGAAGAAGAGCAGAAGTATTTTCGTGAGTTTTTCTTTGCTATCTTAAGAACAAATCTGGCTTTAGTACCGGTGTTGTGTATTCTTATAAGCTAGAAAGTTGGAAAGGAGTCAGCGAAAAGTTTCTATGAGAGGACATACTTGAATTGGTTCTTATTCCACCGCAATGAGAAGAAGATTCTGGGTTTTTTTGTTTTTTTTTTTCTTTGTGGGAAGTTGATTGGATAATAAGAAAAGAATGAGTTAAGGCAGAAAATCGGGAAGATGCGTTTAAATTAGGTGGAATTGAAAAGAGCGAGGGGTCAGCACGGGAGCGGAAAATGGCCAGTCTACACTTTAGGGAGGATCCATTTGGGAGAGTGAAGAGGTTTATCGGAAGAAGGAAACCCGTTAAAAGAAGTTATGGCCGAAATATGACCATTTCGAAAAGTGCCGTTTAGAGTTTTCCGTGAACACTTGAGACTGAGATTAGAAGAAGCGAATGGCAAGTCAATAGAACTGGAAAATAAATCACTTTTAACGCTACTAGAGACGAACCATCATTAAGGACGATTAAGTCTTTTTGAAAGATGAAATTTTCAACTATAATAAACTATTACGCTGTTGTACTCGCTTCAGCCCCAAAGAGGCGAGTGAGCCTTCCAATCACCGCCTATAATAAAAACGGAAATATTACATAAATTATAGTTAGGAAAAATGAAAGCTGAGATGAGGTTAAATGATTTTAAGGAATTGTTATGAGATGTGAACAAAATTTGGATTAAATCTAGGAGAATCGATGTTGTGAGTGAGAAAATTGACTTCATTTCGGAACTAAACAGCTGAATCACCTATCCGTCACTGTGATTTTGGAACTAATTAAAGAAAAAACACGAATGTATAACGTTAGAGAAATATTTCGTTTATAAGTAAAAGTAAAATTGCATAAAAATTTAATAATAAACAAACGTCATAAGTCATCTTATTTTTGGTAACTTTTTCATTACATTAGTTAGTTGAAAAATATCACGTCGTCCTATTTCTACACAAATAGATATTCTCAATAAAGGTTGACGGTATGATTTTGACAAGACGCTATGTCTTTTAGCTCTATTCTATTTAATATACACGTATATGTTATAAAATTGCAAGACGAAAAATCAGGTAAAAATTTTACAGCCATATATATATATATATATATATATAATAACTAAAACAGCGGCACACCCAAAAAGTGGAGTTTTCGAGGATAGAATATATTTCATTTGTAAGACTTTTAAAAAATGTTTCCAACATCACTTTAAAAAGCAGCGATATTATTTTTAGTAATAAAATTTCAGAATATAATTACGGACATTAATAATAATATCGCACGAGTGCGTTTACTAAATTCTCTCTTCAAATAATAATATAATTAATAGACATGATGTGCATAACATCACGAATAGCGCGCTCCAGTGGATATCTGGACTCTCGATAGATATTTAAGTTTATTTTCTAATTTTATACGAACGAATGAACGAGTGCGTTTACATAATTTCATACGCTATACAAGTCAAATAAATGTCTTTATACTTTATCATTACGACTAAATAATAACCCTATCTGTTGACAGGTATACTGCTATCGTCTTACTATTTAGATTAGTTGACCTAAAGAGGTGGTGGCAATATTTGTAAGGAGCACCGGGGGAGCACTACGTGAAATCAAAAAATAAATTCGATTAATTTTTAACGTATTAAGTAAGTTTATTCGGAGGCGTATCAATGTATATGTCCTCCATCTCTCATGATTTCGGCATTTAAGAAAATTTTGAAACCCCAACTACCGTGGCGTTAGATTAGGCTGTGGTCTTTTCGTTCGGGTAGAATGCCGTACACTGACACTTTCAAAAAATTTCACTCGCGCTAAGTTAATATCCGTAGTTGATGCGCCCAAAAATAAAAAAAAAAAAAAGAAAAATTTTGAAATACAGATTTCAGATTTCGATGAAATTTCATAGTTTCGATCAAAAGATTTACCAATATCTCATAAATGCAAGTTTGCAGGTAGTTCTAATTTTTCCCGTTTAATGAGTTACTGAAATAAATACTTTTTAAATTTTGCGTCGATATACAAGTTATATATATAAAAAAAATAAAATCAATACCTTTTAGGATAACGCGATTTTCTTTTAAATGTCTTTAGGACGATTTTTATATAAATATATATTATTATTAACGAGACACAGTGTAAATGGGGTCATCGCAGGAATCAATTTATTATTTTTATTATTATTATTATTATTATTATTATTATTATTATTATTATTATTATTATTATATTATTATTATTATTATTTATAGTATTCTCACTAAGATACCATTGAGTGAAATGGGTTTATTATGGAGATCGTAAAATATCCGAGTACCGGTACTGAGAAAAAAAAAGTTACATATCCCCTCGATAACTTACAAAAATGTGTCGATAAACGCTGTGTCTACATTTTGATTTCCACAGTTACATATACGTGTGTGTATTCTCATTCGGTATTGGTGTAGCATTAACGCTACTTCCTTCGCCAGCAGACGTCGTCATTTCCTTCGAGGTGAGTATAAGGCACGTGGGCCATCCGGGATTTAAGTGATGTAAGAGGAAAGAAAAAACAAAAAAAAAAAGAGAGACAAAAAAAGTGAATAATTCTCAACTCACGGAGCTACGATAAATCGCACGTTTACGTGTAAACGTGGGCAAGTACGTTGCCGACGGCTACAGAAGATGACTGTTACATGGATTCGTTCTAAATTTACAGTCGCTTCTTAATGTAACCGAGTTGAACATGTGCGCGCTCTCCGAACGCTGCTAACTCTTTCTCTAGGATTCGCTGGGGGTCTAGACATCCTGTTTCCGGAGATAAATGCCAAATCCGAGCGAACAAAACCCATCATCTTCCTTTAAAGTTGCGTGCACACATACGTATTTATAAAGAAGGAATGCGGAGGAGATGCTCTGTGTTTATGACGAATGTTGTTGCTTCCTTACCGTGCGGACACGCAATTTCGTACACACATTATTAATCTGGCCCACTAATTCCGATGACACTTGGATGATGATTGAAGGATATCAGTTATTGTTTTCATTATTATCTCGCGTTCGACGGATGTATACTATAAACTACATGTTACAATCGAAATGACGCTCTACAGTTAAAAAATTATTATTCTCAGATTTTTTTCAACGTGTGTCGACAGTGAATATTTCCATTTAATAATAATACAAAGTCAACTACTACTGTTCCTCAGTTTTTAATAGACGTCACACACATACATGGTTAAGGTTCACAAGGAAATGTTATACTAAAAGGGTTTTTTTTTTTTTTTTTGTTTTTTAATTTAGCGGGACCGAACTAATTCAATATTACGAAATGCCACTATTAACTTCCTATTTTTTTTTTTTTTTTTCGGAATTGATAATTTTGTGAGCTTTTTACTAACCAGCACCTTCTGCACTGATGTCAACGTTTTTCCAGCTCTGCCTACCTGCGCAGACTTTTGTTAAATCAACGAGATTTGTTCGGACTGTCTTAAATTTCGTAATAAACAATAAGACTAGCTTTACCTGATCTGGATAGTAGTCTCTTGGTAATTACAGCGTGTGGATTTTAAACTAAAATTTAAGGAAAGGCACTTTTCCTAATTAATTTTTCAAAAGATCACGCGAAAGATGTTATTTTCTCGTTGATCTTCAGACAGCCGAATTTATTTATTATTAGCTTTATCGGTAAACTAATTTTCATTTATTATCCTTTACATTGTTTTCATTATTTCTTTATTTTTCGTATTTATTATTATTACTTTTTTCTTTTAATACTATTGAATAATTTTAATTTTCTTCCATTTTATTGTGCTATCTTCCGTATTCATTTTTTCCCCATTGTTACGGGCCAATGAAAGCACCCCTTATCTTCCCTTACTATATGTATTTTCACCAATACCGTTGAACTTTGTATTTTAATATTTAACAACATTTACAGTGTCCAGCCAATATAATATGGAACTGTCTTTAACCTTAATTACACTGCGCGATTTAGTGGTATCCGTAGAAGAGGAGAGCCGGTCAGTTATTGGCCCTGAAATGTAAGTGTTTTGAACGTAAAGTTACTGCATTGACATCCATTCTTAAGTAGTTTAATGTAATTATTAAAAAAACAACAAAAAACACGTATAACTTTAATAAAATGTTTACAAAATCATGAAATTAAAGCAAAAATGTAGTTGAAACATTATTGACCCCTACCCACCACATCATTTTTTTTTTTTTTGTTACAACTATTAAAAACTCAAATTTAAATAATTCAAGCGGTTTTATAAATTCTATACATTTAGCATTTGTAAAGGAATCGAAATTACAACGGTTATACAATGAGCGTGAAAAGAATTTAACTCGAGTCTCGGCAAAATCCAGGCTAAAAATAGGTTTTTTCCTGTTTTCTGTTGCATATTTTGCAGATCAGTTTGCATTTAGGTTTTTGTTTTTTTTTATTGTCTGTTCCACATTTAAACGATTTCGGTGAATAGGTTTTTTGGGAAGAAAATAGTGTACGGAGTGAGTAGAGAATTTGGATGTCTGTACAGAGAACACACCGACCGCGTCTCCATAATCATAAGATTATTTCTTTTCCTTTCCGGTATTAAATCCGCGTGATGATTGTAATAGTGAAACGAGTTGATAAATGTTTGTGCGACTAATGATTTATATCATAATTTAATAGGTAAAATAATGACATTTTATATATATAAATATTTTTTTTTTTTTTGGATCTAATAATATCTTTACTCCTTCCTTAAGAAGAAGCTGGACGATTTCAAAATATTAAGGATTTTGTGATTTAATTTAGAAGTCACATCTCGCTGGGGCGGTTCAGTTTAATAAGATCACCTCACACTTTCCTGGTAATTCATCGATGCCACCAGAGTCAAATTTAAGGACTACTCTTTTCTCTATTTGCAGTCAATGATTTACCGCTATCGATTATTTTAAAATATGATTAAAAAGCTAAAGAAGGGTCAATTAAATGTTTTTACGTAATTTTTTGTTCGTGAATAGTACTGCTGAAAACTCGTATTATAATATGGAAAGAAGCTATGCTACTCGTGACTAGAAAATCAAAATTCGACATTTAAATGTCGTCTGCACAAAACTTAAATTTAAGCTTTTATGTACTAGTCGGAAAAGGCAAGGCAAATGCTGATCAAAGTTTCGAATAACTTCACCGACATACCGCGCTACCGATGTTATACGGTTTTGTTTTTTTTTTTTGTTTTTTTTAATTCGTACACATTTAGAACGCGGTAATGTGCAATTTAGTGTTATTAACAGTAGGAATTTGAAAGGTCTGTACAGGACTTTTATATTGTAAGCGGCTTAAGTAATTTTTTCGAGTAAAGTCGGTTATGCAGATTTATCGAATAAATTTAAATATATTATATAGGAAAGAAGCGGAGCTACTCAGGTATTTATTATACGAAATGTTTGCACGAGCAAATGACACTTCCGCTTCATCAGTTAGAAAGTAAATATCAAAGTATGTCATCACCTCTAATTGTCGCAAGGGGCAGGATATTTTTCCAGATACATTTTTCAAATCTGGTACACTAGAATCATCGTAACAAAATGCGTGTGAAGGAACTTTTAATAATCGTGACAGTTAAGGAAAATTCTATGCTGCAATTATAAAGTTTATTTTTATTAATGATTAATTTAACAACTCAGAGGAGGCCGGAATGTACTCGTGATTACGTTATATATGAAAATTGTTTTTTATTTCCTTCTTTCTTCATACTAGTTTCGATATTTTATTTATATTTACTTTCATTCATTTTCCGCGAATCGATTTTAAGTTGTAATTTTTTTTATTTTCTTCTTCTATACAGTGTCTACTATAATTTGCCGAAGCAATGTAAATAAATAAATAAATAATTCATACGTTAAAGGACTATGTCCTGATAACTTTATCTACTAATGTGTCACGCGAAAATCCGCATTAAGAGGGCATTATAGCGGTCAGCCGTAATTCTTGTATCTGATGTGTTTTAAAAAATGATCTGCAAAATTTGTTGAATTTTTCGCTCCAAGGTATTCTTAAAAGTTTCCGCAAGCACCGCGTCCCGAAGATATACAGAGTCCGAGTACCGTGCAGCCATATATAAGAATTCGAAATAACAACGAGCGCCTTATATCATCTTAGTGTACTTTTATGGCAGACTTTGTATATTTTTTTTATTCTATTTACGTAAAACCGACGTTTATATTTATTCATTTTATTTTCCCGTCATCAAATATTAAAGCACCGAGTTTTTCTTTTTGGGGGGCTTTAACACAAATTTTACCCGAGATTTTAATATCACCTGTAACTCGTAGTCTATTAATGCTCGAACAAATTTTAGCTTTCTTATCAGTAATCGTAATATTTGATCTCTTCGAACTGATTTGCTATTGGACACACAGTTATGTGATTTACCTGATCAAATTATTGGTAGTTATTAAGAGCGGACCACGTCTCAAACTCGAAATGCTGATTCGCCGATAGAAAAACCTTTCTCAAAACTGCCAGAAGACTTTTTTACAATAAGTTCATCGTACGTACAGCCTTTCATTTTAAATAAATAACACAACCCGATACACTTCTATTAATATAGTTAAGTAGTTTCTTAATTAATAAATGTTCAAAATAAATATTAATCCACTAATACGGCATTACACCCATGGAACAATTGCAAAGTTATCATCTGCCGTAGTAAATAACACTGGTAATTCGCAATGTAAAAATACATTAAAGCGTTTAGGTACTATAAAAAATTAGAATCTAGATTTCGCCTTATTTACATTACAATTTTTCTACAGAAAAACTTTCATATGCCAGTAGGTTTTAGGGCAACCGTTTTTCTAAGTATTTATGTGCGATAAAATCGACTTACTCGAAATATATCACTTCATTTACTTCTCGCAATTAAATGGTATCTAAATTTAATTTAATTTAACTTAAACCTATATATTAATTAGTTTTATTTATAGTTCATTTCGATTAGGATATTTTTACTATTAGCGTTATCTTATGACTATAATGAATATTTTATAACACTATTACTATAAGTTAATTATAATATTACTGCTATAATCTTTTTATTATTCTATTATTAATGTAACCAATAGATTCATTTCACCATTGTATATGGTATTGCTACTGTCATGATTAATATAATACTTATATTATTATTATTACTTTTTATACACCAGTTATGCTTATTGTTTTTTATTTAATGTTATGTACATAGTTTCTCATTCACATATTACTTTTGAGGTTGCCATCAATTTCAAGGGAACTGGGAGTTTGTGTGTTTCAGTGTAGATCTAGTTTTTAATTTTAAAATCTTAAGTATTACTTAGTTTGAAATTAACGTTTAAGAATATTTGTAAACATGGGCTAGTAGAAACGTGTAAATATCACCTGTTCTAATTTTCGTGTTTTGTCATTTGGTTAAGTTGTTGATTCGTACACTAAACACTAGACTTTGTAAGCTTCACAATTGTTTATTTTTAATGATTGTTAGATTTTACTTTTAGCGAAGAATACTTGTTGCAACCGTACGTTATTACTATGTAAACCTGGACTACAAAATTGTCGTTTCTCTGTTTCAATAATAATTGCACATATTTATAGTCCAGGTATAATTACCAATATGTAGTACCGCTGCTCGCGCTAACTAAGCGCATTTGCGGTTCATGTAAATTAATTTAATAATTTAATGAAATTTGGCGCTTCTACTAGTGTAAATGTTAGCAATCGGAAGCAGGACGCAGTCAATTACGCAATTTGTACTACTTATCAAAGGTTTCCCTGGACACTGTGGTATATCGTATTCTCTGAACTTTTCGATAATCTATCGTACATATCAGATGTTTTCTTTCTCGAATTAACGATTTTCTTCGAGCTATATCGATGATCAAATGGATAAATATCGCTTCTTAAATTGTCTAATAACAAACACGGGAAGTAAATGCCGAGACATATCGACAGCATGGAAAACGGGAATAAAAAATGTAATAAAAACACACAAACAAACAGACAAATAGTTTTATTATACCAGACGGTCATCACGATGAAATTTTCGCGATACACTTGACCGCAGTGTAAAAAAGCGTGATTTTTTGGCGACGCCGGTGAGTTGAATGTGCTTTGTGTTTTGTAAACTAAAATTCTTATTTCGCCATCTACGTAGGAAAAAATTGGCCGGTTTACAAATAAGTATATGTGGTTATTAACCTTTAAATTAGAATTTCTTTTTTTTTATAAATCCGCAAAAACGTTTAGCTTAAAATTTATCACAGCGAAGCGATCACACTTAATGACGTCGTCTTTAAATAGATTTCGTGATAAGGGAAATTTTAATTTTTTTTCAGTCCTCGAAAATCTCAACCGAAGAATAAAGTAATTTCCTTCAGTTTCCCGTTAAATAGAGATGTAACTTGGGACAAAATACACGAGAATCACAATTAAGAGGAAACTTTTTAACGTGCTGTTCGTGTTTTTAACATCTTACTTTTATTCGATGCCATTTCGATAAACTCTATTCCGTTCAATTACAAAGTACGATTTGAAAAACATAACTGTGCTAACACTATCGTGGATAATGTAGGTCAAATTTTTCGTTCGACGGAAACGAATTAAGTTTTTATCTTCTAATGAATTTCTGAAGATCGGTAGAAAAACAGTGATTGTACGAAATAAACGCGAAAAAACGGAAGCTCCCCCTTTAGTAACCGAGATAAATCCAAACTATGGTTAAATTCGTATTCCTCCTCATTCTCAAATCCGGATTCCTTCTATCTCTTTATCCAGCCTAATCTACCATCTTATCCATGGTTTTTCAATTTTCCCTCCATGCGGCGTTCAACTCTCTCTGCAATCTGTCGCCTACGCTTTGGGCACAGTTTGCTTCCTGTCTCCCTATTTCGCTTTTCTCTAGTCCCCTCTCCTCACTGTCCCCTACACCCTTCTTCTCACAACTTTATAGGTGACGCTAATCACATTTTGCTTGAGTGCACCTATATCACTTCCGAACGTTCTTCCTTTTACTCTCTTGTCAATTGGTCTTCCAACTCCGTATTGTGCATGTTCTCTCCTTGCCATCATCCTCGGTCATTCCAGCACTTGAGTCTTTCCTATCTTCCATATCTGATCGCATAAACATCTGATTCCGCTTCTCATTTTTCCCCCTCTTCTTGGGTCAATGTCTTTATGACGAACCCAAAAAAAAAAACCGAGATGAAATATTAAAAATTAAAATAATTCGGGTAAAAACAACAAATTGTTTGAAGTCGACTGCAGCACAGGCGTATTAATACAATTTGAAACGTGTAACACACTGTTCATAATGGAATTTTACGCAGATATGTAGCAAGATCATTTCTGTATAAGCATTATCACAGAAGAACGAAATTTTCGGATAGATTAACTTCTGCACAAGAAGTGACTGGAATCTATTAACTCCATTCAGGTAGTAATATTACGTTATTTATTTTTTCTTCTGTTTTGGTAAGCCTTTTTATAAGTTTCATGTGATCTCAACCGATTCGAGAGCTAATGGAAATCTCGAAAGTTTATATTGATTTTTCTGCCATTGCCACAGATAAGGAAAGAAACGTTTTTTCCGCCATTAACGGCGATATTTAAAAAGCGTTTAAAATTACTTTCGACTAATAAGAATCACTAACATGGAACCCCTCTTACATGTTTACGTCAGTGCCCAGAATTTAGAAAGACAATAAAAAGTGACTTGGGCAGCATGTTCGAGCTCCTGTATAACGAAACGAATTTTTTTAAACGTAAACATAAATTTATTGGTATTGGAAGGAGCGAAAATCGGGTGCATGAAAAACAAAATACAGAGATGTAGACGAAACTGTTGCTAACTCTGTTTTGCTAACTATTCGGAGTCAAGAAATTATTGAAAGCGAAAAAACTGAGTCTGGCGGTTTAGCTCTGTGTAAGAGTATAATAATGCGCAGAGTATTATTATCTGGAAATTGAATATCTTTCGAATGAGGAAGTTATAATGATTACAAAATTTGATAAATCAACTATAACGGATAAGTTAGAAACAAGTAGAACAGTTTTAATTAATTCATCGGAACCAGTTGACCTGCCGACGAATAAAATGAATAGCAACGTCCCCTTAAATTAATCATGTAGAGTAATAATTCCCTGAAAGTATTGAATTTAAGTCAGCCAATGCGAAAGGTCGGCATCGCTTTTAGTTTGATATTAAAAACTATCTAACTATGAATAATTTTCTGTCATCGATTTCTGACCGGATTAAAATTTAATCTCTAATCTAGTTCAATTGCCCTAGGTAGCTGCCCTTGGTTGGTCAAGCCAAACCCCCCCCCCCTCCAAAAAAAATGTTTAAAATAAAAAACGGGGTTATTGTATTCTAAAAAAGATATACATTCAGCTTCTTTTCTTTTTTTTTTTGCATTTCGTGTAAACTTTTTAATAGTGTACAAAAACTTTTAAGCTTGAAAATATTTGACGAATTAGAAAAAAGAAAATAGAGATCATATTAAACGCAATAGCGTAACAAATAATGGTTAATACTCGCACGGTGTTAAGAGTCGGTTGGTAATAGCGATCGAATGCGAACAGTCTAAATGAAGGAAAGTTTTACACATTCTAATTGATTACTTAGTAATAGAGGCGCGCGGGGGAAAGTTAGAGTAAAAGTTGACTTGTTTGCGCGTATATCCTAAATTTAGAGTTATAATATCGTTTAAACATACTGAAAATAATCACTATCGCCAGCACTTTGAAAAGTAAGAGATTACCATTTGGATTTCTCATGAAAAGTTTAACCGCTGCATCGGTCGTTGCAATTTTAAATGTCTTACAATATTTGGGTCGCCGTCTAACATCATTCTAAATGGTTATCACTAGTTTAAGATTCATTTTATTCGGAGGTTCTTCTGGCTTGCCTTCTAGCAACATCGAGCAATTTTTTTTAGTAACTACCATATTTATAACCCGTACGAATTCGATCAAATTATTTCCTCCACTTCTCTCTCCATTTGTGATCTCTTTAAAACTTCAAAGTTACAAGAAATTTTTGTGATAGACCTAATTCTTTTTTTGGTCGTCGATTACCATTCGCAGTTCTGAAAATTTGGAAGATGCTTTTTTCAACCTGCTCTTCCGAGTTTCTTATATTTTCACAGCTTTCGCCATATCATCCAGAATATTAAAATTCTTCCAACAACTATTACAGGCATTCGAAAAATCAAACGATGCAACTGCAACATATCTACACAAGTATTTAGCTAAAAAGAGTCGTCAGAGTAAATATAGAATCTACATTCTCGAAGCAGATTCCCGTTGGGCTACACCGCGTTATTTTTGAAAAACGCAATAAAGACTATCTCACTTTTTGCTATCGCTGCTGTTAAGCTGTCGATTAAATCTTTTTAATTACGCGTTAATGTAAACTGAGAATTTTAAATAATAATTCATTTGGTGCTTTTTTCTTTCCGTTGCAATCGGGAAAGTGCCGAATTTTTACCGAACCAACCTGCGTTAAGAATTTTATATTTCGCGAATGTTAACGAATTCGAAAATAATTAATAAATCATTTAAAAAGGGCTGAAGAAAAAACACTATTTTTTATTAAAAATTAATAAATTAATATTCGTCGACTAGTTTTGATTCATTTTTTAAATCGCAATAGACTAAATTATTATAGGATTTTTTTTTGGATTTTTTGGTCGCGCTAGCAGATTTAATCCAACAACAAGAAAATTTATACTAGAAAACTGATAGCCTTCCCATTTCTTCAGCTAATGTCTGAGAAAAGACCAATTAAAATAAAAATAATAGGCAGATGCGGTGAGAAGTGGAAGACACAAAGGACAGTAGTAAGAAAACAAGGCAATGGAAAGGCAGGGATATAGGTTGCGTTATGGGCATTAAGAAGAAAGTCATAAAATGGTAATTCATTGAGGAGAGGAGAACGTTGAAAAAAGATGCGATTAGAATCACAGCGAAGAGAGCAATAAGGAGAAGGCGATGAAGAAAATCGAAAACCGAAAGAAGGGATAATTAATCATGAGTCTAATTAAGGAACGGCGACAGACAGGAATAAAATGGAACCAAAATAGGGAACGACAAACCGGTTGAATAAGGCGACTGATTAAAAAAACGAATTCGTATTCGTTATTTATAATTAGGTTGTTGAATATTTATTTTTTATTTTCTTTTTCTTAGGTTTATCGAGTGTATTAGCCGTACATTGTGTCTACCTTTTTTGAGATATCGTCAGGACATTTTAAAATGTCGGAATTTGATATTTTAATTTTCTCTAATATTTGTAGCGTGTAGTTAATTATTCCACAAAAAAAAAAAAAAAAAAAAAAAAAATTACCTTAAAACAAATTGTCAAATTTTTCTCGTAGCTTCACCCCATCTTATTATAAATATTAATGAAGATTTGGTTTCGCCGGATGAGCAGGGTCATTACTTCTGGCGGTATTAAAAGAAATAGGAGCATTAGATGGTATGGAGTAATGGTTGACACGATGATTACCCTTTTTTCGTTTTTTTTTTTTTTTTTAAGCTCAACAAACATTCCGTTCAGAGTTAAATTATATAACAAGTTGATTAAATTTTAATTCAATCAGATAATACAGTAGAGTGGTGATGGGCAATAAAGGGATGCACGGGACACAAAAAAAAACAAAACAAAAAAGGACTAGGAAGCCGTGTAATAATTTCAATCTATCAGATAATTGTACGTGTGTATATGTGTGCCTGAGGGCTGATGTTTGTCCGGATGTATTCCAAATATGCAAAGGCCAATCATTTAAAAAATAAAATGGTAATATAAAGTGTATAAACCAATTTTTCAATTTTGAAAGTGCATTTTAGTTTACACGATATTTGAAAATATAGCAATATTTTTCGCCGCGAAATTTCGATTTTCTATTTAACACGGTTAAACGAATTGTTCATTTACTTTTTATTAAGCTCAAAAGACAAGTTTGATGACACGAATAGCCTTTACTTCCTCGATCAATCGATTTATCTTAAACCCCTGAATTTTATCAAAATCATCGGCGCATTTACAGATAATCCAATTACGTATGGGCAGAATTATCGCGCATTTTGTAATATAAAATATATTTGCATATGAATTGCGATGTTAACGCTAAATTTAATGAAAATCAATTTTATTATCTAACAAAATTACTGGATGTAACTTTCGAAAAAAATCAGAAATTTGCTTCTCTTTTTAACCGACTTCAAAAAAGGCAGAAGTATTCAATTCGACTGTATCCTTTTAATTTTTTATTTTTTTATGTGTATTACCTCAGAACTTTCTTCTAGGTGAACTGATTTTGATGATTTTTCTTTTATTTAAAAGGTGGCGCTTCTCATGTGGTCCCATTTAAATTTCATCAAGATCTGACCGGTAGTTTTTGAGTTATCCTTAATAATGCGAGAGTTGAAACTTTTTGGATGCTTTTCATTCAAGATTAGTTTCAACGTCAAGTTAGATTTATTGACTTAAAATATTATATATTTGCCAAATTACCATGGATATATAGTTTCTAATGTTTTTACCGTGGAAATGCAGTTCAAAATAAAGAAATCAATTTTTTTAAAGTATTAAGTATGGAGAATAATGTGGAAAAAAAAATTGATTTTCAACTAGAAAAAAATTCAAGCATAACGCTAAAAATTGTAAAATAAAATGCTTTTTTACAAAAATCGAATACCGACTTCAAGGTTTATTATAAAAATTTAACTAAAAAGTAAAAAATAATTACTCCCGATAAAAAATATATATGTCAGAGTGATATAACACTTAAGTGGTGATATCGTAATTCTTGTACAACACTGATACCTTAATTAGAGTCGGCATTAAATTCATGTTACAATATTTAGGAACAATTTAATGAACATTTAACGCAGTTTTTAATTATTATTATAATATGAATTTGATGCCGACTCTAATTAAGGTATCAGTGTTGTATAAGAATTACGATATCACCACTTAAGTTATATCTTTTTATAATAAACCTTGAAGTCGGTATTCGATTTTTGTAAAAAAGCCTTTTTTCTTATCCGCTCGAAGGGTAAAAAGTAATAAAAAGAGTTTTGGTTGCACACCAGAGCCCTTCCCGATAATTAAGAAGTGAAGATTCTATCAATATTAAAATTTGATAAATTCATTATTTCCATTACTTATTAAATGGATATCAATAGACATATACGTACTTTTATAAAATAATAATATATTTAAACTTGCAACACACCGATGCTATTATTAGCTTCGAAACGCGTCGTCCGTGTTTAATTTTAAATATATTATTATTGTATAAATGTGTTGCATATATATCTGTTGATTCATTTAATAAGTAAGAAGATTTTAATCGGATATTTTGCTCATGCGATAATTTTTGGAAATAAATGAAACCAGGATAAATATGCATCGAAATTAGTTACGAATTAAATAAATATAGACGCATTAAGATATCTCGGTCAACTATTGGTTACTGAATCATTTTCATGTCGATTTTTTTGCATCTTGTAAATTCACGTTTTAAAGAATACTCGGCACATAAAATGAATTCGCTAGACATAATCGGCCGTCGCTTTGGACTAAAGACGCAAAAAACTTCCATATCCCGCCATAATTAATTCTCGCTGCTACGAAAGGGTATTTCGTATTACTTTTTTTCCC
Organism: Icerya purchasi; assembly: GCA_039619475.1. Classification (NCBI taxonomy): domain Eukaryota; kingdom Metazoa; phylum Arthropoda; class Insecta; order Hemiptera; family Monophlebidae; genus Icerya; species Icerya purchasi. Next base: position 335,513,041 of record CM077116.1, on the reverse strand, counting down.
CTTTTATGTACTTACGCGAGAGTTCCACCTCGACGGATATTACTTTTTGCATACAGCGGTGTTTACAGTTGTGCTGTCACTTTCGTTATCGAACACTGGAAAGCGACACCAGCTGAAAGCAATATAGTCGACGTCATTAATGCATTATAAAACAAACGATTCGAATGGATATTATCTCACAATAGAAAAAAACAAACGTAAAAGATTGTCACATTTTACTCTCGTGTATAAATTTTCAAATTCAGACATTTCATCAAGTTTATTTCGAAATTGATCACTTTTAAATAATTATATAATCATCAAATGTCGCAGTTTTGCAATAAATTATAAACTATTAAGTGTGAACAGGTGTTTAAATGTTTTGCAAGTATTCTCGCTACTGGCTGTATATCAATCGGTGATAATTAGATCGATTTTTAAAAAGCGCGCTTAATGCTATTTTCCTCTACGGAATTCTCGCTGGAGTGCCAATATGCTGTCATTGATTTCATCGAAGTTGATAGTGAAACGAAAGCGTGCTCTTTTGGAGTCGCAATAGTCGTCCACGAAGTAAAACGTCTTGAAATAATGCTGGAAGCGAGAAAGTGCACGGTTAAAATCTCGAATGAGAATATGTAACATCGCAGTAGCCCACCAAGTTTCATTTAGAAACGGAAGAAAGCCGGTTACCAATACTAATGCAGGCGCTTAGAGTATTTTTAAAAGATGGCTTTTTTCAAAACCCTCATCGTGCAAAATTAATTCCGTAAACCACTTTCATTATTATGGGCTATTAAATACAACATTCTCGACGGTGCCCAAACGCGTAACATTTAAACCTATGGCATTATGCTTTTACCTTCGACAGCTTTTTAATCATTACAACCTACGATTAGAAGAATATAGGGGGTGGGAGGAAAAGAAAAAATCCACATCAACTGGATTCGATAAGCTCAAAACCGAAATGACGTCTGTGATGGCCAACTCGGCACGAGAAGAGATTCTCAAGAGTGCCTTTGCGATAAAATCTCTAGAGCCCTTTGCCCGCTTTAAATCGCGAACGTTCTTTATAAATCTGTTATTTTCGAAAATTATGAACTATCGAATTAATATAATCACAAATATGCAGCAAACAACGAGAAATCACATATATATTTGTAGTAAACTTTTTCAAGTCCAGTCCATTATCAGTCGAGCATAGAACGTAATAATAGCAGAGGCAAATTCGGAAACATAAAAATTACGTAAAAAAATTGAAATTTATCGGCTGAAAAGCAGTGTCTCAAACCTCTTTTAACTGGAGTCTCGATTGGAGGCTTTAAATTTAAAATTTCTAGAATTTCGCTATTTCTTCTGTATTGTTGTGGCCAAAATACGTCAGTTTAAAAAATAAAAATGAACACTCTAAGCCACTGTATGAGGATTTTTTCTAACGTTTTGTCCTGCAGCTGATTCAAAACTAGCTCCTTAAATAATTTAAAAAAAAAAAAAAAAGAAAAAACCGCTTCTTAAATTTTAAAATTTCGTGGTTTTTGTTTTTTTTTTTTAATATTACATTAAAAAAAAAAAAAAACCCAAGCTAAGAAAGAAATACATGGAAAGCAATCAAACTAACAAGGAAAGTACACGAGTTGTCAGACGCCGATTTTGATGAAATTTGGATATGTTGTAGAATATAAAAAAATATTAGACCCGTGTTTTTTTTTTATCGGCCCATATGCAGTTTCAAGGAGTGAAAACCACCCCTAAAGTTCACCCCCAAAAATCGTTTTTCCTAAATATCTCATCTTCAACTCGATATTTTTTTATGAAATAAAATGGAAATTATTTCTCACGCAAGGGACAAGTAATCCGCAGTGATTTAAGCAGTGGGGTTGCATCCCATATTTTCTGCGGGGTGAAAATACCTTTTTTTTGGTCATAATTATGAAATATAAAATTATAAAATAACATAAAAAAATAATAAAACTTTTTTTAACACACACACAATTAAAAAATAAAGTTGACGCGTTTCGGCATTTTGTTGTGTTACTAATTAACCTTCGCTACTTATTCATTTATTTTTGTTATTATTCACATAAGAATAGAATGATTATCGTTAATAAATAGATACATAAGTTGAACTGTACCAGTCATTTTTTAAACAAGTTAATTATAAGAACGGTTTTCCAGTATACCACAATGAATAGACCTTTTATCTGCCTGCAGTTTAGAAGTTGCGCGGTTATAATCATAGGCAATCGGCCTGTATGATGTTTAGAGGTTTGAGGCTGTATGGTTACAATGCACAGGTCTCTGGCCTGTCTGGAGTTTAGGGAGTTTGGGGTTTACCAGTCTAAAAATACGGGCCTCTGGCATGACTGGGGTTAGGAGTTTAGGGTTTGTTGATTTAGAAAAATACAGGCTAAATGCCTGTCTGGGTTTTAGGGGTTTGGGGCTGTATGGTTATAAACCACAGGATAATTTTAATTTTCAAATTAATTGTTTCGTAGATTTATATAAATACACCACAACTTAATAATGCATCTGATTTAATTTTTTGTATAATGTGTATTTAATATTATATAAATTATATTACTCGTTATAATAAAATTACTTATTATACGATTTGCAGTAATGATCATCATGAAAGAAGTGGGTTAAGCATAATGTGTTTTTGCACCACGTGCACGTTATAATAGCCCTTTTACAACAGATATCGCACTTCACGTTATCAAAGTTAAAACAAAATTCTTTCGAGTTCGGCTTTTTCTCTGGCCGTTTGTCAATGTAACCTGCTGCATAGCAAGCATATAAGAATGAATTTTTGAATCTAGGACTTGATAGTTGGTTATGTGTAAGTGATTGCATTTTAATAATGTTGTTTCTATCGTGTAAATTAACATCTTCGTTTAAGAGCAAACGGTATCCGCAAAAGTATGTGTCTGATGTTTAGAGGTTTGAAGTTGTATGGTTATAGCGCACAGCCCTCTGGCCTGTCTGAGGTTTAGGAGTTTGGGGCTGTATGGTTATAAAGCACAGGATAATTTTAATTTTCAAAACTTGAATAACAGATTTGTAATCAGCGACCCTAAAAATCCTCGTATACAATTTGTTATTAAAATTGAAACTTTTTTGACTTTTTTGCCCGCCATATTGGATCCGCCATTTTGAATTAATAAAATCTGATGACAGTTAAGTAATCAGCGACCTCAAAAACACTTCCATACAAATTTTTTACAAAATTGGATTACTTGATGCATGTATTTATTGATTTTTCTTGTAAGGGGTGCTTTACCTGCTTTAAGGGTGAAATTCATGAAAATTCCGAAACGCGTCAACTTTATTTTTTAATTGTGTGTGTGTTAAAAAAAGTTTTATTATTTTTTTATGTTATTTTATAATTTTTTATTTCATAATTATGACCAAAAAAAAGGTATTTTCACCCCGCAGAAAATATGGGATGCAACCCCACTGCTTAAATCACTGCGGATTACTTGTCCCTTGCGCGAGAAATAATTTCCATTTTATTTCATAAAAAAATATCGAGTTGAAGATGAGATATTTAGGAAAAACGATTTTTGGGGGTGAACTTTAGGGGTGGTTTTCACTCCTTGAAACTGCATATGGGCCGATAAAAAAAAAACACGGGTCTAATATTTTTTTATATTCTACAACATATCCAAATTTCATCAAAATCGGCGTCTGACAACTCGTGTACTTTCCTTGTAAGATGACCACTGGCCGGTTCAAAGTGATACAATTAGCTCGCAAAGCCAGTATTAAACGAACGTATCAAAAGTGTGTTCCGTGATGACAACTTACGGCTTCCGAGATAGCGTTAAAGAGAAATACACCGTGGAAAACTAGTTTAATGGGGAGAAGTACGTTATTTTAAAAGAAGGGAAATGAAATTTATGAAATGCTTTTTAAATCGGTGCTGATTGGTCAATATGTTGATACCATATAGAAGACGACGCATAATGTTTTGTTTTGTGTTTTTTTGGGATCGCTAGTCGAGGACATTACCCAGCATTAGGTTGTGTTAATGAGAGAGAGAGAGGTAGAAACGAATTAAAATTGAATATTACTGGAAACAGAAGCTATGAAGGACGCTATAATAGGAATGATTGCCGGGGATGGAAGTGAAAGAATAAAGGAAACACTGTATGGAGTAGGCAAACCGAGTTTCAGGAGTTGACTATAGAAGTCAGAGCGTTCTATTGATACAGGCGCGCATTCAAAGAAGATGTGATTTGTGTCACAGATTAGATCAGAAACATCCGGATGAAAGGAACAAAAAGGAGAAGAGGATATAGAAAAGCGAAAAGAAGATGCCGGAAGACGACTATGATCTAGGCGAAGCCTGCAAATGGAAGAGATAAGAAAACGCGAGAGATGAGGGAAGTCATAGTACCAAAGGTGCTGAGGAGGGTGGGTTTAGATACTAAGATAGAAGGGTATTTGAGAATAACAGAGGATAAATATCGTGCCATCGCCTACGATGGCAATTCCTGAAAAGCACGTTAAGATTGCAAGAAGAAAATTTGGATAAAAATTGACCAGTCTGAACGGCAGATCGAGCTAATGAATCAACCAATTCATTGCTCTCAATGCCAACATGACTGGGGGACCATAAGAAATCGATTTAAATGGAACGAACGCTATACAATCTAGTGACAAGAGAACGAATCTGGAGAATTATGGAATCTGAGGAATGACGAGGAAGAGGAGAGGCAATAGACAGTAGAACACCTTTTGAATCCGAGACTATCAGAAATTTATTGGAGCCGTTGTTGGAAGAAATGTATTGTATAGCACGAAGGATTGCAGAGGACTCCGCAGTAAATATGGAGCAGAAGAAAGACAGTTTATAAGATTTAGAGCCTACAGATAAGTGTGTGATTTCAGCCAGTTAAAATCATTAACTTGAAAGTGAACTAAGAAAAGAATGCAGAGTATATATTATATATTATATATTATCTATATATATAAAAATCCCGTGTCTTTATGTTTGTGCAGGATAAACTCGGAATATACTTAACCGATTTTTATAAAATTTTGAAAGTACATGCAATTTGGTCCAACTCTTAAGAGATAGCATACTTTTTGTTTTAATTATTTACATAAATGTATTTGTTATATTAAATAATTTAGTCAATCAATTAAAAAAAAAACAAATTTAATTGTTGGCTATTACTTTTTGCTTTAATTATTTACATAAATATTTGTCATATTAAATAATTAAATCAATCAATTAAAAAAAACAAATTTGACAGTTTTATTATTTTTTGAGCACCAACTACTTTTCGTGGCGACTTTTGTGTATCGTGCGATGTTAATCGAAATGCAACCATGTTTATCGTTGGCGCGTGGCGTTTTTATCGATGAATGATAAAATAAACGTTTTTTCGCTGTTGTTTACAAAAAAGTTCGTGTTATATGTAATTATGAATGTAGAATTAATATGTGTGTTGATGATGCAATAGTTCCCCATTATGTAAAATACATAGATAGGGATGGTGCATCTTTGTTTTCGTCTCTATCTTATTTATTATATAATAATAATGAATTATTAGGAGTAGAAGAAAATGTATCGTACAATATGTTTGTAAAAACTGGAAGAGATTTAAGCAATATACTGTTGGACTTAATAGGGAACATATAAAAATAAAATAGAGTAACTGATATGTCAAATATTCGAACTTTTGGGCCAAAACCGCCGTATAAATTTTTTAAATTAACCGTTTAACTTTTTTTTTAATAATTTGCTACCAGAAATATTAAAATCTTTACTTAACACTGTTATTTTGATTTTATGATAATAAATTAATTATAATATAAAACGCTCGAGACAGAGTGGTTGAAATATATGAGTGAAGATGTTCTCTTAAACGTGTAATTATGGGAGATCACCGTGTGAATATAACTTGATTTCTTCAAAACGATGGCTGTGTGTGTTGTTTAGTTGAGCAAAACTTTTTGTTAGATTACGACGGACAGGTTATAGAAAAATCGACAATCTTCAGCTAAACGTGAAACATGAAGACTATTTTTTGTTAGACGGTGATAAACATGTTTCACCCAAAAGAGAGAGAAAGAATCTTCACGTAAATACAATTCCAGATAAAACAAACATTTTTTAATGAATTTCCAAGTATAGATTTAAACGGGCATTAATACACGGGCGAAGCCGTGGGGCACAGCTGGTATATTATATATTATATATTATATATATATATATATACGTATACATATAATACAGGGTAGCGCGGTAGCCTAGTGGTTAAGGTGCTTAGCTACTAAATCAGAGGTGTCATAGGTTATCGAGACTTGTCTCGTTCCGGATCCGAATCACTTCCAGGATTATACTTAATCTGAAATTGAATTGGGTACCAGAGAAATCTGGGAAAGTAAAAAAAAACGGATCCAAAGTAAAAAGGAACTGGCCCCTCCTACTTTCATTAGTGCTGTTGGGCTTAGTACATTGTGAACTTTAACTTCACAATCCCCCACGCCAAAGGTGTGGGAATAATATATATAATCTTTATTATAGTGCAATTACATTCGCATCTGCGACGGAATCCGGGACAGACTTAGAAGAGGAAAAGAAGAAATCATGAAAGCAATTATTGAACACCAAAAAAAATATATAATTCATAAAACTGGCAATTCACAATAATGAAAAGCAATGTGTCGTTCAAGCACTACTCGATGATCATGGTTATTATGAATGGATATCCGCGATGATTATCGAGCAGCTTCGAAACATGTCGGCTTTCACTTATTTCTTACGAATTGTTAATTTTGTGTTTTTTTTTTAAAGTTTATTCATTTATAATATAAAAAAAAAAAAAAAAAAAAAAAAAAGACTATTTCAATGTTAATTAAAATTAATCAAGTTGAAGAAAAAGTGTAAAAACGGGAGATAGGGGAGAGAAAAAAAATATTCCAAACCTAATAGGATGAAGGATTGGAACTTTTATAGAAAGAAAGTGAAAATTCTGAAAATTTAGGCGTGAAACTGAGAATGTAAGAGAGCTAATGAAATAGACGAAGACGAATAGGCTGATGTTTTAACGGTAAGTGGGAATTTTTAGTAACATAAAAAAAGTAAATAAAATAAAGAAAAGAATAAGAAAAAATACGCGTGAGCTCGCCGAAATTGATATAAAATAGCTTACAAAACAGAATGGACAGAAGCCATTTCAGTTTCAGATGTTACATTCATTTTTACCACATTCCCTTATCTGATTACTTCACGAGAGTGCCATATTTTGTAAATACACATTAAAAATCCAGTCACTTTTGGATCATTATGATCGCTTTAATTGTGATACAAAAACGATCGGGGTGGAAAATATTCTTTGCATTAACCGAATCTTATATTAAAATTAAAATATAAAATCGAATACAAACAAAATTTGTAAAACTTAGCGAGTCTAAACCGTTCACTTCGTAGGAGCTACCAATCATCCTTATCCGTATGAATTTATAACCGCTACTTACCTGCAAACTACTCTGCGCAGTATTCACTAATAAACATCGATTTGCTCTATGTATTCATACTTATTCTGTTAAACGTTTCAAAAAAAAAAAAAAACAACTTTTTTCCCCCCATATAAATTGGCAACATTGATTTTGTTCAACTCAAGGATCGTGTACAATTGAAAAGTATATTTCCGCGTGAAAATTATGATTTTTTTAAAACGTTAAATTTTTAAATCGAGTCGTCGACTTTTTACATCTCAGTTTTCGTAAGAGACGAGGGTTTTATGTAGAAATGCAAAATTTAAAGAATAAACGGTTCAAAATTATTCCAAACGCTCTGTAATATGGTACTTGAGGTAATATCGAAAACGTAATTTATTCACTAGGTAGAAATGTCCTCGATACCTCCCGTAATTTAAATGTTTTTATCAAAAACAACACCGCAGATTAGTTCTTAAATATAAAAAGTACGAATTAAAACATATATACTACTACTCTTAAACCGAATTCGCTGGTTCTTCTGGAGCTCTCACGGCGTAGTTATTTCATTTGAAAACCTTCATGTCTTCCTTTTTCCATATTTTAATTACACCGATAATTCCGTAAACTAATTTAGTAGTAGTACGCTTATTCAATTCAAATCGAAATGAAGTGTGTAACACGTTTATTCTGAATTAAGTTCTCGTATTTCCTACTACTAACCGTTTTTGCACTAAAAACTTGCCACGATAATGTCATTCTTACGGCTGGAGTAATGATCCGTTATGAAATATGTAACATTTTTCCGTTACGTATTGAAATAAATTTTTGAAAAAAAAAAGGCAAAAATAAAACTGAAATCGATTTCTACGCAAACGGTAATTATTTATTATTTTTCGTAAGTACGAAAGAAGCACTTGCATCTCGACGGGGTCCAGGGGCTTGTTCATGATGAAGTACGGAGGATCGAGTTTATGTGTATATACTCGCGAAAGAAAGCACCTAGAAAGTATAAAAGTTTTCTGAGAACAAAGGTAAAATATCAGACAAAACCGCCCGTAAGAACGTATAAAATGGGCAGAAGCAGAACGATGCTGGAATCTGACAGGAAATGAAGTATTGTCCAGAGTAAAGTATGCGGCGGTGTAAACTTCTATTTATAGAAGCGGAATATACATTTCATTAACATCCGTCCTCCTATTTGTTCGTCAGGAAAATATTTTCAACTCTGAAATATTTGTTTTAGCGTGGTAACGATGTCAATATAATAGTACACATATTTATCTTCGTGTTTGGCGAACAGAACGTAGAAATGTGACAATAAATATTTTATGATTAATATATATATATATATATATATGCATTGTATGTATGTATGTATGAATAAATGTATGTATGTACGTATATATGTGTATAGGTTATAAGAACTATCGGTAGAAGTCTATCCCTAGCACCTGAAGATAATTAAGTTGTTGAACAGTATATGATCGTTCACTTCTACACATACATGTGCGATTGCTTTCTCGCAATCTCAACGTCGGCGATAATTCAACTGTCAGGAAATTATTCCGACCACTACGCAAGCGAATAATAATACATTATTATGCCACGATATTTCTCGATCGCCTGCAGTCCCGTATCGAAGTTTGATTACCGTCTGCAGTTGCTCCTGAGACTGCAACTTGGAAACACAATGCATGCCCCCTGTTAAAACCGAGCACGTTTCCAGCGACTAAGAATTTTTTGAACTCAGCAGCGATGACAGAAGAACTGGTTCCTTACAAACAAATCTGAAGATCGAGGAAAGCTCAATAATCTACTGTATTTCCCCGTCTTTTGTTTTTTAAAAGGTAATAATAATAATACTTGTATTAAAAAAAAAAAAAAAAAAAAATGATGTTTAGTCCCGTCAAATTTTAGTGAACGAATCAGTTCGCTAGAAAATTATGAAATGGCGATTTAAATTTCGAGGACCATTTCATTTATCAAAATAAAAGTTCGTTTAGAAAAAGAAGTAAATAGGTTATCGAACGTAAATCGTGCGGAACAACTCGGGAATTTCAAGAAGTTTTTTTGATTTTGCAAAGAAAATTGAAAATTGCCAGCACGTAATAAGAAGTGTCTGTAGGCGACTGACTTTAGCAAAGAGGATCTTTCAAATTCGATTTTTTTCGTTTTTTTCCCCCCTTTTTGAATCAGACTATAAATGACATTAAAACGAGCCAGATTCCAACAGAGGAAAATATGTGTTAGCAGATATGAAAAAAAGAATTGATAATTACTTCATCCGCTACAACCTCAATAAGGATAAACCTAAAAAAAAAACAAAAAAAAACCTTATCTCGTTGCATCGTCCATTTTATAAATTTTAATTTAGTAAAGTTACTGACCTGATAGGGCTGAAAATTCAAAAAAATTTCCGATGTTGAAATTGTCACGCTTTTTTAATATGTTTTAGTAATTTTCTTTTCAGTAACAGAAAACACCGCGATCCCCCTACTTTGAAATATTGCACGCCTAAATGCCCCGCGGAAGACTCGTTTTCGATATCGACATATTCGTTTTACTTAGTTCGTTCTATATGATTTTTCTGGGAACACATTTTTTCACTTAGTCCTCGAAAAATCTGGCAAAATCTCTTTCTCAGTATTATCTTTCTATCTCTTATTCTAATTACCGGCGAAATCCTCGCGAGTTTTTTCTTTTTCGTACACTCTTTCGCACTTTTTTGGACATCGAAAATTCGCCACCATTTTATGTTCTTTATCAGAAGTCAACGAAGATGGCTTCCTTTTCAGGGTCCGTCTACTATGTATATATCCACCATTTTATAAACTCGTTCCTTACCTTTTTTTTATTCATTCATTTTTGTATGTTGGTAACTTAATTTTTTTTATAGTTTATCATTTTTTTCACTTCTTAATTGAATCGCATTTAAATTTTTAGATTAGGGTGTTTTGTTGATCCAGAACAAAAAGGTATAACTAATAGAAAAGGAAATATTACACATAAACTTACGTACGCAACTCTTAGTGTCATAATAATAAAGCCTTTATCATCATTACCTTTGTTTTTTCTTTTTTTTTTTTTATTGTGGGCGCGTCAATTACGGACATTATAATTCAGTATAAGTGAAATTTTTGGAAGTTACAATGTGCGGCAGTAAGGATATCCCATCGGATCGAAACACAATTAACCAGTACGCCGCGGTAGCTGGAAAAAGCCACGAATTTTATATACTTAAAAATTTCAACGTTGTTTCTTTATTCGTTTATTAGCTATAATAAAAATGGAAAACTTACACCGACAGTGCATATTCAGTTAACTTTTTTTTCCTTTCTCGTAGCATACATTCGAACATCATCTTTAACTGCTGTGCTTATTGAGACATATACTTAGGTTAATTTTAAAGTCAGCTCATGATCACGAATGAAGCCCGCGCACATCATATTTCGAACAGTACCGGACATGGACGGAATATTAAATTTGTGATATTCCGTTGAAATGTGATGTACTGAGGGGCATTTTGTTTTGTAGGAGTGTCCGTTATGTAAACGTAGATTCTACGATGCCCTATTCTTAATCGATTCGTAGTTTCGCTTATTTCGGCTTGCCGTTAGTGACCATTCATCGGGGTCAGTTTTATTTACTGCAGAAATGTAATTCTTTCAAGTCCCTTCTTCAGTTCATCGATTAATAGAAATTAATCAAGAATGTGGCAAAGGTGCACTTTGTTTCCTAAAATCCACCGGAATAGTCCTCTTTATGCTTGTTGCCCGATTGATGTTTTCGAAATTAATATTTTATAAAATTCGTACAGTGGACAAGAAGTCCGCGATAATTAATGGATTATTTAGCTGAGACATGTAAAGCTCAATAGTGTCTCAAACATTTCGACATCTAGCGTTAAGCACACACACACTGTTTAAGCAGACGCTTGAGTTAATCTTTAAATCATGCTTTTTTTTTCATTGTAACGTTCTTATTATTCGCCAAATTCTAAATAATTAACATGCGCTGTTTCAGGCCCGTGCCCAGAATTTCGAAAAGGGAGGGTTTTGAAAATTTTCTTTATATATTTATTTTATAAATAACACAATACACTTTTTCACTAATATCCCCATGCTATTAATAATTTCCATCATTTCGAATTATACATATTAATAATTTACATAAATGAATTACCCCCCGTATATGAACATTAATAAAAATTACACATACGTTATTGATTATACTCGTAATAAATAATTTTTCCTTAAGATATTAATGATCTACCTCTAAAAATACGGAGCACATTTTTTCGTTTTTCTTTTAAAGGTAAATGAACACGCTAAAAAAATCATCAATATTTATTTTAAATTTTTGATTTTTTTCCAGATTTTTGAGTATAATAACTATTTCAGTTCTCATGGGGGGTTAACCCCCTACCCCACCTCACCTCAAACCCCGTGGACACGGCCTTGCGCTGTATAAGCGGGAAAAAGAACGCGAAAAATCACCGGTTTATCGATGTTGGAGTGTTTTTTTAAAGCAATAAACGAAAGAGGAAATTCGACGCTCTTAAGGGGGCTATTTAGAAGATGCGACCACTGCAGTAGCAATCAGACGAGTGAGAGATGAAAAGGAAAAGTACAATAAACGATAGGCACTACGAGCGAGACGAATAGAAGAGAAGCGAATAAAAAACGATAACGAAATAGGTAAATAAAAACGATGAAAACCGATACAAGAAAGAAAAAAAAAATATATATACATATATATATATATATATAAGTAAAACGAATTCGAACAATAACCATGTATTATACATTTTCGGATAACCTCTCTTAATAATAACGCTGGGAAATGTACAAATGCTAGACTACATCGGTGATACTCAAAAGAGATTTGAACTGTTCTTATATTCAATACAATAAAGAAGTAGCCTAAAAAGTGTTTTTTAAATGAACTTGCAGTGTATCGGTTAGGTCTGCAGAATAGAAGCCTTATGAACTAATCATTTGTTTAATCAGTGAAAAGTTATTCGGCGAAATATGTTTAAAATAGGGAATAATAATTCCACTAGTGTCTCTATGATATTTTACGTAGTATTTATTTAAGATTTTAAAATTTTAAAATTAAAACTATTAGCAGAAGAATTATATTTGAATCGCAACGCGAAAAAAGCAAAGCTTCTATTTCGCAGACTTAACCACTACGCTCGTGTTCATTTGCGAAACACTTCTTACGAGTACACTTCTTTATAGTATTGAATGAAAAAAAAGACAAAAAACAGTTCGATCATTTCACGGTGTAAATGTCTCTTTTGGGTATCACCGATGTAGTCTAGGCATAAAAATTCCGGCTACCACAGATGTTATACTACCTAACGAATAGTAAAATATTTATAGTTACATTACTGCTTTAGGCTTAAAACAAAATCAGTACAAATAATAACTAAAAATAATTATTTAATTATATTTTACATTTTAACGGTTACCATTCTATTGGCCAGCTTTAATGAAATTATTTAATTGTCACATTTTCATTTCTATATGTTTCCATTTTTATAACGATATTCGAATTTCAGTGCCAGAAGAGGACGCAAATTATGCACCGAACATCGGCGGACTAAGAAACCCGAGAGCATTAATTTATTTACAAAACCATTTTGCTTTTTCATTATATTTTTCATACGATCGTACTAAGCGGTATATGACGGTTTAGTATTACATTATATGACGGTTTAGTGTCACACCGCTGCAGAAGTATTTATCACAATTAAATATTTTTATCCTAGCTCCAAATAAGAGCCGACGTCCGATGATGTTGCCCACCCTTGTTCTAGGAATTTTAACAACAATATTTATCAGTGTGTCCGGAATTTGTTTTTATAAATTTTTTAACATTCAAAAGCCAACGTTTAATGTGACACACAAATCATTTTTCTAAATAACCTTTTGCTTCTCTAGTATTATATTTCTTTTTACGAATTAACGAAATATATTTAATCACGCGGAAGCTGAAAAAGACTTTTTCTACCCTGGAAAATAACCGAATTTTTCGAAAAATAAAAATGAACCTGTCGACATATATTAACGAAAATGTCCTTCTTGCTCTGCGGCTAATATGAAAAAAATCCTTATGAAAAACCACTATAAACTATTTTATTTTCCGGAATGCGACCTAGTCATCTGAAATTTACTCTTCTATAATTAATATTACAGATCTATCGTGAGTTCACGAGCTGCTCTCCCATAAGTGCGAAGAATCGAGATGTGTGTACACGTTAAAGAAATTGTTTTTTCATACAGTTTTTTCGAAACAAAATGATGAACTATGTTTCGAAATTCGATCGCAACTTGACGAAACATTGAAAAATATCTTACGGCTTAGTTTTCCAGTCGCGATATTTTTTGAGTTTAATAATATTCAGCGTGAAAGATATACAGAATGTGCAGCAAGAAAGTTGGCGATAGATTTTTTTCGACTGCTATTTGTATGAACGAGAAACTTCAGAAAATGCTCGATAGATAGCGTTTATACACCAATCTGAATTTGCACTGTTGATCAGGACATTTAATTATGACTATGAGGAATTAAAATTTTAAAATTGTCATTCAATGTCCTTTCTGTATTCACTTGGGTTTTCACGTGCCAATACGATTTCAAGGTTTATCACAATTTATAAGAAAAGCAAAGAGCGGATCTGTTATTTTTCGACCGCCAATTATGTTGTTTTTCTTCATAATTTGTCCGTAGTCATTAAGGAACGTCAAACGATTAAGTCGTTTCTCTAAACTTACTGACAGTCACAATCTTTCCAGAGCCACTAATATCATCGGTACCGAGGCAAAATTATTTTCAATAATTTGCAAATATTTTTTTTTTGACACAGAGTTTTGTTCAAATAGATTTTGCTTTTTATCATATTTTATTTTAATCCCTCCCGACAATTATTGTCTAAGATAACTAAGAGAGAAGGCAAACGGACATTCTCCGCCCGAGTTATCCCTCCTCCGTCTTTTACCTCGGCTATTAATGGATACATATTTGATTATAACTTAAAGATATGTATATATTTCGTATATATATATATATATATATATATATATACACATGAAGGCAGCGTGGTAGCCTAGTGGTCAAGGTGCTTGGCTACGAAATCAGAGGTGTCATAGGTTATCGAGACTTGTCTCGTTCCGAATCCAAGTGGCTCCCAGGTTTACCCAGCCTGAAATAATTGGGTACCAGAGAAATCTGGGAAAGTAAAGGCGGCCGAGAGAAAGGAACTGTGGCCCCCCCACTCTCATTAGTGCCGTTGGGCTTAGTACATTGTGAACCTTAACTTCACAATCCCGACGCCCTGTCAAGGGTATGGAACTCACTTTACTTTTTATATACACATGGGCGTACCGAGGGGGGATTTGCCCCTCCTCCACCAAATAAAGACACTAGGTGGTCCTTTTATCTAGTTAAGTCTAGTTGCTTTAAAAAAAAAACCACTAAGTCAACGATTAAAGAAATATAGAAGATATCCGATCAAATTTCCCAGCCAAATCATATGAAATTTCCCTCTTTCCTTCTCTCGCTCTGTCTCACGGCGTGCGCCTAATCGCGTCTCAAGCATTTCGATGTCTTTCAGTCTAAATCAACTGTAACCCTAATAGTTACGCCTCAAAAAATGCCAATCGGATATCTTCTATATTTCTGTAATCTTTGCTGAGTATGATTTTTCTGTAATGGTAACATTTCAACTATCTGTATATAGTCTGTTACTTACTTAGTTTATACGGTACCATTAGAAATCTAGAAATTTTTTTAGATTTCGAAAATTTAGCAGCTTAACATATGTTTCTATGCTTCAGGCAGGACTGCCACGTATTTCAATTCTGAGATAAACACCAGTTGCAATGAAGTATCTCATACAAGCAAATAATCATTTAAAATTATTCAAACAAAACGACGCAGTTTCCGCGTGAAAATTTTTGCTTCTTTCTGTTTTGTTTTATTTCATTTTTTTAAAAATAAAAAGTGTGTCAGATGTTCAAAAAAAATCGCTTTAATTTTGGTATTAATAATAGTGCAGAATGTGCAGTATAAGTAGCAAATAACATTTTCAAAGAATAAAAATGGCAAAAGCGAAAACCCTAACAATCGATTTAAAGCTAAATCGGCTTCTTTTGCTGCAATCCCTTAATACTCGTGGCTTTTTGGGAAATTTTTGGTGATTTATCCTGAAATCAGCTGTTAAAATCAGCTAAAAATGCTCCTATAAACTAAGTAACTGTCAGTGAGCTGTCAACGTCAACCACATTAGTTTCACGCAAGTGTCTTGTGTATTTCGAGTTGTGTGTGCCATTTGGCAAAATAATTCAAAGACGTTTTTTAAGAAATTCGGCACGATAAATGATAGAGTAACAAAGTTAAGTGAAAGACGAGTAGAGAGATAGATAGATAATATACGAGTAGAAATACTTTATTTCAGCATAAGCTACTGTAGCGAGACTGTCGGTATTTTCAAATTGTGATCATCTGCATGCATAGAATGTCACTGATCTTACTCAACAAATCGGCTACAGATGATATCTGGTTAGGCTTTTCGCACTTATTTCTTGTAATGCACACATAACGCAGAGAAATGTTCCAGTATCTGGTTGAGTCGTGCCCTTGTAAATACGGGAACATAATTGTTTTAACTCGTGTTTTGAATTTTTTTTTTCATTATTCCAAAAAAGAGGATAAAGAAAGATGTATGTATATACTCTACCTCGATGATACAGTCGTTAATTTCATGCACGACAGAGAAATAAATTTAATGAGACATTGATGCACAGTGGGCACAAATATTACCTTCAGATTTGATATCTTTCATTCAACGGGATTTATTTACAGAAAGCCGCTGCATAACATTGTTGTCCTTTGAAATATTTCGAAGCATAGATAAATTATTTTTCTCGATTGATATCAAAAAGATGATATCCCCCTCGTTTAATATTTCGTTGCTCGTTTAATTTTGAAAAAAATAAAATTGCGGAACAAGTCATTTAAACTCCTTATTCACTTTCCCCGCATTATTAAACTTATGTTCCATATTTATTTTATGAAAATCCCTTGTTACATAATTTTATTCATCTAATCATCAATAAACAGAAAAGGAAAAAAACATTGATTTCTGCCACCGTCCCTTTGTTCCCTTTGTCTTTTTTTTTAAATATACATATATACATAAATTTTTTAGTAAATCAAAATAGAAAAACAGATCAAATTTTTGGCCATTTTGAATTTCCCTTAAATTCTTTGGCTGCTCGTTTACATTACATAGCCGCTTTACTACCTACGCTTTCCGATAATATTAATAGATTTAATTTGGCCGTTTGAAGATATGAACAAGAAAATAAAAAAAGTGTCGTGCAGTTGTTTGGAGGCCAACGCGATCAGTACCTTTACCGATTCCATGCTGTGCTGTCACTGTGTCGCTGTCGCCTTGGTACAAGAATCTCAGTTGAAACAATAGCATGTAAATGAGTTTCTAAAAGAACCATCAACATTCTTCTCGCACAAGTGAAGCAGAGGAAACGTGTGTTTACGTATATTTCTCAAACAGTTAATAAACAATACTTTCCATGCTCGTCTTACAGTCAGAGCTATTGTTTTTATTCCTGATTTCCAGTTTCAGAATATCTCCAGTTTATTATGTCATTCTGACATAAAATTTTCATAATTCGATGTAGCTGAGATGTAGAAATCGGGGAAATTCAATCACAGCCGTTTTTTCTTACTTCAGTTTTTTTCCTTTTAAAATTCTCTTCCTCTACGATTAATCTTCTTTTAGAACTAATCTTTCTTTAGTATTAATCTTCATTTAGTATATTAATCTTCATTTAGTATTAACCAGGGACGGATCCAGAAAGACATTTTGGGGAGGGAAATTATGTAATTACATAACATCTTATTCGGTAGACAGTAGATTTGAAACATGCCATGTTTCATGAAGAAAATCAAATAGCGACCACCTCTTTAGAAATTTACAAATATGTTGTTAAAAATACATAATGATTACAGTTTTTAATTTAACTTTTTTTTTTTTTATTTTTAGGAGTGAAAAATAAAAAGAAATTATGTAATTATACCTAAAAAATGGTAGTTTAGAATTTGAATAGTAAGTTACTAGAAAGAATAGAAAAATGGTATTTTTATTAGACTTTACTTCTTTTCTGTTTTTGTTAGTAATCCAGTCCGAATTCTTTGTTTGTGAGCAAATAAAAATATATATATATATACATATATATTTCTCCCTGAACTATTACAAAATAAAAATTAAAAATAAATAAAAAATGCAAAAGATCGATGACAGTTGCGTTTAAAATAGAATAAAAACGTAACATTAATTGTTTTACTAAAAAACAGTATTAAATATTAATTATTAAATCCATAGGTATAACATTTATACAAATCTTTTATAGTATAAATTATTTTTCATCAAGGTTTTGGTTATTTGGGGGGGGGGGTCCTCTATGCCCCCTCCACCCGTAGATCCGCCTCTGGTATTAACTTGCCTTTAGTATTGTTTTCCTTTAGCATTAATTATCTGTCTAAGAACTCCCATCAGTATCCTTTTTTCTTAATCTGCAGCCTATATATCAAGTTGAATCTCTATTCTCGGCTTCACTCTACTGTGATAATGAAAACCTTCGCCGTTCTTTAATCTGTTTTATTTGAAACATCTTGGGAACATCTCTTTTCAGTTTTAATGTCTTGTTCTTTTCATCATCTCTTCTGATGTGTGATGTCGATTACAACATATTTTCGTAAATTTGTTTCTTTAGCTCTTTGTTTTCGTTATTGTCGTTTGATTTGTTTATTATATACAGATTAAGGATCCTTTACAGAGATGTATGATCTTTTTGTTTATTTGGATCCACAGTGTATATATATATATATATATATATGTGATGTCTTTGTTCATTCTTTATGGGTAAAAAAAACGGATATTACTGTAAGAGATAGTTATAGTGCTGGATACTAATTACGTTCTTATAATTAACGGAACACCAGTTATCTAAGTGGCCATTTTATTTCCTTCGGCATCGGGCGGTATAGAAAGCTGCATAATGCGAAACGTTTTCTGTAATAAAGTAGTTTTTCAGTAAAAATTTACGTTTGCCTAAATGTATTTTCATTTATAATAACAGCAAAAGTTTTTGTAAAAACATACGCATTACCTGTTTTCGTTACTACAATCAGCAAACCTGTTGCATTCATACAGCGAAAGTAAATGGAGGTAATTTTTGAATAACTTTTGAGTTTAATTTCACGCCCGGTGTGTTTGCCACAATTTCTGCGTATCGTCCAAATTTCTAGGAACCATTGTCGTATAATTATTTTCTTCTTCAAAACACGTCAGTAGTAATGCATTTCTTAAGAAATGTATTATGGTAAGTGGTTTGAAAATGCTGGGTTTTTTTAAAAAAAGGGAAAAAATGTGATTCTATCTTACTGTTTTACGATTCTACGATAAGACCGATTTGGACGTAGAAATGTACCAAAATTCAAACAGTCCAAAATAAATTCCTCCTCTGAATGATGGCAAAATTCGATGCGAAAGATATTATTACATTCGACTTGAGGATCGGGTCGTTTACTGAAGTCATTAAAGACTTTACTCACGGTCGCGAAGAAAGATGTGCTCTAAATTCATCCGAATTCCTTGCATCTTTTGCTCATCAATCAAGACACCTAAAGACTTTAAACTGAATATTTATTGTACATGTAAACAGCGAATAATGAACTTAAAACTTAGTTACGACCAGTGCATATGCATATTTAGAGATAATTCTAAGATTGTAATAGTCATGCAGTTCTGTTAAGGGTTTAAGAAAAAGAAACAAAAAAAAAAAAAAAAAAAGCCCGAACTCATCTATAATGGTATGGTAATTTCCGGCATCCGCTTGCAGTAGCGGAATTCGATCTACAGTAGTGTATATACACATGTGTTCACGTTTTATTCCAGCGGATATCGAAACTAGCGAATGTTTTGTTTTTTTTTCGGTTGAATACGTATCATTGAATAGTACGTACGGAATGTGATAAAAACGAAAAAAAAAAACAAACATTTCTGTAGATGAATTAGCTAGAGTGCCCGATATTTTATAATCTTATTAGCTCTGAAGATTCGTGTGATTTCCGATTGCTGAGCGTTAACAGAAACAGTAGGGGTGGGGTTATTTTACAGTTATCAACGTGTGCACAAATCACTTAAGGTCGTCGTGATTTTTAACATAGCCCTCACAGAAAACACGTTCTGTACGGAGTGTTCAAAAAAAAAAAAAAGCGTCGTTTTTGTTTGTTTGTTGTTTTTTTTTTTTTTTTGGTTTTTTTTTGAGCGAGTCACAAAATACGAGGGTCCCTATTAACCGAGAGAAAATATCACGAAGAATCGTTCGCATTTTTCTACGTTATAAAAAGCAACAACGAAATAAATAAACAAATAAATAAACATCGGAAAAAAATCCCGGAAAAAAAAATGATAAATGTCCAGAAAAGTAGCCGTAGGAATGCCTGGTTCCAGCGATCGGACAAGACAGGGACCTGACGGCGGTCTGTTCACTTTTTACTTCCTTTGATTTACAACCCGTTCTCATTTTCATTTCTGTCTAACGCTCGCTAAGAATGTTCATTGTTCGTGTATACTGAACTCGTCACAGAACAAGAGTCTACTATTCTCGGCTTCTCGCTCTTCTCCGAGTTTCCCACGTAATATTGCTAATTCGCTTCTCTTTAATAAAAGGTAAAAATATGGTCGCCTGTCAGGGATGAAATTCGCTCTTAATTGTAAATATAAAATAAATTAACAAACAAAAAAAATAATTTTCTGTTAAATGAATTAAAAGAAATACTTTAATTTAAGGTAAAACGTTTCCATCGTCAGTTAACAGTACAAAGTGTACTCGAATAAAACTAAAAACACGCTGTCACCCTGCCTTTTTATTCGAGTACACTTCGTATTGTTAGCTGACGATGGAAATGTTTTACCTTAAATTAAAATATTTCTTTTAATTTCTTTTAGTTTCTTTTAATTTCTTTTAATTTCTTTTAATTTATTTTAATTTATTTTCTAGATATTTTTGTTTATTAATTTATTTTATATTTATAAGTATTAACAAATAGGTATATGGATTTGTCCACATCGCTTTTAATAGTTTCCCCGGTTAAATTTTGATTAAGCTGCACGCTCATCAGTCGTACGCAATGTGCATTTGTTTCGCATTTGTGTCACGAAACGGAATTCTGCTTTGAAAAAAAATTTCTTCGATACCGGAATGCAAGTACAGAGAATTTTATAGCCCCTCCTATAGCCAGTGTAGGTTGGGGTAGGCGGTAGTGTTAAATTAAGAATGTAGAAAAATTCCTTTTGTGCCGGGTTAATGTCTGACGAGACATTATAGAATAAATTAAAAAAAGGTAATAATAAACCAAAGTTTTCGGTCGTGTGTCTCGGTGAAAAGGCGCGAACTTTTCGAAAAGGCTCATTTATATCGTCGAGTGAGATTTATCGATGGCGCACAATATCTTCATTCAACCGGGCATCTTAATCAGCAGAAAATTAGAGAAGGAGACCTGCGGACAATTCCCTTTCAATATTACGAACTCGATAGCCATACAAGCAATATTAGTAGCAGTGAGACGGAGGATTCTTCAAAAATCTAAATAACAGCTCCCGATGTGGATAAGGCGCGAACAAATATTTTCTAAAACAATGGTGGCAATATATTTGTACGTCCGAAGAGAGTGCAGGATTAAACACAGTCGTCCTTTAGGATACACTACTCGGATAAGCAAGCAAGGAATTTTATGGGGTATGTAAGTTATTCTGAAAGAAAAGTTCTGTACAGAAATTAGATTCGGCCGATCCTACTGTAGATGAATAATGAATGGTGGTCGGCATTGCCAAATAATAAATGCTACCAGAAATTCCTCTTCCTTAAATGTAAGAAATGGCTCGGAAAATCACTAATGAAAAACAGAAAAATATTGCGGTGGAGGGAAAACGGGAAGATTGAAAACAATACTAAAGAACTGACTTTTTTTTGACTTTAACAACTGGTGAACAGTGTTAAAACAAATAAGCGTATATTCGACAAATATTTTCAACAAAATAAACTTAATATCGACTAACAATTACAAATGCTAACATAAACAAAAAATAATGCTACCGATATATCCACATTAGAGACTATAGTTATAAATAATTTATAAAATCGTTCAAATTCATGTATGCTAAGTATTTTTATACATTCCAAATAAAAAAAAAAAAAAAATCAACAAAATCATGTAACACGTAAATAAATCTGCATTGTATGTAGATTTTAAAAGTTAAATTCATCGCGTCTTTTAAAAATAATGCAATAGAATTTATTTAAAATTTAAAATTTAAAATTTAAAATTAAAACGAAAAACAATTCTAACCAATTCTAAACTAACGAACAATTTTGAACAGTACACGGATCAAGAGAAAAGCAGACAATGTGACGACAGAGGTATCGAAATGATTAAAATTTAGTCATAAAAACAAGCCCCACCTTGGTCGCCCCGAACGTTTAGCGAAAAAAATTTCAAAAATATCCCCACCCCGAGAAGGAAACGAAGAAAACGTTCGAAACATTCAAAAGCAAATACGAGATGAATCGCCCAGGCAGTTGAAATCAGTCTGGTACAAAGGGGAACATATAATATAAATAGTGATAATATTTACACCATCCATTTCTTTGTTTTTCTCATATATGTTGATATAAATAAACACACTGTTTTTAGGAAATATAATTAAAGTTTAAATAAATTGTGACAATAATCAATTATGGCACTTTGTTGTCGAAACATATCACAATTTATTTAAAATTTAATTAGATTTCCTAAAAACAGTTTATTTATTTATCTTCGCGTGATTTCTTTTCTAATATTTTTTTTGGTTTTTTTATTTACTTTTTTCCCTCTAATGTGTAATCCACATTGCTCGACATTAAAATTATAAATTCAATTTGTAACGATGATTTCGGAAAGAAAAACTACACGTTAACCCATATCAAATTTCGTTCCACTTTTTTAGATGTGCAAATGCTTAATATGACCGGTGTAAATATTTTTTTGACATTTATTTTTTGTTCCCTTTTTAGCTTACACGTAACTGTTAATTAAGGAAAATATTCACGGTAATCGCGTAATTTCCCTACAACATTTTATAAATGTAAAATTCTGATTTCGACGAGATAAAATTTGCCAACGTTTTTCCGAGTTGGTTTCTGCGCTTTAATTGCAATTTCGAGTAAATAACGAGTTCCTCCCTTCTTTTTTATCTTGCCTATTTCCCCGGAAGAAAAATTATATTTTAATGGTTGTGTTTTTGCTTTTTTTTTTTAAATATATTCGCGGTCGTCGACCGTGCAAATTAACCCAGCGCATATGATGGTAATTCTCGATATTTCCGATAGACGTAACACCGTCGTAATTGGCTGCTGTTGATTGTTTATTAGCCGGCTCTTCAATGACGATCTCACCGTTTTTTGTGTCAAGTACTATAAGGGCTGAGTGACCTCCAGCGTGGGTTGTAGCTTTAGTATATTTCCCCATTACTACTGTCGTATATAAGTGTTGTGGTTTTTGGTTTTCATTTTCATCATGGGAGTGCGCAGTTTTTGATTTCCAACTATTTTAATCGTGTCAGGCACTTTACATATTATTATATTCCAGCACTGGAATTAATTAAATTTGGTTTTCGATCGATCGTAACGAAATTTTTAATTTAGCATCTATCCGGAATATTTATATGTAACGTAAACAATCTCTACACGAATCCATTATTAATCGTTCGATAATAAATAAAGGAAAAGAAAAATTATTTTTTACTTTACACATCAGGTTCGCCTAGTTCCAGGCCCCATTTGAAATTCTGCCATCGTAAAACTGTTGCCTAAAAATCGACCATCCGATCTGTGTAGGAAAGGTGTTAATATATAAAAGAATGAAAGAAAAATCGTTTTACCAGATTTACTACCTTAATCATAATCGGAAAAAAACAAACAGCCCGGAGAGGAAAAACAGCGTTATAGGGAAGAAACTTGTCGCACAAGGAGTTAGGACGTACGGTATAAATAAATGTTTACATAGAGTAACATTTTTATTCGGATAAGCGTATATATTAAGCGAACAATATTCGCGACTGATGACAGATACGTGTTACTAGCCAGAGTTAATGAAATTAATTATTAAAATTAATACGTTGTAATGAGATTTTGTTAACGAACTACGATTATTTGAAGTTATTTACCGCATAAAATGGAGTAATAATAAAATATTTCAATTTAGGGAAATTGGAAATACATTACTTTTTCCTGTTAGTTTTGTATACATGTGTCCAAATTATCATCATTCATTTATGTTCCACTGCTCATTCTCAATAGTCTACGAATTTAATTCAACGTCACAGGCTTCCAAGTTCATATCTGCCGGTAAGACTACATACGAATAAAAAGTCGTGGTTGTAAAATTCTCCACAATCGCTTATCGATCATTGCCATATACTATAGAGTGGTTACATTTTGTACGCGTTGTTCCATCTCTTCTTTTATCCAGAATTTTCCGAAAAAAAACAAAAAAAAACGCAAGCGATTTTTAATATAGATTATACTACGAGAATCCTTCTTTTTGCAGGTCTTCGCAGAAAGCTGAACCTGAACTTTAATCATTTTTCACATTTCTCCTAGCTCTGTACTTCACTTGTCGAACTTCTCAAAAAAACGATACCGTAAAGTTGATGAAGTTTGATTAAGGAACTTGGTCGTAGATACATAATAAGTTACCAAACTGCATGCCTCTTTCAAGGCTACATCACAACTTCTTTCACATGTTTACCCGCAGAAAGTGCCAAAGAGGAAGTTCCGTTTGCATTATCTCCTCAGCTGTTTCATGTATTCTAACTGCGGGCTCCAACTGATTCACAATTTTATACGTTAACGACCTGTCGGACGTGGTAACACTCGGGTGTTTTTGATTGCCTGTGTATTCGAATCGATGATGACGAATTTGACATTCTTGTGATTTTTCAGGAACACAGGTCTCCCCTTGTATTTAGCGATTTTCAATTGTGTTTGTATCAAAATACATCTATTACGCAAGATTCAGAATCTTTTTTCCGCTTCTTCAAAGGGGTGCATCGCATTGAGCTGTAAAGGCTAGGCCATCCGAAGTCTCAATCATTTTGTATATATAACGGATATATGTATGTGCAATATATCGCAAAAACATAATAATACATTAAAAAAAGTTTAAACTAAAATCGTTTCAAAAAAATTAATAAATTAGAAATTTCCGCTTAAATAACGTTTTTGAAACAAAGATAATAAAATACATCGTTGCGAAATTCTTTTTCGTTTTTTTTCTATCGGCAAGGGAGGATGAAAAACTGTACAGTTTTTGTTTCTAGCACGATGATTTCTATTGTTGTTAGTATTAAAATTAACGTGCCATATGAGCGGAAGAAGCAATGAAAGAAGGTTAAGATGTTCTGTGTGAAGATTAAAGTGGACATTTAGTAAAAAAATATTGTAGAGGGAATGGATAGCGCCGAGTACATATGGAGAACCTTCAGTGGCAACGGTACGAACGCGTGAACCGCGTGACATCCGAAGTCCGCTGAGGACCATTAAGAAGAAGAGTTTTCCACGGCGCCGGGCTGAGTGCTGATCTGGTAAAGTCGATTATTGGGCGGAGTTAGCTGTTGTTTTTATGATTCCAAGCCTGATATCTAATGTGATCCTTCAGATCTGAAGTTGAAGCTGAAACGTTCGGTACTGCAGAGCCATTCTCGTTTGCTGCTTTATCTGTCAGCTCGTTCGTATGGACATCGGCCTGAGCAGGAATTCCTTGTCAATTTGATAAAATTTTTGGACATACTGGATGATTGATCGCGGTTGAACAGGTTAGCTGGAGAGTCGGGAGTTAATAATGAATCTGAGGGTTATGTCGATGTGGGTCGGAAATGGAAAAAGGATTTCGAGAGTGAACAGCGAATAGAAACGAATTTTGACAATGGAGCAGCCGACAAATGTATCGAATTTCGGTGTAACGGGACTACAGACGATCCCGATGTTCGAGCAAAGACCTCTTGTCCGATTTCTTCGATGGTCAAGCTACTCCTTCTCAGCTACTATTTTCCAGATAATGCCGATCTTTTCTAATGATGATTTATCGCGTGGCGCGCAAATTTTAAAACAGGCATTAGGGAAGCGAAAGGCACGAATTTCATTTTTTTTTTTTCAATTTATTTTATTCAATTATATACATGCTTAAATATTACTATAACTAAAATATTATATTTACCACAAATGCGCATAGTTGTGCGAGCAGCGGTGATTATTATTATATAACTGTCTAGGTTGTGTTGTTTATTGTATTAAATACTTAAATTTTATGAAAATATTTGAAGGACGCCCAGTACATCTATAACACACATTTTATAGTTCATGAAATTCGCAAGTTTAATTTCGACTCGTAAACGACAATTCAAATACCGTTCATTTTTTTTAACGATTTCCCCAAGACTCATTATTTCTATAATCGACTTTATTATTTCAATAAACCGCCATAGTAGAAAAATGTCATTCTCAAAAATGATTTTACACTGTATTCCATTTGATCCAAAAAAAAACAAAACAAACAAAACAACTTAAAAGCCTGATATAAATCAAGTTCCTTCTCAATCCCACCACATAACCGGGTATCTCTGGCTTAGACTTCAGCAGTTAGACTCCGTTTCAGGGATTTTCTGTCAGCGACCTCTTCGGTTTTGTAAGTGAGTATTCCAATGTGTGCAGCTAAAAAGCTTCGTATAGGTAAATTAATAATAATAAATGAATAAAAATACGTATCGCCACGCTCGAGGTGTTTAAAATTTATTCTGTTTTTATTTTATTTCGAAAATGTTGTGTGGAGTTTTTGTTTTTTCACGAATTCGAATAAGAATTATCATACGAGTAATCTGGTTAATTCGATAAATCAACTCTTTTTGATTTTACGTTTTGCTTTTTTCCCTGCTGGTAGATTAACTTTATCTTGTATTTACTTCATTGAAAAAAAACACGCGGATAAGCCTAGTTAAGACAGGCGCGCATCGCCGCCCATCCGGATAGTTGATTATTTTTCGATTATTCTATTTTCGCGATAGCCGATATCTGATCTCTCGTTGTTGGTCTACGGAAACGTGTTCGACGATGGTGAATTGCAGATAACGTCGATCTGTAAACACGCTAGGTCGGTCTTTCTACATTACTAAACTAGCTTAAAGTTTAATTACGACTGACAACGCGATGAGTCCCCCCTCTCGGTAATCCGGTGTATAATCTGTGAATGGTAAAACCGAAGAGATGATAACGCGCTGGATATGCCAAATAACGAAAGGGGCTACTTGTTACATGTTTTGCAGAGATACATAGTGTATCCTCGCCAACATTGCTGGGGAAACCTTAATGATCTCTACGAACAGACACGAAAATAATGATGATAATGATGATAATAATGATGATGACGATGATAATAATAATAATAATAATAATAATAATAATAATAATAATAATAATAATAACAACAACAATAACAATAACAATAATAGTAATAATAAAATCAAAGACGATCGTATTGATAAAGGTTGGAAAAAGAAAAAGATGAGACAAGTGACCGGCGGTGCAAGCCGTCTAGTGCTCAAAGGGTCGATTTTATCGCGACACGTTGTTGCTCGTTTCTTATGCACTGGTCTTTTAAAGGACGGCGCTGTTGAAGTTTTATTTTCGTGTTTTGTTTCCGCATCTGATCGTGATTAAAACGGTGTTGCTTCGAAAAGAGCACAAGACCGCGCGGCACCGAAGCACATTCAGATTTAAATAAATCTTCCGGGAACATACGGAAACGCCCAAAACTTTTGGAAACGATCCACAAGATGGAGACGGCGAGATGAGAAATTGGGTTAACCGCAGAGAAAACGATGGATATCTTCGGAGAGAAAGGTTGGAACGGTCTTCTTCGCCTAGAATATTTTTTGCAAGACGAATGCGTCCAAAAACACAAAACCGCCAACGCCGAATGTACGTACATTGGCGAGGAAGCACGAACGTCGCGCTCGAATAATATTCCAATCAATTTCGGAAGCTCATCTGGTAGCGAATTGGGTTTTATTGTTAGGTGTATTTGTTTAGAATTGTAGCCAGCAGCTTGTCGAAAGCGGTCTGCCGGTAGAAATAATCTCGGTCGAGATCTCGCTTATCTCCAATAATGAACTAGATGAAATAATAGCCGAATACATTATTGGCGCACCGCTCATCTTTCACCGCTGCTGGCGCACGTCTCGCCACCTTTACTCGTCAGCACACAATAGAACATGCCCTTCTAAATCGACTTTTATATCGGCAGCCGCGAGAACATTATTGAAATCGGATGAGCTTTGCCAACTCGAATTAGACACGGTTTGTTGCAGACCTAAAGAAGGTTGCATAAAGTTAGTCGCGTTTACGCTGAAGATATGCATATTTCGAAGCGAGGCTTTAAATTACGAAAAATAACCTACTCGTACTCGTCGTCTTTTTCAGGCTTGCAAATGTCTCGAGAAATAAACAGAACTAGAACCCCGCTTGCACGAAAAGTCCGCTACTTTCTTTTCTAATTAAACGTCTTTAAAGCAATAGGCGAACATTAAATTCCTACCGGTTTATGAGCGCGCCGTAGCGGCCAATAGGTGAGTCAATTTCAATTGACCAAGTCATCCCCTACAAAGGAAAAAACCGAATTTAATTTACATTTAGCGATTTCCATCGTAACTTCCGCAACAAACGTTACACGATTTACAAATAACGCGAAAACGTTTCGGGATTTTCATTCTCAGCATAAGAATGACCTAATTATACGAGGTGTGATCATAAAATGATGCTACAGACACAGAATAGAAAAATAAGG
This sequence comes from Icerya purchasi, assembly GCA_039619475.1. Taxonomy (NCBI): domain Eukaryota; kingdom Metazoa; phylum Arthropoda; class Insecta; order Hemiptera; family Monophlebidae; genus Icerya; species Icerya purchasi. The sequence goes on along the minus strand of CM077116.1, from coordinate 335,484,637 downwards.
AAAAGAATGTTTTATTAGAATAATTACTCTGATCTTTCAATATATTCATTTTCGCGTTCTACACACTGAACCATGCGATTTTCCCACCATTCGAAGCAGCCCCGAAACTCTTAAAATGCGCATACATCTTTGTTTAGACTGTCCATAAAACGGGTTTTCCTTTCAACGCAGATTTCACCTTCGGAGAAAGAAAAAGGAGGGGTCGCCGAGAGCCCAACGAATACGGCACGTGCTGAAATACCGGAATCCTGTTCTTGGCTTAAAGTCCCTTCATCGATAAATATGCATCTCGTCGCGCGGTTTACGCAGCGCCATAATTTACGAACACGGTCCAGTGACAGAACTGTTAAATACTTGATTCGTGGGGTGAAGCCATTCTGCCGCACCGCAACTCCTCCGTTAATGTCGAACAATTTGACGTCGACATTCGAGCTTTTTTGATGCTCGGAAATGCCAGGTCGTTTTCCAATGCATCGACTGACGCTTAGTTTCGGTGTCGTACTAGAAAGTCCGTGTTTCGTCTCGCGAGATTTTCCATCATTTCACAAGGTCTTCGTTAACTTTTCAAAGGCGTCCGAACGGATTTCCTTACGAGTCGGCTTTTGGACAGCATTCAAGTTTTCCGATCAGACTTTTACGGTTGTGTAAAATTATTTTATCAACGTCAACCATCATCCGTGCAATCGTATGCTGGCGCACGATAGTCTACGCGTGCAATTTCATTACGATGACCTTTTTTCCGAAGTCGAACCTGTTCAATTCTGGACCCGCAGGAAATCGTTTATGCCGTAAAGAAGCACGCGCAAACAATTCTATAGGCCTCCTTTTTTTTATATCGACTCTCGCCAGGCGTTTTTTCGTTTCTTTTTTTAATTCAACAAGAAATCTCAAATGCTATTCGTCCTTACTACAAGTGAAAGAAAAATATGTACTCTCTTCTCTCTCTAGAACGACAGGAGTCGCTACGGAGCAAACACGGTCTCGTTATTCAACAGTCACACCCCTTGTATATTACACAAACTTGATCCTTAGCACCCTCTCCGCATCGGGTACTCGCTGAACGATAGTCTTCTATAATTCTTATATTCTTATAGAGGAGGTTCGGTTTTAATGGACCTCGTGTCAGCGGTTCATATACGGCTGACCCTTAACGCATTATCTTCATGCGGCCCCCCGAGTTTCGAGCATTGTAAAATTAATGTTCCCGAACATATATATATATATATATATATATATTAAGAGTCGTCTTTGAAGTTATTAGAGAATTATCGGTCAATTTTGAAGGATAGGAAAAAATAAGTAAATATAATACCTCTTTTATAATTGTATCGGAATATGAAATTCAAAATTCGCGATAATAATAAAAATTAGTTTCCGCATTTTTCTTAAAACCTTTGCTGATCGCCTCTGAGCACATCACAAAGTTAAGAATCGCTGTGTTATTCCCAGCATAAAAATGGCATAATCCTTATAATATATATATGAACTCGATCTCTCTCGGCGTACCCTTCTGTATGGAGACCCTGTTTGAATCGTATAATCTTCTATCACATGATAGTAGATGAGCCGAATTTAATCGACTATGCCGTTTTTAGATGTTACTCATAATCGATATAAATACCTTACGTGATTTTACAACAAATATATTAACTCAATCTTTCGGCCTTCGTCATGATGAACTACACTATACAGGTTAGTTTTTTTTATAATTCTCGTAACAGAGACTGACTATCAATATTTCAAAGCAACTGAGAGCCAAATCATCACTAGACCAAAAAAAACGAAAAGAAATTAATAAATAATCATCCAATAGTTTCAGACATTAAAATTCAAAAAACAACAAATTTTTCGTTTCACATCATGAATAGGGGAATTTTAATATTCGAAACTAGAGTCAGGGAATACTTAAATTTATGAAATATATAGTGTATTTTTCAGAGGCGGATTAAGGATTTAATGGGCCCAGGACTAATCTTGAATCAGGGTCCCCTCCTTTCGGAGGAAAAATGGTGAAAAAATTCATTATGATATATGTGCAAACAAACAGGAAAAAAAAACACCTAATGCGCACGTATGAATGACTAATAAAATCAAAATTATGTTCTCTTCAAAAAATTAACTTTCTTACCCTAACAAACTATATATATATGTTAATATTTCTAATTTTTCATTAATAACATTATTTTTTTTTTTCTACAAAAACCATCATTTATATATATGCATAAATTAAATATTGTCGATTTATCGAATGTTTATTTATTTTTCAATTTGTACTTTAAAGGACTCGTTAATTTCTTTTGAACAGAATAAATTAAGTTTATTGTAGAAAATTTCTATGGGTATTCTTTTTTTATGTAACATTTAATTTATTTGGAAAAAATCTTAGAAAAAAAAAGTATATAATTTTATTAATGAACGAATATATTCTTTTTTTATACATGTATAAATTAATTCTTTTAAGATAAAAAGCGCAAATTTAAATTCTTGCATTTTTACAGTATCGAGTATTTTGAGAAAGGAAACTTCAATGCGCTAAATTTACGATTTCGGAAATGTTTTGCACTTCACTGAAAAATTATATTCAATTTTTATCGAAATGTGTTAATTTTTTTTTTGGCCTAACAAGAAACCATTTGGCCAAAATACGTTATTGTTTCTTTTGGCCCGACAAGAAACCGTTTGGCAAAAATGTGGTAATTTTTTTTTGGCCTGGCAAAAAACCATTTGGTCAAAATGCGTTAATTTAGGAGCGCATGTTAACCATCATACAACGAGCAGAAAAATAATTGCTGTTTAATATTTTTCAGACGGCTGTCCTCAGTTTTTACCGACTTCAAAAGAAGATGCCGGTTATGTATGTTCGTCGCATGTTTTTTTGAAGTTTTTTTTTTTTTTTGTATTTGTTCGCGCATAACTTGTACCCATAATGATTCTTTATTCATTCTAAAATATATCAGTCAGCGACGGTAGCGAGTATATCGGTGAATATCAATGAACACAGATGCAGGCATTAAAAAAGGAGGTACCCTTAAATCATTTCTTTTATTTTTAAAAAAAACAAACGCGATTGCCTCCAAAATATAATAAATGTTAAGCGCGGAAACGTATATTAAAAAAAAATTAAAACATTATCAATATTATGTATACAGATTTAAAGAAAACGAATTTTGAACCGTCATAGCGTAAATTTTAAAAAAGTTAATTTTTAGCGAAAAATAAAAAATTTAAACGTATTAGGATAAGTAAAGTATAATGTTTTTGTTTTTTGTTTTTTTTTTGTTGAGAAAAAAGTACCGGCCCTTGAAGATTTAATTTAAAAATTAAAACTGTGCCAGGGAGTAAAAAGTAATTATTCGACAAGATCTTTTAGCCACTTTCAAATAAGAAGATAGTATACTTTTAAAACATACCTTAAAGGGGGGTGGTATTACAGTATTCTTACACAATATTGATACCTTAATTAAGGGCTGCCAGGGAAATCACAAAAATTGCAATAATAATTAAAAATTGAGTTAAATATTCATTTAATATAGTTCTCCTAGATATTGCAATTTGTAATTTCCGTGCAGACTTTTAATTAAGGTATCAATGTTGTAAAAAGAATTATCGTAATAATATCACTACCCTTTTACGCGTATATTTAAATTTAAAAGTATAATATCTTCTTATCGAATAATTATTGTTTAGTTTCTGAGGCGATTTTAAAATAAATTTTTATAATAAATCTTCGTATCGATTTTTTTTTTTTTTTTTTTTTTTTTTTTTTTTTAATTTGTTATTTCGTTACTTTTAAAAAACCGCTATTCATTATTTTGTAGATATCGTCGTCCCTGAGGGTATTTTGTTATTCTTTGTTCATCGGTAAAGGGAAAAACATGGTGTATAGCCGCACAGAAAGCCACTTTTATCGCTGAATTTAGATACAAAATACCGTCCACCAAAAGTAGAAAAAGATACGAGCTGATTATCATTTAATAAATATATTTATTAGGCAAAAAAAGAAAAAATTTTTTCGCGGAGTAAAAGAATTTTTGAAAAGAAAAAAAAAATAGAATGAAAAAAGAGCAACAAAAGCGCCTAATAAATACAATAGTTTTCTCAATAATTAACGGTCTGCGTGGATAGTGTCGTCAACCTTTTCGAGCTCCTAAAGAGTTAGATTTCAAAATTGAAAATTAGACTCCATTACATAAGCCTGTTAAGGATTTCTGGAAGTATTAAGCGTTCCAAAAATTTTTAATCTTCTAAAAGTTTTCCGCAAACTGCAGATGTTATCACTAAAATCGGTAACCAGACATAGAATGTAAGGACTGAGATTAGGTTTATTGCTACACTCCTAAATTATCATATATATATACATATATATATATATATATACATACATATATATATACACATACATATATATATATACATACATATATACGTATATACATAAATTTTGCGTTGCTAGAATCAACCATTTACTTTTTTTTTCGTATACGGTATCTTGCAGCATACCATAGCGTGAATTGAAAATTTCACGTTTAGGGTTATTTTTTAGCGCGGAATTCGAAAAGATTCGTTCTAAAATAGTAATTACAGTTCATATTCTGTGCAAGGCTGTATCGCACGCGTCGGGAAAATGTTAAATCATCTGTCGCGTCCAGTAATTAAGCTGGGCTTGTTACGCCTTCCATTGTTAATTTACCGGATAACTGTGGAGTAGCGCGGAAAAGTTTTTGAATGCCGGAAGTGATCGCGCGTTATTTTCAGAAAAAGTGGGAGGACGCACACATCTTAACCGTTACAGTCGTGAGTATCGTAAATTCTTTCGAAAACGCTGCGGCCAGGAAGTCCTGCGAACAGCGGACGGCGAGGAATTAATAATTTATTACCGTCCGCGATGAGAGACTTTTCGTTAACTTTCACTAGCACGAATTGACCCGATTTAGGGCGGTCCAGTGCGCTCGTCATTCATCTGGCGACGATGATATTATCGGCGGACTGTGCGCGAACTTAAGTGTAGGCAAAGGACACGCGCGTTATCACCTCAGTCTCCGTTCCTGTTCCGTTTCTTTTTCGTTCCGTGCGCAGCGCAGTAAAACTACACCGTCAGAATGGCAGGGGCTCCGTCCGGCAGCCAGCGACAGATTGACGCTCCGGAGGAGCCGGTGAAAAAGTCACGTTTTTGAGTTACTTTCTGAATTACTTCGCGCGAGCTGTCGTCGAATCGAACGAGGCAACGGATTTAAAACTCTTCTTACCAGGTAATAACTCAAGTGCCGTGAAATAGAATTCAGCCATGATTTACATTTATACTGCCCGTCTCTACCTGTGTGTCGGTGCCTGCTGCACCGTTCGATCTCTTTCTTCCGATCTCTTTATTCCGATCTTTTCTCTTGCTTTTTTCCACTTAACCAGTTGACCGTGTTCCATCTTAAACGGTATCGAATTTGGCGTTCACCGTACGGAACGAAGTTATTAGCGCAATATTTACCGTTACCAAATCGTACAACAGTAGGAAAGATCGATTTTTAATTCTAACCGTTAACATCGGTAATAAAAAAAAGTCCCGTCTCTGTAAACCGAGACCGCAAATAGCAGATTCTGAGCTACTCTTTACAATCGACATGTTGTACACACTTCTCGGTTTTTCTTTTCTTCGTATATACACACAAACACACATACATACATTATATTATTTTTTATTTCGACTTCATGCCTTCAGTTGAATGTAGTACAAGAACTAGATACCGCGCGCAGATACATAGGCATTCCTTTCCGTGTAATGCATGTGTTTATCAATAATATGCAAATTTACGTGATTGCGCAGATTTCACGTTGCAATAAACGGTATATTTTTATGATATTTAATAATTTGGTCAAGTGCAAATTGGTTTCACGATATATATTTCACTTTATTTACTGTAAATTGATGAAATTTATTCACTGGAATAAAAGGAAAAAAACGAACGTTTGCTTACAAATTAAACATTGAACTACTCGTATTAAACGACAATCTTCAGAGATTTCTTTTGTCCTTTTTTAGAATTCTTTAAAAAGGCACATTAATGAGGGGCTGCATTTGTAAAAAATAAAAAAATTGTTACTTCTATATAGAGACACGACCTTTCAACATTGAACTTGCAAAGTTCATAAAAACTAAAAAAAAAAATTTCAGTACTGTCCAGTCATATAGACTATTAATAATTTCGCTTTCCCGGCACAAACATGTTGTTTCTATATGTATATCAAAGCTCTGCATTTCCTTTGGTCAAGTCCATCTTTCGTTTTACCTCGCAGGTAATTTTATTTAAGGACAAATTTGTAATAATCTAAGATCCCGACTAAAAACCATGATCTCATCTGAATACTCGGAAAAAATACTTCATGGCGAATTAAAGACTATCTTAAACGTCCGCTTAAGAAACTACTACTACCGAAGCAATAATTGTTTTCTCAGGTAGAGTTTCGCTCTAGGCTGAATATTGTGCGGTTTACTGGACAGTTGTTCAGCTATATGGCCCAAGTGTATAGCTAATCTGAAATTGAATAGCACGAAAATCGGAGAAAGTAAAGGGGAATTCGATAAGAAAGGAATATTTTTCTCTTCAGATCCATTAAAAGGACATTGCGCAAAGCTTATCTGCATCAAGGCATTTAGTTTACTTTATTTTTGGATAATGTTTATTGCTGACTGAGATAATCACGGCTAACGATGACCTACGAATATTTTGAATATACATTTTGTTGCAGTAATGGCGCACGGTTTTTCCTCAGACAGTGCCAAAAAATCATTTACCGCGTTTCAGAAAGATTAGCTCTCTGCCACGACATGAGATGGTTTCATTTCAACGTCGTAAAATCTTGTTCCAATTTAATATATTGTAATTTTACAAAAATTTAAACACTCCAAGTCGATTTTCCCGTTCTGCTCGATTTTGCGCGGTTCAAAATCTGCCGGATGGCAAATTAATCTCGACCGTCCTTCCAACTAAAGCTAAATATAGGTAGAAGCGTATTTTTCCGATTTAATTTCCGCTTTAATTTCCGAATCAATCGATTAATCGCTCCGTTTCGATTTGCCTGCATTACAGTTAGCTAGAGTTATTGTTAGAACTGTATCAAAAAACTTCGCTCGTTTAAGTAACACTGGACAATCGCACGCTCGCTCGACAACTACTATCATCGAACCTGCTCGCAGTTAGCTCCGCATTGAGCATATCGTTCCCATAAATAACACCTATTAATAACATGAAGACTATTCAACGTTCACGCAATATCTTTCAAATTTATAAAAACGCTAATTCTCGAGATTGTGTTGTCTTCCGACGACTATGAAATGATTAGAAGTTGTTGTCTTTCTGTGCTGGAACTCATCATTAATTAAGTTGTCCTACGTGTAAGGACGTGGTGACATCGTGTTAGTTTTACGATTTTCCATTACCAAATGCAGTGTGCTTCCGACACACCGTACCCAGTTAGTGCCCTTCCTTGCCATGAAACACATTTTCCTCTAAGACGCTTTCCCTGTACCTTGCCGTGTATAATAGTTCGTTCCATTGAGCATGTTTTTCTAAATATCTCATTAATTAGGAATCCCTTAGTTCTTAGTTCAGTGAGCATTTTTTTCTTTTCTGTAAATTCCCATCTCAAAGGCATTTTTATTCGATTTCTATCATCTATTTTTTTGATGGTCGACATTTCCGATGCGTATGTTACAATTAAGTAGATCAGTGTATTAACTCTTCTTAGTGTTTTTCATTATATTCGTGTCCTTCCATATCTGTTATAGTTTCATTGTTGCAGCTCGCGCAATCGCAAGACGTCTGCGGATTTCACATCCTACTCCGTTTGTAATTACCGATCCAAGGAAATTAAGCTCGCTTATTACTTCGTATCCCGCAATTTCCTTAGTTTGCGACTGATTCCTTTTAGCTCAGTCAATTATCATTACCTTTATCCTGATTTACTTTCAAGCCGTATATGGACTTTGGTTTATTTATAAATTCTACTGGTTCTTCTTCAGATGATGCCTAACAATACTATATATCGTTTTCGTAACGAAGATTTCATTTTCATATATAATCCATGTAATTTCCGAGATTATTACAGTACATGGGTCAGTTTCACAGCCATTCTAATAACTGAGCCGTTTTCATGTAGCGTAGAATATCGTGGACTTGTTTTAGCCCGTTTGACAACGTATAAAGGGTAAGTTGGAGGATGCCCCGATGCCTGCATGAGGACAGTTGTGTTCGGCGAGACGGGCGAATTACATAATGGGCACTTCCTTCTAACAAATAGTTAGGGGATATATTGATGTGAGTATTATGTGGAATCTAGTCAGTGCTGCAAATTCTCTAAGGGTCATATCGGTAGCCAGACTCGGTACCACCCTATATTTCTGAAAGAAGGATAGGGGGGCCTTCGGGCTATATATTGTTCAAGGAAGCCAAATTCACGTGATCGTTCTCAGGCACGCTAGTATGACTCGAAACCCACGGGAACGTTACTTGTGAGCCAGCCCAGGAAAGTAAGTTAATGATAGGCTTCATTTCTCGGGACAGCGTGTTTGAAGTTTTCGGTGTCTGAAATGTTCTAATAGATTGCAAAGCCAGCAATGCATTTCGACGTTGAGTGTAAAAAGGCAAATACACATTGCTCCAAGCAGAAGAATATTTCATACGGCAGAAGTCATGGAGCCGAACCGCATGGACAACCTCTATTGAGTTTACGTTTAATAAACCAAAATCGTCTTCTGTCGCTGTTGCAGATATCGACTACGTAATAATCATCGAATTCCTGTCATCTAACTTCAATCATTGTTTCCCGGTAACTATTAATTCAACACAGTGTTGCTACCTGTGATCTTAAATTACTACCCTATTTTTATTTCCGGCGTATATCATACCGTCATCGCCTCATTTTTATTATTACTATTTTCTTTTGCTTACTTATAATTAAGCATCTTCAATTTACTATTTTGTCTATTATTTACTCCTATTTATTTATTTATTTTCTTCTCCCCTTTTCTTTTCTTCTTTCTTTTAAAATCATGGGTTAGGTTTTATTTTTCCGCTCATTTCTTTCGTTAATTAATCTTATTTTTTTTCAGTACGTACCTGTTCGTATTTATATACCTTTAACATTTCAGGCTGCGTTTTATTTTCCGTTAATTTCTTTTGTTAATTAATTTTACTCATTTCATTACGTACTTATTCGTGTTTATTTATGTATTTCTTTAATTGTACTACTTTTCACTACTCACCCTCTATAGCGCACCTTGTGTAACAATAATGATAATAAACATTGATTGATTGATTGATTGATTATCATTAAAATCGCTATTATTAGATACGCGAATGACAGCAATACATATATATATATAGTGATATACATATATAAACTCGGCCACTTTGGCCTCGCAAGGGGCTGTGCCCCTTGACCCCTCCTGCTTTCATTCCTGTCTCTTTCTCTTCTATACTTTGTATAAAATGATCAAAATTTACAACGTAATTCTTACTGGCATCAACACACACAAAAAATAACATAACCACAAAAAACCTATTCTAACATTTACCTTCCGTTATATAAAATTAAGACATTTTTTCGTTACATATTTCATTACATAAAATTGTGACATTTTTTAAATAACAATAACAAAAATCCTACAAAATATAACAAACGTTACATAAAATTGGGACATTTTTCTGGGACATTTTTTTGGGACATTTAGCGTTACATAAAATTGGGACATTTAGCGTTACATAAAATTGGGACATTTAGCGTTACATAAAATTGGGACATTTTTTCGAATGGAGGGTAGCCTAAGAATTACGTTGTAATTAATATATATATATATATATATATATATATATATATATATATATATATATATATATATATATATATTAATTACAACGTAATTCTTAGGCTACCCCCCATTCGAAAAAATGTCCCAAAAAAATGTCCCAATTTTATGTATTTTGTTATTGTTATTTAAAAAATGTCACAATTTTATGTAATGAAATATGTAACGAAAAATGTAACGAAAAAATGTCTTAATTTTATATAACGGAAGGTAAATGTTAGAATAGGATTTTTGTGGTTATGTTATTTTTTGTGTGTGTTAATGCTAATAAGAATTACGTTGTAAATTTTGATCATTTTATACAAAGTATAGAAGAGAAAGAGACAGAAATGAAAGCAGGAGGGGTCAAGGGGCACAGCCCCTTGCGAGGCCAAAGTGGCCGAGTTTATCTTAATATATATATTTCTTCTGTGCGTGTGTATATGACTGAACTCCTCCTAAACGGCTGGACAGATTTTAATGAAATTTTTTGTGTGTGTTCAAGTAGATTCGAGAATGGTTTAGATTCACAATTCGGTCCATTACAAAATGTTTTTACGAATTTATGAAGAAAATTCATTTTTTTTTGCCGTTTTTGGTCCAAAAGGGGGGTTTAAATAATTTTTTAACCGTAATTTTTGAATTTCCATAAAGGGCTCCTGTGTTTTGTTTTATATTTGAAATTTCGCTTTTAAAGAGTTATCTGGTGACGAATTACGAATTTTTTAAGGGTATTCGTTCTGAATTCCATATTATGTATTCTAGAGGTTTTTTTACCGCCCAGGGTAATCGCTCAGTTTAAAGTTGTAAATTGTCACAGATAGAAGTTTAATTGCAATTTATGATCCAATTGCGATAAGTCGAACCGTTTCTGAACTATAACAGAAATAAATATTTTTTGTCGTTCATGAACTATCTTATTGGGATTCCGTCGTTTATAGTGTGTACGGAATCTTAAAAAACGGTATAAATTTACTTTAAGAAATTAGAGATCATTAGAAACGCGTTTTTTCGTGTATAGCCCATCTCATCAGCTAACTGCATAGAGTACACACTTTATTAAAAAGTATATAAATTGAGTGTGTGCTCTGTGTTGTTAGCTGATGATATAGCCCGAAAAAACATGTTTCCAAAGTACATTAAATTTTTAATATAAATTTATACTGATTATTGTTATTAGAGTTAATAATGCCTTGCTGCCGCGTAAATTACATTCATTTCAAAATATTTGTCTTTTTGGTTTTTGCACATTTATTGAACTTAATTCATTTTCAGTATTAATTTTTTCTTAATAAAAAACTGAATTTAATTCAGCTAATAAGTTAACACAAAATTTACTTTCTAAGGCGGTACGAAGTTCGCCGGGTCAGCTAGTATATATACATATATATATATATATATATTTCATTTGAATTAAATTCTTTCTTCTAGTTTCTAGTTTCTTAATTTAAGGTATTTAAAGATGCGGTGTTTCGATCGACTCTATTCATAAATACATTTTTCGCCCCCCTCCCTCCACCCCACCGTTTTTATGTACGCAGATATTGCATCGTCGTAACCTGTCTAAATCACGCTTCATGAGTTTATTAAATTAGACTCTTCAAACAGCGGCACGCTGAATAAATGCCAGCAGTCTATCATCTACAGCGGGGCGAAAATAAGTGTCTGGAGATCCGATTTTAACCACTAGTCAGAATAACGTCACTGAGCACGTATCCGACGATATTTTAAAACTCCGATTTTAGTTAAATGTTTGTATTTCTAATCGCTGGTCGGGGTGAGGCGAGTCTTTGTGTTCAGAAGTCGTTCCAGATCGCAATGTTTATATTTATATAGAACTTAATACATTTACATACAGATTGAAAAATATCTTTACGTACTTTTTGTTTTTCGATAAACCATGTACAAAATTCGTTAGCACTGTTTACTTGTTTTCAAAGTTTTTATCATATCTCGTATTTATTCTCGCGCAATGAAAGCTTGTCGGTGCGCAGTTTAATCGTAGGAATTTAAAATAACTTCGCCATATTTAAATAAAACAGTAAAAACATAATTTTATTTCTTAAAATATACAAAATGATAAACTAGTATGGTTTTTTTTTTGTTTTTTTTTAGACTCAGTAAACAAACACTATTGGTCAAGTCACTATAATATAAAGCAATCGAAACGTTCGATATTCATTTATTTATGCTTATTTTTATTGTTATTCAGATATATATATATCAGTTTTGTATGGAGTAAGTCACCTGTTCGATGTTTATATGAGACATTAGTGTTTCCAATATATTAACGGTAATATATAATTTGATGTGTTCTTTTACATACTCTGTATACTTTTGGTGGTATTAATAAAAGAATATCAGTGCCGGCTAATAAAATCATGAAAACTTAATTCTTCTCTCAATGAAAAGTGCAAATGTTCCCAAAGTAATTCTCTTCCAAGGTTATTTTATATAATAAGCCGAACGCTGAGATATTACAAATTCTTACGTTTTTATTACTTTCACCGTAAAATCCGTTTAATTTATCATTGGAAAAATTTTGATTACCCAGCTGAAAATAGTTTTCTTTTTTTTTTTCCATTATTGACTCAATAATGCAAACGGGAAAGTGTAATTAGAAATGTTTACGCGATCAAAGATCGCAGACAGAAAAGATTCAAGAGCTTTGTTATTTTCTTAATGTAACATTATACATTTTCAAATTAGAAAGTTTAACTTTTATTTTCTTTGGGGGGGGGGGGGCTCGCTCTTATCACTTGAATATATTATACGCTAGGAGATTAAATTTTGAGGCGATAGGAGATGGATAGAACAAAAAGGAATGAAGTAAGGGAATTTTTGATGGAGATAGGAAGGAAAGGATGAGATAAGCACTACTGTAAGGAGCCGGAAAGCCAAGAGCCAAGATTTCCGAATATAAAAAAGGAACATTCGAGTAGAACATTCGGAAGAAAACATGGTTTGTGTGGCATTCAAAAGGAGAATCAGAGTTGCAGGAGGAGACAGAAAATAGAAAGAAATGAAAGTCAGAAGCGGGGAAATAGAACATTTAACTAAAATCAGAGTTTTAAAATATCACAAAATACATATAGTGACGCCGTTAAAGGAGATTCGTTAAAATCAGATCTCCAAACGCTCGCGTATTTTGAATAGACATCGGTCAGTGATATTATCTATGATGTAAATGAAACTATCGCGAAAAAATCAAAAATTACATCGTAACAAAGGTGTCGATAAGAAAAATTAAATTACGATAATTAACATTTAGAATTTACATAAAGGGGTTATATTTACACACGTGTTTCCCAGATTAATAAAATAATATAAGTAATTCACTGACTTGATAATGTAGGAGACATGTCGGTGTAATTATTTTTTAATATACGTTAATTATTTTCTAGCCGAGCGAATTACTTATATTATTTTATTTAAAGTTTCGCCGATGATAATGCCGATGATGGTCTTTTAATATTAATAATAATGACGTAAATGGTGTAAAACAAAAATCATAACAGGAAGGCCGCGCGTGTTGCCGTAGTACGCTGGTGACTGTCACCCTATTGTCGAAATCAGCTTCAAATTTAACTAGAATCAGTTCTTGATCAGTATAACTTGGAAAGACCACGTCCCCTTTTACTTTCACAAAAACACATTTTATTTAACTGCTCCGCTGAAACCTGTCTGGCTTTGATGAGCATCCTACTTAAAGTAAAGTAAAGTGAGTTCCATACCCTTGACAGGGCGTCGGGATTGTGAAGTTAAGGTTCACAATGTACTAAGCCCAACGGCATTAATGAGAGTCGGTATAATTCGAAGCCTCAGAAAGCACCTAAATTCTTCCACAGCATTATACAGATGATCCCCCTCCCTCCCCCCGGATTAAACGTAAAACGAATTTTAATAGATAATAGCGTTTAAAGAATAAACCGATAGTTTTTTGTTTTTTTTTTTTTCTTTTGAAACCAATTTGCAGTTTCACTGAACTGTAGGAATTGTAGAACGCATTTTTATCCGTTCCCATGTAAATGTATAACCTAAAAAAAAAAAAAAAAAAAAAATCAGTAAATTCTGCCCAGAGGCCGCAATTTATCATCCGTTTGAATTTTCTTTCAATTAAATACTTATTAAGGCTACGCAGCTTCGTAACGAAAGAAGGAAAAAAAAAGAGAAAATGACTGAAAAAAACGGAAATAGAATGTAATCACAAGGATAACTGTTATATAATCTCATCAAGTTACATTCGCTATTTGTGGAGATTGATTACTTACAATGTTATTGATTTATTTGCGGTTCTCATTACTCGAAAGTAATGAACGATCTCGGTTTTGCATGTTTAGAATCAAAAACGCCCTAATCGTAAAACATTCGAGTGTTTTTTATCGGAAGCGTGATGGTGTTTCGCCGCAGCACTTTCTCCATTAGATTCCGGGCGCACTACATAAATTACAGACTCCCTTTGTAATTTCGAATTTTTCTATTAAAAATCCGTTTTCACTAAAAGCGTTCCGTTCTCGCTGTAATTCTCGCGGGGAATTTGTTACGTCCCGTGGGATCTCTTCAACATTTTCGGTTAAGTCTCTGACGACCGTATCTTTTACGTGCTTCATCATGCTGCCTCAGACTTCCTTTGTCGGCAATCGAATTGCTTCTTTGAGTTTCGCACTGAAGAGGGGAATTAAACCGATTCATCCGGTATATCGCGTTTTTAAGAATAATTACAATTCCGACTAAACAGTTGTCTCGCAAATTGTCTCTCCCTCCCCCACCACAACCCCCATTAGAACGTTCTGCCTCTATTCCAGGTTTACTACCTTTACGCGAAAAGCCTTTCAGTTTTCCGAATTTGTAAATCATCTTCACATGTCCTTTCGCAGCTGAGAACTATGCACGTAAACCCCCATTTAAGTAAAAGATTAAATAAATTCTCACCTTCCGGCGATTTTATTACGGATAATACATATCGAACTGAAAAGAGTACATGTTTCAATACTGTTTTGTTTTTTCTTTTTTCAACATAAAAATTAGTGTTTCAAAAAGAACGAAAAAAACTCCGTAAAAATATATTTGTTTATTTTTCGGATACTATTCTTCAAACCGAATGACTTGTATAATTACGCGTTTCTAAATGGGCTGCGTTTAAGGTTTAACATCTGAACACTCTCTGTAGACATTGGTCGAATGAAAGGCAACACCCCGAGACTTTACTGGAAGAACAAAATCGTAAGAAGAACACTATTACTGGAGTTTTTTGGTTTTTCGGCTAGCGAATTTTCACGCTATTAAAGCGGACAACGATTAAATTAATTTTTCATTCGTGATGAAGAACTTTGTTCGAGTACATTATTTATAAGTGTTACACACTCGTTTTTAATTAAAATGTTAGTCTATTATTTGTTTTCTTCTTGGGCGGAAGGGGGCTACATATAAAATTACTTACGCGGTACCAGCATTGATGAGGAAATGGACTTGACCGTTCGGGGGAAACGTCGATGTTCGGTACATTTAAGGTAAACGAAATTAATAAGTCGATATTTTATACGTGACTGGAAAGATATAGGTGTTAAAAAATTTCGCAGTTTGAATGATACTGATGAGATAAACTAATGAAAGGGTACATTTATAGTCTGCCCAATGTGCACATAAGCACGCTACTCTTTACTTTTCAAGTGTATCGTTTTCGTGAAATGATTTGGTTTTTCCATTTTATCTATTTATTTATTTATTTATTTATTTATTTATTTATTTATTTATTTATTTATTTACACGTGTGGGATTTCGGGTGAATCTATAAAAAACGAGTTAATAGGTTTACGATCAGATTTAGGTAAGAAAGAAGAAAAGAAGAGGGAAAAGGGTAGGATTTAGATGACAGTAAAGGAAAGGTATTGCAAGTTGTAGAAACTGCGAAGATCAAGAAGCTAAAAAACGTGGACGAAAGACGACGATGGAATAGTAGAAACTGAAAAGAGATGGTGCTTTCGATGGACAGACGCTTCCATTCCTCTAATAGACGAAAATATGTGCGATTGCAGTGATGAAACAATTATTACCTCAGCTGATTGCTCACTTTGTACAACTTCTTACACTTACCCCCCTCGGGTAATTATACACCCTTCCGTCTCTTTCTAATAAATACCGCTTTATTAATACAAAAGCTATAAAAGTCTCCTTGTAACTGGACACATTTTGACCAACGATTCTCCGAATACCCTTCGTAAAATGCGAATTGTAAAGTTAATAATAACTGATATATAATAAACAATTATAGCGAGCAATATAAGAACAAAATAAATTTCTTACTTGGTAAAGTTTTCGGGCATTATCAGCTAAAACACAATTCACACTATATGTGATCAGAGACAAGTTCTAAATATCGCACTATTATAATGAATTGTGTTTTAGCTGGTAATGCCCGAAAACTTTACCAAGTAAGAAATTTATTTTGTTCTTATATTGCTCGCTATAATTGTTTATTATATATCAGTTATTATTATTGACTTTTTATATTTCTATATTTAACAAACAGAATGGAAAAAGATTCTTTATTAAATACGAACTGTCCAACTACTCCGCAAAATACATGTTTTTTGTCCCCCTGTTTTCACACTTTATCGTTAGAAGTAAATTTAGCCAATTTTTCAAGTTCGGAAATAAGTAATAATCACTGGAGATATGCACTCCGAAGCGTAGGTCATGTAGTTTTGCAGCAACAATCGCGAACGTTATCCCGATAAAAGAGAACCGTTTTGATCAGATGAGGACGTTTGTGTTTTTATCCTTCAGTTGCTCCATTTTTGGAGCATAATATACCAACCAAAAGTTCGTTCTAAGTAACCTAATGGGAATCAAAATAAGAAAAAAAAAAAATCAAAAAAAATCGCAGCCATATGAAATTTGCTTTCTTTGGCGCACTTTAATCTGTTCACAGTTTGGGCTGCTGCTTCATCTGTTACATGTGATGGTGAATCTATCGTCCGCAAAACCCAAATTGCGTTTGAATAAGTCTTAAAGATTCCTGAAACTCATCGACCATTAATCGAGCAAAAATCTTTTTCACGCTCTAAGAATACGGTGTAAAATGTGGTCGGCGCGATCTATTCAGCAAGACTTCCATGTAACACAGCATTGTATTTTTGACAAATAGAGTAGCGGATTTTGGCCTTCTTCGCCTTGTATCGTCCACGTTAAAATTCTACAGTTCACTTTTTTGCTATCCAAAAAAAAGTAGAATTCAGCTCTTTTTGTATGGTCATTTAAGACGCTTATAACAAAATTTTTACAATAGCTCGAACTTCGACTTTATCCATATTTTTGTAATGTTTACTCGACCCACCGCAAACAAGCAACTGAACGTAGACGTCTGAGAATTTGTGCAGTACGCCACTTAAAGGACAGTACAAAAAACAAAATATTGCAGCCGTATTTCATTCACACGCCATCGACTCCCGAGAACTATTCGAATGGCTCTCGTAATACTCACGATCAGTAGGATGCCCAGTTTTTTTTTTTTTTTTTTTTTTTTTGTGCGAGCGTGCATTTACTTTGAAAGGGGTCATTTATTTTGCCCCTATTTTATTACGCCTTAGACGTCGCATACACACATACGTGCGAATATTAAATCACCCATTCCGTAATTTTTTTTTCTTCGCAACATATTCGAGTAATTGTATGGGCGTCCCTCTTGCTTAACACACTCTAGTTTTATACTCTCTGTTGGCGCGGTAAATTAACAAACCGAATTATTTTACTGTAAATTAAAATTCCAGTTGAACTCGACAAAATGGACTCTTAATGTGTGACGAAAAGAATTCGTCTGCGACGTGTCGAAAGTGGCCGCTGATTGACGAACACTCTCCTTTCGTTTACATATCACTCCGAATATTGCTAAAATAAAGAAGTTTACACGTGCTTGATGTGGAAAATCGGGTTTTTTTTAAGCCCCCCTTTGGGCATTCACCCAGAACTACACGAGGAAAAAGAATCAGTTAGAGATGTAAAGTCGGTGTCAAATATTGATAAGATAAAGGAACTGAGGATAGGAACAACCGAGATCGACGGAAACGATAAGGTATACGAATCGTAATAAAGATTAGAAAGTTCAATAACAGATTGGAGTACGAAGAAATGCGTTCGTTCACGAGGAATGGACATTCAAAGAAGATATGGTCAGGATCACAGACGACTTCGTCGTCAGGATGAAGAGCGCTTGGTCTAGTGCGCTTTTGGCACGTGTGTTATGCGTACAGAACAACAGGGACTATTCGGGAAAAAACAGAGGTCAGCAAAAGCTTCATATGTAGAGAATGTAATCAGAATATTTCAAAAAAAAAAAAAAAAAAAAATGTAACCTCTCAAACTATCGGAATATTGGTAAATTTTTGATGAAAAATAAAGAGGTCTACAACAGCAGATTGTTTGGAAACAGAAAGAAAAAGCGCGTAAAAGTGTTTTTGTTGAAAAAAGCAGCGGCGCAGTTCAAAAAACGACGAAAGCCATCCGTGTGACACCGTTGGAGCGACAAGTATAATTCGGAATTAAATTGTTTCATAATTAAATACTAAGAAGAATTATCGCCAATTCCTGACAGTGTCTATTCAACCGTTCTCATTGGTTGGATAATTCTAAACGTTTACGACCTGTTTTTAATTTGAAATATTTCAACTGTCGGAAAAAAGTATATCGCAGTAAAGTTATAATTATCATAAATAGCCGGCAATAATTAAAAATAGCAATTAATGGTAGAATTTATTCCGCGAATTATACGCTATAAACTATATGAACAATATTTTATAAACACTTTCTGTGAAATAATTAAATAATATATTTACACTTTATTGCACTTGGAAAACGTTCATGATGGAAATATATATTGAAGCTCTTCAAAATGCATCAGTGTGTAATAAATTAAATGTAATATTATTAGTAATTTCATAGAAAGCGTGTTTATATTTTTTTCATATTGTTTATTTAATAATTTCCTATTAATTCATCGACCAATTACTGTTGGATTTTTCGAACTAAAATTATAACGAAAAACTTTTTTTCCTATACACAAGGTTCGAGAAGATATTTAAATTATAAGAATTCCCTCAAATTTCGCAAGCAATGTCCCCCCCCCCCCCCTATATAATTTGGGTCGTATAAATTCAAAATGATAAATGCATGTTTTTTGCTAACTTCCTGGGGTGGGGGGGGGGAACTTTGTTCACTCGAGTCCACCAAGGTGTGTTATATATCTGATGTAAAATCGGCTACACCGGAAAAAAGTCAGATCCGGGGAAAAATAGATTCGAAGGAAAAAAAGGAAAAGCTCTTAATTCAGCAGATCCGTGATATTTCACAATCCGTGATATGTGCAGCTTTTACATCAAGGACCCGTCGTGCGATACTTTAAACGCGCTTTGAAACTGAAAAAATCACATCGAATACGTTAAATAGAGAATGCACGTATTTAGAATTAATTAGAGGAATGCGAAACCGCATGAGTTTTATTTTATTTTTCAAAGAAAATCGCAATTTTTATCGTCTTAATTGTTAAGGCGAGATCTCCAGCAGCCGGAGCCTGTACGAGAATTTTCGATTGTGAATTCTAACGGTGATTTGAACTTTGGCACAAAATGCAAACGTGCATTGTGCGACCGTTGAAATGAAAAGACTAAAATATTCACTCGCACGCGAAGTGACGAGGAAAAAAACCATTTAAAAACGAATGATAAAGAAAAGAAAAAAGCAACAGATTTTATTACCTCGAATGTGCGGACAACAATGACGACACCAGCGAGTGTGTAGAGTTTAAGCGTAATTATTTTCCGAGTTAACAAACTAGATTTTATTACATTGTTTAGAACCAGTTTTAAACTCGTTTCCGTAAAACCGCAAATATTCCACATCTCAGATGTTGCCCTAGATTTTTCCGAATTACAATCGGAGAATTCGGACACGACGCGCCGTTATCGGAGTGGCAAATCAAGTAAGAAGGTTTTTCCGATCGGCACGCACTAATACGTAACAGCTGATAATAACGGTGGTTAGAGATTTAAAATTTGTTTGATAGTTTTTCTAATACTTTTTTTTTTTTTTTTTTTTTTTGGGGGCGCTTTTAATTGCCAGGATTATTTAGATTAGGGAGTAAAGGTGGGTTTTTTTGAGAAAGGTGATCAATGAATTTAGTTGTTCTGGGTCATCAGATATTGACTGAGGGGTTATTTTATGTTGCAATCGTTGGGCAGAGAAGGAAGGACAGGAGAAAAGAAGGTGTTTTTATTGTCATCATATCTGAGGAGCAGTAGGTACAAGTGGGATTTTGTCGAATTCCTTGATATAGGTGACTGTGGGTAATTTTGGTGTGACCAATACGAATTCTAGTAATAATAATTTCGTCGGTCCTATTGAGGCTTGATAAGTGTTGACAATTGATTTTTTGAAAGTATGAAGTTTGTTGGTGTGTTGTTGAGACCATTCTAATTGCCATTTGTTTTCAGTTTGTACACATATATATATATATCTATATATATATATATATATATGACTGGAGGTCTTGTGGTATAAAGGGAAGGAGAGGAGAAGAACGATGTGCGGTTTTTGCAAGATTATCAACATTTTCGTTACCGGAGATGCGGCATGTGACTCGGGATATACATGAAGCTGATTTTTATTTGTGATTGGAATAAGATGTTGTATAAGTTGAGTATTTTCTGAATAAGAGGATTGTTTTTAGAAGTGTTTTGGAAAGAAACTAAGGAACTTAAGCAATCGGTGATAATTAAAAATTTGCCAGACTGATAAGTTTCGCTGATATGACGATAATAGAAAAATATCTATATTAAAGGGCGGGCGTCGAATAACCCCCGATATTAACGAGTATCATCGGTTATAACAGAGTTTCTACCATCTTTGAGGTTTAAATAGTTGTACAAAAATTACATATACACTACGTTCGCCCCTCAGTCGAAATTAGCCCATAAAAATTTCCAATACGACGATGTACTACTGTTGCGTTAATCTAGTATGGCGAGATATTTACTACTATTACAAATTAAAAAAGTACACGAAAACTCGATCAATCCTACGAAACACAAATCAACCCATTATTCCATAAATTAAATAAAACCGAGGAATTTCGACATGAAAAGCAACGAAATAATTAACTGCAATCAGTAGGGTTCTGAAAAAATTTAATTAAACTATAAGCGTATGCAAAAAAGCATCTACCTAATATGTCATTAAACAGAAACAAATTTTTGCAAAATCATTTAAAAAACAAATGGCGAAGATACGAAGCACAACATTTTACATAGCCAGCAAAATTTAAATAATGAAAAACAAAACTTACGAAAAATCTAAACGACTAAACAGAAAAAGAAAAAAAAGCAAATACATTCTACACTACTCCTGCTCTACGTAAGGACGTGATCGCATCATATTCCTTTTACCGTTTCCTTCCATTTATTTCGATCCATTGCTACGTGGAATGCTTCTGACAACTTGTACCACCCAATTAGTGTATTTACCGTTCAGAAAAAATTTCATTCAAATTGGTCAACAAGCGGAAGAGACGTTTAACCATTTACAATATAGAAAATGTTTTATTCAATTTTGTTTCTATCGAGTTATTTTACCATTTTATTTTCGATTGAGTCACATTCGTCATCTATTACACTACGGGAATAATGTATTCGTATGAATTTTAAACGTAGATTCGCCCTTTCTTTTGGATTTAGGAAAAGAATAAAAAATAAATAAAAAAAATTAGGTTAATATATTAATTAGCAGATGCAACCGAAATGCTTAACATGTTTATATATGGATATTTCCCCGAATGTTTCGCTATCGCTGGCCATCCACTTGACACTATCGTTTAAAAATCATTTTACATAATTCACGGAACTACTGGCTTGCAAGAATAGAGCAAATTGTACCGATATTTTTATAAGTCACCGGAATGTTTACATTCCTGTACACACTAAGAAGCATTGCTTTCTTCCTCTGTTGTGTCTATCTCCAGCGCATAAAAATTCATTTGTAAACAAAATTTTATTACGTGTTCACACAGCAGATTGCGTGTACTCCCGCGCCACAGGTTGCTAACATACGCGTGTGTTCAAGTAAAAAATAAAAACAATGAAAATAAGCGACAGAATATTTAAAGTATTTCAAGCGCGCGTCATAATTAAACTATAAAGCGGCCACTCTTAAGTAGTTCCTTTAATAATTCCTTTTTTCTTTTATATACATATACATATACATATACATATACATATATATATATATATATATATGTATAAAATGGTTAAAATTTACAACGTAATTCTAAATCGGTCCATATGAATATAATAACATAATTACAAAAATCCAATAAAATATAACAAACGTTACATAAAATTAGGACATTTTTCGTTACATAAAAATGTCCCAATTTTATGTAACGTTTGTTATATTTTATAGGATTTTTGTTATTGTTATTTAAAAAATGTCACAATTTTATGTAACGAAATATGTAGCGAAAAATGTAACGAAATAATGTCTTAATTTTATATAATGAAAGTTAAATGTTAGGATAGGATTTTTGTGATTATGTTATTTTTTTTGTATTGATACTAATAAGAATTACGTTGTAAATTTTGATCATTTTATACAAAGTATAGAAGAGAAAGATACAGAAATGGAAGCAAGAGGGGTCAAGGGGCATAGCCGCTTGCGAGGCCAAAATGTCCGAGTGATATATATATATATATATATATATAAAATATTTAATACTAATAGGCAATCTTCAATTGCCTTCAAATATTAATTGAATAATCAAACGAGCAACCGTAAAGGAGCATTAAAGTGCGTTTTAACGAAGTTACTTGGATATTAAAATATTTTCGATTAAAAATTATTTAAAAATACTTCGAGTTGAAGCAAAAAAATGAGAAAGTCGACTTCTGTAATATACATATATACTTTTTTTTCTCACAATTTGAACTTCTCGGATCATTTACGCATAGCGTGGAGGACACGTGCACTAGACTGAACATACGTACACCTTTCGCTGGATCGAAACCTTTATACGAATGCGGTACACATATGTATTACGCTGGTTTTTTTTTTGGATTCATTTAACACTATGCACGCAGTTTTGAAAGGAATGTTTCACGGCTGAGGAGATCATTTTGTAAAATGCGTTGCTCACGTAAAAGTGTTACTCGCAACGACGTCATCATCATCGCGATGATCGTGTGATGAATAGTTTCAGTTCGTGTTTGGGGATTTTATTTAAATTTTTAAATTCATATATTTACACCATAATACAGAGAACATTTTGTTCATATTACGTAATTCATCTCTATACAGAAGGAATTTAATAAATGTGTGCAGTCATGTACATTTTCGCATTACCACAAGCTGTTTGAATCTCAGTGTAAATTAAGTGTGTTTTCAAATAAAACTGATTTTTTAATGCGTTATGTATTTTACTTGTACATCAATGAGACAGATACATTCTAAAATTATTTATTATATTTATTATTTTATTTATTAGAATTAGAAACAAAATAAAAAAGAGAGAAAAAAAAATCGATAAAAAATGAAGTTACATAGATAACTTTTTCTGTAATAGAGAATGACGTGCGTGAAAAAAGAAGAAAATAAACAAAAACATGTTAGATTTGGCGATGGAGGATTTACGAAAGTTCTCTGGAATTTATTATGCGCTTTAAGAAACATCTAAAGAAGCAAGAATTTAAATTAAATAAAAAGCAGCTGCTGAACATTTGGGAAATTAAACTCCTAGTGGAAGTCTGGAGAACAGAGAAGAGGAATGTAAATGTGCGTTTAATACAGCACCCGCTTCATAAGAAACATGATAAGTGTTAACAATTACTACAGAGGAATATCTCTATTATCGTGAGTACATAAAATCCTTGCAAGGATGCTATTGAATCGAATAGAAAGTAAAATAGAAAAATAACTAGGAAAATACCGAGCAGGCTTCTTCGTATGGGATAAATCTCCGAAGCTTTTGAAATAAAAAAGGATGGCAAGGAAATGGACTGTCCCCAATCCTATTCAATTGTCTTAGATGAAATTATAGGAGGGTGGGAAAAATTACCGGAAACAGAAAATACAAGTAAACAAATACCCCTGGGATACGAGGAGAAGGAAAATTTAGCCATTAATTGTTTAGCTTTTGCAGATGACTTGGCAATTTTCACACAGGATGTCAGCGGTAAAGCAGATCAACCTTCTAAAAGAAGTAACAGAAAAAACTGGTTTTCCTTCGAGTAAACGGAATATATGACCAAACATGAGAACCTCATTCCGTGATATATGTGAATAAAATATGGAAAAACCAAAAAAAGTTAAGATACTTAAGTGAGGTTATTCAGCAAAATGGATTGTTTGGGGAAGCAGTGAAAATAAGGGAAAGGAAAAAGGCTTTCCAATTAACACGAAATATATACAAAAAAAAAAAAGAAAAAAAGATCAATGTCGATAAATTCCAAGATAAGACATTACAACACAGTCATGGAGTGTCTCTATATGTAGCTAAGTTTTTTTTTTTTTTCCCCCATCACAACTGACCAGTTTTAGTGGTCATTTAGCGATTAATTTATTGCGATAAAGAATGTTTTGTCGAGGGGTAGTACTCAGCAGTACTCCCTCTGAATTTTATAATGGCTGGACAAGGTCTAGAGGCTTATTTCGCCACAGTCTACGTATTTCACCGGAGTTATCCGGCAAATTGTTAGCAAGTGGGTTTATATGGATGTTAAGTCGGGCAACATGTTTATTTGCTTGTTTTTTGATTTCATCCTCCACAGACATGATATTCAAGTCATTATGGAGGGTATAATTTGAGACGTACCAGGGGGCTGCAGTAATGGTTCTCAGTACCCTATTTTGATATCGTTGTATTTTCTGTAAGTTCGATGTTTTTTTTGCAGCCCCACAGCTGTATACCGTACAGCCAGATCGGTTTTAGAGCTATGTTATATAATAGAGTTTTATTGTCTAACGATAAGCCCGATGTCTTAGCTAACAGCCACGACATGGTTCTAGTTTTAAACCTCAAATGCTCCATTTTTTTTTGAATGTGAGTACCCCAGGTCAGCCTAGCGTCCAAGTACATGCCTAAATATTTTACGTTATTGGCATGTGGTGTTACGACGTTATTTATTTTGATTGGCAGGTGTAGCTAAGTACTTAGAGCTAAATGATATAGGAAAGATTATGAAATATTGAAAAAAAAGGAAAGGGAGATCGTAAAAAAAATTCTGGGCCCTCAAAAAATTTAGGAACAGGTCAAATAAAGAGATCTATAGGAAGGTAGAAAAAGTATCCGACGACGTGATGAGGAAAAGAATGCGCATATCCAGAGAATGGACGATACCCGGTTAACTAAAAGAATCTTTTAACATTTTGATAGATGGAAGTCCAGGCCGAAGTGATTCTCGAATACGAAAAAAGGATCTTAATGAAGGTATCAACTATTGAGAACAGAACAGAATTTAGGAATAAAATGAATTCGACGGCTTTAAAAAAATCAAAAGTAAGAGAACAGGGTAGATACGGACAGAGGATAGGAAGAAACGGCACAGTGAAATAATGAAGAAATACTGGAAAGAATGAAAAAGGGAAAGTTTCTTGTTGTCACGTGGTCCGTAAATGGCCAAATTCAAAGGGAAGAAGAAGAAGAAGAAGAAGGTGTAATGACGGAACTGTTATAAAGAGATAACCATTGTTCCGTTTAAACTAATTAATATATGTACGTGTTTTTGACGTTATTTTATGTGTAATGATCATCTGCCGGATGCAGTTTTTAATGTGACGGAAATATAAATGACGTTACACGTATTTCACAGATTACGCGACTAGTAGGGTATTTAGCTTTATGATGATATAAATTTTGAATAGCATACGTAAACGAATTTTCCTGTATCTTTAATGACGTTTTGAATGTAATTAAACCCTATTAAAACAGATATGCACATTAAATAATAATCTACGCAAGACATGTAGCGCTACAAATAGCTAATTGCAGATATTATACAAGACAAAAGAGAAGAAAAAAGAAGCGGAAAGAGATCGTGTCTGACCAGCACACCTAATATACCTGGAATAGAGTTGATCGTTGGCAAGGTAAACGTATGAAAAATAAAAATTAATTTAAAGTTACGATAGGGCGTGAAACACGTGACATACATACGCAATTAGACAACGTCTCTACGGGGAACTTCTTATTCGTCTAAATCGTGTGCGATTTTTCGATGAAGTCATCATGTACTCCGCACTGGCCGTAAGAACGAGATTTCTAGATCACGAGCTATAAGCAGATACTTTTCATCGACCGTTTCGAAAATCTTGATTAAAAAAGGTATCATTTCGTAACCGCTGTCCAACGATGGATCGAAATGACTTGTTGTACGTCACTTGTACACTGTCTTCCCGTCGGTCGATTTTATGCATTTTATGCAGCACCATGGGCAGGTTCCGATGGGGTCTAATTACAGCTGCCTGTTGCCCCCCAGCGCAGACAGTACGAGTTTTTTTGAACGGCGTTTTATTTCTTTTCTTGCCCCTAAATGTGATGCTACATTCCACCAACAATCTTAGGGAACACAAGCGCGCAATCTCGTAGCCATTTCACACAACAAAACAGAGTTCAGGTAGAGAAATCGTCGCGTATTGATTTGACTACGCGCGCCGTTAAGAGCTTGATTTTCGGCTTCCGATGCGATCGGTAACATCTTTTTCCGAGTTTTAACACTTCTGATAATGCTCTTTTTTTTTTCTTTTTTTTTTTTTTTTTAGTTTAAAAAAACTAATTCAATATGTGCCGCGTAATTCCAACTCTTGGCCCCCCTACTTTCATTAGTGTCGTTGGGTTTAGTACATTGCGAACCTTAACTTCACAATCTAAGATACCTTATCAAGGATAAGTTTACTTTACTTTATTAAATCAGTATAACTTAATCGAAATGTTCACTTTCTCCCTTTGACCGTAATTCCATTAGATTCCCTCATTATAATACATTAGATGTTCCTTTGCTTTTAACTTCTCCCTCGCTTTTAATTCTCAGTTTTTAACAATTCACTAAATCCTCCAACGCATCGATATTCTATTATTTTTCACTACACTTTAAATGTCACAACTTTCCTATTGCAAAAGAAAGCTCTCCTCATCACATAGTGGGAGGCATATTTATAAAATTCAACCGGAAATCAAATCTGCTTCGATTGAACGTTATTAATCGCGTCAGCCGCTGTGTTTCATTGAAACAGTCCCGAGAAGATAATATGTGAATATGTTCGTTTTTAAACTGATCTGTCAGAAAGCTTTTTTATAATTTATCATTATTAAAAATGGCTTTTACGATTATAGTCACGTGGCTAAGCATGGTCAGTACAGCACTATTGGTACGTTTTACATTTTTCTTCAGCGCACAATATCGTCAAAAACATATCTTGTCAATAATAAATAGTTATCGAGAGCGATGCATTTTAATTGCTCAATTGCGGGATTCGTTAACCATTATTGATCCGAATGCGTTTTATTGGAAGCGTTTACTTGACCACCCGGGTACCATTTCTGTCCTATAAAACTAATTTATATTTGTATTATGGAATTATGAAAAGTTTAAGTTTAGGCGTTTCTCGAAAAAATTAACCGCGTAAGTTTTTGCTCGATATTTCGAATTTTCAAGAGCTATGCAATTTTTCAATGTCCTCGTACGATTATTTGCGCCTAAAGTCACTAGCTCAATTGCTTGCCTTTCCGCTAACTTCCCAACTATATTGTAAAATAATTCGAAAATAAATTAAAAAAGAAAAACAAACGTTTGCTTCATTTTTTTTTCCTTTGATTCTAAACATTTCTATGACACATGTTTATAAATTTGTGAATTTCAAAATCCTGAAAAATTTCGATTTTATGAAAGAGAAAAAAAGACAATTTATTTTATTCGCAAATACTACCGAATAAACATAACGCGAAGTTACACTTAAACGATTTTTACGGTTCCGTACACGTATAATTATTACTTTTTAGGAAGAAATAAAAACGGCTTAGCAAATCGTATAAGAATCGACTCTGATGATTTCACATAAAAATCTTTCGGAAATCAGTTTGTTTAAATCATTCTTCGAAAGCTAATTAAAAAAAAAAAAAAAAAAAACCTTTGACACGAAAAATGATGGGAAGTTTTCGTGTTTGCATGTATAAAAACGATTAGGGGGGGGGGGGGGGGACTATATTTCATCTGATTGTTTAAAAAATAACTGGAAACAACGGTAAAGAAATTATTCGAAAATTTCTGTTAAAATTTTGTAGAATAAAAGTTATCGATTTTGTATCGGTCGATATTCTATTACACTGTATAGCGCAAAAAAATTAATTACTCGAAAATTTCAGTTACAGTTTAGGGAGAGTATTATTTCATTAAATTAGTATGACGCAAAAAGAAATTAATCAGAATTCGTAAATTACATGCAAAGAGTTATCGATTTTATTGATCAACGTAACGAAAAACGAGTTATTTAAATATTTCTAAGAAAATTTATGCAGCGATTAAAGTGTATATCGATTTTACTGAACTGCAGCATACTCTCTGCTTTGAGATGGGGTGCTTTCTAGTCCGAATATAGGAGAAATTTGGAAATGAATGAATTATAAAACGAAAGAGAGAGAAAAAGGAATATTTGTTCATGAGAGGCTCGATTTCAAATTGAATCATTTTCCTCCAAAGCAGTTATAGGCGAGGGGCATCAACCATAATTAATAACAAAATCTTAAATTTATTAAAAAATTCCAAAACACATTGTTTATTTCATTACAGGAATTAATGAAATAATAAAAAGTGTTGAAAATGTAACATGTTGTTTTTGTTATTTTAAAAGTTATTTAAATTTGGTCATTGTTTAATTTTACATTTTCACTGGGAAAAAATTTAAACTTAGAAAGTAATATGATCATTTTTGTAAACAATGCTGTTAATAATTCTGTGATAAGCCTCAAATTCCATTCTCTGGTCAATTCAAGGCAGCGCGGTATAGCCTAGTGATTAAGGTACACTTGGCTGCCAAATCAAGGTACACTTGGCTGCCAAATCAAGGTACACTTGGCTGCCAAATCAAGGTACACTTGGCTGCCAAATCGAGGTACACTTGGCTGCCAAATCGAAGTACACTTGGCTGCCAAAACAAGGTCGCGAGACTTGTCCCGTTCTAGGTCCAAGTCGCTCCCAGGTATAATCTGAAATTGAATTGGGTACCAGAGAAGTCTGGGAAAGTAAAGACGGCCGGGATAAAAGAACTGGCCTCAGCATTCTCATTAGATCCGATAGGCTCAGTACATTTCGAATCTTAACTTCACAACAAATATCTTATCAAGGCTATATTTGGAGGACTTGCTTTTTTTTTTTTTTTAGTCAATTCAAAGATTTCTGCGCTTAAATTATAAAAATTTTATTAAAATTCGTGTTTAATTTATACACGCTTTGCGCAGTTAAAACAATCCAAACATTTTATTATTGTTTAAGAAAGATTAGTTATAAAAAATTTAAATAAATAAATAAATAATAATAAACGAATCTGCAACGCGTATGAAGAAACGTGTGAGCAATAATCGAATGTTAATTTAAAAGAAGGTTCGTGTGACAGACTAATGACATCACTAATGTATATGTATAGAAGGAAATGGATCAGAAATTGAGCTACCGTTACTTGTTCGTTCCGAAAAGGTTTACCGCGAAAAAAGACGAATTTTAATTGTCACCGCGGTAAGTTGACAGCTGACTCTAAAAACGGAATAGAAGAAAATTTCCATTATCAAATTAAACTCGATTTTGTGAGAAGTGAAATAAGGGTGTTTTTAATTTCCAAAAGGCTCTGATAGAAGTCACTTTAACTTGCTTTTAATTATAAAGGTCCGGAATAGATTATTCTATTACAGACGGGAAATCATGGCAGATTTTAGTTATTAATGCGATTTCGAGCCGAATACTTTTTAAACTAACTTCGTACAGACATGAACCGAGCTTCATTTTTCACTCTGACTAACCGTAAATAGAGCGCTGCGAGGAAAACTCGAATTCCCGTAAATCTCTTCTCGGAGGTTAACGAACTTTAGCAACTGTTAAATTTTCTGCGCCGCCGAAAATATAATGGAAATGATTAGCAAAAGCTAAGAGTTTAGAAGAAATTATTCGTCGCTTTCTTCGGGAAAACTTTCGCATTCGTTAAAGGCGTACTACTTAATTCCTGTCATTTAAAACACTTTGGTTACTTTCCTTTACAAAATCGTATGGCGAAAAAATTTCTCAAGTTTTTCTTTCAACGAATCCTATCGATGACACGTTCACGGCGAGAATCTAAAAGTAAAAAAGAACTAAACAACTGATCTCGCTCACTTAAGCACCGGCAGAGTAATGTTGCTCGTTTTTGTTTTACTTCAACTGAACGATGTTGCGACCCATCGGCCGCAATGTAATAACTGAGTTTGAACTAGACAAAATTAATATAAGAAAAGTTAAATAAATAATATGGAATGAAAAAATTTCAGAAATAACGTAAAGTTACTTAATATGTACTCTGAAAAGAAATAAAAAATGAACAGTTCGATTTTCGTACGTTCGCGTTCGTCGAAAATAGCTGCTAGAAAACTTCACAATACCACTGAACTAGTTCAAAGTAAAAATTTATATGCGATTGGTTTTGATGTAAGCATTTGTAAACATTCAACAATAACTATGTAAAATACTGAAAACCTTATTAATCCAGACTTCCGAATTAAAGTAATTGACGATTATCTCACAAATAAAATAATTACCAATTTGAAAAAATGTTATTATTAGGCGCGCAATTTAACTTGCTTACGGTTCGGCAACAATCTCTGAAATGTCCTTGTCCATAATCCGAACCCCCTATTACTATAATTACAATACAGAATTTGCTAGTTTTGTTGACATTTTGAGTGCCGTGTGGAATAACGCCGGAATAAAACGTGAAATAATTATTTTTTTTTTTAAATAGATTTTTCAAAGTAGCGACCTCGCAATTTCTATTGAAAAAACTGAAATGATATGAACTAATCTCAGATGTAAATGTACATGTTATAAAAATATGTTACTTTTACTGAGCGGTCTAATAACTTGGGAGGTAATAAGAGATCGTGTTAAGTTTAACAAACCCATGTAAATTACATAATAAATAAAAAGCTAACAATATCTTTTAAATCGAAATTTTAAATTCAACTCATAGTACATAAGTGAAGGGTTAACCACGATAATGGAGTCATGATGTATATAAACATATATACATATAATATATATATATATATATATATGTAAAATTATATTATTTGAGCAATTACATATTAAAAAATGTTAAAGATTCCTGTGTGAATACAATTTTCATAATTTCGAAACTGAGCTCTTAATACAGAACTGTGGCAACGACTTCAGTTGTCAATTGTTAATATTCTGTCGATCTGAATACAGAATGTGTTCATCTAATCATGATAGAAGACTATATAACAATTTAATAAGAAAAATGAGCTCACAATATGAACATAATATTAGAAATGTTTAAAAATATACTAAAGTAATCATGAATATTTGACAAAAAAGGTGAAATAGTCGAAGAATCGGTATAGATTATTCGTTATAAAATATTAACGTAAGATTTAACTTAAAGAAATTATTAGATATAAATTTTTACGTTAGTTGAGCATTATAGCCAGATTCTTGACAGTTTCAGTACAAACCTGGAGTGATTTAAAATTATTCCATCAATCATCTTGAATTTCCTTGAACAGTTGTTGCTAAAGCAACTTATTATTTATTATTTGAGACTGTCTTTTTGTACTAAGGGAAGGAACGTTCGAAATATTACTTAAATATGGTTCCATCAGTGGTGATGCAATAATGATGTGAAGGGTTATACTTTAGTTACATTAATCACGCTATGAGAAAGCGTATTTCTAAATAGTGTATGTCGGACATGTTCATATAACTACGAATACTAGGGCTAAACCAGCTGGTGTCGTGGTAGTATATATAAAAGACGTAAAGAGTAAAAGTAAAGTGAGTCCCATGAACCTCCTTAATAAAAGGTATCATGGATTGTGAAGTTAAGCTTTCCATAATGGTACTAAGCCTAATGGATCATCTCAAGGGATCATTGGAAGCCTGTTCCTTTACCATAGGATCCACCTTTACCTTCCAAGATGGATTTTAGTAGAAATAGAAAATTCGTTTGAGTTTGACAATTTTCCTATGGATACAATAATAATATGCAGTGTCGTCAGTCTTATTATTGTATTTTCGTGTGTACACGGGTTCGGCTGCTAAGCGATCAAAACGATTCTGATACGACCCTATTTTTATCCATTCCTCAATCGAAATACTATTTTCACCACCTGTTTATCTTGTAGCTCAAAAACACCGCATTATAAAAAGTAGGTAATCTCCTAAAAATAACTAAAAACAAAAACAGTGAACAGAGCCACTCTAGAATTTTAAAAAAGTATCACCTATAGGTAATTTCTGAGTTTAGACTTCCGGGATCTTTTGTTGTCTTTTTTGTGTTTCCATGCTGGGGACTAAAAAAAATCGTTTAATCAAGTTTGTTTCAGATACTTTGTCCGGTTTTCGTCCTTCTTTGACCAAATCATATATCGTTTTATTATTATAATATAAATATTATTCTTAAGGGTAATATCCATTATTACTTCCCGCCGCAACGGAAAGGAGGTTATTAAATCGCTTCGTTTGATTTATATTTCGCTTTTGTCGATAAAAAATTATCGCCGGTTGAAATGAAAATCGTACAGAGACAGAACGGAAACTTTACACCTATTTAAAGGTTAACAGCGGATATTATGTCAACAGCTGTTTTCTGTTAATGCCACCAGCGTGATGTTCCATTTCTTCATCGAACGCTAAACGAAATGTCCCCCCCCCCCGTTTAGTGTGTTGAACTTTATTCGAATTTGCATTTCCTTCAACAGCTCGCGCAAAAAGACTTTATCAATTACAGTTTTATTTATAAGCAGATACAAACTCTCTCGCACGATTCTTGATGAATCGATAATTTTGACATGAGACGTCTTGAAAATCGCTCGTGAAACGAAATTGCAAAACGAAATTGTGAAACGAAATCGCGCAACGCAACGACTATTATTTTTCACCGCATATATTTATATATATCTATATATAGTTATATATATCTGTATATATTTATATATATTTATATATATTTATATATATTTATATATATTTATATATATATATATATATATATATATATATATATTTATGTATATTTATTTATATATATAAATACTTAAACCGATATAGGCATTTCACGTTAAACCAACTGCCCTGTGCATCAGCACAGCCGCACCCAAATTTTTAATTTCATTTTGGTTTCGTACAGAAGCACTTTTGAGACTTCTTGTGCCTTGATGCGAATTGTTTTTTCAATTTTTAAAACGCACTCCTCGCATCGGTCTGGTTCAAAATAATATCGACATTATTATCCTACTGCCGTTTTGGCATTTCACTGATGACAGTTTGTATCTTTTGACTGTTTAATTTAAAACGATTCGCCGCTATTTCGGTTTCGTACTTAATTTGACTAAACTGCACGTTAAAGAAAGCGCTAAGAATAAATGAATATGTGGAACTTTCTAATAAAAGTTAAGCAATATGAGAAATTACAAATTATAAACTGCGTAAATGTGGATAAGATGAGGAATAAATAAATAAATATACATATATATATTTGTATATATAATACGCTTATATATAAAATTTAGTGAAGAAAATTAATTAATTTAGAAAAATAAGTACCGTCGGTGAGAATAAGGTATAATTTTTTTTTTTTTAAATTTATTCTATAGAAAGCTAAATAGCTGGGAGAAAACTAAGAGGAAGGACAAGATTAGCAAATAGCAAATATTGTGAATCATAAGCTAATTACCAAATACACGAGCTTAGCGCAGATACGCGCGGCTGTAACAATAGTACACCATTCCTCCTCTTTGAAACTGACTGATGTCAATGATTGTATTTTGTTCCATTTTATAGCTTGGATTGTACATATGAGAATTTTTGTTTGTCTCTTTGAAAAATGATATTCGCGCAGCCGTGATAGGCAACTAGATGAAATTGGGGGGGAGGGGGGGGGCGGTAAAGCAAAATTCTTTATTTCGAAATTTAGCCTTTTTTTTTTTTTTTTAGTGTTTCCTTCATACAACTAAACACAAAATTCACGCTGTCATGTAATAAGAAATTCCTTTTAAATCAGCTGGATACTAGGTTCAGAGAAATAATTTTTCATCGTGAAATAGACGAAAAAGTGAGAGAAATCTTCAACAATATTTTTCAGGTGGTTATTAATTCAAAAAGGTGCCCTGGAAATCGATAATAAGAAAGTGCTAAATGTAGTAAGTGAAGAACGGACAAGAGATGTCAATAATAACATTAAAAAAAAAAAAAAAAAAAACAAACACGGAAGATTGTTGAAGAGTTTTGCGGAATAGAAAAAACGGAATTAAAAGCTCCGAACCCTTGGAAGCGGAGAGAAAGGAATAGATGAGAAAACAGAAAAGGGTCAAAATCCGGTTTGAGTGTAGTATGAAAAGAAGAGCATTGGCTGCGGTTAGAAAATGTGAGCGATGATAAATTAACGAAATCATTACAAATTTTGCGGACTAATGGTATCCGTACTGTCTCAAAAAAAAAAAAAAAAAAAAAAAAATCGTAAAAAATTTAAATGTTTTATAATTTTTGTCTCGATGAATTCGCAGCTGTTCGCGAAAGACAATCTCACTAAGAGGAGAATGCAAGTGCCCCGTTACTGTGCCACGCATTTCTGTCATTGGTGAAGTGACGAGCTGAAGCTTCAGGGCAGTGCAGAAACTTCGATGTAGTGGTGGGTTTTTGTAGATTTTGAAAATTTTTCATCTGTGTAGATGGGCAACGTAAAAAAAAAAAAAAAAACCAAAAAAAACGGTCTACTCTTTTTTAGATGGTGTTATTTTTTAATTTTTCTCAACGCCAAAACCCTGAAGGGGAAATAATGATTGATCGCCGAGGTGCATCGCTCCTAAATTGTTTCAGTTGAATGATTGAGTGCTAAACATATTTTTCCGGGTTTTAATAAGCTGCTTTCAGAAATAGTGACCAGGAATATTTACAATGTTCGGTAATATTTTAACCGCATTAGTTTAAACGCACGTTGTTTCGGCTCTTCCGAGCCAGCCTGTTATTCAACAATTCTTCTTCTCTTCCTTTCTTCGCTAGGCTAGCCCGTCTATGTCTGTTTTTCATAAATTTCGCGAGAGAACCCCGTTCGTTAACGAACTAAAAGATAACGCGTTCTTCCAACGACTTGCCTGGAAATGATGCTGGCAGTAGTAAATACCTATCGTAATAGACGGTACGGTTAATTGTTACGTAACATTTTTTAGAACTGAACGCGATCTTGTCCGTTTTAATCGAAGAACCTCGATTTACGGCAACGACGATCGCCTAGTAATTCTTACTTTCATCGTAAAAACCAACGCCAATCATTTCCAACAAAACTACTCACTTTCTTATTACTGCGGTAAGTAGAAATTTTCTTCTGGCCGGTATGCACTACTTTTACCAGTTGAATAAAAAGAGAGAGAAAAAAATCAATCGATAAATTTGAATTTTAACTGGAAAAATTAGGAACTCACAGATATTTGGAATTTTTAAGAGTAGCGCACCTTCAAATTTTAACTCTAATCTTCAATTAGCACCGATGTTTAAACTTAGACCTACTATGGAAAATTTAATGTCGCCCCCCCCCCCCGCTATTACCGTTTTGAAATATCATTTAAACTATAACATAATACCGCGGTTTAAAGAATCGAGCGTGTTACAACTTAGTTTGCAGACTTTACATACATCACGATTTCATGTCATGTTCAAGTTACTTCTGAAAAATTTACGGGTTATTTTATTTCCTATTATTCACCATCGGAACGTATTATCAGCTGCACTCAGATTTTGAATGTTCTAGGCGACTTTGAAACTCTTCTTTTTTTCCTACAGATTTCTGGGGATGCTTTAAAAATCGACTTCCGGACTACTCAGAATGATGGCAAACATTAGAATAAATAACTCTCTAACCCGCGTTTATTAAACGATATCTACCGGGATAAATAATCCCATGGGTCTCATTTGGGACCTTAGTTGTACTTGAACGGTTTCATTGAGCGCTGTCGGGGTAGCAAGCATTGCATGATAGTGTTGAAAATGATTACTTCCGATCTGATATTCCCGAAATAAAAAATCCTTTTCCGTAAGATGGAATTTCGATATGAAGGCGATTGGAACAACTTGTTCCAAATGAGGCAGGAGATAGGTATTATTAAAAAATAGAAAAACCTCAACGATGTAAAAATACGGGCGGTCCTTCATAATATTCTAATTTCTGTCCCAAATCGTTCTATACTCTTTACTCATATAATAAAAAGCGACTACGCTCACGGGGTGTAAAGAATCGTGGAACGAAATTTTAAGAACCTCTTGTGCATGCGATGGAGTTTTATCTAGCTTATTGCGAAATCACATGTGAAACCCGAAACTTTTTGAAAACTATGAAGCTTCTTGGAGGATTTACTGCTCGATATTTGGTTGATGGGTATTAATATGACCGTGCTAGATCCGTATTCGGGAGTGGGCACGTGCTTTTATGATGGTATAACTTTCACCGTTTTTTATTTGGTCCATATATCTAAATCTCGGTCTGCCTTTGCTCCTTCTTCCGTTTATCTTTCCTTCGATTATTATTGTCATCGATTCTGAATGTCTGATCAGATGTACAATCATTTCATCTCTTCTCCTGTTGATTGCATTCCGGATTTCTCGTTGTTCATTTATCCTGTGCAACACTTCGTCGTTGTTAGTTGTTTTGCTCGTCCAAGGCATCTTTAATATCCGACGCCAACACCACATTTCGAACGCTTGGATCTTATCATTTTCGCTTTTTAAGATTGTCCATGTTTCTGCTCCATATAGTGCCACACTCCAAATGAAGCTTTTTATGAAAAACTTTCTGATATTTATTGTGATATATTTTTTGATACGAGAAAGGGTTTTTTCACGAACGTCTGTTAAATGAAAGTTTCATACGGTCCCCCAATTAGTAGTAGATTTAAAAATAAAAGCTCTCACGCCAATGTATTAAAAGTGTTGATTCAAGGTTTTTTTTCTTTGGTTTCTTCTGCTTATAATGTTACTTCTTTAGAAGAAGCCTCTGGAAAACGGAATTCTGCTCTACATGAAGAACCACCGCATTTTTTAACGAGTCATATCACTGTCGAGGAGGAGGAGGTTTAAAGATACATTTTCCGCTTTGTATGGCCACTTCTTCTTATTCAATATTAAACAATTAAGCATTTTACATGAAAATACTTTAATCTCTATCGTAAATGAGCCAATTCAGAGTACGATTGTTTTTAAGGATTGGTCTTCATTTCAGGTTATTTCCCTATATGATCTAGTAAGGACCCCACTTGTAGGAACATTCTACGGACCTGTCTAGCCTCATGCATCATCAAAGGCACTGAAAATTGTCTTTAGAGAATAGACCGTTAAGTTGTAGTGAGCGAAGTAAAATTTTTTCACCTGGCCGGGGTTTAGGCTCAGTTATGGTACGACTGACTGACTTGTTAAGAATATTTATAGATCCCCCTCATTAACAAGGAATTTTTACTATCTAACTTCACAGATATTGAGAGAGCTTTTGGCAATGTTTCATTGCCTATACGATTTTAATCGGATAATTTATTTGAGTTTTCTGTTTCGAATGTCTCTGAGTTCATATGAAAACTATACAGTTTGTTTATAAACCAAACGCTGCTTTTTCTGAACTCCGTTTCTAAATTAGTTAGTTTCTCTTACAGCAGTTTGTATCAGGGTTCTATATTGAGCCCTGTTCTAACTTATATATATATATATATCATTTAGATTTTTAATTGCGTACCACTGTTTCTTTATACACACATTTGGTTGGATAATTTGAAGTAATGAAGATTTAAATAAAAGTTTAGAAGATACATCAGTTGTCTCGCATGCAATGTGGCCTTTTTTTAGACCTAATTGAAATACACAATCTTCTGACATAAATGGCTTAACTTAATGGACTGATTCTAAACACATCTTTAATGAAGTTCGGTAATTTTAATTGTAGGTGTCGCTATACACTTTTCTTTATGATAGAAAATTTAAATACTTTAATATAAATAAAAACTTGTATTAGTAACCAATAGCAATTTGAAATATATATTTTTTTTTTATTATCCCACCCCCCTTGGGCTCGTCAACCAAGGAACTCTACCCTATTTATGTCAGAAGATTGTGTATTTCAATCAGGTCTAAAAAAAAAGCCACATTGCATGCGAGACAACTGATTATCTTCTAACCCTTTTCATTACTTCAAATTATCTGACCAAATTTGTATATAAAGAGAACACGTGTAAATAGTAGCAATTAGGAGTCACAAGGAATGGAATCTGACTAAGAAGAATCCTATACCAAGGATGGAGAAACAATGACAATCAACGTCGATTATCTTATATGGATGATATGATTGTAGTCTTGTTCAAATTTATCTTTCCCAACGATATTATTATTTGGTGATTTTTTTTTTTTTTTTTCATTCCTCTTTCTTTTCTTTCTTTTCTTCTTTCTATAAAGTAAAAAGTTTGTTTCTGTTCAGAGGGTATATTTATTTTGGTTCTATGAAGTTATCTTATTAATTACATCTTACAGCAGTTAATCAGTTCTGACGAAAATTTAGCGAGGATGCATGATATATGTATATACTAAAAGTCTAAAGTAAATGCCACACCCTTGACAAGGCATCGGCGATTGTGAACTTTCCATAATAGTACTAAGTCTAGTGGATCTAAAGAGAATACCAGGACCAGTTCCTTTCTCACAGGTTCCACCTTTACCATCTTTACTTTTCCAGATTTCTCTCCTATATCTAATTATTTCAAGCTGGGTAAAGTGACTCGGACCCAGAACGAGGCAACTTAGCCACCGAAGGCTATCCCGCTACGCAAGTCATATTAGCGATTACTTGTTCCCGATTAGTTTAGAATTTTCTACTCATTCTTTTTCGGGATTCGTGCATTATATGTTACTATGGCCCCATATCTGTATCGCAAACAAGTATAAATTGTAGTAACATTTCGGCAAGCTCACTGATGATTGATTGAGCTTTGGTTTTTCTTATACATTATCCTGTCTTCTTTTACAAGAATTTCTTAGTGGCCAGATAGTTGAGGCGAAAATAGAATCTTCGATTTCCAATCAAAATCGATAGTGTAAAAAAATTTCTAGAAAATAAGCGGAAAAAAAACTCGGTTTGCTGAACCAAACGAAAATAATTTTCTAATAGTTTAATCAGCTACTACTCTACCTCGCTACTGGAAATGAGAGCAATCTAGACAATATTTCAAACGCTATTCCAGCACTTCCAATTATTTTTGGCTATCCGATTAATAGTGAAAAAATTTCAATTTTCAAATAAAGCACGGGAAAGAAACACGAACACCAGCTGACGAAACTTTTTTCATTGACAGCCGTGAAACTGTGAAGGTCTTTTCAAATTTTTAAGAAAACAAGAAAAAAAACAACCATACATACATATATGCCGATTAGCCACAAAACGAACTTGAAAGTTGTCATTCGACAGGTCTGATGTGTCACACAATTCTATATATAACCGCATGCGAATTATTGAGGAGCATGCAGTTATTAGCAGGCTAAACTTACAATTGTTATTCCATCACTTATCAAAATTAAGTAGGACGCGTCTAGACACCATTTTGTTTACACAGTTAGAGGTGATGAAAAATTTTTTCATATCAACTGATAACTTATTAAAGTTTAAAAGTATACACTGATATTATTACTAATTCGTTATTTAAACTAGCGGGAATTCATACGATTAAAATAGTTCAACACCACTTTCCTCCGGGTGACCATCGACCGTCAAATACTCCTGAAAAAGGTTTGCTGCAATCTACACACAAATTTTCATCATCGGAGGGCACCATTCTCGATACTGTACCCAATCTGGACGTAAATAATCGTCTGGATAACTTTTGCCCGTCGATGGTTCAATTCGTAGACCATCAGAAGGAGATTTGAAAATTCCGCGAGACCGTTTAATACGTTGCAATAATTTTGGGCGGGTAAAGTTTTCTATCTAATGCGAAGGATCGTTTTAAAAATATGTGTTCATGTTCGACAATCAATCGTCGCGGTCCGAAAATCATTGTATCGAAAATATTACGAGACTGGTCGATAAAGTGAGATTTTCACGGCAAGCGTGGAAAAACTATCCTGACCGATCTCATCTGACTAAAGCGAAATTCGTACGCCTCTAACTACCGCGGCGCGGACGTGGGTTTTAGATTGAAACCAACCGCTGGAACACTTTCGAAGTACGAAAGTTTGTTTGGTCGCATAGCGACTTATTAACTCGAGTCTCATTCGGGTAACTTTAAAAGCACCGTCCGCTACCTCTTACTAAGTCTAGACCACTTTTTGTCTTCTCAGCAGTTAGGGCTCTGTCAGTTATTCCGATTTGCGATTTTTTCGAGTTCCGTCAAACGGGCCTTGTGAAAACCGAATTCCAACATTGTGGCATTGTGCGATTTTATGTCGCTAGTGCAGAAACAGTCACCGAGGGCGGACCTAGAGTAGAAATTGTTCAACAGTCTGTTTCGGTACGGGTCGCAGCAGTGTGTGCTCGACCTATTTCCGTTATTATTATTGCACCGAGTCGTAGTAATAAGGCAAAGTTCGAAGGATGCGAAAAGCGTACGCAGCGATGCAATTTAAAAAGAACACTGGCCAATAAAAAGAGATTAGGTCGAGCGGGAGCAGTCGAGTAATTGTAGTAGTTGCTCTTTTGAATGCAACTAGCACCGGATGCAACGGTGATATGAAATCCGATAGTGCAAGCGGCACGAGAATATTAGATTACCAGCTCCTTCATTTCCGCTTTTCTTATCGGCCACCAAACAAGAGAGTTGATAACGGGAGACGTTCCACTTTTTTTTCTTTTTTTTTTTTTTTCTGATAACAGAATACCGGCTTACCGTTGGCAGTAACAATTAAATAACCTGCAAGTTTCCGTCGTAAGTGTAAGAAGAATTTGCGAATGAAATAGACACTAATTCGCTTAAAGCCGGACTAGTTCGCGACAAAGTTTATTCATTCTTAACAGCGTCCCTCTCTTTGTTATTCCTTCCGTTTTCCGCGATTAAATTTGCTCTCGACAGAGCCACATTTTTTTTCCTTAATGATTTACCAAAGTCGAAACGAGACTGGTTGATTCTGCTGGGTTCGCAGCAGTTAGAAACCAGGCCAATTGAATTTTCAGAATAATTTCCAGCCGACCAATCGGATGATTATAATAATACAAGTAAACAGTCTCACTGGACCGCTGCTAAAATATTATCAAAGTACACTATTTTCGTGAAGGGAATATCGTTTATGGACCGCCGCCGCCAGGTTTCATTCTATCCGTTTCAGTGTTCCAGATTAGGTACACTGCCTGAGAGCAACTTGAGTCTCTAACGAGACAATACATAATTTTTTTTTGTAATATATCCTTCATTGTTTTTTTTTTGTTCTATTCTATATAAAATGAGGCCAGTTATTTAACACATTCCACACGAAAAGGTAGATTTATCGTATGATAATATAGCACAGGCTTTTGCACATTAATAACTTCTCAAAATTCTTCTGCCTCCCAAGTTTCTCCTCCTCGCAGCTGTTCGGGGGGATTAATAGCTATCCTTCTTATTCACGAAAGCAATTCTTCAAAAACAATCTATCTATGCTCTCTACCCTCGTCATTCGTGTTATTTATCCCCCCCCGATAAATTTGGATATAAGGAACGTTGCAGTTCATCCGGATTCCGGCTGACAAGGATATCTGTGAATATGACAGAATTCATCAACCAGCGAGACAACCATTTAACCTTTAGATTCATTTCAGTTATATTTTACACATAAATGGATTTTATGGAAAACATCCGACTAGCAGAGTTTAAAAAACTGTATGGACAGTGCGCCGCGCCGGGCCTTAATGATGCTTATTATGCGAAAGTAGGAGATGGTTCCTAATAGCGCCATATTATCCACGCTATCGATTGCTGTAGTAATAACCACGCACCAAACATACTGCAAGAATGTCAAAGTTACACTGTAGCGACCTCCCAGTTACAAACAGTCAAAACTTATACAACCTGTTATAGTTCCCTAAGTCCAGTAAGCTTATAAGTAAATTAATTAATTATATGCACATATGTGTGTAAGTTGTAACTTTTTAAATGGTGCAGAATGTCTTATCTAAATGTTAAGTCGCCAAAACAAAAAAAAAAAAAAACAAAAAAAAAAACAAAAAAAATAACTAGGAATGCTATCACTGGTATCTGCGAGGCTGAAACGGGCGAAAGAACAGCGGATTAGTACAAATATTTCTCTCGAGAAGAACAGTTCGTCGTGGCTCTTTATCGTAGAATAGGTTCATTTAAGAGCAAAAAATACTAGGGCTTTTGTTTTCTTCCTCGCCTGTTTCCGCTGCACTCCTTACATTGTTTATTAGCAAAAATACTTTTTTAATTTTTATAATTAAACCTTTTTCCCATTTCGGTTTTCTCTTTATTTGTAATTGTGTATATACATATAAGATTCTTCGGATGTCAATTCCTAGGGGATTGCAGCTTATAGTTCTTCTATGAGTGTCATGGAGGAGTTCAAACGGTTGCTCTGAAAAAATTTAGCAAAAAGTGATTTTTCGTACTGCTTTTTCGTAACAGGTTTAATCTATTATTTTTGTTTTGTATTAGCCCAAACTACCTTGTCATTAATATATTTAACTACATCGATATACGTATGTTTTGTCCATTTGGCTTCTTTTCCCTTTCCAAATCCGGTGTCCCCGGCTAACAGCACTCACTACAACAGAGGGCACGTGTTTAATTCCTCCCTTCTCTCCAATAAAATTTGTAGACCGATAATTTGGAACCACTATTGACTCGATTGGCTTTGCCCATACAATGACCACAATTAATAGCGCTATACGCGAATCAACGGGGACAGTAAATCGTCAAAATGGCAGCACTGCTTTCGCGATAAACCCAAAAGAGAGCAAAACATATCTGTAGATTAAATAACATACGAGTGCTTGGCGTCCGACCAATGGTTTGATTATTTCGGTTTCAGTCCTAAATTTTGAATTCGCTCATAAATTAGTTCAATGTAACGATCACGACATGTTCGGTTGCTGGCGGCATTCAGCTTGTTTCGGTCACAGCCGTCGATGAGTTATGTACCAACAAATTCACGTAGCCAATCGAGACTAGCAGGAATTACGAGCTCATTAAATACGTTGTTACCGAGATTGTAGGTTGAAAAATAAAAAGAGAGAAATCAAAAGGTTTTCGATTCTATCTAAAGATAACGTACGGGAAAAAAACAAAAAAAAAAAACAAGGGTTATGCGACATGCATCAATTAGAGGAGGTTTTAGAGGATTACTCGAATTTATCATCTTAAAAGCTACTACTATTATTACACGTGTTTTTACGTAGAAATAGACGATGGGGTTAAGTTTATATTATCGATATTGTACTTTGATTGTTACCATATTATGTATTTATGGTAGTTTTAATTAAGGTTATTTTTAAATCTTCGAAATATACCAGTTCAAATGTGATGAGATTAAACGTGCCAATTTTTTTTGCTTTATCTTCTTGGAATTTTTTTGTTCTCCAAAGCGTTCTTATCAAAAAAAAAAAGAAAATTACTTAGTTTTACTCATATTGCGATAATGCATTTG
Source organism: Icerya purchasi (assembly GCA_039619475.1). Lineage (NCBI taxonomy): Eukaryota > Metazoa > Arthropoda > Insecta > Hemiptera > Monophlebidae > Icerya > Icerya purchasi. The sequence continues at coordinate 335,440,915 of CM077116.1, read as the reverse complement.
CGCCGAAACACACAGTCTAGCGTGTAAGAATGCCGGCTCCGAATTAAGCTTCCTCAGAATTCCGAAAACTCGGCGCTTGCGTCGTATAGTACACATAACTCTGTAATCGCGGATAAATAAATATTTATCCGCGATTACGAAAATTCTCGGAAAGCCATTCTATCGAATATTGTAAATAAATTTCTGTTTCTATAAGTATCATTAATTTATTTCAACAAAATCATTTCGTTTTCAAGAGCAATTGGCATTGCCTTTTATTATTTTTATTCATAATCTTTATTTAACTGGCGATGGAATTTTCGCAAAAACCTCACTAAAAAGTCCATTATAGTACACTTGAAAATATTTCATTTATTAGCCCCCCCCCCCCCCCGAATAATCCTACTTTCATCAGTACTTCTGGGTTTGTATATATTGTGAATCTTAACTTTATAGTCCCCGACAGCCTGTCAAGGATATGGAATTAATCATATACATATATTTCTGTTTTGTCTTGTGAACTGGAAACATTTGTACGGCAGTGCGATTTTAACAGACTACCCCCAAACAAATACTGCCTGATCAGTTTAGCTCATTTTAAAAAAAAAGTATAATATTAGGTAAATTGTAAAAAAAGAACATGGCATTAATTGTAATTGTAAATATTCCAATAAGCACGAACCAATTTCAACTAATAATTAAAATGACTTGGTCCCAGTGATAGGAATAACATAGACATTGGTTCATGATGCGCTCGATCTGAATTTCAATTTCGCATGTCAAAAATACGTCATAACGCTTAAGATATTGTCTCTATACAATTAATGGAGACCTAATAAAAAAACAAAAAAGAAAACGTATAAAGTAAACTTTTATTATTTAAACGTGTTACATTAAAAGCATGTAGCGCGGTAGCCCAGTGGTTAAGGTGCTTGGCTATCATATTAGAGATATCACGGGTTTCCAGGGAGAGTTACTTTGTTCCGACTTCCAGGTGTAAATACCCCTAATATGAAATTAAATATTGGCTATACCAGAGAAATTTTGGGAAGTAAAGCTGGATCTCCAATATTCTCTACTAGGCTTAGTGTCATTGTGGAAAGCTTAACTTCACAATCACCGGCGCCCTGTCAAGGTTATGGGACTTACTTTTCTCTGTTATTAAAAACATTAATATCTGTTTGAAAACCGCAGCGCAATTACTTTACCTCCATGTTGCCAGGAAGAATATTAAGTAGACTAAGTTACCGGGTTTCAATTAACAAAAAAATAAAAATCGTCTAATTTCATATTATGAGTAATTAATTACAATTACTTTTTATGAATTGCGGTAAAGTTCTATTTTTAAATATGAACTCTATTAAGCACAGACATATGTTACTCCGTGTGTGCGACTACTACTACTCTAAATATTAATTATGTTTATTGTAAATTTACTTATATAAACCTTCAAAATAGCGGAGGTAAAGAATTAAAGAATTAAAGAATTAAAGAATTAAAGAATTAAAGAATTAAAGAATTAAAGAATTAAAGAATTAAAGAATTAAAGAATTAAAGAATTAAAGAATTAAAGAATTAAAGAATTAAAAAATATTCATTACTGTAAACCACGAATTCTTAAGACAAAAAATAAACATGCGCATTTTACGGAAGGCAATGCCCAAAGTTATTGCGATTAACCCCGTTTTTTTTTTTTTTTGTTTTTTACCGTTATGTTATTTCTATACCCCGAGTTTAACTATTGGCTATTACAGTGTTTCGAAACCGAATACATTTTAAAGATGTTTGCTTATTTTATTTCGCCTAAGAAAATCGACTACAGATGCCCATTATCGTTTTATTTGATAAAAGGATTGCCCGTGATGTTGCAAATTTAGAACAACTCAGAAGTATGTGCAGGACAGACGAGGCGGTGTGGCTGAGAACAAAAAATAGCAGTGACCAAAAGGTGAAGTGCTAGGAAAAAGATATTCGTGGGACGGGGCTGTGTGTCTTAATCGTAAACAACTAATGGCGATGAAATCTGTGAGCGGCACGTCTCCTTACGGCCACCGAGCTTTTGTTATTTGTTTCCTCCGAATCAAGAATGTTCGGCAAGCAGTGTCCATTTTCTAGACGTTAGTAGGAAATGTTGTATCTAAATAGCAGGGGATTGACCGTTCTGAGGAATGTGGCGTTGCTGATCGAGCTGCACGCGTTCATTTCTGGGTATTTCCATAAACTGGGAACCCGGAAGAATGACACTAGACAATCGCTTTTATGCAGCTTGATTAATGTATTTTGTACCTGGATTTGTATCTTGGTTAGTGGGTTAGTAACTTCAAGTGTCTTAATTATTGACTAACTGCGTGACCAAAAAAAAAAAAAAAAAGTTGAAAAACAGGTAAAATGCACAGCACGCCGCTGATATTCAAAAGACGGCTGCAACTAGGGCGATTTCCGATCGACTAAGAAGTGATATCTTAGGAACAAACAGTAAAGGCTACGTAGAAGTTTCTAATCTAGGCAGATTAGCGTACTAGCCTACCTGATTTTCGCGGATAAACTTCCCTTAGCTCAACGTTACTCGTTGTACGGATACGCGCTTTCACCACAATGTCACTCTGTGCCTTCGACCATTACCAACCGGACACTTAGTCTCCATTCTCTCCCTCGATGCAATTATTCGTACGAATGAGCACGCGGATTTTTGGTTTCTGGCCAAATATCCTTGACGCGATCATATAGCGGCAGCGAGAACAAAAGATGGCTTTTGAAAAGCTCAAGAAATATTGATTTTAACTTGAACATCATCGACAGATGACGCTAAAAGTATCGAGTCCGTATTAAAATTAAAGAATATGATAATAGGTTCTACTCAATTATAAGTTGGCGATGTTAATGTTTTTTTCTATATTGTAAAAGTTTTGTAAAGTTCTATAACGGTGATAATAAAAAAGCAACTCATCGACTTGAAGTAATGTAATTTAAAACGAATACAATGAAATGGAACATAAATTATACTTTTTAGAAATGTCGAAATATTATTAAAAATGTTACAACCATCGACACATACTTCGTTTGTTACAAACTACATAAAACATGTCGATGTTTATAAAAAATATTTTTTTAAATATTTCAACATTTATAAAATTATAATTTCTGTTTCGTTGCAGTGCTTATGTTTTACATATTACATGAATACAGAAATGGACGGTATACTTACTAATCTTACAATAATGCGTAACAAAATGTAAAATGCTCGTGTCTAAGGTATTTATTATTAACCGGTCAGATAAAGTAATAAAAACGGAAAATGTGCTTAGAAAGATGAAAAAAAAAAGTTTTCGAAAGTAGTGCGAACACGTTAAGAAAAAGTAACTCGAACATTAGATGTTAGATTCTGTTTTCGGCTGCCGAACTTGACTATACTTTTTACATGTTTTTATTCATTTTTACGTGCACATTCAAAACAATCAGATCTTGCTTGTGTATCTGTTGAATATATGTAATTCTACCAGTGCCCTCAAAACTATCGCAATTCATTAAAAATTTATTCGCGAAAATATGGGGAAGGAAAATTAGGTTATTTACAAGGAATACACTTTAACCGGGGAAAAAGGAAAATTGGTTACAATGCAATCTATAAAATAAAAAATGAACGCAAATTCAAAAACTACCGAACAGCTAATAATACCAGCGAGCTGATCACATCTTTCAATAGTTATATTTATTCAGTTCTAACGATCTTTTTCTCGTCAGACGAAATTTTTAATATATCACCGAGCTTGCAGCGAACTTTCAAACATAGCGGTTTATTAGGGTTGGTAGAGGTGGCAAGATTGCTTTCAAATCATCGAGGCGTACAGATATGATTTATTTGTTCGCGAAAATCGGGGAACCGTTCGTAGCGGAAGGAAAGAAAAAAAAAAGGGTCGTCGTAGAACGAAGACGAGTATTAGTACCCTCAGAAGACTCGAGTAGCGCGCGTTAGCCTTTAACTCCTGAGGCGATTATGTAAATTAGAAACGTAACGCCATAACCCAATAAAAGCGACCACTGTGAGCAGCGGCTCCGGGAACAGAGTGGCGACGAAACGATTGAAAGGGCGCATACGATGCTTTACAAGCAAATTCGAAATGGTAACAGGAAATCTGCCGGCAGTCTTTTGTTATCCGCAAAAGCGATTTTCCTTTGCTTAACTTGAAACAGGGTCTATCCGGCCGACTAGGCTCCCCTTTCACCGGTCCATGTTATAATTATTAAAGCAACACTTGGTGACACGTGTTCGGTTTTATGACGAGTTAGCGGTTCACGAGGCTGCAGGCAATTCCTGTTTTCTTGTGTTTCGCCTTTATAATTAATAAATAACGCTGCAAAAGGTTTTCTAAACCTTTTCGAGCAATATCAATATAGCAGTTAAGTTATCAATATTCTTGATAATATTTTAGGGGTCAAAAAAACATGTTAGTTCGGAATCTATATATATATATGTATTATTTCTCAAGGGTGTTTTTCTTTTTTTTTTTCGGTACGAGAAATATCTCCCTTAATAATGTATTAAAATTACACTGTTTGATAGGCATTTTGAAAATTATTTTTCCTTCTAATGACGAAAAATAAGTAAATATCTTAAAATTAATGTTTTCGTTAAAAAATGACATTTGAAAAATTTTCTTATTTTGATGAAGACGCCGTCTATTAACAATCTATCTAACCTGATAGCTGTTAGATTGTTTACATTTTCTATATGCTTTTGTCTGCAAAGGAAATATATTTTTGAGTGGATTCCATTTTTTAACTCTATTTGATGGTTAGTCAATCTCGGAACTCTCCGATACTCATATGAAACTACCACTGATCAATATAATTTCTAATAATTAAAGAATCCTTTGTCTCGGTGTTAAATATTTTCGAGTGATAATCGAATAAGAAATTATTGAAATAGAGAAAACTTGGCGGTCTGCTATACTCTATAAAGTTATCTGGCTATTGGTTAAAATTAAACCGTAATATTATTTCACTCAAGCGTTATAAATCGCTATAAACTGTGTAATTAACTGAATTAAATGTGAACGTATTAAATCAAGTACTGCCTACTTTAAAAACCACGATGATATAAATATATTTTATGATATATATATATATATATATATAAAAATAAACTCGGCCATTTTGGCCTCGCAAGGGGCTGTGCCCCTTGACCCCTCTTACTTTCATTTCTGTCTCTTTCTCTTCTATACTTTGTATAAAATGATCAAAATTTACAACGTAATTCTTACTGGCATCAATACAAAAAGAAAAATAACATAATCACAAAAATTCTATCCTAACATTTAACTTTCATTATATAAAATTAAGATATTGTTTTATTACATTTTTCGTTACATATTTCGTTACATAAGATTGTGACATTTTTTTAAATAACAATAACAAAAATCCTATAAAATATAACAAACGTTACATAAAATTGGGACATTTTTCTGGGACATTTTTTTGGGACATTTTTTCGAATGGGGGGTAACCTAAGAATTACGTTGTAATTAAAATATCCTGCCGGTTTTTTTTTTTTTTTGAAAATACATATTCGTGGATGTGTGTTTAAAGTGTTATTTCTCTCTGAGTAGTGAAAATGTTTGTGTAACAAATTGCAACATAAAATAACTGCAAAAGACAGTTTTATTTATTTATATTTGTATTTCCGTAAAAATTGCTAGCAGCAAAGAAATCATAATTAAGTATTATACTTAATGGTTACATTTTATCTATCATGAGTTTTACAAATAATGTTAAATAAAAAATAAAACGAAAAATAAAAACATTAAATCAATATAAATATGGTTATAATTGTGAAACATTTAAGAAGTAGGCATTTAAAAAATTTCCTAAATTCAGTGATATTTATGTTTGTGTTAAAGATACGTATAGTCAAAAAGTTGTCGCGAAATATTTGCACGAGGAATATTATTTCTCAGGGGGGGTATTTTTTTGTCGCTATGAAATATTTTCCCTAATACTGTAACAAAATTAACGTTTGATACGCCGTTTTGAAGATTCTGAAGTCTCTGAATAGAATAGAATAGAATAAAATAAACGTATAAATAAATCAAAACAACTCGTCAAATTATGCTTGTATTATTACCATCACGTTCAATGCCACAGAAATCGATAAACAAAATATTTCGCAGATTTATTCGACGGTGATTTTATGTCCAAATATGCACAAAAATTAATAAATATATCATTTCCAGTTTGTTAATTTGAGAAGAGAGAAAAGGTTTATTGCGGTTCTAATTGTGTTCAATATGAAGAAACAGGCCTCAATTGTACCCCATGGTATTCATAAACTTTTTGAATCCGTCCGGTTTACCGCGTTATAAATTGATTTTGAAGAAAACTGCAATCAAAATGTTAATTAAAAATCTTAAAACAGGGATTAATTAATGGTACAAGGTTAGTGGTAACTCATTTAGGCGAGTACATCATCAGAAATTATTCATTCTGATAAAACTGTGCTCGTACCCCGGATTAACTTTACACCTTCTGATCCTACTGTGCCCTTCTCCAAATCGTAAGAAAACAATTAGTCTAATAAAAGTTGCTTTCGCTATGAACATTAACAAAGCACAAGGTCGTCGACGCTTCAAAGGGCAGGATTAAATTTACCAGAACCAGTTTTTTCACATGGACAGTTTTTCACGAGTCCCCGTATGTTTAAAGATATCTTTGTTTGCGTTGAAGATTCATGCGGGCAAAAAGTAAATCATGATCACGTCATAAATATTGTTTTTAAAGAAGTTTTGTGATATTAATTTAAAAAAAAAAGAAGAGTAATGTTAATATCATTTACAATAAGACTGATTTTATTATTATTTTTTATAATGCAATATTTTGAATTGATAAATATTTACATTTACTTATTTCCACTTTATTATATTACGTAACTGAACACTGACGGCGCGAAGTATTCACACGGGTCACCTAAATAATATGATAAGTTATATATTTTAAAAACTTAATTTACGTTACAAAAGTTATAGTTATAAAACTATAACTTTTGTAACGTAAATTAAGGTTTTAAAATATATAACTTATCATATTATTGAGACAAACGATTACAGGAAGAAATAACACATACGGGTCACCTAGTTTAAATAGTTAGGAATAATTATTTTCTATTCTAACCTTTGCATAAAAAGGCTTTTTCCTTGTTTCTTTTAGTTTTTTTTTTCTTTTGCATTTTTTTTTCTCTCGACAAACTAATAATAATAATAATAATAATAATAATAATAATGGTAAGATCATTAGTTGAACTTATTAACAAAAAGGAAATGCGACATTACGACTTTAATATGTTTTTTTTTGCGTCAGTTTACGGATTGGAATGCGCAAAAATGTTTACCAAAAATAGCAATAACAGGATGAATGTACCGCGACTGATAAAAACCACGTCCTTAAATTTTTCCGATTACATTCAACAAAAAAAAATCTACGCCCACCAGGATTATAATATACACCTGGGCAGGCGCACTCCTCTATGAGAAGTTTTTTAAAAAGGGTTCTGCCGTAAACGTGTTTCATGACTGGAAGTGGTCACATTCTAAATTTTTTTGGACAAAAAGGAATCGAAATTTTTAATCCAACAATAGTTTCGAATAAAACAGAACAACTGACGACAACTAGGAAGGTTTAACTTGTTCTATTCTGTTGTTGTTTTTTTGAATACGTTTTTTATACCATTTCGCAAATTCCGCAGGATCTTCTTCTAATATTAACGTCAATTTACATTGTTAGAGATTATTTCACGAACTTGGAAATGGCGCATTTATTTCGCTCGGAAATATTAAATATCGTGAATAAGATGGAGTAACTTTATATTCGAGAATATAAATTTGAACGGAAACGAAAATATTTCGAGAATTTCCTCCGATCAGAGACCGTCGTTGACGATTGGAAGCGTGAAAAGGGTATTTGTATTTTGAAAAAAGACAGTCGGAGAAAATGAAAAAGAAGCGAAGAAAGTCGAAACGAATATAAAATTCGGAAAAGCGAATAAGTACGGTGTGTGGTTTATTTCTGTAGTTGATGAGGCTCGTACACAGCAGTGGTCTTGGTCAGTAAGAGTTTTGTCAAAAGCGCCGACCGAACATTTATAAGCTACTTAGTATATGATGATTCGAATATTCTTCACGAAAATGCTACCTGTTCACTGAACTGTTAACCGGGGAACACTGCATTACCCTGCATATATACATACGGCGGGTGTCCCTCTCTTCTGCAATGCGAAAGCTGGTAAGAAAAAAAAAATGTTAGGAATAATCGGTCATTTTATCGGTAAAAGCCGAGAGACCCGGTAATAAGACACTCGCGATACGGCGCTATTGGATACAACGAAATTCGTAAGAATAATAAAAATAATAATAATAATAAAAAAAAAAAAACCGATATCTCCGCGACTGATTCGAATATTTCTACGACTTCTAACGACCACAGAAAAGCGAAATGTACAACAAAACGTTAGAACGCGAATCGAGATAAATTTACAATTAGGTGCAACTACCCCTCATTGAATTCTCGAATCGATAGCACTGCCGATGAAAATGTATCGTATTCCAAATGAACTATGAAGTCTTACAAGATCAAAAGATTAGTCGAATTTATCGAATATCTTTCACGGTATAGCGTGTGGTGTACTACTCGGCGCGATAATAATATTGACTGGGCTCTGTCTTGATTACGGTTTTAAGGAAGAAAACTGTAAACGTCGTTAAAATATTTTAACTGTTTATCAAAGTTTCTCGAGTAGAGGTTTTTTGATAAAGCTTAAAGGAAAATCTCCAGTTATAATAAAATCAGAGTTAATGTTGAGCGAGTTTCATCGAAACCATTTCCCTCCCGCCGACCAAAACCGTAACCGTCTCGAGATATTTATTCGTTTTCTGTTGATTTCGATTATTTTCAGTATCGCGCGATAATGGGATTCGAACCTGCGCAGGCAGCACCGTTCTTCGTCGAAAAATGCGACTGAACTGCGTCATCGAGAAAATGAGTTAACCAAACTAAGACTCTTTCGGATTACATTTTAAAGAGTTGTCGGGGTCAATCGAATTCGGAAAAATCTACGATCGAATTCCAAACCGTGACATCCTTAACTTTTAATTTCCTGGAACCGCTCATTACTAATTTCTGAACCCCCTGAAATCGATTATAACATACTTCGGTGCAGTCCGGAACTCGGGGGTCGCACACTCACTCCAAAGTCCTGATAGATATTCATGCGAATCCAAATATTTTTTCATTCCAATATTTCGACCATAGCGATCACCACCGTCTCTATTCCATCGGCCGGCGTCAATCTGCATTCTGGATCAATTAATTCAACCGTGTAATTAAACATTGTTACCCCGTCAATTTTCATCGGTGACTGAATGCTCCTCATATGGGGTAAGAAAATATACAGTTGAAATGACCGTATTTGAACAGATGATGCTGATCTACTTGCTCTAAGAGTTTATCCTACTCAAAATGGTTTAATATTGAATTAATTCCCTCTTCTTTAAATCGGGTTTTTAAAAGTATCCATTCTAGTCGAGCCGTCATGTTTTCATTACCATCAATCACAACGAACTCTACCCACCTACACACTCTGCTCCATCCTTAAATGGGTATTTGCAAAATAGAAATAAAAATAAACTGGTCAAAATTTAAAATAATCAGACTTATTCTTTTCTAAAGCGTATTTCAATATTTATTGTAGACAGGAGTCACAAACTGCAGTTGTCGTACAGTAACGGTCAGAGATTAAAATGACATTAAGAAAGCCAGTAAATGAGTTTAAAAAGACAAACTCTTTATCAAACTTAATCAAAGGTGGTTCAGAGAGAATGTGAACCTCAAAACAAGCAAAAAAATCAATTTGAAGAACTCTTTTCCCTTCTAAATGTTGAAGATCAAAGCAATAAAAAGTTTTCTTATCGTTTTTTTTTTTTTTACCTCGCCCCATCCTTAATAATAAGTTGAACACAGTAATGATCGATTTATACACTTAATGGTAACCGAATTTGCAGACTTTTTTTTTTTTTTATTATAAAACTTTCTTAATTATAATATAACGTTTTTGAACTTCTTGTCACACGACTTGAACCCAGTAAAAACTTTTTTTCTATGAAAGAACGCAGAGAAACTATCAAACTGACTTAACGGGCATTACTAAAATGTAGCTGTATATTTATATATACATATATATATATATATATATATATGTATTGTTAATTCGTCGGATAACGTAATTTAACAAATTCGTACGATACACTTAATAAAGTTCCGGTTATTTCAAAAATTCCGATTTGATGGAAATTGAAAGTTCGAACGTACTGTTGAAAAAGCAGACTATGAAGAGAGAACTTGAGAGTATCCTCTTATGCCTTGTTTTGGTTTCGCAGCCCTATATCAACATTAGACTAAACGCTATATTTATAGCAAGATCCATCAAGCCGTGACAAAGAGTCACTAGCTTTGAGTTGCGGTGTATCTAAAACGAAAACTTTCGACGCTACGCCAAATCTACAATACCAAAAAAAAAAAAACCTTATCAAAGAGGCTGTAGATAATTTTCTTAAAATTAAAAGTAGGAAATAAACCTCGTCTAAACATCTAGATGATGGAGTTCCATCATAATAGTGAGTCCAACCTTATTCAATATAAACGAATTCGTCAACGAAGCAGGCCTGAATTTAGTGGGGTCTAGGGGGGCTGCGGCCCCTAAGAGACACCCACTTCCGACATGTAATAAAAAATCTAATCTATCATTTGTCATATACATCAACTTTTTTTTTAAATAAATAAAATTAACTTTACAGGAGCAAGTGCATTTTTTAAGACATTTATGTGCTAATAATAATGTATCCATTTTTATTCCCTCCTAGAGGAGGGAACTTCGTAATAGTAAAATTTCGAGTTCTATAAAAGGTACCATAAATTTGTTTTGAGGTATAACGAGTCGTCGGAATCTACGTTTTTACAAAATGTTTGTATAGATGTGTATGTGTGTGTGTACACGTGCAATACACGCACACACACTATCCTATCTTTGGTTAAAATTTGCTGAAAAATTTATTGTTTAAAATTAGGTATATATATATATATTTTTTTTTTTTTTGGCATCGAAAATTCTACCCATTGTGTCTGTATGATATTTAGTTTTGTTTTCATTAATAATTACATGTGTTAATTCGTGAATTCAAAATAATATAATTGAATTAAATTAACGAGAAAATTTAGTTATTCTATAAAACTGATAATTTTTTCACTTTTGAAAAGGGCCCCTAATATTTCCGGAGCCTATCATACACTTAATCCGGGCCAGCAACGAAGTGCCATTGCCAGCGTTAATAAAGCTGAATAACATTAGAGCATCTTTCTACACTGTTCAAATATCAAACTGGTAAAACTACGAGTATTTTACAAAAATTTGACTCAGTAAGACTTTCCGGTTGAATTCAACAAAAAAAAAAAAATCAAGTTTTCGGATGAGAAATTTATTTTTGTAAAGTGAGACACTGCTCGATAGCTCACTCATGCGATTAGCTTTATTTAATACTTAAGGTTTGACGAGAAACTGCCTCTGTAACATCCCATATCTAATTCAAAAAAGAAACATGCCTGAGTAAGCTAAATCTTCGGTAAAAAATTCGCGAGGACATAGCAAAGCCCATCAATCCTTCGCGACAATCATCAATATACCTTATATCCGACAAGGTGTTCTAAATTCGATTACAAAGCTTCATTTTTCTTCTTGCACCTAAAATTTTAGTATCGCTCGACAGCATTTGTCGCTTTCCTGCAAAAAAAGTGGCTCCCATCAATGCGTCGTCGCGTTTTCCATTTTGCCCTATACAAAAAGCGTATTTTGTCCACCTCCAACTCCAGAAATTTTGTTAGTATTGTTAATTATCACGGACTCGGCTAAATACTAAATCTTATACCGCGTCTTTTGGCTTGTCTGTATGACTTCTAGATATGAATATCCCTGGATGTTTTCAAAATGCACATCCGATTTAGGTATTTATATCCAGGGTATGAACAATACCGCTTTATTTGATCATTCATTGTCGCATCAGTAAGCTTTATAATTATTCGTAAGTTCAGAACATTCACCAAAATACGCTTTAGTGGGAAACAAAGAAATTATATGTCTACAGGTATCCTTTAAAAAGCTGTACGGTATATTTTTGACTTTTTAACGGTCACTTCGAACATACATCAGACTGGAATAGTTTATCTGACTGTTTGCTACCTGTACATTATACACATATATATATTAATTACAACGTAATTCTTAGGCTACCCCCCCCCATTCGAAAAAATGACCCAATTTTATGTAACGCAGAATGTCCCAATTTTATGTAACGTTTGTTATATTTTATAGGATTTTTGTTATTGTTATTTAAAAAAATGTCACAATCTTATGTAACGAAATATGTAACGAAAAATGTAATAAAACAATATCTTAATTTTATATAATGAAAGTTAAATGTTAGGATAGGATTTTTGTGATGATGTTTTGTTTTTCTTTTTGTGTTGATGCCAGTAAGAATTACGTTGTAAATTTTGATCATTTTATACAAAGTATAGAAGAGAAAGAGACGTGAGGGGTCAAGGAGCACAGCCCCTTGCGAGGCCAAAATAACCGAGTTTTATATATATAAATATATATATACATGTGTGTGTGTGTGTGTGTGTGTGTGTGTGTGTATGTATCTCCCAATTTTCCCAGCCAGGACGGCAGATTAAGTCAACTTATCCCACTAGGGAATTGTCTACATCAAGCAGTGGTTCAAAATGAGCATACTGTGATCGTGATAGGTATATATATATATATATATATATATATATATATATATATATATATATATATGTATATACGTAGAAAAAACTATGAGCGTATTAGTCTTATAACTACATCCATCCGTGCAATTCTCGCAAATAACCCGACGTTCCGTTGTTGGTGTAGATTTCGAAATGTATCCTCAAAAAAGCACAATTTCTTCTGGGCCAACCACAAAAATTCAATGCTCAATCAAATGACTCTTCTAGATCTCTTGTGACGAGACAAATGGATGCAGTTCATATCTTTACATCTTCTCCTCTAATTTAGAAATAATGCAATTATATTTACGGCAGCAAAACATTTGGTCTGAGCTTACTGCTTTTCTACATGTAATGTTTACGTCTCTGCGTCCAAAAAAAGATAAACTATCTTTAACCTTAACTGCAAGATAATCCTTTTGATTTCCCTCTCCTTCTATGTTCTTTTCCTCCTATCCTTTCTCGAAGAGCCCAGACTTATTGAGAAAGAATAATAGTTCATTTTTCATGCCACACCTGAGTCGCTGTATCTTTCGCGGTGATTAAAAATAACAGCAACAACAACAGTAACAACAATAATAAAGAAGTTTGTGAAAAAAAAAATATTTTTCCGATAGGAATATAGAATAGACAAAAACTATTCAAATCGCTCCGCCATTGTATGAACGAATACATTGAAAGGAACAGCTTATTGCACACTATTTTCTTCATCTCTCGAAGGTTACGTCGAAAAAAGGAATCAGTTTATAGAAATTGAATGCGTCTACAAAAAAACGAAGTAATATTTAATAGTATGGCTATCACATTAGGCTCCAAAGAAAAAATATGCGCGCACAGTTTAATCGATTAAAATGCAATGCAAATATGAAATTAATTCGGGAAACATTGCTAAACGAAAGAAATAACTAATCGATAATGAGGTCATCTCCTACGTCGCGATACTGTAGTGACAAATCGGTTGCTACGACTAAAATTTTGTTACGCTGGTAATGAAATTTATCATTTTTTCCCGGGAAGGTTTTCTCGAACGTGCTCAGCAAATTAAAAGATTTTTTAAAATTTCTACGGAGCCCCCTGTTTACTTTTTTAACGCTATTTTGAAAGTTTAAAATGTTTAATTGTGTTTACTTACTCCAAAAAAAACAACAAAAAACAGGCTACATGTTCGTCTCGAATGTTCTTGTTTTATGTTCGCCTGAGTATGACTTTTTTTTTCATTCAGACCGATATGAATAATTTTTTCTTAATTCATCGGCCAGTGGTGGTACCATATAAGTATATCGATAAGTATGGGGTGAACACACTCGATGGTCATTAAAATAAACATTAAAAAAAATGGGTTAGAAAAATTTGTATTAATATTGTTATCAATATTGCATCATGGATAAGTATAGAGATTCGAATAAAAAAAAATGAATTGAAAACTTCCACGGCGCAAATTAAAAAGCCTTGTGCGAATAATATTCCCTATTCACCAGAAACAATGCCGGCCAATTGCCGTTCCTATATAAGTACCACCGAAAAAACCTTAAAATTAAAGGCAAAAATTTTGAAACTAAAGGCTCGATGAAAATAGTATTATTAATGTTATTTTCCATATAAAAATTGCGCATTCGAATAAAGTAAAAACCCTCAGAACGTGATACATATCAACAACGGAATTTGAACATTACTTCTGATACTTAGCTTTATACAGTGCAGAAAGTAGCAGCTTGATCATTATCGCTCAAAAATATTTACACTAAAAATTGTGAAATAAAATAGTTCTTTTAAAAGAAAAAAATAGCGGCTTCAAGATTTGCACCGAAAATTCTATAAAAATGCATTAAAAAGTAAACAATAATTGTAAACAGTCTACTGGTAATCCTAAGGTACAAAATAAACACTTTCATTAAGAAAGGCTCAGTTGAAATCATTAAACAGGCCTGAGCGAAACGAAGAAATCGTTATCATGAGCGACTCATCTATGCATAGATTCCATTGTTCTGAATCTCTTTCTCTATCAAAAGCCTGACCCTAGCCATCTCTTTTCCATCCCTCAATCACTCATCTGGTTAAAATCTGTGTTCCCATTCCTAGCGGCTTTTTCAGCACACTGTAGTAACTGATCGTTATTCTGACAACAGTCGATGACCTCGCCGGTCAAGTGTAAATCACTATAGCCCAGTGTGCAGCTAAGAATAAACAAAATAACAATAAAAATTACGAGTAAATAAGATAAACAGGTACAAGAGAATAACACTATTTCTTATCACAAATACTTTTTTATTATTATTTATTTTTTCAACTGCGCTGTGCAGCCTCTCAGCCAGCGTTTCTAAAATGTTACTAGATTTGTTATTAATCGCTACACCTTCCTTATTTATGAATTGAAAAAGTTTTAACTCTTTTCGTTATCAGTTTCTCTATGATTTTTCTTTTTTCTCTTTCGTTTCTGAACTTTATGGATTTAAAAATCGAAAGTTCATCAGTGAGAATTGTTCGAATTGGTAATTTTAAAACGTTTTAAATGTGCTCCATTGTTTCCATGTCCAGTTAAAAATTGGGTAAAATAATAATCCGTATAGTTTAAATTTTAATTTTTTAGCAATGGTTGATTTTCTTTTTTTTTTTTTTTTTTTTCTATTTTGGGCTTACTAACCAAAGATCTTTACTCAGAAACAAACAGAAAGGAAAAAAGTCGGTTATATTTTAATCCGATCAAAAATATTTTCGATAAAAAGGAACAAATTGCGGGAATAATTAGTGGGGAAGGAAAAGACAGGATATAAGAAGCGCGATAAGGAGTGGGAAGCCCAAGCCTCAACATAAATAGGAATGTAAAACGCTCCACAGAAAGAGATGAACACTGGAAGAACACATGATCGGCGTCGCAGATAACTGCATCATCAGGATGGAGAGGAGAATATGGGAAGGAAATTAGGGAAAAGCCAAATCTGGAAAAAGTCAGCAGAGAATGGCCACAACATATACGAACAATGGAAAAACGTCAGAACGCCGAAAAGAGAGATACAAAAGAAACCATGAGAAAACCATGAATAGAGAGGAAGAGTAGGCTAAACAGACAGATAAAAGGGGGGTCGTATTGTTTCGGCTTGAACGATTCGGCCGCAACACGGTACGGCCTCGTTACGTTTTGGCCTCATCCTTTTTCCAAGTAGACCTATTTTATTGTTATTGAGTTTTTAATTTTTTTTGTTTTGTTCAGTTAATATCAAATTTAAGGCGTAAAATAATCATTGAATCGAAAAATCACCCGCGCGAAATTAGATATTAATTTACTTAGAAAATAAATCGGCAGTTTTCAATGTTTTTTTTTTCTTCATTCATATATCGCTTAAAAAATTATTTTCTCTTACAAAGACTTGAAATGCTGATTATATATTCATTTAGCGGGGGTTATTTCAATAAAAATTTTCGGAAGAAATTAATCAATCACGGCAATAATTTCCCATTATGACATACTTTTTTTTCTCTTTTAAGGAAAAACCATGGTGCTTTATAATAAATTTTTACATAACAAAAAATGAAAAATAAATTAATTTTAATGATTACGAAAAACTACTAATTTGAAAAAAGCAAAATCGATCTAGCATCTGAATTTTATTAAAAAAATTTGTTAGTTTTAAAAAGTTATTCTCCATTTTCATGTTTATTTTTAACGGGAACCGTTCGTTTGTGATTAATTGACTGGCACTGGTCGATTAGTCTTTGAGAAAATTATTTTAAATAATTTAACAAGAAATATTTGTTTTTAATTTAGTATTATGTAAATTTAAATTACAGTAATTCGTACTTATCATACAGAATCTTTGGCGGTTGAAACATCATGCTGAACTGCTTTACTGTATATGTAATAACAATTATTTTTTATTGTTTCTTATTTTTTTTTATTTTGAAAAATAAATAGTTTAGAGCTAGATGTTTAATCCTGCGCGAGATGTAGCATAGTTCAATCGCTTGTAAACAGTTATTCTTATTAGCGTGAAATATAACTTACACAAACCAAAATTCACTTTTAAGCCATATGAAAATATCAATAAAGCAGCTTGTTTGGTAACAACATTTAACAAAACCAATAAAAATTTTCCGATTTTTAAACAACTATTTGATCTTCTCAAAAGTACTTATATCATTACATTAGAAAACAAATACTCATAAATATTGATTGCCAACGAGTATTTCAAAAAAGTAAAACAGCACCAAAAGCATACATGCGAAAATATATTATATCTATTTAAACTAAATGCGCGATGTAACCGGCATAAAAAGAAAAGTATTTTTATCCATGTCTGCGATTCCTGGGCAGCGCCCACAAAAAAATCCTCTATTGCTATTCTACAGCGCGCTATTCTTTTTGTTTCTCCATCACTATTTTCCGTAAAGTGCTCATTATCCCGGATTTTAAAAGTGTTCTGGAAGCTATCAACTCTTCCTGCTCTCTCTGCCGATTATGTGATACTTCTCGTACGCTCCCACATCCATGATCTTTTCCTTCTTCACTCGATCGAGATCGATCTTCTATGGATTCCTGGTTATTTAGACATTGAGGGAAATGAGGTGATGGATTCCATAGCCCGTTCTTTCATTCCATTGGCAGATGATTTTTGTACGCTTTTGCAGCTCATAATATCGCATTCTTCTTTCCTCAGTCGCTCATTCTAAATTATGACTCAACTTCTATTCTTCATAATCCTGCCTTTTTTTACCTCTCTATTGGGTCATCTCTTCCTCCTTGCCCATGGTTCTCTGAGACTTCTCCTCTCTTAAATGCTCTACAATCTTGGCTATTTGTCTCCTTTGCATTAATCATGTCTCCTTCCCGCATCGTTTTCTCGCTTTTCATCTGCTTCTACTCCATTTTGTCCTTTTCAGTGTCCTCTTCCACATACATATTCCTTGCGATTTTTATCATACTTTATTTAAATGTTCGATCCTCTTTTTCTGCTGAACAGTCATCCTACTCTTCTCTACTAAAACTCGGTGGTATCTCTACTCCCCTTATATCGGTGCTTCTTTTATTCTCTCATTTCCTTCTACTCTTGTTATTCCTTCTCTCGAGTTATTTTTATCCTCTATCCTTAAACGTTTAATTTCCTTCTACCCATTTATTGGACTAATGTCCTCGATGATAAATCCATAAAAAAGAAACAAAAAAAAAAAAAAAAAACAGAAAAATCAGCATTAAGTATGAAAGTGTAAATTGGAAAGAAATAATTTTTAATAAAACGAAAAATTAAAAAGTTATCAACTTCAACCGCGGATAAAAGAAAACGAATTCGAAACCGTTATAATTTACACAAACTCATAGCGAAATTCGAAAATTATACTCTTTACACCCGATTTCAAGCAGTACAGAAAGTACCATCAATTTAGGCTCTATTCGTATTATCCCTAAAAAATATTTACACTTAAAATGGTAAAATAAAATAATTAAAATAATTAAAAAAAAAATGCCGATTTTAAGACTTACTGTAAAAATTTAATAAAAAAACACTAAACCGTAATAAGTGTATTTAATATAAAAGATAATTTTTTCAGAATAATATACTTCTGAAGGAGATATTAATAATTCTTAAACAACATTAATAGTCAGTCGTATGAGATATTGTTATAAATAATTAAAAATCGCATTAAAATATTCTTGATATTTTCAATGAAAAGGAGCGATTCCGCTGTTTTACTCATTTAATATACTTTCGAATTATTGTAATTTGAATTTTGTGCCGACTACAAAAAGTTAATGTTGTTTAAGAATTCGTATCTATATTTTCTGATCCAACCGTTTATCATTTCCAAATATAATGCAATCGGAAAAGCGAGCTGTCTAATGAAAAATTACAAAACGAATTTCATGTGTATATTAAGGAGGGAAAAGTTGACCAAAGGTGTAGGTTCATATTAATATAACCTTTGTGTCATTTTATGTACTCAAATAACACGAAAGCACCAATAATAACACAAATATATTAGATAATAAATATTAATGTAATATAAAAATAATAACTAAAACGGACCAGAAACAAAATTTATCAAGTTAATTTTAATTATTAACTTGATAAATTTTGTTTCTGGTCAGTTTTAGTTATCACTTTTATATTACATTAAAACTGGAAACATGAATTTTAAAAATTTCGTCATAAATAAATATTAAATATTAAATAATAATTTCGGAGCAAAATCTCCATTTGCGCGATGTTATAGGTGACAAAAACAAACTTATTTAAAACGCAAAACGTGCCGTGTTGTCGCAGGAATTCTAAGTGAGTAGGGTAGATCAGAAGCGACGTGTCATGCTGAGAGGCAAAAAAAGTCATCGAAAAGAGCTCTCAAAGGAATGGAACTGCGCGCACAACCAGGATGAAAATACGTTTTACATGGGTAGAAATGGACGTTAATATAGAATACGATAAAATGTTGTTCTGCGCGAGAAATTTTAATATGACCGCCGCCGTTATCATCTCTCGTTCATGTCCGAACAACATTGGGCCAAAAAAACGAGAAAGATGCTTATTTTAATCGAATACACCGAGTTGTTCGTTGTTACGCCTTTATATAACACATATTTATTCGACACAATTTCGAAGAACCTCGAGTAGAGTTGGTTGTGGGAATTATTCCGCTCCGACCTAACTATATACTATGTCCTACATAGCAATCCGACACACTATGCCATGTGCAGTGGACAAACGTAATATTTACTAATCTACCGACGGAGTGTGTTAGATGGAACGGAACAAAAGTGGACAAAGTGGACGGATAATGTTACACGTAGAACAAGGAAACCAACGGAAAAATGAAATGAAAAAATCGGGAAAAAAAGCAACTACTAAGAATGTGCGCGCGATGGACGAACCCAATGAAATAAAAAAGAGAAATAAAGATATACGGAAAGCACTTTATTTCGTAGCTATCGAGTAAAGTGTGCGACGAGCGAAAGTATGTAGTTCGCATTTCATATATGCGCGGAAGAAATCAACCAGATTAAACGTGGACACGAAAATAGCCGATGATGTTCTGACCGGGTCCGATAAAGATGGACGGAAAACCGATGGCAGCATTGAATCTCGCGACGCTTTGGTTAAGGAAAATCGAGCGCGGCCTAACAATTACACCGTGTTGGCGATGGAAGCGTGAAGATGGGACACATTGTGTATGTTGCTCCATGTTGTCCGATGATTATGAGAAGATAGATCGCGAGATAGCTTTCATCCTATTTTCATCGCACAATGGGATTCCTTTGCCAATCGATGTGCATTACACGGAGCCTGTACATTTCGTCATTCGCGTTCATTATATTCTATGAATATGTACATAAAAGGTTGACAACCTGATTTCTCCGGCGAAAAAAACAAAATAAAAACATAATTCATTAGCGCCTTCCGTCGACGCTATTCAATTTCGAAGCGACTGAGGAAGGTGCTTTTTCACTTCTGAATATACTAATATGTCTGTATTCAAAACTATGTCCATTTTTCGAACGTAATATGACTCTAAATGTATGCGGTAAAATTATGTCTGGGCTGAAATTGGATGAAAAAAACAAAAAACAAACAAATTGGCAATATACTATTTACAGTCTCAGAGTTGTGCATTAACTAACATTCCGAAATTACTGGATTTTTTTTTTTTTTTTTTTTTTATCTTTTTCTTATATTACAAAAAAAAAGAACAATTAAAAGACAAAAAACCCTTTAGATCAAATTTTTGCTAAAAAGCCATCGAATGCCGTAGACCAAACGACATCGTCACTTGTTCAAGCAAAAATGGTATCACGCTGACAGAATAAACGTGTGTGTTTTTAAAAAGTATTTTTCCTTCCTTTTTCTCGGATTACCTGAAAATGCCTAATTTCGACTTGTGGGGAGGGGCGATTACTACGATAATTGTTAAAAATTTCGGCCATGAAATAATAAGCAATGGAAATATTTTTTGATTTTATTTTTCAAATGGTTCAAATTTTCAAAGAATTACACACACATTCGTTAACAGAAACTTCTTTACCTAATATAGGTATATATTTTTAGGGTGCCCGGTTTTTGACTCGTTTAATCCGATTTCTTTAATAAGTAATTGCAACGGTTATTTTCCAAGCTTATATCATCACGATATCATCGCGCGTTTGCTTTTAATAAACTCTGATAGAAAAGGCTCGGAAATTATTTTACCGATTGAAACCGGAATGTGTGTTTTATACATGCCTTATTTAGTTTCCATATTTTTGGCATTATCGGATGTTTCAAGGCTATCTGCTTATTGAACGTCTTCTCTAATTCCGAATTATCGTTTGAAGAACGCAAAATATATTCCCGACCGAATTCTACATATTGTTACAATCTCCGCTGGCGACCGTTATGAAAGATGTAACGTTTCTTTGCATTTTTGTTATCGAAAGTTGTAACAGAAATTGCTACGAAAACCGTAAACCAACGACATAGTTAAATATTCTCTTCTATATCAGAGATTATCTGGAAGTGCATCATGGGGTGTTCTAATGGCGAGGCCAAAGGATTAATTTTTAATGACTACGCCATAGTTCGGACTACATTTTTTGTCCCATGATTATGTTCCGTTACTTTATATAAGACAACAAAGGTTGAATGCTGTGTTATACAATTGCTAAGATTTTTTAAAATAAAAAATGGCTACGAATGATGTAGTCGACTGAAAACGATTTGTCTAAAAGAATTTTAGAAAAAAAAAGATCGTGGGTCACGAAGACTTGCCCCCTTACCAAGTGTCGAAGATTTATTTTATACACATGTGCAATATAAGGCGTAATTAATAAAATGAAGTTGACAATGTTATGACATTATGTTTTACACTCGGAACGCGACAATTACAAGTTCACATAAGCAAAATTGTTTGTTAGAATTTATGGATTATATCGTACGATGATTCTTCGGCGTGCAGTAGAAATCCGGTATAGACGTAATTACAATAGTCACGAATAACAAAAAAGAGTCAAAACCGTGATTTTACATCGTAAAGTGAAAGACTATTATTAATATTATTATAAACTAACAACAAACAGCTGAGAAAAGAATTTTTTCCGGATTATTCACATACAGAGAGCTAAACTTTCGTTCGCTTGTTATTGGTTGTTATTAGTTTCTGATAATATTACTAGCTGTATTCAACAAACAACATGTGAGAAAGTTTTACATTATAAATGAACAGAGGCAGGAAAAGATTGTGATAATCCATTGTTGTAAATAAAACGAAGACCTCTTCTACACCATCGCTCGATATTCTTTTTTTTTTTGAAATAACGACTTTGGTGTGAAATATAGACAGATTTCTGATGCATATATATTTAAGAGTTGCGCTGGTAGGAAACGGTTGAAAATGATTAATATTAATAATCGGTCAAATTATTTATCCAATGTTTATTTTTTTAAATTTAATATATAGTCAAGCCATATTTAAAAAGTTATAAACTGAAAGCTCTTCTCATTTTGAACGTACCATAAATGAAATTTAGTTCTAACACTTTTTTTTTTCTATTCGTATTCATCAAGTGTATTGTTAGTATGTTCTTTGAGCTTTCTTTCATTACCTACGATTTTGATTATATATAATACATTTATTATACATATATATATATATACAAATTACGACGTAATTCTTAGACTACCCCCCATTAAAAAAAATTACCCCATTTTTATGTAATGTTTGTTATATTTTATAGGTTTTTTGTTATTGTTATTTAAAAAATGTCACAATTTTATGTAACGAAATATGTAAGGAAAAATGTAACGAAAAAATGTCTTAATTTTATATAATGAAAGTTAAATGTTAGTATAGGATTTTTGTGATTATGTTATTTTTTTTTGTGTTGATGCCAGTAAAAATTATGTTTTAAATTTTGATCATTTTGTACAAAGTATAGAAGAGAAAGAGACAGAAATGAAAGCAAGAGGGGTCAAGGGGCATAGCCCCTTGCGAGGCCAAAATGACCGAGTTATATATATATACATATATATATATCGTTTTTAATTTTGTTGTTAAAAGTACTCATCATATTACCATCTGTCGGGTGCGATATATTTTCTTATTTATAATATGTGATGAAATAATTGGATTTAGAGCTTGTGAAATCGTACTTTGATTCCTTAATGAAGTTTCCTATGTTTTAAATCATTTCGAAAAAAAGTAATAAATAAAAAAAATTTTTAAACGCGTACGTTTACCATGTATATACCGTGGAATGCTGGCTGAAAAATACATACGATATTACAAATTTAAAATTGAATATCTTCTTCTGGAATTTAATATTACGTAAATGTAAATTATGATTCTTTTTAACTTAACACTTTCTGTGCATAGAACTTGACTGACTTTGTTTGTTTTTTCTAATAAACATAATTCGCAGTGTTTAAGCAAAATTAAAACAATACGGAAACACACAAATTGTATAAAACAGAAATTTAAGTAAACCTGAAATTATTGCGACTTTATATTCTGTAATTAATGCGATTCTACATTATTTTCATTTATTTAGAGACGCAAAATGGTAGAAAACAGAGAACACATTACAATATTGTCGGTTATAACATTATTTTGACAGTGTTAATCTTATCACTAAAAATAATGAGTGCTAATAGTAATATTAATAAATAAATTAATCAATAATTGTAACAAAGTGCGCATTACTAAGGTCGCGGTTATTCAGCACAGCGTGATGAATACATTTCTGACAAGTTGTAATTATAGCTCAAATAGTCGAGCGTTGCACATTCCTTGCATATAGATGCTCAGTGAAAGGATAATTCGAGCCTATGCTAGATATATTATTCTATTAACCTATAAACACACAGAGCTATTTCAATGAGTAGTAGACATCTTTAATCGTTATAGAATTATAATGAAGCTTAATTTCGATTGCACAGTCTAACTTAAAGAGTTGGATAGAGAGGCTGTTGCAAC
The DNA here is from genome assembly GCA_039619475.1 of Icerya purchasi. NCBI lineage: Eukaryota > Metazoa > Arthropoda > Insecta > Hemiptera > Monophlebidae > Icerya > Icerya purchasi. The sequence continues at coordinate 335,417,161 of CM077116.1, read as the reverse complement.
AAGTGGTCCGAACCACTAGTTAGGGGGGGGATATTTTTTGATATGTTAGTGTAGCAGTATGTTTTGAGTTCAGCAACTGTTGTTGCATGTTTTCTCCTAATCATGGCCCGCTAAGACACAAAACTGACCGTTTAATAAAGTTGCACATTGTCAGTAATTCAACCTGGTGTAGATATTTGTATAAAAGCACACTACAACGATTTGGAACGACTGAAAAGCCGAAAAAATCAACGAAAATTAAGTGCACTTTTCATTGGAAGAAATTTTTCCCGATTTATTTTTAAAATATCTGACTGAAATAAAATAAGTTTCCCTTTCTACTTAGAATATTATTGAAGGCCACTAAAATCAGAATATTTTTTCAACTTAAAAATTCTTTTTCATTTTTTTTTTTGAGAGGGGGGATAGTGTGATCGAATAATTTTCATTCACCTATCATTACAAATGAAATTCTTCCCGGTAGGTTCCAATTTCTCTGAATTTAGACGGAAATACCGTTTATAAATATAACTGGAAGTAGGTGGCACAACTTTTTATACTGCGATTCGGTAAAGAGCTGCCTCCCAAAAAATTCGATACATCACACCCCTTAAGCCATTGCTCAGGTCTATGGGATTAGGCATGCGTTAGATTTTCTTACTCATCCTGGATTTTTTCCTTTTGACACGTCTACAGCGGATTCTCACGCAGAAACGACACACGAGAGAGAGAGAGGAATCAATTAAATATAGATTCGATCAAATATTGACAGAATAAAAGAACTAACGGTCCGAATAATGGAGATCAACGGAAATGATTAGATATAAGAGACACGATAAGGACTGGGAAGCTTATAAGTGATAACAGATCAGAATATAAAGCGGCACATTCGATTAAGGGGGATGTACATTCGAAGAAGGTGTGGTCAGGATCGTAGACGGCTTCATCGGTAGAATGAAGAAGGTAGTTATGGAAAAGTGCGAAAAGAAAACGAAACCGTGAGGAAGGAAGAGCATGATTAAGACGTAAACGAATAAACGATAACGGAATGCCGATGCGAAGGAAAATCCGAAAACCAAGGTCATTAGGTTGAATAGAAAAGTAGAAGGAAAATTAGTTGAAATGGAAGAGGTATAAATATCTGACCAGAATCTAGTACGGAACTTTTTACATAGTAGAAACAAATTAAGAATGTCAGTGAAATATGTAGATGCGAAAAGACACGACAATTTCAGCTGAAGAATCTGCTATTTCATTACCTCCTAATCCCATATGGCTGAAGACCCTTTGAGATGAAACAGGTAGTTTCGTTGCTCTGCGGTGTCTTGATGCTTTTTAGATTCTACGGAAAAATATTACTATTCGATATTTGAAAACTATTAACACGATACCCTTTTAGAGTGGCCTAATAAAATGCTTGATGCACAAATGTAACATGTGGAACATGTGGCACTGTATGTACATATATGAATATATATATATATATATATATATTGTATGTGTCTATATATATATAGATCTGGACAATAACATTCTATATACGGCTAGACCCGATCTATGGCGACCATTCTACATCTAACAAATTAGGATATAGTCAGCTACCGTGGTGTTAGATCAGGCAGTGATGCTTTGTTTGGGTAGTATCGGAATCCAGTTACCACACATTGAACTTGCAAAAATTTCACTTGCATTGGGTTAATAAACATAGTTTACGTAGCAAAAAAAAAAAAAAATGGTATAAGTTTTAACACCCATCCTACCATGTACCTAGTGCAGCAGCAAAAAGCGAAATGTTATTGGAATGCCAGACAACTGGCTTTGATATGTACACAGCTGTTTGTAATTTTCCATATATAAACAGAATCACACCGATTTTCGGTGTCTTCTTTTTCTATTTCTTTTCTGATTTTATTTTATGCTTCCTAGCCTAATGCAATTTTGTCAGAAAACAATTTAAAATAATACGTAAAACAATCTTTTTTTAAATTATTTATAAATTTGGCCAAGTTAAAATTTCGAAGCATTAGATTTCTGGTTAGTTTTTTTTCCGTTAATGCACGTTATGGAAAACAATTCAAAGTGATTTATTATTTATAATAGATCTGTTAATATTTTTTATCTAAATTTAATTAGAAATTTTCTCTTGGATAAATTTATTTCTTCTTGATCGTCTAGTAATACGATTGTAGGGAAGCACCAGGAAAAATCCAAGATTCGACAGTTAATGACTGTTATTTTTACTCCAGGATTAATACGAAAATCTATTGTTACATTTTATGATTATATCTGTTCTTTTACATGACAGTATAATTAAGAAATCAATTTTGTCGATTTTTAATATTAGCTAACTAAAAATTAACTGAAAAATCAACCAACACAATTTTTTAACCCGAATATCTTAAAATCAGCAAAAATTACTGGCTAACCAAAAAAATGAAGCACTAATTCATATTTTTGCGACTTTTTTTCACGTTTATGACTCAGACCTAGATTATCCACTAATCGCGAAATAAACAATATTAATCCCTTTCATTTCTTCCGCTTTTGTTTTTCGTTTACCTCCATTGATTACCATAATAAATATAAATTAAACGTAAAAATTTAAATAAAGCGATTACCGTGGTAAATAATAAACTCCGGATGATATATTATTAATTTCTAGCGTAAGTAAGTATACCGTGTTTTCATTTTTTGCGTTACTGAAATCATCAAACCCTCATGACATGAGCTGAACATACAAGTCGTAGCCGAAAAAAGAAAGTCATACTTTCTATTCGCTTTTTATAGAAAAATAAAGAATCCTATAGCGGAATTTTTAACATTTGCTACATCGGACAAATGTTATTTATGATTAAATTTGAAATCTTTACTCAGCTCCATTGTAGTTTTCTGTTGCGGTAATATATTAAAATATTAATTAAATGCTCGAGACGAAAAATTCGGAAGATATCGGTGAAGAGACTGTTCTCTTAAATATGTCGAATTATGGAAGATCACCGTGTGAATATAACTCGGCGGCCACTTCAAAATGATAGTTATGCTGTTTAGTTAAGCGAAACTTTTGGTTAGATCACGATAGAGAAGTTACAGAAAGATCGATAATCTTTAATTAAACATGAAACATAAAGACCATTTTTTGTTGGACGCTGATAAACATGTTTCCCCAAAAGAAAGAAAGAATCTTTTTACATAAATATATAATTCCAGATAAAACAAACATTTTTTTTATTAATTTCCAAGTATAGATTTAAATATACACGGGCGATGTATTATATATGTATTAATTAGAACGTAATTCTCAGGCCGGCCTCCATTAGAAAAAATGTCCCAATTTTATATAACGTTTGTAATATTTTAATTTTTACCGATTTCCAAAAAAAAAGGAAGTTTTGGTCACGTGTCTTTCTTTTATGTTTGTTCGCGCATAACTCATACTTACACAGACACGAATTTTATTAAATCTTTGCCCAATAGAAAGAGTACCATTTAACACTTAGGCACCATGTCACTTGATGAAAATCGGTGAACATAAATTGAGTAGTCGTCAAAAACGTGAAAAAATGTGGTGGTCCCTTTGGATAATTCTTTTTTTTCCCTATAATTTTTTATTAGTACAACAGAGGCGATTGACTTTATCAAACGCTTAAAACTTTTCTGCATCGACTTCGAACCAAAAGGCGTATCACTTCTTCTAAATGTGGCAAATTCTTTGCTATTGCACAGTTCGTCGTCCATTTTCATTTCCGCAATTCACGTTTGCGTGTACGGTGGCGATTTTCGCTTTTGGAAACATAATGAATACACTTCTTCTTATTACTGTGCAAATTAATGAATAAGAAGTCCCATGATAAGTTTAAGCATGTAAAGACACTATATTGCTAATTTATTAATACCATGGAAATGCAAAAAAAAAAAAAAAAAGTATTATTTGTTAAGTTGTTTCGGTAGTTTAATAAAACTAATGGTATAAATTATTAGTTGTATATTTTTTTTGTTATTATATAAAATTTGGACATTTTTTCGTTATAAAATCTAAAGGGGCCGGTCTAAGAATTATGTTGAACATTTTGATCACTTTATAAAAAGTATAGAAGAGAAAGAAACAGAAATGAAACAAGAGGGGTCAAGAGACAAAGCCCCGTGTGAGGCCAAAATGGCCGAGTTATATATATATATATATATATAAATATATAGAAAAAAAAATTTAAAAAAACGAAAAATTTTTTAACAGCGACGACATTTTGTTTGTTCTACTTGGTATTGGAACCAGTTTTTATCTGAATGCTGATGCGCGGCTAAATACATTTAGATAATGTTCCCACGAGTGTGACCGGACCACCCGATAAAGGTACATCAACGCGCGCGGGCATTAACGAATATTTCTCATTTTTGCGAATTCGCTTCTACGATGAAACTAGATTTTTACATTTTTATCAGTTGTACTATACATACGCTATTTCTTTTCTTCCCTGTAAAAGACGAATTAGAAAAAAAAACATCCAAACACGCTAGATCGTTAACATTTTCTCCAAAAACGTTTTGGCAAAAAATTGAAAATTCTGTAATTTTCAATTTTCATCTTAATCTTTATTACGTTTAAAAACTCGGAGCGCCCGGTAATCATCATGCCTTTTTTCACTACGATTACTGGCTATTTAAAATCGTAACAGCTTAACCGTAATAATAATAATAATAATAATAATAATAATAATAATAATAATAAACGGAACTGTTCTTCATTCGCTTCAATGCCGGCTTCGCTATTGTCTGCGCTGCAAAACTTATTACCGCCAGCATTTTCGTTCACAGTCGCTCTTTTATTAGTTCCGAGCGGAAATTGCCGCGAAAACCCATTTCGAACAATTTGAAAGCTACATTTTACAGAAACGTATAATGTTTAATTACTGTGACACTAAAAAAGGTAAAAGAAATTGGGGGGAACATATTAATATCCGATGGATTTTCTAGTTTGTTTTTTTTTTTTTTTTTTTTATATATATATTTTTAAAAGGTACGTTCTTGAAGCTGGAGCAGTTAAATTTTAATACAAGCCAGATCGTAATAAAAAAAAAAAATTCTACAAAAAAAAATAACATCAATTTTAATGTTTTTTTCAAAACCCTTTAAAAAAGTACACTGAAGAGTAAAGAATAATTCGTCGGTATAAAAATTTAGAACAATATATATATATATATATATATATATATATATATATATATATATATATATACATATGTATATATAAAACACTCGGCCATTTTGGCCTCGCTAGGGGCTGTGCCCCTTGACCCCTCTTGCTTTCATTTCTGTCTTTCTTCTATACTTTGTATAATATGATCAAAATTTACAACTAATTCTAAATCGGTCCGTAAAAATATAACATAAGCATAGAAATTCTATAAAATATAACAAACGTTACATAAAATTCGGACATTTTTTTGGGCTTTGTTTTCTAATGGGTGGTAGGCTAAGAATTACGTTGTAATTAATACATATATATATATATATATATATATAACTCGGCCATTTTGGCCTCGCAAGGGGCTATGCCCCTTGACCCCTCTTACTTTAATTTCTGTCTCTTCTATACTTTGTATAAAATTATCAAAATTTACAACATAATTCTTACTGGCGTCAACACAAAAAAAAAATAACATAATCACAAAAATCCTATCCAAACATTTAACTTTCATTATATAAAATTGAAACATTTTTTCGTTACATTTTTCCTTACATATTTCGTTACATAAAATTGTGACATTTTTTAAATAACGATCACAAAAATCCTACAAAATATAACGCACGTTACATAAAATTGGGATATTTTTTCTAATGGGGGATAGCTTATAAGAATTACGTTGTAATTAATATGTATTTATTCAAATTGCAAGCATTAAAAAGTCATATAAAAAATGTGTAATCGTTTTCTGTTAGCCAAATATGAAAAAATTTTGCGGATTATTATTAAATTTATTTTAAAGAAACTATTTTATTTTGCAATTTATAGCGTAAATATGTATTTTTAAGTGTTAACGAACATGCTGCTACTTTTTGTACCGCATAAAGTTGTCTATCGGTTCGGGAGTAGCGTTCAAATTTCGTCATCAGTGGGTTTTTACATGGATTCGAATCTACATTCCATATGGTGGATAATATTAATAAAACTTTAAATGCATTTCATCCGCTTTTTAATTTTAAAATTTTTGCCTTTAATTCTAACATGTTTTTAACAGGGACCAATAGTAATCGGTAAAATTTCTAGTAAACAAACGATATCGTATGGAATATCATTCCACCTGGGGAAAAGTTATGCTCAGTATTGTTTTCCGTCAGTGAGATAAGCTTATAAATATAGCACTCCCCGCCATACTTCAGTTCATATAACGTATCCGAGAGATAGATTGCGGACCAGAACCGTATACGACTGATTCGATCTTATACTTCAGATTGTCTTTTTTTTTTCCTTTTCGAGTGTGCAGTTTTCGGTGTTTAAATTACAAGTATTTTCGGTATTCCAGGCAAAATCCGCATATGCTCCCAGTTGGTTGGTTGGTAGACTCGATTTTTAGGGTTCTTTTTTTTTTTTTTGGCATGCCTTATAAAAGCGCAGACGTAGCTGATCATTGATGTCGAACGTCATTTTATAGAAAGTTAACTTTGTATTTGGGCAACTATATCGACTACCCTCCTATCGGAAACGTCAACAAGCCACCAGGAAACCACCGATCAATGGTACTGGATGATCGCCGCTGACACAGTGGTGTCTACACAATTTTGTTATTGTAATTATTCGGTACTGTATCGTTGTATTCGTTTATTATTATCTTTCCAGAGCGGTCGACCGTTAAAGAAATATCGCTGCAGGGAGTTACTAAATATATACTCAAAAAATCCGACGATCTCGATTTAATAACATAATAATAATGAATAAATATAGTTAATATTCACATATAAGCTATTAACGGTTTTGTACAACCGTACAGATCGCGATAGCATCCCCAAGGGCGTAAAATTGAATTACAAATTTTCATTTGGCATCCCCGGTGAGGACAAAAATAGAGATAGATGTGTTTCACTATTTTTTTCTTTTTTTTTTTTGAAATGTATTTATATTTAATTACAATGGTTTCTTTCGTCAAGCTAAAATGCTTGTCGACGAATTATCTTATATCTAAGCATTATAATAATTTAACTTATACATATACACATATCTTCATGTATCATCTGACACTTACATCTTAATCTATTTTCTTACTTATCGATATTAATCTATTTTCTTTTGTTTGGTAATCTATATATTTTTTTACTTATTCTTATGTTATGTTTATTATTTAACGTTTCCTTCTTCCTGCTAGAGCTATTCCTTTATTTTCCTTTTCCTTTCTCCTATTTTTTCCGTCGCTATTATTTCTTCCGCTATTTTATTTAACATTTGAGTTATGACATGTTTGCTCGTTTGTTCCTCCATCTTTGTTCTCGCTAACGGTAGTAGTTGGTAGGTAAATTTTTTCCTCAGCTCGTATTCGAATTTTTTCCTAAAATTCAATTTTCTTTCCCGTTGTTACGCATTTTCATATCTCTTTACATATAAGTGTACATGTACCTTTTATGCTCATTACGTCTTCTTTTCAGTTTCTCCCTTAACTCCCTTAACGATTTACTATTAATTTCAAGCATTTTATTTGCTATTCATTTATTCTCCCCGGTTAGTGTATACTTTACTCACCATTATGCCTGAATTTCATATTTGATCCTCGAATTAGCGCATAATAAACTACTTTTAATGTTTCACGAGTTACATATTTTTTTAATGTATATAAAGTTGCTAAAACTGCCCTTATTTTCTTTGCAATGTATTTCATACATAAGCACCATCTCTTAAGTGTTAGCCTAACCCCAAAAATGTTGATACTGGGTTAGTATTTCTAACTTCTAGCAATTTTTCATATCACATTCGTTTCTTTCTTCCATTCGGTGCAGACGCATTCATTTGAGTGCTTATTATATTTGGACAATATTTAAAATCTACTAGGGAGGGCACTATTGTTGCGTATAAAAAACAAATTTTCATTGTTTCCCTAATTTCACTATTGAAAATCCTTCTTAATTCTGCTATTGTTCGTTATATTTTTTTCTTTCTCTTACATCATAATAATAGTACCTAATAATAGTTTGATATTAACCGAATCGACATAAAAGCAGGTGGCAGTTGAAAGAAAAGTGGGCGTATTTTCCAACCATGTTCACTATTATTGGAAATATTTTTCACGCTATTTACGTGAGAATGTCCCAGCATAGGCGTCGTTTCCTATTTTCGGATTTTTTAATACTACGACGTAAATAAAACCTTATTAATAGTAAAAGAAGATTATACGATGGAAAAAAAAAACGTTTAAATGCGGTAATTACAAAAAAGTAGCTGACGGTACGCGTTAAAATTTAAGGTGGCGTACGTTTTATAAAGGCAAATCGATGAAAAAAATTTATGTTGACCGGAAATTGAATGTCTGTTTTGAACAATTTATATCTATCCAACGCTGGACCGTCGATAAATGACGGGAAGCGGGGAGAGTTTCGTTGTTATCAGATTCCGCTCGACCGCTGCGAAACTCGATATATCTGTTAATAATTGCGATAAATTTATCACCAAGATTTTCCGACTAGATAAAGAACCGCTCTACGTACGCGCGTTTAAACAGATAATTCGCTTCATTTCTGTGACTCCGCGATCACATTCGATAATCTCGCGCGCGAGTGCGATTGAAATCGTTGACGTGAAAAAAAAAAAGGAACTAGTTCGTCGGCACTACCCCACCTTCCTCAAATGAGAAAGAATCGCTCTGAAGGAGAGAGAGATTCGTTCTTTGTAATCGTCGGAAAAATAAAATCGCCGCGATTATCTCGCAAATCAGTAAAACTATGCATTAAAATAACCATTCCAAATATGGTCTTACCTATAAAAAAATTTATTTATTTATTTTTATTTTTTCGTCATTAAAATAACTTTTCTCTGTGAAGTACTAGAAAATGTGTAATTTCTTCGCTAAATTAATTTCTCGCTATCCAATAAACCAATTTTTCCTATTGCAGCGCTGATCACTTTTCCAGCAGACGGAGGATTTGCCGTTCTCTAGGTAGAAATTTATAGCTATTCAAAAACTCGCGTATTTCAAAGAAAAGCTTTAAATACGAATTTATCGAACTTTCGTAATTTATTGCATCGGATATTTCACTTTTTGCTGAAAATAGTACAAAATCGAATAGTCTTGACAAGTGGCAGATGTAAGATAGACAAAAATCGTTTTTAATAAATTGTATGAAGTAAATCGATAGCGCGAAATTTTTTGTTAAATTACCGGTCTCAATGATATCATCAGACGAACGAGTGATACATTTCTGTGGCGAATTCATCTGGTTCAAATCTATCGGATGTTCGATAGCTAGGTCCTCCGCTAGCCTCATTAAATTTTGGCTTCAAATATATTGGGACGAATTCTTCTCGGGATAAATCGGATATGTACGTAGCTCTTTCTCATCTGATCCTTGATTTATTAATTATCGTTCACTAAGCGAAAAAAATATTTTCTCAGGAGAATACATCTTCAGCCATTTCTCCGGCGGTATTTTTCTTCTTAAATGCTCTGATTAAGATTTCAGCCCCAATATATTCTGCTATTCCACGGTTTCTTGATTTTAAATTTGGAAAACAATTTTGAAAGAATATCATTGAATTTCTTTTATTTCGTTCAAATTCTTTCTTCATTATATAATAGGGGAAACGGAAATCAAAAACCGTGTACGGAGAAAACTGCTTGGGACTAACTTTATTCCGAGTTTATACGTTGTTCCATTTTAAGGTTCTTTGAGAACTTTTGTTGCCCAAAACGACCGGCTGCTAGTCTTGTTTCTTTTTACGTTAGTTTTGGAATAGTTTTTTTTCATAATTTTCCATCGTTCTAGTGAAGACGTGAAAAATGTATAAAACTTCTGTACTCGCATGCAGTCGAAACGGTCGATGTATGAAATCCAATTAAATTCAAAGTGAGCGATGCGAAGCGCTTAGACTGATTTTCAGAGATCTGGTGTACACGCCGGCCGTGTTAACTGACCGCGGTAATAACATTTAATTCATATCACGGGGTATTAACGAATTATTACTATTATAATACTTAACGGGCATAACATCATTAATAATGTTCCTCTTTCGATTATTTAATTGTTATTTAAGAAATCCGACCTTTCTTTAAATATTTCAGAGTAGATTTCAATATTGCATGAAAGAAATGATGGAGAAAAACTCCAGAGGAAAACCTCGACACGAGTGCATGTCGCAGGTTGTGAAATTGTCGGGAATTGAAGAGATTGGCGAGCAGACGAGTGACGTGCTGCTACAAAACAATCTAAGGATGATTGAGGACAGAAAATGATGATGATAAGAAAATTTAACAAGTTTCCATATTTTTTACACGTAGAAAAATCAGTTTATTCTGACTTCCTGCTGTTCCCCTTTAATAGAAGACAGAATTACACGTTAAATAAAGTATCGTGTTAAAATTACACACGCAACATTTCCTTGCATGTTTTACATTCCATCGCCTGTATCGATTTTACTCTGCTATTAATCCCCGTATATTTACGTAAGGTTTTGCACTTAATAAAATATCCCCAATTATTGGCAACAGGAATATATTCCTGGTTTCAAAGTTTGTATACTCTTAAAACGTGTTTACACGGAATGCAAAAAGGTGAATTATCTTTTTTACAATACGATGGTCTTTTAACGTTTTTCATTAAGTACCAAACTGAAGGCGTAAGAAGTTGCCGGCATTTTCTATCGGTTGAATATCATTACTTCCGGGGATTTTTTGCGAAACTAATTTAGAGTTAGTTCAGTAGATAAAAAAAAAAAACCATCAAATATCGTTCATTTCTGGTAAATTAATTAAGAGTAATTCGTTTCGGACTTTTTATAGCATTATGTAGTCGTTTTTAATAATTTCACATTTAAAAGGTTTAACAATTTAGATATTTCGTGTAGGCTTTTCGTCTACAGTTAGCTCCCAAATCCAGGTAATTTCCAGATCCAATAACAGTTTCTCCGTATTTTCTCTAACAGTTCTGCGTTGCACAGATTTTACTGCAAAATGCAATTTCAGTTTGTATTTTAAGAATTTTACCGCCCTGTTTTGTTTTTTTTTCTTCAAATTCTGGGGCAACGACGACCCGGGGAATGAACTTGCTCTGCGAGTGCTTTATCATTCGTGAGCTAGTAATGTTTTGAACAGGTGTGTAAATGATTCGCGAGTGAAATTCGGCGCTTTTCAAATTACAGCAAAATGTAACGCTGATCGAGCTCCTTAAAAATTCTCGAATTATTCTTTTAACGCGGGATTTTTTAATCACATCTCAGACTTTACCGGAACGGCAAAAAAAAACAAAGGAAAGAGCAGTGACGCAGTTTTTACTGTTACCTAAACAGTGAATGTGATTATTTTAATTTGTCATTCATATATTTTAAGAAAAAATTTAATATCCTTTTCGTTCGTCCAAAGCGAATTTTCGCGATTCCTATGAAAAAGAAGAGAACCAATTTTTCTTTCGTTGCTCCCACACGACTAACGTTTCGGAAAAAATTCAAAATTTATTGTACTCAAAAAATCACTGAATTCTTATCGTGACATATAAGCAATTTTCCGAGTTGCTTCATGAAGAACGAATTGTTATTTCGTGCCGGTTACGTGTCATGGAAGATGAACACACTAAGAGAGAAATTTACAGCATATCGTTAATTTTGCGACATTTTAATTGGGGTCAGTCAGACGGAGCCAGCTACCGTAGCGTAGTTGGTCGGTTAATTGTGTTTTGTTCGGGTAGAATATCCCGTTACGGCGCAATTAATTTCCTAAAAAAATTCATTTGCGCTAGATTAATATCCAAAAAAAAAAAAAAAAGAAGAAAAAAAAAAAGAAGTAGTCATACGGGCGTTGTAGAGCTGTCGTTTTAGCTAATGAGTAAACTGAAAAAATAAACAAAAGAAAGTGTAGGTGAAAATGAGATTTTTGTGAACTGGTCAAAAACACCGATTTACGAGAAGTACATATCTTTTAAGGAGATCACCCGGAGTGAGAAGATTCAAATGGTTTACTAATTGTAAGTGTTGATCGCGGGGAATGTTTCAGGTTCGTTAAGATCGTAGATCACGATTTCAGGGCGATTACGACAGTTTCCGAATGATGAAGGTTGTTAGAAGACGGATCGTCGGATCGGATCAAATTCTGCGTCCGCGTATGATTACGAAAAATTGATAGGTAGATATCGTGAAGTAGAAATACAAAAAATTAACCGGTACCATTGACAGAACGATGTATAGAGTAGTCGGTGGACATCAGGCAGGTGTGTTAAAAAAGCGACGGTCGTACGATAAAAGGTGTTGCGCTCGGCGTGTGGTTGCACTGATTGCCGCTAATTCACATTTTAACCGTCAGGACGCTAGCCCACCTTCCGATGACGGCAGAGTTCCGTGTTGTATAGTATGATGGTGCGGTTGTTGATTCAAGTTGTTTATCGCGAATCGAGTTTTTCGATGTTTTATTATTATTCGGTTTAAATGCCGGTTCGGTTTGGGTGCTATTTTTTTAAAATTACTTTCGGTGAATTTTATATATGAGTTTTTTTTTTTATCGAGTTTAAAAACCTCCCTATTTTTTCGTTAATTTTTATTTTGTTTTTTACTTGCTTTTTTTCGTTGTTGTTAAATGCCTGTTAGAGGTTAGTTAATTTTTATCATTATAAACTCACCGTACTTCTGTACTCCCATAAGTAGTGTCACATAATGCGCGTGTCTAGGTAACTTTATACTTAAACTTATTAATAAATAACGCTTTAGCCGAAAAAGTCAATAATCCGTTTACGTTAAGAAAAACAAAAATTTTATGTTTTAATTAAAATACGACAAAAATGTAGCGGCAGCATTTTAAATTGCGTTCTCCACGGCAAATTATGTGAAAGAAAATGTGGTTTACTGATTTACCGTTTTCCTTTGCACCTTTTGTTTAATTGTTTTTGCTTTTCCAATGTACCTTTTTTTCTGCACGCTTCCAAGTTCTGCGCCCTGTATATCTTCGGAAAATCTGTTGCGATCGACAATACATTTTTTTTTTTTTTTGATTGGTTATTTTTCAATGATCGGCAAAGTATTTCGTTTAAAATTTCACTAAAATATAATAATACCCAGTTCGTTGTATTCTTGGCGGATGATATCATCATGAGACACGGATAGAAATTTAATCGCTTTCCTCCTTGTACCGTGAGCGGTCGATTAAATGTGTAGTTGCACTCCATCTATTTCCCAGTTCAGATCGCTTCCAGAGTGGAGTTCCAGCGAAGCTGTGCCAAGCGGCATTATTAGACTCACGCGATTCTCGACGATCGGTCAAAAATATGATGACCCGTTCCATTTTAATCGGTCGCTTATATTTCCTAATCCGTATAAATTTACACCTCGACCTTTTTTGAAGTATTTATTTTAGAGGTCGCGGGAGTGTTGAAAAGTCTGCGCGCCAACGTCGTGTAACAATTACACGATATGATATTGCCCACACTTCAACGAGGAGTTTCTTATTCCGACAGTTTTTTTTGAACAAACGCCCTTGTGTCAACGGCATTTTTAATTTTATTTAAAGGTTTCTTTGCCAATGCGAACTGAGCAGACTTCGATTTTCTGTGTTAACTGCGACTTCCTCCCTATTGTGTAAATATTAGTTGCAGTATAGATCGTACTGTAATGAAGGCTGTGTTGAAATCGTTTTCATGTGCGGATCATGGCGGGTAGTGCAGTCCCTGTCTTTAAATCGGTTAATGCTTCGAATATTTTAATTACTTTAAAATATCCCATTCGATAAAGAGTGACAACATTATGATTTGAGGGAATTCACGTTGATTTCTAGAAAGACATTCTTACCTAGTTGATGTCATCGGGAACAAGTAGTTTATATAAATAACGCGAAGATCATAAAACATGCTTCATGTAAAACAACCAGTACCCGATGTCCTTCATTTTTTTCTTCGGTTAAGTGAATCAGAGTATAGAGTACTCCGCGTAGTTGAAAATATATATTTCAGTTGTTGTTGTGTTTTTTTTTTTTTGTAGAATTTCCCCATCTACTATCTATCCCCGCATTAGCGAATTGATTTGAAGAATGACGGCAGTTTCAGCGGTATTAAAAGAGAAGGAAAGGGTTTTTCAGCTGGTAATGTAGTATATTAGAAGATTTATGATGTATCGAAATTTCGCAAATCAATCAAATTTTTTTCTAGTCGTAAAACATTTTATTTTTGAGACCCCCGAATTTATCGATTAAAATATCATTTAAGCATTTCTGGTAACTGCTGTTTTATTATTAACCTCTAGCGTGATGCGTGCGAGTTATAGTAGCGGTTTCAATTCTCGATGGCTATATTTACGAGTGATTTGGAAAAAAAACTGAGCCAAGATTTAGCTAATGCCGAGGGTTTGAGACTTATTTAGGGAAAATAAGTGGTACAGATTTCACTTAAAGGACGACGCTAGAATAAAACGGAGAAAGTGGTACTAACTTTTATCACTTTCTAAAGTTGATAACCCTCTCTCTTCGTAGTCAAATTCTCGGTATTTATTCCGACGATTAGTATTCATGTGCCCTTCATCGCGGACGTTCTCTGGCTCCAATTTGGCTAACGCTTAATTCGTGACTGACAATTCTTCGGCTACTACTGCTAATATGGGGCTGTAAATTAGAATAATAATAATAATAAATAAAGCGAGATTTAATAACAATGTAATTTCAAAAATCAGGAGCATTCGATGGTAAAATAGCGGACGAGAAAGATCGTACCGAGTAGTATAACCTTTTTTCCTTAAATTTGCTTCGAAAGGTTATTATATAACTAGACCACTCGCGGGGAAGCTATAACGATCGGTTAAATATAAAAAGTGGAAAAAATTAAATTGTCAATTCACTATAACGGCTTTTAGCAGCAATTTTCGCCATTTGTATTTCCCTATTATTATTAGGTTTCAACTTTGATCTATTCAGTTTTATTTATAAATTTGTTTATTAGGTCTTCTCGCAATTCTCGTAAATACTTTAATATCTGACTGTAAAAGTGTTTTCTTACCTATCCGATCCTCTTTCCTATTTAAGTGATTATTATTCCTTTATTATCTGAACTCGTTCTACGATTTATGACCTCCTTTCTAAATATTCAATCTAAATCGATTTTTTTGTCAGGGTTCCTGGTGTCACTGTTGCCGGAAACGAATTAGTCAATTGCAACACGGAATGGTCCTTTTATCGAAAAGTTTTTAGTTCTTAATCTCTTCCGCTTATCATTGCGAATACGATCTGATTTTCTCCTTATCTAATTCCGCTTCGTTCTACCTATAAACCTTCACTCCCCCCAATTGCTCTTGGTTTTATAATTTTACATTTTCTTTTTTATTTGGCTCAGTGATTTCCGCTATTTGACGCCTACGTACTGGACGCTCTTTATTGCCGTTCGCTTTTCATACATTCTCCCACGCTACAATATTTGTCATTTAGTATGTGACCTCAATTATAATACCCTATTTGAAGGCCCTTTTGCTACCGAAGTTTTTATATTTCTATTCCCAAAAATTTAAGAACCCCCACCTACCAAAACTCTCGTTTTCCTTTCTGTCCTTGCTCGTGCTATCTTTATTTCCGTAGTATTCAGTCGAATTAGTGGTTCTAATATTTCTCTACTTCCTTTTAATAGTTCAGAGTAAGTGCAAAAAAAAGAACAAAAAAAAAAAACAGTTTTTTGCTTGCTACCTCACTTTTCCGATCGCTTTCGTTTTGAACGGCTTCGAAAATTTCATTCGGTTCGATTCCGTGGGAAAAATGAATTAGGTTTCTAAAAATAAACTTAGTAAAATATGTGTCTTTAATGTAAGATGTAAAACAGGAATTGAACTTTTCCCTTTTTTTTTTTTTTAGGGATATCACACTTCTTTCTCGGTATACTATTCGATCTCAGATAGTGGCAGTGTGCGCCTAGGGTCGCGACAACTGCCGAAAACGCGCGTGCCCTCCCCGGTTTAAATTTCTTATCAGCGCGCGTTATATAACGTTCATTGGAAGCTTACTTATGTGCCCGTGCTAATTGAACGATTGATAAAAATAATTCATAAGCGTGAGCCGGGGGAGTGAGTCAAAATCATTCAAATCGGATTAGTCGTCTCCGACCAACCTTGAACTGTTTCGGCGCCCTCGCAATCTCGGTTCACGACTGACGTATTCGTTTATTTTTATTTTCATTCATGCTTCTCTCTCTTTATTCTTACAACAGATTAACACGTTGCATCAGAAAACGCGCAAGTATTAGCTCGCCAAACGCAACCTTCTAGCGGTGCTAGCGTGTGACATCACAACACTGTAAATTAGTGAACATTCCTATTACCGGGCCAACTTTTTCTTATGCATCCCGGCGTGAACAATGTTGTTGTTTCCCGCGTGTTTAGTCAGCTCTTGATTTCTTCGAATCCGCTGCATGCTTATGTATGCTTATGTCTCAGAGAGAAAACCACAAAACTTGCATTCTACAGATTTCCAGACTACGATGTCACAAAACTAAAAATCCCGGTCTTACCTAGAAATTCATATACGTACACTACTACAACACGCGTATCTTAGAAAAGTGTCGTCCCACGTTCATATGTTTAATTCGAAGGAAGTGAAATAAAAAACTAGATAACCTTTTAATTTTCATGCTTGTATTCGATATTTTTTTTTTTTTTTTTTTTTTACCGATTAGACTATTATTTTGTGAAAAATAATTTATATGCCAAACACACACATCCTTTTTTTTTTCGGCGCGTCCACATTAAACCGGCTCAACTTTTGAAAGTTTCAGTGTGCGACAACGGGGGGAGGGGGGCTCCACCTGAATGAAATACCGCTACCTAATCTAACGGTAGCTGACTTAACACCGTGGAAGCATCCTGAAATTTACCCGATGAGGAAGAACAGTTTAATTCAGAAAGTATCGCTAAGTTTGCGGGGTTTTTAATCAGGCAGTGACCGCGCATTAAATATTAATGGAACAAAGTGATTATTTTCAACTATGCCCTGTGTAAAATACAGTATTTTTTCTTTAAACCTTTAATCATAGTTGCTACTTACATATTAAGTGTTTTAAAAAAAGTGACCGCATTAAATATTAACGAAACGAAAGTGATTATTTTCAACTATGCCCTGTGTAAAATATAGTTTGTAAAATAATTTTTTCTTTAAACCTTTAATCATAGTTGCTACATACATATTGATGATAAGTGTTTTAAAATACCCTTCAAAACTTAAATTGGTAAAAATACCCCGTTTTTTTTTGTTTTTTTAATTACAATATTCCTTTTTATAACTTTCCAAAAATTCAATATTGCCTCATTTCATTACAAGAACGTCGCAGATGCAATGTGATACTTTCTTCATCGGGTACATGTTTTGGACGATTTTAACACACTGGTTCTGTCGTCGTGAATTTTTTTGAGCTTTCAACGTATATTACGTAACGCTATACTTTGTCGTTAACAGCGTCGACAGTCGTATTTTCGAGCGAGTCAGGTGCACATATCCTCAATAGGTTGATTGTTGATTTAGCGCGACTAGTTTAATAAATTATGGCCTTGCGTGGAATAGTCGCTATTTTATTTTTTCGTTTTATATGTATGTGCCAGCAAGAATTGCCTGAATTTCGTATGATTTCCGTCGTTCTATTCCTATCGACTCTACTATTATATCTTTTTTAATGTGTATAATATAATGAGAAAAACGTTTTAAAATTTTTTTCCGGTTAACATTGCAAACGTTCGGTTCATAATTATTAAACCTTTGCGTCATTTTGATATACTCAAATAACATGCAAGCAGCACACCAGTGTAATAACATTAAAAATAAGAAATATTTAAAAAACCCCCGACATATTTCGTAGGAGCTCCATAAAATATGAAGATTTTGCTGCTCCTGGGAAACATGTCGCGCTGGTTTTTTAATATTATTATGTTTGTGTTATTTGCTTTCATATTATTACTTGAGGAGTATAAAGATTGTAAACATTCGAATGGTTTTTTCTTATTTTTGCGTAATTTCTTCCATTTTTCCATCGAACGCTGTGTACATTTTTACGACGTTTACAAATGCACACAGCGCTGTGTACAGTGCGTGACGGATTTGTCGTTCAAGGTGACGCGACGGTATTTCGATGTTGCACAGTGCCTATCTCCCCGTAAACGATGATATGGAAAACGTCACGTTTTTTCTCAAGATCGGCTTTTTAGGGGACGGACGGACGAACGAACGAACGAACGAACGAACGAACGTGTGTGTCGTTCTCTCGCCGTGATAATTAAGTTGCACTCGTATTTGCGCGTATATTACTCGCTCGAAAAATACAACACGAATGAGAATAGTTTATGCCCAATTAACGTCACTTGTGGTTTTTTTCACATTTCCATTCGATCTCAGAGAATTGGCAGATTATTTATTGTCTCGTTTATTTACAGCCGGGGGGGGGGGGGGGGAACTCGGTGAGAGTTATTTGAATGCTATCGCGACCGGAACTTAATACAGCGAAATAGTTGACGAGATTAGTTCACATGATATTGTCATCGTGATGTTGTTACCGCTACCCCTTCCCCCACTCGCCATGAAAGACACACGCTATTGTTTACAATCTGTCACTTTATTACGTTATCAAACTGATCATCGCGGCGGCGTTGTCTTTGTCACGAACGCGCGTATTTTATTCATTCGATTTTCTCTGTCTTTTACCGCGTTGCTGACGTGATGTTTCATTTTTTTTTTTTAAAAAATAAAGTTTAGGAAGGTTTTCTTTTTTATTTACACTTTTTCAGTTCGCTGATTATAAAAATTGTAGAAGGTTAAAAATTAGCCCCAACTGGTAATAGCACAACCACCCCCGAAAGGGCTTTTATTAAATAACGAAAATGAAAACGAAACTAATTAAAAATTAATTGCGATATTGCTCGGAAATTACCTATTTAAGGGTTACGAGTTTGCCCGGATTAAAACCGGTTCGTCGTAATTCTATTTCTGTCAATATTAAAAATATATGTAAATAACGTTTAGTAGCAGGAAAATTCGACCATGTTGAATAGTCTTCTGACTAGATGCTTAGAAATATGTTTTGTTTTTTTTTCTTCATCGAATAATCAATCCCTGCTCTTTTCGAGAATTACAACATAAGTAGATCATCGATCGATGTTACTGAGAGTTGCTGCTGCTATTCCATTTAAAGTCCTCGCAGCTACTTTCGCATTCGACGAGACACATATATCTGATACCCGGCACGATGGAGAATTCCCCGCATTAGTTGAGATTTGCGCGAGTAAGTTAAGAGGTAGTTTACAGTATTATACGCTGAGGATAGCATCGGTTATCGAATTGGTTTGTCCTAACATGGCGTAGTAATCGTGTAAAGGTTGTGTGAACTTTCATCGTGATTAGAAGACGTCGAAATAACGCAATTATTTTAGAGAGAAGAAAAAATAAAAGTAAATAAATAACTCTGTTGCTGGTTGGAACGGAGATAAATTTTACGAACTAGCGAAAACAATAAAGTCTAGATAAACAGCGTGCGCGCGGGACTCAATTTCTTTTCATTTATTTATTTTTTTGGCTTACAGCTTATTGCAGTTTGACTAGTTTTTCTGCGACATGCAGACGACCGCAGATATGGAGAGCCCTGTCATAAACGTTCACAAACGATCACAAACGTTCATAAACGTTCATAAACGTGTACGACTTATCTTCTTTTTCGAGAACCCATCGGTCCCGGACCGCGTTTATTTTATCGCTTTTACTTGTTTACAAATTTCCCGCAGTTTTACACTTTTACGATTATTTTTATTATTTCCCGGTTTTTCTCGGGTCGTCGAAAAAATAATTCCAGCAACGGACAAAGTCTCTCTATCGGCTTACCTAGCATAGCAATAAAGGTAGCAGTGTCGGCGACGCTGGTGACGACTACGCAAAGTTATACACAGAAATAACCCTTTTCATTACTTTTACAGTTCTAATGACGGACGAGAAATTTTATTACACCCTCGAGTAGAGGAATAAATCGATTCGCATCCGTCCGCCTCGAATGATGTAATAATAAATGTGTTATATAATACATACATCTCTTTTCGTTTAGCGCCTTTCTCGGTCCGGCAGGAACGCGCGCGGGACGCCGTCGTCCCTTTTTCGTTATTTCTCCTACCCCCCCGGCCGTTCGCCGATATATAAAAGGTTGATTGACAGAGGCGCGCCATTCCGAATCTGAAGCATTATACTGCCCTTTTTCTAGCAAGCAGTTCGGAAGAACTAACTGATAGTGTACAACCGGTTGAATTTGTCGAATTGCGATATGAAATGGAGCCAGGAAAGATCTCTCGACGCCGATAAAGATTGTGTTTTGGCAGAGTTTTTTTCATTACCGGTAAAAAACTTTAATGCTTAACACGCGCGGACGCTTTTGACAGTGCGCTAAAAAGTATATTTTCGGTATAGCGGCGTACCGAAACAAGCTGGTGAACTCGAATATTAATTTATGTATCGCTCCCGACCTCGTTAACTGTAATTGTTAAATTTTTCTTTTTAATCAACCTCGCCACAAAAATGAAACCCGAATAAGTCCTGATCTCGCTGCTTATCATGAAAACTACAATAACCTCCCCTAAGTAAGTATCAAAACTTCCTTAGACAATTAATTAGAGAACATACACAGACGGTTCTCTACTGTGTGTTCGATCGTTCACGAAAACAATATGTTTATCCGTTTCCACTACCACCGGAGTTCTCCAATAAACCGAACTCTATGCTCTCAAACTAGCAGTCAACTATGGCACGGAACTTGCATCCAGTCACATTCTGATACTAACTGATGCTCTTTTCCATCAGAATGTTTTTTACAAAAAGATATCCCAGGAAATAATCCAATATCGTCATCGAGCAAAGAAATTATCTCCTGTCGGATCCCATTCATACCTCACGGTTACCAAACTTTATAACCTGATAGTTCTTACGCCTCTAGCCAAAAGGCTGTACAGGACGCTATAAAAAAAGAAAGAAAAAAAAAATTAAAAACCTAGAAACGAGTTCGAAGTCTCACATTGCGGCTACTAGATTGAACTCTTTAGTGAACATCGATCTATTTTCCATGTGTCTGCATTCTTTCGTCGGGTCTAAATTGGGCCACATTCAATACTATACATTTTTCATTTTTGGTATCCTGTAAAACGAAGAAGAAGAATATTTATGCGGAAACAGACGGAGTAATTGCGATTCAAGGCTAATAACAACGCCGTATGGAGTTGTGTTATAGTTTTAGTTAAATTCGCGCCCTTCGTTACATAAGTGAACATTAGCGGCAGCATTTGCAAAGTATGTTTGCCTAGAGGCATATTGTTCGGGCCCTATTTAGAGTGTTCATTTTTTCTTCCTTTTTTATATATACATCTATTTCGTAATTACAGCAATCTTTCTCCTGTCAGTGTCTCCTTATTTATGCGTGTGCAAAAAAAAAAAAAAAAAAAAAAAATGAGTAAGCCATTTATTATAACCTCCGAAGAACACATAAAAAAGAATAATAAAACAAAATTAATTTGAATCGCGATATATTTAACATGGTACTTTTTAAAAATGCATATTGTTCGAAAAATACGGAAATAACGTTATTAAATATACTTTTATTATTTTTTTTTTTAAATAAGATTATTTTAATTTTTCAGACGCAAATAACAATTTAAAAACGCGAGGATTGTTTAAAGCTTTTTTTTTTCGTAACTACCCCGAAGCGTATACGTTAACAGAAAAATTACTTTTTAAATTTGTCATCTAATCGAAAGCATTACCAAAAGCGGAAGAAGCGATTGTTTGAAAATTTATTAAAGGGGTAGTGCGATAATTTAATCGCGAAGCGACCCATTTTGCTTAGGTTTTAAAAATTCTTTCTTTTTTTTATTACCGCTCTATATACCTAAAGTGTAACTCTTACCGTTCCCTTTGAGATTCGCGGAATTTAAATTTTTTTAGTAAACCCTGCGGGGTTTATAGAGGGTTTACTATGATGTCCTCGCTGCACCTTCTTCTTTTCAGTTGCGGCAATGATCCTATTAACCGCTTTTTAACTAAACGCTTTTCTTCTACTCTTTCTACTTCCTATTTCATCGTGCCAATAAAATTACAATTTTTCCCTCGTCTTCGGTATATTTTCGTTCGTGATAAAATTTCTTATTTCTTTTTTAGCTCGTCTAGTGTTATCCTGCGAAATATCTTTCTTCGCCAATTTGTTCTAAAAACATCGTTCTCACCATGTTGCGCCAGAGTTGAGACTAGCTTTTTCCCCTTCCCATTCCGTTTCAGTTCCGAAAGATCAAACGTAATTAGGCCTATTTCTACGCCCATCCCCGAACAATTCTTGTGTTCTTTATACTCTTTCTCCGTTCCACTCAGTTTTTTACATCGAAAGTCTCTTGCCGATTTACGCGTCGTCTTATCGCTTTTAAGTGTTTCCTTTTTTAACCAAGTGTCCTCGCTGTAACGGTGTTTCACAAACTATTCCATTTCTTCTTCACTTAAATACTTCTCGTATTCCCTATGGTGTCTGTTCCGTTTTTTATTTATTTATTTTTTTTTTTGTTTTCTTTCAAATCAATTACCCTGAAAATGAAAAAGAATGAATTAGCTCGCTTCTCGAATGACAGATTTTTTAGCAAGTTTCACCGATATGGTTTTTTTTCCCTCTGACGCTCATTCCGCAACTCTTGTTGTTTCTTTTTGTTTTCCAGTCGCGGCTTCTTTTACCACTCTAGTCTACCCGCGTTTCGACTTCACTCTTCTCTGCGATAGTATCTGCCTGGTTTTAGCCATAATTTCCGACATAGCTCGAATACTATACATTGTACCTCACTTTATTTATGAAAAACCGATTAGACCTTTTTTTTTTTTTTTTCAAATGCTCACCGAGATCTTCGAAAGTCTTCCTCCCCCATTTATTACAATGCTTCGTACGTTCCTTTATTTCCGCTCACCTTACTCGTAATACTACCTAAAACCACACATAACATTTACGTAGTTAAACAAACTTTTCTAGTATGGTTTTAGTTTGAATTTTCCGATCATTATTGAATTTGTAAATCGATTTTGTGGTCCTTACATATCGTTTTCTTGTATTTATATTAATATTATTTCCCTTTTAGAGTAGTTCAAGTTTATTTTCTTGAATTTGTTTTTCATTCGAATAATGATAATATCGTATATCGTAGTTTTTTAATGTGTCTAGACTTATTTAATTGAACACACGCGCATTACCGATTTTAATTCTAAAATATCATTCTATTTCAGACCGAATGGTAATTCTCTATATACATAGACGATATATTAAATAGTTTTCTGGTTTACGATATGTGACTATAGTTTATTAAATATATATATATATATATATCAATATAAATTTTTTTCAATATTTCCTTTGTTTTTTACTTTCATATAGTACACGGCTTGAATTCCTTCAAGGATTAAAAAAAGAAAAAAAAAAAAAAACGATAAATTAGTAAAGTACGCAGTTCTGAGGAACACCTTCGCTACGGATTATCCATCTGAATGTTCTTAAAGAAAAAAAGTAACTTCTTTTTCAATTGGAGAAATTATTTTTTCCTTTTTTTTTTGTTTAAATTTTCTTCTTACCTTCATCGTGACTTTTGAATCTTTCATTTATGCCGATTATACAGAGTAGCCACTTTTTTTTCTACCTATTTTTCGTTAAACACATTCCAAATAGAGTAGAAAAATTAAATCCTTTTTTTTTTTTTTAAGCGAATGGTTTTTTAACCAAATAGACAACCTAAAAATCTTAAAGCGAAGGCTGCTAATATTTATTAATGATTTTAATCGACGATAAATTAGAAAATTAGCCAAGATAGAACTGATGCTATTAAAGAAAAATGATGATAATAATTCCAACGTTTCTTATATATTTTGCGGTTAAAACGCGCAAAAATATCAAAAGTAAATTTCATTATGATATTTATATTAAGTAGGGAGTCTGTCTTCTACGTCGATCACCCCTGTGGGATATCGTGATCATATAGCAATCCGATTGTTGCACGCCATATCCCTCGATCTTTTTTGCTCGTGGAGTCTGTCTATATGAATATTTAATGTTTTTTTGTTGTTTTTTTTGGAAATAGAAATGTCGGTAAAATTAATTTTTATTCGTTATTTTTTTTTCACGCAAAATATTATTTATCTGTCATTTACGTTTAATTTGCATATAAATTTACAATTTTATCTTCGCTTATAGAATTTGTAATGAATAAAAGTAAAACGTGTTTAATAGCGCAAACGATCAAATTATAACTTCAATGTTTCGCGCCATTTTTTTCTTTTATAGAACAATTAAAAATTATTGTGGCCGCGAATATGAACGAAGAATTAACTCGATTTTAAATTGAAAATATTTCGATAACACTGATATGTGATTTTCGCGATATAAAAATCGAATAATTCGACGTTACTGTCGAATTTTTTTGTATTATTATTCGAAATCGTAAATGCCGGTCACGTTCGACACCGTCCGATTACTTTTCGATTAATATTATCGACTGTTGCTTTATAAACTGTCGAAGAAAGAATGCCAGTTGAGAAACTCATAGAACATTGCCCAGATGAGGATCCTTTTTGGCCTTCCATTAATGCTGGTACGTGTTTATGACTTTATTACATTATTTAATGAAAATGTTTTTGTCGTTTTTATTCTATTTTAAAAAGCGGCCCCCCTATTTTCTTGTAATATCCTAAGCCGAGATCACAGTTAGCCGCATAAGCAAGAATAAACTGTTATTTGTTCGAGTTCGTCACATTATTAACCGGACGCAGCTGAAATGTTTGTTAACATTCGGTGTACATATATTTTTAGAAATACCGAGATTAATATTAAAAATAATGAAATTATCCGAATATTTTATATTCCGATAAAAATTTTGATGATCGCATTTCTATTTATAAAATTTGACTTTTTGAGTCGTGTGTATTTTTTTAGATTAATTTTTTTTCATTCTTCAGGTGAACTAGCACGTGCACTATCGGTCGAGGTGGAACAAAAAAACAAATACGGCGAGTTTAGTTTTGTTTTTCTGGGTTCATTCACTTTCGGATTAACCTGACGCGATAATTAATTCTTACATTTTCAATCTCTCATGCCAAATATCAACGGGACAGCTAAGTGACTAATAAAGTTCGTCAGAACATCCGATAAACACAAAAATATTCAAATGACTTCCGAACCGGTATTTTTTTCACGAAAACATCCTCTTTTCGCATCCGAACCGATAAAAATCGATAAATTAAAGAAAAACCCGAACCGATATTTTTTCACAAAAACATCCTATTATTTCTGCATTCCTACCTATTACGTGTAATGTTTCTCGATAATTTTATTTTTAATTTATGTAAAATACTTTTTATCTATAGTATGTATTTAATATATATATATTTATTTATATAAATCGAAAGGAATGTATAAAGATGAAGTAAGAAATAATGATAAAAGAAAAATAACTATATTGATAAGGTTCGGATGCGAAAAGTGGAGAATTTATATAAAATATTGTAGTTCGGACGTATTTATTGACTGTACACATCCGAACGAACGTACATATATAATAACGATCATTCGCGATTCTTTTTTAATGAAATCCGGGAAAAAAGTTAATTGAGTTTCGGCTTCTAAATTTTTTAAATTTCATCACTTTAGTGAGTAAAAATTTTTTTAGACGTAAGAATTTTCCCCGTGTTAACAAGTGTTCTAAAAAGTTTGAGTTTGGAGGAAGGTGTAAAATTTACAGATTTTTTTAGATTATAAATCTCGATGATTATTCTTGTTCTACGTAAATTCTTTCCTGACATAAAATTTAAAAAGTGAATTATTATACACAATTTATTAAAATGACAAAATTAAAAATTAAATGGTTCTTTTTTTAAAAAAGTATCGATACTTTAAGATTTACTAAAAAATGTATTAAAAACTCACCGAATAGTAAATAATTACTCGATAAAAAGGTTAACATGTATGTAGCCAAAATATATCTTAAAAGAGGGATATATATATATATATATATATATATATGTATTCGGACAGCATTAATACGCTTGTTAGAATCATTGCCAAATTCAAACTGTAACAAGAAAATCGCAATAAATATTCGCGATGTTTCCAATACTTGCGGCTTATAGAGAACAAGTGATTGTGTTGTTATATTTAATACGGCTTTTTTTTAATTATGTTCAAAATGTCCATGAAGTCACCCCCTTAAGGTCATATTTTTATCGAGTAATTATTAATTTTTTGTGAATTTTTAATAATTTTTTAGAATAAATCCTGAATTTTTAAAATAAAACGGGAGTTTTTTTTTTTTCGTCGCTGTTTTTTGCTGAAATATTTTTAAGTTAAAACACGGATAGACTAAAATGATGTTCCTTTCTGTATACTCTATAAAGAACTAGGTAATAATGTACAAGTGAGATGGTTTTAAATTAATTTAATATTGTCGCCCGCGTTCGTAGCTGCTTTAATTTCAAAACTTTTTGAGTATTCGAATTTTTCTTACGTCCTAATGAAAATATTTCGGCTAATTTCGCCTGGCTACATTAAATAAAGAAAACTCTTAAATTCGAGGTTCATTGTAACATGTACCCCCTGTCAGCCTTAATGCCGATCGCATAAGACCATCGCTGTTCGCTCCTACTAATTTCTGTCACTACTGTAACTGGCGCTAGACGGGTTTTAAATTCGCTTCCTTTAATTAACATTGGTAATATTTTGATTTTTTGTCGGCGGGCATCGGTTCCACTGTAAATGGTTTTGATAATATTTTACGCGCCGTTATATTTACCTTTAAATTGGCTGTGTTTATTTTAATGACTACTGAGGATCACAGATACTTATCGATGCCTGACCAGTACACTTTAGAATGAACAAAAAATCATTGAAATTGGTTAATAGCGTACGTTATAAAAAGATAAATGTTTGTTTTTGTTTTTTTATTTCTTTGAGTCCGTAAAAATCAAAACTGCCTCGAATCTGAAATTTATTAGATATATTATGCAGTAAATTTTTCCTTTGGCTCGAAACTTGGAAGTCAAAAGAACTAAAGGCTAATCTGATCCCAAATTTAGAATAAAAACTCTAAATTTGTATTTCAAATTTTCTACAAATTCCGACTAAAAAAATGCTGCGCTGCCAGGAGGATTTGGCGCACCCTCGGGTATGAGTATTTAACTTTATTTAAACTAATTCACACTTTTAAAGTGACTCGTATTTATTGAGTTTAATAGAACAATAGTTTTTGACTAATACTTTTTATCCGTATCGCATTTTCAAGTTGAAACCAATATCGTTTCTTGCAATTTTCAATAGTGAACTACAAAAAATCAGTGGCCAAATTAGAAAAAGTCCTCTAAATTTACCTTGCTCGTTGCATTAGCTAACACATTCATAATTATTATATGTGTAAGTGTACTGATGTCTGTCAATCTTGATTTAAATTTTATGCTTCCAGACTGTTTGAAATTGCGTATTAATTAAATGTTATGATCGATATAATTAATACAAAACAGTTCACAAACACGATAGAAAGTAAAGATCGATTGTAAAAATAAAAAAAAAAAAAAGCTATTTTATTTATAATTAATTGTGGTTATGAATTGTTTTGTATATTTACAACACTCAGTAATAGGACACAACTTTTGATCAGCGCATTGCTTTTAAATTTAGGAACAGATTCTTAAACGATTTCGAATCGTACGGTATTTTTCGGTTTGCTTTTTTTTTTTCTGTTTTGTATTGTACCTAGATTTTAAAAACATTGTTGAAATCAGGGCTATATCTAGACCAAAATGTCGGGGGAGGTTATGAAAATATTTTTATATATAAACTCGGCCATTTTGGCCTCGCAAAGGACTGTGCCCTTTGACCCTCTTACTTTCATTTCTGTCTCTTTCTCTTCTATACTTTGTATAAAATGATCGATATTTACGACGTAATTCTTACTGGCATCAACACACACGAAAATAACATAATCACAAAAATCCTATCCTAACATTTAACTTCCGTTATATAAAATTAAGATATTGTTTCGTTACATATTTCGTTACATAAAATTGTGACATTTTTTTAAATAACAATAACAAAAATCCTATAAAATAAAGCTTCCTTTTCGCTTCTGCTTTGGTCGTTTCAAAGTGTCGATTCAACGGGTATTGAGCAAGCGTCGAACGATCTTGGAACAACACTGTTGGAAAAGTTTCCATTTCGGGGAATCGGTTGTTGCGACGACCTGATTAAGCAACTGTATATCGCTTCCGGTAATTTTGCTGAATAATGACATAAATGTTTCACGGCGATATTTGCACAACGCGTGTATTGTTCTGCGGAAAATGATCGTATTGTGTGTCCGCTTCATCAAGTGTGTACCTGCATCAATTGTGTATATGCTGCTATAGTGAAAATAGGACTTGGGGGGGAATTTCAGAAATAACATTATCGCCAGTTTCCCCCAATGGCTGCTAACCATTGATTTCCCCTGTTGTTTCCAGAGCCGCTGTGTTGTAACATTATTATCGCACACTGAAAATAATCAATTTAAGATTAATTAAGATCGGCCGAATAGCGCGTTGTGATGTAATGTAATCTGATAAATCGTCGCATTAAACCTTTCTTTTTTTTTTCCCTAATGTGCTAGTCCAGCCGAGATTCGTTAGCGGCTTTTTTGACTGATTCATCGGCAGACTGTATAAATTAGAATTGAAACATTTTTCTTTATTGTTCACTGGAAATCTCCGATTCGCGTTACATGCCTCATCGCGCCCGGCTTCTATGGTTTTGTCAACGTTGTGCTAATGAAAGACCAAAAAAAAAGTAACAAAATGATATTCAATCGTGTCCGTGTAATTATCGTAGCGGTTTCGTTTAACTGTTTTTTTGGTTTAGTTTCAAAAACGTCGCTTAATTCTTCCGAATATTCGTCTCCCGATTCAGACAAAAACATCCATAGAAATTGACGAGAAGTTTTAATCGTTTTTCGGTTTCCGAAATTTTGGAAACACGCCTAATTTTCGATAGAATCAAAAATGAAATTATTACCATACATTTGTTATGTATTTCGAAAAATTCACACAATCTTGGCATCTCTATTTTCGAGGCCACACCGGTCTAGGTTATGGAACACAAAATTGTAAATGGTACATAGAAATATATACGTAGAACGACGATAAAAAACCAATGCAAAGAATATAAGTTGTTTTTTGTTTTTTTTGCTTTTTTTCGTTTTCTTTTCATTTATTCGGACTCGTCAGTTTTTGGACTTTCAATGTACAACAGTGGCCTCCTGCTTAAAGCAGCCATTTAATACAAAGAGGTAGTAGCAGTATACTGTGCAAGTTACAACACTACCGATAGGAATTTTTCTCCGTTCTGTGTTTTGTTCTTAATTAAACATTTTCCAAATCGACTCTTTTTTGAGCGTGTTTTTTAAGGAAATACCCGGGAATTCGAATAAGTTGAGGGGATTAGATGGAATTGACGACAGCGTCTCTGAAAGAAAATCGACTGGGACAATAAGCGTCGAAGGAAATAGTACATGCTCACCGGGAGAAATAAAAAATAAAAGCAGGTTAACGAACAGAGTTAGAAAAAGGGGACGTGAAAACGATCATCTGTCGCTAGTATGTTAAATTAAAAGAACAAAGCAGATAACGGGGTAGGAAAATGAAGAAAGAGAAAGGAAATTTTTACGCAGTATTGATGATTCTATCGGTAAATTAATTTAAATTAAACAAACACGCTGGTGAAATTTTTAAAGTGATTTTAATTCCAAAAATCATCCAGAGCATACTCGGAAGCACTTTCACGCCTTTGTTCCGCTCCCTTCTTCTATAAACAGTTTTTCCTCGACTTTCCGCCGATTATTCACTGTGTGATTTTTATTATGTTCGTGACGTAGGATACGCATTTCTCGGCGCAATTCAATTTCCGATTCTTAAAACTCGTTCTTCCGATACACATGGCGTCGTGTCCTATGTTCTTTCGTTACCTGTTATAGCAATTTTCATTAGTTCCGCATCCAACAAAATAAATAAAAGTGTGTATTCCTTGTGCTGCCGTTTCCTTCATGTTGGAACCGAAAAGGGAACAAAAACGGCCGCTTCGAAACTCTCAACTCTCTTCTTCAGATCCCCCAAAAAACTGCCACAAGTCAAATTGGAGACGCGACATTTCAAGCCTGTTGTCGGAACAAACGCCGATGAGGAATCTAGGGGGAAAAGCGACATTGCCACCTAACGGCTTCACGTACGTAAAAAGAATGTCCCCCTTTGTTCTTCTCTAAGTTGATTTTTCGTTTCTAGGTCCCGTTGCGTTTTTCGGCACTGCGTTCCCGTATGTGGGCGAGCATTCACAACGCACAGCTGTGTTGGTGGAGGTCTTTGATGATCACCTAAAATGATTTCGAATTTACTTTAAGAGCGCGCAGTGATCTTTATCGTTGAAATAGCGCGGGGTATTACTTCCTTGTTTTCTTTATCGCATATGCACGCTTATCTGCGGGTTTTTATTTATTTATTTATTAATTTATTTATTTTTTTGATTTATTTATTTAACGTAATATGTGTTTTTTTCTCGTCGTCGCCACCCTATTAGTTGAAGCTGTCTGTAGGTGTGTCGGAGCGACAATCGTTAGCAAGTCGCTTTCGTTTTATTGACGTACCTCTTTCACTTACAGTTTGGCGGATGAATTTAGAGTGTGTTTGAAAACACGCTTATAATCCGCCGCGCGTTGTTACGTACCGAAAACTTCTTCGGGGAATTCTTTTCGTTGAGCCAGATATCGTTAAATGTTTTTTGACTCTTTTTTTTTTTTTTTTTAATTTTTCCAGGAAAAATTAATTTCAGAAAATAACAAAAATCGTGCGTGTACAATTCGGAAAAACTGTAAAAGTTTGAACATTTGTGAACGATGTCTCTGGTTAACGAAAAATTCCGGCCCCGACCACGAAAAGGCAAACCCCCCAAAAAAAAGTAATACAAGAAAATCGAAATTAGCAGGGTTCGTTTGCGAACCGAAAAAAAACAAAAAAAAACAACAAAAAACAGAATTGATTTCGATAATTCTTTATAATCGCGTTTATAATGGCTCGCAAAATTCACTAATGAAGGTATTTTTTTTTTTTTTTTGCATTGTTTCGTTGCTACTTTCGAAGTAGCCTCCTAGTTTAGTTTAGTTTAGTTTAGTTGCTCTATTCAATTTATATTTTCTTCCGAAATCAGAAACAGCTTTTTTTCTCCTATTCGCCTTGTTCCGATTTTTACTATTCATTGTAATGGCGAAATCTGTTCCTATTTTTTTTTTAGCTGTTACTTTTTCGTCATTTGACCGGCGGCAGCTTTTTTGCGTGCTATTATTACGACGGTATGAGTTAGTAGCCGATTTGACCGGTGTGTCGTCTACCGTTTGCTAAATCGTCTTGAGGGGAGTTTACACGCGAGTAAAAAACAAAGGGTCATATTCGGTGAGTCGGATAAGGGAGACCGATTGTGATCGGAAAGAACCCCTGCTAGGGTTTTCGATAACTCTGTGTGCTGGTCACCCCTTTCGATTAGTACTATTACAGTTTCTGTCGGCAGCCTATTCGGAAAATTGAGACGAATAAACTAAACTGGTTTTTTGTTCACTAAAACTGATTTCATAGCCGTCATCGCGGCAAACTTCTCAAACGCTACTATAATTCGGGAAACCTAGTAAAACCTAGGATCCCATAGGCATCGAGCCGATCAGCTGAGACAATTAAAATTGCTGTTGATATGACAACCTTCAAACATACAATTTGTTTCCGGATAAGTTAATAATTAATACGAGCGTTTCCGTATTGACATTAAACATAAGTAGCGTACGAGAAACAACATACATTAATATTTGCGTAAAATTATGTTTTTCTTACTCCGCATAATAATTATTATTAATAATAATGATTCTGTACACTTAAACACACATATATATATATATATATATATATTTATAGAATGCTAAAGTACAGCCATTAAGAGTTCTCAGTGATAATGTCGATATAAATTTAAAAAGGTGTAATTATTTTATATTTATTTGAAATTCAAATATTCTAAGAAATTAACAATTACCATTCATTATTTAAATTTTTATTTTAATGAAGCTTAATTATTAATTTCAAATGAAAAATTATTATTTAGAATGAGATTTGAATTCATTAAGCCTTTTTAATTCTGGTAATGATTTTTTTTTTTGTTTTTTTGTTTGATTTCAGTGCCTACTTTGTTGTTGCCTATTACTTTTTCTTATTCTCGGCAACGACAAAACACCACACGTATAGAAATGCGCGCTAGTAGGTGGCATAGTAGGCAGACACACCTAGAGTACTGCATATCAATAAATCAAACACTGTACAGTGTCTTGCGTGTACACTGACGTTGCATATTTACCGTGAACACTACGTTTATACAACTAAAATGGGTAATCGCCCATGTTCAGAAACCGAGTATCTACAAAGAGGGCTAATATGAACAAGGTCTCTGTGAACAAAACATGTTCGTCAGATAGTAGCTTATTTTTTTTAAAAAAATTACTTAATTTTATTTATACGTATATAAATAGTTTACTTAGTATACATATGAAAAAAAAAAAAAAAAGGTTAAAAAAACAGCCTGAAAAATAAATGAAAATTAAGAATAAAAAATTCCCAATAATCAAAAATATTTATGCCAGTATTGTTCGCTTGAATTTTACAAACCACATTTGCAGCCTCAGAACGCGAAACAGCTACCAGGTTAATAAATCGTGTGTAAACATGATTAAGGCTTTATAGTCTAAAAAGGTTCTTTCCATAAATTAATATTTCTCATTTTTTCGATTAGCATATTTATTTTGCACTTTTTTTGCGATTGCAGATTATTCGCGCAGACCCCTCCGATCATAGAAGTCTGTAAATTTTACAAAGTTTTTTTTTACAATAATCCTACTCTTTTAAGCAGATATACAAATTTCCTAAAAAATCCATATATATATATATTAGTATGAGTATCCAGTATTTTACAGATCCTTCATAAAATAATTTAGCCCAGAGATGACTTGGAATAGCGTTTGTATAATTTGATACAATAAGCAATTTAGATAGTTCATCGAACGGATTAGTGACGTTGAATTTTTTGAAACATTCCTTTTTCAATTTCTGTGTAACTCCATATTTCTACACTTGGATTTGACACGCGTTGCTTGAATGTAGTTCACAAGAGCGCAGTGCAGTTGTCGTTGGAGATTTTTCAAGTGGCGTCCGGATTTTAATTTAATTGTTTTAATGGGAGCGCTGAAGTACGTAATCCATTTTTCGCCGCCATTTTATTTATATACGTGCACAATAAAATAGAGAGAGAGAGAGAACATTTTTTTTTAATATATACTTTTGGCAATAAACAGGTTAACGTGTAGAACTCAGGTTAATTAAAATAAACACCAACATGTTTCGGATTTCATAGAAATATATTCTCATTGGCGGAATGTAATACAAAAAAAGGTGTTTGTACACCGAGCGCGCTGAGGAATATTGCGAATTTGTTTTTCCTTGTAGATTATTTCGTTTTCGAAAAAAAATGTTATTACTTATATTTGCGAATTTAGAATTTACGGAGCAATTCGGAATTTTATTCATTTTTCGCGAGTTTAGACGTAACGCCTTGATGTAGACACTGGTTAATGTTTGAAAAGAAAGCAAGTCTATTTTTAAGATATTTGAGCAACATTAGACGAGGGGGGTCGAAATGTGAACGCAAAAGGATGGACCTTTTTTGTCGCATCCGTATTTTTCGCTTATATTATATTATAGGCGAATTTTTCTTTTTGGGGGGTACTTCATTTATCGAACTTATTCGAATAAACTGAGTTTTACTATATTTGCAGAGTCTCTCCCCGATGTATCATCCGAATTGGAAGTGTTAATTTTACCTAAATCGGATTTGATAAAATGGCCGCTGAAAGCGGCTGAGTTTTTTCAAGAACACAGCTGAAAAGTTTTTCAGCGAAAATAAAAATAACCCTAAAGTAGAGGAGTTTATGTTTATTGTCAGTTTTTGAAAACGGTCAAAAGTCTCAAGGGATTTCGTCGTCCGCGATTGTTGCCACCGTTCTATCTTGCAAATCTACCGACATCGCCTGGTGATTTTTCGAACCTGGCATTAAAACATTTTTGATTTTTCTAGTACAATATTAGAACAACGTCGACATGTTTGTAATCACGAAGGGGTGTAAATTAACGCTATTTTTAATCGCTTTAACGTGAAATATTCTCCTTTCGAGTAAGATTTTCGGAATAACTCTGAAGCCGATGTACCCACTGTTTACTTAAAAAACCGTGTGTTCATTAATAAATTTACTTTCGTATTAAATCTTTGTTTTTTTTTGTTTTTTTAAAATTTTTACGACCTTTTTTTCTAAACATAGCTTTTTTTAAACAACTGAACAATCTACCGATCGCCGCGGGATTTAAAAAGAATCGACCGAGAGAAGGGGCATTGCAAAAAGAAAATGAAAAATCTGGAAAAAAAGAAATCGTAACCCCACGTACACACATACACGCGCCTTTTTTCTTTCTTTTTTTTGAGCTTTACTGCGATATTAACAAAAACGGAAACGGGCAAATTTATTCACTCTCGTTAATTGTCGGAGTTCCGTAGGTAGATAATAGGTTAAATGAAGAGAGTTTCGCAATACTCGCCTAGTTGATTTTTGCAATTATACGCGCTCTTGTGCAAATAAAGACTGGCGTCGAAAGTTCTGCAATATAGATATGCGTGTGTGTGTGTGTGTGTGTACGTGTTCGCATTTTTATCTTCGTTTCTTCTCATCGAGATGGCGCTTCTTTGAACTGCGTCGTTCGTTCCCTCTTTGTAAATATCGCTCGAGCGAGTTTGCGAGAAAAAAAATTTACCCACTTATAATCGAAAACTCTCTGATTATTTATTTTATTTCGCCGTCGCCACAGCACGCACACACACACAGTATACTGCTAGACGCCCTGCATAGTTCTCGTCAGCATTTCCACCAATGGAATCTCTGAACCCCGCCGCCCGACCTTTTAGCATATTACCGAGAATCTACTTAACGAACAATGTGCACTTTTCCCGGTAGAAATCGGCAGCGAGACTATTGTGTCTGAGCGATATTCCACTTCAGACGTTTGGGATGTCGAGATCTCTTAAAAAAGTATTCGCTACATCGATAGCGGATTATCTCGATATAATGATGGAAATGCAGACCGAAACATCTCCTCTATCGTTTCCAGGTTTTCATTTTAACGTGAAATACGCAATTTTCGAAAGTAAGGAAGGATTTATATTGCGAATTCATCACAAAACTTCCTGAAGGGTATTGATCACGAGTGTTGTTCTTGCCTTTTTTTTTTTTTTTTAATGGGGGTAGGAATAACCGGTAATTATAGTTTTACAGTAGTTTTAAAAATTAAAAGAGGATCAGAAAATATAATGGTAGACGAAATATTGCGAGGAGTGGGGGGACCTTAAGTTGTAAGAATTAGGAATACAGCAGAAGGATCGGATCTTGTTCGATTGAAAAACACGGGGATTTTGATCTTCTCTCATTAGATTTTTTGTAATTAATTTTAAAATTCTACAAAAATGAGCGCAGTGGTTTTTTCGGTTAAACTTAAAGCTCGTTTATATTTATCGTTTCTGTTCCTGATCTTTTTATCGCTTATTTTTCATCGGCTAGGATTAAAAATATCCTCAACTTACACGCGTAGCGCGCATGTTTCCAGTTTCTTCTGAATTGGAACTTTCGTCTTCTCCTACGTGCAGTTTTCTCCGAATTTCGGATTTTTCCTAAAAACGAATAATAATAGTTTTCCCCATTATTCTACCAAAAACCGTTGGGATTTTTAGAATTTCCTTTTTTTCTTCGTTCCCTATTATTCGCCTATCTTTCTAATCGCACTTTTTCAGCTTCTCTTGTTTCCCCTTAGTATTCCCTCTTCGCCTCTCATAGCCTAATAATGATCCTATGGTCACGTTTTTTTCAAATGCTTTTGTTGTTTTTTTAAAAATCAGTTCCCCTGCTTTTTTTTGTACCTAATAATCTATTCCCGTTTTTTTTTGTTTTTTTTTTGTTTTTCATCACTTTGCTACAATATTAGTGCTTTCTTTCTATCAGTATCCGATTGAATTAGGATCTGATTCTCCGTCCTATGCACGAATATAGGAGAAGGTCTCCTAGTTGACCGGTCCAATAAAAAAAAAAAAATAAACTTCTTCAAGATGTGGTTTTCCGAATTCGAACCTTCACTGTTCTCAACCAGTCCCCCGAGACAGAAGAGATTTCTGTGTAAAATTTCGACTTCGTAAATGTGAATTTTTAAATTTTGATAAAGACGTATATAAAAATTATTTACAATCGCTTATTAAATTATCGAATAAGATGCTCAATTTCTATGCGTTACGAGTTTTTAGCATTTTCAAATTTCACTTAAACTACGCTGTGTACTTCTTTTTTTTTTCGTTTTTTAGGTCTTGTGAACTAAGAGTTTTGCCTAAACTGGTAGTTAAAGTTGTGTCTTGAGACTACATCAGGCAGCTGATGCTTCTCCATCAGCAAGGCCTGTTATATAACTTGTGAAAAAAGTGTGCTCGTAAATGGCGTTCTCATTTTCTGATAACGCTAATCGGTTTTCGACAAAATGTAAATTTCATTAATTCTTGGAGAGAAAATTTATCTTTAAAAAAAAGAAAATATACCATTTGCCTTTTTAATTTTGGAGTTGGGGGTTTTACCTTTTTTTCTGGTGATATTGCGGTCAATAGGATTTTAATAATCGTAGAAAAGAATATAAACCGTGTCTGTCCGGGCGGTGTCGGTGCCTCTTTTATCCTCCCTGATTTCTTGTAGAATTTTTAAGAATATTTTCGTTTGCCTCCTTTTTATTCCACATTGGTAAACGAATTAATGACTATCATCTACGTCCATTATCTTCATCTGCAATCACCTTTCTTCTAAATTCTTGATTATATCTGACTCCAAACGGGTTTTTGTGTAAAAAGTGGAAAAGAGTAAAAGAAAAATGCCTTATCTCATAAAAATAATTGTTGCTTAAAAAAATCAAATAAAGGAAATAATAAACAAAGGGCGATAAAGATAATTTAAGAAAAAAAAACACAAAAACAGAATTACCCAATTTTACAGGCTATCAGATTTTTTTAATAGGGTTGTTGCAATTTTGAATATTTTTTTTTGATTGATAGACATGTTAATAAATAATTTTGAAAAAGTGGGGTTATTGAAATGATTAAATGGCGCAGGAAAATTAAGTAATTTGTGTAATAAAAAAAAAAGAAAAAAAGAAAAGAATAAGTTGCCTTAAAGTTGAAAAACATATTTTGAGGACGACACGAATAATTGCAAAGACCGCTTTATCACGAAAATTCAATATTTATTCAAAGTCTAAAAGCGACTTTTACGTGATCATCTTAGCGTCGATAAAAAGAACCCGTTAATTTTGTACCGTTTAAAAAAAAATTAAACGTATTACGCGATCCTTCTGTTGTCTAACATTTTTCCGCACTTACACCGGGTAATCAATCGAGGCCTAGTTTTGTATCGAAGCGGTTATTTAGCCATAACTTTCATATTTTTGTATTCGATTTTAAGAGAATGTCGCGCGAATCCGCCCTGATATGGGCAATTTATTTTTTGAAAAATTAAAAAATCGGTAAATAATAATGCGAAATTATTTCTTAAAAATAAGAAAGATTTGATGAAAGCTCGCTAAAGACACTTTACCGAACGAAGTTGTTGTTGTCGGAACCGCTTTCGAATTTCGGCTTATTTCATTTATAATACGAAACTACTTAGCTCGTACCGGGAAGCCTATCAAACGGGTGGTGGTGCCCTTGGACGAGCATTTATGGTGTCGTCCCAGTTTCCCTCCGGTCCTACTTAGATATAGTGCAGCCTTTGAAATTCAGGTGAGTAAAGAAAGAACAAATAATTAAATACTTCCGACACCTAATAACCAATGCAATACGCGCGGAAGGAAAAGAAATATTAAATCTTTGAATCAAAAATGCCGATGACCAGATATGTGGAGGGGGATATAATAATTTACAAGTAAGTTTCTTTTATCGTTAATATCAACAGTTTATACTGTTTTGCGAAAGTTGCATGAGCTCGATTATAAAAACATTTCAAATATAAAACTTTCTACAAAAAGAAGAATCTAGAAATTTTGAAATTCGAATGAATTTGTTAAGAAAAGGATATAGAAAAGGTTCGACAGGCTCTATATTGACGTACATTACCAACATCTCGAATAAAGAAACCGCACTTTGTTCCTGCGATTGCGCGTTGTCCAGAGTATATAGTGCAGTAAAAATCCACGTGTAACTCGCGATGCCGGTTTGCGG
Organism: Icerya purchasi; assembly: GCA_039619475.1. Taxonomy (NCBI): domain Eukaryota; kingdom Metazoa; phylum Arthropoda; class Insecta; order Hemiptera; family Monophlebidae; genus Icerya; species Icerya purchasi. The sequence continues at coordinate 335,378,632 of CM077116.1, read as the reverse complement.
TTCGGTTGCTCTGAAATCTTCTGCGTAGATCATTTACATCGGGAAATATACTGGAGCGGAGACTGCCGCATAGACGGTATTTCGTTGTATGTAGATATAATGATCGGTGAACCACTGATCTCGCCTTTGGTTCCTTTAAGGGTCGTGCTGAAAAGCAAATTAATATATTTTATTTAATTGCTTTTTGGACTGGAATCGTGCGCGTGAGTTAGAGGATTTCGTGTTTTATGTCGTAAAAGGAAAATTTTTTGTAGAAGAATTTTAAACAGTTTCCGTCATTTGAAAGAAACATTGGGATATCGTTAAAAAAAATTTAAATAAAAAATTTAAGAAAAAAAACTTTTACTAGCGCCTAAGAACAACAGGTAATTCGTAGCAATATATTATACCGGCGGATATGTATTTTGAAAGTGTCGCCGCGATTAATGCTTCTTTCAACTTCGAATATACTCCAAGTTCACCTCTCTTTGATTTTCTCTAAAAACTAGAGACGGCAATTAAGGTATCACTGAAAAAGAATTAGGCTTCTTTTTTTTTTTTTTTTTAATGTTTACTATTTGGCTGTTTCGATTATCGTTTCTTTAAATTACACCGCGATCAACGCTGTTTCTTTTTTTTTTTTCTTCTTCTTTAAGCACTTCCCGCCATTTAGTAAAGTAATCTTTTTTTTTCATATTTTCGTATGATTTTGAATGATTAAAATAAACTTTTCAACAGTCTAATCGTATTCAGTCGTCATCAGTAAACCGTTTAATTGAACTGTATAACTCTTAGCAGCCTCCACCTCTGAATACACCTCAAATCCCTGCAATGTGAACACGCTTTTCGCTGCTAATTGAAAATATAACTAATAAAGCTACTAATTGTCGCCGTTGGTTTGAAGTGAGCGTAAATTTTTGTATAAGATTTTTTTTTTTGATACGTTCAGTTTAGACTTGAAAATACTTGCATGTCACCCCGTCGACAATCCGCTGATATTGTTTTAACGTCTGTTTCCGAATTTTCCTTCTGTCTTTTCAAGCGATTTCACTGGTTTTTGTCAATATCGATCCTGCTTATCCTATCAGTATTCCGCTAACCAGCTTCTATCCGGACTGTTGTTAGGGAGTTTCCTTAAATTTCTAATTATTTCGTCACGCTTTGAATAGCACTTTTTTCTTCGTATTCTATATTTTTCCAGATTTGAGCGCTGGGTCGTTCACTGAAAGTGGCTTTTTGCAATCTCATCAACGGCGGTCAAATGAAAAAAAAAAAAAGAAAAGAAAGATGGACAAGTTTTCAGCATTCTGATAATAATTAAGGCGCAATTTGGTTGAAAATATAATAAATAAAAAAAATCGTAACTGAAAATAGGAAAAACAAAAAAAAAAAAAAAGAGTATTGAAGATAAATCTCCGGCGGCGACTGTGTTGCACTGGAAACTATTCGGCTCCCTTATTCTTTGCAACTTTACGCTGAAAGTTTTTTTTTGGTCCCATCTTCTCTCTCGTACAGTACCACGCTCGACCCCAAAATTCTTTATCATCTGTAGGCGAGCGTTCGTTGTACGTTGTCTATGCTGGCCGACGTACCGGAGCCATAGTTTAATTTTCGCGGATAATAACGAATGACGACCGAGACAGATAGATAGATAGATAGGATAGTCGTCTGCATAGGTTATAACAATTCCCATCTGCGTCACACTGAAATAGATTTAATAGTACCCCGAAGGGAGATTTTCCACTCCCCCCCCCCCCCACCCTATCGTTGTGTATCGTTTTATTTCCTTATTAACGTTTTCAGCAATTTAGACGCGATGTTGCTTCCCCTGCCCCCATCCACCGAACCGCCAACCACCCCTCATAGGCTGCTCGTCCATTCGATATTTATCAAAATCAGCTACCGACTACTATCCGCTCATTCGTTTCCTGTAAACAACCCCGAGAATGAGATATTGCCTTGCGCGAGCGTTCTGACAGCACCCCCGGACTTTCCTTGTTACTTCAACAACCGGGGGTCGTCCCGCGACGGGCTGATTGTGTGCGCTCGCAGCGTCTATTTCAGTCGCAGAAACCTGTTGTTTTACTCGCATCTCACCTTATTATTCAGCGTCTCCTGGAATTCCGATCATTACGCGTACTGTCGGCCCGACGATATTTCTCGACATTTTTATGTTTTATTTTCGTCGCCACTATTTTACTCCGTTCTGGTGTCCGCCGTCAATAGGGAGGGGGAAATTAACTGAAATTTATTTCCGATTAGATTAAATCGTAAATGAGGAAAAAATTTAATATTTTTTTTGAACAAACACTTTTTTTTTGATAAAAATTAAGCAATTTTTAAAAAATGTTTCAGACGCTTTTTGTTACCATTAAAAAACATTACACCCTTTAAAAGAGAAATGCTTTTTCAAAACAGGATGAAAAGTGAATGTATCATCATCCTGGTAGGAAAATTAGTCGATGCTAAGAAAATATTAAAAATTCTTTTATTACCTGGATCTTCTTCTTTTTTTTTTTTCCCCCATCGTGGTAATGTATCATTTAAGAGCGATCTAAATAGTCCGCGATATTATTTGTCTTTTGTTTTTTGTTTTTTTTTTCAATTTCTAACAGCGGCGATATTTAATCTTGAAAACGCTATTTTCATATTTAAATTGCAGAAAACATCTTTCTTCAAATGAGCTAAATAGGGAAAGTTCACGAAAAACATATCGGTACCACGAATTTTTGTATTACTTTTTTCAAAATTGCCTTTTTTGGTCTTTTCATCAAGCGAGAGAAATTTCGCAAGAAATTTATAAAATTATTCTTGAAAAAAAAAAATTATTAACAAATCAGCTTTGATCGTTTTTAGATTTTCTCAAAAAATACGCTAGGGAAAAAATTGGGAATTTCTTATGTAAATAATCAAATGGACAACGCTGAATTTTTGCTCTTCGCGACACCCGTTACACGATCTGTTTAAAAAATTGTTTAATTACACTTTTAATGAAAATGTCAAATTCCAATTTTTTACGTCGGTAACGTAGATGACAAAATATTTTCCACTTTTCAAAAAGAAATAAAAAAGACAGATGGACGACGAGAAAAATTAAAAAAAGACAGATGGACGACGAGAAAAATTAAAAAATGAAAATAACACGAGTAATTCTTTTATAGATATTTAAATATATATATATATATATATATATATATATGTATGCGCCTTTTACCTGAAAGATGCTGGTTGCGCAACATTAACTCTATCGTTTTCTCTACGTCACAGCACCAATCGCTTCTGCACGCGGCGACTACACTTTCAGAGTTAAAGAAACTCGCATAGCATCAATTTTGAGAAACTGGGAATTACAACCTCCATCTTAAGCTCAGTACAATAAAAACATCCGGATTTTAATTACAAATAAAAAGCGCACACTCATTTGACCGAATAATGTAGCTGAATTTCGTACTTAAATAAAATAAAACACCTGAAAAGCTCCCACAGGCTTTCCAACTTCAGGGAGGATTATAAGGTACGTCGTATCGTGAATTAATTTTTGTTCACTTTTCATTAAAAGAGCGGCAAAGCGTAATCTTGTCAATTACGATCAAAAGACTTCCAACAAATTAGGCCTTCCTACACAGTACAGCATTCGCCAGAACCTTTTGCTGACAGATCGTAAAAGTCAGAAAAGTGAAAATTTTACCGATCGGCTAGTCTTATTTTAGAGACAATGCTCGACTGGAATATGTGCTGTAGAGAGCTGCTCAGAATAGATACGACAACCTTAACTAAATTTAACCCTTATTATTAAATGTCCATTCGGCGTGCGTTATCATTGTAATAGCTGTCGCGAATTCCGTTATAATTTGACGGAATTTTTTAAATAATACCTTACATTTTCATGTATGTGTTAGGTAATGACTCGGAAAGGTAAACACACATTTGATGCGGGATGTCAGCTGTCTAGTGCAGGTATAAATGAGTAATCGTTTCGCGTTAGAATTCTGGCGAATTTTACACCGCCGTGTATGTAACCGCATATTATCTTGACGTTGCATTGTTCGCTTAGCAGCGAATTCTTTTGGCACTTCTGTTTCCTCAGCAGTGCACACTCTAGTTTCGGTTTTTTGTGTTCCCCTTAAAAATTTACCAAGTCAACATTTCGCGATTATTTCACGGAAATTTAATTCGGTCTTTTTTGTTATCTGACAGTTGCGGTCCTTGTTTGCTATTTGTAAAAGTTCCAGAACTAATTTCCTCTGCACGTTTGCAAACTAGTGCAAAACACGACGCTGTTTTCGTTGAGTGGCATATTTAAAACAGATTAATATGTTTTTACATATATATATATATATGTTTATTATTCAAAACTTTTTAGGACACACATATATCTTGAACTGCAATGTCTTTATCTTTTCATATAGTTTCTCTTCTCGCGGGGAAATTACTGCCAGGTAACACGGATTTTCATTTTTACCTTGGTATACGGTCGGCGTTTATGCCAAATGCTTGGCGTTTACGTTTTTATGCCCGAGAATGCTGCCGCAATCCCGATTTCTACGCCGATTTGACAAGAAATAAAAATATAAAATGATCAGGATAATAGAATATCAAAGATACAAAAAGCATATACAATATACATATATATATTATGGTAATTGGAAAAACAAATTATGAAAAATATTAACTCCGACAGTGTTTCTATTTTTCATAATTTATAAATGTAAACAGTTTAAAAAAATGACCGTTAACATTACTAATGTTATATTTTTTATTACACGAACGTTATACATTGAACAATTCACAAATGAATATAGAACATTATCTAGATTGTAAAAACATTAAGAAACATTAAAAATGAACCATATTTAATGTTTAATATGGTTCATTTTTAATGTTTTTTAATGTTTTTACAATCTAGATAATGTTCTATATTCATTTGTGAATTGTTGAATGTATAATGTTCGTGTAATAAAAAATATAACATTAGTTAATGGTGATTTTTTAAAATTGTTTCCATTTAGAATATAGTTATACGGCAGAAAAACACACTTATAATCATAATTTGTTTTTTCAATTAGCGTAATGTATGTTGTTTTTTTTGTATCGTTGTTATTCGTTGATCGAACCTATATTACATGTGTGTGTTAAAATGCTTACGATTGGGATGATAGGTTCAAATTGTACGTATCGCTGTTGTCTGCGGTAATCTTCCGCTAAATTTCAGTAAAAATTTTAACGAAAAAGCTTAACGATACTCTTTAATCGGAATTCGCTGCGGTGTATGTCGGAAACAATTAAATAGAACTAGGGAACCATTTTTCCGTGCAACCGGTTCCGCAGGTTAAACCATGAAAAGAGAATAACTCTATTCGTTTGAAAAAAGGTAAAATCCAACTAACCGCCTTCTGAATCCTTCAACCGTGTCCGTCCTTCGACCATTTCTTTCCTTTCAATCCCGCTCACAATTACTATCATTTTCAAAACCTACGGTGATGCGCACTTCGCCAAACGTCGATTTGTCCGACAACAAGCGTACTCATTTAGAAATCTCATTTGCTTGAACAATATGTGACATTGTTTTTCATTTCGCTGAATTTGCTTTCGGGCAAAAAATTATTGACAAGAACGGCAAAGCGGGATGTTCTGAAGTTATCGAAACTCGGGAAATTTTAATGTTAAAACCGAAAATCTTCAAAGATTCTTCCTAGATTTCTTCGATGGCACCGGCGATATATCATTTTTGTTTGTCGCGTTTGAGAAAAAAACACTAAAATAATCAAGAAGAAAAACATGTCCGGTTAATATTATAAAAAGTCCGTGTCTAATTCAGGTCTAACATTCACCAATTTGTAAGATCCGTTTCTTAGTCCTCGTTAAAAATGGTACAGTCAGTTCTAAAAAAAAAACAACAAAGTTCTACTATTACGGTGTTTAAGGAGTGTGCAGACTGAGAGCTCCCCCCTTATTTTAAGGAGAATTTTCCTTTCAAAAATTTCTGTGGAATTCTGTGGAATCGATAAAAATTCAGGAAAATTGGTAGTTTAAAAAATACCAAAAAACAAATACTAATCGTTCTCGCATTATTAGACTACAAGCGCTAGATGAGGAAGTTAAGAAAGAAAAAAAAAATAGCCTTTTGCGTCGTATTTCTTGACGGCCATTGTATTTCTGTTTGTTTTTTTTCCCCCTTCTATCCTTCGCCATCTGAAATTTAATCTTAAACAAGATCCCATTGAATTATTTTCGAACCCCTCGCGGTAATTACAGAAAAGGGCCGCCGATTTCTTAAACATTTCTAATTCTCTAACCCAAACTTCTTTTTCGTAGCCGAAAGAGGTGGACCGCGGACGTCGAGTGACAAGCCGAACTTGGCGAGAAATATTGCACGCATTTAACGAATTCTACGAGCGATCGTTATCTAGCCGCCTTCATAGGCAATTGCTGCCGATAACTTTGTTTACCTCCCGCTGAGAGATAGACATTTTAAAGAACGGTTCGTCGGCATTTTTGCATCTTTCTTCGTCGAGATGCTATCGACAGGTGCGCCCGCTGAATTTCGTCTTCGCAGTTTTACCGAATTATTCCGATTCCACCTGCTACCAACGACGTAAAAACCTATCCGTTCTGCCATCGATAAATGTGTATTTTCCGGCGATTTTAATTTTAACGGAAAACTCTCTGAACTGTGTTACACAAGGAAAACTTACGCGTAAAGGGCGGAGAAATTTGTAAGTTTCTATAAAGAGAAAAAAAGCTCTATTAAATATAGCTTTGTATTCGAAATCCGGACTTTTGTTGATTAAGGTAGACCATCGGAATCTAAGAAATTCGACTTTCCACTTTCGCTGAAATTTTCGAATTCTGTTTAGCGGAACTGCAGATATTCGGTAGAAGAACTTTACTGACATATATACATATATATATATATATATATATATATATATATATATATATATATATATATATATATATATATATATTTATGTCAGTAACCCACTGGTACTTCTAGATATGCGACGAAGTACAATGACAAATTGGAAAAAAAAAAACTGAAATTTACCTTACTTCTCTGACAGCAGAGATTAAGCTGGCTAAAGAGACAGTTTTGCCCGTAGAAATCCGAGAAGCTGACGCGAAGAAAAATGCTGATATGCAAGACGCCAGTCTCCCGTCACTGCCGAACCGTAATGAATTCCGATTTGATGATCTGTCGTCTTTTATATTTTGTTCGCCGGACGTTGCGCACGCTTCTCTGACGTAAGAAGAACGCATTGAAAGGCGTACATATACACAATCTGAAATATTTCAAATGAGGAGCCGTTTCGTTTCGAAATATTCCTGAAATTTTTTTGGGGGTTTATACGATCAGCCAGCATCACGTTTGCTTCGTTTTTTGTTGTTTTTTTCTTGCGATAACAAAGTTGTTGGCTTTTTAATTTAAATTCACTCGAATAGCTAAAATTATTAGAGTTCTGTTTATATTTATTAAAATATCGTTTGGAAAACTATAATACTTTTCTTAAAATATTTCTCTTTAATTATAGTCGCTATACTCATGGTTGTTTTCATTCCATGGGGGGTGGATAGTGAATAGTGGATAGGGGGCATCCCCTCCTCCTAAAGAACCAAAGCCTCAATGAAAATATTTGTTATAACAGAGAAACCTAATTTACGCTATATATAAGATTTCTATGAATTTTACCTACGGATTTAATAATTAATATTTAATATTATTTGCTAGTAAAATTATTAAAGTTCCTTTTTTATTCTATTTTGAATGCCGTTGATCTTTTGCCATTTTTATTTATTTTTAATTATTATTTTGTAATTTTAATTAAAAATAGTAGTTCAATGAGAAATATATGTATATATTTAAACTTGCTCACGAACAAAGAGAATTCGAATCGGATTACTAAGAAAAACAAAAAAGAAATAAAGCGTCTAATAAAAATACCATCTTTCTTACTATTTCTAAACTACCGTATTTAAGGTATATAATTTTATAATATCGTTTTATTTTTCACACCTAAAAATAAAACTAAATTTAAATTAAATTGTAATAATTAAGTATTTTTAAAACATTCGTACTATAAAGGTCGATATTTGATTTTCTTTATGAATCGAGGGGTATTTCTCAAATCTACTGACTACATCCGCCCTCTTAATTATCCTTCTGGATCCGCCCCTGACAAGTACATATGTATATCCATAAATTTATAAAAATATTATTTTTCGCATTTACAGTATTATGTTTAACATTTTCGCAAATTCAGTACCGATTTCAAGAATATTCCGAAATCAAATGGCTCTCCTCGTTGGAAATATTTTAGACCATTGTCATTTACAATAGAGCGTAACTAGCCAATCAGATCAAGCGTTTAACAAACCACAGCTTTGAGCGAGCGATGGCAGTACGCTACACATTTATTTTTATGAAACTGTGACTACGGTATCATTATTCGAGGTTCATAGTTCACGCGCCTAATTAAAAAAAAAAAACAAAAAAAACTCGGCCAAATCTAGCGAAAACCTATCGACTTTAACGAAAAGCGGAAGCGGTAGTGTAGCGAGCCAGCGACTATTATTAGATCGGTAATAAAGAAATGCTCGATTAATGTGAGCTAACGTATTCATTTTTATATCGATATTTCTTAATGCGATTGTAATTCGATTCTAAATATTGTATTGCAGTTTTGTTTTTTTTTTGTTATAAAACTAAGACGCCAAACATATTTCACTTCATCATTTTTAAGTCGTGTCATGATTGGCTAAATGGTGTTCACTCCGAGTCGAAAAAAAAAAAAAAAAAAGTGTTTTACTTAATAAATCATATTATTTTATTTTTTTAAATTCATTATGCACATTATTTCTGTTTGATATTTAGTAGACTTGTTAATTTTCTCTATGGAAATTAAAAAATATAGCGCTTAGATATTGATTATTTTTTGAAATTTATTTAAGACAAAAGTGGGGTTTCTTAATTTGTTTAAAAGTTTGCGTTGTACCTATATATCGAGTTCATTCTGTTTCATTTTTCCGCCTTAGAAAAGTACCGAAGAAAATAGTTACATGCATATAAATATATATACATATATATGAAGGTGGGAAAGTAGGGAATTATTGCGTAAACCGACGTAATTCGTTACTTTCTGGTACGGTTCGGTGTGTCGAAAAGGAACAGTGACAGAAGTTCATGCGGGTCTTCGAGAGAAAAGAGCGGTTAGCTTGCTGGACGGCGATATTTCTCAGAAACACGTCGGTGCCTAATGGAAATTGCTCAGCTCCGGCTATTAGCCTACTCCATTGATGAGGAGTATCGTTTTTAATAGCGCTGCTCTATTAGTCGGTGCCCGCACCAGCGAGCAGGTTAATTTTACGCGTTTTAAAACGTCAATAGAAAAGAAGGAGCATCCTTTGTTTTCGAATTTTTATGTTTACAGTCGACTTGGCTCGCCGAGGAATAAAATCGAAATGGATTAATGTATACGCAGTTTCTTGGCTCTCTGTGCGCCTATGCTTGTCTGCTTGTGTGCTTGTCTACCTGTCTGCTTGTGTGCTTGTCTGCTCGTTAGAAAGTTGCTGGTCGAGAATTTATGGAAGAAGACCATAGAGTACCGAGCGCGTCGAATGCATTTCCGGACATAGGGCCGTCATCGCCCGCCATCTGTCAGAAATCCTCAGACTTGCCCGTCATGAACCAGTTTCCCATTATTATTCCGAACTGAAGAAGTGTATGAAATTTGCGATGCTGCAGTCTGAATGAAATCTCGCGGCCAGTTTTCATTACCAATGTCGTCGTCCGACGTCAAACTAGACACTATTAGTCTCGCGTACGGTTCCATTATTCCTCGCACCGTCCGTTGCATTTAAAAGCGTAAAAAAAAACCCGTAAAAAAGACTCCTTTTTTGGCAAGAGTGCAGCTGTTTTCCTTCTCTCTCTTTCCCTCTCCATTTCATCCAAAGCTCAGCAGACATTTCGCAAACAACCGACTTCGATAATGCGGTTGAAATTTTCTTCGGTTTTTTTTCCCCCTTTTTCACTTTCTTTTTTTTCAATCGCCCCTCTGATGCTAGCGGGACAGTAGTAGTGGGGTCGGTATTTCAAAGTTCATATTAAGACCGTTTGAAACGGTTTTGTTTGACGATAGGAAGCGGATTTCAGGTCGAATTTCCTGCAACATATTTCGAGTTTCTTACTCGTACGGCGATGAACTTTGACTACGGTATATTTTTTTTTTTTTATTTTAAATAAGTTGCGGGTCTCACATGGCTAATTTTGCCCGTTGTGTGAGTGCCCGACACTCTTATTAACGTTTATTCTAAGTATACAAAATTACTACAACTATTCTTGCTTATCCTATACATCATAATATTAGTCAACTTAAGATTATATAACTCTTATAACATAGTACACACAACGTAATTTTTTTTTTTTTTTTTTTTTAATTTTATTTTATTTTATGGGCACACGACACAGAACATTCACCCAACAGCAAAGATTAGAATAGAAATACTCATCTGCATACCGATACATGAGGGCAGCTAAATATCTTCAAATCAAAAAAAAAAAACTGATCTTATTTTAAAGATAAATGACAGGGAAAGGAAAAAAGAAAGGACGAGAACAAATAAATAAAAAGGAAATTATAAAATAGAACGATTCGAAAAGGAACCTTGGGTTTTACTCTTTACACCATTCTTCAGCCATTTCCCTACTTCCGTTTTCACACACCAAGTTTTTTTTTTCGTCTAGTATGTGATGGGGTATTTTACTAATTAGTTTAATTAAAACTAAATCATCAATGTTATCGTAGATTTATGCACCAAGGATAGACGTAATATATATAATATATATATATATATGTATATATTACTTTGGTTTCTTGTTAATCGGATTTTCGTTAACATGCTCCTAGCGTAATTCTTTGTTCACACTGACAATAATAAAGGAAAAGAAGAATCATATTGTTTTCTAAACGTTTTGCGTTGAGCGTAAGAGATCTTACATTATTATTAAGTGTAATAATAATTCCTTTTTTTTTTTTTGGACTGTTTCAATTAATCGGGTAAAAAAGCGAAATAGCATGCATTTAAATTATACGAAGCAACAAAGTTTTCAGCGTAAATGATCGGGACTAAAGAACTGAACGTAAAAATTCAATTAAATCAGAAATAATATTAAAATAAATATTAAAATAATATATCTACTATTATTATAAGATCCAGTAATTGTATATATATATATGTACATATTTGTACGCCCTTCGAACTCGAAAGTGGCTCTTAACGATTTTCACGAAATATTCAGAGTAGTCAAGGTCTAATCTATGACAAAGTTCGTTTTTACGAGTTTTAAGCGGGTTTAAGCGGGTTAAATGCCAACTTAATGAATAAATTTAAAAAACTTCATAAAAAAACAATCCTGCCAGTAAAATTAATTTGTAATAATTTAAAATAAATAATCGTAAGTGTTTTTTTAATTAAATAATTGAATAATTAAATAAATAATAAAGTTTGTCTAGACCAGTAAGTTTGCAACGCTTTAAGCGTCGACAGTGCAATTTTAAAATTTCGAAAATTTCAAATTTTTGTTGGTAAGGGAAGTCATTGGACAAGTTGTTCTCTCTCTCTCTGCAGCTCTTAAGCAGAACGGTGCAATGAAATACTGGCTGCGCTATTTTCCGTACATAATACAATCCTTGAGTAGTTTTTCGAAAATACACATAAACGTGCGAACATACATATAAAATTAGTTTTGAAATATTTTTTTCCTTTTTGGAAACACGTATAATTTTTATATTAAGATTAAAATAAAGATTTTTGCATATAAATTTTTTATATTCAATATGTATATATTCATTTCTGAGGGCGGCATGATTTTATGAACTGAGCGAGTGCTCGGTACGCCAGGTACTTAATTATATATCTTAACGTCTCCCCTGATTATATTATTAAATCGATCGAAAAACAAAACATATATGAATTAGATTTTGCATTTTTCTTAACGATTAAAAGTGTTCTTTTTTTTTTTTTTTTAAATTCATCAAAATTTGGCTATTTTATTTCTTTTCTCGGAAAACAAGTAATCTAACTACTATATCCATTATATTTAATGTTTATTATTGTCATTATTGCGTATGAGAAAAAAATTTTGATATTAAAATATAAAAATAGCGTTTAATTTGTATGTAAAACTTCTTGAGTTTTGCTCATCGACAATTTTTTAATCAAAAAAAGGATATTCGAATGGCGGAAAAATAAAAATAGAGTATCGCAAATACTTAAGTCTCTTTGAAAATATCGTGTACCTTCGGCCTATTTCTCGGCTTTAATTAATTTACTATTTATTTCCTTTAAAAAGTTCCGTTTGACTCTACAGAACTTTCATCAAACTTTCAAGGTGTAGAGACACACTGCGACTGTTCTTTTAAACGATAATAGGGAAACCTGTGCGCGCAATTTATACTGTAAAAGTGAATGTATAATGTCAAACGACCATTGTTCAGAAAACGTAGGATGTTGTGTGTGTGGGTAAAGTTCGTAAATGAGTTTCCGTATAGGATGGCGATTAACAAAGAGTATTACGAGACATTTAACGGCACAGAGTTCATTATTATTACCATTTTTTTTTGTTTGTTTTTTTTTTTTTTTTTTGTGTGACAGTCAGCCGTCAATTGTCCTGGTCCTTTTTCGATTTTTTTCAAGGGCTTCCGATTTCAATTCGACGATTCCGAGACATAAACACCGTCCGTAATGATTTTAAATTTCACCATAGTTAATTCGGTTTTTACTCGAGTTAATATGGTCGATTAATCGAGTCTGGCTGTGAACTTACTAAGCTCCGCAGTTTTAACAGAAAAATCGACTTTTGACGCATAATTTTTATTTCAAAATGATCAAAACTTAAATAGTTTTTATTCTTTTAAATTTCGATTTCGGAAAAAAATAACCTAGAACTGTCCAAACTTTATCCATAAATTTCAGTACTAATGTGGGTCTTCATCAACATAAACATAATCTAACCCTTGCAGAACAATTTAACAACAGTAATAATTTATACTAGTGGAAATCTGTTAACGCTCTCTAGGGTATTTCTCAGTATGCCGAGCAAGCAAACCGTCGGATAAAGTCGGGTTTATAAGTTCTTATTATCTACCAAGTACGGTACGCCTAAGTATTCTTATTTGTAATGCAAACATACAGTTATAAAACTCATTGGTTGCGAGTTATTTACACTCCTAAAGCACACTTTGTTGCAAGTGTAAAAGATGTACTACAATCGATTTCTTTTCTTCTTTTTTTTCCCCGCCTATTTATTAAGTATAAATAAAGAACATTTGAATAACGCGATTTTTGTAATTTACCGTTACGATAATACCTCCGCCCCGCACACACACACACACACACGCTTAATAAATTTATACATACGCGTTCCACGTGTGTTGCAGTTGCATATCCGGTTTACTCGAAACAGCAGGCCTAGTGTCGTAACACTTGTTTCTTTATTTTTTTATTGTGATTATTATGATTATGATTATTATTATTGTTATTATTATTATTTTATTCGCCTACCTCCAGTAGAGCAAGTGCGGGAAAAAAAGGTAAAGGAAAGAAAAAAAAGCAAGTTCAAAAACACGGACCCATTTCAGTTCTTCAAAACCATGTGCAGTGATTAATAGTGTGTGAATGAATGAATGCGATAAGAGCGTTTGGCAGCGACTCCGGCAGAGATTGTGGGTTCTGGTTCGAAATCGGAAGATGCACATTCCATTCTATCGAGCTCATCTCTCGAGCGGTAACGTAATTACCTATTGGTGCACTTGCAGCACCCATTTGGAGTGTAGCATTTGTTGTGCCTATGATGTATCTAGATCGAAAGGATGCGATCATCTACTACGTTCAGTTCACACGATATGTGGTTCCATTCTCTGCGTTTCCGTTTCTCTGTGTGTGCTGGTGCGCACACGCCGCACACTCGCGTGTGTGATAGAATTTTAGATCTAACGAAAGTATCACCCAGTTCAAGATTTGGATCAGCAGATATCGACAATGACACCGTTTGAAAATTACAGCCTTCCGCCTCCGATGGCGATAATGATGTAGGTCTCTGTTTACGTTTGTGTGCGAACATGGCGGTTGCGAATGTCACGTCCGCTGCATGGTGCACATGCTCGCGTTATCATAAAGTCTCCCCGCGTCCATCCTCTTCAGGAGGAGAGAGCGTACAAAGTGAAAAAAAATTACCCCGACTATAGAAGATGGTAATTACATCTTATATCGAACTCCGCTTTCAATGTCCGACAAGATTGATGTGAACATCGCGGCTGTGTCTCTCGTCGCGTGTTTAGCAATTACCCGACTGTAGACACGTGCAAGTTCTGCTGGTCCGGTTTAAGTAATTTCCAATTATGACCGAATACGCCGGGGCATTGACTAAATTTTGAAAGAGCGCCATTTAGCCGAGTTTCTTTCGCTCGCTAGAGTTGAAAATATAAATTATGTTCATATCGAGGAATAAAGAGAACAAGCGGTTTTATGGGGAAATTTCGAATCTCCGTAATGTTTTCGTGATTATTGTGAGAACACGGTAGGTCTTATGAGCAATGCGAAATTCTAAAATCCATCAAAAAAAACAGTTCAATTATCGCTCTGGTTTGCTTCCCCCACCCTCAAATTTTGATAATGCTTAATGCTCGAAATTAAAGGTAAATTCTGTCGATTCCTCAAAAAAAATTGTGTCGATTTACGAAATTTTTCTAAGCATTGAAACTAGTAGAAGAAGATTTTGATTATTTCACAATTGTTAATCGGGTTGCTTGAATGTTAGTTTTTGGGAAATTTACGTTTTCGTGATAAGGGGAACAACTTGTGACGTTTTATTCATTAGAGAACTCTAGGGAGGAGAAGGCTGAAAATTTATATTACTCGAGATCGGAGATGTACCGTTCGATTTTTCTCCTTCGTAATGACCATTCCATGTAACCGAAGCTAATTTTATTTTATTTATGATTAATCGTGTTTTTTACGAATTTACGTATTTTCATTAAAGCACAATGGGAAAAAAAATTTGCAATGTCGCCTAATAACGAATTAATTTTAATTTGTAAGAAAATCTGCGCAATTTCGAACTTGTATATTTTGTATTTTACCTTTCGTTGTGTAAGTTGAAATTTATAATGGGCACGGTAAATTTGTTTTTGTTTTGAATTTTTCAATTTAATTATATTAAGTAGATTATAAAACGAGCGAAAAAATCGACACGACTAAATAGTATGTTTTTGTCCCATTCTCTTTCTCTCCTCCCCATCTGTTGTTTATTGATCGAAATTCACGATTTTTTAATTAAATTTGACAACTCTACATTAGTGTCGTGCATTACTCATTAATCGGTGTATGCGACTGAATTATATCTGACTACGAAAAAATCATATCGTCGCTGTTGGGATTATCAGTGTCGACGACAGTTTCTATTTTTAAGTAATACACCGATTATTTCTATAATACATTATATAATAAGTAGTCAAATTAACACATTGCTTGAAAAATGTATTTATTATGACTTAATTTTTTACTTTTTGATTATTTTACTATTTAATTATTTTAATATTTAATTATTTTACTATGTAATTATTTTACCATTTAATTATTTTACCATTTAATTATTTTACTATTTAATTATTTTACCATTTAATTATTTTACCATTGAATTATTTTACCATTGAATTATTTTACTATTTAATTATTTTACCTTTTAATTATGGCCGTATAAAGTTCCTACTGTACTAAAAAGGTAGGATTTTCTGGCGAAATAGAAATTTTGAAAATTTCTCCTTTCTCTACTCGTCAAGTTCGCCTTTCGGAGAATCTCGAATTATGTTTGAAATACAGAAAATTTTAAAAAGTTCATTATTCCTTTTCATTGACAATTGTGTTATCAGAGAGAGAAGCTGACTTATCGACGCTATTTCCTGTGTTACGATAGAGAGACCGTGTTTTCTAGCACGTTGTGTTATTAATTTCGGTGCTGGTCAAAGACACGCATTTTCCTGCTTATCAGTTTCACTTGTAACAGCAACGCAGGCGGTCGGGCACGGTTATCTCAGATTGTCAGTCTTTTCTTAATCGGATGCAGCTTCGCTCCTAAGTAAATATTTAAAGAACTATGTATTTTCGATTAATTATACCGTCTATTTATACGGGGCTTGATTTAATCAGCGTGCCGTTGAAAGTAAAACGCGTGGAAAATTTTTCACTGATAATGCCGACAAACTTTTTTTTTCTATGCACACCTTCGAGATTTCCAAACAGTGTGTCGGATAATGAATAAATTAATAGTCCGCGAGAGGTTCTCTCTTCATTTATCCGTGGATCGCGACGGATATGTACTATTACGAATAATGACAGCGCGGTG
This sequence comes from Icerya purchasi, assembly GCA_039619475.1. Taxonomy (NCBI): domain Eukaryota; kingdom Metazoa; phylum Arthropoda; class Insecta; order Hemiptera; family Monophlebidae; genus Icerya; species Icerya purchasi. The sequence goes on along the minus strand of CM077116.1, from coordinate 335,362,254 downwards.
GCCCACTGTGGTTAAGGTACTTGTCTACCAAACTAGGGATATCATGGGATTTCGGGAGTTGTTTCGTTCCGGATCCAAGTCGCTCCCAAGTTTATACCTAATCTAAAATTGAATATTGGTTATACCAGAGGAATATCTGGGGGAAAGCAATGGTGGATAATCCAAAATTAGAAAGGAACTGGCCCCAATATAGGCTTAGTAACATTATGAAAAGCTTAAATTCACAATCCATGATACCTTATCAAGATAGGACTTGCTTTACTTACCTTTTTTTTTTTTGTTGAAGAGTAATGCGGTATCGGCAATAAAACGTTTAATGCGGAATGTCTCCACAATAAATTGGATATTTTAAAAGTTTTTTTTTTTTTTTTTTTTTATCATGTGCTATGTATTGCTACAATGGCCGAAAATACCCGCATGTATTCTTGCGAGTCTTAAATGCTATTAAAGATTTTTGTTTTGTATTTTGGGAAATCATTACCGATTTCACCGTGAAAGCATCCCTTGCTAAAATTTCTTATAATGTTTTTTCCTCGAGGTTGTCTGGGCGAAATTTTTTGTATTGTGAGCGAAGAGATAATTTATATACGGTGAACCGTGAGTGGAGCCATGCTACGATGAGGGCAAATAGATGGATCTGATTTGTAGCATGGCCCCATTCACGGTTCACCGTATTTATTATCTTTTGGCCCACAAACAAAAAAATTTTCGCTCAGACAGCCTTGTGTATTTTTAATAGCATTTAAAACTCACAAGAGTACATGTTTGGCCATTGTAGCAATACATAGCACCCGATAAAAAAAAAAAAAAAAAAAAAAAAAAAAGAAAAAAAAAGAAAAAAAAGAAACTTATAATATCTAGTTTACTACGGACCACGAGACATTCCACATTAAAGGCTTTTTGCCGATTTCTAACCATAAACGAATAAACATTTTTAATACCATTTGCCGAAATTATTTTTGTAACGAAGTTTTCTGCAATGCCGGAGAGTTCATAGCTAGAGTTGTTACCGGAAGAAGTGTAAATAGCCGTGTTATTGACTAGCGCGCGTAGATCTAGTGCATGTTTTCGCATTAAATAAATGTGTAACTTAAATATATTTACGTATACCCGATACCCTTTAGCATCTTCGAGATTTTTTTCGTCGATAAAATTCCTATACGTTTGTGAAGTAATTCATAAAAACACGGATATTTATTTCATTTCATTTTATTTTATTTAATTACTTGTTCGATATTCTTACCGCTTTCATTTATTTATTTTATCTTCCTGAAGGATTTTTTATTTACTTTTTTCTTTTGCGTCTTTTATTATAGCGTTTATTTTATGTTCCAAGGAAATTTACAATTCCTTTAATTCGCGATTAATTATGATTATAACACGGAGCGGATTGTAGCACAAACGAAGCCTGTTTAACGTAATATTAAATTTAGTTCTTAACATTTGTACCGCATAGAGCGGATCGCTGCTAGCCGATTTACATGTAAACATTAGGGTTTTTAGTATTTTTCGATCGGTCGGTCGGTTGGTTTTTATATTCATTGCGTGTTATTGTCGCTATCGGACTTTGATTCGCGTTCTTTTTATAAAGTTGCCAGCCTTTGATACATAAATAAGCTGCAAACTAATATGCTGCGGTGAACTAAAATGGACGAAATGAAAAACATGTAAAGCAACAGCCGCATAGCTTTTTAAATGCTTTACGATGTTTTGTGCGTTTACGTCAAATACAAAAGATAATTCGTAGTTTTTCCGTAATTGTTAAAGGATGTGTGTGTTCTTCTAACTCGCCCTACGCTCGATGCCGAATAGTCGAACACGTTTAGCATCTGCCTTTCCAGCTTTTCAGAATCTCCATTCAACTTCTGCAAATCGATAGTATATCATTTTGAAAGCGGAGAAATATATACGACTCGAAGAGATACTTGCAAGAGACGGGAAATTCGTCGTGAAATGTTCGTCCTGTGAAATAAATGCAAATTTGTGCAATATCCCCAGAGTTCGTTTAAATAGCGACATTTCAGTTCGTGTCCGAGGCGAGTAGACTCCGTTTTATTGATAGAAAGAAGTAAACGACGCTAACGTCTGGGTATAAATCAGTGAACTTTCTCGTTGATAGGTAGACGGCGGCGACGGATATCATCGCTACAGGGCACTAATTGCCGTCGGATTAGGGTCAACGTTTATGCCTTTTTCGACGTTGTTAATTTAGTCGCATTAGTCACACGGGGTTGTACGATAGGCTAGAGAAACGGACAAATCATGGTAACGAATTTACGTAATTCAACCGGCTCTAGGATGAGCCGTACTTTAAGACATTAATTATCGTCCGTGTACCAGCATGCCGAGCAAAGAGAATTGGTTCGAGAGGAGGCACTGCAATTACGTAATCGTAAATTGTAAAACAATACGGTAAGTGCACAGAATTGCCGGCGTTACTGTGACGGCACATTGTAGCCGCGCACATTTTATTAGCTCTGTCGGTCCAGACACGATTCTCGTGGCGAAATTATTTTCTTGGCCCGAGTCACGCACTCTGAGAAATTAATGAAAATTTTGTCGCTTTGTCGCTTTGTCGTTTCGCTGCGACTATCGTCGAATAATTTTCATATCGTTTCCAGCGCGATATTTCTCAGAGCAGACCAAAGTGCCTAAAGCAATGTACGGAGCTTTCACGAAATGAAAATAGCCGATTAATGTTCCACGTTGTATAAATCTTTTTTCGAAGGTCGATTGATTCGAAATTTGAGCAAATTCTATTTTGTATAAATTAGCCTATCAGAGCTACTGCCGACGACGGGATTTTTTGAAAATTTTCATCTGACGAGATGAGGAACGTGCGATCTAAATGGTTTTTTCATAAAAGCATACATTCACTGTGTTTTGTTATTGTTTGTGTGCTCGAAGAAAGATGCCGAGTCTGAGGTTCTCAGCTAAATATATATATTTTTCTCTTCTTCTTCTTCTTCTTCTTCTTCTTCTTCTTTTGCCTGTGTTACATCATTGATTCGATGTAGGCTTCCCTTAGTCTACTCCATCGTTGTCTATCTTGTGCTTCACGAAGCCACTGTTTTCCTGCTGTTGCCACAACATCATCCGTCCATCTTCTGAGTGGTCTTCCCTGTGCGCGTTTTCCCATATACGGTCTCCATTGGATCATTTCTTTTGTCCACCTTCCATCTACTTGCCTACCAACATGACCAGCCCAGAACCATTTTGTCCCGATGTCCTCAAATTTTGTCTGATTTCGGATATATTCTGATTTAATCCTATCTCTTAGTTTTATATGAAGTAAAGCTCGTTCCATCCGTCTTTCAGTTTTTCTTAATTTTTCTGTAACTTTCTTTCTTTAATGAGCCAGATTTCGACAGCATACGTTAGTACTGGAATATCACGCATTGGTTAAATATTTTCGCTTTATTTTGTGAGCTGATTTTGGTCTTGAGTATGTGTTTTATTTTATGGTATGCAATCCAACCGTTAGATATTTTCTTTTCGAGGTCTAATTTCATCCGTTGTTTTTCGGTTGTGAAAACTTTACCCAAATATGTGAACTGGTCTGTTTCTTCTACGTTTCCTGCTTGTATTTGTATTTCGTTATGCATGTGATCGTTGTTCTCGAATATGTATTTCATGTACTTTGTTTTATTCGGATTTATTTGTAAACCGACGTTGTTTATCTCTAGTTCCTTTATCATACATTCTAAATCATCCTTGGTCTGTGCTATGATCGCAATGTCATCTGCAAAGCAGAGGTGGTGTAAATATCTGCCATTTATATGTATTCCTCTTTCACCCCAATCCAGTGATTTTATTGCATGTTCCAATGCTGCTGTGAATAGTCGTGCTGAGATTGTGTATCTCCCTGTCTAACTCCTTCTAGTATTTGAAATGTGGGTGTTACGTTATTCAGTCTTACATTAACTGTTGCTGATTTATATATGTTTACCAGTATATACATATAAACGTGGCCATTTTGGCCTCGCAAGGGGCTGTGCCCCTTGAGCCCTCTTGCTTTCATTTCTGTCTCTTTCTCCTCTATACTTTGTATAAAATGATCAAAATTTACAACGTAATTCTTACTAGCATCAACACAAAAAAAATAACATAATCACAAAAATCCTATCCTAACATCTAACTTTCATTATATGTATATAAAATTAAGATATTGTTTCGTTACATTTTTCGTTACATTTTTCGTTACATAAAATTGGGACATTTTTTCGAATGGGGGTTGTAATTAATATATATATATATATATATATATATATATATATATATATATATATATATATATATATATATATATATATATATATACTACTTTGCACTTTGATGAATCCAGCTCATCTCTTTGAATTGAACATGACTACTCGAAAGAGAAACATATAGTGGTAATGACACTTTGCAGACGAAGGATATTTTTATCTTTTGCGTGAATTCTCGACTGAAATGTTACGTTTATTATTTTTCTATGCTTCTGTAGCCTCCAACGCCACACGGGGCAACGTTGAAGGAATCAGTCGTCATTAAAAGTTTGCGGACAGCTGTTTTTTTCCAAATGCGCTGTATACTTACTATAAGTTCGGTTTTTTTCTTTTTTTTTATTATTTTGGATACATATCTGGAATCGAATCGCCGGCTCGGGATCAGCATCCTGGCGATACATATCTATCGGATCCATATGGATCCGGTGTTTAGTGGAGCTTTAGGGATTGTTTCTTTAAATATTGTTTTATCGTTACCGTTTCAGAGAATAGTGTTTTTTTTTGTTTTTAATATTCGGTGAACTTAAATTAGTCTAATCTCTTCGAAAGGAAAATAAGAAGAAAAAAAATAAAACGCCACAAAGATATAATTATGTGCATTTTAAAATCGAAAAACTTAATCTTTCGTTATCTTTTTAAAATCGATTAAGCCAATTAAAATAAAAGTCGGGTTGGAGTGACGTAAGCAAGTGAAAAAGATTTTTCTAAAAGAATTTTAGAAGAAAAAAGATTGGACAGGTTAAGGGGGCTTACACCCTTGCGAGGCCTGAAGGGCACAGTTTGCATATATACGTATTTTAAATTTATCTTTACATCTGAAAGTGTATAATTATCATCTGTTACACTTAATTTTTAGTACTCGTAAACCTGTTCTAATCAAAAATGGTCAAATAAATTTTTTATATTTTTAGAATAAAAACTGAAATGCGAATAAAGAACAAAAAAAGAGAACACAGAGAAGTTTCTAAGCCCTATTTCGCGGAGTTTTCAAAATTCTATAGAAAGTCAGGATGTGAATTTTTTCTTATCGTTACGCATGCTGTCATTCAATGATGCTAAATTTTTCTGCGATGTTTTTATTTATTTATTTATTAATTAATACGTATACATATATGTCTGTATGTATGTATGTATATTATAAAGGAGTGATAATGAAGGGGAGAGAGAAAGAATATTAAAAATATTACAATTATAAGAAGAGATAATATATAATCCCAAACGAAAAATTACGGAAAGAATAATTAGGCTCTACTAGCCATGTTCCAACTGATCGACTATTACAAAAGAGCACTGTTTGAATCGATAAATCGTTTTGTTACCGATGCCATTGTTCGAGTTAAATAGCTGCCGGTTAATGGACCCAAACGGACCCGATGTTGCTTGCGCGCTGATATTTTAATAGCCTCTTATCATTCGCCGTTTGCGACTATTAGTCGCCGATTGCCCCTCTCCATTAGCAACGTTTTAAAGGCGGAATCTGTACTGATGGTGGCATTTCCATAGAGCTGACTTTCTATCGTTATTTTGTCGTTAAGCTAAGTTTATATGCTGTTTTGCGCGTGTGTGTTTTCTAGGATTACAGTAGATTTGAGTTTGCTGAAATTTCAGATATTTTTTCGGTAAGTTGTAGCAAATTTATTACGGAAGCCCAGAGTTAAAAAAAAAAAAAAAAATAAAATAAAATAAAATAAAACAAACGGTGTTTTTTTGTTTTGTGGTGTTTTTTTTTTTTTTTTTTTTTTTGTTTTTACTCGTCTAACTGCGGAAACTGTATTGCGATATATTGAGACGATATAATTATGGTGTGGAAGTCAGTCACTGGCATGTCAATGTAAAAGCTGAATTACCGAATTTTAGCAGTTTGAAACCAGATTCAAAAGCAAGCCTAGAAGATGAGTGTGCCGAAAGTATTAGATGCTATTCTGAGATAGGTTATAATTAATGGTAATTCAGTTTAGTAAAACCGTTTTCTGTTGGAACTTTAGTGATGCACGATTTTTAAAAATCCTCGCATCGTAATAACAGACGCGATCCAACAACTGATCTCGATTTTGAAATATTTTTAATTCAGTTTTTCCCAATTCGTTCGTCGTATTTATTAAAGTTTTATGAAACAAAAAAATTACGACGATTTTGGTCGGTGAATTTATTTTAAAATTTCCAAGCTAGTAGAGAGCGGTTGGTATTTTATCTTTCTAGGTAGCATCGTAATAATATCGCGCTTGTTGATATTTCAAAATCACTGCGAACATTTCGTTAAATGTAGCAGTTGTTATTAGCCATTAAATTCTCCATTGTATCGTCATTTTTCGTACAGGCGGTAAAATATCACCTGATAGTAGCAGTTCGTGATATTACAGCGATTTTTATTTATTTAATTATTTATTTATTTATTTATTTATTTATTTTATTTTATTTTTTTTTGTTACGCTTGAAAATTTTTTGTCCGATTATAAGTATCAAAAATGCCATCAAAATTGATGTAGTTATCAATTGGATAAGGTTGCGGGAGAAGGTAGTTAACCAGGATACTTGTGATTCAGTATATATTTTCAAGAAGTTCGGTGCGGTGAAAATGCCGGGGCACTTACAACGAAAGGGGCAATGTTTTGAAGGCATAATTGGTAACTTGTAAATGGGGGGGGGGGATCTGCTCGGAATATAAAATCGTGGGATAAGACTAAAGGCCGATAGTAGTTCACCACTGATTTCGTATGCATTTTTCTCGAGCCTCTATTTCCGCGCTACTTAATTTCGTGCAATGGATTTTTGTTATTTTGCCGATAGAACTAGATTGCGCAACGGATTCTAATCCTATTTTCCTCGCACTAGGAATTCGAGCGTTGGAAAACACTCGAGTACTGTAATTTGAGTTGTTTCACTTTTTAAAATAAAGTAGCGACTGCCGGACGGTCAGTTTAGAGTTTGACGTGCAAGTTCAAGTAACTCGTCAGTTGTCATCAGATCGCTCACCCAAATCTTTCTGCCGGCAGTGAACACTGATCTGACTCGAGTCATTGACATCAATAAATATTCATATTTACGGCTGACGCGGAGTTTTAAGCCATCGATTAAATTAAAATCACCATCGATTAAATTACGCAGAATATTCATTACGCGTCCGTCTACTATGATGATTCCTCCGTGGATTGGCGCGAAGGTCAGAATTACGGATGCTGCCAGCTGTCTGGTTACCGATTTCTAACGCAGACGCAACGACGCATGAGCAATTATGTCTACGGATGACAATATGTTGGTAGAGTGCCAATAATCTGCAGACTAGTCGGCCGCGCCGGTATTGTTCACTTAAGGTGTGAATAATATCGTCGCGCAGTGTGATCATCAGGTTAATTTCTCGCAGTTGTCATTTTTCGCTTTTTTTCCACGTCGCCGTTGATCAGCTTCATTATTAATATACGTCATTGTTATTACTTTTTTTTTACGATTTTTTTCGGTTGAATTAATGCAATCTCGAAGAAGTATTTGAAAAAACTTACAACATGTATTTATATATATATATATAATATTAGCGAGCGTAGTGCGAACTAGGTCTCTCTGAAAAATGTCGTTGTGTTTAAAAAATAAAGTACGTTTCTGTCTGTAATTTTGTTTCTCTTTTTTTTTTAACGTGCTAATTAATAACTGTCTGCTCGTTTGATGAAAAATTACGAATTTTAGTCTCTCGATCGCGTTCACACATACTTTAGCACCGGTGATTTGACTAAATTTCCCATTAGCCGCATATTATTAATGTCGTCTATTCGTGCTGACTGTAAAGTTAAATGAAATTATTTAAAAATATTAATCAGCAAATATATTAAAAGATCAATTTAAATTAATTTTTTTTTTTTTTTTCAATATTTTTAAATCACTTTATTAACTAATCTCATAGTATGAGCAAAAAGTAGTGTATACATGCAACTGAGTTCTCGAAAACGGTTTTGATGAGATTCAAGGGGTTTTCAGGGTGTGGTTAGATTTATCGATCATCCGGTTGAAGTCTTATGGCGGAGAAAATTCTACGAAACGATCAATTTTAAAAGGGCGGAGGCGACCAATGATCAAGCGATCATTGTATTTTTAGGGTTTATTAAAAAGTATATAATTCGCTTATGTACACACCATGTGGAGTAAAAAGTAATAGACTTATTTATGCTGTTGATTAAAAATAAATGAAAGCAAAAAATATCTTTGTTTCGTGATGAAATATATTTATTTACTACAACGGATTTAAATATTATGTCAATTGCCGAAAATAGTTCAAGCCAAATTATTGGCGATGCGATTTCCCTTAATTCTGGTATCTACATAAAAATCCGATGTCGCTGTTATTATCACTGTAATTTCATTGCAAACGTTCCGAAGTATGATAATAGTGTATGAACTCAACTGTAATCAATCCCGTGTTGCGGATATTATAGATCTTCGATGATAACCAAAGGGCTAGTGTTAGTATATTTACAGTTTCTTGGCTTACAGTGATGTCACTTCCGCTAGGAGAAGTCAATAGTTTGATGTAAAGTGTCTTCATCCGTCTACTGTTTCATTGTAGAAAGCAGTTTTGCCGAATTTTTTATACCGACACATCCGTGAAGTAATTCTATTCGGAAAACTTTTCCTCAAATATTGTGCCTCGTTTAGTAATCACTAAATTCATTATTAACTGCGGGATAGGTCATTTGCTTCGTATAGTGTTATTCGTATATTAGTTATTTTATTAAAGTTTCCCGATAGCTTCGTGTTTTGTTCCTGCGCTATTTGTCGCTTACCAGTGTGTACAGGTCACGCAGAAATGCGGTAAAACCTTGTTCAAAGCCGACGCTGGTTCGAATTTATCGCTAATAAGTTTCATCGAGCGATTGATCACAGAACCTGTAGAATGCGTGAAGCAACTTTCTCGGTGGAATTTCTCATTTATGCCCTTTGGTTTTAATCATGGTATACGATCTTAATTTGTGTCTACATGTCATTGAGCCATACTCCAGATGCAGCGACCAGAGCCTATCTTCCGTCATCCGGTACTCTGAACCGCGTAAACATTTTTTCCCCCAAATCACAGTCTATTTACTGTTAAAAACACAACCCCTAAATACATTTATATATGTACATTATTATTTAGTTTAACCTAGGAACTAAAACATATATATATATATATATATATATTCCATGCCGGGAATTGTCGTCATCGTGTAGGATTTTTACTAAGTTAAAATTTCATTTAATATATATTTTCGATAACTTTTAATGAAATTCCCCTCAGTCGATATTGTATGGTTGACACCGCACATGTCGTTAGCCTAAACGATGCGTAAACAATGAAACATGCAAAAGAACATACATCGATATCGTGGCGTAAACGAGGAGTCTTAATCTAAGAGTAACGCGACCAGAGCCGTATCTAAGGGGGGTTTTTCAGCCCCCCCCCCCCCCGAAATGTTTGCGAAATAATAACTGCTTGAATTAAATAGACCGAAATTCAGAATATATTTCTTTTCAATTTTTGATAAAACGGAAAAAGAAAATTGAAATTTTTATGAATTCTATGGAAACGACTATTTTTTATTTGTTTCTGTTTTAGTGTTCAAATATTGCATATACAATAATTTTGACTATAAGGCTTTAGTGTGTACTATTTATAAATAAATATATTTCGTGATACTACACACACGCACACATATATATGTATTTATAAAAATATTTTCGTAACCCCTCCCGAAATTTTGCCCTAGATACGGACGCATCATCTTTATAGACTTTGGAACAATTTTTATAAAACTGGCTTCTTAATAAGCCAATTATACACAGAATTACACACTATTATTCGACTATTGTGTGACTGACTACACCGAAAATCATTTAGGGCGTTTATGTTTTTTCAGAGGCAAGTCAGAACGAGATGTACTCCGGGCGACTTTTTGAGAAATGTCTGAAATCCGAAGACTTCCACCGCGTCCTAATTGGTTAAAAATGACGAACGGAGGCAGAGGGAGAAATTTTTACGTCGAAACTCCATCGCTGCAAAACATTTTATCTATTTGCATATATTCTCCTTCGCCTAAAGAATAGGGTTGAAAAAGCGAATTTAGTCGGCTGGTCTTTGAGCTGCTCGTCGCTCTCTCGATGGTGGTGGTGGTACCTCTTTTCCGTTCGAAATGAATTTGAGCAAAAAGGGGAAAACAAGAATGAAAATTTACTTCAAAGGAGTTTGAACACTTTTTTAATAAATTCGCATTGTTTCCCCCTTTTTTGCATCGATATTTAACGAAAATTTCTCTTCGCCCAATTTACCTTTGTAAACGGAGGAAGTTTACCGTTGCCTATTAGGGTGATGAACATATTTTCGGCTTCCCTTTCGCGGTTCGCATTTTTTATCTGCCCTTTGCCCGTGTTTATTATTGCATTTTTCAGACTTTACGACTTTGTAGAATAGCGTAGTTTTGTTTTTGAGCAAGCGAATTTGTGCAGCACCAAATTCGCCACTGCAACTGAACAATCTTGCAACGTGTTCTAGTTTGTTTGTTTTTGCGGCGAATGCGAATCGTTGCAGATTTTTAATATTTTCCTTTTCGAACTGCAATCGACGTTTCTCGTGTGCCCGTTGCAATTTTGCCGCCTGTTATGGTTGCCAGCTGTGCTCAGAGCTTTTTCTCTGTTGGCCTATAATTGAAAAGTTTCGTCTGGCAAATTTTCCATTTATTGCTTTTTATCTACGGAAATTCTGTCGCTATTGCACTATCGGTAGGCAGTGTAAAAAAAGGGAAAAAAAGAGGGAAAAAGGAGAAATTATGCAATCTGAAAAGTCGCTGTTGCGAATTTTTCGATGCGGTTTTAACAATTTTTCAAACGAGGAGACAGGCGGTTATACTGGAAAAAATAACAGCGGCGCGGTGTACAGACGAACGGTGTTACCAGAGTTTATCGAACTGAAAGCAGTTGTAATGTGAATTTGTTCTCGGTTTGCATAATTATGCTAATGACTGCATAAGTTTCGTTTTAAGAACATGCGCAGAACGCTTTAACGTGTCTTGCACATTTAAATTTCGCTAGAATCTCAGATGGGAATTTTCTCGCTGCGTTTTAAATCGGAAATCTGGCAACGGCTAACGCGAACAATGTTTAAAGTATGGGGAAAAAAAAAGTAATTGGGAGCAGAACGCATTATATTCTTGCGACAAAGTTTTAACCGGGAATTTTAGTATACAAAAAGGAAAGTTAAAGCGAAAGAGGTTAAGTGCTGAAATGCTAAATTCTAATAGCAATAAAAGGTGATGTGAAAAAAGTTAAACTTATACCCCGAAAAGTAAGAAGATGTCCTACGGAATGAAAAGGATGAATAGGAGAATAGTTTGAAACTTGTGTATGTATACCTTGCTGGAAAGTCAAAAAACAGTTAAATAGATGCGCCATTAAAAGTTTAGTTAAAAGCTTTTTTGGAAAAATAGTAGGGCTTGCAGAGGTTAACACTGGGAATACCAGTAGCACCTTCATCAGACTTCTCTATGACAATCAAATCCCTGCTGGAAAGAAAAAAAATGATCGAAGAAGAATTGGCGTGAATTTTCTACTTTGAACAAGTTGCTTTCAATCCGCTCAAATACTGGAATTCGAAGTACTTCATCAAATGATTATAGAAAAAAAATTACATTATGCCGTCTGCGCATTGACCACGCAAAAATCGCTCATTCCCTTTTACTAAATAAATCAGATCCCCCTACACTTGCGTATGCTCTGCTGCTCTCTTATCCATTCACCATGTTCTGCGGGAGACTGCCCCAGAATTCAACCTATTCCGGTCACAATTACGCTTGCCCAATTCCCCCTCTGAAATTCTCGAAGACAATGAACAGAAAGTCCAGCTGCTCTTTCTTCAGATTTCTGAGACTATCCAGTATCCTAGATAACATCTAAAATCCATTCATCCGTGCCTTTGGTCAACACCACACTTGGCACGTTAATGGATACAATACAATACAATATGTTGAGCGAAGTATAATAAATTTATAGTACGAGCAGCGCAAAAAAAATACATATTAATGGCAACGTCATTCTTAGCTCGACTATTTTTTCTGTCATAAAAAATTTCTCCTAAAATGTGAAATTATACAAAAGATTTAAAAAACGCCGTTAATTTCAAATATATAAAGCTGGTGTTCAGAGCTGTCCGCAGGCGGGGTCAAGGGGCGATGCGAGAGATCGAATTTTTATATATACACACACACATATATATATATATATTATTGCGGATATCTGGTGGGAAGATGGAACAAACCAGCAGCAGATAAGAGGATGCAGTTGACAATAGAAGTTTACAATTCACGGTATCAGTGATGGCTTAGAAAGTTTTTGTTTTTTGTTCCCTTTTTCTATTTGCAGATTTATTTTTTGTAATTAGGTTTTCAGAGAGAGTTAGATGGAGTATTGAAGGAAGGTGGCTAAAGAAGAATTAAAAAATTATTTGTTGCTGACAAATCCGATAACTGATACTAAGAAGCTCTTCAGAGATTTCTCGAAAACGTTTACGTGGCTCCGTTTATTTAATTTTCCGAATATAAGGTAAAGCATTGCCTTTCGATAAGGGACTTGTTTAGTGCGATCTCCTTTATCTGAAAGAAGAAAAAGGAAGTTGTAGTTTCATTGAATATGATAGAAATGGTCGTTTTGTGACGAAATACGTCTCTATTAAAGAACGCGTTTTTCTTTAATATTGGACTACGAAAGTTTCGTGTCATTAGAAAAGTGCCACTTGCGATTATATTGACAATCCAGAGCGACCGACTGTGTTTCATTCAATCTGTAGGGCTTTTTTTAATAGGACTTTCAATTTCACGAGAGCAACTCCGCTTTGTTCTAATGAATCACATCTTTTCGACAACTGCCAATTTGCGTATACGTGTACCATTTAGGCGTTTAGTGTAATTCTACGACAAAAGTAGGAAGAGGCTATGAAATACGACCGCAACGAAAGAAGGAAAGATAATCTTACTTCTCTGAATTTTTATAATGCCTTTCATAAAGTTAGATTCGTTGTAGGAAGATAATTTTTGAAAATGATAAAAAATTCAAGTGTGCATCAGCAGCTGTGTTAGATTGTTTGTTGAAAATCTGTCGACTCACACTCGGGAACAACAACAGTTTTGGAATCACCTATTATTACGGTCATATCGCTCTATGGTAGGCAGGCAGATCTGTCACGGGGGCTTTCTCTTTTCGTCTTGTTAGTCAGAGTCCAATTTTCTACCATGACGAATCGGCTTATTGCTGCTCGTAGTGGACGTTGATAAATAAACATGCGTCGCTGCGGAACAATGTGGAAACTGTATTCTTTTTCTCGTTTAAAATGAGACTCATTTATGAAAGGTGAACTCTACTATCGAATTCGGCAACTGTGTCAAATGACGTTTGGCGGAATATCTTTTTGCGGAGCCATCAAAAAGTTTCTCGTGAAGTTTCACAGAATCGTTCTATTGTACCAAGTAGTTAGTTTGTGTTTCGTTGGAGGTAAAAGTCGGTTCGAAATCCGCTATTGCAAATACGGGAAAATTATGGTTGCATTAATACAGACTAACTCAAATTAATTAATTAATTAATGAGCAACTGCCTTCCGATAATGTTTTTATAATAAATAAATAATTCTGTTCCCGCTATTTCGCCTAATATCTTATTATTGAGAAAAGTGGATCATCAGATCGCTACGATAACATAATTATCCGGTTGTAACGTTCCACAAACTCTCATACTTTTCCCGGTGGATTTTCAGCTGCTTGGGTTTTCATTTTTTTTAAAAAGATCCTTTCTAGTCTCCCTGATGATGACGGTGAAAGTTAAATTATAATTTTGCGCCGGGACTTTAGCTCAAAAATTATAGAAAGGAGAAGACGAGAAAAAACTGTAATCTTAGAATGTTTAAGAATAGATTTCGAAAATAGTCGGGAATAAAAAAAATAGAATGATCAAAGAAGCTCATCTTATGGTGGGGGAGGGGAGTAAGGATACCATGTTTTAAGCGGAAAAGGTCGTTTAACAGAAACGGTGTCAAACAATGATCATTGCCACGCAGAGAGTGGAAAAAGAGTGAAAAGGACGGGACGACGGTGTAGACGCAAATGAGAAGAGAGAATTTGACGCGCAAAAGGAACTAAGGTCATAGTATCCGGGAAATTATTGTGAATGAAGAGGTTATTAAATATAGTTTTACAGTCCCCGTGTACAATACCTAGGATGCTGAGATTTCGGTTAAAGGTACTTCTTGGCAGGACGTGTTTTAATCGGTTTCAAATAAAAACTCATCCAAAACTGCGCCAGTCGAACTATTCACAGAAAGGCTAAAATTTTGATCTGTAAATATCTGCGACAACAAGTGGCGTCTCATGCAGCTTAATTATTTTCTCAGGGGAAATTTTTTTTTTGGACAACAGCTTTAAAATTCAATAAAAAATTAAAATGACGCGTGAATTTGAAGAATTGATTTATATTTTCACCATCATATGAATGAGCTATAAGGGGCTGCACAAACTCTTTTATACCATTACGTCTCCGATTCGATTCATTAATTCCAAAAGGCAGTTATTTTTACTTATGATTTCCAAGTTAGCGTAAATTTTGGGCTAAACAAGAGAAATTTTAAAGAACAAATTTAATGTGATACCTTACAATTTAAAACATCCGGCTGATATATATTTTATATATATATATATATATATACGTATATTCAACCCTTCGGTTTTCGCCAACCTCTAATCTTTTTCCTTCTAAAATTCTTTTGAAAAAATCATTTTCAATTAACTGCGTCATTCTTGCCCATCTTTTATTAAGTAAAAAATCTTTATTTTCCAATTACAATACACCCAGTTATATAATAAATACTGTACAATTATATTTTACGAGACCGGGATACTGCATTCTTTAACAATTGTACAGCACAACATTTAATCTTTGTTATCTTAATTAAACTTCCACGACATAGTAGTCATGGGACAAAAAAATACATTATACCCCTGGCTAAGAATAATATCGTTATTAATATATATTTATGTAAAGTAAAGTAAAGTGAGTCCCATACCCTTGATAGAACGTCGGGGATTGTGAAGTTAAAGTTCACAATGTACTAAGCTCAGGGCCGGATTAAGGGAAAAAATGCCCCGGGGCTAAATAATTGCTGAAGACCCCCTTAATTCCTCCCCCCAATAATTGAAGTACACATTTTTTATTTTATTTATTCGGTAAATTAATAAAATCGATCCTTAATAATTAATTCTAAACGAGAGACACGCGTCAAGATTTTTTAATAGCGAAAGTTGCAACTAGATCATTAAAATTTAATTCGCAAAGTACCTATGTCACATTCGGAACTTAACATCACCATGAAAATCAGAATGACATATCGCTTCACCATCTGAGTGCGCATACTTTTCATACTTGTAATTTTCAATTTTTGAGCGATTAGCGGGTAGCCCCTTTTCAGTAAAGGGCGGTGACGAGCCCGGGGCCACTGGCCTCTTGGCCCTCCTTAAATCTGGCCCTAACTAAGCCTAATGGATCTGATGAGAATATTGGGGCTAGTTCCTTTCTACTTGAGATCCGCCTTTACTTTCCCAGATTTCTCCGGTACCCAATTAATATATATATATATTGTTATAATTTCATAATTTGCAGTCGATTATTAAAAAATTGCTTAAATCATAAAAATGGTTCTTTGAACACAATAAAATCTTACGTTGCCGGTATTAAACCAGTTGAGCCCCCTTAAATATTAGCCGACATCACTTTTTTTTTTTCACGACCGTTGTCAAGATTTATGAGTATAATTAAACTGCAGTGAAAATTAAAATGGTACAAAATTACGCATCTACTAAAATACATGTTATTCGCTTTCCAATTGAGATGACGTAGTAGAGATATTTTTATACGGGTAGCAGTTGGAACTAAAATCTTGATAATACATAGTTTTGAAATTATTTTGATCGTTGAAAATGAAATACTCGAAGTATTGTCATAGTACTGCCGTACTTTTATCCATTTTTATTATCATCATTATTATTATTATTATTATTATTTTTATTATTATTATTATTATTATTATTATTTTTATTATTATTATTATTAATTATTATTATACGGCGTATATGATAATTGTATACGATAATGATGAACATATCTCGGGCATCAAGGTTTTTTAAACGTTTTACCACTGCTTTCCACGCGTGTTTCATATTGTTACGAATGCGCGTGGAATAAAATTACACATTAGTGTGAGCGGATATAATTGACGCGTATGTAGACGGCGACGCGGTCTGAATTGTACTTTTGTTAAAGTTGCCCGCATTATACTTTACAGTCCCTAAAAAGAACAAAAATGTCCGGTAATTGAATTTGTTGCCTAAAATGTAAAAAAAAGGAATTACATGTAACGGAGAGCGTGAGATTGGTCGAACGAATGAGAAGTACAACAAGAAGATGATGAAGAAGAAGAAGAAACGTTTTAATGAACTAAAAAATCGTGCGACAAGCTGTTAGTGTGTAAACGTGTCAACGAGTCGATTGGTAGGCACAACGTGTGCTGCCAGAAGTGCATGTGTATTTTTCATGTTTTAAATGATTTTGGCGGAAATTACATAATAAGTCGCTTCCGGTGGCGCAGCCTGCTTTTAATTAATCGGAACGTGAAGCTGTTTTCTCTAATAATGACAATTACTTCTAGAATGAAAAAAGAATTTTCGATGCTACTGCTGGTTTTTTACCGGCAAGGAAGCACGCAAAGTTTCAATCTCGACGATCGCCTAAAATTTGTATTGCTACGTGTTTGGGCTTCGGCTGAATTCCGAAAACACCATATACCTTTATCCAGGTTGGCTGTCGTATATTACTATTTACATTTTTAGCCGGAATAATTTTACCTTTTTCCCCGTAGCGGGGGGCAGTACGTGAGACTTTCTGAAATTTGCTGAACACTCTCTCGGTCGTCGTCTTTTTAGACTATTCTAGAGATTCATTTCACTACTGGATTCCCATCGTCGAGAAAACTGGGAAAAATTCGCGCTAAATAACAGTTTTTAAATTTTCACATGCCGAATGTCAGACATTTTTTCATTCAATTTTACAAAAAGCTTATCTTAAGAAATAGAAATATTCGCACAATTGTTTCTTCTTCGAACCTCGAAGTTGTAAGTTTAACGAAAAAATATCCACCGGCAATCGGTAGTTGCGATAATTCAAAAGCAGCGTCCGCGAAAGCGCGTTTCTCGCACTGTACCTAATTAGAGAACTATTGTACATATTTTTGCGACTGACTTTTAAAAAAGCTCGAGACTGCTGAGTTTATTCACGAAATACTTGTGCCCATTCACGAGTAATAAATATTATTATTAAAGATTTTCGGAATTTTAACTTTGCTTAAAATGACAGATGACTCCGCGGGCCCTATGCTCTAGATCTAAGGCGCAGTCAGCAGATTCTCTAATCTGGCGAGATGCTTCGATTCACGATGAGAAGTCATTTCTGCATTATTATAAAACACGAAAGAAAGTATAATATAAATCGTTTACAAAAGAAAAATTATATAAAATGTTTTTTTTTTTTTACAAAAAATAAATACCGACTTCAAAGTTTATTATAAAAAATTAAAAAAAAAAAAAAAAGCACTAAAAAGTCAAAAATATATATCAGAGTGTGATATAACTTATGGTGATAAATTCTTATACAACATTAATACCTTAATTAGGGTCGGCATCAAATTCATACTACAATATCTAGAAACAATTTAATGAACATTTAATGCAGTTTTTAATTTTTTATTTTATTTATTTATTTTACGTGTCGTACACAGCAACTTAGGGTAGAGACACGGCAAAAAATTACAAAATTATGAAAGTTGAAAGGAAGGAAAATAAAGAGAAATTAACAAGGATTAGCAAAATTATAAAACAACTTTAACAAATTAGAAGAATTTAGAAACTGAAATAATTGGTTAAGCATGGTTTTTTCGTCGCACAGCAAATCCTTTAAATTCGATGGTATTCCATGTTGTTTCCGATAATATTCATAAACTGGACATTTAATCAGTTGGTGTTCGACGGTTAATTAGCAATCACATGTCTGGCACCAGGGCGCAGGTTCTTTATTTAACAGGTATGAGTGTGTAAGGTAAGTGTGCCCAAATCGTAGTCTGCATAACGTTACCTCCTGTTTTCTGCTTTCTCGGCTTGAGGAAAGCCCCATGGTTTCGTGGACGATTTTATGGAGCGTAATTTATTTCCTGTTGATAACTTTTGCCAATCGCTGTTCCAGATGTTGTTAAAATGGCATTTAAGCTGATGTTTAAAGTCGGTAAACGGTACCGTTACGTTTGAAGTTGACGCACGTTTGTTAATCGTTTTAACGGAGCTTTCCGCATTTTCAAAGTTCTGTATGCCGCGCTGGGCTCGGTTACACCATGGTGGTATAGGAGATATCGGGTCCCGGACCGGTACTGGAATTTGGATGTTTAGCTGATGTAGAATGGACATAACATGATCAATTGTTGTTCCGTTCTGGTACTCAGTGGTATCATCTGGAGAGTTTGGCTCTGTGCTCCTTATGATGCTGAAAGCCCCAGCACGGTCAGATAAGTTCGTCGCAAATCTAATGGCCACTCCGCTTAATCGCATAGTAGACTCGGTATCGGGGAGGTTCGGAAAGCTCCAGTTGCCAACCTCAAAGCGGTATGATAGATAGAGTATCCAAACATTTTAAGGTCGATATGTTATCGGAAGCATAGGCCGGTGCACCATAATCCATTTTGGACCTTACAAGGGTACGATACAGCATTAATAGATTATGTCTGCTTGCGCCGTAGGTTGTATGCGATAGCTTCCGCAGTAGGTTTAGTTTTTTACCGCAGCTAGTTTTCAATGCGTTAATGTGTGCTTTCCAAGTGTGCTGTCGAATGTCATTCCTAAATGTTTTAACTTTATTTATGGATACTATACGGTTCTTATTAACAGTTAAGCTTACTATACGGTCGCACTTTTTCCGTCTACAGAAATAGGTTGCTATGGTTCCTGTTGTTGAAAAACAAAGGCCGTTTTTTTATTTTAATATGAATTTGATGCCGACTGTAATTAAGGTATTAATGTTTTGTATGATAATTACGATAATGTCACCTTTAAAAGGTATATCACTCTGATATATGTATATTTTCTAATCGGGAGTAATTATTTTTTACTTTTTAGTGCATTTTAAAATTTTTATAATAAACCTCGAGGTCGGTATTTATTTTTTATAAAAAAAACATTTTATTTTACAATTTTTAGCATCATTATATTTGAATTTTTTTCTTGTTAAAAATCAACTTTTTTTTCACATTATTCTCTATACTTTATACTTAAAAAAAAAAAAAAATCGATTTCTTTATTTTGAACTACATTTCAACGGTAAAAACATCAATAGCTACATTTCCATGGTAATTTGGCAAATAATCATGAATGAAAAAGTAAATATTAAAAAACAAAGAAAAACGAAGCTAAATCTAACCCGGGGACGGTGAAACCAATCATGAATGAAAAGCATCCAAAAAGCTTCAATCTCCCGCATTACTATTAAGGATAATTCAAAAACTACCGGTCAGATCTTGATCAAATTTAAATGGGACCATATGAGAAGCACCACCTTTTAAATAAAAGAAGAATCATCAAAATCGATTCACCTAAAAGAAAGTTCTGAGGTAATGCACATAAAAAAAATAACAAAATAAAAAAAAAAAATACAGCCGAATTCAATACCTTCTCCTTTTTTTTTGAAGTCGGTTAAAAATAAATACCGTAAACGGCCAGTAATGGGGGGGGGATGTGTTACATTTAATAAACGCTTGATCCGGGTCCGTTTAGTGCGTAATAATTGCTATACAGAAACGAGTAGAAAATGAAAGTAACGATGGCCTATTGGTAATATCAGAATCACCGCCATTCGCATAATTATACGAATTAAGCGTTGTTATCCGCAGCAAAATGAAACACATTTGTATTGTATATGATTATTGCCGTTAAAGAAATGGGGTAATTGTTGGTGAGGATAGTTTATACACCTACTACATATAATAGTAAGAGAAAGCGCTATTTATCGACGGTATAAACAAACATGGTTTAAAAGATGGCCGAAGATCGTAAGCGCGTAAGTGTGTATTATTCGTTTCGTACTTCATGTAAAAGTTCGTTTGATCTTGATTAAAATATCGATTTTGTCAGTTATAAATCGTTTTTTCAACACCTCGAAAGTAAGTTGTCAGCGAGAAAATTAGAGGTGGTTTTAACGTAATAATTTATCACGAAATCTTAACAATCCATCATTTCCAGCTTGTATTTGCCGCATTCATACATATGTGTGTGTGTGTGTGTGTGTGTGTGTGTGTGCGTGTGTACCTGTCGATTGAGTAGATAGTTATCGATTTTACTTTTTCAAACTAATCTGTTAATCGATAGCTATTCATTTCGCCTGAATTTTCATTAATTGACTTATATTCGGCGCGCAACAGATGACTGAGTTCCAGGTTCTGAATAATTGATTTAGCGCACTAGTGCGCACGCGCATCGTACAGGTTGATTTATATTGAAGGAGCGACAAGTGGCCCCGCATCTATCTTCAGTTTTTGAATAATTGATCGAGCAACGCTAGCGCACGCGGATACCTTACACAGGTAGACGGACACTCGACAACGCTGCTTCAAGCATGCATATTAGGACGCGCTATCTGAAAGGAATATCTTCATGGCTAACGGATAATTTCACTTTACGGAGGAATTGCGACTCTCGATGGACGAAACAGATAATGAACTCTTCTTGAAGGGAAATGTATAAAATAATAACCGTTTCAACGGCGGCGCAGAGCGACGTCGTCGTTTCGGTATTTTATGTGAGATTTCGGAGGTCGGCAGCTATGCGCGCGCTATCAGATTACACACACATCAACCGTGCCGAGGCAACAGTTGCCGCCGTGAATGGTGGAGGTTCAGGCCAGTCGCGGTCGCTTTGTTTCTGCTGCTCGGCAGCAGATTCAACAGATTGTCGCCTGCTATTATAAGGTCAACAGATTCCAGATAATGGTGTAAACGGTGCAGCGCTCGGTTAGCCGGATCGTCTGCCGTGTGTGTAATAAGAACCGTGTGGCTCACTGAAGAGAGCCACATCGATGAACGACTCAAGAATGAGAACTAGTTCTCGAGTTGTTATTCTGCAGTCAGTTTCAGTTCACTTTTCTTTTATGGCAGTGACAGCATGTGACGCAGAGACGCAATGAACATAAAGTAACGTTTAGCTGTGTCTCGCTGGCCCTCCCGGCGAGCCCTTCTGCACCGAGCGTGTTGCGTTTCTGGTTGTTTTTTGGGCGCTTCCCTATATCGTCGTCCCATTTTCGTGTTTTCTCGTGCTTTACACGATTCGTGTACGGAGAAGGGCCTGTCTTCTGCGCCGTAAAAACCGCCGCTACCTGCCTATGCGCTAGATCGGAATGGCGATTAAGTGTCCTCGCAGTCGGAGGAGTACCCATTATCACGTACTCCAAAGTACCGAATCGGTGGAATTAATTAACATTTTACGGATTGCGTAACTTCTTGTCGACTAGGCTTTTTATATAGGAACGCACTCGGCGATTAAACTGTTGTAATCTTGTAAACCGGACCTGGAAAGCGAGATAAGAGTCCGGTTAATTAGGATTCTTAAATGACTGAAATATGCCGTGTGGAAGAGGTTTGCCGGAATTCCAAGCACAAGTTTTCTGTGTTACATCAGCCAACCAAATTACTCCGGTCTATCTGCGCATGTGGTTTATTAAGGTTATTTAAATTAGCGATTTGTTATTCTAAGCGATACCGGTAAAAAAGGTAATTACACCGAAACCGAGTTAAGAATCTGAATGTATCTACTTTCTAAATTCATCGAATGTTATTTTAAGTTTTTAATTTACAAAAAAATCAATTCTCTAATGATTGTCGTGAATAAGATGAATTTTAAATTTTCATCGATTTTACAATAGGTTTGGTTTAGAAAATAGTCGATCCATAGTCCACTATTATAAATAATTAATCAAGATAAACCATAGAATACTAATTTTTGTGTATATATGTACCTATATGTAAAATTACTTCCATACTGAAACATAAATTGTTAATCGTGGTAAATTTACCTTCACTTATTTAAAGGATTATAATTCCGAAATATGTTGGTACGAAATTATTAAGTCTACATAATATGAATAATTTATCTTTTATTAGAAACGGATAATGTACGATTAGGCCATTTTTAAACTTTACATTTAATCGATACAAGAACATTGTATAAATAATTGTTTTAAATTGGTGTTTAGAATTAATTACTGTACAACATAAAAGAAACAAGGGGTGAAATAAACAGATATATTGTATAAAAATGTTATGATTTCGTACGTTATTCCCAACCGAAAAGTAACAATGATATTTATTAATACATATGTGTGTATTTGTATTAATGACTACGTCATTCTTAGCCAGGGGTACGCTACATTTTTTGTCCCATGATTATGTACCGTTACTTTATATAAACGAATGCTGTGTTGTACATTTGCTAAGATTTTTTTAAATAAAAGACGGGAAAGAATTATATGTGTGTGTACATATATATGTATATATAGTACACGTATATATATGTATGTGTGTGTATATATATATATATATATATATGATTGAAAGTAAAGACGGCCGAGAGAAAGGAACTGGCCCCAGTATTCTCATCAGACCCATTAGGCTTAGTACATTGTGAACCTTAACTTCACAATCTCCGACACCCTGTCAAGGATATGAAACTTTCTTTACTTTACTATTAATATACATATGTATATATATATATATATATATATATATATATATATATATATATATATATATATGATATATAAAATTAGAATTGAATTTTTGTTTTTTTTCGATTGACCGCAAGTTCATTTAGTGTAGTGGTTATGAAAACGAATTGCCTTTTTTTTTTCTGGACGCCTCAACTATGGATACTAACCCGGCATAAGTGGAATTTTTCCAAGTTCCAATGTGCTAGGTTTCGAACCAAGAACTCGAATGGTACACCGCTGCCTGACTAACCACGCTATGGTAGCTGGCTAACGGATTAATATTGGGAAGTTACGAATTAAAAAATAACATAAGTGACAAAATAATTGTGTGTAATGACCATTGCAGTTAAAAATGGTGCATGGGCGGGGGGGGAAATTAAAAAGTTAAAAATGTCGGAATACCATCTATTATAGTGCATAAAATTTATACCATTCGAATTGTATTCGACGTTTATTCTCGCGATATCGATTATACTTTTCGGTCCGCTTTGTAAAACGTTTTTTGGCTTTTTAATGAAGTAATTTTTAATTCTGCTAACAATTTAGATTGAAGAACTGTCGGCAAAATCGACATTTATTTATTCGATTTAAGTCGCCATTTAAACAGGATTTCTAGTGTTGAGCCAGATTGAAAAAATCTTTTACAATAATTACGGCGAATAATCTCGAAATATTTACCGAACCGATACATATTTCTAAGAACCTATATTTATGTCGCGTGAGAACTATATCGTGGTTAATATTAGCGCGTTTCCTTTAATTGTGGAAGTTGTGAACTAATGAATACATTACATTTTTAGCTTCTGGAAAAATATATTGCACGCGAGCTACTGGAATTCCTCATATTCAGTGAACTCCAGTCGTGTTATTAAGTTGACGGGCGGTTTAGCGGCTTCAATGCCGCTTTTTACATATATATTTATTTTTATTTACATATATATACATACATATATATATATATATATATATTATATATATATATATATTTATATAGACGTTTGCTAGATAAAAAAAAAATCACCTAAAAAATGTAGTACGATATCCGGCGATGGCCTTTTTCTTTTTACTTGGCAGTTCGTTCGGTCGGTCGAAATTCCTGTCATATATTATTGGCGAACGAACGGAGATTCTCACGATCTGAGGAAAAGAAACCTGTTCGCATTCGCGTATCAGCTTACACACCGTTTTATTATATCGAAGCGCACTGCCTATTACTGCTACGGTGTGTTTATCAGAGGAACGGTCGAAAGCTACAAAAAAATACTTCATTATAATTCGATCCGGATCGAAGTGTGTGCCCAGATAAAATTTGGTCGATAACGAATGCGCCGGGCACTCGATGTAGCGGCAGTTTTATATTTCACATCTAACACACTCGGAACCTTAGGCAGTTTACACCCTGTGCAATTTTAGCCGAATAATTTTCTACGTTGTTGAAACTGATATCGCTGAAATCGAGCTAGATGAAAGTTTCTACACACACACACACACGAATTAAACCACTCTCTAGTAACTTGGTCCCGTCTTATTTACGGTCATAGAAACGGCTTCGGCATACTCGGCTTTGTCTAGACTGCTACAACTGTGAAAAAGCTATCTTCCATAATCTCTATACAAATGTGCTGCGGCGAAAGCCAATTAACTTTATACAGCGCTCTGAAGTAAGTACACTTTGTACTGTGGGGAAATACATCGGAAATCGAAATCGTTTTTGTCTTTCTTTTTTTCTAATTTCTCTTCGGCTATATCTTACTTCCCCATTAAGGTGGTAGACAACGCTGCTTAGCTGCCTTCACTTTCCCTAACTTTATGCGTTTCTTTCTGTGAATGTTGATCGACCGAGTAAAAGTGTGCAGCAATACTATTTGGAAAGTACGGTAGATATTATTACGAGGTGTACTTTCGGGATGGCTGCAACATCTTAAAATATGTGTTAAAATAATTTTCATTGAAACAAGTGTAAATTTTCTTTTAAACGTAAATTAAAATAAATACTTCGATTCAAAGAAACGTTTTCGGGCCATATCATCAGCTAACAACACACGGAGTAAAAACTCAAAATACTTATCGTTGTTCATTAATTAATAAGGGGGAATTTATTTATTTTACATTTGTAAATATTAACAAACAGCTCTTCTCGACTTTTATCCACTTGTGTATATGTATTTGAAATCTTTTTCTTAATCCGTAGCCTAATAATAATTAATAATATGTATATTTATGATACATTACGGAAAATTTATGGGATAAAACGCGGAGCTATATATACTCATTTCCGATCTGTTATATATCATTAAAGAATCGTATTACGTAAATTAAATTAAAATGACCGATAAACAGAGAACTTGATAAAATACGGGTTAAAGAATGAAGCTGACTCTACATTTATCGATTCTGCGTCTATTTTTTTACCTTAATATTTTCGTTATCGTCGAATTCAGTTTGATGGTACGATTAACAAAGCCAATTTCGACCAACACTTGTCTTCGGCTATACTTTAATTTTTACAGCAAAAAATTTATATACAAAAATAGTATTACTAAAAATCACGGAAACAGATTTATTAACCAAAAAAAAAATACATTTAACTTTACTACGAAAAATAATAATAATCATATAAATCGTACAGCTAGATTGAACAGATGGGTAGTCTCGAAAATCAAGCTAACGAACAAAGAATGAATAAAAGAAATTTTTTTGCAACTATATTTTTCGGTAGATACTTGGCGCTTTTTTGGATAATGAAAACCACCTAGTTATCAACTGGATAATGAGAATAATCGAAAAGTTGTAAAAATTAAATTTGGTTAATCAACGAGCTATAAAATGTATATATAAAAAGAAGAAAGAAAAAAAGATAATCAGAAAACAAAAAACGAAAAACGTAAAACAAAAAACGTAAAACGAAAAACGAAAAACGAAAAACGTAAAACGAAAAACGAAAAACAATTCCTTAAAATATCGTCTGTTGATAATTCAATTTTAGAAAAAACCATTTACAGCATTTCGTCCAAGGGTGTGTTCTCTACGTTGCAGAAGAGGCTAATAATAATAATAATCGAAAATTTGTATATCGTTAAAGCTCAGTGGCGCCGCGAGCATATTAAATCATTTAGCGCAAACGGCTGGCACTTATCTTGCATCGCTTTGAAGGTACTCGAAATAAAAAAAAGAAAAACAATTAATTTCTGTAGAGTATTAGAATTAAAAAAAAAAAAAAATGTATTAAAACATCTTAAAAAATAATATGGAAAAAAATGCGCGATAAGTATTTATTAATAGATCCTCGAGAATAAGAAGTGAGCTATATTGAAAAAAAATACTTTTTGCCAAATTGTTAAATGTTAAAAATTACAATTCGAGTAAGTATTGATGCTGTATTAAAAAGTAATATGTAGTCAGATGTGCAGAGTGCCCTATACAAATTGTTAGATTAGTAAGATTATACAATAAAAACTTCTTATAAATTAACAGCGTACATATTTAAACTGAATATCTTTAGTACTAGGAAAGAAAAACATATAAAATTTGAACATAAAATATCTTCAGATTTTGATAGAGTATCCCATACGCATCTTTATACTGACGCCGTGTTATTCTTCCTTCTTTTCTACTACTGAACATGGCATATTCCACGAAAAACCCGTTACTAGAACAAAATTTAAACAGTTATTCTCTTAAGATGTTTATTGTCTTATTAGTAAATACTTTTTAAAGATACGATATAATAATTTTTATCTCATTTATTGAATCGTCTATCGAAAAAATAAAAATACACACCTACGTTTTTAATGCAGCTTTTCATATAGGGGGGACTTTTTTCCCCCTCCTTCCGCTGTGCCTAGCTTTCGCCATATTCAGCTTGTTAGAAAAGAATTTTCAGATTTTCTTCATTAACATGTTGATTTTTATTAAACTTGCTTCTCGTTTTTAATTTTTAAAGGTCGCAACAAACATTTTAAAAATCACGCATTTAACTGGAGAGGGGTGAATTTAGCAATTGTGTTTCTACTGGTGCGCAATGAAAACGGAACACACAAAAATTTAAAATTACCGGACTGTGTGTTGAGCTTGCCTGGAGCAAAAAAGTGCTCGTTAAGGAATTAGCTCGAGTTGGAGAATATCCTAACTGCGGAGAAGACGTATATGATACCTTGGACCAGTTTTTTTCTTTCTATAAGTACACACAAACATACGAATGTATATATATATATTACATATATTATATACATATATATAAAATCTACGCCGTTTTTCTCTTATGTTGCACGCCGATTCCGCTGCACGTTGCTACTCGGATAGATGGTCGGTATGTAGCCCTCTGCTGGCCAAGTTGCCAGTTTTTCTTCTATGCGAGCATCCGAATATGTGCGCGCATGTACTGACCGGAGTATTGTACTTTGAGACTTTATTGCAGCAGTATTTACTGGCTTGGAGCAACGGACATTCTGGTTTACAGCATCCATCCTTTCATCGGGCTGCCGAATAAGGAAAGGACTAGTTCATGAGTCATTCTCGGAGTGCCGTGTACACGCATATACATGGCGCTGCCTAGAACCGAGAAAACAGGTATCTTCTGTCAAAGATGGCCTCTGATTTGATGATAGACATCTGTTTGCCTCAATGATCGATTTCCGTTTCCCCGTTTTGTTTTGCCGATCTTTCCATGGCAACTAGCTTACACTGATGCGTATAAAACTTTATGTCTATATATGTGCGTGTACGTTTCACTTAGACCAGTTCTTGCAACGTGTGCTTCTAATGCTACAGTGTGTACTCTACCTTTAGTTTGCTATTTTAAAAGTCCCCTAATGATCGTGCGTCGGATGTAAATATACGAATAATAAACGGAGATCGATCCGTATCGACTGCGAATCCGTATTCGCTATTTTGTCGCGGATAGAAGTTCTGAACGGAGCAAAATTTGACGTCTCATTGAGCGGCGGATCTGGAGATTTCGAATTGTAAAATTCAATAAAATTACGAAATATAATATAATTCGTGACGGGACGGTTCATTTTCAAATAAAACCCCGTTAAATAATGATAAATAAAATCGAAATAAAAATAAAATATATTAATAATCAGTAAAGTGGTAGATGAGAGCTACGGAATAGAAGGAGAAATCATCGATGTTTGTAGATAGCATAATTCGCGAATAGAAAAAAAAAAAAAAAATGGAGAAAAGAAAATTGTTATGCTCAGAATTACTCTGGCGTTATTTTGAGTTCTCATCTTAAATCTAGATTGTGGCGAGAAGTATGCCGTGTTTCCACTGGAAATATCGCAACAACTCCCATTGAAGTGCGATATTTTTTTTTTCGTTTCTTTCGTATATAAATTTTTTAATAATTTTGTTTTTTTTTTCCACATTCGTCGATTTTTAACTTTTATATTTTCACCGGTCAATCGTGAAATTGATGTCAAATTGTTGAAAAATTAGAAAAATTCCACCTACACAAATTGATCAGTAGCGATAATAAATAAATAAAAATAAATAAATCGTTAAATTTACTACGATAATCGGTTGGTAATCGTGGCGCGCAAAGCAACCAAAGAGATGGCGCGCGCCTGTAGGTAGTAATAGTGCTACTTTTATATTTTTGTTCGTCAATGGCCTTATAGTGTATTGCCGGTGTGAAGCATCATCGGACCTCGTCAAAAAAAAAAAAAAAAGAAACATATTTTATCGGAATTTTTCGGCTGTGTGAAGTTGGCTGACAAATTTTTACGAATGTTTCAAAACAATTAAGAACCACTCGGTGGGATCACTGGTAGTCTATTCCCCCAAAATATGGTAGTAAACCGTTGTTCAGTTTGTAGGAACTATTAGAAGAAAAAGAAAAAAAAAAAAAGGCGTAAAATCGGCTGTCAAAATCGCGAAAATCGTCAATTTTTCAAAAATATTTATTTAAATGGTATAGATTAATTAGAAATCATATTCGATGGTCATTGATAGTTCATTCCCAAAATTTGGTAGTAAACGGTTCAGTTTCTGGAGACCAATCAAAAACCCAGTTCAGTCAAGCTGTGATGTTTCATTGGGGTTATTCCGTATGTTAAGTTAAAGATAACCGTAATATTTATTTTCGTATAATACTAAATTCAAAACAAAGCTAAAAAAAAAAAAGCTGTTTTTTCGCGCCACAACGAGTGAGAGGCACGTTATTTTTCGCCATATTTTCGTCGTCTGTGCGAAAGTTTCGTTAAGGAAAATACGGTTTCGTTTCCGACCAATAGCGATCTTTCTATCGATATGTACGGGCTCGGGAAAAAAAATATTTTGTTTTTAAAAATTTTGAGTTTTCAGCATCCTTTGGGCGGGGGGGGGGGGCTGAGTGTAAAGAGTTGTAAATTCATCTATAGTTTTCCTATAAAGCATTTGTTTGAGATATGTTTTTCAGTTTTCTCAACTGTTTTACTCGGGCTATTACCTAGTTGAATATCCTTTTTTTTTTTCTTTCTTTTTTTGCAATAAAAAGAGGGATTTAAGTAATTTTTCGATTTTACGAAAAAAAAGACTTTACGTTTTGCTTTATATTTTGAATTTCACTTTTAAAGAGTTACTTAATGATCAGCTATGAATTTTTTTAAGGGTGATTTTTAAGGTCGCTTTTAATTCCATACTATATATTCTTGATGGTTTTTTTCGGCTCAGGGTGATCATCGGTTATTAGCTTGAAAAGTTATAGGTATGGTTTTGAAGAGAACTTTGATTGTAATTTATGATGTAATTTTGAAATGTCAATCCGTTCGTAAGTTAATGATTTTTATTTTTGATATTTTTTCCGTTCCCGAACCATCTTAGTAGAATTCCCTATATTATAATATGTGTACGGAGTCCTAAAAATGTGAAGCTCTGACCAACACGAAATACTGAAATGGTCTCCTTGCTACATTATTCTGTTTGATTATACGATATATTGAAATTTATTTTCTTATCAAAAATTCCAATAAGTAGCGCTAATATTCATTGTATCTATTAGAGGAATATTGAAAATGAAAAAAGTTCTGCTAAGTAATTCGGGGTTAAATAAATTACGTCTTTTTATATTCTAGAAATTGCCTAGTTAGAAACAAATTATTAATTCTGTACAGTATAAAATTGCGACTGAACATTATTTAATAGGACGTAAAACATTTACTAATTACAGTTGCGCGTTTGTGTTTAATGATTATAAAATAGTATAACTTTTAAATTCAAAAAAAAAAAAAAAAAAAAAAAAAAAAATTATACGGCGATTACAATGTTCACATCGGCAACCGAGTAAGAAGCGTTTTACAAACACAACGATCGACATTTCGTTTCAACGATGATTTTCACGGTTTTACAATTCGGTCTTGTTTTATATCGTTTTTTTTTTTTTTGTTGTTTTTTTTAAATTTAGAAGTTACTATTTTATAATCATTAATTATTAATTATAAAAAATAAATTTAAATACTTCGTATAATCAAAAACAAAAGAATATATCAAGAAGTTCGTCAGTCGGCTTCATAGTTTGTTTTTTTTTTCACTAGTCTAGAAATTGAACTACTACCAAATTTTGCAGGAATGGACTTCCAATGACCATAGAATATGATTTCTAATTAATCTATACGATTTAAATAAATATTTTTCAAAAGTTGACGATTTTCGCAATTTTGTCGGCCAACTTTACCACTTTTTTAATGGACTCCAGAAACTGAACCGTTTACTATACGATATTTTGAGGGAATAGACACTATCAATGACCACCAAATTTTGCAGTCTGTCATTTTGAATTACCGAAAATTTGTGTCCGCTAACTAGTTGAATTTTTCTCAAATTCCGTGTCTGGATTAAACGATGTAAAAATAATATTGAAGCTGTTGCACAGTTCGTATTATTCGATTTATAATGCGTGTAAAACTTTGACGTATGTGTAATGACGAAGATTTTTTTCAACCAGCGAGGGTTAACGGACTGAAATCCATCACAAGCTGCTTTCGAGGTGAGAAATGAACAGATTTCGCCTAATTTTTCCGTGTTCTCAATCGAATCGTTTCCTTTATTGGGCATGGAAAATCAAATCAAGCAGCAGCGTCCGCTATCGTTAATATCCTAAAATCCAATCTGTCAATGTGTCGAATTAATATAGTTGTACATTTTTAAATGGATATTCCATTTTGTTCATCCGGATCGAGGACTATAAAGAAAATTAAAGAGAAATATAACCGAAGCAATTAATCAAAAATCAGACTTTTTTCTTGATGACCATCAAAGAACAAACGATTTTTTTCAACGTTACACCATCATCTGATACCGATTAAGATTGCTCGTGCGAATGAAAGCAGTAGAAAAGTTTTGAAAGAAGTACTCGTAATCCTTAAATTGAAATTTCCCGAATGTCCTTTTTGCCTTAATCACGATTTTGCCATACCTTTTTTTTTTTTTAAATTCCTTTACAATCAAAATGTGATCGACTTTCCGACAAGTGTGTGCCTATATTTCTTAGGCACACAAAATTATTATATTCGAAATATAATTCCCTACACGATGATACGCGTGATCGTGAAAAAAATTATCTAATTTTAAAAGTTATTAATAAATTTATTAATTGTAAAAATATAATAATTATAAAATTAATACGAATCTTTGGTCAGAAAAATGCTCTAAAACAGAATAGTAAATTTTTAAAGAGGACGTTGAAGACGTTTTCTTAAGAAAAAAAAACCCAGAAAAAAAGGTGATCAATCAAATATTAACTGTCCAAACTTTACTTGTTTCAGTTTTTGTATGGGTATAGCAAAACAAAAAATTTTCGAATTCTTCAACTCGCTCGATTATAGTACAAAATTCAAAGGGATGTTTGAACAATAGGATAATACATTGGAGCTTGACAATATGCTGATCATTGTTGGAGAAGATCTCAATATCAACATAGTACCTACACACTATCGGTATTGAATTTTGCAATTTTGTGGCAAAAGATCTCGGATTGCAGCGATGATTTTTCTATTGCGACAACGAGGAGCAGTACAATTGATGCAGTATTTAGTCGATAATCTCGAAACGAAGCAGTTTTTATTTCATACTTCAGCCATCATCGAGACCATTATTGTCATTAAATCGGGAAAAGAAAAACAGGAATTTTTACCGAGATTGACGCTGTACTGCTGCCTAGCTCGCGCCTAATCCTCTGCCATAAATAATATAAAGTATATACTTAAATTCGTGCGAACAATAATATTTTGTTTATGTTAGGAATATAGAATGGTTATTTGCCTTGCGAAGACATAAATATTCCGATATTTTTCTATCGGCCAATCCACCGGTTGCTGATGAATTTCGATTGAAAACTATTACTGTCCGCGAGCAATTAGGAAACCACTCTAAAAGAGGGGGAAAAAAAAGAACACAAAAGCAAACAAAACAAAATAAATGAAGTGATATAAAGTGCGCGGGATATGGCGCTAGAATAAATTCGCCGGGCAGATATTATAATTACGAATCGAAGGTAATAAATTTTTCGGTGAAAAAAGAGAGGTTCTATTTTCACTGGCAGCAGTTTCATTTGTTAAATCTCGTCGCAACCGAACACGGTGAACAGTTCGGAAAGAGCAGTCGAAACGATGAAATAATTAGTTTCGAGAAGCAAAAGAGGCTAATTATTTTACCTGTACGTATTTTGGCCCCCGGGGGCAGACTAGCGTGCTTGTCCGAATGTTATTTTTGCCTCTTCCTCCCGATCGTCGTACCGTACCGCGCCAGTAATTAACTGCTCTCGTTCTAAACTAGTTGTGTTTCGGCTGCCAGTTCGCTTGCGGCAAACGCACGATGCTCGCCGTGCACACTGTGCACGGCGTGCACGGTAGCCGATACATTTTGGTCCCCGTCGGCATCAATTTAAACGGGACTTCCACTCTTCATCAGTTTTCCTGTAAACACTGAGCAGCGCCGGTGTGGCCTACGGACTGAGTTCGTGTTGCTCGAACGGTCGTGTTCGCTCAGAATTTGCCATTCATCGTTGCGACCGGCTAGTAACTTTTTCGACTCAGTGTCCGTTGATTTATCGCTTCAAGCTGTGCCGCCAATGGCTTAAAAAGTGCCGAGCGTCAGACACACTGCGTAATCGCGGAAAACAAATAAAACTAAGGGAAAAATGAACGAGCTACACACGCTCCTGACCTAAATTATTATCATCTCTTCCTTTTTCTCTTGCAGAGTAACGCCGCAGTGGGTAGGTGCTGAATTTTTTCCTTGGCTACATCGTTGAAGGCTTCATCATAAGGTGTCGTAATTTTTTTGAATTGTTTCTCGGCGATCTTATCAACGTAATGCAACACACGCTCGATTATTAAATGCCCGAGCAGTGAAAAAATTCTATGCAACCGATAATCTTGTTATTATTTCAGTATCGCCTAAATGAACAGCGGGTCGTAATTACTTCCCCTTAGGTAAATTGTAAGGAAAATTCGAAAGAAAATTGGAAGGAAAATTGTCAGTCCGCGAAACACTGAAATTGTGAATATTTGAAAATTAGCTTTAATTAAAACCGCGTAATAACCAGCGGCATTAAAAAATTGTTGAAAATTAACAAACGCGCGCACTACTACACAAACAAAACCAAATTAAGGAGCTACTTTCTTTTTTTATATTTTGATATTTAGTTTTTTATTGTGTTGAAGTGTCGATTCACCCTGTTACAGAGACCAGGTACCGACTTCAATGTGTTAATATAAAACTCAATGCTCCACAGATATACATCACCAGATCCCTCCGATGATAATTTTATAACTATTATAGAAGTAGGATATTATTTCAATTCACGACAAAAAATAAATTTTAACACTTATTAACAATTATATATATATACATAATTTTTAAATCCCCGACGCGATTCGAAGCGAACACTTCATGTTCACAGGAGTAATTATAATATAAATAATGAAGAACGATAACTACATTTAAAATTAACTGGAAAAGGTCGATATTGAATAAATATACAAAATGTATTAAATTTAAAAAAAAGTAATGTAAAAACTTTTAAAATTTTAAAAATTTTTTGAATTTTTTAAATCTTCATTTTTCATTTAAATTACCATTTTCATTGTTAAATTTATTAGTCATTTTTTATATTTTTATATTTCATTTTTTAAATTTTATACATTTTGTATTTATTCAATATCGATCTTTTTCAGTTAATTTTAAATGTAGTTATCGTTCTTCATTATTTATATTATAATTACCCCCGTGAACATGAAGTGTTTGCTTCGAAACGCGTCGGGGATATAAAAATTATATATATATATATAATTGTTAATAAGTGTTAAGATTTATTTTTTGTCGTGAATATATTTAACAATGAGTTTAAATAATAAATACAGTTATTTCAATTTGTCGCGTCATTCTTGACGAAAAAAATAAAAATAAATAATAATTTACCGTAAATTTTTATTACAACTTCGACACATATTTCATGACGGTTTTTACCACCTGGCGCGAGCATGACATTGACTATAATTTTTATACATGCGCATGCGCTTAGAGGGGAGTATCGTTGGGGTATTTATTTTTTTTCTCGTGAGAAAATGCCATAAAATTTCTGTTTAAATCTTAAAAAAAGAAATAACAACCGACCGACTTAACCGAATTAACCGATTTAACCGATTTAACCGATTCTGTTAAGCTAACAACAACGAACAATAATAGCGCGCTGTTTATATTACAGCGAATGTGTCGAAAATGCGGGTTATTGAGGAATAAAATTGTAAAATTTAATTATTATTTTAGCCGCTTTATACCGCAGTGGCCAGAGCTATGGCGCTTTTACCAAAACCGGAGGACATTTCCATAGCTCATGTTTTTTGTTTTGCACATTACATTGTACATACTATATGTGTAAATAAAACAAATAAAATAAAATAAAAATTATAAAATTTTGTAGAACGCGGTGTGAGAGGAAATGTACGTATGTATGAGATCCTGTTGTCGGTCAGCGGTGAATAGCCAATCAAGGACTGTCATCTCGAAGGAGATGCGAGCATCGTATACGGTCAATTCTGGGCCTATCGCGGAGCCGAATGGAGGGGAAAAATAGAAAAAGATCCGATGGAGATTTTTTTCAAGTTGGTTCAAGTCGCTGTTTTACCTTTCTCCGGTGTTATTCCTGGACTTCTACTCCCTGATTGTGGCAGAAATCGCATATAAAATCATTTCTCAGTAATAGGGTCATAGAACAACCCGTGAAACGTGAAAGCGAAAACCTAACCATCTCACGAACATTTATCAACAATTAAAGAGCCCTGTTATTCGATCATCGCAACCCTGATAAAGCCGTCGCCCCGTCAATCCAACAGACCACGCCGACAACAGCGATACGTACAATTTTCCTTATTTATAATTTATACCGTCTTTTATTGTTTTACTTTGTTCGTGTTTTTTAACGGTCGACCAATGATACCGAAAGATTGGTGTAGGTAATTTTTAATTGATATATTACGTAAAAAATTCAATAATAATAATAATAATAATAATTAAATAATTAACTTTTTTGTCAACCGTAATGGCGGTGGTGGCATTCCTGATGGAAGTCCAAATAAAGAACGGTTAACGTACCCCTAATAGTTTGAAATCGGTTATACCGAATGTCGGAGAAGGTAAGAACTGTCGAGGAAAGAAACTGACTCCCAATATTTTTTTAAAGTTTAATTTACATCTTTTTTTAATATTACGCTTTAAATAGCACAAATACATTTATTGGTCATTTTATATTGAAGAAATATTTTAATTTTTTTTTTTTTTTAGGACATTAGCCCAAGTAATTTGCTTAACTAAAAAATAATCCTTACTTCGTCCGGCGACAAAACTAGAATAATGTCATACGACCATCTAAAAATAATGATAGCGTCATTGCATTGTTGGGAAGTTGTTCTTTTCTTAAATTTCTGGGCGTGTTTCATTTTATTTTTCTCATTTATGACCTCATTAGAGAACTTACTCGGCAAAGACACTAAAGCTAGTTTGACATAAATTTTGTATTACCAACTTTGAATATATTCATAAAGCGGCACTTTTAGGCAAGAAAAATAATCTCTGGATCAGTTGGGGCACTACAATCACGAATAATGGTGTAAACAGAGACGGGTTCATATAATAATTACAGTACGTATATGGGGATACATAGATAACGATTTGTTGGCGTGAAAAAACCGATGGCGGGACTAAAATGCGTATTCATTAGTATAGTAAGTGTTTAGATTAAAAAAAAAAATTGTTACATTATTAAGAATGCGTATTCATTAATGTAGTAAATGTTTAGATTAAAAAAAAAAAATTGTTACATTATTAAGATAGTAAAGGCTTGATCAGCGTGCAACAGAGATCAGTTTTAACAATCACAATTCACAACCACT
Source organism: Icerya purchasi (assembly GCA_039619475.1). Lineage (NCBI taxonomy): Eukaryota > Metazoa > Arthropoda > Insecta > Hemiptera > Monophlebidae > Icerya > Icerya purchasi. The sequence goes on along the minus strand of CM077116.1, from coordinate 335,325,770 downwards.
TGAGTAGAAGAACAGTAAACACTGATAAATCGCGCGATATAATATTAAACAATTCACGGTTCAGTACAGAACGTTACATGTCGCAACCTTCGATCGTGTTTTTGTACTTAGATAAACAGAACCAACAGCGACCTTCTGCATAACCAAATTGACGAAACAAACTCTACTCTGATCTAAGATCGTCGCCGGAATTTGAAAGAAGCCAATGCATTTCGAGTATTTTCGCATGCTTTTACAAAATTATATAAGGCAACTTAAAATCGAGCATTAAAATGCGATTAATTCGTTGCAAATCACAGTACGGCTAATAATGGTAAAATCAAAAAAATCCAAAAAAAAAAAAAAACAAATCGAACGAGCTTTCGGGTGAATGTATTTTCTGAGATTCACTATAGAGCTAGATAAATAATGGCAAATTTATTTTTAATAAATGAGAACAATCCATTAAACGTAAATATTATAGTTGCAAAAAGTATTTACATAATATATATATATGTGTAAACTTGGCCATTTTGGCTTCGCAAGAGGCTGGCCCCTTGACCTCTCTTGCTTACATTTCTGTCCCTTTCTCTTCTATATTTTGTATAAAATTATCAAAATTTACAACGTAATTCTTAAGTCGGCCCCCATTGAATTTTAAAAATGTCCCAATTTTATATAATAAAAATAAATTTTATTAATCTTCCGAAACAACTTAACATACTACATATAAATAATACTTCTTTTGCGTTTCCATGGTATTATTAAATTAGCAATATAGTATTTACATGCTGCCCCCTATGGTACACTTCTTATTCATCAACTTGCACAATAATAGGTACACTTCTCATTCATCAACTTGCACAATAATAAGAAGTGTATTTATTATGTTTCCAAAAACGAAAACCGCCACCGAACTCAAACGTGGATTACGGACAAAAAATCAATAAAATCGGTTTATATAAATATGAGTGATGCGCAGACAAACAAAAAAAAAAACATACGCGACGAACATATAACCTCCTTTTTTTGGAAGTCGGTGAAATTTAAAATATTTATAAACGTTACATAAAATTAGGACATATTTTCTGATGCGGGCCGGCCTAAAAATTATGTTGTAATTAATATATTTGAACAAAATTACAATCGGAAACGTGTCGTTTGTTTCATTTTCTTTTATGAATTAATATTGTTCTGTTTTTTCCTATCTGTATTATTTACGTTTATTCGATTCACGTTTATTCGGCTAAGATTCCGTACTGTCGATGATCAAAGAATAAAAGAGAAACATTGAATGATCTCCAATCACGGAGTCTTCAAGATCAAAGCATATACCCTAGGGGCATGGACGGCATGTCGCGATCCACCTGAAATTGGGGCGGCTTAAAATAAAATATCTAATTATGGACAATGATGTGATAGTGACGATAAAATTACACATACGAAAGTGTAAGTTTTGCATAGTCGACGTAAATGCTGTTTTTTTTAAATGATACAAAACCTTTTTCTATCAACTGGGAAAACTCTTAAAATGTTGATACTAGCGTATTGAACGAGTAAAAAATAGGAAGGTTTTTATATCGTTGGTCCGTTTTTATTTATTAAAAGAAAAAGAAAATATGTTCCGGAACACATTTTAATAATGGCGCTTTTAAAGATGATGAACGCGCTTCTCCATTCTTGCCTCGATTGAATTTACGCAGAATTTGTTTATATTAAATTTAAATAAATTAGCATCGGCAGCGCATAGCGACCATTAAAAACAAAACTTTATACCCGCACCTATTTATCGCAGCATTTTCAATCAACTTTCTGCCGACTAGAGGGTTAACTTCCACCTGCTTCATTGCCTGCGGCCGGACTAAATGGAGGAATGGCACGAAAAACAGCGACCTTTTCGAAAGATGGTTATCTGTAGAGACGTCTCTCGGCGCTCTTGCTCCGTCTATCGGCTGCTTGGAGAATTCTTCTTCGACGGCTTTTTCAACGGGCCTTCCAGTGCCGCATGGCGAATTTTATTTTCCTTCACCGTCTAAATGCAGGTCGTTCTCGAATTCATCGCTGTAAAAGAAATTTCGACAATGTTCTCCGACGACGAAGTCAATCTTTGACGAATGTAAAAAGAAAAATGCTCCCGAACCCTACTAGTGTCAGCCCCAAAAGCAAACCATTCTCGTTAATTTTGCCGAAATCACGGTGTTTAGGACATTTTTAATGCGAAATGTTTAAAGTGTTGCGTGTTACCGTGCGGTGTATACGGCGTTAGCGGATGTTCAGATGAAAATATGTTGAAGGTACGCATATTGCGCGGTTACGATCAATTAACTATCATAATTGGTTTATTTCTACAGTTGCCTAATTGGAGTTTTACCAAATCGATTATTTAGTAGATTTTGTTTACATCTCATTTAGACTACGAAATTTATCGTTTTTTTTTTGTTTTTTTTTTATAACATCTACGTTTTATGTATATTTCACGTAGTTTATGCATCTTTTTTATGTAAAATTTATTGCCGAAACATATTCTATGTCTTATTCCGCAAAGTAGTCCTATTTTTTATATCGGTATTCATTTGTCGTTCTTCTACCCTATTTAAAATTTTTATTTAAAATTTTTATTTAAAATCAAAATAACACCCGATCTATGTCTAATGTTTTTAATAAAAGTAAAAATAATTTTTCAATATAAAACGAGTGTTGTTTTAATTTTTTTCGCGGAAATAATTTATACATTTATATGTGTGTGCGCGTGTGTAATAAATGATTTCCTTTTTTGCGTAAAATTAAAACAACACTCGATTTATTAAAAATTATTTTTACTTTTATTAAAAACATATTAGACAAACATACATCGAGAGTAGCCTCGGATGATAGTTCTTTTATAATATTTATAGAAGAATAAATATAAAAAAAGAAAAAAAAAAACAATTATAATTTACGGTTTGCACAATGGTGTTTTTGTAATTACAACTTAAGTTACACATTTCATAACTACTTTTTGTATTTTTAGGACGTTGCCATTAATATACATATGCGACTCGATTCTTCGGGCTGTACCCCACTGACCCCCTAATTCTGGAGTTTTAGTAGATTTCAGTACGTCATTCTTAAAATATGTATTTATATTTACTCATTAAACAAATAAATTTAATAAACGGTTTGCGTAACAGTTTCTGTTACAACTTCCATAACACAGTTACAGGATTTATATAAGTACCATCTTATTAATTACTGTCTAAAAATGTCATTGTCACAATAATACATTAATGGCTATGTATCATTTCTACGCGGGTGGTAACGTGAAAAACAATGTACCGTTTTTACATCGATTAGATATAACGATTGTAGTAATTGAAGTATTTCGCGATAGTTATGAATAAAATCAAATGGCATTATCAATTAAAACTAACCATTCTATAAGAATTGTATAAATTACCATCATTTGAGCGTTTAGCGGATGCTCCTCCCATGTCGGTAAGATCGAGCTTATATGTATATATTAAGGGTTAGAGTATGAGTAAAACTGTACTCACTAAGGAATATGCGTAAATAAAATTGAAATAGTCGATTTTGTGATAAATTGATTTAAATTAGGTTATAATAAATTTATTCATTTATAATTAAGCAATAGACAGATGAGACAGACGAAAAAAAGTAAATAATAAAAAAAAATGGAATCTCAATTGACCAAAAAGGAAAAACCACTATTAATTAATTGTTCGTTTTCGCATACCCGTACATTAAAAGAATAAAAAAAAAAAAAAAAGATTTGATTCATTAGTCGATTATATTTAATTACTAACTCGTGTCGATATTTACGATTTATGTTAATTTTCTGTGGAAATATATGAATCCGAATATATGCAGTTTTATTAATGTAGAATTAATGCGTACGCGCATTGAATGTGTGACTGCTGAGTGTATTATAATTTTAAATTTAATCTTTCCCATTTTGCGTTAAAAAATTAATATACATATCGGGTCATTACATGCTTACGATGTCTAATTGAAGATTGATTAGCGGCACCTTACACAATTTTAAAGTATTAAAAACGAATCATAGGCCGGCTCCATCATTTCGATAAAATATCCTGTGTCAACATCAATCATCCTTAGATTATTACCTCTTTGTACTTGTTCCCTTCAAGTGTTAATATAGCGCCCCATAAACTAGTTAAACGGAATTATATAGTGTTCTCCTTCGTATTACGATTCGGTTAAAATATTGCATCGAAACAACTAGTTTTAGCGTGGTACATACTCTTGCGATAAACTAGCGATCGAAAAATTACGGTAAAAAAACCTAATGAAGTAGCATTCCGCGCTCGCTCTGTCAAGGGTCAATAGCGTTACTTTTTCCCCTGGTGGAGAAAATTGGAACTGGTTACCGGAGTGCAGGTAAATAACGCTCGGACTGATGAACGTTTGAAATATCAACAATAGACAGTTTCGGGGGTATTCTAAAGCGTTCAATTTTAAATTATTCTTACATTGAGAAGTGAGCAACTCAGCGTGGCCGTGTTTTTATACTTTCGTTCGTGGTATGTAAATAAGAGTAAGGTCTGGGGGTCAGTCCCGAGGGGCAGTGAAGCAGCAAAGCCCCTTGCAAGGCGCACAGCGCCGAGATTTTTCTTCTCCCATTTGCCAATTTTAATACTACAAAATTCTTATAAACTTTCTAATATTAATAAATGTAAGCTAGCGCTTCGAAAGAGCCTTAGATTTAATGCATTGATGTATATATATATACATATATATATATTTTAATTTTATTTTTTTTTACCGTATTTGTTTAAAGGTGTTTCCTTGTGCAATATTACTTTAGTACACGTACATTACTCTTTCCATAGATTATAAAAGCTATACCTTTAAAGTAAAATTTTGGAATTTCTTCATTCTTTTTTGTTCTTTTTTCTTTTTTTTTTTTTTTTCGTTTAATGTTGGTGATATTTTAAACGCCTGCTTAATTTTAGATCGGTAGATGGATTTGTTAAAAGAAGAAAAAAAAAAAAGAGAAACCCTCAATAAATCAGAAAACTAGAAGAACATGTAAAAGTGAAATTAGCCGGCGGTTACTTAGGCGTGAACGATGTTACGTACAAAAGTTTGCCTTCTAGCCTTCAGAAATGGCCAGGAAGACACCACTCCTAAGTATTTGGAAACTAAAAAATTTCACACGCCCGTGCATCATATCCATTTTTCCAGCTAACTACCGTCTCTGTTGAACAATGTGGGTATAAATTATGCCAGGTACGGTGCGAGTATTTGAATGAAAATTGAACACCGCCCTTAGCTACTACACCTATCATGCAACACTCTCACTTAAACGACGTTTTCCATTTTCTCCTGTATTCATTCCAAGCACACTATCGCCTTGTCTAATGCGCGTGATAAAAACGTTTTAGGTACTGATTGGGTTTGTACGAAATTCTTTCTCTCTCTCTCTCTCTCTCTCTCTCTCTCTCTCTATATATATATATATATATATATATATATATATATATATATATATATATATATACGTGTGTGTGTGTGTGTGTGTGTGTGCATATATGTGTATATATATATATATATATATATATATATATATATATATATATATATATATATATATAGAAAGGAGACTTTTTAACAATTTAAACAATATCCTTTTCTCGATATTTCATCAGTGTCGCGGCAAATTCAATTACACGCTGTTGCGTCTTTCTTCGACGTTTTAAACCGTTCCATCGAAGGCTTTACTGGGCTAGGAAACTGTGTAACGTCCTCTGTAAGTTTAACTTTCTCCCGGTTAATCCGTTTCGTTACTACCGTTCGTGCTCGTTTAATCGAATTACTTAGCCGGTACTATCTTCACAGTCCGAGCTTAAGCAGAGACACACACGTAAATTCTTCTGCAAGCTTTTTATCGCTATTTACCGTTAGTCACATAGCCGTTCTACTGAGACCGGTAGATCTGAAAACGACGTGCAGCTTTGTCTACGATTGAAATTAAAGCGAACCTAATTCTAATTTTACCAAAGTATTTCCTCCAAAAGACCTAACTGCCCGCTCTCCCATCTTTATGCTAACTTCTATTTCGTGTCTCTGTAGTTCCGCGGTAGGAGGTTCCAATGTTTCAATTTTAAACACATGAAGATGGAGAATCTCGAAATCGTTAGCGAAAATATCATTTTATTTTGGCGAACTCTTATCAAAGTGTGCAACTTTTTATCTTCTTGACGACTAGGCGGGTGATGGGGTCAAAAGTGTCATGTAATGTTGAAGGTTGGGTCTACGCCGAAAGTAACGGGGCAATTCTGAAACGGAATCTGTAACGTTTGAATGACATAGTCAATAGCAATCTCTTTATAGTTGCAAAAAATATTTACATAATATGTATATATATATATATATAAACTTGGCCATTTTGGCTTACGTTTCTGTCTCTTTCTCTTCTATATTTTGTATAAAATGATCAAAATTTACAACGTAATTCTTAGGCCGGCCCCCATTAGATTTTAAAACGAAAATACGCCTCAAATATTATATTATAAAAAAAAAAAATACAACTAATAATTTATATCATAAGTTTTATTAAACTACCGAAACAACTTAACATACTACAACACATGAATAATGAATTTTTTGCGGTTTCGATGGTATTATTAAATTAGCAATATAGTCTTTACATGCTTCTTTCTATGGTGTGACTTGTTATTCATCAACCTGTACAGTAATAAGAAATGTATTGATTATGTTTCCAAAAACGAAATCCGCCACCGAACGCAAACGTGAATTGCGGAAACGAAAATGGGACGACGAACTGTGCAATATCGAAGAATTTGCCACATTTATTATACGTGATACTCCTTTTAGTTTGAAAACGACAGATGTAGAAAAGTTTGAAGCGTTAAAATATAACAAACGTTCCGTAAAATTGGAACATTTCTTCTAATGAGGGCCAGCCTAAAAATTACGTTGTAATTAATATATATATATATATATATATATATATGTATATGTATATATGTACATGTACATGTACACTCTTGTTTACAACATTATATGGCCTGTTTTACGTACGAGGTTTTAAATGGTAACAATCACGAAAGCCGATAAATAATTTTCACCGATGATTTCTGCTTACGACATTTTGAGTAAAACACAGGTGACGTGATTCAAAATCGTGGGGCAAAATAAATTCAACAAAATCTAATAAATAACCTTAAAATTACGATAATTAAATTAAAAAACAAATAAATCAATAAATAAATAAATAAACGACAAAGAAAAATAAACTAAATTGTCCTTTATAGATTTACCTATGCTGATCATAATAGCGATTTAAATATCGCACAGTTTTCGAGTAGGGCTCAATAATTTTGCGAGACGCGTTTCTGCGTATGTGTGTGTGTGTGTGTGTGTAAATATTCTGTACACCGTCCATGGCCAGGTTAGTGTCTTTTCCAATTCTTGTCACAGTTGGGCTAAACGTCTATATGCGATGTATAAAAAAACCATTAAACTTTTTAGTGTAACTTTATGTGACTAAAAGTTACATTTCTTATTTATAATTTGATTTTCATTTCTCAGTATAAAATCGGTCAACTATCGAAAGCTGCCCAAACTCTTGTTTATGTCTGATGAGCACGACACATACATACCTATATATCTAGATTGAGAGAGAGAGTGTGTGTGTGTGTTTTTGTGCGTATTTTTATTTAACAAGAACTTGGTTTACGACCAGCTCTCCGCTTAGTGCAACGCGCCATTACATTCAGAGTCGAAAAATTTCTTAACGAGAAGTGCTCTACAATCTACCGAAAGAAGAAATATCGTTATAATTTTCACCGGTAAGAGTTTATCGTGAACGACGAAAAATAAATCGCCAATAATTTTCGAACGGGAAGACTACACTAAATTTGGCATTATACGTCTTTGAGAAACTAACTGTGTTTACAATTGGCGGTTAACTGAAAGTTATGTCTGATGGGTCATCATCAGCTTGACGCGTACATGCTTTGCACTATTGGGTGGGAGGGTGGGGATAAAAGAAAAATTTCGGGCGTTAGCTCGTTGAAAAGGATAAATCGCGAAAATTAATAAAATTTTCCGAATCCCGGCAAAATACTGGTCCACCTTTGCCCGTTGCACATATGGGTTCCAAACGAGGGTAGGGTTTACGTCTGTTCGGAGATAGCCCCATCGCGGCGGTTGTTAAAAATGGGGAAAGTGCGTTTTAAATTCTCTAAGGTTTCCAAATTTGGCTTTTACAAAAGCGAAAAAATAGAAAAACGAAAAAAAAAAAAAACTCACACATAATGTCTTTTCTGTGTGCACGTGTACGTTAAATAAAACTTTAAATTTGGCCCAAGTTCGTTCGACCAATAAGCTGCTTTGAAATAGAGCAGCTCACGTGCTAGAAAACTTTTAGCTAACGTTACTTTTCGGACGGTCAGGTCCCTGGAGCTTTCAGAATCCTTCCGAATTCCTTGCCATGTTTTCGTTTTTATTTCTCTTTACAACTTTCATTTATTATTAAATTAGCCGCAACACTTACGCTGTTCGCGAATATACGCGCATTCAGGTTGAGATTTTACCAAACGCTTGCTATAAAAATTACCAAATGAAATTATCGCAATTAACGTAATTAAATTTTGACGAAACATTACTCGATAGAAATTAATAAAATCTCGTTTATAATTTACACGTTAACCCTTTGTCACTTCTTGCCAATTCTAACGTTTAATCAACTGCCACTGTTGGCCGTCTACCTAACGCGGGCTATTTTCCAAAGTAATACCACCGAGCACAGTTAGCTCGTGCTTTATCCGATTCTTACAATCATCTATGCAGTCATATCCTACACGTTCCATGGGTCCTTCTAGACTTTGACTGTAGAATTCTGAAACACGTTTATGTCTAATAACAGTTACTAACCCCCGTATAATTACCGTCGGAATGTCTATGTTTTTCAAACAGCTATTTCTTTTACTTCACCCTATTGTTTGATATTCTCATCGTAAACGTGTATAACTCTCCGTCGAGTTACAGTTACGCGGAGCTTTTCGATGATTTTAGAACTTGGAATTTTCAGTTTTTCCAGAGGACACTACATAGCGCTTCACTATTATTTTTAGCTTTTATCGAGATAATTTAGATCTTACCAATTTCTCTTCTATTAATATTTAGTTTGGTAAGTCACGATTGGTTTATAGCTGGCCAATTTAATAAGTAAGTTCTTCAACATTTAATATATATATATATATATATAAATATGTATCAATGTGCCGACTCCTTAAGTACTTCTGGTCATGCGATGCAGAGTACCAAAGCAAATTAAATAGGAGAAAAATTTACCTTTCCGACAACAGAGATTAACCTGGCTAAGGAGATAGTTTTGCTCGTAGAAATGCGAGAAGTCGATGCGAAGAAATCGACTTTGTCATTCTTGAGTATTAATGAATTCCGATTATTTGATTTTATGTTTTGTTCGTCAACATACGGACTTCTCCGAAGTTATTAAGTCGTTAAAAATGCATTGCGAAGCATACATACACACACAACAGCGTTCACAAGTAAACAGATCGAAGCATTTAATGAAGCAGATGCTTCGCCACTTTAGGCGGGCTATTGTACATTGCGCATATTTTGTTGCGAAACTGTGACTATATTACCGCTATTTGTTGATCATAGTGAAGTTTTACTTCACACGCCTAAATTATGAATAGGCTCGGCGAAATTTAGCAAAAATCTGTCGACTATAACGAAAAGCGGTAGAGAAGCGGTGGTGCAGCGAACCGGTAAAAATTAGATCGGAAATTCAGAAAAGTTTGCTAATGTGAGAATATTTATTCACTTTTAAATGGTCTTAGTTGTAATTCTCTTCTAAATAATGTATTTCAATTATGTATATTTCACTTTATAATTCTCGAATTAAAGTTACACTTAATAATCATTATTTGTTTATTTATTTTTTAATTCATTTTGCACTATATTTCTTTCTGTTGTTCGCCTAAATTATTTCTTTATCGAAATTTAAATACCAGTTTTATTTTGTATTTCATTTTTTATTGTTTGAAATTTTAAAAAAACGTGGCTTCCTAATAGTGTGCCATTTTATGCTGATGTAATTTCATTTTAAATTTTTTCTGCCTTAGCGAAGTATTGAAAAAAAAAATAAGGATTTTCCATTCATATATATATATATATATATATATATATATATATATATGTGTGCGTATGTGTTGATTTATTATGAATAATTTTTAAAGTAATTATTTAGTTTTGGATCACTTGACCTTTCATTTTGAAATCATAACAAATCGCAAGCCTAATTTCCCTCCAAACGACGAATTTTCTAATTAAACGTAAATCACTGTTTTGTATAATAATAGTAAATTTAATTTGAAATAGTTTTCTTCTTTTTTTTTTTTTTTTTTGGACCTGGCATAAAACGTAATATTTGATTACCTCATAAGGGGAGATTAAATTATCTTTTCTTTTAATTTAATTATCGTTTTCTTCAGTTTTGCTGCTGCAAATAATGGAACCAGCTAGACACTCGAGCCTTTAGGGTATCACGATGGCAAATCAGACCTGATGGCATGTTTAAATTTCATAATTAAAAAAAAAAAAAGAACTACATATATATATATATATATATATATATATATATGCGTGTGTGTGTGTATGCATACATTTAAATGGAGATTATCTTGCAAATAAAAAAACAAGAGGCTCAGGCTCGATGGCATGTCGAGGTATCTGGTCACGAAAACGATTAATGTAAAATGTTCGTATATGCTCCGCTATGTTAATACTAGTGAAATATTATAATGAACAAATACGATTTTTTTTCCTTTTTTTTTTTTTGTTGCATTAAACATTACGACTGCTGCTAACTGCTATGATGTTTACATGCGTCGTTAAATCCTACATATGTGTAATATTTTTCCATCTCAATTTATTTCCATGTAATTAAATATATACTTGTATTTTATGGTGTAACGATAATGCAATGTTAGCATAAGCGTAGATGTGCGCGCTAAAACAAAGGCCGCCAGTGGAAATTATTTGTGCGGTACTGCCGTCGGGCATTTGTCGAATTTAATGAGAAACGGTAGATGTCTCGATTAACGAAAGGTCTTTAATGAGAACGGTTTTTTAGTGCTACATAGAATTCATCGAATAGAGTTAACTTTACGCTTTGGAATTTCCAGCGGGAGAAGATTAATTTAATCGCGGGAAATTTTATATTCTTTCGGTCTATTTTTATTATTATATGTTTCATATTCTCTAAGAGGCTAGGTGATTGTTTTCGTACTGTTCGATGTTTCGAAATCCAGTTGAATTATTAAAAAAGGGGTAGAAGAAACTCACGTTAGTGTCAAACTGAAGTCGGGCTGCAGCTTCTTCGGTTCAATCGCTAATAAATGGGATCTGTTTATTAGAAGCCTTTAATTAATCTCACAATTCTGCTAAGATGTCTTGCGAATTAGGTACGTTAAAAATACCGGAAGAAAGTTCGGCATTATGTCTACAGACAGAACTGAATGCAAGGCCAGTCCTATCGCTGCCGAAAGCGCCCTGCTAAGGTGAAATACTGAATCCGTTGACGACAATTTTGAAATTTTCTTTGAAAACACTTATTATTTACGTAATGATAAAATTGCGTTTTTTTTTTTTACTTCAGCAGAAACTATGACAAAAAAAGAAAAAAAATTAACGTTTTTCTTAAAATTTTTCGTTATTTCGGTAAGTAAGTCAAAGTCCGCCGGAACTTCTTCGACTTTAAAACATTTCTCAGCGCCCTAAATCTCAAGCGTGTAAGATATTTTCGTTTGTAATCCAAATTAAAAAATAAAAAAAGAAAAAAACCTTTCTTCTATTCGGCGTTTCCTACAATTATTAGGAAGTAACGTGAGGGCGGCCGGATCCGATCTACCGATGACCTCTCACCATTGTGCATCGCGTAATGATGGCACATCTGATTCTTAAGCACGCGCGAATCTACGCGGGCCGAGTTAATGACTGTATTAGAGGAAATTGTGGGATGCGTACGAGAAACGAAGCCGAGATTAGGGCCGGCGTTTGTTTCAATATGGTAATTGTTGAGAATGCTCTTTGCACGCTCTGCTATTATTATTACTCGTGTGATTCACAGACGGTGTGTTACGACACACGGCGTCGATGGCATGTTTGATTTGCGGGCACAACAGTCGCCGCAACCTCCTTTTTCATTCATGCTGCCATTTCGTTGATCGGTACGCGAGGTCCGGAGGTGAACCTCTTCTAGACGACGTACTAGTTGCTGTTGCGGAGACTATTACGGTTTTGCGCCCACGCTGCGGTAATTCGTCTTTCAATGAAGCCACGACCTCCGTCGAGCTCGGCTGATATCGCGCTGCTGATTCAATGCTCCGTGCAGACGTTTCAGATCCGAATGTTACGCGCACCAACGGCTCTACTTTCGCGTCGCCGATAATTCCCATTCAAAACAAATTGTCATTCGGTTTTCGGATGTTCGGCCGGCGTAGGCAGATCTGTGTGTCCATTGTAGGCGTCCTATCTCGTCTGCGCCGGGCTAGCTTTATTCGCTCCGTTCCAACGGCGACAACGATGCTGTGCGCCTATCCGATCATTTGACCCGATTAACCGCCGCTGCAGTTTTGACTGGAAGCGTTTCGAAATAACGACATGCGGACCGAGTCAGCCGAGAGTGCGAAGCGGACTTTTCCTCGAAGCTCGTACTACCGATTCCAGTTGAAAGATTACTCTCCGTAATAATAAGAAGCCGTATCTGTTATAAATGTAGATGGCGAGCGGAGCATTGTCGTCAGGCGATAAGCAATCGTAATCGCACTGTTGCGAATTTCTGCAATTGACCATAGGCTGTTTTTAGGATCGGCGAACATTTCTTTCGGTAGTGCTTAATAATAGCAGCAATAGCAACGATCGTGTCGTACAGTTGAATTGTTTTCAACAAATGACTCGAATTTTAGGTCCGAACTGAAACTTTTAAAACTTTTGTATAATGCCCGCTTTGAAATGACTCCTTCCGTAAGTTTATTCAATTTACTGACACAAAGTTGTCGCTGATTTTTTCGCGAAATGAAATTGTTCAATTCGTCTTGCGTCCCATGTAAGTCTTAATATCTGGCGGATATTAAAAAATCGAAAATTGATACAATTACTAAAATTACTCCATATATTAATATATATATATATATATATATATATATATATATATATATATATAGAGAGAGAGAGAGAGAGAGAGAGAGAGAGAGAGAGAGAGATAAATTACAGTGACGAGACCGGTGCTGGTATATTTATTTGTTTATTTTTCGATAATCCCCTTTATTCTAAGGTATAAAAACAAATTTTGACCATTTTATATCCTCGGCTGAAGTATATATTTTTGTGTTTTCATTATAAATCAACCTTACGTATTCATAATTTATATTAAAATTGGAATAGAAACGGGAAACATAAATTAAATTACTTTATTAAAAATTCCTAAAAACATATATTACAGAAAATTATATTTTAATATTTTTAAAGTATAATTTTCTGCTGTAATACATGTTTTTAGAAATCTTTAATAAAGTAGTAACACAGAAAATGGACATAAACATTTATAACTCGAATATAATAATAAATTAAATTAAACAAATATATCGTGTCTCGTAAATGAAATATTAATTTCATTAGATGTGATGGCACGCGTTATTACACGGAAAACTTGTAGGCGCATTATTTATAAGAGGAGCTGGCTAGAAAAAAAAAGAGAAGATCTGAGTGGACTTCTGCTCAAAACCGTTCTCAATTTAATTAATAATGGATTTTATTCGTTTTTTTTTGGTGTAATCGCTCTGTTGATTACTTTTCACGATTCACATTCGTTTCCGCAACAGTTTTAGAAACAGTTAACCAACGTCTCGAGACTGCTCTAGGTAACTTTTCTCGGAACTTTTTCATATCGAGATTTAGACCGAATTGTGAATGAACAATCTGGACTATTAATGTGACATCAGCGATGTGTCATTTCGTTTTATAGCTAGTAAAATGAAATAACGAGAATAAGTAATAACGTTAAACCGCCGACCTCTTCGACTGGAAATTAAGATCTCCTTTTCATTTATATACGATACGTTTATAATTCTCGAAAACGATTTTTAAACATTATTTCTATTTAAAAACTTAATTAATTGCCGGTATTACTTTATCTTATTGAACACGCGGAAGTTGGATTACTGTTTTCTTTTTTTTTTTTATTTTTCTGTGTCCACCAGATGGTGGTAAATTCGCTCATTAACTAGACTTCAGCAGCGAACCAAAATGTCTACTTTACGTTTGTTTCGGAACCGCGAGATCCTTTTTCTACTATATCGTTCTGCTTCTCCGCATTCGAATTATTCTTTTCACACAATTCGAGCGCATCGTAATGACCGAGCAATTTCCTAAAAGCCCCGGCATCGTAATGGGTGGTTTTAGTTTTGGTTTTGGTCCGAGTTCGAGCATTGTGTGAGAAGAGGTTTCCAGTTCTAGGAACGAAGTCGGTACTATCTTGTTCGCGCACAAACACACACACACATAATATATATATATGTGTGTGTGTGTAAAAGTATATATATATATATATATATATGCGTCACTTTCGGCTGCTAGAATTAGAGCGTTTGATAATGCGCCATTGGCCGACGACAAGGTACTACTTTTTCTACGGAATAAAAATACAAAAGAGCACAAGTCCCGGCTGCTAGAGAAAAGGACCCAAGTCGACCAGAAGAAATATCTTCTAACACAATGCGCGCATACTCTGTTGCTTGCCGACCACCTCCCCCCTGCCTGTACTGTTAACCGTAAGTGAAGATAGTGCGCTGTCGGTAGTGAGCGTCGTCCGGTGGTATATATATATATATATATATATATATATATATATATATAGGTACGGAGAGATGGGTTCGCAGGAGAAAAATCGAAACAGGCCGATGATATTACGACGGAAAATAGTCGGAGTAGGATATTATGATCGTCTGACAAAACGGAGAGATAGGTATCGTTCAAAAGACGGAAGGGACCGTTGATGTTATTTCTCGAACTCGCGCAGGTAAGTGTTTGTGTTTTTTGATTAGCGTTCGCATCGTGTCGGCCGAGATAATTTATCACGTTCACTGTGTGTAGGTTCTGTTCGCTCTGTGAAAACCGCATTTCTAAACACCCTCTCGAACGAGAAAATAACACTAAAACAAAAATGCGCCAAGTGCCCTCTTCACATGATGTACATACGCGTATGTATCAAAAAAACAAAAAGAAACCACGGATGCATATGAGAAGGAACAGAAATAGCCGCACTCGCGTCTCTAAATTAACCGTCGCGCAGGCTAATCTTGATTTAGAAAAAGGTAAAAAGAAATTCAGTGCGCGTCTTCGGACGATATCGTAAATCATCCGGACTTTTTTGATGGTTCCGAATTGCTCCGCGGAATGAGTAATGCGTCTAACAGTTTTTACGCTGTTCTTTTATTCAGATCAACCCCGACGACGCTTAATTTGTTTTCCGCGGCTTTTCTAGTAAAACTTAGAATTCTTTTCATCTGATTCACGATTATTTCACTCTCGTTAACGGACAACCCCGATATTAATGAACAGGTTATTTAGCATTTTTTTACATCTCCAATTTATTAGATATTCGTTTCTTCTTTTTTCCTTTTTTTGTTATTTTTTCTCCGGCATGCCAGCAAACAACGTTCACTAACGCGTAACGGATTAGTAATAAGTCAGATAGGAATTGTTATTATCATTATTATCATTATTATCATTACCATTATTATTATTATTATTATTATTATTATTATTATGGAAAATGGTTAGAGATTTGATGAAAGGGAAATAAGGGGAAAACGGAGATGGAGGAGCAGTAGAGTAGGCGCTGTAGAAGTGGAGCAAGGTTCAGACGATTGGAGCAAAAGGTCGCACGTTCCGAGGAAACAAAGAGGCATTCAAACGGAATCGCGCACCGTGGGTGAAATTTGGGTCGAGAGGATTAAAACATAGCTGAACAGAAAGGAAACTGGAAGCAGAGACTAATCCGAACTATGGCTGGAATAATGGAACAGCGCTAAGAAAATTATTTTTTTAATCCGGCAACGTACGGACTCTCACAAAGAGAAATTTAAAGAATACCATCGTTATCTGTTGATGCGGATATTTAAGTTGTGAATCAGTAATAACGCGCAAAAATAATATGTATTTCATTAATTTATCTTGTCGACATATTTCGGGGTTGAAGCTCCATATCATCAGAGTTTCCGAACATGCGATAAATTAGTAAAATATTACTTTTTGAACGTGCGTTATTACCGGTTTTGTGATGAATTCTCGAATTTAAAGAAAACAAAATCATATTTTATCAAATGATTTCCATGAGACATTTAGCATGCATATATTCTAAATTATTTAGACTTGTCTAACCCCCAGGGCGGGTGATTTTCAGTCGTGGGATTCGAATTATGAAACACACCGCCGCCATCTAACTTTGCTTTCGCGCTTTCATAGCGGTACATTTCTGACGATGCAATTAGAAATTGTGTTTGGTAATTATCGAAAAAGTGATACATGAAAATAATGTCGAGTAGACTCGCGATTATCCGCATTAATTGGGCGGCCAGCCGGTCCGTATAGCAAAAAATCCGGATACCCCGCAGTTCAAGATTAAAAATGCTGCAAATTAAATGAAAAAATGAAAATTAACTTATCCCATACTTAATAAAAAAGTAAACATGAAAATTAACTTATCGGTGGTGTACATTAACTAGTTTTTAAAGAAGTCTTTCGCCGCATTCTCTCTTCCTTGCTGCCGATATATCTCGACACTTGCGTGAACAAATGATCGATTCGGATAATACGGAGTCCGGATAATCGCGAGTCGACTGTACATCTAATTCGCGCAGAATCTCAGACGAAAGTATCTCTTTTCTTTTTTCTAGTAACTTGTGATATTCGGATGTTATTCTGCATACTTATCGGTATATTTTTATTGATTGCGAATGTAAGTGGGAAAAAAAATCATTCTCCAATGCGCCAAAGACGTACAGAAGAAATAGTTCGAATGAAACTTTCTGCAATGAAGCACTCATTAAAATGCTAGTACCGCATTTGTAATCGATTACTTTCTAGCGTTAGGATCCGACATTGATTGCCTAATGAAACGGAGTTTACCGAATCCGATAATCAAGATGGACACTTTCTGAAATACCCGGGGGAAACTCAGGGAATTCGAATATCCGCGCGTCAGATAGAACATTTTGAAAAAAAACCGATTGAAAAACTCTACGGTGTAATGTAAAAGTAACTCTGTATTAAAACGATTAGAACGTATATCGAAAAACAAAGAGACGGAAAAGAAAAATTTATGGTAGCGAATTTCATTCGTTTCGTCAACGAAAAGTAAAAATTTCAAGTGATCTGAGATTTTATCATCGTCATTAAATCGAGGCAGTAATAACAGGCATATTGCGGAATATTTGGAAAAAAATTTCAACAGGAATATATTTTATGGCTGGCCTGGTCGGTCGGTCCGCAAAAAATTCGTACGTCACGCAAAAATGTTACTCTTATTTGTATTTATACCGTGAAGCGCGTAATTATTTTGTATTCAATATGAGCACTTTAGGTAATTGTATCATGACCTCTGGCCGAAGAAAGACGTATGATCAAAATCTACAAAAGGTATACACACATACTAATTGGTTTAATTTTTTCCATTTAGATATTAGGTTTTCCAATCGGAGAAAAAAAGGAGAAAGTGGAGCAATCTGGAAAATCAGGGAAAGTCAGGGAGAAAAAACAACCTCCCTTAATAATTTATTGCGATCCAGGGATTCATTCAAAGTCTCTATCTCTATTATTAAGAACGACTGAATTGCTGGCAGATTGTTATTTCGTTGTTTTTTTTTGTTTTTTTTTTTAGAACTGGCTAACGGTGTTCTAGATTTTTAAGGTTCTCGCATGAAGCAGATGGGTTTTTAGAAAATATTCCGAAAAGAAGATCTAGTGACACAAGAATTCAGTTACTTCCGCTCTCGCTGTAGCTTCCATACCTTTAGACCTAATTTGTCGACCTACACAGCTGGAGATCAGTTCGGATGACTTTTCATGCTACGTGACCACACCGTACACCATCGACCACTATTTTACATTGAGATGGTTTAACACCGTCATCATAATGACCGTTTTCTCTCGGGTAATAATAGACGTATGTACATTCGGTCATCGGGAAGAAGAACCTTTCTCGTTATTATGAGCGAAATTCCTTTAACCCTTTTCTTTCGCCCCGAAACCTTTCTCCGCTAAGGAATTTTAAGTGGGCATTTTACCTTTTTGTTAAGCTAGCGCGTTTCTTTTGTCCGGAAAATCCTAAATTAACCTGGAATTCTTGATCTGTCCGTGGTAGGAATTAACGGGTTGCTGCCCGATCGTCGATGCAAAGCAAAACAACTTTACGCGTTTTTCCGACAAACATGGGAGGCAGCGAAAATACGGTTTTTCAGTACGCTGGTGAATGAGTCGTCATCGCGGTGCTGCTGATTAGTATTCCCGTAACGGAACTAGTGTCGGTGTTAGTGGGAGAAAGGTAATAAGTTTGTGTGAATGTGAAGCTACTTCCGACAAACCGTTTCTATTAATTTACTCGGTAAAAGGAAATATAAATACCGCGTGCGAACACGACTTGTAAGGTAAATTCTTATTAACATAATTGTATGACAGTTATTGATAGCTTTTGAACGAGCAAACGTCGCTGCCTATCGATTCGGTTTCAGTAATGCATAATTCTGTCCGCTGTTTATATGTGTTTCTTATGTACACATACACATATATATATATTTATATACATGTCAATGTATAGACGCGGCGTATTTTGGACTAGGACGCGATGTCGTCAAGTGTGCGTGTATGTGTAATGTATAATCGCTGTAAGATATTTGTTTTCGTTATACATGTTTCACCGTCGCGTCAGACGGTGTATTTATCATTCGGTTTTTAGAGGTTGAGAAAACACGTCCTTTCGCTAATAAGAGGAAAATAACCAGAAGACGACCCTGTCTGCTGAATGGGGATCCACACTGGTGCGGTATTTTTACTAGTTAGCGCTAGAGCGAGTTATAAATAAATGCGCAAAATTGAACACACATTGACACCCGACAAGTAATTTAAAAAAGCAACATGAATGCTTCGAACTCATCTAAGCCCCCCCCCCAACCGCCCCCTTTATGGCTTAAATTACAGTCCGTCGTATTAAATTGCATCCGGATTTTACAAAACCCCCGAAACGAAATAAACAATATTCTTAGCTATTCGCAGGAAAACCAAACGAGTGAATGTACACGAATTTCCATAATGCGAGACTTCTTTTACAACGTCACTGATAAACATTTCGATGGTACGCTCAGCGTCTAAATGTGATGGAAAGTGAACGAATTCCACGGGGTACTTTAATTTCGCGTAAAGCAATGTGCAAACAAGCAGAATTGTGTCTGCTTAAATCTCGGGATATTTACTTCTTCGCAAGGAACTCTCGAACGAGACGTCGTCGCTACCGAAGCAAAAGGCAACGAAAGAAAGGAAGCAATCATTGGCCTATAACAAAGCTGTCTCATTCTTGTATGATAATGATCGGCTTTTCCGTCAAGCTGCTTTGAAGAATATGCTATTATCCTTCAAGGATAACGCATTCTTACGGAATTTCTGTATTTCCAATTTGCTCTCTAATAGCTCCGTATATCGCTACTCTGTTCCCCCTACTCCTTCCGCGAGTTTCTCTCAGTCTAATCTAAATAATTTTCTTTCTCTTCCTACAAATTTTCCTTTTCATTCTTCCATTTATATTTCTTCTTTTTCGTCTCTTTCATGACGTTGTTTTTATACGTGACCGCATTTTCTTCCTTGAATTTGTTTTTAATCGAACTATCATTCCGGCTTAGATACTTCTCTTTGCGTACATATGTTTTTTTTTTTTCTTTTTTTTTTTTTTTTCTATTTCTTTTTCAATGATATTTGCCCAACCTTTCTTTGCTTTGTCAATCTCTAATTGCTTAAGTTGATGATTTGCTATACGCGACACTTGCCAGGTCGTGAAAAAAATAAGCAAAATGAAGTAACTTAAAAATTGATTAACATAATAATATTTTTTATTTTAGTCCTTTAGTTATTGAGATGGAACTATTTTTCTGCAAAATATTATTGGTATTCCTCTTGAAAAAATTAAATTACATATCATCGTCATCATCGAGTCGTCTCATCCTACGCAGGGGTATCGTGACCATGATCTGTCACCCGGTTGATCAGGCTGCACCAACAATTCCGATCCTTTATGATGTGTACACAATCCTGAAAGGTATGGCCAGCAGCTTTTATATATATATATATTTATAAAACTGCTAGGTTTCTTCTTTTTTTTTTTTCGTTTCGTTAACACGGGACATTTACCCAACACAAAGGACTAACAATTGAAAGTCATATCAGGAAGCGATTAGAAACAGAAGAAATGAAGGTAGCCAATACAGGAACAACAGAAGGAGAAGGAAGAGCAAGAATGTAGTTGACACAGTAAGGAGGCCAAGGCTAAGCAGACTAGAATAAAGGACTGCACGTACCGAGGAGATAGAAGAGTATTCGAATAGAAGGTGATTTACATCACAGGTCAAATTTAAGATAGGAGGATGGAAGAGACACAAGGGAGACTGAACAATATTATAACGAAAGAGGGAGGCAGGAAGAAAACGGATTATGGAAGAAATAACAGAATGGCTGATGCAGGGAAAATTATTAAACCAGGAAGAAGTAGGTTGAGAGGGTTGTATAGCAAAATAATAAGAGTTAGGATTGGAGGAAAGAGACGGTTAAAGATCAAAAAGTAATGGTGAAAACGATATAAGAGTGCGAACAGAGTCATTGGGAGGGAAATCTGTCTATGAAACGGGCATTTACTGCAGCTAGACATGCCATCGAATCGGCAAGATTGTTACGAACGATGCCGCAGTGGCTGCTAGGTTAAAAATCATGCAGTTTATTTTATAGTAGCTAGGGAGTTCATTTTTTTTTTTTTTTTTTTTTTTAATTGACATATTATGAAAAATTATTAAACTGAGGGACTTACTTCTGGAAAAAAAGTAAAAATCAAGTTTTAAAAAAAAATTAAAAAAACTCTACTTTTTTATTAATTAGCGTGTAGCTGTGTCCTTAAAATATCGCAAAAATAGAAATGTTCAAAATTTTTGAAATCTACAGGTCGAAATTTGGATTTAAATATGCACCTGAAGCGATAAGACGCTAAAAACAGTCTAAAACCCTTTTCAGAGTACTAGCAGTTATGCGCAACTCCCAAATCAATGTCTAATAAATAAAAATAAATAAGTGATTATGATTTGGAAAACGAAAAAAAAAACATTACTTCTGTATTTGCGAAATATTATTGAAAAGTAAATCCAAAGTCCGTTTTATAGTAGATAGAGGAATAACCTCTTTTTTTTGGTCTTTTTTTTTCCCCCAATTAACATGTCTTTAGAGTAAAGGGAAAACACGAAACTACAAATTGTAAAATTTAAGAACGGAAATTTTGAATCGATTAGAGCGATGGTCAGCAGTGACTTTAATTTATTTTTGCTTAAATTCTAAGAAAAAAAAAGGCGGATTTGACCACTGCAACGTAAATTTGATAAAATAAATATTGCCAATATTTTAAAAAGAATTAAATGTAACATATTCCTTAGCGAGCAGCGATTTTAGTGTTTGAAATATATTTTAATGTAAATTTCACTTTTTCAATTGACGTCTTCATATTTCCTATATCGTTTTTCTTTTTAAATAAAAGAGTTATGTGAACGCTGCAGTTCTTTTTGAAATTCCTGAAATGTTGGGCCGCGAATCAGCCAAGGCACCTAATCATATTATTTGTTCTTCTATAATATTTATATAGAAGAGTAGTAAATTTCAATCACGTCATTTTTAAGAAAAAAGGATAGTGAGCACTTCATTTATTTCCAAACGCTACGAAAAACGACATTACATATTTCGTAGTACTTCTTTCGTATTAACCTCGGCATGTGAGAATCACGTTGCCATTAATATGACAATTACCGGAAAAAATAAAATAAATCCTTAAATTTCTGTTCAAGAAATAAAATGTTGTGCTCGTAATTAATTTTGTATTTGAGCGGTATTACTCGCCAGTGAAATTACTACTACCGTAAATGTTTTATTTACTTTAATGATTTAAACGAACATCCTCTGTCCCCGTATCTTTAAGATGAGCGGGGTTTTCGGCTTTTTTTTAACGAAAGAGTGTTACTTGTACTTTTTTTTTTTTTTAATAATAATTCTATTTCATTACTACGTTTTTTTTAAAATAATAATTCTATTTCATTACTACGTTTTTTTTTTAATAATAATTCCATTTCATTACTTTTTTTTAAACAGTAATCATTTAGTATTGCGCTGGCTTATTGCCAGATTTTAAATAAAATTGATTTACACTCGTAGCACACTCGGATGAATGCAGCCACTAGCGTAGCCACTAGTAAAGTAAAGGTTGTGGTTATAAACTACGAAGGTCGCTTTTATTACATATCCACAGGCGTGCGGTACGATTTTACAAGAATTACCAGCGATGTGTTCGTTACAAAACGGAAAAGACATTCAATCTTGTAATTAGAAATTTGACCTTTGCGAATAAGCCGTATTCGCATTATTGTCTGTGAATTTATATTTATATAAAAGAGTTGATCTATTTAAATTTTTATTCATATATCGCATTACT
Source organism: Icerya purchasi (assembly GCA_039619475.1). Lineage (NCBI taxonomy): Eukaryota > Metazoa > Arthropoda > Insecta > Hemiptera > Monophlebidae > Icerya > Icerya purchasi. The sequence goes on along the minus strand of CM077116.1, from coordinate 335,302,987 downwards.
AAATTTATCTACATAGAATAATTTATTAGCTTTCCGCGCCTAGACCGACATTTTTTTCGCCAGTAATTTTAGTAATAAACCGCGTATTAAAGAGAATTTTAACAACAAACCGATGACACCGGCATCCGCTCGAATAATATTTACCGTAATTGAATAAATATTAAACGAAATCTTGACGTCAAAATATATTATTGTATATGTGTAAAATTAACATGGACAACACAGTTATGCGAATTCGCATTGTAATTATCTATTTTTAATATTTTATTTATTTTTTATTATTTTTTATTTTAGTTTTGTTAATTAATACGTTTTACGAAATGTAATTTTCTCGCTGTCCCTAGCCTCCCTTTTTTCTTTATGTACTCAAAGATATACTAAATAATAATAATAATAATAATAATAATAATAATAATAATAATAATAATAATAATAATAATAATAATAATAATAATAATAATCGTCTGTAATCACCCTAAAACAAAATGGAGTAAATTTAAAAAGCGAATACAGAATTCGAGATTGAAATTTCGCTATGCGAATCCTTTAAAACCCTACGATTTTATAAAATCTTTACCGAGAAAATTCACTAACAATTGATCTTTTTATCTGTCTGTTCAACTTAGTCTTCCTGCGAATAATCTGTGGTTCTTTTTGTTTTCTACACTTTGTCGTTTCTTGATGTTCGATGGATTTCTCAGGGAAGGTGGGGAGAGAGTGTTAGTAATGCCGATTGTGATTCTAATGATTGGAGGAAAACATACTCCAAAAAGAATGATGTCTTTAATATTTACTTTAATCATATAATCAGAAATTACTGTACAGTTAATATCTTTTGTGTTACTTTTAATAAGAGAAATCTTCTAATCGTTACCTTATAGCATTATTGAAATACAATTAAAACATTAAAAAACCAAAAAAAAGAAAAAAACAATTAAAATATTTCAAAAACATTTAAAACTTTACTGTCCTCGATTATACAGACAAATTCAACGACAACCCTCGCAGAACCAGTAAATGAACAAGAAACGGTAGCTGATTGATAGTGTCTGGAACGAACGAATGAAATAATTGTTTAAAAAGCACTTTTTCGTCGCGTATTTATCAAAGGTTGTATTTCGCGGGAAACCATTTCCACGCGGATTGTTAAAACATTTAACAAATGCCCGCTATTCTCTAGGGAGATGATACGTAGTTTTGTGTGTCACTACGTGGTTGATGAAAAGTTGCCTTTCTTGAAAACTTTCTGCATAGAAATAATTTAACGGAGTAGGCTGAAATAAGAAGATGGCGAAAAAGTAATTAAACTGCCAAACAACAAGACACTAAGAGGAAGAAGAAGAAGAAGATGATTGGCTGTAAATATGGGAAATAATTATAAGCAAGCAACGCTTAGTGTATTAGCCAGTTTGTGAATTGCGCAATTTTACGCGGGAAACAGGAGAATTGTTCGTTAATTAGTAAGAGGTCCGTCGGAATTATTAATTTTTTAATCGGTTGACCCCTCCGAATTGTAAGTCCGATGTGAATTCGATCGCTCAATGGTGTGTCGAAATTTAATTGGAACGTACTTTATCGTTTACCTTTCCGGCTGCTATTATTTATTAGCAGGCGTAAAACTTGTAAAAGTGTAATATTTCTATCGTTCAACGAACGATTATTATCGTTAATGATACGAGCAGGGAGGGGGGGGTGAGAGACGAAAGGCAAAAAAATAAACTATATAGTAATGCTCATGACCCCGGTGGCGAAGTAATTTATAATTGGCCCGAGCTTTCGATCGCAACCGTCCTAGTCTCTCGCTAGTAGCCAGTTGGACGCCTCGGCCCACGCTCATCTCAGACAATCCGGCATCTTCGATTCCAGCTCCAGCGATGCTTGTCGCGTCCACCGGTCTAGCCCACGCGCTCATGCGTCGTCCTCCGAAAGAAATAATCTCGTGTAGGCGAATTATCCAGAGGCGCAACGGGCCTCGGTAATAAATAGGGAAAAACTGAAAGAACTGGATATTCGATATATACGTGCATCGCACCAGTCGCTCGGTGTTTCTTTTTGCTTGTTTTTTGCTTGTTTTTTCGAACATTTATCGAAGCGGCTCTACTTCGCCTATACTACACGTGCAACCGGTATGTACGCCGTACGTTTGTGTGGCTGCGCTTGCTCGGTGTGTTATTTATAATAGCGAATTCGGTTTATTAATAAGACCGGCGTAAATATCGCATGAAAGAATATCCTCCGTCACGTGGTTTCATTGATAAAAAACGCCCACTGTCTGTAGAGAGTGCGCGTTGAACTGCGTGCAGCTGGTTTGTTCTACTTTTGTTCTAGTCGTGCAGGTAAGTTTTGCGAATAAATTATAATAGTCGACGGGGCGGGGAGGGGGTTTTCGGTGCGGCGATATGAGCGGTGCAATAATGAATGTAAAGTCTCTCGATGATGGATGCGGTGGCACCGGTGAGCATTTGACTGTTCTCGGCAGCGCGGTGTTAATGTGTGCTCACTGTTGTGTAAATGAACCAGTCATCGAACGGAGCTGCACTTTTCCGCAGAACTAGTTCCTTAAGCAACTCGAATAATTCTCTCCTTCGCGCACACTGGCCGGCTAATTTGCATTATTGCCGCTTACCGGAATTCGCGATCAGTTATTATCGAGCTTGTGCGATTATCAGAGGAAAATCACATTACCACCCTTTTTCATTTTCAGTTCGATAGGATCTCTCGGGGAGGAGGGGGGGGGTAGAGAACGCGGACCTGCCTCAATTAAACGCGCGCAAAGCGGTATTTAGAAAGCATCGGAAGCGACACTCTGCACTATGAGATAATAGACTGTTGTAAAATATGGCTCGCTAGATTTCACAGAGTTCGCTGTGGAAGGCAGGCCTGTGTGTGTGTGTGCGTGTGAAGGGAACCTATGACAAACAGGGAGAAGAATGATGTAATGAAGAAAAGAAAGTTTCGATAAGTTCGTGTATTCTAATGGTCAGTGATGAGGAACTTGCGAAACCCCGGCAATTTCAAATAGAAAGTAATTTTTAATGAAAATCGTACGAGAGATTCTGAGAGTGATAACATGATACGAAGTTAAGGGAAGAAAATAATTATAATAAAAGACGCTAACAAATAAGCGTGTAATCTGTGGAAGAAATGAAAGTTTCCAAAGACGTTTACAAGAAAAAGTTAAGAATAAAATTAGCAATTTTTAAAAGGAGAGATAAGAATATGGAAACTTCTTTTTCTTCTTTTTTTTTTCTTCTGTTTTTCTAAAAGGGCCGTCTGCAAATTGCTCACAGAAACGAGATGGCCCCAATTTGGTTTTCAATTCGATCACGGTGGACAAGGAAAGAAAATATACTAGAGATAAAATAAGATACAATCAAGGGTAGGAAACACAAGTTTTAGCTATATAGGCAATTAGGAAACAGAACGTGTACAACATTCGAAGCGAAACTGCAACCGAAAATTATTGGAAATCTCTGTATAGACGAAAGAGAAAAGAAGATAATAAAATACGATTAAAATGTAATAGAAATAACAGCAGAACATTCACAAGTGACCGGGAAATATAAAGGAATCATTAGACTGAACGAAGAGAGATAGAAAGAACTCCTCCAGATATTGCTCCTTCCAATTACCACTTGTTCCGATCGATGGAATATTAGTTGTCGAAACAGCACTTTGGCAATCTTGAGGATACACGAAGTTAGGTCAATTCATTAATAGAGCCTCCGAAGATGAGGATTTCATTCGACGAGGTATCCGTAAATTGTCAGAAGAGGATGAGAAAAAGTAATATACATTATCACCGTTTTTGAGCAATAAAAACTCAATTTTCATTCGAAAAAAAAAAAAAAAAAAAAAGATAAATAAAAAAATTCTATAGTGTGATTTTTGTTATTTTGATATTTTTAACGTATGGTAGTTAAGTTGGCTAGCTTAAAGTATAGTTCCTAGCGTGCGCACCTCAAAGGTATATAGTGTCGTGGTAGAACTGAAAATTTTCAAATTGTTCGTGTTAGCTATCAAAATACGAGTGTATATGTATTTTGAATTTTTAACGGTTGATTTTAGGCGTATATGTTATATATATATATATATATATATATTTATATACAAGTCTCGATCCTTTAAATCTTATCATGGCCAATGCTGGTATAATTCGTATAAAAGTCAGTTTCAATTGCGTTTGTCGTAAAATATAAGCGCCGTGTTATAAACTAATATGATACACTTGTTCATTACATAATTTCGGTAAACGTAATTAATGTACCGAACGCTGTAGCAGTTGCACGAGTGAGAAAAAAAGCGTAGATGACGACTGGAAAAATTCTCGGAATTCATTAACATTTCGATTTCGCGGGTCATTAAAATTAAAATTACCGGCGGTGAACAGTTCCTAGCAGAAGCGATAGGTAATTAATTCGACTCTGTTTAACCGATTATGTGTGGGAAGAACATGTATCAGTTCGCATGATTTGTGTGATCCGGCGAACGAGACACCGACAACAGTTGGAAGGTCGCGCAATATCTTTTATATCGGATCTGCAGAGTTTCCTCGACTCTGACAGAAACTTCCACCCACATGGCGCGGATGATAGGTTTTCGGCACAAAGGTTAGCGTGATACTGCTATTATACGGCAGTGCATTGTTATTTTAGCGACGGCGATCGCCAGCTTAATGATGAACTAACACACCGCTCATCCTGTTCACATACATATATATACATATATATATATGTAGACTTATATCTAGAGCGCGTTATGTAAATTAGCCCGGGTGGAGATGGTGGCTGATCGATGAGTACTTATTTCAGCTCTTTACGGAACAATTTTTTCATCTGCTCCGAGCAATTGCTATCATTATCAGCCAAAACTCGGAGCTATTACGGTTATTATCAGCGGTTTTCCCCGCTGTTACCTGTTCCCAAGATCCGCCAGTTATTACCTGAAATTGCGTGCGCGTTTATAGTGTACCGCCACTGCGTCATTTCATCTTCCGACTGCGCTCATGCTCGCGCTACCATATAATCATACTTCCATCTGATCTCGCTGACCAGTGCACATCCGTTCATCGGCAACTGTTAGCGTCTAAGGAACGGAAAGACATTTTAGCGACTTGCCTATAATTAGGAGACGAATGTCCGATATTTAGTCGTGAAACTGTGCGTGACGACAACGTGAAGACGGTAGAAATGTTTATTTTTAGACGTGGACATGCGTGTGCGCCAGTGTGTACGTGTATACGTAAACACATTGTCGGCGAATTCCATGCATGTCGTTCCAGAGCAAACGGAGTAGGAAAGTAAATATTTCGAACGGACATTATCAGGTTGTGCTGGGGTCGTTTCGCCGAGGACTAAATATACCGACATTAATTTTAATTTCGATTTATTAAAAAAAAAAAAAAAAAAAAGAAAAAAAAGGCAACTCCGAATTATTTCGATCGAAGGAAAAACTTGTATTCTTATTATTATCCTTTCTTCCGCTCGTCTGTTCTATACTGATCGCTTCTGATATCGAATTATAACCGACTCTTTATCTCCTAATTGTTTCCGGGGGTAGAGGCGATATGTTATTTAATATACGGTACGACTACGAAGTCGTCCGACACATTGTTAATTGAAGTATCGCCGTTGCTGAAAAAAACGATAATTGCAATTTTTGTAATTGCTTACGTCATCTACGGTTAATAAGCGATTTTAGTCAAGAGATCCGCGGCGCGGACAATCGCAGTAAATTGTGAGTCTTTTGTACTCGCGCATAATGAGATATGAGCTAGATGCCAGTGTCCGTTGGCCACATGTTTATTGTATTCGAACTGTGCTATTAGAGCGTGTAATTAAAGTTATAGCAGCGTCGCTGAGCGGCGGGGGAGTGTTGCGCTCTTAGAAATCACTAATCCAGTTCATTAAAGCGCTGAATCATTTCATTAAGAGGTGCGCATTTACGATTGAATCTGGTCATCGAGCGTGCGCCTATCTGCAGCGATGAATCAAACAGGAACTGCCATCATTAAATACGGTCGCGCTAATTTAAAAATTGATAATGATTAGCTATTAACGATGACCGGTCAAAGGATTTTTATCGTGAACCAGTTCCCCGAGTCTTCGGTCCGCGCGCGTCCGTTAATATTCTCATCTCTCTTTTGAACTCGATTGCTCCCGACACATTGTTGTCAAGTATTGCCGCCACCGCCGCCGCGGTGTCACTACTTTATAAGTTCAAAATGGATTGATTAGATAATTCGGCGGGCAGGGAAGCGGTATATTTCCTTTCCGATTACGCGGGCGGCTCGCTGTATTTCCAAGAGTGGCGGTGTACGGTTAGCTTTTGAAAGCCGGATTCGGGAATTTTCAAACTCTCAGCGGATGGAGTTTGATTTTCGCTGCTAAATCGAAAGTGCAATAAAAAAATTCATGGAAAACTTACGATATAATAACGAATAAAAAAAAGTTCGGGAATGTCAATGCTTTCGGATTTGAATCTTTTGCCATTATGGCTGCCAGGTTGAACTTTGAAAAAATTCTTTACACTGTAACGTCAGCAATCTTAATTAAACTGTTCCACGGATGATGCGCTGCTACCCTCGTTAATACCGTGAATCTTGAGTTATTAATATTAGTGTTTAATTATGAAATTGAAATTTTTTTGGTTTTTTTTTGAAATCTACATTACCTCTAATTTTCCGCATCAATTTTTTTTCTTAATCGATCGACCCCGTTGATGATATATACGATTTGTAACTTTTCAAAAATAGTAATGCATAAATAATTAGAAATCATGTAAATTGTACGTATCACTCTGCTGCGGCTGTTGTCCGTCGGTCCTCTTTTCTAGCGGCCTGTGTGCTGGTTCCGTGTCCGAACCAATTTCGGTATACATATATCTATATGTGTATTGTACAACTTTTATACTAATTAAGAGGCCGCGAGTTGTGCTGGGTCGTTGTGCTTCTTTCGGTTTTCCTAACATTCTTATCAAAAGTAGTCAATACTCTCCCACTCTTGACAAATACATCTTCTTGACACTTGCCTCTCGACTTGAATGATTTTCAATTTGGTTTTTTGTTTCGGGCTATGCCTCCTTTCCCATAACTGGTGTACCAATCAGTTAATTTGCTGCCCAATCATTGTGCGTATCCATCACAGGCGAAATCGATCTGGATGAGCAGCTGGTTCTCATTTACTCATGTACATCCTCAACAGGCTCTACTTTTATTAAACATTTTTTTATTTTATTTTTGGTAATAAATTACTATATATATATGTATATATATATTAATACAACGTAATTCTTAGGCTACCCCCCATTAGAAAAAATGTCCCAATTTTATGTAACGTTTGTTATATTTTATAGGATTTCTGTGATTATTATATTCATATGGACCGATTTAGAATTACGTTGTAAATTTTGATCATTTTATACAAAGTATAGAAGAGAAAGAGATAGAAATGTAACCAAAAGGGGTCAAGTATATGTGTGTGTGTATATATGTATATGTATATGTGTATGTATGTATATATATATATATATATATATATATATATGTTTCTATGTAATATATTTAAACTTTTGAGAAAACTGGCTAAATGGATTAATACCGGGGACAAAAAAAAAAAAAAAAAAAATTAAACTTTATGCAAATTGTTTGAGCATAGTTTTAAATGACGATATTTCTCTTTTAGATCTCGCTGTAATCCATAAATTATTGGACGTCGAAAACGTCAGCTGCAGATCATCATCTTCTTCAGCTGATTTATTGTTAACCGCTTCTTCCTTGGAGGATAGCAGTGACATTTGCCCGAGCTGCAATATGCCATTCGATAAAGGTAAAAAAAGGAAATTGATCGATTCCTGCGGTCACGAAAGGTGCTACTCCTGTTTGTTCAAGAACGAAGCCTGTCCACTGTGCGCTGCTGATGATATAGGTATTTTCATTATTATATATACGCGTTATAGTGGAGTTAAAATTCAAAAAAAAAAAAAATAAAAAGTTTAAAAAATCTTTCGAGAAATTAAAGGTTTGGAAACTTTGGCAACCTGTTGCGCGCTTTATGTGAATTTTTTTTTTTTTTTATGTGTGAAAATCATAATGAACTTACGTAACCGTACGTATAAAAGTTTAGATTCTTTTTTGAATATACACGAATTTTTTTGAAATAAATTATATCTGTTTTATTATCACAAACGCGAACAATTACGAGATTATATGTATACAAAATTGCAAAGTTAAGAAAAAAAAAAATGATAATTAATACGTAACAAAGCGCTTTATCACGGCAAAGTGGACGTAGATGTTAATTGATGGTAATTTTTAGTCATTTCGGTAGATTCGTAATAAAGCTCGCAAATATTACAAGAAAGAAAATAATAAATAAAATAAAAGCAGCAACGAAACATCGACGGTACTTTTTATGATATTTTCGATATATTGGTTTATAGATCAGCATGGTAAAAGACATATCCTTTTAAATCGGCTATAGTTTTCGTAATATCATCGTAAATATAACGATACTGATTGACTGTAGAGGATTTTTTTTGATTTTTTTTAATTCGAACTATTTCCGAATCGTGTACGAAAGGAATATATATAATTTTATTAATAGAGGCCATTCAATAATGTCATTTTTTAAACTAGCTAAGCTTCATGGGAGAAAATATAATAAAAGTATGCTTTTCGTACTGGGCAATTAGGCAAAAAAATTTTAATGCGTACCGGTTTAACTACAATAAGTTTTTAGAAACTTTCTGCATTTTCACGTCGATTAAAGGTGATTAAAAGCAGGCTTGCTCGACCTTTACTTTGCGGAACGTGTTGTTTTTAAAATAGATCTTGAGTTGTCAATTTTAACACGAAAAAGTCTGCTAGATATGCTAGATATCGTTAAGGTTTTGGCAATCTTAATAACACCGTGCGATCGCAAAGGCACGTTATATCAAACATTACCGTTCGTCCTCGCCGTATTTACTGAAATTAAATTCACGAGAACAAATTCCGTTATTTCTATCAAGATGCCTGTCAGAAATAAACCGAATTTTGGAACAATCTCGCAATTTTCACCCGAATATTTCGATTATACGAAAACTAACAGGCCAAATGTTAATTATTGAATCTTTTCCTCCTACTCTGATAGGAATCGCCCGCTAATCGTAGTGATTTTTCACAGAATTTAAGATATCTTCATATTTTTAAAAGGTTAATTTAAAATTTTTTTTTTTTTTTTTGCTAAATGTTTAAGTTTTAGTGGTTGGTTGATTACCCGCAAGAATTTTTCATTTATTACGAAATTCCAGACTTGAAAATAATTGCGTAAGACAAATCTCAAACAAATTCGTGTTGGGCTTAATACATTATGAAAAGTTTCATAATCTTCGACGTCTCGACGATCGGAGACTCGCTTTACTTTACTGTGAAAATTTATAAAAACTACTATTTACACAAAAATATGACGAAGCGCGCAGAGTTTTTTGGAAATTTTTTTAATTTCTGTGATTTATTTTATATTTTATTATTAATAAATAACGGGAGGAATAATAAGCTGAACGAACGTCCGAACGTGCCGATAATTAAATTTTCCGGTCACCGCTGTTTCCCCTGATAATGAAACCACCCCGTGAAAAAAATTCTAGCTATAGTCCCATTGATTCCCCCCATTAATCCTTAAGAAATTCTTCTTTCTCGCTAAGGCGTATAAGAGTTTAATCCGTTTTTTTTAAAAATGACCAAAACAACCAGTGATTCTATATACAACCTAATAGCGATTACGAAATTTTTACGCATTACTATTTTTATTAATAAATACATCGGGCTAACATAGATAGTCGATAGACTTGTCGCTAATTTAACGTGATTTAAATGTAAAATTAAAGATCGGATTTTTTGCTGCCCGTAAAAGTCGTTAAAAGAATTCTGCTAAAAACCACATTTTGAAAAAGCTTTAAATACTTTATTCTTTCTTTTTCGGAACTTCGGTATGTTTTAAATTTTTATAAATTGAAAGTGTTTTCGAATTAAGATGGTGTTTATTTGGTAATAATCATTTACGAATTTCTTCATTTAATTAGCAGTGCTGTACGAAATTTCTTATCTCCTCTTCTCGATATCAACGTTTAAAAAATAATCGTAAGCTTATAACTATTTGAATGCCAAATTTTATTGAATTTTTCATAAATACCACACCATTTTGCGCGCGCAAAGAAACGTTGAATGCTTACTTGTCATAAGGGTGATTACTTAATCGCGCATGTCGCCCCATCTATCGGAATTAATGTAACTATTCTATTTCGGTCGTTTCGAATTTTTAATTTCTCCTACAGATAGCGCGCTACATCCTTAAAATAACCGAAGATATGAATTACATGATTTTTTTCTTCCATTTAGCTTACACATAGTATTATGACACTTGTAAAACCCTTTAATTTGTAAAATACACATATACATAGATATGAATACATATGTATGTCTACGTAATTTTTAAGTCGTAATTTTATAATCACGTCGTCGATTTTTTCCGTATATAAATTTTTGATATAAAACGTTTTTATGCAAGTCCTAATGGGCGACAATTAAAAATGCCGCGTAAGCCATCAATTCAAAAATTATACATAATAATCAATTAAAAAAACCCGATTTTCCAACATTAATTACGGAATAAATAAAGAATCTTTTAACATCCTGTTTGTTGATTATATAAAATATAGTAAGTTATAACAAATACAAATATGTATAATAAACAAATTTAAGTTTTAAAAATGATTGTTTACTTCGAAACCATTTTTCCGGTACAACCCGTCATCAGCTAAAAACATATGATTTAGAATTTGTTTCTGATCACATGTTTTTAGCTGATAACGGGGTTATACCGGAAAAATGGTTTCTAAGTAAGCAGTCATTTTTAAAACTTAAATTTGTTTGTTATAGTTGTATTTGTTATAACTCACCATATTCAGGCCCGTGCCCAGAATTTTGGAAAGGGGGTGGTTTTGAAAATTTTCTTCGTATATTTATTTTATAAATAAAAATACATTTTTCACTAATATTCATGCTATTAATAATTTCCACCATTTTGATTTATATATTAATAATTTAAATAAACGAATTACTGTATAAACACATTAATAAAAATTACATATGTGTTATTGATTATACTCGTAACAAAAAATTTTGCATAAAATATTAATGAAGTACCTAAGCCATTTCAGTTCTCATGGTTTAACCCCTAAAAACCCACCCCGTGGACACGGCCTTGACCATATTAATTACGGAAGACCGAAAGTTCAAGGTGTATCCTCTCGCGACGAGATACGTAGCATCGATTTATGTATATAAATCTTAATCAGCTATAGATATATTTTCTCTGATAACTATTTACAAAATATAATTATATTACTTCAAAATTAAAAATTATCCTATAATGTTTATTTGGAAAAAATTTTATTTTTTTTCCCCCCTATTGTTTAGATTTTAAGAAACGTTTAAATTAATTTTTCAGTGAAACCGTGTAAGAAGACGAACGGTTACATCAGCGTGCCGATGAAAGACATGGAAAACGATCGTTATTGTGAAGTAAGAAAGCCGCAAGCCCTCTGCAATGATAGTTTGTCATCTGGACCGATGAGGTCGAAAGTGAAAACCAATGGTCATTTTTCGTCGTTGATGCAAGTAAGTGTACTTAACATCTCTCTGTTTTTTTCGATGTAATTTTCACATAGGGGGGGGGGGGGGCATATCCAAAGTTTAGTTTTCGTTTGTTGTTTTTTTTTGAATAATTTCCAATTCTGCAAGGTACGAAGTTCGACTCCGTCGACGTTCATTACGAGGGTTATTCTATTATTACGAAATGATGATACTTCGAAAGATAAATGAAAAATCGGTCGTTCTTATCAATCGCGCTACATTGTCATAGTGGTGTAAAGAAATTTTCAACCGTCGTTCAGTTGATAAACTTGCCTAAAACTCGAATTTTAAGGTCACTACTATTCGGCGAATTCGTAAAATCAGATTTACTAATACATTCATTAAGTCCACATGACCGATAGATAGCATAGCAGCCGGCTGCTGGGTGTAGTATTCCGTAAGATAAAACCTTTTGACGATTTATTTCTAGAAAAGCTTAAAGAAACTCGTCTAATTAGAAAGTTTATGTTTCCTTTACATATTTTAAACCGGGCCAGTTTCCGCTTCGGTGATCCCTTCCTCTTTATGGCAATTCACATATTTTGATCGTCATTTTTGACGACATACATATATAATGTATACTTATATATATATATATATATATATAGTTATAATTTATCGTGTATTTTGTTATTTCGTTCGCTTAATTAGCGGTAGATAATTAAAAATTTTCCTAAAACAATTGTTAGTGATGTGCAAAAATTATGTTTTTTCTCTTGAGGTTTAATAAATTGATTCTAATGAACAGTTCTCGAATGATTAATTTTCTACGCTGAATTGACAAACTGAATCGAATCCGTTATTTTCAAATAGGATAATAGTTTTTTAGTTAGTTCTGTAGTTTGTTGTTTTTTTAGAATTAAAAATTACTTCGGCAGCCTGTTTTTTTTTTCTTCTTTCGCTGAACATATGATTAATGCTTCACCTTTATTAATTATTACGGCCTACGTCGAAAATGAATACGGGAGGCAACTAAATTCGTGATTAGGTTGTAATTTTTGTATTCTTATTCCAGTCACGTGGTTTACAGGATAATTCTTATTGGCGCGATGTATCTCCCAGCAGACTGCCTCGTCCAGAAAAATCCTGTGATCATAGTTCACCGTTGATGCCGAATCGCAAACCAGGTATGTTTTGTAGTATTTTAAATTTGTTTTTTTTTTTTTTTTCAATAAAATAAAATAAAAATCGATGTTTTTTTAAAAATAAGTGTCGAAGTAGTAACGGATTAATCTGCGATATATTTTTTGAAAAAACCTAAAAAAAGTTTGAAACGTCGCTGTCCCCCCGGAGTATTTTTTTTTCGAATATAAAGGTAAGATGTAGGTTTTTTCCGTTTCCGGCGCATTGACTTAAAATTAAATTTTGATTCATACCGGGGACATGCAACACGACGGGAGAAATTCTTTCCGACGGCGTCGTCGTCGTCGCAGTGTTAAATTTTAAACGAACGATCGCGCGCATCTTTTTCGTGGCGTCATAACTTTATGACGTAACATCTAGATGATGTGGGATTCAGTGAAAATGCCATTCCAGACACCTGCGGTATAATGCACGACAACAGTAGTGTGTTGGACTATATTTCGCTCTCGGAGATTCGAACGTTACATGAATTCTTTCTGTACGACCATATAGGAGTGTTGTATACACTCGTCTCCGGGTGAATAATGTCGTTAATTTTACTCTCCTACAAATATGGCTCGTGTTGCGTGCCCACTCGTTGATGATTTACATATTTGTCATCGGCCAACTAATTCGAGCAATTTCTTCGTTTTTCATGATTTCTTTGTCGATATTACTCAATTTACTTTAGACGACAGGAGGCGATTTTTCTATTACGTTTCTTCGAGTAATTAAATAATTTTAAAATATCCCTCCTGTATTAAACTATGGAGCGTTTTAATATAAATATTTCAAATAAAAGAGTGTTGTCTCATCCGAAAAAAAAAACAAAAAAAAAAAAAAACGTATAAATCTTGACTTTTTATTTAGACTATTTAAAAAAGAGAGTGCGAGTTAGAAGAAGAGGATAACTTTGAAGATAAGAAAAAAGATGGTTGTTTCACACATTTCACTATTTAATATTGCTGATTTCTATTAAAAAGTACGTATAACGTCTCTCTCGAATTAATTTTCACTCATTGCTTGACAAAAAATAACGACTGCAAATATTAAACACTGTCGCCAATTCCATCATGCAGCCGATGATGTTTCTTTCTTTTTAATTCACGGATGTTAAACACCTAATAAATAAATATTAATGTAAAGCATTACAATAAAATGCCAAGTTTGTTCCAACAGCTGATGTAATGATCCGAAATTTTTTTACTTTTTTTAATTTTTAATTTTAAAAATGTTTTTTCAAAAAGGAAACTTTAAAAAAACAGCCAATTATGCGAGAAATTAGCTCAAATAAAGTGTAAAAATTTCGTTTGCGATACCTTCCAAAATTGAAAATTAATAATTTCGCAAATAATGGGCTTTATTGTAAAAACGTGCCGAGCAATATGCGCTATTATCGAATTATTATTTCGAATAGAGCTGCGGTATTAACAGTTTCCTCCCCTAGAGGGGACGACTACTTGCTATTCGCTATATGTCGAATTTGTTCGTTTACGTCTCGCGTTTATCTTCACTAATTGAATTAATCCTTTCGCCAACACTTCCATTTCGCTGCGTAACTTTCTCTTTTTGATTCTCCCTTAGGCAGTCCAACGCCGCCGGTAAACAGACGAAAAATATTTAGTCCGAAGTACGTGAAAAACTCCATGTGGAGCTTCAGAAGTTCGTCTCGCTTATCATCTAGCGCTAACACATTTTCAGGTTTGTTTCGTTACTTATTTTTTGCTACAATTGCGTTGTATTTTTAAAACATTCAACTATATTGATCAATGAATGTGTGCAAGCGAATGCCGAGAAAAGTGTGACACCGTGCAAAGTCGAAGTCATTTCTAGGCAAACCGAGAATTAAATTTTCAGTCGGTTTCGAACATTTTTTGCCGACTCCAGAGGAAAAAAAAGCTTTTATGTATTCATCGCGTATGTCTTTTTGTTTTTTCTAAGTCTGTTCATGCATAATTTTGATTATTTAAAGCAACTTTATTGGTTTTGGTCTATTCGTACATATCGATAAGTATAGGAAAATAAATTAAAAAGGGGGGGGGATTTGTCTCTTTAAAGAAATTTTTATTAATATAACAAACGCGTTTGACTTACAATCAATCTACCGGGAAGGGGGTAAATTAGGGAAAAAACAATTTTTTTTGTATGGATTTGGTAAAAATTAAATGATCAATGTTGTGTTAACCACAACGGATAAATATAGATTTAAATAAAGTAAACGAATTTTAAACTCTCATTTACAAGCTGATCACTGAGGGAATATTTATTACGTGTAGAATACATTACTGCGTATGATTTTTGACATTTTCTAATAAACAAAGGAATAAATGATTTGTGGTCCCGTATGAGTGCGGCCGATTATTAATTAAGTAAGTACCGACTAAGAATCGTTAAAATAAACGTTGAAAAAGGAGGCCTCTTAAGATATTATAGCCAAATTAGTCAGAAAATTTCCCATTAGAATAGCGGAAAAAAATGAATGCGAAAATTTTAAAATTAAACGGGCGATGAGTGACTCTAATATCAACGTCAGTTTGGAAATGTCGATTTAATTAAAAGGTAACGAAGTTGCAACGCCTATAGTGCGATTTATAAGCTTATTTCATGATTTTGAACATTATAGCCTTTAACCAATACCCAACTTTATCGAAAGTGATGTAGCATTTTAGACTGATCGTATCATCACGTAAAAGTATTTCCAACCGAAGATTACAAAATAAAAAGTATTCAAGAAAAGTAGATACCGCCTTCAATATTTACTCTAAACAAAAATCCACTAAAAAGTTTAATTGCTTGATACGATCTTATACAGTTAACCTTAAAGGAAGAATATTATGATTATTTTTAAAGAACAAGGTATTAGGCAGTCTCGGTACATGAAATTGTTTAATAATTGTTTCTTATTGCATTTTTATTGTATTTTTATTGTATTTTTATTGTATTTTTATTGTATTTTTATTGTATTTTTATTAAATTTTCATGAAATAAACCCCAAAGTATTTGTTTTTTTGTTGTTTTTTTTTTCATTTAGTATCCGTTAAAAAATATTTTTACTTCATTACGAACTTAATAGAAGAAAAAGAGATGCAATTTTAGATTTAAGTATTACATAAAATATGAGATCAAGAATTTCCGTAAAATTTACTAGTTGGAAGTTCGAAATAATGTTTTTTAAGATTCCATATTTCAGTGGAATCTAGTTGTTTTCCTCTATGCAAAGAGCATAATACTTCGATGCTCTAGACATCGATCATGATATTATTAGCAAAAAAAAAAAAAAAACAAATATATATGCTTTTACAAGTCAGGTGTTTGATGGATTTACAGGTTAATTTGTGAGGAAAAAACAAACTTAATCGTGCCGGAGAGACATAGCAATATGCAATACACAAAATCGATAGTATTTCTGAAAATAAATTCAAAATTATTCCAATTAACATAATTAACGAATATTAACCCTACGACATTCGTATTTAAACAAGAATAGCCGATATACATTATTTATCTCGCAGCAGCAGCAGCAGCAGTCAGTCACACAAAAGAGCAAATCATCCTGTGTTGTTCCGTTTTATACATTGAATTTAAATTCTATCGTAGCTGTACTTTTCCGTTTGGACTTTAATAAAAGTTGTAAAGTATACTTCCAATTTTGTTTGAGTTTGCGTAGAAAGCGCAAATGTTGTACATTTTTTGTTTGAGTTACATTATAATTAACTGGGAAACGTGTGAAATGTAATAAAAATTTAAATCGAAATGTAAAATGATTTCTGTATTCGATACCAGATATATAACTGACACATCTTACGAAAAAACGGCCTTTACTGTCGCTACTGTACTCTGACGATATTATACCACTTCAGTTTGACTCGTTCAATTGTGTTCGATGGTCTTAAGTTGACGACCAGTAAGTACTCTTAGGTACACGTGCGAGGTGTGCCGCGCATTTAAACCGTAGGAATAAAAGAGAAAGACACGACAGTAAAAAGTCGGGCTAAAGAGGTGTATTTATTATTAAGTGACCCGATTTGATGCGGAACTGAGAGGATTGTTTTAGAGAGTTCCCCCTACATTCTCATTTATCAATAGTGCATAACTTTGATTGGAGAGATTACTTTGATTTTTTCTGTAAGCGATATATAGTCAAAAAATAAGTAAATAAATAAATAAAGTATAAAGATTATGAGTATAAAGACAGACAAAAAGAAAAGGCGAATAAGATGTTTTGTTGCGCGAAAGATGTTCCGTATAAGATGCAATTCTGAAAGGATCGTGAATGTAGCCCCCTGGCGAGAGAGGAAAGATAAAACGAATGACGGAAGATGCAGAAAGCGTATACGAAGAGAAAGAGACGAGACAGAATGCGAAAGAGATAAAGTTTTACCGGGGTGATTGCCGAGACCGTTGGAGTACTTCAGCAGTTGAGGACGTTAACTCGACTGATGGAAAGCGGAGTTCTGAACTTAAACTCAAATAGAGATGACGAAGGTAATAATTGTGGAACTACAGATTAAATGAGTGTAAGAGAAAAAAAAATACACAAAACTTTCGGAAAAGAAAGTTCAATCGTGATTGAAGGGGCTTCTTTTTGAAAATAATTCTGTACGGTCGTCTGGGGAAATTTAAAAAGATCAGAAAAAAAAAAACGAATTCTATAACGGACTATTTTCTATAAAAGCTTAGGTAGCTTTTATGGCGGAAGAGGAGAATCATAAAGCAAAAAAAATAATTGATAATGATGATGCGAGCGCTTATCAAAAATGGAACTGTTTGAACGAACGGGTTGGAAGATTCGGGAAGGACAAAGGAGAAGTTTGTTTTATTATAAAGAGAATCGTAGTGTTTCGGCCGGTTACGTTAGGCCTTGGTTATAGCGAATACGTGTCGATCAACACGGATAGAAATAGTCGGCATCCGTGAAATCGATTTTTATCACCGATTAATTAACCTTTTTCAAGTTATCGAGGTTGTTCGTATGTATCTCTGCGTGAAAATTCGTTTCAGAGTGGAAAATAATTCCCGTTCGAAATTTCGATTTTCTAAAAATAAATATAGTACCAACGATATTTTACAACGTATTCGGATGTCGCCCGATAGCGGGCTAAACAAAATAAATAAAGACATTTTTTATTTATTATCCATAAAAAAGTATTATCATAATTAAATGACGACATGTTTCGGAGTAAGGAACAATAATCAAAAACTTCTACAGAAATGGAAGATACTATTATCACTCCTCGACAGACAGTTAAACAGTGACTCGCCATTATGCGACATCTAGTTACTACAGTGAAACGAACTGGATAATTTGAAACAGTAATAAATTCGGACGTCGTTTGTAGTTTAAGCGAAGTTTAACTGCAAAGACCGAGAAGGAGATCTGATAAAATGAGAAAGGTGATAATTGTTGTCGGAATGATTAAATTCTCTAGCCACATCAAATAGAAATAAGTAATTTAATCGGTTCTTCGAATAGAGAATACTACAGGCAAAAGCGGAGGAGTGAAAAATCTAAAGGCAAACGCGTACAATAACATAATAGCGGTTAATATGCCAACTTTTGCTTTTTCGGCAGATGCCGCAAAATATATGTATTCCCCCCGGGGTATTTTTAATTTAAACACTTCCGAGAATAAAATGTCAGACTAACTTATAAAGTACCGATGAAATAATTATCAAAAATTGTTTTTCGTTAGATTTTATAATTTTGATGTACATTTGCTTCAGTTAATCCCCATAAATGAAATGTTATGACTGATTGAAATTAAACAAATGAGCATTTCAATTATGTAAAATTTTAGAATTTTGAACGAATAACACAAATTATTCGTTTTGTCTATTATTAACTTTTTGTGACTTTTGTATAGTACTTTTGCATGTTGCATAGAATATATATATATATATATATGCGCGTGTGTGTTTGTGCTTATGTATGTATTTATGTATGTATTTATGTATGTATGTATGTATATGTATGTATGTATGTATGTATTTATTTATGTATGTATGTATGTATGTATGTATACAACTTCCGGTAAGCACACTTAACACATTATTGTTCATACAAACAAATAGCCCGCGTTGTGTATTCTCCGACATTATCAAAAGACGCCCGCCGCTGGTCTATGTTGGTTTTGGACAAAATTAAATCTTTCTGGTCTGCTCATAACAGCAACGTTACTATCGTTAATGGAAACAGTTCTAACATAATTACAGGCAATTAGCATATCATTGTTATACCGGGTTTTCGTTTAATTTTTATTTGAATTTTCTTTTAACCAGATAACGCGCGTTTGATAATTTTTCGTGAATAAATTTTTGAATAATTACCTAGTTTTGGTTTATGACGATGAGTCATTGTTTGTTTAACTGCTTCGCGTGTTTTACTAGTACTAGTCTAGTAAAGCGTGCTGCCACTTAATCAGCGGGAAGTTTAAAAAGAGTTGGATGCTTATTCATCTCCGAGTGCGATTAAAATGTTATCTCTGCTGGTCGTTTGAACGGACTTGCGCAATTTAGTTTGGCACCATAAAGGACACCTATTCGCTTTTCGGTCCGGCGGCAAAACCGACCAGTTTAGCGGCCAAGTTCGCTAATGATTATCCTCGGAATATAAATCGATTTCATGAAAATACATATAGTACGCGCTTTTGTGTAACATACGAATTATGTTCAATCGGCATCCACAATACAACTGAATTTACGGTTTTTAAACTCGAATTTTTCTCATACGGTCCTCACTCATTCTCACTCAATCCAACGTCTTGATCCTCCCACCTGTTGTCCCTTCTGTCAAAACCATTTTCTCAACATATCGCACATCTTACTATCGTGTCTTTCTCTTCAACACCTCAAACATCCTCTCTTAATCTTCCGCAGTCAATTCCCGAAATTCTTTCTGAAGATTTTACTCACCTTGAGAGCCTCTTTCTCTTTTTGGAAAACCTTAAACTCCTACATCTAAGCTAATACCTCTCGTAATCTCCGGTTCCATATACCCCGATGAGTAGCCGAAAGCGCCGTATTTTTTATTTATTTTTTTTAATAATAAATAAATAAATAAATAAATTAATTAATTAATTAATTAATAAATAAGTAAACTTGAATTTTCTCCGAATTAATTTTAAGAAAATGTCGTTTATTTTTTATCTTTTTAGTTTATTTGCAGTTTGATTTAAAATAATTTAGTCATATATCAGAATTGTGAGCGATCCGTGGTTTGTAACTATTTCAAATATATTTATATCTCTTCCTTGACTTAAACTTACCAGTTTCGCTGATGGTGCTGTACGTCTTGAGCAAAATGTCCTTAAAGTTGAGTAGACACTTTTACTAACGCGAAATCCGCTTATCATTTTTCATTTGCGAAAGAATAAAAATGTGTAACAATTAACGGTAATATCCAAATACATCAAAAGTTTCCTATAAAATATATAATACGAGTACGAATAATTTATTTCAATCCGATTGTACACGCGAGTATAGCCCCCTCGTGAACGTGTTTTCTACAGCGCGTTTCTTTCTTATTATTGGTATTTTCGTAGAATTTTCGTTTTAATTCCTTCAATGTCATAATTTGAGTATTAATAGTAAAACCTCAGGAAGCTCGAACCGAGAATATAAGCGTGAATAATAGGAATAATAATAGAGTATTTTCATTTCGATCTTTTATCATTTAAAAGTAGCTTCAAATGTATTTAATAATATGAGATTTTTTTTTCTCATGCTTAATTAAACATTTTTTTTTTTTGTGTCCCGTTATTAATTTATTTTAAAAATTCCACAGTTTCCCCCGCGTTTTGTTTGTCCGGGAACATTGAATTTTATGCAAATGGCGCAGTTAAAATAATACTTAGAGAAGTGTAACATTTATTAATATCCCAAAATCATTCTGTAGAATTATCATATAAAGTAATAAAAACCTTAAAATTTATTTCTACGTGATAAACATTATTTTTTACGTACGTTAAAAATTAAAAATAATCTTAAAAATTGTTTACAAATTTGCTGTTAAACGTAGAGCGTAACAAAACTTTCAAGTACAGAACCAAGATTGATTTCAATTAACATTTTGATTGTTTTCCTTATTTTTAGCGGACGATATTATTAATAATTTATTTTGTATTACGAATTGCATTTTTTCTTTTTTTCAAATCTACTATAATTTGAAAAATAAAATTACCTGCATCCAGCGGGATAGTTGGCAGCGGACGCCAACTGGTAACTTTATACAAGAATGCGTCTTCGTGTAATTGGCCATCCGGTAATTAATAGCCGATCACCAAGATACCGGACAAATCTTATAAAAGTGAATAATTTCGACATCAACAGCACGTTTCTCAATCTTTTCTCTACCCGTTACACCAGACACCGGCTAGGTAACGTAAGCACTCTTGATTCTCCCGAGCCGTTAAAATCTCTTAATAACTACGAGCTAGAGATGACAGTTAGAATTTCATTGGACTGTGCCAAAAAACACCAGTTTATCCTCTTTCGCAGAAAAATTTTAAATTATTAACCGCATCATCGAGGGGCTATTTTACTTACATAATTGAGGAGAATATACGTTAATTGTTTTTGTAAGAGAACATCTGTAAATTTATCGATAAGGAGAAATGAAACAGTAAGGAATAAAAATAAAAATTAGGCAATGAAGTATGTAATAAAACAAGATTAATTAAACATTTACATTTATGTAATAATAAATTCAAAACACTCCCATTTTGAAAATATTACATTGTGACGATATATTTTTCCTGCAGCACTCATCTAAATGTATATACATATATATGTATATATATATATATGCACGAGAGCTTAAAAATGTTTGCGTCATTATCGCTCTTTTCGGAAATTTTTTACAACTGAAAAAGTTTCTCCTCCTTACTAAAATTTATTATTTGCTACATTAGTATCTATCAAAAGCCGCTCAAAATAAAAATAAAAAAATCTAATCTTAATTTTTATTTTTTCAATATTTTAATGCAATTAGGAAGAAATCATAATATAATGCTAATGAACAATTAAACTAAAAATATTTATTTTTAAGCGTATTTTTATTTAATTTTTACCGGTTGAGAATAAAATGGTCTTACATAGCCGGGGAGCATTATAAAAGAAACGTTGAGAAGTACCGGTCTACAGATCATCAGGCCATCATCGGTGATGAGTTGTTGGCCTATGTTTTAGGGTCGCAAAGAAATTAGCAGATTTTTTTTCGGTTACGAGAGTTGGGTGTCTTCCAGAATTATCTTTGAAATTTAGTTACCGGTTGGCCAATTCCAGTAGTTGAACGTTAATTTTTTTTTTCTTGTAACGAATTAGAAGAGGGTATCTCTAAAAGAAAATTTTAAACTGGTTTTAAAATACGATCGACGAATAAATATTGTTTTAAAGTTTTATTTAATGAGATAAAATGTGAATATATTGATTAAATTACAATTAATTAGAAAAAATATGAAATTAAAAAAAAACACACGCAATATTCGATCTCGGGATATCAAGTTTTGTAACATTTTTTCTTCATCGGAATAAATGTTTAGAAAAATATCGAATATTTCATGAGGGAATGAGAGAATAATTTTACAAATGTTTTTTTTTTGCAATGGTTAATCGTTAACAGGTATTAAGTAAAAGATAGTTCTCGGAGCTTGCCGGCAACGAATAAAAGTGGCGGCAGAAACTGCCAAGCCAAAACGTTGTCCTCGTCATCGTCCCTGTGATTATAATAAAAAATTCGAACGCAACGAATATTTCAACGCTATTAATCATACTAATTTACCGCTTTGCCATTATCTATTGTATTGGAGTTTTGTTTTGTTTTTTTTCTTTCAAATTAACAGTGCCGTTGTTTTTTACCTAACAATAATTAGTTTCTTTCGGTTATGCGTGTTTTGTTAATCATATAAATAAATTACGTGCGAGCAATTTTAATTTGTGTACGATACACATTTTTTAAAGATGTTTTTTTACCATTTGTATATTTATAGGTTTGTTTCTGTTGTTACTAAAGCAATTAATTTGTTTTGACGCTGAAAATGTTCTCAAACGAGATAATTCATTTTTTGATGTGATATAAGCTTTTAAGGTTTAGACGATTTTTTTTTTTTATTTACATAATTGTTTTCATATTTTCTAATTAGATGACGAAGGGGGATCGATAAAACAAGCATCGACTCCGAACAGAAAAGGATCACAACAAGACTTGTACATGCGATTGGGTCTTCTGCTAGGCGACAGTGCTGCTAGAAGTTCGTCCAGTAGATCACAGTCGTCCAATCGAAATGCCGATTCGTCTATATCGGTATCGTCTTTAGCGAGTTTAGAAAACACAAATTTTACTACATCAACCAATACTAGTCCGGTATCGACATTAACAGGTACTATACCGGCGAATTTTATATTTAATCTCGATTTTCCATTTAAGTAACACACTGTTAACTAAAAAAACTACCGTCACGCTTCTAGGCTCATCAGAAACAGATCCGCATCGAAACATAAAGGATCCTTCGTCTGATAGCATCGGATCGTTGATGTCGGTTTCGGGTCATAGTAGCAGTAACTGCTCTTCGAGTCCGCTAATAAGAAGGCATTCTGTTACAAGTAAGCATCGTTTGTTCTTAAAAATCCTCTCTGAGAAACAATTGAAACTTTGGGAAAAACTTTTTTTTTTTTCTTGAAAATTTTGCAATTAATCTGCTTAAATATTCGCAAATGGTAGAAAGCTTTTCTTTTTTTGTATTTAGCGGAGCCCGGTCTCGGAATAAGAAGGCGATCAAGGTATATTATAGGACAGGTCTTAGATTTACGAAGCATAAACATAACGTGGACAGATTTTTCTTGATTAATCTTGATCTTCCAATCACACATGTTCATTTGCTAATTTTTTCTACTGCTTATTGCAAGTTCTTCTTCTTCTTCTTCTTCTTCAAGTGCACTCTCGTGGAAGGAGATTGACTATCATATGATGAAACTGTTCTCTATTGTTGGCTATCCTTAAGGCTTCTGAAACTTTCCTGATATTCAACCATTCCAGTATATTTTTAATCCAGTCCGTTCTTCTTCTTCCTCGGCCCTATTTTCCTTCAATATTTCCTTGAAGGATAATTTGTAATAGCTCATATTTATTACTTCTAATTATATGTCCTAACTATTCCAACTTTCTTCCTTTTACCAATTCTCTATCTTTTTTCATTCTATGCAACACTTCCTTATTAGAAACTTTATCGACCCATGGTATTTTTAATATCCTTCTGCACGGTCACATTTCAAATGCTTGTAATCTGTTTATGGATGCCGCTTTTAGTGTCCACATTTCCAACCCGTACATTAGTACCGGAAGCACATAACGTTTAGTTATTCTCTATCTGGTTGTTAGCGGTAGCTCCCTATTACACACTAGTTAGTATGGCTGTGTCATCTGCAAAGGTAGCCGTCTACGTAATTAATAAAAACATTTTAGTTTATAAAAAATTACATGTACATTAAAAAACCGTAAATGCATTTTATTTCCATGCCTTTTACTTCTCAATATGTGGAAAAACACGGTTATTGGTTAATTTTAATTTTTACTATTAAAAAAAAAAAAAAAAAACAAGAAAGAAATTTTTTAACAACGTGAAAAATATTTAAGATGAAATGTTGAAACTTGGTGTGCACTTTTTTTTTTTTTTAAGTTAGTATGCAGTAGAGACACTTAGGACTGCATTTTTGTATATCGATAAATCAATCACAATCTCAATATGAAGTGCTGAGTAATATAAACAATTACCATTGGCACTATGCCTACGTCTATAGACAGCTAGAATGTACAAATAAGTAGTCTCAATATTATCTCGAGCAATACGACCGAAGAGAAGAGACACTGCCTATACGTATATATATATATATATATATATATATATATATATATATATATATATATATATATATATATCGTTTTATTCTTTTATTCTCATATTCGAAACGGTAAAAACAATATGGCTTTCCTTTATGCATCGTATTTTAATACTTTTCCATTTACCTCTAATAAAGCTCTCGAAATAATCTGAGAGTTCTGCTGTGTAAAACTTGGAAAAAAAGTAAATAAAAACAGCGAAAAGATTAAAATTGTAAAGATCTTAACGGTTTTTTTCCAATGCGACTACTTTATATAACAGATTATTTGCTTACAATGTATTTCCCCCCCATTTTTTGCGATAATTTTTTGAGAAATATTAAAATTAATAAATTAATATGTTAAGTAACGCTTTATGTTGTTTACGAAAATAGCTTCGCAGCCGGGTCAGATAGAAGAATTAAATATCTTCAAAAATCGAAGAGGTTCAATAAGAAGATCTGCTCGTTCCGGTACTATTAAAGGACCTATCGACCCTAAAGGTAAGCTTTCTAAAATATACGTATAGGCGATTTATTTTCTCGAATCGGAATAATAACGGGCATGCATATATGTTTAGGCCTGATTAAATCGCGCGAATTTGTTTCATAATTAGTCTGTTTCGCTATTTTTAGTTAGGTTTGCTCAGTACAGAACGCAGCAACAGCAGCATCTAGCCTCTCAACAGCTTTTGCTGAAACCGCTTTTCTTCGAAGTGCCATTACAGGAATCCGATCCGCTGTTTCTTGGAAGAGATTGGCTGATGAAAGAATTAGAAGAATTAACTAGTCCCACTTCGAGTTCCGGAGTACTGATAGCAGGACTTCCGGGAACTGGAAAAACTGCGTTGATACTACAGCTGGTAGATTATAGTTGTTTCGGGAGACGACACAAAGAATCTACTTATACTGTGCAAGGTAATGTGTATTCGTTTTATTAATATTTTCATTAATTTTTACATATATACAATACATGTATTATCAGGAACTCGCTACAATCTTATTCTCTAGCGATGTTTAGATATTTTTTAATGAAATTTTCTTGAGCGTTACTAAATGCTGGATGGGGGGGGGGGATGATTACGATGCAGGTTACACGACCCACAAAATGCCCGGAGAGAAGGATCGAAAATCCACACGTTGTGGGTGACGTGAAAATTTTTCTCGAGTAATCTCACCACAGATGCGGGCCCAACATCTAAACGAATAAATAAAGCGAAATTAACAAAAACAACAGCAACATTATAAAAACACATCTATATCTTCTTATAGCAGCAATTATACTATTCTTCGAACGTTCGACGGTGTCTATAACTTTACTCGCGAGTATGTTTCATCACTGGAGATGTAAAATTTCCAAACAAAAACCGTTGAAAAATATCGGAAAATTAAGAAAATCGGGCCGTTTCGAGCGATTCATCATCATCATTGTTACAGTCCTAGAACTGGTTTTATTCCATGATAAGTGCTTTCCAACTTTTCCGAGCGATTATAGACTAAAAAAACAAAAACAAAACGTACGGTGTGGTTAATTGACTAGGTTAATGAAACTTCTTTCGGATCAATGCTTCTCGGGCAGCTTTCGTAAGAAGGTGCACAATCGGACCTATACTCCGCAAGACACTGAAACTCAGATTTTTTTTTTTGTTATTATTTTTTATGGCCCGGGATGCGTCGTCCATTTATCCATTCGCCTACCTCGGTGATTATATATTTATTATAAATGCACTGCGGGCAGAACAAAGTAAACAATGAGAATGCTATACGGAGAGAAGAATGATTTCTAGAACGTTTTTCTGTTGTAATTTGTCGCAGCTGAACAATTAAGATCATTAATACTAACGTGATTATACATAGGTTAAAATTATTATCATCCATTTCTGTATTTGTATACAAATAGTGATTATACATCTTAATGCCGCACGGGAGTTATTCTCGAATCTCGTTATTATACAGGTAGTATGTGTAGGGTATAGACGAGATGGAAAAAAGACGAAATAGTAAATCTGCGGCGAAACATTTTTTTAAAAAATCATGTAAAGGTAACGTTTATTTCGGATGTTTAAACGTAATTTATGAGCATGAAATTTTAAGACTAAAAAATTTTTCAACCGAAGATTTAAATCTGTTCGGTGTAAAACTAGCGTTACGATGAAAGAAATGGCAATGTTGACGACTATTTTTTTTTGAAAAAAATACTAAAGTCCGGCAAGATTAGTTTTTTTTAAAAATTGAAATGTTTTGTTTTTAAATATCGAAGAAAAAAAAAAAGTAATAAAATTTGGAAGGTTAATATTTTTGCTACCCCAATACAAAAGTCCGCTCGGTTTGACTCTTCATCTACTTGTTCAAATATTTCTCCTTTTCTAATGGACTTCCTGCTATTTTCAATTTTAACAGACACACCTCTTCGCCGCGCACACTGCAATATATCCAGACATGTCATCCGAGAATACATAAATACCGATCGTAGAAATATAGAATAATCATTGTCGCGTTTGACGGCGCAGGACTTTCTGTGGAAGTTGGTGAAAATCACATTTACCCTATAAAAAAAATAATGATAAAAATAAAAATAATAATAAAAGTAAAAATAAAAACGGACGAAGGCAGATATAATTTCGTTTTAATTTTCTTCGTTAACTTTAAGGGTAATCTCGCTAAAAATCGAAATTGAAAATATTACGATAACTCAAATTCAGAAAATCCATTAAAATACTTTTTAACAAAAGCAAATATATAAATATACATATGAGTTCAGTGGGTCCTCGATACAATTTGTCCGACCGACCAGCCTTATATTTGTTGCCAGAAATAAAAGAGCATCCATTTTGTACGAATCACAAAGATGGCATAGAATTGACAAAAACGTTAATAACGCACTTAAACTTTAAAAAGGTTAGTTTTAATTTTTACGCTCAAATCTGGAAAATTGTAACAACTTACAGGAATTGTGAATACACCGCTATTGCTGTAAAATGCTTGTTAACAACTAAAATGTTAAAAAAAAAAGTAATAATACAATTGGTGGGAAAAATTTTTGCTAATTTTCAACAGAACTCCAGATTTATTAATTATATGTTCTTCGAATAGCCTAAAATTATTTTCGTAGAACTGCTGAACTTCCAGCTGGTTTCAATTACGGATCGCATTCTAGTATAGCTATAGTCCGTTATTTCGAAAGTCCGTTGAATTGGGGTCGTCCGTTATATCGAGAACCGGCTGTATTATAATTTGACCGTCGACAGGCTAGCTTGTTTATAGGTTAGCACAAATGATGCTGTTTACTTGCAGCTTGTGCGATTGACTTTGATCGCTGACGGTTTTTTTGTTGTTATGTTTCACGGAATTTTAAAAAATGCCGAAAATAATATTTTAGAATTATTTCGTAAAAACTAATTTCGATGCGCATTTTTTAATTGCAGCCGACATGCTCACGATAAACGGCAAAGATAGGCCATGCTCGTCGTCGCAGTCACAGCATTCCATATACTATCAAGTGAATCTAGTCTCTGATCGTATTAAAGAGCTTGCTTCGCGTGTTGTCGCTTACCATTTTTGCCAGGTACGATAGATTTACTTAATTGTTTGTTTTTTTTTTTTTTATCACTTCTTAACGGTTACCGCTTAAGTCATGGACTAATTTAGAAGTGTAGAATTATTTATCATACTATTTGTTAAATATAAAACTCGGAGGACCAATTAAATATTTTAAGATTTATCTCGGAAATAATAGTAGAAAAAGTTATTATATAAGTTACTTTCAGGCCAAAAAAAAAGTTACTCTGCGTTATTATTATTGCACGGATTACTGCTCCCTTAAAAAGAACCATCGATTCCTAGTGACAAGAGGATGTTGGCCGAATAATCGTTTATTTTATGCTACTTTCGGTAAAGAGTTACCAAATAATGAGATACCTATAAATGTTACAACATGTATTGTGAACTTTTATATTTCGAATTCTTTCTTCCTCGATTAAAAACTGCAAGTAGTTAAAAGAAATGTAATTTTTTTTTTTTTTAATGGGTTCGTCAACATGGGTATTGGCCCAAGAACAGCGGAACAGAGGAGAAAGAGAGACTCAGATCGTTACACGATCAGAGATAGCCGACAGAAAGGAATCAAGAGCTAGAATAACTGAAGGAGAAGGAAGGGAGAGAATGAATGAAGCACAGTATGGAGCGGAAATGCCGGTTTGTAAGAGGAAGAAATAAAAAGAAGCTTGTTCAGTTAAAATGTAAATTGTACAGTACCCGGTTATATTTGTATCATTTGTTAGTCCTTTGTGTTGGGTAAATGTCCTGTGTTGACGCGCCCAAAGAATTGTTTATGCTTTTTAAAGTTGTTCTCTTTATTTTTATTTTAAGAATTAAATGTCGTCTACCTTAAAATGTATGCTAACATTTCTTTTTTGTTTTTTTTTCCCCCCGATTTATTCAGGCTGATAATAATAGCACTTGTATGGTTCCTGATTTCATACATTCGGTAGCGGCTCAACTCTGTCAAGCGCCACAATTAGCCGAATACAAAGATTACCTGTTAAGCGAAAGCTACGTGCAGGTAAGTTTTTAAATGTGTTTTTTCGCTTTTATAAATGCACTCAACCAGCAAGGGGTGTCCCGGAAAAAGATACAGCGCGTTCGGGTTTATTTTATTATCGAATTGTCCTTTATTTTAATGACTACTTACTTCACGATTTTTTTAACTACGGATGTTGATGCTGCCACGTTCGAAATTAACAGAAAAAGTTTTCTCTACTCCTGTCAGATACCATTCGATAATGAAATGACCATTTACTTGGAAGCAACAATTTCTTCTCTTCCTTTTTTTTTAAAGGGGTTCATCATTGTTAATCTTAAGAAGAAGGCGCCTAATAAAATTACGAATAAGACGTTAATAATCTGTGTGCATTTTATTCCGCGGCAGCTTATCGAATTGGTGGTTTCACGCGATTGAGTGCATTTGAAATGCCATGAGTAGCTACGAGAATCCGCTTGTTCGTATGTACAATAACAGAACCGTATCAGAGCAAAGCGTGTAGTATATTATAGGCCTCGCTTTGTGATGACAAAAGTCTGTGTCCGCGAATAAACTGCAAAAATCGCTCTAGAGCAACCATCGTCAGGATTTGCAATCATTTGAGTGGCCAAAAATAGTCTGGAAGTTCGGACACGGCTACGAATAAGACTGTAGCATGTATAAAAGTATCTCGTAATCTCGAACGTTAGGTAACCGCGGTGGATGGAAACGCACTAGCTATTCCGTTGACGACTGAGAAATGTTTTTTCGTTTGTTGCGCGTAGGTATCGCTGTCTATGAAAGAATGCATAGCTGATCCCGATTTAGCTTTCACTAGAGGCATTTTGGAACCGCTTTCTTCGCTGCGTCGCGATCCGGACGGATTGGCACCGTCCGCCGCGGCTGACGGACACTTGTTCCTGCTGATCGATGGCCTATGCGAGGCCGAATATCATAGGCCAGATCACGGAGATACCATCGCATCGTTTTTGGCCAGATATTCTTCTAGTTTCCCGCCGTGGTTGAAGGTGATCGCCACTGTGCGAACCCACTTCAGCGAACTGATACCATCGTTGCCGTATAAGAAAATAAGGTAAATTTTCATATTATCGTTTATTTCAATCTTCTCCTTTTAATGAATAAACTTTAGGAATTTCACCATTGTGTGACGACTTTTATTTCATTTAATAATGTTTCGCAATCTCCCAGCCACCCTTTTTTCTTTTTTTCGTTTTTATTTAAACATAAAAAAAAACCTTGTTTTCAAAAATCGACAGTTTTCAATGTCACGCATTCGCAGCTGCTGAATAATGAAAAACACAGTCGTTAATTTTCCTAAATTTAATTACATGCTGTTTACGATGCTTTTTTAAAATTAATTCCAAAGTGTAGTATTTTTTTTTTTGTTGAGGATTGCTAGCCGGGAGCATTATTCTGCATTAGATTATATTAGTGTGTGAGAGAGAGAGAGAGGGTGAAACGAATTAGAACTGAATACTACTAACGGTAGAAGAAATGAAAGGCACTATATAATAGGAATGACCACCAAGAATAGAAGAGAAAGAATAAACGAAGCATTATATGGAGTAGGCAACCGAAGATGCAGGAATTGTCTATATCTTTTCATTTTTCGCCTTCAACTAATTTATGTTTATATGTCCTCGTAAGTTTTAAGTGTATAGTAATGGAGTGTATTTTCGTTGAAAAGAATGTTTTCTCGGTTAGGGGTGAAGGAGGGTAAATAAGTAGATAAAATTAAAGAAATAAAAATTCTCCCGAATACTAAACTGAGCGCAAGTTATTATAAAAAACTTTTATTAGCCATCGCATTAAAAGCGTGATAACTAACATTTTGGTTCTCGACAAATCGAAAAAATTGAATGTCAAATGTGCGCAGTTGACATTATTATTATTATTATTATTATTATTATTATTTTACACAAAAATTTAAATACAAAGGAACATAACAAATTCAAACTACGGCGACATTTATTCAAAGTAGAAAAAGTTCTTTCCATTTTATTCAGTCGTCGTTCTGCTATTGTCTCCTTAATCAGATTAATAATTAATCGATCTCTTCTCCCCACTTTTTAATAACTATGTTCTCTTCCAATATGTTCGGCTCTTGTTAGCGAACATTCCCTCCTTTTGTATTTTCGCAAAATCTTGGCTCTCAGCCTTCCGATTCTTTATACAATGCCTTAACCTTTCCTTTCCATCTCCAGCAGTAAAATTCCCTTACTTCAATCCTTCGTCCTTTTCAGCTTCTATCGTTTCAGAATCGAAATTTCCAACATAATAATGCGTTCTCGCAAAGCCAAGAACGAGCCCAAAGGAAAAAATAAATAAAAAATAGAAAAAGGAATAGAAAAAAAGTATTGACGTTTTTCGAATTAGAGGTTTGTCCGGTTTTTTTATTTTTTTTTTTACTGCTCAACGAAGTCCTTCCAACAGTGATCTTTCACCAGTCAGTCGGGGTACCTAGCTCTTATTACGTACAGCTTGTAATTTTAATCGTTTTTTTTTTGTTTTTTTTTCTCGGAGGTTACCGATTTTTCTGTATTATTATATTCAATTGATTTCCTTTAATTTTGCTTTTTGTTTCCTTTTCGATCGCGTAGCTTGGATGTAAACAGCGTCTACGTGGAAAACGTGCAGAAAGATCTATTGGACTATATAAACTTTCGCGTAAACAACAGTGCCAGTATACAAAGCAATCTGGTAACCGGAGTATCGGGGCAGTATCGGTTTTGTCAGCACTTGAGCGGATTATGTCGCGGGTCGTTTCTGTTCGCGAAGCTAACGCTGGATCTGTTTGAACGAGGCAGTTTGGTGGCAAAGTCAACGAGTTTCAAAGTTCTCCCAGTCAGTTTGGCTCAGATTTATTTACTGCATTTCAATTTAAGATTTCCAACTGACAGCGCTTTTCAAAAGGTATATTTTTTATCGTACCATTGATAATTATGAAAATGCTCGAAACACCTGTTTTAATCTAAACTAGGCGTCGAGAAAGTATAAAACGTTACGAAC
The DNA here is from genome assembly GCA_039619475.1 of Icerya purchasi. Classification (NCBI taxonomy): domain Eukaryota; kingdom Metazoa; phylum Arthropoda; class Insecta; order Hemiptera; family Monophlebidae; genus Icerya; species Icerya purchasi. The sequence goes on along the minus strand of CM077116.1, from coordinate 335,270,771 downwards.
AATACGGCGTTTTTTTACAATGCCGCTTAATAGTACATCAATACGAGGCTAGTAAACTGGGTGATGCGGATCTCTAACCATTTTATACCGGAATTTTTCATTTTAAAGTAATGAAATACGTAGCAGGCATAATTAGTTATTAAAAAAAAGGTGGAGGGGGGATTACCGAAAGACTTTTATAATTTCATTTTAGCGAAAATTATTACGCCAAAATATTTTCTGCGGTTTCCATCACTGTGTAGGATCTTTATTCGAATCCGGAAAAGTGAAATTGTTTGATAAGCCAATCCCCGATATTTTCTTTAGAAGTCAGCGGCACTAGTAGAACAAGAATAACTGTTATTCGGTTCGCTACATGCATGTGGCTGTTATGCCGTTTACCCGAGAAAATAAACGCTCTGGCCTTTCGTATAACGATTAAAAAATTAATATGAAAAAGGTTCCAGGGTATTCTATGCTACGTTAGATTACGACAGAAATTCACGATCCAAAAAAAGTGACAGTTTTTATAAGAAAACATGTAAATGTTCTCCGTGCTAACGTTATAAAAATTCATCAACGAATCGTTTCTTCATAGTTCGCTGACGCTGAATACTCGCATGCAAAATATAGGTTAACAATAATAACATATCCCCTCTCGTATAATTTATAAATATTTGTAAAAGGTTTTTGAAAATTAATTACGAATTTCCACTCAACTACAGCATTTTATTAGGATCTACTAAATTACGGTATCACGGTTGGAAAACATAAGATATTATTAGATTACCTCGATTTTTCGGCAGACGTTAGCTTAGTAAAATATCGAAGCAAATGATGATACTATTTTATAATGTGTAGGGTATTCTGTTTTCCTGCTTAACCTTTAACAGGATTATATAGGAAAATGATATGAGATTGGAAAAAGTAAAAAATAAAAAAAAAATAAAAAATAGTCCTTATGAAATTAGGATTTCGGGTTCTCGTGTTTTTTTGTTTCTTCTTTATCTCGGTTGAAAAATCCCTTCGAATAAATTCGAAATAAAAATTGATCGGTGATAAAAGTCGGCAAGATTTGAACAATACATTTGGTTTTTGGGAGACGGGGATTTTTTATCGACTGATGATATTTTTACAAATTCGAAAGTCAGTTTTATGATAATTTAATGAACTAAAAAAAAAGAAAAGGAAAAAAGCAAAAATCATCTTAAAGAAGCGTATTTATTTCTCATAAAATTATCGTTACAGGTAGCGAACATTTTAAGCGTAGCTTTGGCAGCATTGTATCCTTTGACATTATCCGAAATGTACTACTCCGTCAGCAGTCTAAATAACGAAACGTCTTTAACGTGGGAAGAGTTTTTGTTAAGATTCAAAGTAAGTATCAAGATATACTGTAGAATTACGCGAACCGGTTAATTACAAAATTCATATTTTCTCTTTTATAATAAATATCGTTTAGGATAATCATTGTTATTACTAATTTTTATTTTACTATTGCGCTAACTAACGGGGCATGCTATGCTAGTTGACTAAGACCGAAGAAGAACGCTGAAATGTATATCTTTTTTTCGGTTAATTACGATCAAATAATTATCGCGCGGTAATATAAATTTGAAGGCGCTACGACGTCATTAATAAAATTGTTTGGAGTAATTTTTGATTATTGAGTGCCAATTTTTCAACATACTTAATATTTTTTTCTATTATTATTTCTACTGTACCGGTCATCTCGTCATCTCAGCTCTGTTTTAGTTACAGATTATTTACCGAGGAATATATTTTAATAACCTAGTAACTAACAACCCATCACTCCAGTGAAGGGAACTAGATAAATGATGTTTATTTAATTATACAAATAGGCTGGTCTATAAATTTTGACCATACCCGTCGCATTGCGCGGAAAAATAAGTCAACGAAAACTAAATTACGTACGCTATAAGCGTGGAATGTTCGACATTAAATCTGAAAAAATTTCAGCTTGCTGGCTTCAAATAAACACAAGTACGGGCCATCCGCACGAAGTCGTATCGAAATCCGCCTACAGACTCCGAATGGGATGGAAAATTCGCGGCAACTCACACCGCAACACCGTTACGTATTAAACAACAACATGGTTGAACGGAATAGAAACTCTGAGCTGTTGGAGGGGAAAAAAGAACAGTAACTGTTTTAACAAAGTGATTTTCCCGTGAGACTTTTCGTGAGAACGGGCACTATGAAAATGCCAAGCCACCTACGTTGAAACCATCGACTGAATTATTACGAAAACATAATATCGAGGCGTTGACACATCGTCCATGTAGTCCTGGAATTGCGCTCTGTGATTTATGGCTCATTCCGGTACTCAAAAAGCCTTATGTGGCGCGTAAGTAGTTCGCGCTTGTGGGGACTTCCTTAAACGCGTTCCACAGGCTGAGTTTTGGGAAACTCTAAAGGTGAAATGGGTAGAAAACAAATGTATAAAACACATAAGGAACGGGGTATTTTGGGCAAGATAAAAATGTAAACGACGACTGAAATGTACATTAAAATTTCGTGACAAAATGGCACTTTTTTTGCCACGAAATTCCGTAGGCGGAATTCGATAAGACTTTGCATGGATATTCCGTATAATCCATATGAAGCTGCTGAACTGATATTTTCAGAGTTAATGTAAAACATTCTAAATTACAAGCATATGTAATTTAATTTTTGCTGACTTAATGTTTCGGGCAATGCGAGGGGTGTGGCGGCCAAAATTTATGGACCAACCTATTTGCATACATTTATATAGTATAGAGCACACCAGAAAATATGCTTTCGTTACCTTACAGTTCTAAGTGCATATAATTTCCTAGATTATCCTGACAAAAACAAAATATGTTAAAAATTTAGATTCTATTAACTATTTAGGTGACTTTTCAAACTGTAAATTATTGTTATTATCTATTTATTTCCAAAGAGGATGATTTTTAATATTTTCGAGCGACATTTTATACACTCTAGTATAAGTTGGGGTTTTTTTTGGGAGGGGGGGGGCTGATCGATTGCCTTTCCATTGTCTATTTGGTAAACAGTGGTTATCATTAGATTACAAATTTAAATTCTGACAGTTAATGTTGAACCAAATACTGAGACGAACGAAAAAATGGAAAAAATAAAAGTACATTTGAAAATTTCAACAATATTAAAAAGAACGCATTCTTAATGATTATTATATTAAATATTTTATGTTTCCTTTGAATTATGTACTTAATCGCACGCGTAATTATTTAAATAATAATTATTATAAAGTTGATTTCGATGTATAATATATAGTATGTGTGTATATTCGAGGCCGGCACTTTATTCGGTGCGTAACCAAAAAAGAAATTAAAACTCCTCACACTCTCCAGTAATATAATATACCCTCTCTATATCACAAATGAAATTCATGTTTAAAACGTGTGTTGTAGAGTTCTTTAAAATGAAGAACGGCTTTCTGCAGTGTTCTATTTAAATTAATAATTCGCTTAAAAATAAAAATCAAAGATAGTAAAATGAAACGAAAACTTTTTTTGACTTCAACTGCTGCTGCGGTTGTAATATACGTGTTGTAATCATCAGAAATTTTATTAAAAACTTGTCCGGTTCAACGGTTTTTATTTTAACACGTTAACGAGATAGACAATAATTTATAAACGAGTGAGTAGGGAGGGCCTAAAAATAGGCAAATTATTATAACTATGGGCGAGAGACGAAATAAGTTCTATATTACATTGGTTTTTGTTTTTACTACACTTTTTTAATATTTTAAATTATTACGGTATCGTCAGATTTTTTGTAATATTTCTTTGTTAATTCTATGCAGTATCAAAATTTATTTTATTTATGGCCCATAACAGTAATATGTTAAAAAAAAAAATGTTTGCGAATTTGAATCATACTTACAAATGCTTGAATTCCAAAAAAAAAAAAAAAAACCTGGTGACCCCGAGGACACTTTGGTGTTGTCGTGTAATATTCAGTCAAAATTTTTATTTTCTTCTTGTGATGCTGAGCGCAGTATGAAATTTTTCATCTTAAGCACCTTGCCGGTCCCCTGTATATATACTGGAACATCTGTGACACTGAAGCCTTTCTCACAGTTCATTATATATTATAAAGTATGTTTTACAATCTTAAGTACTAGCGTTAAAAGCTATTCAGTTATACGTAATTACATCGTAAAGATTTATATAACGTAGATTAAACATGCTAAAAAAATTTTCAATTTCAGGTGTTATCCGATTTCTTGATAAGAAGGATAGATAATACGTATATGTTTTTCCATCCTTCATTCAGGGAGTGGTTAATCAAACGCGAAGATAACGAAAGTACGAAATTTTTATGCGACACCAGGTATGTGGTCGAAAAAGAAAAAAAAAAACATTTATTTACAAATACATGAATTTTTTAGAAAATTAGCCAAATCAAAATTAAATAATCACGCGAGCAACATTACAAAAATGATGATTTCTTCGAGTAATCCTTTAATTGGCTATCCTTCTAAACAATCGGATAAAATGATCTCTAACACGGTCAGATTAATAAAATAAAAAAGTTAGTAGCTTAGATTACATTTTATTTCCGCCGCCGAAATCAATAAATGAAAACAGAAATATAATTAAAAGGCAGAAAAACGTTTATCTTTGAAGAAATTTAGGCAACTTGGAATTGAGAAACAAAAATACTCACATTAATTGAGCGAATAAAAAATCTTGTTTAAGTAATTATTCCTAAGCTTACCGAGCAGTTCGAAGCGAAATAAAAATGCTTGTTATATGCTCATCCCATTTTCTTTTCCGTGATCCATGGTCTTTGTCTTCGAAACGCGTCGGAGTATTTGATAAATTAAATAATTGTTTTAAATTGGTGTTTAAAATTAATTACTTCTTTTAAAATTAATTTTTTTTCTTCTTCAGAATATTAAATAAAATACGACTGTTGACTTTTTTTGCCGTTAAAATAAATGAAATGTTTGCAAATTACATACGCAGATGTATGTTTCATTACCTTCCGTTTTTTAAACATTTTTGTAAGCGAAGGAAATAATTGAACAAATTCTAGTATAAAAAATTTGATTTAAAAAAGGGCTAGTCGTTTGCGATAATTTACTTAATGCACGTAAAAGTACATAAAAGTTGTAACTGTCAAACTAGCAATGAAATTGATTACATAAAATTGCCGATCACTAAATGTGAAAAATAGGTGAGTCTAAAGAAAAATAAATAATATTGTCCTGCGTATTTTTAGATCTGGTCACGCTGGCATCGCATTCCGACTCTCACGATTAGAGGCTCCATTAGATCCGGAGAAAACTTTGGAATTGGGTCACCACATCTTGAAAGCTCATCTGCACAAAAATGTAACAGTAGACAAATACTCATCGACCGATTTACAGTCGTGCTGGATTGTTTCCGTGTCGGATAATGTTTCTGAAGGACTGTGTACATTACGGAATATTTACAGCCCCAATATAAAAGTGAGTTATGCATATATATATATATATATATATATATATATATATGTATATAATATATATGTATATAATATATATGTATATTTGTCTATCCCTTTTATCCTATATATGTGTGTGTGCGCATAGTGTATTTTAAAAATTTTGAAACCATTCTTCCGAAATACGATTTTTATGAAATGTTTGTCAGCTGGTGTTTTACGTACATGCATGATATTGGTGTAATTTAAAAACAAACGCATAGTTCAAACAAAGTGTAGGAATTAAATTTGATTTTACGCCGAATTAAATGTTACAAAAAATTGAAAACGAAGCAATAGGGCGGAATTCGATGTAATTGAAAAAATTGCAGTTTCAAAGGTCAAAAGAAAGGGAACGTTTAATTTTTCTTTCTTCTTTTTCTTTTTTTTTCGTTATATGTACAGAATTAAGATCATTGAAAATTACCCTGTCGGTATCGCATTTTATCAACAGCTGATTTTTTAAATCGCTTCTGTAAAAGAGTTGCAAATTTTCCCATTTCGTAGCTGCACTCTGACTCACAACGCAGCGATAAATATCAATATTTACGGCCGAGAAAGTGGAACCCCTTTTTTGAAAACAGCTGTACGTTTGCCGTACAGAATGTGCTAAGTTCCTATTTCTACTGTACGCAGTCGTTAGAATATTCGAAGAAAAGAGTTTTCACTTTGGCGAACTCAGAAGTTTGAAAACTGTAATACAGTCGTTGCAGGCTTAGAAAAATAACGATTTTTTGTTTAATGCAAGCGCAATTATGTTTGCAACTCTTTTACCGAAGCGACTTAACACCTGCTCTTGGTAAAATGCTGTGCTGGGTGGTTTTCAATGGTCTAAATTCTTTACGCATAACAAAGAAAAAACAAAAAAAAAAAGAAAGAAAAAATAAACGTTCTCTTTCTTTTGATTTTTGACTTTTGAAATTGCAATTTTTCAATTATAGACTTAAATAAGGAATAATTCGAATAAGAAAAACGTTTAATTAATTTTCGGATATTTAATTTCTCGATGATATGTAGTTACGGTCTCCTCAATACTTTTATAATAAATATTAATTGTGTAATTAAATTTTTTATAAAAAAAATTTGTATCAAAAAGTGGAAAGGTATTTCGTAAGAGAAAGGTATAATTAAACATTTCTAATTTGTACTCTTACACCAGAAAAAAAAAGGAGGTTCTTCATACTTGATTTTAAATAATACATTTAGAATTTTAGTCTTTTGTCTATTTGTTCGTTTCCATTTCTATTACCTCGTATCTTATTGCTAAACTGAATAACCACAAATTAAAATTCGTAAGAATAATTGCCCCCTATAATCATTATCGCTTTTCAAAGTCTTCTCGCTATCGTTCTGTCTTTTTTTATCTTTTCTCTGTTATTGAGTGAAATATGTCGATAGCATTATTAAGCTGCAATGATCTAATGGATTGAGTTCCATCAAAAATATCAAAGGAATTATCTGTAAGTCTAAGAGCAGCGTATTAATTCTCAACGGTGGTGTGACCGCGACCACTAATTTTTCCAAGGAATGAAAGGAGAGTCGACTCATTCAGTTTAAAATTTATGCGTACAAATAAAATAGTGGTTAATTTCATTCTACTTGTCGAATTGAGTACTTTTAATTCTTCTACAAGATACCTCTAAAGAACTAAAGATAGAGATGTTTTTGTATTTTTTTTTTTTTTCTTTTTCGAATTCGCATCCTCTCGAAGAAGTATGTTAAATTTTCTTAGAGCGACTTTTAAAGACACCCGCGCTCTTCCGAACGTACGCGCTAATAACGTTAATGTTACTAACGAAAAAAGGTAAACACGCAATGAAACTTTGAGTTCGTTTGATTTTACCGACATCTTGTACTCTATATATAGTAAACAATGATAGGACGTTTTAAGCTTTTACTCGACATTATTCTTTAAATTCTTTCTCTTTTAAATTTTGACGGTTATATATGTAAATTTAATCGGTTGAAAACGTTTTAATTTTGTCTTGTATTGAAAAATTATATTTCTAGGTTTTGGGAATGTCTTCTATTTGTAGTGAAAACATTTGTTATTTTACTTTTGTACAATAAACTGCCAAATAAAATACATTTACGTGTTATTAATCACTATTTTCAGGTTTCACGTTTACTTTTGTTGTCCGGCGCGTCACCTAACTACGTAACAGATCTACTTGGGCAGGCTCCGGCTCTCTGCTTATTCGCTCACGAGGGTGCCACTGAAATGGTATCACTGCTGCTGGAGTTCGGAGCGGACGTGGATTGCGCTAATAATCAAGGATGTACTGCGTTGATTCTGGCTGCTACTAAAGGTCACGTAGCGATAGTTGAACAGTTGGCAAATGCCGGAGCTTCTCTGGGCAAAGTGGATACTACCGAACGGTACGAATTAATTACATATTATTAGTAGTGATAATAATTATCACCGTTTCGTACAATTATAGATTTCTGGACATAACAATTGAAATAATAACGTGAACTTTACTTCTTCAACCGAACTGGCTGCCAGTTGCAGTACCGAAGTCTGTTATACATTAAGTGAGTTCTTCATTAGTTCTGCAGGCCGATGCTCTAAACTCTGGGCGTCTACAATGTAGATCGCGCGGATCCTTAGTTCGTCCCAAATCTTTGTAAAATATTTAAGAAATTACAAGGAAGATTAGATATAATTTTTTATAAAATTAATGTACTATATATGGCGTGGAAGATTACTTTAAAACTTAAAAAAAAAAAAAAAAGAAGAAAAAAATCAGTGAGTTTCTACAAAAGTAGGTAATCGAAATGATATATTATTAATTCAATATTCAGTAATTTGATCACTTGTTTATCTACAATTCGTGTTAATTATTTAGTCGTTTGGTGTAGTTAGGTTAATTTTTTTTTTTTTTTAAATATGTACAACATTTTTTAAATGGCACGTTTGTATAATGTCAAGCTTAATAAATTCTGATCATAAAATTTTTCGGTGCAATTTCAAAAATTCGCGAAATAATCGAAATTAAAAATAAACAAAATCTTTTACATTAACTGAAAAAAAAATAATATTAAATTACCCGAAGAAAGGAATTCGATTTTTGTCGAATGGAAATACTGTATTAAAAATTTTTGAATAGATTCGGAAATAATACAGATTGCGGTATTGTGACCACGTTTTAGTGGTGAAAAATAGGACACGCGGTCCGATACAAATTCATCAAGTTTCATATACGCTTAATCCATATTGTTCATTTTTAAACTTTTTTACTTTATTGTTTGTAAGGTAAAAAGTATATCATCGGCTATATGTGATTTACTGATGAACTATATGAATAAAATGATCCTGCTTAAGGACATTAAAGAACCTGATCGGGAAATACGGGATTTGTAAAATTTGAGGAAGAACAAATGGTGAAGTTTTATAATGAGGAGAGAGGAGTGTAGGTAGAGAAATTGTAAAGGCGTCTGAGTAATAAACCAATATACGGAAGATAAAAAGAGTGCATTACTAAGAAAAATGAATGAGAGAACATATAAGGTGACTCTGAAAATGAGCGACTAACGAAGCAATGTTATTTCAGTATATTGCTTCGGGGAATGAAGACCTGCGAAAAGAAAATGAAATGAAACCAGATTTTCGGAAATATGAAGAATAATGGAAATGGAATTTTGGGAAAGGTCAATGAGAATGATGGAAATTAAATGTGGGAAAGGTATTAAGGAGGGAATGATGAAACTTACAATCCGCGAAAAAGTAACTAAATAAGCGACATAAAAAACAACAGGTATACGGCTAGGAAAAATTATTGCACTGAAGGTCGCATTGAAAAAAAAACGAAATGTAGGTGGCAAAGCGAGAATAACGATGATGATGAAAATTGAAAAAAAAAAAAAAAATAAGAAACTTAAAAAGAAATATAGTATCAGAAAGGTGTCGTTCAACGTAGAAGGCATCGATGACGATGAATAGCGTTATTTTTATTTTTACCAATAACTTTAACGTTACACTACTATTCGTTGTAGATAAATTGATTTCAACGAATTAAATTGATTTCTATTAGTTTCCTCACGAGTTTATTCTGATACCGGTTTTTTTACGATTTATGAATTTCCTTCTGCTATATTACGCATGCTTATTATGGATTTATCGTTATTATTTTATTTTATTGTTGTTTTTATTTTTTTTTGTTTTTTTTTTTTTGTTTTTTTTTTAGCGGGTAATTGCAAGTTATTTTTAACTTTCTGAAAAATTTTTCGTTATTCTTTATTTTTATTTTGTACTATTTATTTGAAATATTAATTTTCGAGCTCTCCAAATGGCATTATTGCTTCTAGGTGCGCTTTGGTGCATGCAGCGAGAAACGGTCACACCGCTGTTGTTGCTTATTTGTTATCTTGTAACTGGATTTGTTCAACGTCATCATCGCAGTACGAAGTTGAACGATCTGAGGCTGTACATCAAGCTCTAGTTGCTGGTTCATCTCAAGGATTTCTGGAAGTAAGCGATATTTGTTTTTTTAATTTTCCTAATTTTCGATTGCTATTTGTTTTATGAACCAATTTAGTATCTTTATCCGGTTCTGTGATAATTTGATTATTGTAGAAGAATACAAAAAAAGATTTTTTTTTTTTTTTTGTTTGTAAAAAATATAATATTCCCCGTGTACCACTAAAAAAGTGATAAAATTGAAAACAAAAAGTATTCAAAAGATAGATAAACTTTAACGTCACTTAAGGCATTTTCAGTTTTAGTCTCATAAAAGTACTAACAAATTATCTATAAGCGAAAGAGTTTACAATTTAATCTGTTTACGTAACATTTAAATTGCAAAATTGTTTTTATTTAATTAATTTCCAAACTATTGCAATTGAGCATAGTGTAGAAGGAAAGAAAAAAAAAAAAGAAAAAAAATCCTATGTAAAATTGTTACAGTTTGTGTATTATAATTTTTTCTTCTCGGATATTTTCACGTTGTTTTATGAGATATCGAAAAGTACACGTGTTTTCTTCACCGCAAACCACTCGGATCAATGTAAAAAAAAAAAACAAATTAACCCAAAAAGTAATACTAAACTATTCGATTAATTTAAAAAAATCTTTCAATTATTGACAAAAAAAAAACAAACAAAACAAAAAACAACAAAGGCTTATGGAAAATACGAGGTAAAATTCGTGCAAGTGGTAAGTAAACACATAGATCGATACAAAAATTACAGTCAAAGAATCGGACTAATTTGACGCGTAGGAGTATGCTGTATAATAACGAGCTCCGTTCATCATCGATCGTAGTTTGTGTTGGGCAGATATCTGCAACATCGTCATTTAATCTGTCGTTGCAGTGCGGAAAATGCGTACTTTTCTTTACTTTTTCCTTATTAATCGTCACTGAGAAGACCGCAGTATCAATAAAGAATCTCTGCTCCTGTAAATTCCTTTTTCTCGCGAGATATAATTTATAATTTTTTTCGTTCGAAGCCATTACAAAAGTTCAATAGTTGCACGTAGCACGATCATTTATATAAATCGCGCATCGGATTAACACGAAAGTATTAATTGCCCCGAGGAATCTCTACGAACTAACGGGTTTTTCTTATTTCTAAATTTAATTTCAAAAATACATAAAAGTGTTTCACGAAATTGTTCGCGAAAAATAAAAATTTAATCCCTAAAGATAATGCGTGCGTGTGTCAAAAGCCGCACTAGTCGTATTAATTGCGACCGATGTGTTACGGGACTAAACGTAACATTCGCAACGAAAAAGTCGTACGTTTATCCGAAGTGCGTTCGTTAATGTCGGATAATATTTTCATCTGATTACAGTTAATTGAGTATTTACTGGACACGACTGATGTAGACATCGACAAAGAGGATACTTTAACCGGAGAAACTGCACTTACAATGGCAGCGTTCATGGGCTTTCACGAAGTTTGTTCAGTTCTCATATCGAGAGGCTGTCGAATCTCGTCTTTCAACAGAAAAGTACGTTTCTGAATGTTACATTAAAAATTAACCGAACATATTTTAAACTTACGTAGTCGCGATACCGAAGCAACGTTTACTTTTGTTTTTTTTTTTTTTTTTTTTCATATTTTTCAATTAATTATTGAATGCGGGGACAGTTTATATTTTTCATGAATGTTGGCATTTTTATCCACTTCGTTAAATTATCCATAAACTTCTACCGTTCCCATCCTCACGCTTTACCCATTAACAAACTTTCTATTTATTCTTCGTATATCTTATTAAGTATCCTAGGTACTATATTTTTCGACTTCTTATTGCCTTGTAGGATTTGTTTTCTTTTTGTTTCTGTTTTTATTTTTATATATATATATATATATATATATATGTATATATATATATATATATATATATATATATATATATGTATATAATCGTTTTTTATTTAATTTACATTACTAGGATGTTTCAAGTATTCGTCGATATATATCAATTTGGCCACGCCTAATTTTGATTTATGCTCTACAGTTTATACTGTTTTTTTGTTTTTTTAATTTTATTTTGTTTTTATTTATTTTTTTCATTTTCTCCCATATTATTTTTTAAATTAATTAAAAGAAAATAGAAAAAGGAAATAAATTCGAAAATGGGTATGGTACAGTGAAGAATTTTTTCTTTTTTTTAAAGACACCGTTTGTATGTTTACTCCAACCGAACCTTTCTTAAGCGAAAGAAAAAAACAAAAGTGGACCGTTTTAAATGACTTTTAACAAGCAATCTCCAAGAACTACGTTAATTAAGTACCTCATATTAAATTGTGCCGCTCTACATATTTGCTTTGTTTGTTCTTTTTAACCATGAAACCGGACAGATAAGTTGCCGTTGAAAACTTCTAAAAAAAAACAGATATGGAAAGTATTCGATCATTAAGTAATTAATCGTACTTTTTTTTTTAAAAAAAGCATGAAATAAATAAATATTTTGAAAAGAAATAAAATTTATTTTTTCGGAAGATTTCTTTTTCAAGGGTCCTAATGAATCTAAAGCAATTTAACGAATAGAGAAAATCTGCGTAGAACTGTTAAAATTTTTCGATAAACTTTTTGACATTAATAACTCTCTGCCTCGTTGAAAATCAGTACGAAACGAATAATGGTGCAGTTTAATTATAAGCTGAAATATTAGATTTTTTCGAGCGATCAGAAAAAGTAGGTTCTCGGATGTATCGAATTTTTCGCATCTTTTTCATCGCTGACTAAAGTTTTTGCTCAAAGGTTACTAAAAATCAAGCATTTGACTGGAGATTTTGTTACATTACGAACAAACTTAGCTCATTTTGGAAATGTTTCATCGGTCGTAAATAATATTAATTTTTAGCGATTTTATAGCCGCTATTTTCTTTCGCTTAAAAAATTTAAAACGGAAAATACGATTTTAAACTGCGCCGAAAATTTTATACAGAAAAAAATCGATACTTCCACTATCGAGTTTAAATTGCAAAAACGAGAATTTACACGAATTAAAAATGAATTCGTTTAATTTTTATAGGGATTGTCTGCTTTGATGTTGGCCGCTCAGGAAGGACGTTGGGAAAGTGCTCAGTGTTTGCTTCAACAAAAGGCAGCCATCGAACAAACAGATAGCGTAGGGAAAACCGCGCTAATGATGGCCTCGGCCGAAGGACACGTCCCTATTTTGGAACTGCTACTGGATAACGGTAAGCATTCAAGGCCATAATAAAAAGTTTTTATCTCCAGTTTGGTATAAAAAGAAAATAGGAGTTTAACTTCCACTTCGGTTTTTCTACATTCATTTCTTTGTTTCTGTTCTTTCAGCCCTCCCCCCCCCCCCCCTTTTTTTTTTTTTTTTTGCCTTAACATTTTATTTATTTTGAAGTACACACACACATGTGCGTGTGTTGGAATAATTGACCAGAATGGATGTTAATATATGCTTTTTGAGCTGGCATCAACTTCTAAAATTTCGTCACTCTCATGAGATTTTTCCGTTACATCGGCAAAATTGATTTTTTTAAAATTCGGATTAAGTTTAGGTAATATAAAGTTCCACGAAAAGTTTAAGAAACGAAACAATCCGTACGTTGTTTTTCACCGTTTCTACTTATTTATTCCGCACTCGTTATGGTGCTGTGAGTAATGCCGTGAGGAGACAAATAGCTTATCGCGATCGTAAACTGATCGATGCGGAACGTGATGAGTTTAATCAGTTTTTAATGAATAAAATCCATTTAGTTCGCCTCAAAAACAAAACATAGATGAATCTAAGCGAAAGACTAATGAAAGAAACAGAAGTTCGACCGGAGACAGTTTCGGGTGAACTCGATCTCGACACTGAATCTGAACGAGATCGCTTACCTCGATTATGCAAATTTAATGGATTTTCATACGTTGATCAACCGTCTTATCTACCATCTCTAGATATCGAATTCCCTTTTGTACGGTATCGACAGCTTCTATTCGGTTCAAAGAGAATCATCGGAGAAGAAGTAATGTATCGGTTGTCGTGAACGATTGGTACATGAGTTGCCTCTTCATCTCGATGATGATTTAACTTTTAATGTTTGATTATCCAAACAAGATAAAGGAGATTTCGAATCTACGTGATAGATTTAACAGTAAAAACTCATGTACTCGAATAAAACCATCTGTACATAAACTATCGAGGCGAATTAATACGATTTTAAATATATCAGAAGGAAGATGAAAGCGGAAATTTACATTTCCTTCCTAAAACGAATAAAATATTAAAATATAACAGAATAAGCCGGTTTATTTTGTTTTTTCTTATACCTGTAAATGTATTTTTAAAGGAGCAAACATATTCGCTGAAGATTGCGAAGGTTTGACGGCATTATGTTGGGCTTGCAGTCGTGGTAGACTCCAAGCAGTACAATACCTGCTAGACCACAACGCGGACATAAATCATTCTAATAAGCTAGGACGAACACCATTAGATCTGGCATCTTTTCAGGGAAATCCAACATTAGTTCAGGTACGCATTAAATTTATCATCAGCTCTCATAAATAGATAATTTCTAGAGGAAACGTCGTTTTATCTCTGTTTTTTCGTTTGCAGTTGTTAATAGATAAAGGCGCCACCATAGAACATGCTGATCTGCAAGGAGTACGACCGTTAGATCGAGCAGTCGGCTTTCGCAACATTCCGGTCGTTCAATGTTTTCTTCGGAAAGGAGCCAAATTGGGACCGATGACGTGGACTATGGCCAACGGAAAGTTAGACATTACGTAGGTATCCCCTCTGTGAAGGGGCTTCACGGTTTGCTTACGTTTAATTTACATCTACTGTTTAGATTTAGGTAGAATAATAATGCGTGAAATAATATTTCGTCGTCGGAATGGTGTAAATTATCATTTCCGTTAGTCGGCCACGAAATTACACCATTTCTATATATTTCGCTTATAAACTGACCAATCATCGCGGTAAATGAATCTCAACTCCGCTTCATTTTTTCTGTTTTTTTTGAACATCTTCAATCGAAAACACTGTCGGGAATTTTTTGCCTCTTTAATTTGTTGTCTTTCGTTTTTTCTTATCTTCGTTTTCACGGTATGTGTACATGTTCGCCCCGCAATTCTTGATATTTCATTTTCACCCGTTCACGCTTGATATAATATGCATTTCCACAAGTACGTTTCAAAAATTTTCCGAAATTTTTACATCTTTATTTATTTATTTATTTATTTATTTTACGTGTCATATACCTTAGGCTAGAGACACTTTTACATTCGCTCCGGTGATCGTATTTCTAACTGGTGTACACATAAAAAAAAGAATGATTATACACGAAGCATCATCTTGTTTATACGTGAAATCGAAATTGATTTTTCGCATTGATCGTTTAATATTTTGCCGCAGGTTGGTGCTTCTAAACAAGCTGCTAGAAGATGGCAATGTGCTGTATCGAAAAGGCCGATTGAAAGAAGCTTCTCACCGCTATAATTACGCTCTGAACAAGTTTCCTCCGACCGAAGAATTGGATTCAACGTTCAGACAACTACGCGTAAATTTCTTACTAAACCATTCTCGCTGTAAGCGTAAAATGCAGGTAAGGAAGCCAATAAAAATTTCCACGCTAACATATTCTAACAGTGTTTTGTTTTTGTTCGTAATCGCTAATACAAGACGAGCACAGGAAAATTTTTTATTTTCGAAAATTTTTTATTTTCGAAAATTTTCTATTTTCTTATCTGGTAGTATATTTTGTTGCACTATAGACGTGCACTTAAGTCGGTTGTTTTTTTTTCGAAAAAGTTCAAGTATGCAAAAACCGAAATATTCCATTTTCAACTTTTTCCTGTCTTGCGAAAATTCCTTCCCGGCCAAAGCAGACTCTTCTAGATTAATAGTATGTAAGAAAATGCGACGTTACTTATCGAACAACACCGTGTTCACACACACACACACACACACACACACACACACACCTTCCTCTTATTTGTGAGCACGATCAAATCGGCGAGTTTGTGAAGGATGTTTTAATTACACCGCTACACCATTACTACAACCTAGTACTTTTACAAATATGTAAATATACATATTATTGAAAGAAAAACAACACGATACAAATGGATATGTTTTTTTTTTTCTTTCTTTTTAGGAGTCGGCAGAAGCGATTGAATTAGCCACTGAAGTATTAAAGTTGAAATGCGACTCGTTTGAAGCATTTTATGCGCGTGCAAAAGCCAAAATGGATCTACAGTAAGATGAAGTTTATTATTATAACTCTTACTAACGGCATTCGAATAATTTTTCTATTTCGAGTAAAAGCAGAAGTTTATTTAATTAAATTAAAAATGACGGCGCTAAGAATTCTTGTCCGGTAATTATTTTTCCGCGACATTAATAATATTGACAAACGTAAACGAATTTGAAAATGTACGATGCTGAAATAATAATGAAAATTTATTTCGAGAATGCTGCTGCAGCGAGAAAAATTTCGTGTATAGATTTTAAAACTGCAATGTTTACAGCTGAAATGTTCCACGCCGATGTGATGGTGTAAAGGATATATAGGAATTATTCGAAATGAATTACTGGCCATGTAGGAAAAGTAAAGAAAAACAGTAGGACATTTTTATTTCTATTGGATAACAAATAAAATTCACAGGAGGAACGCTTTTTACAAAATGATATTTTTAATCGTTACTGACACACTTCGAAGTCGATAGCTTCACGATTACAGGTAGTGTTTATTAAGGTTAATTTATGATGAAAACAGAATATAAAACGATTGCCATCAGTCAGAAAAATCAATTATTACTAGTATATAATTAAAAAATTAAAAAATTAAAAAATTAAAAAACATAAAAGTGCTAACGTTAAAAATTGAAAATTGATGTGTGAATAAATAATGATCAATAAGATAGATAATCAAAAATACAATATAAATACAAATATTACATTATTTTGCAGCGTGTTTAAAAAATGTTATAAATTAAATACCGAATAAAGTATTATCATGATTACGGTTGAAATGATTTTCTTTATATTTATTGCCATAATAATTTTCAACAAAGTTTTTAATATATTTCAAGATAAATAAATCTTTTGTAATATACATATGTGATTCTACGGTATTTGGCTCTAGGTTCGGCTATTGATGAATTTTCTGTATATTCATAACTGCATAAACGCACGCGCTTCCTGTATTTTGGTTTTGAAATTTGTACGTATTTCATACGTAATATATTTTACGGCATGTAGTATTACGCACTATTTTATAAATACCTTTATTAATATTATTAAAGCGCGTTTATGGTTATTTTCGTTAATATTGTAAGTTGTTTTTTAATTGTGTGTAAGTGAAATAAATATATATTATGCTATACTAAAAAAAATGGCATTGTTAGTGTTTATTAATTGTATATATTACTACATATTTGTGAATATGATATTTTAAATTTAGCTTTTAATATATCAACTATTTTACGTGTTGCAGTGTTTGCATGAGTAAATTTTACCCAGTTTTTATTATTGCTATTATTTCTATTATTGCTATTATTATCATTATTATTATTACTATACTTTTTCTTATGTTTAACTTTTTTGAAATATTTATTATATAAAATATTAAGTTAGGATTACAATTATCGTTTGTTGTTATTAACTTAATCGTATTTAATTTATTCATTCTTTCTTTATGATTCAATGAGGTAATCATTTCCCTTCGCTGAAATGGTTATAAAAGCATAGTTGATAATTGTATTGATTGTAGTTTTTTTCTATAAATAGTGTATATATTAATCTTTATATTAATATCGTCAACTTTTCCGTTATTGTTTTATATTCTGTTTTCATCGCAAACTAACGTTAATAAACATTCCGGGATTATGAAGCTGTCAGCTTCGGAACGTGTGTTGGAACATTTGATGATTAAATATTATTTTACAAAATGTGTATTTCACGTAAATTTTATTTGTTTTAAATAGTGAAAACTAATTTACACGCACGTAAAAATTCGTGCGAATGCATCAATGAAACTTACATTATACATGATGACAGGAATGCCCATAAAAAAAAAACATTAACTCGCGTTATTTTTATGTTTTACAAACAAACTTTTAAAAGCTGACCTTTTTTTTCAACTTTTTAATTGGTTTTTTATTATTTTTTTTTTGTTTTTTAGTAATAGACACTCAAATTGTTTTTCGGGAACTATAATTTACATTAAAAATTTATTTAATTCGACATGTTTCGGCGTCATAGCGCCATAATCATGATTTACATTTGTTTTTGAAAATTTAATTTTTAATGACACACTGCGAT
The DNA here is from genome assembly GCA_039619475.1 of Icerya purchasi. Lineage (NCBI taxonomy): Eukaryota > Metazoa > Arthropoda > Insecta > Hemiptera > Monophlebidae > Icerya > Icerya purchasi. Next base: position 335,252,551 of record CM077116.1, on the reverse strand, counting down.
TTCAGATTGTTTACTGAAGCTCTATCGGATATACACGAAGCACTGATGGTGCTACCGCCACAAAATCGGGAAATCCGTAGAATCCTGCTGAAACTGAGGGATGAAATTAAAGGAGTTCCTTCGTCCGCATCTGTCGATACGTTAAACTCACCGACAGAAACGTCACTGTGATCGTGTTTCGCGATATCGTGTGTCCGGTCGTCGTTGTTAATTTGAAGTAATCTCTCCTCTCTTTTGTTAATAATTTAGTCAAATAAACTAACTATGAAGAAATAAAAATTGTTTGAAAACTTTGTTCCTACGTGATATTTTTTTCTTTTTTTTTATATATATATATATATATTATATGCTTAATTATTTTTTTTACTAAATAAATGTCAATTGAAACGTTTTATAAAAGTTGATGTTTACGGTACAGTAGAAAAAATACTCATTGTAATCATATTGATGATCACAATTGTTTTTTTTTTTTAGTATTGGTTTTGTTCAAAAAGGAACACAAAACAGCAGAAACTTAATTATAATTTTTTTTATTTTTACTATATTCCAAAAAATGTTTAAACCGAATATTAAAATAATTGAAACATAAACGTTTGTTTTACTCCCACTAACACATACGGCGAATATACATGTTTTAATGTTGCTATTATTTCTTTAATTTTATCTTTTAACGCCTACGTTTCTTATATAATATGTCTTTTTCTGACGATATCGCTATATCGTTGAACAATTTTACTCGAACAGTTTGTATTATAATTTTTTCATACGTTATAATTACGTTGTTTCTCTCGTAATTTAACTTTATAATAAAACGCACTTGTATCGTTCGAATCGGATTATTTATGAAATACATTATAGTCAAAAGCGTATATTATATATTTTTCATTAAGATAAAAATGTAGGCGTAGACATTCGCCAGGTGTTTCACTTACGCAGCAAAGAGTCACGCTAATAGTAAAAGTATTTAGCGCAGGCTGTTTGAATATTGTAGTTTTCGTTAATTTCACCTTTATAGCTAAGAGACTTTTTAAACGTTTAAAAACTAATTTTTTTTATTTATCGACCACTTCTTTCCGTTTCAAAAAAAAAAAAAATGATAATTCGAAATAAAATACACCCTATATTTATTAGGCCCGTTGCCCATTGCAGTGAATTCGCCGAGCGAGGAGAAAATTCTAGATTTTTTTTTGTATTTTTTGTAATTGTTAATATTTGTAGTGTTTATTTTCAAATACGTGTAAGTGTGTAACAAATGCAGTTTGCCTGTGTTTTTTAAGTTTTTGTGTGTTCTCAAGTTTTATTTTTAAATATTAGGAGTATAATTTTATTTCTATTATATGCAAGGGCGTCGCCAGCCGATGAGCCAGCGAGGGGCAAGATGAGTTGCCAACCGCCAAGAGGGGGGCAAGATGATAGAAAGAGGATATGAGTTATAGGAAAAATAAAATTTATAACTTGCCAACGCTTATTATTTTATTAAACAAGAATAAAATCTTAATTAAAACATAAGTTTTCCAAATTGTCCATGATTACGCGCCTATGAATATTCATCAATGCCAGTTGATTAAAAAGTTTCAAGGCTCCGGGGGGGGGGCAGCTTCCCCTTCCTGCCCCCCGATGGCGACGCCCATGATTATATGTAAATTCTCCGAATTTTTGACAACTTCCATTTATAATTCCTTCGCCTTTTAGTAATTTTTTAAATTAAACGAAACGCTAATAAATAATAATATAAATTAAAGCGAGTAAAAAATTAAGAGATAATGTAAGTTGGAGTAAAGTAATTCGAATAACATGTGAAACATAACCAAATATTATAACAATTGTTTAATAAAAAATATTGAAGCGCGACCTTTTCAGAGACTCTTGCTTAATTAGCGATTCAAGCGATGGATTATTTTCCTTCACTCGTCTCTTTCGACTTTACAGATACACTATAGTTCATACTGCAATAGGGGCAGTATTGTGTATTCAAGTTTTGACTACGCTAATCAATTTAAAACAAAACACATTCCACATTTCACATTCTTCGCTGCAATTCAGAGACTATAGCATTGTGATAGTACTATAAAAAGCTGCGTTCACACTAAATCAGTTCAGTCATATCGGCTTGTTTAATATCGGATTTAAATGTATAGCGTTTAAATACATTTACGCTGCAAGCGTCAGGAGTCCTGTTGGTGAACCTCAGTCGAATTTCATATCTTCCCTATCAATCTCTTTGTTATCATTATTATATTTAGTTAATTTCTCTCGTTTTCAAAATTAATTCTCTATACTGAGAAGTTCGCTGTTTAAAGAGCGTAATCTATGTATATACATATATATATAAAAGAAAGTCGTGTTTGTTACACCACTTATAACTCAAGAACAGCTGGACCGATTTTCATCAGCTTTGATTTGTTGGATTTGTCTCCACCCCGAATAGTAGAATACGCAATTTAAAAAAAAATTGTCGATAATTTTTTTTTTCCTATATAAATAAAACAAAGTCTGGTTAGTTGCACCATTTATAACTGAAGAACGGCTGAACCGATTTTTATCATCTTCGATTTGTTGGATTCGTCTCCGCTCTGAATAGCGGAATACGAAATTTAAAACAAAATTTATGAAGAAAATTCATTTTTTTATTTGCTGCTTTTGGCCCAAAACAATTTTTTAACCGTAATTTTTGTATTTTATGAAAGGGCTTCTGTGTTTTGTTTTATATTTTGAATTTCGCTTTTAATGGGTTATCTGGTGATGAGTTATGAATTTTTTAAGGGTGATTTTCAGGTCGTTCTAAATTCCATATTATATATTCTAGACGGCTTCTTGCCGTCCAGGGTACGCGCTCAGCTTAAAGTTGTAAATTGTCATAGATAGAAGTTTAATTGTAATTTATGATCCAATTCTGATAAGTAAAACCGTTTCCGAGCTCTATTGTATAATTGAATATTTTTGTCGTTTGTGAACCATCTTATTGGGTTATACTGATCTTTTTTATTAAGGCGAATAATGCCTTACTGCCACGTGAATTACATTCATTTTAATGTAATTAAAATACTTTTCATTTTGATTTTTGTGCATTTATATTGAACTTAATTCATTTTAAGTATTAATTTTATTTTAATAAAAAACTGAATTTAATTCAGCTAATAAGTTAACACAACATTTACTTTCTAAGGCGGTACGAAATTCGCGCCGGGTCAGCTAGTTTTATATAAAACTTCAAACGTTTGAACTCTAATTGCAGAAGAAAACTGCTAACGAAGCGTGAACTATGTAGATAACCGATTTCTCTCTGTATTACATATAAAGTTTAATTTTGTACATACAATTAATCCTTGATTTTTTCAAACTTAAAAATATTGCTAGACGTTCTCGCGCGCGGTAATTTTGAGTTATTTTTCATTTCATCGTGTAAAGTATTAACGCTAAACGGAATCGCTTATATTTACTCAGAAGTAATTAATGATCTTTTAATAAACAGGCTAAATAAAACAAAATTTTAATGAACCTGCAATCTAATTTTTTTTTTTTTCCCGACCAATAAGGCACTGGCAAATTATAAAATTGACCATATTCATCTTGATGTTGATAAACTGCCAGAGAATTATAAAATCAAAACTATATTGAAAAACTTTACAAGAACTACTTAGATTACATCAAATCAGATTGATCCTCTATGAAAGTCTGACTGATGCGATTTAAATTGAACGCGGTTTCGAGAGTGAAAATAGACTAATATATTTTTTGATATTACTTTTCCGAAAATTGTGTATTAAATTATTTCTTTTTTTTCACGCTTAAATTCTTATACACGTACGTGTTTGTATGAGTGAAAATGTAGCTTTACATGTATAGTGGACCATCGATTTAAGGGAAAAAAGTTCTGCAATATTCTGCGAGAATTTATCAGGTAACTTTTAGCTTCCAGCGCAATGTCGCGGACCCGTTAACGCGGAATAATAATTTCCCAAGCTGGATTAACTGCAAACGAGGAAATTTGTTTTATTTATAATAAAAATAAAACGAGAGGTCTGAACAATTTGGCGATAAAAATTTTACTTAGCTCGCACAAAGCCATTACTGGTGGTTCGATTATGTTTTTCGAATCGATAATGATATCTGTCGAGCAGTAGTTAAAAACACTGTAATATAATAAATATGATCAGTAGAAAAAGTAAGTACACACACTCGGTTTATTGTAGAAAAACGGGCGGACTGTATTTTCGAAACTAGGTCAAAGAAAATAGTAGTAACCTTTTATTTAGAGCCAGAAATATTCTATCGAATTTGACATAAAAATCGTAGCAAAAATAGCGAAACATTTATTTCCCCTATTCCGCGTGCGCAGTTCGAAATTCTCTTACATATTGTATTTTTTGAAATATTTTCGTAATAGTCATTATTGTAATTTTTTAAAAATAATGCATTGTTTAGTTTTCGGAAAGAGAGACAGAATCTGGCTGAAATCACCTTTTTCGTTATCGGAACTGATATTTAAATATTCTGTCGAAGAAAAGCTCTATACTTTAAATCATACGCACGCCATTTGTGGATAACAACTGGTGATTGTAGCGACTTTAACGGCAAAAAAAGAACAATGCAGTACTCGGGGGAGGATAGATCGGACTTTAATATAATTTTTTTTTTTTTGAGCTGTTTTCTTATTTGCCGCCGCATCACGATAACTAACTCCTCTACCACTACTGGCAGCGTGCAGCACTGAGCAGACTGTACTATGAAGGTCCTTTCTAATGGAATCGATAATTTTTCCTAACCTTTTAGTATCAACGTGCGCTTTCGCAACAATGGTATCAATCTCATCGACAAATTTTCCGACATTGTCCTTTTGTTGTTTGGAGACACCCCTAGTGTTGCACTGGTCACGCACTCGGTATGCGAGTAAGGCGCCCAAGTAAATCATCTAGGCTGCCCATCCTTGAAGTGCAGATGGACTCTAAATATTGGCCCAGAAGTTAGTGGTACATACGAACCGCTATTATTTTTAATATATTTAAGATATGACTGCTGGACGACTGACATTTTGATGAAATTTTGAAAATCGATAGAAGACCATGAGCATATAAATTGTGTAAAAAAAACTATTAGAATGCAACTTTTTGATTTACTCGGGAAATTAACATTTTTAGAAGCCACATTCCACGGATAACATACATATAGAGCCGTTTAAACAAAAATATGCAAAATAAATTCCAGATTATGTTTATATTTATTTTATGCAAACGATTCTTCGGAAGATTCGATTATTCGAAAATGAAGTATATTAAATAAAAAAATTATTAAAAAACAATAAAATAATTTTAAAAAAATCAATTTTTAATTTAATAAAAATTTAAACACGTCATTTATTACATTTATATTACTATAAAAACACAAATCATAACGTACTTCTTTTGTGGTGTAGCGGTAAAAGTGTCGTCTATTTGTACTGTACATGCTTGAAAATAAGGTCCGGGTCCGAATCCCCGCAATGTGACGTAAAATTTTTAATCTTATATTTTAAATTATTAATTTTTATTATCTAATTATTTCAATTCTTTATACATAACCTACATAAATATAATAAAGCGGAAGGTAAATATGTTTTATACGCGCAACGAATTCATTATTTGTGTGTGTGTATGTGCGAGGGGGGTATATATATATATACCTATATGTATATAAATAAAATATAAATAAAAAAATATGTATATAAACAAATATACTTATCTACATATAAAATAAGTGTTGATGAATATTAATTATAATTAAAATGCTACAAACTTAATTGTTATTTACATAATTTTGGGTGACATAGATCATAAAAACAAATAAAACAGCAATTTCTGCGACATTTACTACAGCATATAAATGAACTATTACCACAAGAGCAAAGTTTTTATAATTTTTCATTTGAAAAACAAATTTCATTTACAATTAAAAATATTTCACGTTTATCTAAAAGTTTAGAAGTTTAGAGGAAAGCCATGCATAAAAACAGTCGTTAAATAACTTAAATGTTTAAAAATTATTATTATATTTATATAGTTATGTATAAAAATTAGTAATTTAAAATATAAGATCAAAAATTTTACGTGACATCGCGGGGATTCAAACCCGGACCTAATTTAAAAGTATGTACAAATATACGTCACTTTTACCGCTACACAACAAAACAAGTACATTGTGATTTGTGTTTTTATAGTATATAAATGTAATAAATGACGTGTTTAAATTTTTATTAAATTATTTTATTGTCTTTTAATAATTTTTTTGTTGAATATGCTTCATTTTCGAATAATCAATCTTCCGAAGAATCGCTTGCATAAAATAAATATAAACATAATCTGGAATTTATTTTGCATCTAAACAGCTATACGTATATTATCCGTTAAATGCGGCTGCTAAAGATTTAAATTTCTCGCCTAAATCAAAAAGTTGCTTTCTAATATTTTACACAGTTTATGTACTCATGGTCTTTTACCAATCAGCAAAATTTCATCAGGTGACCCGCAGATCGCGACCTCTCGTTGTGAGATAAGAAACTTCGTATCAACAGCACGTGCGTTCACGGCTACAAGTACACATTTGCACACGTACAACGTGTACAATCGGAAATCGAACGCGAGATAAGAATCAATGAAGAATAATAATGGTTAATCAATAATATCGCCTATCAGCCTAGTGATGATTTGATGATGTAGATTAAACTTTAACGAGCGAACAAACTAACTGAACGCGACAAACATGTTAGAAGAGTGTGTAATTTTTCGAGATAATTTGATAAAGCACTCATTTTGACAGTGCCGCTTGCAAGTGAAAAGTTTTCGGTTGTCTTCCAAATTGCGAATTTTTAACTTGCCGACGACGAAATATTTCAACCAGTCTGTAATATTAAATGGCATTTGTCTTCGCTGCATGGCAAAATCAGATTTAAAACATTCAATCTTCTTTCGAGTAATGAAGAACATAATTTTCAGCCAGCGACATCAAATTGTTTTAAAGACAAATTCGAACCCCGGACTCTATTGACGAACTAGAAAAAAGCAATAATAGATGAGGATATATACTCAGGAATTTTGCTAGTTATGATAATGCAGTTGGCACATTCCTAAATTATTACTTATTACAGGAAAAGTGAAACACTTCTATGATAATAAATTCTTGAATACTGAAATAGATGATGAAACTAGTATATCCTTATACATTCCAAGAGCTACAGAGAACATAATAGAATCTATAATAAAAAAAACTTGATCCGGATAAAGCCCAAGGATACGACGGAATAAGGGCGAAGGATATCACTAACCCCATTACTAACGAAAATGATTAATTACTGCTTGAAAGAAGGAATATTTCCCAGAGAGTCAAAAATCGATATGGTACGGCCAATTTTCAAAAGTGGAGATAGAAAACAGTGTAAAAACTGCAGACCGATCACATTAATTTCAGTCGTAGCAAAAATAATTGAGCAATACGTGGGAAAACATTTGAAAAATTACTCGGAGGGAAATAAGTTGATAAATAGTAATCAATTTGGCTTTAGAGAGGGAAAATCGCCGATATTACTACTTAGAACACTAATATCAGATATAAATAAAGGATTAGCAGTGGGTAAACAATTTTTGTTAGTTTTTTTAGACCTTACTAAGGCTTTTGACCTAGTGGACTAAGAAATACTAACTGAGGACATAAAAAAAAAAAAATGGGTGTAGTAAAAGGGAGGTATCTAAAATGGTTTCGGAGTTACATAAGAGGAAACGAATTTTTAGTAAAGATCGGGAATGAACACAGTAGAAAAGAAATAATGAATTACGGAGTTGGACAAGGGACAATATTGGCACCAAAACTTCCTTTGATATATACGAATTCGCTCTACCGATATGTAAAGAACTCTAAAGTGTATGTTTATGCAGATGATATCGCACTAGTTATTGAACACTCTGACATAGAAAGTGCTGAAAAAATGTTACAAGATCTGAATAATGTATGCAAATGGGCGCATGATAAAAAATTATTAATTAATGCTGAAAATACAAAAGTGATGCATATAAGAACGCCAAGCCGGTTTAAAACGTTCGTCTCCAAATTAATTTTACATAATACAAAGTGTTTATATGGTAAGGAAATATGTGGTTGTGGAAAGTTAGAAAATGTGAATGACTTCAAATATCTTGGGATAACATTAGATAAAGGTCTAACATGGGGAAACCCTATTGACAATATTGCGAGAAAAGTCAGATATAAACTATATTCTTGCACTATATAAATTAAAACGAGGTATGACATAGAAAAGCCTAAGGTTATATTTTGAAGCTGTAATAATGTTCAGAATTAAATACGGAATCGGAATTTGGGGTGAGGCGAAAATTACAGAAATGAGAAAAATCAACAAATTGCAAAAAAAAAGTGTTTAAAACTGGTCTTACACAACGAGAGCAAGACGGACGCATTAGCTAACATCACTTGGTGGAACAAAAATAACGAAATGTCACCAAAAATGTTATTATTACAGCAAATTACTCAGTACTAAACTCGAACATAGGCAGTTACCAACTAGAACAAGAACGTACAGGACTAGAAATTACGATAAACCTTGCTATGTACGATCTAGGGATCAACAGTAAAATAGACAATGTAGAGGGAGAGAGATATTAATAAAATTAATGAGGAAGATACCAAAGGAAATTCGAAATGAAAAAAAATCTGGAGATGGAAAAACAAGGTTAAAATTTGGTAGATAGCATGGTGTAAAGAGCAATAGAAATAACAAAAAAAAAAAAAAAAAAAAGGCATTGACTACGCTGACATCATAAGACTCGTTACTATCTCCAGTTTTAAGCTGCTAATGAAAGAGTGGTAGTTGTATAAAAATTATATTTTATTATTGTAATATATAAGTTAACATAAGGTATTGTAATAGGAAACATTATTTTAGATGATGGTATAATTGTAATATAAATGATAAATAATGAAAGTGTGGATTTTGTAGTATAGTAATATAGTATATAAGTTAACACTTTTTATGCTGTAACAGAAAGTAGTACTTAAGGTTATATTGTACAAATAAATGATATAATTATGTTGGGAACCCACAGACGTGCCTTGTGGGACCCGCAAATTATTACTTAAAAAAAAAAACTTTTTACATTCGGAGTGACGACAAGTTTGTTTCGTTGCAATACGCTGAAAATATTTTTATTTTGCTGCGTCAATTCTTTATTGAACTGCTAAAGTAACCCCTTTAAATAATCATTTCAGAAAGTAAGCAACAATTTCGTTAACCGGATTCTTTTTACGCGCTCTTCTTGTTTCTCGAATACCTTTTAGCGCTGACAAAAACATGATTTCGAGCACATCGTACAGAAGGGTTCACAGAGAGAGAGAGAGCTATGTTTCGGAAAATTATTTATATGTTTTACTTTTGTCGAGACTTTTTAAAAGAGACTCAAAATTTTATTAATTACACCGGACGCGACGTTTAACACTGTTGCCACCGGGATATATAAACTATCCTATTCTTGAAATTGAACTGGTCCGCTTCAATATTTCCAGAAACACGTAACGAGGACAGTAAAAATAGCATTTTGGTCTCGCGTCAACCGATGAGCAAACTGAATTTCAAAAACAACAACTATTTTATATAACACTAGCCGGGTTTTTTTTTGTTTTTTTCTCCCCCGGTATTAATGACACTATGTTATTTTCCCGCCAAAGTTAATATGAAAATCCTCTGTGTAAGGTATAATCGAAAATCCGATAACGTCTAATCTTAAGTTTTTTTTTTTATTATTCCCGCTTGCACATCTATTTCAAAGTGGCCAAACCAAATCCTCTTCCGGAAGAATTTTAAATCCGAACGTATCGCCAGGTCGGTCGAAGTATTTTTATTAATAATATATCACTGTCATCGTATTTTATAACTAGTTTAAAAAAGCTTTTAAAATTAGTGTGTATGCAGAAATCCGTTTAACGCTTCGCGAAGATTGTGAATAAGAATCGGAAGAAAAACCCTAGCCGAACACAACTTGGCGATTACGGATAATTGTGAAAAAATCAGAAAACTACTAAAACATCTCATGTAAGCAAATAACGCAAAAGTTGCACATTAGTTGGAAGCTTTTTATCATCGGCTACGGCATTTACGAATTGATTTCATATTGGACAGCTTCAGTTGCATAATTGTAACTGGAAAAGAAATATTTATATTTACAGTTTTTTACTCCTTTTTATACGATTCGTTGACTAGAACGCGCGAAATATTTTTCACTTAAATAACTCGCGTATTTAAGATGTATTTTTTTTTCTAAATAAAAATATAAAAATTTTATTAAAAAAAATTCATAAAATACAAAATTTACAGGTAAAAAACATCGAACGAGAAATAATTTGTCTTTTAAATCCGTATGATTAAACGCGCGTGAAGGCATTTTAAACAAATCACGCCGGAAAAAAAAAAAAAAAATTAAACATCTTCTACGACTAAATGTGTAAACTATAAAAAAAGTTTCCAGCGCAATTATAACATTTCACGTTATAGGACATTTTTATATTACGAATTTCTTCGTAATAATAAATGGCGGAAAATAATTTTAAAAAAACAAGTGGGGTGGGGGGCCGATGAACCCTCGCAAGAACCGACTGAAATTACTGCGAAATGCTCGAGACGTGGAATAAGGAAAAAATCAAGCTAAAAATACGAACACATTTTTCATCGTCAGACAGAATAGCACCACGAGTGTGTAACTAGACATTCTTTATTCGCCGGAGCAAGACTATAATAGAGCCATAGAGAGAACTTTAAGTCAATAATAAAAAAGACTGTAGGCGAACAGCGGAAGAGCTAAATTGTCAATTTGTTCGGTTTTCGCTTCCATAACGGTTGTCACTAGAATGACCAATACGGCGGCAACCGGATTCTCAATTTTCACCTGGCGCGATAAATAAAATACCGCCAGGCAAATGATCTGTGCCGCGAAAGAACTTAACGAGCCCTCGATGCTTTTCTCGCAACCGGCTGCCCACTTGTGCGTTCCGAATCGCATTCCGATCAAACTGGCGACCGTGTCACCGACGCCGATGGTCAGTATTCCGGATAGTACCGGCAGCGGAATCGGCTTGCGAACGGTACTCGGATAGAGCCAGAGCGGCACCGAACAACCGATCAGCAGGTAGAACGGAGTCAACGCTATCGGACCTTCGTCTTTTTCATCCGCGTAAGCGATAAAGCCGCTCTGCAAGTGCTGGCCCACGAACGGCATTTTGACCACGCGTAAAATCTCCAGCAAAGCCATTACGGCGAAAGCCACCGCACTGGCGAAATACAGAAAGGCTGGGTTGACCAGCAAACCGGTACCGTACACGATCACTATCAGCACGTGGAAGTATTTCCGTACCGCCGTGGATGCTTTACTCTGCAGTCGGACCTGTATCATGACGCCGACAACGGCGAACAGAGAACAAACCAGCCAGCAGCACAGTAACGGTAGCATAAGCGGGTCCGACGTTATCAAGCGGAACGTCCACAAGAAAACGTTTTCCCGTATCAGAAACCACGGAACGGTAACGATGAAAAACGATACGGACAGCGCGAAACTGGCCAGAAACGGGATCGGTCGCGTCAGTATCGGAACTTTGGCGAGCAGCGCGACGAAGAAGAACACGGCGAAAAAGATACATTGCACGATAAATGACGTCTTGGTCGCGGACATCGGTACCGAGATGTTCGCCAGTCGGTCTAGAACGTTCGAAATAAACGTCAGGACTAACAGCAGTGCCGACTGCGTCACCGTTGTTGCTTCGCCGTAGGTAAAACTGAGCGGGCACCTGAGCACTATCTCGTAGAAACAGTACCGATAGGAGCAGGCAACGTAGAGCGCGCAAAATACTTCGTACAGATGTAGCATCGTGCTACCTCGAAATACTTTCAACTCGCTTACCGTTAGATACGTGTACAGATAACAGACCAAGTAACTAAACGGTACGATCGGCGCGGCGATCAAATAGTGCCATCGCGTGCCGGAATGATCGCGCCGTTCTTGTAAACAGGACAGTAAAATATCGCATACGCTATGAATCATGAAGCCTAAGCTAGCGACGGTCGAAATTTTATACAACGCCGAACAATTCGGATAGTACAACGCGCCGGTCACCAGAGCCAGTGGTATCAGCGCGCTCATCCATATTCCGCTGGAGGCGTTTCTTCGGAATTGCAGATTGTAACTATGGTATCTGGCGAAAATTCTGTCATCCACGTACATCAGTAACCTATGCACGAAATCCGCGCTTCCTTCTGGATCGATTTTCTCTTCCATTTCGTACTGATGGTGACGGCGCAAGCGCAGGCTACAGGGAAAAAAAAAAGAAAATTTAAAATAGTCTTATTTGCGTAAAAGAAACATTTACGGAAGCTTACAGTGTCGCGAATGAGTATAATCAAAAATAAGACTTTAGCAAATGGTCGACGAAAAATGTAAACTATTAGGATAGAAGCGCAGAAACATTGATTAATTCTATTTTCTTGTTAATTTTATGCTTGCGTGCTAGCCGGACATTGTGATGTAATCCTAGTCACGGCCGGATATCTATCTGCAACAGTGAAAATCTAAACTCCAAACGACGTTAGCTATACGTGCAACTATTAAACTATGTACCAAGGACGATCTGTGTGCGTTTGCAGTTGAATACGCGGCCTAACATTATGCGCTAGGTACGAATTATAGCTGTGTCATAGTTGGAGTTGATAAACGGCGCAGTGGGAAAGAACACAAATACGTATATTCTAGCACAGTTGCAACATGATAAAACATGTACCACAGAAATCTGTGAAAAAACATTTGAATTACGACGCTTAATTCCCCCGTTTGTTATTGTAAAATTTTTAATTATAACGTAAATCAAATTAACAAAGAACATCGCCGAAATAAAGGTACCAAGAAAATAAGGTCGTAAATGTTTCAGAGTAAATGTTTCAGCATTTAAGAATAGTTAGGAAGAAAAAACCTAGCGAATGTCTTAATATATTCTCGAACTCAGCTGAGCAGTAATACGGAATAGAAATTAATATTATTCAATTAAGATAGTAAAATTAAAGTTTAAAAATAAATTGAAACAAACGCTTTTACACACAAAAATGTATATTCACAATGAATTATAAAAATTATAAAAATTATAAAAATTATAAAAATAGCCGACTAGTTTCGGATATCAACGATCCATAATCTTGGCTTATTAATAAATTTGTTAATAAGCCATGATTATTGATCGTTGATATCCGAAACTAGTCGGGCATGTCTATAATTTTTATAATTTTTATAATTTTTATAATTTTTATAATTTATCGAGAATATACGTGTTTGTGTGTGAAAGCGCTTGTTTCAATTTGATTTTAGTAAGATAGTAAAACTTGTATAATATGCTCAGCTTCGTGGAATCGATCGCATTCGCTGACTTCTGTAATAGATTTCAGTGAGTACACTAAATCGATGTAATTAATGCTTATAAAAAAGAATATTAGACTAATAAAGAAAAATTTATATATCGAATTTCTAAAGCAGGTAAGATTTAAGAAAATATAAATGAAAAACTAAATTTAAACTTAATTTTTGTATATTGAGGAGGAGGGGAAAAATAAAAATGCCAAAATAAAGATAACTGAACCCATTTTTTTAATAAGACCTTGTTGTGGTCCCGGATGAGTACGGAAACACCGATCAACCCTTTTTTTTCCCGGTGAAAAATAAACTAAAAACGTTCTGATTTGATTTCGCGTTTATTTTAAGGAAAAACGAAAGTGTAATAACAGATATGGAGATAAAGATTCGTTAACCTGCGAAGACGACACGATTAGCGCTACGAGCGGCGAAAAACTAATTGGACAGACTTGTTCGATTTATCGGTTAATCCGATACGACGGAGACTTAATTCCGGCAAAGGTTTTGCCTAGTATCAGAACCAAACTAAATCTAAAAGAAATATCGAAAAACGGACATGTATATATGTATATCGGACTGGCCGAACGACCACCTGATTAAAGTTGCGTCATTCGCCACGAAAGTGTGAATAAAAAAAAGAAGAAGGCTTAACAAATTCAACGACTTCAGCGACTAAAACTTATTGAGACGCATATGCGAACGCGGAAGCGGGGTTTTAGTTCCAACACGGCGATTATTGCGCGGTGTCAGCGAATAATATCTTAGCGAAGCGCCTGTACAGCAATTGCCGAAATTATAAACGACGATGTTAGAGCATCACGACATCCGACGGATGTTTGGAGCACAACAACTTATTAACGGCTGATAACCCTGGTCCGTAAAAAAAAAAAAAACAATTTCTTTTCTGATTTTTATGCATAATTATCACAAATTTAATATTTCTGAATAGAAATATAGTATAAAAAATTACAAATCACGTATACATTTCTGTTTAATGTAATTTTTCAATAAAACTCTTTATTTTTTTTGCTTCGAATTTAAATTATACATTTTATATAACTGATACAATATTAGATAACAAAACATCAAAAACCATTAGATAATCGAATTACTTGCTGTTAATATAGTAATTCGCTTTGTGTTTTCTTCCTTTTCATGTTTTCTATTGGAGTTTCGCGACGAATCGACCAACAAAAATCGGCAAGCATTGCTTCTAACCATTTCCCGTTGTAGCGCCTCTCTATGCGCACTATGTCTCGATGAAACCTTTCACCATGTTCATCTGATACTGCTCCAAGATTTGCGGGGAAGAAATCTAAGTGTGAGAGTCTAAAAAATGAATTTGTAAGGGCCATGTTGCATTTCAAAGCTTTATATACAGAAAGAAGTTCTTGGATGGTTTCCTGGTAGTTTTCAGTGTTTTTTTGTTTACAAGAAAATTATGATACATTTCTACGAAAGCGGTTCTTTTTTCAGCCTTATTCAACGTACTTATAAAATTTGAGTCCTTCATAAGCTCCCGAATTTGGAGACCTACAAAAAGATTCTTTCTCTGATTCGAGGGAATTTGGTTTTGAGGTATTGAAAGCCTTCGTCATCTTTTACAAAATTTTTCATAAGACTCAGCTTTATATGGAACGGTGGTAAAAAAAATTTTTCAACTAACAGTTCTTCTTTTACATGCTTGATTCCAGGCATTCTTTTTGGCCAATTTGTTACTACGTAGTGCTTATCTCTTGCACGACTGTCCCACTCGCATAAAAAACAACAGAATTTTGTGTATCCTTCCGCGTGCAATCCAGTTAACATTGCTACAACTGTTAGATCAGCACAGATGCTCCAAGTGTACTGTGAATATTGAATTTTTTCCGATAACAACTTCGTATTTCCATCGTTTTCTTTCATGTTTGTTGCGTGTGCTAGGAGAATTGAAGGATATTTATTGCAATTGTGAAACAGCTTTTAAACTGATTTTGGACAAATCAATAAAAAGTTGCCATTCCTCCGATCCTTCGGGAAAACCCATTTCTTGTAGAAGTCCTTTAGCATCATTACAAAGTACCAAATCACTCTCTTTTTAGGAACATAAAAATCTTCTTGTCTGTTACGAAAATTTGAGACCTTCGTATTTTTATCTCTAATTATAATCTTGATCCGAGAAGTTGAGCCCTAGATTTTGAGAGTCCTAAATCACGAACAAAGTCATTCAAATCAGATTGCGTAAGAAGACGAGGTTTTGTTAAGTCTGTATATAATGATGAAGAAGCAGAGGAAATACTCGATTGACACTAAGTGTAGGATAAGCGTCTCTAATATCGTTCTCTTTCTATCAGTGTGAATCGTTTTTGTGTGTACAAATACGATCTGAACTGAATAGAGCACCGTTAATGCAAGAACGACAGACAAAATATGTATAATTTTGAGCTATTAAAAAAAAAAACACATTTTAAATAAATATATTATACGTGATAGGGAAAAATGGAAAGTCAATCTGAATTCAGCACGTTAAACTGCTTATATTCATCATATTTATATTTAAAGGAGGATTTCGTTGCAGACCAGTGTAATCCGATAGTAAAGTGGAAATAACGAGAAAAAATAAATTAAATAAAACATTTACGTAATTGTTTTGTAAAACTAGTGGACTTCGCCAACAGCCCCGAATTGTAATAAGAAATTTAAATAAAAAGGGTTTATTGTAAGGCGGGACGTAATTGCGTGTCCAATTTTTTTTCCATCCTCGCATTTATTATTATTAATAGTATTTTTAACGAGCATGGCTTCTTAATACTTCTGTATTGTGAACGTCTCGTCTATGAAGAAGCTTTCTTTGAAATCCGTACAAAATATTCATTTCAATTCGGTAAAGTACCGTCGTTGTATATTTTATTTAAAACACCCAGCAATCATTTCTAGACCAATACACTTCAGCACATCCGTCGGTATTTCATCTTCTCCCATTGATTTACTCTTTCTAGTTTTCCATATATCGCGTTATCTAATTGTGAGTCACACATTTCAATCAACGGTGCTCGTTCTCCAGTTTTGATACTTTATTTGATCTAACATCATCATTTTTATAGATCGAAGATTCCTTCTTGATCACCGCAATGTCATTTCCGTGCTTATTTTTTTTTATTTATTTCTATTTTTGTGTTGCTTCATCGCAAATTTTATTACTGCACGCATTTCTCTACTACTGTTTCTTTGCTCAGCATCTATTTCGTTATAGTTTTCTTCGAGTTATTTGTGTTTTGCTTCTGCTGTACATTTCCGTATTATTTGTTTGTTCATTTGTCGATATGAAATTTCGGATTTATCTTTTATTTATCTACGATTATTCCTCTATTACGAATGACTTTATACTTTCTAGTTTACATTCAATTTTAATAACTAATTGACTTGCTCATCTCGATGTCTTCTAAAGTCTATAGCCCTATCTAAATTATGGACAATTACGAAAGAATGTATTATAATACAAAAAAATCCCATCTTCTAATAACTTCCTACCGCTATGTAAGAATTTCCTACGCTACTTCTCTTTTTTAAAAGCGCTCTTTTTATCTGCATAAAAAAGTATTTATTGTGAAACTTCTGCAAATACAATATTACGAATTACTTTACTACAGCGCCATCTAGATAAAATTATATGCAATTATGAGTAGTGTGTTTTATATAATGATAGAGATAAAATTAAAAAATTAAAAGTGGAACAACTTTTTCCTGACAACGCAGACAGCGCAAGAAATACACGGTAGATAAATACCGGGATACACTAGTTTATTAAAAAGACTATTAATAAGTTTTTTTCACAATTAATAATTTATATACCTTGTAGAAAATTATTTTACATACAATAGTTACATTTCGCCGGTTGCCTGCGAGTACATAAAATTAAAGGATACACGGGAGTGACCTATAAGAGGGATGTGTATATCCGTTTATTAACTCCAACTACGACTGACTGTCACCTGGCTCATACCTGGAGTTTGTATAACCGTACTCATAGGCTGTGCTTTCAACGTAAACTCCGCGCGCTACCCCGAACAACACACAATGCAACGGAACATCTTTAGAAAATGTTGACAGTTGCGCACACAACTAACGTTCTTCGTAGTTGAGACATATCAGATCACCGTACCATAGATAAATCCGACCGTGTTCGGACTGACAACGTATCTTTATTGTACGACGTCTTTCGCAGTTAAAATTTAATCACATCATCGGAGACACGTATCTCTCGATATATTTTTGAGGATACAACTGTGTCCGGGAAACTACACTCACCGTGATAACACATTTACGGAGAAGATGGGAAAGAATTAAAATTAGCACCGGCCAATACTACGGCAATGTCGAAATAATTGGCTAAACAATAAGACGTGTGTTGTTTCCGCGTAGACCGCTAATATTCAGCACCCGAAAACCATAATGATTAAATTTTATTATTTAAATTCGATGCTGACATATAAAGAAACCCAATATTTACTAAGGATGCCGCCTCTCTGGCACAATCCGCTTTCTTAAGTTTTAACCCTGCATCACGCAACCAAATTCTAAAACACGATTCTGGAAGACCAGTAGTACCCAGCGTTTAATTTTTATTTCTTACGAAAAGGGAATCCTCTAATCCAATTTCCTAAAAAAAAAAAAAGAGTCAAGTTAACCGGCTGATTATTTTCTATTACACATTCAACAGTCATTTTATTTTCGTTAAGGACGACGAGTAACTCTCCTGCAAACTATTTCCTTCATGACCGGATTTAAAAATTACTATATTAACGAAGGGTTGTAGATATACGTGCTTAATGCTGGAACTCCTTTAATTGTTCACACTATTGACATAACGGTGGAACAATATTAGATTTCCCTTTTTATTTTCTAAAAAGAGATTAGATCCTTACACAAAAAACAAGAATAAATTTCATTCGCTAAGCAGTACAGTCTGATGTTCCAATCTGAAACCAAAAACGCATGACCCGGGAAAATTTTTTAGATCCTCGATCACCCATGTACGTCTATTAATAAGAACCATTTTAATCGCCTTTCTGTTGGAAAGAAATAAATGAAATTGGCTTTATAGTTTTCTAAGGAAATTAGCCAGATTTTAACGTGGGTATTATTATGATTAATTAATGCATTATTACGAATTGAGATCATTCAAGCGGAAGGACCAAATTAAATAACAATTCATTAAATACGCGTATCTCTGAATACCTTCCGTGTTATTCCCGAAATTGTTTAGCATCGAATTATTGCCCTAAATCCGGCGAAAAATTTTTTCCCTTATTAAAGGCGAAAATAGGGGGGCTCATCGATTGATATCGTTTTGGACGAAACATAAGCTTGATCATGTTCGAGATTTATTCCATTTGCTTCCAAGAAAGAAGGAACGTATTGGGCTATACAGAACCAGAGAAATTGATCAAATCAGCTGTCGTTTTTTTTTTAGCGATGTGGAATAAGAATTCTTATTCTGGAACCGTTTAGTCGAGAACCATATATCCCTGAGCGGGGGGTATTTCGATTAAACGAATAATTCCCTGCAAGAGGCTATTCAAGATATGCTTGTGTATTGTGCCGACAGAAAGATCTCATTGCGCTTTTTAATCTTTTTTTTTTTTTTTTTTTGACGTTCACTGTTCTCCACCAAGGAAAAGACGGTTTACGTAATGGTTTAGGGAAGGATTCGGCCAACTTAACATTTTTAAAAATAAGTTATAATATTCACCTAACGAGATGGTTTTCAGCGGAATTTTACCTACCTCTTGGTCCGTATACTTCTAAATTTTTCTTAGTTACTATCACAGAAGGTTTTCAACGTTTCCTTAAGTCGTCTTTTCTAATTCTAAAAGATGAGGATAGATAATCATTATCATTACTGATTTCAAATAAAATGCAAAAATGGTAGCTACCGACCGAGTGAATCCGTAAACACTGACCAAAAATCAATCGAGACAAATATCAAAACACCTCTCGCAGTCAAATCAACTGGATTTTTATAGTACGAGATGAACGAGGAATTCTAGTTGGTGAACTACCATATAGATTCTAGAAGGCTTTTAGATTCGATGCAAAGAGAATTTGTAATATTGCCATTCCCGTATTATCATCCATAACTTCACATTCAATTCAAAGCGTTAAAATATTCACTAAAAATTATCAATAACGAGTTACGACTACTGCCAAGAATAGTTAAAACAGGTGACGAATCCATGTCGCAGAAAAATAAATATAAAGAATAAAATGAAACGTTTCGAATATTTACCCCATTGGGAGACAGAGTTAGATTCGATATTATTATTAAGAAATTATTTAATTAGTTTTCGCATCAGATTATAATGCCATCATCTTTTACTACTAGAAAGAGCAAAAGCTGGAAGTTTCATAGTGTCAACAGTATCTATGTTGGAGAAAAAAAGACAATAAATAAAAAATAATAGTAATACAGAAAGGAAGTCTACTATTTTTTATTTATACTAATTTTACTGTCTTTAACAGTTTTTTTTTGTTTTTATAATTACGATCTTTCTACTAACATTAATTTTATAAATTTTAATAGATGATTGTTTCGATTTCCTCATCATTACTGCCTCTGTATGAGCGGATTTTAACAATTAATTTCCAATAGTTGTATACCGATTATTTATGTTGGATGATTTTAAACTTTCATTTTCAAATGTTACCATTTTAGAAATAGGTTCGCGTTCTAGACTTTCTTTTTCTCCAACTGATGATAAGAGGAAAGATTTCGATCCCTTCAGATGTTGGTCTTTCTTAAAACTGTTGAATTTCTATCGTGTTTTCTTTGAAATTGGAATAGGTCTGTTGTGTAAGGCGGAATATTACATAAATCATAACGATTCTTCATTGTAACTTCCGGATATGCATTGTAATCTGTTATAGTAAACTGAATCTTTTATTAAATTTGTTAGAAAATAAACGAATCTGCCTGTGGATTTTAGATATTTCCAAAGAGGCCTTCTGAAAACTTTGATTTTACACGTAGTCATTTAATGTTTATTTGTCGTTTCGTCTTCCAATAAATGGGATCGGTGGGATTTGTGAACGTTGCTACGAAATAAATGTACTTTTGTTTGGCTGCTACACTATTCTTTAGTGTAATCCTTAATTTTACACTTGGGCACACGTGTTGAACTACTCTTGCAGCCGGCTGAAACATGGTTGCATCTCCAACAACAGAAGCACTGCTTCACATCCTGTTAACAAATGTTCCGTAAATGAATCACACATTCCAGATAAAAACACAGGACGACAAACTTTGTGCCCTTCAAAAGGTATCACAGAACAAAAGAACTTGAAACACACATATCTGACTCCCCCCTTGTTCGATTCATCTCTTTAGTCTCTCGATATAATTTATCTTCTTCTTTTTAAGAGTGTCTTACTCAGTCCCTAACCTTTGCCGATCACTACCATTACAGCGTTTTCTTCTCCGCTTTTCTAATCATCTCCAATTCTTGAATCCAGTCCAGTCCTTTTTTTCTTCTTCCTAGCCCTCTTTTACCTTGAATTTTCCCTTCTATGACCAAACGTAAGATAACATATTTTCTTTTCCCTCTAATTATGTGCCCAAAATATTCTGCGTCGTTTAATTGTTTTACATAAGGGGTCCTTCAGAGTTGGCTCGTTTCAGTACTTC
This sequence comes from Icerya purchasi, assembly GCA_039619475.1. NCBI lineage: Eukaryota > Metazoa > Arthropoda > Insecta > Hemiptera > Monophlebidae > Icerya > Icerya purchasi. The sequence goes on along the minus strand of CM077116.1, from coordinate 335,231,467 downwards.
TTCGTTTGTCATCTTTGCTGTCCAAGGTATTTTCAGCATTCTTATAAGTGTCCAATAATTTATCACATAAGGGAATCATTTCCATTAGTTGTTCATCAGCGTGTAATCCGTATTCGCTCCTTTTGCATAGAAACCAGGTAAGACAGAGTATATGCATTTTAACTGCCTAATGGAGAAACAATTAAATAATTACTCGATTCTGCCGATCTTTTTGATTTCAGTGATATGCTTATAGAAATTATGAATTCTTAAAATTTTAGCGACTTTCAATGCGTTCACGGATAAATATATGCGCGTTGATCTAGACTGTCATTACTCGTTATTATTAATAAATGTACCTACTATATCTGTTTTATAGATTCTATCATTATTGTTATTACAGCTATTATTACTATAAGTGACATTATTGTTAACGATATTACTATATCGAAGCTACTGTCAACTCATTTTCTTTACTAAGGTGTTATTGTGCGAAATTGCATTATTAGTAGATATTCGCCAATTATTTTGTGAAACACAAAAAAAATTTATAACATTTCTGTTCGTTAGGACATTATCACTAATATGCATTTCAAAACTAATCGAATTGTTGTTATCATCGTTCATCTTTATATCCTAGCAATTATCATTATCACAAATGGTATTAAAAATATCGCGTCATCAGCCGAACTTGTGTCGCCGAACGGAACACGACGTTCGCTCTCTCTCTCTCTCTCTCTTGGGGGAAATAAACGATTTAAATCGTCCATCAGAAGGAGAAGAAAGATAAATTACGATTGAAGTGAAATAAAAAAAGCAAATTATACCGCGTCTGCGTGAGTGCGTGTAGATGTATAATAAATATTAAATGAAGAATTATTTATAAAGCGAAATTAAACGGACCAATTAAGTAATCGACTTGTCCCGATATATGTATACACAAAACACGGCCGCTTTCAACTTCACGTGAATGATAAATAACACAGTTTTAATCAATTAATTTGTAACGGGAAACTGACGTTGAAAAGCACACGCAAAAGTTGAAGAATCTCTCTTTTAATATATTACGTCCATTATTTTATTAGTCAATAAATATTTTACATATTTTGTTATTACTACCTGACATGTGTATGGTAAGTGTTGATATTCGAATTTTTGCGTAAGTGAAATTTTTAAGTTTATTATTTTAGTTGAAATGTAATTTATAATCTAGTATATCCTAGTATTACAATAAATATTACGTCGATAAATAAAAAAAAAAATTGTTTTTCATTAATCTTTATTATTTTAATGTAATTATACCGGATAATATTAAATAAATTTTAATTTCATAACCGTTCAACATAAATACACATAGCAAATAATAAAGGTGTAATAATCAAAACAACTAATTACGCATATCACGCGATAGCAGAAAAAGTGATGAAATCAAATTGGACTACCACAAAGGAAATTTTAAATAGTCCAGCAAATCAATTTTAGCGGATTTTTTGTTGTTTTTTTTTTACACTTGGGCATACAAAAATTCGTGGAAATTTAAAAAAAACAAATTACACATTTCAAATTTGACTAAACTTGTTACATACAGAAGTCTCATGTATTTATATTCTTTAAATAGATGAAATTTGCGAAATTTCTACTGAATATAACATATATTTGTTCATCATTTTTCAGTCTTTAAATTTTAAATTCTTACACTCACGAGTATTATGTTTAAAATTGAAATAATCATGTGATATCTTTAATTTGTCCTTTATTATACTGTGAAAAAATTGGTAACATAGAGAATAGAATAGTAAAATCAGTGATATCAGTTACACTAAAATTATGTAATTCTTAAGTTTATCATAATACTAAACCAAGTAGAATAATTTTAATAAAAACAAAATTTACCGTAACTTTTTAAACATAAATATGCAACTCAAGTAGTAGGGAGTAAAAAAGAAGAATTCAATTAAAATTAAATCAAAATTATGAAATACATCATTTATCGATAGTATTGGGTAAAATATTTTCGAGCAACTTTACCAGAGTTAAAAAATATTATTTCTGAAAAGGTTATATTAAGTGAGTTAAGGTGACGTTTAAAATTCGCACTGAAGCAACTGTAATAAATTTAGCGTTTAACAAAAAAAAAGTTAACGATACAATGTGATAAAATAGATTCTGAAATACGTAAGTGTATTAAAAAATAAAAACCGTTATCAATAACTTAAGGGGGGCAGAAATGGAAGAAAATTCTGCGAAATACGAAATTTCAACTTTTCGAAATTTTTACACGTATTTACAAAAAACAAAAAAAAAAAATGAAATCACAATCACAATTTATATATTTTTTGATAAGAAAATTAACTTTACGAAATAACAAAATTCTGTTAGAATTCAACACGCAAATTTACTGCATTTAAAACAAATTGCATATAAATAAGAACTTACTAACCTAGGTTAAAAGTTTGGCGCAGCTTAAATTTATTTCACTAGCTCTCCACTGAAATAACATTTTCATCTAACAATGTTAACAATTACCATTTTAATCTTTTTAATATCACTTTTACACGTGTACCCTTTAATATTAAATTCCATTAACTTATTAACTTACCCCATCACTGAAACCGACACATACTGATAAGTTTATTATTATATCGATGCTTATCAAAACAAACAGTTTTTATCAAAAATATGAATAAGTAAGCAATAGAAACCAAATAGAACATATCGATATTAAAAATTTTTCGTATTTTAAATTCCAATTTTTACTGAATTGATCTTCGTAATAGCGATACCTACTTATAAATTTATTTTTTAATTTATCCTTTCTGATTAATGTGATAATTTTTTTCATTACCTTATTATTAACACATTTTATAATTTCACTTATTTCGTTGCACGACATTATATTAGATTTTACTGTTTGTGATACTGAATTATTAAACCAATATAAAAATTTAGTTTTATCCGTAATTATATTAGAAATGTAAAATGTTGATTAAAAACAAAAGAAAATTTATACATTACGCGTAAAATCTATTATAACATTAGAAAATTACAATTTCTTTTAATTTCGATATATAAATATAAAGTTTACTTTGTAATAGAGGTGTGTAACTCAGTACTGATTCGAATCAAAAAGATTCGAATCTTTCTACTGATTTGATAGATTCGAAACAGTAATATGAATAAAGGTAACTCAGTAACTCTTTTGACTCACTAATTCAGTAGTCTACAGAATTAAAACAAATTGCCCTGTGATCTATGATTGCAACCAGGGCTTGAAAGCCAGCCGAAAGCCAAAAGCTAAAAGCTGAAAGCCAATCATTTTTAGATGTCATTAGCTTAATCCAAAAGCCATATTTAAATTTCCATAAGCTAAAAGCCTAAAGCTTAAGCTATATTCAAAATTTAAACAGTCGAAAGCTGAAAGCTTAAGCTGTATTTCTAGAAAAGCTAAATTAAGCTTTATATTCGGCTTAAGCTTTTTTTTTTTTAATTTCTTGATTTTGCATTTTTGACATAATTATTCGTGTAAGAAATTGTTTTAAAAACTTTTATTATTGTGCGTAAAGAAAAAAGTTGAAGTTTCAATAGTAATGCTAAATAGTTTGATGCATGGTAATTAGTAAATGATTTTAATTATCTTGTATTGAAATTCATTTCGTAAGCCGAAAGCTGAAAGCTTAAGCCGTACTTTAAATTTAAACAGCCGAAAGCCTAAGCCATATTTCAAATTCAAACAGCCGAAAGCTTAAGCTGTATTTATCAAGGACATAAGCCGTATTAAGTTTAAGCCGTATTATTATTCAGCTTTCAAGCCCTGATTGCAACAGATGTTTAATTTACAAAGAAATTTTAATTTACAAAACAACAACTAATAAGAATTTTTTAAGTGCTTTAATAATTACTACTTTGCTGTATTAGTCTCAAAAAAACTGAACAAATTTAAAATTTGTTGTTAAAACAATTTAAACAGCCTGTTAATTAGCTTCTAATTCCAAATATGAAGTTGTTTAACTTCAAACACTTGCTTTAACGATCCGTTTTTTTTTTATCTGCATATTTAACACCTTCAAATATATAAAACAATTATTACTTAATATATAAATATATTACACAATTAAATATTTCACAAGTTTTATAAAATATTAGATTTGTTGTTTTCTAACAAAATTTCTACAAACTTCCTTACTTCCAGAGATAATTAGAATTTGTTATAGAAATTAACTTTACCACTCGAAATACTGTGTATTAGTAACTAAAGTTCATTTTAGTTAATGTTAAAATTATTCAAAATTCAGAATATAATAAAATATTTCTTTAGTTTTAAATATTCCTTTGTAATTACAGTTTCATAACTAACTAAACATCATAATTAGTTTTTTTAAATTCTACTTCTAATTTTGTTTGTATTGTACACTTTTTCAATCTTTCGTTATTTATAAAGAAAGTTCTTTAAAAAAGTAATACGTCGCTAAAGTTTAATTCATCGCTTTTATTTTTTCTACAAATGTTAATTTAAATGATATACAGTAGCTTTTATAATAAAAACAAATTTGACACAAAGTATAAATTAATACAATTATAATTAATAATACTACCAGTTATTTTTCTTATTTATTTTTACACAATAAACGATACTAACCATTAACTTTAACCAATTTACACGTTTCTCTGTAATACTGCATAATATGTTTATTTTTAAAAAAAATGATACCCTTTATTAAAATGTAAACAAAAATGACTTCTAAACCAGTCAGCTGAAAACCCTATAATTGCAACTGCTTGAGAATAATTTTGGCTATCATCATACGCTTCTTTACCATTTCATTGTCGTGGATGAAAATCACTCGGTGAATAATTTAGAGTTAAATGTTTTAATTGATTTACTGAGTCAACTGAGTTACTGAGTCAACTGAATCAACTGAGTCAACTGAGTCAACTGAGTTACTGAGTTACTAATTGTATACAATCAATTTACTGAGTCAGATTCAAAAGAGTCACTCACTGCAATGAGTTACTTTTCCCATCTCTACTTTGTAATAATAATAATCGATTTCGCTTTTCAGTGATAAGCAAAATGCCGCATTTGTTTATCATTTATGTGAGTAAACACAAAAGTGATTTATACCGATTTGAAGCGGTTTAATTGTATTTCGGCCCCAATGGATGGCAGTGATGTCGAGTCGGGAAGAGGGATTTTTCCTTTGGAAGTGTTCGAAAAAATATGTTATTACGCTGATAGATTAACCGTTGGCGCGATAAAGCGGTTATCTAAAACGCACCAAGAAAATGTTTTACGCATCGAAAAAGTAATATAGAATTTGTACACGATTTTATTTAGCAGATAAGTGTTATAATATTATGTATAAATTAAATTTGAATTTCGATATAGTTAACCTTCTGGAATGAATGGAAATCGCAAAATATTCCTTTGTGGCATTACTGTGATATAGCGTATAAATGGTGCGTTCGTTATAAGAATTTATCAGACATACCGCCACTTACCTGGAAAGATCTTCATATTATGAGGGAAAATTGGAAAAACTTAAAAAAGTGGACAGTTAAGTATCGAAAAATAAATTATTCTTTCAACGATGTAACCAGTGTTGATGTAATGGGTAAATATGTTTTTATTAATATTTTAACAAAAATTTACATTTCAACATAGTTCAGGGATGATATTTATATTTATCTTCCGCATTTTTAGTTAGTTTTTACCGATTTATTGCAATTTCAATTCAAAATTATATACCGGATTAATTTATAAAGCAAATTTTCGACCTGTTCTTCTTCAAATACTTCGTTTACATATACATATTTTTTTTTATCTTGTTTATTTATTTTTTACATCCCCTAACGGGTATGTATTAACATTACAATCTAGTCTATAGACTAATCAGTAATTTAATGCTAACTTAACATAATACTTATACTATTATACTACTAAGCACATATCGACTGCGGTCGCGCTTAGTTTATGATAATTAATATGAATTATATATGATACGAGTTTCTTTATTATACAATCTCAAATGGTTTCCTGCTTTTCGGTCTTCTAACCGCATCCGAGTGATCCAAAAGTTATGCTGCTTTAGCATTAATGTGCTTGCGTAATATTCGTGTTTTTTTGCAAACTTCTTAACATCTTTTACTGGCTTAAATCCCTATAGATATTGTTATTCCTGATGTACCATGGAACATTAACAATATTTCTAAGTACTTTATTTTGGAACCGTTGTATAATCTGGATGTTGGAATTTTTGGTATACGCCTATAATTGGATTCCAAAGCTCCATACAGGTTTTAGCACTTGATTATAAAGTAATCATTTATTTTTCATTGTTAATTCGGAATTCCTTCCTAATAACAAATACATGTCTTTATATCTAATGCCCAGTTATTCCCCTTTTTTTTTTTTAATATCCGTTTTTCACCTTAATTTTGCATCCAATGTCATTCCTAAATACTTAGCTGAGTTGTTCAATTACACTACCTGACCGTTTATAAATACTGGAGTTGGAGTAATTTTTCTGTTTGTAAAAACAACATGAATTGACTTGCTTTCATTGAGTTTAATTCTCCATTTTTTGTCTAGTTTTGTACCTTGTCGGTAGCTGTTTGTAGTTTAAATGTTGCTTCTTCATTATTATTGCCTACTGTTAGGATCGCCGTGTCATCGGCAAACATAGCTGTTGTGACTGCATTACTTTTAGCTATTGGTAAGTCAGAGGTGTATAGAAGATACAGTATTAGCCCTAGTACACTTCCCTGGGGCACATCAGCTTTTATTTCTAGTATTTCAGTATATATGTCTTCTTGCTTGACTCGAAAGTATCTATTTAATATATATATGATTCGATAATGTTAGTGAATTGGCAAGGCAACATTGTTTTAAGCTTCCAAACGAGCCCATCATGCCATACTTTATCAAACGCTTGTGCAACATCTAAAAATATTGCGGAACATACCTTCTTTTCTTCAAATGTTTTTTCTGTTACATCGGTTACTCTATGTAATTGGTCGATATTAGAATATTTTTTCCTGAAACCAAATTGATAATGTGGTATCAGATTGTTTGCTTCTATTATTGGTTGCAGCCTTTTCAATAATAATTTTTTAAACAATTTTGACATAACGGGTAATAATGAAATTGGCCTGTAGGATGTCACTTCATACGGTGATTTCCCTGGTTTTAGTGTCATTATTACCTCAGCTATCTTCAATAGACTAGGTACATATTTTAATTTGAATGTTACGTTGATAATATTTGTTAACTTAACTATAGCTTTCTTTGGTAGCTGATTTAATACTTCACCCGTAATCAGGTCATATCCAAGTGCTTTTCTGGAGTTAATATTATTCTTAATTTCAAGCATTACTTCTGCTGGTGTTGTTAGTTTTATTATTTCCTCTTTGTGTTTAACTTCACTAGAAGATTTGCCATGTTATTCACTTTCTAATATCGCTGCTATCTTAATTTAATTCTTTAGAGTTTGTATGCTAATTGTTATACCTTGTATTTCATCTGTTTCGTATTTAATTTCCTCGTAATGCTTGATCGTTTCTTTTATAATGACTGCACTGCCACCTTTTGCTGAATTTTCAGGATGTAGAGTAAACAAAAGTGAAAAAGGGAAAGGGAAAGAGACGGAACAAAATAAATAAATAAAATAATAAAAAATAAAAATAAAATAAATAATAGATTAATTATAGCTAAGTTAGAAGTAAGGAAAAATAAAATAAGTTTGTAATAAAATATTTGCGCGGCGATAAAATTGTATAGTATATAACTAGTATAATGTAGGCATATTTAGATATAAGAAAACTCGTCGACAAGCGTATAGCTTGACGAAGAAATGTATAAATATTAATAAATATATATATTTTCAAAAAAAAAAAAAAAGTACACTTTATATCTTGAAAATTTAATGTAAGATTGTTTTGTGAAGTGCGTTTCAGAGAGAAGGTAAATATCTATCTTTTCTTTATGTAGTACTATTTGCAATTCATGTTGATATTGTAATAGCCTATTAGGGTTCCATGTAAAAATTTTTAGTTCCCTGTTTTCCTTTCAATTCCAGGTGCAGCTCCCTTAACGTTAATTTCTATTTTCTTTAATTTCTCCTCAAATGAGTTTATAAAGGCTTCTTGTTTGTTTAATTTTTCTATTATTAATTGAAAACTTTGTCTAATTTCATTCTCTTGTTGTATTACAGTAGCATTACTTGTGTTTTTACTTACTACTTGAGCAAAACTTTGCTCTTCTTTAATTTGCTAAGACGATGTAGCCACGTGTTTTTTTGATAAGTTTTTTTGTTCAGTAATCGTCTTCGACTTTTGTTGCATTTTAGTTTTATTCATTTTCTTGTATTTTAATTTTTGTATTTCTTTTGCTATTGTACAACCGTGATTATAATTTGCTATATGATCTTCACAATGCACGCATTTAGATGTTTCATTAATTGTTTTCTTACAATCTGCTGTTAAATGATGCCTAGCACACTTAACACATCTTGGGTGGCCCCTATGGCAGTGTTTCTGAGTATGATTAAAACGTTGACACTTTTTGCATTGTGGTATTAGTTTTGAAACTATTAATGCATGTATTTTTACCCTGCAACTTGATATATACGAAATTTTAAATGTTTTATCAACATTTTCTTGAGGATCAAATGCTAACATAAACATATTTAATCGCTGTTTGGTTCTCCATTTTAATTTATTTACCGCTTGGATGATTTTATATCCTTGGCTTTTTACATCAGCCGCAATGCTTTCCTCTGTGCATGTGTAATGCAGGTTCTTAGCCATAACCCTAATTGGCCTATCCTGTTTGTTTTCGTAAAAGTGCCATAAGTATTCTTTTTTCTCAAGAAATTTCGTCAAACGTCTATATGCGTCACTATCTGGTGTATTAAATGTAATGCTTTCATTACCTAATAGTTTCACTTTTTCAACAGTTTATGATATTTATCATAATCGTTGATCCCTTGAACAATAATTGGAGGAGGAACAAACACTTTTTTCCCTTTCTCTTGCTGGTTATTAGTACTTTGTGTCTGAAGAGGAAAAAGTGACATGTCTAACTTTCTTTTTTTTTATTAGTTTTATTTTTAACTCTATTCGGTTTCTTTTGCCAAATTTTCTTCATCGGTATGAGGTGTTCGGTTCTCTTGATTAACCTGATCAGATTTATTTTTTAAATTTGAAATGTCATTTTGTAAGTTTTTAATAGCCTCTTGTAACTGACTTATTTGCATATGTAATTGTTTATTCTCATTAACAGAATTTTTCCAAGCCGTGTATAAAGTTTGCTCATTTTGCGATCTTTTAAAATTCTCTTGGAACAGAGAATCCTCATTTTTAATATTAGTTCGTTCATGCAATGCCATCTGTCTATTATCAGTAGAGCTGGTAATAAATCAAAGCGGTACGAATCGATTATAGATAACAGTGCAGCAGATAGGTAACTTGCCAAAGTTATCTGTATCTGATATAATAACAGCTGACGTTTCAAATAAACGAATTCGACAATATAACGCGGACACATCGTCTAGTTTAACGTTATCACGCAATTCTTACAACAACCGAATAAGTCGGCGAACTACATATGCATATGATACTTTTAAATATATTTTTAACATTAGTCATCAATGATTTTCATAAACTAATATCTGTGATTTCACTATTTACATCGTAAATTTTAACATAATAAATATACTTTTAAAATAGTGTATCGGAAGAAGATTTTTAAATTTTTAGACTTTTATCCGGAATCAAATTATTTAATTTCAACTAATACGTCAGTCCGTAAAATATTAAAATGGGACAATTTTTTAATTTGACACTTTCTGCGATAATTGTTCTACTTTTCTTGATTTCTAAGACAAACTAATTATTGGGAGTGACTTGAATTTTTAAAGTACATTCAGATTTACCGAAAAAGAATTTTCCTATTCGTTGAATGCGTAGTAAAGGCATCATTCTGTTCCATTAAAAAAAAAAAAAAAAAAAAAAAAGCCACAAAGTGAAAAAAATTTAGATATTTTCTTATTTATTTTTTAGATTTTTGACAATTACTTAAACTATTAGGTGTAGTTAAATCAATGTTTGTGATATTCAAAAAAGTTGCAAGAAGTGTAAAGAGATTTTATCTGCATATGATAATTTATGAAATCAACAAAAACTTGAAACTAATAAGGGAAAATAAACTAGTGAGAAATTTCAAAATTTGAAGGATCCTAATATTATTCAAAAAGCGCTCAAAAGAAAAAAAATAGCTCCATGCCCCAAATCATACGGCTCTGTATGAATTTATATTTACTAAAAAAAACATATTACAAATAATCGAAACGTTCTTCCAAAAATGTAAAAACAAACTATTAGATTTTAAGTCAATAATGAAAACGACTACGGAACACAGGTGAACATTGACTATAAATTTTTGTAATAAGTACAATATTAAAATTTTTTCAGCGAATAAGATTGTGCTTGGTTGTAAATGCAAACTGATGGTAGTTGATTTTAAAACCAATTATATTACCGGTTTTACTTACGATGAAATAGTTACAGTACAAATTTGTGTCGATCCTGTCTACGGTGATTATGATTTTCTGTATTTTTTTAGTATTAATTTTTACTTGCAATGTAACGTGTATTTTTAAGAAGGTCTTACAGAATACGACAATTAAATGATAGATATTTTTATTTTTGTTTGATATTTTGTAATTTTATGTATCTTCCTTCTTGTAAAAAATTAAACATCAGTAAGATATCAGACGTAAAAAAAATTTAAATACATGACATCTTGCCGATTAATAAAACTCTGAATAGGTTATTGAGTAGAGAAAGAATATTAATTTTAAACTATAAAAGAGAGTGTCCATTGATTAAAACTATAAAGAAATAATTAGTAATTACATTTTAAAGTCGTAAAATACCAATTAAATCTGTTTTAAAAAAAAAAAAAAAAATGTAAAATTTGAAGTTTAAATTTTCCGTAAATATTGTTGTTGCGTAAATGCCTGAAGGGAATGAAACTAGAATAATTACAAAAAATTGTGATTTGGTTGGTTTTAAATTTTGCTTTTTTTAAATTTTCTAAATTATTGAATAAATTTTTAATTTTAGGGTATATGAATTTTATTTCTTATGATAACTCGAAAATTTGTTTACTTTTTTTTTGTTTTTCTAGAATCATGGGGTGAACAATATCCTTATTTAGCTCGAGTAATAAGAAAAGATGGTTGTTACATGTATTTAGACTTGGTAAAAATGTGTTTGTATTCCCCTTCAGAAGAAAATCGGAAAATGACAGAAACTATGTAAGTATTGAAATACTGGTAGTTGTTTTATTTTAAACAAATTGATTTCGTTGTTTTGTCTTTAAATTTTAGTAAAACATAAAAATTAAACAAGTTGAACGTGCATAGAGCTCTTTATTTTTAAATTAAAATTTATCGAGGAAAAGTACTAATAATTTATTTTGTTTTTAAATTTGTAAATATATTTACCGATGAAATAGAAATGCCTACGAATTGAGTAGAAAAATTATTTTTTAGCATGCGTTTAAAAAGTATTGATAAACATATTCGTGCAAATCACACCGTCACGTATTGCTTTGATCTTATGCGCAAGTAATTTTGCTTTAAAACCGAAGGATTTTGTGGAGTATTTGTTTTATTCTGTTCGACTGAAATTGTGATTTTTATGATTAACAACATACGATCGGATGTGCTATACAAATGTATTCTCGTTTTTCTCGTACAGTTTCTTTCTTATGACGGGAAATTATTACCTAAATTAGTTAATTTTTCTAAAAATAAGTGAACTTTCAATTTGTTATAAGTGAAAGACGTGTGCGATCATTTTAGTAACTTTTTTTATGACAAAAAAATCTATTGATCTATATACTAATTCGTTGTTTTATTTCCAAATGTTTTTGTGACGTAATGGTTACTTTTTTCTAAAAACAGTTATTTAAAAAAAAAATTAAATTCGCTGATGATAAATTGAAACCACTTTGGTTGTAACGTCACAAACGTTTTAAAAACAGGATTAGGCTTATTTGAATAACTCGCGCCTTTTTGAATAGTCTTACATTTTTCCCTTTAATTATTCTAGTTTTATACTCCAATCAAAGATTCAAAAAAGAGCGTCTTCTTGAGAATATTGTAAGTCTCTAAGTGTAGTGGTAAATAAGTTTTTCGACAGTTACTCCTTTTTATTAATTTAGTAGAGTCAGCCGTTGAAAATTCAAGTAGACGGTGTGTACAGAGTTATCGACAATTACAAAGAACTATTCAGCCATCCTATAATCGTAACCATTTCCACTATAATACATTATTATCAATTGAAGTACCGCGAACTGCAGCTTCACTTTTTTTTCATTTAACGAAACTCCTAAAATTTTAACATGGAATATCGAGAAAGTAAACAGACGATTGTTTAATTTTGCTCCGAAAAACTTATGCCGAGTATGGTTTGTTCTTAAACAACACTAAGGACATTAATTTGTAACATATGAAGTCACACACTTTGACTCCCGATAGTTGAATTATATTCACATTTACGTTTTTATTTAATAATCATTTAATTAATCTATTGATACTATATTATAAAGTATTTAATATTTCAAAAAAAGTTTCTGTGTCTTCTGAGATTTCAGAACTTTTAAAACCATACATTTTACAATTAACCAAAATTAATATATTTTTTTGAAGGATTAAATTTTATACATGAACAAAAATTTTCAAAGAATCAAATGGGAGGGATTACAGGAAACCTTTGCTCATCATGGGCCGAGGAAATTTAGTTATTTAGTTTTTTCTATATTAAATTTATGTTATTCATGTTTGTTATATAGTTTAAAAATTTTCTCAACAAAGTTTTATTATTATTATTATTATTAAATAAATATAAATGAGATTAATTATATTAGATGTTAATAATTAACTAATGCAACGTTTGTTAACGTTAAGACTCCATATTGTCAACTGTCAAAAAATTTTAAAAATTCCGCCATCTATTTAATCGAACAGGTATTGCGCAATCAATTATTACATACTTAGTACTTTCAGACGTCACTCTACCTGCAAATGAAGTTACTTATATTATTAGGTTACTATTTACAAAGAAAATACGCGAGTTGTCAGACGCCGATTTAGATGAAATTTTGATATGTTTTAGAGCACAAAAAAAATATTAGGTGTTTTTTTTTTTATCGGCCCATATGCAGTTTCAAGGGGGTGAAAACCACCTCTAAAATTCACCCTCGAAAATTGTTTTTCCTAAATATCTCATCTTCAACTCTATATTGTTTTATGAAACAAAATGGAAATTATTTCTCGTGCAAAGGACAAATAATCCACAGTGATTTAAGCATTGGGGTTACATCTCCTATTTTCTAGGGGGTGAAAACACCTTTTTTTGGTCATAATTATGGAATAAAAAATTATAAAATAACATAAAAAAATAAGAAATTTTTTTTTTAACACACACACATTAAAAGATAAAGTTGACGTGTTTCGGCATTTTTATGAATTTCACCCTTAAAGGGGTTAAAGCACCCCTTACAAGAAAAATCAATAAATAAATCCAATTTCGTAAAAAATTTGTATGCAACGGTTTTCGAGGTCGCTGATTACGAATCCGTCATCAGATTTTGTTAATTCAAAATGGCGAATCCAATATGGCAGGCAAAAAAGTTAAAAAAGCCTTAATTTTAATGACAAATTGTATACGAGAATTTTTGAGGTCGTTGATTACGAATTTGTTATCAATTTTTTAAAATTCAAATTATCCTGTGCTTTAAAACCATAAAGCCCCAAACCCCTATAACCGAGAGAGTCATTCGGCCTGTATTTTTTTTAAACTCACAAACCCCAGTCAGGCCAAAGGACCGTGTTTTTAAACCGATAAACCCGAAACTTCCAAATCCCAGACAGACTGTTTTGACTAAAGTTATAACGAGGAAAATTAACACCACCTTCCTTTTTTATATTCTATAACATCAAAATTTCATTAAAATCGGCATCTGACAATTGGCGTACTTTCCTTGTTAGTAAAAAGATATTTAATTAGATGTCTGGTTTGTTATTTATCAAATTTCTGATAAAAAAATTTGAAGTATTTTTATTGCCCCTAAAATTATTCCTAAAAATATTAGGGCCCTAAAAAAATCCTATTTTACATTTTTTCCCCCTAAAACAACTAAGTTAGGAACCCTGATAACTACTTAATCTCAGGGAACTTGGAAAGTACGCTTCGGCAGCTTTCTTTGTTCACACTTAAATATATAATCTCGTTTCCTTTATTTTTTATGACTGATATTTTTCTCGGTAGATTAACTAGCATTTCTTTTATAATATGGTTCAGAGAAGGTCTTAGATTTTGGTTTTGTTAATTACTGGAAAGTGTAAGTCCCTTTGTATTAGCCGTCATTATAACGCACATTAGAACCGTAAACATCTTATCAACAGTTGTTTTAAGTGTTTCCAGAAATTTGTATCGTTTTTTTTTTTTTTTTTTTTTAATCAATACAAAATCAGGTGAAGATTACTACTACTCAGAGAAATCCGTACCTTTTTAATTAAAGAATATTTGGAAGTATTCTGCGGTGGGATTATAAAATTCAACGAATCAGAAGCAAATATTTAAATCTGACGCTAATGTATAAAGAAAAAAATGTAATTTGATGAATAGATTTTCAGTGTATTTATTGATCATGTTACAGTAATCTTTTTTATTATGTTATGTATTAGCGTTAGGTGTGTATCGAATAATTAAATTACTTGAAAATTAATCAGCAACATTAGTGATTAATTTACTGTTAAAACATATTGTTACAGCTCGACCGCAACATTTCCTGTAATGCCACAATTCGATTACGTAAGTATCTAATATATTTTCATTATTAAATCGCTGTTCATTTCACGCATTATCCGAAGTGGTAATTCTATAATTTGTAATTATCTATTTAATTAAAATTGAATTAATAATGAAAGAATGTATATCAGGAAAGTTGTAGTTTCGTATGCGTGTCAGCTGCGACAAATGCATTAATGATTGAAATGTTAAACGTATATTGTGTTCAAAAAATTTATTGGGATTAATTTTCGCGTGCGCATGGTAGCAGCTGGTAGTATGTAAAGAATAATTACAAAAGAAAAACAGAACGCATAAAAATTAACCAGATAAAGCAACAGATAAAGTTCGGCCATTTCGAAACCAGTTTTAAATGAAGAGTTTTTCTTACGTACTTCCTGTAGTTTGACATAGACCGTTGTAATTATCGAGGCCATATTTAGTATGGATTTATTAAATTTAATAAAACTATCGCAGGGGCTTTAAACTCAGCTGTTTATGATCACAGAGTACGATTTCATATATTGGGACGCGGTATTTGTGACGGGTCGTTTTCAAAGCTTCATTATTTTGTCAGAAGCCTCTTTGTAACCCTATTTCTATATGGTATTCTTTTCCTATAGAAGTAAACATAAACGCTTGTCTAGTAATTCAAACGATTAAATATTACATCGCGAATTATTTGTGCATTTCATCACTGATTTTCGTAAAACTTCCCCATTAATTACGAAAATTAAGCAGTTCCATAAATTACGCTATGAAATTTTAATAATTCTAAAGACTTAATATGTTTTTCATTCACATACATAAATACATCTTTAAAATGTATCTTTCACGTATAAACATTTTTCGCTAAAATTGATGATAATTTATTTATTCTACAGTAAGCATTCGTTATATTTGAAATGTGGAATAATAATTTTCTTTTCAAAATACTGAAAATCGTCGGTATCTTAAAATTGAAAGTACTTCGTGCTAAGATTAAAGTAGTCTGTAAATTGAGAATGTTAAAATGCCTACATCGACAAACTGAAAATGTTATACAAATCTACATCTCCATTTTAATTCTTCATTTTAACAAAACTTTTAACCGGGCTTCACATAAAGAGGAAAAGTAAAATAATTTTTTTCGGTACTGATAGTTTTTGTTACCATTTCTGAGTCTATAGTGATTTCTTCCTTCTCATCTGTTCCGCTCACGCAAAGAAAACACCGGCATTTTTTCTAACACTAAGTTGCAATTCAAACAAAAGAGCTTTAAAAATTCCCACAAACATCTCATCTACATTTTTCGTACCCGAATTTTGCGTAATCGCAGCTTCACTGCATTATTATTTCTTTTCATATTAATTGCCTAGAAGGAACTGATGGGAATTGATTTTCATTATGTAAAATATTTAGGCTAATTTTAGAAGAACAATCAGTTAATAAACGCTAATTTTAGCCAAGTTCTTTAACAAAACTAAGCTTATCGCGGTAAATAAGTTAACCTTCGGGCGAATGGAAATTCTTAAATTCACTATACTTTTTCCTATCAGCGCATACTTCGGTTCCTTTTTGAAGAGCATTTCATTTTTTTAGTCCAGTGTCTAAATGCTTTGCTTGCCGTTTGAATTACGAACAAGGTAATTAAGGTTTTTCGTTAAGCAACGAAAGTGTTAAAGTGGTCAAAAATTACGGAGTGTCTACAACTGAATAAATTTGATTCAAACCTAATTGAAATAATAAAAAGCTTTTTAAAAAATAGAGAAATTATTTTCCAGAATAAGGATAATGAAATAATTTATCGTAGGACACTCACTGCAGGTGTTCCGCAAGGATCCATTCTGGCGCCCACTCTTTTCAATATTGCAATGGCGAACATACATAACAACACTGGACATTACGATAATATAAATCTTATAAGCTATGCGAATGACATTTTATTGATTTCAGGAATAAATAATATAGAAGACATTCCTCAAATAAATCAGAAAATTAACAATATTAACAACGAACTCATTAATCTTGGGCTACATTTAAATCCGGAAAAAACTAACTCGATATTAATAACAAGAAAACATAAAAAACACGAAATTAAAAGTAAAATAGAAAAAAAATTAAAATTGAATAATAAGCCTCTTAAATTTAGCAAGGAAATGAAATATTTGGGTATATACATAGATGAAAATCTCAATTTCAGCAAACATGTTGGCTACATCATGGATAAAATTAAAAAATATTACACAAAACTAGTAGGTATATATAACAGAAGCTTTGGTTTAAAATTTGTGGATAGGAAAATTCTTTACTCAGCGCTGTTCAGATCTATAACGGAATATGGTTCCTTGATTTATTTTCCTAACACTTCGGTAAAAAACAAAAAGAAAATTAAAATGGAACAAAGGAAAATCATCTTAAATATAACATCTGCATATAGAACAGTTTCCTATACATCTTCGTATGTCATATCAGGAATTATGCCAGTGGATTTACAGTTGGAAATGATTAACGAGATAAAGATAACCAAAATCAACCATAGTGATAGGACAAGGGTAATACAGAAAGTAAAAGAAGTAAAGTCGAAATACCTGGAGGAATGGCAAAACACTTATGAGCAAGAATTAACAGGGAGACGAACGTATGGATTATTAACCGGAATCGAGGATAGATTAAAGAACAAATTAATCAATCCAGATTTCTTTCTAACCCAATTTTTGTCGGGACATGGTAATTTCGCTGAGTATCTAAAGAAAATGGGCATAACAAATGATGATAAATGCAGAGAATGCAATATCGAAACAGATTCACCGGATCATACTTTTCTATATTGTTCCAAATTCGAGCACATAAGAGCTGAATACAACATCGGAGAAAACTACAACTGGTTCAAGAATAAAAATAATACCATGAAGACCTTAAAATATATAACCGCTATATTAAAGAAAAAAAAAAGAATATGATGTTATAATCTAAGTCGATAGCTTTTTCTCTTTAGATATCTTGTAATGTAGAGGAGATACGGATAAACCATTGGTCAAACGGTCTCCATCTATAAGAATTTACACTTAATCGTATTTTTTTTATATTTATTTATTAAGGTTTTGTAATTTCATGATTTATTTGAAAAGGAGATAATTTATATAATAATAATAATAATAATAAATAATAAATAAAAAAAAAAAAAAGCAACGAAAGTGTTAAAAATCGTAGCAGAAGATATGTCTGGATATAGCGTGTTTGTATTCAAGGACCGGTTTTTGAAGTGACGAATGCAATTTCGAAAATTTATTGTTGAAAATAAAAGATAATTTTTCATCGAATTACCATAAACGAAAAAATAAGGCGAACGTAATTACAATAATGCTTGACCGTTGATGAAAAATTTTTCTTTCTAAAAAATTAATTTAACACGGAAAATGAACAATACGAATTATTTCTCTGTTTCTACTTTTAAAATTTTCCGTCTTAGAAAGGTATTGCTATATTTAGATTATAAAAAAGGTCTATATTTTAAATATGATGTAGTTTTTGCGCATCAGTTTTAAAAACTCAATTGCGCAAATTTCCGTTTCAACTTGAAATTTCGTATTGCAGGAATTCGAAGTGACTATGAAAGAAGTCTTTAAACCTGAAGTCGGATTTATCTACATTTGGCGCAGTGAAATTGTCATATACGGAGAAAGTACGTATCTATCAATATTATAACGTTTCATTACTGTCCTATTTTTCTGAATAATAAATTGAAACAAATAGAATCCATTGTTCATAGGATTTTAATTACAAAATAGATAATTATAAAACATCAACTGATTTCCGATTATAAAACTGTGAACCGTTTATTTTGTTTATTTGTTCCCATTTATTACACATGCACACTTTTGCTTGACTAATCTGATAATTAGATTTTACAACGATATTTATTAGTTAACTGTGTTGCAGGGGCGTAGCGTCAATGGAAGCGATGGAAGCGCCGCTTCCCTTAACAAATTAGTACGAAATTGTTTTTTACTATTTGCGAAAAGAATGCGAACCTCAGAAAAAAGATGAAATAACTTGTTGAATTTAAGTGCCAGAATTAAAAATTATTAGAAAAAGAGCAGCGCTAAATGAAAGAGCATCTGCAAGAGCCAGCGACAGAAATAGCTTACTATTTCACGTTACTACTGCCTAGAGTTGTCCCTGAATGATCTGATGCGTACCCCGATGGTAGAAAAAGGTTGCGCACGCATATTCAATTTGGAAGCGCCAGGTTGTGTTGCTTCAAAATCACATCATTTGCGTGAATTTTTATCCGTGCGATTCCAAAGTAATGTGTATTGAGAGCGAAGGAAAAATGCGCACGCATCTTCAGCCTGGAAGCGCTGAGTCAAATTGCTTCACGGTTACGTACACCGATCATAAAGCGCGATTTTTGTGAAGTCAGTGTATGTATGAGCATAGGGTAGTGCGGTATTTGCAGTAGATTTTCTTTGGATCGTTTTAGATACGCTGTCATTTACTAACAGCGGAACTGGAAGCGATAGTCATGGGTCGCGATTTTCAGTCTGTTTTGATATACGACAGAAGAAACTATACCGGCTTGTTTATCTTATTTACGCAACTGCAAATGTACCACAGTCTGTTAAAATGCAAACACTTTTGAAATTGAGACTACATGCAATTGTATATGTATTATTGAAAAACTTCCAATGATTAGTTTTAGTTCATTAAGTTTTCAAGAAAAAATGAATAGTATTCCAAATGATAAACCAACGCCTAGTTTAGAAAATTTGATTACAAAATCAAAAGGTATGTGAAAAAAAAAAAACATTCTTAATAGATGGTAGGAAATTCGATTACAAAATCAAAATCTTCATTAGCTTTTTTTAGTATTGAAAAAGAATTATTATCAAACATTAGAAAATTACCATCTTTCCGTGATGATGTAATTGACACTTTCGCAAACAAGAACCGAAAAATTGAATTAATTTACAAAAAAGTGAGACATTTCGATCCTCTTAATTCATTTTTAATTCTGCTCTGTATTTAACCGAATTTTACGCATGCTTATTTTTATGTAAAAAAAATATTTGATCGTGGCGCTTCCCCAGTTCTGAAATTCACGCTACGCCACTGCTGTGTTGGGTATCGATTGTACGGGCGTATAAATTCGTTATTACATATGCATAAAGTGCATACTTTCTAGGAAATAAGAAACAATGGATTAATCTTGTAATGCATTATAGATGGTCTCTAAATCTTAATGTGTTGCTGTACTGCTTCATCATAAATTTCCCAAAAAATACTCACTGTTATTGGATGTGTTGGTAAGATTAAGTAAAATCCTTTTCGCATCCTACATTATTTACTTCAAAACGGGTAGGGAACGCATTAATACATAAATATATTATCCCTCCATCGCGCGCTCTCTCTCTCTCTCTGTCTCTCTCTCTTTCCCTCATTAGTACTCTATAAAAAGTGTGGCGACACTATGCTGGAACAATTTTCTTTCGTACTACGCAATATTTTACACCAATTAGACCAGGGGTGGCCAGCCCGCGGCCCGCTTTTAACATTTTTGCGGCCCACGAGGTGGCCAAAGTAGCACTAGTAAAATAAATATTTTTTAATGATTTCGTTTTTTATTATTTTATTTATATTTATATATTTCATATATTTCATTTTTAGTGTTATAATAGTAAACACAATAATAATAACTCATTACGTTTCAATTTTTCACTATAAAAAAATGTCTATAGTGGGTCTAAATCTAATATGAGAATATATGATGTTATATGCGGCCCGCGGAGGTATAATGCATTTCCAAAGTGGCCCGCGAGGTCATTTGGGTTGGCCACCCCTGAATTAGACCTTAGAATTAGTAAAGAGTAATATTTTATTGCGCTTTTACTTTTTCAGTGATTTTGTCAAAATTTGTGATAACTGGTAATGCTTATTTCGAAAATTACGTACATGATTTTAACTATTTATCTCACACACCGTTGTAAAACGTATAATCAGTAGAATTTTTCGTTCGCTTACTATGCTGTCATCATCATCATTATATCCTCAACCATTCGGTTGGTGGACAACCTATTCTCACATTTTAGGTGTACAGATATATGGGTTGTATACTAAGCAATTATTATATATGCCACGCAGGTGTACACACGCAAGACTACATTCGGAACTGATAGTGGCCGCTTGTTATCGCGCTACCAGTGCAGTCCCGTGTGTGTCTGCTGTGTACTGGCCTAGCGCGCATATGATGTTGAACGTGGTGGTTTGCTAATGCTGTATGGAACAAAATTTGAATTCTAATGCTCCGAGTATCCTTAAAGTTTTTTTTAAAACCTTCAACCTAAGCCGAAGACGAAGTTTACCCAACTTCAATATTTGATTAATTATTTACTTTTTAATGTGTAATTTTTTTTTATTTACCATTCAATTTTAAATTTAATATTTTTTTTATTAAATAACAAACACAAATCAAAGAAAATTAGTTTTAATTACTAGATATACAAATATTAAACGTACTACACTCCGATAATTTAAATATTTCATTTTTAAACGAAAAAATGGAAGTAAAATTTTGAAAGAAAAATTTCTATGCTCATTAGATAAAAAATATTATTCGCAGCATTCATCATTATGAAAAATATACATTCATTACTTAGTAAAGATTAAAAAAGGAAAAAACAAAAATTAATAAGCACTAAGAAAGTATCACTTATAAATAAAATTAGGTTAAAAATAAAAGTTTGTCGGCATTTTCGCTCCATAAATCAGCTCTCCTATCAGAAAATATTTGTTCAGCGGCAATAACCGTTCATTTTCTGTGCCACTTGGAGGAGCGGGTAAAAACTTATAAACTTCCTTTTTAAACAAATAATTATAAGAAGCTTGAATTCTAATATTCTCACATTTCAATAAATAAAGTTACATTAAAAAAATAGCTGCGTAATTCGAATATTCCACTTTTCATACAGATATATTCATATTGTAATGAACCAAATCGGTTGATTCTTTTAATTTAAATAAAGATAAAAAATTATAGTAATAATAATAGTAATAATAATTAACAAATTAATTCGAAGAGGGGAAATAAAGAATTGTGAATAGTTTGCGTGTGTATTTTAAGTTAGGTTAGCGATATAGTTGGGAAATGTGCAATTTTTGTTACAACGTAATCGGGTTGCATTAGAGAAATTTCGAGCGACTCGCTAAGACGTAAGCCGGTGTGTGTGTGCTTGTATTAGTAATAAAAGTGAGTGTGAATGACGTCACTGTGCGTATTGAGGCTTGCGATTAAGTATTAGTAATGGTAAAAAGGTTTCGGACATCGCGACAGCCGAGCGATTAATGGGAAATTTCGCATTAGAAGCGATGTCTAAACAATTGCTCAGCTGCGCAAATTATTGCATATAAATGCACGCATCTTTCGAAGCCACGAGCTTCTTCTTTTTTTCTCGCCGTCCGATCAACGTCGTGATTGATCGGTTATCGTTTGTGGCAAGTTGTACTTAGAAGGATATCATTAACTAGTTGAGTAGAATGTCCATGATACAGTAAATATATCGATTTTTTTATTATTTTATCTAATTTCGTTTTTTGTTCTTCCGGTTTTTAATTCAATTCTCGTGGTAGGCGTTATGAGCAAGAGACACCGTGGACCGCTCTGCGGTAGGTAGGAAAGGCTTTCCTTTCCTTTTTCTTTTTCTTTTTTTTTTTTAATTTTGTAGACTTTTTCTTCAATGGCGACCGAAGTAGTTTAAACTTTAATTGAAGAGAACGGAACCGTAACAATATTACGATTAAAAGCTATTTTATTTAATTTTGCACGAAAATTATTTTATCTTTTATTTTCGCTCATTTTTCTGATTGTACCTTTAGTATTCTTTTAACTAAAGGTGGTTGAAGCTAAATATTTTGTCGGACTCTACGCAGTGATTTACTATTATTAACCGTTGTAAATTAATCGATTTTTAATAAATTATCTTCCATGTCCATGTATACAAATTCTTCTTGAGAAGAAAAGAAACAGTTTAAGATAAAATAGCCGAGATAAAAATGATTGGTAATACGCATTATTTGGGCCATATAATTTTCTGTTAAAATTGATAAGAATACATATGTGGTAGTATGCGGTGTATCGCAAATGAGGTCATCGGGTACAGTGACGTTGCCAGCCCGTATTGGTTTTTTTTTTTTTTAAACAGGTAATATTTTGTATTTGTTCAACTCAAGAAGCGTGTACAATTACTAAGGCTATTATCACCCAGAGTCTACTTTAAGTTGCAGAATTAATCTTGGCCATTTTCTCTCACAAAAAACAGTGTTGCGCCTAGATCTGCTACTGTATCCATGATGACCGACTGTAAATTGGGAATGCGGAACTTAGTTGGCAAGGACAAAAATTACGGGCATTTCGGTAGATGGTGGCGTCTGGTTGTTACAAAATAGACAAACAGATGCCGCCCCCTTCCTTTCCTTCACCTTCTGTCATCCCAGCTGTTAGTAGTTCCCCTTTATATTGTCTGGATAAAGGTGCTTGGTTGACGTGTTCAAATAAATAATAGTAATAGATAAAAAAAGAAAAAATGTGCTAGTACTCGTATATAGTCACGCGTAGGACGAACAGATGGCCGATAACGCTAGAATTCTTCTTAAGTGCAATCTGAACGCAAAATGCACGCCAATCATGTGTTTTGAAAAATTGTACGTACATCTGATAACGCCCTACATTACTCAATCTTGTATAAAACGACAACTCTATGCAGGGACATCAAAATTGGGATCGTTTCGCTGCTGAAGATAGATACTCAAAAAGATGAATATCAATGGATGCGTTTAATGTTGAGGCAGAGATGTGTATTTTACTCTCGCGGAGAAGATAAAAAAACGAACGAAACATTCTCTAATTGTAAAATACAAATTTACGATAAAAACCGATTATATTTTTGCCGTATTCCTCATTGGCGATAACATTTTATAATGCAGATTATTAAAAAATTCGCGATACATGATGAATAAACAGTGAAATGTCGGTTTTTTTGGTGAAAATGGTTCATTTTAAAGCTCAAAATAAATGCCTTTTTTTCATCACCAACTATCAAACGATTTCCACCCTTTAAAGATATATATACATTTCAGGAATATCCCATTCAATTTTTAGCTCTTAATATAAAAAAATTGAAAAGTTATGATTTTTTTTAGTGAAAATTGGCATTTTTCAATTGTTTAAGTTCAAATTTTTTTTTAACGATGAGGTACGAAACGCCCTAGTGTGGTATCTTATTCTAGTGAAGTGTGGCAGCCAAGAGTTAAAATATAGTAAGTTTTTTTTTTTTTTTTTTTTTTGGGTACACTAACGAAGAGCAACAGCTCAATTATAAAATAAATTGTAATTACGTAATTTACAGTTATAATGAAAAATTTAAAAAAAAAGTTTACACGATTTTAAATTTTGACCATTTGTAGAGCCAGTCGATATCATAACTTCGCTATATCACAAATCAAATTTTTCGGTTTGGTCAAATTTATTATATGTAGGTTATTATCATTATCATTATTATTATTATTACTATTATTATTTATTTATTTAACGATGCTCGACAGCTAGGTCATTTGCATCATGACTGTAATCTATAAATTGCTATAAATATTGCATGCTTTTAGAAAGTTAAGTAAGATGTTAATATTATTCGCATTATCGGCTAGCATATAATTAATGCTTATTTCTTTCATCCGTGGTGTAATATGTATATAAAAATTTAGTCAATTTTAAAGCGTTTTTTTCTCTATAAATGCTCGAGTGTTTGACAGCTGATTATTTTGTAATTGAATTATATTAATTGTTCTTTAACAGTATACAAAAGTTTCGATAGAAATCGTTTAAGGTATTTTCGTTTGAAAATTACAAAATAACAGGAATTAAAAGTTGGCTATTATTTTTATTTTCGTCACCTTAAACAGTGTAACTTAATTTTGTTTTGTTCGCTATTTTAAACGTGTTCGCATTAGTTCTTGTTTTCTGCTACTTTTTTTGTTTATTGCCTCACTACGGACCGAATTGCTAATGAGAAAAATGCCAAAAAATGTTCCTATGTATATGGCCAAAAGCATTATTGGCACCACAATTAAAATACAGAAAAAAGCCAAGAAATTTTTGTGTATTTTAATTGAAACTAAAATTCTCCGTCTATTTATAATCTCTGTAATTACATAAAATAAACATGTAACAATATTGTAGCTAATTTATTTAGTTTAGATGCATTTCAATGAATACAGTGTTTTTCTAAAAATAAAGTGCGTCTCCATTAACAAGGAAATTCCAATTTTGTCTTTTAATGGACATATTATTTCTGTAACTTGTTCATCTATTTAGAAATGCGCCCGTGATAATGGATGTTTCTTTATCACAAAGGGATCGCATTTACTAATTTTGATGAGATTGTTCTTCCTCGACTGACATCTTCTATTCCTTAATAGTACTCGTATTATGATAAAAAAGTAAATTATATTTTAATGATTTACTACTGTGTTGTGTGAATAAAACAACTTAATTTAACCGGACCATTAAAAAAATTGTTAATTTTATAGGAGATCAGTTGTATATAGTTATAAATGATGAAATTAAAAATTTTGATTGCGGTACCATGATATCTGAACCTTCATGCGCTCTGTTACACGGACCAGCATTTTTTCTTGGTACAATAACAGGTAAATATGTGTAAATATGTACAACTATATGTATATGCAGATTTACATGTAGATAAAAACTGCGGCCATAACCAGAAATCGGTTAATTAGATGCCATGTCGCCTACCAACTTTACGGTTGAACAGAAATGATGATTGCGAGTTTAAAAATGGAATGTTTTTGATTAACCTACAAACACTTCAATTAACGGAATTTTCTAAATTCCCACAAACGAAATATCATTGAGCAAACTTAAATCATGAGATTGCAGTGCAATTTTCTTGAAATATTCCGTTTGGACATAGGACGTATCCCCTCTGAACATCCTCCTTTTTTTCTTTTTTTTTTTTTTCGTGCCATTTACTGCTACATAGGACAGAGGCATGGTGAGGATATAGGCTTAAATATTATTTATGAGGTTAGTGATGGAAAGGAAGTGAAGGAGTCGGTTTAGTGACATGGGATCATCTTGGAGAATGGAGAGCAGAGTTGTTGGTAAATTACTTATGATTCTATGGTGAGCGTACAAAGGACATTCGGTGAGAAAATGATTAACGGTTAATTGAGTATGACAGATGCTACATATTGGTGGAGGAAGATTTCGAAAGAGGTGACCGTGTGTTAGGATAGTGTGGCCTATGCGCAGTCTAGAAATAATGGTTTGCTGTCTGCGTTGGCGAAGTTGGACTGCCCATGGTTTCGTCGTCGGCTTGATTGCTCGTAGCTTCATCGTGGTCGGACTATTCCACCATTGTTGCTGCCACTGCTTGTCGAGGGCTGCCTTGACGTGTTTCATAAAGTCCTTTTGCGGAACTGATATTAGTGGATATAGCATCATCTTGTTGCTCTTCCGTTTTTTTTGTAATTCTTTTAGAGGTGTTGTATCGTTTCAGCCTCAACGATTCGGTCCAGATCATTTCGGCCCCGTTCCGTTTCGGGGCCTCGTCCGTTTTCCAAGTAGACCTAGTTGGTGCTAGTGTAATTTTTTAACTTTTTTTCCTTCAGTTTTTAATAATTTCAGTAACGCAAAAAGAGAAGTAACAGAATACTGTATATTTATGTAAGCCAGAAATTAATAAAATGTTATCTAAAGTTTATTATACACATTATGGTAATCATTTTATTTAAAATTTTATAAAAATCAATTATTTTTTTATTCGTCCCGTATGCATTTCTATCCCGCTGGTCGCATCTTAACTATTCAAAACCTCGTATTTCATGAAGGAGAAGCGGCAGGAAACTCAGCCGCGCCTTAAAACCTTCGTTCGGACAACAAGGAATACATTCTGAAAATTTTAGCGTGATCCATCCAGCGGTACAGGAACGCATACAGGACAAACATACATACAAAACATTCATTTTTGTATATACAGATTGTAATTTGGTCATGTTATTAATATTAAAATTTTTAATTTTATACTTTAAGAAACCTTTTTCTTTGACTTTTTCCTTGTCACGATAAAATATTTTTTTTCAATTTGTTATGAGTATGCGGTAGCTAATGTATTTATTTTTGAAAAAATTATATTTTAAAACATATTAAAAATTATATTAAATAAATAACAGCTATACTTGGAATAAAACAGTGTAAATCAAGATTATTTTAGGTTAGTATTAATATGGTAACTGTTTAACTATAGTTGATTCGAAAGAACCGTTCATTTTTGTTTCATTCGGAATTTTTTTTTCCCTTTTATTATACGCTAATTTTTAAAACGAATTATTAGAGGCAGTCCAACAAATAATTAAACATTTCTTCAAGAGTAGGAACCAGTTTTTATTTCAATATTTTTTAAAGGAGCATCAATTATAGTTTTGGTCATTTTTTTTAAGAGCCCGAGAATTCAGACGCAGGGTACCCGCCGTTCTACGTAAATTAAGAATATTCTAGAAAAATCGATGACGTGATGCAATTTTTTTATAACATTTTTTATTATTAGGCAAAATGGCCGTTTTTCATTTCTAACCGTTGTAAAAATCACTGCGTGATTTCGACGATCACTCCGTTTCTCAACGCCGCCACAGCAGCATCGGCTTCGTGGAACTGTCGCTCTATCCGTTTGCGACTCATATAAGCTGCTTTTCACGTTTTCTGTTCTCTTTTAAATTTGGTTAATCAATCCGTTTATATTCAGTTTTATATGAAATTTTGTGTTAATGGTTTTTTCGGAAATAAATAAACGCTTTCTTGTTATTTTTCAAAAAGAATTTTGGATGCAGAAAGGTTTGCAATTTTGCTCTGTCTCCAGGAGTACTACAGTTCTAAAACTCAACGGAAAAAGATACTGATTATCACAGATTCTCTGACCACCATACGAAGTCTTCAAAATAATAACGCAGAAGAAGAATCAATCGAGCAAAAAATTCATGGGACTCTGCTAAGAAGGACTACCGGATCGAGTTTCTGTGGGTCCCTGCACACACTCAGATCCCAAGGAATGAGCGCGCGAATTTAAAAGCTCGGTCTGCTATATTATTCCCAATGCCGTATAAACCTCAAGGCCTAACAACGCTCAATACGTTTCTATCAGAAAGAATAACTGAGCAACGGAGCAAAGAATGGATGTCCAAGACTACGTTCTTACGCCAAATAAAGCCAATGATCGAATCATGTTGGCCGCCGATTAATAGCCCACGTGTTGAAAATGATCAATCAGCTAAAAATTGGGCATAGAGCTAAAAGTCATGACCACATACAGCAAAGGATGACATCCCGTAAAAAGAAATCATACTGTGCAGAATTAAAATATCCGCCAGTGCAACATATCCTAATTGAATTCCGCAGTTTTAATGCAGTCCGCCCAAGCACTTTCACGACGTTAACACGGAAGTATTGAACGACAAATCGTATAACACTTTGAAGAAGTACATTCAGGATGGCGGACTGTTGAGTGGGCTTTAAGCAGCCTAGGCAGCTCTCACCGTGATAACCTTAGTAGTGAAAAACGGTAATTCAATGTAAAAAAAAACTGCAAGTAATTTTTTTTCAAATTACACTTTTTTTATGGCAAATACAACAGTTTAATGAGAAAATTGAATTTCGGTGTTGGGGTCCTCGCAAAAAAATTCGAAAAACTGATTTTTTCGACCCTTTTTCGTGGTTTTTGGTCGCTAAATCTTCACCGATTACACTTATATAGTAAAATTGATAAATTATGTATTTAAATGTATATATATAATGTTTAATGAAAGTAAAGGTGGACAATATGTGTATCGCGATACTTTTGTCTTACATTAATGTGAAATACATTAATAGAAATTAGTGTAACAATGGTAACGAGTACAAAAATACGGGGGACAAATCAACAAAGATTCGATCTGCGAAGAACAGGATGTAAGTAATAGTAGGTGCGCAGATAGTATATGAGGCTAGAAATAAAATACAGTCAAACCCGGTTATTATGAATAAAACAAAAAAGTTACGTTTATTAATCATTAATTATACATAAAATTACGCGTACAATATTTAGAACATAATAAGACGGATATTTACCGGAAAGAATAAAATCAGTTCAGGGTCAGGAAGGATCAAGTTTATTTATTTTTTTATAAGGTATCGATGTTCAAACGTAACATAAATCGAATAATATATTGTAATATCCGAATCGAGTAATCGATTTCTTTTTTCATTACTTATTTTAAACAAATTTTTTTCCATTACGCCGCAGAATTTTGCGTTTATTAAAATTTCGATTTCTCACTCTACTTGAGTAAATACGTAGCTGTTTAATAATACGCTTATATTTTATACGATATTAAAAAATTCAGGTTGATCTTAGTTAAATAATAACTTCGTTATAAAATAAAATGAATTTAAACAAATTTTTATTACCAGTATAAAGGACAGCTATACACGCGTCACTGAGGAAAATGGTTTGTCAATTTTTTTTTGCGTTTCATTTTAATTTTTTAATTATAAGTAGATTACAATAATATAATGGTTCAATTAATTAACAGAAATATTCTCGATTTTGACCACAATTTTAGAACTTAAAGTGTTTAATTTAAAGAATCTATAACTTCGTATATATTAATTATCATGTTATTTTTAGGTTAAAGGTAATGTGAAAAATCACGTAACTTTTTTTATATCGATTTGGTGTATAACGCTTTTATGAAACGGAAGTGTTTTATGCATGCTATTATAAAATCCCCAAGTTGTTGCATAAAGTATCGTCAGTAGACGACAATTAGAAAAATCATTATGCAATTTGTAAATTAAAAAGAAACTATAGCCGATTGAAAGCTTACTCTTCTTTAAAAATTATAGAAGACTATTCATCTGGGGGGGGGGGTTCAAGGGGTGGTGACTACATGGCGGATCGAAGGTTCGAGGTACAGTATAAACAAACGTTATAATTTAATCTCGACTACTAACATTTTTAAACGAATACGATTTATAATACGAGCAAACTGTTTGTACTTTATATTAATATAGGCTAGAGTTAGCGCATGAAATTTTTATATTAAGCGTATAATATAGTGTTGCCAGAAATGATGTAACTCGAACTTTTTTGCCATTTAATGACGTTGTCGCGATAGCGAATTTATTGGAATGATCGGACTAACAAATCGAGGTCCTGCGGTCGGAGGTAACGATAACAAGTGAAAATTATTAAAAGTAAATAATCGTTAACAGTCGCTTAGAAGGCAGTGGTAAGTCACCGTGCGGAATATTCGTGTAAGAATTTCGCGCCGAAGTTGTCGTTGTATAACGAAAATCAAACAACTATCAGTTTCGCTATAATCTTGCATAACGTCCTGTTGCATATTACCACCTGTACGGCGAGTAGGGTATTATTACAAGGCGAGCAGTATGAAAAAAGCTTTTAAACAAAATAGTATCCGTATATCATTTTTTTTTCAATTATAGAATTATAGAATTAAAAAACATATCATTATCGGAATAGATGTCTAGCCCGAACAGTCAGAAATTTTTAGTACCTTAAATTTCGCGCCACTCAGACAAGACGTAAAATTAACATTTCAGTCTCATAAACCGTACGACAAACATAATGCAGAACAGCTTGGAATTCTTACGGTAGCTTGATGGTTATTAAGCGATAATAGTGTGTCGTTGTTATATATGACGCAAGCAATTGGCCGAAATTTTTTATATATATTTATAGAAAAAGAAAACATACGAGGGTCATTTCAAAAGTAATTGCTCTCCAGGTACGCGATGATAAAAATACCAAAAAGAAATACCGAAATGTAGAACAGAGTTCGCTGAACAACACGGCAGTTTGCTAGGTGTTTGTTCAGTTGTGCGTGTTCAATAGTGCGACAAAGAAGACATGGACGAACGCTCGGGTCGTGTTATTTAGACCACAGATTCTTATTTCTACAGCTTTGCAAGAAGTTTTTGTGGTGATGAAACTCGTGCGATTATCATTTGTTCGACAAATTAAAAGAGCCACTCCGATAGATATCCTGATTTACTCGCATTAAATAATGCCGTGAAAATCAAAGTGATGCACAAAGAACACGTTTTAAACGGCATCCAAAAGCTTCCTGAGCGCTGGCGACAAGCTATAGAGATAGGCGGGGATTATATTGAAAGGCTGTAAATAAAAATTTTCCTTTTGTAAAAAAATATACTTTTTGAATGTGCTGTGATTTAAACCTGTTCTTTGTGCTCACTTTGATCCGCTGAGTCACGGCATTATTTAATTTATTTAATGCGAGTAAATCAGGATATCTCTCGGAGTGGCTCTTTTAATTTGTTGAATAAATGATAATCGCACGAGTTTCATCACCCGGAACTTCCTGCAAAGCTGAAAAAATTTCTGTTGGCGTACACCTCCATAATGTTTCGATTTTGATTTAGGATCTGTGGTCCAAACGCATCATAACGCGACCCGAACGTTCGTCCATGTTTTCTTTCTCGCACTATTGAACACGCACAACTGAACAAACACCTAGCAAACTGCCGTATTGTTCAGCGAACTCTGTTCTACATTTCAGTATTTTTTTTTGGTATTTTTATCATCGCGTACCTGGAGAGTGCAACAGCACTGTGTGCATTACTTTTGAAATGACTTTCGTATATCAATGTAAATAAAAAATACATCATTTAACCGACCGTCGTGAGATTGTTTCTGAAACGCTGTATATTTATTTTACAACTGTATGCGATAGCTGTTTATCGGGTAAATTCTTTCTCCGCAGAATTTTCCATTGTTATTAATAATGTCATACTATTCTAACACTTTCACATATAGACCTTCTTCATTCAACTTTGAAAAATCATAACACTATAATATGTTGTTGTTGGTTTTTTTTCACTTTGTTATATTGTTTTGTTTTAGTTACAGTTTAGATATGTGGTTTTTTCATTTTGTTTAACTCACAATTTGAGATTTCTGAAATTTTTTATATATAAAAGTTCTGTTTATATAGAAGTTTAAAGCGATGTTTTAATCAAAATAGTTTAAATTGTTGTCATTAATGCTGAATTACTGGTTAATGTGATGTATGAACGGTCACGTATGAGATAAAATTATTGGCAGTAAAGAAGGAATTTAAGTATATCAAATTGAGGCCCATTTCACGTTTTTTTTCTCCTGTAGATAGCAAAAGTAATAATAAAAATACGTTGCGTTTGTTTACGAAATACGCGATGTATTGTTTTCAAAATTCGAATATCGGAACAAATGTTTTGAAAAATTATGCCAAATTGATTTCCGTTTCTTCGAAAATTTAAATAAATTCAAAAAATAATCAAATTTCATAAATAAATATGTTCAATTATGGCTAATAGGAAATAACATCAGAAGAATCTGGAGCGAATTGTATACCGAAGACTGTTTTAGTTAATACAATATTCGATAGTTCAATGCAGCGTCCTTTGTGTGACATCGAGGTTACGGAAACCGAATGAATTTAACACGATCACTATCATTTTACGACTGCTTGCAATCGTCTACATTTTATCCGGCAACAACGTCATATTACAGATTATATTTAGACGACATCCGAAAAATCTTCATAATATAACGTATACGTGGACACTCGTTTCATTTTAACATTCTTAGTCATGCGTCATATTTTAGGGAAAAAAATTCCGGTGACGTGAGATCGTGATTTTCTGGATTTATACAAGAGAAAATACGAAAAAATTGCATTTACCTGATAGTGGAACGATTTTTTTTACGTACGAGTAAATATTATTAGAATTGATACCGTACTAATAAGTCTGTCTTCACAATGTCCACTGAAATTATTACTGCTGTCTGTTCGAATTTTAATTTACATGTAATCTTTCATGTTTTCGTAAAGAGAATATTATGCATTGTTACATCTAAAAAAATTAACCCTCTCCTATAGTTTTCTTCGCAGTTCCTTCGAAAGAAATGATAGAAAGAAGCAAAGTACCTT
This sequence comes from Icerya purchasi, assembly GCA_039619475.1. Lineage (NCBI taxonomy): Eukaryota > Metazoa > Arthropoda > Insecta > Hemiptera > Monophlebidae > Icerya > Icerya purchasi. The sequence continues at coordinate 335,198,587 of CM077116.1, read as the reverse complement.
TCGATCATAATAAATATTATAAACTAAAATTATTTTAGATCGGTTCAGTAGTTTACTTGTAAAAAGCGAGCAAATAGACAGACAAAAGGATTTTTAAAAGTCTAGATCATACATCAGTACTCCAGAATTAACAAAAACTTGATTTTTACTCATAAATTTGAAAATAACAAACGAATACACTCAATTTTCATTTATATGTATTAAACACACACACAAAAAAATATACATATATATGTATGTATGTATGTATGTATATTGTTGTCAACAACCGTGTTATCTTTTTTATAAGAACTTTTTTATATTTTGTTTTTCCTAGGTTATATCTATGTTTATAATATAATCGATAAAAGTGATTTGATGGATTTTATTGCCAGCAATTACGTGAAAATTATTCCTCCATTTAAACAACAATGTTATGTAGTTGAAGGTATTGCAGTTGTCGAAAATGGGCCTAACGAAACACCGAAAATAATTATTTGTTCGGCAAATGATTTATTTATTTGTGATTTTGTTTTAAACGATTCTTGATAACCATGTGCAAGCAATTTTTTCTTCATTTTGTGCATTTAAAACTGTTTTACTTTCTTATACTTTTTTTTAACTTTCCTCTTAAGTTTTAAAAATAAAAATTTATTTTATAAACGTGTGTGACATAAATATAGTAAAATTGTGATATATGTGTAATTTAAATATAATATTAATAAAAGGTTCACCTATGTATAGACAATTTAACACTTCAATTATTGTGATCGTGAGTGGAAGGAGGATGAAATCGTTCCGAAACTGAAAAATATTCCAAGAGCAAATAACGTTTCCACTTTAGATCCAATTTTTATTAATTAATTAACTGTTATTTAATATATTTCTTATTTTATAACAATAATTGATTAATGGAAAGAATAAAATGACACTTTATTATGGTGCCTAATTGAAGAATCGTACAAAAATTTTTAGTATGTATATTTAAACGACCTCCTAAAATTTATTTATTTTTATTTATTAGCCTTATGATATAACGTTACGCAATATACATTGAAGTAAATAAACTATTGTATAATTTAATTTAGCCCTGAAAACGAGCAAAGGCCTCCCTCAACCGAGCCCACTCTAGTCTGTCATAAGCCACCTGATGGTATTGTTTGTGTTTTAACATTTTAAACATTTTAGCGAAACTATCTTCCCACCTGTTTTCCGGTCTTCCTCTTTTTCTCTTTGCGTATATCGTCCAATCTGTTATTTTTTTAGTCCATCTTGTGGAATCCATTCTTGCAATATGTCCTGCCCAGTCCCATATTTTCCTTCTTATTGCCCATGTAAAATTGTCTTTAACTTTTAATTTGTTTTTGATTTTTTTTGAGTTTATTTTGTCTCTTAATTTAACTCCAATCATAAATCTCTCCAAAGCGTTTTGACATGTTTCAATTTTATTCATGATATTATTTGTTATTGTCCATGTCTGACCTCCATATGTTAAGGTAGGCAGGACACACGCGTTTAGAATTTCCCTTTTTAGTTCATTTCTGTAAGGTCCCTTAAAAATAAGTTTCAGCGACCAGTATTTTTTCCAAGTGAGTGCGATTCTACGCTCTACTTCTTTTTTTGTTTTATTTTTTAGAGATATTAGTTGTCCTAAATAAATTATACTCTCTGCCTTTTCGATTTCTGTGTTGTCTATTGTAATTCTTGTTTTATTTTCGTCTGTAGATACTATTTTTGTTTTATCTAAATTTATAATTAAGCCAGCCTTCTTTCCCGCCTTGTTTAAATCATTTAGCATGTTCTCTAATTCATTTATATCGTCGGACATAATCACTACGTCGTCTGCGAATCTAAGATTATTTAACTTTATCCCATTTATGCTTATACCTTTCTCCTCCCAGTCCAACTCTCGAAAAACTTCCTCTAAAGCAGTGTTAAATAATAAAGGAGATAATGGGTCTCCCTGTTTTACCCCTTTTCCTATATTAAAATATTCGCCTTTTATGTCTGTTACTATTCTTGCCTTCATATCCGTGTACATATCCCTTATAAGTTCCCTGTAATTTCCGGACACTCCTTGATTTTTTAATGCTCTGTCTAAATATTTGTGCTCTAACGAGTCGAACGCTTTTTTATAGTCTATGAATGCTAAATTTATCCCTATTTTATATTCCTTACATTTCTCTAAAAGTTGATTTATCACTTTTAAGTGGTCGATGGTTGAGAATTCATTTCGAAACCTAGCCTGTTCTATAGATTGTTCAAAATTTAGTATTTGTTTTAACCTATTAGCTACAACCTTAGAAAATATTTTAGACACCGTGGAGCTTAAACTTATTGGGCGATAGTTTTCTATTTTATCTTTTTTTCCTTTCTTGTATATTAAGATAATCTCTGCTTGTTTCCATGATTTAGGGATTTTTCTATTCTTTAATACTAAATTAAACAGAATATTAAGTAGTTCTATCATTCTTTTACCCGCTAATTTAATATGTTCGTTCGTTATTCCATCCGGACCAGGTGTTTTGTTCATTTTTAAGCCCTTGATCACTTCCTCTATTTCTATTTCTAAAAAAGTATGTTCCTCTAATATACTTTGTTTTACATAGTCATTAATATTAACGACTGTTTCGCTTTTGTACAGTTGAGACAAATAATCCGTGGCTATATTTATAATGTCTATCCTGCTATTCTTTTTTATTCCATTTCCGTCAATGAGGCAAGTTTGCCATTTTTGTCCTAGGCATAAATTTTTCTTTATAGCTTTCATATTTCTTGTTGACTCGATTATTTCTTTTATCATTTTTTCTTCCTTCTGTTTATTAAATACCCTTAATTCATATTTTATTAATTTTCATACTACATTTAGCTCTATTTTTTCTAAACCTGATTTATACCTCTTATTTAATAAACGCTGTCTTTCCTTAATTTTCTCTCTTATATGAATCGGTATTCTATATTCTCTAGTTTTATCTACTTTTAAGCTGTTTAGGTGTAGTGCCGATTTTTTAATTAATTTAGTAATAATCAAGTCCAAATCGTCTATGTCATTTAGATAAGCTTTTAAATTCTCTGCCATTAATAAATCGTTAAACGTATTACCGTAATTTACTTTGTTATTTTCTTTAATCTTAGGTTCTACTGTTTTATTGCTTATTATTCGTTTTGGTGGTTTTAAATCGATTTTACAACTTATTGGTCTATGATCCGAGTGAAATAGAAAATTATATAGTACTTTGCAGTTGCTTATGTTTTTATAACAGTCAATTATAATATAATTACCTCAAGCTATGTCACTAGTTTAAAAATTTTACAACATCCGACATACAATTTCATTAAATGTTAAAGAGGTGCACCTCAAAACCACCTGTGATTCAATATAATTTTCTTAGGTTTTCATTTCTTTCGATTTCAAATTAATCCCAAATAAATTAATATTAATCAACCGATTAATATTTAAAGGAAATCATGCGTACTTCTATATTATAAGGGTTAAAATATAAAATTAAAACTGAAAATCATTGTAAACAATCCCTGAAGTCAAAGGAGTAAAACAATAGGAGGGTTCGCTTACTTTCCGGATCACAAAATGATACTGTTTTGTATTTCAAAAATTGTGTTTCCATCGCCAAAATTATTAAAAACTGTATTACATAAAATTTTAAGTTTTTCTTTGTCTTTTTTACGTCTCCGGATAAAAAAAAAAAAAAAATCTGCTTGTTACCAACTGGTTTTTATATATAAATCGTTAGAATAATTGGAAATACAAGTAAAATCACTAAAGAAATACAATAAAGTTAAAAATCAGGGCCCGGGAAAGTTTATTATCCCATTCACTTCCTTTTCAAAAGTAAATGATTATTTTCCCTATTTGAATATAATTTATATATTAAAAATTTACCTTATAATGTTAATGACTTTTTAGTAAAGTGAAAAGTAAAAAAATTGTGTTATTTTTGAATAATCTTTTGCAATTGTTCTTGATAAGTTTAATCAGCCGTAAATTTCTAATTCTATTCTGTTTTGAAAATTATATGTATATATTGTAATGTGTGCATTACATTATATAAAAAATAATAAAATAAAAAATAAAAATACAGTTTTTTAAAATGTGGGAAGATTTATGCGTGTATGTGGTCCTGAGCCAATCATCAACTACCGCAAGAAAAAACATGTACCTGAATCGATAAAGGCCAGTGGTCACGGGGCGGAAAAAAACAAGAAATGGTAAAAGATCAAAGGAAGATTTTTAGTTGACGGTCAGTCACGTTTTTACCTTCGGTCAAGAAAAATTCTTATCCTGAAGCAGTTTCTGTCTACAATCGAAGGAGTAGTTTTTCCGTTCTTAACAAGTCGTTTGTTTTTATTTTGCTTTTGAAATTGCTCATATTGAGATAAAGAAAGTTTTTAAATTGCGGTTAATCAAAAGTCGGTAGTAGTGTAAATATCGTTGGCGTTAGTCGCGTAAATTTAACTAAGAAAATTAAAAAATATCCTTTTCATTACCGAGGTCCGGAACATCGTAACAGCAACGGATTCCGTCGTATCCTGCCGCCATCGGATTCACTGCCGACAACAGCGAGATATACACATATATATATATATATAGATATAGATATAGATATAATAATTGAAGAGGTAGTTGGAATAAGGGTCATTTTGAAAAAACCTTGTTTTGAGGAAAACGCATTTTAAAGTTTCACTTTTATCTCATTAGTAGACTAATAAAGGTAGAGTTTTGAAATTTTAATATGTTATGGTCCCACCAATTTGCTACATTTTCGTTCAAAAAAATGCTCCAAAATTGCCCTTCTTACAGAGAACATTTTCCTGACATTCTGTTGCTATTTTTTCGCGTTCTGTATTAGTTGTAAAGTTACACTTTCTTCAGAAGACAACTTTTTGGTGTTTTTTAATATTTTTTGTTGAGGTAATCAAATGCTAGAAATAATAAATTTTGCAAAAAAAAAATTAATTTTTAAAAAAAAATATTCTCAAAAAAAGTTTATTTTTTAAGCATAACTAATTAAATAAATTTAACAAATCCTTTACATTTAAAAACTTCTTCTTCGGTTAGGTACTTGAATAAATCTTCTACATCTTTCTTTTTTTTTTACTATCGAACGCGGAGCAGGTACAGTATTAGCATTTCGAAGTCTGTAATATTCGGTTTTCAAAATTCGAATTTGATCCACACGTCTTCGTTGTAAGATGTTGAGGTGTATATGAATTCTCCATCGTACTGTAAACGACAATATTGTTGGATTTTAAAGGCAGTTGTAGAATTTTTCGGATTATTTAAAAAAAGAACCGGAAGCGTTGTGCTCCATGCTTTCAATATGGAACTATCGAAAATCACATTGAATGGACATGGTGTCTTTCGGGCTGCAACCAAGTATTCCCAGTATGTTCGTACATCAATCACGCGAAATACCTTTTTGGCTTTTTTTCGGAAAAGTGCAAAATTGCGGTCACATTGATTGAAACTGCGGCCACGGACAGGATAAATCGGCTCAACTTCTACACCAGATATTTTCAATAACCATAAGCAATACATAATCGTATACTTATTCTTATTTTGTGCTTCCCAGGCATTCGAAAATAATACGATTTTTTCATACCCTTTAACATTGAAAATAACGGATGAAGGACCTTTGCAAGCTTCACCTTCTACAAATGCATACATATCTGACTTCGGTGAGTTGTAAAACTGGACATTGAAAATATAGAGCCAAACCAAGCTTTTATAAAACTGCTCACATACACTGAGGCGCGGTAGTGGAGCATTCTGTGGGTAATCAAATTCTACATATAGCACGTCATCATGTGGATCTTCTAAATAATTTCTCTTCAGGGTTTTATAATAATCATACTGTTTCAAATGTACTCGAAATTCTGCTGTAGGTGTCTTGTGAAAATAGCAATACTCTGTGTAGAAAAACATTCGATAATGAACTGAAAGTTGGTAGAATGATAAAGTAGGAATGGGCGATTCAGAAGATCGATTCTCCCTAAAAAGGGCAATTTGTACAAATGGCCCCTATTCCAGCTATCCATTCAATTGTTTTTCAGCGGTCGGCCGTCATAGAAAGATTGGTGTAGGTCTAATTTTCAATACAATCCATATATAATAAATCACGAGAGCAATATTTGACAGTTTTTGGTTTTTACGTAAAAGTGACGAGTGATCTTATGTCCCGAAGAAAAATAAAGCTGTAATTTTTATTTAAGCGATGCATTTGGATACAACTGTGAGTGATGGTCTGAAAAAAAAAACCTGATGTTATCAGTTACTACAATAAATATAAAACTGGCGTTGACACTATAAACTAAATGCTAAGAAGATATACAACTCAACGTTGATGTTCAAAGTGGCCATTGGCTATGTTTTTCTACATGCTCGACATAACTCGCGACATTTAGGATTTATTATGAATATAATGAAATGTTATCGAAAAAGACAACAAAATTACGCCAGTTTATGCGGCGACTGAGTGAAGAACTAGCTAAGCCAATGATTGAAGCTCGTGCAACGAATGCCTAAGTGATGCACAAGTATACGACCAAAATTGCAATTAAAAGCATTATAGGTCGTCAAACAGTAATTCCAGAAGTTGTTGGCTCATACAGGAAGGGAAAAGGTCAGTGGTTCCTGATACATATGTATGTTATAAATTATCGATAAAAAGACGACGAAAAACACGCAAGAGCTGCACCGAATGTCAACTTCCTGTTTGTGACGAAACCTCGGTAAATATTATAAGATGTATTAAATGTAATAAATAATAATATTTTTTAAACATAATTATTGTGTTTCTTTATATTTGAAATAAAAATATACGGAACAAAAAATAATTTTTAATATTTCAAGTAAAAATATATGTCGTGGGTACCGTGTACCCTGGGTGCTAATAAAGCGATGGTTTAAGTTTAATTATTTTTTGCTACTAAAAAAAATAAATAAATAAATCGAGCTTATAATTTGCTCGATTTTAAGCTAAATAACGACGATTCAGAAACTCAAAAAAAAATTCATTTTTGTACAGTTTTGACTGCATAAATACACGTCAGTGGGTACCCGGGTATTGATATAAGGGTTAAGGAGACCATGGTAACATCCCTGAGAGCTTTAAAATCAAACATATATATATGTAAGAGGGTCACGCGGAAAGTAAGGTTCCCACCCTTGGTATTGGCGTCATAATGAGCGAAAAATAAATTTGAAACTTACATTTTATTCCTTAAACATTCCACATTTTTTTAATATAAGAAACTTTTACATTTTATAATTAACTTTTTAATATTGCCTCTATAAAATTGTCCATCCAGTTCTTTGAAGATTTCAATAGCTCGACTCGTAAGCAATTCGTCATTCTCGTGTTTTTCGCCGACAATTTTTTTTTTTTTAAATTGAGGAAATATCGCATAAACACTTAGAACAAGATTCGGAATGCAAGGTGGGTGGGGTACAATTGACCAACTGAACTTAGCTTTAAGTTCTTAAGTAACCTTCGCTGTGTGTGACTATGCGTTGTACAACTATCGCTTTCCTTAAATTAGTGAGTGTTTGCCTGTAGCTCACGCCATTAATGGTCCGCGCACACTCCATGATTTCCGCTAAAATGATTTCTTCGTTTTCCCAAAATGTGGTTGGGATTTTCTATGAGATTACTTATTTTAAAAGTATATTAACGGCATCGTTCTAAAGATAAAATTAGCGGCTACAAAGCGAAACCTTTACTTGCTGCTTTCCATGTTGGTTAATCTGTTGTTGTGTATGTGCGTTACTATCAGCTGGTAACAAGGTTATTTATATTCTAGTTAAATCTGTATATTCTAATAAGCAGATTAGCACATTACACTTTATGTACACCATATGGCGCGATGATGATGGTCGCGCATGGTATGCTGTGATGATGACAGGCTCCATGGCGAGCAGCAATTCTGGAAGATTACACTGTCATCAAAAAATTTTAACAGCGATATTTATTAAAACAGTACTGATTTTTTTAAATTGTTTTTAATGCGATTATAAATTCCAGATCTACTTCATTTTATTTAGATGTCTATTTATCACATATCGCTGTGTTATAATTTGTCATTTGAACTATTTTATTTTTGACTTGTTTCAGGAAATTAATTTAGATTTCTATTTTAATTTTTAGTTTAGTATAGTTAAACTTAGATTAAAAAAATTTCCTCCATCAACCATAAGTAATAAAAATTTTACAAAATAAATTTTGATGAATCTTGTTAAGATAACGTGAGTATTAGAATTGCTTAAAAATTTGTTTAGTACGCAATTTAAAAATATTTAATATTTAAATTATGTTTTGAATGATTAATTAAAGTCTCAGGACATATTAAGATGAAAATATCGTCTACTGGCTTCAGATTTTTATTTTAGCCTTTAAACATTATTACTTTATTACTCTCTGTTTTGTTTGTTTTTTTATAATTACGTTTTATGATATATTTAAATTTATTTTCATTTTGTTTATATGAATTGCTCTTTTTCTAACAGTTGGTAACTTTGTAATTAAGTTCCTGATACGTTCCTGATCATTAGGAACCTGTAACGTGACGTTTCAAAATATTTGAAACTTTACACTTAACCGAATGTAGCCCGATTTTGAGAACAAGTTTACAGGGTTAGTAATTGAACGCAATTTGACTACAGCACGTATAAAGAAATTTTCCATTTTTCAAAATATTTATTTAAGCAAAGCAACAATATACAACCAAATTTTTCAGCGCCAATTTATAACCATTGTTTTCATATCAAATTTCACTCAATTTTTTTACTATTTTCATGTGCGAGGAACCGTATTTTTCAGCTTAAAATATTTTGAGAATTAAATCGAAAAACAAATTATTTTTAAATATAAAATATAATAAACAAATAAAAAAAAAAAAAAAATCAAAGATTATATCTCTGTCAAACAATAGTTTTAACAGAAAATTTTCCGTTACAGATTGCTTTGCATTTTAATAATGTGTGGACATTTTTATTTTAAGCTGTCTTATAAGTATATGTAGGATATTCAAGTGTAATATTTTCAGAATATTACTTTTCATAATATGAATTTTTATCGCTAAATTGTCAACTGATAGCATTGTAATTGGACAGTTGAAAAATGCTCTAAACTTAGACTCAAGATCGGGCTACATTTGGTTAAGCGTACTCTACCCATCATTATTTGTAACTGAAGAACTTCGTTACGAGTGAGTTACGGTAGAATATTGTTGCCGGTTTATGCATCATCTGATCGTACTATGTATTGCCGTGTAATAAGCTAGAGTGGACTGTAGCCAGCAATAGACCAAGTAGTATGAGCAATACATACAGTATCAGTGATAAAGATAAAAGGCATCATCGTACATCTATACCTTATATATGTATAAGTATAAATAAAAATAAATAAATTTCAAAAAGTGTATATAAATGCTCATATACATAGAAAATAAGAGTATTAATGAATATTAATAATTAAGTTTTCTACAAATTTAATCTTTACTTACATAATTTGAAATTATATAAATCATAAAAACAAATAAAGCAACAGCTGTTGCGAGGTTTACTATAACATTTAAAAGAATTATTACCACAAGGGAAAATATTCTTTTTTTTAATATTTCATTTTAAAAACTAATTTTTATTAAAAAGCACAGTTGAATGTTTACCAATATTTTTTTATTATCACGCGCGTGTGTATGTATATTTATATAATATTACACATGTAATTTTTAAAAAAATTAAAAACCAGTCGTTAAATAATTTAAGTGTTTAAAAATTTTTATCATATTTATATAGTTATGTGTAAAGAATTAAAGTAATTAGATAATAAGAATTAATAATAAAAATTGTAAGATAAAAAATTTTATAATAGTATTTATCGGATTTGAACCCACACCTTCTTGTTCACACGGGCGTCGCCAGCGGGGGGCAGGGAGGGGCAGCTGCCCCCCCTGGAGCCTTGAAACTTTTTAATCAACTGGCATTGATGAGTATTCCTAGGCGCGTAATCATAGACAATTTGGAAAACTTATGTTTTAATTAGGATTTTATTCTTGTTTAATAAAATATTAAGCCTTTACAACTTACAAATTTTATTTTTCCTATAACTCATATCCTCTTTTTATCATCTTGTCCCTCCCTGTCTCATCGGCTGGCGCCGCCCTTGCTTGTTCATGTTACACAAATTACCCTAACTTTTCGCATTACATTGTAAAACAAATTCAAATTTGTTTGTGTTTTTATGTTACATAAATATAATAGATAAAGCGTTTAAATTTTTATTAAATTTAAAATAGAATTTTTTCGCATTACTTTATTGTTTTTTAATCACTTTTTTTTGTTTAATATAGTTCAATTTGTAGTAATCTGTCTTCCCAGAATCATTTGCACAAGGTAAATAAACATAATCTGGAAATTATTGCATATTTTCCTTTAAACGGCTATCCATAACATTATATGCGGCTTCTAGAAATGTACATTTCTCGCGTAAATCAAAAAGTTGCCTTCTAATATTTTACACGGTTCATATACTCATGGTCTTCTATCGATCTGCACAAAATTTCATCAAAATCGATTAGTTACGCAGTTACAGTCAGTTCTTTTAAATGGTTACTTTTCATTTCTGTGACACGAAGATGACAGGAGTAACGAAGTAACGTAAATACGTTATCGATCGGAATGGAACAAACTATTACAGAGTTGAAACTCGTTTGTAATTACGTGTTCCTTTCGTTACTTTACATATCGCTACCATGCCCATCATGGGACATATATCATTTCGCACGTTTATTGTAAATTTCCCCGCTTTTATAACTAGTTTGTGCACTTTTTCGATCACAAAAACGAGTGTTTTGATTAATACTTTCTTAACTCTTTCAGTCATAATGCCTCGATATGGGAGACATCAACATTTAGTAGCAGAATATATTATTTTCATCGTTTATGCCATAAAATCATTTTGTCCCATACTTCTAGAAAACGGTAAAAGGTAGAAAATGTTTAAAAATCACTGAATTCATATTAAGTGTGCAAAATTTCGGATTTTTAGAAACAAAAAAATCAGATAAAATGTGACTGAAAATTTAAGCGCGTTTTCACATTTTAGGTAAATATAAGGAGTATAGTGCAGGAATACCTAAACTTGAAATGCATTATTCCTTGATGTAGGAACCTTTTTTTATTAATTCAGAGCTAAACAGCACAATCTTGCGAAAGATGAGATTTTATTTGGCGGTATTTTACCCCCCTTAATATTTAGAGAAGCGGGGTAAATACAACGTTGTTCTATTATTTTACAAAACGATAAAAAACTGGTGTTGCAATAGTTATCTAATTGTCGGAGGTAAATAAAACTTCCTTTCAATCGATCATATTCGTAAAAAGTAATAGACGACGGAATCATTCATCAAAATGCAATTGATAAAAATAATGTTTGCTACTGTGGTATATGTTAATAACTTTTGTTATCGATAAATTCAATGTTGCAAAATAGTGATGGGATGTATCGTGGTAGTATGTGACGAAGTCGAATGTTTAAATATCCAAAATAATATAGATATGCGAAGTCAACATAAACGTTTAAAATAGTGCAGCGAAATAGAAACAAACGGAATTATTTCAAATATTATCACGCTCTGTGATTACTTGTATGACGATCGAGCGAGTGTATATTTCACGAAAATATTTTTTTTAAATGGCAGGTGTCAACCGTTTTTTTTTTTTAATATATATATATATATATATATTATAGCATGCGCATTACATTTGAGGATCGCAAATGATAATGAGGATAACGCGACCGAATAAATTTATTCAAAGTGGTATTACCGGAAGCAGATTTGACTGATGTCAGTGATTTTCGAGACGGAAAATTTATCATACAAGGCGAAATTCTGAACTTAACAAAAAATGTAGAAGAAACGATGTTGCTTTCTTAATCGAAGAGTAAGAATAAATTTCAACTTGTAAATTCAAAATGTTTTGTATTTGTGAAAAGATCCATAATCAGCTGCGAAACTAATTTAACAATGTTGTCCACTTGTAATTTATCGATTTTAATCTGTTGTTCTGCAATGAAATTAAATAACAAACTTACGAACGTGCTTCAGACTCCTTTTTCTCTTCGATGCGAACACACGAGGAACTCGGCTAACGACTATTCTAAAAAAATAAGGGCTGACGACGCTGAATAATTCAGTCACGCTCATCCCCGTGCGATTGTCTTGAGAGAGTGAAGAGATTGTGAATTATTCGCGGATCACGTCACTCCAGAAGCGTATGCTTCGGCTATTTAAATGAAAATGCACTTGATCCATGAAAAGATTTGGTTCAGAGGAAGTTCACCATTTTCCGGTTCGTTAAGCGTATGTCGACAAAACTGCATTTATGTACCGTGATCCGTAGAAGCTGACGTGATATTGACATTTAGTTTGGATAATTTTTATTTTTATTTTTTTTCGAAAATGCGGTTCTTAATGCGTCTGAAGTTTTTTTTTTGTTTTAATGTTCAAGTTTTAAAAGGGTCTTTTTTTTTTTTTTTGGTGTCTAGACGCGATCAGCAGGACCCGGATTTCTTTTTCTTCATTTACAGCTTCTATCTCGTGAATGTTTTTAATTCATTGAGGAACATTTTTTCCGGATGGTACCAATTTACGTGGCACAATTGAGAAACATTTAAGAAATGACCGAATAGTCATCAGATAGCATTCCTGACTTTTAAAAAAGGACTCGACTGCGAGCGCACGATGTTCCATACTCCTCTCACTCATCTTGACAAATTACTAGCACCAACAACTAAGTACTTCATTATGTTGACGTCATTGATTTCCACGATGAAACAAAATACAACTTGTGTGTACCACTTACAGGCTCGATATAAATTAATCATAAACCTAAAAAAGCGTACGAAATAAAAAGGATTATGTTTCACTATCGGATTAATAACTTCAACATGATGAAGTGTGTATTACTTTTACTTTAAGTATTCATCGTTACACGATTTTCTGCTTTCAATGTATTATTTTACTTGAAGTATTTATCGCTACGATTTTTTGCTTCTAATTGAACGATCGAATGAAAAGAGTACATTGAATCAAGATTTTTCCATTTCCGTTTGATGAAGAAATACCAAAAAAACATACACTATTTTCGCTTACTTTGTTACTGATATATTAAGTGATTTGATAAAAATTGTTAAATCGCTTTTGGTTCGGCGAAACAAAAAAATTTCCTATTTTACATTGCCATTTTTGTACTATTGGAATAAAATTCCACGTAAACAACGCCCGTCTAAATTCGCCATTTAGCTATTTTTATACTGAATTTAACTTTATTGAAACCAAGAATTATATATCGTATACATGGGCATAATTGTGCGCATGTTTAGTTGTATTGTGCGTTTTTATTATGTTATTTTATTTACTAGGGGCGAACGTCGGAAGTATGGGTCACCGATTTGGAACAACCTTTTGCAGATGGCATAACGAATTTCACCGTTCTTTGCATTAGTTGGTGAAACCCGAAAAAAAAAAAAAAAAAAAAAGTTAGCGAGCTAATACGAGGTGCGATCGAAAAGTAAGGAAAATTTCGTAATTTTTTCAGAAAGTATTTACCTAATCTTCAATGTTTATTTCACGGTCCCTTGAAAGATAGCATTCCTTTGGTATTATGCACTTATACCATAGCGTAATTTTGAGAAACACTGTTGGCACACCTTTTTATCTCGCTCTGCGATTTTGCCTTTATCTCGTATCTATTGTTGAAAAATGTTGTCCTCCTTTGAAAAAGCCTGACATGTCCGCAGAATAAGCTGGTTGCGGGATTACAGCGATGTTGTGCTACCACGAACCGTTGGATAAGAAAATATGCACCGGTGCGTTATCGCGCTGCAAAATTCTCACGACGAGAATTGTTTCACCAAAGTTCGGCCGGTCGTTGATTGTCTCACGCAAATTTCGGAAAACTTCTGACTAAACTTTAGACGCGCCTTCCCCTCGAGTTTCAATGGAAAAAACGATGAAAAAGTCGGACCAAATCGGTGTGAGCCACACTTCCAATGCTGCCCTTGTCAGTAAATTATTTTTTCCCTTTTTGGAAATAATAATTTCAGTAGACCCTTAACATTCGCAATGAACAAATAATGCCCGGTTTTAAAATATTTCATCAAGGTCGTACGTTTTTTTGACAGCGGCCTAAAAAGACGGTCATTTATTATTTTCCAAATGCGATGATATGATTACTTTAAATTTATTTTCAAGCCTATTTTCAGTTAACTTTTTCCATCGGTTAAACTTAGTTTATAATTTAATCTCGTTCTTTTTGAAAAACTAATTAAAAGTAGTTTTTATAAAAAAAATAAAAAAACCTTTCGTCGTCACGACATGCTTACATGTAACCTACGAGTATTATACTGGAGGAATAGATTCGCCATTGGTGAATTTTTAACATTTGTGAAGAAATTCTGGAACGTTCTCCTCGAGAATAGGTTTACTGAGTACTTAATCACGGAGTGGATCGCTTATAGCGTGAAAAGAGATAAAACGATTATCTACTAGGAACATGCAAGGTAACTGTGGAGAAGCTAGCAACCGTTACGTGCATATTATCTCTTGTTACCCCTCTGCACAATGGACAAGTACTTGCGAGGAAATATTGTTTATACGATACGTGGGGACACCTGTGTAAAACCATATATTATGTGTACTTATATATGTGTCCGACATTAGAAAAGCTGAAAAAATTGGTTTTTAATTTTTAAAAAAAAGCTTAGCAAATTATTTATAGGCTGCGGATATTTGCACAAATGAGTATAATATGTATTGCTGACGTATAGGAAATTCCATAACAAATTTGTTATATAACTGGGAAGTTCAACTGTTCCACTTCTATCGGTTATTTTATACATTTTTAATTTATATAAGAACAGAAATGCTGCCGAGAAGCTACGGTCAGAAACGGAAATTTTCCTCAGATCATTTTAGGCCATACGATTTTTTTTAGATTATCCTAATGAGCTGGTTCGTAAAGGTAAAAAAAAAAAAAATCGAATAAACTGAGGAACGAAGTTGAAATTGTGCCTATAAATATCATGATTTATGCACTTTTTATGAAAATATACAGCTTCCGAACAATTGATTTCGCATAGAAAAATAATAAGAATATGTAATGGGAAATTTAAAACAATCTGAAAAATTCATAACTTGCCACCAGGTAACCCATTAAATGTAAAATTTAAAGTGCTCGGCATTTACTCATTCACTTTATCGTCCAGTCCAGCTATTGTGGCGTGCTACCGTAAACTTAAAAATCGCACTGAGTTAATGTCCATAGTTGAAATACGAAAAAAAAGAAGAAAATAAAAATTTACCGCCCAGAGATGCTATTCCCGTGCCTATCGCGGACGTATAAATTTTGATTATTATCTTTTTATTTCGTTATTACTATGAAGTTTTTTTACGCATGTAGTCAATTTTAGAAATTATATATTACAGAACATTTGTTCTTCATTGGCGACCTGTCGCTAAAAATACACAGTTAAAAAATATATATATATATAGAAAAATAAAATTTACAATGATTAGTATGATTAGTATGAATAAAATTGAATTTTCCGTATCACTGTTGTCGGCGGTTGATCCGGCTTCTGCCTAGTCGGTGATTTGCTGACTTTCTGATTGCGGATATTCCGATCGAAAAGAATTGGTAATTGTTTAAATTCACAATGATAATTTACTGTGTAAAATAAATAGAAATAGGAAGAAGGAGAAAATAAGAAGGTTGTGTTCTGAAACGTTTAAGGATAGAGGAAAAAAAGAATTTGAGGCGAATAATAGAAGTAGAAGGGGAAATGGGAGAATATAAGAAACGCCGATACGACGTTTTAACATTGTGCTCGCTCTCACGTCTAAAATGTTCACTAGATGGCGCCAAATATATCTTAGTGTTCTGTACGGATTAGAAATTAAAATTAAAAAAAATTCCTTTAAAATTTCCCCTCCTAAATGTAAAAGTTCAAACGCTTTTAGCACTTTCTAAAAATTTTGAACGTCCCCTACCTTAGAATTTGAACTTTATTCTTGCATAATTTTTAAAAAATAATATGCCAGAACAGAATGAAAGTTGACGTGTAACGTTGAACCCCACACTGAAAATGAGTTTTTTTTCTGCCTTTTGTGCAGGGTTTTTATTTTACCTCCAGTCTCTCTGAGGTTACCCCTCTTAAGAACCTACAGTCCTCTCTACTAATTTATCTTTGCAACATTTTAAAATTGAAAGTAATAAGTTGGTTAATTACTCCCGCTACAGTATATGATACTATTAGAAATGCAAAACCAAATTACTGCGTGTTTAATTATAACAAAAACAAATACTGTCGATCCGGATGAGATACACATATATGGGAATGATTAAAAAATCCCCCCTCCCAATAATTAATTTTACTCCGATAATTAGTTTTACGTTTGGATTTTTCTAAAGCTTGAAAAAAATTCATCATAATATTTATTGCAAAAAATGTGTAAGGGCAATATTAATCATGAACCACAATCCCGTAACGTCTGTAAAACTTTTTATTCCTTAAGGGGAAGTAAAACGTTTCAGTTAGCAACTTAATTTTATTAGCTAGACCACATGCAGCCAACGATTTGTCAAAATTCGCAAAGTATGTCCTTTCTTTGTTTTTTCTTCACTATCATAATATGACGTATGTAATTAGATGTCTCAGCTATTACATCTTGTATAGATTATTATTTCTGCACGCGAATACCCATTTTAAAAATAGACACGAAATTAAAATTTAGGTAATTTCTGTTAATTGCATTAAAATTAGAAACATATTGATATAAAAAAAAAATTCTTCCGTTTTCCGATATAAGGTGTAATACAACGACAATGTGCTAGTTTGCCACGTGTAAACTATAAAGTAAAGCAAGTTCCATACCCTTGACAGGGCGTCGGGGAACTTCAATTAAAATTGTAATATTAAAAATTTCACTTATAGCCAAATTCGTACTGACTAACCAAATATACTACAATTATATTTAATCGCTGATCTATATATCTGTATGTCTAGAACTTGTTTAACACATGTTTATAAGATTTTACAAAAAAAAAAAAAAAAAAAAAAAAACCGTCTGATTTTATCGTACTGCAAATTGCGCCAAATTGTTTACTGAATCCCGTCGTCCAGCTTAAAGCCGGTTATTGATGGTGGTTTTTCATCTTTAATATTTTTGCAGGGAATTTTGTTTTTTAATGTGTTTTTAATATTTTTACATCATAATTCTTAAACTCTAGCTATTTGCATTTCTGATGTATTTTATTAGGTCGTAACTTTAAATTAGGTCAACAGGCACTTTAAAAATTATTACTTTATTTTAATACCGCCGAATTTCATTTTAAGTAGCGCATAATCGAAACTTTCTTGTCCACTTTATAGGGGATCATATTAATTTAATAACTTGCACGTCTACGTTGGTTGATCGATAAAAAGCCAGGCGTACAAATATTAAAACTAGTCGTATGAATTATAAAGTCAAATACAAATGACACGTATTAATATCTATGGCTAGAGATGCCGATCGTCTCTAGTTTCGTTTCTTTTTTTCCTGCCTATCGACGGCATTGACCCAGCGCCACAGTTCGGGAAATTATCAGCGATGAAAGAAACTAAATTTTAATGCGATTTCAAATTAAAGAAAAGAAGAAGACAATCTTAGAGACAATAGAAAATACAAGGCGCGAAAGAATATGAAGGAAACGATGTAGAGGGGGCAGGAAGAGAAATACTTAAGAGCCTAAAATAAAAGTACGAACGCCCGGCAGAAAGGGCGGGACATTCTCTGCCTGCTCCGTCCGAGGCTAATTTTTCGAAAAAGTGACGTTTGTTATTTGTCACACTTTGCACCGACCAAATGTCGACTTGGTGTCTTAACAAACCCCTATTTATCGTTCAACCTACGTCCATACTTGAACGGACGCTCTTGTTTCTTTTTTTCATCAATTTCATCGGCAGACCTTTATTACGACCTTTGTTTATAACGCAGATTCCACTTCTGTATTCATTTTGCGAGAAAAAGCTGTTCTCTTCTTTTCCGGTTTTTTGGAAGTTGGCTGTCTTAATAATTATCGTGCTTTTCTTTATACCGTGTCTATCTCTGCAACGGCTTTATGCCTTTTATTTAAAGCTTTTTTTTCTTTTTATTTTGTTTTTTTTTTTTTTTTTTTTGTGCTAAATTTCTATTCATTGTTAATGGTACAACTTGGAAATGTTTTACGGAGAAATTTCCTGATTATCTGTTTATTTCCTCTTGATTCCGCTAATAATTACTTTTTTTCCGTCGAAAACACTGCGACTTTCATCGTATCATGATGAACCCCTTATACGTGACATTAATCAAATTTTAGCCTTCCTTTTCCTGTGACACCTACAACACGATATACACTTTTCCGGCTTATTTAACGTAAATTATTCAAAAACACGATATAACCTTTCTTGTCTTCTACTTTTGAAATATAACATACGCTATTTACATATTCACTCTCTTCAAAGCATTTATATTTTTATTTATTATTCGGAGCAATATACGAATCAATAATTTTTTTCTATTATTTACAATTTGCAATACCTAATTTCGACCAATGAGCGACTCAATAATTTTACTTGCGAAATATATTACTTCGTCACTGGTGTGCTTAATGACCACCCTAAATTACATGAAATAACAATTTTTTAAATGCCCTTTTTCCCCTTTGCGCACCATCAGATGAATAAATTTTAGCAATTACGATCACTTTGAATAAAATGTATTCCGATTTCTAACTAACGTGTTTACATCTTACAAATTATTTACAAAATAATACAATTTTATTTCACGACTTCTTTACTTTACTGAAATTTTATCTTGCGACTTGTCAGAACGTACATTTTAAATATATTTCGCCTTTTTTTTTTGTCTCGGGTACTGTTAAACTCTGATAAATGATATTCGGTCGTAAATTTAAATCATTATTATTTATGGACCTTTTTCACGTTAATTATACAATTTCTTTACACCACACATATACCGCGGCCTATTTACAATTATCCTAAAGTTGAACTTCAATAATCACTCCATTTACAAATTTACCATTATCCGCTTGTCTACCACAGCCACCACTTTCTTCCTCAGCAGATCATTTTCTAAATATATAACATACTCTCTCTCTCTCTCTCTCTCTCTCTCTCTCTCTCTCTCTCTAATTTATTCGAACGCAACTCCTTTTGTCTGGGAGGCACTTCATTACGAATTTTTATTTCACTTATTTCCTTTTTTAACCTCTTTTCGAATATCTTTTAGTCGGTCGTATTTCCTGCTCCGCATTTGTTGTGGTTCTTTTTCGTTGTATCAGTTCTTTTAAACATTTTATTTTCAACACGATCTGTATAATTTCTGTTTTCTTATTTAATTCTAACTTCGGATTTAAAATGTTTTCAATTTTTTTATATTTCGTTTTATCTGGAACTTCTTTAACTTCCTTTTTACCGATAGACGATTTAGCAGACATGACTTTTTATCGGCTTTGTCATTACAAACTAGAAATATTACTTCGATTTCTCTAATTTCAGGACATGATTTTTTTTTTACTTCTTTCAGGGCGCTCGATTTTTTACATTTTCAAATTTTTTATCTTCTCCATTAATTTTCTTTTCCCGATTTTCAGGCTTACTATCGAATCTTTGTTTCATTTCATTTGAGAAAATTGCAAAACTTTTATTAATGATCCTACTTAACTCGTCGAATTACTGTTAATTTTATTAAATTTCTTTTTATTTTTTTTTTTTTATTTTTTTTTTAAATGGGCTCGGTGTTAACACTGACCCAACTACATGGACCTAGATCACCTACTCAGATTCTGAGGCGATCGGAGATAGAAAGTATAAAGGAAAGAAGGAGGGGAACAACGGCTGGAGATGGGAAGGAAAGGATAAAGGAAGCATTGAAAGGGGTAGGAAGATCTAACGCCAAAAGTTCGGCGTATAGATGAGAGCACTGAGGAAAAAGAGCAGAGCATTCGAAAAGGATATGGTTGGGGTCACATATAAAGGGAGGATCAGTTGAGTGGAGAGGGCAAAAGGGAGAAGGTGAAAGAGAAAAAGAAAAACGAGAAAAGGGAAGGAGGGAATGGCCAAGTCTCAGTCTGATTAAAGAAACAATAGCCGAGCGCCAAGAAAAAGGAAGAAATTGGTACCAAGGCTGTGAATTGGGAGTAGGCTGTAGGAGGAGGTAGAAAGAGGAGCGATTGGCAAAAAAGGAAGGGTAGATGTCAACCCACAGTCTGGTATGGAGACTTGCGGAGAGGAAAAGGATGTCTGAGGCAGGAAAATGCGGAAGGAATGGACCATTGAGAGACGCTGAGCGAGCTAGGAAGTCAGCTGCTTCGTTGCCCTCAATGCCAGAGTGGCCAGGAACCCATAAAAAGTCAATAAGGATAGAACGTGCTAAGCGCAAGTTGGAGATAGAGGCACGAACAGAAAGAATAATGTCATTAGTCTCTTCTTATTATTTTTGCTTTTATTTCGTCTACATTTCTTCTATTTTCTTTTCTTGAAATTTTTTATCGTTATCTTCCTTCTGTTCTTCGAAAATTGGTTATTAATCTTTTCGAACACTGTATGCCATTAAAAGTTCCATCATACCGGGGGGTTTTTCTATTTATTAGTTATTATTATTATTAAATTAAGCGATTCGTTTAATTTAAATTTAATTTATCGGGTGGTTCCGCTAATGAATAATTTTCAACGTTATCGGGGTGTTGTCCGGTTTATACTTTCTTTAGAAACGGAATATCAAATAAACATTAACCTAATTTACCCTCAAAGATGTCAGCGCGGCTGCACGGTTCCACGGAACCGTTAGCAGCTCTGTTATGTTTTTTTTTTTATACTACATTAGTTTAATATTTTAGTTTGTTATTATTATTATTATTATTATTATTACTTTTTTATTTTTTTATGAATAATCGATTTAAATGTTTTTTGTTTCCATGTATTAATCAAATTTCTTAAAAGTATCTAAAACGCAATTTAAAAAAGAATACCAAAATGTACCCGTTGTGCAGCGACATTCAACTAACCTAAATATGAAAATACATTCGAACAATTAGTTGTTTATTTGTAACTTTTCCAAACTGGAATTTTGTTAGTACTTTGAAATGATGCATAATTCTGTAAATTACTTTGAGTTTGCAGCATTTTTTATAATTTATAAAAATTACTTATTAGTAAATAATGATTTATTTTTCTGTAAAATTCTCGAGGTATTTATTTTTCATAGTATTTGCAAAAGTTTCTTTTTTTGATTCATTTGAGTAAAACAATTGAAATCCAGAATTGGAAAATACTAATGTGTCTTCTATGATTAATACTCCTCAAAAACTTTCATTACATTCATCCGTGTATCATATTGTTTTACTTTTGATTTTTAAAACAAAAACAACGAAACTAATTGTACTAGAAAATGCGAACAACAAATTTAATGGTTATTTTATTCCTTCCATCGTCTAACTTACGGACTGTCATAAACAACCCATCACCTAATGAATTAGGAAACTTCGATTAAAGTTAAAATTATTTTGAAAATTTCTTATTTTTTTTATCGGTAGACACATTTATATGTTATTTATTAATGCAGCCGTTATTTCATTTTGACAATGTAATACCCCGTATGCGCTATTACTGAGCAAGACTGCGTAATCACCATTAGTATAGCGTGTATTGCTTTTACGTGCAACAGATGGCGCTGTAGTAGGCCAAACAGAGTATTAACTGAAAATAATCTCGCTCTGGTTATTTTTAAGTGTTCATTCGATAAACTGTCGATCTGACTAATTGCGGCAAATGCAGTCCGATCTGGATGGCCAGCTTGCTGAGGAGGACCGCATCGAATAAATGACGAATTAAATTTGAACAGAAATACACTTTGTAATTTTTACAAAGAGATATCTTCGTGACCGAAAGGAATAGAAATAGAAATAGAAATTCGTAATTAACGCTAGTCATATTGCTGCTATTAATGAGTTACATGCGAAGATTCGAGCAAGTTGAATCCATAGCAATAATGGCTACTGCCCAACAGGAACAGAAACCAAATGTCCAGAAGGATCGATCTGCAGCAATGGCGCTGCTACTCAAGCCACTGGAGGCCGAATGAAGATAGACCTGCCGCAGGGATAGCGATGCTCGGCAGGAAAATCGGAATAAACAGTACTCGTTAAGCAGCCTTTTCGCACTACTGCCCGAAATGAAAAACGGCTGCTGGACCTGCTGATGATTTGTAGGCGGCAACCAGGTTACTGAGATACGCTGTGGTACTGTTCAGATGGAGCAGTAACTGGACCATCTTTGCTGGAACCGGAGCATTGGATAACCGCCGACTGGTGTCGCACTGAAGGCGCGAAAATTCAGAATATGACTGACTCAACGGATGAAAATCTGGGCGTATAAATATCAACGGACGGTTCGCCCTGCAGTGTGATTGGTTGTGCATGCGCCGGAAAAAACCCAATAAAAACCGGTTCGATTTTCCGCGATTCGCGCACATTCGAAATCAAGAATTATTCATTTCACAAGAATTGAAACAACCGAAGTCGATGTGATAAATTCGACGAATCATTCTACAAGCAAACTGAGATATCAAGACAAAAGTTAAGCGGAATAAATTTAAATAGCAATTATTATGGTTCTGTGTGACTTTTGGTGATTTCGGTTGCCTTTCGTATACAAACAGAGATATAAGTGCTTTTTTGCTGCCTTTTTAAATGATATTTCGGTAATAATAAAAATATATCTGTTTATTTCGCTCGTTGTTTTTTCTTATGTTGTACAGTAATTAATTTTAAACACCAATTTAAAATTAATTACCGTACAAGGATAAAAATATTAATGAATTGCCAGAGAAGGAAAATAAAAAAAGAAAAATATTCAATGTATGAATCATAAAACCCATTTTTTTCCTTTTGGTTGTCCGATTTTTTTAGAAATATCCTACAAAGAGTAAAAATAATCATTTATTTCTGAAAATAAAACAGTCGAGTACCGAATTTTTTTCGCAGTCCTGGTTTCACTTTACTGTTTGAATGATCTTTCTTTTATTGCTAGATACTTCATTGGTTTATACATTTTCATACGAAACGTTAAGGAACGATTGATTGGTAGCCCAAACGAGTCTTATTCGATCAAAAAAGAAAAAAAAACAAACAAGAAAACAAAAACAAAAAACCATGATGACAACTTTCCATTTTTGTTAATTGGTTACATATAATTAATATATAAATATATCTATTTAGTACATAAAAACATGGTAGTTTTTATTATTTTATAGTCCAAATGAAGAATATTGGTTTCCACCAAAAGATAGATTGATTCCTGCGGAAGGTTTTAGTGAATAATTTATAAGGTTTTGATGTGATTTAGCCAAATTATGAGGATTTTTATCAATGAAGCCAGGAAAATAAAAATGTGTAAAATTCACTCACCGAAATAGAAAAAAGTTTGTATTAAATATTTACTATGGTAAGTGCTTTAAATAAAATGATTACCATGGTAAAAATAAATTAAACGTAAACATTTAAATTAAATGATTACCACGGTAAATACAAATGTAAGCTAAGTTTTATTACTTTCTAGCACAAGTAAGAACACCGCGTCTCTTCTCTTCCCTTATCTTCTTACTCAAATCATTAAATCTCTATGACAGGATTTAAATATACGAGCCGTGCTCTTATTCTAGCTACTGTACAAGCGCGGAAATTTAAAAGAAAAAGGAAAAGTATTCTTTATTAGTTTTTACAGAGAAACAAAGAATTGTGCAACAAAATCTCTAATAGTTGCTACCGGAAATATTATTTATGTATAATCGAATTTTAAATTATTGACTAACACTCCTGTGTTTGTTTTCTGTTGTGATAATAAATTAACTTTTGTATGAAATGCTCGACCGAGAGGTTGGAAGAGTTAGAACAAAACGGGTATGTGGGTGGTAAACATATTCTTTTAATAATGTAGTAATCGGAGATCACTGTGTAACTAAATCGCAACCGATTTTTTAATGAAGTATTCTGCGTATGTCAGCGGTAAAGAGGCAAAAACTATGTGTCAGTTGTTGATTTTATATATTTCAAAATAATTACTGCGTGTACACTTTAATTAAGCAGAACTCTTTTTTTTTTTTTTTTTTGGATTACAAGAGACACAGGTAGACCAAGTCCAGTTGAACGTGAAGATCGCATTTTGCTGCATAGTGATAAACATGTTTCCCAGAACGTAAAAGAATATTTACATAAATATATTAATTAAAAACCGAAAAAAAAAAAATAATAATAAACAAACATTATTTATATTTAAAGACCATGGATTCAAGCGGGAAAGTGGGACAGTTTATGAAATCAATGAACATTATGGAGAAAATGAAACGGTCATGAAGGAGTAAGAAACAAGTGAATTAATTTGATTTTTAGAAATGAAGCTCAATTAACCTTAATTGAAATTTCCAGAAATTGCTTTATAACGTAGACATAGTAATAAATTACCCCCATAATCGCAAGTGTTAATTACGCAAAAACGTTACATTACTAACAACTATTTATAATAATATTTTTTAGCTCTTTTAAATATTTTGTATTAGTAATATAAAAAAGTATATTAAAATTACAGAGAAATTAATGAAGATTTCTACAAGTCGAGTTTTAACAGCTGCTACCGGAAATATTATTTGCATTCAAATCTTGAACGCTGCCAACTACTTTGATTTGCTATTGTAGAATGTACTTAATAATTATTACATTAGTGATATTTTCAAAAGAAAGGAAAGCCGAACAGAGGAAATATCCGGAGTGAAAATACCAAGTTCACTGTATAAAAAAACTGGAAAAAGTATAGATTTAAACAGATATTAATAGGCCGCTAAAACTGCGGGCAACAGTTACCAGGTAAGTAAATGAGCTATTTATGATACGAAAATGACGGTTGATTCTAATGAACATTTCGCAAAGAACGTATAAATTTAAAAAAGTAGGATAAAATAACATGAAAATTTAAAAAGTGTTATTTATAATATATACATATATATATATATATATATATATATATATAATTATAGATAAAATAACATTTTCTTTTATTAACTTTTAATTTACGAGCGAAAGCGTGAGTAACAGCTAGTTAATTATATCAAAAAACTAAACACTACTTCTCAAAAATACAAATTGAATTTCAGTGAAACTATATAATTTCGAAATAAAATACAAAAACTAACATTTATATTTTTATTTTGGTACATGGAAGCTTTTAAAAAAAAAATTTAAATGAATGTTCTAATTTTCTAAAAAATAATGTTTTTTTTACACAACTGTTGGCTATTTTGGTGTCAAACGTTAGTTTCCGAAATTTTAAACAATACAATTTTAATGTTCTGTGTTTCCCGCTTTCATTGACTCGAATCTACATGTATATAAATAGAATTTTTTGCGTGTGTATCGTCAAAAATGAAGTTGTAAAATGGTAATTGCTAATTTAAAATGTCACTATTCATTTAAAACCACGCTACACCGTTAATTATAATAGTGCTGTAATTTAACCTTTAATGATAGGTTCCATTTGTACAAATTTATGACTGTTTAATAATCTGCATTTAACATACAACACGAAAATGGTTACGGACGAAAGTTGTGCTTAATCAGAGAAATTGCTCTTCTTAAGAAGTTCCTGGTTGATGTTTTTTTTTTTTTTAAATGCTTGTAGCCCTTTACCAAAAAAGTATAATAAAAATCATATATGAAAAATTGAAAATTTTTTAAAAGTAATGATAATTACTTTTTTTATTTGGTTAAAAAAAAAAGAGAATGAAATGCTTCATATTACATACTAAAGTTTTCGTTGTATCTTAACCGAAGAGTGGAGATGAGATTAATGCATTCAGTGCAGAAAATGAAATGACCTATATCGTAAAATTACTACAATTTTTTTTTCGAGGGGGCATTATTTAAGATTTTTTTTTAGTATTTGTTAAAAATTTTAGTTTTTATTATTAATCTTTTCTTCATTTTACTTAATATGAAAAACATAATTATTTTAGCACCTAAATAGATTATGTGAAATTCAGGCTGTTAAAGTATCTCATTGATGCAGTATGATCATAGCGCATGTTCACGTTCGTTTTCGTGCGTTGTTCGTCAGCTTCGAATAGTTGCTTAAAGTATTTTATTATGGAACTCTTAACATTAAATTAAACTTAACGTATACACACACACACACACACACACATTTAACACATTTAATACAGTGGCTCAATATAACACTGATCTATAATTATCTAATTTATTATAGCAATGCCGAGGACGGAGCCAGTGCAGACGGATCGCCTGACGATATGATGAATATTTATTACAAGTTATTCGGTTATCTCTAGTAAATGTAATTATCCCGATAAGCCTAATATAATAAACAATTCGAAACAGGTAGAACATCATTCCCAACCTGAACAGTAATCCTGATCAAATGGTAATAATTACAACGATAAATCTAATCCTAAAACTGAATTAGTCAGCTTTAGCGAAAATTTAAATACTTTAAAAACTGCGAAAGAATTATTCTCCCCGTAACTTTTATAATGATAATTATAAAGTTTTTTATAGAGAAATTAAAAGTAGACAGTAATTTCACAAAATCAGTTAGTGTATTAAAAGTAGCTGAACTGAAATGAAAAAAGTTAAGTCGATATAGAGTAATAATATAACTAGACCAGTGAAATACATATACTTAGTTGTCTTTCTCTACAAACAACGGATACATCCCTTCATTAATATTACTTTGGGATGGATGTTATTAAGAGAGTGAATGTAGACTATTCTGAAGTTCAGCTAGTAGAAATGATAAATCGGAACAATTTATTAATAAAATTAAACGCTTCAACTGATAATGATTTTCTAACGGCGAGATCAGTTATGTTCCTAGTACTGCCATGCTTGTTTCTTTCGAAGAGCATTATTGCTCCTTATGTATTCCTTTGGCATGTTAGATTTCAGCATGACCCTTTCGTCAGACGAGTTTGACAATGTTTCCATTGCCTACAATATGGATACATGGCAAATCAATACAAAGAACGTATTCGGTGAAAATAGCCACATGGCGGATGCAGTAATGAATTTTTGTCTTCTGTTTACTGTAGATGTATAATTATAAATCGTCGGATAAAAAAGAAAGACGAACTTGAATAAACAATTTAACGGCTGATTACAATCTAAATTACCATAAAGTAGCTTTAGAAATTCTGCAATCTTATGAATAAAAACATCTTCAAAAAATTAAATTGTAGATTTTCATTACTTCCTGATTGTAAGAGTTTTCTTCGACCTGATCAATTTCTTTTCTTTCAGGATCATCAAGCAGGCATAAAAACCCATTATTTCCGAACGTGCTGCATTTCACGACCCCAACTAGCTGGTAGATATAAGTTTGAATCGGTCTGCGTCATACTTCTCTTCCGATGAAGACGGAAAAGTGACTAAAGAGAAAAACATAATACAAAAAACACCTCAAAATCAAACTAATCGCATCCTTGTAAAATTGATAACGGCGAAATGTTCAAACCAGGTCCTTCGGGTTTTGAAATTAGTCCGGTAAAAAATAATCTTGTATATTCCAAGCGCCAACGCGCTATGTAGCGTACGGCAACGACAAGAGCAAGGCTCTTTAAATATATAAGATAAGATTCCAAAAGGTAATAAATATTCGTGTAGATTCTAAGATTTCTAATAAAAGTAAGTATTAGCGTAATATAATTGCACACGTTGATTATAATAATTTTGCTACATTTTTTAATGGTACTATTTGTTCTCCATTTCTCATTGATTACATAATACGGCTAAAAAAATTCTGCAGTAGAATGGGAGGAACATACTGACTAATGAATGGGTATTTTTATTCTTACATGACCACTGTGTTCTTTTACTTGAAGAGACTTGATTATCTGCTAAGAAAAATAATTGTAATTATATTTTCCGTAAGGATAATAGAGAGGATGAACATCGAAGTGCGGCAGCTGTTTTAATTAAGGATAGTATAAAACAGCAGGTAACACAGATGAATTTCGCTAGCTTTCGTAATAACACCAGATCTAACGCAGTCTGTATCTTAGCATATTTTAAACAGTTCTCTTGTTATCTTATTTCTTCATTGATTCGTCAATAATTTGTAATAACCTAGACAATTCCAACCGCCTTGCGATCATTTTTAGTGGAGATTTTAGTGCTTTAAATTATCTGTAGGCTTGCAATAGAAAAATGATGGTAAAGGAAGAATAATATTAGAAGTCCTCAATAATTCAGATATGTGTCTATTAAACGATGGTATATCAGTTAGAATAATAATATACCACACGCGGCCAATCCTGCGAATTTAATTTTTGGTTTCTTCGGAGATATTTTTTGGACTATTTATAGACTGGAGGTTTTCCGTTATATTTTAGATAGCGCAATTATTCCCCTATAATAATTCAATTGAGCCATAATAACTCAATTATTCAGAGTAGTATAAATTTTGACGTCCTTAACTATATTAAAAAATAAAAATAAAAAACATCGGAGACTTAACGATGGCGATTGAATTAAATTTGCAAATTTGGTAGAGCAAGAAATAGAAATAGTGAATGATCAAAACTCTTCCTTGGGTAAATATAACACATATAAAAATATTCTGATCCGGACGCTAAATAGAGATCTACGCCATTTGTTTCTTATTATAGGGAGAAAAAGATTCCTAACTCTTGAACTAAAGATTGTAAAAGAAAGATTGATGAAAAAAATGATCCTTTGGATCTTTCCGAAGAACAGGAACCATGGAATCATATACTGTATATAGAAGAATTTCAGCAGAAACCTGTAAATTTTTGACGCAATCAAAAAAGTCTTGCGAGCAGGGATTTTTGTGAAAAATTTAATAGAAATACTCCTTCGAAGCAAATCTGGAATTGATCGAGATGATTCAAAAGTGTAAGAACACACTCAGTTAAGGGATACAAAAAATGTCAGCTGGTTTGAAAATTTCACTCGCACTATTGCATCTCCTTTTATTGTCTTCTGATAAATAAAAAAACTGTTAGCCCAAATATCTCCGTTACTACGGAAATGTCTTACTTTGTTAATCGTTCTTTTACTCGTAATGAACTCTTTTGCTCGCGGACTAATCCCCGTGATAAGGTATCATGGATTGTGAAGTTAAACTTTCCATAATGGTACTTAAGGACCTAATAGATCTGATGAGAATACTGGGGCCAGTTCCTTTCTACTTATGGATTATCCGCCTTTACTTCCCCCAGATAATTCTCCGGTACCTAATCATTTCAGGCTGGATAAACCTGGGAGCGACTTAGATCCAGGAACGAGACAAGTCTCGATAACCTATGACACCTCTGATTTGGTAGGCAAGCACCTTTACAGTGTTCTTTTTTTCTTCTCGTAATTTCTATGTCGAAATCAAATAAGGCTTAGAACCATTGCCATTTAAACCTTTTACTTTAGCGTCGTATCTAGGGGGGGGGGGGGGCTTTGAGATGATGTTTAAAAACCGGTTCTCCTGGTGGGTTGAAAATAATGGCATATTTCCTAGTGGCATTTTTGGTTTTCAACCCGACCTCAGCACAAGGGCTTGCATTGCTCACTTAATAAATGTACTGATCATTTATTAATACCGGAAAATATTTATTGACTTCGTTCCTTGACGTTAAAGGGGGCTTTCGGCAATTTATCGATACTCATTCGGCTGATTAATGTCAGTGTTTCAGCACTAGCCAAATATATTGCTACTTTTTTTTTCTAATCGAACTTTATTCGTTTTAAACCTGGCAACAAAAAACATTGACATTCGGTTCCCAGTTCCATTCAATATTTATATACTCGCGCTCTTTAACATTTAAATATGTCGGGGCTCGTGTATTCTGTTATAATATGTTGATGACTTTGTAGTTTATAGCAAATCTTAGTATTACAGATTGCATAAATCAGAACTAGTAAGCGGTGGAAATGTATAGAATGATCTGTTCGAGAAGATTGGGTCTGAAATATCTCCCATCAAATCAATATCCGTCATTTTCACTGTTGAAAGATCTTAAGAGTGTTATACTGAAATTCATAACGAGACTATTGTAGCCGAAATATTCGTTTAAAGATATTTAGACTTAAGTTCAAAACTTTCTTGGACTAAACATATTTTTTATATTGCAATAATAGTACTAAAATTATAAATTTCTTCAAATCTATATGCGGTACAGCTGAGGGTGGCAACAACTCGATAATTCAGAATTTACTCTATAAATCTTAAATTTGCTTAAAGTTGGATTAAGGATTCCTTTTTTATAGGTCTGCTTCTAAAATGAATTTGAGTAAATCGGAGAAACTCTGAAACTTCAGTATGAGATTTATTAAACAGTTCCGATACCATGAAAAGTCAGTCGATTCGGAGTCAGTTGTTTTTGCGTTGATCACAAGTTGCGTTGCAGTCGCGCCAGTGGACGAGGTACAACGCAGACCAACGCTTAAGTGGCATTTTTTTGGGTCGAATCGCAGACGCATTACGCTGGTGGACGAAGAGGCTAAGTTTACGCGTAATTACTTTATCAATATTTGACCGGAGTGGATGTAGCGAGGTGGCTTTCGTCATCTTGCTGATTCCAAAACGGGCATCACGCAGTTTCATTAAAATCTCATTTTGCAATACGCCGAGAGGATATTATATACTCGATGGCGTGGAAATATTGCAACTTTAGTTAATGAAAATTCGGTGTTTTAATTTTCACCGCTGTGTAGTACTGTTCACCATTTTTGACATTTCTGGCAACTTCCTTTCGTAATACGATTATTATTTTCCCCTACTTTCTGCACTCGACCAATGCGGCCTAAATCGGCAGCGCAAACTCTGGAGTGTTCTTGGAAACTAATCAGCATTTCGATGATATTCTGCGCTTGTGCGAGTCGCAAAAACAAAAACAACACTTTTTGAACACTTTTTGCTCCGTTAGAGAAGCTGCGATGAAAATTTTTTAAAAAAGAAAGTATTTTTTGCGGACAAAAGTTGGAAAATTATCAAAAAAAAAAAAAAAAAATTTGTATCGTATAATAGGCACTGGCCTCATAAAGAAAATCAAGTTTAACAACACCACCTAATATAGTAGACCGTCATCTCGTAGACATCGGAAATACGAATTTTCCCAATGCAGCCAATTTCGGTAGAAATGTTTATGGCACGCCGCGTGACATTTCTTCAACCCGCAAAAAGTGCTTCTTTTTGGTTTCATCATAGTTCTCTTCAAATCACCGTTATCTAACAAGTGCATAAAAAAACTTACTTCTGCGAGGGAGCCTCTCTCTCGATTAATTTCTTCCGCTAATACGCTGAAAAAACGGAATATAATAGGAAAAGTTGTAAAAAGTTCCCCACTTTAAAGTAAACTGGCGGCTCTTAATATACTTAATTACATATTTTCTAATCCGAAGAAGGAAAAAAAGAACAACATAATATACTAATATCTAGAGAGTTATCCATGTTTTATGGGGGGGGGGGGGGGAAATCAATTTTTTCAAAATTTTACAACAACCATAGTTTAATATAGTTTACATTCTATAAAAAAAAGGATGGTGAACACGTAGTAAATCTAATCCGCGGCTTGCGGTTCACCAATTTCCGTTTTTACACTTACATAAAAAGCCCCAAAAAATACTCACCAAATGACAGGAGTAAACTGAATTGTTTAATGTAACCGATTAGATGTCAATCTTATTTATACATCCGGGGGGATAGTCCGATTCTATGATAAAAGTATTATTTCGATCGTAGCATTTTTTCTACGTCTGAACACTGTAACGCTTTCCTGTTCCTTCGGAATATGCATTCAGCAACCATTCGGACAAGGTAGCGTTTCGCGCGAATTCGCTTATATAACGTAAGTAAGGGGTGTGTGTAGAACGGCGAGGAAAGAGAGAGTGTACTCTGCGCACTGAGAAGAACGAGGTCACTACGTACGCTGGTGACCTAGCTGAAGGGCATTTTATTGGCAACTTAGAGCAGAGGAAAAAATCATATTAAAATGGTTCGCAAAATTAAATGACCCGTAGCTGGTCGGGAAACGTACTGCTGATTGGTCGATGCGGTTAATAGGTGCCCGATTAGTATGCCGAGAAAACATAATACCGTATGAAATGGTATGTTCACACTGACAATCTGTGTAGGCCCGAATTTAAATGAAATATAAATACGCGAAGCGAGTTCTGAAAAGTCGTAAAGCCACGATCATCTTTTCAGCGCTAACGTTACCACAAGTAACCTCGCGTTAACTAAAATTATTATTTCTCGTTAGTGCTACACATTTAACCTTTGTCAGAGTTGTTTACATTCGCCTATGATTCATTCACACGCATTTTAATTCTACACTCGTTCTGCATAGTGGACCATCATCAGTGTCCTACCGTTACGAAGAATGTCTAATTTTATACAACCTAGGCCTCTTTCATCTGAGCTTCCTCTCTTATTTCAATGGCGACGATAAATTTAGAAATCGGAGCCTGGGAGAACTAATTTTGCACGCCTCATGCACCACTTTCTTTCTCATCGTGTCCCTTTCTGATGCACTAGTTCGATGCATCCTACGGATTTTTCGACATCTTTTAGCCGTAATTTGTTTCGATTTCTCCGTATATATATATACTATTTCGCGTACGTTTCTTAATCGTTACTTATTTATTTATTTATTTATAATTTTTTTCGAAATAATACCAGTTCGTACTTCAAAATATGCCTCTACAGTTTACCTTACAGATCCACATCGGTATTTTATTTATTACGACTGGCGCGTTATTAAACACGGTCTTTATCCTCATTTTTCACGTTTCAAAGCGGCTTTCGTCTGAAGACTCTTTTTCAGAATAACTAACTTCCCCGCTTTTCACCTTTTTCCCTTCTAAAAAATTTTTAATACTTTTTATTAATTCGGACGAATTTTATTATAACCCTTCTCTAAATTCTTCAAAACGTTCATAAAATTCCTTCTACCAACTGCTACATTTTCATTATTTTCACTTTTCGCTCGATTTTTACGACCTTCGAACGCAACTAAAATTTTAATCTGACGTGTTTTCAATTAAATATTTAAATATATACATATATTTATACTTGGGCATCGCCGTGGGGGGAGGGGGGGGCAGTTACCACTCTGGAGCCTTGAAACTTTTTAATCAACTGGCCATGATGAGTATTCATAGGCGCGCGGAATCATGGACAATTTGGAAGACTTTTATGATAAAGTAGTAGAACAATTTGCCACAAACCCACGAAAATCATGTTTTAATTAAGATTCTTGTTTAATAAAATATTAAGCCTTTACAACTTATACATTTTATTTTTCCTACAACTCATATTCTCTTTGTATCATCTTGCCCCCCTCCCCCTGGATCATTGGCTGGCGACGCCCTTGTATTCATAGAAGTTCCGCGTATCCGGTTTATTGAGTAATAAATGAATAATAACCTCTAATAATAAAAACTGAACTATATTGAATACTTAGCTCCAGTAACGCGTTTTCGGAATTATCATTTCCAAAAAAGAAAATAAGGCATAATAAGAGGTAGTCTGCAAAAAAAAAAAATAAAAAATCGAAAAATTTCTAATTCCACTTTAAACTAAATAAAAGTTTCCTAGGACTTCGGTATGCGGTTGCAGCTTGCGTTTCAGACTCTTGTTTTATTATTAGAACATTAAAAAGTCGTATTGAGGTTCGCTTAATGTTTAGTTTTTCCCGTTGTTTCGTGCGATTTCATGTCAAAAACGCGAACGATAAAATTTCTTTTTGACCGGTTCATTTCCTTAATTTTTCCTTTTTTCTAAGCTTTACGTGTTTTATCCGGATAATTGTGAGCAATTCTGATCAGCTCGTAGAAACTATCTCTTCAGTGTGTATGCGATTTGTTTCATCAGAGACTCTATCAGGGGGAAGAAAGAAGAGAAAGAAAAAAAAGGCTTTCGATTTTACGATATATCTTCAGTATGGCGCACTATTTTTTTTTTTTTTTTGTATTGAGCTGCACCGGTGGACCCCCTCCAAAAAAAAAAACGATACGCAGGAGAGAGTCAATTAGATCTTAATTCCGTATCGTATATTAATATATTAATATAAAAAACAGATAGAAAAGGGCTGGTCCGGGTTAAGTAACAAATTTGTAGGTTCCAGAAGGTAATTATTTTTTATTCGTTCTTTCGTAATTCCCCGATTATGGAAATAAGATAAAATGCAAAATGTCGGAACATAGCACTTCGCTTAAATACTCGGTTCGCACTGAATCGGACGGGGTTCTGTATGGCGAAAAGTGGTTCTAAATGTATATTATCTTTAACCTTCTCGAGAAGGTCCTCTGGTGTTAGATAATGGTCCTTCTCAGTTCGACTGTATTTTCAGTGATAATCCTTTCCGTTTTGTAGGGTTAAACAGTCATACTAAATCTCTACCGTAGAAGTGATCTGAATTCGCGCGTTTATGGTATCCAGTTTTCTTTCGATTACTCACAGTTTCTGATCTATGTATTTCTTCATGTGCGCACTACAGCTTTTCTCTTAGTTTTTGAGCGTAACTATGTGGCGACTCGGCATTTTCTTTAGGGTTTCCCAAAAAGAAGAACATCTGTCGGAAGTTCTCGATGCAGATGAAGAGTGGGTTTGCCTTTCGTGCATAGCTGGATGTCGTGAAAAATAGTAGATTCTATCGTTCCATTTGACTGAAAATGAAATTGCGTAATATGAGTTTCATTAATTTTCCAGAGTTCCGACTGATTTGTTTAACAGAGACTTGATTCGAAATTTGTACCTTGATCCGTACGCAATTCTCAGGGCACGTCATAATCCATTCTTTAGTTCATGCATTACCTATGGTGCTGGCTTTTTCATTTGATGCCTATCAAATGCTTTCGGACACTTTGTGAAAAAATTCTATCCTACCACATGGGGTTAACTGGTCCACTATTCGCTTGGTAAACGTCACTAGTTCGACACAACAATATATTATCTACGTACATATATCTTCGGCAATGTAGTAAGCAAAAATGTTATCGTACTTTTTTGATTGTTTTTCGATTGGAAAATAGGTGAACACTAGTGCAATGGTTTGTTCAGGAGCTAACTGTTATTAAAGAATAGGTTTTTTACAAAAAGGGTTGGTTTCGTGAACAGTTCCCGAATAATTTTAACAGTTTTCATAGCTCTTTTAATTTACCAAGAGGCAGTGATGGCAGTAAGTTGAACAAGGAGAACAGTTCTTTCTGTTTCAGTTTTAATGATTTTCGTTGTAGTAGAACAAGCGAAGAGTATTGCATTGAATCGCGCATACCTCAATGGTAAATATGTTTATAGTAATGATGTGTCACTGTCACTCTAGTAATGTCGCGATAATGTGAATGGAATTCACTCGCTGATCTATGCATTTCGTATGAGAACTCCGTCTGCCGCCAATATTTCACTCTTACCATTCATTTAATTCATTGCTATTTCAGATCGACAAACCGTTGCGATAGTCACGCAAAAATTTCAATTTTAAATAATTTAAAATTGATTTTACTAAAAAAAAGCAGAAAGACTTAAAACCACAACGTTATTCAAGACACACCGGTTCAAATTGTTTTAAGCAGATATTTGTTATAACTTCTATTCTCTATTAGGCATATACAGAAATTGTGGTACGACCGTACGTTATTGTAAATTACACTACTGCTTATTTACTTTTTTAATCAACGAGAGCTGAGTGAGATGACAACTATTACACTAGAGCTGTCGTACCATCTCTCCAGAGAGCTGTTTAAGAAACAGTTATTACAGAATCGGGAGTAGCTAAAAGAGCTGGGAACTGATAAGACTATTCTTTAAAATAAACGGGAGCAATAAGAATAACTCTTAGAAAAGAACTGTTTCGGTCACCACCAGTGACACTTTATCATATGATACAACCTTCACTTTTTAAATAAATAGTAACGAAAGCAGACGCTCTGGACTATGTGGGGTTGACTCGCTTAGGGTAGAGCAATTGTACCTTAACTCCGACTATACATGTTAACTTTATTATTTTAAATTTCGAAAATCTGATAGCATATTCGTAATCAGTGTAGGTACCAAAAACCCCTATGTACAAGTTTTTATATGTTTTCAAATTGTGTTTTAATATTTTCATCCACCATATTGGATCCATCTTTTTGAATTTTGAAAATTTTGATAGATTCGTAAGCAGCGAACTCGGAAACCCCTGTATACGAATTGAATTCAAAATCTGACCGCCTGCAATTCCTGTTTTCGGTTTTTCTGTGTTATGGATGGTTTACCCCTTTAGGGATGAAATTAACGAAAATACCGAAACGGGTCAACTTAATTTTATCATTTTATTAGTTAACAATTTTTTTTTAGGTTTTTTACCATTTTTTATCCCAAAAATAATAAAATAAATATGAGTTTTCAATCCAGACAAAACAGGGGATGGAGCCCTTATTGTTCGAATCATCATGAATTACTTGCTTTTCCGAATGCAGTCATCTCCATTTCGTTTTACCAAAAAATATTAAGTGTTAGTCGAGATATTCAGAAAAACTTGTTTTTCTTTTTTAGTTCACTTTAGAAGTAATTTTCACTCCCTAAATATGTTTATTAGCAGATATAAAAAAATACGGGTCTTTTATTATTTTATGTTCTACAACATATATCAATTTCATTAAAATCGGTGAGATCGGGTTAGGGTGCTTTCCTTGTGAGAATGGGGAAACCTGGGGAAGGACGCGAAAGACATTTCTTTGCAGCTTGGAGCAGCGGAGGGGAAGCGAAAATATTACGGGGTTCCGGTGCAATAATTGTAACCCAGATTGTGGAAAATTTAATTATAAGTTAAGCGTAACTAACATATAAATTCAAAAAAAAAAGACGTTATCAAATGAAAATCTAAAAATTAAAACCAAGAAGTCCATAATAAATAAATGTAACTTTGTCATCCTACTTATACGTTCACTCATTCATAATCTTCCTTCTCTCAATTCGATTAACACTGATTTGCTGTGGGTACCTAGTGCCTCGGGTATATTTGCTAATGAAACGGCTGATTCCTTGGCTCCATCCTGTCTTCCTTTTTTTTTTTTTTTAAATTTCATAAAACCGCCTACCGATATGTAATAACTTCTATATCAGATCATGGTAGCGGATATTTACGCTCCCTCCTTTTCTAATAATTATTCACTTCATCTGTCTGTTCAGCCTGCTCTTCCTCCCTATTTTCGTGGTTTCTTTTTCATTCCTCTCTTCGACGTTCTGATGTTTTTT
Organism: Icerya purchasi; assembly: GCA_039619475.1. NCBI lineage: Eukaryota > Metazoa > Arthropoda > Insecta > Hemiptera > Monophlebidae > Icerya > Icerya purchasi. The sequence goes on along the minus strand of CM077116.1, from coordinate 335,161,229 downwards.
CCGTTGTTCGTATACGTTTTGGCCATTCTCTGCTGCCTTTCTCCAAATTTTCCCTGATTTCCATCCCGTACTGTCCTCACCATCTTGATGATGCAGTTATTCTCTTCCAGTGTCCGTCTCTTTCTGTGAAACGTTTTTTGGGCTTCCTACTCCTTATTGTACTTCCTATATCCTGTCCTTTCCTTCCCAAATTAATTATTCTTGCTATGTTGATTGCTTTTTATCAATGATTTCTGATCGGATTTTAATAACCGACTTTTTTTTTTTTTTTTTTTTTTTTTCTATTCTTGTTTTTTGCTTGGGCTTGCCAACAACGGACGATTACCCATCAACAGGTACAAATAGTAACAATTAGGAGTCACAAGGAATGGAACCTTACTAAGTAACCATACCAAGGATGGAAATACAGTAACCATCAACGTCGATAAATCCAACTTTCCTTTCTGTTTGTTTTTGGGTAAAGGTCCTTGGTTGACGAGTTCAAAAGGATAAAAAAATAAATGCACGCGACGTTAATCGAAAGATAAAATTGGATGAATGTCAATGCTAAGCGGAAAAATAAAGATAAAAAAAAGGTAGTCAGTTACCAAACAAAATACTTGTTTAGGATATCTTTAAACAGTTTTCTGAAATAGGATATTAAAGATACAGGACATACAGGACATACAGGACATACAGGACATACAGGACATACAGGACATACAGGACATACAGGACATACAGGACATACAGGACATACAGGACGTCGGGAAAAGTCTATTTTCGGAATAAGAACGATAATAAAGGAACTGCAAAAGAAGAAAGAGATATACGCAATCCTAAACAACAAACAATTAAAAAGATCAAGGTAAGTTCTAAATTAATACTCTTCGCTGCACGTGACAAAACGAGCTTGTTATCGTCATTTTCAAGTTGTGGGAAATATTTCAGCCTGCGATAGCTTTTTCTTGTTTTTTTTTTCTTTTTTTTAAGGAGGCTCGCCATTCAGGAATCTCTTTGCCTGAAAACAATTAGGAAAGGAAAGAAATTGATTAAATTTTGTAATGTTTCATACTCTTCTCTCTCTTTTTTTTTTCTTTTTTTATAGGGTTGCGAGTTAATATGCGCACTAAAAATTAGAAAAATGATTCAGACGCTTGAATTAATCTAATCTAGCACGAGAGTTCGCGAAATAATTAAGTAATTAAAATTAACGCGGTTTTGTACAATGATAACGTTCTCTTTAAGTGAACAATATTCGCACACGACCGATTTTTCACCAGCAATGAAGAGTGAGGGAAAAAGAGAGAAAAGTATAAAAAAAAAAAAAAAAAACTAACTGATAACAGGTCATCATCATCATAGAGAGGTCAAAGCGTAAAAACTTGTAGAGTTTTGAACTTACTTCCATGTTTATTATTATTTATCTTTTTTTGAAATATTTCGCCGACTAAATCGTTTAGTTCAAGTCGAATCCTTTAAACTAGAGTTAATGACATTTCAAACAAAATGAGGTGAAAGAAATCGACTTTTTTTTTTTTTTAAATTAATGACAAATCGTAACAACTCATATTCATGGCGTTGTGAAAGTACAATTTTGGATAATAGATTTTGTTTTTTTAAAGTCTTGTAATTTTTTAATTTTGACTTTTTAGCTTGTGAACTCTCTAGCGATTTTCAACCTTTAATTAGTATTATTTATCGTGTACTACTATCTTCAGTTCGTAAACTAACAAAACAGAGAAAAAATCCTTAAGCTCGTCAAAAAAAGTAGTGACAACGAACACGAGAAATATATAAAGATTATGGATATTAAGCTAATAAATAGTGATGGCGCCTTTATATTGCTTAATATTCTGTAAAATTTCCTAGTTTACAGTATGAAATACATTAAAACTAAAATAAAGTAAAAAGAAAATGTTGATTAGTTTCTACATCCATCATTATCTAGGCAAGTGAACAATTTTTTATGATTAATAACTAAATTAGCGTTTTTTCTTTTGTCAACTGTAAACATTAATTCGGTATAAGAAAAGAATACAACAATTCATGTCATTTGAAGTATGAAAATTTTTTAAAACAATTAACATTCAACAACTAATATGACACCCTAATGCAAAGGCGCACTCAGGATTTTTTTTTGGTCATGGCTAGAATTTAGAAGGTTAGGGAGTGGTAACTCGGAACCTCCACTAAGTATCTATCTATTTTGGTAATAAAAAAAAAAAAATACAAAATTAACGAATATTATTTTTACAAAAATTACAAAACTAACGAATTTTATTTAAAAAAAAAATAATAATAATAATAGAAACGTAACATCATGTTTGTAATAAGCACAAACTAGATAAGCATACGAATTTTATTTTTAAAAAATTAGTTAAAAGTATATAACATTATACTTGTAATATAAGCAAAAAGTAAATATGTATGTTTTTTTAAAAAAAAATTAAGTAAAACAAAACATTACAAAACGAAATTAAGACTTCGAAGATTTTTTTGGGGGAGCAATGGCCCCGTGGCACCCCCCTTGAGTGCGCCAATGCCCTAATGTAATAAAATTATTAATAAAATTAAACGTAAATACGAAATTAACAATATTAGAACGAATTTAAAATTTACTCATATTAACAACAATATAGCCTTCAAAATTAACGATACATAATTAAATTTAAATAATTACAATTAAAGCATAAAAATTCGAACAACTTAGATCAAGCGGTAACGATAATAATATTTATCGTATAATCGGTAATTACGGAAAAGTATTATCTAAGGATACATAGAAAAATCTACATTAGCTGAATGCATTATTAATTCAAATCATAAAATTTCCAATGATACAACAAAAGACACTACTATACTAAAAATTGTAAACGATAGAAAATTATCATCAGCAACCGAGAAATGTTAAATTAAAAAAACCTTTTTTTTTTTTTTTTTGTTTGGGGTTTTTCCCTGGGCTTGCCAATAATAGACGGTTACCTATCAACACGTGTAAATAGAAATAATTAGGAGTTACAAGGAATGGAATGTGACAAAGAACGCTATACCAAGGATGATGGAGAAACAATGACAATCAACGTCGATAAATGCCAAACATATGCATCCTGAAAAAAGAGAAGGAACGACACTGCCAAAGGTAAGAGCAAAAGGAGTCAGCTATCCCAAACTTAAATAAAAGTTTCTTCTTCTTCTTCTTTTTCATGCAGCCTTTTGACGCCAGTAATTGACGTAGGCTTCTCCTAAATCCATCCATCGTTGTCTATTCTGAGCCTCGCGTATCCATATATGTCCGGTTTGTGCTATTACGTCATCTGTCCACCTTCTTGGGGGCCTTCCTTGCTTCCGTTTCCCTGCGTATGGCCGCCGGTTCAGCACTTCCTTAGTCCATCTCCCGTCCGTTAGTCTTGCGATATGTCCCGTCCATTTCCATTTGTTTGTTACAATTCTAACCACGATATCTTCGAACCTTGTCTATTTTCGTATATCCGAATTTCTAATCCTGTCATTTAGTCTTATTTCTAGCAACACGCGTTCCATTTGTCTTTCGGCCTTTTCAATTCTATCCACCACTTCTCTTATTAGAGGCTCCGCTCTGTGGCTCAGCACTGATATGATGCACTGATTAAATAGCTTAACTCGGTTTGCTGAATTGATTTCACTTTGTAAAATCCTTTTCATTTTTCCAAATGCTATCTACCCAAGCTGTATTCTGCTTTTAACTTCCTGTATAGGTCCTTTTTTTCCCTTGGTAAATTTCTTACCTAAATATATGAAAGTGTCGACTTTTTCCGCAGCGAAATTTACATGTATTCTTCTTTGAATCGTCGTTTCATCCTATACAAGCAGGAGTTCCGCAAGGAAGCGTTTTCGGACCTATCTGGTACCTCTCGTACACGATGGATATTCCAACCGATGATCGGACTACCATGGCTACATTTGCTGATGACACCGCAATCCTTTCCGTAAGTGATTTGCTGCCAGAAGCAAACAACAACTTGCAACGCGCGTTGGATCGCGTTCATACCTGGACACGACGCTGGAAGATTAAGCTCAACGAAGCCAAATCCCAACACGTGTTATACACATTAAGACACGCTGATTCTTTCCATCAAGCATATATAGGCACAGTCAAAGTATCACAAACAGACTGTGCCAAATATCTTGGAATGTACTTAGACTCTCGTCTAACGTGGAATCCCCATGTTAAGATGAAAGCTAAGCAAATCAAATACAAGGTTTCCAAGTTATACTGGCTGATTGGGCGTCAATCTATTCTCGACGTTACTTGTAAACGCCTACTCTACAATCAAATAATTAAGCCGATTTGGACGTACGGTCTTGCTCTGTGGGGCTGTGCAAAGAAATCAAATCGAGACAAGATACAAGCTCGTCAGAGTATCATTCTACGTGCTATCGTAAACGTGTACAGATACTCACGGAACGACGATATACATAACGATCTCCAGATGAAATTCGTCAACGAAGTCATCAAGGATTTCGCAGAACAACACGCGAAGCGCCTACATCAACACATCAACGTTGAGGCACTGCAACTTCTCGACACCGAATATGACATACGACGCCTTAAGCGTTATAAATCACAAAATTTGGTCTTGTAGTTAATGTATAATTTTTGGGGCTTTGATCAATGGATCTAATGTCCCCGCTCAGGTTTCACTTAACCTAGAAGATACATTCTGTCTAGTATTAAGTACATTTTAATATATGTAGTATTTATTTAACGTTAGTCGTTAAGATCGTACTAATTAATATTTAAAAAAAAAAAAATCTTCTTTAAATTTAGCTTTTAAAGGGTTATTGGGTGATGAATTACGATTTTTTTAAGGATATTTTTGAGGTCGTTCTAAATTCCATATTATATATTCTAGACGGTTTTTTGCCGCCCAGGATAATCGCTCAGTTTAAAGTTGTAAATTGTCACAAATAGAAGTTTAATTGTAATTTATGATCTAATTGCGATAAGTCAAACCGTTTCCGAACTATCGTAGAAATAAATATTTTTGTCGTTTCTGAACTATCTTATTGGGATTCCGTATTTTATAGTGCGTACGGAATCTTAAAAACTGGTATAAATTTACTTTAAGAAATTAGAGATCATTAGAAACATGTTGTTTTTTCGTGTATAGCCCATCATCAGCTAACTGCATAGAGTACACACTTTATTAAAAAGTATATAAATTGAGTATTTACTTTAAATTTTTAATATAAATTTATACTGATTTTTGTTACTAAGGTGAATGATGCCTTGCTACCACGTGAATTATATTCATTTCATTGTAATTAAAATATTTGTCTTTTTGGTTTGTGCACATTTATTGAACTTAATTCATTTTGAGTATTAATAAAAACTAAATTTAATTCAGCTAATAAGTTAACAAAAAATTTATTATTTCTGTGGCGGTACAAAGTTCGCCGGATCAGCTAGTATATATATATATATATATATATATATATATATATATATAAATCAATTACTGCATGTATGATCATCACTTAAGAGTGGCTCGACCGATTTGGCTGATTTTTTTGTTGTGTTCTAATTTTCAGGAGAAGGTTTGTGTGAAAAAAAATTTTGGGAAAATTCACCGGAAAAGTCGGAAAGTTATAATGCAACCAGCGGTACAGAAATGCATATGAGACAAATAAAAAAATAATAATTTTTATAAAATTTTAAATAAACTAAAATATAAATATAAATTAAACGTAAAAATTTAAATAGAATGATTACTATGGTAAATAATAAACTCTAGATGACATTTTATTAATTTCTGACGTATATATAAATACACCACGTTCTGTTACTTCACTTTTTGCGTTATCGAAATCATCAACCCTCCATGATGTCATGGTCGCGCTCCTAGCCTAGCTACCGTACTCATTACGGGGAGTTAAAAAAAGTAGTGTTCTTTATTATTTTTTACAGTGAATGCAGCATAAAATGATCGAGACGGAGAGGTTGAAAGATACAAGTGTAATTACGGGAGATCGCTGTGTGAATATCTCGGCCTTTTCAAAATGATGGCTGTGTCTGCTGTTTAGTTGTGTGAAAATTGTTGTTAGATCATGACAGATAGATTATAGAAAGATCGATAATCTTCAGTTAAACGTAAAACGTGAAGGCGATTTTTTGTTAGACACCAATAAGTATGTTTTCCGAAGAGAGAAAGAATCTATAAATACAATTCCAGATGAAACAAAAAATTTTTTATTAATTTCCAAGTACAGATTTAAATGGGTATTAATACGCGGGCGAAGCCGTAGGCAACAGCTAGTATCTTATAAAGAATTTACTGACGTATGGGGTAATTACATTGTCCCTGGTTGTCTGCATATATAAAATATTAATACATCGAGATGACATATTTACGGAAAAGACGAGGATGAATTGAAATTGGTATGTATCACGTGAATGCCGGAATGCATGGCTGAACAGTATTAAAGTACATTCCTTTTTTTTTTTTTTGTAGATTGCTAATATTCAGTATGCGGGAGGCTTAATGATTATGTTAAATTTTTAAATCCAAGGCTAGAATATATGGAAATTCAATACCCACCAAGGATGTCTCTGTAGCAGCAACATCAGCCGCCTCGTTAAATTTTAACCCTGCATGACTTGGCACCCAACAAAATCCCAGTACATCGTCCTGAAAAATAATTGTCGTACATTTTATCCCGTATCCCCCACACAGTGAGGTGATGTGTGTGTTTAAATGAACTATTTTGTAGGGCCGAAAAAGAAACTGCATATGACATATTTACTCTACCTCCGAGTACATTAAGTAAATAATCGCAAGCCTTAAGGCAAACGTTCTTTAAGAAAATAGAAGTTACTGGCGAGAGTTTATATCTCTGTACGGTCATCTTATCAATGACAAAGACAGCTGCAATAAGACCGAAATTTCGATTGGATTTTGATCCGTCAGTAAAAACTTTTAAGTATCCGGAAAATCGTGTTTAGTAAAATATGCATGCCGAGCGAAATGGTTATTCTGATTATGTTTATTATTGGCAAATGAAGTTGCATTAGTATCTTATTTAATCAGGTTATTACTGTATGGGACCGAAAAATATACAGATGTATATGTAGGAATTAGAGCCAGTCAATATTTGTAGTACTCAGATACCCTCACTGACAACAATGGCAATTTAGAAGGAAGAAATCTTCAATTATTACTAATGTTATAAATTGAAGAGGAAGTTTTGAGTCAAATATTGGGTAACATACCAAAGGAAATTAGAGACGAATGCAATCTGGAAAATGGAAGGACAAAATAAAAATTTGGTTGATAGCTTGGTGCAAAGAATGAGAAAAGAGCAGACGAAAGAAAGAAACAAAGATAATAATTATAAATAATGTAATATATATATATATAAAAAAAAAAAGGGTCTTTTTGGTTCTTAGGTACCGGTGCACAGTGGCTCCTTCTTTTAGCTGCATAGCTTTTGACTTACGTGTAAAATGTTGTTTTAGGAAGTGTGGTGGGTAGGAATGTATTTGTTTAGAAATTAGAGGTAGTAAAAACAGAAATTAAGTTGAATTAAGTAATTATATATAAGATGAATATTATGTATTAGACTTAAGATGTATATTTATGAATAAACGATATAATTATGTTGAGAACCCACAGACGGGCAATTGTCTTGTGGGACCCGCAAATTATTTTAAAAAAATAAAGAGGGGAAAAAAACTATAAAGCAAGTACCGATAATTATAATTGACAAAAACTTATCTGACAACACATTCTCCTTCTTAAGTGTAATGGGGCAATTTTAGTCTCAGCTTGAAGAGTTACTATTGGTGCAGATTGAACATTTCCTAGAATAAGTCTTAGACTGATATTTTGTAAAATGTTCAATTTCCTGAAGTTTGATTAGAATCCGGGCCATAAAATATTGAGCAATAGTCAATTTTAAAGAGGACCAGTGTGATTTAGATAATGAGACTGTTGCAACCGGATCGAAACCCCATGATGCGTTTCCAGTAGCTGAACAAGGCGTTGAGTGTTTTAAAAATTGACTTTGAAGATTTCAGATGTAATAAACCCAAGTGTCCCGAATCTAAGTGAAAACGCGAGTATTTCATACAAATGGTTTCCAGGATAGGACGATCGATTATTCTTACAGAAATATCTTTCAAGTTGTACGGTCTTAATGTGAAGATAACAACAACAGACCTAAAAGGAGATATTTCCAATTCAGTTTCCTGAAAAAATTGTTCGCATAAATTAACCGACTGATTACTTTCCCGTGCACGTTCAACTATATTTTTACTTTTGTTAACGATGACAAAATCATCGTCAGCGTGTGAAGCAAAAACTGAATAGTAAGCGGTAACTGAACACTAAAAATAGAATATGCGTAAATATTGAATAAAACAGGGCTTACAATGGACCCTTCTATTACGTTCAGCCAACTAATTGCTCGGTGGCAGGATTTAAAAATTTCAAGCTTTCCGTTAAAGAAAAAGTTGCATACGTACTTGGCCGAGACTACTGGAATTTCAGTAGCTGCTAATTGTTAATATAAGGAAGAAATCAGAACCCTTTAATATCCAAAAAAGTGGCCGCGGGGAAATATTTACTCAAAAAGGTAAAATAAATTTCGTTCACCAACTGAGCAATAGAGTCACCGAGATGCGGTGTTAAAACCACTGCGGCTACTATGAACACCATTGCGGAAAAAATTCAGAAATTGTTGAAAAATCTTATAGAATTATTGAGCGAATTACAAAATTAAGTAGTATATGCTGAAAAGACTCAAGGTATCATAATTTTGGTTGAAGAATTCAATCGTCGCCACTACTTAAAATAAATAATTCTTCTGTTAGGTTTAAAAATTCAGTCAAATGCTGGGGAGCGAGGTTAAACTTGATTTAAAACTTATGCGACGGAAAGAAATACAGTACATATGTGATAAATGCGAAAAAGGCTTAAATCTATTACGAAGTCTAGCAGAATGTAACTGGGGGGCTGATCGCAGCTTTTTAATTAAAATCTACAAGGCCATCATTAGATCACACATAGGGGTTTCCCTGCTCCATTACTCAACTTAAATAAATCAAAAGGCAGACTCTTTAAATAATTCGAAACCGTGCCTTTCGGCTTTGTCTGGGATGTATGAAATCGATTCCATATCATACTGTTTTAGTCGAAATACCAGTAAAGTATTCTATGAAATATGCGACAGACAGACAAGTTTTATTTCGAAATTAAAGAACAACGCTATTACGCAATAAACAAACAACTTCCTGATCAATTCCCTAATACAAAGTCATAATAAATATTCACAATTAAAAATTTACTGCAATTCTAATAATAGCGTCATACGGGCTGGATTGCGCAAGAATTCATATGTTGGATACAAACAGAGATAGATGGCTGATGATAAATTTTCGAAAGTTGGTCATCCGCGTTCAGAATATAATAATGCTCTGCTTACAGAAACCATACATTTCCGATTTAAAGAATAAATATTTTACACTGACGGGGACCCGCATATGCATCTCAGAACAAATACAACGCTACCTCTTATCATACGAACAATTATAGGTCCCAAACATTCCATTTGCCATGTTCATAATTTTTTTGCAGAAATGTACGTGTTACGATATTAATTCGTTTAAAGTTCCGGAGGACCAAAATGTCTTCGAATGTACCGGGTCAATTAATAAATTGTTTTTTAACGAAATACGATGAAATACTCGATGTTGATCGAAAGTCTTAAAAGTCGACTGTTTCCGAAACGATTAAAAGGTGTAAATATAAAATAAACTGCGAAAAAAGATTGACGAAGATACGAAAAAACGTGACGCAAAACAGTGTTTTTCGAAAAGACATTCGAAACGAACGAATGGCGACTGACCCCAAGTTGAACAACACGTTGACGGTTAAGCGATCAGCGGGCAAATAATTTTGCTAACGCAGCGAAAACGGTTAATTTCCGGCGTTTCTCAAAATTTCATAACTTTAAAACAACAAATCTAATTGAATAAACTAAATTAAAATAAACGAACAAATATAAAAAATATGAAAATTAATAAATATTAACTTAAGCTTGGGCTCATCATTAAGCAAACGAACCAATTTGGAGATGGATCTACTCTTGATTCCAGTTTGAGATTTGACATCCACGACACAAACGTTATCATTTGAGTCAGAGTAAGTCGTGACTACTACGCCCATATTCCGGTCACCGGACGTAATTGATCATCTTTAATTAATACTACATTGGATTTTAGATTATTTTTCCGAGTAAACCACTTGGTAGGAACTTGTAAGTCATTTAAGTAGTCCTTTCTCCAATTGTGCCAGAATGAGTTTAACACGGGGCTCTATGGGATTTCCATAATTCCATTAAATCTGTCGACTCAGGTGGACACAATTGGATCAGAATCCATAGTTTCAGAAATTAAAGGTTTACCGATCAAAAAATGTGAAGCGGTTAAAATCGCTGAGCCGTCTTTCGTATGAACTTTATATGAAATAGGGTGACTATTTAAAATCAACTCTATTGCGGCAAAGATTGTAGAATAATCTTCATAAGACATAGTTGAATTTTTGGTTGCTCGATTCAGGCGATACTTTCCCATACGGGAGCAGCTTCCCAAATGCCCCCCCCCCCCAAGATGTGGGCTGCGAGGCGGTATAAATATCCATTCTATTCCATGGAAACTAGAAAAATTCAGTGTGTCTTCAGTATTCGGACGCAATTGACAAAATTTGTAGCGTTGTCAGAATGCATGCCTCTTCGTGCAATAAAACGACTGAAACTATCCACGAATTTTGCACTCAATAAATCCGAAACTATTTCGACATGAATGGCTTCCCGTTGAAAAAAGTGGCATAGCATTTTCCAAATTTATAAGAACGATGAGCAATACATTTATAAACGGACCACAAAAATGATCGAACGGCTTCGAATACGAAATACGCTCCTTTGTCAGCTGACCCATTATCTGCTCCATAGTAACTCCTTTAAAGCGAGTGCATATCACACACTGAAATAGGATTTTCTTTACGGTTTTGTTTAATCCATCGGCTCACCGACGTATATAGGGGGGGGGGGGGGTTGAACCCCCCCCATTGGCTCTCATAATATCACAAATTTTAGCCAATTTTACTAGTAACCATATGAAGTTTATAGTTATTCACAAGTATTCATAAATATACAATTAACGAACTAGGCTCATGTTACACGTTGTCGGATAACAGCCTGTTTCCTTGTCTAATAGTGAGAGGAAAATACTGTTGACTGTTGTCCACAGCTGATGGACAACGTGTAACATGGCCTTCACCGTCGACAGTGTGTGGCGCGCCCGGCGAAAGCGATCAGTTTTCACAGTCGCGTGGCAACATCGTTTTATATACGAATTTTACGTGTGCGTTTTAAAGAAAAATTCGCCTTCCAATTTTTAAATAATAAACTTAAATTAAATTAATATAAAGTTTGAAAAGTGATGAAGCGAACAAACCAGCAGTCTCTTCTTGGTGGTTATTTTTCGAAAAAACCACGTGACACGGAGTCGCATCAAGAAGAAGTGGCAAATGACGGCCCAGCGAATAAAACGGTTGATAAATCGAAAAGAGGTACGTTCTTTATTGTCTTAGTCATCTTTAAAAAGCAGTTTATGTTTCGAATTTTTTTATTTAATGATTTCTTTATAAAGCCCATGTTACACGTTGTCCGACAACAGCGTGTTTCCTTTTCTAATCGTGAGAGGGAAATACTGTTGGCTGTCGTCCGCTGTTGTCCGCGTTGCCGCAACCAACAAACCAATGTTGGTTAATAAGTTACACAATTTTTTATTTAACTAAGCATTAATACGCATTTAATGCACTAATATGTAAATAAAATTTGGTTAGTAATAGATCGATTTATTCTATTTCACAGATGGAGCGGATTTGTCCTCTCTTGGGTCCACTGCTTACGATATTGGAAGATTTGTTAATAGTGCTCCGAGTAATGATGAGGAAAAACTTAAGGCTTTAAAAGAGCCTTGGACCCCACCAGATAATTTCAAATTTCCAACCTGCGGCAAGAGAAATCTTTCCTTTCAACGCCACTGGACTGCCAAACACTCATGGCTTGTCTATTCTAATGTGATGGAGGGTGCACTTTGCAAACTATGCGTTTTACTTGGAAAAGAGCGAGGCGGGCGTGGCTTGCAAAGTCTTGGAGCATTTGTCAGTAAACCATTCACTAACTGGAAAAATGCTTTAGATAGCTTTAACCAACATGCTAATACGAACTACCACAAATTTGCAGTAGAACAAGGAGCAAACTTTGTGAAGATTGCGGAAGGCAAATCCACTGATATTGTGGATAGTATGAATCTGGAAAGTCGTAGAAATGCTGATGACAACCGCGAGAGATTAAAAGCAATTGTAGAAACCATTATTTTATGCGGAAGACAGGAAATGGCCCTACGAGGAAGCCATGATTATGGAGAAATAGGAGTAGATGAACCTTCCCACAATGATGGCAATTTTAGAGCACTTCTTCGTTTCCGTGCTCGATCTGGCGATGCGGCTCTTAAGAAGCACTTACTTTCACAAAGTGTGCACAATAGAGCCATGTATACTTCATCGGGAATACAAAATGAAGTGATCGATCTATGCGGTAATGCCATCCAAACAGAAATACTGAAGAGGGTCAAGATGGCTGGGTTCTTTACCGTATTAGCAGATGAGACTCAAGACATATCTCGGCAAGAGCAACTAACACTATGTTTGCGATATGTTGATTGCTCGGGTCAAAAGTCAGTTATTCGGAAAGATTTCGTTGAATTTATTCACGTGGAAGATGTTTCAGTTCAAGCGTTGGCAACGACAATTTTAACACATCTGTTGTCTTATAACTTGGATATGGACAAATTTATTGGACAAGGCTTTGATGGCGCTGCGGTACTAAGTGGAAGATTGCGAGGTGTGAGAGCAATAATTACAGAGAAATACCCGAGAGCGCAATTCGTACACTGTGCAGCTCACGTCTTAAACTTAGTTTTAGCGCATTCATGTGAAATTCCCATGATTCGGAACTGTATGGGTACCATAAAAAGTGTTGTAAACTTCTTTAGACAATCTCCACTACGAGATAATCTTTTGAAGAAAATCGCCGATAAAATCAACTCAACATATTCAACACTTATCTCTCTCTGTGAGACGCGCTGGACTGAAAAGCATGCGGCAGTAGAACGATTTGCGCAAATGTTTCCCGTAATACGTGCAACGTTTGAAGCACTTCAAGAAGCTGTTAGCAGAGATGTCGCCACTCAGGCATTTCAATTGCAAACCGCTATAGAAAACAGCCAGTTCATTGTATCGCTGGTTATACTAAGAAAGATTTTCTCGTACACCGCAAACCTAAACAAGGCAATGCAAAAAGTCAATATCGATTTAACAAGGGTTTGTTGTTTTGCAAAAACTATAAAGGCAACTTTGCAAACCATTCGGAACGAAAGCCAATTCTCGGTTCTTTTCCAAGAAGCGAAGGAGATGAGTCTGAATGACATAGTTGTTCCAAGAACGGTCGGAAAGCAAACCCAGCGGAACAATGTACCAGGGGAAAGTGCTGAAATATATTACCGTCGAAATATATTTTACCCGTTTGTTGACCACGTTATTACAGAACTTGAGGTTCGTTTTAAACCACATGAAGGAACGATTCAAGGGATTCAAATGCTTTTGCCCGAAAAGACGAGCAAAGACCCTGAAACCCAAGAGAAATTGAAAAATATAGCAAAAGCGTTTCTTGGTGAAAATGAAGGGACAATATTCCTGTCGGAATATGAACTATGGCATAATCACTGGAAATCTGTAGAGGAAAAACCTGCCACTGTGGTAGATGCTATTGACTGTTGTGATGCAGAGTTTTTTCCTTTGATAAAAAAGCTTCTAATCATATTGGCCACACTACCGGTATCCACTGCAACCCCGGAAAGAAGTTTTTCCACTCTAAAGAGAATAAAAACTTACATTAGAAACAGGATGGGCCATGAAAGAGTTACTGGTCTTGCTCTTATGAGTGTTCATCGTGATCAAGCGATAAAACTGGATTCTGAAGAAATTGTAACTAAGTTGGCAATGAAACGTAAACGGCTCAATTTGGAACTTTGAATTGCATTTGTAAAATATTGATATATTAATATTTTACTTAATATAATAGATTATAACATACAATTATTATAATTGAATTGTTTTATTTCACATTGAAAAAAATTTTGGGTTTGAACCCCCCCCCCCCTTTCGGAAGCTATATATACGTCCGTGCATCGGTTACCCAAAAACGCGACTTTATAAAACTAACGACAAATATACGAGTAGCGTGAAAATAAGTTTCATGTATAAATCGAATGTATAATTTAAAAATGTGACTTTTTGATGAATTACATTGATAGAAAAATCGGAACATATTAACCGACCGCCCACACGTAGAATATTATTTTCGTCCAAAAAGAGACATAACCGTTTCAACGAGCTGTTTTTGGCTAGATTGCCAAATACTTTTTTAATGAATGAACTTCCGTTGCGAACGTCTGCTTTCTTTCAGCAACTGACAATATACTTGACTTAATTCGTATGTCAGGCGCTAGTTTGCAATTCGAATAAGATCTTAATAAATAACCGATAACGTTCAAAACTTTCGAGTACGAAGAAAAATTTTCGAAACATAAAGTTGGCTTATTGACGTTAACTGCATTAGCGCATACTTTGTTAATTCGATATAATCGATCGGCTTCTGTTTTAGTATTTAATTTAAATGCATAAAAGACGTTATTTAAAATTTTAGACGGAGAAAAAATTCCTCTTGTTTAAATATTGCATTTTTAATTTTTTTGTATTATTATTATTATTTCATATTGCGTTTTTCAATTTTTGGTATTATTTGGCCAAATGTAGCAGTTTCCACTTTATTCTTAGTTTATTGTATAATTGGTTAGATGTGGCTGTGGGTGCAAATGAAAAAATGAATGGTTGTGATTGACTGTGTAAAAAGAAGTCTAGGATAAATATTAATAAATGTTTATATTTTAAGATTAAGGCAGGATTTTAAGTTTAGAAAGTATAACAAGGCATGTTTTTAGATTTTTACGATAAAGGCGGGACTTTTATTTTTATTCTAATTTTTTATTTTTGTTGTAATGCTATATTTTTGTTAAAGTTAAACACTCGGAACAAATATGAACGTCGGTCAAACGTGTGGCACTTTAATATTATTTCTTTTTTAGTCTGAAGTTTGAGTAATTACTAAGGGCAGCTTTGACCTACGTAACCCCGGTATCTACTCTGCAGTTCGCGCAAATTTTGCGCATTCGCAGTTATATTAAGTTATACTTTAATTTAACTGATTTCACATAAATAAAAAATTGATTTGATTTGATTATTTTATATTGCGTTTTTCGATTTTTTGTATTATTATTATTATTATTATTATTATTATTATTTTATATTGCGTTTTTCGAATTTTTGTATTATTATTATTATTTTATACTGCGTTCATCGAATTACGATGTAAACCCACAGCGCCTGTTATTGAAAATTCCAATATCTTCGATTTATGCGGTAGTTAAATTTATACTAAGCTTGGTTGCTAGTTGCATTTACTCTAATCAAGTATCGATAATGTTTATATAATGTTGCTATTCACTGAAAACTACTGAAACAGTTTTTCCTCGGTTATTGTGAAAGAGATAATATTGAAAAAGTGCGCTTACAAAATTGGTTCGCTTGTCCTCAACGCAATATTCAAATAAATTGTTGTTTCAGCGGTGATGATAATAGCAGGTAAATTTTTATAATTCCGCACGGTCGGTGTTTTGTCCTTTATTCGTTCAATCACCATCGAATGTTCGTTATTATTCAGTCGACAGGAAAACATTTACGGTAGGTATTGTGGGGCCCAAAGACGTAAGAAAGTTGTAGAGAACATTTATTTATAGAAACCAAAAATTAGGGGACTAAAATTTTAAAGCCTTTTTTTCATTGCATTACCGGGAATTTAAAAAGAAACGATAGTTTAAGGAAGGGGGTAGGGGGAAAAAAAGAATTTTCTCATTGTTTAACCCATTTTAAATGCAACGCGTATTTACAGAATTTTCATATAGGCCGCGTAAGAACGCAATTTCCCGCCTATCTAAAAAATTTGATTTCCTGATTCAAATTGAACTGCGAACAAAAACAACGGCTAATCGGTAACATGGCTCATTTCCTATTTTGCATTTTTCTTTCATGCGATTTCCGGTAAATAACTTTTAGTCCGGAGTGACGATTAATAGCGCATCGCGAAAAAAAAAAGAAAAAAGCGGAGCTTCGAGGAGATCGTACGTAGCCCCATGATCGCGCCAAAATTACGAAAAATTATACTCTATAAATTCGCAAAAATGCGCTACAAGGCACTCCTTGTAAACAGCAAGCTGATAAAATCGTCACTTGAAATTACCGAGTCGGGTTTTCCAATTCAGAATTATTTCAGGAATTAAAATAAGTTCGGCTCGAAGGTACGTATTTGTCTATTTATTTTATTTATTTTTATCATCGCCGTTCTGAAAAGGAGATTTCAAGTCGGTGCCGCTTGTGTTTAACAACATTTTGTGTTTTGAAACCGAATTAATTAAAATTGCACACGCTACGAAATTCGAAAATTTATTAGCTGAGATAATGTCGGGGCAATTATTTGTGTGATTAAGTTATTCCCCCGAAAAAAAAAGTAATGTACTTAATTATTAAATAATTATTAATAGAATTTGATAAAACAACTGACTCTGATGCTGATAAGAGAATGCGAATTACAGCTGAACTGTTCTCATTGGCCGTGATTCGTGAACGCCACAGAACTTGTCCGCTCACTCTGTACACCGATGTGTAGTATTCGATAAAACGGGAACAACTGATACGACTGTTCTTGTAATATTGGCAACGTGTAAAATTCGTTAATGTACACAAACGACGATTCTTTCCGAACTCGAAAAAAGAAAACGTTGAAAATTTTTAAAAGAAAATTAACCTTTCTTCCTCCTTTAAATCATTTATAATTTCGTATTTCATTATCGAATACGCGCAGTGTAAATTACCAGTACAGCATATTTATCTACACAATCAGAGAGCGTAAAAATATGCCTAAATATTTAGTCGTACGCATTTTTGTACAGCAAGCGATAAGCCTATAATCAATTCTGCTGTTTAATAACTCGCATATGCCCGTATTATTGAAGACTGTCTCGATACTCTCGGGCAGCCTGATAAGTGATTATAGTTTCTGTTTATTTCGGCTATTAATTTTAGTTTTTCTTTCTTCGCTAACGTTCAGATCTTTACAAGTGTACTCCTTCCCGCTCTTTTGTTTTTTCTATTCTGCTCTTTTTTATTTTTTTATTTTTTTTTAAATGGGCTCGGTGTTAACCCAACTACATGGACTTAGATCACCTATTCAGATTCTGAGGCGATCGGAGATAGAAAGTATAAAGGAAGGAAGGAGGGGAATAACGGCCGGAGATGGGAAGGAAAGGATAAAGGAAGCATTGAAAGGGGTAGGAAGATCCAAAGAATTCGGCGTATAGATGAGAGCACTCAGGAAAAAGAGCAGGGCATTCAAAAAGGATATGGTTGGGGTCGCATATAAAGGGAGGATCAGTTGGGTGGAGAGGGAAAAAGGGAGAAGGTGAAAGAGAAAAAGAAAAACGAGAAAAGGGAAGGAGGGAATGACCAAGTCTTAGTCTGATTAAAGAAACAATAGCCGAGCGTCGAGAAAAGGGACGAAATTGGTACCAAGGATTATTATTTCATTGAACTTTTCATTTCTATTCCCATCTGGTTTTAAATATTCCCTCCAGTATCTTCTTCATTCTTTTACAGCCGTTCACAATATATCAGTCGAGATAATGTTATTATTAGATTTTTTTTTGTATTTTTTTCTTTTCGTTTACCATAATATATTGTATGTTTTTATATCTTTGTTATTAACAATCTATTTTGGCAAATAAACAGTATTTGTTCGGGTAAACAAAAAAAAAACCAAAAAAAAAAACAACGATCTATTTCATGGAGAATTCTTAACTTTAATAGAATGTATTATGGGAAGACACTGAATATACTTATACGAGTTAGCTGACTTTTTAGCCCGTTCGGCCGCCCGCGATGGTCCTTTATTCTGCAAAATTCCTACCTCGGACATCCTCCTTCTTTCCTCAGCTAATCATTCCCGACTATGGTCGGACATCTATCCTTCCCTATTTTCTAATCCCGCCTCTCATTACCTTCAAATTCAACCGGTTCCCTCTTCCCAGCCGTGGTTTCAATCCTATTCTTATCAACGCTCCGCGATCATTTCCTTAATCAGACTGCGTATTAATCACTCACTTCTACCCTCTTCACGTTTTCGTTTTTCCCTGTCCCCTTCTCCCGATTGTCCCCTTCATAATTACATCTCTCCTCTCATATGTGATGCAAACCACATCTTCTTTGAATGCCCTGCCCTTGATTCCGAGCGCTCTGTTTTGTACTCGAAAATCTTGGCACTGGGTCTTCCTGCTCCGTATAATTCTTCTTTTGTCCTTTCCTTTCCATCCCCAGATATAATCCCGGTACTCCAATCTTTCCTAAGCTCTATTTCTAATCGTCTTTTTATTTAACCCCTTCCTTAATTTCTATTGTTGTTGGGTCAATGCCGCTGGCGCGCCCAAAAAAGAAAAAAAAAAAAAAATATATATACTTATATATATATATATATATATCTGAAGTTCCTTTGCAGATTTTCAGCTCATAATATTGCTCTTTTTTTCTTCAGTCGCTCATTCCAAATTTCAAGTGCTGTTCTTCATTTTCTAATTTTGCCTTCTTTAATCTTTCTATTCAGCCATCCCTTCCTCCCGCCTGTAGTTCCTCGACTTCCCCTCTCTTAAACGTTCTACAATCTCTGCTATTTGTCGCCTTCGCTTTAAATTTCCTTCCTGCATCATTTTCCCGGGTTTCATTTGCACCTACTCCATTTTGTCCTCTTTTCACCCTCTTCCGTATCGAATTTTGTTTAAATATGTGGCTTACTCTGCGGAGCAGTCATCCTATTCTTCACTGTTAAAATTGATATCCCTAATAGCGCTCTGCATTGTGTAACGCGATTAAGGCGTTTTATTTTGTCCTCAGGGATGTTACCGCGGTGTTTTAGTTTTGCGGAATTAAAATTTTACATTTTATTTTATTTTAGTAGAATTTAAAATTTTTATTTTTTCATTTAAATTATAATTATTTTTGTTATTACAATTATTTTAAAAGATTTGGGAAGGATTTAGTATTTATGTAACCCAATTTTTACAGGAATCTTTCGAGACAGGTCGACCTAGGTAGCGATATACACATATAATTATAATAAAATGAAATGAAACAAATTATATGGTACGTATCGTTCGGTAGACGGTAGGTGCTCCTTTTGTAGGCTAACGTACGATAATGCTTCTTGATGACGACGGGGAGGATACGCGTTGATTAAATTGATACCAATCAGATTTCTATAATCGTTGAATCGAACTTTGACGACTGATCGATCTGGTTATCGGGTTTTGCTGTGGATATCGTTTTCTTTAGTATTTTTCGTTCGGACCGCTATTCTTTTCAACGACTCGATTCGTAGTCTCGCTGACCTTTTTTCTTACGAGCAAAAGAAAACTCGAAAACTAACTTCAAACCTCGGCCCTAAAACGGAACTCAATTTCTCCTGTAATTTTTTTCGGCATTTACTGATTTTTTTATCTTCCGGAACTGCCTCCTCATTGTCGCAGACCAAAATCAGTCATCTCTTCATCTTACCAATGATCGCGCGCATCCATTCTCTGGCATGATCTACATCGATCCGTCTCTCCCCAGTCGGCGACAGGTTCCCACACACTCACGCATTTACCCTCTCATTACATTATAATTAATTAATGATATATTTTTATTTATTTATTTATTTATTTATATTCTTTGTTTTTTCCATGTAAAGAGCACATTACAATTAATTATAAAAAAAACAAAAAAACCATTAAACATTGGTTATTAGCTAATATATCAAACTTAATTACTCTCAATATAGGCAGGATTATTTTGATCGTTACCTATATATCCTATCCCCTAATAAACGTAAAGAGGAGAGTCTTTTTAATTCAACAGATATTACGATCAAATCGTTCCCAAATCTTTTTCCGGTTGTCATTCGCGGTTTCAACGTTAGGCTTCCTACTATAGAGCCTAACATCGGATACTTTCGTGACTCCCATCTTTATCGGATCTTATTCATACAAATAACCTCCATAATAAAGAATCACAAAACCCCAACTTTCAATAATCATAATGGGAACAGCATCATTGACAATTTGCTCACTGCAGTTAATCTGAATCCGCGGACAAACTTCCTTCTTCAACACTTTGATTTAACATTCCATAAAAATATTAAATTTTCTCTCTATTCTAGATATGATGCTACGCCGCCCAGGCATCACTTTAAATTTAGTCTGTACAATTTTGTTTCTAACTTAAAAGATAATTGTGTCATAACTTTTATTAATGACATTAATGAACTGGTTAGTAGGATTAACAATTTTAATTCGTACATCTTCCAGCTTGCCCTCTTAGGAATCAAATCTCAGTTAAATCTCCTACTGCGGACTGGTGAAACAAAACGCTTCAATATATTAAAGATAAGCATTGCTCGAAAGAAAACAAATAAATTTAAAGATACTGTTAAATTATTTTTTACTAATAACGTTTTAAGGGAACTTAATGCAATATAGAAGAAAGAGATATCAATAAGCTTGTGCATTTTAAAAACCTTTGTTAGTGACAGCACGGCCTGGAGTAGGCCATATAAACTGTTGGTTAGAGGCGAGGCAGAGCTGGCTATTCCTGACTTGAGGTCCCATCAGCGACTTTTATTTTTTCCCTTACAAAGCTGACCAGATGCCTGATTTTGTGGCTACTAACAACTCAGTGTTACCTTCCTTCAGACCCACTGGATAATATAATTAAAAAATTAAAAAACATAAAAGCATCTTCTTCTGATAAAACCAATATAATAAACTTGTGAAATTTCTAAATAAGAAATTTTCAACTATTTTTTTCGCGCTCTTTTTCGGATGTATTCAATTGCAGGTCTTTCCGCAGTGCTGGAAAGTGGCTGATATCAAGCTATTTCCCCCAAGCCTGGAAAAGACCCCTCCATAGTTAGCAGCTATCCTCCAATATCTCTGCTGAATTCAATTGGCAAGGTATTTGAGAGTGTTGTTCACAGATTTATTTTGGACGAAGTGTCCAACAAAAACCTGCTTCATTCTAATAAGTTCGGTTTTCGTACAGGGTTTTCTTCGGAAGGTGTGGCGATTAAACTTGTTTCTCGAATTAAGTACTCAACCGTTGCCAGCAGGTCTGCGGTTGTCATATCGTATGATATCAGGGGTATCTCTGACAACTGCAGATGGTCTGTGGTAGTTAGTATTATAATAAGAAACAATTTAAATCCGTATATAATAGTCATTAATTACTTTACTGATAGAGTTGCTGGTTGGGAGTTGGGCTCCTCATCTCTCTCTAGGTGGGCCACATGTGGCGTCCCTCAAAGATCTATCTTAAGTCCAACTCTACGGAATTTGCTATAGTGGTTCATTATTTAATTTGTATTCGGAAGTGATATTTGCACAGGCTTTAGAAGAACGGGACAGAGGAATAAGAATTGAAGGACAAAAAATTGCAGTGATACGTTTTGCCGATGATACTGCACTGCTGGCGGAGAATATCGAAGACCTGCAGGGACTACTGAATTCAGTTGCCCTTGAAAGTGGACAAAAAGGGCTTAGCATAAACATCAAGAAAACCAAGTTCATGGTGGCCTCAAGACAACTAATTACAGATAAAAAACTATTCCTTAACGGTAGGGAAATCGAACGCGTAGGAAAATACAAGTATCTAGGTTGTTGGATAACGGAAAATAATGACCCGGACGTAGAAATAAGAACGCGCATCGAGATAGCCCGAGATGTATTTATGAAGATGAAGAATGTACTTTTCGACAGAAAGTTAAATTTGCAAATCAAGAAAAAGGTGCTAAAATGTTATGTATGGTCCCTACTCTTGTACAGGTGCGAGACGTGGACAATAAAAGCATATATGGAAAAACGTATTTCATCATTTGAAAAGTGGTGAAATCGCCGGATCTGGAAGATACCATGGACTAGAAAAATTAAAGATGCGGAGTTATTACAATTGATGAAAACGAATCTGATATTAATGGACACATAATTAAAAAACGCAAAATTAATTTCTTTGGAAATTTTACGAGAGGATCAACATATCACCTTCTGCACACAATTATGACGGGAGTGGTAGAAGGGAGAAGGGACGAGGAAGAAGAACGATTTCTTGGCTCCAAAATATCAAGCAATGGACTGGAGTTACAAAAGTAGGAGAATTGTTCCAGATTGCAAGAAATCGAGACGCATTTCGTCATATGGTTGAATCCATGAAAAGTGGTTAAGCTATACCCGAATCGGGTTGCACGAAGAAGAAGAAGGTTCATCGCAGAGTTGAAGATTTCTGTAAATCCTTTGATAACAAATATGTCTTAATTTCTTATGCCGACGATCTTTGTTTAGTTTTTGACGTTCATCGAAACTACGCATTCAAACAAATTGAAATCGTTTCGAAATATCTGGAGGAAGTTGTTGGTGATTTCGGACTGGAGTTCTTTGCTCCCAAATGCAGTTTTTCGGTGTTTGGTGATCGTGGACTTGCTGATCGGATAGCTGACCTTCTGCTAGTTTCTGGACAACCCATCAGCCACACTCGTAACTTAAAGTATTTAGGAGTGATTGTAGATGAAAATTTCACTTTCATTCCCTATTACGACATGATTATTGCAAAATGTGATGCTATTTTTAATAAGTTAGCCAGAATTCAACTAGATGTCTGGGGATTGTTTACAGAGAACAGTACATACTCTATAAAGGTTTAATTCAAGCTTTGTACGGGTATGGTGCCGCTGTTTATGTTAAAAGAATCCTTTCAAGGGTTAACTTACAACAAAAGAAATTATTTTTACGTCTTGCCTCGCTTTACAAAGTTTCTCCTACATCTGCAGCCTGTGTGATTTGCGGTGTTCCACCAATGGATTTGTATCTTATTGGCAGGGTAATGATTAGTGATTGGTGACCTAAATTCCATGAAACAACTGAAGCTTCTGGAAAATCATTTTCTATGAATTCAACAGTCTATTTTTAACAAACTTTTTAAAAAACTCACTGCTGAGTTAATTATTTCCAAGTGACAGTGGCGGTGGGACACTGACTGCACTGGCAGGAAAACTTATGAATTCCTGACCGATGTTTCATTATCATTAAAAATTAAAGATATGAAGATCAACATTTTAAATTCACAGATATTATCTGGGCACGGCAAGTTCCAATCTTACTTATTTAGGTTTAAGTTTGCTGATGACCCATTTTTTACTCTATGTCCATCGGGTGCTACTGATGATGTTGAACATTTTTTATTCGAATGTCCTGCCTTCTCCAACATTCGCATAGCTTATAGTATAATTTTATTCTGCACATTCCCTACTCTAAATGAGAGAAACCATGCGGTATCTTCCTGAAGTATACTGAAAGAGCTGTGCGCCTTAAATTTACTTTAAGTAATCAGTAGGGTTCGGATTTATATGCACTAAAAATATGCAGAAAAATTGCATAATAGATAGTGTATATTGAAAAAATAAAATAAAATCTTTTGTTTTTCGCTTCAAATGTTTACTATCACGCTGCTTTTTCTTCCATTACATTAATTTATATTAAAAAACCATTAAATTATAAATCTAGATTTAAAAATAATTACATTTAACAATTAGAATTTTTTTCTAAATTTTCAACACGGAAATTATAAATTACAGAAAACGACATCTCTACATTGTAAGACACAATTGGTTAATATTTAAGTACGATCAATTCAGACAGAGCACAAGATTTTGTTTTTATCTGACACTTCATTTCTAATTGAATCGAAACTGCAAATGATGTGCTAGATATTGAAGAGAGTATCGATCAAATCTGTGCCACAATTTGGGTGGGTATATGAATATATGTATATATATGTGTGCATCCGGTATATGGTTCAAAGGACAGTTACCCATCATAAGGTTGAAGATAATGTGTTAACTAGGGGTCAAACATATATTAGCTTGAAAAAGGTCAATCAAGAATATTTGTTTTTTTTTGCTAGCACTATTGTTAAACACAGACAATTGACAATATAAATATAAAATCCTAAAAGGTCTGAACGTACATGCTTTGTTCAAATTCATTTTACTTATAAAGGAGACAAAAAGACTCTTATTTTAGAAAGATATCCTGTCTGTATACCAGTGGTAGTCACACGACTAACAAGGAGAAATAAGTTGTTTTTTTTTTTTTTTTTTTGTTTTAGTTCTGTAAATAATCGGCAAGAGGCTATTATCAAACAGTGGACTTGACAAAAATAAAAAAATTATAACACCATATGCACGAAACGTCCAAAATATGCATTTATATGCATTATTAAATTGGTGCATTTCGAATTTACAACCCTTGAAAAGCCTTGATACGAAATATCAAGGCGTTAGCTACAAGCAAAAAAAAATATGCATTATATGCAAAATCCTAACCCAAGTAATCAGTAGCTTTCTCCACACACTATTTCAACCGTTAACCCGACAATGTTGATCCGCTTGAGCGGTGTGGTCTCTTCGGCATGTTTAATTTACTCTATTTATATTTATATACTCAGAAACATCCCTCCTTAACATAAGTCTATCACTTTTGTTATTGTTCCAGTTTTAATTCGAATTCACATAAATTAAATGTTAAGCTATATTTAAAAACACATTTTTATAGCTCGGTATTTACATTTGCGTTGCTACTTTTATAAACTCGTCTTTTTGTCCTTTCTTCACTGTTGTTACAGACTACTTCACATACAACTTGGTCGGTGACAGGATTGTTTTGCTTCTTGTTCCTTTCCTACAATGTGAGTACATCTTGCAGGGAACTACTGCAGCA
Source organism: Icerya purchasi (assembly GCA_039619475.1). Classification (NCBI taxonomy): domain Eukaryota; kingdom Metazoa; phylum Arthropoda; class Insecta; order Hemiptera; family Monophlebidae; genus Icerya; species Icerya purchasi. The sequence goes on along the minus strand of CM077116.1, from coordinate 335,136,178 downwards.
GACACCACATCGCACACACATATTATAATAAATATATTTCCCTATCGATTTTTTTGGAATCGGGGTCTTTGTAAAACAAAAATAAAAACTCCTTATAATGCTGCTTGTATTCTCTCATTCCATCTATTTTGGTTATTCCTGTCCTCAAATTATATTTATCCTTTGCCTTTAAACGCATAAGAATATAAATTTATTTCTCCTCCTTCCCATTTCCTGGAATGATATCCTTCCTGATGAGCCCAGTTAAAAAAAAAAGGAAAAGAAAGATTCTCAAAAAACTGTCCCAGTTTGGGCGCCAAAATTTTACAGTTTTGTCAATTTTTCATTATTCTCCGATAATATTGGGGATTTTTAGTAGATTTAACAACGAAAAATCATGTCATGACTGCGCAAAATATTTTTTTTTTATAAATTTCGTAACTATGTCAAAACACTTTCTGTTAATGTAATTCATAAAAATAGCCGTTATAAAACTTTTTTGAATTGGCTTAAATACTCATTAAATAATAATACAAAAACCGACATATTTCGAAGATTGTAAGTTCATATTCTTGGTTTTTTGCTATTGTTTCATAACTAACTATTTATTTGATGAGTCGAGTGAATTTAAAAATGTTTCATAACTTTTACATTACGAAATGTGCTCTTTTTTTTTTCCAATACTTCTTTTTAAAAATATTTATAAAAACCAGAAATTAAAAAATAAAAAATAAAACGTGCACTAAACCTTCGCTACTGCAGACAGGACAATGCGATAAAAAACAAATAAAAGCATCAAAGGTAAGTAACGACATTACAAAATTTGTACCATTAAATGACTGATAATAATCAATAATAAAAAAATTAATAACAATATTGTACATTCCATTACTTAAGTAATATGAATTCGGACAAAAAAAAAAAAAGTAACATTTTTACATAAAAATATACAAAACTAGCAAATTCCTTTTTTTAGGAGGGAGGCTCGCCTTTAGATTTTATCCGACCACTTGAATCTATTGTGCCAGAAATTTAGATTCTGAAGCGATGGGAGATGGAAAGAACAAAGGATCGGAGTAAGGGGATTATCGCTGGAGATGGGAAAGAACGCATAAAGGAAGCTCTGTAAGGAGCTGAAAGACAAGAAGCAAGATTTTCGAATACAAAAGAGGAGAATGTTCCCTAACAAGAGCCGAACATATTCCAAAAAAATATGGTCTGCATCGCATTCAAAAGGATAATCAGTGTTATGAAGGGGACAGAGAGGAGAAGGAAATAGGGAAAAATGAAAGTACTAGTCATTTTTATTTTTGTTGTTTAAACACAAAGCGTAAATATTCCCGCAGGCACAACTCTGGTAATATTTAACTCGATGATGAATATTTTTTTTTTGCGACTTCGACTCTCGGGAAAGCTGTTTTTTCTAATATTTGATATCTGCTTGCATAATTTTGAAGGCATCTAGGTTTGTTAGTCCGTTTATGTAATTTAATTAGTTATTGTTTTCTTTCAGACTCGTCAATTAGGAACATATCCGTCCAGAAACGAAATTTTACGGTGGTAAAAACAGCTCTGTACAATACTCAATTATGATTTATCGCATAAAATCAACCGGTTTATTAGTGACCAGGTACACGAGTAAACACGCTATTTACTTTGCATCTAACGAAATTAATGAATCCGAAAATTAAATAAGAGACAAAGAACCTGACAGGAAGTTCGATCGATGATGGTTTTAACTGATATGAATTGACTAGGAACAGAAAGTTTTTGCGGAACTATTACTTTCAGCTAAAAACACTTAGACCGAATGCAAGAGCCCTTCTCAAATTGTATAATAAAATCCTAAATTCTGGCAACCTACTGAAAGAATTTCAAACAGCCAAGATTAAAAAACCAAGAAAAAATGTCTTTAAATGCTGCTACTTTCAGTACTGCATAAAGCCAAGTAATTTCCCTTGGTAATCAGTTTGTCAATTGCGCTGAGGGGTTTCAATATTTTTATTTGAATCTACATTTCCATATGGTAAATAACATTAATAATAACATTAATAATACTTTGTCATTCATCGACATTCTAATTTTAAAATTTTGTATATTCAAATTTTCTTAAATTCTAATGAAAATTTTTATAGAGTCTAATTTTTGTAAGAAAACCAAATTTCTAAGAAGGGTTCTTTTCTTAACATCTATTTTAATAACTGTTTAGTCAGCATTTAAAAATAATCTCGGCACTCATTTGAGACCAACACTGATAATTGTCAAAAGTTGTATGCAGTAATCGTAATACTTCCATCAGTGATTGGATTGTAAATAGTATTGTGAGAATTTCAATTTGTTTTCTTTACTCGAATCCGTATTTATCCGTTATAATTTACACTGATAACATTTTAAGTTTTTGTGTCTTATCAAAAACTAGTTTTTTTCCAACTTACGTTTTTGCGCTTGATATTGAAAGTATTCGTATTTTAGGTGTCAACTGGGTTTGTTGTATTTCTAATAGGGACACCCTTTTCCTAACGCTTATTTTAATGGCTATCTAGTATCCGCGTTTATACTTATCAGGTCCGTGTCCAGAATTTTGAAAAGGAGGGGTTGTGAAAATTTTCTTGACACATTTATTTTATAAATAACAATACATTTTTCACTAATATTCGTACTATTAATAATTTCCATTATTTTGAATTATACATATTAATAATTTCCATTATTTTGAATTATACATATTAATAATTTACATAAATGAATTGCTGTAGAAATGCATTAATAAAAATTACATATGTTATTGATTATACTCGTAATAAAAAATTTTGCATAAAATATTAATGATCTACCTTTAAAAATATGCAGCATATTTTTTCTTTTTTCTTTTAAAGGTAAGAACACCCTAAAAAATCATTAATATTTATTTTAAATTTTTGATTTTTTTCAGATTTCTGTGTATTTATAATAACTATTTCAGGTCTCATGGGGGGGTTACCCCCCCCCCCCCGTGGACACGGCCATGATACGTATCAAAATCTTTATATGGGACCATCGCTGGGCATTTTCGAAACAAAGAGTCATTAAAATGGGTCTAAATAATTAAAAGTTACGCGTGAACAGACTCGAAAAAAAACAAAACACACGCCGAACGAACATATTACCTCCTCTTCTAATTGTAAGTCGGTAAAAAAAAAAACCGGAATATATCGCCGACAAATAATCACAATTTAGAATTGAATTATCGGCTGTACTTTATCTAGACGGGGTGGAAAGGTCGGTGATCCCGATTTGTACACGTATTTTGTAACAGAGATTGCAAAATATAAATAAATGATAAAAATATTTATACACACGCGAAATATGCTCCACTTTGCTGTTCGTATACGCATATACACGTTTCGCTATATTGCAGGTAAAAATTTTCGTTATAATATAATTTCCATTCGAAAGCTCAAAGTAACAACAGATAAAGTCGACGATATGCTGGCCCGCTGGGCGAAACAACATTACATTTCACACGTGACGTACACCGTATAGGTGCGCCTGTTTCGGACCAGCCGTATGCCGCCTTTTCACGCTATCACTTTCCCACCCTTTTTATAACCGTTTACCGAAATGAAATTCGAATAACGCGGAATTTCCATTATTAAATTTGTTCAAGAAGTTACATCGAATTTTAAGCTTGCATAAATTAACGGTATTTCGCGGAAGAGCTTGTGACCCAGCTGCATAAATTTATACGGAAGTTGGAAATATTTAAAATTTCAACCCGCTACAGTTGAACCAAATTGTAAACGATGATAAGTAAAACCAATGATTGTAACGAAGAATTTGGATTTTCAACTGACCACTACGAAACGAAGGTGAGAACGTTTTTGAAAAAGCATCCAAATCTAATATAAAAATAAAAAATTGAAAAAAGTAACGTCATTCATATCAGAAGTCGAATAAAACAAGCAAGAGCAGCATTACTTATGAACAAGTTAAGAGCTCAATCTAGAATTACGGATCGGATTTCTGGCTATGGGACATTTTCGTTTTAGTACAGATCGAACCGTCGACCGCGATAGTTTGAACTAACCGTGGAGTGAACGGTCGATCAAATGTCCGCTGAAGACGAACATTTCCGATACCTTTTTACTCTCCTCTTTTGTGCTGCCCCCACCGAATCTTCCTTCTGCATCCGTTTAACCTCTACGAGTAATTTAGCAGTAAATAAAAAAAAAAAAAACGAAAAATAATTATCTTTAACCCATTTAATAGTTGGAGCATCATGATTGCTTCAACCGCAAAGATAAACTGACATTTCTCACACTGTAATTTTTAGAATTCAATACGGAGTGGTATACAAAATTCTTAGTACAACCATTCAAAATATACAAAAACATCAAATAAAATTAAAAAAACCCGGAACCGCGTACAACAGGTAGCTTAAAAAAGTTTACGAAACGTTTATCTTCAACGAACGGCCATTCTCCATCGGCTGGCAAGTTTACCCGGCGGCTTGTGACTATTGCGGCTGATCGACTCCACCCCTGTGCTCCCTTTTTCCTATAGCTTCTTCGCCCTACCTGCGAACTAGTATCAGTCTCTTTACTTAACATTCTTTCTCACCCACTCAACCGCTTATTTATTTATATATATATATTAATTACAATGTAATTATTAGGCTACCCCCCATTTGAAAAAATGTCACAATTTTATGTAACGAAATATGTAACGAAAAATGTAACGAAAAAATGTCTTAATTTTATATAATGAAAGTTAAATGTTAGGATAGGATTTTTGTGATCATGTTATTTTTTTTGTGTTGATGCCAGTAAGAATACGTTGTAAATTTTGATCATTTTATACTAAGTATAGAAGAGAAAGAGACAGAAATGAAAGCAAGAAGGGTCAAGGGGCAGAGCCCCTTGCAAGGCCAAAATAGCCGAGTCTTCTGCATCTTCCCTTTGGTAGAACACTAACTGCAAAGCTGCTTTTGACCACAACATTGCTACCTTTAAATCTTTTCGTTCCTTTCTCTCTCACCCTAATTTTTGTTTAATTGAACTAAAAAAAATCTTGGAAAAATTTTTATACACCTATCTTATGTTGCACTCGTATGTCCCACATTTGGAGATTAACAAGAACTTTTAAGAATCCTTCTTGCGTCGTCCTTTCAACCTTAATCTACCTGTTAGTAGTCACGTTTTTTTCTATTAACTCGATTGCTTCTACTTATGTCTTTTCCACTGAAGAAACTTGTCCGCTCACCCTTTCTTACTTCACATTTTTGCGATATCTTTCTTTAATATCAACGAGTTTGAAAAAGATGCGTGAGTTACGAGTTAATAATAGACCTATTTCGTGTATTAATTTCGTATTATCGTGCATCTTGCTCCATCGCGAGTATAATTTGTTATCCGTCACCTTATTTAGATCGTAGTTTCTTATCAGTCAACCTTCATTGTTGCCGGAATCACTATTATCAACACGCATCCTTCCGGCCTCACAGCTTTACCATCCCCATCGCAGTCGTTTTCTCCCGAAATACCATTACCATCATCAACAGGTATGCCGTTTCACTTACTTATTTTAATACTGAATCGTCTACCAAGAAATCTAAAACAAAAAAAAAAAAAAAAAAAGAAATCTGCGATCTCCGCTAGTAGAACGAAACAAAAAAAGATATTACAATTCAAAACTTTACGCATCCCAGCGAAAAACAGGGATTCATTTTCAACCACATTGGAGACTACAAAATCTTAGATTATCTTTCAGCTTTGAAAGACCTTTGATTAACTCACCATATTCCCCAAATCCCACTGTGCCTTATTGGAACTATAAGAAAACGAACTGAGATAGATACTCTTCTGACTGCCCTAATTGATCAGTCGACATGAAAATGAATATAAACAACTCCATTAATACTTTTATTTTTTCTCTAATCAAAAAGCACAGTCATTTACTCCTTTGCCTAAAACAATAAATCATAAATTAGTTCCGTGGTGGACAAAGCAATGTGCCAAAGCAATTAGGATAAGATGGAAGTTGTTACGCAACCTGAAAACTACACCATCATTAACTAATCTCATAGAATACAGAAGAGCTCGCGCCAAACTCAAACGAACTATTAAGCAAGCTAAGCGTAATTCCTGATCGGAATTTATCTCAACGATCACAGCACCAACGCCATCCAGCACTGTCTCGTCTAAAATGCGGTCTATAGAACAGTCCCATTCCTTCTTATTTCCAACTACGCTTAATGTAAGTCAGAGAAACGTTTTTTTTTGTTGTTCTTTTTTGGAGGGGGGGGGGGTCCTCACTTCGGATATTACCAATGAGGCGAAAATAGATTATGCATTGGTGTAGTACAAATTTTATGATGGTAAAGTTGAAACGACCCATCCAATATGAAGTTTTTGGTGTCGAATCATCCTTAACATTGATTGCGGTAAATTAATACAATCGTATACGTTGCTTATGGAAATTAATTTCTGTAACGGTAAAATTGTTAAACAATTGAAGATTCTTAGTTACCAAATCTTCTGCTGAGCTCTGAAAATGGAAATCAGTGTGCTATTACATCCAGCTAATATATGAGCGAAACGATTATCGGGAAAGATACATTTAATACAATTAGGCGAATCAGCACAATTTTAAATCAGTGTAGATAGTCTTTAAAATTTCCGTGACTAGTGAGAAATTGTACATTAAAAAAATTTGGTATGTAATTTATATTGTTCATTTTATTTAATATGTTAAGAAAGAAAGTGTAAGTTATTACAATTATCCCACATGGTTTGATATTGCGTTAGGTAATAGTCGTGTAATAATCTTTTAAATTACGTTAAAGGTTTAATTCTCATAAGTAAATTTACAATTTTCATAATAAGCATTATTGAAGTTAAGCGAGCAGATAGTAATATTATTTTTAATGCAAAATAAATTTATGTGTTTACTAATTTCAAACTGCAGTGGCATAATTTCAGCTGTAACCACTGACACGCTAAATAACTTACCGTTTTATATAATTTAATTAATTCAATGGCTAGTACTCTTTGATAACTTGCTAATATTTTTTGAAATCTTTTAAGTTTAACACTGCATTACACGCGCTTCCTGGTGGAACATCAATACACGCGTCGTATCCGTGAGATGCACAATCAGTAAATTGAATAAAAAAAACAAAATTTAATTTTTAGTATTTTACAGACAAAAAGATGCATAGACAAATAAAGAAGACCATAAATATATTTTACAAAAATACATCTTCATCCCAAATCGAAGTAAATAAATCTATACGGATTTTGAAATGTTAAATTCTAATAACACAGGTATAAGTTTCAGTTCTTTGAGCTCGTAATAGCTCTAGTATCTGAATAAAAAAGTAAAATATAAGAGACAGTAGATTTAGAAAAATTCAGTCTAGATCACTTTCTTTAATTTCCACTTTACAGCCATCAACACAAGTGTAGGCACAATGTTTCAGGCATAAATATTGGCCACATTCATTGCACATATATCTTGTGAGCCTGGTCGTTCTATGTATTATCGTCCCAGCAAGGTCGGCAGCGTTTCCGTTTACCAGCAAAAGTAGTTGCAGAATTGCTTGAAGCCTGCGGTATTTGATCATTTGGAAGAAGTTTTCAAAGTCGTCAGGCCATAGTGCGTGCCAAGTTTTTGAGCTGCAATCGCACTGACAATTGATATCTTATGAGCTCATTCCCGACTTCACGAAGAAAAACTCGGCGAGGTGGCACGTTTTGTCCATACCCAAGACAAATGACTTGTCTATTGATTTCAGCAACATTTAGAATAGTGAAAAATACCACTAACCACAAGGTATTACAACTTATTCTAAGAAAAAATAAAGGGTTAAGTTTAAAAAAATCAAACAATACAGAATGCTTACATTTTAGCACGCGCCGTATCAGTGAGATACACAGCCCTTAAGCACCCTTCATACTGCACAAGGGGGCCATCAACGCTCGACTGACTATCGAGCAACCCGAGCTGAAGGAATAGAAGGATGGGGGACGACATCCCCCTCCACACGCCTAACTAGTGATGAAGAGCGCTGAACTATGTATCTGTCAGATACAACGAGTGTAATGTAATGTTAATCATATCTGCGTAAATTAAGCTACTATATAGTAGGTTTTTGGTGACTGCCTTATATAAAATAATCCCTTTAGTATAATTTACTTTACTATATTATTATTATAAAGTTTATTAAAGATAAACAAAAATTTAGTTAACTTATTTTTAGTACTATTAAAGTGATTGTAAAATTTCAAGTTATTATCAATTAATATACCTAATTATTTAGTATTTGATACTTCATTTATATTTAACCCATGCTGTGTTAAATTTAATTGTCTATTACGAATTCTAGAATTAAATAACACGTAGTTTCGTTTTTGATACGTTAATTTTTAGAGAGGAACATATTCAAACCAGACGAAATTGTTGCCGCTTTTGTAGACCATTACCAGCAAACTTCAAGCTGTCCTAACACCTTTACCGACCTTCAATCCTTCAATTTTCCTACAACAAGCTTAGACTCAGAACCCTGCAACAAAGAAATTACTTTAAGGAAACTGAAGCATGCTATCAAATCCACTAGAAAAGCAGTTCCTGGTGCGACGGTTTACATATTGCTATATTAAAACATGCCCGTGCATCGATATTAGCTATCTTACTTCAGATCTTTAACAGAATCTGGATGAGGAACGAAATTTACACAAGTCTGGAAAACAGCTGTTATAATTCCGATTCTAAAACCTGCAAAAGATCCTTCAGCTGCTAGAACTACCGCCCCATTTCGCTTATATCAGTTTTAAGTAAAGTATTTGAACGAATTGTTTATCATCGTCTGAACTGGTTGCTCGAAACAAAAAATCTGCTTCATTCTTCCCAGTGTGGCTTCCGTCGTAATCGGTCGACCTTACACCAATTACACGCTATTCAAAAGGCTGTTTCAGAATCCTTGGCAAAAAAGCTTCATTTATTAGCTAGGCTTGGTCGTTTGTCTTTTATGGCTTTCTTCAAATTACCCAACGTTTGGCAGTAACCATTAAAGTTTATGGTGGTACCTCGAGGTATAAATTCAATCAGAAGAGGCCCGTAGCAGTCCCAAAAGACCGTGGCCATAAGCTTCTTCGCAGACTTCTCCACCTTGCATTTTTTCGGCCGCGGTGAATTTACCCGTTTCCATGGTATCGATTTTCGTGGTTTAAAGTACTGAATCCATTCACGAACGAGTCAATTCGACATTGTATTATCACCTTACCTATTTTTCAACTCGTCGTTATGGTAACGAATAAAACTGCATGTTGTTCACAAAAGTTGGACGCGTACTGTAGTGGTAGCTCTATGGTTAAACGAACACTGACGGTGTGCTATTTGAATTAGGATCTTGAAATTTTTACTATTTACTCGCACCACCGTCTCAAATATAATGTTGTATTGTTTATCTAGCCAGTGTTACCACAAGCTGAAATCTGAAAGAGTGGCGGAGACTTTGTATCTGGCTCGTTGTCGATTTTCTCGGGAGATCTGGCTCATACTAATCGTCCGTGTGTGTTTAGATTCTCTTTCGGCATTCATAGCCTTATCCAACGTGTTCAGTCATGATCAACATCCGGTAGCCAAAGAAGTTCTCAAATTATAACCGTTGGGATCAGATCGGACAGTAACGTTCCTGTGGACTTCTGCCCACGCTGGTATTCGAGGAAACGAACTGGTACACACGGCTGCAAAGGAGGCGTCTGTAACTCTGCCGGTGCCAAGCGCTCCTATTCCAGCAGCCGATCTCAAGATGCACATAAAATATGGTCTAAAGGCTCTATGGCAGAGGAAACGGAAGCAAACATCTTAAACGAATAAGCTTCGATCGATCAAGTTTTCAGTATCACCGTGGAATATATCACTTCCAAATCGAAGGGTTGATGTAGTTATCACCAAACTCCGATTGGGTCATACACGATTCACCCATGAACCCTCATTAAATTGAACCGAAGTTCCTCAATGTGCCGCGTGCGGTGTCATCCTCACCATTCGCCATATCTTCATCGAATATCCTTCATACTCATTGGAAAATAAATCTCTCAACCTACCTTCTTCTCTTCTTCTCATCCTTAAAGACAACTCTTCTTCATTGTCCAATTTAATTATTTCCCTTCATAGCTTTGGCCTCCACTCGCTAATATAAAGTTGCTGCATACGGCACGTAAATCTAATGTAATAATTATAATAATAATAATAATAATCAGCGAGTTTTTAATTTTTTTAACAAGTCTTCTAACTCTGCTTCTGACATCGATGGCATTTCTCTTCTCATGCATAAAAACCTTTCCGATATCTCATTCAATTTTCTCCCTAATATTTATAATTATTTTCTTTCTTCTGCTTGTTTTACGTTTTTTTGGAATTTCTTTATCATCGTCCCGACTTCTACAAAGAGATTCCTCCTCCATAGTCTTGTTTGGTAGTTGGACCACAACAATCTTTTCCCTTATAATATGTTCGGCTTTTGTTCTGGTCTCGGTTATCCTGATATAATTAATATCTGTAAGTCCTTCATTGAAAAAAAAATTGGCCGTTGCTTTTGTAATTAAAATTTCCAACGCATTCAATAATGTCCATCTTCTGATTCCCAAAACGGGATTTCACGTTTAACATTCCCGCTCATTTTACATGTCGTATTCTTAATCTCTTTTTTTTTTTTTTTTTGTTTAATCTCTTTATAAGTAGAAATATTCATTTATCCATTCTTCTTTCACTGAGTCTAGAAAAATATTTGGGGGTCTTCCTCAGGGTTCTCGTCTTTGTCTTACCCTTTCAACATTTATCTTCTTAATGTCGCTCACCTCTCTTTAAAATCCACCTCTGTTTTCTCTGCAGATAATAATTCTTTTACATTCAATTTCTCGTAATATTTCGGTGGCTTAGCCCCCTCCCACTCCTAATCTGAAAACAGCTCTATCTAATATTTACTTTTCAATTTCCTTTTGTTCTTGTATAGTCTTCACTTTGGACCCTTCCTTATTCAAATTATTCTTAAATAATTTTTCCATCCCCTAAGTTTCCTCTTTTTGATACTTTGATGTACTTTCAAATAGACTTCTTCCTTTGACGAATACATAAACGATCTCTACACGCCTCCTTAGGGCATTCTTTTTGAGCAAGTTTAATCATTATTTTCTACAAATCCATTATCACATCCAAATTGGGTTACTGTTCTTTCTTGCATGTTAATGCCCCAAAATCTTTCTCTTCAAATTTGACTGAGTCCAAATTTTGTGTTATCGCCGCTGTCCTTGCCCAGAAATTTTTTCAGAAGCTTATTCTATTCCATTGTTCATTCACATATCCGACCTAGGATATCGATTTCTAATCAAATGTCTTTTAATCTTTTCTCCCGAATAAATGGATTTTTTAAAAAAGTCATTGTGTTATGGAAATAAAAACTGTAGAGTTATATGATAAATTAGGGGAAATGTGAGAAATAACGTTTTTAAAAAGAAGAGTTATAGCAAGAAAATAATGAAATTTTATTGTTGAAAAGAAAGGTAGAAAAAAAAACAGAAGTAAATACGTGTAAATTCAGGGATACTGTTACGTAAAAGTCCAATAAGATAAAAAACGATTTCGAAAGAATATAAAATTCCCAAATTATTACACGAAGATGAAAAAACAGAAGAACACAGCATCTTCGGACATGACATGAATGTATTTTTGAAAATGTACGGTGTTGGAGAAGAGTTTTCGCTTTAAAAGAATAAACAGGAACGGAAAATGCATGTCAGCGGAATAACTAGAATAAGTCAAAAGAAGGTATTAGATCAGGTATTAAGTTTCCATTTATGCCATCCTTCGATCTTCTAGATAAAGTCAAAAGAGATAATCATGCGGATTGGGTAAGTCTTATTTGTAGAGAGCTAGGGTCTGGTAAATATTTTCATATGGTCCAACCATCTCTGCCGTCCACACCTTGGTTTTATCGCATTAGTGTCCCAGTTAGTTTGACCCGTAGGTTTGTGACCGTTGTGTGTAGGCTCCGCTCCGGCCATTGCCGATTGGGTTTAAATTTTTCAAACACCGGGCACTACGCGGGTTGTAATATCTATTGTCGACAAAATTTTAGAGAAGACACTAACCACTTGTTATTTAATTGCGCCTAGTTCGATAACGCGAGACTTGCGTTTTCTAAAGACCTCATGTCCTGCCGTGTTTATCCTCCATTGTGTATTTTTTATCTTCTCTGTTCCAGTGATAAAATTGCATTTGTTCTTTTTAGGTTTATTAAAAAAAATAGGATTGTTATTTGTTTTTTTTTTTTCTCTCCATTAGTTTACTTATTTTTTCTTACATTGTAGTCTTTGTCCAGTGTGGCTGTGAATACCTCCTTTTTTTCATAATGCACTGTGAGCATTGCCGGGCAACTGTGGTGATAGAAATATTTATCTATTTATCTATTTTTTCTTTTGCTCCTTTTTCCAGAATGGAAAAATCTAGTTTGTGTTTTTTTTGTTTCATTGAGCATTGTGGGCACTGCTAGCAGTTGCGGCCATAATGTAGAATGACATTTCTCTTCCTGAATTTTCTATTATTAGTAATTTTTAATATCTAGTCGTGGTGTAGTTTGCTGGCCAAATGAACTGTTCTGTTCGGGCTAAAAAAAAAAAAAAAAAAAAAAAAAAGTTATTCGGAACATCTTTTATTTCTTGTTTTCTGGTTTATCAGATTTTGCTTTTCTCACGGAGGTACGAGACATGATCCTAATGACTGAGATTAGAAGAAAAAGTAAAATGAAAGTGGAGAGGAAATAAATAAGAAATTGATAATAACGTAGGAAACATAAAATATATTATTATTAGGTAAGTGAAAGTAACTAACAATCAGTTGTAACATTGATAAGTGTCGAAGTATCTGAAAGCTAGCAGTAATAAAATAACTGAAACGAAAACAGCTGATTATTTGATCAAATCGATATCGATCTTATCGCCCTAGACTCGAATAATTGATGAAGTTAACAGTAAAATAATGCACAGAGCAGTATGTATTGTAATTAATCGAACGGTATTGATGAATTTTTCCTATTGGGCCGCTCTCTTCGGGGAAAGATTTATTTTTATCAATTAAAACACCCACATATTTAAAAAAGAAACGATTCAGCATTTGACGGAGAAATTAATAACAATTTAAAAAATGATCTCTCTTATCAAGTGGCGAGAAGAAAAAAAGAAACGTTAAATAGCTTCTGCACTGTCTTAATATTATCTAGACTAGACTGATTCGTAATACACAACAATGTAAAGGCCAATCTACTTCGAAAATTAGCCACTGTACAAAACATCGCTCTGAGACTAATTAGCTAGTCTGCGTGCTGAGACAAATATTCTGCTACTGAAAGAATAACTCTTTCATCTATAAAATACTGCACAAAAATTACCTCAAATCGAACAAATGTTGGCGAGCGAACTTTTAAAAAGTCTTTAAAATACTGAAATCATTTAGGAAAATACAGTGCAAAATCAAAACTAATTTACAGTCTGCCGGACAAATTTTTTTAATAGAACTACGTTCATTGTATACCAACTTTCAAAAGGCTAGCGCAAACATAGCGACAAGAACTTACCGAAACACATCAAAAAGACAATTCACTCAGCCGTAATCTAACGAACTTATCCAAATCAAAACATACGATAAAAGACAGGAAAACCTTCTACAGAAACAACAGCCAGAAGAACATTTCGTGACTTCGAACGGGATAATAACACTCAAAATTATTTACATCAAAGAACCAGTGCGGGAATGTAAGATATTACGGAAAAATCTTTTCGGTCGCCTTGGTAGGGTGCAAAAAATGTTCGACACCCTAAAAGGTAACATAGCATCGCTGATGTATTGACCTTAAAAACAAATCAATATATTATTGTTGAAATTAATAATATAATTAATAGTATGCTAAAAATCCGATATTTCCGTTACGCTTGGAATTGAATTAATCCCACTACTCAAACTACGCAAAAATACTTCGATAGTTAACGTTATTAGGCTTATTAGTGTTTCACACAGTCTGAGCAAAACAGCTCTGAAAAAATCACTCGGACATAAACTCTATCCCAAATCCCCAGTTTCGATTTCAGCCTCAATATTTCGCTACTGGAAAAATTATTAGAATAACTGAAACTATAAACTTGGCAGAGTTTTAATTGTAATAAACATACTGGTTTTGTACTTTTCAAATGAAGGATACTTATACAGAAATCAATAATATCCAAATTTCTCCTGCCTACTTGATCAAAACACTTAAATGCTATCTCAAGAATAGATTACTTTATGTTATTGTAAATCTGCTAAAAAATTGCCCTTGCTACTGTGTCCTTGGGTCCTTCCTTTTTATACTGTTTCCTGGTGATTCCCCGGATATGCCAAACATCGATGTAGTTGTTCTATACACTAACGCAGCTTCTTCTTCTACGTTAGCCATTATCAGTCCACTGCTGGACGAAAGCCTCCCCCAATTTTTTCCATACGCAGCGATCTTATGCTTCTTCCTGCCAGTTTGCTCTGAATTTTCGAATTTCATCTGTCCATCGTATTCTCGGTCGTCCTAAAGGTCGTTTGCCATCAGGTTTCTATGATGTGGCCACACTTATCCAGAGGTCTTCGTCTCTAACCACATGTTCGCACCATCTCCATTTACTATTTTTAATGATACATATTTGGGGGGGGGGGGGTTGTCAACCGGGGACCTTTACCCAAAAACAATTAGAATAGGAAGGAATCACTTATATCTTGATACGGTCAGATATTGTTAGGAGAGAAGAACAAATAATAGGAACAATCTGTGGAGAGGGAAAAGATAAAACATAAAAGGCGCAATATGGAGTAGGAAGACCGAGTATCAATAAAATGGAATAGAAAGCAGAACACTCAGCAGAAAGAGATGAACACTTAATAAACACATGGTCCGCATCGCAAACATGCTCTTCGTTCGAGTGGAGAGGACAATATGGAGAGGCAAACAACGAAAAACGAAAACGGGAGGAAGATAATAAAGTATGGCTTAAGAGCGTAGACGAATAACGGGACAACAACAGAGCGACTAAGTGAAGGAAACAAAGAGAACCACGGATTGGCAGGAAGACTAGGTTGGACAGACAGATAGAAAGAACAATTGTTAGAGAAAGAGGAAACGTACATATCCGACCAAAACCTAAGATAAAAACCTTTGCACAGCGGAAGGAGATTGGACGAAGGGACTTTTTTAAAGAAGAAGTGAGAATACATAGGTAGCAACTCGAGCCAAGGAGTCCGCCGCTTCATTACCGCACATGCTCGAATGGCTAGGAACCCACAGTAAATCAATTTGAATAGAATGAAGGGAAGAAAGAACGTGGATAAGTGAACGTATGCGGAGTATGATAAAATCACAGGAATGATCAGGAAGGGGAAGCAAATGGCCTGATGAGTGGCCATGGAGTCTGATATAATCAAGAATTTGGAGGAAATGTAATTAGAGAAAATGAAAATAATGGAACGTAGGATAGTCATTAATACGTTTTTGAATGTAGAACAGAAAGAAGGCAGGTGAAAAGATTCTGAAAAGCCAAAATCTGGAAACATAAAAGAGGCATCGACACCACCCGGCCTCTTCGGACCATCTGTAAACACGGTTGCATGCGAAGGAAAATCAGAATTGATAAAACTGTGGAATTCCTGTCTGATTAGGGCCTGCGGAAGAAACTTAGAGAGCGTAGGAACAGTAAACATATTTGGAGGATGACAGAGATCGGCGAAATTAAAAGTGAAATAATGGAGATTGTCAAAGTACATTATGTAAGGACAAAACGGACTGAGCCGAAGAGAAATGAGAGATAGAATAGGAATTTTCCTAGCAACGAAACGCCAGTTCCTAGAAATGGAAAGATAGGAATGGATAAAAGTAGAGGACCTGAGTGGGACACGCTTAGTAAGAAAATGATAGTCCAAATAAGATCTGCGAATAGAAAGAGGTGGTGTATTAGATTCGGCAAGGACTGCTGAAACTCGAGAGGATTTAAAAACACCAAGGCAGAGACGAAGGCAAGAATTTTGGATTACATCCAATTTAGAGAGTCGGGACTTAGAGACACAACCATAAAGAAATGAACACTAATCAAATTTTGAGCAGATGATAGATTTATATAAAGAAATAAGGGCATAAAGATCACCACCCCATTTGGTTGGAGATAAAGCCTTCAGCAGGTTTAGTCTTTTGGTTGCTGAAGAGGAAAGCTACTTGATGTGTTCGAAGAAGGATAACCGACTGTCAAGGAAGATACCAAGATAACAGAAATAATAAACACGAGAAAGGAGTGTATTTGCTAGGGATAGATAGACAGAAGCAGGGTTATAAGGTCGCAGAGCAAATACGGCATAACAAGATTTAGTAGGAGAAATAGAAAGGTTAATTGAGGAAAGGGAATGATCCAACACGGAAAGAGACGAATTAAGTGTCTCACTGGCTGATATAATATCATGAGATGAGGCATAAAGTAGGATGTCATCAGCGAAGAATAAAGACGAAGAATTTAGAGGAAGAGCATGCTCAGCCGCAGTAAATGGTCGTTTCATAGGCAGATTTCCTTTCCAAAGTCTTTACTCTCTCTCTCCTTTCGTTCTCACCGTGACTTTTGGACTGATCTCTATCCGTGATTCTTTTTACCTTGCCTTATAGCCTTCCCCATCCTCTTTTCCTTTGTTTAACAATTTTCCAATATCAGCCATTCTGTCACTTCTTCCATAGTTGTTCCTTCATTTCTTCAGAACGCGCGATCTTTTATTCTAATTTTCTTAGCCTTGGCCTCCCTACTTCTTACAGTGCCCTCTACATTCTCGCTTTTCCATCTCCCTCTGTTGTTCCATTGTTAGCCGTCTTCATTTCTTCTGTCTCTAAACATTTTTTGATATAACCTATCACTCCATATGTCTTTCTATTCTTCTAATATTTTGTGTTGGGTGAATCATGCTCATAAAATAAAAATAAAAAAATACTTTATTTTTTGCATCACATGTCGAAATGTATATAGAACCCCGGTTTTATTTAAAATAATACATGCTCATTTAATTCTGTATTGTGTAAGAACAAAGGGAGTTTTATATATCTTTATCTGTATCGTGTAATGCGGTGCTGTGTTTAGTTTCACCGTTATCTTTTAAACTGATAGTTTACTACGTTTTTTTTTGTTTTTTTTTTGGGCTCGTCAACCAGGGACCTCACCCACGTTGAATATTCTTTCCTGGCTAGCTTGATCTCAACATATACGTATGTATTAGTACAGCCCACCCTAAAATTACATAACACTGTTCGTCTTTTGGTAGTCTACGATAGTTATGTACTTCCACAAATATTTCAGCTAAAGTTAGAATAAATAATCGTTGGCGTTCCACTCGGATCACTAATTTAACTAGTTCGTATTTTTATTTCTCCAAGGGTAGTTTCTGCGACGGAGGCAAGGCGTTGTGTCGAAAAAAAAATAGTATATCTGATCTGTTTTATTATAGTTTTCATGATCGGTGGGTGTTCTAGATTTCCTAAGCTCCGGCTACGTGTGGAAAACCTCAAAAACATAACGCCCCCCTAGATATTTCGCTCACGGTTATTATATACCTGTAAGGCTGTCAGTAATTCAAGCTCAGACATGAGACTTGTGCGGCAACGTAATCAATACTAAATAATGATGTTGACCAATCAGTGTAAAAAGTGAAAAATTTCAGTGAATGCCTCCGCTATATTTTATGGGCTTCGATTGTCCCTTAATATTAATGTACTCATGTTAGACCAAGTTGAAGTAAAGCAGAAAATGATTTTAGTTTATTAAAATATTTTGTTAGTACGGTAAATCAACTGTTAATATACGAACCATTACTAGAAACTAAAGAGTATGGCTGTTGGCAGGTTGTCCGTTATTCTTAAGATAACGAGCTTTGTTTATTGTAAATTGCTGTGTAGAGCGGCCGTTGATTTGTTTCGTACATGAAGTCGATGGACTTGTACTGAAAGTGTCTTACGTTGATTTCTAATAAAATGTGCTATATTTATATTAAGATGAGTATGTTTTTCGCTGTACCATAAATTGTCATTTTTAATCTATTTTTGGTTTGATTTTTGCTTGGTACAACGATAATATACGTAAGTTTTCTGCTCTATAGGTGTTGCATTATGATAGTTTTTCAGACATGTCTAGTTATTTTATACCCCATTTATTTAATTGTACACGCACAGATTCTAGAATAATTACTGGTAATTCAACATATCATAACTCGTTTCGATTTAAGAATTGTTAAGGTCTAGATTTAAGTTTTTATTAGACACGACTGGAATGTACTGGTTTTATAGCTATTACCGAGAACTCGAGGCAATTATTCTACAGATGTGGTTTATTTACATTTATAAAATGTTTTCTTCTTCGAAATTAACATATGAGTGCACGCGCGATGTACGTTATAGGATTGTCAACATAAGAGGTCGGATTGATGAGGCATTTCACCTCCAAACTCGTGTTGTTGTTGATGATAATGGTAAACAACGCACTGCGTCTTGCAGAAATTCTTTTTTAGTTGTTTAAATTTTTTTTCGCAGATGAATCTTCCTTCGCATAAGAAGTTTGCAAATTAAATTTCTTAGAAACGTAACATAATTTCTACACTTAAAATTCCATTTTCGTCATGGAAGGGAAACTACAATATTAGATTCTTCGGATATGTTGACTGCAAACGAGCAGTGCGTATATACATATAATTGTACTGTGCATGTATTGCTTGGGGCTCACAAAATTGGAGAAAATAAAAAATTTAGTATGTGAAAATAATTACTTCTTTTTTTTTTCTTCGACGATGTGATTGCGGTTGTTTAGATAAAAGCCAATATTTCTGCTATGATGGCAGTAGCGTTTGAAGGAATTGGTTTCACAGAACTTTATATTATAGTCGAGAAATCGCTAAAGGGAAACAATTTAGAATGAACAGTGTTTGGTGCAATCAGCTGATTTCGAAAAGGGCAAAAAAGATAGCCTACCTGTGCAAACATAATTACTTTTACTTCACATGAAAATATAATTAAATGCGAGGGAAAAAATGAAGATCTACAGGTGAAATTTTTATATTTTTGTATCAAAACATTTTTATGCAAAAGATTTTTAATTTTTCCTGTATATTTCCCTTTTTATATAAAAAAAAAAAAAAACTCATTCATATGAATTTGCCACTTGAAGCTATCGTCTGACGAAGGAAAAAACGTTGTTTTTTACTGCTCTTGTGCTCGATCGTGAGATGGTAGTCTCAAGACGAATACCATTTTCAGGCTGTAGCTGGGACTTTTTGAATAGAGTTAATTATTCCACCGAGATATTATGGATTGAATGGAATTTTAAACAAGTCTATTCTTTGCGGATCCAGTCGAGACGATAATTTTCGAAGTGACATATGTGCAACCTCATAAGGGTGAAGAATATAATTTTAACCAGAGTTTTTATTGGCAGATTATTTTGGTAACAATTGAGATGAATAGATCAAATTTCAAAGTGGCGTCGAATGCAGTTACGCGTGGAAGTGTACGCGTAGTAATAACAGTTTGGTCGGAAAACGCAAAAAATGTTATTTTTGGCACCTTTCTAAATACGCCATTCCCCAATCATTTTAATTTTATTCTTCGCGTCAACGGTAGTGCAATTTACATCTCTTTAAGAATAGAACTAAAAAGTATTTTCTCTCGCATCCCTAACTTCGTATGTTTCAAAAGTAATCTCATACTTTTATGATATGGTTTTGAAAATTTTTAGCGTAGCATTTCAAATTTTAACAATACATTTCTGTTTTAAGCGAAACTAACGTCAACTGAATTGTACTACACGTTTCAAGACTAGTTTCAACTTAAAAGCAAATTCACCAGCTGCTCATCACATTGTTCTTAATTCACCGAAAAGTTACCCTGCCAAGACAGAGGTACCATCCATTATTGTGTTAATCAGGTACAATCGGTTAGTTAAACACCTTTGATTCTTGAAAACGCTCCTTAAACTAAAGTATATTAAATAGAAAGCCGAAATGAGAACTTTCATTAAATGGAAAAACCCTTAAATATTTCTAAAGAGTTTCAAAAAACTGTACACAATAGAGCAGACTATTCTGTGATAAATTTCTCTGCTTCTGTGATGCAGTAGAGTGTGAAAAATTACTACGGTTTCTTTCAATAATTATGATTTGCGCGACTATTCCATAAAGCATCTTGAACTTTTAATACATTGTACGCGTTAAAAATGAAATAAATAAATAGGTAAATTTGTCAGATTTCAACTGAAAATAAAAAGTCCGGCTTTGGTTTTTTTGGTTTTTGTTTTTTTTTAATTAATTGAGTTCGTCAACGTGGACACACACATTGGCC
Source organism: Icerya purchasi (assembly GCA_039619475.1). Taxonomy (NCBI): domain Eukaryota; kingdom Metazoa; phylum Arthropoda; class Insecta; order Hemiptera; family Monophlebidae; genus Icerya; species Icerya purchasi. The sequence continues at coordinate 335,115,795 of CM077116.1, read as the reverse complement.
TAATAACTTGGGAAAAAAGGAGACAGAAAATTAGATTTTTATAAGGTAGCCAACAGAAATGTATCAAGCGCTTAGATGACAGAATAAAGGAAAAACGCTGAAAGGATAGGGGAACGCTGCTTGATAAAAGAAAGAAGTAGAAAGAAGATCGTTCCATTGAATCCATTCGAATATTATGCGATCAGGAAGTCACATACAAAGAGACTGTTGGAAGTGTGTAGAGAATAATATGGAGATGACACGAGAGGGAACCGGAGAAAAGCGACAAAAGGAGAAAATTGTGCTCAAAGAGGAGGCGGCATATCGCAGGGATATTAGAGCGACGCGTAGAAAGGAAGTCAAGAAACCAAGGATAGAGGGGAAGGGAAGGTAGAATGGACAAGTAAAAAGAAACCGGGTTAGAAAATGGGAAGGGGAAAGAGTTGAATCACAATTTGTAATACGCAGTAGTAGACAAAAGAATAGTACCTGAGAATGATCCATTATATAGAGTTAAATTATAGTTAAATTAACATCGATATTTACCTAGATTATAATATTTATACCAAGTCAAATAGCCAATTAAGTTTTTTGTTTTTGTAATTAATTAATTAACATCTTGATAATGACCGGTAGTTTGTCGAAACTAATCGATGTTTTTAATGTTTTTTAATAATTTTTAATATGTTCTGTGTATTTTCTATGTGACAATTTCATTATTTATGTTCGGCATAATGTTGTGAATTGATTAATTTTTAAACAAAATTTATCCAAAAAAAAAACCCTCATTCTGTATGTACGCTAGCCATTACGTGCATGAGAAAAACGTATTATATCTTCACTACGTAACGACATGATTTAATTATAAACGTAGGCATATATTTACTTAGCCTTTACTTTATTACTATTACGAGTATAATTGATTTGTTTATTAAATTAAGAGGCTTTCACAAATAGTTTTATCCTTTTTATTTGATGTGCTTAATATATTTTTTTTTAAAAACTGTAAATACTACCGTAACACAGAAAAATATTCACCTCTAAGAAAAATCGTACGTAATACTTTTGCTCTGGGTACATACCTATAACAGTAACGGTGGTTTATGATCACTATAAATACGAAAACTGATTTTCCTGTTAGGTACTTTTTGAGATACACCGGTGAAGGTCATGAATTTTCAAGCGAGTTAGTGAATTTAATAATACAGGTGGGTGAACTATTTTTCCTGTGGACGCTGACTAGTAGTCGACCTACAATCAAAGTTGGAACTTTAACTAACCTAGAATGTAATAAGCATCATATAAGGTAAATAACATCTTAGAAAACCCAAATTCCCCGTGTAAGCTCATTTTGTGAATTCGTATTCTTCGAGCAGCCGATAAATAAGCGATTTGCATCTTCCAGTACTTTGGCATCGGCGTCATGCGTTACACATGAAAAGCTAAAAATCCGGTGGTAATAGTAGTAATCGTCTTTTTCGAGAAGCTAAACTAATGCTGCAGTGTACCAGTGTACCACTACGTGCCTTTCCTTAAGGAACATTTACATGTAAGTAGCAACTGCTAGCTTCGTTTTGATAAAATGTCATACATTCCTTTAATACAAAACCGCACCCCGATGGTAGTGACATATTTTTGTATAAGAGAGTAATTTAACCGTTCTTGACATTACAACGATACCTTCTTTTTACATAGGTCTTCATTAGTTTTGAAACTAATCGGCTAAATCTCCGATTGCTCACCAACCTATGATTCTACAGTGAGAGTTCGTTCTGTAGAAGAAATTGAAAATTGCCACTTTGACACAATTAGGAAGAGCCACATCAGGCGAAGCGTCACTTTCGGTGTCTAATAATGGAATTTAATTCAAGCTCCGATAAAAACAGAAACCATATATACACGATCTGTAGAATATTGCGACAAGATTATCAGATAAATTTCAATCTTTTGAGATGTAGTGCTGGCGAAGAATGGAAAAAATAAGTTGGATGGCCAAAGTAAAAAATCAAGTCATATTACACGGAATATCTGAAAAGAGGTGATACGTAAGACACAATTAAATTGAATGGGTCGCATCTTACGGCATGACGGATTACTCCGAGTCGTGATGGATGGCAAAATTCGTGGTAGACAAAGACACGGAAGGTCACGAAATTCGTTTGTCGCGACGTTACTAAAAGATGTAGGGCTCGGCAGTTATGCAGATTTAAAGGGGGCTGCGCTGGGAATACTGAAGAAGGATCATCATGGATGGGAACCAGTTTTAGGCCTGAACTGACAGACATTATTCATATATGTTGGGTGCGAAGTTTAAAAACGGTTTCTAGACCTAAAGTAATGTTCAAAGCGCTTAGAAACTATTTCGAACGTTTATTTGCGATTGATCAAATACAGATTTATATAATTGCAAATTGTACCAGAGTTATTTCTTTCGGAGTCTAGTTAATCAAATTACACGAATTTCCAAGTGTTTGTAACGAATAGTTTTATTATAAAATAGCTATTTCTCTTTATATAAATATATATATAAATATAAAAAAAAAACTATTAAAAATTGAGAGTCATGATAAAAAACCGAAACACAGAATATTGTGAAAAGACAAAAGCGTCCGTTTATTCGGTGTCGATTAATGAGCTGTTAATAAAATATTTATTTCGACAATTTCAGATGACCAGTAACATTTTTCATTACGTCTCCTTCCCGGCGCGTTTAAACTGTCTCATGGGAGCATCACTTTCGATAATATGGGTTATAACCGTTTCTGAGTAATGCATAATTTGCCGGAACTCCATCGGCTAATTACAGTTTTCTTCTGATGATGCCCCGAGTTGCTAGAAATTATACCGTCCATTTCCTTCTTCATAACCAGGTCTGCAATATCCAGCAACGGCGAATTTTTATTCGGTTCTTTTGTCATTTCATCAAGTTATCGCAGAATTTATGCAGATTTTTTTTTTCTTTTTTCTTACTATAAATCTCTCATAGTTCTTTCGTACCGCAATACATTCGCATGTATTCCAAGCTTTCAGGTTTGCTGGAATAGTCTCGACGGGCGTTACCGTTGAATGTTTCAAATACTGAGCGCGTAGCGATCTTGTTCCTCTTTAACCGTAGTTGCCCGAGAAATAATTTTTTCATTCGTCATCAGGGGTTTAGCTGAAAAAAGGTGTATTGCACCCTAATAGACCAACCCCAAAAGCCGTTCGTGTTTTATTTCAGTTGGCCGAAGATCTCTACTCGAATACAAATGTAAGTTAAATATTTATTTACGTTCATTTTCAAAAAACGGTGAGGTATCGATATATATATATATATATATATATATATATATATATATATATATTTATAAGACATATATTAATTAAGGCTGTATTTATTTCGATTTTGTTCAATAAGCATGAATAATTTTGTAACGTGTACAAACTGAATAAACGATAATAAGAGTGTCGGGCACTCACACAACGGGCATACTTTGACACCCACAACTTATTTAAATATATATATAAAAAAAAAAAAAGTATTTGGAGGAAAAGAGTAGGGGCGGTTAACAAAATACCGATTCAAAAAGATTCAGAGTCCGCGCCGCTAACGTATAAACTTGGATTCCGATTTGACAGTGTAAAAACACTTTTATTCAAAGGAAAACCACATGCTACATACCATAAAAATTATCAAATTAGTCGTTGTTTTTCCTTTTTCTCAAAAAGCGTATTTTGGGGAACGCGATGAATACCTCTTCAAAAGCTATTCAAACATCTGAACGGATTTGAGAATCGTGTATTTACGCATTTATCTTATTAAATTACTAATATGCGGCGGAACAAGAAGAAGTAAAAGCAAACAGGAAATTTGAAGAAAACGAAATATTAACAAAATTAAAATGCGAGTCCCACAGATCCTTGACGGAATGTCGAGGATGAATTAAACTTTTATAATGTACCAATTATATTGCACCTGAAAGGAATTGCGAACCATGCTTTCTCTGTCGGCAACCTTTCTACTTTTCTAAATAAGTTCTTTGGTGCCGAATCGTCCGACTGCATAAAACTGACAGACTAAATTAGTCGAAAAAAAAAATGAAAATTTATAAATCGTTAATTCTCAACAAAATTCTAAATTTCTTAAGATCGATTTTATAAAGTGAAAATAGGGCGTAGCGACTAAATCAGACGTATGGCAAGAAAACCCCCGCATATAATCATAATGGAAAAAAACACATACTTTTGGTTTTGCACAGCTTTCAGGGGTTAATATAATTACAAAATAATCAAGACGAAATGGATAAATGTAATTTCTAAAGCAAACAGTGACTGATTCGAAATATCAAACAGAATTAAAAAATCGAGATAGTGCGAAACCGAATTTCCAAAAGAAGTAATTAAAATCATTAACGTGACTTTGAACTGTTAACAATTAAAAGTATCCTAATTTTAATATCTACCGAAATAGTTAGAAAACTGCACAGAAAAAGTAAAACCTATTTAAGAACTAAAATTAATAGACCAAAATGTTTACATTAGAGAAGACATATATTTATATGTATATCTGGAAAAAATATCGGTTATCATAGATCCTCCAGTCAAATACGAACTGTTTGCTGACGACTTAGTCATTCATATGACTTCCTCAAGCTTAGATAATCTAAATAGCACTTTACAATCTACAACGAACAAACTGCTTGATTGGTGCTTCATCAAATGGACTATCCTTCTCATCGAATAAAACAAAAGCAATCACATTCAGTAAAAAACGAATAAAACCTTCAGATTGTAACGTCCACCTAAATAATACGCTAATTCAAAGTTTCGATAACATAAAAATTTTAGGACTAGAAATAGATCGAAAATTATCTTTTGGAAAACATAATAGAAGACTTAAAAACAAACTGTCATAAATCTCTTGGTGTGATAAAAAAATGGTTTCTCATACCAAGTGGGTTGCAGATAGAAAATCTATAAAAGAAACCTTTACTCGGCGCTGACTCTTTCCAAGTTGGACTACGGCTCCGTGATTTACGGTAGTGCCAAAGAAAATGTTCTGAAAAAACTGGACACCGTTCAAAATTCAGCTCTAAGACTCATTACAGGAGCATTTTACACCAGCCCAATTGCTAGCCTTCACGTAGAATCAAACATCTTTCCATTGCAACATAGAAGAATCTTCTCATCCCTGAAATACTATACAAAAATGATTTCAAATTTAACGAATCCTACTTCCGAAAAAACTATTTCGCCAAACTTTATTCAACTATATGAGAAATACATAAAAACTCCGAAGCCATCGGGAATACGATGCCTAAATACAATTAAAAACATCAACTTTGGCACACCAGACATCGTAAAGGACATAAGAGAACTACCACCATGTCACACAACCTTTCAAGAAACCGTAGCAGACTTAATCCGACGCGAAAAAATGGACTCGGCCTTAACCAAACATATCAGAAAGGTGACTCGCTCAACTTGGCAAAAAGAGCGGGATCGAATCTCTCCGATCAAAAACAAACTACGCCGCATCAAAAACGAAATTGCCGACTGGGAAACCAACTATTGGCCAAAAAGACAGGACGAAACAGTTATTTCGAGACTAAGAATAGGTCACTGTTCATTTAGCCACAAGTACATCCTCGACAAAGAGCCAACGCCCATTTGTGAAATCTGCGCAGAGACTTTCTCGGTAGACCACCTCTTCACATGCAAAAAAGTGGGAAACACAGCGAGCAGCCTGCGACATGGTAGGAAAACCTATACCAGAACTCCTTTACAACGACAGATCAAATTCTGAAAATGTACTAACATACCTAAAACATGTAAATATGTATAATAGTATCTAGATAAGTTAACTGTTAAGATGTAATATATTCGTTGCAAATGGCTCCATTGTCGAACGACAATAAATAAATATATTTAAAAAAAAAAATCGGTTATAAAGCCGGCCTAAGCAAATAACATCTATTCGGATAAGATTTATAAATCCAAATTTCATGTGATATTGCAACAAATATGAAAATAAAAGGAGGTTGTATTCACGAAGCACATATTGTCAAGATTACATTGTACTTTCCAAAGTATTTCAAGAATAGTTGTTCAGCCCTTTAAACTCTTTGAAGTAAAAAAAAAAAAAAGCAATTAGAGTAAAAATTCCCAAAGGAAGCATTTTCATTAAAAAGAAAAAATATAAAAGACGAGTCGACCCGAGTCCATGTCAGATAAAGTGGTAGATTTTTTTTTTTTCAATTAAAAACAGTTCACACAAATATCTGCTTTAAAAACGGGTTTATTGACCAGACAAAGTGATCTAGTGTATTCGAAAGAACCGAAAATAATTAAAATCGATTTATTAAAAAAAATTGTTCTTGTAAATATAAAAACCCCGAACTGGTTTTTGAAAACAAAAAAACGATCTTAATGAAGCATAAATAGATATATCAACTATTGAAAAGAACAAAATTTAAGAATATAAAATTAAAGAACTCGATGTCTTTAAAAGAATCAAAAGATAAAAAGCCGGGCAGAAATGGACAAACGATAGGGAAAAAAAGCACAATGAAATAATGAAGAAATACTGCCAAGAACGAAAAAGGAAAAGCTTGTTGTTTTCATGTAGTCCATAGACGGGCAAATTCAGAGAGATAAAGAAAAATAGCAGAACATATTATCAAACGTTTCTCAAAAGTTAACTTCCGTAATTTTCGGTATAAAAAGAATACTGTACTTCTTTAAACTACATGCACGATACAATCAATATTGTATAATGTAATGGATGCCCCATTAATAAACGAACCTTGCATTGATGGAACCCTTGTTTCTTATCGCTTAAAAAGATACACATGCTGCTGACCACAAGTAGAAACGAGAAAATTCAATTCAAATACAAAATAAAGAAACAAATTGGGTAACAGAGTGTGAAAAATCTGAGGCGGAAATAGAAAATTGTTTCAGCTTAATCGTAGGGCAAAATTTAAATAGGCGTTAAACAATCGAATATAATACCTATAAAAAAACCGATTTACAACAAATCAACATGTACAACAGTAAATTACGGTATAACATCAAAAATAAGAAAATATACAAAGTCAGTTTTTAAATGAATCTTTAATTGACGTTGACATTTAAAAAAAAAAAAAACGAAAACTGGCACAAATTACGATCACCTTGAAGGAAATAATAGCTATTACTGTACCGTTTGAATGAAGCTCACAGAAAGAGATACAGAGTCGCGCAGATAAAATCGGATCGCAAAGCAGTAAAACCACTCTTTAGAGATGTCAAAACTGGGAATTGGACAGTAGAAGATAAGCACGAGGTGTAAAAACTAAACTAAACTAGTCACTGAAATATGGGCTGAATATTGCCGACGTCTGTACAATCATATTCAGCACAATTATCCTGATGATTAAAGTATGTGTGTAAATAGATAATTGGTTGGAGAAACTGAAGCCGAAAATTCTGTTGAAGAAAGCTGAAAAAGCTATTAGGTACTGCTGAGGAAATTAATAAAATACCTGCAGAGGTATTGAGAGAGAGAAAGAAGCAAATTAGAGAACAAGGAATCAGCGGAATTCATCACGAGACTGCTGAAAGAAAATGCTTCATAGATTATCAGAAGGTCTCTGACAATGTTCAAGGGTATAAAATTATATACCTCATATAGAAGTTATACGGCAACAGCTATATAACATCGTACGTATCGATATTGTGAAATCAGGGAGGTCCCAAAAGGAGTCAGATAGGACAGTGTTTTATTACTCATGCTCTATAAGATTATTGTCCCGAAGAAATGGAATGAAGAGTAATGGCAAGAAGGCGGAAGTTAACAAACCGCAATCATGCCGATGATGCTACCTTAACAGCCGCAGATATGAATGAGTGAAAAAAATTTTACACGGTCCCGAGAAAATCAATAAGCAACCTGAGCGTGAATAAGAACGAGATTAGGATAAAATACGATAGCGCACTTAATGAAAAAAGACGCTAACCGATTACGAACCTTTTGTAAGTTTCATGTACTTGAAGGTAAAAAAAAAGGCCTAGAGCAATGGTTCTTAACCGGTGGTCCCTGGAAGCACTCAAAGTGGTCTGGAAAGCCATCCTAAAAATATTAATGGTATAAAAGTAGTTAACTTCATTAAAAACTCGTCTCTTCAAGCAATTGAGCGCTGATATGAACTCTGAACACGAAACTCGGCTTTTCCATACGGAAGTACATCAGCTTTCCAAAGAAAATATGCTGTCGGGGTTGTACGAACTGAAACAGGAAGTACAAATGAGAACAAAGAGTTGCTGTATCAGTTGTGCAAGTGCAAATTTCAAATGTGTTTTGCTTATTTGGTTGATTATTTTCGCGCAACTAAATAAATTGAATCTTAAACTGCAAGGGTTATGAAATTTGAAGTTACAAGGCGCAAACAATAAATTTGCTTATAAAGATAAAATTAGTGAATTTATCACTAAAATCGAGCTATAGACCGACAAGGTTGGAAGAAAAATTTTTTCTGCATTGGATACGCTGTATCGAATTATTGACAAGATTAAAGGAGAAATACAAAAGAACATGATACTTCATTTGAAAAAATTTAAAAAGTGAATTCAGTCGTTATTTTCCTGATTACTGCGAGGACGAAGGTGTTCGGAAAGTGATCAACGTTTCTGAGGTGCCTGATGAAATTCAAGAAGAATTGGTTGAAATGCAACACAATAGTAACTTAAAAGATATATTCGTGACAGGAATTAATTTTCAAAATTTTTTTTTTGGACCAAAAAGCCAATTTCTTTCCCAAAGATTCAAGAAATTCCTGTACGTTACTGAACTTTGTTATCATCGACATATCTATGCGAGCAAGGGTTCTCGGCGCTTTTGATAATTGAAAACAAGCACCGAAATCGGTTGGATGCCAGTGCTGACATGTGTTTGGTTTTGAGTAGCACTGAACCAAGGATTCAGAAGTTAGTAAAAAGTATGCAATCACAGAAATCACATTAAAATAATGTATTTACCTCTATTCCGTAAAATTTTTGTTAAAAAAAATTAAAATACTGTTGGCTTTGAACAATTTTATGCGTGTCTTATTTATAGATAGATAGAACAACCGTTTATTTATTTACATTTACTGTATATTAACTCCAAACAGTTGTTGATCCATGGCAGACAGAAATTTTGTGTCAAATGGTCCCTCATCACTTAAAGGTTAAGAACCACTGGCCTAGAGGGTGGAATAAGTCGAAGAATATAAACTGCTTTCCATTGAGAACCGAACAACATCCGGAACGATTAAGAAAACGTGTGAACATTAAAAATTTTAAACGTTTGTATTCTCCATCGTACTGTATATAGCGAAAAACTCGGACATCAGAGAAACTTAATAGAGATGGAGAATTGACAGTTTCGAGATGTGGTGCTGGAAAAGAGTACTTAGAATTCCGTGAGTAAATGAACGAATGATTGGTGTCGCGCAAAGACTATCAAAGATTGTTCTAACAAGAATAATGAAATCTTTTGGCCATATAATAAATGGAACGCAGAATAGTCACCAGAAGGAATAATGAACAGCGACATCGAAGCGCACATGGTACAGTTCGGGAATAGAATGTGCACAATCATCGGTAGACTCAGTAACGATATTCTATCTGGGATATCAACGATAGGAGATCATACCGCATGAATAACGCAACATAAATCTCATTCGTCGGTTCCGGTTTACTTTCGATGAAATTTAAAAAATCAAAAATTACAAAATATAAACCTGCCTAGAAAAAGGGAAAATCGTTGAGAATTAAAAGTCCATATGATAAATCAACAGTAAAATCTGATTACGGCAGTGTGTGATAGTGCAGGCCACTGCTATAATTACCGCTCATAAAAATAAAATTGAAAAAGGAAATATTTCTTTAAGTTTTCAGAGCTTTTTGGACTCATCATTCGTCTGTTTTCATGTCACAGTGTTTTTTACTTCGACTATGAATAAAGTAATGTTAAACGTTAGTTACGAATAATATTGACGTGGTCTACATCAAAAATCGACAAATCGTGAATAAAATATTTCATCAATAATTATTACTTACTTTGGTAATTTTACATGGACAAATATCAATAAAATTGGATAAAAATCTATAATTTATTTATTTATAAAAATAATAAAAAACGTAAAGAAAGTTCTGTATAAATTGTGATACTCCTATCAGGTTCATAACTATTAATTTCATAATATTAACTCTGACTATTATTATTGTGAATATTATTATTATTATTATTACTATATTAGGTATGTCCAAATATTATTCACACTATTTTATTTTACTATCTCTTCCTTATTTTCATTACCAATTCCGATAATTTTATCTTCATCATTCATTCCTTTATCGATTTCAACGCTGTCCGCTGTGTAATTATTTAACTCCATTTCTGCACCACCGCTCTCTTACATCTCCTCTTAATTTCTATTTACTGCATTTCCATTCCGTTTGTTACTTGGGTATACAACGATATTTCTCATATATGTCCAGCATTGCTGATATCCTCAAAGGCGTTTTCCGTTCATCGATAAACAATTCGGTTAATGTATGAATGTATTTCTTATTTTTATAGCGGTAATTATCTTCTACATTTTTTTTTTTTTTTTTTGCTTCATAGTTTTCGTTCGTTAATTATCATCTCTATCAAACTTTTAAGTGGCTTCCCTCATTATCATCGCCTGAAACTCAGATACTTTTTCCGAACTTCAGTCGAGTCTAGATATCTATTCGAGCCTTGTCCAGTCTTCTCGATTTTCCTTGGTCTTTGGAGTTTTCTGCTACATTCGACCGTTCAAAGTCACTCTAGCTACTACTAGACTCTCACGTTGTTACTATCGTTTTTCGAAGAATTAGTAATAAATAAAGGCTGCGGGGGAGACTGTTTTAACGACAAAATAGATAAAAAAATTTATTCTTAATGCCAACATTTATTCATCTGTTTCGATCAGGAGAACCCGATAATATTTAATGCTAGTTTTAAACTGTATAAGGTTACGCCGTGATAATAATAAATATGTGATTTAACATTTTGAATTTTAACGTTCACATCATTATATCGAGAATATGTACATATGAAAACCACTAGTTAAATATTATCGAAATTTTGTAACGAATTAAAAAAAAAAAAAAAAATGAAAATAGCCGGCATTGAGCGAATGTAAGCAAGTTGAAAATAGGGGTCAAATCGTACTTTTAAGATGTGCAAATAACTTATAAAACATTAGAAAGAATAGTAAAATGAAGAAGATAAAGACTTCGGAATATGGTTCAGCGATGATAATAACGGACGCCATAAAATTAAACATTAAATCGCAGGTTTTAATTCGGAACGGGGATGAATAGAACGGTATAAAACATTTGATTATTTTCGGGATGTAAATAAATCTATTGATAAGATTATATTTCATCGTTTTAATAAAGGAGAAGCTCCGTGCTGACGACGAGTAAGAAATGAAAAATAAGATTAAAAAAAATACACACTGTCTAGTTTGTTATGTCCAATATTTGTTTTTCAGTAATCACGTATACTTTTAACGCTGTTCCCCAACATTTCTATTATCGCAAGATGCTCTCTTCATTCTTAGCCGAATGAAATAGTGAATGCCGTCAACAACCGGCCAATCGATGTTTCGACTAAGACACGTCAGTCTGCTTCGAGAACCACCTAATTTATCGAACTTTGGATGGAGTTTTTGAGTGATTCTGTCCCGGATTCTATCATTTCCTTTTGCTCCGGCTCCGTGATTATTTTTATGTTATCCATCTTCTTCTTAAGAGAACCTAATAATTTTACATAATGCCGTTTGCGTTGTTCTAGTCATATCTGGTGGTCGTATATGTTGCTTCCTGCCACACAATCTCTAGTTTTTCAATCGTTAAGCGCGTAACATAATAGTTGAACTGTGTTTGTCTTGACGGTTTCAACTTTCAAAACATGCATGAATATTTCTCCGAAAAACACTGTGAAATACTTTGGCGAAATTAGAAAATTACACGGTTCTCTCTGTAACATCTTTTTATTTTAATTTACATTAACGGGGATTACTAACCAAATATGGTTTCGTGATTTCGAAACGTTCCAGCGACAACACGCTTGGAAAAAAGTTAATTTTTCAGAGATTTTGAAATTTACAGTAATGTTCCGCATGGGCTCGCCAGCGGGGGGCAGGGAGGGGCAGCTGCCCCCTCCCTGGAACCTTGAAACTTTTTAATCAACTGGCATTGATAAATATTCATAGGCGCGTAATCATGGACAATTTGGAAAACTTATGTTTTAATTAAGATTTTACTCTTGTTTAATAAAATGTTAAGCCTTTACAACTTACAAATTTTATTTTTCCTATAACCCATATCCTCTTTCTATCATCTTGCCCCTCCCTGGCTCATCGGCTGACGACGCCCTTGATGTTCCGTGAACCGAAATTTAATCTATTATCGGCTCTGTATATTTCTTTCTTCGTAGCTTTATACATTCAAGATGGATGGTGCTTTTTTTACGTGCAACAAACGAGCTATCATTCACGAAAACGAACTTTTTTTATTGTTTTTAGTTGAAAGCGAGAATAAAAGGGATTTTTATAAATCGATTATCGTAATTTTTTTTATTTTACGAAAAAAAATTTTCGATTTCTGTTACATATATTTCAAATTTGGTGTTAATGAGTTACGGGGAGTAGTGACTTTTTAAAGGTGATGATTTTTTGGGGGTAGTTTTAAATTGCGCTTTATATAGTCTCGATGGTTGCTTTTTTTTCCGCCAATTTTTCAGTGTCCTTAGTAACTGGCTGCCCCGCTAGTTCCTAATGGAGCGTTTCAATTGTGATACTCGCGTGTACAATTTCGATGTAACGTATTGAATTTTTTATATTTCTATACGATTTTTAAACCATCCTAGTAGGCTGATTATTGGGGACATGATATATCGGTCTTCCGCTAAACAATCTTATATCGGAAACGATAAACCGCTCTTAAGAGAGCGACTTTTATTCATTCTTAATATTACTTTGCCGATTTCATGAAAATCGACCACTTATTTTAAAGGTAAATTCTGGTTCTCAGCGAGTGGTTTACCTGGGTGCAGTTAAAAAATGTTTTCCTATAATTTGTTTTAATAACATAAGTTCATGAAAAAAAGTTTAATACAATAGCAAAACTGAAACTTTTCCCTCGACTTTAAAAACAAACTAGGTGTTTATTATAACGCCGGCGGTGAAACGTGGTTTTGGCAAATCGTGCTCGCGGCATAACATGGTCAAATGCCGAATTGTACAGTCAATTTTTTGACGTGTCGAATTAGTCATTTTAAAACATACGGATATCGTCCGGCGTTTGCGGTAATCCCGTATGAAATCTGTAAAAAGTTCTAAGGGACGACGGGATCGAGTCTGATAAATAATATGTCTCGCACCGTTAAGTTATCGGAAAAATAACGGATGCTACGCAAAAACACGGCAAGATATTCTCCGTCTTCCTCTTCTTCGAAAGTGAACGAAAAATGGAAGCATAGAATTTTGTCGGCGTGCTATTATGCAAGTACGGCAAATTACGAAATTTATGTAATATGCAAGGAGAGGTTATCTTTATTCTTTGTTTATTTCGGAATGATTTCGCTAAACGAAAAGAAGAAAAAAAGGTGTATACATTTTCGATTTATCTACAGAGAACACAGAACAGAGAATAAAGATTGATTCTTATCTCGCGGACATTCAGCGGTTGTTGCCGCATTTAATTGGGCCCCAAGGATGGTATACCCGCCCGCGGTCTCAAGCAGTTAACAGCCGTCGGATACGTCGATAAACGCCTGCATGCACACGTAACTCCCCCTCTTTTTGACGGTACGGCGTACTTACGGCGTCTAAGTACAAATATGTTGCATATGTGTGTGTGTGTGTGTGCGCGTTTGAAAAAGATCGAATAATTCCGTATTCTAGAATATTTCACTTTACTATGTGAAGTGTGTACTGCGCGTCTGCTATGTGCCAAGTCGACATATAATTAAAATTATCGCAAATTCTGCCGCGTACCCCTCGACAGAATTGTCGCTCTCGGCAGCGGAGAACGTAATTACGTTTCTAGAACGGCAGCCGTATTGTGTAGTCTAGTGATAGCGCGCGCGAAGTAGCAACAACGTGGTGGTGGTAGTACCCTTACTGATAATAATTATATCGCTGATGATAATAGCGTAATTTTTGAACTGATAAGAAACGAAAGAGACGGGTAGCGGCGGCTGCGATGATGGCGTTTGTGGTGGCGGTGAAGTTCATTATATTAGAAGAAACGAACGAATCGTTCGGAGCATGATCGCTTGCAAAATACTCACACCTATTCGGAGCATGACTTTCTTGATTGGCTCGGTTTTTAAAACGGCTTCTAGTACGACCAGCCATGTAGGACCACAAATATTTATTTTTCGTTATTGTTATTTTTAATTTTATTTTTGTTTCCATCGCCACATTTCTGTCTGCAGCGTCTGCTTTCGACTCGTTCCGTTGTTTGTTCGGTAATTTAAGACACATAATTTACAAGCGACTTTTTCTACGGTTGCTCCTCTCCCGGCAACGTACACGCTCGCTTATGTAACACTCTGCTTAATTATTATTTTTCGTTTTTTATTAGTTAGCGGAATTCGTTTTTTCGATAAAAACGACCGAAAAAACACAAACACCGAAAAATAAACATTAAAAAAAGGTACTCTGATTATGGAAAAAGAAATAACGTTCTTTACTTCAAAAAGAAGCAGGTTATAATATTATGTGTTCTTTACGAATGGTTTTGTTTGTTGTTTTTCTTTTTCTATGTGTGTTTTTTTGCGAATAACTTGTATACCGGTGTGGGTCGATTTTAATGATTTCCTTTGATCATTCGAAAGTACATATATCGAGATGATCGGTGGTGGTGCCATATGAGTGTATACACAGTATCGGTAAAGATACACTGAGGAGTAGTCGTCGAAAAACATGAAAATATGTGGCGCTTAGATACAAGTTTCTAGTGATATCGCAAACGCGATCAACTTAAAATATTACTAATTCATTACGGAAACGTAATTTGGATTAATTTTCCAGTAAGTCAAAAAGTTAGAACTGTTATTATTACCGATGCGCTGAAGATAAGGGGACACCCGAATTGCGCACCGACCCGAAATAGACCACCTGTTGAGAACTCGAATTGCGCACCGCTTAAAAAAAAAAACTCCGGATTTTATAAAATCGACGAAGGAATTAAAAAATGAGTAGAAGTCGCTCTTTCAATGACTTCCAAAATGTCTTATATCGATGGGGGGAACGTTTGCTATTTCGAATAACATTTCGGTTGCTTAGAAAAAACCTCCTTTAACCCTTGTGTTCGCACCCGGGTACCCGCACGGTGAATTTTTGAATGTAACTTGGTCAAAAGTAGGAATTTCGGCAAACACCCCCGGATCGTCGTTATTTAACTCAATTGTAAGCAAGTAATTTGTTTGGAATAAAAAAAAAAAAACGAAAATTACTAGGAAAAAATCGAGTGTAAAGTATAGATACATCACGGACGCACCCGGGTACCCGGGTACCCACCTCAAAAAAGAACTTTTTGACTAGATTATTGATTTGGGATAGTTTTATTTAATTTTTATACATCGAATATGTTTTGGGATCGTACGGAATAGAGAAAAAAAAAAGTGTGAAAAATTAATTAGCCTCTGCATTTGTAACATTTCGTGCAGGTTGTAACATGTTCCTTGCAGAAGACAGGTTTGTTGCAATCGTAGCATACCTTTCGTGGCTTTTTTCTCCTTCTCATTATTGTTGCTTTGCAGCAAATATGACAGGATGACTTTGATCCTCCCTGACTTATCTTGTTCATTAGCAGGACCTGGAACGATTTCAACGGGGTTTAATGTCTGCCCGATCACACTTTCAATGGCGATTTTTGTGCTGTAATTTCGCCTTATTTGAACGTTTTGCGACCGATTCTCAATTTCTGGTTTTGCGAGTTCTTTACTCAATTGGCGCATGAATAGTCGTCGTTGGTTTGTTCTGCTCGGAAGCATCTTGTTGTTTTCGTAATAAATCAAATAGGACGCGACTGAACAATTAATCCAGCATGTTGAAAAACATAGCTACCGGCCATCTCAGAGTACGGCGTTGTGTAGTGTATCGTGTGCATACATTTGATCCCTGGTATCAACGCCAGCTTTATACTTATTGTAGTATATTACAATGTGAGCTTTTTTACCGTCATCATTTACAGCAGTGTCAGAATGTATAGTCGACAACATAATTTTACAGCTTTATTTTTCTTTGGCACGTATGAGCACATCGTTACCCTCTCATTGAAAGCAAATTCAGTAGAGTATACTTCTCTCGACTTATGTGGAGCCATCACACTTGGAACATAAGATTTATTCGGTCTCAAAGTATCAACGATAGTTAAATTCCATGAAAGCATGTGTTTCGCAAGGGGTAACGTTGTAAAAAAATTATCCATGGTAATATTTCTACCACTGTCTCGGTACGAAGCTGCAAGCTCTTTTACGACTCGTTCTCTTTGATACGTAAATGATACCGCGCAATGGATAAGCATTTTCAGCATCGCAAATCCACCAAATCTTAATGCCATATTTAGCCGTCTTAGAAGGAATGTACTGCGTAAATTTCGTGCGACCACGGAAAGAATAAAGTTGTTCATCAATTGTTACATTCTCAGGCGGCCTAGATAAATTTGCGTTCAGCATTGTCCAAAGATCACGGATTGCAGCTGCTTTGTCTTCTTTGATTGCTAGCGTGTATTAGCATCGTCAAATCTAATAAAACGTATAATGTTCCGAAATCTGTTAAGTTCCATCGTCGCTCTATAGAAGGGATATGAAGTTCCGTGCCACATATCACTCGTATAATCAGTATTTGCATTATTCGCACCAGAGCAAATCAAAACAGCTATGAACGAGTACATTTCTTGCATAGTAACGGAAGCCATTCTCTTTGTGAATTTGGATTCGCCGCATTGAATTCAGCGTAGATTGACAAGACTTTCTTATTCGTATGACGAATTATAATATCTATCATATGCACCGTAAATATCTTCTTAAAAGTGATGTTTATTGAAATAGTCTCTGTGCTTCTGTGAGGACCACTTCGCTGACGCACTATATTGTGACGTGCAGTTTGATGTTGAAAAGGCGGCGATTTATTCCATACAGTTTTGTCTTTGGCTATCCAAGCATTTTCTAAGCTACCTGCTCATGCTGCAGTTGCCGTTTGAACCTCTCACTGCTTTCAGTTTCTCCCTCTTGGTCAGTATTCTCGTCTTCTTCGCCAGATTCATTGCTATCCGATGCAGGATGCTTGTTCAAAACTTCATCTTGTAACCAGTCATCATCTTCACTGTCAGATTGCACATTGGAATCTATATTGCTTTCTCCTAATATCGTTTTCAAATAAACTTCTTTCTGTGTCGTATTCAGCCTGAAATTTAATTCGTGCATTACTAACTTGTTCAATAGGATCAGAGGATGAAAACGGAATTTATAAATAAAACACTACAAAAAATTACCTTGCAAATTCTGCTCTCCATAGTTGTTCCACAGCTTCAAAGTTATGGATTTTTCGGTATCCAATTAAATTTTATTTATTTTTAGTAACAAGAATTACGTCTTCACTTATAGAACTTCAAAACACTACTGTTTAGCTTTTGAAATCCAAGCTTACACGATGCACACATTCAGCCTGCCAGTGTTGCCAGGCTCCATTCATCTGTATTGTCAGTGTTGCCAGGCTCCATTCATCTGTATTGTCAGTGTTGCCAGGCTCCATTCATCTGTATTGTCAGTGTTGCCAGGCTCCATTCATCTGTATTGTCAGTGTTGCCAGGCTCCATTCATCTGTATTGTCAGTGTTGCCAGGCTCCATTCATCTGTATTGTCAGTGTTGCCAAGTGCCAATCGCATTATTCCCAAAATATTCTAAAATGGGAAGTAATGGCTCTAAATGATATTAGACAACACACGTGGTTGGTCGCCACAAAGTCTTCAAACACGAAACATTCACTATGCCCTATGCCGACCCTTCCATACCCCCACTTTTTTTTAACTATAAAAAGGGAACTGAGTTAAAAGGTCCTACCAGACTATATAGCAAGACGGATTCGGAAGCTGCGACATTTTTTATGACACTTTCCGAGTTAGAAAAGTTAGATATTCAATAGTATTGATAGTGATGATTATTATGATTTCCTGTTAACGTTTTTTGACAATTTTTCCCAGGCATCGTTTTTATTTTTCAGACTTCCTTGGACAGCGTGCATGCTCAACATTCTCCGGCAAAAGATGCTAAGTCAGCCAAAAGTGTGAGAACTGGCATTTTTTATCAATAGTAGCGTCTACTTATAGAAATAAACGTTTAAAAAGCGATTTTAGGATCGTAATATTCGAAAAACGGAGAAAAATAAGAGGTGAGGGTACCCGGGTGCGTAACAACGTAGGTAAAATTGGGTGCGAACACAAGGGTTAAAGGTTTACGAAAAATAGGCTATCATCATCCCGTTAGCAGTACGGTTCTTATTCTAAATATTTTTAAAAACCTCTAGGGAACATACACATATTTAAAGAAATGTTGCATAAAGTAGAATAATTTTTTGCGCGAATATTATATAAAATAATGTAAATTACAATAATTTCTAACTGAATATCTAAAATTTTCAACACACATTATATTATATTTCATGAAGCTTCGCATTAATACAAAAAAAGATTAATATCAGCTGATTAATTTACGTAAAATACAAATGTGATGATTGTATGAAATTTTCGAGTTCGACCAATTAGAGGCATCTATTATTATAATATAGAGTTATTTAGAGTTTGAGTATAGCATCGTCAAATAGACATTCAAAACATTGTATAGGAGTAGCAGCGTTCTTTTCCAGCTGGACCCGGTCGATGAAACACAATATTTTGCCGTCGTATCCGAGAAGTCGGGGCTGTTACTGTTTTCGACCATTTCATCACGGTATTTTTTCCGACGTAAAAGTTGTTTTCATCACTTATTATTTTTCTTCATTTTCTTCATCTATTCTGCATACATCATTATAAAATATTTCTTTTTCTACAACATCCTCTTCAATTTCATCCTCATCCGCTAAGCCAACAATTTCTTCCGAATCAGAGTCAGATGATTCCTCTCTAACCACTTGCCTACTTTATCAAGTGTGTAACTCATATTTTGTATTAGAATAAGAAAAAACGTCAAAAATTATCATCCGGCTTGCAATGGTACATCACAGTAATTCGACACTGTTTTTAAATGCTCCACTTCTAATTATAGAAAATAAAAAGATCGTGTTTGAGAATTGTTATTTTACAACGGCTTTGTAGAATTCCAACTGTTCCAGAAATATTCATTCCCGTAATAAAACTGTCAACATTGATAATTGCTTAACGTTAATGGTATATACTATGGAATTAACATTAATAGTATATATGTATGAAAGATATTTTATTAAAAATAGTAGCAACTTGTAAATAAAGAAAAATTTTAGCTGTCCCGCTGTGTCAAGAGGTAAAATACACGTTTGATCACAAATTTGAAACTAGAAAGATAAAAGATGATAAATGTAAACACACAATTCGGAGTATGTTAAATTACTGAAGGTTGAGTTAACTGGCAAATTGCAAAAGCCAGAATGAATTTTTAATGATTATAAATGAGAACATATAAATATGTATCACAATGTTATTTATCAAAAGTGGTATATAATATTTGCTTCGTAAAGGAAAAATGAAACTGGAAGTTTAAACAATTAGTATAAGTATTTCAAAAATTAACCTGGCGTGTATTGTGAAGTATTTTTCAATAAACCGTCGTCGTCGTCGTTATTTTGTAACAGATAAATCGGGGTGTTATTGTTTATCGTTGGCGGATTTTAAATATCATTTTAAATATACGATGACGCGTTCAAATGTTGAGCGGCCATCGAAAAATGTTATAAAGCGGCCATCAGTTTTGGAGTCCAACAAATAATATCATGGACTGAATGCCGTTTTCGTTCGTTTTTTTATATTTCATACTGGCAAAGGTGCGGTGCGCAATTCGAGTGTTTAGATTACTAAAACTTATTTGGCTAGGTAAACGACGGTGCGCAATTCAAGTCTCGCCGTTAAAATTACCAAAGATGAATACACGGACTCGAATAAAAGAAATTTAAATTGCCATAGCCTCGTTTACGAGCTCTGAATACGCGTTTTTACATTACTGCGTATAGATCACGCGTTAGCATTTACCTGCATCCGCAAAAATATTTCTTCTATTCGCATATAATCAGATTTGATTTCCTAATTTCATCCCTCAGCCTTATAATCCGAAAAAACGAAAAAAAAAAGAAGACCCTTTCTTACTCTAAAAATATCGTCCTATATTCTTCCTTAATTAGCTCGTTTTGAAAAAAATTATGCAGAAAATAATGAATAAACCGGTTTACTTTTTTCCTCGAATCAACGAGACCTCTTCACCGATGTCAGGCCGGCGGCTAGAAACCAAAATTAGCTGTCTCATCTTCTTGACCTGCAAAAACAATTTTCGATAAGATCTCTACTCCGTCTTTGTTGACGTAGAGAAAACGTTCGACCGCGTATGCTGATACGAAGTGCTTTTAAAGCTGAAGAACGACGGAATAAGCGATAACGCGGAAATGTTATATCACGAATTAACTAACAAGCGGAACAACTAAGACAAAAATCAGCTCACTGATCTCTTCGGTTATAATACCATCACATAGTGGTATATCGCGAGAATATGGTTTCAGCGTAACACTATTCTACCTTTGCATGAATGATATCAGCTGCATTCGGCTACTTCAGCGTGGTTATTCGTAGATGACCTAAGCTCCCTCTCTGTCTTTCCATCAAATTCTTAGGTCTTACTTTTGATTCCGAATTGCCCCGGTTCCCAGACATATCCAATCTCAAAATCAGATGTTTAAAATCATTTTACAAATTAAAATGTTCATCAAATCGAAAATACTGTATTCATCCTAGATTATTATTAGCAATCTATAAGTAACAATCATTAATGGATGCCTATTTTTCGGCTAGCGGATCAATTCTTTAATCCCTAGATCTTGTCCATCACACGATGGCGTTATTCATTGTTTCCCAAGCGTATCGGACACTATCCGTATCTTAGCGGGTATCTCTCAATTATTCTACATTTGTAAACTTCACACTTACTACGATCTTTTCCGAAGTAGGTCCTTATATCCTAAGGATCCATTAGTGATATCTCTTCTTACAATTAGGGTTTATAATACCCGCCATAATCGGAAATGCAGCGTCGCATCAACCGACCACCCCAGTTGAATCGCACACTACCAGTGTGTTCTGTGTCTTACCAATTTCTTCAGAGAGTAACGACCGTAATAGAAAAATAAAGCAACTTCAACCATCCGTACATAAATGGAGCCAAGACGAATTTACAAAACATTGGTCTTGCGAAGCAACGTCGAATGTCTTAATGATTTTCGTGCAGAGATAGAAAAGCTGAAATGTACGGCGCCCTCTTATGTCCCGAATCAGCTAGTGAATATCATCGTCACAAAACGGTTTTTCGATTATAGACTCTTCATTGACAATCAAGTCTCTTCGACCTTTTCGCGATAAAAGTTTTCTATTTACAAAGGTAAGTTGCACTAGCAAACAACCTTTTCAGTCAGGCCGCATGCGATGGTGTTTTCACAGGACCTTGCACGTGCTGGAGTGCCAAGGAGTAAGCGAATAGATTTAGCTGCTAGAACAATCCTAACCACTTTTATGAACATAAATGCCCATCAGCTCTGCTTCATATACAATTTCTTTCACGTATATTTCTCAGATAAATGGGAGCAGCTTTGGTTATCACAAACTGACTGAGAGATACCAAACCGAACACAGAGCTGTACTGGCCTACATTTGAAATAGCACATCCGAATTTTAGATCCTGAGCACAGACTAGGGCATACTTCCGCGTCACACGATTACCTCTTTGAACGTGCGTCCCCTCCTATAGCATGTTCCTTTTGCTTACAACCTATTTCACCAGAAGAGTCAGTTACACACTCGAATAATATTGTAGCGAATACTCAAATTCATTAAAAAAGACAAATTATGCAGATGGCGCGCGTACCGTGAAAGTTTTTCAGTGCAGTCGGAACATGGGTTGTAATAACAAAAAAAAACAAAAAAAAACGATATATATATATATATATATATATATATATATAAACTCGGTCATTTTACCTCGCAAGGGCTTGCTTATATTGTTGTTTCTTTCTCCTCTATACTTTGTATAAAATGATTAAAATTTACATCGTAATTATTAGGCTGGCCCCCGCTAGATTTTATAACGAAAAAATGTCCCAATTTTATATAATAAAAAAGAAAAAAAATTAAACTTTATTAAACTACCGAATCAACTTAACATACTACAACATATATAAATAATACTTTCTTTGCGTTTCCATGGTATTATTAAATTAGCAATATAGTCTTTACATGCTTCTCCTTGTGGTGGGACTTCTCATTCATCAATCTGCACAGTAATAAAAGGTTTTAGAAGTCGATAAAAATTAAAATATAACCAACGTTACGTAAAATTGGGACATTTTTTCTAATGGCGGCCGGTCTAAGAATTACGTTGTAATTAATATATTTATATGGATAAAAGAAGACATTAATAAATGGTAATATAAAGATATATCTGAAGGCAATATAAATTTTACATTTACGTAATTTGATTATACGGTTGGCACGATAGAATTGGAGGGCATTATCAGTTTTAGGTTACTATTCGTTTTTTTCTTTCTTTATTTTTTTTTTTTGATTTTGAAAAATTAGGAATATTCGTATAAAACGAATTTGTTTATTTGATTATTAATTAACTTTCATTGCGAAATATATGCGCTATTCTTTTATGTTTGCGTATTTTTTATTATTAGCAATACAGAATTTCTTGCACGTCTACGTTTTCGGTAAAAACATGCTCGCTAATGTCTTAATTTCAAAAAAATCGCGCTGCTTGTTCTCTTTAACGGTATCTTGAGTGGTAGAAAGTTTCAGTATTCTGTGCACGTACTTTCCTGCGAATGATTAGATATCTAAAAGTTATTTAAAGTAAATATCGGACATCGAATAATTTGTTAGTTCGATAACTTTCCATTTCGCCTAAATCCCAATTCGCCTAATTCCCATTTCGCCTAAATCCCAATTCGCCTAATTCCCATTTCGCCTAAATCCCAATTCGCCTAATTCCCATTTCGCCTAAATTTAAGATTTCGCTTCCTCAACGAATAAAAAAGAAAAAATCAGACAAACATACGAATGATTTCGTGTTAGCAACAACGCGTCATCATTGTCGAATTTTAAAATCGAGTCTTAATTCTGAGTCGGGTTCTACGGTTTTTTTCCCCCCTTTCGGCGCGAATAACCTTAGGCGGGTATAAAAGACTAAACACAACATTTTTTTTTTTTGCTGTACGATTCCGCTGTTGAAGTTTTTTTTTGCTTTTCGAAAAACAACAAAAACGTTTATATGAAAATCAGAAGTGAAAAAATACCGCTAAAAATGTTTAAACATATGAAACGATTACTCCGATAACGAATATTTGTGAGTTATTCCATTCCAAGTCCAGTGCTGCATAGGTCCCACCCGCCTATTCAGTGAGTATATAAAAGCCTTATATTGATATTTAGTGTGACATGAAAAATTAAAGTTCGGAGTTCCGGGATAAAAAAGAAAAACCCCTTTAGATAAAAAGTTGTAAGCGGACAAATGCTTTATTACAAACTGAAAAAGAAAATAATAAAAAAAAATGGAAATAATTTTTTCTACTTTTTCGTAATTTTTGAGGCATAGGAAACGAAGCAGAAAGTGTATTTAAAAAGTTAATATACCAGGGAAACTGGAGCTTTCCGAACCTCCCCGATACCGAGCCTACTATGTGATTCAGCAGAGTGGCCATTAGATTTGCGACGAACTTATCTAACCGTGCTGGCTTTCAGCATCATAAGGGGCACAGAGCCAAACTCTCCAGATGATACCACTGAAAACCAGAACGGAACAACAATTGATCACGTTATGTCCATTCTAGATCAGCTAAACATCCAAATTCCGGTACTGGTCCGGGACCCGATATCTCCTATACCACCATGGTGCAACCGAGCCCAGTGCGGCATACAGAGCTTTGAAAATGCGGAAAGCTCCGTTAAAACGATTAACAAACGTGCGTCAACTTCAAACGTAACGGTACCGTTTACCGACTTTAAACATCAGCTTAAATGACATTTTAACAACATCTAGAACAGCGATTGGCAAAAGTTACCAACAGGAAATAAATTACGCTCCATAAAATCGTCCACGAAACCATGGGGCTTTCCTCAAGCCGAGAAAGCAGAAAACAGGAGGTAACGTTATGCAGACTACGACTTGGGCACACTCGCCTTACACACTCATACCTGTTAAATAAAGAACCTGCTCCCCAGTACCAGACATGTGATTGCTAATTAACCGTCGAACACACCTACTGATTAAATGCCTAATTGATGAATATTATCGGAAACAACATGGAATACCATCGAATTTAAAGGATTTGTTGTGCGACGAAGAAACTGTGCTTAACCAATTATTTCAGTTTCTAAATTCTTCTAATTTGTTAAAGTTATTAATAATTTTGCTAATCCTTGTTAATTTCTGTTTATTTTCCTTTCTTTCAACTTTCATAATTTTCACGTAAAATAAATAAATAAAAATAAAAGTTAATATACCAGTCTTAGCATGTTTTAGTGTTGAACTTATCTTTAATGATTATGAACAACCATTAGTCAATAACAGTTCCAAACTGGTCAAAATTTGTAGATAGCATGGAATTAAATACAACATTAAACATGCGGTTAAAAACGCAAGATAATTTTAATAGTTTTTTTTTTTTTTTATTTATTTATTTTTTTTGGGGGGCGCGCCAGCGGCATTGACCCAACAACATCAGAAATTAGGGAAAGGGTTAAATAAAGAGGCGATTAGAAATAGAGCTTAGGAAAGATTGGAGTACAGGGATTATATCTGGAGATGGAAAGGAAAGGACAAAGGAAGAATTATACGGAGCAGGAAGACCCAGTGCATATGATTTTAGAGTACAAAACAGAGCGCTCGGAATCAAGGGCAGGGCATTCAAAGAAGATGTGGTTTGCATCACATATGAGAGGAGAGATGGAATTATAAAGGGAACAATCGGGAGAAGAGGACAGGGAAAAACGAAAACGTGAAGAGGCTAGAAGGGAGTGATTAATACACAGTCTGATTAAGGAAATGATCGCGGAGCGTTGATAAGAATAGGATTGAAACCACGACTGAGAAGAGGGAACCGGCTGAATTTGAAGATAATGAGAGGCGGGGTTAGAAAATAGAGAAGGATAGATGTCCGACCATAGTTGGGAATGATTAGCTAAGGAAAGAAGGAGGATGTCCGAGGTAGGAATGTTGCAGAATAAAGAGGACCATCGCGGGCGGCCGAACGGGCTAAAAAGTCCGCTAACTCGTTGCCCTCGATGCCAGCGTGACTAGGAACCCACAAAAGGTCAATAGTAATGGAACGGGATGAGAGTAGATTGGATATGAGAAAACGAATTAAAAGAACAATAGAATTGGAGGAATGAGAAGGAGGAGAAGAAATGGCTTGAGGAACACTTTTGGAATCGGAGACAATCGGACATTTACTGATCCCTCTTATGGATGGAATGAATGGGACTGCGCGTAAAATGGAGATAGACTCCGCTGTGAAGATAGAACAGAAGGAAGGGAGCTTGAAGGACTCAGAGTGATTTAATGAGAGGGAGGTAAACGCACCGCCCACCCCGTTCTCGTTTAGGAAGGTAAGAAAAACAGGAGAAGTCGAAATAAAAGTGTAGAAGCTTTTAGTAAGAATAAATATAAGAAGAAAACTTAACAAGACTATTGCATAATTAACTACTTCATGACAAAATCGTATCTTTTAAGAATATTGATTTGTGATAAAAAGGGGGTACCCGAAACGTTAAGATAAGGTTTTTTTTAATGTTGAAAAAGATTGGTTGAATCATAAAATAAAGAACAAATCCCTAGTCGCAAAAAGTTTAATTTAGTTGTTTTTTTTGCATTATAATTATTGAAATTACTTCAAAAATATCATCAGTGTAATGAATGTGACTAATTTTAAGTAGAATTTTTTCAAGGTTCAATAGCAACTATTTAGGCCTCTAGAAAAATTATTTATGCCTTAAAATGCAATTTTAGAGGTATTGTTAACAAAATATGCCACATCTCTCTGACTTTTCCATCTTGTGAACGGGGGAAAAAAATTCACAATTGTATTTTTTAAGATTTTTTCTATGTCACGCGATACATCTAAAAGTGCAAAAAACCTTTATATTAACCGTTTATTGTCATTTTTTGATTCACTGCATTTATTTTCACTGTTAACGACTTAATACTTATTGTTTTTTATGTTTATTTGATTTTTTTACACTAAAATTTCTTTTTTAATCTTTGTTCGAAAAAATCATCGTGAGCATTTTACCCTGAGCTTTTCGTGGCTAAAATGTGACTGAAACCAAACAAAAGTAAAACGAAAACAAATATGGAACCTTTCAAGCTAAGCTTTAGTACATATTATTGTTTATTAATTTTCTACAACTAAAAATCTATTACTAAAGATCGTTATATAAACATGTAATACATATACACGACTCATAGATATAAGAACATTTAAAATATATATAATATATTTTTATACGGTGCTTTTAATTCTATGTTGATTTATTTATTTCATAATTTTTGCTATAAACGTGATCGTTTTTTTTTATATCCGGTTTTATTTTTCATTTTATTCACTGCCTTTAATACTATGCTAGTTTTACTTAGTTCCTTTTAAATGTTATTCAAATCACTGTTTTCTTCCGATGTTTTCAACCTTAATTTACGTTTACATTACCATATATATCAATGAACGCTGTAATAAACAATGTTATCTTTAATTTTTTCATAAAAATTGTTGTAAGTGAGCTTAAAGCAACGGTTTTTTTTTAATTTTCAATAAAAACGAAAAAAGAAAAAAACAATAAAAATGATAAATTGAAGAAAAGTTTATTAATTATAAAAAATTTAAAGCATACTATTAGATTAATAAAAATGATTTATACTTAATAAATCTGTATTAACTTTACTTTTCAGTTATTAACTTTTTAAATACACTTTCTGCTTATTTTCCTATATGCTTCAAAATTTAAGAAAAAGTAAAAAAAATTATTTTCAGTTTATTTTTATTTTTTCTCTTTCAGTTTGTAATAAAGCATTTGTCCGCTAAAAACTCTTTATCTAAAGGGGTTTTTCTTTTTTATCCCGGAACTCCGAACTTTAATTTTTCATGTCACACTAAATATCAATTTAAGGCTTTTATATACTCACTGAATAGGCGGGTGGGACTTACACAGCACTGGACTTGGAATGGAATAACTCACAAATATTCGTTATCGGAGTAGTCGTTTCATATGTTTAAACATTTTTAGCGGTATTTTTTCACTTCTGATTTTCATTTAAACGTTTCTGTTGTTTTTCGAAAAGCAAAAAAAACTTCAACAGTGGAAAAAAAATGTTGCGTTTAGTCTTTTATACCCGCCTACGGTTATTCGCGCCGAAGGGGGGGGGAGCGTAGAACCCGACTCGGAATTAAGACTCGAGTTTAAAATTCGACAATGATGACGCGTTGTAAATCATTCGTACGTTTGTCTAATTTTTTTTTTTTATTCGTACGTTTGAAGCGAAATCTTAAATTTAGGCGAAATGGGAATTAGGTGAATTGGAAGTTAGCAAAATTGCTTAGTTGTCCGAGACGATTTTCTGACAATTAATCGTTTGGTTCTTTCAATAAGAAGAATTTGAAAAAAAAAAAAAACAATTTTTAACTTTCCATTTTGAAAGCGAATAAATGTATGTACGTTGATATAATTTATAACTTTTTTCGTTCGTACATAGAACCGAATTTCGGGCATACTGTTATCGTTTCGGACAGAGATGTTCCGTCTCTGGCACAAAAGTGAGACAAAGAATGAACAGACACGCTTCTGTAAATATTGAGAAATCAACCGGTTGCTCGCTTTTGATTGGCTAACATTATTTTATCTCGTGTGATTTTGAATTTAACCGCATTATTAATGGGCTACCCGTTTTATTTACTTTATAGTCATAGTCCCGGTTAAAGATGTTTTTTAATTTCGATCGCTTCTCTTTTCAATAGAATTCCTAACTTATCCGATTTTGCTAAAATAATTGTGTCACCCCGTAATTTTTATTTTTTTTTATTTTTCTTCCGCGAGTGTGCGACTAGCCTTGTGGGCTATCTAGCACTTGGCGTGTAAGTGGTGATAATTTTGTGGAAACTCCTATCCAGCGATATGAGTTTTATCTGGTATCCGGCTTAATATATTTGAACCCTATAGTAAATCCGTTGGCTTCATCCGCTTCAAGCGTCTGATTTCATTGGAATTATCTAGTAATGCAACGGCCAGGCTATTTGTGTGACGTCCTAATTTTCGACCGTACAGTTTTGCAACTTTTTTGATTTCTTCACTGATTGTACTTATATGCAAATCTGTATGTAATGTATGATTTTGGTGATGTACCACGGGGCATCTGTAATTTCTCTCAGGATTTTATTTTGGAAACGTTGTATCTGCGCATTGTTACTCGGCTTAGCACATCCCTAGAGTTGACATCCGTATGTCCAGATTGGTTTCAATATTTGTTTATATAGTAGTACTTTGTTTTCCAGGGACAGTTCTGATTTCCTTCGCAAAAGCCACAGTAGGTTTCTATATTTCAAGTTCATTTCATTCCTTTTCTTTCCTATGTGTGTCTTCCAAGTTAATTTTTTATCTAAGTGAATTCCGAGGTATTTTACTGTTTCTTTAATAGGTATAACCTTACCGTTAATATAAATATCCGATATATTACAGTTCTTCTTATTTGTAAACGTTATATGCGCAGATTTATCCTCATTGATCACTATACGCCATCGTTTGAACCACGTTGACAAACTATTGACAGCTGATTGCAGAGTATTATTGATAGTTTCTGCTGAGGTGCCTGTACATAAAATTGCAGTGTCATCTGCAAAAGTGGCCATTTCTGTTTCATCTGGAACAGGAATATCGGAAGTGTATATTAAGTATAGTACTGGTCCCAGTATACTGCCCTGCGGCACACCTGCTTGGATCTGGTGGAGCTCCGATTCTGCTTCCCCGTATTTAACAGAAAAATACCTTTCACTTAAGTAGGATTTTAATAATTCAAAGAGTTGGTATGGGAGGTTGCAGTGAATTTTATGCAGTAATCCCTCATGCCATACTTTGTCGAACGCTTGTTTAATATCAAGGAATACAGCATCACATACTTTTTTGGTTTCTAAGGATTCTTCTATTATGTTGACTATGCGATGTATTTGCTCTATAGTACCATGTCCCGTTCGAAATCCAAACTGGTGCTCTGGTATCAAATTTCTGTCGTTTAAGAATGGCTTCATTCTTTTTAGTAATAGTTTTTCATATAATTTTGAGAGAACAGGAAGTAGTGCTATTGGACGATACGATGCAAGTTCTTCAGCAGGTTTTTGGGGTTTTTTGATCATAACAACTTGTGAAAATTTAAGCTGAAGAGGAAAATATCTTATACGAACTGTAGCATTAAAAATGTAGGTCAACAGAATTAATCCTTTCCGTGGTAACTCTTTTAGTATTTTTGAAGTTATTAAGTCATACCCAGGAGCCTTATTTGGGTTCATAGTTTTGATTATTGATTTGATTTCGCCAGGAGATGTAATTTTAATATTGTTGCTTTGATTTATGTTACACAGGGGTGACGGTAAACAATCTGTTCCAGAGTGAGGTTGAAATACATTAGCTAAGTAGTCACCAAATTCTTCTGCCTTTTCTTGATCACATCGAGCCCATTTTCCATTTGAGTTTCTTATCGGATGTGTTATTTCTGTTGGTGTCTTTTTAATCTTTTTGCTGCTTTCCAGAGAGAGTAATTACATTTTGTTGAAGAGGTGACAAATTTATCAAATAATCTTTAAATGATTTATTTTTTAAGTTCTGTAATAAATGCTTAACACGTTTTGTTTGATTATTTAGCCTGGTTTTGTGTGTATTGGGTTGCGATGTGTTTGCCATATTTTCCTTAGTTTTCGTTTTAAAGCTACTTCTTTCTTAATTTCTGCAGGATAGAATATAACTGGTTGATGTATACTATTATTTGGCGTGGCTGTCCAAGCTGCTTCTTGTACTATTTTTGTGAAGTATTCCACTGCTAGTTCTATATGATCCGTAGTCTCGAGAGGGATTTTTAAATTTATCCTATTTTCTAATATTTCACGAAATTGATCCCAATCTGTTTGTTTATTGTATAATTTCGGTCTGCATGTTTTCCTTATAATTTTTTCGCTTATGGTGAGTACCACTGGTGTGTGGTCGGATGATAGGCTACTATCATTACACGTATCAATGTAGTTTGTTGGCAGTCCTTTAACCACAAAAAAATCTAGTAAGTCCGGAACCTTACACGGATCAGTAGGCCAGTATGTTGGAGACCCCGTGGAGTATACCGTGCACCTGTTTTCATCAAAGGCCAGTTTTAACTGTTTACCTCGGGGGACAGTTAATCTTGATCCAAAATAAAGTTTTTTGCATTAAAGTCTCCTCCAATTATATACGCGTCACCTAGCGTCTTTAAGAATTCATTAAACTGCGCTTTAGTGATAATGTGTCTTGGAGGGCAATAAATCGCTGAGATGGTAATATTACTTTTTTCCTTTCTGTCTATGACTACAGTTGTGGCTTGTAGGTAATTATGCTCATATTTCCTTAGTACATGATGTTTGATACTTTTTTTTATTATAACTCCTGTGCCACCGTGTGCAGTGCCATCAGGGTGGTTAGTGAAATATGAGTCATATCCCAGGAAATTAGCAAATCTAGAGCTTATTAAGTGTGTTTCTGAAATTAATAATATATCTACATTGGATTGCGTAATATACATTTGAATTTCATTTGTATGGTTTAGAATACCATTGGCATTCCATGTAACAATTTTTAAATTTTTCATTTCTGATTAGTTGCTACTGTCATGATGGTTTGGATTACACCATTTAGTAACTGAGATTGCTGATGCATTATGTCTTTAAGTAGATCTTTTATTTCTGTCATGAATGTTTGCAACATATTTGTAATTTGTAAATTAGTATCAAAATCAGATGAGTTTTGAGTGTTCTGCTGTCTTGTTATTTGTGAATATGTTGGTTTTTGCGGTGCTTGGTCTGTGTGCATCCTTCGATTCTGATTGCCTAAATTAGGCCAATATCCAGGGAATATTTGATGATTTAGATTTGAAATATTATTGACTGTTTTTGCTGACTTCTTAGATCGCACTTGCTGAAGTTTCCTGTAGATTAGGAACCCTTTATAATTGGAGGGGTGGTTTCCTTGGCAGTTGGCGCATACTGGTGGTTCATCGCGTTTCTTTTTACAGTGAACAGTATCATGACATCCACCGCATTTAACACATACATATGCTCTTCCACAATAAGTCTTGGTGTGACCGTATTGCTGACAACGAAAACACTGCGGAATTATATTTTTCTTTCTTGGCGCTTCCACTTTAATTTTCATTTGGAGTAATGTTTGTAATTTATATATATCACACTATTATTATCCTGCGGTTCTAGGTCCACAAAAAATAAAGAAAGGGGTAATTTACTCGCTCTATGTCTAACATTACTTATATGTCGCACTTTATGGCCTAGTTCTTCAATAGCCATTTTAATATCGTCGGTGTCGATGGAATGGTGTAGGTGACGAATTACTACACGAAAGCTTCTTTCAGATTTCATCTGATAAGTGTGATGTTCTATTCCTTCTTCTCGGAAGTATCTAACTAGTAAACGGTAATTGTCGGAATTGTTTGTTTTAATTTGCACTCGATTATCTGCGAGTGACTTACAGGTGTAAGAGTTAGGAGGCACAGTATTGTTTATATCGGTTAACATTTGAGGGTAGTTAGCCACGCCATACACGGTAATTGTAGGTGGCTTCGGTTCAGTTCCATTATCATCATTTGTTATTTGAACATGTTGATTATTAGTATCATTATCTACCGTGAGAAGTGCAAATCTATTAGCACTTCTGTATTGATTATCAGTAGTATTCTCAGAAGAAGAACTACTTGTTGTGTTTTGTTTTTTTCTTTTCCTTTTATTTTTGACTATGTGCCACGGATGTTTATTTGGCTGAGTATTTAGTGTATCATTTACAACTACAACGTCCATAGACGGAGGTGATAAGATTGGTGTATAAGTGTGTCTATGATTATCTATACTCGATTTTGCTTGAATAGATAAAGATGTGTTATTACCGCAACCGTTATTAGTAATATCGTCATCACTTACAATATTGTTATTGTTAGATAGATAATTAAGATCGTTATCACCTGAGCTGTTTGTAATGCCGGTATGAGATGACTGCAGCAGCGGGAATTTATCATCTGCATTTACGGAGTTTTCTTCTTTGTTCCAACGACGGCTGAGTTTCGGTGAACGAAGCATAAAACTGTTCGTTCCCGAATATCGGGAATTACAACACTTAACTAACTTAATATATTTCACGAGAGTGAGATAAATACGAGAAAGCACAAAACCTCAACGCGAGAAATAACAACCAGATCCAGGTTAACACGGTTTTTCTATGCCACAAAAACTGATTGAAATTTTTCTTAGAAAGTTTATCGAATTTGTTACAGCGCATTACTGTGTTTGTTTCTAATTTTTTCCCCTACGTGCGACCATATTTTTAATTCATTTTGATAGCGCGTTTAAAAAAAAAAACATTTTTAAAATTTTTGCAATATAAAATATTCCGAGCGGAATTTATTAAACTGGTTCCCCTTCCACAAAAAAGTCGAATATACAATGCCGGACGAGGAAGGAGGTATTGTAAAATAATTTTGAATGTTCCACTTTTTCGTTGTCCACAAACCACGTGTAAAATGAGACAATAATAAAATGTGTACATTTCACAGTGAACTACTCGAATTACCTCGACTTAATATTACAATAGGCCCTTCGGAAAAATATCGATTCAATTTATCTTTCTTTTTGTCCTCTATGAAGGTCGAATATTTTAATTATGTTACTGAACTTTCGACATTGTAAATTTCTTCTTTACAAACCCGTGCTGCTGTTAGCCTTTTTGCACAGATTGCATTAATTTCTATCCTCTGACGTTCGGTCAGCGACTATCACAACCAGAAAATCTGTTGTTCATATCTTTGTTCATTTTTGCTGATCAGAAGCAACATCTTCAAATACATACATCCTAAAATAATACTCTTGTAATTTTTGTTTAAAAAATTTTTATCAAAAAATAGAAAGAAAATTCTTATTTTACGATAATTTGAAATCGCGAAAATAGATGAAAACAGGTCTTCCGGTGTTTTCGATATAAAGTCTGATACCGTACAATAAAAATTTCAGATGAACTCCGTCTTTTTTTTTTTTGCGATTTAAAACGTGTCGATGAAAAATATAAATATGTACTTATTCATCATAAGAGGAAAGCACTCACGCACAGTTCTCAGTAACTGTGCAAAATGTTTAACGAACATAAAAATTTCGAAACATGGATTATTAGGAGCGACTTACTGGTCAGACTCTGATCCCCAGGTACGGGAGCGGCTATACTAATGATGTGGGAAGCAACCACGTTAGTAGTCAATACAAGTGCGATGCACATATAGCAGAAACGGCTGTGTATCAGAAACTTCCGGGCGCGTCTATAACGTATTTATTGCGATGGGAAAGGCAACGAGAAACCACTCGAATAAAATTCTCTTGTATATCATCATACGATGTTACCAAACCGTAAAATACGATTGCATTTAGCGAAGCAACCAGCAATTTGTGCTACTAGATTTCCGGGATTGATAATGTGTGAAATACACGACTAGTTGCACGACGTTAGAAACCAAGCGTCGTCATGTGGAAAGTCTGATTACAACAACAAAAAACAATCCGAAACAGGTAGCAAAAAAAAATAGAAAAAGCTCGCGACATAGAATAATTCGAAGTGGAGGAAAATTAACAAGGTCAGTACTAAAAATGAAAAGGTTAAACATAAATATATTAAGGAAATCCGCTGCGTTGGGAAATACGGAAAAATGCCCCGTTCTGTGATTCAGGCGGAAATGACAATTTTCAAGCAAGCATTAATCCAATCTAATGATGGAAAACAAGTAAATGGGTCAATAATTAATAGCATAAGATATGCTGATGACGCGGTGCTATTTTTTTAAAAAATAAGTTATGGGTCTCACAGGGCAAATATGCCCGTTGTGTGAGTGTCCGACACTCTTATTAACGTTTATTCAAAAAATATATACAATACAAAAATTATAAATTATCTTAACTTATTCTATACTCATATTATTAGTACTCTAGCGTTCCGATTAAGTATAAATATATATACGCATGCAACTACGTAACACGCCCTGTAATACGTATCTGTACATTATCACATGCCGACAGTTCAATATTTAAAATGGGAAACATAATCTTCTTTACGACTTCATGTCCGGTAATAGGAAGTCAAAAACAAAAACGTATAAAGAAAGGAGCATTAAAAGGTCTCTGATTCAGAACGTAGCTTGTTGTTCAATCTTTGCACCATTCCTTTAACCAATTTTCCACCTCCTTTTTCCACGCACCAATTCTTTTTTCCTCTAATATATGGTTCGGGATTGTACTTATTAATTTAATTAAAACCGAATCATCCGTATTATCAGCAACAAATATAGATTTAAAATACCTAGTAAATATAAGTTAAACGATGTGTGCGATAAACACAATAAACTAAAGTAATTATTATAAACAAAACTGAAATAACAGCTTCAACAGCAATACGAGAAAGATCAGAGCACGACGACGCGTGTAAATAAAATTAAATATTTAGCATACCGGATTAATGGCAAATGAGGATTACAGTATAAAGACTCGAATTGAAATAGCAAAAATGCTTTCTGAAAAATAATGATAATTTTGCTATATAATAAGGATTTACCATTAGCAACTAGGTGACGGATAATTAAATTTTGTATATTCCCAGTACCGATGTACGGGATGAAAATAAAGGCAGTATCGACAAACAAATTGCAGAAATTTGAAATGTGACTATACGGAAGAATATTGAACATGTAGAGAGAGAAAAAAGAAATATTAAAAAAAAAAAAAAAGGAAACTCTTGTTACTGTTGTAAAGCGAAGATACCTCGGTCATATTTTTACAAATGATGAATACCAGTTTTCGCAACTGATCCAACAAGGAAACATTGAAGAGCAACGGAAATAGAACAGTGAATTACATTAAAGATATAGCGGTAAATATTGAAAAAGTGTCAGAAGTTTTAAATATCATCGTATGGTTGGCTAACCTCCTTCGAGGAGAAGGCCCGTATAAGAAGATCTACACATATTCGTATTCATTTTATAGCCGCCTAAACTGTCACTTTTATCCTAATTACGAAGTACCGTATGAATGTCCTTCTTTCTTGATTGAGCGTGCCATTCTGTATTCTAATTTTAGTCTTCCTAATCCTTATAGCACCTCTCATATATTATCCTTTTCCAGTCAGCTTTTTGCGCCAGTTCTCAGTTCCCTCATTCTGTCAGTTTCTGACAGATTCGCCACACTTAAAATACAATTACGTCCCAACCGCGAATAATGCTGCAACCACTTGGTCATCATGAACGAATTTAACTGGTGAGAAAACGGAACAGATTCCCTCTACTCGGGACAACGTTGATTTTCTACGTGCCCTGCGGTTTTTTTTAAATATACCCATTTCATTTTTCGCACCCTGTATTTCGTTTGCAATAGGATTTCGCCGCTTCAGGAAGACATACACATCTTGATACCTTTCAAGCCACAGAAACCAACGATAGCGTGCATCTATATATGCTCCCTTCGCTTTTCGTCTCATTTATCTCTTTATACTACTCAAAACGTACCTACCTTCTCCCATCATGTTACGCAATTTTGTCATCGAGGTCTTGGACTAATGCAGATTTTCGGTACTTTATATAAGATGATCAAATCGGCCTGCAGTTTTCCCAGTTTTTCATTACGAAAACTCAAAAAACTTTATCCGAGATTTTTCCGGACACATAGTTTAAGGACCGAAGTCGTTGGATGATGGTCAAAGATGGTTCAAGAAAAAAATAAAATACCGCTAGATGTAAAAAAAAAAATGCAAAAAAGCATATAATTCCACAGATTAGTATGTAAACAACTGTGGTTCGAAGACAGCGCTGAAGATCAATAAATTCCTGATACTATTTTTATCACAGCCATTAATGAAAACGACCGAATGGAAAGATTGCTTTTTCAATTTTCTGCCATTGAAATTTGCTTCCTTTCACGCACTTTTAACTTTGGATAGGTTGTTATTTAGCGGATCAGACCTTTTTAATACCTTTTCCACCTGCCGATAAAGTGTACCTAGACACTGATTAGTACAAGATTGCTTATGTGTACTAGCTTGAAGTATCGCGCCTGTATACTATATATTGAATAAATAATGTCAGCCTGAATAATTTCCTTTGTTTAAAATTACCGAATAAAAAATTCGTGACTGTCGACGTTGAGAACTAATCGATTAACGGATATACTTTTTTTCCAACAATGTTGTTCCCGTTTGGAACTGATATCAGCGAAGAGATTAAAACTTTTCAGTCGAATTACAATT
Source organism: Icerya purchasi (assembly GCA_039619475.1). Taxonomy (NCBI): domain Eukaryota; kingdom Metazoa; phylum Arthropoda; class Insecta; order Hemiptera; family Monophlebidae; genus Icerya; species Icerya purchasi. Next base: position 335,078,981 of record CM077116.1, on the reverse strand, counting down.
TTCTTGAAAAATTTCAGGAATACAGTAAGAACGGGAAAAGGTTAAGAAAAAAAAAAAAACAAAAAAAACTGCGCGTTCAATCATATTTTCGAAACAAGTACAAATCGGTTCAGAAGCAAAAAAAAAAAAAAAAAGAAAAAAAAAAGAAAGGAAAATAAGCATTGGGAATAGATTAATTTACGTTGTCAGCAAATGTTATTTAAATATCCGATAAGTATTTTGGACGCGATCGAGCTTGGAGAGCAAAGACCTGGAAGAGTTACCATAAATAAAACAGCAATAATCTAGAATAGAACGGATACAGGATTTGTAGAACATGAGCAAAATGCACGGATCACCTCCCCAGTTCGTATGTGAAAGGGACTTAATAAGGTTGAGCCTTTTTAGTGCTCCAGCATCTCGGCAATATGCCGCCTCCGCTTTGGGCACAGCTGGCTTCCCTCGTCGCTTTTCCGATTCTCTCTCGCGGCATCTCCGTATTGTCCATTACATCCTCTTAACAGTCAACATGTATGTGATCCTGATCACATAATGTTCGAATGTTCATCACTTTCATCTGAACAATCTTCCTTTTACTCCTCTCTCTTATCAAACAATGTTCCTACTCCCTATTGTGCTGCATTTATTCTTTCCCTTCCTTCTCCTTCTGTCATCCAGGCGCTTGATACATTCTTGTTGAATGTTTCACGCCTCATAAAAATCTGATTTTTTCTCTATTCCCATTTCTTGGGCTAATGTCCTCGCTGACGAACCCATAGTAAAAAAAAAAAAAAAAAAAAAAAAATATCCGATAAGATAAAATTAATACCTTTCGATTGCAATCATGTTCAGATATCCCCCCCCCCTTTACTATTATTAATTATTACCCGTTTTCTTTTATTTACTTTTTTTTCTTCTGACCTAGCTATATCTAATATTTTAACATATTATAAACTTAGTAGAGATAAAAATCACGTGGAGGGATCAGATTTTTCAGTAAAGGTATTTTTTTTAGGTATCTTGTAATTTATATTTAATAAACCATCTCTATTCATTCATTTATTGTTCATTTATTTGCAGATGACACACAGCAGTGACAAAGCTCCTGCTACAAAAAGAGTTCCGTGTAAAGGAAATCCTTAATTTAAAGTTTTTTTTTTTTTTTATTGAAGTTTAATTTGGGATACAAATCGTGTGAAACTGCTAAGGGGACAACAGGTACATTTGGAAATTACAGGTTCTTAATTCTTGAGAAAAGCAAATTTTTCTTGCTGCGGATAGTTTTTTTTTTCCCCTTTTGTTCTCTTGGCACGGATATTTAGCCAGACTACTTCAATTATCTTGAAATATTTTATTGTCTAACTGATCTCTAATATATAAGGGGTTATATGCAACTGATAAGTTCTCAAAAACAAGAATCTTAATCAGCTCATTTTTATATATTTATATGTAGCAGCAGTTCGTTCGCCTGCTGTTATCATATGTGGAATACTAATGGCATAGCGTTTATTCGACACAGTTCCTTGTATAGTACACTCCTATTATTATCGTATAATCTGCAGCTCCAAATCATTTGTTCAACAGAGACCCGCTCTCTACAAGTACGTGAACCTGATTCCATCATATTAAATCTGCGCATATTCTAGAGACGCGGCTGCGTGTCACGCCAAGTTCAAATCGAGGAAAAGGAACTGGCGACGACGCAGCAGCCGTGTGTTATATTAAACGAACCATTTGGAGTTAACCCTTTAATAACTTAATATTTAATTAAACATGAACACATAAAATTTGGTTTATTTATTAAAACCCCCCTTAGATTAACTAGAAATTTGCGGGAATTTCATAAATACAATTCAAACAGTTATTGAGATATTAACATCTAAAAATCGGCATTTTCATCACTGACTGACATACATAGATCAAAAACCTAACCGACTTTCAGGTAACTCTAATGATTGATGAACATGGTGTATTTAACGTGTGTCGTGTCATGTTGCTTTTCGTTGTGTTCATGTTTTTGCACAATTGGCATATGAGGCGGTTCGTACATTCGTCTCGTTATTTCTATATATATATAAAAAAAAAAGTAAAAAAAAACTGTTCAGTCGTATTTACGTATTCTCGTGATTTTTATTAAGATTCTGTTCCGAGATCCAGTTTCAGTCTTCCGGTCGGTTAAACAAGGACAACTGATGTAATATCGTCTACCCAAAGCACTCGGCTACGATAAACGAAATGAATGAAGACAGCGACAGTGAAGATACCTATCAAGAAATTCGGAGAAAAATTAAAGCGGCAAATAATGAAATGGACGACCTCGTCAAATACTTTATTAAGATACTACGTATATCCAAAGAGCGAGACAAGTACGTAGTGAAGCAGGGACATAATAAAAGGAGGTCACTCAACTGTTTACCCATATTATTGAATATCAAAAAACAACTAAGACCAGAAATACAAAAATAATTTCCACGCTGGGCTTAGGCGAAATGCAACAAGAAAACATCACAAAAAAATTAGCACAAAATGTAATCAAGGAAGTCGGAGAATCAATAAACGCGCAATTTCTAATGCTACACCCACAACTTACTCTAAAGTGGCCAGTCTCTCGACAAATGAAGTCGTTTATCAAGCTAAAAATCAAACAGAAGAAGCAGGAAAAAGATGCGTACAAAGCTGAGAAGTTTATAGAGAAGGCAATTAAGCAGATAAAAGATGAAATCAAACCCTCCAGAATCGGAATAACAGTTACAGGAATCTACACGCCAAAAAAGAATAAGAAAATCGCAATAATTGAAATCCGAAATCGCAATGATGCAGACAAAATACCTAACATTGAAATCCAAATATCGAAAAAACTCTCACCAACTATCACAGTATATGGGGCCTGCGAGACATAAGCAAAGAAGAAATAGAAACATCGACCGAAAGAATCACGGATAATAAACCAATCCTTGTATCGATTAATAACCAGGGAAAAAGTGCTATTATAAGATAAACCAAGGAAGATTATTACACACTAAATCGAGAATCGCCCAGACGAATCCTCTGCGAGTACACTAGTTTACGATATGAAAAATTTATCAGCATTAGAATCTATAAAAGCTGCGGAGTGTACGGACATTCGGAAGATACATGCAATGCAAATGAAGAAATAAAGAATTTGATCGAAAAATCGAAGGAGGAGTGAAAATGCTCACATCGTGTTATAGAGAATTACCGAAAAAGGGTGGAACAAACTTCTGACTTAAATATGAAAGGGGAAGTTGTTAGACAAGCACCGATGATGGTAAAGCATAAAAGGTGTGACAATAACTTATGTAGTATCTATAAAAGTCATGTCAAACTTGCGGAAAAAAGATACGATTATTAAAAAAAATAATAATAAATAAAAAATCGTCAATATATTTAAAATGCACCCTCTTAAACGTAGGCCGAAGTAAACATCAACAAATAGAAATCTTGAAAGACAACAAACGAAATGTTATAATAATAACAGAACCCAATTTTGATAAAGATAAACTACTGGGATTAAACGATGGCTGCAAAAACAGAAAGATGTAGCAATTGCCATAAAAAATAAACGTAAAGTCGAATTAATAATGATCTCTGATCATATTATAATCGTTAAAGTATAAATAATAACCATAATTGCGACATATCTTTCTCTTAATGAAGAAATAGAAACAAAAATGAATACGATTCAAATGTACTTAAATAAAAACAACAACAGAGAAAAAATCTTAGTTATAGGAGATTTCAATACTCGATCAACGTTATATAAAAAATTAAAACGAAATTATAAAATACAAAGAACAAGAAAATTTGAGGAATTCCTCTTCGGCAATGACCTAACCAGTTAAAAATAAAAATATAATAACAGAACCTTTGAAAACAAAAATAGTTCTAATCGACCTTGTCATAGCAAACAATAAAGTAAAACAGAAAGTACAAGAGACCAAAATAAAAGATAGCACCCTTTCTCAACACAAAACAATAAAATTAACCATAAAAAACTCGAAGAACCAATACGACAACTTACAGGAGATTACTAAACAATAAAAATTACAACATCTTTGAAGAAGAATTCAAAAACACCAATCTAATTGACGAATTAAAATCAATCAAAAAAGTCATTGAATATAGAAGAGATAAATAAAACAGTAGAAACAGTACACTAATTAAAATAGATAAAATCAGAGAAATAAGTATGGTTAAAAAACTAATTAACACAACAAACACATGGTGGAGCAATAAACTGGAAATATACAAGCAGGTAATAAAAAAACTGACAAGAATGAAATATAAATACAAAAAGGGAAAAGAATCAATAATATTAAACAGAATCACTGAAAACACAGATTAGAAAAGATTACAAAAGGGAAATCGACAACAACAGAACAGAAATGTGGAAAAAACTTGTAAATAATTCAGCAGTATGGGGTAAACCCTACGTAAGTAATAATGAACAAATTAACAAAATTGAATTTCCCCCCGTTGAAAAGTGACCAGAAGGTAACAGACGAAAAGGAAAAGTATGAATTGACATGCGAAAAACTATTCCCACAGGTAGATGATACAATACCAGATTATCCTAAAAACTCGAATAGTGAAGATGCTAAATTATCCATCGAACTATATGAAATCACATAATCAAGAATTTAAACAACAGAAAAGCAAAAAACGGACCGGATGGGACTTCAAATAAAATGATAAAAATAATTCATGAAAATAACCCAAACATTTTACTCGCAATTTACAATAAATATCTTGAACTTAATTATTTCCCCTATTTCTGGAAAACGTGTAAAATAAAACTGCTTGATAAACCAGGAAAAGATTCGACCGTGCCAAACTCATGCAGACCTATTGCACTCTTGCCTAATTTAGGAATAGTTTACGAGGAAATAATACGACTTAAATTAGAAGAACAGGCCATTAGAAGAAAAATGATACGCAGAAATCAGTTCGGTTATATAAAAAAAGAAATCCACGGAAAACGCAACAGACACCCCCGTATTAAAAAAATAGAAACCAACAAAATACACAATAAAATGAAAATGACACTACTGATCAGTTTTGATATAAGTGGAGCCCCTTTGATGCAATTAAATGGTCCTCCAGAATTAAAGTGCCTCAAACAAAACAATATTCAAGACGTCTTGCTAAACGCAATTAAAAGTTTTCTACTAAACAGAGAGAAATAAGATTCTATAATAATGAAACAATAATATATCGAAAAACACTAAAAGCAGGAGTACCGCAGGGGTCGGCACTATCCCTAACTATTTTCAACATTGCGATGGCTAAGGTATATAATATATGTGACCTTAACGGGAATAATATGGAACTTATAAGCTATGCAGATGATCTTATATTAATAGCAAGGATTCAGGATGTCAAAGATATCAAACCAATTAATACCATCATCGAGGCAATAAATAACACGTTGAAACAATTATGGCTAGAAATAAATCCTGAGAAAACAAACAGCATTTTAGTAACAAGGAAACACAAAAAAGAAGAAAATATAAAAGAAGACATAGGAAGGGAACTCAAACTGTGGAAGACTCAAACATATCTTTAAATAAGGAGATGAAATATCTGGGCATCATACTAGATGAAAACCTCAGTTGCTCTAGTCACATCAATTACATAGTAGAAAAAATCAAAAAAGTTTACACTATACAACTATCAAATCTACAGACAGAAAAATTATATAGTCGGCGCTATTTAGGTCCATAATAGAACACGGCAGCATAATTTAATACCCCAAAATGAAAAAAAGAAGACAAAAAAAGATTAGAATAGAGCAACGGAAAATATTATCGGGAATTATATCTGCATATAGAACAGTATCGTACACTGCAGCCAATGTAATTGCAGGGATACTACTACCCATTGACTTACAGATACGGAAAATTAATGAAATTAAAGTAACAAAATCATCAAGCATTACCGGAAAACAAAAAAAAGAAAATATAAAAGAAATAGATTATTAAATACAACAACCTCTGGCAAAAAGAGTACAATGCTGAGAAAACAGGAAGAAGAACCTTTAAACTAATACTAAATATAGAAGAAAGACTTAAAAATAAGATACTAAAACCTAATTTCTGCCTCATTCAATTTTTAATAGGACATGGAAATTTTGGAAAATACCTCGAAGAATATAAAGTAACAGAAAAAGACACATGCATAAATTGTAAAAAAGACATAATAGACATTCTGGATCATACCTTTTTGAGCTGTCTAAACTTCAGTCAAATCAGGATAAAACATAAAATAAAAGAAATCAATCAGAAATGGTTTGCCAACCGAAAAAACACACCGATAACTGTGGAATATGTTAATGAAATAATGAAAAACAAAGAGAAGTATATTTAAATAATTAGGTATTAACGTCTTATTAATGGAACACTGATAAGCGAGTACAGCCAAAAGTGATCCCCAGACCGTAATACTACTATTGTTAAATTGTATTTTATAATAAATGAATTAAAAAAAAAAAAAAAACACTTCCAGGTGACTTAGAAAATTGAAATTTGGCGCCCAGCTGGGTAATTTATACAAAGGAAAAAATCAGAAAACAGTGAATTTTTACGATTTTAAATATTTTCCAAGCAATCGATTTTTATTAACAGCTGTCGCACTTTAAGGCTTTGTGTGCGTTTTTATAATAAAATTCCAATCGAGATACTTGACCTGCCGGAAAATAAATTTATTAAAATTGCTGTGAAGCATGCTTGACAAAGCTTATTATAAAATAGATGGCTGTGTCTTAATGATAAACATATAATATTATGAAGCAATGCGATTCAAGCACAAATGAACATTGTATACCGATTTTGACATACTTGTAAAAAAAGAGATGAAAACGACACGACATATTTTTAGGTGTGCTGCAGTAAGGGTTTCTTGCCACTTCTTCCCCTCAGCCATATAGGTCCGAAGTGGTTATAGTTTTATAGTTAGGGGACAGACGGACTCCGTAACTTGACTTTCAAAAAGTGCTCACTTTTTAAGCCTATTTTGAAAAATAAACGATTTGAACTTAAATTTGAATGAATAATAATAATAATTTCTTTATAAAAAATAATGGTATTTCATAAAAAAACATTCATTTTAAAAATGGGAGCCAAGTTCAATATTAAGAATATGCGTGGTTGTGTCGATTTGGCCGACAAAAGAATATTGAAATCTAAATGGGTGCCAAGTTCTGTAGATAATCCCGAAATTGATTTATAACAACATACAACATTCTAAAATTAAAACACAATTTCTTGTTTTTTTCATAGACAACAGTGTTTGCTATTTAAAAATATATATTATATTTGAACAGTCGAATTATTTACACAAAGCAGATAATTTAGGATAAATTTTAACGATTTCACTTGGCTAGTTTTTACTAACAAACCAAATTTTTAGAAGAGTAAGATATGTGTTGACCTTGCGATATAAAAATAGTAACTTCTTGAATATAACTTAAAGAAGATAAGTTGATTAGTCAAATATAGGATAACTTGTATGTGAAAACTAGCCAAGTCAAATCGTTAGAATTTATCCTAAATTATCTGCTTTGTGTAAATAATTCGACTGTTCAAATATAATATATATTTTTAAATAGCAAACACTGTTGTCTATGAAAAAAACAAGAAATTGTGTTTTAATTTTAGAATGTTGTATGTTGTTATAAATCAATTTCAGTGGATTATCTACAGAACTTGGCACCCATTTAGATCTCAATATTCTTTTGTCGGCCAAGTCGACACAATCACGCATATTCTTAATATTGAACTTGGCTCCGACTTTTAAAATTAATGTTTTTGATGGGATAAGTTTATCGGAAATTGGCCAAGTAGAAGAATGAACAAGTTTTTGGCATTCTTCCACGATGTGTAAGATTGATAGTGAAGACTGTGAACAAAAGCGACGGCTCGTAGTTTGAAATAAGTAAATATTGCATGACAGCCGGTAATGTACTATTATATGCAATCGATTTGAATTCTTTGCGCATAAAAAGTGAATAAGCGTAATTACCAGAGGTGTCATAGTTTGAATCACTCCTAATCATCGGGTAGTTCACTTTTCGGTGAACGTTAGCGAAATGAAATTATTGAACGAAGACATTTGAACTGGTAGTTCATTTCTAGCTTCCGAATTTACCATTCCAATTCAGGTACTACAGCATGAACTGCTGGGAGCACTCGTAGGAAAATTACTCGGCATACAAATACGCTCAATTCTTCTACAATGATTTCTATTTTCGCTACCACCAGTATCGATATTTAGAGAGCCCAACGATTTTTTCTGTTGAGGAAACTTTCCATGGCGGAGAAGAGGACACGGGGCAGTATTTTCAGCGGCAACTGCATTCCGCAGATTTCCGTAATAATCGTACCGTTTTCCTGTGTTTATTAAATGATTATCTTCAGACGCGCTTGATATTGGACGGGGATTGTTATATGATTTTCAGCTTGGTCTGTATAAAGATCGATGCGGTTACGATATTCTGTCTTTTTGGTTACCTTTGGCGTCATCAGATGCGTAGAACCGAAGCAGACGACGTTATAGATTACATTCGTAACACGGAGGTTAGTAAATAAAATTTATCCGGAGCCCAAAAATTTCTAAACGATTCATTCAATTTTTTTTTTAGTTTAGTTTTTTTTTTCTTTAATAACAGAAAAAACGCAATTAATAGTTGTCTCAAATGACATTGTTATAACATTCATATGTCACGTTCAGCTGATAAAAGTTTTTCACGTGCCTGAGAGACTGGGGGCTGTCTGAAGTAGTAATTAAGAAAACGCTTAAATACCAATATTGTTTGTTTACAATTTAATCTTTAATTAGCATTTACATATTTGCTGTCTACTACGTCAGAGAATTAATTACGAGCACTATTGACAAAAAATTCGGATTTATTAATTCGCTTGTTGAAACTAAAAATGGCGTATAAAAATGTTCATAAGTTCTTTTTTTATTTCCGCGCCGTTATCGTGCGATAACGCATAAAATTAATACATCGTGATCGAGAAGAAATGCAATATAAATAAACGAACAGAGCAAAAATAGTATAGCGTCGATGCAAGAATGTCAACAATGCATGGTAGGTCAGGAATGATAGAGATCCGCGGATATCCCATGGCCGAGTTAATAATTACAACTCCGGCTACAGTTCCCCGGATACGTATGCATAATTACGATCCAACAGTGATAAACTAAATCAACTAATATTAGACATCCAGGCTTTTCGCTATAGAAGCTAAAATATTGACCTTGGACAGAGAAAAATAGTTCACTGCGCTCTCAGTGATTTTTTGCGATTCTTACAAAATGAGTATTTGAGCAGAAATGTGCTACAATCATATGGAAAAGTGGGAAAACATCGGAATTGGAAAGAAACTATATCGCTATTTCCACGGACACTAGACATAACTCATTGTATCATTAGTAAAGTAAGTCCCATGTATCCTCGATAAGGTATCATGGATTGTGTAATTAAGCTTTCCATAATGGTACTAAGCCTAATGGATCTGATGAGAATACTGGGGCCAGTTTCTTTCTACTTTTGGATTATCCGCCTTTACATTTCCCCAGATAATTCTCTGGTACCGAATTATTATTTCAAGCTGGGTAAACTTGGAAGCGACCTGGGGATCCGGGACGAGACAGGTCTCGATAACCTATGACACCTCTAATTTGGTAGCCAAGCACCTTAACCACTAGGCTACCACGTTGCCTTTGTATCATTATGTTCCTGTAATTTGACAGTTCTATCTAACTCACTGCGATATTTTTTTCATTTTCCATTTACTCGCTCTTTCACCTTTTTCATTACTTTTATTAGAATGTACACACGTTCGGCAATATGCTATTTAGCGCCCTTCTTATTTCTTTTTATCTTAATACGAAAATTTAATTAATTATAAAGATATTAAAAATAAATTAATAGTTCGTAATAAGCAGTTCAATTTTACCTATCACTTAAATGGTAAACGAAAATTTAAAATAATTATACGTCAATAAATTAGCGTATAATTATTAATAATTTTTTTTCATGAATAAGTTGGCATTTTTGGAGTACTTATTACTGCAGACTAAAACATCTGTTCAGAAAAATATTTAGAGTAAATGATCCGGAACATGTCTAAATCCAAATTTTTGACTATATATCTTCTTTCCGGAAAAACTGATTTTCGTAAAACTGTTTTTGATATTTTCAAAATTTTAAAAATATTCTACCCATTGAGTTAGATATGTTTTTTCATTGCAAAAAAAAAAATAAATATATATATACATGTATAAAAAATTGGAAAAAGGCACGACAGAAATTGAATCAATATGACTACTGAATCAGAACAAAAAAAAAAAAGTTCACATTATCGTACCATGTATGTATATGTGAGATAAGCTTCCAGATCATCAATTTGGGTTTCGTAGTTACCACTCAACGAATATAAATGCAAACATTGATTATGAAGAAATACGTTTGTAACCGGTTGCTGCAATTGAAAACAGTTGAGATTTTTGCAATTTTCTCGAAGGGAACAAACGGACTATTTTGCGTTAATGTGTTATCATCATCGTCATTTATCTATTCGATATCAGAGTAAGGTGTATCATCCACTAGCGCGATGAGTCCTAATCCGATTTTTGCAACACATTCCTTTCAACGTATGTGACATATGAAAACGTGAGCGTTGGTGTAACTGACAGACCTGAGTAGACGACTCTGCTTCTTCCTGTCTGCCATAGTGCGTTTCGATCCGCATTCTACAGGAGGTCACTCATTATTGCTTCGCTCCAACCTTGCGCCTTGTTGCTATTTCTCCCTTCCCTTAGGATTTAATTCGCAAACTTTCACTATGAGCTGCACATTGTACCGTCAACAAGAGCGTCTAATATTTTCCATCCGACAGTTAACCATACAGAAACTTCTCAGAGGGTCTATCATTGTCCATTTTGATTACATGTAGTACATCTGCAAACAGTTCCTAAAGAGCAGCTCCTGCATAGCTCTTTATAGTGTTGGCTCGCTGTAAGATATTTGCCACGCGATCCTGCCAGCAAACGCCAAATATTCCGCACAATACTCGTTGTTAAATGCTTGCAGCGATCGTACATTCTTCCTATGCGGAGCCTACGCTTCTGAGCAATAGAGCAGTGTTGGCAATATGACGGATTTATACGGCAGGGGAGTGTGTTCGTTCCGGAAGACTTTTCTGTTCGGTTTATTTACGCCTTCACTTTTCGTTTCCCAGTGTGCTGCGGTGCCAAAAAAGTATTCTCTGCCCTCTGATAATCAATACGTGTTCATTTTTAGGTGATTGTTAATCTGTCAATACGTTCGCCCTTATAATTTCAAGATAACTGAGGTAAAATTCGGAAACTTACTCGATTTGTTTTTTTGAAAAGTAGCATTAACGAAAGGTTTTTTCGTTTTACTACTTTATTGGTTGAATTTTCGCGCTAATTTTCCTTGAACCTTTTTTAACCAATGGTCTGCTCCTAGACTAAGTTATCCAAACTATCAGTTTTCCATCGAAACGATATAGTCGTTTTATTACTCCCTGTCAGGGATGACACCCCACGGTAATTACCGTGGACTTGAATTTATATTTATTGAACGTTTTTTTTGTTTTCATTTTGTTATTGTGATTTTAAATTTCGATTTTGTAAGTTTTTTTCTTCTCTTTTTGTTTTTTTGACCTAGCGAGAAACCATTTGGCCACTGACGAAATTCTATGAATAAGTAAAGTCTCGATAATATATATATATATATATATATATATATGTATATATATATACAGTGGAACCTGGTTATAACGGCACCGGCTGTATCGTTAACTCGGGTTTAGCATCATTTTATAATTAGACCGGTCAAAATATAATATTTCACGTTAGAAGAAACCCCGGTTATATCGTCAAAAAAATATTGCCCCTCGGCTGTAGCGTCAAAAAGTTTGTGATGCTCAATTTACAAAAGTGAAATTATGCTTGAGTAATGCTCCCCCCAGGTTCGCTCAAAATCCTTGTCTAGGAACAGGAAAACCGAAAAGTAACTAGCCGGACGTTGAACCTATTATTTGCTTAGTCCCGTCATACTGAAACATCAATCTTGTTTTTTTTGTCCGGCCAACTGCATCTTCAGCCCATGGATCAAGGCGTCATAAAAAGTTTGAAGTGTCACTACCGGAAGTTCCTTTTGAACAAAATAATTTTCTGCATGGACACCGCACAACTAGTAAACATCTCAATCTTGGATGCCATAGAATTCCTAGACAATGCCTGGGGGAATGTAGCATCGATGACGATTTCCAAGTGCTTTCACAAAGCACAGTTGAAATCTACAGACCCACTTGGAGATTATGACGAAGATGACGAATAGCCTCTTTCAACATGGATTGGACAGTTTAATGTTGACCAGAGTAACTTTGGAAATGACATCGATTCATACGCATCAGTAGATAATCATGTGAAAACATTCCAAATGTTGCAAAACAAGGGGAAGCTGAAGATAGTCCAGATGAAGATGCTGACCAGACCGAAGAAGACATCGTTTGTCCATCCATTCACGAAGCAATGAAAGCTGCTGAGACTCTTTCTCGGTTCTTCCACTTCGGAGAAACGTCTGCTGAAACACTCAACGCTCTACAGGATGTATGCAGCACGACAGAGAAAATTTATTTTTCTGAGAAAACTGTGCAAAAGAAGATTACAGATTTTTTTCAACAGTAAGCCTTTACGATATTGTGAGTAACATTTGTTTGTTCTTTTTACACAAATTATAATGTTTTAATTATTTCCTGTAGTAAATTTCAACAAATAATTTGATGTAAAACATTTGCGTTTTTACTTCTTATATTCTTCAACTCAGATTTCAAGGCACAGCTCTTTTATAACGTCACTCGGATATAACGTTAACATTTTTCTGGTCCCTTCAATGACATTATAACCACTGTATATATTAATTACAACGTAATTATTAGGCTACCCCCCATTCAAAAAAATGTCCCAATTTTATGTAACGCTAGATGTCCCAAAAAAATGTCCCAATTTTATATAACGTTTATTATATTTTGTAGGATTTTTGTTATTGTTATTTAAGAAATGTCACAATTTTATATAATGAAATATGTAACGAAAAATGTAACGAAAAAATGTTTTAATTTTATATAATGAAAGTTAAATGTTAGAATAGGACTTTTGTGGTTATGTTATTTTTTTTTGTGTTGATGCCAGTAAGAATTACGTTGTAAATTTTGATCATTTTATACAAAGTACAGAAGAGAAAGAGACAGAAATGAAAGCAAGAGGGGTCAAGGGGCACAGCCCCTTGCGAGGCCAAAATGGCCGAGTTTATATATATATATATATATATATATATAAAGGAAAATCGGATCTATCAAGCAATTTTATGTATTTACAATCTAGTTCTAACAAACATGGCCGCAATGATTTAATATAACCCAAGAATGCCGAAAGAGAATGAGTGGAAAATTAAAAACTGACCATATCCTGAGTGCAGCAGACACTGGAGCGCTACTGAACAGCAAAAGTTAAGAATGTTAGTAGAAAGAAACTAAAAGAAAAAGAAAATATGTTAAAAGGAAACAATTCAACCGTTCCAACCCAGTTGGAGGAACAAATATATTTTCGGGAAGTTCCATACGGATCAACTAAATAAGTATACGGTTCATATTTACAAATTTTAAGATTACTACGGTCATTATTACATAACGATGAATATATGCAGTGTGGCTGATATATTCCAATAGCTATTAATTCATCAATTAAAGTGATTCTACTATGTTCAAACCAGTCGCAACTAAAAGATTAATGTCTTTCCTAAAACCCGTTACTCGTGTATGATTATCACAATTCCGGTATGGAACACCTACTACAGAAAATTTTCGCAACACTCTAGAATGACCCGAGCGCAGTCTGCAAATAACTGTAGCCTACGAACTGTGTACCAAGCGAAACCGAAGGGGCGAGATGTGGACAAACTATGGCAAAGAGGGCAAAGATGGGGTTGACTAACCCTATTATATGTTCTATTTATATTGAGAGAAGAATCTATAAAAGTTCGTCAGTCTGCTCTATTATCCCTTTTAATTTTCTCCATTATGTCGGTAGATAGGATATATGGGAACCGATCTCCAGATATACACTAGCGCTTTTAGCTACCGCATCAACTCCATCATTAAGAAGAATATCACGGTGACTACCAGCAACACTTGATAATTCCACCAAGCTGTGTGATGCTCAAGCATTTATTGCTGATTTCCAATACTAGAGGATGACTTTTATGAGATTAAAATGACAACCATTAATAGCCAGAAGGGTGCTAAGGCTATCCGAGCATATAACAAAATTCCCATATACGTCATTAACATTTTCTTACAGCAGTCTTTCTGAACCGGTCGACCGTTGAAAAGACAAAAAAGTGACGATATTAAATTATACGTTTGTCAGATCCGATAAAGGTTAGGATAAATTCGTTGCTGTTTCGACTCTTTGATGATCTCGATAGCGAAAGAGGTACTTTTTCCGCTTTTTTGTTATTTAAATTTCGCGAACAATACTTTCATTAACGCGGTTTTCTTTAATAAAACCGCAATTAAACGACGCTCCATTCAACCCCTAACCGACAACAGGATTGTAGGCACGCTATTTTAAATTTTGGTTCCACTTCATTCTTACCTTTTCTTTTTGTTATTGACCATGTAACACATTACGCTATGTATATCAAAATCGAACGTGTGGAAATGTACATTTTACTATTCTTTTTGCTTTGTTTTCTGCATAGAGTTTTATTACAAGTAGGTATTACGATTTTCACTGTTTGACGAAGTCGTTTTTTCTGTACTATCGAGTAACTGAGACTCCACCGCACGTACATCAGTGGTGGGGATCCACGGGGAGAGGAATAGGGTAAATTTCCTCCCCCAAAGAACCAAAAATTTGATGAAAAAAATTTGTTACAACAGAGAAACGTAATTTATACCATAAAAAAAATTGGTATAAATGTTACACAACATACGGGGATTTAATTATAACTAATATTTAATACCGTGTTTTCTAGTAAAACTATTAATGTTCCGTTTTCATTCTGTTTTAAATACAACATTTGGACAAACAACTAACACGGAAAAGCCATATAGTTAAAAAACGGAACGAATTGAATATAAAGTATAGGAATATGTTCTCATAGGAAGAAAATCCGAACTATCGTTGGAGAATAAATTACTGTTGTTGTATAATCAAATTCTAAAACCTATATGGGCGTACAGAAGTCAGCTACGCTAAACAGAGTAATATAGCGATAATACAGCGTTTCCAAAGTAAAGCACTAAGAACAATTGCAGACGCTTCATGGTATGTAAGCAATCTTACACTGCACACGGATTTGACGGTTAAAGCTGTCAAAGAACAAATACAAGAGAAATAGCTCAGGAATGTGGCGTTAGATCGTCACAAAAAAAATATCTTAGCCATTGGTTTACTAGATAATTCGGCAGAAATCAGACGATTAAAAAAGCCGACAAATAATATTAAAATACAGGTAGCGGAAATCTTTGTCGCTGGATAAGGAGCTCTACAAATCATCCATACTATGTTAATAAAATTGCTAGATAGCCCAGAGCTAGTTGGTAAACTGCAAAAAAAAAAATACAACTGTCCGTCGATCTTTTATCTTTTTTATGTATTATTAATTTTGATTTTGTAATGTAAATGTAAATAATTTAATGAGAAATATATGTATTTTTTTTTACTTGCTCATGGACAAAAAATTCGGATGTAAAGTGTCTAATAAAAATACTACCGTTCTATTCTTTCCAGTAATTTATTATTCAAATTCTAAACTATCATTTTAACTACAGTTTTTTTATAATTTCGTTTTATTTTTCATCTAAAAATGAAACAAAATTTTAATTAAATTCTAATAATTATGTATTTTTAAAACATTGTTAAATTTCTAAGCAGGTCGCTATTTAATTTTCTTTATGAAACAAGGGAGGGTATTTCTCAAATCTACCGCTTACCGTGTAAGATATTACGTAATTATACAATTTCCATCCCCAATATGTCTCTCTGGATCCGCCGGTGACGTACGTACGTGATAAATTCGACATGAAACGGTTAAATCTAGAGAAATTTCTACAGCATTTTTAAGCTTTTAACGTTTGTTTGGCGAGCTACCCGGGTAATATGTTTAGAACCGAAAAAATTTAACGAGAAACGCAAGCGTATTCTCGAACTTCATGCTGTACCGATAATCCATACATTTATGTGTATACAAGTACAATCGAAGTTGATTGTTCCTACAAAAGTTACTATAATTCGTTGCATTGTTTCATTGTAGACATGGTTGCTCGCTCGTGCCTCTACGTGTTTCTGTGATTCCAGTTGCTTTATTATGATAATGGCAGTAATCTGAATTCATCGAACAACACACCTTATTCATTGATAACAACGCCGCCGCGTGAAATAAATTCGCTAATTAACTTTTTACCTGTCAGTCCGCGTATGCCTCTAATAAATATATTAACTCATCGACGAAGATTATATAATATCACGTTAGTCAATGAGCAACATCAGTGAAGTTTGCTTTGCAAATTCACAGATTTCGTTATCGAATTTGAAATTTTCACCGGTTTTATGAACCGTACACTGCCACAATCGATTAGATAAGTATACCAAATAATCGAAGATCGACGCTCCAGAATATACTGTGTGGCATATCAAGCCTTTCGTTTTTTTTTACTTTTTACTTAATTTTTTTTTTTTTATATATATATATAAACATATGCACGCGAGCGGTAAGGTACGATTTATCAATATAGACGTAACCGTAAAGCACCGATAAAGGTTATGCCACATAAACAGTCCAGCACCCAACGCACACAAACAACACAGTGCAAATTCCCGCCTCCTGAACGACAACACACCCACTACGTACACAGAAGCAGACTGTGCTCTAATCTACATATATGGCACGGGCGGATTGTTTATTGTTAATAAATGTTTTTTCTTTATACAAGTCGATTGTATCCTACAACGGAATTTTATAAAGTTTCGAAGATATGGTGTGATGTAACCGCTTATTTCATCTTCTTTAATGTGAACGGTTCAGTAGTTGCTTGTTTTTCTTAACGAGCCCACTGGAATTTATCCTTGTAAACGTTTGCATTATTTTCCCTATAAACATGGAAATCAATTCGGAAAAATAACACATTGTTAAATCACTTGAAAGAAAGAGAAAAGCCCCTATTTCGCGATCAAATGAAAATTCCGTTCTTCTTAACAAAACTACACCAGACGATATAAACTGTTTCACAGAAGTAGCATTGCCTCTTCTTCTATTGTCAGTAATTTGCTATTTGAATTTTAAAAACTGTTTGCAAAACAAAGCTCAACATGTAATATTTATATAATATTTTCTGCCAGAAGCTTCCTCGTGAGTAAAGGAATATTAAGTTTTGCTTAAAGTGGAGAGTCCTTCTCCCTTCTTAACATTTCGAAGTCTTGAAAAAAAATAAGCCGACTTCTCATTCGCAATGTAAACAATGTTCGCGCAAAATTATAATATCATAAACTTATTGAACCCTATTTTTCAGATATTTCCCCTTACGTATTTTTCGGTCAAATTTTCAAAAAATCTTCCTTATTTGACATCTTCAATGCATGGATAATTTTCATGTGAAATTTCAGTTATCTAGTGTAACTGGTTTTGGCTGTAGCGTAATTATTAGATTAAAAAAAAACAAACAATTTTCTAGTTTTTACCCTTTTTTTTATTCCTAAAAAATTTGGGGGGATTTTTAATGTGTGTTTGCACAATGTACATTATGTCGTTATGTTACGTGTGAATTTTCAGCTTTATAAATCTAGCAGTTGCAGCGGTATGTTAATAATTATTGTTGGGTTACTGAAATATTTCCGGATTTTCTCTTTTTTATATATATATATATATATATATATATAAAGACACGGTGAAAGAATGAAAGCAGTATGGAAAGAGAGGAAGAAGAATGGCAGAACCAGTTGACAACGTAGTCCACCAGTGGCTAATTCGAAATAATAATAATATATATATATATAGATTATAAGAAAAATCAGCAATTTAATTTTCTTTTCTCAAAAACCTATTTTGAGATTTTTTTAAAATCGGTTAAATTACTCCGTTTTAGCCCTTTGTGTAAGCTATAGAAAAGTAGGCTTGATATTCGCGAATAATCTCTATTCAGCAGATGCAGACATTTCAGCCGTCAACGATCAACTTAATTACTTGCTAACCAAATGAAAACAAGCTCTTTCCCTCTATTTATCTCTCTATCTCGCCCGCTAAATCTTATTCTGTTGTCTTCACCCTCCGACCATACAGTCCGTCACTAGTTAACGTATCTTTGGATGAATGCATTCCTCTAGGGAACCACTTTTGTTATTTAGTCTTTCTTTGAACACGCCAACTTTCTTTACATTTCACCGCGTAAAAGAATTACTCTACTAAAAACTCTCTTACACACTCAAACTGAAAAAGTGATCTTTACATCCTTATTATGCTATAATATAAACCTATTATTCTCTCTAAACTTGATTATTGTTTCTTTCTATACGATAATGCATCCAAATTCCTTCTCTCCCGATTATAAATTATTCCGAATTCCTATCTCCGCCTTTGCCTTAGAACTCTCGGATTCACTCCTGTATCAGCAATTCTCGTTGAATCCAATATCTTTCTCCTGTTTATCCACCGATCCTGTTGCTGTTTCCTTATTCAACATCTTTCGATTTCTTCCTACCTCCGTATCCTTCGAAACAGGTGTTTTCCCCGAAATAAAACGCCAATCCATTATCCTACTTTCTCCGTCGTCTTGAAAAATTTTATTTCTTCACACAATATCTCACTACAAACTTCTTTATTTCCTTTTCGACTAACACGGGGTTTTTCAACCCCACCCTAAACTATTTATTCTTCATTCGCCATTCAAAACCAACTGTCCTATAATGATTAAACAAAAAAAATTCTGTCATACCATTAATTATTCCTTCCTTTCCCATTCTCTGTTATTTACTGACGATTCCCGGAGTAGGAGATCTATTGATGCCACTTTTACATTCTTGACAAGTAATTACTGGAGTCCTTTAGACTTCTCAATTTCTACTCGATATATTCCGCTGAATTATTTGTTGTCACTTGAACAAGTACTTAATTATTTCTCATTCCAAAAATGTATTCCAAGTTGTTCCATCAGCTTTTTCTTCATACGATGATAACATCGTTGTCCGTCGTATTCTCTCTTATATTCATAGTCTCTTTCTTACGCGCTCTATTCCCGTTTATCTCCGATGGATCCCTCCAGTCACGTGAGAATTGAGGAAAACGAAGTAACGGACTCATTAGCACGTTCTTCCATTCATGCAACTCTCTTCATTAAAAAGATACCCGTAAATAATGTTACGACTCGTTCCAAAAATTACCATCTATAGTATGTGACGTCCTTCTAAAATCCTAATTTTCCTCTAGTTCTACGACTTCTTTTTTCTCCGACGCTCTTCAATCTCGTACATTTTGCGTTTCGGCTGCACTTTACTTCCATCTCTCGCTATCGCTTTTCTCTTGTTTCAGCTCCATCTCCAGATTATTCCTTTATTAACAATCTCAATCTCATTTTCTTTGAGTGTTTCTCCTTATTGACTGAACGGAATGTTTTTCACTCTTGCTTATTTTGAACTTCCTAGCCCCTATAATGCTTCCCGATATTTTAACCTTTCTTTCTGTATTAGTTATCTTAATCCTTTCTTCTTTCTTTATGTCGGTATTCAAGCAAATTAAAATTTAAAACATCTAACTAACCTATACATTTGAATTTTGGGTGGCCGTCCTTGTTGGCTGTTGCTACTAGGGAAAAACAACTTCTAGGAACTTAATAATAAACAATCGCCTGCATGCTGAATTTTTTTTTTTTTTTTTTTTGAGTGCCGTGTACAGCTGTCGGGGCTATTACGACACTATGGCAATCGGAGAGTTAAATGGTTCGAAATAAGTTAGTTGTATAAAGAAACCGAATAGTGTCTGCAATGTTCAAAGGCGAGTTGGCCAAAGACGACTGCAAAGACGCTATCCGGTGCTTGGCGCGCTGGAGCGCGAAGGAGGGGCACTCCAGGAGCAGGTGTTTTACTGCAGGAGCGGGGGGAAGGAAGCAAAAGCGGCATTCGAAAGGGGGCTCGCAATTAAGTAAGAGATGATCATGAGTCAGCGAAATATGTCCAATGCGGAGACTTGCCATAGCCACAAAGTGAGTTCTGGGGACGTCAGAAGGAGGGAACCAAGGGTCAATTCCGTGTTTTATCTCTCCTAGAAAGTAAGATTGTCTAGTGAGCCAATCTTGCTTCCATTGGGATTGCACAAGAATTTTTATAGATTTTACTATGTCGGCGGGAAGAGGAGAGGAACAGGGCATGGGGCACGACAGTGTTGACTTAGCAGCGATGTCAGCTAAGTAATTACCCCTAAGTCCGGTGTGGCTTGGCACCCATAAGAAAGTAATCTGGTGGGAGGATGATCTTAATTTTAGGATTAGGGATTGTATAGAGTTGGTTATGTAATTCGATGGGGATTGTTGGGGAAGGGACTCCAAAGCTGTTAGTGAATCAGATACAATCAAAATGCGGCTGTTGGGTGGAGGGGATTTAATTGTGGATTCGAGGGCTAGGAAAATGGCATAAAGTTCGGCATCGAGAACGGAACAGTGGTCATGGAGGCGGGCGGACGACGAAACTAGGTTAGAGTGAATGGAACAAGCAGTAGGAGACGATTCGGAAACAGGGCATGATTTCGCGCCGTCAGTGAAGTAGGCTTGGTGATTTGAATATTTTTTAAGGGTTGCGGAGATTCTGGTGCAGAGGAGGGAGGAGGAGATTTTTCCCCTGGAGAAATGTACAAGGGAATAATCGATTTCAGCTGGTAGGGTAGCCCAGGGTGGAAGAGGAGGTGGTGTATTGAGGTTTTTGAAGTGTTGGAGGTCGATGTTGGAGTCTAATAGGATTTTTGTTAGACGAGGGAGCGCGCCATTAGGAGGTGTGGGGTAAGGATCTGCATGCTGAATTGAAAACTAATTACGTATCAAATACATAAACTTAGAAAATAATAAAAATAAAATCAATAAACAATACTCCGCCACCTTCGGATATTTTAATTAGCATAATTACGTATCCGGTGGAAATATCTCTAACAATTCTAGAAGTATTGATTCTTTGATTTTGTTTATCTTGTTCCGTCTTTTTTTTTTTTTTTTTTTTTTTTTATTGGTACGCTAACAAAGAGCAACAGCCCAGCCAACCAAAGAATCTAAGTAATAACTTAGAAGGAGCATAACACATATCCGATTTTAATCTAGTGCGAGATATGAAAGAAGCTAGAATAGGAACAACTGACAAAGAACGAAAAGAGAAAGCATAAGAGTCATTGTATGGAATAGGAAGATCAAAATTCAAAAGCTGAGAATAGAAGAGAGAACCTTCTGAAGAAAATGAAGAACATTCGAAGAAGACATGATTGACATCACACAGAAAAAAGGAATCTTCTGGGGGAATAGGACACCGCGGAGAAGAGACGAGGGAAAAACGAAAAAGTGACGAAGGAAGAAAAGTATGATCGAAACGAAGACGACATATGGTAGTGATCAGGGGACGACAAAGAGAAGGAAACTTGTCCAATCAACTGATCAGAAAAGGTAAAGAGGCTGAACGGAAAGATAAAATGAATTCGGATTGGAGAAAAGGGAAAAATAATCATCATTCCATAATGTAATATGGAGCTGTCTGGAAACATGATTAATATTGTGAACAGGAAATTTATGAAGTAGATGTCCGTTGGAAGCTCCTGAGCGGCCAAGGAATCAGCCGCCTCATTACCCTCAATTCCAGCATGTTCCTTCGATTTTGTTACTACCTTTGTATTTTCAAACTTTTGTTTCTATCAGAAATTCTACGGGGTTCAATTTATAGTCTTTTAAAATTTCCAAATAATAAACCAGTTTTGCGGAAGGTTCATTCATCCCGACCAATCTATTTCAACAATTTTTAACTTATGGTCGTAATTTTTTGATTTCGGTTTTATACTTTTTTTGTGTAAGAATTTATTTTATGAACTGTTTTTTACACCTCCGCATGCTAGAATATCGCGATATTATTACTCGGGAGAATATTTTTAAGTCTTTAAACGGGATATTATCGGTCAACTGATCTGTGTCATAATATCTTTCGTACTGGCTATTATCTATTATTACCACAAGATACTTGAAGGTTTCCACATTTTCTAATACTGCACATTAACAGTTACAAAAAATATTGTTCAGTAAATGCGTCAGCTCGAGACCTATATATAAATTTAAGATGTGTATTTTTTTAACTTGATGGATTATATACATTGACTTACTTTTACTGTCATTTATCATAAAGCCTTTATCATGCACCCAACGCATGACCGCATTTAAATCTTACTGCATCACCAATCGATCTTTTAAATATCCACTTAATTTCTTTTTGAAAATTAAGATGAGCAATTTAAGACCATGTAATTATAAGTTAATCATTACTAATACATGTTTTTCCTTTCTCTATTCCGCTGGTATTCGGGCTATATGTTGCTAAAAAGGTTTCTAGCATATTCTACTTAATATTGTAACATTTAGTTGATGAAGCCCCCAGAGATAGCATGATGGTTGCAAATGTACCGTCGATGTGCAATTTCAGTTCTATTTATTTTGTTTTAAATTATTATTATTATTCTGTTAATTAAATGAAGCTGTTAAATTTTTTCACAGTTGTGTAATATAAACGGATTTAAAATTTATATAAACATAGTAAGTACTGCTTCGGAATTTCTTGTAAACAGACGATTACACATTGATATTTCACAGTGGATCTTTGGCAGCAGCGGGAGGAAGACGCAAAAATGAAATTTACAATAACTTTAATTTATGCGGAATATAACAAATCCGGACTTCATTAGCGACTGATCACTTGGGCATTCGTGGATCATGAATAGTTTCAGATATCCTGACAACAGGTGCCACTATCGAAATTGAATGAACATTCTTCGAAGATTTGACGAATACTGTCTTTATTCATTTTCCATACTTCTTTTTAACTTGTTTTTTCGGTCTTATGTATTTCTCCTCCCCCGCTACCGAGTACAAATCGGCTCATCGCTTAACCAAATTTCGTTTCGTATCCCTGTTGAAGACGGTTATAAATCTCGGTCTATCAACCCTTGGCCAAGCAACTGGTTTCCATGTGCTCGTACACTACTTCTCTCAGCACATCCCCCCCCCCCCAATTTTATTTAACATTTTCATTTTGATGTATTTTTAAATTTTTTATTTCATAAATACTTTAAGGCACACATTGCAATATTTAATCTCAAGATATTTAGCTGTGTTTATAGGGTTACTCATTATTTATTTTAATTCTTTTATTGTTGGAAAAATTGGTTAATTGTGCCAGAACACGGTGATGTAGTTGAAGAGGTAGCTCTGAGAGTCACTCTCAATCAATCTCCTTGAAATTTTTAGTTTATATATAAGTGTTATGAAAATTTGTCTGTCTGTTTGCGTGGTGGTTCAGAACCTAAAACTGGCTCCCATCCATGATGATCCTTCTCCAGTATTCCCGGCTTTCTGCAGCCTTCTTTAAATCCGCGTAATTGCCGAGACCTGTATCTTTTAGTACATTCCATGATTCCATATTTATGCAAGGGTTTGGCTTGTTGACGACCTGGGAAGCCCTGTTTCTTCCCCTGCCGGGCAGATCTACATCACTGTTACCGAGTTTGCCGGTAATTCGAATTTATCATCATGGTTTATGTGAGAATATTAATTGCGGTGGTTTCTCTTCGCCTTCCGTAATGGTTTAGAGTTTCCTTCACCATTTGCGGCCATCACTTACATGGGAAACAGACGTCGACACTAGAAAGCCGCCCCTGACATGGGGAACCGACGCTTCTGGATTTGAAAGCATTTTACCCGCCTCCACGAGGGACCGGTTGGCCTTTTACGGCCGACAAGAGATACCATGGGGTTATTCTAATCCGCTCCCACACGGGGGATGGAAATTTGGAAAAGATAATATGTAGAAATGTAGAGTGGCGCCGTTTATTTAAATCGGTCTTTTATTATTTCTGTTTTTATTAATAACGGAGTAAGTCGAAAGAATACTACTTCGAAATATATTCGGCTCACAAATTTGACCTCTATTTGTGCCTAACGCGAGCATTCCGATCTATCGTGCATGTTTTAATATGGAGAAGTTTTGGATGTAACCGATGGGGAAATTTATTGATAATTACAATGCAAAAATACAAGTATTTATGCAAATAAATGAAATAAATAAATATATAGGCCCACTCTGAACTTTTACACATGGCTCTTCATTCAGAGTTGGGCAATTAATTTCCTTGTAGTCCGTTATTATTACATATTCCCTTTTTTCTTAAGAATTTCCTTAATAACTTTAGTAAGCTTCCGGTAGTGTTCTTGTTTTATGCAGAGTGTTCCAAAAATATCTTCGCCAATATTATATTTTCCTCTGATGTTTTTGAATTTTTTACATACCCGAAAAGTATGGTTAGCGGTGTCTTCTGATTTCTTACATTCTCTGCAGAAGTTTAATGATATTAAATCTTTTAAGGTGCGATGCAAAATTACCGTGATCTATGAAGTACGGTGTTAGAAAGAAGTTAGATCTGAAATTTTCATTCTTTAATCTTGCTTCAATATCGGGTAGTAGTAGAGCCTCTCTTTGTCTGCCAGTAGTATCTTTTTTGTATTGTTCTTGCCAGATCTCTAATGTTTTCCTTTTCACTTGTTTTATTCTTTCGTTCGGTATTTTTGTGCATGATGTATTAGTTCTATTCTCCACTTTGAGTTTCTTAATTTCATTGACCTGCCTCAAATGAAGATCTACAGAAGTTATCCCGGCTATTACATAAACAAAGTTATAAGGTACAGTTCGATATGCTAATATTACGTTTATAAGTTTTTAATTTTTTGACATTAGTTTTTTTCAAATTTATTGAAGTATGTTGAAGTTCTGTATTTTGTGTAATCGATCTAAAACTAGCATTATAAAGTATAATTCCTTTTTTTGTGTCGTGCCCGAATTCATTAATATGGCAATGATCTCAATTTATTGTAAAATTTTCTGATAATATGAAGAAGTTTATTGCAGATTGTTTATACTTCTACGAAATTTTTAATTATTAATTTCGTAACATTAGCTCTTACTATTATTATTATTATTATCCAATTTCGATCATGTTTATCATTTTTAACGCTGTCCGGTGTTTAATTATTTAACTCTGAACCAAAGTCTGTTTCTTCTCCTCAGCCTTACATCTTATCTGCTTTTAAGCGTTATTTACTGTGTGTCCGTTCTCTATTCGTTCAATTTCTGTATATTCTCATATATCAACTTTTGCTAATATTCTCTAAGGCTTTTTCGGTGCGTCGATCAAACATCCAGTTAAGTAGTGAAATCCAAGAGAGAAAAAAACTTGGTTGGCAAACAAAAAGATTTAAGAGGGGCTTATGAGGGGCGAGTATAAAGCAAGTCACTTGATTGGCTCTCACAGACCGAATAGAAGGAGACAGTGTTCCAAAGCTTTAGTGGGTTAATCTACTGCCCATACCTGCCAGTAGGTATAAAATGTAAATTGAAATAGCCGATCAGCGTCTGTTTTCCATGTTAGGAGCGGCTGTAAAAGAGAACGCACTTTAAATCATGCGAAAGGCAAAGAGAAACCACCGCATTATTTTTCTCAAGTTAAAAACACGATAAGTACAAATACAATAATTAGTACTGGCAACTTCAGCAGTAGCGAATGTTTTCTTGAAGCTGTGCCCGGTCAAAGAAGTTGCAGGGCATCTTCGGTCGTCATTAAGCTTGAAAATAGCGACATGAAATGTTCGTACCATGTTACAAACGGGAAAACTTGAATTTATTAAAAGGGAAATGGAGAAAAATAAACTGGATATTATTGAACTAGCGGAGACGCGTTAGAAGAATGAAAGCGAATTTAATACTGGAGAATACGAAGTAATACATGATAGCAGTTTAAAAAGTCAAATGTGGCAATGACACTAAATAAATTATCGGCGCAAGCATTGTTAGAAGTCAAATTAATAGAAAATAGGTTTATTTTGCTACAGTTTTCTACACATCCGGTATACAGGTCAGTCTGGCAACATCCAGTAATGATGGCAGAGGAATGGAAGAAGCATATCAAAAATTAGAGGAATTATTAGAAAAGACGATAGCGAAAGACAATATAATTAAAATAAGAGTTTATAACGCACTAGTTGGAACAAATCCCGAAGAAGGAATAACTGTTAAGTTTGGACTTGGAAATAGAAATAAATATCTGTAGAAGATGAAAGACCCCAAACTGTAAAGCTCGCAGATGATCGGAGTATCATCCTGATGTACTTAAAAAAATGGTCTAAATTACAAATGGCACAGGAAAGGAGTTCGGCTTAAAAATTAATGGAGATAAAACAAAAATAGTGATGATCAGCAAAAAACCGTATTGTTTCTATTTAAAAATCAGTGGAGAACAAATCAAATAGTGCATAGTTTCAAATATCTTAGGCAAATAATAACTGTGGACCTTTAAACGTAAGAATTAGACTAAGTCAGCGTGAGAGGAAAAACAAAATATACTGCGACAAAAAACAGTATCAATGAACCTCCATAAATGTAAAAAGTTATGTTTGGCCGGCAGCACTGCGTTGTGCTGAAACGTGAACTTTGAATAAACGAAATATCCAAAAGTTAAAAGCTTTTAAAGATGTGGTGCTGGAGAAAAATGGAGCGAATAAGCTAGACTAAAAAAGTTACAAATGAAGAAGTACTCAGCAAAATTGATGAAAAGAAGACGTTACTCGATCGAATAAAGAAACGACGATTAGCCTGGATGGGGTATGTCCTCAAAAAACGGCAGATTACTATGAGATGTAATGAAAGGAACAATCCAAGGGGAAAAAGAACGAAGTCGATCGAGAAATACTTTTGTCGCCATATTATTAAAGGACACAAATTATTCTTTTCTCACTCTATGCTATCCGCATTGATATGCTCTGGGTCCCCAATCATATGGTGATAGAGGGTAACGAAATGGCAGATTCCTTGGCTCAGATTTCTGTATCCTTCCGCTTTTATTTCACTAAAATTCCTGCTTCTAATTTACTAACCCCAACTGTGTAAAAAGTTTCGCGTTAGATTTCGGTCAGATTTTTACGTTTCTTCCTTTTCTAGTCAACCCTCCTTTTATTTTAACATCCAACCTAATCTTCCTGCCCAGCCTTAGTTTTACAATTTTCCTTTACTTCGCCGCTCCGTTATTGTCCCTATTATCCGTTTACGTTTCAATCATACTCTTCTTCCTTCCTCACGTTTTCGTTTTCGTCTCGCTCTATCTCCTAGTTGCTCTCTTCATCCTGACGACGACGCTGTTTATGATCCTGACCATATCTTCTTTGAATGTCGATCCCTCGTGAACGAACGTACTTCTTTGTACTCCGATCTGTTATCACTCAAACTCCCTAATCCTTATTGCGCTTCGTATATCTTATCGTGTCCATCGATCTCCGTTATTCCTATGCTCAATTCTTTTATACTTGGAAATGAAAAAAGCTGCGGACAATCGGTCTGACTAGAATGTACTTGTCATGAAATGAAACCAGTCCTAGGACTGCAATAACGATGATGATATTCATGAATACGTTTTGTATATTCCAATGCATAAAGGAAAAAAGCTTTTTTCTTTTTTTCTTCTATTTTTACATCTCCTTAATTTTTTATTTAAAAGATAGAATGAGCTAATCTAAATTTTTCTTTTCCTATGATCTTCTTTTATTTTTTTTTACGAAGAGATTGTTTTTTTTTTTTTTTTTTTTTGTCTCTAAATTTATATGGTCCATGTGCTGTGTGTAATTACCGGGATTATTACAGCACATGGATCAGTGCAGGATCAGAAGTGTTTTAATATGTTAGCCGCTCTAATATGGTTTAGTATGTCCTGGACCTGTTTTGGTTCGTTTGACAACGCAACCGTCGGTAAGTTGGTGGTGCCTGCAGGCAGGCAATGTTCCAGAACGTGTTCAGCGGTTGGTGAAATTGGGGAATTGCATATGGAACAGACAGAGGGAGGAGATGTTCCTTCCAGCAAATAGTTGTGGGATATTGCTGTGTGCCCTATGCGGAGTCTAATTATAGCTGTAAACTCTCTGCGGGACATGGATATCGGTGGCCACCAAGGCTCAGTGCTCACCTTAATGGATCGCAGCCATGATGTGTGAGCCGACCACATAATTTCCCATGTCTCTGCTTTATGTTGCTGAAAAAAGGGTGGCCCCAGCTGAGGCAGAGGGGCACCTTCGGGCATTGGACTATATGTTGCTGCCTTAGCAGCCAAGTTCACACGCTCATTCCCCGGCACACCGGTATGACCCGGGACCCACAAGAATGTTACCTGTGAGCCAGCCCGGAAAATCACGTTAAAGATGCGCTTTATTTTTCGAGATAATGTGTGAGAGGTTTTAGGTGTCTGGAGTGTCCTAATCGATTGCAAGGAATCTGTGATTAGAAATGCATTTCGACGTTGGGGGTAAGACTGCAGATATTCTCTCAAGCAGAAGAAAATACCATACAGCTCCCCCTCCAGCACTGAACAGAAGTCGTGGAGCCGAACCGCATGAACAACTCCCTCCACCTCGTAGGCGCAAGCCACCGGCGAGGACCCATTGAGGGGGTTTGCTTTGGCACCATCTGTATACAGCTGTCTGTAGCTGGGAAAAAGTTGCATTTTTTCCGCCACGTACTGGGACGGCAGAATGACATCCTGGTCCGAGCGATCGCTCAGCAGAGATAAATCTGCAACAATCGGAGTATCCTCCCAGGGGAGTTCAACATGCTGATGTGCAAGGTCAGAGTTCCAGTTAATTCCTCTTTCCTTAAGGAGGGCTAGTACACTGGGGAGGGGATCGTTTGGAAAAGACGGTAGTGGGATTTCTGAATTATCGTTGTGGCGTAATTTAGCTTGGTACCAGTAAAATAAATCTCTGAATTCATAAGAATTTCGGATAACCGTTAAGGGTGGGATGCCCGCTAGTGAACAGATTTCCAACGATGGCGACGTCCTATGCACTCCCAAGATAATTCGTATAGCAGTATGATGGATTGTGTCAAGTGATTTAAGGAGTGCTTTGTTTGACGAGGAATAAACTTGGCAGCCATAGGTCAATTTACTTAAAGTGAGAGATTTGTACACAGTTAGCAGGAGCTTAGGATCTATGCTATATTTCGGATTTGACAGACATTTTAGTATATTTAAGGATTTCATGCATTTATTTTTAAGATGGTGAATGTGATGTGACCAGGACAGTTTTTCATCAAACACAAGACCCAAGAATTTAATTGTGTGGAGCAACGGGAGTGGTGAATTCCTTAGGAAAAGAGTTATGTCGGAATCGGGATCATGCTGGCGTCTCTTGTGAAATTTCACACATACGGATTTTGTCGGAGAGAATTCCAGGCCATTGTTATCAGCCCATATTTCCAAGTTATTGATTGTTGATTGAAGGATTGATCTCGCATTGGACGGAAGGTTAGAAGGAAGGGATATATTAAGATCATCAATATATAAGCGGGCTGTAACTGGCGGCCGTATACAATCTGCCATATCATTTATGTATAATATAAACAATGTTACGCTCAGCGCTGAGCCTTGCGGAATACCATTTTCGATAAGGAAGGAGGAAGATATTTTAGAGCCAATCCTAACTCGGATCGCCCTATCAGAAAGAAAGTTAAGGATGAAATGTACACATGCCAAATTTTTAATTATTAATGTATTAATTCTTACTACTTTGATTCCGAATATTATTATTATTATTATTATTATTATTATTATTATTATTATTATTAATGTTATATTGAACTATGTCTAATATTACTTTCGTATTTTCATTACTAATTCCTATCATTTTATCTTTATTGTCCATTCCTTTATCAATTTTAATGCCGTCCGCTGTTTGATTGTTTAAGTTTAAGCTAAATTTCTTCTCCGTTATCTTACATGTTATCTTCGCTTAATTTTTATTTCCTGTTTACTTAATCTGTGTATGCAAAGATATTTCTCATACTTGCCGACCTTTGCCAATATCCTCAAAGGCTTTATTCGTCCGTCGATAAACGATCAAATTAATGTATTCCTTGTTTTTATAACGATTCTTATTTTTTTTTTTTGCTTCATTCATTTCCCTTCGTTAATCATCATCTCTATTAAGCTTTTAAGTGACTTCCCCCGTTATCATACACTCAAAGTCAATATACTTCTTTCCGAATTTCAGTCGAGTCTGTGATCTGTTCGAGTGCTGTCAAGTGTTCTAGATTTTTCACGATTTTCGTAATTTTCTACTACGTTCATTAGTTCAAAGTCGCGTTTTTCAACCAATCAATTAGGCTATTTTACGCGTCGTTATCTATTATTATATTTCAAATTAATAGTAAATAAAAGACTTCAGACACCATTTTTCTGATTAACGACAAAACAAAACGGTTATTATTCTTAATGTTAACATTTATTACTTTTATTCGTCTCGCTTCGATCGGGAATAGAGGAAAATAACAGGATAGAAAAAGGAAAGACCGAACTTATTTTCCTTCAAAGAGCTATGTAAACTAAGGAATTTAATTGGATAAGAGGAGATTGTGTGTACAGCTGAAAGCGGTTAGACTAAAAATGGGTTATCGGTTAAAAAATTAATACGTTGTTCTCGAAGGAGATACAGTGCCCAAATTTAAACTGATATGTTGTTTTTTTTTTTTTCTGTATTATAATATGTAAAATTTCTCAGAAATGTTATATTAACCGGAAATAATTGATTTAAAATCCAGTTCGTTAGTGTTTTGTTACGTTTCTTCGTCTCTGTCAAAAAAAATCCGGAATGTACCGGATTCTAGGAAAACGGAAAGAATGTTTTTGTTTGTAACTTTTTTTTTGGGGATAAAGAAAAAAAGCAGAAAAACCGTCCCTATCGATAATGAAATTTAAAATTCTCTTTTATTTTACTTCTGGACACGTCAACCATGGACACACTAATGATCCAGTATAGATGAAATTTTAGGGAAGATTCAACATGCGACAGTGGGATACGAAACACAATTAACTAACCAACTACGTCACAGCGGTAGCTGGTTAATTTTAAATTCTCGGCTTAAGAATAAAGGACAGGGGGGAAAAAAATTATTGTCACGTTTTAAGGTGGATCCCCGTAAGTGAGAATTTTTTACAATTACAAGGCGACTGATCAGGACTGAAGGATAGTGAAAAAGCACGCTGTGAACTGCCTAAATGTGTAGAGCGTCAAATTCGAAATTCTTTCGGACATTTTTGTCGCTTCGTTAAATGAAGTGCGACAGAACTAGGAAAAGGCGGTTTAAATAAATTAGGCGACGCAAAAAACCGCGAAATTGGTTCTCTGAGGACATGACACGAATTAAAAATTGAGCAAATTTTCGACGATGCCGCAGTCATTATCAAACGAAGGTTAAAGAACTAAAACAATTCCGAGAAAGAAGCCCGCAACCGGTTTCGCTTGACATGTAAGGTTCGCGCTCTTTATTGTGTATCGGCCATTTTGGGCGCAGGGGTTTGTGTGTGTCGGTGTGCGCGCACGCAAGCGGACGTGTGTGTGTGTGTGTGATTGCTGGGGGAACTGTCACGGTTCGCTTTATATTAATTAGTCAGTGTGAGTGTGCCTGTACAATTTCCACAATTACGTAGAGTACGTTATTAAATTATATTGCGAACTGATCGAGCTGGTGGTGACTTGGTCGATTTCGGAATGTTACCAAACTAGTTCTCGGAGCACATATAATAGTCCTCGAATACTAATTACGCGTGAATTTAATCGACCGGCGAAATTTTTTATTCGACCAAAGATTGCGAAGATGGTTATAGCTGATGAAACGGAATTGGCATCTGCCAGTCTGTTGATAATCTTAATATTTAATATTCTTAATATCCGATCGTGGGATGCGAAACGAATCAATTAAGTTTTATGTTTTTGAAATAATCCTATCGGTGCATTCGTTGGAAACAACGCGTCCATTTTTTTTTTTTTTTTCGTACGTGAATTTAGTAATTGGTTAGTCTTTTGCAAGTTAACAAGTCTCTTGACGAAAACCAAATCAGCCTCGTTGGACAATACAGTGTACAAAAATACGGTTTAATCAAGCTAAAAAAAAAAAACACTATTAACTTCAGATATTTATTCTTTCTCTAATCCTACCAGTTGTCGCTGTTCTAGATGTTTTCGTTAGTTCCATATGCAGCAAAATAATAACATAGTCCTTATTCTATTTTACCCAACTTCTCTACGTTGCTCGGCCAATGCTCTCTGTTAACAACCTCCTACATAAAAAAAAAAAAAAACCAAAAAAAAACCAAAAAAAAACCAAAAAAAAACAACACCTACGCAGATCTTACATGCTAACTTACACTCTTTTTATTTTCTATGCAATATGTCCAAGAAGTGTTTTTAGCACATCGATAGAATGAAAATGTTTAATTAAACTTTTTAATTATTCGTTTCGCAACTTCGCTCGTACATTAATATCTGTTATTTTTTGACATGAATAATGAATATGTCTTATAGCTGGAAGTCATTCCTAAAAATTTGTCCGTTCGCGAAATGTCACACGAAACGTTACCATAAAATGTTACCATGGAAATACAAAAAAAAAAAAAAAAGAGAATTATTTATACATATATCGGATGATGATACACGCTGTCTTTCGTATCAGGAAGTCGCAAAAGATGACGGATCTTCAAGTAGAAGCACTGAACGCGTTCCGCACTGCGTTCGCAAATATTCTCATCGTTTTCGTCGACGAGTACAATATAATCGGATTCGCTCTGCTCAGACAGATAAATTATCGATTTCAACACATCATGCATGATCATGGGCGTCCGTTCGCGGGCATGGGTACCGGCGACCTCCGTCAACCATCGTCCGTTTGGAAGACACAGATTTACAAGCGATTAAGTAAAAAGTTCTATAGCGAAATTATCTGGCAGGCTCGTACAAGTGATACGAGACAAGCTGATGTCATCTTCTCATCTGTACTAATCAAGATTAGTGAGATGGTCAATCCTTACTTCCAAAGGAAAAAGCGATGATCGAGGCTCGTTTTAATTCATCGACCGTGGGTTTCCTCCGGCTATACCCCTCTTCTTCTTCCGCAACACAAACGTCGATCAGTTTAACGTAGATTCCATGTGCAAGACGCTGAAATACTTCAAGTTCTTGGTGGTGATCTTAACTTGGATTTACGAAGGTCGCACGGTCGGTCCCACATTCATGGAATTTATGCGCGCTGAATTCGGACTCGAACTGAAGAATGAACATTATCCACATCACGCGTATTGACGCCGTCTTTTTGTGACACATTAACGCACTTGAAACGCGTCACTATATCTCCTACTTTAGTATGAATCGTCCTCTCCTTTCGATAACGACACATAACTCCGATGTCACTGTTGTAAACAGTACAAATAGCGTAACTTATATCGGTGATGCAAATAATGTAAACGATGTTAATAACTGTCAACGATGTAAATGTAAACATCCGTTTCTAAAGAATCACTTGCTGTACACTAAAAATCATAAACAGGTCGGCTTTCACACTCGAAGCTCTAGCCTAATGTCGGTTCAACGAAATAACACAGATAAAATTCTTATGTCGAGTAAAAGAATAAAAGAAAGCTAAAGATGCCCATAAAATATATTCATGTATTAATGTATCTACGTGAAGCGTAGATACCAGTTTCATTTTTATTTTCTTTCTTTTTATCGCAGTATAACGCAGAAACAGCTCTATTATAGTGAACTCTGCATTACCGCTGAAGATTTACCATATCGGATGTGCTTGTAGCAATATTGCCTTGGAATACGGATGAATTTACTAATTCAATAAATTTAAAATATTTAATAAGCTACCCCTATCGAAGAAAACGAGCACAAACGGACATTTAAGAAATTAACAGAACTATTAAAAAAACGAAAAAAAAAAATCAGATAAAAACAGGTACAAGTATCGTTACAGAAACGGTAATATTCTCAAATCGCAGGCCTATTATAGAGATAAAGGTATTAAAACTTTTCAGACATGCAAATCGTTCAGAAAAATTCGGTTTAACACTTAGTGATAATTAACGTGTTCTCGCTGACACACATTGAAAATACTATCAAGTGAACTGAACAAAAAATCAACCGCCCTTTCTAGCGTCTTTAGTGGCATAGCATCAGCTGAAATAAATATTAATTATAGGTAATCATCCTAGCTAAACTCACAAGTGCAATGTACATGTCCACCGATCGCGTACTGCGAACAAAATCCAAGACGGAAGCGTAAAGCAGTGGGGTTGTAGAAAAAATATGAAAATCCATAGCGCTCAATCAGCTTGCTTTTATTGTCATCTAAATGACGGAAGATGGAATAAATGGAAATTTAATGGACCTGTTTTTTTTTTTGTGAAATCAGTGTCGCGTCATCAAGTATACTACCACATAGTGCCTAGAAAAATCCAGAAATATTAAAGCAATTCCGTTTAATTTCATAAATTAATGGATGGCAACTGTATTAGAAGCTATTATTTCAAAGAGGCAAAGCTAAGACTATCCGAGAATAATAGAAACTCTGTCGGAATTGTAAAATGTGTTGCACAAACCTTGTCTTCTCACTGTAGATATAACAATCCCAGGCGAGTGATTGGCTAAATCTAAGTGGCTCCGGAATAAAAAGAATCCCGACACCTTCATTTCGTCCCCGTTTAATTAATTAACCAGTAATTAGAATAATACTTTCACGGTGCTAGCAAAAATTACCTTACAATATTGTAAGGGAAATGTTGAAAGTTTCCACCGAGAGCCTACGCGCGGTCTAAATGTTTCAATGAATCGGCACATTCTTTTTTTTTTTTTGCGCTATCGTCAAAGAAAAACCCGGCAGAACATTTATCGAGATAAAAAATGTAAGTACGGTGGTTGATCAGAATACATAAGTAAAGCGGCATCAATTTTTTTACAGCGATAAGGACGGACCTTAATCATCACAACTACGCCGTTGGGGGATTTTAGATTTAATAAAAAAAAAAAAAAAGAAAACGTAGTTAGGACAATTTTTGATATGAATTAGGTTAATGCGTTTTCCTTTTCTCGGGCTATGAAGAGAAAAGTTTAGAATTTGATATTGTCAGCATTAACGATAAATATGCGAGAAAAGGAGTTTTGCTCGGTAATTGCCGTTTTAATTCGTTTAAAATTTTACGGTCGTTTAACTTTAATAATTAATTCATACCGCGTAATATAAAAGAAATCAAATAGAAACGAATATTAAAATGAAGAATGAAAGAAATAAAATAAATGGAAGCGTGACTTAGAGACGGAAACCGAATTAAGCACAGAAGGCGAAAAGACAACTAATAAAGGAGTTAGTTAGGGTGGAAATTTAATCGATGCGATAAAACGGATTAACTGATGAAGGAATATTTTAAAAATAACTTTAAAACTTAAACGTTATAATTTCGAAATGTAAGGTATCCGTGTGGGGTAAACTCAAATGGAAGTTCCAATAAAAGGTGAACATCTATAGGTGCGCAACACTGGGAAAAAAGTAAAAAAAGAGCGTATTTAATTCTGTGACGAGCATTTTATGACTTCACGTGTTAGTGAGTCGGTTTGTTTAGTCAAAATTTCGAATATTTCTAATGAAGCTTCGCAATTTAGCGCCAGTCTATAAGACCGATGACAATGCAATATAGCGCATATGTAATATCGTTCTAAATTCAATATGTGCTCAAAAATGGCGGATAATCTTTTCGAAAAGTATTTAGAGCTTTAATAAAATCGAAAACTGTTGCCAAGCAAAAACAGGAAATTCTGATACTATTAAAATGAATAAGCGTGGGTCGAACGCGCAAAAAAAGTAAAATTTTGACTTTTCTATACGGATTACATCTTCATAATTTTTTATTTGTTTCGCCGGTCCTGAAAATAAATCCGTCGATGTCTCTATCGCTATGAATGCGCACTACATGTTCCCGCGCGTACATTTTCTACCGCTAGTTTCCATGTCGTTCGTAATTGTTTTTTCCAGCCCGAAGTATTATAGAATTAACCTAAGTATATTTCTTTCGCATTAAAATTTTTTTGTTATTGCTCATTCGTAATTTTTTCTGAAATCTTCTCTGCCGTGATAGCCGCCACAAAATCGCACTATTCGTTCCCGCACACATATCTGCAACCGACAGTTCTCCTATCGTTCATAATAATTTTTTCAATTCTAAGTATTATAGAATTAGCTTAAGTATATTTTTTCATCTCCGAAAGTTTATTCCGAACGTAAATATTTAAAAATTAATTCGAGTATATTTTTTATTTAACGCGGTTTAGAAAATTCTCTCTCCCTCCTCTACCCATCCTACACAAATTACCAATCTTTCGTATTATTTTTTCACGAGTACACTCACCCACAGCTGCACTGAAACCGTAATACAACACTATATCCGCACACGCTATGCATATAGATAGCCTACTATGCGTTTTCAAAATTGAGCCGAGCATATTTTTCTGTTTTCTACAATTCTAAAAATTTCTTCTTCTCTCCTTTAACCCTCCCAACCTAAATTAACAATCAATCGTAATATTATTTTTATTTATTTTTTTCTCTGGTATGCATACCCGCGCACACTTCCGTTACCGCTATCTTCCTTATTATTCATATTAATTTATTTCAAACCTAAGCATTACAGAATTTTACGCTTCCAATCATTTTTCCGTTCGTAATTTTTTTTTATTTTTTGCAACTCTGTCCTTGCGAAAGCGCACCATCAGTTCCCGCGCAAATGTTTCTACGCCTCCGTCACCGTTATCGTCGGTTATTTTCAATTTAAATTATCTTACTTATTTGTTACTTTTTTTCATCGGAACCCTGAAACTAACCTTAAACCCCTTTACCTCTTTTTCGAACTTCGTATGTAATATTTCTTCTGAGCTTAGATATTGTAGAATTAACTTAATTTTTCCACTGCTCCAAAAATTTTTCCGAACCTCAATACATTTTTTATTTTTTTTCCAATCCTAAAATTTAATCCGTCAAAGTCCTGAACACCGCCAATCCACATCGCCCATTCGCACGCACGTATCCGTCATTGTGACAGACGGTGTTAATACATTCCTGCGCACGTTCAACATTTAATATTACCCTATTACGTATTATCAAAAAGAATCGAAAATTTATAATTAAAGATCGAATGTAACTTTTCTCCTCTCTGTCTCTTCCGGTCATTTTGTACGTCATATTCTTTTATTTTATCCGAGCGTATGTATTCAAAATTAATTCGAGCATATTTTTTATTCTTTCCAATGTCTATGTGTAAATTACACTGAACTAGATTTTGTAATATCATTGGTAAAAGTTCGGATGTTATCGTATATTTTGAGACATTAGTATATTGAAAATAAATAATGTTGTCCTCGAGTCCTTTTAAATTATCATAGAAATTACATTGTTTATTTTTATTTATAAAGATTTGTTCCATGAATAGTGTATTTAAGATACAGTTTAAACTCGTTGTCAAACATGTTGTTATGATATTGTATAAATAAGTAGTTTTTATCTTTTTTGGTCATGTTTTTTTATTATTATTTTATTTTTTGTAGTTTATATTCTCTCACTATTTATAAGTATGAAAATTAATAGTATCAGTAGAGAACTATTGTAACACCTATTTTTTCTTGAATAAACGATGATAAGCGTGTTGGGCACCCGCATACTGCCCTTATGCTTTGCGGGACCCACAACTTATTTTTTTAACAAAAAAAAAAAAAAAAAAGAAAACTCAACCGATTTGATTAAAAAATTATAAAAATAATAGGAGAGTCAGAGTTTATTATTATTTTTTTTTGATATTAATGTAGTGTATACTACACTTAATTTTGAAAATATACCCTAGGATTTTTTCGAAAACATACAATTGAGTAGAAAAAAGGGGTGATATAATAATTTTGCTAACGTAGTAGTATAATTGGACTAATTTTGCATCGTTGAACTGAATATTGATGATGTGCAGCATAAAAGGAATGGTATGAAGCAGGGCCGTATCTAGACCAAAATTTCGGAAGGGGTTATGAAAATATTTTATATATATATATATATATATATATGTATATGCATGTGTGTGTGTGTGTGTGGTGTAACACTGGGTGTATTACCGTGAAATATATTCATTTATAAATAGTACACTAAAGCCTTTTGTAGTCAATTATTATACATGCAATAATTGAACACTACAAGAAAAACAAATAAAAAATAGTAGTTTCCAAAGAATTCATAAAAATTTAAATTTTCTTTTCTTTTGTAAAAAATTGAAAAGAAATAAATTTATTCTGAATTTCGATCCATTTAATTCAAGCAGTTATTATTTCACAGACATTTCGCGGGTGGAGGGTGAATCCTGAAAACCCCCCCTCAGATACAGTATCAAGGCTTCGATAAGATTAAAATTATGATGTGTTTTTGTAGGATCATCTTGCAATAATGGTAATACAGAAGAAAAATTATGTATGATCGGAAAAAGCGGTATGAGAGAATAGTTGATTTTTGGTAATAAAATAGTATACTTCGACTAATTTTAAAACATGTTCCAAGATTTTTTTCAGAAATGTACGGAGGAATAGAAAGAAGAATTAAAATATTAATTTTACTAGCATGAACGTTTGAAGATTGATAGCATGAGGGAAAAGGGATAATCGCTTCGGCATGAGTAAAACGAAGTGCTTTCGTAAGTGATAATATAAAAAGTCATGATAGGTTACTGGTGGCGTACGGTGTATGTTTTTATAGATGTAGTGGTTCCAATGACTTTGTCATGCACGGAAAAAATATAAAAATACTAATATATATATATATATATATATTCATGATGATAAAAAATGAATGAAGAAAAAAATTATTTCGTGATTCAATTATAAGGAGTGGATTTGTCATGCATGTAGACAACTAGACGTTTTCTATTTGCGAATTGGTGAAAAAATTTAACGATAAACAATAATAGGTACGATAGACTAAGAAAGAAAAAAGATGGATGGGAGATATGAGGTACTTGTTTTTGATATTGAGATAGTATACTTGAATTTTATTTATAATACTTATTTCGAAAATTTGGAAACAAATGATTAGATAGGTACAATGTAAAGGGTCAAGGATTGATACGTTTAATATCTAGAATTCTTACTGTACGATCACAAAAAAGAGATGATGATCTGTAAGGGGATGGTTAATTTTGAAAATTATAAAATATACTTAGACTGAATTTAAAATACGTACGATTTGAATTTCGGAAATAGATCACCTGATACGAATAGAGCAAAGAGAAATTCTCTGCGATTTCCGGAAAAACTAGGTTATGATAAGAATAATAACAATAAATGTACAGATATATTCGTGATAATGAAGCAACAAGTGCTTGCGGGTACATTTGTGTGCCAGGCATTTTACGAAAGATCTGAAAAGAATTTTGCGTAGCGTAGACTAATTTTATAATACTTACGCAGGGAAAAAAAGTTATTATGAACGACAGGGAAACTAGTGTTGGCAACATTAGTAACGTGTGTTCAGAGATCTTGACAGTGGCACGCGTGCGAACGAACGGTGCGCTTCCGCAGCAATCGACAACGACGATGACCATGAGTAAATTATCAGCAAACACTATGAAGGAGAAAAAGAAAGTAATCGTCTTTTAGATGACACTTTTTTTATTCGGTATGTTACTTGTTCAGGGTTAGTCATAGGTGTACCTTCGACGTTTTTTTACACCTGTTGCACTAGAGAATATATCACTCTGACTCACACACATACATACACTCTATCACTCACTCGCTGCAAACCCTGATCTGCTCCTGTTACCGCGTTTTCATCAAACACAATGTGTTTTGTGAAACTAATAGGATTTTTCTAACTGTCCCTCTATACAATCGACAAAAACGATTCATAGATGGCCTCGCATATATCGCGAAAAATACTTATGAAATTTAAAAAAATATTAAATAATGCGTGAACCAAACACGTATTTTAATAAAAATGTGATTACGAAAGATTTTAAACATTTTGGAGTTTGAAAAATGAAACATATCGTTATTAATTTTGGAAATTCATAATAATATATACATATGTGTAGCATGCAGGGTAACATGTGTGCTTGGAAACGTAGGATATGCTTTCGCAACGGCTATGATGTATTCTGGAAAAGATCAATTAAAAACATTATGAAAGATTTAAAATTTGGACTGAGAGGGGAGAGGAAAATTTTAAACCCGTAGAAAATAAAAAAGTACACCCGGATTAATTTTGAAAAACGCCTAATTGTATAGCGCGCGCGGTAGCATATGTGCGTGGAAACGAATGATATGCTTTTGCGACGATTACAGGTATACGTACAGAAGAAAATAAAAAATATTACAAAAAGACTGAAAATTTGGACTGTGAGAATAGAGGGAATTTTCGGAACCGTAGAAAGAACAATAAATATGCTCGAACTAATTTTGATAATACATAATAGGGAAATATTAAATGTAGAGCGTGCGCAGTAATGTATGGTACACTTTAACACCGTCTGTCACAATGATGGATACAGGGTGCGGCAACGAAGTGGATCGTATTTCAAAAAATCATATCTCAGCTATAAATTACTCTAACACGACCATTCCAGCGTTTTTAAATAATTCGATGAGACTTGTTTTTTTTTTAATATTCAACAGTTCGGCACAATGAGTGAGTGGACGTGAGAGCAACGTGTTTACATGATAGAGCGTTTTATTTTCCATGGTGATTCGTATGTGTCTGCCGCGCGCGATTTTCGAAATAAATTTTCTGTAGGGTTCAAAAAACCGATTCCGACCGAAAAAACTGTGCGTACGTGGGTGAAAAACTTCAGAGAATCCGGATCAATCTTTAAAAAAAGACCAGGGTCCGTTAAAACAGTCAGAACTCCGGAAAATGTGGAACGAGTTCAGAAGTCGATTCAGAAAAGTCCATCACGTTCTGCTCGTTTACACGCAATAATTTAAAAATATCCGAACGAACGGTTCGCCGAATACTTCACGAGGATCTTAACTTTCATCCTTACAAAATTTTGTGTACCCATCAGATTTTACCCGGCAATTACAGCCTACGATTAACGTTTAGTGAAGTGATGCTTGGAAAAATTCAGGGTGGCGAAATTCCACTGGATTTTATTATGATTACGGATGAAGCTCACTTTTACCTCAATGGCAACATTAACAAGCAAAATCTTCGTTACTAGAGTGATTCGGATTGTAACATTATCAACGAGAAGCCGTTACACTCGCCAAAAGTAACGGTTTGGATGGGAATCACAGTATGGGGAGTAATTGGCCCATACTTTTCTGACGAGACCGTGAACGGGGAAAGGTACCGCAAAATGCTGTCAGAATTTGTTGGACCGGCCTTGAGACGAAAGAAAAAGCTGTCAAGAACGTGGTTTCAGCAAGATGGTGCCACAGCGCACACAGCGAGCGAAACGATGACGGTTCTGCAACAGCTGTTTGGGAACCGTTTAATTACGCGAGGCGCGGAAATCGTTTGGCCGAGTTGTTCGCCAGATTTATCGGCGGCCGACTATATCTTCTGGGGGTATTTGAAGTCCAAAGTTTACGTCAACAAGTTGAAAGACCTGGCAGACCTCAGAAACGCAATAAGTGA
Organism: Icerya purchasi; assembly: GCA_039619475.1. Lineage (NCBI taxonomy): Eukaryota > Metazoa > Arthropoda > Insecta > Hemiptera > Monophlebidae > Icerya > Icerya purchasi. Next base: position 335,037,140 of record CM077116.1, on the reverse strand, counting down.
TGTCACGACCGTGATATCGAGGGTATGTTGAAAAAAGTATTTGAAAACTTCGTAAAACGGATGCAAGAATGCATCAAGCAAAAAGGCCGCCATCTTGAAGATATTATTTTTCAAAAATAATTTTAAAAAAATAAAAAAAAAAAAATCCTAAAGCACTTTCTCTTTGTATTATGATTTTTTAAAGTACGATCCACTTCGTTGCCGCACCCTGTATATGCGCGCGAATGGGTGGTGTGGACTTGCGGCGGTCAGGACTTTGATGGATTAAATTTTAGGATTAAAAAAAAAATAAAAAATATATTGAGGTTGGGATTTTTTTTTTTTTTTTTTTGGGACGCTTTTAATTGCCAGGATTATTGCGACCATCGGATAGGTTTTAGATTAGGGCGTAAAAGTGGGTTTTTTTGAGTAAGGTAATCAATGAATTTAGTTGTTCTGGGTCATCAGATATTGACTGAGGGGTTATTTTTTTTGGAGCAGTGGAAAAATAAAAACACGTTTAGGTTAATTCTACAATATCTGAGCTCAGAAAAAATATTACATACGAAGTTCGAAAAAGAGGTAAAGGGGTTTAAGGTTAGTTTCAGGGTTCTGATGAAAAAAAGTAACAAATAAGTAAGATAATTGAAATTGAAAATAACCGACGATAACGGTAACGGAGGCGTAGAAACATTTGCGCGGGAACGGATGGTGCGCTTTCGCAAGGACAGAGTTGCAAAAAATAAAAAAAACTTACGAACGGTAAAATGATTGGAAGCGTAAAATTCTGTAATGCTCAGGTTTGAAAAAAATTAATATGAATAATAGGGAAATAAAAAAAGCTAAGTAAAAAATTAGTTTAGTATTAGAGGCAGCGAATAAAATTCAAAATAAATTCAATAAACAGAAAGATATTAAAATCAGTCACGTTTATAGCGCAGAACAGTATGAAGTGACGAAAAATGGAATAAGAAGGAACTAAAAAAGAAAATCAAAAACAAATTAACTCTGAAGTTGAGTAAATAACCAAAAATATTAAGAAACTAAACAACTCAGTAAGCAAAAACAATTTGGAGAGCAATGTACCCTAGGCGAGAAGATATATTCGTGGTGTAACAAAAAGAAAGTAGGGACTGATATGTTTAAGAATTAGTTTTAACAGTGATAATACTGGATTAGAATGGTCGATATATGGCATAACACATTGCCGGAATCAAAAAAGGCCTAAAAGCAAATCAAGTATGTGAAAAAACAGGATAACAGATCGAAAAATAGTTAAAAAAGAAGTGAAACTTCGTTCTACTGTACGGATTTATGGGATGATTATATTTCACTATTCAGCATAACAGGGACAATTCCTAACCTGCCACGATGATCGCGCAAACTGTACGTAGTCTGATGCACTGGTCAACAAATCCAAGAATAAACCGAATTTAATTAAATATTGCCAATAGTCGAGTGCGCACGACTTAACGAACATCAATCTAGTAATCCGCTGCATCGAAATATAAATTCACGCCTTCTGTCAGCGGTATGTATGACAGACTGGTCGGGCTCAAACTGTTACTTAAAGTATTTTATGAAGTTTGATCATTACGGAGTGTATTTGATTAGCGTGTTTCTGTTATGTTATGACTATGTAATGCATATTTTTTTTTGCTCGTAGCTAACGTTTTGATACCTCTTATCTGTGCGTTTCAAGGGTTCTAAATTCAAAATATAGTAATTTAATGATGCATATAAATGCATATTTTGGACGTTTTGTGCGTATTTTGAATGTGATTTTTATATATTTTTCATAATTACATGCAAAGAAAACACACACATAAATGCGCACATACACACACAAATATATATTCGAAACTGATAAAAAAAATGGTCGGAACAAATGCGTGGAATCTTTAACTTTACTAAAAAAACAAGGTTATTGTTGTTTTATTTTTTGCCAAGTGTGTTGCTGGATAATAGCCTCGTGACGCATATTTATGAAATCAAAAAAAAAAAAAACCCTCCTGTCGGTTGTATGACTCACCATTGCTGTATCTTTTGACGAACAGAATATTGTTCTGCAAATAAAACAAATTATTCAGTCTCTTTTATAAATGAAATGAATTTGAACGGATCATTTACTTTCCGACCTTTCAGGATTTTTATATTGGTATATTGTCAATTGCCTGAGCTGAACAATAGCGCAGGTAAACAAAAACAAATATTATTGACCGACCTTCTTCACGCTAGTATATAATCGACCGCTAGTTAACAGTGCTACATTATTTTCGAATCTTGTGATAAGTAACTGTCCTTTGAACCATGAACCGGATATATACATACACAGACTTGCATATACATTTATATAAATATATATATACTTACTTACACAACTTGTGACACAAATTTGATCTAGATATGCTGTTTTCAATATCAAGCAGATAATTTGCGCAGTTTCGATTCAAACTCGTTTAATTTTGCATAATTGTATTTTACATTTTATATTTTACCGTAAGTTGTTTTCTTTCGCTGCACTGCTAAAATGCGGAAACGGATTGTGAAGGTATTGGATTGTCACCGATACTGCATTTTCAACGGACGGTGAAGTGGCGCATTTCCAGATTTTAGCCTAATTTAATTAGCGACGCTTTAAGAACTAAGTTAGATGCGGTACTTTATCGTAATCCTAGATATAATTTGTTACAAGTGACAGTGGTGAACATTTTAGATGGAGTGTCGGATGAAAACGAAAATGAGTGGTTTAGTACATATACTTGAGTTTTTTAGTGCGTACAAATCCGAACCCTGGTTGTGACCAATCAAAATCATCAGGCTGCTAATCCAACTAAACCAACTGATGATAGTCCAACTCAATAATTTTCTTTCGCCTTCTTGAAATACCGCTTCTCTTTTGGCTGACATCCCGCTGGCCAGTAGGGCCGATAATTAGTTGAACGGCCGCCCAAGACATGGCAGTACTGAAATGTCAATTAGATGAGCATTATTTCGGAAGATGATTAGTTCGACGTGGAGTGGCAGCAACAAGTCCTTATTTAATTTGTATTCTTGAAGAAATATCATTTACAACAACTAAAATTCTTCAGACAATTATATCGGTAAGTTCAAGGACAGTCCTATTATTTTTTTCTGTCCCACTGGTTAGTTGACTTTTATTATTTATGCTAATGGTGTGTTATCCTAGAAAACTGAAGTATTTCCCCGGGTGGGTAATTACTCTTTATTATCTTCTTCATGAAGAAGCTGGTTAACTCTTGACTTTCTTGCTAATTTCGTTTTTTTTTCTTCACTTAGTGACACCAACATCATCATCCTGATTGCTGTTAAATTAAACGAATTATTTAATGCTTGTTAACTGTTTAAAATTTTAGTAAAATAGTCGTTCACGTGTATTCCAAAACAATATGTTTTTTTCAATGAGCTCGTCAACCCAAGACCTTTACCCAGAAACAATTAGAAGTGAAAAAGTAAGGTTACATAATAAAACGATAATAAGTGTAGAAGGAAAAGACGGGATATAAAAATAAGAAACAGGAAGTCAAAGCCTAAGGAAACGGATCTCTCTCATTTCTCTCTGTCTTAGTTAATTTAGGCCCGACAAAATTTCCTTTAATAGTCTCCCCTATTTTTCATTTAACTTCAGTGATCTCTGCCATTCGGCTAAATTATTTTCTTCCTCCATTCGTAATTAAACAAGAATTCTGCAGCACTGTCAATTCCCCCTTTCCTTCTCATGTAACCCCATATTCAATGACGGTTCTAAAGGGCCTGATGGTTTTGGTCCTTCTTTTGTTCTTCCAGACTATAACTTCTCTGAATCGTTTTGTCTTCCTTCTTTCTATTTCGTATTTAGAGTTGATGGCCATTTTACATTCTATTATGTTTATCCCTTCTAATTGTTTTTCTTCTCAAGTTCTGATTATTTTCGACTCTATGGGTGCCCTTTAGCCCATCTCGTCTCCTCTTGCTGATTATTCCTGCGACTTTATTATTCTCCGTACACGTTCTCTCATTTGGACTCTTTCTTCTCTCCACGCGATTCATATTAATTTGTTCCTGACCATTCTGGCATCTTTGATAATAAGACGGCTGATTCCTTGGCTCGGGTTGCTGCTTCTTCAAAAAAAAACCATCTTCTAATCTCTTGCCTCTGTGTAAAAATTTCTATCTTAGATTTTTTTTGGTCGGATGTATACACTTCCCCTTTGTCTAATAATCATTCCTTTCATCTGTCTGTTCAACCTAGTCTTCCTTCCAATCCATGGTTGAATGTTTCCTTCACTTCCACGCTAATTTTTTATCTTTCGTTTGCATTTTAATCATTTCTTGCCGCCTTTCTTTCGCTTTCGCTTCTTATTACCCTCTTCCTCATGTTGTCCTCTCCATTCAAATGATGCGGTTGTTTGTAACGCTGATCATGTGTTCTTTGAATGTCCAGCTCTTTCGGTGGAGAGTTTGGCTCCGTACTTCCATTTGCTTTGTTTTTGGTTTCAGATCGGTACTGAAGCAGATTCAAAAAAAAAACGTTTTATTCAAGACAAAATTTGTTAATACAACCTACAGTTTGGGCATCACTTCCCGATAAATTCTCTTTCTGCTTCTCTTTCTGTCTCCGTTTCTCTCCTCCTGTTCCTCACTCACTACACTATATATATATATATATGTATATTAAAGTAGAGTCCGTACCCTTGATAAAATATCATGAATTGCGGTGTTTAGGCCCATAGTGTAGTAAGCCTAATAACGCTAATCAGTGTAGTACAGTCCCCCCTCATCTTTACCTCTCCAAGATTTCTCTGACACCTAGTTATTTAAGGCTGGATAAAAGCGTTTAGAAGGGGACAAGTTTTAAACCCTTGATTCTTCTAATTTTGTAGCCAAAATCTTCAACTACCAGGCTGCTGCACCATCATATATATATATATATATATATATATTATTATTATTATTATTATTATTATTGTTATTATTATTATTATTATTATTATTACTTTAATAAAGAAATATAACAAACTAGAGTAGCCTGCGAATTAGCTTATGGCTACCAGTAGCGATTATTTGTATATATGTTTAATTTTAAATAATTCAGAAATGAATACAGGAAATTGTTCTAGTAGAATAATTTTATTTAGTTGAAGTGCACAGTCAATCATATACAATTGTCGTAGGTAATTATACTTGCTACACGTGTATATTATGTGCTGAACATTTTCTACTTCATTACTTTCACAATTACAACATTTACTGTCTGCAATAATGTTTAATTTATTTAAAAAGTATCCAATGGAACCATGACCAGTGAATATTCGAGTCATATAATAATTTACTGTAATGTTTTTATTTTTAAAGCGTTCTATTACGTTAGGAAAGAACTTATTTATTAATTTACCATTTGATAGAGTATCGTATCTTGTTTTAAATTCATTAAAAATTCGTAAATCAACTTGCTTGAGAAGTTCTTTATTTATAATACCATTATTTTCTTTTTTAGCATTAAAAATTAGAGATCTCATTTTTATGTAAAGATCGATAGGTAAGACCCGTGCTATGGTCTGAACTGCAATATTTGAAGCAGTTACATATGAAGAAGTTAAATCAATTAGAAATTTCCGACAGTTGGAGTTTACGTTATGTATTTGTTGTTTAGTTAACCGGTTATAGTAGACACCAGCACAATATGAGTATAATGACTTTAGTACCTTTATAGAGTATTATCTTAGATTTATAATTTAGTCCCCATAATTAACCGCCAAGGGATTTAAAAATGTAATAATATTTATTAACCTTATTATTTATGTACTGTATATGCTTATTGTACTTTAATCTATCGTCTAAAATGAATCCTAAATATTTAATACGGTCAGTAGAACTGAACGTATGATTATTAATTTTAATATTATTGTAACAAATTTGGTCAAGGTTTTTGTCTCGACCAGGTATCACCATGATTTGAGATTTGGTAATCTCAAATTTGAGGTTTAAAGCATTTACTATTGTTTTAAGTTTACAAATAACTTCATTACAATTAGCAATGTGGGATGACAGAGTCGAGTTACTAGATAAATGTACGTTGTAGACCAAAAGTAAATCATCAGCATAGCTGTATAAACGTAGGCCTGAGTATATATTACTTAATTTTGAATGGATATTAGAATATAAAATATTTCACAAGACCGGTCCAAGAACTGAACCTTGTGGAACATCAAAATTATTTTTAACATCAACAATGTCGTTTTGATAGGCCCACTTTACTCTCCTGTTAGTTAAATAATCGTGTATTAGGGTTATTACGTTAAAACTAATACCATTTACAATTAATGTATCAATTATCACTTGACGATCACAATTATTAAATGCTCCCTCTATATCAAATGAAATAATAATAGACGGATTATTCCGTTGTTTGTTTTGTAATAAATTATCAGAGTTACATCTGCAATAGCAAGTTCTGTAGAAAAGAACTTTCTAAAACCGTGTATTGGTATGCATTAAGCACGGATGTGCTGCTAATTTCATTGTTTAAAAATTTAAGAATAATTTTTTCATAAACTTCACTTACGGAATTTAATAAGCATATTGTTCTATGTGGCCATTTACTTTACTCAAATCCCTGTTTGTTTTTTTATAACATAATTAAAGTAGAACATTTGCAAGCGGACGGAAACATATATTAAATTGTAATAGTTTATTGTAAAGTGTGTTAGCAATAAATTTGGAAAATAAAAAAATATAATTGTTAATAACCTTGTTAACCATTCGAAGATGGTGCTTTTCTATTAGTAAGATTTTGTATAATTTGTTTTAGTTCAAAATATGTCACTTCAAACTGCTGTTGTTTATTTATATCTGTGATTTTATCTAATGAAATAGAACCAGTTTCTTTAAAATTAAAAAATGAATTCATTACTAAACTCATTTTGTCTTTATTGCTAGTAATAGAGGAACAAGTGTCATTATTACCATTAATTTTTAAATCTGGAAATTTAAATGGTTCAGAATTCGTTAAAATTTTATAAGGTTTACCCCAGGCCCTGGACGAACTACAAAATGTTCTCCAGGCCTGTTGCTTGAAATACTTAATTTTGTTCCTATACAATTTTAAAGTTACTTTATATATGAGTTTATTTATAAAATTTTTGTGTTTAATATTATTGAACTTTCTGACAAGTAATTTAAAATATTCTAAATCTCTGTTCCACCAGGATTTGTTCGTCTTAGGCTTTTTAACCTTGGACTTATTTACGTTATTTGTTAAATTATCAGTAAATTGTTTAATAATATTATTTACTTGAAGTTCGGTACTTGCAAGTTTTAAGCTCGTTTCGAAATTTAACATTAAGTCGGCATTAAGATTACTAATAAATATATCTGTATCCAAGGTAAGAATATTATCATTATTAATAATATTTGTATCAAAAATTTCAATACTGATATTTTTATGATCACTTAAGTGAAAATCTTGAAGCATAACACTAGACAACTTATACTTAAAGTTAATGTTTACTAGAACATAATCTATCAAGCTTTGTATATATATATATATATATATATATATATATATATATATATATGTATATATATATATATGTACATTACAGTAAAATAAATATATAAAATAAAATAATAAAAAGCGGTAAAGGTGCAAAAGAGAATGTAAATGCGCCTGGAAATCAGAGGTGAATAACTCACCATGAGTCATCGCAGTACGATGCACGCATTTTCTGTGGTAGATTCCGATAGGTAAGAGTTAGAAGGCGAATAAGAAAAGAATAAAGAGCTAATCGAGATTTTTTCATAGAGTTAGTTGGTTCTTTCTCAAGTTAAAAGTCGATTGATCGTCGGAATAATACGCGTTCATTAAGAAGTTACCAAGGGTTTGCAGAGTGAAATTACCTATCAGAACTGTTATTTCTGATAGCTGAATTACGCGGCCGTAAACAGTCGAATAAAGTGCAGCGATACGGACAATTTTCACCTTATTTAGTTTTTCACTAATTATTGTAATATTTGTACAAAGTATTTGGTTATTATTATTGTCCTTTCAACGGTTGACCGATCAAGAAATATCGGTGTAGAGAATTATTGAAGACATTCTGTAAAAACCGAACCATTGAATTGATAAAATCCTAATAAAATCAATAAATAGAAAAAGATCTTTATATAAACTATTAACAATTCAGTAAAACTGCACAATCCGCAGTGGTATGCCTAAGGAAATAAACATAAAAATGGACGTTCCATTCCTTGTCCGGGAACTGAACGATAAATAACAATGTATAACTCAAACCTTCGAGCCTCTGAGAACACGTTCAGCAAACCTGGATGTTACGGTTTTATAATTGTTATAGAAGAATCACTTTTAATTTATTTAATTCGCGGTTTTCGTAACAGTTAATGTCATCTAATTAACGGGCGTTTTATACTACAAGTCGCCGATTTTATTAATAACTTTCACAAAACACGAAATCGTTGCGTCTAGTCCGCATAAAAACACTTTACATATCGATTCTTTGGATCCATCATGACGACACCCCCTATTCCCTCAATCGGTTTTTTATTGACTATGTCTTCTTCGAGAAATAAAAAATGGTGAGGAGGAGAATTAAAAAAATAAATAAATAAAAAAAAAAAGAATGAAAGAAATTGGCTGGATTTTGACATCTCTGTGATAAATCATGTCAAAGTTAAAGATTTTAGAGTTCAAGTTAAATCATACACAAAAACGCTCGGGGGGCAGAGTTCTATTAAAGTATATAAATCAGCTTGCGTACAAGTCCGCAACACAGTGCGACATTTTCATGACCCGTTCAGCGTCCTATTGTACTTTTCTAATTTGTATTAATTAGCAACTCTCCATCCTATTTCTTCTATCCTTTTCTCCTCTGTCTGTTATTCTTCTTATTCATTCAAAGATTTAATTATGCTAACATTTCTAGATTTTTAGATGACCGGCTTAATAAAGAAGAAGTAAACAAAAAAAAACAATTTTTACCATCTACGTTTATATGAAAAATAAGCCTTATTAAAAGTTCATAATTTGTCGAATTTTCCGTCCGAAGTATTTCAAAATTGTCTTTTTTTATACTTTTTTTTTTTTACACCGTTTTTACGAAACTCTTCGGAATCCATAACACTTTTCGCGGGAAAAGTTGGAATGGAGGAATTTACATGAGACTAAAGTGCGCTCAACAAATGAATGACGTGTGAAATACACACAAACCTACGATGATCTTCACAGGTCTAGATAAGTCATTATAATCGGTATTCAGTACTTTCTTATTAGTAATCAGTCGTTTCTAAGTAAAGACATGAAATTTTCGTAACGCTTTTTTGTGACTTTCGGGACGCTTTTCGAGTTTATGTACCAAAGCAAAGACATGAAAATGTCAAGGGAAATCGGTCTCATTCAATGCTCTCTTATAAGTAGTAATCGGTCGTATCCAAGTGAAGACATGAAATTTTCGTAGTTATCCGGAATTTATTATTTACCATATGATAATCATTTTATCTAAATTTTTACATTTAATTTATACTTACTACGGTAATTATTTTTCAGCAAATATAAACAAGGAAATGACGTGTGAAATACAGAAACCTGCGATCTTCACAGGTCTCTTTACAAGTCGTTATAGGAAACACTTCTCCATTTCGTAACGCATTTCGAGTTTATATGCGAAACATGAGAACATATTAGTAATCAATCGTACCTAAGTAAAGACATGAAATTATTTTCGTAAAACGCTTTTCTGTGACTCTCCATTTCGTGACGTTCGGGACGCTTTTCGAGTTTATGTGCCAAATCAAAGACATGAAAATGTCAAAATGGCTTATAAGCATGACACAAAAGAAGTGTTATAGATTTCGTTACAGGATTTTCATGAATTACCTACGGCGCACTAGTGTAGCTTAGGCATTAACATGTGTATATATAAAAACTCGATTCTTCACAGTTTTCCATGATGGGAAGACTTACTGGACCGGAGAAGCATCTAAAATGTAGCCGATGAGGTGATTTCTAAACTATCATTAAATTTGTGAGGTTTTTATTAGATACGATCAGGCAGCATCGGCACATTCTAAACGTTTCCAAAGCATTCGCATTAAATGTTAATAAATCAAAGTGATTATTTTTAGAATTACGCCATATATTCCTTCGAATACAGTTTGTAAAATCATTTTTTCTTCAAATATTCCTCTTTAATCACACACTAATAATTATTTTGAAGTAAAAATACCATTTCTTTTTTAAATTATATTATTATTTTTACAATTTCAAAAAATCCAGTGCTGCTTTATTTCATTACATGAACCATAATACAAATTCAATGATATTTGAGAAATTAAATAGCACTTCATCAGCTGCTATATTCTAAATTAGTACCACTGGATCTTCATAGTCTTTTAAAATTTCCGTAAAAAAGTCGGTTTCAATTAAAACGCCGTTCGTTGCAAAATAAATAAAAACGTGTTATAAATGTTACAGATTTCACTAAATAATCTAAAGTGTATACATACATATATTATGTATGTAATAAACAACGAAACATAACTAGTATTTGCCTGGCGTTTTTGTATGAGGAATGGTGTCCCTCACTATTTAACGGTGTAAGGAAGCTAACCGGAAGAAGAAAAACAAAAAGGGCAGTCGGACTGAGTTCAAAAGGAAATTTCATTTTCCAGAAAAAGCCATCGACGAGGCAGTTTCTGTTGTTAGTGTTGATCCTTACTGTGCGAGCCCACGAAATCGGGAGAGCGGATTACGTTATATCAATTTTTCCGGCCCGTAATTGCCTTATATAAGCGATGATTTAAATATGCGGCGAGAGATAGCAATCGCACCGGCAATTATCGCAGTATTTTATTGTCGTAATCTCGATTAAAGTTGCTTTTATCGACTGTTTGTCGAATACCATTCGCGCCGGAGGTGGTCGCTCGCTTTGAAACTGCACGGAATCGCAGTCGTAACAGTTGTGCACTTTCGTCGCTTCTCTAAATATTAACCGAAACGCAGTTTCCTACAGATATCGCGATATCGTTGTTATTTTTAGTTTGTCGCAAATACGAAACTATCGTAAGATCGTCGCACGACCGCATTTCAGGTAGCTCGAGCGATATTCGCCTGCAGTTCCGTCGACTTCACATTTATGTTTTTACGGAATCTTCGTCCTCGGCCGAAACACAGGGTTAAAAAGTCTATCGAAAATGTCGTGACGGTAATATTAATCGATATTTTATTACGATAAAATGGGTGATTTTTTTTATTGGCATTTTTAGCATCGTCGGCGCGCTCGAACGTATCACGCTTAAAACCTGTCCAACATTAAACCTATGGTGGCCCCTAGTAGATTTGATGCGCTGTAATCTATTTACGTCCGAGTGACCGTAGTTTGAAAGAAACCTTCGAGGCCGTTTAAAAAATCACGTCTTCGGTTTCAAAGTAATCGGCCTACGCTTAAATCAGAAGGTTTTCTGCTTATTCCGCGGGCCCTGTAATGCACCTGCGTGAGCGACGTTACGAATAATAAACGAAGTTCATACTCCCGATACAGGTGACAAATTGATTGACAGCGCCGTACTGTTTGCCGTAATTAAGCGTATTTTTTTTTTTTCTTCTCGAAACATTGTATTCGATTATTTGAAAATTCACTGGTTTCATCGAGTTTGTTTATGAGTACGCGTTAGTGTCGACCTTCTTGTTACTTTAGTCGTTACAAGAACTCTCGAATATGTATGTTAGATGGTACACTCGTGACGCGTTCTTCAAATCAACCAGTTATAATTACAAGCGTAGAATATAAATTTTCTTCGTGTTGAAAGATACGATAATTATCGGAAAGTCTATGATGTAGGTAATTTCATGTACGAAAATAATTCCCTATTTATATATATATATATATATATATTCGAAGTTTATTACAATTTATTACTTACATGATTTGATAAATTTATTAAATATATTATTTTGTGCGGTATAGATTATACATATATTTATATCGGAATTTTCGAATAATTTTCTTGTTCGAATTCAAAGTTGTGAATTTGCTCGATTTAATGATTGTTTATTTTCTTTTTTACATATAAAAGAGACAAATAAAATACAAAAAGAAAAATAAAGAAATTACAATCAACAAATAGAAAAAATTCCCGTATAAAGTAACAAAATTATTTAAAAATTCCAAAATAAATATATCGCCCAATTTATGACGTGACCACGATCGACACGGTCGGAACAAAATGATGATGATGATGATGATGATGATACCGCACACAATAACTTAATAAATTACATAATATAACCTACACCAAATCATGTAAACAATAAATACAATAAACACTTGGAATATCTATAAATTAAAGTGCAATAAATTTTAATATTGGGAAAACAAAAAGGTCGTTTTTTTTTGAGCTCGTCAACCAACGACCTTTACCCAGAAACAAAAGGTAAGGAAAGAAGTCGGTTATATTTTGATCCGATCAGAAATTTTATCTAAAAAGCAATCAATATAACAGGAATAATTAGTGGAGAAGGAAAAGACTGGATATAGGAAGCATAATAAGGGGTAGGAAGTCCAAGCTTAAGCAAATAAGAATACAAGGCAGAACGCTCCACAGAAAAAGATAAACACTGTGGAAGAACACATGATCGGCGTCGCAAATAACTGCATCATCCGGATGGAGAAGACAGTCTCATGTTGAGATATAAAGAGCACACACACACATATATATATATATATATATATATATATATATATACTAGGGCGTCGCCAGGGGGGCGCAGAGGTGGGTAGTTTCCCCTCCCTAGAAACTAATAGCACTCTCACATATTGGGAATGAAAAAGGAGCCACGCGCGAAGTGAAGTTTCGTTATTTAACTCGGCCGTACCCCGTATTTTCCTTACATCCGTGAATAAGTCATAATACGGAAGTTTTATTTTCTTGTTTTACTTATTAGTATAAATACCAATGCTAACAAATGTATAGCTATGATTGATGTCTAAATTCACCGACTAAGGCATTCTGTGCTGATTGAGGATGTTCCAGCCCAGCTATAGCAGCTTTGCTCGAAAACGCAGAATCAAAATGATTATGTGTGGGTAATGTGGGTAATGTGGCGAGACCGACGTTGTCGAAATATTTTAACGGAAATCATGATAACAACAATGTGGATGACTGCAATGGAAATGACATTAGCCACTTCGTTACTCCAGTGTTGATGTCATCGATCGAACAGAAGAACGAATTACTTGAAATAGTGTTGGACGTCACCTGAGACATATGACTTTAAGCAGAACGCGAAGCATCCAGAGGGGAAATATAATTATTCACGATCGGAGACATATTCACCGAGATGGATTTCCCCCAGATCCGAGTTCCGCTAAAGGGCCATTAGGATCATTCATAATGAATCCATTTTTCGGGATTTAAGGATGTACACGAGCAATGCACAAATCATATGGAAATACAATTCCATAAGCTGGTACTGGAAGCTGCTAGATTATTTCTTGAAAGTTTGCCAATGGATGCGCAACTCGATAAATACTAGTAGAGCGTTATTGAGGAAAACAGGAAAGTCAATTATCTTGCATTATATTTTTTAGTTCCTATGACCTAGCGCGCTGCAAAACGAAATCTCTTTCGAAGGAATTTTTGAGGGCTTATATAAGATCCGAGTTGACGCGAATGATGTAGTCTTGAAGAAATTATAGAAAGTAGTTTCAATGGTCTTGCAATAATAATGAGTGTCTATCGAAAGAGTGCCCCTTGACCCCTCTTGCTTTCATTTCTGTCTCTTTCTCTTCTATACTTTGTATAAAATGATCAAAATTTACAACGTAATTCTTAGGCTGGCATCAACACACACAAAAAGTAACATAACCACAAAAATCCTATTCTAACATTTAACTTCCGTTATATAAAATTAAGACATTTTTTCGTTACATTTTTCGTGTTACATATTTCATTACATAAAATTGTGACATTTTTTAAATAACAATAACAAAAATCCTACAAAATATAACAAACGTTACATAAAATTCGGACATTTTTTTGGGACATTTAGCGTTACATAAAATTGGGACATTTTTTTGGGACATTTTTTCGAATGGGGGGGTAGCCTAAGAATTACGTTGTAATTAATATATATTATATATATATATATATATATATATATATATATATATATGTAGATATGTGTGTGTGTGTGCATACATGCAATAAACTATGAACACACTGAAAAATTAACCATTGCGAAACAATTTACTTTACATATATCAAATGAAAATTATAACAAATATTAAAAATTAGATTTCGCCGAAGAATTTTATATAAATGAAAACAAAAGCAATAGAGTTATTAATTTGTTAATGAACGTATTACACAATCAATAATTTTAAATTTTTGTTTTATTAAACGACCTTCATTTATAATATTGTCTACTTTTATGTATCAGAATGTGTTTTTATCATTTTTAGTATTTAATTACATTTCATGTTACTTCATTCATAGTGCCACGATTATGGAGTTTTATGAAACTAATGACATTTTTGTATTATTTTCCGTCTATTTTGTGTTAAATGTTTTTATGATTTATTTAATTATAATTAAAAATTATAGAAAAATGTTTAATAGTCGAATTTAGACTTTAATCCGTCCGTAAAGGCAACGTATGAATTCGATATTCAGCAGTGTCAAGAGCGAAGTATGGATGAAGAATATCGGATAGATAGACAGAGTTGAATAGATGAATTAGGTTCAGATTAATATTCGCAAATGGAAACAATTGTGCAAGAGGTTTACACAAATTGTAGAGAGCGTAGGGTTGAGAATAAATTTGTTAAATTGGAGGAAATAGAGCATTCGAAACTATTTCTGATATTAAATATTCAGGAATGATAGTTTCATTTTTATTTTCCATTTTATCGAAAGGTTTGGATTGGCAGGGGTAAAAGTAAGAAAGTTAGCTGTCAACATTAATCTTGAAAGTAGTTCGGGTTTACTAGACTACTCGAGTTCGGAGGCTATTCCGATGGCATCTGGGCAAAGAGGCACCTTCCCAGCTTTGCGTTGAAAATTGCCTAATTTATTTCATCTATTTCAGCGAGGCAGCAGATAAAACTAATCTCTTTGGAATCGTTCGCCGTAATACAGAAGGAAACCGAAAATAACTGCGAACGGTAGTAGACACATTTAGCGTGGTTCACGTACCGAAATGAAGTTAATTTACCGAATTTAAAAAGTCACACCACCGAAAAACTCGTAACGTTCAAGTGGCTTATCTTTTGAGCATCCGCTTACCGTCGATCATTGGCCGTTCAACGTCTGTAAAGGGTGAAGGAATTTTTCATGTCGTACAACGCATACTTGACAAAAAATGCTGCGGAGAAATCAGCCGTCGTCGCGACACGTCATGAAAAGTTTTGTTCTCCCACGCGGATAAGGCGAGTAAATAAACCGACAGAGATAACGAGTTAACGTGTTAAAACAATAATGCGATAAGAAGTTTAGACTGCCGAAAACGTCATGCGTTTGTGCGATTGCCTGAAGACGTACGAGAAATTTTCGATAAAAGTATTTTCAGAATGTTGTGAAAAGTGGTAGGTGTTATAAAAAATCATGTTTCTCTAATCATTCGTATTGCCTCGACCGAGTACAGAATGAAGAAGATACGAGAGCCACAGAAGGAAGCTGTATTGGATTCGGAAATAATCAAGAAAATAATAGTCAACGTAAGAATTGGGGAAGTCAAGGTTGAAAAGCAACGACGGAGAAATGAGCGTTCAGAGGATCAAGGTGGAATAGTGGAAAATTTAACACCGAGCATCAAAGTGGAGAAAATAAACGGATAAGGGAAGTGCAAATCTAGGTTGAATCCGCAACACAGTGCTATGAAAATTTGCAAAAGGTCGACTTATTAAGTTATAGAAGTAATAAAAACGATTAAAGTACATAGATAATAAGAGCGGAGGTGATAGAATAAAGAGCGAAACAGAAATGTATAACCTACTCTCTTAGGACTTGATTTAAAGTGAAAGTTTCTCTAAAATCCATGTCCATATATGTATTTGCAATTTCTTTATCCCCCCCTTCCCCCTGTTCAAAGAGTGATATTTAAAAAGTCGACCGAGGAAATAAAAGTAAGATAGGAGCTTATCCCGTAATTCTTCAATAAAATATGAATTAACGAACAGTATTAATATTCAAGCGAGGTAGCCTAGTGGTTAAGGTGCTTGCAAGTCACGGAGTTCGAGACTTATCTCGTTCCGGATCCAAGTCGCTCCCAGGTATAATATTATACCTAATCTGAAATTGAATATTGGTTATACCAGCGAAACATCTGGGGGAAAGTAATGGCGGATAATCCAAAAGTAGAAAGGAACTGGCCCCGCCGATATTCTCATCAGGTCCCTGTTAGGGACCCTTAAGTACCATTATGAAAAGCTTAAATTCACAATCGATGATACCGTATCAAGGGGATATATGGGACTTGCTTTACTTATCTATTTTTTTTAGGAGTAATGCGGTATCGGCAAAAAGTGTTTAATGCGGAATGTCTCATGGTCCAAAATAAACTAGATATTTTAAAGGTTTCTTTTCTTTTTTTTTATCGGGTGCTATATATTGCTACCGGTATAAAAATACCTCTACTACGTCACCTCGACTGGAAAGCGAATCGCACGTGTTTTAGTAGTTGCGTAATTTTGTACCATTGTAATTTTCACTAAAATTTAATATTATACTCATAAATCTTGACAACGGTCTTGAAAAAAAAAAGCGATGTCGGCTAATATTTAAGGGAGACTCAACAGATTTAATACAGACAACACGGAAGATTTTATTGTTTTCAAAGAACCGTTTTTATGAATTAAACAATCTTTTAATAATAGACTGTAAATTATGAAATTATAACAATATATATATATATATATATATTTAATTGGGTACCAGAGAAATATTTGGGGGAAAGTAAAGGCAGCAGAGAATAAAGCAAATGACCCCAGTATTCTCATCAGATCCATTAGGCTTAGTACCATTACGAAAAGCCTTCACAATCCATTATACCTTATCAAGGATATATGAGACTTGCTTTTTTTTTTTTTTTTTTTTTATTCACATTTAACATACCCGATAGCCATATGTTACAGATGTAAATATTCGCTTTTATTGTGATTCGCAGTTTTTGAAAAAAATGTTTTGCCTCATTAAATGCGCCTTAAGCCACTTTCAGTATCCCACAAAGGAGCGAGATTTCTGTGTGCAGGGAAAGATGAAGCATTATTAGACGCCTAAAATAGAAAATTTGGTGCATAAAATTTGCAAACAATTTATAATATGCAGCAGCTACTGGATAATCGCCAAATTTAATTTAATAAAACAGTCATATTGTGCCTCGAAAAAGGTACTTTTGGGACACACTGAGAAGAGCGAATGTACTGTATTGTATACAGGGCCGGATTATAGTCAAATGCCGCTGTGGGCTCAGTAATTTAAATTTATAAATTAAGTAATGAAAATTATAATCGAGTAACCGAAGTAAGTAAGAAAGGACATAAAAGTTAAAAATTAATTTTTAATTAAAAGTTGAAAGTTAAAAAATTTCACACATTTTTAAAACACACCTAAATTTTATTATAATTCTATACATACATTATTCTTAGATGTGTCAATTAAAGTTTACATTTTTTACGACGCAATTTTAAAGATGCAAATTCATTTAGTATATATCATTAAAATTAAAATACTTCACTAAAACTGTTCTTCAATAAATAAAACAGATAAATCATTTAACTCTTTTGGTGAGACATTGTTGATCTGAAAAAATTTTTAATTCTTTTCATTGCAGGGAAGGAGCGTCCTGCCGAGCAAATTTTATTCGGCGCTAATCTTTCTTTGTGCTTTTCCCGATCCTGCTATCACGTTACTGTTATTGCGTGTTTTTTTGTAGTGTTGTTAGAGTTAGTTTTTCCAGTTATATTTTGAGTTTTTACTTTTGTTTGTTAAATGATCACGAAAATTAAATAAAGTCTACATTTATTCGTAATATATTATTTTCGCCGTTAGCGTGTTTATTCGTCAGATTCAGTATTCAGAATAGTTTCAACAGGTTATGGGTTCAGCATGCTTTCATTACGCCACTCTGCTTTGAGCAACTTTTATCGTTTGGTACGGCAAGAAATAATATAAATAATTCTTCGAAACATCTTCTTAACTTTTGTCGTATTAATGAGATACCGCTACTACCCTTGTGAATTTTCAGTTTTTTTTCCAGTCTTGTTTAATCTCTTATCATGCCGACCAGCCATTGTCTGTACACTTCGAGAATTTAACTACTAATATAACCGTTTTGCCTAATAATAAAGAAACGTACCGGTTTACACTTCGTTAATTTTAAATTCATTTCTCGATTCCCCCCTGCTTACATGTCATTTGTCTATAATCATTTGGAAATTTTACCTAAATCAATATATTCCCATTTTAACTTTTCGGTACATTATTACAAGTTAAAAAATGATTTTATCACATTCCTCTCCTACCCTGCTATGACTAAAACGCGCCATAATATGTAATAATATTTTGGAAATTTCAAGTATTTTTCAAAAGAAAAAACTTTTCAATCTCATGCAAATTTGCCGCCCTTCGAATTTTGCCGCTGTGGGCTGTAGCCCATTTAAGTCCGCGATGTAAATCCAAGACTGATTGTATACAAATTATCGAAAGTTTAACGCCAATTTTTTTTTTAAAAAAAAAAAAAAAATCTTTTCACATAAACATTAAAATTTGAGATCATCAGAGTAATTCGTCTCACTACTCCCTGACGTGACATTTATTATTCGAAATAACGACGTTTCAACAATTACTTAAATACAAACTTTAACATGTAATTGTAAAGTATTGTTTTATAATAATATCGCGCAATGGTTGCGAGTTTATTAGATTACTCGAATGCGAAACGAAAAACCGTTTTATAAATTTTATAAACGGCTAAATTTAACTAATTTTTGAAATTAATCGCAGCGCTCTTATAAAAAATCCTCTTTAGTATGGTATCAGCAGGATATAACCGATCGTCTTGAACGGTCTTTGTCCCACTGTACTTTACTCGCTCTATCGATTGTCGGTTATTTGATGTCAAGCGATGGGTTTATATAAATTAAAACTTTCCGTGGCCAATATATACACGGAGGGGTTTAGCTCATCTCCTTACGAATTTATATGTTAATTCCTGTGTCATTTTTCTTGAATCAGAAATCACATAAAAACGACGTGAATTGGAGCGCTATGTTTCGTAGGAGGTATTAATAATCCGTGTGTTGTGATGTAAGAGTCGTCAGCAAACGCGACACAGTGTTCGAGATTGTTACGCAAGCCGTAACAGAAAAAGTGACGTAGACAATTGAAATTTATTCTTCTTATAAGAATTATAAAAAGTTAACATCTAAGGATAATATAGTGGGTATAATTCAGTCAATCGTAATGTTATTCAACTCGTCGACAGGTGATTTTAGGACAGTCATAAAAAGATGTATAGATGGGGGAAAAAAAAAGAAAAAGAAAGAAAAAATGCATCCTTAACGAGAACAGTTTTTAATATTGATTTTTTTTTTTTGAGGGAGAGCCTTTGTGATGACAACGAAAAGATCTATTGCTTCGGTAACTTTTAATTAATTTCATTAAATTCATCATCAAATTTATCATCGTTCATATTAGTGATCTTCGTGCCCTAGGTTGTGTCGAATACTTTAGTCACATCTAAAGCTATCAGCGTATTTGTAAGAAATGATACGAATTCCGTTACTTTATTATGCGCGCACTTAAGTAATATGAAAATAAAACAATTCAGCATCTACAGGTCGCAGTGTAGAATTTTTTCAGCAATCCTATTCGAATTAATTTAAACTTATCGCACAAATGTTACTAATGTACGAGAAGAATATTTATTATTAAATA
Organism: Icerya purchasi; assembly: GCA_039619475.1. NCBI lineage: Eukaryota > Metazoa > Arthropoda > Insecta > Hemiptera > Monophlebidae > Icerya > Icerya purchasi. The sequence continues at coordinate 335,017,211 of CM077116.1, read as the reverse complement.
ATAATGAAACCCGTTTTTTTCCTTTTCCAACATTTTACCTAATATCGAATATCTTTAGCTTCGCGTTTAACACTTGTAACACTATCGTTATGTTGCAGTTATGATCGCGACCGGCGTGATAGATTAGATTTTATAATGAATTTCTCTCGAACAGGTGTATAATTTGTATCATTAAATAAATCGGAAAATGCTGAAGTGAACTTTTTGAAATACAATGAATTTTTATCGTCTTTTCCAATACGCCCCCGCAAACAGAAAAAAAAAAAAGAAAAAAAAAAATTACACCATTTCTGACGTTATGAACCAGATAAAAGAATTGCTTCGATATACTTTCCGAGTATAAATAATTTCGATGATGCAACACGCATTGAACGTACGTATGTAGTATATCAGTTTTATTAATGATTTTTACATTAAAGTCGATGTTGTTATCGGATGTAAGAAAAAGTGGACGAAGTTGTTACAGTCAATTTATTCAATAGCTAATGGAACGTATGTACAACACAGCGGGCGTTAACGGTTATTTCTGACTCACTGCCATTATGGACTAGCACGTGTTGAGTTCTAATAAAAAAAAAAAAAATACGCCTTGTCGTATTTAAATTTTTTTCCTTCGATTTGAACTTTATGATGCGAGCAGCACGCATTATGGAGGTATCTACGGACTGAAGTTCAGCGTAAAATATACCAAACTACGTTCAGTAAATTTAAACTGATGTTCGGTATAGTATTATCCAAAATGTACCGGAACGGATAAGTTATTTCAGTAAACGGTGGAGTTAAGTTGTTACAGTGAAAATGGCTAGCGAAATAATGTGTACTACCCCCTAATTCGTTATTCCTGAGGAAATTTCGTGAAAATCGTTTATTTTCTGTTTTGAAATATTCATTGACCCTAATTGCACCAGTTTAGAAGTAACAACTAGAACATTAAATAACTTACACCACTGAAAGGTACAACTCTAATTGGATTGAATGATTCACGAAATGCGCTGCAGGTGATCGGGGATTACTCGTATCCGTTTAAGAATGAATTCCTTTTAGATTCATATAAAGTTATGTAGCAGTAACACTACCGGCTAACTGACAATAGATAGAAAGTAACGAATATAGGAAAGGCTGTCTGTGGGCCAAACGAGGTATCCGAATAAGACGCGGAAAGAATATATCGGCAAAAAAGCGTCATTTGACTGGTCATGGATTACTTGTGGGAACTGAGAACATTATGGTCTATGATAAATGTTCAGAAAATGCTAGCAATGAAACCCTTGATCGCATCACTTCCGCGATGAAATAATACATCAGAAGACATAATTCGACATTGGAAATAATTAAACGAATCAAAAATCGGAGTTAACTAACAACATATCAGCTGAAAAATAGTAATGGAGTACGAAAGCTATAAAAGCGATCAAAAATAATAACACAGGTATCGTGGTAATAAATAAAAAAAAACAAAAAAAACATATGCTTACATTAACAATTCAGTGAATATTAAAAGAACATATCAAGGGAAGACGCAGAAATATGGTTCGCCGAAGAAAGAACTGAGAGAAGAAAATTACGGAAGCAGAAGCGGGTAAATATGGCACCGCTTATCAGTCGTTTCGCTCCATTCCGCGCGTCGAGACTCTAGCTATTTGTACAAACTCTAGCTTTACCGAATAGGTGGTGATAGCAGCGATCACGGCAATTCAACACGCCAATATACATGCAAGACTACATTCGCAACTGATTGTACATTGAAAACGTGTTGTGAGTTGCACTGAAATGCGCTTGAGAGGGAGAGCGCAGCAATATTAAATCGCTACTCAGCAAGCCGCCAGAAATCATCTTTCCCCGCTCATTGGTATAGGCGGAGCCCCAGTGAGGGGAATGGGTATTAGAATCTCCTATCCAAACCACGGGGGGGGGGCTGACGAAGCAACTTCTCAATCTGAGCTTCAGAAATACCTACTGAAGGAAGAAAATAACAGTTACACATTGTTATGGAAGGGAAAGAAAGGGTTGGTAGCAGTACCTCTACTATTACCGCTTGTAGCTTTGTGGCAATATTGAGGAGTTAGAACGGGAACGGCTTACGCACTAGTGTGATGACACTTCCACACGCTAATATTCCTTGGGAGTAATCCGAGCGATAGACTATAAAATTTTTAAGCGAGAAAAACTGAGTTGGTATCAAATGCGTCTCTCGGAGACAGACTATGCCCAGCGCCCGATCACTAATTAATAATATTATTGAGTTCTTCTATATGTTCGAAAAGGCCTCTGCAGTTCCATTGCATAATACTGTCTACTGTCTCTGGTAGCCATTATTTAATTAACCTATTCTAGAGGTGGGTCTTATGAATGGTTTGCACTCTGTGAATCAGTACTCCCCTCCATCGATTTGCCTAATTTTTTTATGATCCGAGTGCACCTACATCGCACGTTCTTTTTTCTCAGATACGGTTTTACCGTAAATAGTAAGCATCGTCCGTATCCGCGGTAAAATTCGTTGCAAAAATGGCTTAGTCAGGAACTAAAGTAACATTTACAATGAATTTTTTGAATTCTTCGAAATCCATTATAACAGTTGTTTGATCATCTTCAAATAATGATTTTGCTTTCGCGATTATTTCGTTTATATTTTTCATTACCAACTCCTTAGGTTTGGGTGGTGTTTTGACGAGAAAAGGTTCAACGGTGGCTCTTGATGATGAATCATTGAACCTTGCCTTTTCGTGATAAAGCTACAAAAATGTAATCGATTTTCAAACAAAATGTGTCCAAATTTTTTAACAGCGAACAAAGAGCGCTTTTGTTAACACCAAAAAAGGTATATTTACCTTTAAGTTTTTTCTGTTTGTAAACAATACACGTTATCTTGTTACGGAAAGTAGTTTATAAATTTTAATATTTGAAAATTCTTCTTAATCTTTTTATCGACTTCAAAAAGAAAAAGGCTGTATGTTGTTCGCGTATGTTTTTCTTTTCTTTTTTTCTTTTTTGGAATGTTTGTTCGCCACGCATTACCCGTATGAATCGATTTTACTAACTCTATAACCGTTCGAAGGTGTATCGGTCAGTGGTAGTACCATGTGAGTACCGGAGAATATTGATTACCACAGACTAAGTAGTCGGCAAAAAAGCGTAAAAAAATGTGATCTCTTTAGACAAGTTTTTAATAATATAACAGAAGAAAACATTTTCAATGTTACGCTCGAAAATGTAATTTGGAAAAAATTAATTATTTAGCGAAAAAAAAACGTAAATTATTGTTAATTACCGTGGACATGTGTATTCGAATAAAGAAAACGATCCATAGTGTGCTATTTACGACTCATCACTGACCAGTCCCGTGCCCAGAATTTTAGTGGAAGGAGGGGGGGGGGGATTTTCTTCACATATTTGTTTTATAAATAACAATACATTTTTCACTAATATTCGTACTATTAATAATTTCCATCATTTTGATTTATACATTAATAATTCACATAAATGAATTACACCGTAACATTAATAAAAATTACATATGTTATTAATTATACTCGTAATAAAAATAAATTGCATAAAGTACCTAAAATTATGGAGCATATTTTTTCTTTTTTTTTTTTTAAAGTAGGTAAGAAACACCCTAAAAAATCATCAATATTTATTTTAAATTTGTAATTTTTTCAGATTTTTGTCTATTCATAATAACTATTTCAGTTCTCATGGGGGGGGGGGTAACCCCTAAAACCCCCCGTGGACACGGCCTTATCACTGACGGAAATACTACGTCTTTACTCTACTGCTTACAACTTTTGACTATACGGAATGACTAGAATGATCTTTATTTATTAGAAATTGTTCTGGTCATACGAGTATATCGGTACGTATCGATGAATATACTCAATTGCTATTAAATAAGCGTTAAAAAAGAGAATTGTCTTAAAAGAAGTATTTTTTTTTGTGTTTAATATAAGCGGAAAAAAATTAGCAAGAAACAGTTCATCACCGGGCGGGATTTCAACATTATACTCTTTAAGCAGTACCCCCATCTGTTTATGAGTACCGAAAGTAGCATCATTTTAGATTGGTCCCTAAATTAAAAATATTTACACTAAAAATGTTGAAATAAAAGAAATTAAAAATAAAAAAAAAATGTTCCGACTTCGAGATTTACTATAAAAATTTTAATAAAAATGTAAAAAAAAAAAGAATTATTCGGTAAAAATAATACATTTCAGAGTATTCATAGCGATATTATGACAGTTCTTAAACAACATTAACATTTCAGAGTACCAAACTCAGATTGCAATAATAATTAAAAACCGTATTAAATATTCCATTTTTACTCCTCTATCCTTCACAAACCATACTTAACATTAGATGATAGTGCTCGACGCTCGGAACCGATCAACGACGACGTAGAAGATCCTTCACAAATAGTCATTTAATTCAAATAAAACTTCAATTTTAACCCCCTTATATTTCTGTTTGTCTTCTTTAATTTTGCCATTTATTTATAATCATGAAAAACTTTCTTTTTTTCTTACATTTTTTCCAATTATCTTCATTCTACTAAATATCTTTCTTTACCGTACTGTTCTAAATATGATGTTCCTCAATTTTGAATTTTCTAATGTTTTAGGTTCTATTTTTCCTACACGCACTAGAACAAAGAGAAATAGAGAATGTAAACGTTTTGAACAACGATTTCGAGATTTATCTGATTAGCCCTCGTTTTCCATTAACCACTACTTACGACCCAAAAAATTAAGCGTTTTCGAATTAGAATAATGCGATCAAAGGAGACGAAAAGAAAATAAGCAATTAGAAAACGAGTGAAATGCATTATCTGAAAAAGCGAAACAATCTGTCATTGAGCCATCGCTACGGAAGTATTATCGGAAGATATTAAATCCGCTCTCAAAAAAAAACAACGAAAATGCAGAGAATATAAACGTTTTGAGCTGGAGCAAAAAGTTGCTATCCGAAAAATTTAGTTCCGATCCTTCTCAGGAGTGATTTAAACGTCGAAGAGCACCTCGTCTTGGGAGCGTATCAAATTTACGCACAGGACTTTCAACTTAGACCTGAATAACCAATCCGTTCTCATTAGCTATATCGGCGCTCATTATTTACACTTTTTGTTTACATTTGTGTCGACTATTATAAATTATACAATCCTAAAATCCGTTTCCGTAGAATAGTTTTATTTTTTAACAGAAATCAACTGACTACTTGATGTTACTTTTTTGAAAATAAAATTTTACTTCGTAAATATAATTAATTCTTTTAATCGTATTACAGATTTACTGATTCTGCCATGTTCATTCCGTAATGATACCCACACAGTATTAATAAGCTAAACTAAATCGTAATATATGTTCACAATATTTCAGCTTGATAAAACAATAATGGCTCATTTTAATGACAAACCCGTATTTGTAGTACAATAATTAAATATTACACGGCAACATCGAATTGTAACGATGAATTTCTGGGAGAACTAAAACAGAAGATAAAAGGCAACGGTAAAATGTAACAATAAAAATGGGTCGTTTCGGACTAAGGAAACGGAACTAAAGAGAACAAAATCTAACAACAATGTATACGTGGTATAGATACTAAATAAAGGAAACTATAATAATATCCAATTGTTGACTGTGACCCGAACCGCAATATGGTTAAAATACATAATCAAGATTTAAATAACAACGTTACCAGCAATATTAACCAAGAATGGAATTTAGAAAATCTACATGGAACGAGTGTGTGTGTGTATGTATACTTATTGAAATACTTGATTGAATATTCATCATATTTAGATATATATATATAACTCGGCCATTTTGGTCTCGTAAGGGGATGTGCCCCTTGACCCCTCTTACTTTCATTTCTGTCTCTTTCTCTTCTATACTTTGTATAAAATGATCAAAATTTACAACGTAATTCTTACTGGCATCAACACAAAAAAAATAACAAAATCACAAAAATTCCTATCCTAACACTTAACTTTCATTATATAAAATTAAGACATTTTTTCGTTACATTTTTCATTACATGTTCATTACATATTTCGTTACATAAAATTGTGACATTTGTAAAATAACAATTACAAAATTCTACAAAATATAACAAACGTTACATAAAATTGGTGCATTTTTTCTAATTAATTGATATCGCAAAAGCAACGGCCCAAAATCCACGGAAAAAATTAGGTAAAAGATTATAAATTACTATCACACAGTAGAGGAGTAAGGAGGCATAAAAATGAAGAATCGAAAAAGAGAAGAAGGAAGAAGGGTGTGATTAAGACGAAAACGTATTATGAAAGTGACGGTACGACTAAGGCAGGGAAACCGAGGTTGTTGAAAACGATTAAGTTGAATTTGATAATAAAAGAAGATAGGAAAAGAAGAGAGTTATTATTAAACCTTATCCTATATTTTAAAGATATATTTCCGTGAAAAAAGGATATTGTGGACTGGGAGTTTATTAATAAATCGACCATCAACAACAGAAGCTGAACATGTCAAGAAGTCGACTGCATTGTCGCCTGAAATACTATAATGGTACTAGGTGTTCGAAGAAAATCGATAATTGAATGGAGTGAGCTCGGGGTGATAAAGAGTACATATGAACAAAATGATACATTCAGTTGATTGCAGTAGAAGAAAAAATAAAATAGCTCAATGAACGCTTCTAGAATTTTAAGAAATTCGAAATTTGTAGAGGCAAGTGAAATATAAATAATTGCTCGAAGAATTACATACGATGAAAAAAGTTTTCAGAGTGGGGGAGGGTGGAAAGGCGACACCTACATCCTCTCCGTTTTCGAAGTCACCATTAAAAATATTAAAAGATGAAGGAAAAACATAGTTTATTATAGGATTAAATTCGCTAGCGACAACTGAAGGAGGTAAGGATTTAACATGTTCGGGGAAAATAAACAAATTCAGTATATGCAAAAGATCTGATAAACTGAATGTAAAATAAGAAAGTTTAATGTTTAAGACAATAAAAGAGGAAAACTGAAAAAGGCGTTCAGAAACAAGGGGAAGTGCAGGAATTCTTTGAAGAGAGAAGCGCCAATTCTTCAAAATGGAAACGTAGAATGGAATAATGAATCGGCTATTAATAAATTCGTTCTTTTGAGATAAAATTAAGTAATGCTATCGTGATAAGACAAAAATGGCAAGAACGGTACCGAGATAATAGGAATTGTCTGTCGAGGTCGGTAACTGGTTTAGAGAAACACCGATAGTAGAAGCATTATCTGAACGGAAGACCATGCAGCCCCAGGTTTTGATGTTGATGTACACATAGGTGCATATCAGATAAGGATGATAGAATGTTAAAAGAAGAATTTAATTCGGGAGTAGAAGAGGAGTAGAGTAGAATGTCGTCAACAAAAAAAAAAATAAAAAAAACCAAAAACAGTGTTGATGAAGTAGTATATATTAAAAAATAAGTATATGTTAAAAAATAAGTATATGTTAAAAAAGCTCGAACTTAGCCGGAATCTTGATGTGTCGAGAAGTGCCTCAAGTACGAATCTATTATTTCTCAAACTACCGGAAGTAGTTGCATTGTATTAAACTTGAAGGATATAGAAGACAAGACGAATAAACGATGTCGAGAGAAAAGGACAAAAAGAAAATAAAAAGAAAGAGTACGTAAGAAGAAAATGTAAAAGGCAAATCGGAATTTAAATTAACGATTGTTGGACTGAGAAGGAAAGAAAATTATTACGGAAACAGATTACCGGAAAGAAAATCGGTAAGAAAGATAACGAACTCTTTGAAGAAGATGGAAAACTGTTTGTTTTTTTTTCCTATTATTATTGTTTTGAAAGCTCTCCTCCATTTAATTTTAGCCCACCACTGCGTGTCCCGTAAAATAATCGCAATAAGTTCAAACATTATAGTCTCTCAGTTTTCATACGATTTCTGTGTATATTTACACGCGATTCTAGTCCCGGCTCCGCTTAAAAACGTACTTTTCTTTCCCGATATTTGTATGGTGAATTTAAACACTGGAAAGGAAATAAAGAAAATTGTAAGTGATAAGCGAACATCAGCGTCGAGTTTAATCCAGAATATTGGTGAGATACGATCGCGGACTGATTAAAAACGATTTGTCAGTGCCCGTCGCGCGCTCTCTATTCTCGTGATTGCATTCTACGCGAGAGAATAAGAAGAAGAAGAATAAGAAGAAGAAACGTGCCACTGCTAATTGCGCACAAAACGCACACGCACTGATAAGATCATTCTGGACTACTGGGGCGTTTGGAATATTCCGGACCTTTCACATTAAAAGCCAACGTTACGAAATTCGCACATTTTGCAGAAGTCGGAACTGGATGCCGCCCGTGAAATTTATCCGTCGCTTTCGATTTACATCCCCGTTTTTCCCGCTTCTCACTACTGATAAGAGGAGACGGAATATTAAACGAGACTAGCAAAACTGATAACGTACTACAAAAACACACCTGTAATTAATAAACTATAAAAACTTCCCGAACGAAGCAGCGCGGGAGGGACAAATTGACAGACGTGATAAAACGAAAAGAACTGGTTCGCTGTAGCGCTACTGCGTACCGTTGATAGTAAAACGCTACGTAACGTAATCTGAATGAGCGGGGAGGCCCGAACATTTAGAACGTTTCTATAAAACTCTGCCGGAAGGTTAACTAAGTCTTTAGTATTTTGATAACGGGAGCATTGTCGATCGTGAGTTTTTGCGATTATTTGTTACTCGTTACATCGACGAATCACTCAGTCAGAAAAGTCGAGATTCGTTGTTCGTTTTAAAACACGTCGATCGTCGTTTAAATTTATTTAAATCTTTTCCAAACGTTCAAAAATCAAACCCACGAAAAATGCGTACCAAGCCGGAATTAATCAACGACCTATCCAGCTCGTACCCCGAAGTAAACGGAATTTTAAACGGCCACAAAGAAAACTCGTCTACTCTTCCTACGCCGACAGTCCACAATGAAGTAAGTACAAAAACAAAAAAAAAGCATTAATCTTCAAGTTAAAAATTCGTGTAATGAAGAGCATTTTGATTTCTCGTCAAAACGAAAAATAATGATAACGATAAAACTTAATAATATCTAATAATTGAAACTTGTTTTTATATTTTTATCGCGCGCAATCTTATTGAAATATAAATTATGTAAAACGTAAGTTTGTTAAAATATTCTAAAATTAATTATTAGTACCGTATAGCAGGAGGGATTAATAGATAAATTAACGAAAAACCGTTAAAAAAATTAGGAAAAGATAAACGAAATATACACTAATAGCAGAGTAGCCTATAAAAACGTTATTTTGACATATTTGTAACTCTCTATTCTCCCCAAAACTTTATAAAATTATTAATTGAATGTATAGTGTAAAGGCTTCCGATTAGTCTGTCATAAAATTTTGTATATGTGAGTTTGTAAGGAATTCATTATACACCTATACAGATCGACCGTAGATTATAAAAGATTTTTCTCAAGTATTTTTCTCAAAAAAACATAATAATAATAAAAAAACTTATTTTTTTTGTTTCATACGCATATATTTAATATTAGACTAGTACCGCGTGACTAGTTTTTTTTTACGAAATAATTAAATTACTTATTCTAACATTTTCTTTATTTCCTAAAACATATCGCTAAGCAGAATTTACACGAAATTTAACGGCTACGATTCTATGCTAATACGTATGAAATGACAACAATGGAGGAACTGCATATTGAGCATTATTTGTTGAAATGTATCACACAAAGTGTGTTCTGTTCATGCGCATATAGATATGAAAACAAAATTAATTTTAAAAATAACTTACTTTTTTTTTGACACAATCAAACGTGTCTCCAGGACGCGTTGGTTGCTATCGCATTTAACTTCGTTATGTGTTCGGTTCTTGGGCAAAACTGAAAATTAGTTTGTTTTTTTTTTTTGCATTTTTTTTTTTTATTTATTCGAAATCTAATAATTGCAGTTGCGCTATTTTGTTTAAGGACGCATCGAAATTCTATTTACGGTCATACACACACACACACACACACACACACACGCACACACGTACATAATCCACTGTTAAATGTATGTTAAAAAAGCAAATTTCCTATACTTGAAAATATAAATAGACGCTAAAACTCCCGGTAATTATAATAATTTCCACCAAATTTAAAAAAAAAATAAAAAAATACACGATTTAATCGTTTTAATTCAACATCTACGGATTAATAAAGTATTCAAATATAAATGCCATTAACAAAATAACAAACAGAAACGGTATGTCATATAAATACTTAATTTCCGTAATTATATTTACTTTAATGATGTAATCTATGGATTTATTAATGCATACTTTAATCAGATAATAATAATAATGAATAAATGAATAAGTGAATGAATATGAACTTTATTGTACATGGTAACATAAACGTTTTATAATTATGCAAATTATATTTGCTTATGCGCGAGACCGCACGATCATTTACATCTTTACCTATTTTAACTAGTCTCTAGCGTTGCAGTAATATTTTGTAAGAAAAATTTCCAATACAAAAATTAATTGCCCATCTTTGCATATTGCGTTCTTTTCTGAGTGGTAAAGTAAAGTCTCAAAATTTAGCTCACATATAGAAAACATATAAAAACCCACACACCTACTCGATGCACAATATTCAGCAATCTTCTTGTAACTTTCAGTGTAAAAATCAAAGTCCCAGCAAAAACATATCGCAGTAACTTCGAGATTTTACGGTATCGTAATAATTTTTATATATCTAAAATAATACGATTTAGCTGAAAGTGAAATGTAATAACGCTTAACCGAAATAGTTTGAAATAAAATAGATTATGTCACGGTTATTTTCGTTAAATTGTTTTTGATAGAAATTTGAATTATAATGTACACATATTAATTATAGCTGTAAACGGAAACTTTTATTTTAACAATTAAATTTAGAAGTACCTGCGAGAAGAGTTCGGAATGTATTATTACGCGAAAGTCTATAAAAAAATTCGTTTTTCGGTTTCCCAGAAACATGCGTGAATTAAAAGTGTTTTAATATTAATAATGTTGTCGCGAAAAATACGAATTATCTTATTTGTTTACGAAATTGAAAAAAAACAAAAAAAACGATGTTATTCCGACGGATTATTATTATATCTCGCCTCACGGATAGAAGATGAACACAAAAAAATACTTTTTAGTACCTGGAGTACAGGAAAGGGAAAGTAGGGGAACAACAAACCAAATGGATACGAAAGTTCATAAAATATAAAGATTTCCCCCCACAGGATCGCATTAAAAAAATGTGAATGGAATCGACTTGGCTACAAATCAGAGCATTTTATAGGATATATGTATATATATATATGTGTGTGTGTTTGTGTACGAGTACGTGTTATTTATTAAATGTAATAATTATTATTTTTTTAATAATTGGTAGGCGGATAAAAATAAAATGAATACAATTAGCTGTTAGTCATAAACAATGAGACTCTACTAGACTATTTGGATTATGTAAATTAGTAAAATATCCCCCTGACACTTGAAAAATTTTGCAACTGTTATGAAAAGCTAGAATAATTTTGAGCGGATTCTTTTAAACGGGGCTATGGGGAATTTTCTTAATTATAATTTAATTTCACAAATTGACGAGCAGGTAACGCGTTTTGCTCAATTCCTTTTTTTCTTTACGGCGAAAATTATTTCAAGTCATACACATTCACGTTAAAGAAGTTTTTAAAAACCTTTATGTCTGGAAAAAATTTACTCACAGTTTAATCCAGTTTCGCGTCATGGAGCTTATTAAAAACACGAGAGGTGCCTTTTGCATTTAAAGTAGACCAATCGAATTTATAACAAGCACAGATCTTACAATTGTTTGATATTTTTATACTTTTGATACTTTCGATACTTTCGATGGAAAGGCGACTTTTTTAATGGCGTTCTTTTCACGTTACTAGTCTTAGTAGCTTACTATCAAACTGATTTGACGAAATGGTGAATTTTTATTGTGATCTTTATTTAATTCGGTTCATGTGATATAGTAAAACTCGTGAATATTATTAGCGCCGCCACCGTTATATCGAAAAAGTTAATTTACTCGTATGACGGAATTCGGGATTAAAATACTATTAAAAATTTCAAAGAATTCTGATATTTTACGATAATTTAGATAGTGTTCGACATCATAACAGCATTGAAATATTAAAAATGTTTAAAACTTTAAATGTTACTCGTGATAAAAATCTCATTTTCGGGCACAACTGTGTTGTTGATAAACGTCATAATTAAATACACGTTTATCGACACATAGTTGTTTTTGAAAATTATTTACGATAAACATAAAAAAACTTTTGAAAAATTTTACAAAGCGAGTTAAAGTTTCATATACATATGTGTAGAATATAATCGAATAAGTCGGCAGAGTTAGAGCGAATGAATAAATGCGACCCTACCACCATCGGGGATATATTGGAAAGGTCCAAAAGCGAATGTGACAACAATGTTCTAAGATACCGGGTAAAAGGAGAAGAATTAATCGAAAATTCGATACTTGCTAGTAAAAGCAAAACCGATAAACAAATATAAAAACCGGAAGTTTACAAACAACGATTCCGGTACGAGAAAAAAACAACTGATAGCGAATTTGTTCTTTTTCGGCATAGTGTGCTCTTTATTTACATTAATTCTCTCTCTGTAACTTTCAAAGGACCGCTAGTGATCGAATTTTGAAAAATGAATTATTAATCTTCTGAAAATAGCGTGGTTTTTGCGAGAAAAAAAAATATTGCTTTTTTCTTTAAAAAAAACAAAAAAAAAAACGATTATTATTAATTCGCTGAAAACCCGAACTGTTAATATCCCCTTAAGAAAATTTACATTAAATTAACAATCGAACTGTAACTGCTTTTTGTTCGCTTTTTTTGTTATTTTTTTTTTTTCTCTCTTTGACCTTCTAAATTGGGGTAGAAATCCGTTCCACCAAAAATAACTTTAAAAGTATTCAATAAAAATTATTTATCGGATTTATCTTTTGATTCAAATATGGTGTATAATAATATTTTAACAATCATCAACTGATACACAACAACCTATAATAAAGGGACAAATTATTTCTGTTCTGTCAATTTCTCTATTACTTTGTATAAAACGAACTTATTATTTCCAACGTTAATAAAAAAATCGAACGCGTCAAATATATACATAAATAATTAATAATTACGTACGCATAAACAAATAAGAAAAAGATCCTTTCAGCGTATGTAGTCCTGGCACAAAGCCAACGTAAAAACAGGCATGATGACAATGTATGATGTAAAAAAGTTGTACATGATAGATCCCCGATAGTGTCAATATCACCTGCGCGTTGCAATCTGAACGAAAAATTATTCTACGATTGTAGTTCCATCAGGTGGGGTCAGTTTAGGTAATACTTGTTTCATGATACATAATGATATTGGTGTAGAACATAAAATATTTTGAAAATGTTACATCCGTAATAACAACAGCCTGAAATAAAAATTCACACGTATTTCATTGAAACGTAAGCAATATCTATATAAGTATAATTTCGCTAAAATGATTTTACAGTCACAATTGCTTCTAAGTGTTAATTCGAAACAAAAGTATTTCTTCTCTTTTTGCTTATAGAATTTACATTGAAAAGTAATTTTTTTACATATTGCAAGAGAAACATACAGATTACAAACTTGTTTACGTATTTACCTGAGAACTTCGTAACGTAGGGAATTTGAAATCATAGCGCATTTCTTGAATTCCGTTATGATTACAAAATGCCGGAAACCGATATTTCGTACATACAATACTAACAAAAACCGTCGCCTTAGCTTCGAAAACTAACCGTTATCGCTCAGAAAAGATTTTTATTTAACTTTAAACGTTTACACTCAGAATTCGATATAAACTATTGTGTGTATACCATGTTGCAAATTCATTTCGTAAAATGTTAACACTAGAAGTAATTTGTTACTTTCACATTAGTAGTAGCCTACCAAAGGAATTATTTAACATATATACATATATTTTCATAATTAAAACCAGGCCCGTGCCCAGAATTTTGGAAAGAGGGGGGTTTTGAAAATTTTCTTTGAATATTTATTTTATAATATATTTTTCACTAATATTCGTACTATTAATAATTTCCATCATTTTGATTTATATATTAATAATTTACATAAATGAATTACCCCGTATATGAACATTAATAAAAATTAAATATGTTATTAATTATACTCGTAATAAAAAATTTTTGCATAAAATATTAATGAAGTACCTAAAAAAATATGGAGCATATTTTTTCTTTTAAAAGTAGTTAAAAACACCCTAAAAAATCATCAATATTTATTTTAAATTTGTGATTTTTTTCAGATTTTTTTGTATTTATAATAACTATTTCAGTTCTCATGGGGGGGGTTAACCCCCCCCCCCCGTGGACACGGCCTTGATTAAAACATACATAAATTAAATGTAGAATTATGCATACTACTGAAAAGCAAGATATAGAATAATATGGCATTTATCATTTTCCTAATTGATAACGTATTTAACATTCACATAAAATATAATCAGCGTATAAATAATAGCAATTTATTACTATACCTATGTATGTACATATATAAACAAGTTTATGCCTGTATAAAAACAAACTTTTAGGAAATCACGACTTATCATTTTCGAATTAGTAACAGATCAAAATTTACATTAAACGTTGTTTGTGTTTATAATTCGTCGAAATGTACGCTTTTGTTTAAGCAAATTTTATTCATATTTAATTTATTCATATGTATTTCGATTGTTATGGAACTAAATATATACTCATTAAGTGTACATTTAGTTCCATAACAATCGAAATACACATGAATAAATTAAATATGAATAGAATTTATCTAAACAAAAGCGTGTACATTCTAACGAATTATAAACACAAATGACTTTTCTTAAAACAGATCACCTAATATAGCGCTGAAATCGCGACTACCGTAAAATAAAAATTCCATTGCTGATTTTCGTATTATCGAGTCTATCATATATACCTTCTTGCGCATGTGTATCTAATGAATATAGTTAATTAGCGAACGGTGTTTTTTTCGAGTTGAATTTTTGTCTTCTGCAAACTGAAAATCTAAAGAAATTACCATTGTGCTGGACTAATGTTCGTAGTTGACGAGCCCCCAATTAAATAAATTAAATAAATTAAATAAAAAAAAAGTCTGCGAAGAAATTTATAAAACCGGAAAGATCACGCGTTAAGCTAATGTTATGGGGAAAAAACCATTCGTAACATATAATACTGCTAATAGATTAAACAGTATTGGCGAATTCGCTGGATATAATTTTGAGGCAAGTTGAATTGTAGCCAGTAAAAGTAACTTAGGATGAAGAATTATGTTAAAAAGACGTATGTTTTTTTTAGCTATTTTTTAAAATGTTTGCCGTGATTATATGCGGGTGATTTTTTCGGATGAAGGCGTTTTCCTATATAGAGATATTTTTTCCATCGGTGACACGTGGGCGATCAGAAAAGTAATGAGACTCGATGTTACTGTGCAGAATCGACAACATTGTAGAACAAGCCAGTTGTACGGTTTCAGGATTAGCATATGTAATGGACGCACAGTTTAACAGCTTGATTGAGTTACTTTATGAGCACGCTGGCGTTAATTCGACGAAACTGTTACCGAAATCATTAATAAGAAAAAACCCGATTGTGTTGAACTCGAGGGAAATACGAATGATACGTCTGAAAAATTAAAGAAATCCCATGTCAGACAATGTACAAACATCGAGTGCAGGCTTTTCGGTGGCGCAAAACATTTTTGGGAAATCGAAAATCAGTTGAAGATGCTCAAAAGGACCTCAAACATCAAACACAGACAATGAAAGCTTTCGTGACGTCAGCTGACCATCAGAATGATAGCCAGTGAGTTAAAAGTTAAGTACTTTTACGATGAAATATTTTAATCGATGCTTTGAAAATGCGAAAGTGTGCGCGGAAATGGTTTCAGAAGGTGATATTGTGTTCCTCGCTACACGGCACTTTCTGTCATTCAATTCTTAACCGAAATTCCCAATCAAAGGACTTCATTTTTGGAACAATTAAAAACTACAAGTGTTTTTCTGTCGTATAACTATATTATAAATGTAAACAATTTAAAAAAATTACCATTACCATTACTGATGTTATACTTTTTGTTACACAAACGACACATATACATTTACCAATTCACAAACATATACTGTTGAATGTATATGTGTCGTTTATGTAACAAAAAAGTATAACATCAGTAATGTTAATGGCCATTTTTTTAAATTGTTTACATTTACAATTACAGATATCCAAACGGCTGTAACCGACCAGCTAAAAAACATTAAAGTCGACACCTGCCGCCATTGCTTTAAAGAATGGATCGTTTCCAGCCGTATAATAGCTTCAGAAGGGAATTCCCTTTTCTGAAGCTATTATACGGCTAATTACTTTGAAGAAGATTGCGTAAATATTAAGTAATAAATAAATTTGTATTTTCCTTTGACGTAGCCTCTTTACTTTTCTAACATGTTTAATACGTGATGATAGGAGGAGAGAGACATTTGAAACGACATAAATTTTTCCGCGAACAAAAGAAAATTACAAACTATTTTAAATCGAACGTTCCCATTTTTTTAAAAGTTTAAACGGGAAATGCTCCGCTATTTCTAAAATTTTTATTTTATAAAAAAATCAAAGTCGTGTTTTTTAAAGTTTTTTTGATTTTTGTCGGCGAAAATGTTCTCCGTTGCCGTCCGGGGCTATATGCAGAAGAAACGGAGTTAACTGAGTGCAATCATTTTAAAAATTTTACAAGAACTATCGCGATATTTTTAAAATTCGACTCGTTCGCTATCAGAGCATCTCCTAGAAGAGGGGAGTGTCACGCATTATTTCTCTGAAGTAATGACGATGAAAGAGCGAAATTGAAGGATAATAGGATAATATATCATGAGGAGGCGGTCGTCGCTAGAGGCGTGGATTGTCACAATCCCATCGATGATGGCATGAAGAACCACTTTTTTTCTCACATCGTGACCTTTGGTAATAGCTAGCGAATGAACCCCCCCCCCCCGAATGTTACGGAAATGTAGTAACGTTCTCCTTTAATTCCATCTTTTATCCCGATTAATTAAGTAATTATACTTTATAAAATAATCACTTATTGAGTGAAAAAAGCAAAGCGAACCTCTCTCCATTCCTGGTTGCGAGATTTATTTTCAAAACTAATTTAATTCATTTTAAGGCTATATATTTAAACTCCCTCCGCAAAGGTAGCGTCCAGTTACGTCGCTGTTGTTGGCTAACTTATAGTGTTTCATTTATAGCAAAACAATGAAGGTGGTAGTACGCTTACACTTTTTGACTCGATCTGCAACTACCGTCTGCATTCACATTTCTGTAAGAAAAAGCAAAAGAGTTGATTTTTCATGAAGCATCATTACGACCATTTTAAATAATTCCCAATATTTTGTACATATAAAAAAAAAAAAGTAATAATTTCAATTACTTTTCATAATACGAAAATGTATTTATTTGCTCAGGCTTTAATGTACTTTATTTCCAAGTTAATTTCGTACTTTTAATGCGGAATTCAATATAGTAGTATAACTTCGGTTTTAGTTTTTTTTCCTTCGAACTAGTTCTCATTGCACGTATTAATAATTAACTACTTTTAAAAGTATTCATATTGAAAATCGTTTTCACTAAAATATAATTTGAATTACTTATACGACACATAACGGTAAATAATTCTACAAAATCAGATTACCCGTTAAAAAAAACCCCAAGAGCCTAAATGACGAGAATCGAATAAACATTTTGAAACTATCGAGAGTATCTCTAGCAGTTATTTGATGTCACGCAATGTTATTCTTCGTGTCGGAGTGGCACACGTCAAGTAGCATTTCGAAAATCAACCGATTTATCTGGAAGCAAGAGTAAGAAAATGGAACCGTCAGTGTGGGAGGTTGAATGACGCGATTGTGAATACCGGGATGTAGACAATGCGCAGATGCGTGTAACCGCTACAAGATGTATTTTAGGGAGAAATCTCTAGATAAGAAACTAGTGGGGTCAACGTAATATCTTTCTGAAAAAGCAACCAGTGGAACCGCACGTAATAATAAATTTCGGTATATTCGATTGAGGAAAGGGTACAAGGCATTAGGTTGAAAATAGTTGATTAGTCTGCAACCTCAACAGGAACTTAATCTAATAAAAGAATGATGCCAATTGGATGATAGTTGAATTAGGATAGTTATATTGTTTGTCAGTTATGTTGTTGGTGCAGCACGAGCATTGGATACTACGATGGTGTGACTGGCAAATGGAAGTGATTGGATAATTAAGAAACGATTTAAAACAATTTTTTAAACAGGCCAATAAAGTTATACTGCATTTCATTGCGCGCTGTGTCGATTATGTGGGAGAGAATAAATCGATTTGACCGAATACTCCGTTCCTACTATGCAGCATACTTCAACGGACTGCGCATAAAATTATCTCCATCTTGGATTCTCTTTTCTCTTGAAACGCTTTCCGTTCTGTGGCGATGAAGTGTCTTTGTTCGAATTTTTATCAATTACTTTTTTCAAGCCCTATCCTTCGTGCGTCCAATCGTATATGCTGAAATGGGAAATTAATTTTTGCAATTTTAAAAGAAATTTAACGAAAGAGAAAAAAAAATTACTACGGAAATATTTATTAGTTTTAATTTCCTTTTTTAAATCGATTTATAAGAGTAAAATTTAAAAATAATAATATTTAACATAAGCAATCGCTAACGGCCTATTGGCGGAAAGCGAAAATGATAGCCACAATGCCCCAGTATGAAACAGAGAATAATACGTATACGGAGAAATGCTCACAGCGGTTACGGCGATCTGCATTCGGTTATCAGATAGGTAAAAATATCTCGTTCGGAAAAATATCTACCAAGGAAACGATTTATTTAAATCAGCGGGTAAAACCAAATTTTTGTATCCTTTGTTTTATACTATTTTTTTAAAAGTCTAAAGTTTGTTCTTAACGCTCAATGTTGACTTTTGTACATGTAAGATCTATTGTAATTTCTTAGATTTTTTAAAATTTATATACATATATATATATATATATATATATATATATATATATATATATATATATTGCTGTAACCTCGCTTATAGGTGTGCTAATTTTTTCTCAGAAAATTAAATTTGCATCATCGATGTGCTAGGGCATGGTTCCAAAGCAAATGTCTTGCTTTAATTTTTAGTGGTGTAACACAGAGACATGGTAAATTTTTCTTTCGGACACTAATGACACCTTGGTTATTGTAGAGTACTGTTTATAGCATTGTGTAAACATTAACACGGCCGTAGTGATTAATTTTAAGAATTCAAATGAGGTACTATAATTAATTCCTTCTTCTCATTTATTTCCAATACAGTGTCGCGTGAACCGATGGCAGTGTGCTCATACGTCTGATCGACTAAATAACTTCCGAAATTTGGTCACTTGCATATTTCGTTTAACTGTAAACGTTTTCTACTGTGAAATCGTTTGCTGGTATGTACAAGGCGCGAATTGTTAATGGGGATTTAGGACCCGCAACTTGTAATCGTGTATTTTACGTATCAAATTTCTGATTAAGTTAAATCGTAAGAAATTATAATACTATATACATAGAATTTCTGGTTAATTGGACTATGTTTAGTTTCATATAGGACGGATAAACGGGATTATACTATATATATATATATATATAAATGTGTGTGTTCTTAAGATTTCATCAAGGAACGAGCCTTTTGAACAACCAAATACCAGCTCTTTTATAATGCTTGAAGAGGAGTTGTTTCAATTCACAATGCGCTACTTCATTCTTATCGTAAATTAATTTATTATACCAAATCATTTTCTTTAAACAGTAATAGTCAGTAATTTATTACCATAAAAATGTATAGAGTAAGTAAAGTAAGATTCCCTTGATAGAGCGTTGGAGATGATTGTGACGTTAAGGTTCACAATGTACTAAGCCTAATAGATCTGAATATGGGGCCGGCTTCTTTCTCTCGACCGCCTTTACCTTTCCCAAATTTTTCTTTGGTAACCGATTATTTCAGGTTGAATAAACACCTGGAAGCCACTTGGTTGCTGAGCGAGAAAAGTATCGAATCCGGAAGCCCTAGTTTGGTAGCCAAGCACCTCAATTACTAGACTACCGCGCTCGTATAAAACGAAACAGAAAAATGTTAGATTTTTCATAACGTCTTTTTTTTCATATTACTTCCTGCTCGAGAATGGCGATATTTATATACAACTCGAATTCTTCGGACCTCGAAAAAGAGGGAGGTCCACTGTGAACGCTTAGCTTATATTCTTCTATAATTCTTAGAAACGTCATTTGACTATGCATTTTTTTCTTTGTTTTCATAGTAGTCAAAAAGAAATTTTAATTTACGTTTGCATAGAAATTTTTATTACAATCTTCATAAAAAAAACTCGACACTTGTTTCTAATTAACGTAAAAAGTGACAGAATTTCTTATATTCGCCCTCCAAGGGTACACGGTCATTAATACGTAGGTTAATTACTACGTCATTCTTCAGACCTCCAACATATGAAAAGAACAATTACGAAATCACCGTTTTCTTTTGTAATGTTGTCGTCTGTTATGTTAGATCACCATCGTAATGGCATATTTGTAATTTCCAGTTTAGCGATTGACTATTACTGGCTTAAAAATAAATATAAATGTCGTAACCAATGGGAACATATCATCTATTAGCATTACGTGTGAAAGATCCAAAGGAGCCTAGCTATATGTACATATAATTTATGTGTATGTACTCATATATATATATGATATATATATATATATATATATATATATATATAAGCTTAATCCCTATAGTTCTTGTAAAAAGTCAGGTCTTCATTGATTGTGTCACTTTTCACAAAATTAAATATCTTATAAACACGTGTTCCCTACTTTGTTACAGAATTTTTCGCATCACGTGGTTTTCTTATTACTTCCGACGCAAGAACGACGTAATCATTAATTTATTAACGAATATGTCATTTTAAAAACGGTTTGATGTGCGGAAATTCTGGCAGAACTGTTTCGTGACAACTATTAACGAAATCCAAAAATTGTCGCATAAACCAACTTCAGCAGACAGTAATTCGGACGATTTCTACGCAAACCGTACATGGAAAAATTACATACGGTTAATTAAAACATACTCTTCTATGAGAATTACGCAAGGTTCAGTATATCTGGAGGTCCAGGCAGCGTCCCGATGACGATGTTCTATGAATCGAGTTATATCAAGGGGCGGGGATCCAGAAGGACATTTTAGGAGGGGAAATTATATAATTACGTAAAATCTTCTACGGTAGGCAGGAGATTTGAGAAATAGCCCTTGCTTGTTTCATAAAGAAAATCAAATAGCGACCTTTATAGAAATGTTTTAAAAATACATATAATTATTACAATTTTGAATTTAACTTTTGGCTTATATTTAGCGGTGAAAAATAAAACGAAATTATAAAATTATACCTGAAAAAGTGGTAGTTTAGAAATAGTAAGAAATAGTGTTTTTATTAGACACTTTACTTTTTTTTTTATTTTTGTTAGTAATCCGAATTCTTTTTGTCCGTGAGCAAGTTTCAATATATATATATATATGTGTATTTTTCACTGAACTCTATTTTTAATTAAAATTATAAAATAAAAATTAAAAAAAAATAAATAAAAAAGACAAAATATCTATGACAAATACGTTTAAAATAGAATAAAAACGTTATAACATTAATAGTTTTACTAGAAAACACAGTATTAACTATTAATTATTAAAATCCATAGGTATAAAAAACATTTATACAAATCTTTTATAGCATAAATTAAGTTTCTCTGTTATAACAAATTTTTTCATAGAGGCTTTGGATCTTTTTTTTAGGGGGCGGGGGATTATCCCCTATCCGCTCCTCTGTGGATTCAAAACTGGTTATATATATATATATATATATATTCGAAATCTTAGTGTACGTGAGTTAGTTATCGGATGGGATTATCAGAAATTAGAAATGTTAAAATTTATACGTAGACACTAAATCAACTTAATTTAGTTCCGTTGAACGTGTTATTAAAAAATGGTTCGGAAGCGATTACGATAAACGCTTCACCTTTACACAGTGGCAACTCGTATGAGCTATTACGAAGAGATTAAAATGATAATCTACTTCGCTGGCTGTAATAATTTTGCGACGTGTAACAGGAAAAAAAGAGACTACACATTAATCATCCTAACAATAACGTGAAAAATTCGCTACAACTTTCCTACTAGTTTCCCGACATCTTTTTAACCTTTACTGTGCGATATTAAAATTCGCTGATAACGCCCCCTTTTCAGCAATTAACATCTAATCGTAAATTATATGCTGTTTTATTGCAAAGTCGAAAGCGATTAAACGAGCTCGCGATTCCGCGAACTGATCACCTCGTCCTCCTCCGTTCATCCAGGTTCTTTAACTTATCCGAGAATTTCATATGTCAGCTGACAGTCGCTAACCTCTCTCTGTGTGCGTACGAATTTCAACTTTATCACGCTTATCTGCTTTCGCTTCGTTGTTAAATATTTCGCAAATGCCACACCCCTTTTCCTCCTTCGATGACTAAATTCGTCCTAGAATTACCGAAGCGTGCGTGAACTTGCGTTAATTTTCCCGCGTGACAGTGTCGCTGTTTCGTAATTTCAATTTGCTTAACAATGCGTCATCGAGATATCGTGAGAAATTTTTACGCATTTCGGGAAATTTTTTAAACCTGCGACCAAAATGGAAATTTGTTCGAATTAGCGAAATTAACCAAAAAAAGGTAACAAAAAAAAAAAACAAAAAAAAAATGAAAGGGAAACTAACGATCGGTAATGCCTGAGACCACCGCGGATTATGAAATTGCAAGAGTGATCAGTTTACGTAATGATCCGCGCGAATTTTTTGGTGTTTTACTTTATTTCATTTCTTCCGGTAAAAGCCAAAAACCAAGCGGACTTCCGAGAAATTTGTATTCATGGTCGCAGGCGCAGATATTTTTAAAAAATTAATCACTGTAAAGAAAATTAAGCGACTGGTAACTTTGAAGTTTAACGATCGAATATGTGCGACTCTTACGGGAAGGAATACACAGCGAAAAGTGGTTTTCACCACTGTTCGGGGCTTTTCTTTTTTTCGTTCGATTATTTTATCGGACGGGGTGATCGCATCATGTTCTACTATGATTTTTTTTTCTCGTTTTTCCGCACCTTTTTTCATTACAACAGAACCGTCTCATTTCAAGAGGTACAGAAATAGAATAAGAACTGTAACGGGATTTCAAAGGTTATCTCTTTAAACGCTTGCTTTTGCAACAATGAATTTGTTGAGTACGCGCTCGAATACATTAATCGAGTAACATACTCGGCGCCATTTCTGAAGTATCTTTTTCGTCTTACTGACATCGCGTAGGAGAAGGGTATATTACACAAACAAGAAATTACAATTTAAAAAAAAAAAAAAAAAAAGCTAAAAATTATTCTTTATTTTACACACCTCTAAAATGTTCATCTGAAAAATTACAACGACTGTTTTTAAATTTTGTAAAACGTTTTTCCCGCATTTGTACGAAAACACATTAATATTTATGTTGTCGACAATCCGGGCGCAAAAGTATAAACAGCTTTTCATAGTAATAAGCGCGCAGGAATATAAAAATTGGTTATTTATATAGGTTCGAGGGGTTCTTCTGTTTTTATTACGATACAGCCGGTAGCCACAGTTGTTTCGATGTAGAAACTGTTCGAAAATTTCCTTTGTTCGTTCTGTTCAACCATACCGTTAATTCGGTGAAACCATTATCGCCCGGGCATATGTAGGCGAACATGGCAGTTGAAAATAAACGTAAAAATTATTAATTCGTGTTTATTAATCGAAATCTCGAAAAAGTGAGTAAGATAAGAAAAAGAACTGTATGCAGTTGAAGATGTAAATTTACCATGATACATATATTTAACATTTTGTAGTTAATTTTTTTAGTTTTTATTTTTCATCTTTTTTGTTTACATACATATATTAATTACAACGTAATTCTTAGGCTACCCCCATTCGAAAAAATGTCCCAATTTTATGTAACGCTAAATGTCCCAAAAAAATGGCCCCAAAAAAATGTCCCAATTTTTTATGTAACGTTTGTTATATTTTATAGGATTTTTGTTATTGTTATTTAAAAAATGTCACAATTTTATGTAACGAAATATATAACGAAAAATGTAATGAAAAAATGTCTTAATTTTATGTAATGAAAGTTAAATGTTATTAGGAAAGAATTTTTGCGATTATGTTATTTTTTTTGTGTCGATGCCAGTAAGAATTACGTTGTAAATTTTGATCATTTTATACAAAGTATAGAAGAGAAAGAGACAGAAATAAAAGCAAGAGGGGTCAAGGGGCACAGCCTCTTGCGGGGCCAAAATGGCCGAGTTTTTATATATATGTATATATATATATATATATATATTTATATTTATATATATATATATATATATATATTTATATATATGTATATTCATGAAAGATGAAAAACAAAAAAATACAAATAAAAAAATTGAACATAAAGTGTTATGTATGTGAGTGTGGGTGTGAATTTAGTCTTTCGCACCTCGGCATGGGTAGACCTCCGGGATCGCCAAATTTCTATAATTCTTATAAAAAGATTGCTTTCAATTAATTACATCGTCGGTCGCAGAATGAAAACGTTACAGATTCCATTGCAGGATTTTCTTATTAACCTCGGCGTAAGAATGACATAGCCATTAATATAGTAGATTTTGTCCTTTGTCCGTTTAAATCACTAACCCCTACAGCTAGCTATCATGAAATAAATTTGTCAGGCAACACGTGTAGGACTTGATATCCCGATTCTACAAATTATAGATAAATTCCTCTTGCGATGTACTATAATAGTCCATAGTTGACGAGATTAAATGAAAAAAGTGAAAAAACTGTCCTACTCCCGTAATTATTATTTATATAATAGAGAGAAATTATAATTTGGATGGTGTCATAATTACGGTAGTACCTATTTATAATTAAAAATGTTGCTCCGTGGCAAATGAAAATATATTTCAAATGCGACCAGAAATAAATTAAAATTGAAAATTTAATAGCGTAATATCAGAAAAAAATGTTCTAATAAATAATAAAAATAAAAATCCAACCCCAATCATTTCTGTCGATTAGTTTAGCAAATTACGTTATTTAAAACCAAAATGGTTAGATGAAAAATTTCAAAACTTTTTCATATTAAGATATATGTAACCCTGAAAGATTAATTCTCAGATTGTTCCAAAATTCGTCTTGATTAAAAATAAATTTGCCCGTGAAAAAAAGAAAAAAGGAAAACACATCTAGATACTCGCGTAATAGTTATTTTACGTTGGTTCGAATATTCCGGATGATAAACAAATGGTTTTTAACTAATTGCTTTTTTTCGTGAAATTTTCGTAATTTTATTTTTCCAAAAGAACACGTATACGAAAAAGTGTATATTTACCCCCCCCCCATAGTATACGCATTAACTGTACCAGCATGAAAGGTTCATCATATTACGTTTATGCACGATCTAATTTTATTATGCACTTAATCAAAGCTTATTTACGACATATATAGATTACCGTGTGTGAAAAGAGAAACATTAAAAAATTAAAAATATAAAAATATGAAAACGATAATAATTTCAAAACTGAATTTTAATATAAAACAACCTTACTGAAATAAAATTATTCCCAACCACTGACGAAGGTTAAATTTCGGAGGTACTCCTCCGGCCTTATTCGCACTATGTTTGGATCGCTATCATTAATTTCGTCAAGCAAACTAATTAATTCGGTTCCCTTTTTTTATTCTTTATCATCGTTATTATTTATTTATTACTAATCGAAGTTGGTATTATTATTATTCTCTTTATAGCTTATCGCCACGAATGGCTATTATTTTTGGTTAAAATAACAAAAAAAAAAATCTATTTTATGAACATGATTGCTAAAATGTCATGTCATCAGGGTATAACACAATACGTGGGACATACAACACCAGTAGAAATATTTGCACAGCTTTTTCATTGTAGAAAGCTAGCAACATTCTTCACAAAAACTACAGTTATCGGTCTACGGGATAAATATATATATATATTTGAATACATATACATGTATATGTGTGTGTATACACATACATGTATAATATTTCTTTAAATAGAAATATGATTTAACATTGACGTTATCAAAATATGTACGCGCACATATGAAACGTCTCGGCTTTTGTCCAGCCGCTTATCAGATAATGGAAATTAGTTAATTCTTTCATTGTAAAGATTATCACAACAGTCATTTTCTATTTGTTATAATCATTTGTTTCGAGTTCATTAACCTGACCTCTCTCAATGTTTTCCTCCGACAGTCCGCGTTATCACTCGTTTATTTATTTATGTATATCAATCGGTATTGCAAATTTAATATACTACAGCGGCGGTTCCAAATTTAATACCTAACGGAGAAGACTTCGAAGAATTTGCCAATCACGGTTTTAATACATTTTACCGTGTTGCAGGAATTTTTAAAAATATACAGTTTAAAAAATTTTGCAAAAAGAAAAAAAACAACAACGACTATATTAATTGTGTTCGATATCTGTTTTCATATTTAAAAAAAAAAAAAAACACTTTAAAGTGGTTCTTCTTTGACTTTTTATTCATTTTCTTTTTTTCTGACAAGTTTTGGAAGGAAAGTGTAAAATTCAGGATAAGCAGTGAAGAATATGAAGGAAGTAGAACGAATAAATAAACGTCGAAGGTCGAATTTATTGAACCATCTCTTTCTCTTTTCGTATTGCTCTTCTGTGAATTCTCCGTTGAGCCAGCTATCGTAACTCTATTCAGGTGGACCTGATTCGAATCCCAATTCGGTAAATTAAGAATAAAGGTAAATTCCTTTTGAGTTTCCATAGTTGACAAGTTTGAGGAGAAAAAAAAAAAATGGATTCCCTTCGATAGTGCCTGAAGTCTCCTACGATAGCCGTTTTTTTAAGTCGTACTCGTCTTATTCGTTTTAATTATTCGTAGTATGATGATCTTTCTTTTTACCCCACTACACGGTTCATCGATTTCTTACAGTTTTCTACAAATGCTCTTTTATCTTTCTCTCTTCGCTGGAGCATTTCCAACTTTGTCAAAGTCATAATTCTTTCTTTTCATCTCTGTTTTTTAGATCTGTATTAAGATCTAAACAAAATTGTTTATCTCGCATTTTCCTTTCCTCATTACTGATACTGGCTGACGAGAAGCTCTAAAGCGCTATAAACACTTTCATTATTATCTTAAGTGAAATTTATTTTTAATTCATTCTATAAATGACGCTTAAATGTAAAAATTCTTCCCAAATTACCGCGGGATGGAGGAAAAAAATAGTTAAATAATGGACACCGTATTGCGTTTTTCATGTATATTATTTTAATCATTTTGGCGATGAAGAAAAAAATGAATGAATCGTAAAGAATATATGCATAAATTCAAGAAAATCGAAACTAAATAATTAACTTTCGTAATTTAATGACTACTAAACAAAATGCGTAAATACAAAAAAACAAGAAAAGTTCTGAGGTAACACACATAGAAAAAAAAACAAAAAAAACCAGTCGAATTGAATACCTCCTCCCATTTTGAAGTCGGTTAAAAAGGAAACAAAATTCGGTGCGGATTTAGGTACTTCTTAGGAGGATATTTTTAAAATCGTGTCGATCGTCATAACTTCCATTAACGGAATTATTATTAATTTTCAGGTTAAAGGAACTCTATTTTGTTGTATTTCGATTACATTGTTTTGCGCTTCTAGTTTAACTAAGAAAACTAACTATTTTTCTTTATTAGTTCTTCCCTCCAGCCATTTCATGAGTTTCTAGATCCATCTCTCTCTCTCTCTCTCTCTATAGCGGAAAAATTTATTATGATATTCTAAAAATTGGTTTATCGAAGTCGTGTCATTTCAAAAAGAGCATTTAAAAGTCCCGTACTGATACTATGAAGAAATGGAAAAAAAAACCCAAAAAAAACTGATGTAAATCTGAAAGACGTTCCAAAAGTAGTAACGAGAGGGGCTACATGAATCAACTTTGAAAAGTTCTTTTATCATTAAAAAAGTAAGAAATACTCTTTTTACGTTCGATAGTGGCGTAAAGAAATTTTTGAAATCGGCTGAGAGTTGTTGGGCCGTAAAAAAAATGTTTATTCCCTTTCTTTTTTCTTTTTTTTTTCGTCTTCTTAAATATATTTTATTAACAGTTAAAACGGGGATTTAAAACGGGCGAAGGGGGCTAAAAATTTTAGCGTTCTTGCGTTTCATTCTGCATCAAGGTTGTCGTTGTTCTGAAGTATGTTGATCCGGGGAGGTCACCGAGAAATCCTTCCGACATGATAGTGGCA
The DNA here is from genome assembly GCA_039619475.1 of Icerya purchasi. NCBI lineage: Eukaryota > Metazoa > Arthropoda > Insecta > Hemiptera > Monophlebidae > Icerya > Icerya purchasi. The sequence continues at coordinate 334,988,688 of CM077116.1, read as the reverse complement.
CAATCAGGAAGTAAGATTGATTCGAGGAGTAGCAGCGGCGGCCGCCTTTAGGGCTTCCGAGCTGGCAAATTTAAATACTTCCCGACATTCTTTTCGTTTGATTTTTACCGCGCTTGGTGCAAAAGTGACCAAAATGCGTGAACACGCATTTTCACAATATAATATGTGGTATTATTAGAATTAGCAGTACGTCCGTGTCTACTCGGAATTAATCGAAGAAATCACATCCGTCGAATATATATATATATATATATATATATATATATATGTTTTCCAGCTCCAAGCTTTTTTCACGGAAATCGAACAATTTTAAGATAGATCAAGGCGCTAAAAACCGGTTCAGCAACTGTAGACGACTGAAAAGAGTGGAAAAAAGTTGTTTTGGAAAGTCGATAATTATAAGCGGAGCGAAAGAGTCTCGGAATTAGAAAATCCGCACGCCAACGAATGGAACACATTTGAGGCAAACCGAGGAGAAGGTTAAAAGTGGTCCAATACAGTCCAGCATTTGTGATTTTGAAGAATTTGTTATTCGAGCCATTAAAAGAGTACCCTTCGAATCTTAAACGAGACGACCCGGTTGATTAATTTAAAAATGAACCGTTCGAAAAATGTTTATTACTCGCAATTTGTAAATTCGTCCAATTGTCTTTATAATAATTATCGGGCGGTAATTTGCTTCGATATAAGAAAACCGGTTGATAGCTTTTTTCATTTTTTTTTCGAAGAGGCTTGGCTCCTTGATGATTCTACTCATAGGTTAGTACGCGTTTCGAACCGGATTCGTAACGTTCGCTTCCTGCATACCAACTCTATATCGTTTAGTTCGAAGCAACTGACCTTAAATTGAACATAAGTTGTCGGTCAGTTGAACAAATTATCGACACTGCAAATCAAACTGTGTAAAGTTTTCCGCTCGATGTTGATATTTTTGATTGATTAATACGTTGACCAACGCAGCGTTGCAAATTCTACTAAAAACGATTTCATCTATGTAGGAAGTTTCCAATGTAAAATTCTCGTAATCATCTCTATTCGAAAACCACATTAAACAATTTTGGATGCTTATAAAGGTTTTTTTTCGTTTGTTTTTTTTTTTTTTTTTTCGGGACTTACAAAAACAGAGAGTAGAACAGAAAAAAAGGTAAATTTCGCGCCATCATTCGCCGCTAGCTGTTAATTTATATCCTCTTTTCGCTAGATTACCGACAAAATCTCTAATTTATTATCGTATGATTAATTTTTACGACTTTACGGTCGGTGGAAATCGAGTTTTTCAATCGATCAACAAGAATCGCGGAGTGTAATTCTGCGCAATTATTTCTACAATTTGATAATTCATCGACCGCTTCGATACTAAAAATGGGGTAGATTGCGTTTCTTTTTTATGGTTATGTTTGCGTCGCTAAATGGCGAGTAAAAAATTCTTCCGCAACTGCGATAATGCTTAATTATTGTTTTTTTTTAATCGTAATTATTTTTACGTTTTTACGGGGAAGAAACAATCGTAAAAATAAAGACAATAATAATAATCGTAATAAGAAATAATAATAATAATAATAAGAATGCACACACACCGTTATTACGTAACATTCTCGGCGTGCACAAAATGTATGAATGATTTAACAGCAAGTTCTTATTGCAGCAGACTCTGTTTGTTGATAGTTTATTGGTAGCTGTTGTCGGACGACAGCTCAACACTGTTTGAATAGGAGGGTGAATTGCAGAGTAACCCTTAAGCCTATTCTGGTGCTCTACCATTTCTTGAAAAATCACTGCTAGTGAGACGTACTTCCGAATTTATCGTATTCATATCATCGGTATTTTGTTCGTTTTTCTTTTTTTTTTATTTATTTTTTCTTCTAGTTTTCTCTTAAAATTTAACGGATTTTAACCTTTTGAAATTCTACCACAAAACGCTGCACATAGGTAAAGGGTAAAGATGGAAGAAAAATCGGTATCGGTTTCCCCATCGCAGGTATGTAATAAGCAGTAGAAGGATCTGCATTTAATAACAAGTTTTATTTTTTTAGTCGGAAAAACTGACAACGTATCAGCAGCCTGTGTAAAACTTGCTTCGTTCTAATCGCAGCTTGTAATTATTACCGATAACGATGTTTAGGGGAGCGAAGGAATTTCGTTAATCATCCATTGGCAGAAGTAATGTAGCACTGAAATGTTCGTCAAGTGTTATTTTCGAATTTGTGCCTATTTGCGAAAACGTAACTTCGAGCTTTTAAAATAAAATTTCAAATCATTCCCACTGCTGAAGGTATTCTCAAATATTTCTATATCGCGATTTTTACGAAAATAACGAAAACTAAACTGTCGGCATTTCTGTTCTTAAAACCTGCCCCGACGGGCCCCTTTTGATATATTTCCAACGCATTTATTTTTTTTTTTTTTTTTTTTTTTTTTTTGAAGTTTATACCACTTAATAATACAACACAACACCGATTAAAAATGTAAGCTAATTTAAAAATATACGAATTAATTAAAAAATAAATAAGTATGAACAGAATGAATGATGGTCTTTTAAGCGGTACAAAAGCAATGTATATATATATATATATATAAACTCGGCCATTTTGGCCTCGCAAGGGGCTGTGCCCCTTGACCCGTCTTGCTTTCATTTCTGTCTCTTTCTCTTCTATATTTTGTATAAAATGATCAAAATTTACAACGTAATTCTTACTGGCATCAACACAAAAAAAAACAAAACATAACCACAAAAGTCCTATTCTAACATTTAACTTTCATTGTATAAAATTAAGACATTTTTTCGTTACATTTTTCGTTACATATTTCATTACATAAAATTGTGACATTTTTTAAATAACAATAACAAAAATCCTATAAAATATAACAAACGTTACATAAAATTTGGACATTTTCTGCGAATGCGGGGTAGCCTAAGAATTACGTTGTAATTAATATATATATATATATATATATATATATATATGTGTGTGCGTATATGTGTATTAGTAACGTCTGCTCCACGAAGAATATTATGAAGAACGGAGGAGCCTCAAGGATATCGCGAGATATTATCCGTAACACTGTCCAGAAATTGTCAGGGTCCCAAAACCTGTAAGAAGATTGTAAAAGCAACATTTCATCGAAAGCGCAGTTTGCAAATAGCGAACTTCCGTTGATCAAATATTATTAAAAAGTGAAATAAGCGAAAATCCCTTAGCAGATTTCGTTAACCATTGTTTCGATTGCTCCCTCTCCTAAAAACGTTGGTTTTTGTTTCCATATTTTTTGTTTTCCGAACGAAGGAGAGTATCTCCTGATTTTTATCGGACTGGGCTCGTAATAACTCAGACGTAACAGTTGTATAACAACCTTTATCGTCGCGTTTTATTTTCTTTCTACTAATTAATAAGAGAAAAGTATTGATCTCCAGAGGGCCAAAACAAAAAGTTTTTTTTGTTGTTTTTTTTTCGGGTTCGTCTACAAGGACATTAGCTCAAGAACAAAGGAAAAAGGACGCAAAAGACTCAGATCTTTACACGATTAGACAGGAATCAAGAGCCTGGACAACAGAAGGAGAAAGAGTTTCATTTTTATTTCGCATTTTTCTCCGACAAATGACACAGAAAACCGTCATAAAGCAATTTACAAAAATAATTGTTTAACAAAAACGCGATCGAGTTTACGTTAAGAAGAGCTACAACGTAAACGCGAAATATACATATTTACATAAACACACGCACGTAATAATAGCGACGTTGTATGCGTATGAAGCGTATGTAAATTATTTTTCTAATCGCCGTCCAGAATTCGATCGTTTTCTATTTTCAAAATTATCGCGCGCGATACATTTCTGATTATATCGGTAAATAAGAGCGATTGCGAAATTGTTTACGAAAGCGTGTAAAATTCCACTAGTTACGTCGTACTTTGCAACAATAGTAGCACGTTGTGACATTTCAAATCCAGAGAGCGACCTGACACCGCCCTGGAACAATCTAGATTTCGGTCGTGTCGTATCGAGTCGTGTCGTGTCGTGTCGTGCCGTGTCGGTGTACAAATATTTTCAAGCACCAACGGGCTGAGATAAATACTTGTACAAAAAATTTGTTTCTCCGAGATAAACTTCCACGATGGCACGAAAACACAGTTCGAATGCAAAAACTTTTGCACAAATTTAGTAATGTTTAATAAAAGAAATTTCGAATTCGACTTTTAGCCGAGAAACAACCTCTTTTCGAGATTATCATCTTCCATCGTCGTTCGAAAGACACGCGACCAGACCTAAAACAATGTTTAAGCTAATAATATGTGCTGATTTATTGTTAGTTTATAATTACAATTCTCACGTGCTGCCATAATTATAAAAAGGGGGTGGGGGGGGGGGCAAATACTTAATTTACTAAGAGCGCTGCAATACAAATGATCCCCTTATTAAGAACAGTATTAAAAACAATATTAAAAACACTATTACAAAATTAAAAACAATATTAAAAACACTATTACAAAATTAAAAACAATATTGATATTTTTTCAAATGATGTCGTCACAAACATTTTTCAGAATTAATGGAAGGGGCTCTAACTTTTATAAACACTGGATGGCGTGTGTCGTAAATTATTTGTATAGCGCTACAATAGATTCCTACTTTAACGGGATTAGAAAAAGCCATGCGTTAGGGAAACTTAGAGGTTTTTGATTTTTTTCCCGGAAATTTTGTCTGAAATTTTACACATTTTTCCTGTTTTTAGTCTCGCTCGGAGGAGTTACACTTAAGTATTAGCCCGATCCGTTTTAACTGAAGAAAAGTCGATTTTGAAAAGGGCAGAACATTTCGATGCTGCTAATATGCGCGCGTCGTTGTCTAGACTAAAATCTGCCCTTAATTCTTCTGCAGTTACACTGAAAGTAAAGTCTGAGTCGTTATAATTTTGTTAATCTTTGTTAATTTCTCTTTATTTTCTTTTTCTTCCCCTTGTTTTCAATTTTCGTAATTTTGTAACTCCTTGCTGTGGGGTCTCTAGCCTAAGTATATGACACGTATAAAAAAAAAACCTAAGTCGTTACGCAAAACTAAAGACGAAAAACAACAAAGTATCAGCATCAATTTATTCAATCTGCAGTGTAATGTAGGAAGGAGAAACAAAAAACAGTCGAAATTTTAAGAACTTGTTTTTTGTTTTTTTTTGAGCACTTCAGACCGCCAATATAGAAAAGACAAGAGAGTCAGTTAGGTAGAGATTCCGTTAGAGATTAATGCGAGAGCTGAAATGATATAGAGAGAGCAGGCATAAGCTCGACAGCAAATAGGAGTACCGTGAATAGTAGAGTGTTCGGTGTATAAAGATGGTGGGCACTTAACAAAATAAATTACTGGAATCCAAGAAGACTCATCATTTCGATGAAGAGGACAATTAAGAGAAAGTGCTGCAGAGAAAGATGGTTGAAAGGCAAGCGAATAACGGAGGTGACAGCAAAGCGGTTTAACAACGGAAAGTTACGGAATCAGGAATAAGAAAGGCCCCAGATTGAACGGACAGATGAGAGAGAGTTTTGGAAAATAACGGAGCGTAGATATCCAACCAAATCTGGCCTGGAATCCGTTACATGAGGATAACAGATTCGAAATTTTAGTTGAAAGAAAAAAAAACGAGAAGATGCAGCAGTAAGGAATCCGCCATTTCGTTATCTTCTCACGAGGTAGCCAAAGCAAATCAGCATATAACGAAGCGAGAAAAGATTACATACAGATAAATCCATATTACTGTTATTAAGAAATTTTTATAAATACGAAATAAGTAAATTACTTTAATTAAGGAATATAGTTTATTAAATTAAAATACATCAATTTAAAGAAACGTTTTCGGGCTATATCATCAGCTAACAACATGGAGTACGAATTTTAAAAAAACACTGCAGAGAAATATTAGGATTACACGTACACATACATATACATATATATATACATGCGAGTATATACTGTATGTATGGGAAAGTAATAAGCGGATGGCGGTATTAACGTTGGGAGATTTTTTCAGTCCAGCCTCGTGAAATTAAATAAGGGCTTAAGGGTGTATATGTACATATTTTTTTTTTTTTGAAGCAAACAAATTGTCCAAATGGACACGAACAACGACTTCTGGAAAAAATTACGTACCAGTGCAGCGGCGTAGTCATAGTGAGTGTTTCGAAGTGTGACACTATAGAGAAATATCTCGAGTTCTTCTTTAATTCCATTTTCGGGCTAATTAATTAATGACGACACGTATTAAACGAGCTGATAAAATCATTAACGCTTATTAGCGAAGAGAATCCAGCTATCTTTTTTATTTTTAAAATTAAACGAATTTTTAAAACGCCTTGCAAGACCCCACCGGTAGAAAATGATTAGTGCCGAACTGAGCCAATTAGAACCGAGAACAGGTTAACGTGTGTGTATGGCCGATTAGTGTCGTAATTTATCACGCGAGTTTCAACACGGCGGCGCTAGTTTGTCAGTTTCTTCTCGTGTCATTGTTCGCTTTTCGAACTGTTCGAATAATCGAACGAGCGCGTCACCAAAACCGGAAAATAAATCTCGGGCGGTCGGCGACGGGTGGGGGGGGGAGAGAAGAAGAGAAACGAAAAAAAAAAAAAGTGTCCCATTATTATTTTCATACAAAGTGCGCGACGCGATCGCTTCCGATTTTGATTTACAACGAAAGTCACGTGTGTCCGCTGCTCAAATACGAACTGGGTGTGGTATGTGGTTCGTTCTTAATTACATTTGAAATTTTTAACGAAGGTCACCTTCTAAAAAATTTTATCGCGAATGTTAAAAACTGTAAATTCGTCCTCTACACGCGTATGAAAACGCGATTTTTCGCAAAGCCGGCCTTGGTCTACTAAAGGTTGCAGTCGAAGAAGAAATTTTACGAGAATTAAGAAAAAAAAATCAAACCAAAAGTACTTCGTCGAATTTAAAACTATGGTCGTAACGGTCTGGTACCATTTCGCGTAATTCCCATTTCGCCTAAATTTAGGGTCGGGTTACTCAGGTAATAAAAAAAAGGTCAGACAAACATACGAATGATTTCGTGTTGGCAACAGCGCGTCATCATTATCGAATTTTAAGCAGACTAAACGCATCATTTTTTTTTCTATTTGATTCCACTGTTAATCTTTTCTTTCCGAAATACAACAAAAAGGTTTATATGAAAATCAGAAGTGAAAAAATACCGCTAAAAATGTTTGATGTAAATATAAGCGAAACGACCACTCCGATTAATATTTGCGAGTTATTTTATTGGATGTCCAGTGCTGTATAAATCCCACCTGCCTTATCAGTCAGTATATAAAAGCCTTATATTGATATTTAGTGTGACAAGAACATTAAGGTTCGGAGTTGCAGAAAAAATAATAAAAAAGCTAAATTATAATTAGGTGTAGTTTCGAAGTGGTCGCGTTTATGTAAGAAAAAAGGAATAAGAATCGAATAGAATTAACAATAATGACATGACGTCGAATGATTGTTACAGCGGTAATTTTATTATTGATTATTAAAATTACAATTATAAGTACATACAAAAAGTAAATGTTAAAATTAGGAAAACAGTGTTTCTCTTTTTTTTAACAAAAGTTCCTGAACCTAATTTAATTTTTCTTTAATTCAAAAAAAGTGAATTTGCAAATCGAAAGAATTTAAAAATTAAATACTGCTTCGGATTTGAATAAATAATCAACAGTAACGTATACGATTACAAGAGATTTTTCAAAATTTGGATATTAGGACGAGAAAAATTACTAGATTTACTATTAAACTCTGTGTTCAGCAGAAAAAGAGGAGTAAGCAAGGAATAAACAAGGTGAAGACCCTGTTATATGGGGTCAGTTCATGGCTTTTATGGGATTAATAAATGAGCATAGATTTAAAAGCACCATATCAAAAAAATGTATATTTTAAATATTCTTATATCTATCCCTCGAGTATATTTGTTATATTTGATAATCTTTAACAATAGATTTTTAGTTGTAGAAAGCAGTGAAAATAAGGACAATTGATTAAAAAATGGCGAAAAATTGGTTGTAATAAGGGGTTATTACATTTTTAGATGTGTCGCACGGTATAAAAAAAATTTTAGAAGATACAGTCATGATTTTTTTCCCCATTCTACAAGATGAAACGGTAAAACTTGGCGTATGTTGTTAAAAATACTTCTAAAATCGAATTTTTAAGGTATAAATAACTTCTCCAGAAGCCTAAATTTTTGCTGTTGGACTTTGAAAAATTCATCTCTTCAAATTAGTCACGTTTATTATAATGACGATGTTTTTCAAGTAATTTCAATAATTCGAATGAAAAAAATAAATAAAACGCAAAAAATGTTGTTTTTAGAGTCTCTGACAAAGTAAAAAAAAATTTTTTTTTTTTTCAATTTTTTGGGCACGTCAACAGTAGAACTTACCCAACGCAGAGAACTGTACATTATATAAGGAAAAGATTAAAAATTGAGGAGATAAAGAAAGCTAACAAAGGAACTATATTGAGAGAGGAGAAAGCAAGAATGGCTTTGGCACTGTAAGGAGTGGGGAGGCCAAAGCGCAGAAGATTGGAATAAAGGAGCACTGTCCTCCTTACTCTTGTTTCTTCTATTTCCCCAGTGTCCAATCGAATTAGATTATAATATTTTTCTTCTTTCTTTTATAATCTGTTAAGTCTGCCAGAATTTTTGGCAAATCCAAAAAAAGGCAAAGAAAAAAAACCTTCTTCTTACTATTTAAAATGTGCTTCATTCAATAAATTTCCAAAAGATTACGATTTAACATTACAAAAAGGAAAAAGAAAGAGAATATAAAAAGACGCTATTCAATTAACCAAATATTTTATCTTACACTTTTGACGTACAAAATAAAAATTTATAGCAATTAAGCGAAAATAATTTTTTAATGGATGATAATTTTTTTTATTCTCTGTTGTCAAAATCTAATTGAATATCATTTCATTTAAAATCTAATTTGCAATAAATATTTCAATATACAAATATTAGATATATATATATACATATATTATTTACCTGCTCAATTTTTTTTTATAAATGATATATCCATTGCTATATTAGCCTGACTCTAAATTTTTGTTTTATTCACAAGCGAAAATTTAAATATTCAAGATAGAAGAATAGTTTCCTTCAGAACGTTGATACATATAACACTCAACCCAGAACAAATTGTGACCTCATAGCGTAAAACAGTCAGTATGCGGTGATTTTCCGCATATTGAGATGGATTTGGCATTACGACCTTTGAAAATATTAAAATTTTGGTAATAATCATTCAATTTCTCGGAAGGTCTCGGCAGCGGGCAAACGCGGCATTGTTTGTCAAAGACGCATTCTCGGTTAAAAAATCGAAGGATCTGACCGCTACGCAGGGGTAGCGAACTAGTTTCGTTGTGCGTGGCCGAGAAGCGGAAATAGAGCACTTGCTGACAGTATAGGCGTTTGAAATGCGTACCGAGCTACGTTGAGCCGGAAGAAGTTATTTTGATAAAAAGCCTAGAAAAGGCAAAAAGGCAAGGTGAACTAAATGGAGCTTTATTTACGTTTTCCTAATTTTAACATTTACTTTTTGTATGTACTTATAATTGTAATTTTAATAATCAATAATAAAATTACCGCTGTAATAATCATTCGACGTCATGTCATTATTGTTAATTCTATTCGATTCTTATTCCTTTTTTCTTACATAAACGCGACCACTTCGAAACTACACCTAATTATAATTTAGCTTTTTTATTATTTTTTCTGCAACTCCGAACCTTAATGTTCTTGTCACACTAAATATCAATATAAGGCTTTTATATACTGACTGATAAGGCAGGTGGGATTTATACAGCACTGGACATCCAATAAAATAACTCGCAAATATTAATCGGAGTGGTCGTTTCGCGTATATTTACATCAAACATTTTTAGCGGTATTTTTTCACTTCTGATTTTCATATAAACCTTTTTGTTGTATTTCGGAAAGAAAAAAAAACCTTAACAGTGGAATCAAATAGAAAAAAAAATGATGCGTTTAGTCTGCTTAAAATTCGATAATGATGACGCGCTGTTGCCAACACGAAATCATTCGTATGTTTGTCTGACCTTTTTTTTATTACCTGAGTAACCCGACCCTAAATTTAGGCGAAATGGGAACTAGGCGAATTGGGAATTAGGCGAAATGGGAATTCACCGATCGTAACAGTTAACAGTTAAGGTTCAAAGTCTTTACTTTCGGACCGGTAATTTTGTGACCTTTTAATTTCGACCGAGCTTGTCGGCACTCTCAAAAAAAAAAAAAGCTTTTTAATTTACTCTCCGAATAATGTACAAAAAAAAGCTAACAAAGTCTGCTTGTAATTTTAAAAAAAAGAAAAATCTCACTCCATTACCGTAAATAAAATTCGACTGTAAAAAGCGACACGTAGGAGGGGGCAGTGTTTTACCAAAAAATATAGCAACGATGACGGGTGTGTATTCGACAAGCCTTGGTACATTATGACCTACAACTAGCAGCCGACCGGAAAGGAAATTCACCTTTTTCTTTTTTTGTTCTAAAAAGTTTTTTTCTGTTTTTTAAATTTCCGCTAATTAACAATTTATTCGAAACATTTGTATTTTTCTGCCCCGTGATAAATTTTGCGATCTATCAACTCTATCCGCGCGTAGTTTTAAATAAAAATATTTTTCCGCAATCCGGTACGCCGCTAAAACCCATTTTTCTCCAACTGAAGAGAACAGAAAACGTTACCGATCATGCGCAGCATCTTTACATAATGTACTAATTTCATCCGAAACTTTACTTTCTCTCGGCTAAGTTATATACTCCGGAACGACTTGAATCTGTCACCCGAGTCCGGACACTCCGGAGAGATTGATGAGCAGTCCCTATTTTTGCTGTTGAAATTTTAGAAAGTTTTAACGATATTTAATAAAGCAGAACGAGCACAACAACGTATCTGTATCGGAAATACATTATTTTTTTTTTTTTGCAGTTTAGACTGCGTAAATCAAGATGGTTTTTGTTTTTTAGGATTTTTTAGAAAAAAAAAAAACGTTTCTAGACTGGAAGTAAATATTTAATTTTTTGTGACGCCAGACATAACGCACTCTCTGTATGCACTATAATTTATGTTCTAGCGCAGTCTACCAAAACGGTCGTTCGGATTTATGAAAACACGAAACGAAGTAGTAGCGCGCAATTATTTAAAGTGTAATAGTATAACCGCGATAATAATGAATGCACAATAAATGGAATTACACACACATATATATATATATATGTGTGTACGTGTGTTTTTTATAAGAGACGAAATTAAAGTTACATAATGTATATACTTCAAAATGGGTACTAGTATGAGTGCTTGTGCGGTGTAAAACGAATGTCGTATGGATCGCATCGGTTATACTTAAAGCGATTATCGACGTTTAAAGAGATATAGGTTTAATTAATAATCAGCATAAAAGAAAACGAGAAGAACCGCTAATTCTTCGACCATTCATATCGTAAACGTCAAAGTCTCTATCTCTTTGCAACCGGGGCTATCAACGTCGATTGTTCATTGTTTTCGTCGAACTACTATACACATGCCAGTTTCATCGCTTCGCTCGTTTGTAAAGTACCATCGCAATTCAGCTACTAGAAGGGAATTTTTTTCCTCGGGAACCTTTTGAATTTCCCGTCCTTCAACTGCTGCGGTTTTTATCGTCAAGTGTACAGTGGTTGCTCTTTCTTAAATGGCCAGGCAGTTTTGATGGCCTCTCTCTCTTTCATTTGCTCTTCTCCCATTACAGGTGATGTTACATTTACGATACTTCCCGTTCCGATAACTATTATTGACTTTCGATGTTTCTTATCATCTTCCCCTTACACGTTTCCGCTTCTTTATTCGAGTAAAATTGAATTTTCGGTAGAATTTAGGGGAAAAACAAACTAGGACAATTCATGTCAGATGATTGAGCAGTTCTGACAACTAATAAAAGTATCGTAACTTTAACTTGTACTACTTTTTTTCGGACTTTGAAACGCTTAAAAAAAAAGATAATAACAATTTCGATTTGAATTTTTTTTTTTCGCTGGTATTCATTTTTTAATAAATCGTATTCGCAAATTAATGAAAACAAAGTAAAAAAATGAAAATATCCCTTTTTAATATCTTTTTTTCAACTTTACATGCGTACTATAAACTTCGCGTTTCATTTCAGAGAAGAAATGCCCGTTAAATAACAAACAACAACAAGAGGAGCCGAAAACTGCATTTATAAGATAGAACGAGCGCGTAGCTAAAGAAAATAGAGTCAGTCCGCTCTGATTTCTAATTAGCATCCTGAATTTCGGTTTCACTTATTAGTCCACTCTCAGACCTCATCCGATTTCCGTGTCGCTTGTCACGAGCTTCTTGCTAACACTTTTTTTAAATGATTTTAGCTACCAAACCGGAGTTGTCGAGTTCGAAACTTGTCTCGTTCCGGAACCAAGTCGCTTCAGCGTATATAGCTAATCTGAAATTGGGAATATTGATTGAAAACCAGAGAAAAATCTAGCAAAGTAAATTCGAATCGCAAATTGAAAAGGAACCGGCCCGTGTACTCTCTTCAAATCCATTAGGCTTTAAGGTATCATTATGTAAAGCTTAACTTCACAATCCATGAAACCTTATCAAGGATATAAAACTTACTTTTACTTTTTGCCTGAATCCTATATTTATCCTTCAGACTTTCAATCATTGTCTTACGTCTTCTTTGTCCTGCTCATCTTCATTCATTCCAGTATACCATTTCTATATTATTTAACTTTAATTGCTCTCGGTATTTCTTCTAATCTATCTCCCCTAATGTAATTCCAAGAATGAATCCTAGCTCTTCGGATTATCATTTGTTTCGTCGTCGTATTTTTATCATGCGAGTTTCGCTTAAGTCACCGACAATTATTATTTTTCGTTTTAGATTTGCACTTTCTTCTCTGCAGGTATATTCGACAGCCTTTTCTAAAATCCGTCTAGGCCGCTTTCGCTCTTCTACAGATCTCCATTTCAAGATCTCCCCGTGTTTATCATCTGTCCGAAGGACATACAAACTTTTCCACTATTTCTACGACCGTATTCTGATGCTCGGCCTTCTGCGAATTTACCATACGGGTCTTGTTTTATCGAAGTTTACAAGCCTATTTTCGAGCATGTTTCACTCTCCTTAGATGATCCATTAGAACCACTTAAGGTACCGTTATGAAAAGTTTAACAATCCATGAAACCTTATCACTTGCTTTACTTTAAAACTATCTACATTGTGCGCCATCGCACGTATACCTAGAATGTTATTAATGTAACTTTATTAGTTGAAATTGTTATTTCCTACTTGCAGTTCCTCGCCTTTAAGCATTATTATTTCAAAATGTTATATGTAGCAGATAACAGTTTTTTTGGCGACAAATTACCCAACTTACCAGCTTCTTCCTTTTTGTAGAGTGTTACAAATACCCGCAAGTCCATTTATTATCAAGAATGTATTCTATACTAGAATTTTAATCTAGGAAAGAAGCAGGTTTTCACTACCGACGGCGCAGTGTTTCAATTTGAATTTCACGCGCGGTAAATTGAACTTTCAATTTTTCATCATTTAAATTATAAATAAAAACAGTATTTCTCGTAGCACTATCGATTAATTTTTTCTACGATACATGTGCATGAAACGTTTTTTTCCTGTTTTTATTTTTAACATTTACTGGGAAAACTAAAAAAAAAAAAAATATTTTTAATAAAAATAAAGACATACAAAGCGATAATTCTAAGTAAGAAATCTAAAAAAAGGAGATTACATAACGTAAAATATTAAGCAGCCCGTTAATTTTTTCATTTAATATCCGCTTTTGAAATTTTCTTAATTAAAGAGAATTTCACGGCTCGAATAAAAGGTGAACATTTTTTAAAAATGCATGTCTTTTTGGTTTTTAGTCTATTAGTTATTTAAAGTTGCGAATTATTTTTCCAGTAAATAAATGAATAGTGTTAAATAAGAGCGTTTTTTTCTTTTTAAATTTTCATTTATTTTTTGATTTTTGCTTTTCGGAATTATTTACTTTTTTCCTCTTTTATTTCGAAAATATGACGACATCTACAATGAACACGACATGTAGAAAATTTTATTAAGCGCTATCTATCGGTATCCATCGTAACGCGCGGGATCAATATCATGAAAAATGGACAAAATAAGACAATATTAATTTATTTTCAAAAAAAAAAAAAAAAAACTAATTGCGTATTTCGGTATTAGTAAATCAATTTAAAAAGAAAAAGTAGCGTCGTTTTTCTTATCGGGGGAAGTAGCGCTAATTTTCGATTTGTTGAATCAGACATCCCCACAGCGCTGATAGCTTTTAAATGGTTCGTTTCAATCTTTATGACTTTTTTAGTATAATCGTACCGTACGATATTATTACCTTAATTTTTAATTTAAAAATTTGATACCGCGGCAAATAATAATCTACACAAGACATGTAGCAGCACATTGTGAGGAAACAACTAATTACATGATAAACAAACAACCAGGCCCGGATTAAGTGTATGATGGCTACGGACATATTAGAATTGGAAATGACAAAATTATCAGTTTTATAGAATAACTAAATTTTCTTTAATTTAATTTAATTATATTATTCCGAATTCACGAATTAACATACTACAATTATTAATGTAAACAAAACTAAATATTATACAGACACAATGGGTAGAATTTTCGATACCAAAAAAAAAAAAAATATATATGTATATATACAATTTTAAACAATGAATTTTTCAGAAAACTTTAACCAAAGATTTACATAAAAGGATAGTGCGTGTATTGCGCGTGTACACACATTCATACAGGCTTTTCCTAAAAACGTAGATTTCGACTCGTTATATCTTAAAACAGATTTCTGGTACGTTTTTACTAAACTCGAAATTTTACTATTACGAAGTTTTCTTCTCTAGGAGGAAATAAAAATGGATACGGGTGTCTCTTGAGGGCCCCTTTATAAGGCGGGGCCCGGGGCTGCAGCCCCCCTAGACCCCCCTAAATTCAGGCCTGAAAACAAAAAAAAATCGTGTCTTGTAGAAAATTTACCGCTTGGAGGTGGTGATAGAATCTAGTGTACGTTCGAGATTCCCCAGTTGAAACAGGAAAATGACAGCGTGCAAGCTCGGCTAACGGGAATTAATACGAAATGATTAGATAAACATACTACTCTGTCACCTCTTCCTTCGGGAAATGAGGTATGGGGCCTTACATCAAAAAAAATTACAACTCTATATTCGTTCATAGTTTTATGTAGTTCAGAAAGAAGTAGTTCGACACCACTTTGAAAACAGTTTGCACAAAAAGCGTGCACAAAATGTACATAATGTAGAGTTGCACATATTCTCGCGTTAAATATATAGCCGAACGACGTAATATCTAGTTCGGTCAGTGAAAAAACGATGACGTTCATCGTTCGTTTTTCTTTTACAGTTACATATAACGGTTTATTGAACAAATTGCCAAACGGCTCCACCTTCAAGAATAGTCTAAAAATAGCGCGTAAAAAATTGAAACGTTTAAGCGACTTTTTAATTGTCCTCTTCCGAAGCAAGTGGCGTTTAAGACAGACGCCGTGTATTTAAAACGTGTGTTAATGAACTGAACAATTGTGTAGGCTGAACGTGATCACTTTCATAATTTAACGAACGACCTCGGTGACAATAAATTCCGCCATCTGCTTGAAAATTCTTCTCGGCGCATTTTAATCGCGCCGTCTCGTGCGCGTATAATAAAACAGGGTCAGTGTCACCGACGTTATTAATGAGAGTTCGTTTTTACATCGATACAGAAACAATAGAATGAATTAATGAGAATATTCGCGATCTTTTCTGCCTGATTTTTCTTATCGTTCGTTATTCCATACTCGGGCTGATAATACGACTATATTATCACTATTTGCATACACATATATGTAAATATGTGTATTTCGAACACGGTTCCAGATAATGAGTCTCTTAAAAATTCTGGTAAAATTGATTTACATCAATTTCAATTGTAAGAATCACGTTGCGCTGAAAATAAAATTTCTTCAGTGGCTTTGTTTTGTTCTTTTCTCTTTTTTGCATTTTTTACGTTTTTCTTTTTTTTCATATTCTAATATTGGTCACGTGATGTAGTATTCTTCGAATTCTCGCCACCCATGATTCGCGCTCTCATCTCAATATTTTCCTTATTTCTAAAATGTATAAATCGTCTCGAACGGACAACCTGCTCCCGTCTTTTTATCGATTTTTCATCGTTCCCACTGCTTACTTGTCAATCCGACAGAGATCGCAAGTGTTCTTGTGACGCTAACAACATGTTCTTAAAGAACTCCCATTCAATCTCAACTTCCTTCGCTGTGCCTTTTACACCCGTTTATCAGCCATCACCTGCGCTTGTTGTTAATCGTATTGCCTTCGACTGTTATTTCGGTCAGAGTTAGAAAGAGAAAAAGTGAGAAACAGGGAGCAAAATGTAGTGCTCCAAAACGATGTAGATCGTGCCGTAAAATTTTGTTCAAACATTTTTATTAATACATCCGTCCGCCTATTCTCTTGCTTGGTGCATTAGCCGAATTTGAATTATATCTTCGAATTTAATTTCTTCCTCGGTGCAATGAAAGCTGCGTGGTCATTTATTGATTTATTTACTACAAACGACTGTCACACTGAGGAATAATAAGCCACCCAATTTATTATTAGACAATTTAAATATCCGATTAAGAACGCGTTTGACACTTTTCATTTTTAGCAGTAAATCTCATTTTATACGGCCATTAATTGTTTCGATCAATAGAGTTTGATATAATAAAGCACTTTCACGATAGTAAATAAATAATATTACTAATTCAAATTTCTGAATCTATAATATAGTGGTTATCGGTGTAATACTTCCGAACAGTAGTGTCGCAGTAGGCGATAATCGGTAAAGTTTTGAAGCAGAGATTAGGTAATAAAAACAGGCATAAAAACGGGTATACGGGAAAAAATACGTCGCGGGTTTAAGACTAAACGCTAGAAGAACAGATAATCAATCGACTCGAGGATGGGATTAAGCAGTTGGGTCTTGCTAATGAGGAACGTGGAAAAATGGACGGTAAACCATAACGTATGCGTAAAGTAAATTAAAGCAAGTCCCATACCCTTGACAGGGCGTCGGGGATTGTTAAGTCAAGGTTCGCAAAGAAGTTAATTTATTACCGATGGAACTTGAGTGTTCCTTTCAAAAACTGTAGTGGACATTGACCACACCACTTTTCGCGTGTAGTTGCGTGCAGCATTCTGTCTTCATCGTGCTTAAACTATATATATTTGTGCGGAGACATTACGCTATTTTTCTACTGTTTCACCAAAAGACAAAAAAAGTACATAAATTAATTAAATTTCAAACAAATAGGTATAAATAAATTTTAAAAAAATACATTTTCCATCAGTTCTATCATGTTGCGTATATTTATAAAATTTCGATTACCGGAATTAAAATCTGTAAAAACCACGTAAAAAATATGAAAAATATTTTGCATATCTTCTTAGCTTTGGCGTTTGCAGGGTCGGTCATGTCGAACACGTAACGAATTACCGGAATATTAATTAATAATACCGCTTTACCCGGAAATAATGTAGTTATAATCAACTTATTTAAACGCGTGGATAGTGTTAATTTTTTTTTTGTTTATTAAAGCACGAAGAAAAAAACCAAGTAGTCACTATCTGTTTATGATCTAGGATTTTCCATCCATCGATGTTTCTCCGAATGAATGAATATATATTAATGGCAGTAGCAGATCCATATGGTACCCCCCCCCCCCCCTTAAAAAAAAAAGAACCAAATCCTCGACGAAAACATTTGTTACAACAGAGAAACTTATATACTATAAAAGTTTTGTATAAATGTTACCTACGGATTTGATTATAACTAATATTTAATACCGTTTCGAAGTTACGATTTTATTGTGTTTTAAACCTGACTATTGTCAATCTCTTTTGTGTTTTTTATTTATTTTTTTATATTTTATTTTGCAATTTTAATTAAAAATAGTTCAATGAGAAAAATATATGTATATTTTTTTTTTACTCGCTCGCGGACGAAGAATTCGGATTACTAACAAAAATTAAAAAGAAGCAAAAAAGAAAGAAATTAATAAATCTAAAGAAAAGGGTGAATGTATTTTCTGTTCGCTGTCTTACGCGCGCTGTGGCCAGTCCGGACTCTAACGGTGCAAATAACCTGATCTGAAAAAGTCAAAATGTGAACCACCGTATTAATGGATTACACTTTTGAAAGCGCCTATCGCTCTCATTGAAATCATCTTTAGGCCCACGCGGTACGCTGTGAGTTTTAACTGCGCAATATATATATATATATATATATATATATGTACCTGTGTGCATATTATGTATCTTGGAGGAGAATTCGTGAAACATCTCGCTATCTGTTTCGGAAGAGGATCGCCGAATTAGAAAGATCAAAGAAATATACAACTCCGAAGGCGACCGGGAAGAGACGATAAAAATGGAAAGAAAAGATTCCGATGATATAAATAAAATGTGTGCCTCTCTTCTACTAGTGGCACGATGTGAAGACGAATGAAATCGGACAAACTCGATGAGCGCTGGCTCCGTTTGAATCCGATTACATCATTCAGGTAAATACGTCTGGGTTAGTCGGAGTTAATATGTCTACCATAATTGAGCAATAACGATTAATAATTATATTCCGGCTAATTTCAAAACCAGTTTGATATAATAGCTCTAGACATATGGCGCTCTGTCGTCGAGCTGCTGAATGTGTGTTGACATCTGACATTGAAAAGGTAATACGTTCTCGTCGTACGCCATTTAACGTCCTCTATTTATTCTCGGCGGTGTACATGACGAATTACGATCACGAGACAAAAAAAGCTCTCGTGATTTTGATCATTGTTACTACATTCTTTTTCTTTTTTTTTTCGTTTTTTTTTTTTTTTTTCGCGATAATAGAAGAGGAAACACGTACGGGAATTACGGTATTTCCGGTTTAGAAATTATCACGCGTACCAAGGTGAGATTTTCAAGCTAACCTCAAGTACACGTAGTGGTGATCAGGTTTTTACAGTGCTTTCAAACGATCAAAAAGATCAAATCATTAGCCTGTTTGCGTTATTTTACCTACGGCGCTGCTATACAACGCAGCTTCCTCGTTTCTCGATAATAGCCACAATCAATATCCATGCGGCCCGGGGGAGCTGTAGAAGCTTTTGACAGGCGGGGCAACGGGTTTTGCATCTATCGAGTAAGTTTTCGTTTATATTCTCTCGTTTTTAGGGTAAGAAAGACCGGAAAGGTCAGATTTACGATATATACAAGACAAAGTGACGGATACAACACTCTCAGTAGACCAAAAGTGGAATGTTGCAGAAAATAGAAAGAAAAAAACAAACTAACCGATGTAATAATTGGGTAAACACGAAGTGACCGATGACGAAGATCCACCCAATCGCATCCTTTTTTTTTTTTTTTTTTTGAAATTTATATGAAAATTTTGGGGCTGAACATCGCAGTTTACACAATTATTCACAAATTAACAGGCCTAATGCGCAAATTTCTCTTAAATCGAAAGGCGAATTTCGAGAACAATACTTTCCGACCGCACTGCTGTCACTCTGCTTTCCTGGGTAATATTATATTAGATGGAATTTTTACATTTCTCACTTTCAGGCAGGAACTTTACAATGACACCTTTACCCCTCCCCCCATTTAATCTGTGGCTGGGGCTTTTCCGTTTAACCTTCTTACCCATCGCCAGCATTCCGAGGCAGTGTTTTCAGGGGGTTACCCTGACGATGTCGGTGCATTAAAAATAGTGAAAACAAAACGAAAAGGAAATTGGGCTTCAATCATTTTTCGAAATTCCTGTAAATTATTGACATTTGCTTTCGCTGTCTACACTTGTTTTCTTGAACCTGTTCATCGTTACCGGCTTGGATATTTTTAACTCTTTCGTGTGAAAAAACGGGTTTCATTATTAACCTGGAATGTCGTTAAAAAACAAGGTAAGCATTACAGATCTATTTTTATACAGAGGTCAGTTTGAAGCAAACAAGGTTAAGAATGAACCCGAGCAGCAATTGGACCAGACTGCAGTTGCAACAAATATCAGCCAGTGTGTACATACCGGCGTAATTAAGGTTTCCCCCAAGATGGACGATTACAACATTGTTTCCTGTATCCATCTTAAAAATCAGTTCTTGATTTTTATTATATTCCTCTTATCGCTTAGCTGTCAGTATTATTATTGCTATCGGAATGAACTTAATCGTCACTGTCACTATTGTTAAGCTGTGTACTATTTTATTTTAGCCTTCGTTAATTGCAGCAGTCGTATTTTATAATGATAGTATGTTTCTCCGGGGTTCGAACATCGTGTAGTGCATTTAGCATTGAATAGAAGGTTGTTGTGCATATTATTACGACAGTACCGCCTAGCCTGGTCAACGTTAATAGTGCAACTTTCTCTAGCAGCGGTGTTCAGTCGCGTTCTACGTTGTCAATAACCGATATAATATTGCAAATCGATATTGTTGATCTCGAAAAGGCGGCCGCCAGTTGAATGTGCATTGAAATAATCGTTCAGATTTAAAATTTGATCATTTTTTTTTTTTTATCCTTTAAACGTCAATTCCAGTAGGTTATTTTTTTCTTCTTTTAAACATTTCGATCTATTAAACACGTATTTTTCGAATAGTCTGATCTTTTAAAAGTGATGAACTGATGCTTTCGCTGTAAAGGTACAGAACAGGTGAAGTCGCTATTACTGCCGAGGTAATGTTAAAAAATTAGGACAAACTGGTAAATGTCTAAATGATTCGCACACTAGTTTAGTTTTTTAGTTCGTTCATTCTTTTGCTATTTATAGTATATAAATGAGTAGCATAAAAAATGAACATATTAAAATTGCAATTGTAACATATCAAAAATAGCTCAAAAAGAAACCAAAAAAAAAAAAAGTATGCAGCAATATAAAGTGGAAATAGAAAAAAAAACCAACAAAAACGATAAAATAACAAATTAGAAGTGCGATAATTTTACAATTAGACATGTTAGATAAAATTGTAACATACCTTAATTTTTTTTTTTTTTTGCCCCGACTTTCGTTCCTTAATAAGCCAGAGACACCTTTTTCTACGGTTGTAGTAACAAATATGGAAGCCACAAAATACATAAAAAACCATACTTTTTCATTAGAAACAAAAAAAAAAAAAAAACATAAACTAATGAGATAAGAAAAAAATAATAATAGACTAAACCTAAAATAGGGAAAAATGTGATGATAAATGTAAAAATACATGTATATTTTTTTTTAAGCTTAGGGAAGGGGGAATAGTATGCACTCAAAGTCGAGGACCTGCGCAACGTATCACATAATTCGGTTCCGCTGACCAGTTTACAAATTAAAAGATATAAAAATGTAAAAAAGAAACAAAAAAAAAAAAAAAAGAAGCAAGCAGATCACGTGGCATTG
The DNA here is from genome assembly GCA_039619475.1 of Icerya purchasi. Taxonomy (NCBI): domain Eukaryota; kingdom Metazoa; phylum Arthropoda; class Insecta; order Hemiptera; family Monophlebidae; genus Icerya; species Icerya purchasi. The sequence continues at coordinate 334,967,153 of CM077116.1, read as the reverse complement.
TGCAAAAATAAAAAATTGTTACACACTTCGTCACCCGCACGTGTAACACAGTCTGGACTAACAGGTTGGTCTACTTATTTTAGCGCGAAGTAGACACGCCATAAACAATGGACCAATAAGAATGAACTTTGTCATTGAATATCAAAGTGGTAACAAACCAAAAAGCTAATTAATCGGTTGCAATTATGTTGCCGTTTTAAAACCTTTAATAAAATCAGTTTTAAATACGCCGTACTAATTTTAAATTATTAAAAAATTTTAAATATTTTCAAATAAAATTCGAAATTGCTTTGCCTAAGTAAGAAATTTATTTTGTTCTTATGTTGTTTGTTATAATTGTTTATTATATCAGTTATTGTTTAACTTTGTATATTTCTATATTTAACTAACAGAATGGAAAACGATTCTTTATTATATTTTTGTATTAGTTTTTTTGATTACCATTGTATGTTTCTATATCTTTGTTATTAATTAAAGTATTTTTGCAATTGTGTGTTTTCCTTCGGATGATATTTCTTCATAGTTTAATTTTCGTATATAGGTTACAGAACAGTTTGAATTTTTCCCCCGGAGTGTGTCTTAAAGATTTTTAGTATTCAACCTTGTTTTTTTCTTTCGGGGAAGGTGTTTCGATAAAAAATTTCCTCAAATTTTGCCTCAGCGTTCCTGTCTGTAATCTTTATTCCTGGACAATAATACGCGTTTCATTATTAATTTTCGGCAAACTCGCGTATAACACCGACAACCTTCCGTCAATTGGGGATGGCCTAAAATTAATCGGTCGCCGCGTCCTCTCTTGCTCGCTTTTTTCTCTCTTCGCTGCCTCTGCGGCAATGAGCCTAATTTAAATTATTCTAATTATACGTATTTTCCACAGATGGCGCTGAAGCCAAAATTGTTACTAAAACACGGCGCCACATTTCTCACAGCATCTAAAGTTGACAACTTGTTTTTATGTTTTGTTTTTTTATGTGCATCTCGTGAGAAGACATAATATAGAGAACGGAAAAACATAAGCGTGAAATTTTTTAGCGTCATAAACTGAGACCATCCGACGACTGTATCGCCTTTCTTTGTGTATATTTCAATATGAGTCAATAATTTTTAGCAGAATCTTGTCGCCATGTTGTACAACATGTATGCAAGATTATGTTCTGTATATATATATATATATATATATATATATATATATATATATATAATATAGTACATATAAAAGCTATAAGCTCTATCATATGTATACGAAATAGATTTCATAAAAGAATGGCGAAAGAATAAAAATAGGTTTGTTATATAATGAGTATCATCCATTTTCTGTTTTTAACACTTTATTAACTATAATTATACACGTATTACAGAAAATTTTTTCATTAATATATAATATGAGATATGTTTCGGAGTGTATACTCCAGATCGCCATGAATACGGAGTACCACACTCCGAAACATATCTCATATTATATATTAATGAAAAAATTTTCTGTAATACATGTATAATTATAGTTAATAAAGTGTAAAAATAGGTTTGTTAAAACTGGTTTACTTGTTACCCCGCCACGGCAATTCAACTTATTGCGTGAATACAAGCCGAGGCTGGAGAAAAATAAATTAAAACAAATAAATCGTTATTTACTTTCAAAGCAATGGTCTACAAACTTTGAACCGCTTCAATGGTTAATTTTGAAGAAAAGTATTTTTTTCCCTAATGTTCTCTGTTGTTAAAAAAATCAGTTTTTAAATTTAAAGTATCTTCACTTTTTATTATTATATTTCACGAATTCTCCAAATTTAGAAAATCAAAATGTAAAAAAAAAAAAAAAAAAAAAACAGAAAAGAAAAAAGCATCTCTCTTTCCACTAGTTGTGCACAGAGGAAGAAGATTGCTAGCTGTTCCCCTATTGTCGAAAAAGACGTACTCCTGACCTCACGTTACATTCAAGTTCAACGTGTAGTAGAATAATCTCGCGCGTTTTAAAATCTGCACTAGCGATGAAATCGTCATGCACACTACCTTCAAAATTTCCACCATAACAGATGGCAGACATCATCAAGTGTCGTCTCGTTATGCAACAGTTCGTCGAAATCCGCAGTCGATCGGTTCTCGGAAGAATTTCTATTGTTGCACCACTTGACGCTTTTTCACAGCACCGCCGCGCGTTCCCGACTAAACGTCGCATTTTTGCACCTAAACACCGGCAAGACAAATTACCTACCCGGAGAACACTAATGATGTTATCGCGTCAATATAATGATGAACGTTCACGATGCAATACTTTTGTCGCTAATTAACATCTCTCGAATAGGCCGAGACCGAAATCGGCGGCTTTTTCCCTCTTCCACACTGTTACGTAAGAAAATTATCGTGAGGATTCCCCGGCGAGTAATAGTGCCGGAGGACGGACAAGGAAAGGTACGTTTGTATTCAAAGGGTTCTCTTTTTTGTTTAATAAAATTCTAACTGAAAGTTCGTAAACGCATAAACCATTTCGAAAATCGTGTCCATTTGAATTCTATTTCTGAATGGGGCAGGGCTTTAGTACTTCGAATTATCATCTCTATCCGTGTATTTTTACGATAGGGATCGAAAGATAATTTTAACGGAAATAACTCGAGTCAATTATCTTTTTAATTTTCTCCGCTATAAGCGCCGTTTCCGGAGTACTTAAAATCTTCCGCCAATCTTTCATCTTTCTTAGAATCGTGACTTTTGCTTAATTAAATATTCTTTTCTAAATTTCAGACATTTGCTACGATTACGATATTTGAAGAATTTTTGAATCTTTTGAATACACCTAAACATTAGAAATTGGCTTTAATACTACTAATATCAATAACATTAACAAAACAAAAATTTTTTTTTTCTTTTTTTTGGTCTTTGGAAAAAACCAATTGACCGGCGTGAATCTGTTACAAAATACGAATGCAGCAGCGACTTCTTGTGATGTTGAATAATGTCATAAAGCTAATTTTACGCGTAAGTTGATTTTGCGAAATTACATATTTTCAGCGGCCAAATGATAGTAATAATAATAGTAATACTGATATTATGATAATAATAATAATGGTTTATTGCAAAGGTGTCCGACCGCGAAAAGAGTAATTAAGCTACGCAGTGTGAATAAAACGGAAAGTTTAAAAAAAAAAAAAACGTACAAGATGAAAAAGGTGATAAAAATTCTTACGCATTCGCTGAATTTAACGTAAACACAGATGACGATCGTACTGTCAAAATCAGCATGCCAAAAAAATCAATCGGTCATCAAAAATGATTTAGACTTCGTTTGATGTGGTGATGTCGGATGTCGGAGGAGAAAACAACGGCACCGGCATTTTTAGAAACATCAAAATACGCTCATCAACTGTCAAATAGAGAGAGCTCCACGTTTCCTCGCAGTAAAATTGCGCGCTTTACGAATTTTTGGCAGAATATTAAACGCAGAAATGGTAATTATGATTTGCCCCGATCTATAATTAGAGTCTCCTATTTGATTGAACATTTGACCGCCGATGCGCAATAAAAATCACCTTAGATGATTCCAGCGTTTATTTCGTCATAATTCATTCAGGTTTTTCGTTGAACTATTTCTTTATATTGCGCAAACTGGCTGATGTAACATAAAACTGAATTACTTCCGAAACAACACTGCGAGCCGACCTTGACTGTCTGCGCAGAAAACTTTGCACGAAAGACGCTCCCCACACCACCCCCTAGTACAATGAAGATCTTAAAAAGAAGAAGAAGAAGACGAAAAAAAGCACGAAATGAAGAGAAATAAAATAGGAGTAGCGCACTCGTCGGCGGGGACCAAAAAAAATTATAAAATTCGACCATTCCTATGTGGCCGACCCACGCTGGTATATGCTACAAATACACTGAATATTTTTCTCCGGTAATGAATAGAAACAAAAAGGTACGATTTTTGTTTTTATTATTTTAATGTATTCTCGGCAAAAATTTTTAATCTGACTTCGGAAAAACGCTTAAAAAAAAGCTGATGGACGAATAATGCAAGGAATAAAGTAGTCCAGAAGGAATTCTTAGACAGACTACATACATAAACGAGCCGCCCGGTGATAAGGCAGAATGCGGTTCACCCGGTGCTTAAGCACGCGACTACCGGACGCAAAAATCGTTTAACACACCTAGAAAGAAAAGTCTAGAGCGCTTCAGAGCAAATGCAACGTTAAAGTCACATTTCTAGTAGTGTAAGCGAATCACCGTTACACACGATTTGCCGAAAAGCCGAACTCTCGCAACACTTTGTTACGCGAAGAAAATGTGAGTGTAGATTTCAAGCGGTTTTTGTAATGTCGTACGAGATAGGAACCGTTCGGACTGGAGATAAAAACGTGGAGAAAATCGGAGAAAATAGCGTTGACGTCAGAATGAAATTGCTCTTTCTCCGTAACGACTATTGTGAAAACATCACTGTTAAAAGCTGTGTTAATTGAGCTGTACGTTTCGTGTGTGGCTAACTAAAAAAATTTAACATAAACAGATGTGTAATTTTGCCGATTATATAAAGGTTTTTTTGAAAAAGCTATTCCATTTCAGTAAGGTAACTACAATACGGTTCTTCTATTAAAAAGTGTGTCGTAACCTAAGGGAACCTTGTAATGTAACGTTTTTATAAGACACTGTGATTTGATTCTGGCAAAGATTGGAGTCAACTGAAATTAACTCTTCTAGCAGATCGGAGCATCTTAATAAGGCGTGCAAGGGGGATCTGCCCAATGGCAAGGTTATCGAGTTCTTACATATATATATACATACATACATATAATATATATATATATATATATATATATATATGTAAAAACTGCTACCTGAATTAACGATTACACTGCGTAAAACGGTCCGATGATATGATGTGGGTGGCTTTTATGGTAACTTTTTACTCGTCGGTTTTGCTCGTCATGGTAAAGGAGAGAACATATCGAAGTTATCGCGACATCGAAGTGAGTAGATCAAAATTAGCGAGCCACTATTTCGCTTACGAACTACGACAGAACGAGAAGAAGTTTTTAAATATATAAATGAATATTTTATTCGCATAGCCGATGACTTAAAAGTTTTTTCGCCGTTTAATTAACTAATGCAGCAATCGAAAAGCAACTTTTGTCGATAGGCTTAGTTCAAGTCTTTGCGAAATATTCTAGAAATATTATTATCGATATTGACATTTTTAATCGGCGCTCGAAGATGGTGTTTCAGAGAAAAGAAAAAAATGCGCCGAGAGCGAACCGAGGAAAATTCCAGTAACATTCTACAAATTAGCAACGGTGCGTCATCTTCGAATGAGGACTACGAACGAGCTATTGCATCAGACGCTGGTGACATAGAAAAACAAACTAAATGCAATTGCCCCAGTTTCGTCAGATATTCAGTTCGTTGCATCAGGCAAACAATTTCCGGTTCCGTATTTTTATTTTCCTTTCCCCGATGAAATGACCACTACGCGAGCAAAAGTACTGTATGTTCGCTGTATTAAACTTCTCTATTTTCTCATTGCAACACCTTATTTAACACATTACTTTTGTACAATAACGAGAGAAACAATTAATTTTTGTGCCATTTTTTTAAATTTCGATTCGGAATCAGATCTTGACAATGTAATCTGAATTTTTTAAGGAACTTTTAAAAGATTTTTGAACATAATGCCCGCAACGAAAGATTTTTGAACATCACGATGAAAGCAATTGTAACGGACAAAATTTAAAACTTAATGATGCGCAAAAGCTATTACGAAAAGATGCAATGATATACAATGATCGAATGATTATTTCCTTTAAATTATTCGCGCTTCTGCATGTATGTTGTTTTGTTGTTTTTTTTTGGAAAATGCGCCCTATTTCTGATCTTAAAAATGATTTTAATTCATTTTCTCAAAAAATAACCATTGCGTAAAATTCCGCGTATTTCGAAACCTCTCGTGCTCCCCCAAACGACCGCTGTTCGCCGGATCCTCTAGCGTTTGATGAGAAATTAACGTAAAAATGACCGCTCAACTTGAATGCATTTTTCAGTAACCTTTTTCCCGCGTATTTATTGTCAGCGCAGCGAACGAGATATCAAGAGAGAGCTTAACAGTGTGTCCGTAACCTAGAGAAGAGCTCTGTTCGAAGTTTTTTATAGTCCCTTTTTTCAGTTATAATCGAGAAACCATTTTCTTGAATGAAACAGTTACACACATCAACTGAAAATCAAATTTGGCACTGTTTCTTACTTTGCTTGTTCGCATATTCGCATACCGTATAGAATTCTTTCATATAAAAAAAAAAAAAAACAACAAAAAATAACCCCCACAAAATTACGAATTAGAAGATTTGAGTTTATATCTTTAACCCTAAAAAAAAAAAAAGAAAAAAAGAAACACTCTAAAATATTTTTTTCGCTCGAGAACTTGTTAATTACCATTCTACTAAATTAAAAAGTTCGACACATACGGATGTACACATAACATGTATTTCTTTTCTAAATAAGCTTGCGACACGTTGCTATTTAAAAATCAGAGTTTGCCACCTTTTCCCATCTAGTAGTCGCGAAGAGGAAAAAAAAAAACCCAGCGAGACTCGCCCCATCACACGTACGCGCATTATTTATAGACTCGCTAACATTCGTAACGATTGTGCGCAACAAAATTCGCGAAACTATCCTGTGCAAATACTCGCCGCACCGGCATACTCTCAAGTGTCCACCGTTCGGAACGGCCCGGTGTGCAAATATAAATAGTGTTCGCGCGAAAAAACCAGACCTTCCGAAGCGTAGGCGATGCACGTGTGTCGTGTAAGACGGCTTGCGCTGTGCGTGCGTGTGTGTGTGTGTGTACACGGCCAGCAACAACGCAACTAGCAATGTCTCGCACATTGTCGCAAACACTCGTATCCGCGTACTATGATGTAAGGAGAACAACTGCGTCACGAATGCGAATAATTTCGCCGATGAAAGTGTTCGATGACGTCACGGAAAATCGATGAGCACGCCTTCGGAGCTGTCCAATCGCGGCGCGCAGGCGACAATCGCGTGACTGACTCTTCGAGCCGCGGACGTGCACATCCTCGCCGAGTTTGGCGCGCATTGTCTACTTTCTGTTATCTTCTCTAGAGTGTGTTCGCGTGTGGGGCCGCCACCCGGTATCTGCGACCAACTGTACGCGCACTGTGCCATCCACACCAAAGATCTCCGACGCACACACACGCACAAACACACATACACACACACTCCGGTCTGATAAGCGTTTTTTACTGCGGCCGCCGAATCCTCGTACCGCGCCCGTCTGACTTACGCACACGCGCGCACACACGCACGCGGCAGACTATCGTTCGACTTACGCGCGCCAGTAGACCAGCGAACACTTTCTGCCATTGCTACCGGTCTGTGGCGCATAGTTCTCTCTTTTCTGTGGCACTATTTCGTCATTTATTCACTGAATTGCGTTCCTTGTGCTCGTTGGCGTTCGCGCTAGTTTCAGTGATTGTGGCGATAAATTAATCGGAGACGACGCGTTTTTATTAGTTCCGTACGACGTTTTCGGGGTTTGCTAATTTTTTTCCTTCAGCAATTCAATTTGTGGGAAATTTTCGCGCCTGCCAACAACTACTTCCGCTCTAGCGCGGAATCGCAGGAATTTCCATTTTCTCGATCGGAATTTTAACTACAGCACTGCGAAAAAATGTTGCTGGCCACTATGGCGCTCAAGAAACTGTTCGCAGTTTTTACAACTTGCGACAGACAGATTACGGTAAGGGTCGCGAATATATTTTTAAAGTGTAACGAGGGTTGCTCGAATTATCTTCGTTTACGTTTTTTTTTTTTTTTTTAAAAAAAAAAATGGGGATAGGTATGCCCGGTGTAAGTGGTGCATCTTCGGGATGTTCGAAACGAAATTGGGGAACGATGAACACAGAGGTGTGGCAATAATGTAGGTTTACTGTACAGAGAGGGTAGTTTGTTTGTTTTTTGTTTTAATAAAGAATCTTTTTCAATATTCCGTTTAATTAAGTAAAAAATTTAGTAATTTATTACAACTATCAAAATATAACAAATTTAAGAATAAAATGAAGGCTTAACCGATCATCAGCTAAGAACGCAAGTGAATGTGTGATCAGAAACACGATCTAAGTGGAGTGTGATTTAGAATTTTTTTTTCTGATCACACGTAGTGAGTTGTGTTCTTAGCTGTTTTATACTGCCCGAAAACGTTTCTAAGTAAACCCCTTCATTTTATTCTTAAATTTGTTATATTTCGATAGTTGTAATAAATTACTATAGTTGTTTGTTTTTTTTTTTTTTGTTTTTTTTTCCAGTATATCTTTTAATAGAAAAATGTCGAAAGTTTCTTAAAGATGCAAATATTTGACTATAGGAAGCGCTGGATTAAATTATCGAATTATTAAAAAAGTCTAATCGGGGAGGAATTTGTCTAACAGATTTTATTATATTAAGTGTTTTTTTTTTTCAGTTTTGAAGTTTTTGGTAATTAATAATGAAGTTTATTTTCAAACGATTTCTTTTTTACTTTTTAACCGGTGTTTCGACCGATGCGGCTTAAGTGTAAACCTATTAAACGCGAAAGTAATCGTAAAATTCTTTAAAACTGTACCGCGATGTCAGAAATCGATTACAGTCATGTTCGATAACTGATTAATAACACATTCCGCAGATAATTCCGTTTCAGTGACGCAGCACGAGGCTCCGAAGGAGCAACTTCGAGCCTGCGCTATTAAAAGTAGACCAGCTACGACGAGTCATATAGGTAAGCAAAGTCCTGCCATGATTTTGCAATTTGAACCAATTTAGTTACGTAGCGCGATTTTTATTTCAGTTGAGCATTCGTTCGAACTACCCGACCTTCTAAATCGCATTAGGCGTTCTAATTGGAATTATTTTTTCGGAAAATATATGAATTTCATTTTGCTCCAATTCCCTCTCTAGACCATTTAGGAGGGGGTCGTTATGTTACCAGTAGTAGAAGTATTAAGACACACTGAGAAGTATTTGTGGCTTTTTGTGAAACATGTTTTTCGTCTTCTTTAATTACGTAGTGTATAATTCTTCTCTTTTTTTTCTTTTTTTCCATCGGTATTTACACACACACATTGAGTCACCGATGTATAAGCCATTTCCGCGTTTCGATACAAACGCGACACAGTTGATGTAGCCTGCCGACGTGATACGGTCGGCGTAATCAGAAGAGACGTATGCTAGGAAAAAATTTCATTCGCGAAAGACAAGAAGCGTCAAAAAATTCCAGCTGATAAATGACAGTTCAGCTGCGAAGACTACCAAAAAACGTCTCTCTCGTACCATCGACGGAAAGTTCCAAAAGTTGACTATAAAGTGGAACAACAGTCAGTCTTCTTCCCCTTGTAAAAATATGCCTTTTTTTTTTCCCCCATCGCGCGTATCTCTGATTTTTAAGGAGAATCGTTGCTCATTGCCTGGCCGACAAATGTTTTCCGTTTAAATTTTTCTTATTTCGTATTTACTTCTGAGCCTCTTTCGCGTTCCGGTCGCTATTCGTTGTTTTGTTTAACACACGTATGCATGTGACGGTTGGAGAGTTTCTCGTTAGTTGAACCGGTTGGAAATTTACGGCTAATTACTACGAGTAGTTGCTAAGAAATCGTTAGAAAACTAAAATTAATTGATCTTTTCGAATATCTGCTTAGGTCTAACGGATAATGTGAAAATAATAATAATAATAATAATAATAAAAAGAAAGATGCAAATTTTGATCTGGTAAATCGTTTCGTTGTCGAAATACAGTTTAGTGGGCGAAAACAATCTGTTCAAATATCTGAAGGTAATTTTACGTTGAATGATCATTTTTTATCGTTGCAATTTATAAATGATGAGTAATCTCATTGGGACGCACGAGATTGGTAGCGAATTTTTATAACGCATACGTTCAGGTAAGCCAGGTATAACATTTCGATGAGGTTTTAAAATCTAATATGTATTTTCTTTTTCGGTATTATTATCGCCTCTCCACTTTTATCTTCAATAATAGAATTATAAAGCAAAAACGAATCGACCTATTGAAGTATTATTAATGTATTGCGGAATTTATGATTGCTAAATCAACTCGTACCGGTATAGCACGAACGCCACAGAATCAAACCTATTGTAAAATAATTTTCTTCGCTCCGATTAAGAAGTATTTTTCTAAAGACAATTTCTCGTTCCCGGACAAATGTTTTCCCGGAGGTCTGGCATTATTACGTTCATCGGGGATTATACTTCAGTCGAATAAGGTTGAAACTCCAGATCTTGAAAGCCCATCTGGAAAACGAGAACAATTCCTCATTAGAGTCGTCAATCTTTTTCTTATACAGAATTGCGATAAGAAGCATGATTTTTTGTGGGAGCTTTTCTATTGAAATCATCCAGGGCGAAATAACGTCATGCCGCTAGATTGATGTAAGAAGTGAATTACAATTTTCTTTTTTTCGTTTTCGATATTAAGCACTTTGTAAAATCTTTGAATAATGTTCTCTATAAACACATTTATAAATTTATAAAGTTGCATGGCTTGGAATCCGGTGATGCAATGATGTATGATGAATACTGCTTTTTAATCCAGGTGGTAATCAGTAAAATTATAATGTAAGGGTTCGTTTTTTGTTGTTTTTTTTTTCTCTACAAAAGATGTGTGTTTTTTGTCGAGATTCCGATTTTCATCTAGACTTGAACCGCTCGATAGATTATAAAAGCGCATGTAAATTATCGATTTTTTCTACGATCGATGCTCCCGTGAAACGTAATATTTTTATTTGAAGAAAAAATGTATTCACTGTGTGAAAATTGAAAATTAGCAAATGGAAATTTTTAATTTAATCCAATTTTCGTTTTTATCGGCGGTATTAACCGAAAAACCAACCGGTTTCTCGTTGTTTTGCCTTTAGCTTTGAACAAAGAGCAATGCGAGCACCTCAAACCAGAATTAAGATTGAATGATTCTCCTGAGAAAGTTGATTATTTTTACGAAATGTGTATGAAAAACATTAAAGATACCACCCAGAGTTCGTAACTGTTTGAGTATCACTTTATTTTTTGAAAAAGCAAACATTTTTTGACTAAATACGATTTTTTTTTTTTTTTTTGTATAACTTATAAAGAAATGTGCGAGTATAACGAGCAGTAAACAGCTTAAAATACGAATTTTTTCCCACAGAGTAAAGAGTAATTAGCTCCTTTTATTTATTTATTTATTAATTTATTTATTTATTTTTTTGAAAATTACAATTAAAACGTGTAATTTCAAAAAGAAACATCGTAATATTGTAAGAAAATATATGTGGATATTTGAGTTTTATATGCTAGTCAGATTATATACATGTCTGTTTTCCGTGATAAAAAAAATGTGTGTTGATTTTATTAACTAAATTACAAAAAGTATCCGAATGATTTATTTGCGTCTAATGTTTCGCGTCGACAGACGTCGAATCATTTCAACGCGTACAATTCAATCTCTGGAAAACTATAAAGTTATAAACGATATATATTACATCGGAATGTGGATTGTATCAGTGTGGAATTACAAAACCTAATTTTTACACCGTTATTAGGTCTAATTATAGGCCGATGTTCAGGTAGGTAGGTGTATCGAAGTGGCAGTATTTCAAGGCTGCCGCAAAGCAAATTATATAATGTCGTCCTGGTGGTATGTCTGTTGTTAGAGGTATGAAATATCGGTCATTTTAGCTGGTATTCGTTTGCGCAACGCGTGCGCGCCTTCAAAATAATTACTATTTTAAAAAGGCGTGTAAAATGGGTACTTTTTGGGAGTGAAGTATAGATAATTTCACGTATATCGTAAGTATTTTCAAGTATCAGCGTACCTTCGCAATTACATAGTAATTGGGCTTACGGGAATTAAGCGCGTAACTTTAAAAAAGGGGTGTATCGATTCTCGGTAGTCCGCTCTTCACTTCGTACGCTACATCAAGGTCAAGGAGAAACATATCTTACCAGTTAAAATTTTCTTTCATGCTTCCATTTCGGTAATTACGGAAGTTCCATCGAAATTTTCCCGGTCATTGCGCATCGCGGCTATAAAATCAAAATTGGAATTTAGAAGAATATTAAAAACGGTTAAAAAAAATTCAAAATGAACGGACCATAACTTGTATTTAAAAATCGTTTTATCTCCGTTGTCTTGGCATATACAGGTTATTGCAAACCCGCCATCAACGAAAATAACTCACTAATTTATTACATATTTTAATAGGTTTTTATATACAATGACACGCGGTACGCATAATTATTGTAAGAAAATATTAAATTTTCTTCACGACTAGACTATATACTCGAGGTAAGGGGCCCTCTCAGTGCTATTGCACACACACACATTCATACACCTGTCGCACCGCGCAATTCACACTAAACAATTAGCTATAATATAAATAACGACACAAAAACGTATAAATATGGTAAAGAAAACTTGCTGTCCGAATCGTTCTTGACGTTTCGGATTCTGCTGGGCGGTTACGGTCCTCTAATCTTGGAAAATCTGCCGGCTATTACCCCGCTTTGCTTTTCCTTCTATTTTTGTCCATTTTGATGATTTGTGCACCACTAACGGTAATCAAAGTTTCGTTCCTGCGTCGAAATTTCGATTTTACGCACAGAATTCTATTCCTGCCTGCAGCTTTGAAAATGCAATCTCTGCTTACCTTAATCTTAATTTAAATACTAATAATAATATATCAATTCACGGCAATATTTACATATATATATATATATATATATATATTATAAAATTCACTCTCCGAAGCGTTGACATGACTGCCAACAATAACTTGTACTTCGTCGAAAAAACGTGTTAACCTGACAAGAACTACGCAACACGAGACAAAAGCCTTTTCGGTTATCCGATGATAATTATTATCACCTTGCCGGCTCTCATTACTTGCGAACGACCTATCATTCACACAGTGTTGCTACCTGTGATCTGATTATCTCAGCGACGGTACACCGAACATCTTATCAGTAATCGACACGATTCCCCGTGCTATACCGATAAATACGGAATCATGACAATACATATATATATATTTATATGTATGTGTTATGTATACTTTTTATTTTTTATTTTGGTTTCCTTAACAAACTGATTATCAATAATCTTTTATAACAACACACCGTATATATATATATATATATAACTGGGACATTTTGGCCTTGCAAGGGGCTGTGCCCTTGACCCCTCTTGCTTACATTTCTTTCTCTTTCTCTTTCTCTTCTATACTTTGTATAAAATGATTACAATTTACAACGTAATTCTAAATCGGTCCATATGAATATAATAATCACAGAAATCTTATAAAATATAACAAACGTTACATAAAACTGGAACACTTTGCGTTACATAAAATTGAAACATTTTTCCTGATACTACGAAATACGTTGTAATTAACATACAGGGCCGTATCTAGACCAAAATTTCGGAGGGGGGCGAAAATATTTTTATAATTGCACACGCATATATATATATATATATATATATATATATATATATATATATGTATATGTATATATGTATATGTATATATGTATATGTATATATGTGTGTGTGTGTGTGTGTTATCATAAAATATATTCATTTATAAATGGTACACTAAAGCCTTTTACACAATTATTGTATATGCAATATTTAAACACTACAATAAAAACAAATAAAAATTAGTCGTTTCCATAGAATTCATAAAAATTTTAATTTTCTTTTCTTTTGTCAAAAATTGAAAAGAAATAAATTTATTCTGAAATTCGGTTCATTTAATTCAAGCAGTTATTATTTCGTAGACATTGGGAGGGGGTTGAACCCGGAAAACCACTCTCAGATACCGCCCTTTATTAATTACAACGTAATTCTTAGGCTACCCCCTATTAGAAAAAATATCCCTATTTCATGTAAATCAAAATGTCCAAATTTTATGTAACGTTTGTTATATTTTATAGGATTTCTGTAATTATATTATTATATTCATATGGACCGATTTAGAATTACGTTGTAAATTTTGATAATTTTATACAAAGTATAGAAGAGAAAGAGACAGAAATGAAATCAAGAGGGGTCAAGGGGCACAGCCCCTTGCGAGGCCAAAATGGCCGAGTTGTATATATCTATATATATATATATATATAAGCCAGCTATGATAGCTTGGTGAGGCAGTGGTGTTTGGCTAGAGTAAACCTGGTTCGAATCCCGTTGCCGCAAATTGAAAATATTCAAAAATTAATATTCCCAAAGTTAATGAGCCCCCCTCCCACAAAAAAAATATTTTGTATATTAAAAATATATGTAATTACAGTTTAAAAATAAATAAATAAAAAAATGAAACGAAAAACAAAAAATTTAAGTTTAAAAACTAAAATCGAACAATAAAAACTTCACAGAAAACATGTAGCACAAAAGAGTTATATATAGATCCAGATGAAATTAATATTTGATTTAAATAAATCTGATTCCAGATTTTAATCCTATACAATACCAATTGTTTTCGGAAACGTAGCTATTTTATACGTCTGCCGTAAAAAGTAATAGATTTAAAATAATCTGGATCGTATTATAAGCGTGTTCAATATCATTTCCAATTAACCGCACAATGTGTACTCAATTACACTTTATTTATAATTAGCGTACGTCGTTATAATTTTCAGCATAATACCGATAATGGTATTAGTTTTATTTCAATAACCCGTCTTCCATAATCCAACAGAGAATGTTTCTCGTCATTTAGATTCGGACGTTGTATTTCTAATAGACTAAAATATGGTTAAAACCGCATATTATGATTTTTTATACAGGAGAATGCATTCGTAAATAACAACTAAAATTGTACTATATTAACGTATTTTAAAAATAGATAAAAGAAGCATGTCAAGATATGGTTTTGTCGGAAGAACAATTAAGGGATATTATGGACAGACTCTTAAGTTCAATCAACAAGGGTTTGTCGAAAGATACTCATGATTCGGCCACCGTCAAATGTTTTGCTACCTACGTTCAAGATCTACCAAATGGCAAGGGTAAGTAAAACTGTTCGTTTATCTTATGATATCTGTTCTTTTTTGTTGTTTTTTTCAAGTGTATAATACGAATCTGACGATCTATTAATATATCCGGCTTTAAATTTTGGTTATATGTACTTCAGGAATCTTCAGAGCAATCATTAGTGAAGATATTTTAATCCCAAATATAATTATGTGTAGACGCATTGTTAATCGTGCTAAACGCTGTCTTGTTGATATTTTTTAAATAGACATTTTATAATTATTTTACACTTGAAAATTTTTCTTGAAGTACTCCACACAAGATTGTTGTGCGTCATACCGCCAACGACACTGTTCTATCTGTCGATATACTTCAGTAGGTTTTCATAAATTCCACAATGATTTTTATTCGATAACGACCTACTTGACGGCAGTTATAAAACCACTTTTCAAGCATTTATTTTTAATAAATAATGCAAGCCGAAAGAGTCGAATTTTCGAAATTTTATTTTGCATCTATTTACAAAAACATGCAAAACTTGATTTAGAGATGCGCTATCGTATTTTGTTTCATTAGGCTCGAATAATACGATTGGTTTTTGTTTTTTTTCCCCCGTTTTTACGTGCCGGTTTTCATCAATTTTTTCGAAATACACCAAAAATTTCGTAGAACTCGCCGTTTTCCTTTCTTTATCGTTTTTTATTCGTATCTTTTGATATTCAGTGTATACGTTTAGAAGACGCGGTAGCCGCTAACAAATTTTTAAGTTCACTTAAATTTTGATTACTGATATGGTTTCGTATTATAACTATGTAAGTTATTTCATTTTCGGTTTTACTCTATTTCTTAACTGTGCTCTAGAAAAATAAAATTAAATGCGAAAAAAAGCAAACGAATTTTTCGATTAATTTTAGGTACGTGTTTTGTATTACTTATAATTTTTAATGTGAGTTGGAATAGAACAGGACTCTTCATTTACACAAAAATATGTAGTAATTAGACTAACAAAGGAATATGATTTTTTTTTTTTAAGAAACCGGAATTAACCATTTGCGGAATGCTAAAATGTAAATGATGAGTAAAGTGCTTCCTATAAACATCACAGTTACCCTAGTAGCATCGGCGCACTCAAGGGGGCTGCCACGGGGTCATTGCTCCCCCCCAAAAAATCTTCGAAATCTTAATTTCGTTTTGTAATATTTTGTTTTACTTAATTTTTTTAAAAAACATACATATTTACTTTTTACTTATATTACAAGTATAATGTTATATACTCGTACTTTTAGCTAATTTTTTAAAAATAATATTCGTATTCTTATCTAATTTGTGCTTATTACAAACATAATGTTATCTATTACTATTATTTTTTAAAAAATAAAATTCGTCAGTTTTGTAACTTTGTTAAAAATAATCGTTAATTTTGTATTTTTTTTTATTTTAATTTACAAACCACAGAAATAGATAGATACGTAGTCGAGGTACCGAGTTACCACCCCTTAACTCATCTTTTAAATTTTAGCCCCGACCAAAAAAAAATCCTGAGTGCGCCTTTGCCTAGTAGTAATGTTAAAAAGGTTTTTTTTTTTTTTTGTTTTTTATACTTATTTCATTTTTTCAAAATATACATGAAATATCTAGCTTTTGCAGTTTAACCAGTTTACACTCTTTCTACTTTACGTTTAATAATACTTTTTACCGACATCTGGTTCCAAACGAGTGATGAGGACTTCATTTTCAATTGCACGTCTGACTGCAATGTTGTGTGCCCCTACATGATTGATTTAATTTGACATGTATTTTGACGGGAAAACAAAATGATTTTCTTATAAAAACAGAGAAAAAACGGCTTTGCCGTAAATATCTGGGTCGATTATGTTAGAAAAAGGCATTATTATACATATATGTAAGTGGTTAAAATTCCCTTCGAAAACACGAAAGTGATTCACAATCGGTTTCATATATCTGTTTTATACACGAAAAGTAGTGGATATCTGCATGAAATAATATGTGTAGGGGATGAATATCGCCAAAGCCATGTTTAAAGTTTCATTCCTTTAGATAAAGAAAGGCAATGCTGCACAACTTCTTGTTTAATTTCATCGTTGTTATAGTCTGGTACAAAAATCGCTTCCAATGATACTTTTTTAACACTCCCGGAACTTACTAGTTTCGTATTTAAAGATATTTTTAAAAATTATTTCGTTCGAATTTATTCGCAGATTAAATTATTTGGAAAACAAGAGTAGTTACATCGCACAACAAAGAAGACGTAATATTAAAATTTTAATTATTCATGATTATGGAGTGTAAGATATTCAAGTGTGTCGGTTGTCATTTTATTCCGTGCATATATTTTTTTTTTTTCTGTTTTTATGCTTATTTATTTATGTTTAGTGTTAGAACTGTTAGATAGATTGAATTAGCGAAACAGTTACCGGGACCTTGATAATCATTAAAAAAACGAAAAAAAAAAAAAAACGAATATTTCTCCAGCCTTACTGCAAAAAATCCATAGTATACTATGACGTAAAAGTTACACCATTAACTTCTCGATTATATAAACGTACTGTATACGTTACCATCACAATATGTGTAATCGAAACAATTTAACAATTTGATGATATGTTATTGTTTCACGTTTCACTGAAAATCATTTTATTTTTATTTTCATTAAAAATTTTATAAACTTACAAAAAAAAAAAAAAAAAAAAACGTTTTAAAGACTGAGCAACTAAAAGTAAATATGTTTTCAATAAACTATTTTAAACGATACACCCGTTCGATAATTACCGTTTAATCCCACCGATTATTTTTAATGGTTCTCATCATTTTAGGTAAAAATAATAAAAGCAGGCGAAAGATACGTCAAATCGAAAATTTTCATAACCTGCTTAATGGTTATGTTAAAGCATTACAAATATTATATAGCAATGAGTTTGTTGTTATTCAGTAGATTACAAGCAAACAGGTGTAAATTTTTGTTCTTTACTCTTCGCCGTATAATTGATTTTACTTTCTTAATTCAATTCTTGACGTAACAGTGTGTAACAATGATCATTTTTAGTAATCCCTACTTTGAAGTTAAAATTTCTTTTAATGTAAAATTCAGTTAATTCAAACAATGCATTTTTTGTGTATATGTAAATATTTTTAAGCGTGGAAGATATTTTTTAGATCTGAAAAAATTTAATGTAAATTAATAAAATTTTCACTTTTATGAGTGCATTTCGATATTTTTAATTTTTCTCCCGTTATTTTTACTTCTATATGCCGTTGGTCCCTGTAGAAAAGTCGTATGATTTTACGGGATCTCTAATACTTACGCAAGTTAAAAATAAATAAAATGCATATATATATTTACTCACTTTTTTCCTATTTTTCGGTCTTCTATAAATTCCGTATCGTTTTAGATCTATACATTCAGGAATATAATATTATTTTTTTGATAGTGAAGTTCAAATTTAACGTTTCGAAGTTTGTGATCGCGAGCGAATATGTCACAAAACTATGACGAAAATATACGCTGAAAAAAGTGTACTTTGTTTATTAAACTGATCAAAGAAAAAGTGTTGAAGTAAACACGATTTTGTAATAACATTTTCAATCACACAGGTCACTCGTGTCGTCACATTATAAACAAAAAATCTTTTTTTCTTTTTTTTTTCTCTTTTTCTTTCGTAATACAAGTAACGAATAATGCTGAAATTAATATATAATGTTGTTATACTTTTTAAATTAATATTTTCTTTCGGCTAAATCTGTTTATAATTTAATTATTTTTTTTTATAGAATATTATTTTTATCTTCTGTTTTACAATTTGCGCCGAAAAGGTTATTTCATTTTTTTCTACTACACCTGTCTATTGCCATCATTTGTCAAAAAGCCAATATCGCGGGATCCTTTGTACAATCTATGCCAAAAAAAAATAAATATATATGTGTATATATATATACGTACATTTTTTACGCGTTGGCGGTGGTCGAATTCTTATTAAAATTAACGTTCGGAAATGTTGAAAAATTTTTATTTCAAACGACGTAGTCACATCGATGAGTTGATTTTTTTAAAATAAACGTTTGTCGTTGTTTCGACATATTTTAAAATTTTGTTCAATTTTTTTTTTTTTTTTTTTTTTTTGTATTTTCATATTATAGACTATTTTATATTAATTTGGTTATTCATAATCTGGTTTTCAACACTGTGAATTGTAAATAGAAATGTCTTATTCATGATTTAACACAATTTTCAAGAGTTTAAAATTGTACAACTTTCAGTTATCTAAAAATATTTATATAAGCATTCCCGCGAAATAAACATATACGGTAATAAAATTTAACCCGGAATAGTGGTAAATTAAGCAGATACAGCCCTATAATAAGTTAATATGCGTGGTATTTTTTATTAATATGAAATTTATAACATGCGATGAGATATTAATATTAAAAACTGGCGATTCCCATAGTCAATTGTACGCGTAGAAGAATTTTTAAATAATTTGCTAATGAAATAATCATTATACTAATAATAATAATTATTAGCACAATAATAATAATAATAAATGCTCGCAAAATTAAGCGGTTATTAATGAATAAAAACTCAGATTTTCTGCTTCAAAATATGAAAGCTACTCATCATTATTTAACCGGTGGGAAAATTTTTTTTTGTTCATCATTAATATATCTTTGTCGGACTTTTACTCATTTATTAAATCTTTTTTTCCAGATCTCCATTGATAAAACAGATGTATTACTTCGTAGGAATATTTTTAAACAAAATAAGCTTATTAAAGGCCTTTTCTAAGAGGAACTTTCATTATGAGTTTTACAACTTATTTAAAAATGAAAAGAAAATTATGTGAATTTTCGATTTAATGATCATGTTAGTTCATTTTAAAAGTGCTATCAATGCTAATTTTAACATGCGTGTTTTTAATTATTTCAAAATCGTTATGAACTTCAAGCGATTTTTAAAATTAAACAATTCTCTCAAAAAAAAAAAAAAATCGTCTTTTCTAAACTGTTTAATGGTATTGGAGAGATTGGTAGGTGTTTTTTTTTTTGTTTTTTTTTTTTTGATACCTTAGGAAACCTATTGTAGTGTAAATGGTTTTACATTAGAGTTGTTGATTTTTCACTTTTAAATTTTATTGGAAAAGAAAAAACAGTAAATAAAATTAAACCTTTTTTTTTTTTGAATAGTAGAAACTTATTCGAACATGTTTCAGAGATTGTTCTATGGCCAGATTTGAAGTGCGATTAGGTCTAAAGGTCAGCGTGATGTGAAAAAACTGGCACATATGTTCTGTCAAGAAAACACGTGTTTTCTCTGCGTTTTTTTAAAAAATTTCCTCCTGTTTAAAAAAAAATTTATATATATATATGTTTTTCGCTAATGAAGGTTAAAAGCTATATTACAGAAATAAAAATTGTTCGCTTTGCCGCCAGTAGGATAGTAACCAGCTGGCATTAGCTGGCATTAGCTGACACTGGCGTCTTGTATGGAGGTGAAATATTTTTTCAAGATGGTAGTAAATTTTTTTGCGGTGTAGTGATATAGTAAAGAACAATAATAAGCTCAAAAAAAAAACAAACCAATACGTGTCTACCCGTCTGCCTGTTTAATATGTATATTTGTGCGCTGGTACTTTTACACCCAGATAATTCGTAAATGCAATGTTGCAAGTGTTGTGTTTTGTTGCCAGGCAATATTTTTTTCATCTCACCGATGGAACTTTTTACAAACGAAAGAAGCTATTTTTAAGCGGATGCCAATATTGTAAATTTGATTTTCGAATGTGGAGAACAAAATTGTTTTTCTATTCAGGCAATTATTATGGATCCATATACAGTTAGTTATGCAGTTTTCAAAGATTATAAAAAAAAAAAAAAAAAAATATTTATAAAAAAAATACTTAGATTTATCCGAAAAATTTAATAAATGCACGCTAAATAGTGAAAAATGATTATGCGATAAAAGATGATATATTTTATAAGTTAAATATAGATAAAAATATTATGATTAGTCTTTTAACTTACGCCAAACGGACAATAATAATAAGTCTGGACCGGGAAAAAAAATAAAAATAAAGAAAAAAGATCATTCTTGAATAACATTAATATATACTAGAATTTTCTCGGTACGTGAAATTCAAATTGCAACGATTAAAAAACTATATTAAATTAACGTAACAGTACAATCACTCGTTTTCTATAAGCTAAATATTGGAAACATCAAGAATTTTTACCGATATCAAAAAAAAAAAAAAAAAGGAGGTCATATGTTTGTCGTGAACGTTTTTTTTCGCCTTTTTATGTTTGTTCGCGCATAACTTGTAACCATGTGAATGATTCTCCGTTCATTCGAAAGTGTACTAATCAGCAGTGCGATGTTAGTACCGATGAAAATTGGTGAACTAGGTAAACTGAATAGTCATTAAAAATGTGAAAAAAAAATGGTGGTCCCTCCAGATAATTTTTTTATTTATTAATATATTAAATAATCAATTTTAAGCATGGAAACGTAATAATATTAAAGTATTTTCAATGATAATTAACACGGGTAAATACAGATTCGAATAAAGAAAACGAATTTTACACTGTCATAGCATAAATTAAAAGCTTATCCCTTTTTAAAAAGTTGATTTTTATCAAGACAAAAAATTTAATTATTCTGCTAATAACAATAAAATAAAGCTTTTTTCTTTTTTTTTTTTCTTCTAAATACCGATTTCAAAATTAATTATAAAAATTTAATGAAAATATACTACAAATTAAAATCTAATTATTTGATGAAAAACAATATATTTTAGAGTGATATACCTTAAGGCGGTGGGGGGATATTATGATAATTCTTATTGAACATTAATACTTGTTATTAAAATTATAATAATAATAATAAAAACTGCGTTAAATATTCATTAAATTGTTTCTAGATATTGTAATTTTAATTTGTTGTCTACTGAAAAGAAGATTATCATAATAATTGTTTTTTACTTTTTAGCAGCGCGTCTTTATTAAATTTTTATTATCGAATTTTGTACACATTTTAGTGCACTTTTATTAACTGTTTACGGTAAATTTAGAAGTCGGTATTTTTTTCTTTAAAAAATAAAAATTTTATTGAAGTGATTTTTAATTACTGTTCCAATATATCTGCTACTGAAATCCCGTATATTAATGTTGTTCAGGAATAATCATAATATCTCCTTATGTACATTTTACTGCAAATATATTATTACCTTTTATCAAATAATTATTTGTGAAAACAATTCACATTTTATAGATTGCGAATGGAACTTAATACGAATTATTTAAAAAAGCTGTTCTAAATCAGTGGTATACACAATTTTCGGCAGATAGATCGCCGTCTTTATCGCATAATAAAATTTTCAGATGCATCGGTATTTTAATAATTTTATGCTTTATCCTTTTCTAATATTTCAATTCAGAGTTAACGTAGCATTTACCTTTGTATTTAGAGATTTCACATGTACACTACTATACTGGTATTTTAATTGCAAAATTTATTTTTACCGGTAAATTTTTCGAAATGCAACTGTGTGTATACATTATAAATAAGCTTCGTTGAGAAACCGAGAGGATTTTCAGCGTTGCCAGAGTAGAGAGGAAAGAAGGCAGTTGTCAAAGACTACTACCCCGTTAAGGATACTTGGAACACATACTAAAAGTGTAAGCAATATGATTTTGGTTTTTCGTTGATAAAGATTGGTGCGTTGGATAATTAATATTCCCCTTTATTACTGACAAGACCTTCTCCTAAAACCCTTCTGTGAAGCTCAAGATGATACTGCTCATTGTCTCGTTTAAAAGATTATATTCGATGTACCTCGTGTCCGATGATATGGCAGAGGTCAATGATTTATCGATAATATATGTTTAAATTTATTACTAGTTTTAATTCTCCGATTTTTTTTGATTTTTTCTATCTAGAGTTAATTATGTGACTTTCGTGTTTTGTTTTTAGAACGAGGAAAATTCTTAGCACTGGATCTGGGCGGTACTAATTTCCGTGTTTTACTAATTACTTTGGATGAGAACCATTTCGATATGCAGTCGAAAATTTACGCAATACCACAAGAAATTATGACCGGTCCAGGAGTAGATGTAAGACATTTTTATTTTTATTTTACGCGTACGTTTATGTGTGTCTGTGTAAAAAAATAATTCCCTTGTTTCAAGAAGCAGACCAAAAAAAAAAAAAAAATACTTTTTATGCACACTCGTCTATAGAACAAATTGTCAGTATATTTCAACTGATACAATTTTTAAAACTAATTACTCTTCTCCATTTAACAATTTTATATTCTTTCATTTTCACTGATCAGTTATATCGTAGCATAGTTGTTAGGCAATAGGGTTCGGTTAAAACTTGGCTCAAAACCCATTGCCCGCATCGAAAATATAGAATTGTTTTTCTTGTGCTGGGTTGATGTCCGTAGTTGACGAGGAGTACACCAAAAAAAAAAATAATAATAAAAAAAAATAAATACCAAGTGGGGATATGTAATATAATATCGAAACATCTAAATTGTTTTTTGTTATTTTTTCCTAGTTGTTTACGTCTACTGTAAAACTTTTTTTAATCGTCACCCAACAGTTAGTTATCCATCACTGTAAAAATTGCAAATCTGTGATTTTTTTAAGATGTAAACAATCTAACGTCGAGACATTTTATCCAATTAAACCTTTTTTTTTTTTTTTTTTTTTTTTTTTCATTTCTTTCCCCGATTATTTAAAATCTACTACAATACTATATATGTAAACATTTGTAATGAAATTTATGTTTATCCGTCTATTCAATTATCCGTCGTCTTGAGGGTGACGGATAAAAGAACTTCTACTGTACTCCTACACTAGTACGTCCATTTCGGATTTTTTGAGCAGATCGTTCTTTTTATTTATATTAAGTAAAACGTAATTCTTAGGCTACCCCCCAATTGGAAAAAATGTCCCAATTTTATGTAACGAAAAAATATCTCAATTTTATGTAACGTTTGTTATATTTCAATTTTTACCGACTTTATATATATATATATATATATATATATATATATATTAATTAAAACGTAATTCTTAGCCCCCCCCCCCCATTATTATATTCATATGGACCGATTTAGAATTACTTTGTAAATTTTGATAATTTTATACAAAGTATAGAAAAGAAAGAGACAGAAATGTAAGGGATCAAGAGGCACAGAGTCCTTTGCAAGGAAAAAATTACCGAGTTTATACATATGTTATATATATATATATATATTATACTACATTAATCCATAACAATTTTGACATTAGTCGTTAGCAGCGGTAGGATATCGCAAAGTCTGAGAATATTCCGGTTTAAAAAAAATTAATTTTTTAGATAATTTATATTTTTCATATTTAAAACGTGTAGTTGATGAAAAATGTAGTAAGATTAGTACACGCCGATTTAAATTTAAAAAAGAAAACAAATGCATTTGATCAAAAGTTTAAAATAATTAGAGTGACAATTAAAATTTCAGTTTATAATTTTTGTAATATTTTCCATTGATAATGAATATCTGAATTTTAATTTATTTCCCCGTGTTTTCCTTTTATCCAATTTGATTAATAGAACGATGTAAATTTTTGATGTCAGTTTAATGTTTTACACGAGTGCACAACGATACCATGGTTACCGAATTTAAAATTTTGAAGTGCGACCCAGTTCTTTTATTAATATTTTAATATTTCCTGCAATAATGATTTCTAGGACAGTCGTCTATGTTTTACTGCTCAGAGGTTGCTATTTTGTTTTAGCGGTATTATAAATAAAATATTTAACTTAATCGTTGACGACATCGGTACAAAATATTTTCTTTTTTTTTTTTTTTTTCGAATACCTTTTTCTATGGATAGAATCTTATTTTAAAATAAATTTCTCGCTTTTTAATCATCAAAACTTCTACGTTTTCATGTTGTGCTCGAGCAAAAACTTGTGCTCAAATTGCAAATGCTAAAATTTATTTTCGTTACCAAACAAACGATGCCAGAGGTTTATACTCGTACATTGTCGAATAAGAGCGCAAGTCAAATTCTTTGTAACGTTTGCAGTCGTGAACGAGATGGTTTTTTTTTTTTCGCTTATTTCACTGAACTAAAAACTAGGGAAGTTCAGGTCCCGTGAGAATTTCGTAAAAACTTCAAAAAAAAAAAAGAAGTTAATATTTTTAGAAATATTTTACATAGTCCGGACTAGCTAGGATAAAAGGGACTTGCGGAACGACCTGACGACTATATTTCCCAATCGGAGATATGATATCGCGGAGAATTTAAGTAGATTTTTTTAATTTGTCGCGAATGCATTCCGTAACTGATGTTTTACATTTTCAGGATATTCTTAAAGATTATAAATGATTCAAAAAAATTGCGAAGGTTTAAAACAGATTTCATTTTTTTTTTTTTGTAATATCTTCCTGTTTTTATTACGGCAATGTTTCGAAGACTTTTTTTCCCAACAGAATTTTAACATTTTTTGGATCAAAGACACTGCTATCAAACGGCTTAAATGCCGATTAGAGAGAAAACATTTTATCAATGATCGAAAAAGTTTTGTTCACCAAAAGAAGCTGAACATTTTTCATACATTAAAAGGAACTCAGCGGGGTTCACTTTTTAACGTAGTAGAGTTATTTTAACGGTGCGTAAAATTTTATTTAGCTTTGTAAGAGAGCTTTACCGGACTAACTAACGTCAAACCCCAGTGGTCTCAAAATGTTTTTGAAGCTCTTATACTTTACAAAATACCGCCGACAAACTTAACTTTCGGTACATACGAATATTTATATACAGTTTTGACGTTTTATCGATTTCAATTGTATTCTCTCTGGGTTCCATTTTTCTTTCTACCTTTTCTATATCCCGTTCTTATTCGGGTTTTCGCCGACCAGGCCATCATAAACACGGGATATAATTTTCAACGCGTTTTTTTTTTATTCTTCATATTTGATCGTTTGTTTTACTTTTTAAGCAGAATAATAATCGTACCGTTCACGTGCACTTATAACTAACCCCGTTGTTGTAAAAATAATAATAAATTGAAAATAATTTTTTTTTAACTTGTCGAAAATTAATAAACGTACCAGATGTTTCGACTAATAATTTCATAATGGTTGCATTTAAAAAAATTAAACTTTTATAAAACAAGTAATATGATTTTTGTTATTAGTACCTTTAGATTATGCGTAAACTCTCAACTCTTTTATTTTGTCTATGAAATTTAAAAAAATGAATTAAAAATGATTTACGTCGTTACAGAAATATTTAAACGTATACTTTTCCAACTATTCAAAAATACCTAACTCTCACAATTATTGCAAAAAATTTCCGTAGATCATTTAAATCTTTTTACCCCTACGCAGTTTTAACCAGAGTCAAAAAGCACACTGAGGCAGCAAGGAATACCCCAAGCTATATATATATATATATATATATATATATATATATGCATCGAAACCCAACCAGAGAACACACTACATCTAAACATATGTTTAGTTTTTTTCCACCAGTTCAAATCGATTTTAAAACCATCTTCTCGATTAAAATTTTTAAATTTTTCTACTTTCATCGAAATTCGATATTTTCCCGTTGTATTAAGTGTGAATATGTGCGTGTCAATGCGACCATTAAGATAATATGTTTCTTCGTTACCCTTCATCCGGGGAAAACGGATAGAGTTAGAAGTCATCTGGATTTACATATGTTCCTCAAACGCTAATGGCGTGCTCGAGTCTAATGGAAAAAAAACAGAAAAATTCTGTAAATAAAATTTTAATTCACTTTAAACGATCAAAAGCGGGACAGAAAATTGTATTCAATTTTATAATGCAGTTATCGAGTGTGTTTGTAACTGAAAGAAGTTATTTTGATATAACTACGTAATTAGTCGGGCGGGCACGTTACACTTGTACTGATTAGATAACGTATGCGCACATTTTAGGCAAATGACGACGACAGCGACTGGATAAGTAGAAATGATTTTTCGATTGCCTACTAGCGGTGGTGATTTTTTTTATCATCATCGTGTATAAAGCGGCCACTTGAGGAAATTTGCAACATATTCAATGTCTGCTGGTTCTCGGAATTGACCATTTCACGATTACTACAGAAGAGATGTATGTAGTTTTCCCGAAAAATTTTCTCTCATTAACCAGAATTAAAAATTGCTGACCGAGCCAAATTGTGATTAATAAAAATCGATATATTGAATGTGTATGAACTATTGCAATTATTACACATATTCTCGCACTTTAATAGTTCTTCAAATTTAGTAATAGTGCTTTTCTCCCATTGATAAATTTGTACGTGACTGTAGTGTTTTACGTGATATTTAAACATTACACCGTATGTCTACCTTTCGAATTTCATTTTTAATAATCCTTTTTCTTTTCCATTACTTTAATATTTATTTTCGTCAAAAAGAAAACAAATATATATAAAAAAAAAAATGAATTAAAAAAAATGGAATATTACATATTTAAAGTTTTCAGTATTTCGTTTATTTATGAAATTCATTTCAAGCGCACTTTAGAACTTTTCACTGCGCATCGGTAATGAATGTAAGTAATAATTTTTCAACAATATTTAAAAAATACCTCGTTAGGTAAACAACAATTTATTAACCTTAGTGTGCGCGTCTTTTGTTTTCAATGCAAAAACAAAAGAAAAAAATTCAAAAACTTCTTAAAATTCAATACTTTTATTGAACTTTCGCCACTAACAGCAAAAACTAGCCCCGAATGTCGGGAAAAAAGTTCGGAATGAGGAGAGGCCTGAAATGCTGCGAAGATATAATTTACTAATAAGGCACGGTTTCCTTTCTCTCCCTATCTGTCCATCTATCTATCTAGCAAAGCTCTATCTATCTATCTATCTATCTATCTATCTATCTATTTATCTATCTACCTATCCATCTATTTATCTATCTATCTATCTATCTCCTTCTCTTCAGTCAGTTACGGTCGTTTAGTTTCGGTATCTTTCTAATAGTTAGCTGGAATGAAATATTTGTTAATTTTTCGATGGTACCGTGTTTCAGACCAACTTTCTCTGCTGCCAATAAAGGATTATGGAGAAGTAAAAAGATAATCGTATATTTCGAAGAAGCTCCTTTTATTACAAAATTCCGAGAACACGCCATTTGTCAATAGAAAAGATCGTCAAGTCTTCCGAGATCTCTGTGTATCATGGAAGTGCTAATTGCACATGTAGAAATATCTTCTCGTTAACGATAGACGGATAGAACGTTCGCGGCCACGTGCGTTTGCGTTATTCTGCTAGCTAAATTGTCAAGGTCCCTGCGGTCGTGAACAGTGCGGTTCCGTTATCGTTTATCAGCGCGATTATCGTTAATAGCATTCACATTGTTGCCGACTGCATAGGAACGTGCTTGTGCGGGAATTTAGCAGAAATGTCGACCTGTGTATTCGTAAGGTGGGCGCGCTAGCATGTGCGAAGGCATGTCAACATGTACGTGAACGATGGACAAGCGCTTATATGTTACGGTATTTTCTGGCTCCAGTTCAGTTACCTCTTCGTTCAGATCGGAGATGATTTTAGTAGACGATGACGAGAAAGGAGAAATAATATTTCTTGCGTGAAACTTTTTGCACCGACATTTTTCTACGTTGGTTCTGTACCAATGTAAATATCTAGTGGGCGTCTTTTAACACAGCTGTGACTAATTTAAATTAGACGTATAGATTACACTGTTGGAAATATTTCTTGCAAAGTTGCATGTAAATGATTGACGACACGCGCCTGCATATTAGTACGATTATTTAAGTTATTGCTGACCAGTTGATGATTAACGATAAATAGCAGTGTTCGTTTAATTTGAAGTTCGATTTACATTAATAACTCTATACAGACGAAAACAATTATTTGTCAGACGATATATTCCACACGGTAAACAGACTTCTTCGAATTTCCTAGGCGTGGTGGAGCGTCAATAAGTTTGTACGACTCCTGTACGGCACTGAGCGCCGAAATATACAATCCATTCTACATTCACAGCAACTCGCAGCCCCGAAACGGCTCTACTCGTAGCCGGACTTCTAAATTCCCTCCAGCTCATCTCGAAAAATAATAATGCCGACAAACTCGTAATAAGGAAACCTTTCATTATTAATTATTATAGGAGGAGCTTCAACAGTTTTCTTCTTGCTGCTGAGGGGTTTGGGTCCTAGAGCGGCCCACCTAGATGTTGCGCCGGTAGCGATCGAATTGGCAGCTCAGCTCACAATTTTCTTTCCGGTATTCTATCATTCTTCCTCTTTATTCGTATAACGATACGGAGTGTATGCGAAGCATAAAACCCCTCCACAATCGCGTCCCCAAAATTGATAACCGAACAGAAAAATGATTAAAAAAGAAAAGTAATGTAATTTTGTTCGGTTTATAAAATTCTCAAATCTGACGGATTTCAGAATTACAAGTTTAAATTGACAATCTATCACGTACGTCGCTGGTACTTTTTTTTTAAATTTTAACACGCCATCATTCGAAAAATTAAAGCTTTTTATTATCATTACGAGTTTACGAATATTCATTTACCATTATTTAAGTGTTTTACTTGTTTTCCGAATTGCCTCCTCCCCATACACCAACACAAAAATTTCAGTTTCCAGACTTCGCGCGGTGCCAAGTTCGCGATGAGTATTTTAAATATACTACATATTATAGTTATATTAATTGTTTTTATTTATTTTTATTAACGATTTGTTGAATTCGTATATTCTTTATTCGTTTTTAGTTGTTTGATCACATCGCCGATTGTCTGATAAGCTTTATGAAAGAGAAAGGTGTGTACAAAGAACGGTTACCACTCGGATTTACGTTTAGTTTTCCATGTAAACAAGTTGGTTTAACCAAAGGTTTACTGGAGCAATGGACAAAAGGCTTCAATTGTAGCGGTGTCGTTGGTAAAGATGTTGTGAAAATGTTACAAGATGCTCTGGACCGACGCAACGTAAGTACCAATTTTCTTTTCTGCTTTGTAATATAATCAAAAAAAAAAAAAAAAAAAAAAACAGGTTTACTAACAAAAAATAGTAAATAAACCGTTCGAATAATGACTAAAATCGCTTCAGAGTCGGCGGGAAAACATTGTTTATAATTCGGTCATTTCTGATTATAATATTTTATTATATTCGATCTGTATATCGAACTAATAAGATATGCACTCGATCCGTACGCGTGCGTAACTAAAACATTATTTGGATTACCCCTCAGTGACGCGGTCATTGTCTCCTGTTGAAAGTTCATTATCGAATTCGCAAATTCAGTCGGTTTTCCGCACTGATCATATCTGAACTGTTTCAATTGACATGTTAATTAAATTGGCGATAAAAACTTGACTGCGCCAACATTTCCGTTATACATATTTGCAATCGTCCTTTCCACCGGTCCGAGAATATTATTAATGTCCGCGCAAGCCTTATCGAATTAAAAGAGAAGTTCGATAATAATTTTGTAACAATTTCATCGTGTCAACTATTTTTAATAATAATCGTAATTATAAAGTAAATTAATCGATGAGTTAATAAAAAAAAAAAAAAAAAATTAAACAAATGAAAAAATCCGAGATTATTAAATCGAACGGATGATTTTATGCTTAAGCAATTCCGTGTCGGAATATACGGCGTCGCGATATTTTTATTTTTGTAATCTTTTAGATCTCATTCGCAACATTCTATCGTTTATTATCGTACTCTTTTCTGGTGAAGACTCCGTTATCGCGAAAATGAAAACTCCGCATTTATTGTTCATGAAAAATGTCTACCCTACTAAAAAGGAGGAAAATCTTATTTAAGGTACATAGCTTTCCCTTTTATTTCTGCAGTGTAGGTCTAACGCCGGTCCCTCCAAAAAAAAATAAATAAAATTAAACAAAATAAAACAAAATTAAATTAAATAAAATAAAATTAAATAAAATTAATTAAACAAAATTAAATTAAATTAAATTAAATTAAACAAAATTAAATTAAATAAAATAAAAAATTTAAGAACCGGACCGTAATTAAAGTAATATATGTTTTTATGGTATGTGTTATAAATAAATATTGCTATTTTAAAGATTTTATAACATTATCGGAATATAATTTACAACAGTGTGTTGTACGCATCCTAAACGGGGTGCGGCAATTAGATGTTAAACTTTATTAAGTGTTAGATATTCCTTCATGGACGTCGCCTGAAGGGGCAGGGGAGGGCCGTTGCCCTCTGGAGCTTCGGAACTTTTTAATCAACTGGCCATGATGAGTATTCATAGGTACGTAATCATGGACAATTTGACTTTTATAATAATAAAGTAATAGATGGGATATCCAAGGGAAAAATTAACTAAAATTAAAAAAAAATGATTACGGAATCCTAAAAATGGAAAAGATTTTTTTTTCAAATTAGTCTGCAGAAATTATTTAATCCATATATTTGTTAAAATTTTTTATGTAAAAAATTATCTAAATTGTTTTTAAGCTTATTTATTTAAAAAAATTAAATTTGTCTTTAAATTAACGCGATGATGATATCATGTTTTTACTTTAATCGAAAGAGTACGAGCAAAAAAAAAAAAAAAACAGAATAATATATTTTTCCATTGGCAATATTTTATATTTTTACTAATAAAATACTGTGTAAAATCCAATACAAACTAAATAACACTAAGGCACCAAATCTACCAGAAATCGGATTAAGCGGTGTTAGTTTAACCGAGACCGTTTAAAATGTACGCTCGTTTTTTTTTGTTTTTTTTTTTTTTTTTTTGGTCTCTTGTTATATATTTTTAAAATCGCAATTAATGTGCCAATTGCAAAAAAAAAAAGAAATACGCAGAAATGTCTCGAGTTTGATAAGTTAAATCTAAAAAAAAAATTCTTTAAATACAACATTAAATAAAAGACGTAATTCCGTCATCGTTGGAAAGATATCGCTATAAATTTTCCATTTTACCCTTTAAATTTTCGTGTAATATCTTGCCTTCTCTGTAAATAAAAAGGTAATTTTTCATTAAATTCAAAAAACAATTACTTTCTCTCGCGTTTCCATATTTTGTAATTACACTTTTTTCTTCGTTTCTTCTTCTTTTATGGTAAAAATTAATTCGAGATGGAAGCTATAGTACCAACACTAATAAGCAGTCATGCACTAAATGTTGTTTTCATCGGCGCGGTAGCAGATTTCACGTTCATCAGAGTAGGTTTCTCGTATATGTATAAAATAGGCGTAGATTTTATCGGCTGATGCAAATAAACTGTAGATAAATTTTTCGCTTTACGTGTGTGACTCGTTCGTTTCCTCGATTACGAACATTTATTTAGACAAACTGCGCGAAACAGTTAAACACGTCATTTAATAACACATCACGGTTGAATTTACGCTAATGTAAACGCAGATGATGTACCTTTTTTTCATTATTTTCACCGTTATCGTTAATTCGTTAATTTTTTTAAGATCTTTTCGTTAATTTTCTGTTAACTTACGATATTGCGCAAAGGTGTCAACGACGAATTCATGGCGACTTTGATTTCATCGCGACTTTAATCACCGGCAAAAAATTGTTCCGTCGTCTACTTTCTCTATTCTTATAGTCTTATTTTTCCTTTATATTTCCCTTTTTTTTCCTTTTTTTTTTTTTTTTTGAGATATTTTTTTTTTCATAGTTAAATTGATTGATGGATACATTCGAAATTTTACGTTTCGTTTATACACTGACATAACTACGATCGAATAATCGGTAATAGCTTCGTACGGGGTGCTGCAATATATTAAGAAGTCAAAGATAATTTTTGTTGCATAAGGGCACAATTTTCAGCCAGCAGATGCACAATTATGAGGTAAGTTGTAGTGTAGTAGTAGTAGCTGGTAGTTATCCGTTGTGTATTCTTTGTGTAGGATTCGTTTGTGTATGTGAGAGCCATAATGAACGATGCTACAGGCACCCTTATGAGTTGCGCTTATGGAAAGATGGATTGCCACGTTGGCATCATAATCGGTAAGAAGGGGTAGTTTTATTTTAGGTGGAAAAATATTGTATACGATTTTCTGACTTGTTTTTATATATTTTTTCCTGTATTTGTGCGTGCGAATGTCGTGTGTAATATTGTACTTGTACTTGCGTGCCAGACTACTCCTTTCCCAATTTGTTCCTTGTACCGCGTGATATTTCTAGGTTGTTTTTTGTGGTTTTTTTTTTCGTTTTTTTTTCTTTCTCGTTTTTTTTTTCTTTCTCGTTTTATTACTCAATTTTGTTTTATTAACTGCCGCGGTCTGTCATCTAACACTACTGCCGTATATTCTGTGATCCTTCGATTGAATAGTTGACGTCGCCGCGAAAAGAAATTTCGTTTTTTCTTTTTTCGTTTTAAATAAGTATTTTTTAACGAAATATTTTGCATTTGCGCTCGCCATTTTGTTCTTTGGAATTTTGCGCATAACCATCCTTTCTGCGATGTGTTCTAAAAGTAACTTTATAAGTACGGGTTTTTATAATATTTCGAATTGCGTATGTCACAATTTTCAGGTGCTTTAAATGGTATTCGGGGGTGATGTTGGTTTCGAAACACGTAACTTTTTACACGCTCAGCCGAAAAGGTATTTTAGAAATTTCGGAAAAATTTTCGATTCATTCTCATTTCTCTAATGAGTATCATTTTTTTTTTGTTTTTTTTTTTTCAAAAATAGACATAGATAACACTCTTTCTTTTAATCGAAAAAAAAAAAAAAAACGACTGTCAGAGCATTAAAAAGTATATATTGAAAATAAAGAAAATCCGGCTCTGCCGGTAGATTACGATTTCGAAGATTTCTTAATGTTAGCTCGTAATTTTCTTTTTAATTATTAGTAAAAAAAAAAAATCGATAGTCGAAGGAAATATTTTTCTATCGCCCCCGTATCTTCAAAAAAAAAAAAAAAAAAAAAAAAAAACAAAAAAACATCCGATTCCATTTTTGCACCACCTATTTATATGTACATTTATACATGCGGCTGAACAGTAAATTACAAACTTGCGCACTGCCCCTAGCTGATAGAAAATTTAAGTAAATGTGTGGTGTAACACTTACTGTTTGAGGGAAATTTTTGATATTTTTCTTAATTTCTCCATTGCCATTACTAATAATCGTACTTATTACATCAAAATTTGCTTTCTAACAGAATTTTAGCCTTTTGCAGTAACGCATTTATATGTTTAAGCGTTTTTGTTTTTTTTTGTTTTTTTTTTTTGTTCTAGTAAACCTTATCGGTTATATTTTATTTAAATCATTTAACAAAAAAAGTAATTATCACTTTTTCTGCAGAACCGTTTTATGGAAAGAATTCGGTTGAATCTTCCACTTCATATGCATATTATTCTTTTGAAAATGATAGAAATTTCACGGTTTAAGGGAGTTTAAAAATTTAAAAGAAAAATTACTCGAAATAAATGTAATCGAATATGCGATAATATTTCTATGAGCAAATAATACTACTAATAAATAATAGTAACAATAATAATATTATAAAACAGACTTATAAATACCGCCACTATCAGAAAATAAGGAATAGAAAAATCAAAATATTTTTTTTTGTATTAGGAAATTTAATTCGCCGGAAAAAATTATAAAATATTACCATCTTAATAAGAATGAATCAATTGTAAAATAGAAACTTAAAAGAGGTAAAAGGTGAAAAAAAAATGTTGAATGTTATTATCACGTTGACACACGGTATCGTAAGGATTTTATTAAAAAAGGTATCAATTATTACGCGCATTATTCTTCGTGTCTTCGTTATAAAAATTACTTTGAAAACTAGAGTTACGTAATTATTGGAAAAAGGTCGTATTAAATGCATGTTTTTTTTGTTGTTTTTTTTTTTTTTTTTTTTGTCATTGGAATTTTAATAATATTTCACTCACTGTTGCCAGGCTTAAGTACACTGCATGACCACGCTTTTACGTGTCTCATTTTATAAAGCATGATGATAAAATTATGTTTCAAAATATATATTGTTTCCATAAATTTGTCGTAGTTAAGTCATCACGATGAAAAGAGGGAGCTGCTGTTGATCTTCAATCGGAGTACATATTTTGAAGTTTAAAATGCCATCCATAAAATAAAAATAATAAAAAAATGGAAATGGAAATAGAAAAAGAATAGTATTTCGAGAATCAGCCGGTTGAAATTAATTAGCTGAGGTTGTGCAACTGCTTTCTTACACACACTATAGAACAAAATTTACCATTTATAATAAAAGCATTGTTAAGAAAAATTGTTAATTAAATCTAAACGGTATAAAAAATTGTTAATTAATTAACGTTCGCGATATGCGATGTGTTGTCTTAAAGGCTTTTATATTTGACTTCACTATTCTCGTATTCTTGTAAATTTTCGAGAACGGCTAGGATCTCGAAAGCGACAAAGGCAATTTTTTTATGACAATTGGCACACACCTAGATAAATCTGTAAAAGGTTTTTGCAAGAAAAATTTCAGGATGCATCATTTTGTTTTTGCCGATTAGTTACTTATATTAGAAAAGTGCAAATATTAACCAACTGTTTCCGGCCATTAGTTTAAATTTAAAATCGTTGTACCGAAAATTTCATTCCTTCTTACACTTTTATTCGTATAAAACATTCGTACACGTTAATTTTTGTTTTCCCTTTACCTGTGCTCAGATCATTCGCCTACAAATGTGACTCTATAAAAAGTTGTAAAATAATGTAGAAAAAATTAGGAGAAAGACTCTTTGATTTAAAGTAAGAAAAATAATTTTTGCCGGTTAAATTAAATTGCGATATTTTAAAAGAATGAAATAATAGCGTTGGTCTAAATTATCTCGTTCTTTTGAAATATCATCCCGTGTGATATTTTAAAAGAACCAGCTATCGATACCGATATGAATTGTTAATTTTTTCGGACGATCAACACTTGTCTATCATCGGAATGATAAATTAAAAAAGAACGAAATAATAGCGTGTTGGTACCGCGATATTTTATTTTTATTTTATTTCATTCTTTTAAAATATACATTATTTTCAACTTAATTGTATTTTTATCGCGTGAATAAATAATTTAGCTTTAATTTTTTTTTTTTTTATTTCCGTTTAATTTTACACACAGTGTATACTGAACGTAAGAATTCCGCAAAAATACGAGATAATTAAAGTTTTACAAAAGATTCCGCTGAACCTGAATTGTGCTCTCTATTTCGTAGTGAACGACCAAACGACTCCCCTTCCCCATTTAAATGTAAAATCGATTTATCGTAAAAATGCGAGGCGCTCGTTCCGGCCATTGTTAACCAATGAGTTTGTCACATTTGTATTAGCACAGTCGGTTTCGAAATTTTTCCGTTTTTTCTAAATGCTTTTTAGTCCTTTTTGTTTTGTTTTTGGAAAGTGGGAAGTGGTTGTTATTTGGGAAAATACTAATTTTACTTTAGCCCGAAGCTGTCAAAGAACAGTGCGAACAAAATTAAATACGCTACGTACGTATGTATATATGTGTGTGTGGGTGTGTGTGTGCGCGCGCTCTTAAACCATTTTATTGACTTTGTATTATTTTCATCAAAAATGATAACCGGTTCGGTGAAAACCGGTTCTGAATAGCAGATAGTACTCTAAAAACTGTTCCTATTAGTCTTCCTAATTAGACACATACGCAACGGTGTTTTGCGTTTTTTTTGTTCCGCGACGACGACGATAAACTATTTCCCGTTGTGTGCGAGCAAAAACGGATTTTCCCGAACATTTTTGCGCTCCCTTATCGCGTGCTTGACGTTTCATTTCGAAGGACGATTTACACACACCGCTGTGTGCCAGAGGTCATTTTCGAGATCGCGATTAATCCCCCCCCCCTCCTCATAGGGAGGGGGGACTATGCATGTATTGTGTTATTGTCGCCCACAATCGAACAGAAGCCCTTATAATTATTTACCGAGCAGTGCGCAGATGTAATTGTTACACAGAGAGGACGACATCAATGAAAAGTGATAATGAATGTTTACCACATTTGATAGTTTTTTTTTTTAGAGTTTCTGAAAATACTAAACTAGCCAGATCGCGCGGATAGTGTTACATTGACTGTGATGCTGAAGGTAAAATTAGCGACAATGTTGTCCGTAAGGCGAATCGTCCAAACGGGGCGATCAGCAAGGACCGCAGTCTGTTCCGATTGGGTAAGTTGAGCGAGCTTTTTTGGCCAACCTTGATTTTTTGCGGAGAATACGGATAAAATCGATTTATTTATTTCTTCCGCAACGCTCATTATAAACGTCGACGAAATTGTGTCATGATTTTCAGAAGTTAGGCGGAAGAGGTAGCTGGATCAAGCGAAGAGGAAATTTAAGATTATTACCCTATTGCAGTAATCGATTGGTTATGAATTCTTCGAGTGAAAATCCCCCTTAATTATTTCTTCTTCAGTTAGAGGATTTTGTCCGAGACGCGTGAGATTCTTACGTGGATTTTGTAAAAATACCGTTTTCACGCTGCTTGTGAAGATACACAGCACAGCACTATTTGCCCTCGGTGTAACATGGCCGAATAATCCTCCTCGCAGATAATATTCCTACAGAATGATGCGGAAAATTGAAAAATTGTCTAGTGAGGAAGACACTAACCGCATTTTAAAATACATATTTTGGCAGCCCCCCCACCCCCCGGCGTGTAAATTTGCTCCGTACACAACGTTTCGCGCCTGTTCGTTAAAAACTTTTTGCTTTGTACTACTAACACACACACACACACACACACACACACACACACACACACTGTACTTTAACTGTGTGCCAGCGGAATCATTACTGGAAACTCCACGCGTAATATTACGGAGTGGTAAGTTCCGATTCCGTTGTTTGCGTTATTATTGTGCGCCTTAATCGCTGGCCTGCTCTCTCGGCCTAGCCTTTTCACAGTGTGTCGTCGTACGTGGCGAGACTGGAGTATACCGAAAACGATTTGACACCATACTCTCAGTATTTACCATCGCATTCGTCTTGCTCTAGAGCTTTTGAGATCGCTTTCGTTCCGTAATATAATACTACGAGTATTTCCATTTTCTTCGTCGTCGCCGCTAGGGCGGTCCTCTGTTGAAGAAAGAACGAGAGTCGGTAGCGGTTAAAGATTGTAATAGAACAAGCGGATGGGCTTGTTTTTTTTTCTTTTTTTTTTTTTTTACGCGAGGCTTGGTTGTTCTGAAATTGTTTGCGAGTAGTTTAGGAGAAGGACGTTTGTTTGTGTTAATACATATTATTCTAGAACAAAAGTCCATCATCGGAGATTAAGGGTTAGGGGGCAAGATGCCTCTTTGGACTGCGGTTGGTGCACCTCCCTTAACGGAACAAGAGTGTTATTTTTCGTCGCAGGCAGCGCGCAAATCCTTACCGATAAAAATATGTCTTTTCGGAAGAAGAACTCTCGTGACAGATGATGTAGTTCGCTGACTGCCGATGAAAAACGTTCGAAGGAATCAGTTGCAGAAGCGTGCACTAGATTTTACTCTTATAACTTCATCGCGACACGACTTTCTCGGATTTGCCGATCTGTCCTGTTCGAACAATACCGACTCGGCCGTTGATAATTTCTCTGTCCGTGCTGCATAGAAACCCCGAGTACCGACACAGGAGAACAGTTCTCATCGACATCGTATGCGACACGGTCTGTGATACGCGTGCGATTGCGGTACTAGTCGCCGTTTTCCATTTCATTTTGAATATTGCGAAAACACTTTTAGAACTCTCCGGTTCATCATTTCGGCTAGACAGACCGATAAAAAGAGCAAAGATACTCATAGTGAGAATAATCACGTCATGACGCGCTACGAAGTTTTGTCTCCGTTTGCCGACTTTTCGGGGCCATGTAGCGCGCAACAGCAGCGTCCGAAGATCTAACGGAAGGGAGAGCAATAGTTTCAGCTGTCTGCAGTGTTAAAAAGAAAAATGCCGTCTAGTGTGATTTCCTCCGGTTTCCGTGAAAATAATGTAACAACCGGTTTTGTCGTACGCGGACATTGCGTATAAAATAGGGAGATTCGACGCGGCAATTGTATAAATGAGCGGATAATTATTGATGGCAAAAAAAAAGAAAAACAAATTCAAATCTGGACTCGAGCAAAGCTCCGGTTAGTCTAGAAACGCCATTGAGGTTCGTATATAGAGGTTCACAACGGAAGCAGATTAAAGCAGACTACCGAACGAGCGCATCTTTGTTATTAAACGTTTAGAGTGTCTTCGTTCGCTTCTGTTGCGTGCATTATCCGGTGCATAGAGTCCAACAACCGGGGTAGTTCAAAGGACAAAACAACTGCTGTTTCGTTGATTCGTGAAATGAACTCTTTGTGCAACTCTGTTTCTTCCGTTTTAGCGACGATGACGACCGGTGTCTTATATAAGCAGTAATTAATCGCGGACAATTGTTGAGTTTCAAAGTACGTAGCATTTCCCTGTAAAGCTTTGTCGCCTTTTTTTTTTTTTTTACTGGTGACCGTATTAAAACGACACTACTAGTTCGTTTCTTTTTCGTTTTCAACATGCAATTTATAGATATCGGAAAATCCAGGAACGTCATATGTATCTTTGGACTGAATTTAATTTTAGTTATGCTAACAAGCACGAAATTTGTGGACAAACATTTTAGATGCGCCTACATACATATTTATAGTTGAGCACTAGTTCCGCGGCGTCTGCTTACAATTATTGTGTTTCTTTCGGGAAAAAAAAAGGTAAATAAAAAGTTATCCTCACGCCGTGCCTCCGATGAAAGTTAACAGCGATGTCGGATTTACTGTTGTAACTTTCGTCGCCTATACTGAAAGCAGAAATTAAACGCAACCGGCAGTAAGCTGTCTCGTCGCCCCCTTAAAACATCGCAACCCCTGTCGTCGTTGACAGGTAATGCAGCACCGTTGATGCACCAGGAGCGCTTAGACGTTGTCTGTGCTTCGTTTGTTCAATTGCGGACGGTCAATCGTGTAGTCTCCTTTTACAAAAAACCCATTTCGGTTGTTCGTAGCCATAAAAAACGCTGTTTATTACTAATGTTTTCATATATAATCATCGTTATTAATATCGTACCGACTGGTCTCTCAGATTGTGACGTGTTTTTATACTGCTGTTCTAATGGTACATTAATCACGTGTATTTATTAATAATAACTTTATCGAATAATAATAATAATAATAATAATAATAATAATTTTGATGACGCGTGTTCACCCGGAGAAATAGTCGGCAGCCTTCGTTCGTTACGCATGTGTACAAGTAACCTTTTTTCCATCATATTTTTTTTTGCGTTCTCCTGACGGGCAATTTAATATTAAGCTTTCGGTCTTATTATTTTCGCTTGTGTCTGACTTTGTAGGATTTGTGGATTGATCCGTGTGCCATCTTGAATGATACAACTGGCACTCTCATGTCGTGCGCTTGGAAGAACCCTAACTGTCGAATTGGCATCATTGTCGGTATGTTCAATAACACAGTATATCTCTATATGCGTATATAAGTATTTCTTTACGCCCTTTTTCTCTCTTTCTTTTTTTTCTTTTTTTTTTTTTTCCTAAGATCATAACGAAACGGCGAACGCTTCATCTCATCGAACCGCCTAATTTGATATTTCTTTTTCGTTCGTCGGAATTACTTTTAAATGCATTTATAATAATAATAATAATAATAATAATAATAATAATAATAATAATAATAATATCGATAATATTATGTACACGTATAGTTATTTATATATGTGCATCATCGATGGATAATATATAATGTTGTTGAATGTTGTTGCAGCTTCTCTTAGTATTATAAATGGCGAATTGCTTTTTGTTAAGTACACAATATTCGTATTATAATGAAACTACCTCCGATATTGGGACTGATTAACCTGTGTTCCGTTTTCGTACATGCTAACAGTCACGAACGAAAATTTTAATATAAGCAGGCAGCGAGAATTTATTTAATTTTTTAGCTCTTTCGCATATCGCCGTGCAAAGTTTTACGATAATAGGCCCGCATTTTTCTTCCTCCAATTCCGCTACGTTCATTACATCGTTCGATTCTGCCCGTTCCTTTTTCTTCCTTTTTTGCAACCTTCGTGTATCATCGGTTTTTGGTTTTTCTTTTTGTTGTTGTTTTTTTATCATTTTGTTGCGTTTCTGTATTTTTCTTAATCTCCTTCGCTTTATATATGGTCTTCTTTTATTGACATTAATCCTGCCGAATCACATATCAGTAGTGAGACTAATCTCGGTATTAGATCTATCGTGGGTAGCTGAACTGTGTTAATGTTTGTTGACGTGCAGCTTGTTCTGATAAAATTGCCCGAAAATAAAACGAACTATAACACGTTCGGTGACTTAAACAGATATACGGAATTTCATAATTTTTGGCCTTTTCGTATTTTTCGAGGAAAGTGATTCGCACAAAAATGTTCTTTCGCGAAATACTTAGCCTTCAATCAAACATCCTCTTCTGACGATTAGTATCGGTATCGTTTCAAATTGGCCGTTAAGCGCTTACGAACGAGTAGTATTTTCAATAATGCGCCCTGAAAAGCGTTTTCAAACAGCGACGACCTTTCTATTCAACTGACCCAATTTTTGCTTATTTTTCGCAGCGAGGTCGCGGTTCCGAGGAATGCCGGTTCAAGGTACTTTTTTCTACTTTTTTCCTTTGCCCTTCCGCCTTTGCCCCCCGGACGACACTTCTGTTTGCAGCACTTCTGCAGACGGTGCTGTCTGACTGTGACATCGTCGATTATTTGAATTGTTATTATCGCTTTGATAGTGGTTGGATTTTATTCCACGTAATAATAGGTACTGCCCGAGAAAATAAGCCTCGCAATTTGTAACTGATGTGTGGCGTGTCTGCTAGTTAAACCCCTTAGTTGAGGGAGGGGGGTCTATACAGTCGGGTCAGGCGCCAAATTAATCGATTTCCCTGCCATATCGGGGCCGTCGGCCTCGCGTATTTTGAACTGCGAGATGCTTTATCGAATTTATTCTAGCGTATCGCTAGACGACTGCTGAAATATTAATTTTAATTCTACGTCTTGTCCTACGGCGTCCATCTATGAAACTGATTCGACTGTAATAATGCGTTTAGGAAGGCTCGATGAAGTAATTTCTGACAGCTATATCCTTTCTTCACGTCTGATTCGTATCATCGAGTGAGTAGTTTCTTTATTCCGGGCTCCATTACAGTGTAGGCCAGTGACGTTCTTGGTTTTTTTGATTCTTAGGGCTCTGAAAAGTATACGTACCTCGGCTTCAATGGAAAAAGGATATACAAAGGCGAAAGTGACGAGCGGTAAATCGAAAACCGAAATATGAAAGAGATAAAACGAGTGTTGTAATTGCATATTATCCGTTTCATTGTTAAATGCTTAAAATTTCCATTCACTGCACTCTCAAAAGCCGGGACACGTTGAATTAATGAAATATCGTTTTTCAACCGCGCGACATTTCCGCGTTTGTCCCCCCGAATAAACGGCTATAAATTTATTATAATATCAAGAACGGAGAAGTGAACAAAACAGAAGGTCAGTGAAAATATTAATCTTTTTTCGCGCAAACAATGTTAATAATAATAATAATATATATTCGATTTATTATGGTCTAGTTCCTTATTTCAATTGTCAAGGAAAAAATAGGGTGATAAATAGTTTTTTTGACCGCGATAAAGTTGTTTTTTTATCTTTTTCTCCTCTTTCATTCCTTCGTTTCCTTGTGTCTTAATTTATTTTTTTGGGTATTTTAATTTTCTGTTCACTTAAAGCTAATTTCATATTTTTTTATGTAGGAAAAATTTCATTTATTTTTCTTATTATTGATATTATTATTATTTTTTTGGGAAAAAAATAATTCAAATTTTACCAGAGAGAACACTGTTTTTTCAGTTATTTCGTAGTTTCATTATAATACAGTATTTTGTTACTTCTGTCGTGTGATATTTATACATGTATGTACACTATATTAATTTTTCATCCTATTCGTATACATATTTCATATATATATGTAATCATGCATGTTTTTATGTACAAAACGCAAAAATAACAGCAAATGCTTGTGCGCGCGTGCATTTTAACATCAATCAATATATATATATATATATATATATATATATATATATATATATATATATATATATATATATGTATTTAAATAAAGTAGTTTCTTGATTAATAGCGCAAAAAAATCTTATACAATATTTTTGATAGAAAATTTTTTCAGCCGCGAAATACCAGTTCCCCTAGGCTACTTGTGTAGGACTCAAGTGGGTCCTAATAAGGAACTGTTCCTTCTTTCACAGGGTGTTCAGCCGTGTCTGTATATCGTAAGCTTGCAATTCCACCGCAACGGTCTGTGTAACTTCCTTTTCTTGTTCGTTAAAAAATACGAAAAGACTGAGGAAGAGCCCTTTCGGAAGATGGTTTTTATTTTCCGTTGAATTGTTCAGCTGACGAAATAAACCATGGAAGAAGTTAATTATAGGGAATGAAGGACCTTTTTTTGGACGTTACATTAACTATCTCTGAAAGATTTATCAGATCGATCCCGTACTCAGCTTTTTAATAGGTACCTCCGAAATGACATATTTTTATTCTTATTAATGCCGTACTTGAATATGCGGGTAGAAGACTACAACTTCATCCGAAACACGGCAATTTAAAATATTCGGAGAGCACGATCTCGGGATTTGTAATATTTTTACGCATCGCTTGTAATATTATTGACCTTTGTTGGAGTTACCCACTATGCCGTCATGAAAAAAATTACTAGTAAGCTGGCGATGAAAAAAAAAAAAAAAAGGAGCAGTCACAATACCCTCGATAATGTTAAAACAAAGGATAAAAAATAAAAAAAAATAAAAACATCAATCATTTTCAACAGATATAACTTATGTGCTGCCCGATGAGAAGTAATTCCACAGGAGAACTATCATTCCCCTTTTTATTAGTACGTTAGCTAAGAAAATAATTGATTACTATATTTCAAAAAAAAAAAAAAAAACCGTTCCGTTTTGCATTAAGCGAGATTAACAAATTAAAAATCTTGAGGCATTTTCATAAAATGACGAATTTTCACGTTCAGTGGAGTCCGTATAAATTTTTAATACGTATACGAAGCGAATCTTGATGTTATAAATTAATTTTACGCGTAAAGAAAACTGATTTAATTTCTAAAATAATTAAAAAGCAAGCGGATTGAGTTTTGCCAAAAAAATACTAGGCGTATAAAATACTACGCGTATATTTTTGAACTGATAATTTTTGAATCCAAAATGGGTATTTCGGAATAATGATATCTGCACCTATTGCATTAACATTAAATAATACCACCGGCCGTTTATTAAATATTCGGACATTTTTAATTATCAATGTTGTTGCAGTACCTATTTAACCGGGTGCTAATCCTTGGAGTTGAAACAAATAAAAATTTCTTCATAAAAAGTGTGAAAAGGGTTTTTTTTTTTTTTTTTTTTGGGCTGACTAAAATTAGATTTAATTAAAACGAATTAGTGTCTCTGTGTTATATGCACGATATTATTGGTCAAACTAACATATAAAGCAAGGAAACAGTGTATTATTCCGGGTTGATATACACGTTTTATTCCGACCCGTTGATAATATTTGTAATTTACAAGAGGTCAT
This sequence comes from Icerya purchasi, assembly GCA_039619475.1. NCBI lineage: Eukaryota > Metazoa > Arthropoda > Insecta > Hemiptera > Monophlebidae > Icerya > Icerya purchasi. The sequence continues at coordinate 334,922,492 of CM077116.1, read as the reverse complement.
CCTCTAGCTGAGGTGCTTTTCTTAATCTGCTCTCACTATTATAAAATACGTTATACGTTACTTTTGGCAATTCGGAATATGAGCACAAAACAATTGGGTATAATATATACCGTAAATAGTAAGATTGACATTTTCTTATTAAGAATTTGAATTGAAGAAAAATAATCTTGTAACGAATTTAAGTTTGTACTTGATTTTTAATTTTAAATATTACACTAATGTGAATAGTAATAATAATAATAACAATAATAATAATAATAATAATAATAATAATAATAATAATGTTTTAACTCGTAATTCCTTAATCTGTGTCGGTAAAAATTTTTCGGTTTTTGTTCACATAATAATTGCTTAAGAAAAAAAAAAAAAAAAATGCAGAAATTTAAGAAATCATATTTTAAAATATTTTCAGGTAAAGTTCAGTTTGTTGGTTTTAAATAATCTAATAAATAACAGTGTAGTGAACTCATAAATTTTGCAACATCCGACTCGCTGTATATTATACGTTTCACAGTGATAATTATATTCCCTTACGATAAAGTCAATGGCGTAAGTATATCGAGTTGATTCATTCCCAAAGCGAAATTCTTTTGTATGATATCGGAGTCTTAAACGACTTTTTTACAATATATAGAACCCCGCTCTAATTGGGCCTTCGACCGAAACGAGTATTAAAAAAAAGAACAGCATTATATTTCACTTTTTCATTTTTTAAATTTAAACGCATATTACACATAGGCACACGCGTATAAATTTCTTCTGTTCCTTTTATGATACTTTTATCATTGCTACTTTGTGTAAATCATTTTCGCTTGGGTAATTTTATCGAAAGAAATTACAACAAATTCTCGATTCAATAATGGAGCACTTCAGTTTTATCTTTTTAATAATCATCTTCACTCGCCTGAACCAGCAACGCTTTTTCATAAATACTCATTTATAATAAAAATCTTCTCATGAATAATAATAATAATAATAATAATAATAATAACAACAATAATAATAATGATAATAATAATACGTCGACTATCGATCCTTTACTTTTCTTCCTATGCTCTTTCATTTTTAATATATCCGCAGCGCAAGTAGATATCGTATTCTTGTTCGCAGAGCGCTTATACTAGTAGAATGTATACTGGTTGTATTTGATATGTTCTAACAGTTTATAAATAATTAAAATTCGTTACTAATGTACGGAGGTGTTTGTTTCCGTTTGTTAACGTAATGCCAGGCACCGGTTGTAACGCTTGCTACGTTGAAAAGGTCGAAAACGTAGATTTGTTCGACGGTGACCGATCGAAGCCACACGTCATCATTAACACCGAATGGGGCAATTTCGGAGCGAACGGAGAACTGGATGACATCCTAACCGAGTATGATCGGGAAGTGGATAGAAATTCGATAAACCCCGGAAAACAAATGCAAGTGACAATTACTACTCCATTATAGTTGATAAATATATGCGTGTTTTTTTGTGTTTTTTTTTGCTTTTTTCTTAATGATATTTCAGTACATTTCAAGTTATTAAATAAAAAAGTAAAAATAAATAGACAATGAAATTGGAAATTCATTAATGCGACAATATTTTCTGTATTAAGCCAAAATTTCTATTCACAACCTTTACGGTTAATAAATTAAAATTTATGAGAAGCAAGTTTATATTTATGCGCTTCGTTACCAAACTACTAATATCTGCTTAGTCGCTATATTAACTCTACCTGGCCTCTGAAATCGAATTATGCAAACTACCGGCAGAGACACCTGGATTAAAACGGTGCCGCCGACCTCCATCCGTTCGACGTCGTTCAGCTTAGGACATTATGCAAACTTCAGTATTTTGTAGCATGATTTTTACATGTATACTCTCGCATTTTACGTTTTTCTATCATATTCTTTTTTTCGTTCAGTGTATAGAGTACACGGCGTAGTTAATTCCCGCGGCACGATAAAAATCTTGCGTACATACATATAGATTATAAGAACCGATTAGTTCACCATTTTTCAGGCTTCAGTTAACTTTTAATTAGTAGAATTTCAAGTCGATATAAATTTATGTATCTTTTTATTATTATTCCTTCTGTAGATTTTTCTTAAACGTTAAAGTGACGCGATTTTTGCGTTCTTTAATCCATCTATTGCTCGTTCAATAGTTTTTATTTTCTCTTTCCTCTTTCTTTTTGGAAAATCGTTGTATAAATTATTCTTTCGGCCGAAGAATAAAGTGTGTACCGGAGTTTTTTACGCAGAAGATTGCGAATTGATGCGAATGATAGAATTTAACTGAGCGAAAAATCTCCGGCTGGGTGGAGAGATCAATGGAATGGTTTTTTTTAATCGACTTTTGTAATGTAAGACGGTTCTTGTAAATTTTATCAGTGATCAGTAATTAATTCTGAATTCTTAGAGGTACCCTAAAGATCCGCAAAATTAAAATTATAGTTTTTTTTTTTTTTATCGATATTAAAAAAATTGTATCGCTATTCCCACATTTTTATTCCTTATCGGATTTTCGATAACGATTTGTGGTTAAATTTTTAAATGTATATGTAATTTTGTATGGCGCCAATAAAGTACGAAAATGAAACTTCTTTTACTATATTTATAAAATAATTTTATAATTGCCAAAAAGACACGCGCATATACGTGTGAGTGTTTACAGAATTACCTTAAAGGAGAAGAAGACTAACGAAAACCTGGGGACAAATAACTACAACGAAAGAGTATAATGAACCCCTACTGATTAAAAAGCTGGCGCATGCCACATTGAATATCCTTTTGATTTTATTATATTTACAACAATTCGCAGAAATTTTTGCTGAAACTACTACTTATGTGTACGAAGTAATTTTGCTACCTTTGCCGCGGATTAATTCCAAGCAACTTTCTTCATTGAATTAAGTAGAATTAAAAATATCTTGTAATTTTCATAACGAGTTGAAAAATTGCCGAGTATCAGAAAAAGGATCATTCTTATTGACGCTACCCCCAAGTATAATGCTCCTAGTATCCTCTACGATTCACCGGAATACGTAATATTTTTTTTATTTTTTTTGCTTTTTTTTAATTTATTTTTTTATGTGAAAATTTTTCATCAGCTAGTCGCCAGATGCTTATACTTTTCTTATTGGAAAAAAAAAAAGTAGAAAGCAATCTATATCATATTACGGTGAGTTGAAAAATTAGTATTTTATATGTTACATTAATCGAAAATTTTATTAATTATTATAGATTCGAAAAAATTATTAGCGGAATGTATATGGGAGAAATAGTGCGATTAATGTTATTGAAGCTGACGAAACAGAAATATCTTTTTGACGGCAAAGGTTCAGAAACTCTAAGCCGAAAAGGTTCCTTCCTAACGAAATATGTTTCAGATATAGAAAAGTAAGTACATTTTTACCTAATGAGAATAAACGCACGTTAGTATCAATCGTTTCAAAACATTCCTGTAAATATCGTACATTTACAGAATGATCCTGGCGTTTTCAAGTTCTTAACCACTTCAATTATATCCGTTTATTCGTAATTTGTCTTCTGTTTAGCCCGCCACTCGTTTAATTTAATAGCTCTCCTCTAAAAACTCCTAACTGTTTAAAAATGCGTAGCGTGCAAAAGTAGTTGTTTTTTTTTTGTTTTTTTTTTGTACGTTTAAATATAATTTTTCAACTTTTGTAAATTGATAGTAATTTATTTATCCAAAATTTACGGATTAAAAATTTAATTATTACGCGAAAAAGTAACAATACCCCTATAATTACTTAAGCGATGTAAACAATTTTAACGCGTTAATTTAAGCTAACAATAAGTTTCATTTTAAAAATTGCAAAGTTTTCTATTCGAAACATTTAAACACTTTCGTGATGAGGTTTTTTCATACGATACATTACGATGTGCTAGAGGTGTCACGGGTTCTTATCTCGTTCCGGATCGAAGTCACTCCCTGGTATATACCTAATCGGAAATTGAATCGTGGTTATACCAGAGAAATCTGGAAAGATAAAGGCGGATCCTAAGTAGAAAGGAAATGACCCAATATTCTCCTTAGACCCATTAGGTGTAGTACTTTAATGAAAAGCTTAACTTCACAATCCAAGATATCTTATCAAGGATATATGGGACTTACTTTACTTTTATACATTACGGTAATCTCTAAAATAGTTTGCCCATTCAAAATGAACATAGTTACACGCGCTATTTGCGGTGTATTTTAGATGTTTTTTTTTCCTTTCGGGTTTGCCGAAATAATTCGCAAAAACAATAACGCGAATAATAATTTCGAATTCGAACGGAACCAGACGAAACAAATACGCGAAATGCAAAAACTCTGAAAAACGTTGTTTCTATAGATTTAATAGCAAAACTGAAAAAAGACGAAGTAAAATGCGATACATCGGTACTATATGAGAACGAAATATGTAATAATAATTTCATTCTAGTGGAGAAAACGGATGTTCTATAAAATATGCAAGACGAACAACCAGGGGGTGATAATGAAAGTTAACAATAAAAAAAAAAAAAAATGAAAAAAGTATTATGAATGAAAGTGGAGCAACTGCTGCGAAAACAAAGAAGGAATCGGAATATTATGCTAAATGCGATTTACCGACGCAAAACCAAAGAACAAATGAGTAACAATTTTAAATTTTATACTGCGAAGATTAAATATCAAGCGGCACAGATAATCGAAATAAGTAATCGTCCCACTACACACAATGAACGAAAATTATCAGAATTTAAAATTAAACCGATAGAAATAACTGAAAAGGAATGAAATACGATAATCCAATTCAACAGCGTGATAAAACAACCAAAAAAAAACAAACCGTGTACATATCTCCATTTAACACGTGTCATAAAGTATAAAATTTTATCCATTATATGTATAAGAACCACTTTCGTTTCGTCAGTATACTTTAAAGTAACGAATATATAAAATAATACTTTAAAGCACAACTGGAGCTTTAAAAAAATAATTTCAAATGCGATAGTCGAATGCTTAATTATCGAAAATAGTGAAATATTTTTCAATTAAAACATGAGTTATAATAATAATACGTAAAAATGAACATGTCGACATTCGTTTTTTTTTCGTCCGTTGGTTATAAAATCAGCAATCAGTCAACAATTTTTTTTTTTTTTTAATGTGGGTTCGGTGCCAGCACTGACTCAACTACATGAGCTTAGATCACCTACCCAGATTCTGAGGCGATCGGTGATAGAGAGTATAAAGGAAAGTAGGAGGGGAATAACGGCTAGAGATGGAAAGGAAAAGATAAAGGAAGCATTGAAAGGGGTAGGAAGATCCAACGCCAAGAGTTCGGCGTATAGATGAGAGTACTCGGGAAAAGGAGCAGGACGTTCAAAAAGGATATGGTTGGGGTCGCATATAAAGAAAGGATCAGTAGAGTGGAGAAGTTGAAAGAGAAAAAAAAAAACGAGAAGAGGGAAGGAGAGAATGACCAAGTCTCAGTCTGATTAAGGAAACAATAGCCGAGCGCCGAGAAAAGGGAAGAAATTGGAACCAGTGTTGGAGGTAGAAGAAGGAACGATTGGCGAAAAAAGAAGGGTAGATGACCATCCATACTCTGGCATGGAGATGTGAAGAGAGTAAAAAGATGTCTGAGGCAGGAAAATGGGAGAGGAGTGGACCATTGAGAGACGCCGAGCGATCTAGGAAGTCAGCTGCTTCGTTGCCCTCAATGCTAGAATGACCAGGAACCCATAAAAAGTCAATAAGGATAGAACGTGCTAAGCGCGAGATGGAAATAGAGGCACGAACAGAAAGAATACTATCATTAGACGAGAGGGAAGGAGGAGAAGAAATAGCTCGCAGCACAGATTTGGAATCAGTAACAATGAGAAATGTGACTGTGCTCACGTACCAGAAAACTGCCAATCGATTATTGAGTTCAAACTAAGCTAATTTTTATTTATATATATATATATATAATTTTTTTAATGGACTCGCTTTAGCCTTTTGATCAATTTTCTATATTATATATATATACATAAACTCGGTCATTTTGGCCTCGCAAGGGGCTATGCCCCTTGAACCCTCTTGCTCACATTTCTATCTCTTTCTCTTCTATACTTTGTATAAAATTATCAAAATTTACAACGTAATTCTTAAGCCGGCCTCCGTTAGATTTTATAACGATAAAATGTCTCTATTTTATATAATAAAAAAATAAATAAATTTTATTAACCTACCGAAACAACTTAACATACTACAACACATATAATTAATACTTTTTTTGCGCTTCATTAAGAAATTAGCAATATAGACTTTACTACTCCTCGTTATGGTGGGACGTCTTATTCATCAACCTGCGCAGGAATAAGAAGTGTATTCATTATGTTTCCAAAAACGAAAACCGCCACTGAACGCAAACATGAATTATCAGTAAAATCAGTCTATATAAATATGAGTTATGCGCGAACAAACATAAAAAAAAAAAAAACAAAGAAAAAACCAAAAAAAAAAAAAAAACGTGCACAACGAACGTATAACCTCTTATTATTTTATATCGTGGTTTTTTCCATCTGTTTGAGAATTCAAAATCTCGTCCCTTTATTTATAGGCAACTTCTTTTTTTTTCTTCAGATTATTCATTCGTGTTTTTTTTTCATTACCTCATGTAAACGTGGTTTAGATTGAAGTGGACATATTGTTATAAAAAAAATTTTATGAAATTTCCGTTTCTCCGTTTTAACAAATAACCACAATGAGATTTTTCGTATTATCGGCGCTTATGTTCAGCGAGAAATTTACGGCAATGCAGCGGAAAGCATATGAAACATCCGTGCCACGGCGACCTGTCACAGCGTGAAAGTGGTTCGTGAGTTTATGTAAGAGCTTTCGTGTACCGTTGACGCAGGAATCGATGTCAGTAAAAGTGACATTGTCCGATAGTGAGAAACAAGTCCCCAGAAAAAACTGTAGGACACGAAACAGAAACAGTGAAACTGTAAGTGGTAACGAACAGTTTGTCTAAGTGCCGTCAAAAAAAGTAACTATAGAAGTTAACGATACGAATGGAAAGAAGGGAGCACAGCACAGGTTATAGATTTTTCCGGGGGTAATGGAACGTTAGGAATTACAGAATTGCCTCAGGCTAATGTAGAAGACATTTAACTGACATAGCTGAAATTGTCATTCGGTGCCGACGATTTTCCTTGTTTGTTTTTTAATTAGCTGTTAAATTTTTCAGAGTTTTAAATTCGGTAAATGCGGTTTTATGTTTTCCAATGTTGCATCCGCTTACGCGGACATTGTGAGGTTCACTTTACTTGCGAAGGTCGATTTATTTTTTACGATGTTGGACTATTTCAATTACCGCGTATAAAATTGCGGAATCTACATATACGTCATAATTTTTTCTATAGAATTACGCTTTGTTCGGTAATTCCGTTTCTTGATCACTGATAAAGGTGTTCATATAATATCAGAACAGCTGCTCTACCGTATTATTAATAAAATTGCTGAATTCTCTGTACAAACTGTGTCAGTTAACTTTTGTGCTGCCCATTTTACCGTATTCATTTAAGGTTCGACGTGTGTGTAGATTCGGAATTCGTTACGATCGAATGGGATCGCTGAATAATTATTTTCCGTTAATATATCAAAACAAGAACTTCAAAGAAATACCCGAAGGGGAAAAATAAAAAGAAAAGAAAAAAAAAAGGTAAAATAAAAAAGTGACAAATGACGTAAAGAAATGTAGAAGAACGGTGAAATGAGACGAAATGCCAAGCTAAAGTGATAAATAAAAGTAATAACACGGGGTCTTTAAAAAAGACGAAAACAAAACTAAAACGGAACGATGATTAACGTTGCAAATATATATCAGCGTGAAAGGCGAGAAATATCTTGCAATGCATAACGCGGCTGTCTTAACAGCCGATTTGTGTCATTGTGACTCAGTTATAATGATAATAACTGTAAATATTTTAACTGATGATTATCGATTGTTCTATGACATTTAGAATAGCAGCTGCAGATATCCGGAGGAATAAATGCCCCGGTGATAATAGATTAACAGGGCGGTTTTTTTGGGGGGTTTTGTAATATCTGTATTCACCGTTACTAATTAGTTTGCTCAGACAGAACGAAGTCTAGATAATTGTTTACCTTTTTTATCGACAGATTAAATATTTCGGTATTGCTAATAATAACGTAATTTCACATTTTACACGTCTCCCTTGTCTCTTCTTTTCTCTCGTTGTTTTATTTCATTAATTACACGAAAGAGCGGAGATTATTTTCAAGCCGTGACCGGGAAAAGCTCAGTCTTTAAAATCACAAAATGTATTTCATTCTTAACATAACTATTAACATTAAAACAATTACACTCTGTTTAAGCGGAATTCAGGAAAAACAAATGTCATAATCGGTAATTGAGAAAAAAAAAAGGTTTCTAACGTGTAAATTAAATGTGACGGATGAAACAAACGCAACTGGTATATTCCCCGTACAGCGAGTCGCAACTCTGGTATATACGTAATCTTAACGGAGCCCTGTTGGGGCTGAAAATAACGAAACCGTACCATAAATTAACTAAAAACTACCAGAAAAAGAATATAATGGATAGAAAAGTTATGTGGAGAAAGCTCGCTCCATTATTAGCTGATATGATCCTTAAAATAGTGAAAGTTATCAAAGTCGCCACTATAAACGGTACTCATTAATTTCCGATTAATAAAGTTTAAAAATTTCTTCGACGAAAGTACTTTTTTTTCTTCTTTTTTAAGAAAACCTTTCGACATTTCGGGATGTTCTTTAATATTTAGTAAAAAGTAATATATATATATATATATATATATATATATATATATATATGTTGATACGGTCTACCTTTTTTTGAAAAGCTTATTCTTAAATCTAATTTGAGTCAGAAACGACTGAAAAAAAAAAATCAAAAAAAATGAAAAGCTTTACTTTCGGAAAACATAAATTTAATAAGAAACAAATGGACATTGAACCATGTGTGCCGCAACGTCGATTTTAAACTAACGGATTTCGGTATCAGTTATGCCTCCGCCACGGTGGTGGTGATACGCGATTTTCCACCGTGCCTATTTCCGCGGGCAGTGGTCACTATGCGCGAATTTACATCGAACAGAGCAACCACCACAACTACACACCAGGATCGAGATAGTCTTCTCGACAGTTTACCTACCGGGTACTACTCGCGATACGTACAAGCGTAGTCGAAAAGTCTGTTTAATTGTGTTTTATAACCTCCTTAATTTTATCAGTTACATTGCCAACTATTGAACAACGATGTTATCAATGTATGCTTTATTTTGTTTCAGCGATGACAAAAACAGTTACACAAAATGTCGAGAAGTATTGGAAGAATTGAATCTAAGTCACGCTACTGATCAAGACTGCGTTAACGTACGATACGTATGCGAAATAGTTTCTAAGAGAGCAGCTTACTTAGTGTCGGCTGGCGCGGCCACATTAATCAACAAAATGGATTTTACCAGCGTAACGATCGGAGTGGACGGATCCGTCTACCGATTCCATCCTTATTTCCATGATTTAATGTTCCATAAAATCGGTCAAATGATTAAACCTCAAGTTAAGGTAAAATTCAGAAAATTTCGCTTATTGTTCAATTTTCGCCAAATCGCGCCATCGTTTGTTGCGAACAAATTTGTTTTTAAAAATATCGACCGCCTTTAAAAGCCGTTTATATCTTTTCCCGCTGTCTGTCTGTCTGTCTTTTGATTGATGGAAGTATTCAAAATTTCATTAGCCGAACTCTATCGACTGTGTAAACCATCTGTTATGCTCTGGTCATCCGCGAATTCGGAATAGCCTGAAAGCATTTCAGTTTTTTTATTTTTCACGTCAAAATGTAGTGTTCGCGTTTCAAGTAAGCATTCGTTGATTTTAAAAATGTACAAAGTCGTTTTTAAACGAAAACTCCCCCTTTACCTAGCAGGTGCCGTAATTTTCGTTAGATATAACGTGATCGGTTTATAAGAAGTAACAGAATATAAAGTGGGAAAAAATATAATAGGAACTATAGCTTTTTTTAAACGGATATTTATTTATTTTTCTTAAGACGAAGGTAAACAATGTAGCTAATGATTTTTCAGTAATAACCGGGGTTTTCAAAAAGTAATTTATCGCGAGAACAATCTCTGCTTTGTAATTTGTTGCTTCACCTCTCAGTCAAGGTTGATTTTTTATATGTATACCTGGACACTCAGGAATCGCGGGGGCAATGAGACTCAGTAGAGATCAGCTAGCTCGTTTAGTTTCTTCTACCGAAAGATTTCTTAGTATTTTTCAGTCCAGCACTATTATAATATTTCTTTACAATAGCAGCGCACTCTAAATTACGCGGAGTAATCCTGATTTTTATTTATCTATTCAACTGGATCCTCCTTAGTTTTTCAAGTTTTCTTCTTCGCAGGATTCACCTCACTAACTGTCTCTTTCTCTTTCAGCAATCTTGTCGTCCACCCTTCACTTTGATCCCTCGTCGCTTTTCTTATATTTTCCCGATTTTGGCCTCTCCGCCTTTTTATTTTTTATTTTATACGTGATCATATATCTTTTGAATGCTCTTCTATCCCTGCCCTCTTTCTACTCGGTCACTTTTAGACTTGCTCCGTCATCCTATCTTTTTCTTCTGTTATACCGGCTCTTGTATCTTTTCTGTCCGCGATCTGTAAGGATCTAATTAGACTTTCTTATGTCGACAAACTCAAGCGCTGAACGAGCAAACAACAGTCAGTCGTCCCCTGGCTTACAAGCGGAGCAACTGTGTATGTGGATGACACATTTGATTAACAAATTCATTTTGAAATGCCGTTCTAAAAATGCTTCTTCCTTGGTCTACAAACGTATTTTAGAATGCCAGCTAGCAAGGCAGGTTTAGAGATTTTTGTCTTCCTTTTTCCCCCCTTAAAAATAGGCACGGCTAAACTACACACCCGAAGTTTCAAACATGGCAGAGGCGTATATCCATTCTTTTACACGTTACCAAGAAGTTGCCCGAATGATACGAAACCAGAATAACACGATTACGTGCCTCTTATAAAGCAGCCGAAAAAAAAAATGGGAAACGTAAATTCAAGTCGCTTCCAGGTATACCCAGTCTGTGGAATAATTAAGTACCAGAGAAATCTCTGGGAAAGTAAAAGCGGACTCTAAATAGAAAGGAACTGGCCCGCTACCCTCGTTAGTGCTGTTAAACTTAGTGCATTGTGAACCTTAACGTCACAATCCATGATATCATCGTATTAAGGATATAAGGGGGACTTAGTTTAAAGTCTGATCTCATCGGTGCGCGACAATACGAAAGTGAGATCCATCTTAAGAAATCACCACCGTTGACGCAAAACGTATGAGATAGCTGCCGGGATTTTACTATTCTAGTTTTTTTACTTTTCATTCGAATAAATACAGCGTTGTTCTTGTAATGGATGTGGTGGATGTTCGAATTTGTATGAACATTTCAAAATTAGTTCGGTTTGTTTTGCACGACGATCGCGTCGTTCCGCAATGAAATTTTCGAGAGAAAACAAAATTGTATTCTACACCTTAATTACTCGCGACAACTTTTGTTTCCTTCAGTGGAAACTGTAATAATTTAAAAAGATCGCACTGCCCAGGCGCCTAACTTTGAAACTCCGTTATCGCGACTTTTATTTTCGACACTGCAAACGACAAAGTCATACAAGAAAAAAAAAAAAAGGGATTCGACGTTAATACGATTTAATGCAGTCAGCGAACTGGAACGAGTGTGCAGCGTGTTTTGCACGCAATTCTGTTACCGTCAAACGATAAGTGATTTCGCCGCATACATGCAACAAAAATTGTATTCTTCTTTCGTGTTGTCTGGCTGCTGCGGCTTTCCAACTCGGACGATGTTATGACCTCCGCTGCGAGTGGCAAAGTCTGACGGTACATGTCTTAACCACGTTTGCAGTGTCCTATGGATTTTTACAGTTGTACTTGTTAGAATTTTCGTCATTTTTCGCGCTGCTTTTTAAATATTTTCAATGTATTTTCCGAAAATAATGGAAAAAATCAAATACTTACCTGCGAGTTTAGGCTGCAAACTAGCCCCGTTACAATGTCGGTTCTACAAACGGTTCTAATTGCAAAAATTTCGCCCAACTGCGCGAATACTATAGTGATAGCGTACCAATGGAGGTTGGAATGTGTCTACCTTTTTCGATGGCCATAATATATTTTTCTCGCATTAGGGCGTACATACTGTTGTGTACACTACTACTATAATATGTCGGAAGGAGGAACCCGCGTTAACATCTGCAATGATTGTGTATACCCTATCGAATGTCTTAGTTCAAAAACGCGTTTAGTTTCAGTTCGTTTTTCTATTGCACAGATATCCCCCCCCCCGGGGGGGGGTAGTATTGAAGGCATTATTTTGTATTGGAAGAGAGATTTTCCGCCACGCACTCGATATTCGTTTTAACGTAATTTCAGATCTACAAGGAATTACCGGTAGTGTCAAATGGCGACCGACTATCAAAGAGAGGAAGAATAACACATTGCAAGTGAGAACCTTGAACGCTATTCAACTTTCCTATGAGCGTCGCATTAACACGCTTTCGATGGCACAGTTGGCCATAGACCAGTGCTACAGTGAGATAACAAAACACTGTTCACATTATAGAGCTCTCTCAGTGGATGCGTCTGCACCAACAAACGTGCACATGATGTGTGCTATACGTACTAGTTCTCCACTTTATTCCATGTGATTATTAACCTCGGAACTCTTTTATTTTGTCATCACACTGTATTGAACTCGGTGCCACTGTACACTGTGTCATGTTCGTAGTGGAACATTTTAATCTCGCTCATGAAATTCATCAAATAAAATGAAAAGCAAAAAAATCTTAATCTCAACGACAACAGTTAACATCAACGAGCTAAATTTCCAAGTCTTAAGCCAGAGCTTTACATTAAATTCACTTTAAAAATAGATTTATTTTACTTTGATATTCTGATATATACATATTTGTGTGTGTGTGTGTATGTTGTATATATTAATATTATTTTGTTTTATTATAGTTCGATTTAATGCTGTCAGAAGACGGAAGTGGAAGAGGCGCTGCTTTAGTAGCAGCGGTGGCATCTCGATCGGCGGGAACAAAGTAAACGTCGTCTGTAAAGAAAATTATGGGGACTGCTACTCATAATGCTACGATTTAATGTACTTAATTTTGATAATATAATCGCTTTTTTAGTGAAAAGTAATTTCGAAAAAAACAAAAAAACAAAAATTATAAAAAAAAAGGGAATCATAAATCCACAGACAAAGTCGATAGTTTATAGCGTTATCGTATTCCTATTGAAAATCAGAAAACCCGATTTTAATTGCCAACACTATTTTCGTGTGCAGAAGGTTGTAAATGAATTTCAAGTTACCACTGTGTACATAAAGACATATATATATATGTATGTATGTATGTATATGTATGTATTTTTTTATGTATATTATATGTTAAATTATTTGCTTCTATTTATTACATACAAGAGATTAGAATACGTAAAAAGAAACCCGAATTTTTATTTACCTATTCGCCGATAATTTAAAATTACACGTAATTTTTATAAACCGCATTGCGTTTTGTTAAAAATAATTTATATACATTCCTTACGCGGAGGAGGAAAACGTTATCGTCCTTAAAAATTTAAGCTATTTATTTTCCTAAATTATATAAATACGTCACTCGTAGAAAATATCGAAGACAGTGGAGTAAAAACCATTCTATCATATGTAGCAGCCACCTATTTTGTTCGGTCGTGTTAGACATTTTGCAGTTGTGCAGAGCACGTCGGTGCGTCCGGCCCGCGGTCAAGCATGAGAAGTGCAAGTGCCGTTGTTAGGAGAAAGATTTTCGTAGATGTCGGAAATTTTATTTTTTACCGATACCTTTTAGGAGACGGCGAAAGTCCCTTACTTAGGAAGTGAAAAGATCCAGTCATTGCGTTAAATATAATAATAATACGTTATGTGTGCGCGCGTATGTTTATAGATGTACAAATATTATATGTGTATTACATATGTATATATATATATATATATATATATATATGTATATGTATATGTATGTGCTTGTGTGTGTTTAAAGATTTGTGTATAACAGTTCACGGCTCATTTACTTAGTGTAATTATTGTGAACTAATTCGAAGAAAGATATAAAAAATGTCGCGTTATTTATTGTTTTTGTATGTTGCGCGCAAGTCAGATTCAATAAAAAGTTACGATTCGAATAGGCGGCGGAGTGAACTGTTTTAATTGTTATCGTTTTATCATTGTATTCGTTTATGTTTCGCTTATATTATATTACTACTACTACTACTACTACTACTACTATAATACTACTGTGTTACTATTACTCGAAAATAAGTGTTGTTTGTAATCTTTGTGACAATAAACGTTTATACACTTGCGTGCGCGAATTTAGTTTGTTTGTTTGTTTTTTTTTTTGTTTTTTTTTTTATCATTCCTTTCGTGTAATAAAATGCTATTTTATAAGTACTGACGATCTCGGAAGTCAATATAGATTGCTTTACTCTTATAAGCCGAGTAATTTGAAAAGTTTATAGAATTATCGAGCTAGGAACACACAGGTTTCTTTGGTTTGTCACTTTAAATAACTATGTTGCGAATGATGAAAATTTCACAACCCAGCTAGAAAAATAATGCGTGCGATTAGTCAAAATGATGTTTTTTAAAACAAATTGAAATGGGTGACTTTTCGGAACTCTCGAGGAAACAGCAGCGGACGATTTTGTCACGTTCGTTAAGTTCAGAAAAGTAATAAATAAGAAAAATGATGTAAAAAATTGTAAAAAACAAAATTTTTGGCCCTTTTAACATGACGACCAAAAAACATCGGTAATGAATGGATATGGTTAATGATTTCGCAAAAAAAAAAAAAAAAAAAAGAAAAAAATAAACAATTAGATACATAAAAGTCAAAAATTTTAGACGGAAATGTATGATTATGTTTTCAGACGAAAAATAAAACAGTATTATTATTCGTATTTTATTATATCTGGTTTTAAATAATAATCCGTTATATTATTCTGTTGCAAATGATTTCGCAAGAAGAAAAAAAAAACAAAAAACACTCGATGTATGTTTGTTATTTACATTTCGAATTTACTGATAAGTTCGTTGATATAAGGCTGGCATAAGAAAGTCAAAAAAAAAATGATGTATTAAACCGAAATATTAATATGTATGTTATTAGATGAAAAGTAAACTATTATTTACGTTTCATAAATGTCTTACGTAGCTATTATTTTTTTTACGGATACGAATTTATTTTTTCCATTTCGGTGTTTTATTTAATATTAATATTAAAAAATGAAAACAAAAAAACATACATATACTTATGCAATCATGTAATCACAAAAAGAAAATAACCAACATGCTACTCTGCATCGTGGCTAATCTCTCTGATAAACATGTCGGTAATTTTTTGTAATTTCTCTTTTTAATTTTTCGGACTTTATATATAACGTTCCTAATATATATATATATATATACTTTTACACATAAAATCTTTTTAAAACTTAACCGATACTCAATGGACGGCATTTGTATTACAAAAAAGGGAGAGAAAAGAAAAATCAGTGTTGTGTATAACGAGATCCGGACATGGTGATGGACCGTGAATAGCAATTAGGTAATTCTAAATTCCCGAAAACATCGATGAATTGAAAAGGAGAAGAAATGCTAGGGGATACACATTACTGCGGCGATGCCGTTTCTTAACTAAACGCAATGATTGAAGAAGCAAAAATAAAAAAATATTACAGAGTCTTTGAGCAGCTTTCATCGCGATTGGACTCGGTCGGCTATGCACGTTGGTGCAGTTTACGATGAAATGCTATCGCACTTGTTTCGTTTACGACTGAATTAAGCTAATTTTAACGAATGATAAACCGAAGAAAAAGTAATGTTTTAGTAAGCATACAGTATTGTTTTGTTTGTTGTTTTTTTTTTTTTTTTGTAAAAAATAAATATCCACTAATTAAAGGGATATTTTTTTCACGAAAAAAAGAAAAAAACAAAAAAAAACCGTATACTTGCAAAAACATAATTGTGCGTGTCTATTAGTGAAATTGAAAAAGTTTGATAGAAATGACAATGCAAACTCGAATATTTCTTAATTCTAAATCAAAACTTTTCGCCGAGGTAAATGATATAATAAAAAAGAGAAAATGGTACAATTTGTTATTTCACGCGCATAATAAAATCCTGCCCTTTCACCATCAAACGCAATTGCACAGTCTGCAATATTTCTCAAAATTGCCAAAGGAAATATATCTTGCATGTTCATTTTTTTTTAAATATTTTTGATAATTATATCATTTGATCCAAAAAAAAATTTAACGGATATCTGTAATATTTTATATAGTACCGAAAAATGTCCTTTTCATAATCAATTTTAAAAATTTCGAACTGTTTAAAACACACTTTAATAAAATGTTAATTTTAGCCCTTTTTACTTTATTTTTAGATTCACAGCTGAAAACTAGCCGGTTTATTATTATTAAGCTCTATAGACGTTTACAGTTCTTTTAAAGTAACAACCTATTTACTCCACGAAACAAAACCAAAATGATAAATATGCGCGTAAACAAATTTTTGTTAAATTGTGCTAGAAAAAATATCCCGAAGAAAACTAAAAACCTTTAAGCACTATCCATTCTTTATATACATATACATATACACACATATTTTTAATGGAGTAGTGTTAATTTAGAACAATATATTTACCCCATAAAGCAAAAGCAAGTTAATAAAAAAATATAACAATTTTTTTTATTAAATTGCGTTCCAAAAAAAAAAAGATTCTTCGAAGAAAAGGAGTATCTTTATTCTTCATATTTTAAGAAAATCGGTTAACCGCTTCTTTTGACCTTAAATCGAACAGAAGGAAATGAGAGAATATAAGATAAGGGGAGTATACAGAGTTCTAAAAGAGAAAAGTAGAAAGATTTGGTTTTGTTTCATGGAGTAAATAGGTTGTTACTTTAAAAGAACTGTAAACGTCTATTCAGTAGAAAAGTTCAAACATTCGGATAAAACATGATATCCGGAATAAAAGGGAACGCGTGTGGAAGGGTAATTAAAAGGACAAAATGGAATAGACTGCGATGAAACCTGGAAAAAAATTTGCAGGAAGGAGATTATGATTAAAGCGAAGGCGACAAATAGCCGAGATTGCGAAGCGTTTAAGAGAGGGTAGGAATCTAAAAAACTGTGGGCGAAGGGGATGGTTGCAGAGAGAGGTAAAAGTAGCCAGAATTAGAAAATGAAGAATTAGAGTTGAGCCGTAATTTGGAATGAGTTACTTAAAGAAAGGAGAGCAATATTGCGGGAATGTGCGTAGCTAAAAATTTTTCCCTGAGGGCGAGAGCTGATCAGCTAAATACATATATATATATATATATATATACATGTGCATGTGCGTACGCACATATAATCGTATTATATTAAAAAGTGTATATAAAATTAATAACTTAAATAAATATATAACCGAAATATTTAAAAAAGGGCTCTATTTACAGATCACTTGATTTTTAAATACTACGCAAATCCGTACTAAGGAATCAAAATACTTCAAAATAAGATACAGTTTATTATAATATAGTTTATTGATTTATACATTTCTTATATAAATTTCAATTTTCTGTGTTTTACGCTGAACCGATTAAAAACTGCCTAAGAAGTTATTACGTTTTTGACAATTTCATTATGCAGGAGAAACATATATGAAAATTTATTTTGGAGCATGCCGTCAGATGGTGTGCATGCGCATAGAAAATTATTGTGATAATCACGGTATCAATTTCGAAGTACATATTGTACTTTTACACTTTTCAAATTTTTCACCGTGTAGCATTTAAACGATTCTTCTAGAGGGGACAACGAGTTTTTACCCTTGCCCCCCTCTAGCTACACCCATGATTGCGGGCTAAAATTGTGTCCGGTTATAATAAATTAAACAAATAAATTTTGTTCACAATATATAAGGGGAAATTGACACTGTGAACCAGAAAAACTGAAATTTCCTTCATTTAATATGTGGTTAAATAACAATTTCTTCGAAAAACAAAAGGGAAAAAGAAAAGGAATTCGAGCGTTATTGCGATAAGAATATACTCGATCTAAAATGTCCATTGTGCGAACACAATCCGTAGACAGTATCAGATGGAAAATTGATGCCAACGCAACACCGATGATAATGGGGCTAGCAAGGGCCATTAATTGGCCTGACAATAAGTCGAAAGTTTACAAACGAGATTTTTCGCTAATGGGCAACCTTGACCACTACGGTTTTTTTTATTAGGGCGGACAATTTTGTAGTATAAACGGTGCGAGAAATAATAACAGCCGAAGGATCGTATTCTCGTCCTTATTAACGACCTTCGGATACCGGACTCGCTTTACTTTACCTTAGACATGGTCGTTTCTTAACGTATACTATTTAAAGCAATTTAATTTATAAATTTTTCAAAAGTGAGATTAAACAATTTTTTTAAAAAAGATCACCGACATATATTCCGGTTCACAGTTCCACATTATGATGTCGGCATGGATAACTCCGGACACAGTTACATCCTCGGAAATATATCCGCGGGCGGACACAACCCCGGATATATCTTGGACGATGTGATTTAATTTTAACTCCGAAAGAGGCCACACAACGAACAAATGTTGTGTCATTCCGGACACAGTTGAATTCAACTCTGGGGTGGAGCGATTTGATGTATGTCCACTCCGAAAGGCGTCAGCTGCGCGCGCAGCTGTCAAAATTTGGCTTATCATCACTATTTCACGGAATTACGTCATGTTCGTAGATTGCAGTATAGAGAAGTAATAAGAGCGACAATGTGATTTAACATTTTCAAATCTCGATGAGTAATGTGATCCACGAATATAATATGCTGTGTGTTTTTAACGTGGTGTGAACGGGCGTTCCGGTTTCGCGAGCCAAATCCTTTATTTTGACGTGATCGATGACTTTAAATGACGAAAATGATTTTATAAACAAGAAGTAAATTTTTCTCTGGCAATAATGCATCTTATAGTTATACCGAATTGTAGATGAAATAACTAACGAGCAATTTTAGGAAATGAGTATTCAGCATATTGCAAACCGAAAGCAGTTCTGGTTTCGCTGAACATACGGCATACCACCCATAAACATATTTTCACATACCGAATATTCGGGGACACTCGAATTGCGCACCGCACCTTTGCCGGTATGAAATATAATAAAACGAACGAAAACGGCACCGGGACCATGATATTTGTTGGACTCCAAAACTGATGGCCGCTTTATAACATTTTTCGATGGCCGCTCAACATTTGAACGCGTCGTATACTTAAAAAATGATATTTAAAATCCGCCAACGAAAAACAATAACACCGATTTATCTGTTACAAAATATTTCCTCTATAACGACGACGGTTTATTAAAAAATATTTCAGAATACGCCAGGTTAATTTTAAAAATATTAAATTTTTCAAACTTCCAGTTTCATTTTTCGTTTACAAAACAAATATTATATACTTTTGATAAATAACTGTGATACATATTTAAGTTCTCATTTAATTTTTAATCATTAAGAATTGATTCTGGCTTTTGCAATTTGCTAGTTAGCTCTCAACCTTCAGTAATTTAACATACACCTAACGATCTATTTACATTTATGATCTTTTATCTTTCTATTATTATAATAATAGATGCCTCTAATTTGTCGAATTCGAAAATTTCATACGGTCATCACATTTGTATTTTATGTAAATTAATCAGCTGATATTAATCTTTTTTTGTATTAATGTGAAGCTTCATGAAATATAATATGTCGTGCACTGAAGTATATTCAGTTAGAAATTATTGTAATTTACATTATTTCATATAATATTCGCGCAAAAAATTATTCTACTTTATGCGACATTTCTTTAAATATGTGTATGTTCCCTAGAGGTTGTTAAAAATATTTAGAATAAGAACCGTACTGCTAACGGGATGATGATAGCCTATTTTAAGGAGGTTTTTTCTAAGCAACCGAAATGTTATTCCAAATAGTAAACGTGCCCCATCGAGATATGATAAGACGTTTTGGAAGTCACTGAAAGAGCGACTTCTACTCATTTTATTCCTTCGTCAATTTTATAAAATCCGGAGTTTTTTTTTTTAAAACGGTGCGCAATTCGAGTCCGACTTGTCACTGTGTGAAATGTTGATGCGCAATTCGGGTGTCCTCGAATATTCACTTACCTGAGTTGAAACAAAATGATTATTGCTTCGTAAACAGGTACATAAATAATTTTTTTTAATTCATCGCAAAATCTCACAATATCCAGATAAATATCTATTTTTTCCGTTTAGTTGCACTTACGCGTTTATAACTTTACAGAACCTTTGTATGCTGTTAATGTTATTTCTATTATTATATTAGATTCTATTACTATATTAGATTAATTAAATAAGTTAAATGGATTTAAATATTATTTTAAGCAGTAGAGAGAATAAAAAATTTAGTACATAGTGTAATTACAAATAAAAAAATCGTGATAGCAGAAATAACGTAACAGTTAAATATTAGACATGTACTGCAATCAGATTTTGTTCCGAATTTGGAAAATAAACGTAGAGGCAACCAAAATATTCTTTTGTTTTTGTTATTCATTTCATTTATTTTGTCTATTTTATTTCCAATATTTTATATATTAGTGCATAATACCACCGTTAATTTTGCTCGTTTCATTATTATTAGTTTGTTTTTTTGTTAATTATATTTTCTAATTATTTCTCTTCAATTTTTTTATTTTGTCTCGTTTTAATTATTCCTTTTGCTTCTTTTCTGTCGCCTATTTCCTGATCAGAGACCTTTTCAGGGCTACTTTTGTGTTACCTTATTGAAATATTTTTCGTTGTATTTTATTAATTATTTTGTTCCACTCGCGGTACATGTATGTCCATTAAAAGCATACGCAAAAAAAGTAAGTGTTTAACATTAACTTTTTTCGGGCGGCATAAAATTCAAATTGCAACAATAATTAAAAATGTATTAATATTCACATATCTTATATATATGTATATATGTATATATAAAAATCCCACGTCACAAATGTTTGGTCACGGTAATCTCCGAAACTACTCAACCGATCTTAATGAAATTTCACACTCTATGTGATTTGGTCCAACTTAAAAGATAGGACAGTTTTTATCTCGATTAATGACTTCAATATTTTTTTATTGTGAATTAAATGGTTCATTAGGATAAAAAGTTGTAATTAGTTATAATGAAATTTGCACACTAGGGGTATTTTGAGCCAATAGATCGATCTGTCAAGGTCTAATACACGGTAAAATTCGGTTTCGTGAGTTTTAAATGGGTTTTAATGTTTTCAGTATCATACGAATTAGGGTTGGTGGCGCGATCTTTCGACGACGATCTAATAGATAATTTGTTCTACTTTTAGTATTTTTTTTTTATTTTCGAACGGTAGTGTCTTTGGGTATGGACAATACCGGTAGAGCAAAGCAATAAAACATATGGTCGGCAAAACATGTGAGCGGGTAATTCCAGATACCTGGAAACGGCG
The DNA here is from genome assembly GCA_039619475.1 of Icerya purchasi. Classification (NCBI taxonomy): domain Eukaryota; kingdom Metazoa; phylum Arthropoda; class Insecta; order Hemiptera; family Monophlebidae; genus Icerya; species Icerya purchasi. Next base: position 334,900,857 of record CM077116.1, on the reverse strand, counting down.
AGGAACGAATAGGCAAAAAAAAAGGCATCGGTCTTGGCTCTGAGTCGATCAGCGGGCGGTCACATAATGGTGGTTCGAAAATCATGCGTTACGCAGCAGTAAAAATGTATATATAATAAAAAACATAAACGAATCGAAAATATCGTAACAAACAGTTCGTTTTTTTTATTTTTTTGTATTAATTTTATATTTAAAAAAAAAAAAAAAAGCTGCTATTTAACAGCTATTAAACAAAAAAAAGGATAAAGTGAATTGGTTAATAAACAAAGAAGGACTTTGCCTATTTATATGCAGCTATTAAATGTTTTGCATATTTATATATTTGTTTGTGAAAGTAAATTACTAAGAATATGCTGTGCGCATTTTAAAAACTCCCTTATGTGCAGTATACCATTATTACATTTTGCAAACGATTTAATCGGAAATTTTTTCAAATTGGTTGGAAAACAGCTGATCACGGGTATAATTACAAAGCGCTTTATATTTGTTTTTATAACGAATAAACCGATAGATAAAGCTGACGATGACCCTACATACCTAAAATATTATAATTTTTCTAATAAAAAACGTATAGAAATATATTCATAACAATCAACGTGTGCAATCATTGGAAACATTTTCCAACCATCCGGAAAGCGAATTGGAAGGACCTCTAAATTATTGTTGCGATCAGTATTGAAAAGCAAAGTTGTGTGGAAAAAGTCTTTAAATTCATAAGTTATAAAATATTTTATGTTCTGTGAATATAATTTGGATGAAATTTTGTATTTAGATAAGGTTTTGCCTTTTAAATTTACCTATATAGTTGTATTTCTTTTTTTTTGATTTTTATCTATTTTTCATTTTCTTCCCCCCATTGTGAATTGTAGCAGACCACATTTACCGTTGTTAAATGGTCGCAACGCTAAACTAAATATATAGTAAAAAGATGTAGGAGAACAATGTAGGCGAATGATTGTTTAGCGCGTACGGTGCAAACCGGTCTGCATTTCTCTTCAAATATACGGTACACCCTAAATCGGGGAAAAAAAAAGGGGACACCCGAATTGCGCACCAACACTTTACACAGTGATAAGTCGAACTCGAATTGCGCACCGACCCGAAATAGCCCGCCCGCCGAGAACTCGAATTGCGCACCACTTAAAAAAAAAAAACTCCGGATTTTATAAAATCGACGAAGGAATTTAAAAAAATCAGTAAAAGTGTCGTTCTTTCAGTGACTTCCAAAATGTCTTATCATATCTCGATGGGGGGAACGTTTGCTATTTCAAATAACATTTCGGTTGCTTAGAAAAAACCTCCTTTAAAGGTTTGCGAACAATAGGCTATTTTTTAAATACATGCATAAAAATGTTAAGAGCCATTGAACATTCGAATGTTATACGATAAAGCGGTCATCAGTTTTGGAACCCCCGAGTCCAATAAACAGCGATTATGGTCCCGGTGCCGTTTTCGTTCGTTTTTTTACATTTCATACCGGCAAACTTCCGGTGCGCAATTCGAGTGTTTAGATTACTAGATCTTTTTTAACCGTCGACCAGGTAAACAACGGTGCGCAATTCGAGTGTCGCCAAAGAAAAGAAAATAATAAACGGGGCGACTTAACAAGTTCCGCGAGAACTTTAGGAAAAATGAAACATTCACACGTTTCGGCAATCAGGTCACGAAAGAAATTTGAGGAGCACAAAGAGATTGTCCCAACAATGAGACATTTATAACAACTGAAAGGTCCTTGATGCGAAAAATTAACAACCAGCAGGAAATCGAAGGATCGACTGTGAACATTACAATAAGTTCATCAATCATTTTTTGTATGTTTTTCGTGTTCCGAGTGATTCAGACCTATTCGTATTTTCGTTTCGGTAAATTTGCTTCATCCGCCCGTCCGTTACTTGCATATTATCCATGTGTATTTGTTTTTAAAGTGTGTTCGGTATTTTCGTAACTTTTGGTAATAGTGTATGAATATATTCACATTTATGCGGTGAGTGTTTTTTTTATATTTCAGTCGTAAAAATATTGCAATTTATCTTAGCGAGAAAAAAAATTTAAAAATGTTGTAGAAGGCTATATATAAAAAGACGTCTATCATCACTTCGATTGTTAAATGCCCGTAAAAAACACATAAAAATATATTTATAAATATCAACGAGTGCAGTTATTGAAAACATTTTCCAACCATCGGAAAGTGAATTCGAAGGTTCAATCCTGTGTGTGTTTTAGATTGGCTAAAACGTTTTTATCTTTATTAGTAAACATCAGTTGGACTGTATTGAATCGATTATAATAATATTAATTCAACGTATTACAACTGAGCCATAACAACGCGTAGCTGGGTCTGCTAACCATATATGTATAAAACAAATTCGGGTTAGTTACACCATTTATAACTCAAGAACGGTTGGACCGATTTTTATGATCTTTAATTTGTTTGATTTGTCTCCGCTCCGAATAGCAGAATACAAAATTTAAAAACAATATTTATGAAGAAAATTCAATTTTTTTTCTGCTGTTCTTGGCCCAAAAGGGAGGTTTAAATAATTTTTTAACCGTCATTTTTGAATTTTTATGAAAGGGCTGCTGTTTTTTTGTTTTATATTTTGAATTTCGCTTTTAAAGGGTTATCTGGTGATGAGTTATGAATTTTTTAAGGGTGATTTTTGAGGTCGTTCTAAATTCCATATTATATGTATATTCTAGACGGTTTCTTGCCGGCCAAGGTAATCGTTCAGCTTAAAGTTGTAAATTATCATAGATAGAAGTTTAATTGTAATTTATGATCCAATTCCGATAAGTCAAACCGTTTCCGAGCTATTGTATAATTGAATATTTTTGTCGTTTCTGAACCATCTTATTCGAATTATTCCGTATATTGTTTGTGTACGAAATCCTAAAAATCGGTATAAATTTACTTTAAGAAATTAAATTATTTTAGAAACACGTTTTTTCGTGTATACCTCATCATCAGCTAACTGCACAGAATACACACTTTATTAAAAAGTATATAAATTGAGTGTGTACTCTGTGTTGTTAGCTGATGATATAGCCCGAAAAAGCATGTTTCCAAAAAGTAATTTATTTTAATGTTTCAAAGTAAATTTATACTGACTTCTGTTATTGGAAATCTTTCTGCCACGCGAATTACATTTATTTCAATGTAATTAAAATACTTTTCATTTTGATTTTTGTACATTTATTGAACTTAATTCATTTTGAATATTAATTGCTGGTAAGTTAACACAACATTTATTGGTTCCGGGGCGGTACGAAGTTCGCCGGGTCAGCTAGTAATAGTATATAATCATTCATTTTTTGCAAGTTGAGTAATAGTTACTCCAAGTTGATTTGTTGCCGGTTCCAAAATGTTAATGTTGTTGAAGAATAATCAATCATAAGATTAACCTTTGGTCGCGCTATGAGGGAATCCCCGCCTTTTTTTTTTTTAATGTAAATATTTAAAAAACCACTTATAATTTACATAAAACAGTTTAGCTATTCATGTATTGAAATGTCATAAGTCGATCTAAAATATTTATATAGTTGTAATTACTTTAGTTTCGTTATTATAATAATTTTTTATTGTGAGTAAACCGTGAAATCGCGGGGATTCCCTCACTGTGCGACCGCAAATCGTAGGTAGAATTTAGTTCGAAACGTTGCCAAATATGTAAAAAAAGTAATTAGAATAATAAGTATTTTTTAATATTTATTAATTGATTAATAATTTTAAAAATGATAATATGAAATCTCGTTAAATAAAGAAATTTCAATTTAATAATGTAACTGATTTTTAATTTATTATGCTGCTATCAAACTATCTTTTAAAAAGTTATAACTGTTTCAAAATTCCACGCGTAAACTGACAACGTTGCAGTAAATTTTACATGGCGGTGATTCCCTAACCGAGCAACCAACGACGTTTGGAAAGTGGTGCGCGACCAACGAAAGGTTAAGTATATTACCCTGAAATATATTACCTTTTATCTAATTATTTTTTACTTTTAGCGCAATTGTCTTTTTAAACTTTTACGATAAACTTTGAGGTCGGTATCATTTTTTTACCGGCGGTACACTTCTGTATGAACAAAGAGAATCATTACAATGAATCTGCATCGTTATTTGTAACCAAATATAAAAAAATAAATAAGTAAAAAAAAAAAAAAAAGACGCGACGAACAAATAACCTTTGTTTGGGAAGTCGGTAATAAAAACTAAAGTTTTTTACAAACGATAAAAAATTAAGAATTAAAATAAAGCTAATTATAATATGTTATAAATAAAAACATAAAAGGAATAGATATTTTTTCATGAATATCTTAGTTTAGCAATCTTTTAGCTAGGTAAAATGAGAGTTATATGTTATTGAAAAAGGACTTGCATACATTATCGCGGTTATTTTGAAAAATTTTTGAGACATTGAAACGATTAAAATATGATACATTTTAATTTATAATCTATGTAAATTTCATTAAAATCTGTTGAGCCTTAATTAAAATAATTTCCGAGAAAGGCGGAAACATGGAGACGCAAATATTCTTGCATATATGAGTATATTTATGTCTTAAAATCTGTCGCGATTAAAATGCTTGCAAGACCTTAACAGTAACATAAGAGCTGATAAAAAAGACTTATGTGCACACGTATATTTTATATAAATGAGACCGAATTGTAAAACCGTGCGAAATCATTGCCGAAACGAAATGTCGATCGTTGCGTTCGTAAAACATATCTTACACGGTTGTCGATGTGAACATTTCATTTTATTTGGCTCTCAAAACCGGACCGCCGGAGGCGAACTAGCTATTTTATCAAAAAAAAAAAAAAACAAAAAAAAAAAATGCTGTTAAATCAGAATCGCGCGAAGAAAATGCGCATCGTGTTCAAGGACATTTTGTTGTTTTTTTAGTTGAATAGGCAGCGAAGAGTACGATTATACAATAGATACGAGCAAGGTCGTGTCCACGGGGTGGGGGGGACCCCCCATGAGAACTGAAATAGTTATTAGAAATACACAAAAATCGGAAAAAAATCAAAAATTTAAAATAAATATTGATGATCTTTTAGGGTTTTTTTACTTTTAAAAGAAAAAGCTGCATATTTTTAGAGGTAGATCATTAATATTTTATACAAATTTTTTTATTACGAGTAAAATCAATAACATATGTGTAATTTTTATTAATATTCATATACGGGGTAATTCATTTATGCAAATTATTAATATTGATACGGATTCGGTACTTGCAGCGCTATATTTTGACGATGTCCGAGTTATAAAAATACTCCCCGAAACGTCATTAATTCACGATCTATCGGACATCGTTCTTTTTAGCCGTCGCTTTGCCTTGTCAAGTATGCTTACTCGGCCAAAATGGAAATCCCGTGCCTGTTCGTTCGATCAGTTGCACCGGGACGATACACTACACTAGTGTCTGTGTAGTAGTAGTGGTCGAGGACTTAGGCAGTGACATGTGCTTGCGGCGAAAGCGCGCATCCGTACTGTGTGTCGAATGACCTTGAGCCAAAGAAGAGATTTCAAATGTAATCCGCCAAAAGTCAGGCAGGGTAGTTAGTGGGGGGATCTACGCAGAAGTTTCTGTAAGAACACTTCTGCGTAGCCTTTGGTTACCGTTTTTCAGTTTTTTAGTTAGAGTTAATCGTCGATCGTTCGGTGTTCGTGATATATCTGGTCGCTGTCGCACGTGTATCGAAATGATTACGCGCCATGCCGCTTAATTTATTTTTTTTGTTAATTTTGTAAAAAAGTGAAATTTTCTGTTATTTTTTGTCTATCGTGGCCGAGTACATGTATCAGGATCGCTGTCCTGTCAGTTTTTTGTGAACTTTTCCATCAATTATAAGTTTATTTCTTAGTAAAAGTTTTGCTTATTAAACACGTGGTATCGACTTCGTGATATCTCTAGCGGAGAGAATCCCGCCGCTTTGGGGCGGGATCGAAAACGTATTGTTGTTTATTTATTTTTTATTTTACTTCTATTTTCTTTTTTAAATTTACTTTCGATAAAATAAAAGCCTAATGCTCGTATAATAAAAAGAAAAATCATTTCTCTCTCTCATCAACATAAACCGTATCAAGTGAACCTGTAACAGGGAAGAAACGTTGTTCGTATCAAATGGCATCCGGAACAGGGACAAAAATTTAAATTCTAAAAATCACGCAATCTGTATCAATATATAAATCAAAATCATGGAAATTATTAATAGTATGAATATTACTGAAAAATATATTGTTATTTATGAAATATGCGAAGAAAATTTTCAGAGAAGCGGATATATGTATACATTCGTAGGCGGAAAGGGCACATATATATCCAACTCCTCTAGCGGAATTGATATGCGCATCTCTATTATGATGTACTGTAAAAACTGTAGTACACCATGAATATGTGATTGTGATCTTGGAACAAGTCGGTGATTTTATAAGAAACATTTTTTAATCGTGCTTTTGAAAAGAGTTATAAATTAAATTACTTTACCTTATTTATGAGTAGCCGAAAAAAGAAAGTGACAGCCCCCCGTTACTGCCTTCTTCATGCATTTTAAAAAAGTCAAATGGAATTAAATCAAAAGTACAACGAAATATGGCTGGCATATTGCTCTCATCGGAAAAGTCTTCTGCTAATGCATAATCCGTAAGATCCGGCGCAATTGCCATTTCTTAATAAAATGTCGTTAACAATATACGTCAATGAATCTCACTCGTAATTGGAAGCACTTTATAAGTTTTTTAAATTTCATCATATTCGCTCGACTGGAATATGGAATGCGGTTAAAATATAACGAATTATTAAAAAATTGCAAGATCACCAATTTTAAAACTATTTATTTTTCTCGTTAATATCATACAGTAACAAAAATATGTTAATGCTGACACCAAATTCTTGCTCGACAATAACCTCTTTCGCAACATATCCCGTTAAAAAAATTAACATAAAAAAAAAATGGCTGCAATCGATCCGTTGAAAGATTGAACAAAAGTTTCACAAATGTTATCTCATAAGAAATGTAAAGAAGAAAATACCCAAATGCTCAACTTGAAATTAACAGAGAATGTTGTGATTGCATCATAAAACATAAATCAATACCTATGGAAAAAAAAAAAAAACGAAATACCGTCGAAATCAGTTTAGTAAAAAAAGTTTGGCAAGTGTCATTAGTTTTAATTTTTTTTTTTTTTAATTAATTTATAAAAATTAAAAATTATATCAAAACAAAATTCAAATTTGGTTTTATTCGATTTTATTTGTAATTTTTTCGAAAGGTTTCAAACTATAGATCTGCATCGAAAAAATTCGATCACAGTTAGCAAACTGTTTCGATTCTGCCGATACCAAAATATGTCCGAACATCAGATTTCTGGTCGATCGTTTAAATTCGGTGTATGCGTTTTGCGTTTTGCGTTTTTTATTTTAATGTATCGCAAATAAATCGTAAAAAGGTTAGCAGATAGTTTATAGTTTGCAAAGAAATCTATTATTTTACAATATGCGACAATTTCAATAAGTTGGAGGCAACCTTAGTTTTAATTACATGGAACAGACCATGTATATTATATTATAATATACATGGTCTGTTCAAAAAAAGACCGAACTTTTCGAATGATGTAAAATTTAAGTAGTGTGATCAGTCGGTGAATAGAGCGATCAAGTGAACAGGTGCAGTCGGCGCTCTGCGAAATAGTGAGAAAGCGGAAATGAAGGACTTTGCGGAGCAACGTTGCAACATTAAATTTTGAATTTAAACATCAGCAAATTTTTTTCTGAAACATGAGTATTTCTTCGGCAAGCCCATAAGGAGAATTGTATGAGCCCCGTATGTAGTGTTACGAGTGGTTTACGCGTTTCAAATCGAGCATATCGTCGTCGATCGACGAAAATGTAACATCAGGGCAACCCTCGACATCGACAAATGATGAAAACACTGATGTCGTTCGATCTGTGATTCTTTGGAATCGTCATTTAACTGTGACGGAGGTTGCAAAAGAAGTCCGGATCAGCATTGACGTGTATCACGAAATTTTGACAGAAAAAGTTGGCATGCATCGCGTCTCAGCATAAATCACGACAACGAGCCAAGTCACTCTTCTGTTTTTGTTGGCCAATTTTTGGCCAATAATAGAACAGCCGTACTTCCCCATCCAACCTACTCTCCAGATATGGTTCCAGCAGACTTCTTCCTATTTCCGAACCTAAAATCCAACTTGAAAGGACGTCATTTTCGAAGCGTAGAAGAAATTCAAGAGAAATCGCAGGCACACAGATACGAGACATCACACCAAACGAGTTCCAAGGAGCATACGGACAATGGAAAAAACGATCGGACCGGTGCATAGCAAGAGCAATGGGGGAGTACTTAGAAAGGAGACAAACATATGTAAAATCGTAATTATTACAAAAAACATTTTATGACGAAAGTTCGGTCTTTTTTTGAACAACCCACGTATATCTTTCGTTTTCGATAAATTAAAGGAAATGACGCATTGCCTCGTCACGGATTGAAACCTTAACAGCAATCATGATGTACATAATTACTCTTATTTAAATCAAAAATTATCCTAATATTCTTGCGGTTTTTTAAACTAGTTCTCTTCTGACATATAGAGCAGAACACGCTGTTTGAATTATGAATAATTCGCCAAAAAAGTGCTTTACATTATACTTTCAGTCGGAATACTATCGAAGGATGGCGTCGCTAAATTCCTCTGTACAGTTTTGCGAACGGAAAAATCAAAAAAAAATAATACGCTAAAATGCCATGCACCGAAGCCAATTTTAAACAGATTTATTCAAATAAATACTATAAATAGGTCGAATAAAAAAAGTAAAAAAAAAAGTAAAAAAAAAAGACTTCGTTTTAACCAAAAAAAAGACTGTTTTAACCCAAAAAAAAAGATGTAATTTACAAACCAAATAAACGAATTCATATCTAACAGTCGGCGGAAATTCAAATGTTTTCTCTATATTTTCAATAAAAGAACGTTTCTGATTTATAAAAAAAATTATTTCCCTCAAATACCGGGTGGTCCTGCGCTTACTATTTTGTCAGATTAAATGTAATCTATTAAAACTACAAACGTGTTACAGCGTTAAATATTTAATTATTTAAAATTGCGTATTCCTTGGCGATAATTATTTTCCGCCTTACGACTCGTGTAACAGAACGTATAGGGGGAGGATTTTGATTTTACATTATATATGTATTGCAAATTTGCAATGACTTTCTTAAAAAACGTATTATACGCTTATTTTAAATTCAACTTCCACATGTGTAGTATCTACTTGTTTCATGATTTATCTAACTTTAATGTACCACTGCAGGAATTTCGAATTTCTTTTTGCATTTTGTAATTATAGGTTGAAAATAGCACCAAAGTGGAAGTTAATAATCTCAGCTCTCTGCAATTCTTTAATAGTCAATAGCGTCTGGAAAAGTGTTGGATTACCTCAAACAAATCTAATTCGGCAAGAAATATTTCCAATATTTTAATCGGTGATCATGGTGAAGACGTTGTTTTTTTCCCCATGTATTAAAATGGATACAAGCGGTACTGCCACAAATACGATTTGTGTACTAGATAGGCGACAGTTTTTTATAGTTTCATTTTTTACCGAAGTGAGCTGGAGATGGAAAGCCCTCTTTTTTCGTACAAGTCGTCGGCCAAAAACGAACAGCGTATTTAGAACGCATTTTATGCGCAGCTGAGTTAGAAGGCGTTGGAATAGTTTTTCGATTTTTTTATTTTCGTGTAAAATGCCAAGTACTGCACAAGGTGCGAAAATCAAATTCCGTCTGAAACTGAGAAAACGTTTAGCAAATGTTTCAGTCTAATGAAACAGATTTATGGTGAAACAATTAAACGGTCCATCACCCACTTTTGATATCAAAAATTTTCCGACGGCCGAAAATATATCGAAAATGATACAAGAATTGAACGATCAGAGTTACAAGTCGTAAAGTGTTTTTTTTCAAAAATGGACTAAACGACGGAGAAAAACCATTGCGACGAACGGGGAATACTTCGAGGAAGATAAAAATAATTCAGCAAATGTGTCACGCGTGATAGATAAAAATAATATCCTCCCATTTTTTCACAAAGAAAAATATGTTTCAATTTTTTTCATTTATCGAAAAACCGCCTAAGGTACCTTGGAAAAAATGTCCATAATTCGGGAACCAGTTCATGTAGTCGATTCGAAGTATGCTCATTTTTAAAAGAACGGGTGTGGTTTTCACATCCTGCAAAGAGAAGAACCCTCCCCCCCCTGTTAGGTGTAAATCACAAGGACAGTTTTAACGTCGATATAAACCTTTATTCCACTATACGAATATCTAAATGGCATAAGCCGCACTGTCAACACGTTGATCGGAAATAGATTTAATAATTCAAATTTCGAAAATATTAAAAATATTGAAGGCGGAAAAAAGTTTTACGAATATAAATATATTCTCATAAAATATTTTTTAACTTTTATCTAATTGCCTGAAAAAACACCTAATGTATATATATATATATATATATTGATACGGATTCGGTATTTGCAGCGCTATATTTTGACGATGTCCGAGTTATAAAAATACTCCCCGAAACGTCATTAATTCACGATCTGACGGACATCGTTCTTTTTAGCCGTCGCTTTGCCTTGTCAAGTATGCTTACTCGGCCAAAACGGAAAATCCCGTGCCTGTTCGTTCGATCAGTTGTACCGGGATGATACTACACTAGTGTCTGTGTAGTAGTAGTGGTCGAAGACTTAGGCAGTGACATGTGCTTGCGGGGAAACTGTGTGTCGAATGACCTTGAGCCAAAGAAGAGATTTCAAATGTAATCCGCCAAAAGTCAGGCAGGGTAGTTAGTGGGGGGATCTACGCAGAAGTTTCTGTAAGAACACTTCTGCGTAGCCTTTGGTTACCGTTTTTCAGTTTTTTAGTTAGAGTTAATCGTCGATCGTTCGGTGTTCGTGATATATCTGGTCGCTGTCGCACGTGTATCGAAATGATTACGCGCCATGCCGCTTAATTTATTTTTTTTGTTAATTTTGTAAAAAAGTGAAATTTTCTGTTATTTTTTGTCTATCGTGGCCGAGTACATGTATCAGGATCGCTGTCCTGTCAGTTTTTTGTGAACTTTTCCATCAATTATAAGTTTATTTCTTAGTAAAAGTTTTGCTTATTAAACACGTGGTATCGACTTCGTGATATATCTAGCGGAGAGAATCCCGCCGCTTTGGGGCGGGATCGAAAACGTATTGTTGTTTATTTTTTTTATTTTACTTCTATTTTCTATTTTAAATTTACATTCGATAAAATAAAAGCCTAATGCTCGTTGTAAAAAAAAAAAAAAAAAAAAACTTATAAAAGCAATCACGATAAACTATCTCACTAACGGGAAAATAAGAAAATAATAAAAAAAAATCATTTCTCTCTCTCATCAACATAAACCGTATCAAGTGAACCTGTAACAGGGAAGAAACGTTGTTCGTATCAAATGGCATCCGGAACAGGAACAAAAATTTAAATTCTAAAATCACGCCATCTGTATCAAAAGACGCTTCGAAACAGGGACGAAGACGCAATCTGTATCAATATATATATGTGTATACATAAAGTAATTTACGATAATAATATTATAACGCTTTTTTTTTTGGGTGTTTTTTTTTCATACTATTCTGCTCAAAACGACATTTTGTCATTACCTGATATTTTTCTTTTAAAATCCCACACCATTATATTTAATTTATTATTTAAATTGTAAATTTAGCGTTCGAACTAAAAACAGATACAAAATTAAATTTTACATGTAAAAATCCTATTACTTCTCCCGCGAAAATAATTTCAAATGACACAAACGAAATTAGGTTCTAAAAATTTTATTTGGAATCACTAGTGTAAAATATGTTACGTAATATTTTGTCCGCGCCAAAAGGATAAAGTTTTTACTGGTTGTCTTGCAGAGGAAATAAATCCGTTCTCGATTCCCATTACATTCACCATTTATACAAGAACTGCGGAATACTCGGAGCACTTTCTGAATACGCATAGCGCTACATCAAGTTATTCACCATCTTCCGGATACAAGTATGACTGCGACTGCATTATTTGCGTGATATTATTTTTACTGACCTTTTCGTAACACATCGGGCAATAATCCAACGATTTCAGTAACCTGAAATTCGAATTCAGCATCATGTAACACGTAATAAAACGGAGATGAAATTAAGCGCGAACAAAATTCTGTCACGAGTTTTTCGTTAAAACTAAAAAGTATGATAATAATAACTATAAGAGAAAGATGGCGAAATTATAACCTCGAAAACTCGGCAGTAAGTTTAATTGATGAACGATTCTTAGAATTACAAACATACATATACACTATTTTATGATTTTATGCAGGTCGCTTTAAATAAATCAATAAGATGATCGAGTGATCTGACGCGATAGAATTTATTGGTGCGAGAAACATATTTACATTACCGGGCTTTCTATAAGGAAGCAGCTGAATTATTAATCTATGCACTGCGTATTGAAAAATGGAATTTCAAAGGCGACATTTATAGAATGAAAAAGGCATTCCATTTTCATTTTGTGTCAATCGAGACTCGAATTAAAAAATTTTTAAAAACGTAACGGGCTATATGAAAAGTTGTATAAATCTACAAAAAAAATCAAATAAAAAAAAAAAAAAAATCTGATAACAGTACTATAATGTATTGCGTAAAGGACCGGTTTCGCTTTTTAAGTTTGCGTTTCAACGAAAAATGATTTTCCTCGATCTTAAATCAGTTTAGTAATCTTCTATCCGACGGTGAAAATTATTGACGCGGAGAGATAATTTCAAACATGAAAATGTACTGGTTTCTCAGCGGTTCATTAATGGCCTTTCACTTATTACGTTGTAAATTTTCAACTAAACACGTTTCGTGTAGATTATACCGAACGAAAATGTCATTAAAGGCTAGCAGCATATTAAAAAACACAAAAAAGAACAATTCTACTCATTACTTACTGTATAAATTCTGAATATAAGGCTGGAAACCGGCAATTCGGGCAAGCCGTTAAATTATCCTTCGTAATATGCCACCCCTGAAAATATCAATCAAGTTGAATACAAAATAGAAAAAAAGAAATTAAAAAATTTTTTTGTACACCAACTACTTTGTTAGATAATGAAATACAAGAAATTTGTAACGTGTAACAAGTCGTTTTTATATTTTGCTTATCGATGATACACATTACACAGAAACCTGTGAAGAACTCTGTGAACTAGTTCCTCATTTGCGTGTTAATTAAGGATTTTACAGGGAATGAACGATTTTTAATAGAATATTTTTTCCGTTTAAAAGTTGCTTTTAATTTTTAATTACTTTAAATAAATAGGAACATCATCTTTCCCTCTTTTCAATTGTTAATTTCCTGTAGACGAAAATTATGACCATCCCTCGTACCGTTTTACTGAAAAGACAGGACATATGTCAGTCGAGATAATTCATAAAATCATATGCAGAGACTAAGGGTATGTGCGCAAGCGAATCTGTATTTTATCTACGCACGCCGTATGTTCAGTTTGTTATAGCGAATACCACGCGAGCTCCCAAAATTATTTTTATTTTCAAAATAAATAATGAATATGTTTTATTAACCTCGGTTTCAAAGTTTTTTTTATTATCATTTTTTTTTTTTTTTTTTTTTTTTTTTGGTTTAGTTCTTTATTTTTAATATTTATTTACGACAGCGTAACATAAACATGGATTAAACATTTGGTTTTCGATAATACCTTCCTTTTTTTTTTTCATACGTGGCTTAAAAATTGATCGAAATACACCGCTGTATACTGATATTTCGTTATGTATTTTTCGGTTTCTCGGACGTCGTCGACTCACAGTACCAGTTGAAATATTTTTGTGTACACTGGTGTAAGCCAGCTAGGGTCCATGGATGTGCGAGGACTGCGCCATGAGCCGGAACATCAAGCGGTACCGAATGATAGGAAGATGTAAAAGCCGGCAAAGGTAGAACCAATGTTGTGTGGTCGCAGTGAATTTTTTATCTTGACTGAGTAGCTGATCTAGCGGTTGATTACGCGAGAGAGCCATCCGTTGTATGGTCGCAGATAAGATCGCGTGTGTTTTGTTCGCATTGGTTAAGTACGCATATAATTTACTAAGCACACCGGAAGGTAAATACGAAATTTATCCGAGACTTTTTTCTTTCGTCGTCCTTCTCTGTTTAGTGATATTAATTACAACGTAATTCTTAGGCTACCCCCCTTTCAAAAAAATGTCCCAATTTTATGTAACGCTAAATGTCCCAATTTTATGTAACGCAAAATGTCCCAAAAAAATGTTCCAATTTTATGTAACGTTTGTTATATCTTGTAGGATTCTTGTTATTGTTATTTAAAAAATGTCACAATTTTATGTAATGAAATATGTAACAAAAAATGTAACGAAAAAATGTCTTAATTTTATATAACGGAAGTTAAATGTTAGAATAGGATTTTTGTGGTTATGTTATTTTTTGTGTGTGTTGATGCCAGTAAGAATTACGTTGTAAATTTTGATCATTTTATACAAAGTATAGAAGAGAAAGAGACAGAAATGAAAGCAAGAGGGGTCAAGGGGCACAGCCCCTTGCGAGGCCAAAATGGCCGAGTTATATATATATATATATATATATATATATATATATATATATATATATACACACACACACATATATATATATAATTTTTACCCCGTATTTTTGCCGAATTTCCGTTCCTTTCTTGCCTTGCTGAGGAATTACCAGCAGTTATAACGTTAAGCTCACCAGGAAAGAAAGTAGTGCACAACAATGTTCATTCGTGCATTTAATGAAATTTTTTAGAAGAGTTGGTTGATCTAAGTAATAATTTCTCATTTCAGCAGATTAAAAAAAAATGAAATATTAGAAAAATAGTTTTTCGTAAAAAAGTTATTCTTCTTATGCTGATCATAAGTTTTTAAAAAAAAAACAGCCATCGTAATACTTACTGTTATTATGCAAAACGGTATAGTATTGTGACAGTTGGTACATGACAGTTGATTACAAGGTAAAAAATGATCACAATACGGGCAACGTGTTGGTTCAATGTTGACTTCGTCAGCGAGTTCTCCTTTTGGGGATTTCCGAATAATTGCCTCGATTTTTTTTCGATACTTTGAATCAATCTGTAAAACAAACTAAACTTATAAACTCAATTTCGGTAAATTTCCGATAATGTAATATGAACAAAACTGTAAAACTAAAAACATAAAAAAAAAAAGAAAAGTGCAAAAAAAGAGGTAACGAAAAAAAAAATCATTAAAAATTTTTAACGTCATCCCAGCTTTTTGATATTTTTATCTATTTAAATTTCAACCTCCGCTTCTTTTTTTTTTAAGGTAATAATAATTACAAATGAATTAATTATCATTAAAAAAAATGAAATGAAAAAATATCATCACTGGACTGCACGATGTTAAGTCGTAAAGATTTATGTACAATGCACACGCAATATGACAAGAAACGTTCGAATGGGCCCGCGCAATTTATTTCATAATCGTATTAAGGTCATTTTTAGTTATAAAAGTTTAATGATTAGAAAAATAAACATAAATTCGTTAACTTTCGATAATTTTTATATTTCTATATTTTTCGTATTTCCAGTAAAGGTACGAATTTGCGACATAATTATTTTATCCAATAACGTGCTACTGCGTATTATGAAATGGAAGTGTCCGTTAAGAACATATTGCCGTATTCAATGATGGTAGTAATAAACATAATCGAACCTAGCTTAATTTTAATATTAATTTATTGAAAAATATGTTCATTTTTAAAAACGCTGTTAGACTAAACTTTAAAAAATAACTGACGCGCTTGAATGGAGGAAAACAAACTGGATCAGACATTTATATGCCATATAAATTACAGCATTACCACCACGCACATCCTTAAACGTTTAACACACTCTGTGTAAACTTTTATGTGAACAGTTTACGAATTCGAAAAGTACCTGTATAATATTGTATTATCAAAATTATTAAATTGCCCACTTTGGCTTGTGTATCTAGTTGTAATTGCGCTAAATTGGAATATTTAATTTTATTACGGATAGGACAACAATTTCCATAGTTACGTTATGCACACTTCTAACAGTAGAACGCATGTATTTTTGAAAAGTACACTTGCGAACTCTGTTAGTGTATTTGCAACGTATCGATACGAGTAGTTATGAAATAAAAGTCGACGATCTAAAAATTAAAAACTGGATGAGGAACATCCCGGGACAGGCGGATAAATGTCGTGCAAAACACGAAATAGCCCATGGTCATTATGACGTCATCAGTTGTAGAAACTATATTCTACTTGAACGCTAGCCGCTAATATTTATTTTTATACTGAAAGTAGTTAAATAATGATTTTTTTTTTTTTTTGTGAACCTTTACTATTCAAGCATAAAAGTAATGAGAGCTTCGTAAGTATAAGTTTTCTAAATTATTTGTTTTATTTGAAATTTATCTTTTCAGTTGTAAATTCGGTTAAAAAATGTATTTTTGTTTTGATAAATATTAATTTATTTTATTGGTAATATATAAATATATATATACATATATGTATATATATATATAAAATTGAATAAGTTTAGTTTTAAATGTACAGATAATGTGACACATACTGAAATAAAAAGTAAACCTAATTCATTTAACAAATTACTTATCGATATAAAGGAAATTATAAAAGGAACGTATAGGCAACAGTGGGTGGAATAACATCTTTAAATTATAATAAATTCTATATCGCCATCATCTGAAAGATCGTAGTCACAAATGGCCTAATGTTTCTAGTTTTATAGTGAGATGATAATAATTAGTAATATTAATTCGGTAAAATTTTCCTATTTTATATATTATTAAAACCGTTTCTTAATTTATACCTAATAGCGCAAACATAGTACAATTCCGGGTAAAGAAATCGCTTATAATAATACAAAAACCAATGCAAATTTTACTGAATTACCGGAAATGGACCGTTTCGTGCTTTTTTTGCGATATTTATCAGCCTGCATCGCGGGTGAAATATGCGAAATTGATTTTTATAGCTTTTTTTTTTTTTACTTTGGTTTGTTCGCGTCACTAGAGGTGTTCGAATCGTTGTTGATGTCACCAAATTCGTTTCTACATCTCACGTTATACGTGTGCAACATCGCGTATTTGTTACGTATAAACACGTTAATATTCCTCGTATTGTTTTATTGCGGTACTGCACTATTATTATAACCTCCTACCCCCCCCCCCCCCCCCCCCCCCCCCACACACACACAAACACACGGCCCATCGGTTAATCTGACCACGCTACTAGATAATACTATACCTGATTTCGGTGTTCAGGTTTCATCAATGTAGATGCGAATAAAAATGCACTTTTCTTCATCCCAACTCTGTGACATTCAATGACGGCCGACGTTAATATTGGTACAATATCTGGATATTGAAAAAAAAAAAAAAAAAAAATGGAAATTTAATTTGGAAAACTAAACTCATTATATTTTATAATGTTAAAAAAAGTATAAGCGTCATTAATAGGAAATAAGGGAGCGCGTATCTTAAACAGTTACAGTAACATTTGTATCGCGTTTAAATTTCAATTTTTTAAACTTGACGGGAGGGGGATGGCTCTATTTCTATATATCGTTATTAGCAAAATATTTATAACGTGACACGGAGTTATACTATTTTTTTTTTTTTATTTAAATCAATAATTATAACAAATAAATTAGTAAATAAAAAAGGCTCGTATAAATTAAACACTCACGAGCCGGAAATTTCGACATATTATCGGCAACTCTGACCAGCAAAATGGCCGCTTTAACGTGATCACCGCGTTTCACGTGAATTTTCACCAAAATGTACGAGTGTAGCAGCATCAGATTAGCCATCATTTCAGCGCCAACCTTTAACTTGTTCAGTTTTAATTCAAGGCACATGTTGAATAAAATATCGCGAGCTCGTCGATAGTTACCTGATAAGTTGTAATAATTATAATTAAAAGCTGGCTAATTTTAAATAAACTATAGTGTGCTCGATTAAAATTCAACATACCGTTCGTCTGCTCTTCGTTAGCGATTATAACAGCTGTTTTTGCCGCTGCTTGGTACTCCTTTTTCGCCATATACAGCCGGAAGATAAATTTTGGATCCTAGCATATGGAAATTCGAAATTTAGTCACATAAAACAGAAAATTTTTGAATGACTATTTATTTAATTATTAATGTTATAAATTTATTAGATAATACCAGTAGATGGCGCATTAAGCAAAATAGAAGAAGAAAAAGAAAAAAAGGATTTATTTGCATATAAATAATAACGTTACACTTCTAAAATAATTACTGTATGTAATACGTGTACCGACACGAGTCTTACCACGTAATTAAATTAATGAATATAAATGCGACATAATATGCGACGTTTAACTTGGTAGGAAAAAGAACTACAGCTGGAGGGAGGACTCGGTGGCTAATGTCACATTACGAAGATATTAGTAAAGTGATTATCTAGTAAAATAAATTAAAAATAAAATTATAAAACTAGCACTAACATTATACAATTCAGAATAGTACGTTACGCTTGGGTCTTCGAGGTTTATACTTTTCGTATAAATAGTGCGTAGTTGCCTGGAGTCATCGTTGCCGATGCAGCTGATTAATACATTCTCGTGCGCAACACATTTAGCGTTGAACTTAGTAGTTGCATTTAGAGAACATAATCTTTGACTTGTGGTAACTCTAAAATATCATGCATAGATGATTCTCTTGTGTAACTAAAGAAAGACTCTACATTGCTATTTGAAATTGAAGTAGAAAATAATCCAAGCAACAAATTGAAAATAAATAAATAAAACTCGATAAGAAGAAGGGCAATAAGTAACGCGGTAGTCTCTAGTATAGTTAAGCTGCTCGGCCACCAAACGAGAGATATCATTATCGGAATTCCCGGCAAGAGTTGACCCAATCCAAAAAGTAGATTATTGTCGAGTTTTAGTTACGAGTGTGGGTAAGTAATCGTGTTGTCAATAGCAGATCAGAACATCAGGTACCGGGAGAATTACGGCAGCCGTTCTTTGGCTAGTGGTTTGTGATACCTTTTATTAGAACAAATTAATAGCTGCAATGAATATCTGATGATTTTTAGTCGGATCTGGCTGCGCTTTGTCCATCGTTGAGATTGTTTATGAAAAGTTGCGAAATATTATCATACAAGATTACGACTGTAAGGTGAAAATAAAATACCAGCTATTACACTTTTCAATTAACTGATTATCGATATGTAAATGGTCGATAGTTAAATACTCGTCTCGAAAACCAGCTGTTCTATGGGCTGCACTGAATTTAATATACACTTTTTAATCTGTTTGTTAATTTCTAATTAAAGCTGTTTTTTTCTCCTCATTGTTTAAATGAAATAGCTGGTATTTAATTTTCACCTGACAGAAGGCGGTTATCGTAATCTTGTATGATAATATTTAACAATTCGCTCCTATCGCAACTTTTCATAAACAATCTCATTTTCTGTATACGGAAAACCATCGATAATTATCTTTCTCGCTGTATTGTTCTAACTTTATCAAATTTAACATCAGCTGATTTTGTTCCGTCAAATCTCTCGCTGTAGTGGATAAATCTTGTTGTCCTAATCTTGAAGCTGTCTGTGATCCTGACCATATCTTCTTCCAGTGTCCTTCCCTCTCGAGCGTACCATTCTCTTTTCTAGCTTGCTATCCCTTGGATTTTCTGGTCCTTATTGCGCTTCGTACATCCTGCTGTCACTTCCCTCACAGTCTATTATTTCTGTTCTTGATTCTTTCATTCTGGCTATTTCTGACCGAATCAGTATTTAGTTAACCTTCTCTTTTCCTATTACTGCTGAGTAAAGGTCCACTATTGACTAATTCTTAAAAAAAAAAAAAAAAAGGTTTCGTAAACCATCGTAATTAAGTTAACTTACTCTGGCTCGACCGTCCATTTCACCAAGTAATAACTCGATCACTTGGTTTGAAATATTTTCATCATTTGCTGCCGCAACAACGTCAATAGCCAGCGATAATACGTCTTCATTTTCAGGAGAATCATTCGCTTCGATCAATAACAATTTTAAGGCCTGTAAAAAAAAAACGGCCTAAAGTAAATAATGCCGGGAAATAAATCTGGTCAGAGCGAATAAGAGCAATATTATAAACTGCGCGTTTTGCGTTCGCTGGAATGAGTAAAATCGCATATAAGACATTCGCGATCACTTTTATTCGAGTACTTTTTTGATTATTTATATCGCTAATTTATTCAACAAAAATTCGATACGAAATTATAAGAATACTTAGAGTAATTTATATTGCTTTTTCGTTATTGTAAGTTTAATTATTTTTAGAAATGTCTAAAAAAATGTGTTCATAAATTGTATTTCGTAATAAATTATTTTATACGTATAGCAAAGAAGTAAAATAAATACTGCTAACATTTGTAAATATATATGTTTTTACGATACTTAGGGGCATTTTATTTAAATAGTGCATTTTTTTTTCTTTCTTTGATTACTTAAGTCAGTGAAAAATGTAAAGTTCATGATTTTTTGTATAAAGCACAGATGTTTTATGTAATAAGTAAAATAATAAAAATTGCGTAAAAAGAAATAAACTCCTACACGTTGTGTTTAGTAATTTCAAGTAACATTTTAAATTTATAGCCGAAAAATTGAACTTATATTTCTTAAACGGTTCAACCAATCGACAAAAAAGTTTTATTTTTCCATTATTTATAACGTGACGTTACTCTACTGATTTTGCATGCGTGTCGGTACAGAAAAATATACGAATTGTAATAAAATACCCTTGTTAAACAGCAAAATTAGATAGGAGAAACTATATATTAAAACGCCGATAAAAAAACCATTTTCCACTGAAGTCCGTTTTGCACGATGGAAGTAATATTAGGAACTTCCGGAACCGCAATTATTTGTAATACGCCGCTTTAAAGTACGCTTACTTGATACTTGAAAATTTACAACTGTTACATGTCTACGTTTCTATTAAAAATGTGTATTGATAGAGCAGTAAGACAATTACACTCTGGATATTCAACAACCGTAAACAAAGAATCGGTACTTTTATAAAAATTAAATCAAAAAACTGATGCATATCGAGTACTTTTATGAGTACAAATAGGCGCAAAATGAATTAAAGTCGAAAATAAAAAAGTAAGATGTATAAAAATGATCCATAAATCGTATAGGCACATCTTAGTAAATTTAACGCAGACATTATCGCCTAATTGTAGCGTTGAACGAGTCTACCGGTAAACATTTCCTCATTTCAATAATACTTAAACATCACCGATTGTCTTTAAGCTGAGTAAAACACTCAAAATCCTATACTATTTGTTTTCTTAATCTTAATGTAAACAGCGTCGTAGGCGAAGATGCACACAAAAGAGAATTCGAGAATAAGCATTCCTTAATAAAGCCCGTAATGACGTCACTTTAATTAATATCAATATATTATTAATAAATATTAATATATAAATATAATATTTATATAATAATGTATTTTCATCCAGTTCGGAGCTATGTTCAAAGTTTCAAGTCTATGGCTCACTAGGAAGTTATATTAAAATTGATTGTAAAATTTCTCCCGAGACACGAAAGCGAGTTAATAAAAACGCGTGAAAAAAAGTTATAAACGAAGAATGCATATTTCCATCGAAGGGTACGTGAAAATAATTAACGTGCTACACTTTTGGGTTATGGCGGTTGCGCTTGTTCTTTTCATATTACACTAAATTTCCTGCGAATTAATTTAATGTCCGTCGTATTAAAATAAGTTTTTTCATGATGAACTCTGACTTTCAAGGTCCCTGCTTCCGGGAGCCAAAATGAATACTCCCTGGATAGCTTCCATTCAGTCCCTAGTCGCGACGCCACTTGGGACGCTTCTGCTTCTCTTTGGCTTGGGCTCCTAATTCGAGACTTCGACAATTCGAAGAAAAACCACCTGACCGACTATCGGCGAGCGTTAGGCTTTTGGTAATACACCGAAGATTTTACCATTAAACACGCAGGGGAGCGAGTGATGAAAGGAAATAAAAAACAACTCCTCTCGCGGAGTATCACCGCGGACATCGGTCCGAGTGTTCCTATACTTCGGCCGCTAATTATTCAAGAACCAAATTTTAAAAAAATACGGCAAAAACGACAACCAGCGCTAACACATAATCTTTTATTAACTTCGCAACAAAACAATTAAATAAATAAATAAATCGCTAACTAAATAACTAGACACGTACTGAAATAATTCCGGTATTTAATGGCGATTATCGCGAAATAAAGAAAAATACACCGTTTCCGAACGATTTACGGATAGAGAGACTCCACAGCATCGATGCGCTTTTCGAATAATACGTTGACGCAGCCACAATCAACACATCGCGCAATGACAAAACGGAAAAGACGAACGACTAGCGGCGACAACGGTCTTGTCGTTCGACTGACTATACTTAAAAAAAAGCACAACAATGTGTTTCTTAATCGGTGATTAGGAATAAACAATTGTATCGCCGATTATTCCCTGATAACGGACAATTGCAAAACCCCTCTGCTGCTCGGCGTGTTATCCCACGCAATACACGGTGTTCGTTGTATGCGTAGTACCTGCACTGTCTTAGCTACTATATAGTTCTGCTAGCCCGAACAAGACGCAACTTTTCGGAATTAATATACATACACGACACGGCCGCATCCATCATCTTTGAATATCGGTAATTTATCGGATTCTATCAAACGGCTCGATCTCGAACACTCACACATGCACATTACGATCCTGATAAAATCCGATATCATCGATGTGTATATTAATTCCTTCTACAATTATTCAAGAGATAGCGCCGCATATATCATTCAACGCAACACAAACAAATAATTTAGAATTTTGAAACTCAGTTGCGCCAGTTTGTATCAAGATTTTGCAATTACTTTTTTTATAATTCTGCAATATTAACTCTTTAAAAACATTACAGTTAAAATTTTTCTTTGAATGCGAAAAAAATATCGTTTCCACAATTTCGTTTTCAATCTGATTGACTGCGAGCACGTATGTCGCAATTCACGGCCTAATATCGTTTTTCTGACCCATTACTTTAAAACATAATTAGTAAATGTTAACGGGAGAGGGCCTGATGTAAATCATTCTGGATTATCGAATGTCAAATTAGCGACGCAAGCTTAATTATTAGCTCGAAGTGGATTTAATATGAAAAATCGTATTTTTTAAAGTTATTTTTACAAAAAATTAAAAAAAAAAGTAAATGTTTAAAAGAATTATCACTATAACAATTTAAACACTTACGTTAACCACGTTTTGAAATTAGAGGCGAGCAACACACGTGATTCAATAACTCGGCGGGCTCAAGTGCACTCTCTAAGACTAAGCACAAAATGGCGCGCTGAAGAGAGTTGAAATATAAACAAACGAACTGAACAGAAACGTCGAACAAGAGAATGTGAACACACAGTGAAGTCTCGAGCATAGTGAAGAGGAAACTATACAATGTTTCAAGCAACGCAGTGGTATGATATAAATTAAAGATAGATGATGCTTTGTTTGAAATTTTGTGTTACGAAAATTAAAAAAAGTTTAAGAAACATGTATACGAAATAAAAATTAGTTTAAAAAAAATATCGACTTCAAAATTTACCCATAAAATTTAATAAAAATTCACTAAAAAATAAAAAATAATTTATTTTTAAGTAATATACATAAGGATATTACAATAATTTTTAAACAGCACGAATACCTATTAGAATCGGCATAAAAATTCAAATTACAATATTATTTCGAAACAATTTAACAGGTAGAACAACACGATCAAATTTGAATTTGATGCCGACCCTAATAACTATTAATGTTGTTTAAGAATTATCATAATATCCTTTTTTATATATATACGAGGGCGGACCCAGAAGTACCCGATCTGACCTATAGATGGCGGTAGTTGTTTGAAAAATATTACTGCGGTAGAAGGTACACAATCTATAAAGCATATGTTTCAACTTTGAAGACGCTACGTTGTTTAGTATTTGTTTGGCAGCCATCAGTAGTAAACGTTATCAGTGAATTCGTAAAAATGGAAAAAATCGGTCACCGTTATGTCATACAATACTTTTATTTGAAAGGTCTCAGCTCAACCAATATAAAAGCTGAACTAGATTCTACTTCGGGAGAGTCTGCTCCTTTGTTTGCAATAGTAAAATACTGGGTAGCAGAGTTTAAACGAGGCCGTACGAGCTGCTAAGAATAATATCGCAGTGGTCGACTGAATATGATCACGGCAGAAATGGTGAAGAAAATCCACAATACGGTATTGGATGATCGTCGACTGAAAGTGCACGAGCTAACAGACATGGTAAACATTTCAAAAAATGCGGTACATCCCATACTGTCGGAAAATTTGAATCTGAGAAAGCTGTGTGCAAGATGGATGCCGCATTTGCTCACACTCGAGCAAAAACAGCGTCGTGAAGATGTTTCAATTGAGTGTTTAGCGATATTTCACAGCAATAAAGCAGACTTTTTGCGTCGTTTCATAACCATGAATGAAACATGGGTTCATCACTTCACACCTGAGTCAAAAGAACAGTCAAAAGAATGAACTGAAAGGGGAGAATCGGCTCCAAAAAAGGCGAAGACCGTTCCATCTGCAGGTAAGGTCATGGCGTTGGTTTTTTGGGATGCGCGTGGAGTAATTTTCATTGATTACCTTGAAACAGGAAAAACTATCAACGGCGAGTATTATGCGAACTTACTGCAGCATTTGAATGATGAAATCAAGAAAAAGCGGCCGCATTTGACTAAAAAGAAAGTGTTGTTTCATCATGACAATGTACCATTTCACAGATCCGTTATTGCAACGGCCAAAATTTATGAGTTAAAGTTTCAATTGCTTTCTCATGCACCCTATTCGCCAAATTTAACCCCCTCGGATTATTTTCTTTTTCCAAACTTGAAAAAATGGCTCGGTGGTCAAAAATTTTCCAACAATGAAGAAGTGAAATCGGCAATTAATGGCTATTTTGAGGGGCTCGACGGTTCTTATTATAAACAGGGTATCGAACTTATTGAACATCGCTGGGAAAAGTGTATAGAGCTGAAAGGAGATTATGTTGAAAAATAAAGATATTTTTTTCCAAAATTTTTGTGTTTTCTTTGTTAGGCCAGGTACTTCTGGGACCACCCTCGTATATATATATATATATATATATATATATATATATATATATATATATATATATTAGCCGTCGTTGTCGTTAGTTAGCAAACTCTTCATTACATTTTTATTTATATATCCAACTATTTCTGGCTGCCACGATTATGTTTTTTAGATTATGGTAGTTCGTTAAAATTTCCAATTTTCTTCTTGCTTTCATTGGTTTCCCCTATCTCTTCGCTTGTGCGGCTAGCATGAATATTCAATTATCTTTGATTATGTACGCAATTTTTGGTTACCAACGTTTTTTATTCTGTTTCTCCACCCTGCCTGCAACTGTTGTATTTGTTACACAGTCAAACCAAGGGATTTTCAGGATTTTGTGGTAACACCACATTTCAAAAGCTTGTAGCTTCCTCCCGTTTTCCGTACTAATTGCCCGAAAGTGTACATTTGTATCTGGTTATATTAAGCAAAGAAAGTATTTCTCTAATGAAACGCATTCTCTAAACGTTTATTTTAATGACTACTGAGTATCGACATTCACTAAAAACACAGCTAATAAGTAATTATTTATTTAATTTTAAATACATTATTATTTTATAAAAGTGTATATAAATGATTTATTTAATAAATAATTGAAATGTGTTCATCAAATTTTAACAATTATTTTTTTTCTTTTGCGATAATTTTTCAAAAGCATTATGAGATTTGAAAATAACATTTTAAAGAATAAACTGTCCAAAATTTTTATGAAGTTACTAAGCAACGTTTGATAGGAAAGTAAATCGTTCTCTATGTAGGAACTATAGATGAAAAGTTAGAAGTGATTTATATGTCATAAACAAAAATCAAAAATGACCATATTTAAGAACTTTTTCATTAATCAACACTACAACTGTCAGTCTGATTGCAACGTATAGAGAAGAAAGAAACAGAAGAGAATAGAAGCGACAAAGCGGCGAAATGAAATTAATTTCAATTCTCTGCTTTGCTCATAAATAGATTTGTTGCGACTTAACGCACCACTACATACACTTACATAACAAACTATTCTTTGATACGTCGCTTTACTATTAGCTTTTATCGTACCTATCTTTGATGTCCCAGCATCTTCTTGGTCTAAAGTAAATAAAACCGAACTGCTTTACTGACTTCAAATATCATAATGAAAAAAAATATTCGTGATAACGCGTATTAAATATTAACGAACATACCTTTCGATACTGTTTACCGTGAAAGTAATATTTCGCTGCCGATAAATTTCTACGAGATTTCTCGAAGTACTCAGCTAACGCCAGAAACTCCAAATCGGCATCTCCGTCTGTAGTTTCGTCTATCAACACGTCGCCGTATAACTCTAACTGATTTCTGTCGGCAGCCAGTTTAAACGCTTCATCATAACACGTTGACATTACCAGAAATTTTATAGCTGACAATATATCTCCCGTTTTCTGAAAGTATCTTCATCAAGCAAATATATATATATATATACATATAAATCTTACAATATGAATAATAACTACATATATGTATATATTTATTTATTTATAATTACTCTAACGATTTTAACGAAATTTATAAGATGGGGATTTTAAAGGTTTAAATAAGTCGGTCAAAATCTCATCTTCGAAAAAATTCTATTGAACAGGCAATTTTAAAAAAGAGGCGACAAATATCCGTATTAGCAATCATTGTGTCTTTAGGAATTGTTAAAAATTAAGTAATACGCTTATATAAAACGCTAATGATAAAAAATAATACGTTAATTTACCATGGTAGATGGCAAATTAAAAGTAGATAATGGGATAAATATCTTTGTCTCGTAGTGAAATATATGTATTACGATTTATACAACGTGCCAATTAAAATACACAGGTCCTTGTTGTAGAATTGTACAGATGATAATTTGTAATAATGTTCTTAACTTTATGAATTATGAATTTAGATTTACCATGTGTAACGTGAAAATATTTCAACATAAAAAAAAATAATGCAATGGATACAAAAATACATATTCCGTACCATGTGCATACTACCTCGGTCAGAAAGTTTCAGGAATTTGTTCGGAAAATTAAAAATACAAGTTTATTAGGCAAAATTGATTTTGTCCCTTTCAAAGTACCCTCTATTGACTGCAAACGCACTTATGGCAGCGGTTGAGCAAATTCTCGAAAAATTTGTTATACTCAATTTTCTGTATGGCCAACAGAGTCGTCTTCGATTTTTCTGTTATCTCCTAATGGCGGCTGAAATGCATTCCACGGAGCGATTTCTTGAGTTGAATACACAGAAAGTCAAATCAGTCAAATTTTGGTGTCTGTTAAATGATATTCGTTCTGTTCTTATTCAAAAAATCACGGATAACAATGTCCCTTTTTTGCATGAGATTCAGGTCTTTCGGCAGCAGCTTTACAAGGACGCGTTACGAGTCCAAATCATTAACCAATGTCTTGGACAAATCCATAAACGATGTCCAAGCCCTCTGCCAACTCTTCTGACGATCAATTTACGGTTTTCGGCCAACATTTCTTTGATTTAATCGACGTTTTCCTCGATTTTCGATGTCGGTGGCAGGCCACTGCGTTCGTCATGGTTGACGGATCGAAACCACCTCTAGCGTTCGTACCACGCATAAATGTTTGTTTTCGATAGAGTGTAGTAGTCAAAACACCTCTTTAACATTTCCAATGTCTTCCCTCCGTTAAATCTGTTTTTATCTCCTCGATGCAAATTTAATTCCATTTTTAAAATAATAAAAAATCGAAAACAACCACAAGGGTAGATGTACTCAACATGGCGTAACGTTTACAAATGCCAAGCTATGACACTGAAATTAGGCCAGAATATCGACAGATATGGCAACCTAACAACACAAGGCATTATTATTTTTATAGTTGTCAGTGAAACTCATTAATTTCTTGACTAAATTGCAAGTTCAAAATAGATCCGAACAGAACTTGGTCATTAGATGTATTACTAAATAAGCAATTCTTATGCACGCACAACACGCATGTATGTATAAATCTATTATATAAAGTTGCAAGAAAAAAAATCGTACAGCCCGTTCCATAGTAGCTAGAGAGTTAACTTTTTTTTTTCAATCGACGTATTTTTTTCGTCAGATCATAAGAAAATTATAAAACCCCAAAAATTTTAAAATTAAAGGGCCCAAATTATGAAAAATGTGAAATATATATATACATAGTCTAGCCATAAATACTGATACTGCCGCTGCATGAGGGGAATTTCGCGCAGAACAAAGTGATAACACTGTCAGCGCATCGTCATAACACAGTAGAAGAGCAAATAACTTCGCTTTAGTCTGTTCAGTACACGCTACGAAGATGGATTGGACAGATGGTCACGTACGCGTTACAATAATTGGATTGATGAAGACGGGGCATAGCGCGTCTCAAATTCTCGCTCTCCTCAAACCACTCAAAGTTACGAAATGTTTTGTTTATTGTACATTGCAACGTTGTATGGACATAGGAGGCGTTGTTGATCGTCCGCGAGCCGATCGGCCGCGTGTTGCGAGAACAAAAAAGGTAGTTGAAGCAGTTCGGTCGCGAATTAACAGGTGCCCTCTTCGGAAACAAAAAAATCATCGTTCAGGAGATGAAAATCGCGCCGAGAACGGTCTCGCGCATCCTCATCGATGATTTACATATGCGAGCCTATAAGAGAAGTACAGGTCATCTTTTAACCGAAAAATTAAAGGCGATAAGATACGAAAGAGCGAAAAAGTTGAAAGGCTTGTACGGCAAAAATGGGTACAAAAAGATCCTTTTCACAGATGAGAAAATTTTTACTGTAGAGGAAAAATATAACAAGCAAAATGATAGAATTTATGCCCGTTCATCTGCTGAGGCTAAAACTGAATTTCCACGCGTTCAACGAGGTCACCACCCCACTTCTGTGATGGTGTGGTGGGGCGTATCGTGGTATGGGGTAACTCCCATCCATTTTTGCAAAAAACAGGGGTCAAGACAGGTGCCAGAATGTACCAAAACACAGTTCTGGAACTAGTGGTTAAGCCTCTGAACGATACTTTGTTTGCCGGAATCGATTGGGTATTTCAACAAGATTCAGCACCGGCACACAAAGCTCAAACGACACAGAAGTGGCTCGCAGAGAATGTGCCCGGCTTCATAGCAGCTAATGATTGGCCGTCCGGCAGCCCGGATTTAAATCCGCTGGACTACGAACTGTGGGATAGGTTAGAGGAAATGGCCTGTCGAAGACCACACCGAAATTTGGAGTCGCTCAAGCGAAGCATTGTTGAGGCAGCAGCAAGAATTCCTCTCGAGACGATCCGTACATGTATTGCGAAATGGCCGGAGCGTTTGTCGTCGTGTGTCGCTAATAAAGGTGGTCATTTTGAATAACTAAGACATGATTTTAACGAGCATTGTTTGTACTTTTGAAATAAATTTTTTCTGAATTTGCGTCGTGCTTCCTTTTCACGGTACGTTCGTTTAAAGCAGTATGAGTATTTATGGCTAGACTGTGTATATATAAAAACGGAGGCAAGCAATGTTCCTTGTAGTGATCACACATGTATTTTGGGTTCATTAAAAAGTAAATAAAAATAATACCTTTATATACTACGATAAAAAGCGAACTTCCATCGAATATTTTATTTATTCGTCGATTTTTCATATTTATTATATAAGGGTTGGAATGGGAAAATAATTTCTTTAGTTATAAAATTTTAAAAACAGCAAACAGGAAAATTGTAAACTAATGTATATAATTCGTTATCAGACGCCAATCCCAATCTAGTTTACTAAGAAAATGACTTTACCTGGCTACCATTTTCGCGCCTTCCATACTTCTTGTTTCTTGAACTAAACGAACCGCTTCTTGAATATCATTAAGACGATCCAATAGCAATCTAACTGTATTTGTATAATCTCGCGCCAATTTATAAGCCTCAACTGCTTTGCGATCATTCCCTACTGCTTCCATTGCCTTTTAAAAGAAATAGAATTCCGAATTACTTGATTTTTATCTATTTTTCTCGCTTTCTCTTCCCTTTAAAGTTATTTTAAAAAGTAAAATCGGCTAAATCAAAACAAGTAACCGAATAAGTTAGATAAATGTGTGTATAAATGTAAGTCGATCCTTCAGATCTCGCCAAGGAATACACCTTGGACTCTCAGATGACAGTCTTTTATAACTCTTATAGAAAAATCAGCTTCAATTGACTATGCCATTATTCGAAAAATTAAGATTTTTTCTTCGAAATAAAAAAGAAAACAAAACCAATAATTTACCATGTTTTTATATTTTTCTGAAATGACGTATCGGAATAATTATTTAAAAAAACGTAAACACGTTCATTTAACCGCAATATGAAAAAAAAAAAAACAACACTAAATCAGTTCATATTTACGGTAAATTAGAACGAATGAGAATAAGAATTAAATTTTTCCCTATTTATAATTATCGATTTCCTATTAACCGTAATTAACAGTCTCGACAGATTCGGAATTCTTTAGACTTTTCAGCTTTGTATTTCCATTTCTTTACTACAAATCTACATTAATTCAGTGAATTTTTTAAAAATTATCATTTCTAATCTACCTGGTCATTGTGCTATTTGTCGCTTCAGTTTCATCGATAGCTTCCATTTAATACTTTTATGAAAAAATCTGCGGAATAAGATACACGCTTTCCATTACAAAACTCAGCCTGGCCGAATCATTTATCTTTTCTTTGTTTCCCCATAAAATATGACGTCACTTCCGCTATACAATTTCATGATATTTACATTACCCCACACGTAAGAATGACATAGTCCTTAATATATGTACATATATATGTATATTATATGTGATCACATATTCGCAGACGTTTAAAAAAATTAAGTTTTCGGTTAAAAATCTAAGATAACTTATCCGAAGAAAGTATTAAAAAAAAAGCGATTTATATTTTGCCACATGAACAAATAAATTTAATCGCATGAACGTAAATCTTTGGTTTTTAGGCATCTAGGGAGGTAGACTTCATTTTTATATTAGTAATTTACCTGGATAAAACGGATTCGTTTTGAGCATTCACGAAAAAAAAAAGTAATACTAATATCAACTAGATGTATGTATGAAAACCGTAAGATTTTCATGAATATAATTAAATTTCAAACTTTAAAAAAAAACAAAAACCCCGTAGAAATAAACGACGGTGTATTTTGACTTTCGACCGCCCTTTAAACCCATTCATTTTTCATTAACACTTCACTCGTGTGTGGGAATAAACGTTGTGCTGTTCGGAGCTGTTCTCGACTCTTTTCTCCGTTTTAACCATCGTAGTGAGGCCCTTTGATTAAATCATTTTATTAATTTACTCATTGCAAATAATAACAGATCAAAAATATGTTATATACAACGAAACGATAATTAACCAGACAGTCAGGTGATTATTTAAAATATTAATAACATCGGTTCCAGTCGCAGAGTTTTTTAATCTGTAAAATCTTTATATGTATCGCGAATTGAATCTTTAAAAAAAAAAAAAAACATCAGTTAATAAGAAAATTTTTATTCTTTATCAATATATATTTAAAATCTTAGAGTTATTAATTTTATTAGTAAGTATAAAAATTCCTTAATCGGGCAAACAGTTACGTAATTTGATTCGCTATCATTTCTTTACTTTGAAAGTTGGGTTAATACCTATGTAGATATTTACCGTTAACAAATTCTTTGTTTTCCAACAAAATTCCCTGATATTTCTTCGAGTAATGTAATTGCCCAATTTTGTCCCGGTCTTCTAGAAAATGTCCATCTTGCTAATAATATAACAACGTTGAAGTAGACGATATTACACACGTTTTTTTTTTTAAAAAAAATTACAAAATGTAACCATTATTAAAATAATGCTGACTATAAGTTTTCACCAGTGACTTATACATTTAAAGACGTTCCCTTTTTTGTAAGAGAAACGCAAAGTTGTTATTAATTTCGAAGAGAGTAATGTTTGGAATTTTAATTAGAATCCTAAAGAATGAAAGCCAAGGAAAAGATAAATTAAAATCCATAAATCGGTATAACGTTGATAAAGTGTCCCGAATTACTATGCACAAAAACGAATAAAGCACAATTTTGAAAAGCAGTTAAAATTACCTTCGCGTATTGATTGTATATTTTTAAGGAACTAACGTGCGATAAAATTGAGCCAACTTTCGTCCAATTTTTTAATTTAATATAGCAAACAGCTGCTTGATTGTAATTAGCCGCTTCTTCATACAATACGGCCGCTTCAGTTAATTTCTATGAAAGAATTACAAAAATTAATGCTTCAGTATTTTGTGTGTGTGTGTATTTTTATACGCGGAAAACGATTAAAGTAACAATTCTAAACATCAAAACTAGTCCAAATTTTTAAATTCACATAGACGAATCGTTGTTGAAGCAGAATGAATAAAATTTATTGCGCGCGTAGAACCAATTTGTTGCACATGTTTCAGCGGTGTGGTAAAAAATTGAATTTGTCTTATTGACTTTTGCGTGGATGCACGTTTACGTACAGGGGGTAATATTTTCCTTCCGAGGAAATACAAGTTTTTAATCTAATGTTCTGCAGATAGCGTGATAAATAAAAGCACCGCTTCTGAAATAAAGTAGAGCACGATGACATCGATAAGATATTTATGCTGTGTGTGTGTGTGTGTGTGTGTGTGTATGTGTTTGCGTGTATGGTGTGCAACGGGCAAAAATGTGTACTACGTCGAAGTGATTAAAGGTATCTCGGCTTTTAAATAATAATAAAAGTTTCTTCGCACTGACCTTAGAATTTTCAAACAATTCAGCGCATTCATTTTTTAACAATTTCGTAGAAGAAGAACTGGAAGCGATTTTGAAAGCACGCTGATAATCTCCGTTTCTGACTGAGGTACGAGCAATGCCAGCGTAACAAGCAGAAACATGCTTCTTGTCTTGTTCGTCTGAATTAATTAGAGCGCGTTCATAATACTGCAAAGCTTCGACGTATCTTCCGCTGTACGTGCGAAATTGTTCAAAGTTGATTACAATTTGAATAATGAACATCGAAGAAGATATTATCTTCTTGTTAATATATAGACATTTTGAAGATTATTTACGAACTTATGTATGCAAACAGGAAAATAATCTTCAATCATCACAGCCGAACGTTATCATAAAATCTTATACGAAATAAATTGGAACAGTACACCACCTCGGAATAAGTGATATGAGACCTCTTTTCCGCCAATTCAGATCAAGCTACATTTCAAATTTGTTTTTTGTCCTTTTTACGTCCTTTTTTAAAATAATAAATGTTTTCATCATAATGAATTTTTCCCGAAATTCTTTTCACCTAAGGTCGCCCTTGTTGAGAACGGTATTGTCTCCGTAAGTGAAAAAAAAAAAAAAAAAAAAAGAATCGACCACACAACGATAATTCAAATAAGAATTTACGTCTATTATTGTCGGTTAAAGCTAAATAAATTCGCGGAATAAAACGAATAGTGCTTACGTTAATTCTAACTGATTTCCATATTCTTTCGATATTCTCGGTACTTGTTCGGGAGCGAGATTTTTAGCTAGCTGCAAAGCGATATCCCAGTGCAGTAGATCTTGACGCAAATGTAAAGCTTGTATCGGATCATTCGATTCTAGATACAAATCCTACACCAATATAAATTTATTAAAACTCATTCAAGTTAGAGATAGTATTTATTCGGTATTTAATCATTTCAACCGACTAATTATATTTTAATAAAGAGTCCTGTCGTCTAAAACCTTGATTTATACGATTACACACGGTCGCAATAACGCTTTAAAAGGTCTGTATTGCGAAAGTTTATTTATTAAAATCTAGTATATATAAATAGGCAAAACCAGAAAAGTTCAGTACCTTTTTCTCTTCTGTTTATTAACCAATTTTCTTTCCTTTTTTTTTTTTTTTTTTTTTTGTTTAGTAGCAATTAACGATCTTTAGTGTTATCAGTAAAAACATTTTAGAAACAGTTATTTTTTTTCATTTCTTAAATAAAAAATGAATACAAAAAAGTGAAAAATTAAATCGCTATAGCCAGTAAATCCGTTCTTACTGAAATATTTTAATTTTTCTTAATAATCATCATTATGGACTTTTTTTTACAGTGTACTAAATCTTATAAGATGTGCCATTTAATATCAATAAATAAGAGGATTTTGAAATTATGATTTACTATTATTTTATTGAATTTATTTTTTATTCAGTTATAACGGTACTGAACTGTTTTGTATTGTAAGTACATATAAAAGTGTATTTCAGATACGTACAATGAAAGAATGTATATAAGAGTAGAAGTTTTTTTTTTTTGAAAATATGCAAATTCATATATGTTTTTCTTAAATTTTTAATAATAATTGCGGTCGAATTTCAACCAACGGGCGAGCACTAGTTAAAAATAAAAATGCAAAATTATTTCGAACTAAATTGTACTGCCAATTCTTCTTTTCGACAAAACTACAAATTCGAACAGCAAATGGCTTTTTATAAAAACCATGAAAATCCAACCGGTATGAAATCTATCTATATAAATAAAAATGCAATGGCGTTTGTACTTCACCGCAAATCCCAGAAAGTTGTGCACCGATTTCGTTGAAATTTTCACACAAAAACCCCCTACCAATAGGATCATGTTTTTATATAATTTTTATAAACAATAGCGTACTCAAACTTAATTAAATCAGAATTATTTTGTTGATGTACTAACGTGCGCGCTGTTGTCAGATCGTCGTAGTCATAAATAGCGAACTGCGGGATTGTATCTTCGAAAAAAACGTATAGCCTCCAAGAATTTCGAAGCAAGCTTTGACGTTATATGACAGGACAACAAATGCACGAAGAAATTCGGTTTTAAAAATTGTAAGTTTTCCTTTAAAATTGCGGCTTTTTTTTTTTGTTGAAGAGTATTTCACTTTTAAATATTTGTCAAAGTATTTTTAGCTTATGAGTTTTCAATTTTTTAATTTCGCGTTTAATCTGTGTGCACGAAGTAAATATTTATACACTCGGGTAGCGTTAACGTAAAAATGTTTTTTTTTTTTTGTTTTTTTTTTTTAGAATTTTACAGATACAGATATGTGGATAGATTTATACGTATTTTAATTGATATTTCACGACAAATGGTATTCTAGATATATTAAGTGTCACGCGGTTTTTGAAGAAGTTTTTAATTTTGATTTTAGCAAACACCAACTCCGTAAGCTTTTTACATATAATAATATTGATCTTTGTTTTAAGGAAATTTTTTCAAGAATAGCATCGTTTTCATAAGTTCCGTTATACAGTTACGCGCAAACTAAATTATTTAAGAACAGTTATATTAAGAAGGTGCATACGTTAATTTTCAAACTTATTGAAATTATGTAAATTTATAATTCGAACAGGTACACTGCAATGAGCTTAAAAATATGAATAACAAACACTTTTATAAATGCCTAAGTTCGAAAAGAAATTGCAAATGGTCTAATTTTCGGGCAAAAACACCTATAACGTCGTTTAGAAGCTGTATATTTTTATTCTTTATCTGTGTAATCTCAGTAAACAAAGACGGTTCGATCAATCGTCAGTTGCAGTTGATCAAAGTCATGTAACTTTGGTAAGACTACTTAAGCGACGCCAGTTATTTATTTATTTATTTTTTTTCCGTTCATATTTCATTATTGTCATCAGTTTTTTTCGTATTGTTTCTAGTTCATCGATAACATATCGATTTTTCTTAGTAATATATTAATATGTTATAACATCATGTAAATATGATATTAATAAATGTAAATTTAGGTTTGGTTTAGTAGGTTTGATGATTAGGTTTGGTTTTTAGTTTAAGTTACGAGTAGGTTTTACTGGCTGTCACTTGAATTTAAAAAAAAAAAAAAAAAAAAAAAAATCGCAACGTTAACGAATAATTAAATTAAAACACACGCGTTATCTCACCTGAGCTCTATCGAAATCTCCCAAAATGGCAGACACTTTCCCGGCCAATAAATTTCGATCTTCGATGTATTTTAATTCGTTTAATGATGAAACCATACCGATGTCTTCTAAATGACCGTATATTTCCTTGGCTGAAAAATAGAAAAACAAACACACACTTTTACCACACAAAAAGAAGGTCAAACGAATTGATTGCGCTAAAAACAGTGGCGAATCCTATTCGCTAGTAATACAGTACTAAAGCAAATTGAAAAGGAAATAAATCGGCCAGTACTCATTTAGCAACAGAGATTAATTTGACTAAAAAAAAAAAGAGTTTTCAGCTTGTCAATAAAAGCTTTAAAAGTCCTGTTTGAAATTACGGAAAAAATGGTTAATGGGTAAAACGCTAATTAATCTGTTGATATACACTTTAATGATCTGCTCACATTCGTGTTATGCCCGCTAAGCACTGTGAATATTTCTTCAACATTAGCGAGTCACTAAGCCACATTGAAAAGCTTATATACACAACAACAACAACAACACAAATAGCCAATCAAATCGAACAATTATCAACCAGGTACTTCTCCACTCTTTTACACTGCACAAAAATTTTCGCTGTGAAGCCGTGACTACGCTATCGCTATTTTATCACGTTCCGACATATCCAACTTATGAATGTGTTGGGCGAAATAAATCGCTAGCGAAAATCTGTCGAATGTGACAAATAACGGTACAGAGAGATATAGTACAGCGAACCAACAATTATTAGATCGACAATTTAGAGAAGTTTGCTAATGTGAGCATATGTATTCACTTTTAAGCAGATTTTTTAGTGCGGTTTTAATTTCCCTTTAAATAATATACTTCAATCTTTTTTTATTATAAGAGAAGGCGCTTATAATTTTAAAGCTGTGTTAATTAATAATTCTTGTTTATTTTTTTTTTAATTCATTTTGCATTATTACTTTTTGTTCTTTACATAAATTATTTCCTTTATCGAAATTTAAATATCAATTTTCTTTTACATGAATTTAATTTTTTATTTTTGAAATTAAAAAAAAAAAAAAAAATGGTTTTTTAATTAGTTTTTGTTTGCGCCGAGTAATGCGTGCGATTCTATACCAAATTAATTTCATTTCAACATTTTTTTGTGTTAGAGAAGTACTGGAAAAAAAAAATCAAGATTCGCCACTGACTAAAAGATAACGTTTAGTCCGCAATATTATAACCTAATTTAAAGGGGAAAAAATTGAAAAAAAAGACACGAATCAAATTTATTTCAAAAAAAAAAAAAAGAAAAACATCAAAGCAACTGAAATATAAAATTATTTAGAAAATAATGTATATTCAAAATGTTGCTAAATAAAATTACGTGAACTTTGTACAATTAAAAATCAAAAAATCAAAAGAGATAATTGAGAAAATCACGGTTTAAGGTTATCAACTTTTTGCTATAGACTCGTTCATTCAGTTAAGTTCAGAATGTAATTTTCAAGCAACGTAGCCCGTTAAAGTGCTGCCTATATAAGACCTCTTTATCCCATCTAGAAGAATATTGGAGGAACCGTTGAAAATTATCACTACAACAAATAACTTTTTAAAATCTAAACCATAATTATGTACAGTAACCGGTAAAAGTTGCATAAAAAATTTCCTGATTATATATTTGACATAAAATTCTGTGCGCGCCGACTAATTGGTTTTTTTTTTTTTTTTTTTTAACACTGCACTTATATAATCTTTCTCGAGTTCTATTCAAATTCATATTACGATCAGTCTTTACGAACTAATCAAGTTATTTCGTACATCTTAAAAAAAAAAAAAAAAAAAAGAAGAAAAAATCAAATCTTGACCTAATTTGTTCAGAACTAGAATTTTCACGATTCCGCATCGGTATACATCCAGTGGCATACCCGGAGGTAAACATAACTCTAGCCCAAGCGTAAATGTATTACAGAATTCTGCGTACGATATACAGGAGTATTTTTATTTTCATAAAAATTTTCAGGTTTCATAATTTCCCTGTTACTTACAAGTTAAAATTGTTAATCATAACAAATTTCCACTTTTTACGTTGAAGATGCGTTATGCCGTGTATTTTAATTTTCAAACGACACTACAAAATTTGACGGAGTTTTGTTTTTAGAATTGTTTAAGCTTTCCATAATTTTTCTTACTGAATTTTAGTTTTTATCATTCGTAGTTGTTTTTGATTTTTATAAAAATACTTAAAAGGATTGGTGGTAAAATTTTTTGTTTTATAATTTTCTTATAATTTATAAATCAGGAGCGTTATTCGTCTCAACTTTCAGCTTTCTACTTCAAATAGACGTTTTTTAAGAGGTAACATTTCACAATTTGACAATTTTAAGCTAATCTAGAAGGTTATATTGAAAATTCTCCGATTCCGTAATATTTCTGTTCATTGCATGTGGTCAATTGTCACGGTAGCTTGGTTGCTAGAGCACTTGACTTCCATCACGGAGGTACTGACTAAGTTCGATCCCAGGTGACGACAGAAATTATTACAGAATAATTAAATAATCGCGCAAACTACCACATACGACATCATATACACGGTAGTTGGAGGATAGTAGGCAGACACACTTTATATTCCAAGTATAGTCTTGCGTGTACACTAACGTTGTACATGGCAGTTGTCATGAACACTCCTACCTATATATCTGCACAACTAAAATGTACAAATAGGTGATCGCCTATGTTCAGAATTGATTACGGCATTACAAAAAGAGAATGATGTGCACACCAAATTTTAGCTTTCTACAACCGCAGATGTTGCTGTGCATTTTGATTATTCTAAGTGAATATATAAAAGGGTCAGTCAAATGTAAACGGACGCACGTTGCACGATGTAACTTGGAGGGAATATTGTTTGATATCTTTAAACGCGCTCAGTGCATTAGTGGCGCTACAAAATACGTTCTACTGCATTTGTTTACGATGAGTGAGTAACGAGTAGCAAGTAGCGTTGCGCAACGCATTATTATCAAGTTTCTTAGTAACAAAGGTGTAGTAAAAGCTAGTGAAATTCTCGATAGATTGCGATCATAGTTCGGAAATGAAACATTATCGAAAAGTCAGGTATGTAAATGGCACCGTTCGTTCAATAGCGGTCGAAATACAGTTGAAAATTTGACTCATCCACGTCGTCTGAGCATTACCTGCGAAAACATTAAGCGCTTTGAAAGTCTCATTAAACGTGACAGACGGCTTACGATCGACGATATTGCGTCTTCAGTTGGAATCAGTTATGGTAGTATCCAGGTCATTATCCATGACCATCTCCTTTTTCGTAAAGTTTCGGCAAGGTGAGTTATTCGGCTGCTGAGTAACGAACAAAAAACCACACGCGTTGAAGTTTCTCAGCGCCTATTCAATAGATTTAAGAAAGAGGGAAATGCTTTTCTCGAACAGATTTTACCGTGTGATGAAACCTCGGTGCACCATTACACTCCTGAATCAAAAAGAGCCAGTATGGAATGGCGAAGAAAGGACGAAGCCGCGCCAAAGAAGACGAAAGTCAAGTTATCGTCGGCGAAGGTTCTTTTGACTGTGTTCTGGGATTACCGAGACGTAGTCTACGTGGACTTTTTAACCGGACGAAAGTCTATTAATGACGAATACTGCTGTCAACTTCTCGATTCAGTCAAGACGGCATATCGTTCCAAAAGACGCGGCGTTCCGATCCGATCCGTATTGCTCTTGCATGACAACGCTGACAGCCGTCCTTACTCAAGCGAAACTCGACCAAATGCACTGGGACAAGCGTTGAACATTCGCCATATGGTTCAGATTTAAGTCCATGCGATAATCATTTGTTTGAGCCGCTGAAAGAGGTATTAGGTGGACAGTGATTTGAAGATGACGAAGGTTGTACGCAGTTTGTGCGTAATTGGCTCTCCGACTTACCGGATTCGTTCTTTGATAAAGGCATTAAAAAATTACCAAAACTCCGGGGAAAATGCATCAATAAAGGTGGTAACTAGACAGAAAAATAGTGCTAGTGTTAATTTTTTGAAATGTTTCAATAAATTTTAATTTTTAAAAAAATCTCATTTATATTTTTGACTGACCCGTATATATATATATACTATAGCTGACCCG
The DNA here is from genome assembly GCA_039619475.1 of Icerya purchasi. NCBI lineage: Eukaryota > Metazoa > Arthropoda > Insecta > Hemiptera > Monophlebidae > Icerya > Icerya purchasi. Next base: position 334,860,533 of record CM077116.1, on the reverse strand, counting down.
GCGAACTTCGCTCCGCTTCAGAATCAATAAATGTTGTGTTGACTTATTAGCTGAATTAAATTAAATTTTTTATTAAGATAAAATTAATACTCAAAATGAATTAAGTTCAATAAATGTACAGAAATCAAAATGCAAAGTATCTTAATTACATTGAAATAAATGTAATTCACGTGGCAGCAAGGCATTACTCCCCTTAATAACAACCATCAGTATAAATTTACTTAAAAAAATTAAAGTAAATTATTTTGGAAACATGTTTTTTCGGGCTACATCATCAGCTAACAACATAGAGTACACACTCAATTTATATACTTTATTAAAATAGAGCGTGTACTCGGTACTGTTAGCTGATGATGGGCCATACACGAAAAAACGGGTTTCTAAAGTAATTCAATTTCTTAAAGTAAATTTACACCAATTTTTAGAATTTCGTAATAATGTACAGAATCTCAATAAGATGGTTCAGAAACAACAAAAAGATTCAATTATGTAATAGCTCGGAAACGATTTGACTTATCAGAATTGGATCGTAAATTACAATTAAACTTCTATCTGTGACAATTTACAACTTTAAGCTGAACGAATACCTTGGCCGATAAGAAACCGTCTAGAGTATGTAATATGAAATTTAAAACGACCTCAAAAATCACCATTAAAAAATTCGTAACTCATCACCAGATAACCCTTTAAAAGCGAAATTCAAAATATAAAACAAAACATAGAAGCCCTTTAATAAAATCTAAAAATTACAGTTAAAAAATTATTTAAACCCCCCGTTTGGTCAAAAATAGTAAAAAAAATGAATTTTCTTTATAAACACTATTTAGGACGGAGAAAAATCCAACAAATCAACGATCATTAAAATTGGTCCAGCCGTTCTTGAGTTATAAATTGTGTAACTTACCCGACTTCGTTTTATATACATGTATAGAAAGAAGAAAAAAAATGCATCGATTTTTTTTTTAAATTTCGTATTCTGCTATTCGGGGCGAAGACAAATCCAACAAATCACCGGCTAACTAGACGTCAACAAAGAGCGCGCAGTGAGGCGCATATGCAACAGTATTTATTGCGACAATAGGGTGCGGGTATGTGAAGCATTGCTATGTATATAAATTCTCTGAGTAAAAATCGTAACTGTTTAAGATGAAACGATAAGTCGAGACGATAAGTGAAACTTCAGTTCTGCGGATAAAATCGTATTAAATATGATCATTTTAAACTATTTCACTTTAGTTCCACAAAAATCGAACAAGACGAAGAAGCGGACACTTTAGTGCCTAATTTAAATGTAATAGATTTCACCAGATTGTCGAAATCTGGATCATCAGCCATCTATTAAAGAATAGTAGAATTCTAGTGAAAGTAGGACTCTACGAAGATGTCAGATAATTCAAAGAGAAAAAAGAGTATAAAGAGAACCGAAAGTTAAGAGGAAGCGTGAGAAAGAGGAGCGATAGAAATGAGCTAAGAATCATTCGCAATACAGTGATGGTACGAAAGGATTTGTAAATAGCGTGAATATAGCGAGGTGTAAGAAGAAAAGTTCCAAAATCTGTTCCCCTTTGGGTGCCATAAAATTGACGGTGTCTAAAATCGATAAACAATAAATTACCTTTATCAATGTTCAAATATGTTAAACAGGTCTCGGCTAATTTAATCCAATGATCTTTACTATCCAATATTTTACAAACATTCCAAGCTTCCGTATACCTAAAGAACAATAATCACAATGGCATTATAGTAGTCTATTTTTTTAACTCTTAAAAGCGTAATAAAACTAACAACGGTGCTTCTTTTCAGGTTAAAAAGGAAATCTGTATACTACGTATTAAAAAGTAAGGCATGTCTCACTGTTGATCAGGTGTCGAAGATTGTGAGGTTAGAGTCCACAATGTAGTAAACCTTACGGCACCGAGACGGCAACGGGAAAGTCAGTTTCTTCCTTCAACCGTCTTTATTCTTTTAAATCATTTTTACGGTATTCAGCAAGGAACAAGTCGTATTTTTAAAAGTTTACCTATTAAGCTACAGTGCTGCCTAAATTATGCATTGCCGTCAAATAGAGTATAAAATGAGCGGTCTTCCAGTGATCGTTTAAAGTTTAAATAAAATTATATTTGATTATCAAATACTATTGATAGCATATTAAAAAAAAAACAAGCCAATCAAGCATGAGAATGAGTACTATATGCTGAGAATCTGAAATATTCTATTGAGAATTAACATAATTTACATTTATATTAAATTCAAAACAAATATTTTTATGCGATATTCTCCCACAAACATTTGTATACCTATTTATAAATCGCTTAAAACTTTCCAAATGTAATCCTTATGTCGTCAATGGAAAAGGGATCCCCTTTTTGTGAACTTTTCGCAAACTAAAAAAAATCGGTAACCGGACTTTCCATTTATATACAACACGCCCAGAATGGAAATTTTCATTTTCCGGGCTTCCAAGTTCTAATTTGAAGTTGCAATACTAGTCATATTTTTTCCATAAATTTTCCTTTTGTAAATAATTTAAACCAATGGTAGATCATACTAGTGTTGCAATGGTGCACAACAATCAAGAATTTTGAAGACATTCTTATCGAAAAATTCCGGTATTTAGTATTTTAAAAATAAAATAATTATCGAGTAAATCTATATCTACTTCAAATTACAAATAAAAATTATTATTTTTTAAAATTTATTCCGGAAAAAATACGAACTGTAGAAATAATTTTTTGGTCAGCGCCGAAAAATTGAAGTGTCGCACAATGTAACATAATATCTAACATTTGACGCTGTGTATTTCGCTGGATGGCACAAGTCGTCTATCTCTTTGTCTATCTAATATTAGAGATCAACGTAAAACTGTGATACGATATTTATGCAACAAATTGCTCGCCGTGCTAGTTGTCAAACGGAACATTCAATGGTTTATTTTTTTAGTAAGAGTTTACTTAGCTGCTGTCAGTTCATTTCTTTTTTTTTTCGTTCGTATTACGTTATTGCGATTAGTTCATTTTCGTATTGTTTCTAGTGTATCGATAATGTATTGATTTTTCTTAGTAAATATTATATTAATAGTGGTTTGTTTTATGCCTTTTTTTTTTTTTCTTTTTAATTTAGTTTTGGTTTAGTAGATTCGATGGTAGGTTTTATGTTTTTTATTTATTAATTTATTTTTCTTTAAAATTTGTAATGAGTAGGTTTTGTTAGGTTTGGTTTGTGGTTTGTTTTTTTCTTTTTATTTAGTTTTGGTTTAATAGGTTTGGTGGTACGTTTTACTGTCTATCGCATGAATTTAAAAATAAAAAAATTACTGGCCGTTTTCTGCTACTGTCTTCTTTTTGACCACTGTTATGTTCTTTCATTTTCATTTCGTATGCCTAGGCCACTCTATATTAAGGTATGTACATTTTTTCATTTTTTAAGTTTATAATTCATTTCTTTAATATATTTTAATTTTCTTATTTTATACAATTTTTTTTTAAATTTTCATCATTAATTTTTATATAAAACACCGCGTTCTTCCTTATTTCACAGGTTAATGACTTTTTTATATATTTTTTTTTATTTACTTCTTTTAATTTATGTTAGGTCACACTTTTTCAATAAAATGCTGTTTTTTTATTTATTTTTATTGTATGGTTTAGTAGCTGTCCGCCATGCCATACTATAACAATAATTAATGAAAATCTTGAATTTCGATGTAATCGACGCGCTGGTGCGGTTCTGCGTAATTTTTGAAAAAGCGCTCGTTCTAGTACATGGCTTTCTCCATGTAGGTTGCCTATATTGAATATGTGGTTATTTGTTATTACAGTCCTGTATTTATTTCTTATTCTAGTACGTACTTACTGTCCCAGTTGAAATTTTATTGTATAATCCATAAATTTTTCCAAACCGCCGCAAAAATGTATTCACCATATTAAGGTACCGTAAACTTTTACCATCAAGAACCCCAGTTTATTATGACTTTTAGTTCGGTTCATTTTGACCTTTTACAGTTCATATTTTGGTTTGCTGGCTTGTTTATATTCTTTTTTTCACAAGTTTGGTTTGGTGGCTTGTTTATTTTCTTTTTAATTACATTTTTATTTACTGGCTGTCACATTATGCTACTAGTCTTGTTCGACTGCTTTTATATTCTTTCATTCGAATTTATTTCACCTTGGAATATGCCAACAGAAATTAACCTTTGCGACGCGCCGTGTGAGCCCTCGTACTTCGATTTAGTACGATTTACGGAAGAGGAGATAATTCAGTTTTATATTCGACATCGCGTTCTTCCGTATTTCAGGTAAAATTAATATCAAAAATTTCCCGTTTTTTAAAATCATTTCTTTTTTTTACTTCTCTTTCTTTTTCTTTTTTTTTTTTTTTATTACAAAATATGGTTTGTTATATACTTTAGGGTTTGCAAGCTTAAAATTTCGATGTTTTTGCTGCAAGTGCCACATCTTCAGCTCATTCACATATTTCTTAATTAAGGTATGTTAATTTACTGCCCGTTACTAATATATTCTCTTTCTGATATTTCACTTTTCGCGCTACTTCTCGTATGATCGTTACATTACGTCTCTTTTTTCTGTTATATTCATTTTTGGTCGCAATTTTAGTTCGTTCATTTTCGCTGTTATTCGTAACTTGTGTTAGTTCATTTTTATGTTTTGTTCTTATTTAGCTTTTAGTTCGTTCATTTATTGCGTTAATTTTTATTGATTTACATTATGTTGCTGTTACTTTTCGTCTCGTTCATTCGTAAGTTTTGCTATTATTTAGATTTTAGTTCGTTCATTTATTGTTGTTTTCCGCATTTTGAATTAGTTCAAATTTAGAGTGCAAAATAGCAGAAAATGAACGAACTAAAATTTCAGCAAAAATGAATTGGTGGCACTTAAGTAAAGTCTTACCCATTCAATAATGTAATTTATTCCGATTGCATTTTGTTTACGAAAACTACAAACTTGTAATATGACTATTGAAGTTTTACATTAAGTTTTACAATATTCTTAAAAGGTGCAAAATGAAAAAGAACTGCAAGTTCGATTACTTCAAGTTAACAAATAAAATAGTCGACGTATGTCAAGTAATAATCCCTTCAGCAAAAGACAAATATAAAACGAAACTTCATAATGAATTAATAACAATTTATAACGCGGAAAAATTTAGGACAGGTTCTGGCGCTATTAGTTCACTAGAATTTTTGTTAAACAGTACAACCTAAATAAAATTTTGATAAAAATGCAGAACAGCGTCTTCAGCTCATATTGATTGTTTAGTTCGTATTCTTACGTACGATGTTATTAATATTTAGTTCATTACTAACCTATCGGTAAATTTAATTTCTGTGTTACTAAAATTTAAAAAAAAAAATAAATAAATAAATAATTTTTGGGTTTTAAAGTATTACAGATTTAATATTAATAATTTTAAAAAAATTGTACATATCACTTTAAGAATAATTAGCGAAATTATTTACTTTTAATTTTAAAATAGATGTTATAAGTTTATGGTTAAATTATGTTATTGCTGAAACGTTGATTTTTAGATTAGAAATTTATCTATCAGATAGAGAAAAAAATTTAACGATCCCGTGTATCAAAGAAAGTAAAAAATTGTATAACACTTCACAATTTCACATGTTATCCTTGCGTAGGGGTCAAGCTAATCTTCATTGTACCGTTCCGATTTTAGTATATGTATTTTTGAAAAATGTTTACAAATGAAGGGGAAAAAAATTAATGATTACATGTATCAAGAAAGGTAATAAAAATGGGCAACGCCTTAAAATGTTATGTATCACCCTTGCGCAGGGGTCAAGCTAATCTTCTTTGTATTGTTTCAATTTTGGTATATGTATTTTTGAAAAATGTTTACAAATAAGAAAAAAAATTAACGATTTCATGCATGAAGAAAGGTAATAAAAATATGCAATGCTTCAAGATTTCACATATCATCCTTGTGCGGGAGTCAAGCTAATCTTCTCTGTATTATTCCAATATTAATATATGTATTTTTGAAAAATAGTTGTAAAAATTTGAATTTAACTTTAAAATGTAAAATACAATTTTAAAATAATTACTGTAAGTGTTTACTGTTGTTTTTAAAAAAATTATAAATTTATAGTTCAATTATTTTACATTGAGTGAAAATTTATATTTTTTTTCTTTAAAAATTTTAAGTTACTGGTTCAAAAACATTTACAAAATTCTTTACTAACAAACAATTGTTATTTTAATTATAAATGTTAAAACTATGTGTCTGAATCTGTTAAAAGATTCTACATTATGTCCAGGGCTTGAAAAGCAGAATGAAAATTTGATCTATTTGACAATGCTGTACGTTTATTTCTCAAATTCATTGGTCGAAGTGCGTACTTCTTCTATACTATCATTAATAAAATAAGCACACAGCATTGTCAAATAGATCAAATTTTCATTCAGCTTTTCAAGCCCTGGTTATGTCTGCAATAGACGGGTTTTTTTTGGCACCATTTGTTACTATTGGTCGGCCATTTGCATTATAATTGAGTACAACCTGCTCCAGCAGTTTCTATCTTGCTTTCGTTTGTTGTGTGTAGCGCAGTTTTCGGATTTTGTTGCTTCTTTTTTTTTTTTTTTTTTATCTTTTTGTTTATTTTCTGGTTTTTCCGGTTTTTGTGTTTTTGTCGGGTTTTTTTAATTTTTCGCGATTATGACCGTCGAAATTGAGTTATGCGACAAGTTGTGTAATCCCACATTTTATCAACTGATTAGATTTACAAATCCCTTTTCTCGTTTTTCTTTTTCTCTTTCCCCTTCTCCCTTTTGCCCTCTCCACTCAACTGATCCTCTCTTTATATGTGACCCCAACCAAATCCTTTTTGAATGCCCTGCTCTTTTTCCTAAGTGCTCTCATCTATACGCCGAGTTTTTGGCGTTGGATCTTCCTACCCCTTTTAATGCTTCCTTTATCCTTTCCTTCCCATCTCCAGCCGTTATTCCCCTCCTTCTTTCCTTTATACTTTCTATCTCTGATCGCCTCAGAATCTGAGTAGGTAATCTAAGTCCATGTAGTTGGGTCAGTGTTAACACCGAGTCCATTTAAAAAAAAAAAAAAAAAAAAATTACAAAGTTTCGTTTGCTATATATTTAGGTTTTATATATTAAATGTATCACCTTTTTTAGAATTACTACATTTCATATTCATTCTGTATTATTTTACCGTTATTTTTAATATTTCCTTTTTACGACCTTTTTTACATCATTTACAGTATGTTCGTTACTTTGAAAATATTCCCGTTATAGTATTTCGCTTTTTTTCGCACCATTTTAAATGTTTCCGTTACTAATAGTGCCGGGCAATTATGAGATATACTAATGGAATCACTCGATTATGAACATATTTCGAGATATTTCGATTACCACTTTTGTTAACTACTAATCATTCGAATTATCACTCGAATTATCATTCAGTGTTTACTTACGAGAACTATTACGTGATTTTATTTTTTTTTTAAATTTCATTAATAAGGTTAAATTTATTTCAAATCATTATTTATTTTAATTTTAACGGTAGTTTTTGACAAATATTGATAGCTTTATCGGCGAAATTAATAGTAACGACAGATTTATTTTCAAAATTACATAATGATTGTGAATCACAGTTTTGTAAAATAATTCGATTATGAGAACCGAGAACATCTCGTGAATACCGATTATTAACATTAGTTATGTAATTAGACTTATATATTAATATAGGTTAAAATTATCTCGATAAAATAATTCATACCCTTAAAAATTAATATTTAAAAATTTAAAAAAAAGTTCAAAGCACCACTACTATTCTAACAAAACAACTGATACATGTGTTGTTCATAATACGAATGATTACTATATACTCGTTACTCGTCATTCGTCATTCATAGTGATGTGCGATTTCGAAATGTTTTTACAATCGAAACAATCGACAATCGTCAAAAAAACAATCGAATGATTTTCATTCGAATGATTTTTGTGAATAGGAATGAATTATTCGAATAAAAACCGGAACCATCCGAACACAAACGAATGAAGTATTCGTTAAACATCGACTAGATTCTTCCGAGAGAAATAGCATTTCGAATGATTGTTGTGAATACGAATGAATTATTTAAATGAAATAACATTTCGAATGCAACTACGGAACAATCGAATGCATTCGAAGTCATCGAACAATCGAATAATTCGAATGAAACATTTCGAAGTTGCCCATCACTAGTCATTCATCACTCGATTATACAGATCACTCGGTTACTATTCTTATAATCGATTATCAAAATTAGTAACTCGTTGATCACTCGGTTATTAAAATCATTCGTCATCGCCCAGCTCTAGTTACTAACTGATTATCTTTCCGAGAATTTCACTTTTCGCGCTATTTTTCGTATGACGTTACGTTACTTCGCCTTTTTCACTTGATATTCATTTTTGGTCGTAATTTTAGTTCGTTCACTTTCGCTGTTATTCATAGTGTGTGTTAGTTCATACACCATGAATAACAGCGAAAATGAACGAACTAAAATTACGACCAAAAATGAACTGGGGTGCCCTAAATATAATCGCTTACCCATATTCTTTTTTCTTCAATTTATTACCGGATTTAAATTTTTTTTGACACAATATATTTTGTTATAAACTTTTCCCGGGAATTTTACTTCCTACAGCGAGTACCGAACTCTCGACAAATACATCATTTTTTTTAATATTGCCGCAGAAATGTATCTGGTTTACTAAAGTATGTAAATTTACTATATTTATTTAATGTGTTGTTTTCTTAAAATTACTTCTTATTTTTATCTTATTTTAACATTATTTTCAAATTTCCTCTTCGTTAGTTTACTTTTTTTCGCGCTAATTTAATTTTTAGTCGAAATTTTGCCTCGTTCATTTTTGCTCTTGTTCATAGTTTGTGTTAGTTCACATAGTATGAATAAAACCAAAAATGAACAAACTGAAATTTCGACCAAAAATGAACTGGAAACGCTGTTCTGCACGCTTACCAAAATTTTTAATAAATCTAAAGATTATTAAAAATAAATATTATTATTCCAATGACGTCGGTAAAAGTAGAAAAATGGTTTTCTATATTGAAAAGGATAAACATTTTCCTACGAAATTCAATGGTACAATTATAGATAAGTTCGCACAGGGGAATAAGTTTAATTTTAAATAATACATAATCGGTTCTATATGAAATGAAACTAAACATAAATGTAATTTCGACACATATTTAAAGATTAATAAAATTTTAAATTTCCAATTAACGTCTGTATGATGTTAAATATACTACTGTTTTTATTAAAATTGTACTTTTGTTCGTGCGGCTTGTTCTTTTAAGTAAGGTTGTTGTTTGGTAATTATCGTTATTGGTTTTATATTTTCCGAATGGTAAATTTAGACAAACATTTTTTTTTCATAGCAGTAGTTTAATATTGCGCAATGTAACAATAGAATATTGTTCTACAAATTTACAACAACTAAATATGTAACCCATGATGTGATACTGTATTTCAGATGTATTCTCTTTTCTATCAAACTTTTATATTTGACCTATCAATTGCATATCAAAACAAATTCGTTTATCGAATGAACACCGAAGATAGCTTATATTTCATGAATCGGGAATCAACATTTCCTAACCGTAATTAATAAAGGAAATGTTCTTAATAATTAGTTTTGGTCGCGAACATTTATCATTTATTTTTATAACATTTTCGTGCTTGACGAATATTTAAATTAATACGTAATCTAATATTCAGTTTACCTCAATAAAGTCAGATGCTTGTCCAAATTTTCTTCTAAACTACGTTTCTGATCTTTTCGCATTAATGATGCGGATACTTGATGTGTCGATAGCAATGAATGAGTTAATTTTCCAGTTGCAGTTTCCGTATACAGAACGCCTCGGTGAAGCAGCAACGGTATGTGAGATATGGACAGTTTAGCTTCTCCTACTAACTGCACCCCAGGTCCTACAGAAACAAACAAGTATATCACAAAAAAAAAAAATTATCATTTTAGGATATCAGCTCCTTATAATTTATATATTTATTTGTTTTTCGTCGTGTACATCCTATATAATTAGAAATGTTGAGAGCTAAAAAAAAGAAGTTACAAAACAATGTCTCACAAAAAAACTTTACTGAGCATCATTTAAAATGGAAAAACATAAAAAAACTTAAATATTTAATGAGAAGAAAAAACACGAATTAAGTGAGCGTCATATCAAAAGAACATAAGAAGTTCCTTGATATTTTTTCTGTAATCGGGAGGTAGTAGTAAGTTCTCGATTAGAGGTTCAATGATTGCAGTTCGTTTCATCGTTTCCTTTAAAAGATTTAAAACATAATGAATGCAAGTTTTTACAGAATCGAATAAATGATAAAGTATATAACTTTAAAATGCAGATAATGATTGGAGCGAAGTAAAAAGAAATTAACTAGTAATTACAATCTGAAATACAAATTACAGGCCGGAGAAAAAGGCCGAATCAAAATAGTAACAGTTATAAAGTATATATAACAGAGTTTTCGAAAATCTTGAATTTCGAACAGTTTACAGCGTTAATAAATTAAAACATGTAACTTTTATAATAAAAAATAGCTTATCCCGCCGTAAGACGTATAATAAAAACAGGGTGAAAAAAGTAATACCGCTACAGCAAACGAATTTTATTAAATTTACACAAGATTTTTATTGTTTTTCCTTGGCAAAACAGATTTCATTAGCATCTCAAAAAAATTTAATTTTCATTAAAAAATAGCAATGCATATAATATGCATATAGTAACACTATGAGGGGGAAAAAAGCAAAATTGGAGCCGATAATGCACAATTGAATTGAATCGAAAACAAATAACGAAAATTTACTCTGTCTAAAAAACAATCAAATGCACGTTTATAAAATATTATAAAATTTCCATTTACCATAGTAAATATCGCGTCTGTAAATGTGCAAGTTAAGTGTAAATAGCGACTGTACAACGAAAAGTTAATACTAGAAATAAAAAATTGATAAATAAACGGAAACACAATCTACACCTATATAAAAATTATATTATTACGTAATACCCCATTATTAAATAATGAAAAATGTTTAAAACAACAAAAAAACAGTTTAACTTAAGTTTTACAAACTTTTGGCATAGTAATCAGTACACTTCAAAAAATTGTATCCCTAAATTTTGCCAGATCTAATACTATTTTTTAGTAAAAAAAAAAAATGAAATTTATAAACCAGAAACAATTATTAAATAATAATAAATAAATATTCTAGAAACGTTTTTGATTATATTCCACCTTCGGCTAAAATATTCATTTATGATCGTTTAATATTTATGTTGATCCATTACATGAAAAAAAAATTGTCGGTTTTCAAAATAGTTACAATTGATAAAACATAAATATAATTAATAATTATATAAATATAAATTGGTCAAGTAGTTTTAGTGTCATTAAACCATGTTATTAACTTAAAAATTGTTAACACTAATATTTCATATAAACTGATATACATATACCAGTTTGAAAGTAAGTTGATAGTTGATAAAAATGATAAGTGAATATTCATACATATACACAAGTATTTTATATATATATGCCGCTCAACTACAACTGTTCCATATATATCAGTAAATTGGTAGATGTATACTTGTACAGAGCAACCACTATCTCAGTTAACAAATAGTGAAGACCCTCTATGAACAGATAGATTCTCCAACCATTACTGGCTTTGATATGTACTGTTTCCCCCTGATCCACAAACAGGGGGACTTTACCTAGTGAGACAGCGCTAGTACATTTATTGATCTTTACCCCAGATATATGATCCGAAGATTTGGTCAATGAGAGCTGTTCATGCTTCGGAGACTACTTAGTCTTTGCTGAGGTAGAGGGTGATTGGTAGAGCTGTAAATGGGGACTGCAGGATCATCATTTTTAATACTCATCAAAGGCGACCATGTTACCCTCTTGGACAGAGTGGATCATAGTGATAAAGTATATGTAGGGGTGAGAGTCATCGCAAGGAGGCAGATAAGTACTGGAACATAAAGGGTGTAAATGAGTTACAATAAAGAATAGTTGTCTCTGTGAAATTTTTTGAATTTGTTCAATTACAAACATGATGAAGTTAACACGAAAACTTAGAAGCGGTTGCTGCGGCAGTAAAACCATCGGCGCTATAGGGAAACGATGACAACACAAGAGTCATCATAAAAAAAAAGGTGACCGGGAAGGGTGCTGGAAGCAGGAAGCTATTATTTTGCAATGTTTCAGCGGTGGCTAGAAAATCAGCGCGCAAGGGCAAGACAACATGTGTGAAAGCTGTGAGAAAATCGCACCATACCGGCTGAGTAATACCCATCAATACCATCAGTGGAGCATTATGGCCACGGCAGCGTAGCGGGTGGACATGGAGGAAAACGTTTTTTTCGTTGTTAACCGGGTACCTAAGAATCGTCCGCTAACTAATGCGGACATCAAAAAGTACGCCTGACGATTGCGCGTGCCCTATTTTCAAGGAATTTTTGACCAGGACCGTCTACCAGACTGGTCCGTGATGTAACGAGTTTGCCATTGTCAGTTTGAGCTTTATACTTGGATGTGGAATTCATTGGACGGCGTACATCAAACAGAGGAATTTGGTAGAATATTAGAATGTTTCGATGGTTTTAGTAATTGGAATACTTTCTGCGACGGCTAGGAGTATGCATACACTATAACCAGAAAATCTATCAAAAGTTTAATATAGTCAACTGCGGCGAGCTGTGCCTACAGTTTTTAGCAGGCACCTTACCCCAGTAGACGATCCTATATAAATATAAAAATATATGTATAAATATATACAGATGCTGACACTGGCGGCTACACTTAGCAAGAAGCAGTTATTACCGCCTGGGGCGAAAAAAAAATGTTATATCCATTTCAGCTGAGCGGGGGAGCGTTCAAGCTAAGTTCCACGAGTTTTCCATCGCTGACGCTGGACGAACGTCAAGAATAGAGTGTCAAATTGGTATCGTTCACCAGTTACAACTCTATACATAATGTAACCGCCGCATGCAACCAACTATACTACTGTGACAAGGTTAACAGTCCGTCTGCATCAGTAAAGACCATTACACTAGCGGAAGGCTGTTACAAGGCGAAAGATATTGAATAGTATCTGTGGCAGACATGGGACAATAGCGTGGTAATAAAAGTGGACGAACGAACGTTACACTGCACGATAAAGAGAGTAAATACACAATAGTTTTTGGGCTGAAACATGGGAATATCGGCCCGCTCTTGGGCTACAGGAATAGCGGCGAGCGTTACACACTAGAGGCGCAGCGGTGACACATCAGTCCATATACTGTTCAAATATTGAATGTCAACATAATTAACGCTGTATGAAATATTTCGCTGCCGGGGGCTACATAAACGGCAACACGACACATATTATCTACTCCTCCCAGCTATAAGATTGTGGAGTATCTGAAAAGTATAATCTACTTGCCGGTCATTACACATTATCTCACAGACCTGAGTATATATATATATAACCAATAAGGACGGAAATTCGATTCATTTTGAAAATGAGAAAATCATTGTAAACCTGCACGTTACCAGATCAAGCAGCATACAATAGGAGTAGTTGCAGTGGAAAAATGCCGATTGTATACAACAGGAATAGCCGCCATTATCTGTATCACTAGCAGCCAATGGAGAATATTATATATAGAAGGGCAACAGTGGAAACGGATACAGTACAAAACCAAAAGTTGTCGCTAATGGAAGAAAGTAAACGCATTCTACACATACTAGTGAAATGGAGCAAGCACTACACATCAATAGCAGATCGTTGTACTATATAGATGACGCTGTCATGGCATATATGTACACTGTCCATAAACCGTACTCAAGCTTGAAAATTTGTCTCTAACGATGAGATATGGATTTCGATACAGCAGCAAGATGTCATAACACTTCTGTCCGAGAGTTACCTAGCCATTGAGGTCCGAATAAAACTAATGGTGCGAGTTTTTGCCTAGGCGGGCCGTTATTTCTATTCTCCGCAATATGCTATGAAGTTAATGGAAATATTGTTGATACAAGTAGAACACCAGGTTTCACATCGGTGATAAAGATGCTGCTATCATCCGAGAGCCTGCGCAAGGACTACAACTATAGCACTAGCCGTTTAAACATGACAGATGCCGATGGATTTTACTGAGAGCAAGGGGAAGAAAGGGTATTTTTCCTAAGCGTTCAGTTGCATTTCATTTTTGGCTTCTGCAAAGATTATCAGAAAACTATTGTTCACGCCACTCAAGAATTGGTCCTATTATACGCCACTGTAGACATGACGGCCTTCTTCAAACAGAATGCTACCGATGTGGATGAGAAGGCATTTGCAGTAACACTTACCAGCATAGCGTGGCATAAGCCATTCCTGAAACTGAGTGATAAGGCGAAAGTCGCGCTCGTCAATTGAATCTGGAAGAGACATTTAACACCACTACAGTTCTGGACCTGGGCCCTGCATACATAGTCAAGCCTCCCAGAGACTACAGACCATAGTTAGACAATTTAAAACAACGGCGGCGGCAGAACGTCCGAAGTATATAATAATTACGTTTCAGGCGTCGAAATGGAACACTCTAGTGGCAGAAGCGGACACATTTAATCACCTAGATAGTACTGAACTATGCACATAGATCAACTCAACCAGGTATCTATGCAAACGATACCTACTGGACTTTGAGAAGAAACAAATCATGCAGCGGTACTCAGCCTATGCCGAGTTCAAAACAGAATACTATGGACGGGAGATCGTCCGACCAGCCCTGAGTGCTGTAGAGTGGTACCTACAATACCTGCTATTTGTAATCCTGTGTCTCTATCAGACAATAGCCCACTACAGATGCAAGTAGATTTTAAGGCGGCCAAGAACGTGCTAGCAAATACAGCGATGTACACCCTCATCATACATGATAAGAGCGTCCGCTACAACATGTTACATGTATAAAAGCGAGGGCCCCTTCCGCACAACAAAACATCAGTTGTGTATGTGACGGGAGAGGTGAAGAGTGTATGCGTTACATACACGTTCCAGTTCTCTCTCCCAATTTCGGCTCTGGAAAATAGATGAATTATACCGAGTACGGCGAATTGGATCTTTTCTCTTAGTCCCCTATATAATTAATTTTTCAGCTATTACTGGTTATAGTTCATATTCAGACATTCTGTTCTATTTTAGTTTAGGTCGGTCACCCAAAACTCACTCATTAGTGCTTAACCTGCGTTAAACATAAGTTCCATTAACTGCTCAATGTACTAACACTGGCTTATTATAAAAAGTTGTAATATATGATATTTATGTTATTGTTAGTATTTTATATTGTTTTATTATTATGATTTAAAACCTAATGTATTGGGTGATTTATGATTTCATATATACCAGTATTAGCAGTTGTTAATGTTGATTTTTAATTATATTGGCATTTTGCGTTTGCATTGTAAATTGCGCAGTGTTTTAATTTATTATATTAATTTCATATTCTGTAGTTCATATAAAACAGTTCCATATTTATACTAAGGTAAGATACAAAATTATTACAACATGCAATATTTAAAATAAATTCTTTTTGTTTTACATTAATGTTTTTCATATATATTTTTTAGTAATAATGTTGTCACTTGTTAATATCACTGTGGTCAAAAGCAAAATATCAAAACAAGATTCAGTATGGAACAGCACGAAACCATTTAGATTCGTACTTATGCGAGTTTTTGTGGCGACAATAATATAAAAATCCAAATTTGTTTGATCAGATTTTAAATAATATTGCAGCTTTTCGGTCTTCTGAGTAAACTTACATTTTTTTAAAATACATTTTTGTAAAGTATTTTTATAATCAATACTACTTATAAGTACCGATTTTGCACATAAAAATTTTTCATTAACTATATGGGGGACTAAGAGAAAAGGCCCTGCGAATCACTTCAATAGGCGAGTGGTGGTAGATATGCAATGTTTCTACAATAATAGCGGCGAGTTTATCATTAAGGAAATTGCCATACTGAGTCCGATGGGCGAATTTCTTTTTCACACTGTGTACTCACCGCTATACCTGTAGCAGGAGTTATCTGAACAAAGTTGAAGAGTTAATACATGGACGGGAGACAACTACCATCACATTTCCTGGAATTACAGCTGGAGAGACCGTAGCCACCTGTACATGGATATAGCTGACGCCCTCAAAGAACTACAGCCTCAACACTTATGTCAAAGGAGTGGAAAAGATAGCCACGCTGAAACAGATTTTGGGCCCAATGATGCCGCCTAGAAGCGCGCTATATGATCTAGGGACGAATTATAAATGTCCTAGCCTACACTTATTGCGTGATAGCATCTATCTGAGCCTAGTATGGACGGTTCATTGTTCCGCACATGCAGTATCCTACAAGAATAAAAGAATTTTCTTGTTTTATTGATTGATTTTTGACATTTTCATGTTTTTACTTTGGCATATAAACTCAAAAACTCAAAAAGCGTCACGCGTCACGAAATGGAGTGTCACAGAAAAGCGTTATGAAAATTTAATGTCTTTACTTGGATATGACTGATTACTAATATTTCCATGTCTTTACTTTGGCATGTAAACTTGAAAAGCGTCACAAAATGGAGAAGTGTTTCCTATTACAACTTGTAAAGACCTGTGAAAATCATAGGTTTGTGTATTTCACACGTCATTTCCTTGTTTACATTTGCTAAGCGCGCAAAACAATTTCTGTAGTAATTATAAATTAAATGTAACTTTAGTCTTGTGTAAACTATTGCAGAGTGTACACTGCGTTCCTCCATTCCAACGTTTTCCACGAAAAGCATTATGGTTTCAAAAGAGTTTTGTAATTTTGTACATGATACACCGTTCTCTTCGTGAACTACTGTTGCCAAACAATTTGCGCAATTTATACAAACAAGGAATAACACTCCTCATAAACAAATTGCGAAATTGGACGCCGAACGAATGTGTGAATATTGTGCGAAGAACAACGACGAAGAATTGCATGTAGAACTGATCGCCAAATAGTCTGTATCGCATAAAACAAAACATAAACAATCGCCTATATCGGGAATGGAGTGGGCGCGCGAATATCGTTTACACAAAAAACTATGCGTGAATATAACCACTGTTGAAAACATCGCCGAAGAAGTGGAAATTCTTCAGGTAAATCACATGTACATTCGGCCGCCTCAATCTCTCACCGATGTAGAATTTGAGAAACGCTTTACTTGGTCAAATCGCTTTGGTTTCTCATGTCCGGTGTGTGATTGACTGTGGTGTGATGGAGATTTGGGATTTTACTGATGAATGAATTTCCGAATGAAAACGTATCCGCCTTCTGAACGTGCGACAACTGCTATCAATGCCGGAAGTCGAAAGAAAATTCCCTGTTTGTTGTGATCAAACGAATCCCATTATCCATAGATTCCACCGCACCTACCACCATTAGATCCCATAACAGAGCAACTCATCTCGCCACGCCTTCCGTTCGTGCAAATCCGCCAATTGCAGTTTGTCGAAGGGTCAATAGCGATCGTCGGTCAAGTCATCAACATTCTAGTCAAGGTAAACAATATAGAGCAGGCTTTACTGCAACAACTCAATGAGTTCAATGTACATATCAAGAAGTATCAAATTCACAAATCATCTGCATACAGCAGTTTCATCAAGAAAAGCGTGGTTACGTTACCTCCTCAATACATTGCTTTATTGCGAACATAGCGTGACAGTAGACGAATCGTTTCTATGTGAAAGTTCAGATATGGACGATATATGATCGAAAGCAGTCATCAATAATAATCAGGGTGAGGTCGAATTGATGATTGAACTGATAGAAAATGACCCATCTAGCGTCAAATTAGTACTTATGGTAAAGCAACACACAATCCTTTGGGACGAAGAAAAGTATCTCTCGCTTGCACCTAGAATGAATCGCTCCATTATCGCTCTCAATTACAATGAACACACCAAGGAATTGTCTTTCCCCGGCATCTACCTTAGTGAATCTCGCCGCTTCAGTCAGTGTGTATATGATCAGGCCGCCGACGATGACAGCGATGATGATATGTGACAAGAAGTATCCAATACCATGTACACGATGGTGATGAGTGAAATTCGACGCACCGATCGTTGCGGCATCAAACCAGAGCACATTCTGTACATGGCAATCAAGGTTATGCGACTGTGATTAATGGATAGAATGTGATATATCTTCAAAATGACCGGCAATACCAAGGCTTTGACGCGCGAAAATATGCAAGAAAAAGAATTGATGGCATTGATGATGGAACAGAATTTTGCTTTCCTCAAATCAATACCCAATTCCATTCATTACTAGTCAGCGTGTAAAAAAGGCGTATTCACAATGATTCAACAGTTTGGTAAGCCAACTGTCTTTCTTACAATGAGTGTGTCCAAATACGAATGGATCAACTTACCTTGTGTGCTGTACCTGTCTCGAGAATAATGGTTGCAAATGAACTAGCAAAGCCGATCCCAAAACGTTGATAAGCGGAAATTTGCATACAACACATGTCAACGAAGACTGGTAACGTGTTGCTTATACTTTAACAAGCTCATCAATTGGTTCAAGGGAATCGAGTTTCGGCAGCGTGGAAGTACACACGTTTACATTTTCCTCTGGTTGGTGGATGATCCAAAAGAGAATGTAGGTGAACATATGCCTCACTCAGTAGCATTCCTAGTCGCGCTGTGCCGCGTGGACAACAATTGACTCCAGAGACTGTACCGTCAGACGCGCAAGCACACATTTACATGCTACAAGAAGTGTAAGGATGAAGAAAACAAAGTATGTCGATTCAGAGCTCCAATCTGGCTGATGCACGAGACTCCTGTACTGCTTTTGATACCGAAAGAGGACGGCTGGTGCAAGCGTTTGCACGTGATTTACGCCGACTTGCATTGAGTTTTGTAATTCGGGGATTTTGATTCAGTCAACGCGCTTTGGTGTCAGTATCACGTTCGTGAGGAAGAACGTTACTTGAATATGCTACGCGCCGGTATCATTTGTCCTCACATCTTTCTTTGCTGTGCAATGGAACAAAAGTGGATCAACAACTTTCGTCTGTGGATCGCAAAAACATTATGCACAAACATGAACATACAATTCATCCCTGAGGAGTACCCATGTGCCTCGAACGCTATCTAATATGTCAATAAAACAAATTGAGGATTCAGCAATCTGAACTGCAAATTGAGTAAATTGGGCGACAAATACCTTGATCTCAATTTCAGGCTGCTTGTGACCAAAGCTGGAATGAAACTACTTGATTCAGTCGAAATGTTGTGTCAAGTGGCCGCGAGGTACCTCCTGAAACTGCACATGAGCAGAGCGTCGTGTAAATGCAAATAAATTCCAATTACGTAGCAGCAAGAACAACATCGTGTTCGTAAAAAACGGTCGCTTGTAGGGAGGACAGAGGTTTAGCTAACGGTTCAAGGAACATTTGGTGCGAAAACATTCTTGAGAAATATGAATCGTGACTGGAGCATTTAGTGGACGTCACGTTCGCTCAATTCGTGGCTTGGTATGGCAAGAAGAGAAGCGGCGAATGACGATGTCAAAAGGTACTGATGGTTATTTAATATGTCAATTACGAACTAATGAAGAAAGACGATTAACCACATGAACAGTGCTAGCTGCATGTACCACTTTGTAATGAAGAACTCAACCTCCTTGATCAACATCAGTACCAACAGCTGTATGAAGCGTGCGAATCTGACATTCTCGAGGTGGGAAAGGAATTTAAGTTGCAAATCAATATTGACGTCGTGCTCGCAGAATGCCATCAACTCTTTATCAAGAATGAAGAGTTTGACAAAAAATAGTGAAAGGGACGCGGCCGCCGAGTATATTGCTTCGAAAGCTGTGCACAATGATTTTGTGCAAAAAGTTCGCGACGCTGACATGGAATATATGGTGGCTCGGCAGTCATTCATAAGTGTGAAAACACGCTCACCGTAGAACAGTACTGTGATATAATGCGCAAAATCAACTTCGCAATTTATCACGGATATAACTATTACATATAATGGGAGCAATGATGAATCCTCAGCGTCCCATAAAGAAATACAAGGAAAGGAAATACAAGAATTGCAAGCTCGCCGGATCATACTCCCGCCGCTGACAACAACAGCAGCCTCGGAAAGGAACCTCTGGTAGGCATGGAACTGCCCCGGGAAATAGTTAATATGCGAGCGGTTATATACGTTAAAAATCCTACAGATAGCTCGAACGGTAATTCTTTTATGTGTGCTATTCTAGCCAAGTTTTGCCGCAACCCCTTTTCAATGTACCTGCACAGTCTCCTACGCAATATCTATGATTTGGAATGTATCAGTTTTCCAGTGCGTTCCATAGAACAGATAAATGTTTTCCAGCGCATCAATGGTATAACTATTAATTTGTATAAACTGGTTTTAAACGATGACACGGGCGCCAATGGCGAATATGATGGAAGCTCCCAGAGATCGCGTTATAAAATAAAGGTAATAAGTGCCCCGACAAAAAATAAACATTCACTTACCATTAACAGATTCTCTGAAATAAGTGAAAACATATGTAGTACGAGAATCGTACACAATAAAAATGTGTTTTTCTTCGTTCCACAACTCCCACAAAATTCCAGTAACGCTGGCTGGAAAATTTGATATTTTTAGTAACATATCGTTAACCTGAAATGAGTTTTAAAAAAATTAACCAAAGCTTAATACTATTTTATTTCAATAATATCTAAAAGGTACGGAAATTTTCAAAAAACAAAAAAGATGTAGTACACTTCTGACGTTTGCATTCATCAGAGAAAATGAAAAATCAGAAAAATAATGCTAGCATGTTAAATAATTCCCGAAATAAATAAAATTGCAAAAATAAGAATAAAAACATCACGCAACTATATCATCGAGAAATGAAAACCATATACATGAATTACTTTTGAAAGTATCCCTAACATACCTAAAAATTACAATAAATAAATAAGAATAATTACCGGATTATAAAAGTAGCCATCACTCTTTGAATCAATAAAAATACAACATACTCCATCGTGATTTGGAAAAATCGATTTAACAGCAATGATGTGTTGATAGTTAACAGCCATTTTCCATTCTTCCAAACAGAAGTAGCGAATATGTCCTTGCTGTTAAAAAAAATTAAAACCAACGTTATATAAACGAAGTTCTTTTTTTTTATTAATACAGTTTTGATATCAACGTTTCCTCCGTTCAATTCTTCGTTTACCTTCAATTTTTCCCATCAAAATAATTTGTAGCAAGGTGTACTTTGTCCCATGGATCAAGTATCCAAAATATTTCAATTTTCGAATTTTTATTAAATTAATCAATTCACGGTATTTTTTCATAGCCCTGAGTATCTCCTAGTTCGACTTCTTAGCTGTTCGGGGTACCCTCAAAATTCTTCGGTAGTATCACAATTCAAAAGCTTGTAATCGATTCAGGGTGCTTTTCTTCAAAGTCCACGTTTCGCAGTCGTGTAGTAAGATGGGCCATATATAACATTTTAGAATTCGAATCCTTAATTCCAAACTAAGATCGTGGACTGTCAAGGTTTTCCTCATCTTGTTGAATACGCTTCTCGACTGTTCGGTCCGACTTTTGATTTCCACTTCAGATCCTCCTGCAGCGTACCTAGGTATTTAAATGATTCGACTTTTTCCAGGCTTTCCTCATTAATGTGTATTCTGGAGCTGGTATTATTTCCAATGACCATTATCTTTGTTTTCTTCGCGTTTAATGATATTCCATACTTTCGACTAATCTCATCTACTTTTCCTATGATCAATTTCAGTTCCTTGGCACTACAAGCTATTAAAACTGCATCGTCCACATAACGAATACTATTGATGTAATTTCCACTTATTTTGCTACCTATTGTGCTGTCTTCCAGAGCTTCCTTGAAGATATGTTCTGCATAAATGTTGAACAGCATTGGCGACAAGACACACCCTTGCCTCACTCCACAGTTAATGTTAATTGAATTCGAAGCAGCATTTTGATTTAATGAAATAATAGCGCTTTGATAAGATACGGGTTTTTGATTATTCGACGATCTGCTGGATCCAATCCAATGTCTTCCAGTATCTCGAACAGCTTCTGATACTACACTTTATCGAAATCCGTAAAGCATAAATATAGGGGTTTTTGGAACTCTAGATACCTTTGAATAAGCACATTTATGCAAAAGATCGCTTGTCGGGTACCTGCTCCTGGTCTAAAACCAAGTTGCTCTGGGCTCAAATATTCTTCGCATTTTTTTGCAATTCTTGCGTGTATAATTCGTAACAGTATTTTCAGTGTGTGACTCGTGATGCTTATCATTCTGAATGCTTGGCAATATTTTGGATTTGGCGTTTTCAGTATCATTATGAATCATGATATCAACCAATATTTTGGTAAAAAGAACCCCTCTGATATATTTCATTAAGAATTTTGACTAGAATTTGTAGGCCATTATCATCTAACATTCGTAATAGCTCAACCGGTACTTCATCTGGGGGCCTATAGCTTTGTGTGACTTTGCCGACTTTAAAGATTTCTTCACTTTACTTGGTAGGATTTCTTAACAGTTAGTGATGTCAATTGAGGTTGGATTAACACACGTATCACTGAAGTGCTGATCAATGTACGATTCCCCATTCTTTCCTAATATCATCTTCGTTTGTTATTAGTCTACCAAGATTGTCTCGTAATGTGACTGACCTTATCTGTCTAAATAGAAATTTCCATGGTGCGTAATATTAGAAATAAAATTATTTTCGTTAAACACATCGTGTTAATGAAATTACTTAACGTTTCGGATAGCTTATAGTATCTTCAGAATCAACTAAACTAACAAGCAATAAACAAGATCTTAAATAGTAACGAAAGAAAGCTCCCCGACATGCAAAATAGTAAAGAGAAATAAATAAACGGCCAAAACTACATTAAAAAAAAAATGAAGTGCCAAAATTACAAAAAAAAACAACAAATAAAACACTGAAAACATTAAAAGAACAAAAAAAAATCGAAATTAATGCTACGATCACTATGGTTGTCTACTTTCCCACTGATGAAATTACTGGTCTCAAACCGCAGAAATGAATTGTTTTAATAAACAAAATAGTTTATTTTTAGGGGAATTAAAACAAGTTAAACTGCAAAGAAACAAATACTAGTGATATTTTTTCGTAACAAAAATTAAAACCACTGAATAGAACCAACGATCATCAGGCACACTAAGTGCGCCGGTTAGCAAAAAAAGCACGGAAATATATTACAGTTACACAGTACTCAATCAATTTTTTTCTTAACCTTACCTTCTCACTAAATAAAACGAATTTCGAAGTTTCTAGAATACATAAAAACTTTTAGAAGC
This sequence comes from Icerya purchasi, assembly GCA_039619475.1. NCBI lineage: Eukaryota > Metazoa > Arthropoda > Insecta > Hemiptera > Monophlebidae > Icerya > Icerya purchasi. The sequence continues at coordinate 334,837,075 of CM077116.1, read as the reverse complement.
CGGGGCTACGTATCTATGGAAAAACAGCTATATGAGAAAAGTCTACTACAGTACAAATTATTAAAGCTCATCTAAAAATGTTGATGGAATAAGATTTTTCATAACGCAGATCGGCAATGTGTGACTCAAGTAGGCACTAAAAGGTCATGCTTGTAATTCAAAAATATATACTGGTTTCACAAGGCACAAAATGTAAAGTTAACAAAGTCGATGATTTCTCTTATTATCATTTACGCTGAAAAAATTTTTAATAGATTGATCGCAAATGGATTTTTCGGAGCTTAATGAGAAGTGAAATGATCAAAAAGAGTTCTATCCAGATTAAATATTCCTATAATTAGGTCAACAGTGTGCCATTGTTTATTGAATATAATGCAAGCATGATTTTGAATTGTATAATAGTAACAACTCAAATTTTCTGATTTTGTTTTTAATTCAAACCAAAAAAGTAATCTATATCTTGAGTTTTCTATCAACTATACAAGATCTTTTCTTAATAAAAAGCTAAATTTATAAATTTTAAACGATTTTTGTAGAATATGTATTTACCTCAACTTAATGGAAGAACGAAACGATACGCAGATGCACTTAAACAATTTCAATCTAATACATGTATATAAAACGCAGATAAATTTATTTTACAAACAAATAAATTATTTGAGTTACCAATTAAAAGAATCAGAAGGATACATTTCCTTTGTGGCTGGCTAAAACTATCATTTCTGAAAGTGTAATTTTTTTATTTTCTGGTATGTGTTGTGAATCTAGACACGCGAGAGCGGGTCAAGCCAAGTTCAAGACGAGAAAAGGGAACTGAGGACGACACAGTAGCCGTGTGTATATTTACACGAACCATTTGTAGCCACTTTTAACCCCTTAATAACTCAAAATCTATTTAACATAAACACATGAAATTTGGTTTATTTATTAAAACCCCTTAGATTAATTAGAATTCCCAAATTTCATAAATACAACTCAAACAGTTATTCAAATATTCGTCTAAAAATCGTCATTTTTATCACTGACTGACATATACATAGATCAAAAACCTAACCCACTTCCCGGTGACCTAGAAAGTTGAAATTTGACGTCCAGCTGGGTAATAAAAAATCAGAAAAAAGTGAATTTTTCATATTTCTAACGTAATTTCGTTCGTTTATTTTAATTTAGTTTATATCACAGTTAGATTTCTAGATGTAAAGTTATACAATTTAAAAAACGCGGGAAATTGACAAGTTTCGCTGCATTAGAAAAATAACTGGCTCGTTAATCTTTTAACCCCGTCAACATGTTGTTGTTGTTGTTGTTGTTGTTGTTGTTTAACTACGATTAAAAGGGGTAAATATAAAATAAACTGCGGAAAAAAAAATGACAAAGATACGAAATGATGAGAGCCAAAAGAGCGTTTTTCGTATGTCGCTTCGAAAAACGCTCTTTTGGCTCTCGTCATTTCGTATCTTTGTCATTTTTTTTTTCGCAGTTTATTTTATATTTACCCCTTTTAATCGTTTCGGAAACAGTCTTTTTTAAGACTTTTAATCAATATCGACTATTTCATCTTATTTCGGTAATAAACAATTTATTAATTGACCGGTGCATTGTGTTAAACATCGTTCGAAAACATTTTGGTCTTCCGGAACATTAAACGAATTAATATCGTAACACCGCCAGCTTACCCATCCGGGATCCTGTGTCACCGCCGACAAACAATGATATGTACCATTTCATATTTATTTTTATAAACATTGTTGTTTGTTGTATGTACGTATAAATATCATAATTAATCATTGTCTTTTATAGCGGTCGACCGATAAAGAAAGATTGGTGTAAGTAATTTTCATTAATAGAGTTATTAAATCTCATCGACTCATTTAGAAAAATAAACGATTGGAATAATAATAATAATTTCTTTACAAAAAGTAATGATATCCCATCAAAAACATAATCGTAAAAATAGGAGCCGAGTTTAATATTAAGAATATGCGTGGTTGTCGATTTCGCCGACAAAAGAATTGAGATCTAAATGGGTGCCAAGTTCTGTAGATAATCGTGAAATTTATTTATAAGAACATACAACATTTTAAAATAAATTTAAAACACAATTTCTTGTTTTTTTCTGCTACAACAATGTTTGCTATTTAAAAATATAACTTTTAAAATTTGAACGGTCAAATTATTTGCACAAAGCAGATAATGATAAATTAAAGCTCACAATTTGACTTGGCTAGTTTTTACCAACAAACCAAATTTTTAGAAGAGTAAGATATTTTGATCTTACAATATAAAAACAGTAACTTGCGTATGATGGGATAGATATTTTCGCAGTTTCATAGTTAACTTGCGCAGTTACACTCGTATATTTATTTGTTAATTATTATATTTAAAATCATGAATAATTTCTTCTTTGATACGTTATGTATACAACAGGGTTCCATAATTTAATTTATTTTGTTAATTCCCTTTGTATTATTAATGGAGACATAACAGTTTTTACTTCGACAACATAATTAATATCATTTTTTTCGTTTCTTCTATCGATATTCATATTTACCTCATTGTCAAACATATTGCAGTAAAAATTCAATCTAATTCTGCTGCTTTTGCTGCTGGTGTTGTTGGTAATGCATTTAAATAAACTGATCGTTGATTTGGTTCCGTTTTTATTTTATTTTATTTTACTTTATTTATTTTTTTTTGTAATGCAGAACAACAATAGTAATAACAAAATTAGAAGTAGCAGATTTGAACACTAACAAAATATGTAACTTTTCAGACGTTTCAACTTATAACTGATATTTTGGTGCTAAATTCATCCTATTTACAGTAATTTTGTAAAAGCAATTCTGTAATTACTTTTTTTGCGCAGTATTTTTTAACAGAAATTTATATAGCGAATGGAATAAAATTATTACGTACCCTCCTCCCATAATAATGGATAAGACAGTTGCACCGTTACTGTAAATTAGTTCAAAGTTCTCAAACATCAATGTTATTCCAACGTTTGAGGTAATAAAAAACTCAAACGCGTAACTAATTAAGCGCAGATTCTAATATTACTATCCATTAGAATAAGAAAGGGTACAACAAAAATTTTACCAATTGTTATGTTCAAGTTCGATGAAAAAAGTACTCGGTTAATTTCTAGGATAGTTCACAATGCATCAACAAATTGTAAGTGATCATATTATTATACTGCTTCGATTATGAGTTTAATTAATAACTATTTAATATGTATGACACAGTAGGGATAATAAAGAATTAATCTGTAATTGTAAAAAATATATAAGAGTCAGAGAGATGGAAAAAACTTTAAAATATTACGTTTATCAATATATACGTTTCAAAGTTCTCAGTGTATGTAATAAAATATACTAGAAATACGTACGTATATATATACAACTATATACAAAACAGCGGTAAAAATATCTGAATCTCGTAATTTCTTTGTATATTTACTTCCTCATTCTATCGCTATTGTAAATCATACTTCATATAATACTGATATACACTTATGTATGTCTTTCTACATCAATATGAACATAATATTGTACTATTTTATGAAATTTTTTAAAAATAAAAGTATAACAAGGGGACGTACGTGTTGCGAAAAATTCTTTTAAAATTTAAGTATCGATATTCGAACATTTTCAGCAGACCCCTCCCACGACTGTAAAATTAATATTTTTTCCAAGCCTAATGTAAACAGATAATTCTAACGATAAATTTAAAACAAAAAATTAAAAGAAAAATAAAATATACGAATGGAACGCGTCTTAGTCAATTTTTTTAAAATTTAGGTTCTAAGTATCGAAATTCGAACGTTTTTAATAGTCTCCGCTAATTTATCACTTTTTATCCCCAAAATAATAAATGTTCGATTTTTTTCACACTTGTATACGTAGGTTAGTAAAAAAAACTCCTCAATAACGGAAATGAAGTTGTTATTGATAAAATATATTAATAAAAATATCGACATATTTATTTTATTGGTCAACTATTAATTTTATTTTTTATTCATAATATTAATATAATAAACTGACTCGAACTGCTTTTCAAAATTAATTGAAATTAAGCGCTTACAGTTCAAAAATAAACTAAACTCGAACTGAACTTAGCAAAATTATGTGTTTATAAATAAAAATTGACAATATTCAATACTGAACAGTCTAATTTGAACCAATTAATTTCACTTTGCTTATAGTTCAAAATGTATTTTAAAAGTAAACCATGAACTGCGCCAGAGTAGCTATTCTAACTCTACTTATATTATTATTACAGTAGAAAAAAGGGGGTTCTTGTATATCCGCATGAATTACAAATACTAAAATCTGGATGGACAACACATATACTTATGTGCGATAGGCGTTCTAAACGAATTTAGTAAATATTTGTGCGATAAAACGACTGCAAAAGATATCTCATTAAAGAACTGCTTTTAAAGAATTCATTAAGGAGTAATAATATTTAAATTTTTAATAATGTATTGCAAATCCACGCATATTAATACATAAAATTTTCATACGCAAGAAAATATTAAATTTTCACATTACAAACTATCAACATGAAATGAACAGATTACCTTAATAAAAATCATATTGCACAGACATTGCCAACATGAAAATATTTATTTAGAAAATTTCCCAATTGTGATATATTCAAAATAATCTATTTTACAAAAAATGTGGATTCGGTGAAATTTAATTCACAAACAATCACATCTTTAATTTTTCTTTCCCTACATTATGTTGTAACTTTATTTTAATGAAATTGCTATTGCTAAAATTCAAAGAAAGGAAAAACGAATAAGTTATAAGTTTATCAAGTTATAAAATACCAGTACTAACGTTGGAAGCATATATTAAAAAATCGTTTGTAAGATAATGACTAGTAATGACATATTTTTCATTATCGTCCGGAAATAATTTTGTTTCTCTTTCATTACCATTCGATGCTGCATCTGCGGTATCGATCTGCACAAAAAAAAAAAAACAACTAAATAGTATAACTAACAAAATTAATTATTTACTCTTTTTCAAAATATTACCAATGATGCATAATACTCATTATGCTTCAGGCAGGCAAGTAATATTCACTTTTTACTGTGCTTTTCATTAGAACCAAAAATGTTAACTTTTAATAATAATTTACTAAAATACTTTCATATGATATCGAGAGGACTTGTACAAGATGTGACTTAAACACTCCTGTAGTTGTAGACAGAGAAGCAACCAAGGCTTGAATAACCTGGAAGTCTATATGCAGCAGTTCTTTTGTTACCATGCGTAGTAGAAAGCATATTCAGGGTAGTTTGCTGGAAAAAATGTGCGACAGAAACGTACTTAACTTAATGAATTCATAAAATTAAAGTTTATTGAAAATGGACAAAAAATATTCTCGCCGTTATGTTTAAAAACAAATGTATTATTTGTTAAAACATTGAAAATTTATTTATATCTTCGATCTTTTATAACAAAAATGCTAGATTTTTTTAAAAATTATTTTTAGATTCTGCTTTTTAATTATTCTCTGAGCATAAGAGTTTCCTCTGAAATACTATGTATATAAAAACGGGACAATTTCCATAGTGATTTTTGTATAAATGCAATCGTTTAACACATATAGTACAGAATATTCTACGTCTATCCGTCAAAAAACGCATATTTTATGCAACAGAATTTTTCACAAAAATCGCTGCATTCTTTAATTTCAGTTAGATTATTATTTTAGAACATTTATGGGAAACATTATATTAGGGGAAAATTAAGTTCATAAATCGTTAACTATAATTAACTTACCTTTCGATATAATTCTTTATGATTATACTTCCTTTTTCTGTTACTATTTTTTTTATTATAAATTTGAATCCCTAATTTTTAAGTACATTTTTAGACGAACTCACGCACGGTGAGCAAGTAAGTAGGGAAACCGAACTTACAAGAGAAATGTGGTATATACAATCATAAAATTACAAGCAAAAGAAAAATTGGCAATTATAAGACATAGAAGAAATAATAGAACTTATTTTTAGTATCGTGTTTGTCGGCCTTCCTTTATTATTGATTACTTTTCAACAATTCAGTCATGCATTAATCAGCACAAATTCCATCCTTCTTTGACAAATCGATTTTTTTTTTTTTTTTTTTTTTGTCGTTGAACTTCTTAACGTTCATTTTAAAACAATATTCCTGATGACTAGATTTAAAACTCGTCTCGAAAACAGCTCGAGACTCCCCTTGAAACAGTAAAGTTAATGCAATGACATGGCTAATGCATTCAGATCTCAGTCTAGATAGAATGCTTTAGAATGTCATTAACAAGTTGGATGACAAAATGTCCATTTTTGTTCAACTTTATGGATTTATCAAAGAAGGATGAAATTTGTACTGATCAATGCATGACTGAATTGTTGGAAAATAATCGATAATAAAGGGAAGCCAACTTGATTCTAAAATTAAAGTTTTTTTTTTTATTTATTTTCAATTGTATAAATATCCTTATTTTCACGCTCGCAGCAATCATCAACTTTCAGTTAATTAATTTTTTAAACATAATTTCGCCAACTACGCGATAAAGTATCCAACATCATTAATTTACTAATTTTTGTTATGAATAGGACATCCTTATTTCACATACTACATTGCTTTCCTAAGTTGAGTGTTTCCATATGTTCGCCGCTAGATATACACTCGTATATAAAATATCGAATTGTAGATATTTTACACATAATTTTCATTTAAGAGATAATTTTCACTAAAATAAAACATTATGAGTTGGAAAATTAAATAATTAATTAAATTAACAGAAAGTTTCGGTTTCAAATAAAAGGTAAAACACTGATTCAGATATTTAAAAGAAAAAAGAAAAAGCACGTCCGTTGCATTTTACGTTCGGATACTAATATAATAGATGATATAGTAAAACAAAAATTATCTGAATTGATGATTCCAGATATCATTTGAATATACAGAAATTCGCATCATAGGACAAATACAAGACTTAAGATTATGTTACGAAGCTCGAAATGCATTTCTATTCATTTTCAAGAGAGAATTTGTTGATGATAATAAAAAAAAATAGGTTAAATGCATTTCGCAAAAAGTTCACTAAAGAAAAAAATTTAAAAATAAATGTCAATAATTACAAATTTTTACTTTAACATATCGAATAAGCTAATAAATAAATAATTTGATGCGACAAATTAAATAAGTTATGATTACAAGTTAAAATTAATCAAAACTAGTCGGAGAGTATTAATTTTTACTAATAAATTGTTTTTTACATTTGTCAAGTGTTTCTTTATTAATAACTTAACAACATAATAGTTCATTCTAAAACTGATCATCAAATTACGTTAACTACTTCGTTGTAGAAGGTTCTATATTAAAAAATAAATTTTTCTTTATTTTCCGCTATCAAATCAAATAACCGGAGTTTGGTTCGATAAATTTCTAAAACATTTAAAATCATAAATACCAAATGCAGATGGATTCTCCCTTCGAAAAGTACAGAGACGTATTCACCGTTTAATTTCGCTTCGTTAATTGAACCTAAATATTCGCGATCCGATAAAAATTTTGGAACTTTTAATGGGCATTCGGATTCTGCGTCAGATACATCATAAACTAATTCATAAAACCAAATACGATTATTCATTCCGACTGCTAAATGATATGGGCCGACTGACAAAAAACTCGGATCTATTTCGGTTTCTACAACAACCGAATCGATCTTTCTATCCTAAACAACAAGAATAGAATAAAAATTTAATTCGTGTTTCCGTTAAATATTTTCACACAAGCGTAAATTTGTAAGTAAATAGAAACTAGTCGTCATAGCTGAAATGAAAAAATTAATCAGCTGCTGGTCATACTGTAAATATAAAATCAATCACTTTTGCTAACAATTCCTCCAAAAGGCAAGAAAAATAAGCAGATCAATGCTATTAAAATCATTATTGTTTATTTTTTGGTTAAAAGATATAATATGTACATTATAAAGTTATTAAAGTCGGATTCAAATAGTTAAAAAAAAAACCGATAGAAAATAATTTAAACAATTATTATTGGAAAAAATATTCATCGACGAGAAAATTTTAGATCGGTACATGTAAGCTGTTGAGATATTTATATAAATCTATATTAATTCTTAATGTTTAAATATTACTGTTAGTATTTATTTTTCAAATTGATCTTGAAGTGGAAGGTAGTGGAAGATAATCTGTAAAGATAGCATTAAATAAAACTAAATAGTTCATTTTCAAATAATAACGATACATATAACAAAAATTAAATTTCAATTAAAAATGATATAACATTATATCTGGCATTTTTAATATAACATTACAAGTCAACATAAAAGATAAATAATGAGCCAATACTGCAGTACTGAAAATATATACAAAAATAACTATTACACTACAATCTACACCGAAAACAAATAAATCTAGCAAAAGATTTGACCAAATTAACATAATGAGAAAATATTTAACTAACTTACTATCCAACATCACACGTAGCTATTTCTGATTAAAAAATAAACTCGTTTATTATTTGGAATTACAAGTACAATCATAATCTTTTTGCCTTTGAACGCGCCGTCTAATTTTATTAAACATATAAATAAACCATTGTTGAACTGAAGAGGTAAACATGTAATAATAGATACATATGTATATATATATATATATATATATATATATATAAGATCTCACTATGGAAACATTCCCTACACTCCCAGATAAGCTCATTTCAATCGATTATGCCATCCTTCAAAAATGAAACAAATGTCTTATAATCATGATACAAAAACGTTACAGAATTTGCATATTATCCTTGACCTAAAAATGGCAGTCGCTGTCTTTAAACTAGAAAAAGAAACTTAAATTTCACAAACTACAATACGAAGCATAATTCAACTAGAAAAAAATAAGAAGTAAGAAAAACAACCGAAACAAAAACAATCGCAAATCGCAATAATAACGATATAACGTTAAACTCTGCCCCGGCCATTTTAATTTTTTCCTTAATTTGCAATAAAAAGTCAAAGAATTTTATTTAAAAATAAATAATAAATATATAATTTCATATTGTACCTTATCGAAGGAACAGAAATTAATCGTGATCTGAGATAAACTGGTCAACATACAGACGTAATTTAAATGGGCACAAGCCAACATGGGGAGTTTTGAAAGAAACATATGGATCGAGCCGTACGTTGTGGTAGCTGCCAACAATTGGCCATCTTCACTCCAAGCCAACTGATCCACACCTGCATCATCATCAATTGTCATGACACTGATGGTTTCTGCTAAATTCCCGATTTCGTGTACTTTTACACTAGGATACAATATATTGATTAGACAAAGAAACAAAAAAAAACACGTTTAATTTATTTTGGCAATCTGTAATTTTGTATATATCGACACGAATTATGGCTTTCGGCGGAGAATAATTTTAAATATTCGCACGAGATAATTTAATTTTAACAAACGATAGCATATGTGCATCGAACTGCCGGTTTCAGCGCTATCCGAAATGGGAAATTTGCAAACTCGGCGGTTTCGAGCTGCCGAAACCTCGCTGACGGCTGTACCTTCCTTGCCTCTAAGAAAAGTTTAGCAAGCACTGGTATGAGCGTAACAGTACTTCGTGTAAGGCTCTGCGTCTTTGTGTGGGCTCACACGATCACCGCGGTGAATAACGACCTAGTGGTTTTAGAAAAGAATTAGTTTCTCGCTCGTAGACAAGCCGCGTACGTCTTATTCATCATATTTGCGTTCGATCGTATCAGTTAAATTCGAATTGAGCTATAAAAAGATATAAAGCCTAATGCGATGCCGTAAAAGCAATATTTCTTACGTACTACGAATTTTTTTATATTTTCCGGTAATCAATCGCTTTTTTTCCCCTAAATGTCCCGATTCTGGAGTCGTTGAACCGTATTTTTCCATCTTGGCTTTCGTGAAAGAGGCCAAGAAGTCATTTTGTATAATAATAAATATTCGTATAAAATTAATTCGGGAGAAAAGCAACCAATAGAGAAACAAAGAAACTGCAAATTTCAGAATTGTTCAGTTACGTTAAAAAATTTTTGCCGGTGCGTAATTCTACTGACAAACAAATTCGCGTCAATTTTATTCTTTTTTAACATCACCTTAATGTACTCGAATGGCTCGCATCCAGAGGAAGCCTGCTTATTTAATTTCCATAAGTATGTCACGAATTTTTATCATTATGTTCTCACGTACATTTTAAATAATTAAGATCAGTAAAAATTACGAAATAAATAATATAGAATGTCATATACATATACATATATATATATATATATATATATATATTGTAAAGAATCACTATTTTCTCGCTTAGTGATCAGAAAAAAAAATCTTTCGAGAAAAAAATATATAAAAAAAAATCGCGAAAACAAATAAAAAATATGTACGGGCGCCAACGGTGAAATATCGGTTCACCGTTACCGTAATAGCTCTGCCTAGCAGAGCTTAGGCCTTTCAAATTAAATCACAAACAAAAAAACAAAATAATTTCTATATATACGAAAAATATGTCCGAAAATCGACTAGATTAAGATTACTCGCACTGCGTGGCAAGTTTCACAACAACGAAACGCGGTTCAATCGACGTCTTCTTCTTCCGCTCCACCGTAAACTTCACTGATCGACCAGCTATACTAGCATTCAAAAATGCAACAGAACACAGTCGACAATCCGACGGCGGGCTTTTACCGCGATATCGGCTAGTCGACATAAACGTCGATTCTTCTGAAGTAACAACTTATTACTATATACTTTTAAAGCGGCCACTACCCTGCCTTTACGGGATTTCACCAATTCTCTCGCGACTCTCGTAGCTACACGCTCCGTACTTATACGTTTCGACGGTAAACGCGACCGCGATTTCCCCCGCGAAGCCAGTTCACCGCCGCAACACAGCCGACAGAACGGCTGCGTCCGGAATAACCAGGTTTCTCGGTCGAAATATCTTCTCCGATCGCAATTCACCGTCATCTCTGCTGCCCGAGAAAAACCCGAAATGTAAAATGAATTAACATCGAAATAATAATTTCTACCTCGGACAGCATTATCCGACACCGTATAAAACGTAATAAAACCGCCACAACTGCCGAATCCGTCTCAATATATAAAAACATTATAATTAATTTTTACAATTTTTTTGTGAGACGTAGGATCTGTTATATTACTTTTTTCCTCTCACTTTGGACGTAGGCCCAATTTTTTAACAGTATACTGTGTTTTATTTTATATTTTTCTGCACACTTTTACAAAAATAATTTAAGCAACTATTTGCAACTAATTTTTTTATCTTTTTTCTTTTAAAAAAATATGGGATTTGGTATTGCTTATTTATTTTTGACCTGATTTAAGCGTTTAGCCGGCTATAAAACCTATCATCCTTTTTATTTATTTTTAAACAACATGTTAAGCATGCTGAATATAAAATATATATTTTTGTTAGTAAACTACTACGGAAGATATACACTAGATCTTAATCTATTACTTTTATCTATACAGTTATAGGACTGAAAATTTTAAATCTTTGACATCATTAAAAATTTCGATTGTTATGTAAAATTTCTGCAACACTTTAACTGCGAGGTTTTGATTTTCAGTATCATATTGCAGTGGACTAATTCAAGTGTATATTTAAAAAAAAAAAAAAAATACATCCAATATTCTTCGCTATCAAATAAAATCATTCGTGCGAATTAATTTTTCGGAATCCCCACCTGTACACTATCGAATGTCCCAAATTCATTTTATTTATCAATTTGTAGACATTTATATTCACCAACTCCTACTGCAAAATATTTCATTTTGAAGTTTCATTTTATTACTAATAAAACGAACAGTCGCTAAATTCTATACAAATCTCCTTTAGTACAATGCAACGGAAGCAATGAAATTTAATATTTAAAATCTAAAAATTAACATACTTACCAATTATCACCGCACGTTGCAACTTTACCCGCTGCTGAAGATAATACAATATCGCTTAAACATTCTTTATGGTTTTTCGCTTGAAATAGTTCCTGACCTATCTCACGTGGGTGTGTAGATATCGATATAAAATATCCATCACTAAAACCGATTAAAATATATCCATCGCCAAACCTGAAAATTTCCCTTTATCACATTATTGTAACAATACATTATTCTATTTCTTACAGCAACCACAAGTGCGCTAAATACTAAATACAGCAATTACTTAAACTCCAACTCGTTCATTTTCGATTAATTACTACTGCAATGTTTCCATTATGATGACATTATATAAACATATTCGAAACATTAATAGTTTTAATAAAACAGGTGTGGTTCTAACCGGTAACAGACAAGCGGTTAAAGAACTACGGGGAAAAAAAAAATACTAACTAAAACGGTACAAAGTGTGCGGTATGTGTCGAAACCTGTACCAGAAAAGAATTATATAATTACATCTGAATGTGAATGGTGAAGAAATGCAAAAGCTAATCAACTGTGTGAAACAATATAACTTTTGAAAATAACAAGAAAAAGAAAATATTCCTTACCACTGATATTTAATAATATTACCGTAACGAGGTTGGAAGGCTAGTTCAGTCGGATTTTCAGCATCTTGTAAGTTAAACAGGAATAAAGTTTTCTTACCGACTATAACACTCACCTTTAAATATAAGATGTAACACCTTTCTTAAAACGCATGTTATGTAAAAAATACGCATCGCCGTATTCTTCGGACTATAATTAATTCATTACACACGTCTTTGGTGAAAACATTAATTTTAAGCTGAAAAAAAAAAAATAGTTTGCATCTCCAAATGAAACACTCATCTGATTTTTTAAATGTCCGTGTTAATTAGGATGAAATTCATTTTCGTGCACTATAAGCAACTATTTTAATACTGACTTCGAAAATTTTGGCATTTTCAAAATCGCTTTAATTACCAGAACCGAAATTTAAATCTACTATCATCAGAGTTCTATATATTGAAATAATAAATACAATAAGAAGAAGGCTTCTGATTTTTTTTATTGAAAAAATTCAAAATGAACATGAAAAAACGAAAGAGAAAATGACTGTAGACGAAGATTAAAACTACCACATGCATTATCAAAAAGGCGAAGAATAGAATTACAGCACACTCTGCAAACAAAATTTGAACTAAAGTTTAGCATACGATTTGATGACAGCTATACCATGGAACAAATGGGTAGAGCAATTAACGCAAAAACAAATACACTACAAACTATATATATATATATATATATTCGTAGGATTAGGATAATTCTGTTATAGTGAACGTAATGAGGTTTGGGCTGAGGAGGACGTGTGATGTTACACCCTACATTACAGCCTCCCCCAACCCCCAGCCGACCGCTAGTGCTACCGCCTGGAAGCTCCACAGCTCGCTAAAACTTCAAAGCGCTATGCTAGATTTCCGTTCGCCATGCAAGGTCGCGCTTAAATTTGTAATAGCAATAAGTTTACATTCTAATAGGGCGGATTGCTGATTGATAGATAGATCGAAAGAAACATCGTGTTTTTTATAGTGCAAATCATTAGCACTATCTTTTGCAATTTATCTTCCCATTGCGCAATCAACTTCTCTACCAACTTTTCAATCAAACTATTATGTTGAGTAATTACTGCAACTGTAGCAACAATTAGTAAGACCGCTTGACTTAGTTCTTTGACAGCAGCATTCATCCAGTTATTATGCGGATTCCCCAAATTAGTTTGATTTTACTCCTTATCCACCATTGCTTTAAGGCATGTATCAAATTTCACTTTTCTCATATTTACACGTTTCCCGAGCTACTTTTTATGCCATCTACCGAACTTTAAACTGCCGCTTTGGGTTCTTCAGATCAAGTTCATCACTGGGATTTACCAGCGTTTACCCAGCAAATTTACATAACCAGTCTGTATGTTGATACAATCACTATACCTTCAACATGATTCTTTAAATATACTGTGAAAAAGCCCTATGTAACTCTGTTTATCTGGCCCTAATTGGCAACTGCATTAAGATGAAGTAGTCGCCTTTATCCGAATCAAATTGGAATGTAGCAACAATGGGTGGTTTTTACATTCCGATTTTATGTAGCGCCATCTTCTAAATATTTTCGGGATTAGCGTTTTTTTTCTAAACATGGCAATCCGGGCCGCTTAGCTAAGAACTTTGATCTACTACATCGATTAATACGCAAAATTAGATACACATTCAAGTATTCGGATTTTTAAAATTACCAACTATCGATTTACCGTTTTAACTTATACTTTGCGAATGTTCTTACCTTATTGATACAAACAACATCGCTAATTTTAAATCTCAATCTTTTAGTGGAAGAAGGAGTACACTCACCGTATGTCTCTACTATATTCTGTGCAACTTCACTTTCCATACACTACTTTTAATATTGGTTGGTGAAAATCTCACTGTTCTACGCACCATCGCGTTATATTTTTTCATGTCAGTTTTGACGGCATTGGTAACCACCGTTGATTCGAGTTGGCCGTAACAGGTACCTTCAAGGGCGTTTTAACGGTTTTGAACGACACACACTTTCAAAATCAAATCAAAATACCTTTATTGAGAAAATTATACATTTTTAAGATATTACAAGAAAGCAAATTATTTATAAATAAAATTCCCTCAGCCCGTGAAGAGCAAAGGTATTAACCGTTCCTATTCTGATCTTTTGATTGCTATTTTTTCAAAATGTCTATTATTTAAAAAATGATTTATTTCATCTTTCCATCGACCTTTTTGATGACCTCGTTTCCGTCTACAAAGTGAAAGGCACCAAAAAGTGGACTTATATGTCCAACGGCCATCTACTAATCTTATTACATGGCCAGCCCATTCCCATTTTCTCCTTCTAATATAGTTCACCACGTCAATATTATTGGTTAAAAGTCGTTTTATTTCTTTTATTTTAATTCGATCTCTTATCTTTATATTAAGCATTGATCTTTCTAGTGCGTTTTGTGTTATCCTTAGTTTATTTATAATTATTGTATTCAGCGTCCAAGTTTGGCACCCATAAAGAATATACACATGTTAAAAATTTGACTTTTATGGTGATTACTAAAAGGACCTTTAAATATTCTTTTTAGCGACCAATACTTACTCCACGTCTTATAGTAATTCTCGCGTTTACTTCTTTTTCCATCCTATTCTCAAATAATAATTGTTGACCTAAGTATGTTACTTCACTCACTAGTTCTATTAGATTAATATTTATCTGCATTCCTCTCTGGGTTGTAGTCTTAGTTAATATTTTAGTTTTTTGGGTGTTAATAGATAGTCCAACTTTTGACCCCTTCATGTCTAGCTCTAACAACATATCCCTCAGTTCTTTTAAGGAAGTGGAAATAAGGATAATATCATTTGCAAATCTCAAATTTGATAATTTCTCGCCATTTATATTTATTCCCTTATTTTCCCAGTCCATTTCCTTAAAAATTTCCTCTAATGTACAATTAAATAAGATTGGAGAGAGTGGGTCCCCTTGCCTAACCCTCTTATTAATTGAAAAATATTCCCCTTTTATATCCGTTATTATGCATTCTTTTAGCCCCTTATAAATTTCTTGAATTAACCTTACGAAATTCCCTAGGACCCCTTGCTTGTGCAGTGCTTTAAGTATATATTCGTGTTTTAGGGAGTCGAACAATTTTTTGTAACCAATTAGGGCTAAATGTGTATTTAGCTGATATTTGTTGCTTTTTTCTATTATTTCGTTTACTGTACGAAGATGGTCGGTTGTTGAAAATGTTTTCGGAAGCCGGCTTGTTCTGTCAGTTGCTGGGCTTTTAAAAAATGTTTTAATCTTATTTCTGTTAATTTTGAGAATAACTTCGAAATACTTGAGCTTAAAGTAATAGGGCGGTAATTTTAGATTTTATGTCGATCGCCTTTCTTAAATAGTATTATTATATCTGAATACTTCCATACTTGTTTTTAAGATATTCCTGAAAAGTCTTGCTAAAAGTATAATTAGATAGTCCCTTCCTGCTTCAACGTATTCGCTAACAATACCGTCATGGCTGGGCTTTTGTTAGATTTTAGTTTTTCGATTATTATTTTTACACACTTTAGGGTTATAGAATTCAGTACCTCTTAAGACACCGCTAACCCTCGTTAAAAAAAAGGGATTGATCTTGTTCTTTATTTGACAGTTCATGTGTATCTTCTGAAGGTACACATTACAGTTATAATAAATTTGTGACTTCAGAAATTAAGCAATTTAAATACTTGTACACATCGTATGGGACATCATTTTCTTGCAGCTCTATATACTCGTAGTTAATTTACTATATCACACTGAAATCAAGTAGTACACGACGCGTATTTAAACTACATACTAGTAAGGCGGGTAAGGGTAATCACAATCAGTTATTCAGTAGAAAAAATTTTATTATTTACTTCAGTATTATCATTTTTTTCTTTTTTTTTCTTTTCTAATACTTAATTCTAGGGAAACAGCACAACTTGTTCTTTAACAGCTACTTTTTTCAACTTTTCTTTTTACGATTAAGACTATCTTGAAACAGCGGTCCTGTATCTCACACTGCACTTCTTTTAGACCATTATTAGAACGTAAGTGAGAATTCGCGTATTCCAACATTCGTTTATATACTTTCAAATCTTCCAAGGTATACTCTTTACTGTCGACATTAATTTAGGTGAATAAATGTTTATAGGCTTCATGTAAACGGGAATGCTATTTTACCGCAACCTTGTTCGAGATATATTTTACCCCTTCTGAGACCAAGAGAAACAAAAACATCATCTAGTTTTACTTCACCACTATCTTTATTGATCTTTAACCTATAAATTGGATCAAACGATCCATGTCCAAGAACTACTATAGGCGAGGACAGCGTTTTAGGCAGTGGTGCAGATATATGCATTTTTTCGAAGCAATGTCAACCTCTACTTTTGTTATGGGCTATAATGAGATCACGAAATCAATAGTCCGCTTTTGTAACTCCTATATAATATTACGATCATCTTATAGATATAGAGGAAAAGGAAGAAAAAAACAACAATGAGTTTTTTATATATACCAATTGTCAACGTCATTCCTAATAGAAAAAAAAAGGTAAATTCAAAGGTATCACATTGGATGGAAGCCAAAGATAGCCTGGTAACCACAAATAATTACGTGAAAATCATGCATCAACACAAGTACCCGCAGAACTAATTCTGAGAAACTGCGCGGTATAATATCAAAAATATTAAAAATTGCAACGCTTTAGCGCAAGTCCAGGTATAATACTTTCTACTATATAGATTAGATGGTTGAAAACAACTTTTCTTCTTAATTCCTCAATCTACATGAATAGATTGCTGAACAATCACATTTCAAAAGTTCCTAGACAGAGCCATTCTCTTCATATCTCCGTATCTATTTACCTTTACGTCTTCCTCTATTTGTTTTATATATTTCCACCTTGTTTCGCATTCCATGGTTCCTTCCGTTATTTGTGTTAGGTACTCATTATTTCTGTACATATGTCCAATCCATTTAAATCTTCTTTCTTTGCATTTTCTTAATAGACTTATTTTTTTCTTAACTTTAATACTCCTTCATTTTTAATCTTTTCCATCCGTGACATACTTTCTATTCTTCTTCAGCACCAGATTTCAGGTGATTCCAGTTGAGTGCTTAAGCATTTGTTCAAATTCCAAGTTTCTGAATCATAGAGTAGTGTACTCCATATGAATACTTCAATTCCCTCTAAATATTTTTAAATGTTAGAGGACTCTTTTTTTACTGAATGTTAATTCTGCCATTACTATTCTCTCTGTAATTATGCTCCCCAGATATTTTTGCTTTTTTACCTGTTTTATTTTTTCTCCGTCTATTTCTTTACCATCTTCTTTCCTACTACATCTCATGTTGTTGTTTTCTTTTTATTTATTCTCATATTGTTTTAAATATTTGGTTCATCTGATTTAGGAAGGACCTTAATTTTCGTTCACTTTCTACTATTATTACGATGTCACCCGCAAACCTAAACATACTTATTTTCATACCGCCCACTGAAATTCCATTATTATATTTTTTTCTTATTCCTGTTTCGTTTTCTATACCTTTTATTCTTATTATTGTTTTCTGATTTTCATATAGTGATTCTATCAACTTTCTATCTTCTCTGTCTACATATATCGTTTCCAGTATTTTATTAAGCAAATTGCAGTTGCATCTATCGAACGCTTTTTCAAGATCTATAAAGGCAATGTAGAATGGTTGATTTATTTCTATTTTCTTTTCTATCATCATTCTTAAACTCAGTAGTGCTTCTCTAGTTTCTCTACCCTTCCTGAAACTATACTGATCTTTATTTAGCTCTTGTTCAATTTTATTTTTAAGTCTATCGGATAAAATTTGTGTTAATATCTTCAAAGTATGTGTTATTAAAATAACCATGCGATGTTCTTCGCATTTTCTCGATCCGTTTTTATAGGAATCATTAATCTTTTGGAATTTCTCCGTTTTCGTATATATTTCTTTGATTAAATTGAAAACTATGCACGTTCCATTGCGCAAATAAAATACTTTATCGCTTATTTGTTGATACTTAAGATGATACGGGAAAATCAACGCTCTCAGTGTAGGGCAAAATATCAAGGAAGGAAATTAAAAATACGTCAAAATAGCAATATTAAAAATAAACAATTAGCCAAAAACATGAGTTACATAATGATAATTTTGAAGTCAACAGTATAAAGGCGAGATGATATATTTTGTAATATACAGTATTAATAATTAGACAGATACTCAATATCAGAATGTTTTTAGATGACACAAATTTATTATTTGTTTTGTTCATTTTTTTTGAATAGTTCTCAATGAATTCCAAGAACATGGCAGAATCAAGAAATGTTATATCTCTAAACTGAAATTTTGAACTGATTTGATTTGGTAAAGAGCAAAAAAATTGCTAAAGTTTTTAAGCATAGATAAAGATTTTTGCCCAGCAGCGTATTTTTATGGGAAAAAAATGCTACTTTTCCCTAAATTTTCGATATTTTTAAAATTTCAGTGATCCGAATGATACTATATTGTACATTATTTAAAATGCATAACCGCACTATTTTGATATGGACAAACACAAGAATATATTACAGATTAATTTCATCTTTAGAACATTAAATATTGCTAAAGACGTTAAATTTTAGAGTAATGTTAAATCGACAGATAATTTCAAAATTTACCTACGTAAATTAGGAAATTCCACAAAAATGAATAAATAGTCGTGTATGATGGGGAATTCTAACAATTATCGAGAATGTTCGATAAATGAGAAAACTCGTTGCCTGCTTTCCTCCGTGAAACTCCTCATTTACTCCGTGACTGTACAAACAAGATAAAATCATAGTGGGCAATATAATTTCCGGAAACAGTGGCAGTCCAAATCGAAAAACAAAACAAACTGGTACCTCGTGCATACGTTAAATGGTAATGCTGTTTTGTTTGTTTTTTTTAACAGTTCTGAAGAAATGAATTAATTACAAACTTAAAAAAATTTCAAAATTTCAAAATTCTTACAATCAAAAGTTTTTCCTTAATAAACCTTGTCTTCCGAGCGCTATAGGTCCATCTCATTTTTCTTCTTGCCTGATTTCTTTGTAAATCGTTTTCTTCCTCCAATGAGAGAGCTATAATTGCTAAGTTACTATTCCAAAATTTATTAAACATTTTGTTAAACTAAGCAAAAGAAAACCTTAAGCAATACTGCAATACTAGGATTAATGCTTGTAGCTAGCACTCAAACAGAATCACAGATATTGTGCAGATAATTCTGGTTTCAAGGGAACCTCACTGACACACAACCAATATACTGTCTTGTATACTTGCTAACGTAGTACAGTTATATGTGTCCCGGCTCTTACACGAGAAATTAAAGCATTTTTATATTCTACGGTATACTTTAAATTTGAGATTCTTTTTAGTATTCATGACCCTGAAGTTATTCTCTAACGTAAAGTCGATATCAGCCTAAATTCAACCACACCGCCTACAACTTAAAATCGTGTTTTGCGCTAAATGATTACTTCAATAAAAAAGTTAAATACGATTCGTAATGAAATTTACACCCGCATAATTGCTTAATAAAAAAAAAAAAAGATACAGAAAAAGTCAAACTGGTCTGTTCCCTTTTAATTAATTTAACTATGTAAAACCATGTTTGAACTTAAGATGACTATAACTACTCAGGTACAATATTTTGAGTTCACACTTTTTCTTCAACAAAACCTCCATTATCTGATTAAAATTACTCAATGCGTTATATTATGCTTTTGTCCCTGTTTAAATGTATTTTGTTGCAAAACCGATGCAACAATTCAAATTATAGCCTTGCAAACGATATTCAATACATAACTGATTTTCAGTAACTAGTAACTCATAAAAATAATACGCATGTATGAAATATTTCAACTTAAACCTCAGTATATTAGAGCAAAACCAACTTACAGTATTTTCCGCAGAAGACTTTTCATCTACTTTCATTTCCGAAAAGGAAATAAAAAAGGGATCAGCTCGTATAGGAATTATTTTTAAAGTATCGCCTTCTATATCGCTAATGGATATGGTGTGGTCCTCTGAGCCCAAGGCTAGTAAATTATCAATATTCCAGCTGCCGCAAGTAATCGCCTTCGCATGTTTGCCTAATACCGGAATTCGTCTGTTAAGGCATTAAAACATAATAGAATAGAATATTTATCAAATATCTAATATACTAAATATCGCCAATGTGCGTAAGTAAAAATACGAATGCCTGTTTATTACTTCCGAGCTTATGGTTAAAATTTTTTTGTACCTGTTTCAGGTTACTAATACATAATCTCTATTTTTCAAATTTCGTTTGATCATTTACATATTTATTTTTTTTCTTTTTTTTCACTCTAGAAAAATCGTTAAACTGACTTCAGCTTAATCTGGATTACGAACGACCTTCTATGTTTGAAAAAGATTTTAAAATAATTTTTATATTTTCATTTCTTAATGAAGAACTAAAAAAGGAAAAAAATTAACTTTTGTTGTAGCAATATCTTCCGTATAATAATTGCTACAGATACAAACACAAAAATTGATACTTAGGTTTTTAAAATTAATTAAGCAAGTGTTCTATAGGTTTCAAAAATATTAAAAACACGAAAAAATGATAATTTTAGTGCTATGTAAAAATAACTAAGGGTTAATCAAAAAGTATAACATTGAATTAAATATTTATTCGTACGAAAAACCCTTCATTATAATTAATGTAATTTGCGCTCTCTCACACACCATAAGCATAATTACACTATTATCATTGTTTTAATTTACACTAAATTTCACTGATAACACGCAGCCTGTAAAAATAATTACACAATTAAATTTTTTTATGGAAACTACATATATCTAAAGATATACATTTAATGTTTCCAAAATTTTTCCATTTTTCATCATAAGGAATAAATTAATATTCCATAAATTTTTTTTATTCACTTTTCAGAAATATTATGATAGCAGTTAATTCAATACGAAATGTTAGAAACATTAAAAATATAACTTTACATTGTATAACTAGGTAAATAATGTAATTACTTACCTACTAGTTGTGTGATTATATATGCAAAGATTTCCTTTTGTTGTTGTTACTGCTAATGTGTGACCATTTTTAGACCACAAAATGCAACTCAATGGATCTCTAAGACCGCAGTCCAACTGATGTTTGCGATGATTGTTTGAGTCCCACAAAAATAGTGTACTTGAATTCGCTGCTATAATTCCCAATAAATCTCCATCTCTGTCCCACCCAAAACTGGAGCACATACTATTTAAAATAAAAAAGTAATAATAATTTTTATAATTTTAATATAACAAATATTTTAGAAATAAACGCAATAAATTCGGAGAAATAACAACAAATATTATAATAAACGTAAATATAAAAATTAAAAATTATTATTCCTTTTCTAAGATTGCTAATTCAAATGTGGACATCGAAAAAACTCTTCAAAGATTCTCAGTGTTACGATTAAATAACTAAATAGATATTTTCCTCCATACCTAAATGAGTAATTATAACAGTTCATACTTTACTTCTCTCACTTTATATTCAATATACCTTGTTTTCACATGCGATTAAAGACGTACTTGTTAGTTACTTTTTACAACCTACGTCATTACAGCACCCACTCAGCAAAACAGTAAATTAATCATTCGAAGATTTATTCAATATAAATACCAACATTCATACCAATAATTATAAACAACCATAACGAAAGACCAGAGCAAAATATCGAAATTCAATAACCAGAAAAATCATCTTCATTATGATAATGCAAAATTTTGCTTCAATTAATATGTGTCAAATCTTCGCTGATACATATGTTCTTTGAACTCGTAAAAATTTACGCAGTAAACTATGATATTGTAAAGCATTTATAACTTTTATTCCAACAATGACACGCCGCTCGAATATTAAACTTAAAATACATCATTAAATGCATTTAAATCAAATAACATATTAAAATAATCTTCATTTACCCCGGTAATGATAAACGTTCCACAAGTTTACCATTTCTGTTAAATATAGCGACAGAATTATCAGCTCCAGAGGTAGCTAAATAACCACCGCTACCGCGCTGCCAACATATACTGACATAGCCCAAACCATGGGGTTGTTCCAATTTAAACAACTTCTGTAAGAACAAAAAATTTCAGTTTATTTTAAATTTTCACATATAATAAATATATTACATACCTAATCGGCAATGTTAAAAAGTGAAACTTCTACGTATTGAAAACTAAATATCTTTATCCATAATCGAATAAGTTATAATCATTTTACAGGTGTAAATGTAATTTAAATTTTAAAAAGTGATCCAAAAAAATTACATTCATTTATACCGCAACAATCCAGACACAACATTTGAAACAATAACAACTTAAATTTTTCATTAATTTTGTGGTTCGTTCTGTAAACAAACATTATATCGATATGTAAAGCAAGATATGAAAACAAAACTTTAAATTTACAAAAAAAATGTAATAAACTCCTGATTTCGGGAGGAGTCGAAAAGAACCTATGATAATAGTAATAACAGTGATGTAGAAAAAAACAGCATTTCTAGATAATATAAAATTCCGTGTAGTGTAATGAGTAAAAATGAGTAAAAATTATATTACTAAAAAAATTTATTATACGAATATGAATATTTTATGAAAATCATTAATGAATTCAAAATTTTAGTGAGATATTATTTAAATAGTGACTGAAAGTTTAAATGAATTCCCGATTGTATTTTAAAGATTTATGGTAAATAAAAATTAGTTGTATTTCTACATTATAGTCAAATAAATAATTAATTAAGAATGATTGTGATCGACGCATGCAACGTTTACGACTATCTGTTGCAGTCTACGGGTATTGCTATGTTGACAACAAGTTAGGAGAATAACAGGTTCCTACATTAGCTGTTATTTTTGTTTACAATCATGTTTGTTCTTTTTAAAATTCGTCCTATTATTTTAAATCTCACAACTTTATCTATAGTAGATGAATTTTAATTTCGCTATTTAGTATTTTTCATTGTTTATTGTTATTGTTCTAAAGCTGTTTTTCCCATTTTTAAATAAAATATTTGAAAATGAAGAAATTTTTTTGAAATCCTAAACAACTTTATTGAAAATATAAATTCGTATTTATTCTTTACTGAAGGAGAACGTAATTTTCAAATTTTTCCTAACTTCTTATTATCAAAAGGTTTTACGTTTTTCATTAGAACTTCATGGAAAAATAAAAGTATGTTGTATTCTAGAAATAGTATTTTCTGTATCATATAATGAAAATAAGATTTTATTAACAATTTCTGTAAATTTAAATATATAGGCGATAGATTAGTATAGAGCAATAAGAATATTCTTATGTTTGGAGTCATTTATGAATCTTACCACAACATTAATGCAATGTATTCATGGCCCACAATATATGTAATAAAAGAAAATCACAAGAACCTCTGAATTAGTAAATTTTTTATTTTTAAATTATAAACAAACATTAGTTAAATAATAAAAAATAAGTTTGTTACTTGTGTTTTAAAACATTTTGCAGAATGATCATTCAGTAAGGAAGAAATTTCGATTACAGCCTACAAAAAAAGTTAGTTGTAAAACTAAAATGATAATTAAGAAAATTAAATGCTTCCCTGATTACAGTGTCTAGAATGTTTCAAAAAATATTCATGATAGGAAAACTGAGACATGCACAATTATTATATATGCTTTGATAATCTTTCAGTGTACCATACATAAATTTATTACCATTGGCGCACCCAGGATTTGTCCCGAGGGGGGCTAAAAGAGTATCATATAGGAAAATGTAAATGCGGAGGTTGAACATGTACGGTATATTTATATATCTCTCGCTTCTCTCATTTATATATTTATTTTTGTGTAAAATGTATTATTTAAAAACACTATATTTTTATCAAATATTAATTTTTACCGTCAAAAATTTTGCCGGTAACAAATTTGGCCGTTATTAACAATGTCCGTTTAATGAAAATATAACAACTAGGAATTGATTTAGAATTGGGAATGAATTCTTCATGATTAATCATATAAACTTTATCTCAGATAAATGTTAAAGTATTGTTTTTTCTAGATTTTACTCGGATTTACAAAAGCAGTACATTATAGCATACAATTCTAAATTGATAATTAGCGAAAGGGATTAACAATTTATTGGAAACGAAGTGAAATTTCACATTACAATAAAATTCGCACATTTTTCAAAACAATATTTTAAATTTTTAACTTGAGTCTTTAAAATGAGCAAATAAATCAATTACAAATAAATATACCTTAGATATTACTTTTTTAAATTTAAGTAATTGTAATTAGACAATATAAAAATTTTATTAATATATTTCAGATATATAAAAGATATATAATTTGTAATAATACCTTATATAACATCAATAATTGTAATTCAATTATGATTATTATTCATTAACGATTTGCGGTTACTCTATATGTTGTTTTTATATATCACCTGCGACTTGATAAAAAATAACAGATATTATAGGTTCCTGTTATTTTCATAACTTGTTGTCGACATAGCAATACCCCTATCTGTTGCAGGCTACCAGCAGCTAAGCTGTCTTTAAACAAAAACCAACGCTCTCTCTAAAAAATAGTTACCTTTTAAATATAGGCATTAGCGTACGAATTAATAAAATAAAAATAATATAAATATGCAGGCAGTATAAAATAATTATTAAATACAAGCGAATTTTACATATTTGGTTTTATTCAGGAATATCACAAAAAAATTTTCCCAGTAAAAATATAAAAAAAATCTCTGCTCCCCCAAAAACATAAATTGACCCCCCCCCCATCCCCCGAAACAGATTCCTGAATTCATTCCTGGCCGTGAAACAAGAAAAAAAGAAAAAATTGAACAAGGAGATAAATAAACGACAATAATATTTTTTCAAATACTAATGTTTTTATGTAATACATCTCCCAAGTTGTTTATATCTGTTACTCCATCTTTATTCTGTATATTTTTGTCAAAAATAATAAACAATGTCAAAAAAAGATCTTCGATAAGTATTTTTGTATCCAAACAACCAAGAAATTTTATTATATTTACTTAAATAAAATTGAAGTTTTACTATTTAACCGTGAGTTTTTCGTTCTTAACACTACAGTGGTCGCGCGGAGTATTGTCACATGAGTGGTCGCACGGACTACTATTGTAGTCCATCACAATTATTCCTTTTTTTTAGTGATTTTAATGTACTTTTTATTAATTTTTTGCGCTTATCATATTTTAGCAGTTTTTAACAATATAACCCGTATTTACAAATACTACTAGTAAAATTATAACATGAATAACAGATAAAATAAAAAATAAAGTACACTAAGGTATGGTGAAAATATACAAAAATTGAATAAACGCGAAAACAATTATCTTACAATTTAGAGAAGACATGTATTACACACTATTTGGCAGTATTCATTACATGTACATTTTGTATATTTATGACAAGACTTTCTGGTTGATTTAATTTTAACTCGACTACATAAATAACAACGACCCGGTGTTCTTCTATTTGCCTCGGGAGTAGTAGGTATATTCATCTTTATTAAGCTTCAGTAGTTGCTGAGCACGTTCCTTGATTTGCCTGGGTATCATCTGCTAGTTAATTCGTTTTTCAATAGCTGGTTTCATCAGTTCGGAAGCTGACGTTTTTAAAAAATTTCTTCGGTATATAATGTTACTAGTATTATTATTATCTGTGTATATATTGAGAGCATTAATTCCATCAATATTCAACAGATTGAAAAATACTGTTAGTGGCCAACGGCGGGAGTTTCTAGATACATCATACTAGTTACACATTCTATCCAACAGATCAACACCGCATTTAGTTTCATTATAGGTTGTGACAATTTCGTGTTTTTTTTGTTTGTTTGTAGATTGATCGTAATTTTTGTCAAAAAGGTATTGATGATATCAGAATAACTGATTTATTCTTGTTTGGGACATAGGAAACGAGCGTACAGTTCTTTTGAAACCCAAATAGAGAGCTATTTACTTCCCGCAATTTATGCGGTAAAAATTCCTTACGAATTTCAGGCTTATTTTATCTCAAGGTGCAAACAAACGTTCATTTTTTTTTTCAAATAAAAGATCATGTACCAGTGGCACTGAACCAAACCAATTATCAGCAGTTATATTCCGATTTGTACCTATTTTGTATTTTTTTTTTTTTTTTTTTTTTTTTTTTATGGCCTGGCGGCTAAGTAGCTTACCATTTGGCCACTTCATTATTGATATTCATATTATTCATACTATTCATACATATAAAATTATAATAACAGTATAATTACGTAGAACAATATCCAGAGAGAACTGTTATTTTCTGTTATATTAATCACTGTTAATATTATCATCATTCGCTTATTTCGGCTGTTTCCTCCTGAAGCTTATCTCTCAACGCTTTTCAGAAATTCAAAGTTCTGTGTTACAGTAAGCCGTGTCTAGCTGTCGGCGGTCGAGTCTAGTTACCTAACTCCGCGATCATATATCTGTTGTTTATTTGTTTTGTGTTCGTTGTTTCAATGAACAGCTGATTTCGCCGATGAATTTGAAGGCGAATCATATTATTTAAAGATAACGTGTTAAATTGGTAGTTTCTATTATGTGCTGTTGTGAATATTAATTTTTGAAGTTGTGTTAATCTTTAGAATTATTTTTATTAGAGAAGCTAATGCTTATGCTTATTTGAGCGGTAAGATTAATATTTGATTGTTAAACAATTTATAAATGATTTATTTATTTTTTTTTTTTTAGAAGCTATTTTAGTACCGATCACATCATTTATTATTTCATTCCATTTAGTGTGTTGTACGGATGAAGCCGAAACAGTACTATGTAACCGTTCATTAAAATTTAAATAATCTCTTAAATATCATGAATTTTCTGATAATTATTAGTCTTTGCAAATAGTTGAGCAATATCTAAATAAGATTGTGCTCTTCTCTTTTCTTTCATTTCTTTCATTTATCCTATTTGTACAATCATTAAAAACTTAACCACCTTCCTAGTAAAGATACGCAAATCAACTCCGCTAGAGGAGTTGGATATGTATCCGCACACCAAGTTGAAATACCCCTAAAAATCCCCCCCCCTCTCAATTACAATATTTCTTTAAAAATTTTTTTATTTCTACTAATATTGACCTTTGTATATTATAATAATTATTATCTTTATCATAAATTATTATATTAATTAATTAATTAATATTATATTTATTTATTTATATATTTATTAATTCATGTAATAATTATTTAATTAACCTATTGATATTATATTATTAAGTATTTCATATTTCGAAAAAATTTTCAGTATCTTCCGAGATTTCTGAACTTTTGAAATCATACATTTTATCATTAACCAAACTTAACATTTTTTTTGAAGAATTAAATTTTATGCAAGATCCGTTATTTCGTTGCAGAGGTGAATACTAGAATAATGAAAGATTGAAACAAGTATTGGACACTAAAATATATTTTTAAAGGCCCTTTTAGCAATTACCACAAGAGTCTAATTTTCAATGCGACTATTATACCCAGTTTAACATACGGCAGTCAAACGTGGTGTCTGACTTCAAAAATTATTAATAAAATAAAGGTGACACAAAATACAATCGAACGATCTATTTTAAATATTAAGAAAAAAGATAAAGTACCATTCAAATTGATAAAACAAAAATTAAAAAATAATAAAGATGCAGTCAGATATATTAGAAGACAAGAATGGGCTTGGGCTGGTCATGTAGCAAGAATGAAGGGTGACAGATAGACAAGCCACGTTCTGGTTTCTTGCACATTATAAAAGAAGAAGGGCATCAGTTGACAAGGTGGAGGGATGATTTTACCAATTTTTTATTGAACAAAAATTTTCAAGAATTACGATATCACCTTAAGTTACATCACTCTGTTATATATTTTTTATCGGGAGTAATTATTTTTTAGTTTTTAGTGCATTTTTAAATTTTTATAATAAACCTTGAAGTCGGTATTTATTTTTTGTAAAAAAAGCATTTTATTTTACAATTTTTAGCGTTATGCTTGAATTTTTTTCTTATTAAAAATTAATTTTTTTCACATTATTCTCCATACTTAATACTTAAAAAAAAATCGATTTCTTTATTTTGAACTGCATTTCCACGGTAAAAACATCAAAAGCTACGCATACTGCCTTCTCAGTAGCTGTTCGAAATATATTGTTTTACGAAACTAGTATCGTTTCATTTCTCAACGGGTGAGTACGTGTGGATTATTTCAATAAGAATTTAGTTGGTCTACAGTTGTAGACCACGCGCCTAATTACGTTCTGTTTTTTAATTAAGATTGAATTTTTGTTTCTTCGCTTTTTATGGCATGTAATGTGAGATAATTAAGTTTTTCCCATATGAGAGTGTTAAATTTTTAAATGACACTAGTAGGTACCTTGAAGAAGTACAAGCGGGAGATACCTTCTGAATTTTACCAAAGAAAACAAGGAAAGAGAACAGTTCTCTTTTTGGATTTCAACACGAATGCACTTTGTTGGTGTCTTACTGTCCAAAGAAAAATAAAGCTGTATTAATTGGATTAAGTATGCACCTCGAATGGGATTGAAATAGGTTCGAAGAGAAACGGAGGAAAGTAAATTGTAACGATTAGAAATCCGGAGAACGTTAGTCGGGGCTAATAGATTAGAAGGGAATTCTAAAAGTAATGCAATAATGTAAAGAAGGAAGACATTCGTGTAGGAAAACGTAGGAGGCAAACAAAGAATTTCTGCTAAGATCAAACAGGTTTCGAAACCTTTGCATAGATGTAATAGTACCCGTTAGGGTTAAATTATGCTGCGCAAAGCTTCTTGTTACCATAGCTCTTGCTATACGCGCGAGTCAATCTCACCGCTGAACTAGTGGAACAGCAAATGTGAAAGAAAACAGAAATAATCCGAATGCAACCGAGTTCCAAGTACTGAGCAAGTTATCTTGACGTCAGTGCATTCGAAAGAGAAAAAGATGTAATAAATGTACTGAAGCCCGACAGTTCTTTTGAACACTTCAGCGACTGTACGATTTACAAATAAGGATGAGGAGATATTGAATAATACAATTGAACAGTTATACAACTGATTTAAATATCTTATTTTATGCGTTAGCAGAAAGATTAGATAAGAAAGAAGTAAAGAAAATTTAGAGAGTAAGGAAAGAGACATAAAAGAACAGAAAGAAAAACATTCAGCCCCGAATCTTCTTACCTTCCTTCCTATTTTCTTAATCATAGAAAGAGGAATTAATTTATCTGAACGTTGCTGGAAAGGAAACGGGATAAAGAGTGGGCAAAGGAAGAAGAAGAAGCAATGTTATTAGAAGAGAGTATTTCCAAGATGACTGTAGAAATATTTTCAATTAAAGGAGAAGAAATTGGATGAGAGGAGTCAGGAGTGACCAATGAGGCAGGATTGTCCTTAGCAGGATTTGAGAGAATGTTAGACGGAGTGGGAGTAGGTTTGTTGAAAGCCCATCTATTAGAGGGTGATGGGATACGGTTAGATGGAAGAGGAGGAAACTGTGGAGAGGGTTTATACGGCGCTTTGGAGTTACGGATTTTATGGCGAAAGGAGATTTAGGACGTGGGAAAGAGTTAGAGAGGAGGGAGGGGGGTGATGAAGGAGACTTAGAATTATTAGGAGAAGAGCTGGACATTGAGGCTTGGTCGGCATATGAAAAAGCACGAGAAGTTAAATTGTTGTTTTTAAAATGAGAGGCCTCCTGGAATGAAATATTCTCAAAGGCCACAATACGTTTTATATTCTTCTGCCTGATCCATTCAGGGCAGGTTCGGTCAATGGCAGAGTGGGTGCCGTTGCAATTGCGACAGATGGGCGGTTCCTGTAGGTTGCTGTATTCAGAGACGGAGTGCTTAGAAGAACAGTGTGAACAGATGTTAGAAGAACTACGACAGTGCTTAGCGATATGTCCAAAAAGAAAACATTTGGAACACTGCGTAGACGATCGGATACTAGGGGAAAGAGGAAATCGCATCTTAAAAATCGAAACGAATTCTGGGAGGGTGGTACTATAAAATTTAAGTTCGACTGAACGAGTAGGGATTTTATCGCCGTCTGAAGAACGGCATATACGGCGGATAGAAGCGATGGGGATTAGCGATTCGATTCCTTCCAATATTTCATCTTCGGAAAAGAACGGATGCACGCCGGAGATGACGCCCATTCTGAATAGATATAAGCTCTGATGTTTTGTTGCGCGAAAAAACTAGGATGTGCAAGAAAGGCGTTAGCAGAATCAACGGATGGAAATTTGATTGTGACACGACCTCTGCCTTGAGGGACTATGCATAAATGTGACGAGGAAACGGAGCTGATTAGCTTGGCAAAGGCCAAGGGATGTAAATTACCTAGATTTCTTTCTATAGAGCAACTTTAAACATAGACGGTGAAAGGCTCCGGATGATTAGGAGAAAACATTAAATTCTCTTTATTATTATTATTATTATTATTATTGTTATTATTATTATCGTTATTGTTATTGGCAGTACTGTTGTTGCAATTATTATTAATAGAATTGTTAATATCATTATTATTAGTATTGTTATTAGTATTATCATTAGTAATATTCCTACTGTTATTCTCAGCATTATTAGTGTCGTAACTGTGACAGTCACTGCTCGACGAAGCAGGCGATGCCATAAGATCAGCCTGGGAGAGTCTAATTTCTTTCGGCTGAATAGAAGAAATGGGCGAAAGGGGGTCTGCTGATTTTCGCTTCGAAACGCTATCCACGTCCATACTTAGAAATAAGTTGGACGGTGGTTTAAGGGGTTTGGCGGAACTTGGGGAGGAGGCCGCAGAGCGGCCCCCTTTAAATGCCCTCATCTAACGAGGGAAAAAGTGGATAAAAATACCAATATAGAATCGAAATAAATGAAAAAAAAAAAAGAGAAAAAAATTATATATATATATATATATATATATATATCTATAAAAATTAAAATAACTAAAAATACTCCAGCACCTCTCCGCAAATCGCTTCCCCTCCTTCTCACTTCCTCACTTCGGCTTTCAATCTTAATGAATTATTATCTGTTTTATCCAAATCTTCCAGCTCTACTCCATCTTGCTCTTAAAAATCTATCTGAACTATCCCTTAACTTTCTTCTCAGTCTTTTCAATTCTTTCCTTTCCAGGGGTTCAATCCCCCCCTCTTGGAATTCTTTCATCATTGTCCCTATTACTAAGAAAAGTTCTTCCCTACGCCCCATCTCTTTGGCATGCTGCATCAGAAAATTGTTTGAGGGTATGCTAAACAAACGTCTTGTCTGGTGGTTGGAACACCATAATGTGCTTCCTAACAATATGTTCGGCTTTCGGTCTGGTATCAGCCCTCCTGATTGTATCAGTATTTTTGTGTTTCATTTATATAAGTCTTTTATTCAAAAACATTTTTACTCTGGCTTCCTTCATTGATGTCTCCTGTGCTTTCGACAATGTTCATCTCCCAACTTTAAGAGATAAAATGACAGCAATTAACATTCCAGTGAATTTCACTTCCCTTGTTATATTAAGCTCATGTCCAATCGTTCTATCCACCTCTCTCCTCCATTATTTGACACTTCTAGAAAGGTTTTCTGCGGTCTTCCTCAAGGTTCCTCCCTCAGTCCTACTATTTTTAACATTTACACTGTTAGTATCGCTTCCGTTCCTTTAAATTTCCACTGTTTATTCTTTGCCGATGATATTTTGCTTTTTTCCTCTTCCCACGATATTGACGCAGCTAATGATGCTCTCAATTCGTCCCTCAATTTTCTTGAAAGTGCTCTTGCCTCAATTAACCATTCGATTTCTCCTTCTAAGTCCTCCTGCGTTGTATTTACCCTTCGCCCTTATAACCCTGCTTCTGTTAATTTATCCTTAAATAGCATAGCTCTTGCTCGTATTAATTGCTTTCGTTATCTCGGTATCTTTCTCGATAGTCGTCTGACTTTCTTCGAATATATCAAATATCTTTCCTCCTCCTCTACTAAACCGTTGAACCTGCTGAAGGCCCTGTCTCTGACTAAATGGGGTGGTGACCGTTTCATTCTTATTCTTCTATATAAATCCATCGTCCGCTCCAAGATTGATTACTGTTCGTTCATCAAAGTCCCGTCTTTCTAAACTTGATGTGATCCAAAATTCTTGCCTTAGACTCTGTCTCGGTGCTCTTAAATCCTCTCCTATTCCAGCACTGCTTGCTGAATCGAATGCTCCTCCCCTGTCTATTCGCGGATCTTATTTGGGCTATCGCTTCCTTGCTAAACGTCTTTCTCTCTCATCTTCTTCTCTCATTTTTTCCTACCTTTCAATTTCTCGGAATTGGCGCTTTGTGCCTAGGAAAATTCCTATCCTGTCCCTTATTTCTCTCCGTCTTAGTTCATTTTGGCCGTATACAATTTCCTTTAATAGTCTACCTTATTTTTCCTTTAACTTCAGCGATCTCTGCCATCCTCCCAGAGTATTTATTTCGCCTACACTTGCAAAATCTCTCCCTCCATCTGTAATTAAACAGGAATTCCACAGTATGGTCAATTCTCTCTTTCCTTCTCATGTTACCATTTTCACTGATGGTTCTAAGGGGCCTGATGGGGTTGGTGCTTCTTTTATTCTTCCAGATTATAATTTCTCTGAATCCTTCTGTCTTCCTTCTTTCTGTTCCATATCTACAGCCGAGCTAATGGCTATTTTACGTTCCATTATTTTTATCTCCTTCAATCGTCTTTCTTCTCAGTTTCTGATCATTTCCGACTCCATGAATGCTCTTCAAATTACGTTTTTAGTTACATTTCGCACGACTTGGTACATATCGTTTCGCCTTCCTCCATTAATTAATTTCTTTCACGATGTATCGGAGACACGACATTTTAAAAAATTTCGGGTAATCTTATCAGCTACATATATTTCGCGTATTTTTCAGGCATGTGTAGCGCGTCGTACATAATAATATTGGCGTTCTCTTTTATTCCCTAGTACCATTTTCGCGACTTTTTTGCGCTAATGGCTGTTCGGTGCGGTGTTATCATCCGCGCCTTCTTGAACTGTACAAATTATACGATGTCTTTCTGCGGTACGCGTGTATCAGATAATCGATAAAATAACGCTATAGCTTTATCAATTTCGCGGAAAACTACAATGAATATTGCAAACGCGCTAATTAATTTTAGCAGCTGCGGCGTTATAAACGGCTGATAAGCACGGGGCTGTGATAACGGATGAAATGTGAAAAGATTGTATGTAGCACTTTGCTTGTCATTGGTACGTACGCTAGGCGGTATTTTTCCCCAGCTGGTGGGAGTCTTTGATTTTTTCGAAAATTTGTTTTTTCCCCGTCTATGTGGACAACTGTCCACTATGCGATTTATACGTATACCAGCATTTTTTGTTATTCGGAAGCCTTTACACGTTGCGGTAAGTATTTTTACCACCTTTATTGGTTCTTTTAAACGTTTCTCCCCAAATCGTAATTTTATACCGGTCATTTCAACTTCTTCTGGTTATCTGTTTTTTTGTTTAATAATTTAATTGCTCCGAGCGGAGTTGTCTATTAGATTTTTCAAAAATATTCACGGTGTCGTTCGTAAATCTTTTCATACAGTACGCGTTTTTTTTTTCATATAAAATTAGCAATGATCTTTTTTTTTATTGTTTCGTAGACTATTTCTCAATGTGTAACTTTTACCTTCGTTCTATTATTTCTAGCTCCACTCGTATTTCTTTTTTTTTGTCCTAAACTTTATATATCGATTTTTAAAAAAAAATTATTGACCGTGGCCATTGGCCCGGTGTGTTTTGCACCTCACACACGCTGGATAATATCCCTTATACAAATGGCTGGGCCAATTTCGAACACGCCTTTTTACCAAATAGTAAATTTCTTTTCTTCTTTTCTTTCGTAGACCGCTAATAGGAAGAGAAACTTTGTTTACATTTTCGAGCGTATGTTTTTTTTTTTTTTATTTTGTGTTCCCTCTACGATAGATCAGCAAATGCCTATCACACACGTACTATGTACACGATTAGTTCGGAAATAAGAAGGGCTACTTTTATTAACCTTTGTGTATTATTATTATTTTGCATTTTAAAAAAAAAAACTTTATTTTATTCGATCGTAACGTGCACCGACTAATTACAATCCAGTATATGTCTAAAAATACGAATTTCTCTTATTACGTCACCGTTATAAAAAGGGCTTTTTCTAAATAGGCGAAAACTTAAACTAAATGTAATTACACAGGTTTACGTTTACAAAAAGGTAATCCGGTCGTGCTTTGTGTGTTTATCGGAGAGCAAGTCAGTGTTATCTTATCTAATAGTTCGTCTGTTTAGTTTCGGTTGATAAATTCTTCCCCAGCTTATATTACACAGTTACACATATACGCAGACTTGGTGTATAATCTGCCGTTTTTATCTTATTCTCTGCGCTATTTGTCTCTCCTTCCCACCTGATGGACGACGATCCAGATCGTCCACCTGATCCGGGAGGGGGAAAACGTCGCGTTTCGTAGTACATTACTCTTAATTTTACGCCTCGGATAATGATAACTATCAGGACATTGAGATGAACAATGATAGCGCTAGTTCAATTAATCCGGTATAAAGCAAGTTAACGATAATAACGCCATAGTGAATTACTTCGGGAATTTGATATAAGCAATTCGCACATGTCTGCTAATAATAGAATCACGGATAATAGTATTAATAACGACAATAGCAAAAATGATAAAAATAATAGCCTTATCTCTGTGCGGTATTTTTGGGCGGGAAAAAGGGGGATATATTGACGGTATTTACCCCATTGCATTGGCAGTACCCGCTCCTTCTGAAGCTGAGGAGAGCACCGCTACGCATGTTCCGCTTTCATACTTTAAACTTTAACAGTTTTTTTTTTCTCCGCTATTCGATTCCTCGTCGAGTTTCTTCTTCTTTAACCAATTTTAAACGAGCATTTGAATTTATTGAATTACTTGCGAAATGTTGTTTACAGCTGGTGTGTCCGTACAAAAAAAAAAAAAAAAAAAGAGATTTTTAAAACCTAATTTTTGTTGTTACCATTTTTTTTCATTTTTTATAATCTTTTTTAAAGAGTATATTATGTTTTTTTTTCTTTTTTTCATCATTGTAATATTCTTTTTAAAAAACATACAAACATAATCTCGAAGATGTAGTTAGTCAAAAAAAAAAAAACATGTATGAAACTATAGACTCAGCTGTCGTCGTCGCGGTAGCTGATTAGGTAGTTGCATTCGAGCTTACCAAATACATATCAAAAATTATTATCACCGCCATTGCCGAGTTAATGAAATAATAATAATAAAATTATAATTTTAAAAAGAAATAGATTACAATGAAAAAATGTAAAAAAAAAAGAAAAATGAAACGGAATTTTTTTTTTTTTTTCTGGCTCACTAGCAAGGGGCATCGATTCAATGACTAAAGTTTTCTAAAGTTACTGAATCTGGTTGCGTGATCTCTCGATAAAATCTCTCCTAACGAATAAAACTTTTCACTAGTTATTTATGGGGTACTTTGAACGGATAGAAACGAACAAACCCTCTTGACGAACAAGTTGTAATCTTCGTTGAGATTTTTTTTTTGTTGAAATGCCTTTTATACTGAATTGCTTTAGATGTTCTGTTTTTCGAGATCAGTGTTAGTCAAAAATGATACCATATTGTGTCAGACAATATTCCGATGATAAGAACAATTAGGGCCGACATTCGATAGTTTGTTAAACTACATCGAATGTCAACACTCTGCTCCAACAAACTTCACAGATAATAATTTTACTTATATGGGTATACACTCAGGCATTTTGGGAAACGCAGTTGCTAACAGAGCAGCAAAAGGGGAAGCAGCATTGATGCGACCTGCTCCGAATATAAAGACTCCACTATCAGACGTTAACTATTTAATCAAAAAACTTTTCTGGATACTGTGGCAAGTCAAGTGGACTGTAGCCAGCTCAGAAAGACCTACACATTGGCCTACTCGAAAAAAACCTGACCTCGTCAATTTTTTCATAACAAGGGGCATTGCCAATAGTTATGCAGAAGCAGAAGGTATTATTGATCTCACATCTGAGCATACTCCCAACCATTAGTACAACTGTAATAAGGAAAAATAAAAAATATTTTCTGACAAATAAACATACAGATTGGGACACATCGACGAATAAATTTGAAGATACGTCTAAAAACAATCGGTGAACTGGAGGAACAATTGCTTCATAGAAGCGATCGGCGAAGCAGCAAAAGTTTCTAATCCGGAATTATCGGTTAATACTGTACAGGAAATCACGCTGCCTTTAGAAGTACATCGTAAAATTTCAGAAAAGAGAACAGCAAGACGCAAATGGCACAACTCGCGTGATCCACAAGATATAAGAACGCGCTTAATCGAATCAGTCTACAACTCAATATGCTGATAAAAAATATAAAACATAAAACATTCGCGAATTACTTAGAAAGACTGAGTCCACTTGCGGATAAAGATTATTCCCTCTGGAAAGCGCCCGGTCGAATTAAATATCCTGTTAAGCATGTTCTTCCGCTCCGAGATGAAGTTGGAAATTGGGCGAGACAAGATAGCGAAAAAGTGGATCTATTTGCACATTACTTGACGCACGTGTTCCAGCCTCATAATATTTATTCCGGTATGGACATCACCATCATGTGTAGTGAAAACAAACGATTAGAGCTACATTTACACACTGTATGAGATAGCCAGAGAAATCGATAAAAATATCAATTCGAAGAAAGCTCCCGGAATCGATGAAATATCCCCGGGCGTTTTAAAAGAATTGTCAAAAAAAGGTATTGTCATGCTGACCTACCTCTTTAATGCATGTGCATGACTTGAACACATTGCGTCTTAATTCAAGGTAGCGCAAATTATAATTCTTAAGAAGCCAAATATGCCAGATTCTGAAGTAACATTGTATAGACCTCTATCACTGTTACCGATGATATCGAAGTTATTTGAAAAATTACTGTTGAAGAGATTGTTACCGCTGGTTGTAGAAGATCTGCCGATTCACCAGTTTGGATTTCGACAACATCATTCGACAATTGCCCAGGTTCACAGAGTTACGTCTATCATAAATAAAGCGTTTGAAGACAAGAAATACTGTCTGGCAATGTTTTTCTAGATATTGCGCGAGCCTTCGACAAGGTGTAGCATGGAGGCCTTGTCTTTAAGCTGAACAAAATATTACCCGGCAACCTATGTAGATTGTTAGAATCATACTTGGCTGATCGCCAGTTCAGAATAGCGCACGAAAGTTCTACGTCGAACTTTTATAATATTACGGCTACAGTTCCACAAAGTAGTGTCTTAGGACCTACATTGTATCTTCTACATAGTCAAGACCTACCGACTGACAACAGAACAACGATAGCTATGTTTACTGACAATACTGCTATTTTAGCTGTTAGCAACAAAATGTTTTGGATAATGTACAGAAGTGGGTGACGGATTGGAAAGTCAAGCTGAATGAAGAGAATATTCACATACCGCTCAACAAAGACAAATTACCAAGTATATTTGAGGAATAAGCGCCTGCACCACAGGTAAATTCTGCCAAGTATTTAGGTATGCACTTGGATAGTCGTCTTAAGTGGAACGTGCACGTTAAGATGAAGTGCCAACAAATTAAGTACCCAGCGAAACAATTACAGTCGGAGATGGCCACTGTATGTTTGATACAAATGCATTCTGTACCGTGAAATCATTATGCCAATATGGTCATACGGAACACAACTCTGAGGTTGTACTTGTAATTCAAATCGTGCAAAAATTCAGGCTTGGCAGAGCATCATTTTGCGAACAATAGTCGATGCATTATTCTTGTAATGATGATATCCATAGGGACCTGCATATAACATCAGTCAATGATGTTATTAAGCAGATGGCTATTAAACATGG
Organism: Icerya purchasi; assembly: GCA_039619475.1. Lineage (NCBI taxonomy): Eukaryota > Metazoa > Arthropoda > Insecta > Hemiptera > Monophlebidae > Icerya > Icerya purchasi. The sequence continues at coordinate 334,798,499 of CM077116.1, read as the reverse complement.
AAAACGGATTCATCGACATGTTAACGTAGAAATGGTTTGACTTCTTAACACCGGAGAAGACATGAGGCGCCTTAAACACCGCCATCCATCAGATTTGACTTTGTAATACATGTATATATATATATATATAAGTAGGAGGCATTTCTATGTTCTGGCGCAGTAGACGAGGGAGTGAGGGGGAAACAAGCTCGATCACCACCATCCAAAACGCGACCTATGATGTAACAACAACAATAACAATGGACAACGAGAACAACAGCAATGATAATCTAGCATGTCCACTTTCGTCCACCTTCACTTATACTTCCACCCCCTTCCACTACCCTCATCGCTACACTTCATTCTAGAAACGCCTCCGATTCCTGCTGTACATCGATGAACGCAACGAGCACGAGCAGCTCAAGCGTGTCATCCCCTGGTAACTGCTGTTGCTGGTGATGGTGCTGCTGCTGGTGCTGGAGGAAGAGGATAGGAGTTCTCGTTGTTCTCAAACACTAGTTGAAAAAAAATAAATAATTGCAGATTAAATTTTTACCGAACGATGTTTTCAGTACACATTCTTGCATAGATATTCGTTATATCGCGTCAATTTTTTAAAATTATTTCCTCTAACGCGTATTGAAAATTGGGAATATCCCGCTAATCGATTAAATAATAATCTACGAATAACGTTTAAAAATTAAATTATCAATATCTTCCATGAACTACAACGTTATTATTATCGAATAGTATTATGAGTATGAATAAATTCGAAAATTCATTATTCTGAAAGGGGTAAAATTTCAACGAATTCTCAAAAAGATCGAATTTCGATACTTAGAATCCAAATTTTTAAAGGAATTTTTTCTAGCATGTTCCCTTCTTGCACTTTAATTCCGATAACAGCGGATGTTACACTAGTAAATTATTCGAAATTAATAACTTTTACAAAGAGTATGTTATTTTAAGTAGTTTCTAAATTAACTTATAAGTTTTCATCATTCTATGTGAGATATAATGTTGTTTTAATACATAGTATATGATTTTGAATAGTTGTAAAATATTTTATAAATTATGTTTATCTTATGAGAATATACGTTGTTTTTAAAAACTGTCATCATCTCTTTCTTTCCTATATGCTATGTAAAACGAAGTGTAGATTTAAAAGTACCATTTACGGTCATTTTAAAATACGCATTTAAATAAGGGAAAAGTAAGGAAATCACACGTAATAAATATAAATTCTGAAACTACACATTTTATACGGGTTTTCCATTCACTTCTAGGTCATTTTAAAAAGTGCGTATTTAAAAACGCATACGGGGCGGAGGGGGCGGAGGAATCTTGGATAATAAATATCAATTCTAGGATTACACATTTTACCCGTATTTTCCATTCGCTTTTAGGTAATTTTTAAATGGTGCGTATTTGAAACGATTACGGAGGAAATATTACATAATAAATATTAATTCTAAAACTACGCATTTTACGCATGTTTTCTGTTCACTTCTAGGTCATTTAAAATAGGTGCTTGCGAAAGAAAATTGTATACAATAAATAGGATAATAATAATAATAATAAGCGGTTTTAATTTTTCACTTTAAAAATTAGGTTATGAACCTTCATATAAAATTGATAAAACAAAAAACGAAAACAAAAACGATGTGGAACATATTCGAATGTATTATCACACAATTGCCTAAGCGTTTTCTTCAATGTTTTATGAGATGAAAACCTCTATATATACAGAATCGTTTCATGTGGAAAAATCATTACAGTGAGCTATTAAGGTTGAGAAAGAACATTTACTCGCTGTCTCTCGAAATTCATTGAAGATCAATTTAAAACGACTCTTACTGCAATCGAGTTAATTATGATTCTCAATCGCTATACCATAGGCGTAACGACATTAAAGCCGGACACTATTTTCACATACAGTCATTCCTATTATATTCTCTTTTTTCTTTTTTTCTGTAGATTAGATGAGAACAGAGCACTGGAATCTGCGGTAATAAGTCGGTCGGAATTTAATTATTTTATTTTTTAAATAAAAATATAAAGATGAAAAAATAACATTTATTCGATTTATTCGTAAATAATAATTATTTAATCAATTAATGGGATCTTCTCGATTTTTTCAAATACGCGTTAGAGGAACTAATTTAAAAGATTTATGCGATTGCATAATAATAATAATGTCGATAGTATTCGTACAGGTTCACCACTAACCTCCTCTTCATCGGGATCTTAGCTGTGTATGTGTGTGTGTGTGTGTACAAAGTTACGTAAGCGAAAAGAAAGGTATAATAATAATAATAAATATCGTTAGTATTCGTACAGGTTTATCGCTAGCCTCCTGTTCATCACGATCTAGAATGTGCGTGTATACAATGTTGCATAAGGTAAAAGCAAGGTATAGTAATAATAATAAATATCGGTAGTATTCGTGCAGCTTCATTGATAACCTCAGTAGTCCATAAATAGGGCGACTGGCAGTTCCGCTAATCCGAACCCCAATTCCTGTCCCGGAGGCGAAAATTCACCCCAGACCGGTAATCCGAACACAAAATTCACCCCAATTCATGTCCAGGTGGTCAAAATTCACCCAAGTTTCCCCCGATTCCTCCGAGTTTCCCCCGGACGGTTCCCCCACGTTTCCAATAAACCGAACGTTCAAACAGTGTCCCGAGGTCTATAAACTACCCAAAATGTTATTCGGGGGCGCAAGTCACCCCAATTAGTGTCCAGGTGCTGAAAGTTCCCCCAAGTTCCCCAAATTTCTCCGAAATACCCCCCTATGCATCCCGCTCGTTTCTGATAAACTGAACCGATTATTAATTAACATAAGTATATTAATTAATGTCCGAAAGTAACCCAAGTCTCCGATCGCCCCGCCCGCCCGCTACGTTACCACGATTTTTTTAAAAATTCCGAGGCCTAAGTATGAAAATTCCAAAATTTAACCCCAATATATTATTTAAAGCATAAATCTAACCTATAACTCCAGTTCACACCTCTCACACGTATATTTCATTCCCACGCTCGCTCCATCCACCGTCCCGAAAGCGCACGCGCAGATCCCACTCATATATCTAACACAACGTTATTCCCTGCTAAAGCGCATATGCTGATCCCGATACTTCGATTATTTTTTATAAAATTAACCTAAGTATAATTTTTTTATTTTCCCGATTCGCCGATCTTACTGCCATATGCCAAGACGCGCGTCCCGATCCAGCGTATATATCCAATATAACGTAAGCCGTCGCGAAAGCGCACGCGCCGATTCCACGCATATTCGGATGTCCACCGCGATATCCCGCGCACACATGCGCTCCGTTCCCGATACCGCGATTATTTCTTTAATATTTCAAAGTCTAAGTATACATAATATAAAATTAGCTGAAGTATATTTTTTATTTTCCTGATTTCCCGATCTTACTGCCATATGCGAAAGCGCTCGTCCCGATCTCGCGCATATATCTAACACAGCGTTATTTTCCGTGAAAGCGCACGCGCCGATCCACCGCATATATCCAATATAACGTTAGCTGCGCGAAAGCGCACACGCCGATCCCCCGCACGTGTCGTCCGTTTACGCTGCTCCAATTTTTTTTTAATTATTATTTTTTTCACATAATAACCCAATCCCTGCTCTGTTGTCTAAACCTAACCGGTTATCCAAAACATTTACAAATTAACAAATCAATTATTTCTATAGTCTAAAATAGCCTTAGTCTCGTTTACCCCTTCCACCCTCTTTTCCGATCGATTCCGTTGTTTTAATATCGAATATATCGCATTCTATTTACTTTTACTACGACCACCAAACCTCCGATCGACGCTCCCGACGCTTCCGTCATTTCATATTGAGAGGTAATTATTTTTTTATGTGACCGCTATGAATACACACCGTCCATTTCCGCACACCCATCTGCTGTCGTTAGTTCCCATACCGTTCATAATAACTTTTATTCAACTCCAAGTATTATGGAATTATTTCAATTATATATTTTCTTCACTTCTGATCATTTCTTCTGACCGTTCATAATATTTTTATTTTCCTCCGGTTCTAAAAATAAATCCTACAATGCCTTCAACGCTATGAATGCGCACACATCTTCTGCAGTTAGTTTCCATATCGTTCTTAATAATTTTTCAAGTATAACTATTATAGAATTAGCCTAAATATATTTTCTTCACTTCCGATCAATTATTCCGACCGTTCATACTATTTTTATTTTTTTCCGGTTCTAAAAATAAATCCTACAATGTCTTCACCGCTATGAATGCGCACACATTTGCCGTCGTTAGTTCCCATACCGTTCATAATAACTTTTTTCAACTCCAAGTATTATGGAATTATTCTAACTATATTTTTTTTTCGCTTCCGATCGTTTCTCCCGAACGTTCATAATTTTTTTTCCAGACATATGTATTCAAAAATGAAATCGAGTATATTTTTATTTAACACTGTTTCATAATTTACCTCTCCCTCCCCTATCCATTCTACACAAATTACAATTCTTTCATAATATATGTTCTAGACCCAGTCAAACAATCAACTCTCGCAGAAGTGTAGTCGTTGCCTCCAACACCCATTTTACTATCAATTATTGTATATTATTGTTAGATTGTCTTTCCAAAAAGTCTTTTGAAATTTTTGTCCGTTCGTACATATTTTTTTTTTATTTGCACGACATCCATTTCCATGCATTCACGTTTCGCTAGCAATTATAATATGTTTTATTTATTTTTCAACTCCTCCCAGACTTACATACACGCCATATTGTCACACTCACAGATAGGTTCCTTATTAATCGTGAACATTTTTTTTTTTTTTCTGTATTAGCCGCGGGAGCATATCTCATCAGACCTACACATATATCACACACAGTCATTATATTTAATTTTTAATTATCGATCTTTAATTATTTTTACTGGTATTATTTTTCCGACACATTCACCCCGTCTTACATACTTTACATCTTTTAACATTTTGATAGAGAAAATCTCAGGGCACTAAATAATTTTTATCAACATCGTAACTAATTTTAATATTATACACATCTCAGTATAATTATTAAACGAAGGAAACTATTATTTTCATTGACGATATTGTTGCTACAAACATTAATCGTCCTTTTCCAGGTATAGTCAACCTCTTCATGTATTCGGCTCGTCTTTCTACCAACTTTTGACCGCTCAATACCACCCCCCCGCTATTTACCGTTATTCGCTAGAAGAATATTTTTTTAGACTCGTTCAAATACACACATGCACATAAAAAAATCGACATCAACGTCATCGAACACTGATCTCGACATTTCCAAGAAATTCAATCGCTGCTCCACAGTCTAAGATGTCTTCGCCCGCCTCACCAGCCGTTTGTAACATTATTGAAGCGCCTGTCATGTACCGATATTTACGGCCTTTTACAACATACAAATTCACGACATGTATACACCTTTTCTAGAAAGCATGGTGAAAATGGACAATCACTCCCGATGAAAACCAGCTTGAATGATGTACCGTTATTTCATTCATTTTGCAGAAGGTTAATTTAAGGCATCCATGTACCTTTTCTACTAATAAATAAGCAAATGTAACCTTTAAACCTTTCTACCTTTTTGCAATCAATTTACTGATTGTACATACTTTTTATATTTTTTTTCCACATACTCCTTGATCGTCACAACCACCACAAAAGCGCACCATCCTTTCGCACACACTCATCTGCTACCGTTAGATCTCATATCATTCATAATAATTTTTTCGATTCTATTAGTTTAAGAATATTTCATTTTTTTTTTTGTTGTTTTTTTCTAACTCTAACATTTTTTTTTTTTCGAAATCTTTCGTATTATATTTTTTCTCCCATATGGTTGTCACGTAGTCGTAGCGAAAAATGCTCCGTTCATAACCTTGCATGCATGTTACCATGCAGATGTATTAGATCGTGCGACAATGTTATTGAGTCTGCTGAAACAGGATTTTCCTCTTCATATCTTTTGTAGAAAACGGTTTACATGTACACACCTACACTCAAACACTCATATCTTCATCTCCCCTTGACAGCGTCTTTCAAACACCTCTATAACCAAAGGAATGTGGTTTTTCTGGTACAACCCTCCCTTTTCAAAGGCATGCATCGAAGTAGATTGTTGAACGGTTCTGATCGTGCAGGCAGTATTAGTTTTATGTTAAACGTGTTCATTTTGTAGAATCTGTGTTCTTCACGCGTTATTAAAAATTTACTGTAACGGTAAAAGTAATAATTTTCTATTTTTTAGTAAAAAGTTAGAAATATTAATCAAACATGAATAACAATACCGAATCGACTGATATTAAAGCCGACGAATTTATTCAGAATTCCTTTTCGAATGATACTGACTCGCATTCGTCTTTTTCACCTCAAACACCGCAATATGATGATGGTTATACATCAGAAGAATCAACATCCCTTGTATGTAAAATCGTTGGTCCTGTATTATTATCAGAACAAGTGGATATAGCGGAATATTTTGTAGATATCAGCATCCATATAGATTGTGATTATGGGTTTCGAGTAACTGAACTAGCAATGATTGATATATCTGGAGGGAAGTGTTTGCATACGCTGTATAAGCCAAGCAGAGCATGGCATGCATCAAAAATGCCACATTTACAATGTTCTTCAGTGAGTTATTACTTGAAGAACCCTTCATTATTTCCCTGTCGTGAAGAAATATTCATCGCGCGCGATATATTCACGATATTGTCCCAAAAACCGAGGGCTCGCGTATATGTTTTAACAGTATATGCTAAACTTACACTAATGGAACTTAACGAAAAGTCTGAATTGTTGCGTGATTTAGACTACGAAATCGTTAATATGGATCAAGTCTTTCGATTATCTAGTATTGAGAATCTACATGAAGAGTATTTTGGTATAAGCAATTTGATAACTTGTAAACACCATAATGAGAATGATAGTTTTCATTGTGCGGTGAAAAACGTTATGGTGATGAAGGCATAGTACGATCATGTCATCCGTCCGCTGAAGCTTATGAATAATCTCAATATAAATGATTTAAGTCAGTTGTTCATTACAACCACCAAAGAAATGATAATTACGTTATTTCCAAGTTGTGTTGGAGACATTTATACATTTTTACCAGATAGACTAAAACAGGATGATACGATAAAATCACTTCTACCATGTTTTGAACATGAGAATGATGAAGAATATTATTTCGATGACGATATATTTCTGCATAGTACTCGAAATTGTATGAAAGTAAAAGATTGTATCGACTGCCAACGTACAATTCGCGCAGATTAAAAATTTTCTGTATATTTTTGTGTGTATTTGTACATATATATTTTTTTTCAGACCGTTCGTTTTTATGTTTTCTTTAAAATTTTTTAAATATATTTTTATACACATGTAAATACTGTTTTGTATATATTTTGTATATATTTTTTCCCTCAATATCTATTCATTCTCATATTGTATATATTTTTGCTAATTATTTTTTCATCTTTTTCCGATCCTTTCCGATTTCTGTTTATTTAATTTATTTAGCGATCTATCCTTCTCTCCCCCTCTTAACTTAAAGTACTGGTAATGACGAAATTTTCAAAAATCTGAACCAGTCGAGTATAATAATGTATATATAATTATTTAATTTTCGAATATATTTCCACATAATTTGTTCATATCTGCTTAGATTAAAAAATTAGATTTTTGTCTGTAATACACCATTTTTTTATTTTTTTTGTGTGTAATAAGCGAATTTAACTGTTATACTTTTTCACGTACATCACGTATTTCCGCAGCTGTGAGAGTTTTCATCTGTTTGTAAGATACAACCTCTGACTCTAAATGTTCTCTAAATATTTTTTTTTTGAGCCTAAATATTATAGAAATAGCCGAAGTATATTTTTTTCGTTTCTGACCATTTCTTCCGACCGTTCATAATTTTCTATTTTTTCTACAATATGTATGCTCACTATCGTAGCGTAAATGTGCGTCGCTCATAACCTTACATGCATGTTGCCACACCGTTGTATTAGATCGTGCGACAATGTTATAGAGTCTGCTGAAACAGGTTCTTCCCTTTCATATCTTTTGTAGAAACAGACTCACATGTACACACCTACACACACATACACACACATATAACCCAAAGAACACCTGCAAACTTCGTTCAGACACACCTGCATCCAACTTTCACCAAAGGAATGTGGTTTTTTCTGGTGCAACCCTCCCTTTTCAAAGGCATGCTTCGAGCTCGAATGTCGAACGGATCTGATCGTGCAGGCAGTATTAGTGTTACGTTAAACGTGTGGAATTTGTTGAAGCTGTGTTCTTCACGCGTTATTAAAATATTCTCAAGAACGATAAAGTCTGTAATTTCCTACGTCTTTTCTCTTTTTCGTTCGCTCTTTATTTTCTGTCTTTTTTCTCTCTTATTGCACGTTATTCTTTTCGCTCTTATTTTCTCTCATTTTTTTAGTATAAATATTACAATAATAATCGAATATGAATAACAATACCGAATCGAATGTCGATAATGTCGCGGATTTCATTCAAAATTTTTTCGTAAATGATAATGATAATGCAATGTTTCCGGACGATTTTCCAAATATACATATGCCGCCACCACCACCACCAGCAGAAGAAACATCATTACAAGGGCCTTCGCTACATTCATTCTCAGATTTCATTCCATTGGCTACATCAACACCTTTAGCATCACCGGTAATGTCACAAGATTTGCAAACTCCGTCGTTAACACAAGTACCTTTGGTACATGATGAAAAAGAATATAGCACAACAATGTTGGAATTACCCAAAGAAATATTTAACCGAAAGGCAGTCGTCTATGTTAAAGACCCTAACGATCCAGAAAATAAAAATAGTTTCATGTATGCGGTTTTTTGCAAAATTTACATCAAAACCGTCATCGATGTGGCAGTACAATATTCTACAGAAAGTATACGATTTCAGCTTTATTCACTTACCGATCCAATCGCTGGCTGATATTGAAACGTTTGAAAGAATAAACGCTGTATCAATCAACTTATACAAGCTGATAGAAACCGACTATACAGATCAAAGTACATTCAACTACAAAATAAAAGTCGTGTACGCCTTCCGAAAAAATCACAGTTTGTTAAATCATAAACATCACACAAACATATTATATTGGGGATCTAATGGAAATTATCAATTCGCATGGATAAAAAAATTCAGTCGATTTTTGCGGATCCAGTCGCCGAAAGCGAAATTTGTATGCTGGTCATGTCTCGATCCCATGAATACCGATTACGAACATAATAATACTCACAGATGTGACGCAGTCAGTTGGCGTAATATGCATTATATGTAATTAAATAAAGACGTATTTTTCGTATTCATAGATGTATTTTTATTTTTCAAAAAATCTTTTTACATTGTTTCATACAAATTAATGTAATCTATATAATATAATAAATATTTTCATATGTATACATTTTTGTTTTTATTTTCCATAAACTTAAAATTCCAATTTTACTATTGCTGTTAATATATTCCAAACTCCAGTTTGTATTAAATCCTCTCGCTCTTTATGTTGAACAGACGAATCAATATTATTTAACTGTTCAGTTAAGTATGCAGAGTCTTTTTATCTTGCTTAACTTTGAAGATATATGATAGATTCTTTTTTCATTTAATAGTGTAAACGTTTTCTTCTTTTACAATTTTCTTATGCTTTATCACTATTACAACATTTTTCATCATTTTCTAACTAATTGTAAACATTTTTCCACTATTTCGTAACATGTTCTTATGTTTTAGGACTTTTTGCCATATTTTTTTCACCAATTTATACTATTTCGAAGCATTTCATATGACTGAACGCTACTTAAGAAGTTTTTCGATAATTATCATCATTCCTCGCAATATTCATATGTTTTAACGCTTTTTACACTATTTTTCACAAATTCATGATATTTCGCTTCATTTCTAATGTTTGAACGACTCATATGCAGTTTTTCGACAATTTTTCACCGTTCATCACTATATTTTTTTTATGTTGTATCACCTTTTATGAAGTCTTCATCAAATTTTACCTTCATTCAACAATATTTTCGTTATTGTACCCCTTTGAACTGTTGTTTTACCCTAAAAGTGAGTGTATATCTAATTTGTTATAATTAAGAAAGAATGTAATGTATATTACAAATTTCCTTTCCCGGGAGTATGATTGTGTGTGCAGAATAATAAACTTTGGTAAGAAGCAGACTGTATCAACCATCAAGCAGGGTGTGTAATGCGTGGTAATTAACTCTGGCATTGCACACATTGCAAGGTAGTTATGATATGTTTGAGCAAAAATTAATTGTTGTATATCATTCATGTTAGTCATTAAATGTTCACACTGAGAGGAGCAAGGGGGGCGTCATCATATGAATCATTACGATTTTTATAATTATAATATACACTAAGCATGTATGTATTACAACGACCACATCAATTCTGTTAAGGACGGGAATGTTTGGAGGTAGATAGTGAACCGTTACATTAGAAGAGGAACATGGGTACATACATGGAAACATCATTAGCGATATTACATCACATGTATGTCATCAAATTTAACTAAAATGTTGCGTCTATAGTAAAAAATGCGAGGATTTTTCCTAAGAGGTTAAATTTTATGTCTAAGATGGCGAATATAATAAAATTGATGCGATTTTAGCTGAAGATGGGGTATTTTACACTAAAATCGTTGTTTTACACCTAAAGTGAGATTATTTGGGGAGTTAAACGGTCTACTTTTTAGACTGGCCTATATACTTCTTGATGTGATATTCCATTCATTGTGAAGCTATGCTTTGAAAGGGTTTGTGTCTGGTTGTGGGAAGTTTCCGAACTTTTCTGATGCATCGATTATAGTATAATAGTTGTTGTGAGTTAGTGAGTTGATGGTGTTTGGATGGGAATAATAAATAGGGGTTAGAGGTGGAGTGTACCACATCAAGCAAGGAGAGTACTGTTTGATAATTAACTCTATCATTTAAACACATTGCAAAACAGTTATAATATGTTAAGTCAAAATTAGTTGTATCTCGTTCAGGATTTTACATTAAACGATCACACTGAGAGACGCGATGGACTCGTCAACATCAAGATCCATGCAATCATTACACTATTTTTCACTAATTTGTAATGACCATTTTTTTTTTTTATGTTTTGAACGACTCTTATAATGTTTTTTGATAATTTTCATGGTACAAAGTTCATAATGTAAAGTAATTTTAATTATTTCAACAGTCTTTACATACAAATCAAGCAATATATCTTAAACAAACTCAACATAATACAAATCTTTACAAATAGAAGTAAACAACAAATTTGCTTAGAAATTTTAATAAAACTTAAGAATCATATTATATATGAAATTGCATACGTTTTTTCAATCAATGATCCAAACTAGCAGGTTTAGAATTATAACAGACATCGAGTAAAAACCCCAAATTATTTAATGTGTACATCTTTGCTACTTTTTAACTCATATATGTTAATGTGCATATCTACACATATTCATATATATCTACATACATATATATATATATATATATATATATATATATATATATACATATATATATATCTACATATATATACACATATACATATATCTACATATATATCTACATATCTACATATATATCTACATATATACATAAATATCTACACATATACTTATCTACATATATACTAGATATATCCATATATATCTACATACATATATATATATCTACATATATTCATATATATCTATGTATATTCACATATATGGGGTAAACAGTGAAAAATAGTGTAATGATAGCCACATTTAGAAAAAACATAAAATTTTATATGAAAAAAGACCGTTTAACTCCCCAAATAATCTCACTTTAGGTGTAAAACAACGATTTTAGTGTAAAATACCCCATCTTCAGCTAAAATCGCATCAATTTTATTATATTCGCCATCTTAGACATAAAATTTAACCTCTTAGGAAAAATCCTCGCATTTTTTACTATAGACGCAACATTTTAGTTAAATTTGATGACATACATGTGATGTAATATCTCTAATGATGTTTCCATGTATGTACCCATGTTCCTCTTCTAATGTAACGGTTCACTATCTACCTCCAAACATTCCCGTCCTTAACAGAATTGATGTGGTCGTTGTAATACATACATGCTTAGTGTATATTATAATTATAAAAATCGTAATGATTCATATGATGACGCCCCCCTTGCTCCTCTCAGTGTGAACATTTAATGACTAACATGAATGATATACAACAATTAATTTTTGCTCAAACATATCATAACTACCTTGCAATGTGTGCAATGCCAGAGTTAATTACCACGCATTACACACCCTGCTTGATGGTTGATACAGTCTGCTTCTTACCAAAGTTTATTATTCTGCACACACAATCATACTCCCGGGAAAGGAAATTTGTAATATACATTACATTCTTTCTTAATTATAACAAATTAGATATACACTCACTTTTAGGGTAAAACAACAGTTCAAAGGGGTACAATAACGAAAATATTGTTGAATGAAGGTAAAATTTGATGAAGACTTCATAAAAGGTGATACAACATAAAAAAAATATAGTGATGAACGGTGAAAAATTGTCGAAAAACTGCATATGAGTCGTTCAAACATTAGAAATGAAGCGAAATATCATGAATTTGTGAAAAATAGTGTAAAAAGCGTTAAAACATATGAATATTGCGAGGAATGATGATAATTATCGAAAAACTTCTTAAGTAGCGTTCAGTCATATGAAATGCTTCGAAATAGTATAAATTGGTGAAAAAAATATGGCAAAAAGTCCTAAAACATAAGAACATATTACGAAATAGTGGAAAAATGTTTACAATTAGTTAGAAAATGATGAAAAATGTTGTAATAGTGATAAAGCATAAGAAAATTGTAAAAGAAGAAAACGTTTACACTATTAAATGAAAAAAGAATCTATCATATATCTTCAAAGTTAAGCAAGATAAAAAGACTCTGCATACTTAACTGAACAGTTAAATAATATTGATTCGTCTGTTCAACATAAAGAGCGAGAGGATTTAATACAAACTGGAGTTTGGAATATATTAACAACAATAGTAAAATTGGAATTTTAAGTTTATGGAAAATAAAAACAAAAATGTATACATATGAAAATATTTATTATATTATATAGATTACATTAATTTGTATGAAACAATGTAAAAAGATTTTTTGAAAAATAAAAATACATCTATGAATACGAAAAATACGTCTTTATTTAATTACATATAGTGCATATTACGCCAACTGACTGCGTCACATCTGTGAGTATTATTATGTTCGTAATCGGTATTCATGGGATCGAGACATGACCAGCATACAAATTTCGCTTTCGGCGACTGGATCCGCAAAAATCGACTGAATTTTTTTATCCATGCGAATTGATAATTTCCATTAGATCCCCAATATAATATGTTTGTGTGATGTTTATGATTTAACAAACTGTGATTTTTTCGGAAGGTGTACACGACTTTTATTTTGTAGTTGAATGTACTTTGATCTGTATAGTCGGTTTCTATCAGCTTGTATAAGTTGATTGATACAGCGTTTATTCTTTCAAACGTTTCAATATCAGCCAGCGATTGGATCGGTAAGTGAATAAAGCTGAAATCGTATACTTTCTGTAGAATATTGTACTGCCACATCGATGACGGTTTTGATGTAAATTTTGCAAAAAACCGCATACATGAAACTATTTTTATTTTCTGGATCGTTAGGGTCTTTAACATAGACGACTGCCTTTCGGTTAAATATTTCTTTGGGTAATTCCAACATTGTTGTGCTATATTCTTTTTCATCATGTACCAAAGGTACTTGTGTTAACGACGGAGTTTGCAAATCTTGTGACATTACCGGTGATGCTAAAGGTGTTGATGTAGCCAATGGAATGAAATCTGAGAATGAATGTAGCGAAGGCCCTTGTAATGATGTTTCTTCTGCTGGTGGTGGTGGTGGCGGCATATGTATATTTGGAAAATCGTCCGGAAACATTGCATTATCATTATCATTTACGAAAAAATTTTGAATGAAATCCGCGACATTATCGACATTCGATTCGGTATTGTTATTCATATTCGATTATTATTGTAATATTTATACTAAAAAAATGAGAGAAAATAAGAGCGAAAAGAATAACGTGCAATAAGAGAGAAAAAAGACAGAAAATAAAGAGCGAACGAAAAAGAGAAAAGACGTAGGAAATTACAGACTTTATCGTTCTTGAGAATATTTTAATAACGCGTGAAGAACACAGCTTCAACAAATTCCACACGTTTAACGTAACACTAATACTGCCTGCACGATCAGATCCGTTCGACATTCGAGCTCGAAGCATGCCTTTGAAAAGGGAGGGTTGCACCAGAAAAAACCACATTCCTTTGGTGAAAGTTGGATGCAGGTGTGTCTGAACGAAGTTTGCAGGTGTTCTTTGGGTTATATGTGTGTGTATGTGTGTGTAGGTGTGTACATGTGAGTCTGTTTCTACAAAAGATATGAAAGGGAAGAACCTGTTTCAGCAGACTCTATAACATTGTCGCACGATCTAATACAACGGTGTGGCAACATGCATGTAAGGTTATGAGCGACGCACATTTACGCTACGATAGTGAGCATACATATTGTAGAAAAAATAGAAAATTATGAACGGTCGGAAGAAATGGTCAGAAACGAAAAAAATATACTTCGGCTATTTCTATAATATTTAGGCTCAAAAAAAAAATATTTAGAGAACATTTAGAGTCAGAGGTTGTATCTTACAAACAGATGAAAACTCTCACAGCTGCGGAAATACGTGATGTACGTGAAAAAGTATAACAGTTAAATTCGCTTATTACACACAAAAAAAATAAAAAAATGGTGTATTACAGACAAAAATCTAATTTTTTAATCTAAGCAGATATGAACAAATTATGTGGAAATATATTCGAAAATTAAATAATTATATATACATTATTATACTCGACTGGTTCAGATTTTTGAAAATTTCGTCATTACCAGTACTTTAAGTTAAGAGGGGGAGAGAAGGATAGATCGCTAAATAAATTAAATAAACAGAAATCGGAAAGGATCGGAAAAAGATGAAAAAATAATTAGCAAAAATATATACAATATGAGAATGAATAGATATTGAGGGAAAAAATATATACAAAATATATACAAAACAGTATTTACATGTGTATAAAAATATATTTAAAAAATTTTAAAGAAAACATAAAAACGAACGGTCTGAAAAAAAATATATATGTACAAATACACACAAAAATATACAGAAAATTTTTAATCTGCGCGAATTGTACGTTGGCAGTCGATACAATCTTTTACTTTCATACAATTTCGAGTACTATGCAGAAATATATCGTCATCGAAATAATATTCTTCATCATTCTCATGTTCAAAACATGGTAGAAGTGATTTTATCGTATCATCCTGTTTTAGTCTATCTGGTAAAAATGTATAAATGTCTCCAACACAACTTGGAAATAACGTAATTATCATTTCTTTGGTGGTTGTAATGAACAACTGACTTAAATCATTTATATTGAGATTATTCATAAGCTTCAGCGGACGGATGACATGATCGTACTATGCCTTCATCACCATAACGTTTTTCACCGCACAATGAAAACTATCATTCTCATTATGGTGTTTACAAGTTATCAAATTGCTTATACCAAAATACTCTTCATGTAGATTCTCAATACTAGATAATCGAAAGACTTGATCCATATTAACGATTTCGTAGTCTAAATCACGCAACAATTCAGACTTTTCGTTAAGTTCCATTAGTGTAAGTTTAGCATATACTGTTAAAACATATACGCGAGCCCTCGGTTTTTGGGACAATATCGTGAATATATCGCGCGCGATGAATATTTCTTCACGACAGGGAAATAATGAAGGGTTCTTCAAGTAATAACTCACTGAAGAACATTGTAAATGTGGCATTTTTGATGCATGCCATGCTCTGCTTGGCTTATACAGCGTATGCAAACACTTCCCTCCAGATATATCAATCATTGCTAGTTCAGTTACTCGAAACCCATAATCACAATTTATATGGATGCTGATATCTACAAAATATTCCGCTATATCCACTTGTTCTGATAATAATACAGGACCAACGATTTTACATACAAGGGATGTTGATTCTTCTGATGTATAACCATCATCATATTGCGGTGTTTGAGGTGAAAAAGACGAATGCGAGTCAGTATCATTCGAAAAGGAATTCTGAATAAATTCGTCGGCTTTAATATCAGTCGATTCGGTATTGTTATTCATGTTTGATTAATATTTCTAACTTTTTACTAAAAAATAGAAAATTATTACTTTTACCGTTACAGTAAATTTTTAATAACGCGTGAAGAACACAGATTCTACAAAATGAACACGTTTAACATAAAACTAATACTGCCTGCACGATCAGAACCGTTCAACAATCTACTTCGATGCATGCCTTTGAAAAGGGAGGGTTGTACCAGAAAAACCACATTCCTTTGGTTATAGAGGTGTTTGAAAGACGCTGTCAAGGGGAGATGAAGATATGAGTGTTTGAGTGTAGGTGTGTACATGTAAACCGTTTTCTACAAAAGATATGAAGAGGAAGATCCTGTTTCAGCAGACTCAATAACATTGTCGCACGATCTAATACATCTGCATGGTAACATGCATGCAAGGTTATGAACGGAGCATTTTTCGCTACGACTACGTGACAACCATATGGGAGAAAAAATATAATACGAAAGATTTCGAAAAAAAAAAAATGTTAGAGTTAGAAAAAAACAACAAAAAAAAAATGAAATATTCTTAAACTAATAGAATCGAAAAAATTATTATGAATGATATGAGATCTAACGGTAGCAGATGAGTGTGTGCGAAAGGATGGTGCGCTTTTGTGGTGGTTGTGACGATCAAGGAGTATGTGGAAAAAAAATATAAAAAGTATGTACAATCAGTAAATTGATTGCAAAAAGGTAGAAAGGTTTAAAGGTTACATTTGCTTATTTATTAGTAGAAAAGGTACATGGATGCCTTAAATTAACCTTCTGCAAAATGAATGAAATAACGGTACATCATTCAAGCTGGTTTTCATCGGGAGTGATTGTCCATTTTCACCATGCTTTCTAGAAAAGGTGTATACATGTCGTGAATTTGTATGTTGTAAAAGGCCGTAAATATCGGTACATGACAGGCGCTTCAATAATGTTACAAACGGCTGGTGAGGCGGGCGAAGACATCTTAGACTGTGGAGCAGCGATTGAATTTCTTGGAAATGTCGAGATCAGTGTTCGATGACGTTGATGTCGATTTTTTTATGTGCATGTGTGTATTTGAACGAGTCTAAAAAAATATTCTTCTAGCGAATAACGGTAAATAGCGGGGGGGTGGTATTGAGCGGTCAAAAGTTGGTAGAAAGACGAGCCGAATACATGAAGAGGTTGACTATACCTGGAAAAGGACGATTAATGTTTGTAGCAACAATATCGTCAATGAAAATAATAGTTTCCTTCGTTTAATAATTATACTGAGATGTGTATAATATTAAAATTAGTTACGATGTTGATAAAAATTATTTAGTGCCCTGAGATTTTCTCTATCAAAATGTTAAAAGATGTAAAGTATGTAAGACGGGGTGAATGTGTCGGAAAAATAATACCAGTAAAAATAATTAAAGATCGATAATTAAAAATTAAATATAATGACTGTGTGTGATATATGTGTAGGTCTGATGAGATATGCTCCCGCGGCTAATACAGAAAAAAAAAAAAAATGTTCACGATTAATAAGGAACCTATCTGTGAGTGTGACAATATGGCGTGTATGTAAGTCTGGGAGGAGTTGAAAAATAAATAAAACATATTATAATTGCTAGCGAAACGTGAATGCATGGAAATGGATGTCGTGCAAATAAAAAAAAAATATGTACGAACGGACAAAAATTTCAAAAGACTTTTTGGAAAGACAATCTAACAATAATATACAATAATTGATAGTAAAATGGGTGTTGGAGGCAACGACTACACTTCTGCGAGAGTTGATTGTTTGACTGGGTCTAGAACATATATTATGAAAGAATTGTAATTTGTGTAGAATGGATAGGGGAGGGAGAGGTAAATTATGAAACAGTGTTAAATAAAAATATACTCGATTTCATTTTTGAATACATATGTCTGGAAAAAAAATTATGAACGTTCGGGAGAAACGATCGGAAGCGAAAAAAAAATATAGTTAGAATAATTCCATAATACTTGGAGTTGAAAAAAGTTATTATGAACGGTATGGGAACTAACGACGGCAAATGTGTGCGCATTCATAGCGGTGAAGACATTGTAGGATTTATTTTTAGAACCGGAAAAAAATAAAAATAGTATGAACGGTCGGAATAATTGATCGGAAGTGAAGAAAATATATTTAGGCTAATTCTATAATAGTTATACTTGAAAAATTATTAAGAACGATATGGAAACTAACTGCAGAAGATGTGTGCGCATTCATAGCGTTGAAGGCATTGTAGGATTTATTTTTAGAACCGGAGGAAAATAAAAATATTATGAACGGTCAGAAGAAATGATCAGAAGTGAAGAAAATATATAATTGAAATAATTCCATAATACTTGGAGTTGAATAAAAGTTATTATGAACGGTATGGGAACTAACGACAGCAGATGGGTGTGCGGAAATGGACGGTGTGTATTCATAGCGGTCACATAAAAAAATAATTACCTCTCAATATGAAATGACGGAAGCGTCGGGAGCGTCGATCGGAGGTTTGGTGGTCGTAGTAAAAGTAAATAGAATGCGATATATTCGATATTAAAACAACGGAATCGATCGGAAAAGAGGGTGGAAGGGGTAAACGAGACTAAGGCTATTTTAGACTATAGAAATAATTGATTTGTTAATTTGTAAATGTTTTGGATAACCGGTTAGGTTTAGACAACAGAGCAGGGATTGGGTTATTATGTGAAAAAAATAATAATTAAAAAAAAATTGGAGCAGCGTAAACGGACGACACGTGCGGGGGATCGGCGTGTGCGCTTTCGCGCAGCTAACGTTATATTGGATATATGCGGTGGATCGGCGCGTGCGCTTTCACGGAAAATAACGCTGTGTTAGATATATGCGCGAGATCGGGACGAGCGCTTTCGCATATGGCAGTAAGATCGGGAAATCAGGAAAATAAAAAATATACTTCAGCTAATTTTATATTATGTATACTTAGACTTTGAAATATTAAAGAAATAATCGCGGTATCGGGAACGGAGCGCATGTGTGCGCGGGATATCGCGGTGGACATCCGAATATGCGTGGAATCGGCGCGTGCGCTTTCGCGACGGCTTACGTTATATTGGATATATACGCTGGATCGGGACGCGCGTCTTGGCATATGGCAGTAAGATCGGCGAATCGGGAAAATAAAAAAATTATACTTAGGTTAATTTTATAAAAAATAATCGAAGTATCGGGATCAGCATATGCGCTTTAGCAGGGAATAACGTTGTGTTAGATATATGAGTGGGATCTGCGCGTGCGCTTTCGGGACGGTGGATGGAGCGAGCGTGGGAATGAAATATACGTGTGAGAGGTGTGAACTGGAGTTATAGGTTAGATTTATGCTTTAAATAATATATTGGGGTTAAATTTTGGAATTTTCATACTTAGGCCTCGGAATTTTTAAAAAAATCGTGGTAACGTAGCGGGCGGGCGGGGCGATCGGAGACTTGGGTTACTTTCGGACATTAATTAATATACTTATGTTAATTAATAATCGGTTCAGTTTATCAGAAACGAGCGGGATGCATAGGGGGGTATTTCGGAGAAATTTGGGGAACTTGGGGGAACTTTCAGCACCTGGACACTAATTGGGGTGACTTGCGCCCCCGAATAACATTTTGGGTAGTTTATAGACCTCGGGACACTGTTTGAACGTTCGGTTTATTGGAAACGTGGGGGAACCGTCCGGGGGAAACTCGGAGGAATCGGGGGAAACTTGGGTGAATTTTGACCACCTGGACATGAATTGGGGTGAATTTTGTGTTCGGATTACCGGTCTGGGGTGAATTTTCGCCTTCGGGACAGGAATTGGGGTTCGGATTAGCGGAACTGCCAGTCGCCCTATTTATAGACTACTAACCTCGTCATCATTATGTTCCTCTCGATTTATTACAACTTGTGGTACACACGTGCACATCTTTCTGTATTAATACTAGTGTAATATTACGCGATTTTACAAATTTTTTTAAAAATGAAGTGTAAGAAGGGAACATGTTAGAAAAAATTCCTTTAAAATTTGGGTTCCAAGTATCGAAATTCGATCGTTTTTAATTGTTCCTGGAAATTTTACCCCTTCATACTCCTCAGAATAAAGAATTTTCAAATTTTAACGCGAACCATGTAATAATAACGAATATCTATGCAAGATTGTGTAGGGAAAAAGCGCGGTACATTGCGAATATTTAATTATTTTTAATAAATATAATAATGAAAATCGATTTATTAGTAGATTATTATTATTTAATCGATTAGCGAGTGTTTCTGATTTTCAATCCGCGTTAGAGGAAATAATTATTTTAAAAAATTAACTCGATCTGTGTAATAATAGCAAATATGTATGCATGGGTGTGTACAGAAAATGTAAAGCAATTATTTATTTTTTCCAACTAGTATTTGATAACTCCTTTCCTCTTCCTCACGCACCAGCACCACCATCACCTCCATCACCAGCTACAGCAGCAACAGTTACCTGGGGATAGTACGCTCAAGCTGCTTGTACTCGTTGCACTCATCGATGTAGAGCAGGAGTCGGAGACGTGAGTGCGCGCGCACACAGATCGCGGTAGCATTTTCTAGAATTTTCTATCGATGTTGCGCGAACTAATTGAGAAGTGTAGTGACGAGGGGGGTGGTGGGAGGAAAAGTGAAGGTAGATGAAGGTGAACGTGCTAGATTACCATCGTCGTCATCGTCGTTCGTTGTTCTGGTTGTTGGCTGTTGTTGACTGTTGTTGACTGTTTTGTTATGTCATAAGTCGCTGTTTTCGGACGCTGCTCATCGAACTTGTTCCCCTTCACATGATGTTCCCCTCTTCACACCCTCGTCCACTGTGCCAGTTCATAAAAATGCTCCCTATTTATATCCGAATTGTATCCCTTAAAATGAACGAACCTGATGGTTGTAAGATGCGTCTCCGACAAAAGGAGAATATCGATGTCATTTTCTCTAATGTACATCTGTACTTCAGCTATATGGTGTAAGATACCATTTGCATTCCATGTTACAATTTTTAAGTTTCTCATTTCTTATTTAACATAGCAATGATGGCACTGAGTAGTTGGCCTTGCCGTTCCATCACACTGTGAAGAAGCGATTTGATTTCAGATATGAATGTTTGTAACAATGTTGCCAGGTTATTAACGCTTGTATTATCAGTGGTGTTAGAGGTCTGAGGTTTTTCTTGAACCTATCGTGCAGCTAATGTTTGCCCATAGCTGCTCGTTGACCGTTGATTTGTATTTTTTTTTGATTCTGTTTGATGTTTGGGAGTTAGAGGAGGCCAATAGTTGGACGATAATTGATAACTAGTACTGGTTTTAGTATTCTTCATTTCAGTTCGTTGTTTGTGTCTGATTTCTTGTAATTTTTTATAATTTTCGCAACCTTTATAGCTTGAAGAGCGACTCCCTTGACAGTTGGCACATTTTGCCATTTGGTTCTATTGTTTATTACAAATTATTAGATGCATGGTCTTCACCACACTTAACATATATGCTCTGTTGCAATAGGTTTTGGTGTGGCCGTATTTTTGACACCTAAAGCACTGGGGTATAGTACTTGTTTTACGCGGGGTTTCTATTTTTACTCTCATGTTGAGTAATGAGTGTATTTTGAATACTTTGGAATTATTTTCGTGAGGTTCAATATCTACAAGGAATTTTTTGACCTTGTTTCGAGTCTGCAACTTCGTCTGTAATGCCGTCATCACTAAGATCGCATATCTATTGCTACTTCTTTTTAACACTTTTTTGTCAATGTCAGAAGAAACGCTCCCGACAAGTTCACTTGGTCTCTTTCGTTTGTTTGTTACCCCTTGCCAGCTGTGATCCTTTGAGTCCACATTTGTTTCACATGCAACTGTCACTAAATCTTCTTTTAAAGGATTAATAGGTGACAATATAGGAGTGGTAACAATGTTCGATTTACGTTTATTTTCCATCACTGGAGTTATTTTTTTTTTATAACAAGTTACATTATCATCACTACGATGATTAGCATCGATAGTGCGATTGGTATCAGATTATTGTTACTGTTTCTGCGAGTATTGTTATTATTATTATTATTGTTGGTATTACGAATATTACGGAGATTTCGGTCATCAGCTCTGTTAGTGTTGTTAGTATTATGCGTAAGTATCTCACTTGGTGTCGATGCGGTTGTAGCGGAAGCAGCAGCATGAGTAGTTTGCTTCCCAGTTATAGATGACTTATGGCTAGAATTCGACGACGAGGGTGATACGAACATAGGGCTGCGCGTGGATGATGATCGCTCAGAGGGAGAGTCGATCACGATAATTATTCGTTTATATGTTGTATATTTCTTTAATATGAGTTGCCATATGGAACTCGTTTTGATTTACGCTAAACTCACTCGGTACAAGCAACCCTGACATTATCGATTTTGAAATGATCTAGTATATGCATATAAATTTTGTGGCTTTGATTTTAAAATAACATTTTCAGTAATCGCCATTTAGTAAATATTTATTTAAATATAAATGTGAATTGAATTCCGTAGTAATTATCTGCTTAATTTTTAAAATTAAAATCCGAAATATATGTATATATTATGGCGTTTCTTTTATATTATAATGATTACAGTTGTGTAAAAAGAAGAAATTATTTCTATGCACGGTGTCCTTTCTTTATCCCATAAAAAACATAAATGTAAAAATGGGAGCCAAGTTCAATATTAAGAATACGCATGGTTGTGTCGACTTGGCCGACAAAAGAATATTGAGATCTAAATGGGTGCCAAGTTCTGTAGATAATCCTGAAATTTATTTATAAGATCATACAATGTTCCAAAATAAATTTAAAACACAATTTCTTGTTTTTTTCATAGACAACAATGTTTGCTATTTAAAAATATATAATATCTTAAATTTGAATAGTCGAATTATTTACACAAAGCAGATAATTTTGGATAAATTAAAGCTCACGATTTGAAAATAGATGAGCGATATGATTTATGTACTATCGGCTGCGGAAAAAAATATTTTAATTACTTAAAGGTATTATTTTCGATTATTATTATGTATAAGTTTTATAAAAAATCGGGATATATCATATGTATCTATTTATAATGTGAGTAATCATTGTTTACGATATATGGAATAACGAAGTGAAGAAAAAAATCTTTAAAGGTGAACGGTGTTATTATTTCGCAAATCGTACAATACATTCGAATTTATTACTACATTTTTTTTTTTTTTTTTTTTGAAATAGCCATCAACTTCCGATCAGATAATTAATTGCTTACGACAGTATTTGAATAGAACAGAATTAATTGCTACCGAGGACTACACATGGTGTTTTTTAAAAAATAATAATTATCGAAAGCAAATAATAATTAACGAAAGCTCCGGATATTGCCGAATACAGAGTGCAATGCGTTTCGTTAATAATGCTAATTGGGCAACAAAGTAATTGGCAAATTGTTCAGCGATCAGTGGCGGCTCTCGTACACGAACACACTGGATTCAACTTTAAAAAAATAGAAGCCAATGTTTTAATTATATTTATTACTAAGGGGTACTTCTTAAATCTGGTGCCTACCGTAGAAGATTTTATGTAATTATAATTAAAAAATTTAAATACTTTATTTGATATAGAATATGACGACCAACCTCTTTGAATGTTTTTATAACCAATTTCTACTGTATCCTATAATTTGTTACTTTATTATCCTCTGATATTGGCTGGACGTTTTACTATTAAAATATAATTGTTTTTCTTTCTAAGCAAATTCAAAATAATTGTAATAATTGATAAATTAAAATAATGATAAAATATAAATATTAGGTATATAGATTTAAAAAATAATATCAACCAACATTTTGCAAAATTTTAACTTTTGTTTGTCTTCATCACCATAACGTTTTTCACGGTCAAATGCAAACTATCATTCTCAATATGGTGTTTACATGTTATCAAATTGCTTATACCAAAATACTCTTCATGTAGATCCTCAATACTATGTAGTCGAAAGACTTGATTCATATTAACTATTTTGTAGTCTAAGTCATGCAACAATTCAGACTTTTCATTAAGTTTCCATAATATATAAGTTTTGCATATGTGGTTAAAATATATACACGAGCCTTTGGTTTTTTGGACAATATCGTGCATTAGCAAGGGTGGTTGTGTACCTTGCAGATACTAGGAAAAATGGCAGCTATTGCAGCAGGTTAGCCTACCCATGAAGAGAAGGTGTTCTGATTACTAGAACAACTGGTTGGTGGAAAAATGGTGGTGGACGTGGCTCCACTATTGGGGTAATGATATTTAAAGGTTCTTTCCTTCTAGTGGGCCTTATATACACACATGGTGATTAGCTGATTATAGCAAGTAGCATAGTCTAGCTCTTAATGGACTGTTGTATACTTGGGATCTTAGGACTAGTTATTGTGTAGGAGGTGGTGTCTGACTGCACTGATTGACTGATTAAGATGAGATGTATAGTCTCGCTCTTAAATGGTTAGTAGGTGGGACCTTTGGGTAGGCAAGATGTAGGGGTGGGCACGGCACTAGCACCAACAGTGCTCCTGGTGGTGAACTCCCTAAACTCTGTGCCAGAACTCATATATTTACACTACTAACATGTTGTTTACAAAGGGAACATTTTGTCTAAAGAAAGGACATTATCGTCATTTATAATAATGTCCAATAAAACTGAATTATTCTTGTATAGCGGAGTATTCTCTGTATTGTGATTAAACATAATTAGTGGAAAAGTGAATAATAAGCAGTGATACACCAAGTGCTAGGAATTAAATATGTGTTTTGTGATAGGCTAGTTGCTAGAGCACTTGGCTTCTGTTACAGAAGTCTCGGATTCGATCCTGGCCGACGACAGAAGTTATTATAAAAAAACTAAAAATTAAATACTCACTAATAGTTACATGGAAGGCAATGGAAAACCACTATGTATACCATCATATGCACGCTAGGTGTTACACAGCAGACATACCAGGACTGCACTTGTAGTGCGATAACAAGCGGCAACAATCAGTTTCAAATGTAGTCTTGCCGTGCGTGTACACTTGTGTTGTGTATAACAATTGCCATGAGTGCTCCGTATTCTGTGTAGCTAGAATGTATGAATAGGTAGTCACGATGCTTGGAACCTCAAGTAATACGACTAGGGTATTTGTGTTACAATTTCAGAGGGTTGATTTGACACTTCTTCAAGCTTATGAAGGTGGGTAAACTTAAATACAATGGATAATTCTGCAATAAAAGAACTATGATAGAATAGACGAACGCACAAAATGTTAGATATGCAGAATAATTCATTAAAATCACATAAAATTCTATTATTTCCTTCATAGAATTACGCTTAACAGTTATATACTGGAAATTTTTTTAATATTAATTGAGGTGATTGGTACTATAATTTGGAAAAAAAAATTAAAAGTTCAGTGTGTAAATCGATGATTGTTTTTCTTTTGTTTCAGTGTAATATGGCGAACAATCCCTTTAGTAAATATTATAAGGTAAGATGTATAATTTCTATAACACAACCAATTTATATATTTTGTAAGATATACTTTTATATATGTCATCATATATTAAAATAATAAATACATATCTAAAAAGATGAAATGTAGTGAAATATGAAGTATCATTGTATTAAAAAACTGTACTGAAATATTGTAGAATGGGAAACATGCATTTTATTTGTATTTAGAGGGATTCTAAGGTTTTATATCGCGGATAGGGATAAAAATTTATTCCTCAGTTCTGTAGATGAGTATGCATGCTCATCGCATACACCTATATTGAATTCTCCATTTAATATCTTTAGTATTTGGGGGGAGGTATCACCGCCAGTTTCCTCTTTACTACTCTAACGCTTGACACACCACCGCTTGCAATTGTTACGAGAAAAATATATTTACAAAAATTCCTTTGTAAGACTTCTTAGTTCCTTACTAGGATTAATGCAAGAACGAAATATGCAGCATGTTTACCTGATGTTGAATAAATGATATCTTTTTTTTGGTTCTTTAAAATGGGCTCGCAATGACCTTCACCTAACAACTAAAATAATTAGATGACGAATTTAAATCTAAAGACGATTAAGGATGAAAAGTAGAAAAGATTAAAGTATAGGAAATAATAAAGGAAAAACTATAAGGGGCACGAAGAGCCAAAACAAAAATTTTACAAGTATAAGAGAGAAAGTTCAACAGTGATGGCGGAGCATTCAAAGTATATATGAAAGGCAGGACAGAATTGTGAAAGAGGAAATCGGGGGAAGGAAATAGAGAAAACCGAGAACAAGAAAAAGAGAGAAGAGAATGATCCAATCGAAGTCTTATTAAAGAAACATTTATGGAATGACCTCAAGAAGAAATCAATTGAAACCAAGGCTGAGGTGAGCCGCCAGCCTGTGTTCAAAGAAACATATTAGAAAATAAAGAAAAATATTTATGTCCAAGACCAAAGTCTGGAATGATTGGCTGAGGAAAGAAACATATGTCTGAGGCAGGAGAAAATTGCTTGGAAAAAGACATTGAGAGCAGCCGAACGATCTAGAAAATCCGCTGTCTCATTCTTCAATGCTACAGTTTTATCGGTCGTTTCGCGCTTCTTATTTGTACAATTCAGTTGTATAGAGTGGGTAGCGTTCATTGCAATTGCTATATACAGTGCTGGTATGCACGCAAAACTACACTTAAAACTGATTGTAGCCGCTTGTTACCACGCTGCAAATGCAGTCCTGCGTGTGTCTGCTGTGTACTACCTAGCGCGCATACAATGGTATATATGGTGGTTTGCCATTGCCTTCCACATGAATTAGTGATTTAGTTAATTTGCCATAATAATTTTTCTGCGAATAGATGGAACGTTAAGCGTGCTTAGCACCCAAAATAGGAAGGTGAACATTATCAATCGCGGAAGAGATATCAACAAGGGTAGTGAACTTATTTTCTAGAAGGGATTTGTGGATATCTGATAGGAAAAAAACAATTTAATCGACTGATTCCAACACTAGATGAAAGCCGAGTATATTTGAAAGGATCAAGTTATTGTGTCCTAACCACCAGACGAGGTGATTGTTTATCATGGCTTCAAAGGTTTTACGAAGGCAGGAAGCCAAAGAAACACAATGAAAAGAGGATTGATGTCTTGTGTGAATCGAGATGATAATGAAATTATTCTAGAACTTAGGAATTGATCTGGTGGGAGAAAATCGTTTAAAAAGTTGAGAGGAGAATGCAATGAAAGCAGGGGGAGATTTTTAAGAATAAGGAAAAGGACAGATCATCTAATTTTGGCGAAGAACTGTCACTTTTATTAAGAGTAGATAGTAACTCATCATAATGAAAAGAAAAAGATAGGAAAGTATCTTCGAGCTGAAATGGAGGGGTTTTTCAAGAGAAGGAGGAAAAGCACGTACAATAGAATCTAAAAAAAGGAAAGAAGTTGTGGTAGTGGAGAACAGGAATGCAAGGAACACTCCGAAAGAGGAGATGTAAATGCCCTAGTCATTTTTTAAATACAAGAAAAGGACGTATCTGTAGAAAAGGAGGAACAGAATTGTTTCCAAGAATTTTTCTTGGCCTTTCTAAGAATGAACTTTACGCTTCTCACCAGAATGAGGAGGTACAGGGGACTTTATAAAAAGGATGGCGATGATAGCAGGAGAGGATTGAGGAAAGAGCCGAGTAGAGAAATTGGCAGATTGTACTGGGGTATAAGATCGGGATTAGCGTGGATAGGAGAAAGAGAATAGTTCACCAATTAATGGAATCTGAATTGTTGAACAAGTAAAGATCGTCTTGTTTTGTTTGCAAGAACTCTAAATGGCAAACTACGGAGGCTTCCTCAGTTGAGTTCTGCTGCAATGCACCATAATACATTATCATTAAAGTGCATAGCATGTATATTGAATATTTTGAAAGAATAATTAATAGTAGACATGTGATTTATAGGGCTTGTTAAAAAAAATTATCGTGAAAAATACAAACAGTTTTTTATTTCATTATTTACTTGACCTTTTTTTCTTTGCTTGGTTTTAATTTTAGCTAGGAGACTTTGTTTACGCGAAGGACTACCGGACGAACGCGTGGTTCGCTGGACAAATTGTTCGGATGAGCAAAGATCCCGCGGCCGACTCTGATACCGAAGTAGTTGGTGATGATGGAATTTTATACGGTATAAAATTTCTCGAGTAAGTCGCTCTGATGATTTTAATAGGAAATTAAAAGGTTTGTTTGTATTCGATTTTTTACAGGATTTTTTTTCAGCTCATTTGCGTCTGATAATAATAACTGAAACTGAAATGTGTGTCTTACTGAGCAATTTTTGTGTATATTTTTGAAGTCTTTTTTGTTCTTCCCCAATAAGTTTTTACTTTAAATTAAGTTAATTTGTACTAGTAGTTTTGAAAAATTTAAGCTTAAACGCTGCGAATATACGGAGAAATTAACGGAAAAAAATTACTTAAAATGTGGCAACTGGAAAAGCGGCAAGTATACACGTATCATAAAAAAAAAACTTCAAAATAGGAAAATATTTATTTTGAATTTAATATTATAGGAATGTGAATTACTGTTTTTAACTGAACCTATAGAATCCTTTTGGTTGATTCACCTCGTTCCATTCTTTATTTATTTATTTTATTATAAAGTAAAAAAAATCATAGGAATCCACCCTCGCTTTATAATGGAACGTATTTATTTGTAATTTCCATTCTGCAATTATTATGCCAATAACTCTACATTCTATTCTGTTCAATAATTCATGTCTACAATATTGTATTGATTTCAATCGATAAAATTAAATCGTAAGTTTCCAAAGAATAACCGCAATAGTTATGATTTATTCAAACTCCCGGTCGTGGTTTTTTACGAATAAATGATTTTTGATGATAGAAAGTTGGCCGTGAATAATATTCAATATATATTTCACAAAGTTATTAATTTACAATAATATGCCGAGTACGAATAATAAAATACACTATAAAATTATATAAAAAACACAAATCATATGAAAAATATTAAAAAACATTAAAAAAAAAATCGACTAGTTGAATTCACTAACATTTTAATAATAACGGTAATTTGTCGAAACTAGTCGGTGGTTTTTATATTATTTGTGTTTTTTATATCATTTTATAGTACATTTTATTGATAATTAATTTGATAGCCAAGCACCTTAACCACTAGGCTACCACGCTATCTTCATATACACAGTGCGTCCGAAAAGTGCCGGGACTAATGCGATTAAAAATCGAAAAATAAAGGTGAACAATTTTATTTTCTAAGGCACTCTACATAGTCTCCATGCAACATAATACACTGCTGAGCTTGTTCCTGGAGCGCCTGGAAGCTCCTGGAGAAGGTGTTGCTTTCGATGCTGTTCAATTCGCGTGTCACTGTTTCTTGGAAGGCTGGAATATCGTCAAATCGGGTCCTTTTCAAGGCGGTTTTGAGCTTGGGGAACAGAAAATAGTCACACGGACTCAGGTCTGGAGAATAGGGGGGGATGATGCAACATTGCGATCTGTTTTTTCGCCAGAAACTGAATGACAGCTCCTACCGTGTGAGCTGGCGCATTGTCGTGTAGAAGGAAAAATATCTTTTGGTTCCCACAGTTTGGGCCGTACGCATTGGATTCGTTTGCAGAGTCGATCCATAACTCCTAGATAGTAGGCTCCATTCACCGTGGCACCTGGAGGCAAAAATTCTTTGTGTATGATGCCTTGCGAGTCGTAGAAAGCGATCAACATTGTCTTGGTTTTCGATTTCACGAGGCGAACTTTGCTTGGCTGCGACGAACCCTCGCCCAACCAGGCACTTGACTGACGTTTCGTGGTCGGATCATACTGAAACATCCATGTTTCATCCCCAGCGATGATTTTATTGAGCACAGAAGGGTTTTGTTGAACCATTTAAACGAGATTACGGCATCAGTTGGCGCGCCATTCTTTCTGCTCAAGTGTTTCGAATGAGTTCGTGGACGACTGTTTTACCAATATTCAAATCGTCTGCTATCATATGGCATGGTAGGTGATGGTCGTCGGCGAGTAAGGCCCGAATTCGGTCGATGTTTTTATTGGTTGAGCTCGTTGACGGACGGGGCGCCCTTGGATCGTCTTCGAGAAACTGCCGGCCATCTTTAAAACGCTTAAACCACTCGAACACCTTCGAACGTGATAAACAATCATCACCATACACTCGTTTCATATCTGCGAACGTTTCGGTAGCAGTTTTACCAAGATTGAAATATAATTTAACAACTGCTCTTTGCTCCATTTCGAAAACAGTGCATTTTTCCGCACTACCAGCCAGCAAAAAATCATGTGCGGTGTCGAAACATAGTACTAAGTTTCTCTGGAAAAAAAAACAGTTCCGGAACTTTTCGGACGCACTGTGTATGTATGTATATATAAAAGCGAAAATCTGGAAATATTTGAAAGGTACAGCACTTATTAACATATCGTTGCAACTACTCGGTCTATGTAGCTGAAATTTGGCACCTAACGCAATGATATTATGCACTGACGCCATCTAAAAATGCACTAAAAGATTCAAATTTTTTAAGGGTGGAGAAGGGGGCAAAATTCAAAAAGTCGCTTTTTAAAAAACTAATAATCACGCTACAGCCAAAACCATTTACCCCAGATGAGTACAATCCCTAATCGTATAGTAGAGGGAAAAAAGATTGGCGCGTGGAAAAAGTAAGTGCAAAAATGGTTTCTCCCGTGTTTTAATGCCCGTTTAAATCTGTACTTGGAAATTCATAAAAAAATTTTTGTTTTATCTGAAATTGTATTTATGTAAAGATTCTTTCTCTTTTTAGGAAACATGTTTATCATCGTCTAACAGAAAATAGTTTTCACGTTTCACGTTTAGCTGAAGTTTATCGATCTTTCTATGCCATCGTTTTAATTACACAATGATCTCCAATAGTTACACATTTAAGAGAACATCATTTTTTTTTTTTTTTTTTTATAGAATAATAGTAATATTATTTTATATATTTTCTTTTGGGCGCGCTATCGGCTTTGACCCGGCAACTACAGAAATTATAGAAAGGGTTAAATAGAGAGACGATTAGAAATAGAGCTTAGGAAAGATTGAAGTACAGGAATTATATCTGGAGATGGGAAAGAAAGGACAAAGGTAGAATTATAAGGAGCAGGAAGACCAAGTGCTAAGATTTTGGAGTACAAAACAGAGCGTTCAAAATCAAGGGCGGTGCATTCAAAGAAGGTGTAGTTTACATCACATATGGGAGTAGCGATGGAACTATGAAGGGGACAATCGGGAGAGGTGTACAGGGAAAAACGAAAACGTGAAGAGGGTAGAAGGGAGTGATTAAAAAGCAGTCTGATTAAGGAAACGATCGCGAAGCGTTGATAAGAAGAGGATTGAAACCACAGTTGAGAACAGAGAACCAGCTGAATTTGAAGATAATGCGAGGCGGGATTAGAAAATAAAGAAGGATAAATGTCCGACCATAGTCGGGAATGATTAAAAAAGGAGGATATCCGAGGCAGCAAAATTACAGAGTAAAAACCATCGCAGGCGGCCGAACGGGCTAAAAAATCCGCTAACTCGTTGCTGTGGATGCCAGAATGGCTAGGAACCCACAAAAGGTCAATAGTAATAGAGCGGGGTGAGAGTAGATTGGATATGAAAAAACGAATTGAGAGAATAATAGAGTTGGAGGAATGAGAAGGAGGAGAAGAAATAGCTTGAAGAACTCTTTTGGAATTGGAGACAATGAGACATTTACTGATTCCTGTTATGGATGGAATGAAGGATATTGCGCCTCCGCTGTGAAGATAGAACAGAAGGAAGGGAGCTTGAAGTATTCAGAGTGATGGAGTGAGAGGGTGGTAAACACGCTGTCCACTCCATTCTCATTTTCAAAACCGTCAGTAAAGAATGTTAGATGAGAAGGAGAAGATGTATCAAGCAAGTGGAAGAATTCGGCTTGGATTGTAAAATGTGCGATAGAGCTGGTCTGGAAAGGGAGAGAGCAGAGATTAATAGTCTATCAAATGCTGGTAAAGTCATGGGGAAAGTAAGAAAGCTTGGAATAAGAGAAGACATAAGGTTTATATGTATAAAAGCGAAAATCTGGAAATATTTGAAAGTCGCAGCAATTATTAACATATCATTGCAACTACTAGGTCTATGAAGCTGAAAATTGGCATGTAATATAACGATACTATGTACGGACGCCATCGAACAATGCATTAAAAAATTCAAATTTTTTAGGGATGCCAAAGATGGAAAATCAGAAAATCGCTTCTTAAGAAACTAATAATCATGCTATAGCCGAAACCATTCACACCAGATAATTGAAATTTTACATGAACATTACTTATGTACTTACGATGAACAATAACAACGCTTTTTTGAAAATTCGAACTTAAAGGAGTGAAAAGGGGTTAAAACCCGTTTTCCAAAAAATGAAAAAACCGTTATAGTTTTGGTGTAAATGAATTTATCAAATTGTAATTCCACATGTGAAGACACTTCATATGATGTACTAAATGCGTGCAAAATTTTTTTTTAATTCCAAAATTTTAAGGGGAGAAAAGGGCAAAACTACATTTTTGAGAAAACCAAAAATCACGTTACAGTTCAAACGAGTCATGATTATCGCTTTTAATTTCGTGTGAATATAATGTATATATTGAAGATGTCGAATGAGAACTCTGTTTTGAAAATTCGGATTTAAGGGATAGAAAGGGGTTAAAAGATGTTTCCAAAAAAATACACAAACTGTTATACTTTTGGCGTAAATGGGTTTACCAAATTATAATTTCGCATGAAGATACCTCATATGGTCTACTAAATGTGTGAAAAAGTTTTATAAAACATTGGAAGTTTCTGGGGGGGGGGGCTCTTATTTTGGAGAAAACCAAAAATTACACTCTAATCTGAACGAATCGTGATTATCAATGTGAATACAGTGTATGTACTGATGATGTAAAGTGAGAACGCTTTTTTGAAAATTTGAACTTGAAGATGTGGAAAGGGATAAAAAACCATTTTCCCCCAAAAAAATAAACCTTTATATTTCCCGTAGAAATAAGTTATCAAATTATAGTTTTGTCTTAATGTTCTGTATACCGCATACCGAAAGTGTACACGATTTGTTTTAAGTCCCCTAAAGTTTAATTATATCAAAGGCTTCACACCCCGTTTTTGGCATAAAATAATGATTATGCCTCAGCCGAAACCATTTGCATTGGTTATCAGAAAGCCCATTTGAACACACCATTTACCGCAAATATCAAATGAGAAATATTTTTTGATAAATTGAACTTTAAGTGGTGAAATTTGGTTGAAAAAAAAACAATTAAAGTGTTAT
Organism: Icerya purchasi; assembly: GCA_039619475.1. Lineage (NCBI taxonomy): Eukaryota > Metazoa > Arthropoda > Insecta > Hemiptera > Monophlebidae > Icerya > Icerya purchasi. The sequence goes on along the minus strand of CM077116.1, from coordinate 334,764,803 downwards.
ATCTTCGTATAAATAGGTTTACCATATTATAATATTTACGAAGTTTGTTTCATTTTTTTATATCTTCGTAATTTTAAGAGTGAAGAAGGGTTGTAATCTATTTTTAGGAAAACCTAATATCACACAACATCCTCTAGAAAGAAGTGTGCTTTATGTATTTAGCTTGGTTTCGGATTAAAGTGGTTTAAAAACTGCAATTGTGTAAAATTCAAATAGCTAATTATTGGGAGTAGACAGAAATATTTCTATCGAGCAGCTTTTATCGTATCCAAAAAAAGGTAAGAAAAGAAACTTCTGTCATAGTGTTAAGTTGTGTTGTGATTATTTGTTTATTTAAAATGGAGAGAATGGTGGTTTCATTTGATTCCGAGGTTTTCTTTTTTTCTTGAGCAATTTAACAATATGTTCTCTTTTCGATTTAGTTTTTGTTTCTTTGGTTTGTTCAGTGTTTAATAATACCCTTACGGCAATTTATTTTCTGGTCCGGATACTTTTTACCCTTTTCTTCTATCGTTAAGAAATTACGACTGGGAAATCCGAATGAAAGTAGATGGAAACCGTCGAAATAACAATTGAGAGAATTGTATAAATAAGTGAAAATAAGTGAATAAGAAGTGAGCTCAAAAACCGAAAAAAATCAATATTTTTGCGAGTTAAATATTATATAGGACCCGCCTTAACTTCAAAAAATTTCAGCACATCCGCAAGTTGAAATTCTTTCATATCCTTCTAACAGAGGGAAAACACATTCCTGTTAATTAGAATATTACTCGCTCGTTGTTGCGTTCACCTGTGTAAGATTAATAATATTTATGTACAAAGATGAAGTCGTCTTTACATAGAGTTGTACTGCGGGTAATACCAACTCCGGAATTAATCTATCGAAAAGAGTTTCCTTTAAATTGATTAATTTATCTGATATAACTAGATATATACATTGAGACGGATTCGGCAGTTGTAGCGGTTTTTATTACGTTTTATACGGTTTCTGATAATGCTGTCCGAGGTAGAAATTATTATTTCGATTTTAATTCATCCTATATTTCGGGTTTTTCTCGGGCAGCAGAGATGACGGTGAATTGCGATCGGAGAAGTTATTTCGACCGAGAAGCCTGGTTATCCCGAACGCAGCCGTTCTGTCGGTTGTGTTGCGGGGGTGAACTGGTTTCGCGGGGGAAATCGCGGTCGCGTTTACCGTCGAAACGTATAAGTACGGAGCGTGTAGCTACGAGAGTCGCGAGGGAATTGGTGAAATCCCGAAAAGACAGGGTAGCAGCCGATTTAAAATACATATAATATAAGAATGTTCTAGAAAAATCGGCGTGCGTATTAATTGATAAGGTACGGGGTAATTTTCAGCGATTCGACTATATCGTTTGGAATAGCCCATCGTGTACCGAAAAATCTTCGTTCGTGCTAGAGAAACGGTAAATCGATAGTTAGATTAATTCGGTTGTTCATGCGAGTCGGATTAATTCAGTTATACACGCGAGTCGGTTCTTTCGCGAGTCAATAATGGTCGATCGTTTAATTTGGTTGTAAAATCACGTTGTCACGTGTATCTATTTTTACCCTAGTCATCGTTAATTTCCGCTTATATTTATCGCAATTTTGACCAAAATTTCGTTTTCTGTTTAATTGTAATGTTTGGAATTTGTTTCCTCTGTGTTTTTTTTTTTTCTTTTTGTAAACTTTGTTTAAATACACGCGTTTTATAGAAGGCTTCGTTATTGGACACGTGGTGAGCCCGTGACATCTCCACCGGGGAGACTCACGCTACGCCTTCGAACGGCGGATTTCGCGAGTTGTATTTTTTTTTTTTATATATTTTTGTTATTAAAAGCCTAAAGCTCTGCTAGGCAGAGTTTTCCGGTAGTAGCAAGCCGGTATTTTTGCTACTGGCGCCCGCGAAATAATTTTTAGTATATTTTTTTTATTTTTTCTTATTTCTCTCGACCAACTGGATCCCAGAATAGGAACTAAAAGTCGATTTATAACAACTGGCGTCCGGAACAGTGACTCCATATTGGATATATTACAACATATATAGCGGTGAACCGCGAATATCGGATTTTAGCATTGTCATAAATTATATTAATTATTAAAGTATTTATTAGGTAACGTAAATTAAAAGGCGCTTATATTTATTCTTTGGTTTGGAATCATTGCTTTGTATGTATTTTAGAATTTTGAGTAACGTAGTGTAACTTCAGATATATAAGGAAATTCTCTGCTCGTTTATTGTGTTCGGAAACATTTAACGTAAATTTTAATCTGTTTATGTTATTGTATTTGTATCTGCAAACAATGATGAAGTTGAGTATAGTAGTTGTATGAGACGAGAATGTGTCGCTGTGCAGCAACTGTATTTTGATACATTTCATTTTTGTGCATCATTAACGTAATTTACTATTATGTAACACAGGGCTCCATTAAGTTATTCGGTTTCGCGGACAGCTCAAGTCTAGTCGATGTTTTAGGGAAATTTTGATGAATTTATTTGATTGGTATGCTGATCGTTGTCGTTTCGCTAGCAAGTTAGTGTTGTTCTTCGTTCTGGGTGATCGACAGCATCGTTTACTTGCTCAGGTCTACGCACGCATGTAAAAGTTTTGTAACTTCGCGTAAGGCCCCGATTCAAAGAAGACTAGAACAACATTTTTGTCTCCGATTCAACGTAGTGACGCCCGAACTTTATAAGAAAACAGAGGAAATCGTAACAATATATATTAATTACAACGTAATTCGTAGGCCAGCCCCCATTAGAAAAAATATCTCCAAAAAGATTTAATGTAACGTTTGTTATATTTTAACACTTCAAACTTTTCTACATCTGCCGTTTTCGAACCAAAAGGTGTCTGATGTATAAATGTGGCAAATTCTTCGTTATTGCACAGTTCTTCGTCCCATTTTCGTTTCTGCAATTCACGTTTGCGTTCGGTGGTGGTTTGCGTTTTTGGAAACATAATGAATACACTTCTTATTACTGTGCAGGTTAATGAATAAGAATTCCCACCATAAGTTTAAGCATGTAAAGACACTATATAGCTAATTTAATAATACCATCGAAACGCAAAAAAAGTATTATTTATAATTTCTTGTAATATGTTAAGTTGTTTCGATAGTTTAATAAAACTTATGGTATAAATTATTGGTTGTATTTTATTTTTTTTATTACATAAAATTGGGACATTTTTTCGTTATAAAATCTAATGGGGGCTGGGTTAAGAATTACGTTGTAAATTTTGATCATTTTATGGAAAGTATAGAAGAGAAAGAGACAGAAATGTAAGCAAGAGGGATCAAGGGCTCCTTGCGAGGCCAAAATGTCCGAGTTATATATAAATTGACACTCATTTTGACTGCAAGCTTAAGGTGACAAGAGAAAATTTTATAGATAAGCAAATGATTAACTCTCCGGGCGTGTTCCTCTTTTGAGAACTTATTAGCTTATAAGAAGGCTAATTCCAAGGTCAGACTTATCCTTAAAAAGGTCAAAATGAATTCATGGAAAAACTTTTGCTCCTCATTTTCTACATCCACTCCTATTTCACAAATTTGGAGAATGGTTAAAGCTTTTCAAGCTCCTAATTCTGAACGTCCTTCATATTATAACCTTCCTTCGGAAAAACATACTTCTTTCATTGATTCTATTGCTCCCACTTATGTCCCATCTCTCGAAGAAACACTTACTCCTACATATGTTCGTACAGCTCCTGCACATATTCTTACTTCTGACTTCAGCATCGGTGAACTCCGAGCCTCTTCGGCTAATTCTTCCAATTCTAGTCCCGGATTAGATCGAATTTCAGAAATCTTTCAAACTCTGCACTTAATGCTCTTCTGTTAATCTATAATCGTTTCCTATATGCTGGCTCAACTCCGCTTCTCTGGAATTCCTTTATGGTTATTCCGATTCCGAAGAAAAATCCTAATTCCTTCCGTTCAATATCTTTGGCTTCTTGCTTAAGGAAACTTTTCGAATAAATGATCAAAAAACGTCTGGTCTGGTGGTTAGAACATCATAATATACTCCCTGACAATATGTTTGGTTTCCGTCCGGGCCTGGGCTCCATGGACTGTTTATCTTTATTCCTTTCTGACATTTATAAATCTCTTATCCTCAAAAAATTCACTGCTGCTGCGTTCATTGATGCCACTTCTGCCTTTGTGATGTCCATTTACCTTCCTTGCATGACAAAATGCTCTCCGTTAATATTCCTTTACACTTCACCTCCCTAGTTATTAATCTTGTCCGTAACAGGATAATATTCACCTTTCTACTCCCTTTCTTGATGATTCCAGGGTGGTTTACCGAGGCCTCCCGTACGCATGATGTCTTAGCCCTACTCTTTTCAATATATATTTTCACAGTCTCGCTATCCTCCGAGTTTCCTTCACGTCGTTATTCTATGCTGATGATATTCTTATCTATTCCTTGTCGGATAATATGTCTTCGCTGAACGCGGAGCTAAATAATTCTCTTGCCATTTCGGAAAATACGTTATCCTCTCTTCATATTTCTATCTCACCCGAAAAATCTGCCTCTATGGTTTTCACATTCCGTCCTTATAACCATTCTTTGGTTAAACTTCCCTTGCGCCACTTTTTCATTTCTTTAGTCAATTGCTTCTCTTATCTCAGTATTATATACTTAATAGCACCTTATCCTTTCGGGAGCATATCAGTTATCTGTGTACATCCGCTCTCAAAAGGCTCAATATACTAAAAGCTCTTTCGCCCCGTAAATGGGGCGGTGATCCTTATATTTTACTTATATTATATAGATCACAATAATCCTTTCCAAATTTAACTACGGCCCATTCCTGTACGCTAGTGCTCCCAAACAATTTCTTCGTAAACTTGATCGCATCCAAAACTCATATCTTCACCTCTGTATCGGAGCACTTAACTCCTCTCCAATTCCAAACCATTTTGGCAGAGGCTGGATTCCTTCCTCTTTTCATTCGAAGACTCTTATTAGGTGAAAGATTTCCGATTAAACGCCTTTCTATTACTAATTCTAAACTCCTAAGTTCTTAACAATTTATTTCCGATAACTGGCGCTTCTCTCCTCGCAAAATTCTTATATTATCCTCGATCTCTTCTCGGCTTATGCTCTTCTTGCCTTTTGCCCTCCCTTTCACCAAACCACCTTATTTTATTTATAATTTCTTTGAATTCAAGCATTCTCTGGAGTTATTTGTTCTTCCCTCGGACATTAAATCTCTTCCTCATCCTGCCGTTCAAAACGAATTCAATCACGTGTTATCCGTATACTTCCTTTCTCACACAATTATCTACACGGATGGTTCGAAGTCTGATATTGGCGTCCGGGCGGCGTTCATTATCCCCGCCATTACCTATTCCGAATCCTTTCGGTTGCCCTCCTTTTCCTCTATTTTTCTTGCCGAATCCATGGCTATCTTGCAGGAAGTACTTTTTGTATCCTCGACAAATAACATCTCTAGATTCCTCCTATCCCCGGACTCGAAAAGTGTTTTATTGGCTATCTCCTCTCCCTTTCCTGCTCATGTCACTGATCCCATTATTTTTCAAATTCGCTTCTTGATTTATAATTTATTTGTATTCCGTTCTGTTGTAATCGATCTACAATGGATTCCTGGTTATTTCGGCATTCCTGGCAACGAGTTATAGTTGACTCGTTGGCACGTTCGGCAGCGACCAATGGTCTATTCATTAGTAGATTTCCTGCTCAAACTCTCTACTGTCTCTCTTATCGTTCCCATCACGATTTCTGGACCGGATTCTATCCTTCATTAACAATCCTCGATCTTTTTACCTTTCTGTACAGCCCTTACTTTCCTCTCTTCCCTGGTTTAATATTTTCCCCTACCTTAGCGATTCGATTATTTCCTCTATAGCTCGCCTGCGGTTCAGTCATAGTTTGCTTCCGGCTTCCCTTTTCCCTTTATCTATTGTTCAATCTCCTCTGTGTCCTTATGACCCTTCAGAGCTCAATTATACCTGCGATGCGAATCACGTCTTGTTCGAATGCCCCTTTATTTCCTCCGAACGTGCTACTCTGTATTCTAAACTTCTGCGCCTTGGCCTTCCTACTCCTTATAGTGTCCACTCCATTCTTGCATCCCCCTCTCTCAATATAGTTCCTTTGTTAGCCTTCTTTATCTCCTCAATTTCTAATCTTTTCCTTATATAATGTACAATTCTCTACGTTGGGTAAAGTCCACTGTTGCCGTGCCCCCCCCCCCAAAACGATGACAAGAAGCAGTACAGTAAGGAATAATAATAGGGAGTTGTATTTTATTCGACCGAAAGGCATAAATAGTAAGATTGATAATACGCTGCTAGAACGAATCCCAGAAGAGATATAATGCAAAAAGATATAGGAACTTGGAAATAATATTAAACAGTGATTGATAACACTAATGAGTGATATTTAGATAAATTAGGAACTGGCTGTGAGGGAGAATCGACTATTCTTATTCGTCAGACATGTAGTATGAAATTGTATAATGATAAGAGTAGTTCTTTTTTTGTTTTTTTCTCTTGAAAACAAATTATAATGAAATATTATAACATACGTTTTTGAATAATCGATGATAAGCGTGTTGAGCGCCTAGTATGCCTTGTGGAAAACCCACAACTTATTTTTAATAATATAAAATAAAAAAGAAAAAAGTTTTATGTCTATTATACGACAGGGTAGGGGAAAAAAAAAAAAAATCTATTATACGAGGGACGTTCATTAGGTTGGAGCCCGATCGGAGTTGGGGCGGCATTCTTGTGCCCTCAGTTCTTTCATTCTCGGTCTTTTAGACTTCCGTCCTTTTGTTCTGTCTTTACTGCAGAATCTGTTGCCATTCTACAAGCCATTATTTATATTTCCTCTTCTGCAAGTTCTTCCAAATTCCTTATTGTTTCTGATTCTTTAAGTGTTCTTCTAGCGCTATCTCCACCTTCCCTTTCTCCTTCCACTGATGCTATTATCCTTTCTATTCGTTCTCTTCTTCATGATCTATCCTCATCGACGTGTACCCAGATTGACTTTCTTTGGATTCCAGGACATGCAGGCATTGATGGAAATGTAGCCGTCGACCTCCTTGCTAAAGCTGCTGTTTCCAATGGGAATTTTATTAGTAGGGTTCCAGCACACAATATTCTTCTTCCAACTAAATCCTGCCATCTTAGGCATTCTGTTTATGTATCTCTTTTCGCTAATCCTAATTCCTTTTATCTCTTGATTAACCCTGTATTCCTTCTTCTCGTCCTTGGTTCTATGAGTTTCCCAGTTTGCGTCGGTCCATAATTACTAAATTATCTCGCCTCCGTTTCTCGCATGGTCTCCTTCCTTCTTCACTAAATCGCTTCTCTTTGGCTGCATCTTCTTTTTGTCCATTGGATCCTGAAGGTTCCCAGTATGTTTTTTGATGCGAATCACGTGCTCTTCGAGTGCTCCGGTTTATCTCGCGAGTGTGAGTTACTTTATTGTCATCTTTTAAAGCTTGGTCTTCCTTTTCAACGCCTCTTATGTTCTTTCTCTACCTACTATCTCTGTTGTTCCTGTCCTAGGGGTGTTCCTTGATTCCATTATCGACAGAATAAAAATATAATTTCTCTTCTATTCCATGTATCTATTCCTTTTTGCTGGGCTAATGCTCTTTGCTAGCAAACCCAAGGGGGGGTAAAAAAAAAAAAAAAAAAAAAAAAAGGTTGTGAAATCACATCATATGATGTACGGAACTTTTAAAACCGTGCCAACACTGTATAAAATAAAAATGAAAATAAGTGAATGAATTATGCGAAAAGGTTATATAATTTTGCTACCATCATTCCTTACTGAAAATCCAGTGTTTAAGTTTACAAAACAAACTTTTTTTATTAACGAACTACTCCGAGACGCTAGATATTTCCCTAAAAATGGCAAAAGAGACATATTTTTTCCCCCGGAGGTTGATGAACATTTAGAAATTTAATTATCCGAAATATGTATATTTCTGTTCCTTGAAAACGGTATCTTACTCTATTCGGGTGTTAACTATTTCGATTATCGACGATATACTGTAATTTTTATGCGATTTTTGAGCGAGAATAAAAGGGGACATTATGTTTGTTTCAGGTCCGACGATATGCTTTTTTTTCGCGCGAACGATATATTCGACAACTGCACCAAATGTTACATTGATCAGCTAAACATAGGCGACATGATTTTGCTGCCGCATTGTTCACTGTACCCTCCAACTGGCGTCAACTACCTGTACGAAGGCAGAGTCGTACAATTAAATCGATTAAAAAGCCCTCGATATGTTAAACTGTTGTTGCTCAACGATCTGCTTAATAATGTAAAATTGGTATGCGTAGCAGAAACCACCTTTATTCGTATGAATACATTCGTACGGCTTACCATAGATTCAAGTTAGTGTTTATCATTATAGTTCTATATCGCTTTCTATATTCAAATCATATTACAATGTGTATTTAAACGTGTGCTTCACTTTAGACTCACGTACGTATACACACATCGACTGAGCGCGTATTTTGAATTAAAAAAACATTTGCCGATTAATGTGAAGTGTAGGTTTTTTTTTTTTTAATAAGAATCATCTTGCATAAACACATTGTTGTTCCTTTGCTTAAAAATCATCATGAAAATTTATAAATCAGAAATGTAAAAGTAAGTAGTCGCAACATTCCGAACCGATTACGACTGATCAAAAGTTAAAACAATGAAAGATAGTGTACAAGGGTGTACGGAGTAGTAATAATTTAGCGTAGATGAAGAGTACTTAAAAAAAAAATTAGCGCTGAGACTGAAAACAAGTTGCAGAAATGTGGTGCTACTGTTTATGCGAATTACATTAAAGCATTAAGCTAAGCTGTGAAATAAAATATATCAATTTTTCAGTTTTACGATAAAGATTCTATGCGAAGCCTATAAAATCTGTTTCCCGTAGTCCAGAAAACGATAATAATTCTGATACTACTACGATGACACTACATTAAATACAATGTTTACCGATACAATTTTATTATAAACATTGCGAAACCGATTAAGGGGTTCACCACGTTGGCATTTGAAAATACAAATATGAAAATACCTTTTTTTCCTTTAACGCGATCATTAGATACAACATAAAATACCTTTTATTTCCCGCAATACTTCAAACACTGCTGCGCAAAATAGTAAATGAAGGAAAAGAAAATCCATAGAATTTTAAAAATGTTCTATATACTCCGCCAGTGTGCCATTTTCGGTTATTTTTTGATCTATGTAAAACAAAAAGTTAACATTACACACACACGCACGCGGAAATTATTAGTACAAATAATTTCGCACGCTCTTCTTCGGTGTAAGCGTGTTTTACAAATTATGTTTTAAATGAAATGCTATTCAATTAGATTTCGGAAACTGAAAATAGGAAAACTGTCATTCATTAAAAAATTGTTTTTCTTTTCATTTATTATAAATTTTTGTTTTACACGTCAAAAGTGTATTGTAAAATACTTGGTTAATTACACGCAATAGCGTCTTTTTATAATACTCTTTTTTTTTCCACTTTTTAGTATTAAATTGTAATCTATTGGCAATTTGTCGAATTAAGACATTTTAAATAGTAAAATAAAATGTTTTTTTTTTTTTTTGCTTTACCAAAAAATGGCCTCCATCCAGTAAACTTAAGAGATTATAAAAAGAAGAAGGGAACTATTAGAATCTAATTCAATTGGACGCTAGGGAAATAAAGGAAGCAAGACAAGGAGAACTGCAAGCGAGAAAAGCGAGAGTAATTGTACTGGGTGGAGATTCTTTATTTCAAAAGTGCGGAGTAAAAATATTAACGTTCTGGTAAAAAGGAAGAACATTCAAATACGAAATGATCGCATGCTAAATGGCAGTTATGAGAGTGTAGCGGGTAATCAGAAGATACAGCGGGAGAGAATCTGTGAAGAGTGGAAGGCAATAAAGAGTGTCCCGTACATAGATTACAAATTGCAGAAATCACTGAGGAACGAAGAAATGGAAAATAATAAAACCTAGAACGATTGAAGAGTGAAGGTACGGATAAGTACAACGAAGTGGAATTAGAGAGAAAGTTGAATGATAGGCATCGGAAAGAGCTGAAAACATTTATAAATGTGGCTGTGATTTGAGCTAAAGAATCGACTAATTCGTTTCCAGCAATATCGACGTGACCAGGCACCCACATAAAATCGATTTAGATAGATTATTTAGAAAGGAGATCATAAATAATAGAACGAGTTTAGATAATAAAGGAATATCAGATATGTAGGAAAGGGAGCAGATACCTAAGAGAACACTTTTAGAGTAAGATATTAAGTATTCACGAGAATTGCGAGAAGACGAAATAAATAAAATTGAATAGAAGATTGTAGTGTGTTTATTCGAAAAAATCATCGTCAGCATTTTAACTGACCTTTTCTTAGCTAAAATCTAACTGAAACCAAACAAAAGTAAAGTGAAAACAAATATGGAACCTTTCAGAGTGAGCTTTTTTACATGTTTCTTAATTTTCTACAACTAAAAATCTATAGCTAAAGATTATCATATATAACATATATACATATATATACGACTCCCCAGACATCGATCTATAAGAACATTTAATATATATTATATCTATTTTTATATGGCTCGTTTAATTTTATCTTCATTTTTATTCATTTCATACTTTTTGCTATAAACGTGATCGTTTTTATATATTCTCCGGTTTTATTTTTAATTTTATTCACTGCCTTTAATACTACGCTAGTTTTACTTAGTTCCCTTTTGAATGTTACTCAAATCGTTGTTTCCTTCCGATGTTTTCAACCTTAATTTACGTTTACATTACCATAATATATCAATGAACGCTGTAATAAACAATGTTATCTTTAATTTTTTTTTATAAAAATCGTTATAAGTGAACTTAAAGTAACAGTCCTTTTAGTTTTAATAAAAACAAAAACAAAAAAATTTAAAATTAAAGATAAGTTTATTAACTGATAAATAATTTAAAGTATACTATTAGATTAATAAAAGTTATTTATACTTAATAAATCTGTATTAACTTTACTTTTCGGTTATTAACTTTTTAAATACACTTTTTCTTTCTTTCCCTAAGCCCAAAAAGATTAAGAAAAAGTAAAAAAAATTATTCTCCGTTTATTTATTTTATTTTTTCAATTTGTAATAAAGCGTTTGTTCGCTTACAACTCTTTATCTGAAGTGATTTTCTTTCCTTTTTTTCTGGAACTCCGAACCTTAATGTTCATGTCACACTAAATATCAATAAGGCTTCCTATATACTGACTGATAAGGTGAGTGGGATTTATACAGCACTGAACTTGGAATGGAATAAGTCGCAAATATTAATCGGAGTCGTCGTTTCGTATATATTTACATTAAATATTTTTATTTTTTTACTTCCGATTTTCATATAAACGTTTTTGTTATTTTTCGGAAAGAAAACCTCAGCATATGAAACATCATGCTTGACTGAACTTGGTTTATCTATTTGTTTACTTTTTTTTTTTTTTTGAAATCAAATATTTCGGTTACTACCAGACAGGGAATGCATTAGACAAAAAACAACTTAATAATAAAACCAAAAAGAACTCAAAAAATTATTATCGGAAATTAAAAATAAAACTTTTAATAATTACTTGAATCTCGCCAATAGCGGCGGATGAGTATTCTTTGTGGAAGTGTACAAAAAACATTAAACAACCATAAAATTGCATTCCTCTGATGAAACATGAAAACGGGTCTTGGGCAAAAGATCGAAAGCGAAAGGCGGATTTATTTGCCACCTACTTGGCAACAGTTTTTAAGTCGAACTTAACGGCTACTACGGACGTAGAAGTCGATGATTTTTTAAAAAGTCCTGGCCAGTTATCTTCTCCGATCAAGTCAGCGTCACCACTTCAAGAGGTGAAAAGCATACTTAGAACACTGAAAATGGGAAAGAGTCCCGGTTATGATTTAATAAGCGCGGAACTATTTAATAGACTTACACGGTAGGCTGTAATGTTGCTGACATTTATATGTAACGCAAAACTTCGCCTACATTATTTTCCGGTGCAATGGAAGTTCGCGCAAACTATTATGATTACGAAACCGAGCAAAAATCCGCATGCTGTTACGTCTTATCGTTCCATTTCTTTGTGTTACCTGTTATGTCGAAGGTAATGGAGAAATTGATATTAGATCGATTGCAGCCATACCTATATAATATAATTCCAGAACATCAGTTCGGCTTCTTAAAATAGTGTAATAGAAAAAAGTTTGGAAACAAAAAATGTGTTTACAGCGGCATTTCTCGATGTGCAACAAGCTTTTGATAAAGTTTGGCATAATGGTCTATTATATAAATTAAAAATTCTGTTACCAACTAGGTTATATCTCCTGTTAAGTTCATATTTGCATAACCGATATTTCCAGTGCACTATGAACATACGTTTTCAGAACTACATATATCCAGTTCTAGCAGGAGTGCCCCAGGGGCCAGTTCTGGGACCCACGCTGTATTCGATATATAAGCAGACATTCCTGTAACGGGAAATGTACAGATAGCTACATTTGCTGACGGCACGGCATTACTTGCGTCACATTCAGATTCATAGGTAGCAAGCGACAATCTTCAGAAGGTCCTTATCGAGGCGGAAAGCTAGTTTAAAAAGTGGAAAGTTCAGATTAACGAAAGTAAATCGGTAAACGTTTATTTCACGAATAGAAAAGTCATAAACCCAACTGTCAGGATAAATGTACTGGAGTTGCCTGTGAGAACAACCGTCAAGTACTTGGGATTACACCTAGATAGTCGCTTAACACGGAAGCAGCACATTCAGACAAAGAAAAGAGAAATAGATATTCGTGTTAAAAAAGTATACTGGCTTCTAAGAAGAAATAGCGTTTTAAGTATTGATAATAAACGTTTGATATGCACAAGTATCTTGAAGCCTATTTGGACCTACAGAGTACAGCTTTGGGATTGTGTTAAACCTACAAATCTGAAGATAATACACAGACCATGCAAAATGAAATCCTTTGGCTCGTAACTAAGGCGCCACGGTATGTATCAAATTTAACTTTGCGTCAGGATTTAGGGATAGAGTATGTGGCAGATGTTATCCAAACTCATGCCCGAAGACACGCAGAAATACTTGAAAGCCATCCGAACAAACTTGCTGCTGGACTGCTACATACTGTTAGTTATAGGAGGCGGCTGAAGCGTAAGAAACCTCATGACCTTATTTAAGGCAAAGACTATCGGGTAGGTACCATTGGGTATTTCTCCCTTCATACTCAATATTTCCCTAGTTAAGAATATTGCTAAATGGCCTAGATGGCCAGTTTGTAATACAATAAAAAAAAAAAAAAAAAAAATGAACGTGTTTTTTACCTTTTTTGTAATTACAATTATTTACTAGTTGTTAGTGTAGTTTGAGGATCCCTCGCGCCACAGTTAACCCCCCTTTTTTTAAACATACACTGAAGGCTAAATAAGAAACAATACATGAGTTCACTTTAATTAATGAACCAACAGAGATCACACGTATAAAATAATATTTTGCATTAGAGATATTATGAATGAAAACGCAAAAGCTGTTATCTGTATACTGGTTTCTTTGTTTTATGATACCTGAACAGCTCTTATTTAATTACGGTAAAATGAAACATTTGTATTTTTTTATATTCCAAATAATGTGACAAGATAAAAATTCCGTGTTGTAGAATCAAAAGATGAAAGATGTACATTAGAAAACATTAAGGAAGAAACTGTTATTGATGAAAATTACATTTGCGAATCATGTAGTCAGAAAATTGTTCGTTTTGGAGATCGACTCGTTTGTGTCCGGTGTAAGCAAATGTTTCATCAATATTGCTTAAATGCGCATGTGACACAAAAAACCATGGAAATTAATTGGTTGGTTCTTAATTTATTCATATTGTATTTAGTGTAAGGATTTATTTCATAAATTGAGATTGTACACGCATGAAATAAATAAATTAATACGAATTTTAAACTATCGATTAACATTTAAAATAATGATTTAAGAAAAAACATCATCGAATAATGCACCGCTATAAATAAATAAATAAGGGGGAAAAATTATTTTCTTGGTAAACTTTAGGAGTGGCTGGAGCGCTTAACTTCCGTTGCGGAGGTCTCGGGTTCGATGCCGGGCGACGACTGAAGTTATTACGAGAAATTAAAATTAAATAACCGCTAATCGATTCATATGGAAGGCAATGACAAGCCATACACCACACCATATGCGTATTAGTTGATGTATAGAGCAGGCGACTGCATTGTAATAGCAAGCGATTGCGATCAGTTTCGAGTGTACTCTTGCGTGTCTATACTATCGTCTCCATCAGCGTGTCGCATATCAACTATTACCATGAAAACTTGGCGGCAGCAGGTACAAAATGCATCTCCCAATTTGCCTGGCCAGCACCTGAGATTAGGCCAACTTATCATATCAGGTAGTTTGCTTACATCCGGCAGTCGGTTGATATGGGCATATCGTGATTGGAACTTCAGGAGTAAAAGGTCTGCTCAATGACATTCCAAATATATAAATGGAGTAAATAAAACACAGGTAAACTGTTGCTACAAACTTAAGAAAAGCAAAGTCTTCGGTTATATACATACATATATTGTTGAATACACACCAAGTATGAATAAAACAATGCAGTAAAGTGCGATGTTCCTTATTTATCTGCTTTTAATTTATTATTGTAATACATTTTTTTTTTTTTTTTTTTTTGCTCTTTTTCTGACAGGGTTTGTACGAATTGCGAAGAAAAGGAAGTATCTGTTCCCGATATCATCTTTATTGATGTGACTGATGAATGCATTCAAGCTGCAGCGGGAAATGAAGACGTAACAACAAAGCCATTTCCAATAATGAAACAAAAAAAAAAACATAAAGTAAAAAAAAAGATTCTTTCAAGAGATGTTTTTAAAGGTTATACGATACCTCTTTTAAAGGAAAACGAATATGTAACAACAAAGTCATTTCCAATAATGGAACAAAAAATAAAACATGAAGTAAAAAAAAATATTTGTTCAAGAGATGTTTTTAAAGGTTATACGATACCTCTTTTAAAGGAAAACGAATATGTAACAACAAAGTCATTTCCAATAATGGAACAAAAAATAAAACATGAAGTAAAAAAAAATATTTGTTCAAGAGATATTTTTAAAGATTATACGGTACCTCTTTTAAAGGAAAATGAACATGTAATAGCAAAATCATCTTCGCTCAAAGAACATCCGAAAATGGATAAGATTCTAATTAGGCGTTATTACATTACGTCTCCTGAAGAGGAAAATGAACATGTAACAATGGAATCATCTTCACTAAAGAAGCGTTCGACGATAAATAAGATTCATATTAGATGCGTGCCGAGATACCACATTGTATCTCCTGCAAAAGAAAATGAACCCCCAGAAAATAAACGGAAAAAAATGCCTCGAATGATGAAAAGGACTTGTACTAGCAATTTACCTAAGGATTATATTGGACCGATTCCAGGTGTAAAAGTTGGTACAACATGGAAATATCGATTCCAGGTAAATGCATTTATATTATCCGTATTTAAAGTGCGCAGTATAGAACAGCTAATTATACATAATAAGGATTTAAATCCCCCTACCCCACCCATTTTTTAAAAAAATTATTTAATAAATGCGTTATATGACGATACATGGTATTCGATTGTTGTTTTATAATTTAATGTATATTTTTACAAAGGTACTTCCGAAAATAATACCCATCACGCTGAACGCTGATAACTCTGCTGTATTACATAATGAAACTTTTACGTAAAAACATATTTTAGTAGGGTCACATACATGACATACAAGTTTGAGGCAAAGTTAATGAATTCTTCCGGGAAAAATTGGAAAAATTTTGAGTGCTCGTTGTGGAATAGAACTCTGCTAGACCACTATAATAAATGTTTATACTATAGTTTAAATGATTATGTTAAAAAATAATGCAACTCAGAAGGTTTGTAAATATAAATTTTCAAATTGTTATGTTCCCTTTTTTAGCTTTTTATAGTGTGTTTAAAATTTAAAGTTGTCCTTAAATAATCCAAAATTTTCATGATTCACCTTTTTTTATATGTAAAATTAATTTGCTAACATTTATACTACTTTAATTAATTTCTAAGAAGATAGGAACCAAATTTTTTCAATTAATTAGTGTTTATGTAAAAACTGAAAAATCACTTAATTCGTTATTATTTGTTTCATCTGTATGTATGCCTATGTGTATGCGTGTTGTATATCGACATAAAAAATTCTTTTTGATTTGTAACTTTTTTGTGAGGAAGGAAAATTCGAAAGTAAAATCAAATTATTTACGCTCTAAATTATTTTTTTTTATTTATTTATTTTTTTTAATACTGTAAAATTAACTGAATTCTTCATTTTACCGAATATATGTTTTGTTTATTGTAACTTTTTGGTTATAGAAGTTATCTGTAAAAGTGAGTTTCCTTTGTTGTTGAGTTTTTATTTTATTATTTATTTTTTTACGAAAAATAAAGAAATAAATAGAAACTAAAATGAAAGTAAAAAAGTAAAATATTTTCACAAAACAGGTTTCAGAAGTTGGAATTCATCTTCCACTTATTGCTGGCATACATGGTTCTTGGAAAAAGATAGCTTGTAGTATTGTTTTCAGTGGCGTTTATGAAGGCGATAAAGATTTTGGTGATAGCTTCCTATATTCTGGCTGTGGCGGAAAAATAGAAAAAGGAAAGGAAAAATTGTATTGTAATCAAGTTTTAGAAAAAAGCAATAGGTTTGTTTTTGCTAATATATGCTATATTTGTTTTTTTTTTAAATTGTCCACACAGATAAACTTTTTTGGATTCATATAAATGTGTTAGAAATTTTTGATCTAGAAAACAACTCATTAAGATTTAAAAATTTAATTTATCTGAAGAATAATTTTTATGTCTGCGATTAATTTGCATCTATTTTAATTACATTAATTCAAAATTAACCGTCAGTGATTGTGTTCTATATATATATATATATATACATATATATATATATATATGAAAAATGACAAAACTACTCTTGATTACGCAAATTTCTTTATTTTCAAACTAAACCAAATGGAAACACGAATACTTTCGATGATTAGATAAATAACATTTCATTGCAATACCATCTAAATGTAAAATATCAAATTGTTAGCTACAAGGGAAAAAAATATACATTATATGCAAAATCCAAATCCTAATATTTATATACTCAGTTATAGAACTATTCTTAAAAATATGCATTTTTACAGCAACAAAACAAGTAGGTTTTAATCTACATATTGAAGTGGTACTTTATTATATTGCGAAGTTTATTTCCGCGGAAGTAAAATATGGTCATTTAATCATGATTATTATTACTAAATTATTATTATCGTTAACTTGATTGACCATCTAAAATTAAGAAAATGGAATATGATCTACATTTATTATAAACCTCTATACGAATCTTTCGTGGACGGTCGACCGTACAAAAGGAAACAAATATTCTTAAATAATAAAATCAAATTATAACATAAAATCGGAAATAAATCTATAACAAGTTATTCTACTTATCTCGAAGTCTGGAGGTGAGGCAGATGGTTCGATGCTGGTGATACGTGGGTCCTAATCCAGCCGTCGGCCTGACTTGGGACGTTCGATCCGCGACAGTTTGCTGCTTTTTAACGTTGAAAATTTGTTCCAGTTACTTTTCGAAAAACAAGTATATAAAAGAACAATTTCGAATTTATTCGATCAAAAATATTACAGGGAAAGTCTGATGCAATACTGTGCTCCACCGGCATCGGCTCGCGAGTACGTTCATCTTTTAATTTTTCCGATCTCCAAAATCCGACCTACATTTTCCACCGTAACAACGCGATTTGATTTTTATCAGCCCCAAAATCAGACTAAAATTTCGACCAACTCCAGATACAAAACACGACTAACTAACTCCGTCCAACCGCAGTTCCTCCAGCGTTCGCCACTAGCCTGCATTACGTCATTTCGTGACGTACCATCCCGCCTTGCTCCCTCACCCCCGGCCGACCACCGACTCACATACACATGCACGCACACACTTACACTCGCACTTCTTATTGGATAATCGGATCTTTTTATTTTTATTTCTTTATTTATTTTATTATTATATATACATATATATACAGTATGTAATGTACACATTACAATATATAAAAGCGAAAATCTGGAAAATTTTGTAAGTCACAACAATTATTAACATTCGTTGCAGCTACTAGGTCTATGAAACTGAAAATTGGCACTATGTACTGACACCATCTAAACATGCATTAAAAAATTCAAATTTTTTAGGCGTAAAAAAGAGAGAAAAAGTCAGAAAATCGCTTTTTAAAGAACTAATAATCACGCTACAGCCGAAACCATTTACACCAGATAATTTAAATTTTACACGAACATTATTTACGTACTCACGATGAATAATAGGCACGTTTTTTTGAAAACTCGAACTTTAAGGGGTGAAAATTGGTTAAAAACTGTTTTCCAAAAAACACACAAACTACAATATTTTGGGTGCAAATAGGTTTATCAAATTTTAACTCTGCATGAAGATACTTCATATGATGTACTAAAAGTTGGGCAAAATTTTTTTCAAATCCAAAAATTTTAAGGGGAGAAAAGGGCAAAACATCATTTTTAAGAAAACCAAAAATGACAGTACAGTGCAAACGAATTGTCATTATCGCATGTAATTTCGTGTGAATATAATGTATATACTGAAAATATCAAATAAGAACGCTTTATTAAACATTCGAACTTTAAGGGGCGAAGAAGGGCTAAAAACTGTTTCTCGAAAAATACATAAACTGTTACAGTTTTGGTTGAAATAGGTCTTCATAATTGTAATTTCGCATGAAGATACCTCATGTGGTGTACTAACAGTGTGTAAAATTTTTTTTTCATCCCCAAAATTTTAAGTGAGAAAAAGGGTAGAAACTTATTTTTGAGAAAACCAAAAATCACACTACGAATCGCCATTGTCGCGTGTAATTTCATGTGAATACAGTAGATATACTGAAGATGTCAAAAAAAAAAAAACGCTGTTTTGAAAATTCAGATTTTTAGGGTTGGAATGGGGTTAATACTGTTTCCAAAAAAATACACGAACTGTTATACTTTTGGCGTAAATGGGTTTACCAAATTATAATTTCGCATGAAGATACCTCATATGGTCTTCTAAATGTGTGAAAAAGTTTTGTAAAACACTGGAAATTTCCGAGGGGGGGGGCTCTTATTTTGGAGAAAACCGAAAATCACGCTGCAATCTGAATGAATCGTGATTATCAATGTGAATACAGTGTATGTACTGATGGTGTCAAGTAAGAACGCTTTTTTGACAATTTGAACTTGAAGATGTGGAAAGGGATAAAAAACCATTTTCCAAAAAATACGTAAACCGTTATATTTCCGGTAGAAATGAGTTATCAAATTATAGTTTTGTCTTAATATTCTGTATACAGCATACCAAAAGTTTACACGATTTGTTTTAAATACCCTAAAGTTGAATTGTATCAAAGGCTTCACCTCGTTTTTGGCATAAAATAATGGTTACGCCTCAGGCGAAACCATTTGCATTGGTTATCAGAAAGCCCATTTAAACACACCATATACCGAAAATATCAAATGAGAAAGATTTTTTGAAAAATTGAACTTTATGTGGTGAAATGTGGTTGAAAACTGTTTTGAAAAAATAACTGAAGTGTTATATCTTCGTAATGAAAATAGGTTTACCATATTATAATATTTACGAAGGTTGTTCTGTTTTAAGTTGTGTTGTGATTATTTGTTTATTTCAAAAGGAGAGAATGATGGTTTCATTTTATTCCTATGTATTTTTTCTCTTGAGCGATTCAACATGTTCTCTTTCCGATTTAGTTTATTTGGGGGGGGGGGTCGAAATTATATTGTTTTCGTAATTGTCAGTTATACGTAACTCTTTGTGAATTGCCTGACCATGCAAATATACATTTTTTGAATTCATTTTTTAACTTTCTGTTTACTATTTTTTGTTTATTTTTGTAATTACTGGCAAGAACAACGGTTTACTTTTCTTTTTTTTGTTTTTGAATTATTCCACATGTATTATTTCAAGCCATTCAGGTAACGATTTATATCTAATGTAAATGTGTTAATTATCAAATTTATGTATTATATTTTTATATGTTGTAAATGTTTATTCAATAATTGTTATTTCTTTAATTTTCACTTTCGTATGTTTAAGTTTAATTTTATGTATTTATATATTCACTGTAATTACGAATGTAGAATTAAATATTTGTTAATGATACAATAGTTGCACATTATGTAAAAACATAGATAGGGATGTTGCATGTTTGTTTTCGTCTCTATCTTATTTGTTGTATAATAATGAATTATTAGGAGTAGAAATACGAAAATGTATTGTACAATATGTTTGTAAAACCTGGAAGAAGTTTAAGCCATATACTATTGGATTTAATGGGGAAAATATAAAAATGAAATAAGAGTATTTAACTGATATGTCAAATATTTGAACTTTTGGGTCAAAACCGAATGATTAAAATTTTTTAATGAACTATTTAACTTTCTTTTTAATAATTTGCTGCCAAGAATATTAAAATCCTTACTTAACTACTGAAATTTGCTGCTGTGGTAATTAATTAATTTTAATAAAAAGCTCGAAACAGAGTAGCTGAAAGATATAATTGAAGAAGATGTTCTCTTAAATGTGTAATTATGGGAGATCACCCTGTGAATAACTCGGCCTCTTCAAAACGATGGCTGTGTGTGCTGTTCGGTTAAGCGAAACTTTTTGTTAGATCACGACGGACAGGTTATAAAAAGATCGATAATCTTCAGCTAAACGTGAAACGTGAAAACTATTTCCTGTTGGACGGCGATAAACATATTTCCCACAGAGAGAAAGAATCTTTACATAAATGCAATTCCAAATGAAACAAAAAATTGTTTATGAATTTCCTACTACAGATTTAAACGGACATTAATACCCGGGCGAAACCGTGGGGCACAGTTAGTCTAAAATAAATTGTTCTTTTTATAAAACACTATAAATTAAAAACTTTGATAGAAATATTAATTTTCCCTTTTTAAATTGATTTTCAGAATATCAGTAGCTATACAAATGTGATGTTGAATTAAAATCCATTATTTTTGTTTTATGTAGGTCATTGGCATTGAACTGTAATGCCCCACTCAATAGTGTTGTTGGATCGGAAGCAGTTGATTGGAAGGGTGGAATTCCGGTTCGTGTGGTAAGATCAAGCAAATTGGGAAGTCAATATGCGCCGAATGAAGGCTATAGGTTAGAAAATTAATTTTTATTTTGTAATGATCCATAAATAATTAAAAGGACTGACTAAGGTTTTCAGTTATCAACCTTGAACTTCCACTTTTAAGACTCTTATTTTTTTTAGGCTCAAGTTACTTTTAAGTTTATTCATTTAAAAACAAATTGCGTATCACAGAAATTTGGTAAAGGAAAAAATTAAATAAAAAGTCCTTTTAGCCTTTTCAGTGACTCTTCAGTACGATTAAGCTTGGTAAATATTGTGAATCTTACATAACTTGATTTTGTAGACCAGCTGTAGCTTGTGATTTAACCGTTAGATTTCTTTAGTTTGCATTTAATCAGCAACTTAGAAAGATATTTCAAGTCCTAATTGTAGCGCTTTATTGGCTTAAGCTTCAAGTTGATTATAGCTTACCGCATAGCATTGTAACTTTTAATTTTTTCTGTCAAGTTTTTTAAGTTTAGTTTTTGTTAATCTTTGCTGTTTTTTTTTTTTTTTTTAATAGACCACCCCTTAAGGAAGTAATCTAAGCTATTGAAATCTTAAGTTTCTACTTAAATAATCAATACTTATAAATTATTAATACATAAAATGTTGTGGAACTAGTCCAATTACTAGTGCTCACTAATATTTAACAAAAATGTTACTATTAATTAGGTGATTTACAAATAATTACATAACTAAATCTAGAGTACATGTGCGCTTGAGGCGCCTAATATCATTATTGTTGTTATGTAGCTGAATGGTCTCTATATTTATGTGACCATGCAGCCGCTTTTCGTGCTGGGTGGCAAAGTCATGAATGACATCGTCAGCCAGCTTCACATCGAGATAATGATGGATATCCTCGTTACGCTGAAACCAACAAGCGTTCGTTATTGCACAAAGAGTAATATTCTGTCGACGTTGGATGATACTTCTGTTAGATCGAGAAGTGCATCCCCATAACTGGATTTCATATGTCCAGATTCGACGTAGGTATTATATAGACTAAGTGGTGATTTTCTGCCAATTAAACAGTACATCTGACTAAGCTTGCGCTTTAGTTGTCACTTTTTATGTTCGATATGCGTTTTCCATGTGAGTCGCGAATCGAGATTCAATCCAAAATACTTCGCTGATCTAGACTGTTTTTATTTGGATGTCATTAATATGAATCTGATGTTGTAAGTCGACTGAGCGAAGTGAATATGTAACGTGGACTGCATTTTGCTCATTCAGCTTTACCTTCTAATCCCGCATCCACAGCACAACTCGGTCAAGATGATGTTGGAGAATCTTTATCGCTTCGGCTTGTGTTTGTCCTGTTGCCATGATGACGGTATTATCAGCGTTGGTGGCTGTAAAGATATCGTCTAAGAGTGGAATATCAGAAGTATATAGAGTATACAAGACAGGTCCAAGAACATTTATAAAATTAACATAATTATTTATTTATTTTGCTTTCGACTATAACAAAAATTTTATATATATATATTGTAACAAATTCTCTGTTCTGGGCGCCAATGCTATGATTTTTTTCGATTCGGATGCCTCTGTTCTGGTGCCAGTGTTATGGATCTTCCCTGGATAGCTCCTATTATGAGATGTTGCTGTTTCTCTTCTACTTGGGCATCTAATCCGAGACTTCAACAGTTCGACGGTCCTGGATTTTTTGGACGACCCAAAGAAAGGAAATCACCTGATTTACTGCCAGCGAGCGTTAGGCTTTTGTTGATATTGAACCACCTAAGCGCGAGTAATGAAGAAAAGGGAACAAAAGAAAAAAAACACCTCCTCTCGCAGAGTATCACCGCGGACACGGGCCCGAGTGTTTCTACATTTCGACCGATAATTATTAAAGACCAAAATTAAAATATATATATATATATATAATAATAAACATGACAAAACGACAACCAATGTTAATAAGTAATATTTTATTGGCTTCGTAACAAGACCAAAAATAAATAAATTGATAAATAAATAACTGACTACATGCCGTGACTAGGCGCGTACTAAAAAAAAGAAAATTTTCGGTATTTTACGCCGATAATCGTAATAATACTTCGAGGTTATAAAAAAAAAAAAAAAATCACGCGATGGCAAACAGAGAGACAAAACGACTAGCGCCGACAACGGTCTTGCCGTTCGACTGACTACACTTAAAAGGTGTGCCTTAATCGGCGATTAGAATAAACAATTGTATCGCAGATTATTCCCTGATAACGGACAATGCAAAATTCCTCTGCCGCTCGGCGTGTTACCCCACGAAACACACGGTGTTCGTTAAGTGCGTGGTACCTGACTACCGCAGATAATACATAGTTCTGCTAGCCGAACAAGACGCAACTTTTCGGAATTAATATACACGCACGGACACAGCTACATCTATCGTCTTCGAATATCGGTAATTTATCGGATTCTATCGAACGGCTCGATCGCAAACACTCGCACATGCACAAGTAGTGCAATGAACTTTACGAACCTGATAAAATCCGATACCGACTTTCGGCACGTGTGTATTAATTCCTTCTATAAATTAACCAAATATAACGCTAAATATATCATTCGACGCAAAAAACAAATAATTTAGAATTTTGAAACTAGGTTGCGCCAGTTCATATCAATATATATATATAGAATCTCTCTGCGAATAATTTAGAAAATCATGTTATTCTTTTTTAGATTCTGTTTAGAATAAATTGGTCTGTAATATTCGGACGGCAGCATATTATATGTTGTTTTTTTTTCTTTTCTTCTGATGCGACATTTTTAGGTACGACGGAATTTACAAGGTAGTTCGTTACTTTCCACAAATTGAAAGTCATGGTTACCGCGTGTGGCGCTATGAATTAAAACGAGACGATCCCGAGCCTCCTCCTTGGAACTAAGAAATCCACAGAAAACAATTAATAATTTTCTGATGTTACTGTAAGTATTTTAGTTTCTCTTCCATAATTTTTGTTTACTAGTTGAACGATTTGATTTTTAAAAACTTTTAAAAAGCAATAAACCAAGCGCACCGATAGCATAGAAAAGGAAAACATAAGTGTACTTTCAGTTGATAATAAAGGGAAAGAAGCGAAATATGTGTTCGCAGTAACCTAGTCCGCTAACCAATCTTCACTCCTTCGCAAATCTTTTCCATCGGATACGTTCCGTCTTTACTTAAATATTTATTCGTAAAAGGACAATTTTGCAAAAAAATATAGTAATAAAATTATAATAATACAATCACATAGCCAAAAATAATAAATATATATATATATATATATTAGAAAACAATGTATATATCAATGTTAAAAACTATAGTGGTCAGTTGGTAATTTGCAAATGTTTGTAGTGCATCACTGCATAAATCTATTTTTAACATTTTTAAGCGGAAAATCAATTTTTTAAAGTTTTTGTATATTTCTGAGTTCCGATTTAACTTGAAAACTATTAGAGTAATGATCAGGAAGTTTATACTATATTTTCTGGTCGTTCTAAGCTTTGTTCCACATGGATATCATAAATATAGCATAGAAATCGCAACGGTTTAGAATTATAGCGGAGTTATTAAAATTTCCCTCGCCTAAGAATCGCATGTATCATACACCATCCGATAGGGGTTGGGAAACAACTCTTACAGCCACATTTTCAGCTCCCTATTCCTTGCGCGTGCGCAGTAAAACCGAAAAACGTGTTTTTTCGAATTTACTTTTTTCTGAAGCGTCTTTTCATTCAAAAATTCTGAAAAAATTCACAGTGCTGGGTTTCTACGTAAGAAATAACTACTATTCTTTTTCAAAGCTCATGACCTCAACATTGTCCCTTAAAAAAATATTTAAGTTATGAATAATTTTTTCACACCCTTAATTTTGAGGTGCCACTTTTTAAATTCATGACTTTGATGTATTTTCCCTGCTCTTTACGATGGAACTACTACTTTAAAAAAAAAAACGATGTTAGCCATTTGGCAGGTTATGTTACAAGTTGAAAGTTTAAATATTTTTTTGTGTATTTTTTCAAGCTCTTTATGATGGTGTTTAAAAAAAGTGACGGGCCACCCCGATTTTGGTTAAAAACTAGTTTTTTCGTGTTTTTTTTTGCGTTTTTAATAGATTATGCACAATTACGAGAGCTTAAATGACATTTTTTTGTATATTTTCCCCCGATTTTTATGGTAATACTATTTTAATAAAAAGTTTTAATATAACATTTTCAAATATTAGCGAAAAATCTGATTTACAATTTTTTTGCTCTACTTTGAGTAGGTTGCAGTACATTCTGAAGGCTTAAAATTATATTTCATGTTCTTTTTTTATATTTCCAATGACGGTGTTATCAAAATTGTGATATTTTTATTGCTTTACATCCTGCTACAATACCAAAATCTAATCTTTTTTAAGATTATGTGATATTTTTGGGTGATGTTACATTTAACATTTTCGAACAGTAGCAATTTAACTGTTTTTATTTTTTAGATATCATCCTTACTTTTATATATATATATATATATGTATGTATGTATGTATGTATGTATACGTGTATATATACATGTATACTAGCTGTTAATCACGGCTTTGCCCACTTGGATACATTTTCTTTGATCACTGCTATCGTCTTTTAATTTACTCTTTAGAATTTCGTAGTGAGAAGTAGCGTTGGCCCTGGGCTCGGTGATCTATTTGAAAGAAACGACTGCATGTTATAAATGTCGAACTTAGCTCGTGAGGATAGAAATACGAGGCATTGCAGCAGGATATACTCGGTAGATGGTGTTGCAAAAGAGGTAAACTATAATAAGTGCTAATAGCTCTTCTCCATATAATGCGGATCATCTTTTCTTTCAGTTCTTTTCTCTGAAAGACACATTTCTTATTCAGAGTCAGCTACCGTGCCGTATTTAGGCGGTTTTGTTTCGTTCAGTTAGCACTGGATTTGAATCCCACTGCTGCATATTGAAAAAATTTCATTTCGGCGGCTTAATGTCTACAGTTGACGCCCCCCCCCCCCCCCCCCAAATAACAACTTCTCTCTGACGCACTCCCCCAAATAACAACTTCTCTCTGACGCACTCCCCCAAATAACAACTTCTCTCTGACGCACTCCCCCCTTGTATTGTGCTTCTTTCATGCTTTCATTTCCTTCTCTTTCAGTTTTTTTTATTCCCTTATTTATTTATTTGTTACTTCTTCATATTATAATTTAGTTTCTTCTCCTTTTGAAGATTCATAAGAAAACAATTAATAACACGACTATAATAATAATAATAATAATAATAATAATAAGAAGAATAAGAATAATAAAATTTCTTCGCGATATAATTGTACTAAACCATTTTTTGTTCATTTATTATTGTAGAATGATTCGGCAAGTGTATATTCCAAAAAATAAAATGTCGAAGTAAAAAAAAGAAAAGAAAGAACTACGAATAAAGAAAGAACAAGTAATGAGGGAAATGAAAATGTAGCTGTTGATTTATCCGCATGTTCCGATGAAATCACTTTAATTCTCCGACGTTTGAAGTACAAGAGCGTAATTATGCGCACGCGCATATGTGATTACTGATAATCAACACTTTGTGATCGATGCTAAACGTTATTTTTTTTTTATTTTTATATTTGTGTTATGAAAAAAGCTCAATATGTTACCACCAATCTTACATTCGGTTTAAACCGGCGTCATTGTGGTGGCCAAACAGAACACGGCTGTTGTGGCCGGGTATGTAATACCAATGTACATTATTGTACACTGAATCAATATTATGTTAATATTAGTTTTCTGTATTAGGTAAATAGATATACATTATTTATGAAAATTAAACATTTATTTATTATAAAATGAGCATATAATCATCAAAAGTTGAAAAAAATCATCATTTTCCTCCTGAGATAAATTTGTTAGAACCTAACTTAGAATATATATTCAAAAACAAAAAATAATAATTTAGGTACAGGGCGTCGGGGATTGTGAAGTTAAGCTTTTCATAATGTACTAACAAAACAAATTACCGACAGATTTTTTTGCAAACGGCGGTGAAATAAAGCTGGGCATACAAATTATTAGAGCCCGGCGCCTGAGGAGACCGGCCAGCAAGCAGCTCACACTATCTGATGTTTCAGCTACTATTTTTCAAATGAAATATTCAGTAGACGCCTAACTTTAGATCTCTCATTGAAAGTGCTAACGCCCATATCCATACTGCGTGTCAACTCATCCAATGATGAGTTCGGCACATTGTCAGCCAGCGCAGGTAAGTATATATAGAAGAAATAAGTTTTAATAATACACCTGAGTCGTTCCTGCTAAATTATAACAACTCTGAATACCGGATATTTATGCAACTGGAAGACCATGAACGCCGACAGTGTAATGGAAAATATACTCGTAGTAAAACTGAACAACCGGGCACATCAACAATCCCGATAAACGATCAGACTGCATTGATTGAAGCAGAGAATATAGAAACTAAAAACCAAACTCACGAAACTAGACAACAACGGTGTTGTCTATTGGACCGGATGATGAAGTTTCGGGTATGAAGTGTGCCAATCTAGGCACCGAACGACCTCATCCATCTACACCAGAGTCACTTCTCGAAGAATCCGAAATATCACCCTATACAGGCCAAACAGCACTCAAAAAATTCAGTATACAACTCCAAGCAAACAGTGAATCGACACATTCACATAAAGAAAAGCAAAATAACAACCACCAGACAGCGAAGAATTTGACAGCATCAAACAGCACTGCGGTCAAAACTTTTGCTAAGGGAAACTCTGCCGCAAAATACGCAGGAAATAACTCAAAAGATGAAACATTTATTTAACAATAATCAAAAAAAATTCATCGTGGATTTCTCCGAATATCAAAATTTTGTGAAAACTGTAGCCGTTGGCCCAGACTATATCAACTTCGCATACTACTACACGAGTGACAAGCAGGGAGATTAATCTGTACGCTGTCTGCGATCAAGCCACAGTTCTGTGGGATGAGTATAAAAAACAAATTTTCCCGAATCATAAAACGTTTGAGAAACGGTGAGCGAGGAAAATCCATCAAACACAGACGAATAAATAACAGCGGTTCGAACCAATACCAGGAACGAAAGTCACCACATGAAAAACTCTAGTAATACTTAACATGGCGCGTAAGAATGTGATAATGCAGTGGAATTGCAGAGGTGTCTGCGATAATAATAGCGAACTAATATCGTCTCACTCTCCAGCAATCGTGTGTGTCTTCATTGAACACACTTACAACCTTCCGATAATACGCAAATATGCAAGATTATACTATATTCAGACATGATAGCACGAAGGGAATAAGGGTTAACGGAGGAGTGGCAACCCTACTCCACTCGTCGATTCCGGCAACACCTGTGGACATAAATACCGCATCACAGATAATGATAGTGATAGTACATCTGTTCCATTCATCATACCGCGGTATAACCATATGCAACAGCTATCTACCGCCAAACACTCTCACTAGTCATAATGAACTTCAATGTGTACTAGTACAACTTTACTCGGTGATTTTAATGCCCATTCGCCTCGTTGGGGAGCATCATTTACCAATAGGCACGATCATATAATCAACTAAATTATATTAACTTACAGCCTTACCACTACACTAGTCTCCACTTCCATCTATCATAGTCTTGACATTTCAGCATTAGATGATCGATACTTTAGCGATCAATTCGCTATATTCATAGAGACGTTATAACAACAAGAATACTCGAAGGGATAACACAAGCCCCATATTTCCTCTTCCACAAAGCCGACTAGAAATCATACACATGTGCGGTCAAGGTCTAGACAAAAAACTATACGATGACAAAGCGGACAATTTAGATGTATTCATGCAGGCAATTTTCAGGGCTGCGAAGGCGAACCAAAAAACGTAAGTCGTGGCACAATTTTATCTCCTCCATTTCCCAGTCAACACCAAGTCATACTATGTGATCGAAAATAAAATCCCTTAATGTATAATTAAGCATACACCTTCTCCCGCATCGCTTCTGATAGATGACAAAACTATTTTAGATCCTCACGATGTAGCTGACGCATTTGCTCGACACTTTGCAAATCTCTCCTTCGTCAAAATATTCAATTGCTTTCCTTGCCGAAAAATCTCGTGCTGAAGAACAGCAACTATCCTTCCCACAAGACCCTGCTGCACAGTACAAACCGACTCCGCAATCTCAGAGATAAATTTCCAACTCCATCTTCATACTCCCAATACGGCATTTGGCCCAGATTCAGTACATCTATAAAGATCAGGCAACTCTACAATTTCAATGACAATTCAAAAACGGGTTCCCGTCACCATCGCGATTCAAATAGGCTCTTCAAGATCAGACTAATTATAGAGAAACTTTCTTCGAAAGTGTATTCCTTTAGAACAATATTGTGGGTAGATCAGCAAATTTACTCGACTAAAGCTAGAAATTACCTGAAGAAGTATATAATCCAAAGAAGCTCAAGAAATGGGGGTATAAAATTTACGTTCTGAGTGGAGTCAGTGGGTTTTTACCAAATTTAGGTGCTGCACATCAAACGCCATTATAGGGCTGCCCTGAAAAATACCGAGGCGCAAAAATTATAGTCTTCTTTGATAATTATTTTACATCTTTAGGATTGCTCAGTTTCTTAAACAAGCAAGGGATCCTCAGTTTCGGAACAGTAAGGCGAAATTGTATTTCTATGATTGATATCAACTGATAAGGAACTTTCTAAAACGCAATGAGGACACTCCATTGAATATGTTGATGATGTAGAGAATGCGCGTATATCCATCGTTGCGTGGATAGATAACAAAAAATTGTTACTATCGCATCAAATTTCGCTGGAGCCTTTCCAAAATTCGAAGTACAACGTTACGATAAGGCCAATACTAAACAACCTCGTAAATCTGGCCAGATACAAAATATTATTGCGAAGCAAGCAATGTGACATATACGGGGATATTTGATCACCTTCTGGACTTTGGGATGGTCAACGCTTGGCTACTTTACAGGAATAACAACAGAAATGTAAAATACCTTTCGTCTGCGAACACTTTCGCCAGACAATCGCTGTGTCTCTCTGCAAACTGAATTTAAGAGGCAACGAGCAATAGAAGTGTGGAATCTGGAGTCCAGGCGAAGAAGCGGAAGGAATAAGCTCAATAGAACCTACCACAACAGAGGACGTAAGACTGAATCAAGTCAGCCATTTCCTAAAGTGGAGTGAAAAAAGAATCCGCTACAAATATCGAAGATTTAGAGGAGTCACACAAACGATATGTGCGAAATGTAACGTAGGATTATGTTACACAACAAGCAAAACAATAGCTTTAAACGGTATCACACACTTCAGCCTAATGAAAAAATTAATAAAATCGTTGTGCGGCAATGTGACATATCTGTCACATACCACTTTTCTTTGAATTTCGAAGTAAATAATAACTATCTATATTGAAAAATTATTAATTTTTTATCTGCGAAAACTTTTCCAAAAAGTATACATTTATAAATTTTCAGGAACTTGGCTTATTGAAGAGTTAATTTAATATAGCATTAATATTATTACTGTTATTTAGCGCTCTTCTACCTGTATCGATTTTAGTTAACGCTTCTAAGACTTATTTTTCCTAGTGATGCCTATTGCAACAGTAGGAAACTGTGAACGAATGGAATCAACAAGCATAAAAACATTATTCAAAAACTTATACAGCTGTTCAATATCGGTCATAGAAGTTTTAATAATCAAATGGTTTTCAACGTTCATTTTTTACTGTCAAATCAATTTATACGGTTAACCGTCTATCTTAAACATTTGGTAGTCTGCTTAAACGATATCCTTCAAACGTAATTCTGCAGGGAGAATTAACTTTAAAATTAATTAAGCGAAAAGTATAAAACTATTATAAAGAGAAGTCAGAATTGAATTCTTTATTTCTTACATACACAAAGTGGCCAAATTTGAATTAAAAAGTTTTCATTGAAAATAAAATTCTAACAAGAGTAAAATAAACCTATAAAACATCAACTGAAAATGGTTTATTTTCGAAATTATTCGGTGAATTGTTTGTCGCGATTTCATTTATTGTAAACTCATGATGGAACAGTTCGGTTCAATTAGTTTCAGAAAGAGAACTAAGTCCTAATTTATGGAATAAAATACATAATGATAATGAAAGAATAGATTTAGTCGGAAAAAACTGGCAGCAGTCCTCAGTTTATTAGGTATTTGTGAATATTATAAAATTTTATAGTTTATTTTTTTGATGCGACATTGTATTTTACTTCGCTATATGCATAAAAATATATACGAGAATTATACAACTAGTAAATGCGGGTTTTAATATAATCCCGTATTTCATTTATATTTTTCCCCCTCTTTTTCTTTTTTACACATGTGCTAATAAAATGTTATCATCAAGAAGAACTGATCTTTTAATATTTTTATTATCTGTTAATAAATATGAAAATCTTACACTTAATCAAATAAAAACACAACGATAATATAATGGATAAACAATAATTAGTTCACATCGGACGCTTTCGCGTTTTTCACATTGCGACGAAGTAATATTCAAAACGCACGCACGCATGCCCACGTTGAACAAGGTCTAAAACAATCATTAATATCCGATAAACGTTTATTTGCATAAAGTTTTGTAACGCAGTAAAATCTCTGTACCATATAGTTGTTAATATTATTTATATCATTATTTTAATAAACTTTATGCGTGCATGTTATATCGCGGTTGGCATACGAAAAAGCTTGTGCCACTAAAAGAAGCCTCTTGGTGAAAGATATTTCGAAATGCCATTATACGTTTGATGTCTTTTTGCCTAATCCACTTAGGACGAGAGCAATCTCAGGAACAATGAGCACCTTTGCAATTACGACAGACGGCAGGTATTCCGAGACCGAATGACTAGAAGAGTATTCTGAGAATAATAGAAAAAGAACTACGACATGTTTCGTAATGTGCCTAAAAAGAAAACATTTGAAACACTGCGTAGGTGAACGAACACTGGGAGAAACAAGAAATCGAACTTTAAACATTGAAACGAACTCCGGAAGAGAGCAGTATTGTGGAATCTGATTTCAACAGAGCACGTGACAGTTTTAGTACTATTAGAGGAATGATATATAGGCGGACTGAGGCAATACGGATTGGTATCTGGATGATCGACCGAAAACACTAAATTTTCGTCACTGTTAATATTATAGTTACTTATATTATTACTATTATTATTATTACTGTTATAAACTAAATTTATTCACCATTTGAATTATTATAGTTTTATGTTAATTATAATCTTACAAAATACCTACTTCCATATAACAATAATAGTGCGTATTAGTATTTTAATATTATCCACATATATTTATTTATTTTATCAATTAATTAATTTTTTTTAAACCTAAAATCTTAATAAACATTATAATTACTTCTTATGTCTATTACTATAGTTACTAATAATTCTATATTGTTATATCTCTTTTTAAGATTATATTATCCAAATACTCCTAATGGCTATTATACCTATTTCTTAAAAACATATGACTTATTATTATTACACATTATTCTTATTATTTATAAATAATAATATTATTATTATTTATTAGTGTTACATTAATTCATCGTGTTTAAATTACATGTATAAGTTACAGAGGATGGGGGTGATGATATAAGGAGATACAACAGTTAGGAGGCTAAAAAAAGACACTTTTCAAGAATTTTTTTTGAAGACATTTTAATTTAATGTAAAAACTCGGCACATATATATTGTATTACTCTTCAACTTCAGAAAATAATGATTTTGAAAGCTGATGTAGCCAACTTCCGAAAGCACCCTTAAAATAAGACGTCTGTTGGTGAACACGATACTTCGGGACTGGATTATCTGAAATCAAAAAAAAAAAGAAGAAAAAAAAAAAGTTTAGTTAATATAAGATATCATCTGGTATTTGATCGATGATAATTTTTTTAGCAAAATAGCGGCTTCTTAAAAAAATAAAAAAAATCGATTTTTTATCAATATTTTGACCGTAAATTGTTTATAAAATGAATAATATTTATCGAAGTTTCAAAATCACTTTACACCCTGTAAAAAGCTTTTTTTCCAACTTACATAGAATCGTCTGTTCCAAAGAAAGCACCAACGAATCCTTCTAACAATTTGTCATTACTGAGATCGGTAGGATGCACAGCTTCAGCAACATCCTGTACCAGCGACTGATAATCGTGCTTGGATGAAGATAATTTATTCGCAGCTGCTGCATGCTGTCAACAGTATCATTACTCCGGTCCGTTTGGGCACTTCTCGTGTTATGGATTTTCATCTGTAGAGCAATAATGATAAGTAGCCCATCATATTGCGTTACGCATATTCTCAACAGAATTGCAATTTTTTCAAATGACCAAACCATATAATAAATTGCTAATAATTTGTCTATCCTTTTACCAGTAAACCTGTCCACCAAGGGTTTTTTTTCGACTTTTTTATTCACTTTTTTCTACGGTTTTGATATTTTTTTAACACCATCTCGATATCACGTACCCGATACATTCTTTTTTACACCTCCTTTTTATCGCCATAAGGTGCAGGTTTCGAAATTCCCGAGTAAGTTTTAGAGTTACCATCTCCGACTGTAGTTTCTGTACAGTACTCCGAATTTCTCCACTGAATTCTTGAACATTTCGATTACGGTATCGGCTTCTACTTTTTCCTGAAGAATCTATATGTATGATTTGCACAGCAATTATCTTTACGATTTTCGTACTAATCATTATACGCCGTAGTGTTTATTTTTTCACTCCAAATTTCATACCGTTTGCAATAGGAACTTTTCCAAAAATATCAACGATTTTCCCGGTATAATATTCAATAATGATCCCGCGCCGTATAATGAAGTATCTTCTCGCGTTTTCCACGTTCCATCGCCAGATACAGTGAATTCTGTAGAATATATATATATACACACATAGATACAAAAAAATCGATTTCATGAAAATTATGACTGCATATAACCTCATAAGTGAGGTGTATATTTAAGATAAACTTAAGTATACTTTAATTATAAGCATTCTTTGTAAACATGGGCCCCCATGTTACCTTACAACAAATTCAATTATCAATACTTTCATTTCTGACTTGCATTATATCGGCTCACGTATATACATTTAAGTTAGATTATTATTTAAGGTTCAATTTCATTTAATTTGAGTAACAGTTAAATTTAATTTATGCTTATTAGAATAGTATTATAATTATTTAATTTACACAGATGAGTATATATGAATGAATAAATGTGTGAGTATACAATAGATTTGCATAAAAGCCAGCTTTAATTTAAATTCTTTTGTTTAGTTAATTTTGCTTTGCAATGTGATCTTATTCGAAATGTAAATTGTTCCATGTACGATAAGAATGTTCTGCTACTCACAGCCGAAAACATGCGTATAGGCGGCTCTAAAACTTAATAACATGTCTACGATTTATGTTCTTGTAATATATTCTGTGATTTGATTATTAACACCATTACTATTATTACTTTCATTATTGCTTCCACCATGATATTACTCTTACTATAATTTAAATCACAGCTGCAGTTGTTATTATTAATATTATTATCATAAAAGTAGAATTATTATAATTTATAATATTACATTATTAAAATGATTTGTTAGCGCAGTTTGTAACACTCGCAGATCTTTGTTAAGCAATAAAGCGACTGGAGGGAGGGGACTACTATTCACGTTTTGCGGAAATGTCAGCCTTTATTACAGTTCAGGGCCGAATTACTTTCAGTATGTTTATAATCATTAGAGGAGGCGGCCATACATCCCGGAGAAGAACGGAAAGAATATAATAATAATAGAAAATGAATAGATAAATAAATAAGTGAAAAAAAAGAAAGGAAGTAAATATAGAAGTAAAAGATGACACGAAAGAACAACATAAAATCAGAACAATTTCACCGGGGATGCTGATAAAATTGAGGTATAAGGAAACAAAATATTACTAGCATTATTTCGTATACCGCGCGACACCGGGATATTAAACAACAGAACACGTAATTAACAATACAAATCGTTTATATTTTAAAGCTTTTAAATTAAGTTCCTTCTTTAACCCTACAGGATGGCACTCAGTTTTATTGCAATATTTCCGAAATCTGATTGTCCGAGACTTTATCATAGTAACTTTTTAAATCGTAAATATTTAACAGACAGAAATTTTCCCGATTAAATTTTTACGTAAACGAAAAGATAAAAATCATCAATTCAAAAAATTTAAAATAACGCTGTTTGAGCAATTTCCAAATAAGAAATATCCGCAATGCGCATTCCCCAAAAAACTAATGCTTAAACGAGGCAAGTAAAACTTATTTATCGGTATAACATACTCGAGAACAAAGGGCAGTTCTCATCAAATTCAAAACATCAAATCAGTTGCAGTTTCATCATTGTTCGTTCCTTCTCCGATTAACATTGACTGGATGACCGCGATGTTCATACTGTCTCTTAATTTCCCATTCTTTCATCAAATATATCGGTTTAACAAATGGCCGTTCTTTCCCACCAAATCGCAATTGCCCCGATTCCTTCTTTCCGCCAAATCCTCCGCCTGCAAATGTAAAAGATAATTTTATTCGTAAATATTTCCAACTTTACTTTAAACAAACGTGACGCTGACTCTAGTTCGAGTAAATATAGCTCGAAATTCATTATCAAAGTACTGAAGTAATAATATTTTATGTACAAAAACAAAAGCTTACATTATATAAATTAATTTACATTAAATTGTACTGAACTTCGATTACCTAATCGACGTGGCACCCAACCTGGCAGTAGTCGTTCACATTCAAAATCAACAAATAATTTTTTTCCATCTACCCATATGCCGTTTCCGTCTTTAACTGCCTTTAAGGTTTCCTTTTCCTTTTCATATTCAATAAAACCATAACCCAACGAAAACCCTGTTATAATATCTTTAACTATTCGACATCGTTTTATTCGCCCGAATTGTGAGAACGCCTATAATTAAAAATATACGTTTACATTCAATATAAAATCTAAATTTTAATCATATAAACGGATTTTTACATGATTAGCTTTTTAAAACATACAATAAATGGTTATCATATGCCGTCTCGCATGCGATTTAATGTTTTCCTTTCAAGGATTAATCTAGTTTTGTCATTTAACTAATAAATTAACAAAATGCATTTCAACGTGTAACTTTAACAACAAATATTTCACAATTATAATTTAATTAACGTTTTTATATATGTAAGTCACATACATAACGTACTTTAGTATGTTTAGTAAATTACTAAAAATCTTAAGTGAGATTAATTACTTTTATCAGTTTTGAATTTTCTAAATATATATGTATATATGTATACATATATAAAAATAAATAAAAGTATATAGAGAGAAAGAGATTACAGATACCATTTGCTTTCTTATGTTTTAAACATAAGGAATTATTAAATAAGTTTATATTTCAACTGACTTTTGCAAATTTATATCACTTAATAATTTTTAAATGTAGGTAGCAACAAAAACCGAAACATTTTTATATTTGCATAAATAAACTTAAATCTGTATTCTTTGTAACGATTGGGAAGTATTAAATAATCTTTTTGAACCCCGAAATCCAGCATTAACGAATTCATATAATATTCAGAACTTTCAGTCATTTAACTAATAAATTAACAAAATGCATTTCAACGTGTAACTTTAACAACAAATATTTCACAATTATAATTTAATTAACGTTTTTATATATGTAAGTCACATACATAACGTACTTTAGTATGTTTAGTAAATTACTAAAAATCTTAAGTGAGATTAATTACTTTTATCAGTTTTGAATTTTCTAAATATATATGTATATATGTATACATATATAAAAATAAATAAAAGTATATAGAGAGAAAGAGATTACAGATACCATTTGCTTTCTTATGTTTTAAACATAAGGAATTATTAAATAAGTTTATATTTCAACTGACTTTTGCAAATTTCATTAGTAAATCCGCACTATCTTTATAGTTTACTACCTTAATGTGTTACTAATTCTGAACATCAGTGGATGTATTTTATGAAGAACTGACAAATTTTAGAACCTTCTTTCAATTTAGCAGCGTCAAGTTACGCTCCCCTATGGCAAAATCTCCTAAATTGAATTTAACTCGACAATTTGTTTTGTGTTGAATTATGTTGACGATTAAAAATTGCACATTGCACTATGATGCAATATTTTAGCGAAAATTTATCTGAGAAAAGAACTTAACGAGAAACCCCTGAAATTTGAAGATTTTAAAAAAAACAATTATGATCACAAGAAGTAAATTTTATGCCGAGATAATAAATTTTTTTTCGCTACACCATAACATGGAGTTTTAGCAAAAAGGTATGATAATTTAACAAAAGCTTCTTTGAAATTTAAAAATTTTCAAAAAACCATAATATTCCAAAATCGTAATCTATTTATGTCGAATTGTTCCAAGTGTATGTCTCACTTTTTTTACATTTTGAAATTTTTTCAAAAGTTTAAGTTTATCAAAATTTATTTTACAATAAATTTTTGCAAAATAATAATAACGTCGATTGCTGATAATAGCTACCTTTAAAATAGAAATATGATTATTAAAATTTAGCTATTCTATATGAATCATAAAACGACATTATATTCTGCTAATAAACATATTACGTATATCTTATATCGTTTGTTTCTGTAATTTTTTGTAGTTTTATTTACTTAAAAGATTTTTC
This sequence comes from Icerya purchasi, assembly GCA_039619475.1. Taxonomy (NCBI): domain Eukaryota; kingdom Metazoa; phylum Arthropoda; class Insecta; order Hemiptera; family Monophlebidae; genus Icerya; species Icerya purchasi. Next base: position 334,726,688 of record CM077116.1, on the reverse strand, counting down.
CGTGTAAATTTAAAAAATCTGACATTACTTCTATTTTATCTTTTTTATTAAGTAAATAATTTGCAAGTCCAACAGGGCAGAAATCCCTCTGTGGATGTCAAACATGATTATACTGTTTATTAAAAATACATAAATAAATAAAATAAATACATATATATATATATATATGTATAATGTATTATGAAACTAAATATAAAAATTTTAATAACTAATACATATAAAAGTGTATTGCCGTAATCTTTTTACTTAATCCATTTTAATTACTTTTATTTTATTTATAATAACATACATATACTCTTTTTGTCCGCATACTTAAACATAATCATAATAACAATTAAGAACAGTAAAAAGATAAAAGGAAAACATAGAAAGACAAAAAAAAAAAACAATTTACTTGAAAGATAATTTTATTTTTTTATTAATTGTAATCCTCGTCGTAGTCTTTGAATGGTGTTAAATTAAAAAATATATGACTGAACTACCAAACATACGATCAACAATGTTTATAAAATAAATGCAAATGGTGGTATCACGGAAAATAAGCTTTTAAATTTAATCTATCAATTATAACTTTCATCGAACACGGTAAAGAAACGATCATTTAAACCAGTATAAATTCAAGATGATTCTGAAAACAAGTTAAATGCAGGCAGGTGATTTGGATTGGGCTTTAAATCATCAGCATGATATATACAATGAATAATGAGGACTGTTAATAAAGTTCATCCAGTGAAGGTGTGCAGGATAGTTTTTTAAAAATCTTCAGATTTTGGACGGAATAAGGTTCCGCTCAATTTCTATTAAAACTCAATGTTATAATGCGGAACAATTTTTCAATTTCTCGAAGAAAACTGTTAAATATTCAATTAAGTTAAATTTCAGAATTTTGAAAAGCGTCGCCTTTGTTTTATTTCAAAAACGTTCAATATTCTGACAATTAATAAGTTTTTCATTTATTTTACTTCAATCAGATTAATCTTACTAAAATAAAATGAGAAAAAATGAATCACAAAACGACATGAATTATACACTACAACTGGATAAACTTATGGTCATTTAATTTTAACAAACTAATAAGCAATCATTTCAAGACTTTTCCTCCCTAAATTCCAGTTGAGACTTCCATAATTAATTTTGAATACCGATTCTTATTACAAAAACAACTGTGCCTCGCCAAAATTATGTATCAGAAGAATTCAATTAGCCTACATTATAATTTTTAGTATTAAAATTTAACACATATACTTCTGCCACTACTACCATCGCAGCATCATGTACTACACCATACATATAAATACTTATAGCATGATTCAGAAAATAAATTTTTTTTAATCACTTCGCACAATGTTGGTCTCTTGTGCAAATTTTAATATAGTAATTTTACCAAAAGTGAATTCAAAATTTTTTTTATTGTAAAATTAGCAATAATTGTATAACAGTTTATAAATAGTAAAGGATCTTATCACAGTTTTCACTTTTGTGTACATTAATGTCATGTTTTTTAGTATATCTGTTCCGTTATTTATTTATTTATTTTAAATTTAATATATACGCATATTTCAAAATAAAAGATACAGATCTTAATACCAAACTCTCTCGTTCTTTTTTACATTTATACAGATTATGTGTTGTCACGATGATCGAGTTGCTAGAATTTATATAAATCATATCGGTTCACTTTTGGTCGTAATTTCAATTCGTTCGTGTTTTCTGTTATTTATAGTGTGCGAACTAACACAAACTGTGACCAGCAAAAATGAGCGAACTAAAATTACGGCCAAAAATAAATCTGGCGTGAAAAAAAGTGAAGTAACCCGAAGAGGAAATTTTAAAGATAACGTACGTGATGAAAACGCCTTGGAAATAAGCGAAGCAGCATAAAGATAAAATTTTAAAAATAACATTAACATAATATAGAATAAACAAGTATGGTAATTTTGAAAAGCCTGAATAGATTCTCAATCAATATACCTTAGCAAGCCAGATACATTGCTGTGCTGGTGTTAAAGTATTCATGTATGAGTTGGAAATGTGGTATTCGCTGTTAAAGTAAAACTCCACCATATAATAATAGGGGAAAAAATCTTTCCCAGCAGCATATTTCAAAATTTTACTGCAGGCTGCACGCCATAAAAGTTCAATGTTATTGGTGTGAACCCCGCTAACCAAATTATCATACAATTTTGAATGACTTACAGTCAACATATACAACAAACCATACTTTGTAAAAAAAAAAAAAAAATGTAGCAGATAAATGAATTTGGGGGGGGGGGGGGGATTGAAAAAAGAAACCCGCAAAAATGAATTTAACCTGAAAAATGGAAGAACACAACGGGCGAATATAAAATGGATGATTTCTTCTTCCGTAAATCTTATCAAATGGAAATATGAAATTATATATCGCATAATTGGATTTTGGCAAGTATGGTTTTAAATAAAAATAAAAAAAAAAAAGAAAGAAAAAGAAAATGAGCAAATTCGGAAAATTGAAAACAAAAAGTGATAAGAAAAACTAGAGCAACAGTTTATATTGCTATTGCTATGCAAATGAGCGGATGACGGCAAGTGGCACGAATAAATCACATCTAGTAAGCGGGGTACAATAGTTGGACTTGTGACGGACTTAGTCACATTGTTTTAAAATTTATAATTAAAATTTATATTATATTAATTTCACTTTTATTAGTAAAGAATTTTGTGAATGTTTTTAAAGTAGCAATTTAAAATTTTTAGAGTAAAAAAGTTAATTTATCATTCAATGTCAAAAAATTTAATAACAAATTTAAAATAACTTTTTTGAAACTGATAGTAAATAATTACACTAATTATTCTAAAATTGTACCTTAAATTTTAAAGTTAAATTAAAATTTTGGGTCTTTTCTCTTAGTCGTTCACATAGTTCATTTTTCGGCCGTGCTACTTATAGTTCACCATTCGCACATTCCGTTCATTTTAGTTAATGCCGGTTACTCAAAGCTAGTTCGTATGTGCTTAATCTGCGCTAAGCGTAACTTCTTAACTGTTCAACACCACCAAACTAATGTACTATGAAAAAATTATAATACATAATGTATAAATTATTATTACTATTTTATATTATTTTATTAACAATTTAAAATTCAATGCATCGGGTGATTTATAATTTCATATATACCAGTCTTAGTTTTTGTTAATGTTGATTTTTAATTTGTATTCCATGTTTGCATTGTAAATTATGTAATGTTTTAATTTATTATATTACATATTCTGATATTGTTCACATAAAACAGTTTTATTTATAATAACAATAAGGTAAGATACAAAATTATTACAACATGCAGCATTTAAAAAAAAATCTTTTTGATTTACATTAATGGGTAAGCGTGCATAACAGAGTCTCCAGTTCATTTTTGGTCGAAATTGTCAGTTCGTTCATTTTTGGTCTTATTCATATTATGTGAACTATAACACAAATTATGAGTAAGAGCGAAAATGAACGAGGTAAAATTTCGACCAAAAATGAAATTAGCGCGAAAAAAAAACGGACATAAAAAAAAACGAAGATATTAAATTTAGCGCGATAAATTGTAAAGTAACGAAAAGAAAATTCGAGAATAATGTTAAAATAAGATAAAAATAAATAATTAGTTATTTTAAAAAAAAAGCGTATTACATAAATATAGTAAATTTACATACTTTGGTAAACCAGATATATTTCTACGGCGGTGTTAAAAAATTGATGTATTTGTCGGGAGTTTGGTATTCGATGTGGGAATTAAAATTCCATATTTAACAAACTATATTTTTTCGGAAAAAAAAAAGAAAAAAAACGGAAATGCACTTGACCGGAAGGAAATAATAGAACCGGCGCGACAGGTTATGCCGGTATTGTAATGTAAATGACCGCAAAACAATAAAAATAGAGCAATAAATCACATTGTTTGCATAGATGTACTTACAGTATTTTAATGATCTTAGGTATATAATTTTAAAATATAAAATTAAAATTAAATTAACACTTTTGTTATTAAAAATTTTGTAAATGTTTTTGAAGTAATAATTTACATTTTAAAATAAAAAATAAATTTACCACTCAATGTAAAATAATTTTAATGTCAAATTTATAATAACTTTATTAAAAGTAAAATTAAATAATCACACTAACTATTCTTAAAATGTGATTTCATGCTAATGTTGAATTCAGATTTTTACAATTAGTTTTCAAAAATATACTACTTGCAATGATACATAGATTAAATTTACACCCACATAAGAATAGCATGTGAAATTGTGAATTGCTGAAATTTATATTTTAAAATTAATGTAAAATTTTAATTTTTCAGAAACACATATACTATAATTGTAACGAACAGAAAAGATTAGCTTGACCCCTACGCAAGGATGATGTGTGAAATTGTGAAGTGCTGAAATTTATATTTTAAAATTAATGTAAAATTTTAATTTTTTGGAAACACATATACTAAAATTGAAACGGTAAATGCAGATTCGCTTGACCCCTACGCAAGGGTGACACGTAAAATTGTGAAGCGTTCAACATTCTTATTAATTTTTTTCCTTATTTTGTAATAATTTGTTGAAACCACATATACTAAAATTGAAACGGTAAATGCAGATTCGCTTGACCCCTACGCAAGGGTGACACGTAAAATTGTGAAGCGTTCAACATTCTTATTAATTTTTTTCCTTATTTTGTAATAATTTGTTGAAACCACATATACTAAAATTGAAACAGTAAATGCAGATTCGCTTGACCCCTATGCAAGGGTGACACGTAAAATTGTGAAGCGTTCAACATTTTTATTAATTTTTTGCATTAATTTTTTTCCTTATTTTGTAATAATATACTAAGATTTTTTTCGAATTCCACTAATTACAAAAATTACTTACATTAAATTTGAAGTACTTTAAAACCGAAAAATTATAAATTTGTATTTTTTAAATTTTTTTAATAAGATATAAAATAATACTAATTTGTATATTTTTCCATTTTTCAATAAAATATAAAATAAATTTTTTACACAAATAAATTTACCGATGGGTTAGTAATGAACTAAACAATAATAACATCGTAATTAAGAATATGAACTAAACAATAATAACATCGGAATTAAGAATATGAACTAAACAATAATAACATCGTAATTAAGAATATGAACTAAACAACTAATATGAACTGTAGGCTCTGTTGTGCACTTTTACCGAAAAAACAGTTTAATTTTTTCAAATAAGGAGAATTTTGCTTCAAAAATTGCAAGAATGATCATGAAATGACACTTTTTTTAAGTTGTAAAAACAATCGATTTTTTGTAAAATATTTTTATATTCAATACTTTTATAATACACTGTTTAATATCATTTTTATAAATTGTTTTAATAAGCTATTTAATATGCGAATTATTTTTATAATTAATACTATTTATAAGTAACACTTTCTCGCATGAATACGAAAATGAACTCAACTAAAAATGAACTATGTGTAGACTAAGAGAAAAGACCCAAAACTTTTATAATTACTATTTAAAATTATATATCACAAAATAGTGTGAATTTTTCTTAAATTGTACATTAATTTGCTCACTACATTATTCAGATTATATTTGAAATATAAAACACAAAAAGTATAATTTATATTTTTATTTAATTTTCAGAAACATATAAAATAAATTTATTGATAATTATTCGTACAGCGATTAAACTAGAAATTAAATTAAAGGAGCAGAATGAACTGATGTGACGTAAATAATTACCCATTAAATACTAAGTAGAAAATGAACTTTGTAAAAAGGACAGGGACGTATTACAATAAAAGACGATATAATTGTAATGGCGATAAATGAACGGACTAAAACTGTAAAAAAATATAACTATTTACTTTACGTTAAACAGTTTCGCACATGTTTTCAAATAACATTAAAATTATTTAACGTTTCTGAAAATATTACTCTTGGAAAACTTGAAAAGTTTCACTGGTAAATATTTGCCACTATATTTGTCGGTGAAACTTTTAACAATTTTAGTCAAATAAATTCATTGTTTATAAACGACTATTACTAAAACTGAAAAATTGGTGTTATAGGTAATATTGTAAACAAATATTAATAAGGAATTAATAAAATTTTTAAAAACATAAATGCAACATAATCTCTAATGAGTAGCAAAATGTGTACCATTTGTATTCATCATAGATAGAATGTAATTATTGTTAGGATATTTTTGAATTTGTTAATTATCATGTAGTATGATTATGTAAAATTCTATTAAATTACTGAATAATATCACATAAAGGGGGAAAAATACCTCTTTTAAATCATACTCTGCTGTGTCTTTATTTAATCGCGCAACAAATATAGTGTGTTCCGGAATTCCTTTAACTTTGCTATTAGGATAATATTTTGCGTTCATAGCACGTACTACCGCTCTATCGTGTGGTTCCCCGGTTATTCCGTCTATATTACCAGCTTTTAAAGCATCGTATATTATTGATCTAGGATACCATAACTTGACCTAAATAAAATATAGCTATCGTAATTACTAATAATATTCCGTAAAAAGTATAATTTCTTGACAAATTTTATAAAAACTAGTACAATAATCGCTATAACTCGCCCATTAATGTGGAAAAAGCAAACTACTGTTCATAGTGGAAAAAAAAAATTAGAACACGACGTTCGAATGTCAAAAACAAGATTGCCGAGGACTCCACACTTTAAATACTTTGGTGGGATGCATTGAGATTATGGATTTAAAGAAAAAATGAAGTTCAGACAGTAGCCATAAATAAAAAATAACAATAAACTAATACATAGTAATTACGTCAAAAAATTTCAAAATGCTACATTTAATTATGACTGTATGACAAAAATAATAGTGAATAGGCTTTTAGTTTGAATCTTTAAATACAACCGAAAGAAGAAACTTAAAATTTCTAGAGCATTTTCAGTGCATTCTAGAATATAACATATTGTAAACCATTATAGGACAAGTGGAAAAAAGTAGTTGGCTGGAAACATAAAAATAAGAGTAAACTCAATGAAGACACGAATGACAATGATTCTAAATTGTAAACAGAATATAATATCAACGGAAAAAGAAGAAGAAGATGAGAGGCAGAATCTAATTAGTAGATGAATTATATAAAATGAAAAATTATCATTCGTTAAAGTATAATTTATAATGTGTACATTTTACAACACCAACAAAAGAAGATGAATGTATAGAAGAAAGTCAGAAATTACTGTTCATTAAAATATACATACTTTAGGTAAATTAACATCTTCGATTTCCATTTTCTTTAATTTGTATTAACTTCCGCTCTGTTATAAACCGCACGCTTTCAAAATCATAAGTTTACTATCGATATTGTTTGAAATTTGAAATTAATAGAAGAAATTTAATGAATATCGATCACGGTTGAAAATAAAATTATCGATATAAGAATACTATCGAGAAAATATTAATACGAAGTTCTTAATTATATTTTTAATATTTTTCTTTTGAGATAAAAATCAAAATAACGGTGAACATGAGAAATTTCAAACAACTTATTTTATTGTTTTGGTATAATTTTAAAATAGCAGTAATCTAATTTTTACGTAAATTCAATTTTTGTCGTACATCAAATTAATAAGTAATCACGAATATAAATAATATGTTCATTTATCGAAACATTTTCATTTCTCAAGGAAACCGCTGTTCTCAAAATTATTTAGTAAAACAAAAATTCAAAATATGCGAATAATATTCTGTTCAGGTCAAGTAAAAGCAACATAAGTAAAAAAACTTGAAAAGTTTAGTATATCATGTAGTTCGGAATTGTTAGAAGAAAAGGGTGTATATTTATATTTACCTACACTAGAAACAAATACTACAATTACAAGAAATGATGGATTCTGTGAGAAAGCCGGTAAATCTTAGTGTAATATATGTTTCAGTTATATTTCTTCTTAAATTAAGTAGTAGTGATATCAACAAAATTATTTGTGCTCCCTTTGATTTGACTGTTGTCAGCTTCTAATTGCTGTTCAAGTGTGTTTTATACGTGTTTTTACAGACGTAATATCGAATAGGTTTGGTATAAAATCTGTATGGTAAAGAAATTTAATTCAAGACTGTATTACAATTATAACCAAAAGAACTGACAGAATTGAAAATCAGTTCGTAATAATTATTGATAATACGCATGGGCGACGCCAAGAGGGGCAGGAGAGAGCCGTTTCCCCCCCTCCCTGGAGCTTCGAAACTTTTTAATCAACTGGCCATGATGAATATTCATAGACGCGTAATCACAGACAATTTGGAAAACTTTTATAATACAGTAGTAAAACAATTTGCCAGAAACCTACAAAAATTATGTTTTAATTAAGATTTTATTCTTGTCTAATGAAATATTACGCCTTTACAAATTATAAATTTTATTTTTCCTATAACTCATATCCTCTTTCTATCATCTTGCCCCCCCCGGCTCATCGGCTGGCGACGTCCTTGCCAAGAGTAAGAACCAAATGGGAAGATCTGTGGTTCTTATAAACAGTTTCACTTTTGCCCTGTTTTGTAAAAGAAAAAAAGAAAAAATTAATGCATTTGTTTTATTAATGTTTTTATTAATTGTTGGATTTTTGAAATACAAGTTTTTAATATAATTTTATCAATATAATATCTAGAAAATACTGCATCAATGGTAGTTCTGTACTTTGTCGTTGATTCATTTGTATTGTTATTAATACTTGATTGAAATTCAGTTTGAAGAAATTCTATTAAAGGCAAAGAATCGTTCAGCCCCGGATCTGGGGGGGGGGGGGTACCTGCCACAGGCGGCAGTTTCAAGGGGCGCCAAAATTATAATACAATATGTTCGGAAAAATATACGAGTGCTTGTATCAGTGTGTACACGGGCAAGAAGTGAAACTTCTACATGTTATACACCCTTTTTTATGTATTTTATTCGATGCTTGAAATGAATAGGATAAGAGAGACATTAACAAAAGAAAATTTTTATTCGTTTTTAATGGAATCTATTTTATCATTTAGATATTTACAAATAGCATTTTTAATTTATATATCGCTCTCGTACCGCACTTAAAGAAGTTTCACTTAAAAAAAAACTTGTTTCTTAAAGCGTCTAGCATCCAGCGCGACGTTGTTTTATCGATTATTCATTCGACTTTAAAACCCCAGTTGGTTTTTGAGCACATCCTAAGTTGATTTTTGATCGCGTGCATAGTGTATGTGATGTCTTTGCCAGGAGAATCCCCGTCGCATCTAGAACTAGAGGCTACACGAGCTGAGCCGAATAAACCCGAACGGTCGAACATCAAGTGACGATCATTGTTTGTCTATGTGGTTGATTGCGTGTGCAAGTAATTAATAGTGTGCACGTTAAAATACAAAAAAAAGGATATTATTATTTCGCGTTCTGTGGCAATAATGCAAGGTCTTGTTAAGATCTTACAAGGAATGAGAAAAAAACCAATAGAACATTGGAGCTGCACCTGTATCAGAAAAGTTGGAAATCGAGCCAGTCCTTAAAAGCAAACGAATTTCCAAAAAGGAAAGGCAACACGACGAAATCTGCGAAGACGAATCAAGAACGCTAGATCCGACTGGGCTATTTTCCAAAGATATGGAATTAGTGTTTGACAAAATTTTAACAGAAATAGAAACAAGGGTAGAGAGCGCAAAGAGTCTACATGAAAATTTCGCCTTCCTCAGTGACCACGCGTTTTTAAATATGTCGACTGTGAATCTGCAGAAAAATAGAGCCGGTCTAGCACGAAAATATTCAAAAAATTTGAATGCAGTTGATTTTTTTTCCAGGAACTTGTCGTATTTAAAGATATAGTAACCGAAATTAATGAAAAATCGAGTGCATTCGACTTGTCACAATATCTGTGTTATCATGACTTGCAAGAGGCGTTTTTTCCTAATGTTAGTATAGCTTTAAGGATATACTTCACACATTACCGACGACATCTACAAGCTATGAGCGAAACTTCAGCAGACTGAAAATAATTAAAACCTATCTACGTTCAACAATGAGTCAGGAACATCTATCTGGCCTCGCAATCCTAGCCACTGAAAATAAAACTGCCTTTGAGACGCACTTTGATGAGCTAATAGATTTTTTTGCAGAAAAGAAAATACGCCGTGTAAAGCTGTAGCAAGATTGGAGAGAAAAAATTGCTGGAACCTAAATATGTCTTGATTGTCTGTTGTCTTTCCTGGTTATATGTTTTTTTATTTAATTTTATGTCACATAAATGAAAAAGTTATTAGCCAATAGATAATAAAGAGTGCAAATTTATTAAAGGGTACTTATTCTCTCGATCACAAAAAAATGCCACCCATACACGTATTTGTGAATTTTTTTTAACAATTTACCTCAAACGCTGGAGAGACGGGGCGCGCCTATCAAGTTCTTGCCTCGGTTCGAAAAAATCGTAGATCCGGGGCTGGAATCGTTAGATGCAAAATTGACGTTAAATGAATTTTTGTTTTCCATGGAGACTCATCACACATTTCTTCGTCACTTGATGACATTTTTAAAATATAATATGCATATAAAGCACTCTATAAGCGTGGGCACTTACCATTTCGTACAAATATTACGCACAAAAGGAGCGGGGACTGTCCATTATCTTTCTTTGATCTGCCGCTTGTAACGGAGTAAGAAAAAGAGCACGCTACTCGTATAGACGCGAACGGAGAGAACCAAACGCGTAGGTGTATGACGCAGTAAGCAGCAGTACAGAGAAGAGTGGCGGAGCCCGACTACGAACGTCCGCACAAAAGAGAATGCGAGAATAGCCTGCTTTAGTTATCCATACACGTAACGTACGCTCGCTCATTTTGCGTGCTAACTCCCCATATCGTAGAAGGCGCGCCGCCTACAGAAGTTTTACTTCAAAAAGGTTCCCTTATGTAAACTTTTTACGGTATGGATACATTATTAATTTGTTAGAACCATTTTATGCTAATGAAAATGATGCTAGGTTTTAGAAGGAACTTCGGCAGATTCCGCTGATATTCATAGTTTGTTAGAAGACGACAATGTGTTTATTTATTAGATGGTTTCGAAATATGGTAAAAAAGTAGAAGTGAATAACTATCGCATTTAATAGCATCCTTGAAGGATTGGTAAAATCAAATCACCGCAGAAAAAGTCATTCACGTCGTGTAACTAAAATCAGCTAGGCTGGGCAGTCGGGGCAGGACATGGTATCTTCTTCTTCAGGTGCCTCCTCCTCGAAGGAGGTTGTTGACTATCATATGACGAAATTGTTCTCTATTGCTGGCTATCCTTAAAGCTTCTGAAACTTTTCTGATATTCAACCATTTCAGTATATTTTTAATCCAGTCCATTCTTCTTCTTCCTCGGCCCCGTTTCCCTTCATTATTTCCTTGAAGGATAGTTTGTAATAGCTCATATTTATTACTTCTAAATACATGTCCTAGGTATTCCAACTTTCTTCCTTTTACCAATTCTCTATCTTTTTTCATTCTATGCAACACTTTCTTATTGGAAACTTTATCGACCCATGGTATTTTTAATATCCTTCTGTACAGCCACATTTCAAATGCTTGTAATCTGTTTATGAATACCGCTTTTAGTGTCCAAGTTTCCACCCCGTACATTAGTACCGGAAGCACATAACATTTAGTTATTCTCCATCTGGTTGTTAGCGGCAGTATTACACATCAAATTTCGTACTTTCTGGAATGCGCTTCTTGCTGCTTCAATTCGAGTTTTAATGGTGTAGTCAGGGTCCCATTTATCATTAATCCAATATCCTAAGTATTTTATTCTGTTTACCCGTTGTAGTATTGGCTGTGCATTTACTATTATTTCTTTTGAAGTTGTTATTTCCTTATTATTTATAATCATTATTTTGGTTTTAGAGGTGTTTATTTTGATAACATATTCTCAACTAAGTATTGCAGGTCTTCTATACTTGTTGCTAATAACATCGTATCATCTGAAAAAATGTTATTTATTATCAGCCCATTTATTTTTATTCCTTTTTTAACCTGATCTAATACTTCTTTGAATTTCTGCTCCGAATAAAAATTGAACAGTGAGCGGTGAAAGTATACATCCCTGTCGGACTCCTTTCCTAATTTCTAGTTCTTCAGTGAGGTGTTGATTAACTTTCACTTGAGCCGACTACTTCCAATGCAGATTCATAATTATTCTTATATCGTTGCTATCTAAATCTACTTTTGTAAATAAGTCTAATAGTTTATTATGTTTAACGTTATCGAAAGCCTTTTCGAAATCAATGAAGCACGCATAAACTGGTTGTTGTCGATTTATACATTTTTGAATTAGTACTTGTATTGCAAACAATGCTTCCCTTGTTCCACAGCTGTTTATAAAACCAAATTGCGTATTTCCAATTTCCTGATTTATTTTTTGATATATATTCTGTTGTATATAATTTTTAAATGTATTTTTACTGCATGGCTCATCAGATATAATAACCGATATTCCTGGCACTTCTTGGTCCCTGGTCTTTTTGGGATTGGAGTAAAAATGGATTTCAACCAATCTGTTGGAATGCTTACTGTAAATCTTATTTTACATTTGTGGTACCCCTCAAGTTCCCTTCATCTAGCCATTTTAAAAGTTCTACATTAATTTCATCCGGTCCAGTTGCCTTTCCGACTTTTGCATCCTTAATCGCTTTTTGAAGTTCTTCTTTCACAATAGCTGGACTTTCTGATTTTGTTCTAAGTTCCGCTACTTGCTCCCGATCGTCTGCAAACAGTTTTTGTACATATTCTTTCCACGTTCTTAATTGTTCTTGTTGATGAATTATTAGTTTATTATTTTTATCACTAATTATACCATATGTTCTTTTTTATATGTATATGTAAATTCTTTTACCGTGGTTGCTGCTTGTACCATGTCTTGTAAATCGCTAGATCTTGCTCCTGGCAGAATTGTATTAGCCGATCGCCCCTTTCATTCCTTTGCCATAAACCATATTCCCCTACTATGTTACCAACTCGTCCTTCTTCGACTTCAACATTGAAATCTCCAATCACCAATGTGATATCCTGTTTCTTTATTGATTTCATAACTTCATTTATCTGCTTGTAACATTCTTCAATCTTTTCGTTTGTTGTATCTGTCGTCAGCATGTACATTTGTATTATATTAACGTCAAATGGCTTAGTATCTGTATTATCATGCATATATCGTAGAGGGCTATAACATTTTTATTAACTTCATTTTTGATCAATATCCTTACGCCATTTTTGTGTTCATTCCTTCCTTTATTTCCACCTGAATAATAAAAGGTGGCTCTTCCCATCTCTATTTTTCCGCTGCCAGCCCAATGAGTTTCACTTATCCCTAATATATCTATATTCAGCCTTTCCATTTCTAGTACTGCGTTATTAATTTTTCCTTTCTTGTATTCCATATCGCTATTCTTTTTATGTTTGTATTTGTCGTATTCAGTTTCTGATTATTTTTTGTTGTGACTAGTCGCGTATTTTCCATATGACGCCTAGTTTCTAACGTCATGCGTTTAGTCGCCAATTTCACACTATCAGCCCCGAAATGCCGATAGCGCCAGTTGCCAGCTGGATCGCCAGGCACAATCACATTTTTATTACTTCGTTTCATCATATGATATACAAGAGATTTTTAATGGAGTGGTTTCTCGTTGCGTTTTCCATCGCAGTATCCCAGCCGGCTGTGTTTATATGTAATAGCCGCCTAGGAGTTTCTAGAATACAGCCGCTTCTGCTATATGTACACCACGTCTGTATCTAGTACTAATATGGTTGCTTCCCCACATTACTAATCACAACCGCCCCTCACCTGGGGATCAGACACTGACCAGTAATCCGCCCCTAACATGGGGATCCGACACTTCTGGATTTGGAGATAGGGATACGCTTTGTCTGGCATCTCCATCAAGATCTGTCTGGTTTGGGTGGCCCTTCTAGTAGTTTACACTACCGCCAGCATAGCTCTTGACTTCTTCAATACACACAAGCCTCTCCACCTCGACAAGGTGGTATCCCTCAGAGAAGAGGACATGGTATAATTTGTCAAAAATGTAAGTTGACAATTAACTTCTTTCAAATGCGTGTATTGTAAAATGGTTGGCTTTTTAAGCAAAACTTTTGAAAAAAGGCTCTTTTCTGGAATGTAATTAACCATGCTGTACAAAAAAGTTATGAAAATACACTAGTTTCGGAAGAAGAAATTGACAGAAGTTTATTTCAAAATCTATTGACGTGCACGATTTTCTAGGAGTGACGGAAAATGATTTAAAAATTATCTTTACTGGAACCTTCCAACTTTAACAAGCTGTATCTATTTTACTGAAATTTAAAATGAAAATGAGGAATCACAATTACGTTATTTGAAGGAAAAGACCGACAAAATTAAAATAAAGGTTCGATCTCGACATATAAATAGAAACATTCAGTAATTATCATATTCATTATTGACTGGATTCCATAACGCTATAATGATCTATTGCTGTGAATGTAATAATGGCTTGAGTATTAGCAGTTGTTCCCATACGGTTACATTTATATATGTCTATATATATCTATATAGATATATATAGACATATATAGACATATATTACCTTTTCATGGAAGGTATCTGTCAAAGATTATAAGACTTTCTGAAAAGTTGAATCAAGTTTTCAAAAAAGAGCAAGTAACACAATTAATGAAAATAAAGATGATGACTAGGAAATATAAATTATTGTAGAATACTTCAATCATTTCTCTTGATAAAAATATAATTTGATCACCATAAAATTTGTAATGTTTTATTAAATATATATAAAAACATATATTACAGAAAATTATAGTTATAAAAATATAAAATATAACCGACATGTTTCGGAGTTACATACTCCATAATCATGGCAATAATAGATAAAGTTAAAAATTTCTTAGTCCTTTTGCCTGTAAAGATTAGATAAAAATTGGTATATTTATGTAGCTTCAATTTTGTTTTAAATTCTGATGGTCTAATAAACGGCTAGATTTTATTCAACCGATATTCTCTTTATATTGAAATAGAAAAATTTGAAAAATACATTGAAAATGTTTTAGACCCTTCTTGTGAAACAAATTAATTGATCTTTCCCTGCCCGAGTAATTTTGTTTAAGATGTTCATCACAAAAAAAAAAAAAAAAAAAAAACAAAAAAAACAGAAAAGTAAGTTAGAACTTATAATTGAAATTGTTTTCTTTTTTATTTATCAGTGTAAACTTTTACGCTAGTAGTAACGAATGTTTTTAAAGAGTTTAGAGCTAATTCTATAATTTTTATCATTTTTTTTATAAAACAACTCCTTAAGGGAACTGTATGGTTATTACAATCTTAGAACTATTTCTAAATAAGTAACATTTATAACTAAAAGTAAATTAACATGTTGCAAAGGAGTATAGTCCACTATAACTATTCTTTGCTATTTATATACACATACATACAATAAAACAATAAAAATTTACCACACGACTAGGTCGCTCGGTTTAAAACGTTTTAGCCGTCTTGCATCTTCGGTAGTAAGCAAAAGGTCCAATGCTTCCGGGTTTGGATGGGTATGGAGTCTTTTTTCGTGACGATGGGCAAAGTCTTTAATGACATCATCCACCCATTTGATCCTTAAATCGGTATGTAGAGATTCGTTCCGTTGGAACCATCGAGCATTGGTTATCATACGAAGGAATATATTTTGGGCTGCTTGAGTAATATTTCTATTTGATGTTTTGGTACACCCCCGTATCTGTACCTCATAAGTCCAAATCGATCTTACGATAGTTTCACAAGTTTCATTTTGGAATGTCGCCCGACAAGCCAATACATTTCAAGTGTTTTTTCTCGAATCTGCTGAGCTTTTGACACAAAGGAGTTTTCCAAGTCAGCTTCGCATCTAGATGTACACCCAAGTATTTTTCTGAATCGGAGATTGGCACTTGTCGTCTATTTGTAAACACTCGTTTACGAAGGGCGAAAGTGGTGTGGATAGATTTTTGCTCATTGAGCTTAATTTTCCAGTTTTCCGTCCAGTTTGATACACGGTCTAAGCATACTGAAGGTTTATAGTTGCTTCAGTTTGTGAGCCGCTTACTGACAGTATTGCTGTATCGTCATCGAACATTGCAATCGCAGTATTTGGTGTTGTAGGTATGTTTATTGTATACAGAAAATACAGAATAGGTCCGAGGACGCTACCTTGTGGTACGCCTGCCTGTATTGAATGGAAGGATGATCTCGTATCTCCATAAGCTACACGGAATTGTCTGTCTGAAAGGTATGATTTAAGTGTAGACGACACCAATTAACAGATAGCCTGGTGCTTGACTTGTGTAGAAGTCCTTGATGCCACACTCGGTCAAATGCTTGTTCAATATCCAGAAAGACAGCCGAGCAAAATTTTTTTTCTTCGAACGCTTTTTCTATTATTGAGGTTACTCGATGTATCTGGTCAACAGTAGTATGTTGACTGCGAAAACCAAATTGATAGTTTGGTAGACGTATTAGTGGCTTGAGTCGCCTAAGTAACAACTTTTCAAATAGTTTAGGTATTGCTGGTAATAACGATATCGGCCGGTAGGAGGAGACAACTTCTGCTGGCTTTCCTTGTTTTTGAAGCATAGCAATTTGAACTATTTTAAAACTTTCAGGTACATGTTCCAAGCGTAAACAGGCGTTAAATATGTATGTTAGTAGTATTATTCCTTTTTTGGATAATTCTTTTAATACACACTAGAGGTGCTATTTCATCTATTCCTGGCGATTTTTTTGAATTAATGTTATCTATTTCTTTTGCTACTTCAAGTGGAGTAATAGGTTTAATTGCTTGTTTATCTTAGCTCAATTTGTGATTGAATGTTGTGTGGCTGGAATATTCGTGACAAATGTCTAGCGAATAAATCAGCTTTTTCCTCATTACGTCGTAACCAATTTCCAGTTTCGTCTTTTAGGGATGGTATTCGCTCTACCGGTCGTTTGAAGCGTCGAGTCGCTTTCCATAGGGAATAGTTTTACTTAACTCTTCCAAGTAGTTGGCAATACTCTTTTGTTTTATTTCAGAGATCAATCTATTCAATTTATTGCTTATTCGATTGAACGTATTTTTTGTCTTCTGGTCTTCAGGTATTTTGCCAGATACTAATTACTTTTCTTCTCTCTTTACCCAGTTGCCTAACTTCGAAAGGATAGCAGTTTTCACGAATTATGTTGCTGTTTATAGGGGGACTGGTGTTGCGTTCCTTGCAGCTTGTAAAATTATTAAGGGTAATTTTTTATGTCAAAAGGCGTATATTTGTTTTTAGTTATTAGTAAAAGTTTTTATATTGAAAACTGCTAAAATAAGGATTGTAAAATTTTTTGTTTTGGATCTTCGTTTCTAAAAAATCTAAAAAAAATTAAACATGATTGAAAAAATTCATTACAATACTATTTTTTTTGCAATACAAGCTGTGTTATAAATATCATCAGCTAATGTTTTAAATACTAATACTCTATTCATCGTTAGAGATAATTCAATCGCAATTTCATCATCGCGTTTCTTCTTTTTTATTATTTTCAGTTCTAGCGATATAGTGCAACGGAGGAAATAAATAACATTGAATGTGACATAGCTGGACTGAGTAAAGTGAGAAGGGCTGGAATTACAACCACAACGAATATTTTACTACAAAATGACTCAATTCAAAACATGTAAATGGAGTAGGTTTCACGAAGAAGGAAACAGTGGTGCGGTAAGGCGATTAGGTATGTTAATATAAAATGATATCCTTTATACTGGTAAAATTATCACAGGAAATTAACCTCTTAAAATCCTTCAAATTTATGCCCAACGAAAACGAACCCATGACGAATTAATATAGCAAAATTCTACGAACAGATATAGGAATCCTTAGGCAACAAGGACTACTGTAAGCTGATAATGATTATTGGCGACTTTAATGTAGAAGTGGGAACCTTATAAGACGAACGCGAAAAAACGATTACCATTAAAAGCAGAAAGTTATACGCAATGAAAGTATACATTCTTTAAATAGAATCTTAAAACGAAATGGACTTGGACAAGTTCCAGTTTCAATTATTTAAAAACGATATCGATCTCATAATTTTTTAATAGTCCGCATCCTAATTCATGAAATGTCGGTGATGAACAAGGTTAAAACAGGCAACGACCATAGATTACTCAGGACTAAACACTGTCAATCAACTTAGAGTTAAGAAAAATTTTAGAGAAAACTTGAAAGTGGCCGGGATTGATCCTGCGAACCTCGCACAAAATAAATGGCAACGTCAGATAAAACTAACGATAAGCAGCTATTATCATTGTCAAAACATTGCGAGAATGCGCTGTTGTAAAGGCATGTCTAAATAATAAACTCACTTCAACAAAATTAAACGATAATGTTAACGAGTTTTGAATAACATGTAAGCACACGAATTTTTGCGATCCCGCAATTCACTATACGATTACGCGAGATTTTATAGAAGTTCGGCGAGAAATTGCTCGACAATACAAAGATCTGTCACGCACTTGATCCCAGCCTTTACGTGATTAATAGGTGGCGCTACGGCTGCCCGATAAAATTACCGGTTGTTGTAAATAGTACACTAGAAGGGTCAAGAAGCTCGTTCTGTGAAACAAAAGACTTCTGCACTACTCAATTTCTACTAACTTATGTGCCAGGTGCTTTGGCCCCATCTGATATAGGCGCCATAGCGAACATGCAAGCAAACGGTTGCTCTACATCCAACTTGTTGAATACCACTGGCAACGATCTTCAGTTACGTATGTTCGAAACCCCGAATTTCCTAGAACAGCAAGCTGATAAAGGAAGACAGCCTTAGTGGCAGTCACCACTCATGACTCGGAGCCATTATCAGCGTTTTTTGATAATGTGACGGAGCTGCCGACTACTGTTAATAACGAACAGCTGCGTAGCGTTTCTACCGGAGCAATCGTTTTTGTAATGTAAACTGTCCTTAGGAATTAGTGTTTTGCTTGCTCTGCCGAATAGACCGGTCCTTTATCATTTAAATGTAGGAGTAGTAAATGTAAGACATTTAAAAGAAAAAAAATGTACGAAAATCAGGTGATCTTCGGTGTAGGTGAAAATTGCAATTTTGAGAATCAAATGCATTTGTTCCTTAATCGGTTACCATTGAAGAAAAATTGGTCCACTATTAATATTATCAAAAAAAAGTATTAATCTATCACTCTTGGTTTACATAAACTCGATTCATAATCTGAAACGTTATTCCTTTTTTTTCTTTTCTTTTTTTTCTTTTGCTTTTTTTCTTCTTTTTTTAGGGTTCGTCAACGTGAACATTGACATTTCATAAAAAGAAGAAGTAGAAAGAAGTTTGCTCAACTGAAAACGACTAGCATTCAAACGTTATTCGGGTCACATATAAAGTGGTTGTTGAAAAGATACAAAGAACAATTTATGGAGAAGAGAAAAACGGAAAAGCGATGGAGGGAGAGCTAACTGTGTCCAAAATGTAAGCGGTATATCACAGGGAGATTAGAGCGCCACGTGTAAGGGAAGTCATTTATTAAAGTTAGCAAGTAAAAGGAATCTGGGCTAATAAGAAGAAGTAAGTGTTAAACTATAGTTTGGAATGAGCAGCTGTAGACAGTAACGCTGGTGGATGAGAATACGGTAAGAAACTGGCAGCAGTAAAAGATAACTAAGCTGATGCGTAAATTAATTCATTTTTACTTTGATTCCGAATTCGTAGGAGATTAATTTGGATGAAATAATGAGAAAGGAAGGGATCTTGAATCAAAGAACGTACAAGAAGGATTACGCAGTCGATAGAGTGGGAAGGAAGAAGAGATGCTCGATAGACTGCAGCGCGGTTTGAGAATCAATCAGGATAAGAATATTGTAAGAAATAGGTGAAGATTTGATAAAGAGATGGGGGCCTTCAAGAAAGCTCTTTAGTCGGTACGGAAGATTGAACAGAAGGAGGCAAGTTTAAAAGTATCCGAGTAATTTAAGAAAAGACGAAAAGGAAAAAAAAGCTGCGCCAGCTCTATTCGCTCCTCCGGATCGTCGGTGTGGATTGTGAAGAGGTTGGAGAAGCGAAACTTGAAATTCTGTAAAAATACTGATCTAACGATATGGTGCAGAATAGGTTTAGGAAGAATAGGAAACGGAAAACAGTTCATTGATGAAAAATTACAGGAAAAGTATGGAAGTTTTTCGTACAATGATGAAAATTAAAAGAGACAAACAGAGATCAGTGATAGAATTAGTGTTTTATTCACGGAAAAGTGCTAATTATGTAAGATGTGCGAATAAGAAAAAATAAGTGAAAAAGAGGAGAGGGATAAACGTTTCTTGACGAAACGGTAAAAGAAGTATAGGAACGTCGAGAAGCAATGTGGTTTTCAGCTTGAAGGAATGCGAGAAGATTTCCGATTTCCAAAACAAAAACGGAAGCAGTTACCGTCTGTACGAAGCAGCAATTATACAGAATGGAAGAAATTTAGAATTTATAAAACACGATTGCAAGGATCACCTGCTCGATCCGTATGCGAAAGGGGTATTTAATAAGGTAGAGCCCCTTTTGAGCGGTGATACATATGTACATACACTAATGTGCTCATGGGACGAAAGACGACTATCCAAAAAAAATACTCCCAATTAATGAAAGGAGCTAGAAAGGAAGATTGGATCATTATTTGAAGAGATATTAGTTAAGGAAAGATTAAAAGGACAAAGAATGAAGATAACGGCAGAAGATTTATTGAGAGAGGTAGAAAAAGATGAATATTGAATGGAGCTAAAGTTGTTGAACAGTTTTAAAGTTGAGAGTTAGCCATAGAGATGATGCGATGGGTGAAGTAAATGAGGTTGTCATCAGCGAAAAAAGAAGCAATTTTAATGGGATAGATGTTGAACAGAGTTGGACTAAGACAAGAGCCTCGAAGAAATCCGCGAAAGACCCATTAAGAGATAGAATAGAGAGGAAAAGAAAAAAGATGATTCTAGATTGAAAAAGGCTAACGGCAAGGGAAGAAAAGAAGGCTGGAATGTTAAAAGAAAGTATAAAATCAAATAGAGCGGGGAGGTAGACATTAGGCAACAGTGACATCAATAAAAGAGGCGATAAGGAATTTTTTATCGATAAATGATAAATATTCGCTGGAAAATATTGATAAAATCGAGAGGGCCGCGTCCAGGGCGAATGGGTAGCGGGTTATCGTGTTCAAGTTACCAAACTAGACGATTAAAAATTCAAAAAGTTTGCTGACACGGGAAACAAAACCTACCAGATGATAATAAAAATATTGCAAGTAGAAGAAGAAGAGCCGGAAAAGAGAAATGAATGAAGAGGAACCAAAAGGAGCACATTTAGAAATAAGAATATTCTACCTATACCGTGTGGGGGGGGGGATTAGAAAAATTGTCTAGAGTTTTAAAGTATACATGTCCTGTTTTCGACTGGAAGAATAGGAAATTTACAAATTTATTTTATCATCTTGTATACTGTACATTATATTATTTTAATTAATTAAGCTAGTGTAATAATTTATTTAATCATCAGTAATCTGTATCGTTTTGTATTTTTATACGAAAAACAAACAAAAAAAAAAAAAAAAAGCGAAAAAATCCTGACGCAAAAAATAGGATACAAATTTTTGACTGACCAGCAGCCTGTAAGACGCACGTACGTAAAAAAGGGATCTCGTACATACTATGGGAAGTACAGAAACTTTTAACACCATACCCTAAATTTTGAAAATGTTTCATTAATAATTATTAGATCCTAGGGAAAGTTATATTAAATTCTGGTCGGATAATTTTTGCTTTTTACAATTGCTGTTACTTCTATCCTTCCATTTAGTTTAATCTTCCAAAACTATCTTCCAGCTGTCATTCGTTTTTTTTTATCATTATTGTCTATTGGTCATTTCCTGTTACTTTCGTTCCGTTTTAGTCTCTTTTTCATTTCCTCTCATTATTTCCATCCCAGTGATCCGTTTAATAATTTTAGTATCCTTTTCCATTGAGCGTTTTTTTTTTTTTTGTTTTTTGGGACTCGGAACGAAGGAGCTCATCAACCAATCAACCAGGGGCCTTTACCCAGAAACAATTACAAAAGGGAAATGAATCAATTATGTTTTGATACTGTTAGATATTGTTAGTAGGAAGGAGTAAACAATGGGAACGATGCGTGGAGAAGGAAAAGGCAGGGGATAGGAGACACAATACGGAGTAAGAATACCAATTCGCAGCAAATCGGAATAGAAAGCAGAACGCTCGATTGAAAGAGATGAATTGATCAACATTGCAAACACGCTCTTCGTTTGAGGACATACAGAGAGAAAACAACGAAAGTGGGCAAGGAAGATAATAGAGTATGGCTTAAGAATGTAGACGAATAATGGAGACAACAACAGAACGACAAAGTGAAGGAAACAGAGAGAACTATAGGTTAACAGGAAGACACACTAGGTTGAACAGACAGATGGAAAGAACAATTGTACACCTCCACTCGTGAAAATCGTCTGACTCTTTCCTGCACATTCCGTATTATCTATATTTCTGGCCTTTCTCATCATCACAATTTCTGCTTTTAGTTCTTTCATCCGACCGAATTAAAATTGAATTATCGAAATTAGGTTTTTAACAATAACCTAATTAAAAGAATAAAAAAATAAATAAAATAAAGCGCAAGACTTCATTCGGAACCGATTAGTAATCGTTTGACTTATCGATATACAAGTGCAGTCCTATTTATGTCTGCTGTGTACTGACCTAGCGCGCATATGACGTTGTACGTGGTTGTTTGCCAATGTATATATATATATATGTATATGTATATATATGCATGTGTGTGTGCATGTAGTTTAAGAGCAAAAAGCTCCTAAAAGCCTTATTAAAACGATATTTTACTTATTTAAAAAAATGTATTATCATTTTTCTTTTTGTGCCGACAACCAATCAAAGTTACAGACTCTCGGCTATTTTTTTTTCAAAATCTATCACCTTCATTCAGAGCCTTAAGGAACTAGAAAAAGAGTCATTGTACGTAAACAGCACAGCTCGCTAAACAGATTTCTGTCACTATGAACTACACCGGCCAGTCTCGAAATCGATACGGCGCGACTGAAATGAAAAATTGCCAACTCTTTGACGCCTGAACGCGAGCTTTTCAGTTCGTGTCACAAGTAATTGCTACGTATTGTACCGATATCGTTTTAATCTTAAAAAGAAATGGCGCACGAAATTCATAAGGCCAGTTTAATGGTTTACTGGGCGAAATTTTTAAAACGATATTTTACTTATGTTTTTTTTCCAATTTACTATATTATCTTTCAATTTTTTTCCCGAAAACCAACCACCGAACTACAATTTTTTTTTCTTTCAAATCTCCGATCCTAATTTCGTACAAGTTCGTGAATTAGTCGACTTGCGGACTTGCAGCTTTAAAAATTTCACGAAATAATACACCGCTAAAGCTCCACAATGGGAGAGCGCCCGAAAGAATTTCAGAATTTGAAAAATGATTAGCCACTGAAACTTCCACTCGGAAGTACAACAACGCCCTATTGTTTCGTCCGTATTATTGCAATAGATTACGGGCCTCCTGAATTTACAACGTGGGTCTTCACAAGGCTAAAACTGTTCTGCGGTCGTTGTAGAGTTGTCCACGTGCGTACATGTAAATTGTGTGCCGGTAACGGAGTGGTCGTTCGCGCCATCGGCTTCCATCCACGTTGCTGATTATTTGAACAAAGCTGACGCAGTGTTGCGCGTAGCTCGATCATTGATCGCGCAACGATTAGGAATAATAAAACTCTTACAGAGGAATTCCTGTTCTACGAAAGGAACTGCTGTTCTCGTGATCGGATGGTGCTTGGCCAAAGCACTGCTGCGACTCTGATCTAGTTGACTGCCAAAATAATTTCATCGGCGACTTCGGACGCGGTTTCTTTTTCCTCTCGCCTCTTTTTTGTTGCCGCCATATCGGGCCTTCGCATTCATTCGATTAGTCTAATTTATATGCGCGTTGCGATGACGACCCGGTCGACAAGGGGCAGCAGCAGCAGCAGCGCTCGATTTGAAGGAAGTAATTTTTTACTGGTCGGTCGGTCGCATTCGAACGGGGAACATGCATTTTCGTTGTAATGTTACGTGCCGCGGAAAAGGAATATCGCACTTGTGTGCCGCCGACAATGAATAGCTAGACGACAGTCTAATGTTTCCTAATTACTGTCGGGCCGGGGGCCGGGGGTCGCGGCGGGCGAGCGATAACTTCCCGATGGCACATAGCATGTTCCAGGTTGCACAGGTCGGCTTTTGCAGTTGTTTTCGTTGTTCGCTGTCCCGGTTTTTTCTATTATTCTACATTTTAAATTCGTTTACGTTTCGCTTTCGGCTCGGCGAACATTTTAACAGCCGGAGTCGAGCTAGACTTTTGCCTTATGTGCGCGGCGGAGTTCGCGTGACAAGATATTAAACTCGCAGTGAACGGTGTATTTTTCGTTCGTTGTGTTTTCGCTCTATTCTCCTCCGCTATATCGAGAGCTCTGTGGCCGCGATAGCATCGTCGTCCGATATTTTCACCGACAGCGGCGAAACGTTCGATTAACGATAATTAATAAAAATCGTCCGGTTTGTTCTTCCCGCCCCATCCATCCCGGCTTATTCGGAACTGCTCGAACATTTTCTTCTGGCTTATATCGACATTCGCATCGACAACCCTATCTCCTTGCACACCTGTAGTGTACGTCACGTGAGCCGTCTCAACGAGCGCGACAACCGTTTTCTTCTACTACAGTCTCGGCAAGTTACATTTTTATCGTTTTCTCGTTGCTCTACGCTGACGCCGGTAATGAGTACAACGTCCACTCCGCGCAGCAGCAGAAGTCAAAGCGAAGGCGTAAGGTACTCGGCTCATTCCAGTTTTTCCGCGCAGTCTACCGGCGGCGGCAGCCGTTCATCGTCGCAGTGCGAGTCGGAAAAGTCGGCCAAGAAGTTCTTCATGAACTGGAGACAGGCCTGCGACAAAACCAAAGATCGTACCAAGGAACTGCTGAAGAGAACTTTATCGTGGAAAGACGCGCCGCCCCTCGCTACGGACGATGGTCACGTTGCCGAAGGTGAACTACGCTCGAAGCAAACTCACGGTTGGAGCGTGCATGTGTGGAGTAAGTGTCGCTGTCGAAATTTCACAATTTAAATGAAAAGCAAAAACGATAATATTCTCTTTTGTTCTTTACGTACTAGACGGGCCGACCGAGCGAGTATTATATTTTCAAATTTTAAGTCCGCAGTAAATTACCATTTTTTTCTTTTTCACGCGCAACTTTCGTCCTTGACCAGCTTTTCGCAAAAGCGTACTATTTCAGTTGTATCTGTGTTCTCGGACATGCGAAGTGGCAGTCTATTGATCATAATCGCGTAAAAATGAAGCTCTATATTCGCTTATTTGCTTCTCTGAAATAATAGTATCTACTTAAACTATTTCATAATAATTATTATTAAAAAAGATAAAGTGTCGAAGATTTCAAAGATCAATTCCGACCAGAAATCAAGGTAATTAACGATGTTGTTAATAGGTTTTCTCTAATACCAGTGTTTTATTTTACCCTTGGCACTAGGAAATGACTTTACCCCTTTAGTATACACTTGTACATACGCGTTTCCTCCGCATCCACCATGACCGCTTCATTTGTACTCCCCACAATACACAAACACACAGAGACATACAATTGTTACGGTCTTCCTGTATGTAGTAATATTGGGGGGACGTTAATTTTATTTCATAAAATTGTGTATTGTGAGGGAATTTTTGACCTGTACGAGGTTGTAAATTAAAACTATATAATATAATTATTATTATTTTATCGGATTATTTAATTAATCTGAGATTTCAAAGAACTAAATTAAGTGACGTAATCGGAAAATTACTTTAGATGAGATAACTCACGTAAAGCCGCTTCAGCACGCAAAGAAATTTTGAATAAATTCAATATTAAAATGTTAGTAGGTATGAAAATTTTTATTGAAGCAGCCATCATTATTACCAAGCTTATTTATGTGAAGAACTCTACATTTTCAAATTATATGCTGTATAATATATAATTTTTATAAGTTTCTTCCTTTCTAATTCTCGACTATGAGCTATTATTATTTTCTCAAATAGTTTTGAAAAGCGAATAGTTAAGGAAGGTCAGTTGATAGTTTTCCAAGGCTGATGGGTTTGTTTGCGACATCCATATATCATCAGATATTCTCTGAAACACGTGTTAGTCATAAGCTAATTCGCGCGGTTTATCTTTTGTCCAGCCTACCAGCAAGAAGGATGATTAATAAAATCTCCTGATACTGATAGGAGAGGTGATGGTAAGTTTTAGAGCGTGTTAGAAGATTGTTTTTGTCTGCTGTTTCGTTTGAAGGAATATACCGTATTAAATGGTTTTGAGTATAATTCAGCGATTCGAAGTTCTGTATCAATGTTCTTTATGAACGGAGTTGCAAGTTGACAGCGGTACACTCTTACACTCTATCGTTTATGGTAGGTAGAATATGAAATGTGTTACAATTGCCGAGATGCACTTGTTCTCTGGTTCATATGGATTTCTTATAATGCGGTTTTTTGGGTGAATTATATTTATTTACGAATATAGTTGTAAATCAGGTAAAAGAAGATCATGGAAACTATGTATTACACTTCTAGCCGATTATGTTTTCCACGTTCGCACCGTTGACTTTTTATTGTTATTAGTTTTGTTTTGGAATGGCACTAATTCGAGTGTTTTTATTATTTCGTTTTTTGGTTTTTTTTTCATTTTTGTTTGGATTTATATGTTTGTGACGCTGTTTGAGTCTGCAGGGTATCGCTTGTAAAACGGTTCGCAATTTTATCGGAACTTTTTGTAAATAAATATTATGTTAGTTGGTGTTAAAGAATGCTTTCTTTCCTATCGCATATGGTTGCAAAGTATCTTTTACTGAAGAGTCAGTTGTATAGCATATGCTGTTATATTTTTGTGTTCATTTCTATTGTTTCCTGCGATTGCTTCCTTATTTTCGTTTTGGGATTTTTCTTCAGCTACTTTGTTTTAGGACACTTGGGAGCTTGAGGGCAGGAGGAACTACTCGATAAGGCGTTTTAGTTTTGTTGTCATAGCGAATTCATTTATCAGTGCCGGGAAAAATGATCGCTCACCTGTCATTAACTTTTCACTGTTGTTGAACACGTTTGAATTTTCCAACGGTTAGTTTTCCTTTATGCTAGTCGTGGCGATGTTCGGTAAGATTGTATGGTGCGGCTTCCGCTGTATTTTGTTAATTTATGAGACATTCATCATATCCTTTGTGTGTCTTAACTTGTGACATTTATAACGGATAAATTCTTGGCGTGACATATCTAAAAAGAATTACAACTAATAACACATCCGAATTTGTTACCCGGTGCACTATATTCCTAATAATGAAATGTAAGTCACACTAATATTATTAAATCCGATTTTAAATATTCTTTCAGAGCACTATTCAGTATGATTCGGCTGACGTTGGATAGCATTACTCCTTTCTAGAAGTTTTACTAAGTTCCGTGCTTAAACAAAATGTTTGGCAAGTTTTATTCTTTGGCCGATTTATTCATTTGCGACATTTTTATTAGCTAGAAGAGTATTTCGATAATATTTAAAAATTATGGATGTGTAAAGGTTTAAGATTATCTCTTCTCCCTTGACTCGATTTGATTAATGGTTTTCAAATCCACCGCAAAAGAATTTCATTACCTGAATCTGACTTTTGACAAAAATTAAAAAAAAGGCTCGACTTCTTTCAAAAAAAAAAACAAAAAACAAATGTATATAAAATACTAATAAGTAACGCACACATACTCGTAAGAAACGAAATGAAGTAGAATGTGGCTTAGTGGCATTCGGTAGCTCTACATCCATAAACCTATGACTCTAGTGCTTTGATGAATTGCATTTGCCAGCTCAGTATTGTCAAAGAGATGTACACATTTTAAAATATCATAATTCCATTGTCAATTAAAAACTGCTTATGTTGTAATAATACTGTGGATAGAAGTACTGTCAAGGAGGGGGTAAAGTTAATTTCGGTAAAAAAAGGCTCATTTTCAATAATTTTTCTTTATGCTCCAGTGAATGCAAATATATTTTATTAAGTGTAATACAATAAAGTAACATTTGAACAATATTTTCTGAAATTTTAAATAAGAAATATTAAAAAATAAGCCGTTAGCAGCAAATCTTTGAAGAAGCCTCAAAAAAAAGTTGTTTTGCGGTGGACACTATATCTCACCACTGGTTATCTGAAATCAAAAAAATAAAAATGCTACTGCTAGTTAATCATTTTCTTGAGGTAACGCTGGGAGGATTTTTGATTTTTTGATTTTTTAATTTTTGTTAACACTTGGAAGTCAAAAACGCGATTTTCGCCTAACAAAATCGACAAATTTCTTATTGTAAAACGAATAATAATTAAAAAAAAAAAAAAACCTCCCAGCGTTACCTCGTAATTGATGTGCAAAAACACTGTACGAAATTTCAAAAGAATCGGTGCATTAGTTTTCGAGTTACAGTGTCCACGGACTTTAAAAATGTCAAGTGCGAGAAAAAGGCTTTAAAATTTTGTGTACAAAAAAATTTGACTTAAACATCGGTACGCGAGTGTTTCTTCTAATATACTTATTCAGAGTCATCGATGCTAAGCCTATAAAGCTCACAACTTTCAGCTGTAAAATCTAAGGCAGCTTTTTGCTCTTATCGACGTAGAATTTTGACTTCTTTACTTTCAAGTGCATCTTGTTACTCCACTCTGTTTATGCTCGTTCAATCTACCATGCCTGTCCATTCATGAGAACTTGACCCTGTACTGATGTTTATCTCTTGCATAAATGAGAGCAAATCAAAACAGCCCTCATTGAACATACGTGAAGCCACATGAGCTGTGATTTCAACAACAGTTGAGGTACCACTCACTGATTTTGTGGTAATTTTCCAAATGAGTTGATTCAAACTCTCACTGTTGTTTTGAGTGAATCCTCCGAGATATCGCTGCAGAAGAGCGCACAATGGACAGCCGATTTTCGCGGCGAATGATGAACATCGGTAAAGCGTGGACAATTCGATTTAAACGGACCGTCGAATTACTCAAAAATGCAGTACCAGCCAAGTAGAAATATCTAAAGAACGCGTCTGAATCGTTCTAGAAAACTTTGAGTACTGTAAACTCTGTGTTCCCGATGGATATCGATCAGACCGTTTGAGTAGTAGAAACGCACAACGTCAACTGAAAGTTTGTGAGCAACATTCCGAGCAATAGTACGGGACGACTTCGTTTTAAACACTGTGACCAGGGACTAATCTCAGATTCGCCATTCTAAGTAGCCAAAACATTTTCAAATTCCTCAATAATCGAAAAAGTGCAAAACTCAAGTTTCCGCCGAAATAAATCGCTCGATGATGTTTCAAAATAGCGGAAACGTTTATTCGACCGATTATTTGCAGTCAGGGTAATTTTGAATGATATACAGATGCCTTTAAAAAACTCTAGAAACAAACAGACAATACGAACCCGGTGATTTTACGAAGAGGCAACGGGAAATCCCATGAAATCGAAGCGCCTGCGCGGTTGCTCCACTTCTGTTCGATTTCGCACCTTCTAAATTCGTTGTCTCCGATTTCAGGAAATTTCGAAGAATTTTTCGTTGATGGAATTCAAAAAAAAATAGCTCGTTTCATGCCGGGAGAAATTTATTAATAGCGGTCATGTTGAAAAGTAAATATATAACTCTGAAACTGAAGAGTCGCACTTTCATTTAGTTTTCGTTTCATTCCGATACCTTTTCTCGTTTCTGCAAGCGTATGTGCATTACGTATATATATATATTCTTGATTTTTTAATCAAACTATAAACACCAACATCTTTTACATTTTTAGGGCGAACCATAAAAAGCAATTATAAAAGAATAAAAAAAAAAAGAAATCTCTCGATTTTCTCTTCTTCGTGTAAATATCAGTATTTTAATAGAAGGCCGTTTCTCTTTATACGGTTTATGTTTTGGTAATAATGAAATTATTACCTATTTGTTTTTCATTTAATTCTATTTTCAACTTAAATTTCTTAAATTTGAATAAATCTGAACTAATCGAAGAACAGCGTGTTATCGTGCGATTTTTATGAAATATTTAATCGAAAACTATAAAATTACACTGTTTATGTAATCTGCAATAAGTGAAACAAAAAAGAAAAAAAAACAAATTTTTTCTTAAAATATTTTCATGTTTTAAATAATCTATAGAAAATTTACAGCAACATGGGTGAAACGATCGTTCGAGGAACAAGATGTTTTGGAAACTCCGATCAATTTATCAAGCATTCAGAAAGAAAAATTACAACACTTTTTTGTACATCTTTTAGATACTGATCAAGACGAATTAATATGTCGACGCGATTTTTATCATTTATCTGAGGTAAGCCGAACATTTTTCTAGCTTAATAATTAATAGAAAAATAATCCATCATTCGATATCAGTAACATCAGAGGGGCTATCACGTTTTGGTTTGATCGTTTCGACCGCGTCACATTATTTTCATTTGGTTTTTTTCGTTTTTAATTGATTTCTATTTAAAGTAAACTAATCATTACACCGCAACTGCGAAATTAGTAAAACTAATTTCCCCTTATAATACAGACCAATGGTTTTCAATACTTTTTTTGTAGTCAATCGAGCGCCCCATTCACCTAACACCTACTTCTCGAATGTTCCTCATTTGCAGTACCACGATCCATTCACTTTACCACTTCCTCTAGTTCTAAGATACTGTCAAATGCTCCGTCCGCAGTCGCAGCTGTATTAGCTTTCATGCGGAGCAGCGATCTGTACTATCGCGTTTAATCCCCTGAAGTAGGCTCCATGTGCTGTAATAGCCGCAGTAGTTAAACACGGCACATGAAAACCCTCATACACACCTTTAAAAAAAAAAAAAAAAAAAAATACTTTTTTGGTTCGCAAATTGCTTAAAAAAACTGTAAAAATCGAATTTTATTTTTACTAAAAAAAAAAAAAATATTGCGCATTTGCTACATTTATTTATCACATAATTCCAAATGAGATTTTTTTTTGAAAAAATGTCCTATTTTATAAGTCCTCTAACTGCGTTTAACTTTTACTTATCTCTCCTAATCCGAAGATCAGTTGCTTATACTTCTGAACGACATCTTTGAAAGCGACCACATTTCTATTATCATTTCGTTAACTGATGTTCTTTCGTCATCTCCCTTTAGTGCTCTTTTTATACTCCAAAATCTAGAGACGCGGCAGCGTGCCAAGCCAAATTTAAGCCAAGAAGAAGTGTTATATTACGCGAACCATTTGGAGTTAACCCCGTAATAACTTAATATTTAATGAAACATAAAAACACGAAATTTGGTTTATTTATTAAAGCCCCTTAGATTAACTAGAACCCCCCCCCCCCCCCAAATTTCATAAATACAACTCAAACGGTTATTGAGATATTAACGTCTAAAAATCGGCATTTTTATTACTGACTGACATTCAGATCAAAAACCTAATCCACTTCCAGGTGACCTAGGAAGTTAAAATTTGGCGTCCAGCCGGGTAATTGTGTGCAAACAAAGGAAAGAAAACAGTGAATTTTTACAATTTGAAGTATTTTCCAAACAATCGATTTTTATTAACAGCTTTGCGTGCGTTTTTATAATAAAAAATTCCAATCGAGATACTTACCGGAAAATAAATTTAAAATTTCTGTGAAGCAAGCTTGACAAAGCTTATTATAAAATAGATGACTATATGTCTTAATGATAAACATATAATATTAAGGAGCAATGCGATTCCAGTACAGCACAGGAATGAACATTGTATACCGATTTTGACATACTTGTAAAAAAGAGATGAAAATAACATCGACATATTTGTAGAGCCCGGTGTGCTGCAGTAAGGATATCTTGCCACTTTTTCCCCTCAGCCATACAAGTCCGAAGTGGTGGTAGTTTTAGAGTTAGGGGACAAACGGACTCGATAACATGGCTTTCAAAAATGCTCACTTTGTAAGCCTATTTTAAAGAATAAACGATTTGAATTTGAATTTGGAATGAATAATAATAATAATTTCTTCACAAAAAGGTAATGATATCCCCCATCAAAAACATTAATTTTAAAAGTGGGAGCTAAGTTCAATATTAAAAATATGCGTGATTGTGTCGACTTGGCCGACAAAAGAATATTGAGATCTAAATGGGTGCCAAGTTCTGTAGATAATCCTGAAATTGATTTATAACAAAATTCTAAAATTAAAACACAATTTCTTATTTTTTTCATAGACAACAATGGTTGCTATTTAAAAATATATATTATATTTGAACAGTCGAATTATTTACACAAAGCAGATAATTTAGGATAAATTCTAACGATTTGACTTGGCTAGTTTTCACATACAAGTGTTATTTTATATTTGGCTAATCAACTTATCTTCTTTATGTTCATACGCAAGTTACTGTTTTTATATTGTAAGGTTTTTTTTCTTTTCGTCAACACAGGACATTTACCCAGCACAAAGGACTAACACAAATGACGAAACGTAGGGATTTGAAAGTTATATCAGGAAGCAATTAGAAACAGAAGAAATGAAGGTAGCCAATACAGGAACAACAGAGGAGAAGGAAGAGCAAGAATGTAGCGGGCATAGTAAGGGGTCAGGAGGCCAAAGCGTCAGCAAAATTAGAATAAAGAACTACGCGTTCTGAGGAGATAGATGAGCATTCGAAGAATAGAAGGTGATTTACATCACAGGTCAAATTTAAGATAGGAGGATGGAAGGGGCACAAGGGAGACTGAACAATATTAAAACGAAAGAGGGAGGCAGGAAGCAGATTGTGATTAAAACGAATTATGGAAGAAATAACAGAATGGCTGATGCAGGGAAAATTATTAAACCAGGAAAAAGTGGGTGGAGAGGGTTGTATAGCAAGGTAAAAGGAGTTAGGATTTTTTTTTTTTTTTTTTTTTTTTTTTTTAATATTTACTATGGGTTTGTCAGCGAGGACATTAGCCCAAGAAATGGGAATAGAGAAAAAATCAGATTTTTATGCGGCGTGAAACATTCAACAAGAATGTATCAAGCGCCTGGATGACAGAAGGAGAAGGAAGGGAAAGAATAAATGCAGCACAATAGGGAGTAGGAACATTGTTTGATAAGAGAGAGGAGTAAAAGGAAGATTGTTCAGATGAAAGTGATGAACATTCGAACATTATGTGATCAGGATCACATACATGTTGACTGTTAGGAGGATGTAAAGGACAATACGGAGATGCCGCGAGAGAGAATCGGAAAAGCGACGAGGGAAGCCAGCTGTGCCCAAAGCGGAGGCGGCATATTGCCGAGATGCTGGAGCGACGCATAAAAGGGAAGTCAAGAAACCAGGAACAGAAAGGAAGAGAAGGCTGGATGGACAAGTAAAAGGAATCCGGGTTTGAGAATGAGGAGTAGTAGGAGTTAAACCATAATTGGTTGTGCGCTGCAGAGGACAGAAGATTAAATATTGACGGATGGAAAAGTAGTAAGGAACCTGCAGGAAGAAGAAGCTCGCCGAGCTAATAAGTCAACTGACTCATTTCCTTCTATTCCGGAATGGCTAGGGATCCAAAGGAAATTAACCTGGATTGCACAAAAAAGAAAGAGGTCATGGATCAAGGAACGTATAAAAAGGATTACATAATCAGTAGAGTGGGGAGGCAGAGGAGATGCAACAGCCTGTAGCACGCTTTGAGAGTCTGATAGAATAAGGAAATTATGAGAGACCTTCGAAGATCTGATGAAGAAAAGTGCATGGAGGATAGCAATAGACTCGGCACAGAAAGTTGAACAGAAGGAAGGAAGTTTAAAGGACTCAGAGTGATTTAATGAAGGACAAAGAAAGGCTGCACCAACTCCACTTGGGCTCTTGAAACCATCCGTGTAGATTGTAACGTGGTTAGAATAGTGGGAGTTTAAGGTATGTAAAAATTCCGATCTAACGGCGTGATGCAGAACGGGTGTAGGGGGAGCAGAAGAGTAAAAGCAATTAATTGGATGAAGAAAGGAGGAAAAGTTAAAAGAAAAATATGGGAGCTTATCGCAAGTGTGAATGTATGGTAAAAATTGAAGGAGTAGAGTAGAAATAATAGACAGAATTGTTGTTTTATTGGCACTAAATCGCCAATCCTGTAGAATGAGAGAATAAGAAGGAATAAGTGAGGAAGAGGAGATAGGAAGACGTTTAATAAGGAAGCGGTAGCCCAAATAGGAACGCCGAATAAAGAGTGGAGGAATGTGGATTTCCGCTTGAATAGCAGGGATAGGAGAAGATTTCTGAGCTTCAAGACAGAGGCGGAGGCAAGTATTTTGGACGCGATCGAGCTTGGAGAGCAAAGACCTGGAAGAGTTACCATAAATAAAACAGCAATAATCTAGAATAGAACGGATACAGGATTTGTAGAACGTGAGCAAAATGCACGGATCACCTCCCCAGTTCGTATGTGAAAGGGACTTAATAAGGTTGAGCCTTTTTAGTGACGACACGTATATATATAGTTAATATGCTTGTGGAACGAAAGACGGCTATCCAAAAATACTCCTAAGTAACGGAAATGGTTAGCCCGGGGGATCGGATTACTATTTAAGGAAAGACTAACTAAGTAGGGGTCAAAAGGACGAAGAGTAAAGACAACAGCAGAGGATTTCGTTGGAGAGATAGACAGATGAATATTAGATAAAGCGCTTTCCAAAATCGTTAAGTAATGTTGCAGCTGGGAATTAGCGGTGGAGATACTACGATGGGTGGAGTAAATGAGGATGTCGTCAGCAAAAAAAAGGGAAGAGGAGATTGTTGACAGAGAAGCAGTTTTTATAACGTAAATGTTAAAAAGGGTTGGACTTAGACAGATTGGAGGAAAGAGGCGGTTAAAGATCAAAAAGTCATGGTGAAAACGATAAGAGAGAGAGAGGACAAGGACATTGGGAGGGGAATCTGTGTCTATAAAACGGCCATTTACTGCAGCTAGACATGCCAAAGAATCAGCAAGATCGTTACCAACGATGCCGCAGCGGCTCGGAATCCAGAGCAGGTCAATTAGGATAGAACGGTAATAGATTATCAATTAAGGAACGAATATAAAGAATAATAGGATCTGACGAGGGTTTAGGGAAGGGAGGTGAGATGGCTATTAAAGCGTTTTTCGAATCAGAGCATATGACGAATTTCGATAAATTGGAGGTCAACATATTTTACTCTATTTGGTTTGTTGGTAAAAACTAGCCAAGTATGAAAGTGTGTGTGTGTGCACTGTGATTAAAACTATCAGCTTATGTTTAATTGATAAGCTATTGGCCGATATTTAAAAATGGTATAGATACATTAATCTTCTCTTACTGCGGATTGGGAGAGTATTTTTAAAATAGTTAATGCTCGTAATTACGCAAATTTATGATTGTAAATGTTACGATACTCTGCTGAGAACAAGTAATATAACAAGTATATCGGTTTAGCTATTATAAAACTCGATTTCAAATGACACCGAAGTGATGAAGGAGAAAACAGAAAAGAGAAAAAGCTTTTGCCCATGTAGACGACCGGTTTTAATGAGTTATTGCTCATTCGAAAGTGCATACGGGCCAATGGCGGAACAATATGAGTATCAGCGATTATTAATTGTTCCTTTTTCTTCCCTCAAATTCTCTTCTAGCCGTGCAGTTAAACAAGAGTATTATTATTCGTTATTTTCTTCGCACACCGTTTTATTTTTACTGATGGATTCAGAACACACCTCTAGGTACTGGAGTTGCCGAGTTCAAGTTGCCTTCTTTCTGCCCCATCTTCACCGTGGAAGCTACGCCTATTCTTTGCGCTTCCATTAATCATTATTTCCATTAATGGTATTAATAAATTTTCGTTAGTTACCGTTTCTGAAAGTGTGTTCTAAAGCCCACTTTCTCTCCACTTCCCTTACATACCGTAGATTTTACAATTCTTCTTATTCGTTCTTTCGTCTGTAGATTATATATGTCTCGCGCCACTCAAATCGACTTCTTGTGGATTCCTAGTCACGCGGGTAATGAACAAGCTGATGTCTCAGTTTGATCGGCCATTTAGACTGGTCAATTTCTATTCAAATTTTCTTCCTCTAATACTAATATTCTTTCTAGAAATTATTTTTTTCATAACTATGGCACGATATTCTAACCCCGAGTCCTTTTATCATACTATTCAACTTGACCTTGTATCCGAAGAACAGCAAAGGTTTTAGCATACCATGTTACGTTGTTACTACCACCTCAGCTTTCTGCGAAACGCAAGAAAGTCAGAGCTATTCGTGGTTAAGCTTTTTCGCTGGACAAACGTAATTGAAATTAAAAAATTGGTTCTATAGCGCACATCAGAAATTATTAGTTGAATACTAAAAGTTAAAAACAAAAAACAGTTATTAAATATTCCAAAAAATAAAATCTCAAAAGTATCGCTTTTTTGTGTTTTTTTCTTTGTTTTTTTTTTTTTTTTTGTTCTTTTGCGTGATTAAACTATTTAGCCAGTCGGAATTACTTTAGGAACAAAATAATTATTGTGGTGGTGATGTTGCACCTAAAAGAGACGTTGAAAATTTGTTTTATTCTTTTTCAAA
Organism: Icerya purchasi; assembly: GCA_039619475.1. NCBI lineage: Eukaryota > Metazoa > Arthropoda > Insecta > Hemiptera > Monophlebidae > Icerya > Icerya purchasi. The sequence continues at coordinate 334,689,996 of CM077116.1, read as the reverse complement.
AATTTGATTTCTTCTTTAAAATATATTTTCAGCCGGTAGTTATTATGTAAATAATTTTTTTCGTTAACTTTTTAAAAGAAAATATAAATTTTACCCTACACATAAGAATGCCAATAAAAAGGTCTAAGAATGAAAAAGTAAAACGTAGCATGATAATCCTGTCACCGCACTATTATTGCCCCGTACCCCGTGCGATAATTTATTCATCGCTCGAAACCGCATTGTAGACGAGATTTATAAGAGGTTTCCTAAATCGGAAAACATTTATCGATTTTTCAACTCACCGCGAAACGTACGAAAAGCCATATGCACAGAAATTATTTTAATCGGACTAATAATAACACGCAACATCGTCGAGAGCTAACAAGAATCAAATTGTTTTTCAGTTCCATTCGCCCACTACGCTTTTCCTCTTCCTTCTGTTTTCTTCTCTATATTTCTCGCATGTTGCATACTTAACCGCCGGTTAATTCGAGATAATAAAATATTTAAATACACGCCGAAATCGATCAATTCTCCTTTGTTTACACATACTTCACCAGCAGCGTTAACATTATTTACTTTCCGACGAGTACTTATGTAAACTGACGAATATTGCAACTAATTAAAATTAATTAACTAATTAAAGGACGAAATACTAAATTATAAGTATTAGTGCACAATTATTATTCAATTGAATGGGCTGATGTGCGTAAGAGGCTAGCGAAGAAAAAAATAGCGTCTGTAACGGCGAGCAATCGTATTAGTAATTGTAAAATTTAGCATATTTACAACATCCGGATATATATAAATTTCCTTTGCCTAAGGACAATTAGTATCTTTGACACCTTACGACCATAAATAACGGTAACCGATGAACGACCGGGTACACAATTTTAATGTACTAATTTAGAAACTCGAGAATTGTCGTCGTTTTTAAATATAACGCATCGATATATAAATAAACACCCTGTAACTGTACTATTAAATAAATATAGCGAAATCGGGTAAGTAAAGTAAAGCAAGTCTTATACCCTTGACATAAGGGGTATCATGGATTGTGAAGTTAAGCTTTTCATAATGGTACTAAGTCTAATGGATCTGATGAGTATATTAGGGCCAGTTCCATTCTCTCGGCCTTCTTCACTTTCCGGTAGGATAATTAGAATCGAAACACTCAAAAGGCAAAAACTAAGATGAACCAGTCTCGCTAAGTGTAAAATTATCCGATTTACTGATGTCGACGGAAGGTAAATGTAAGCAGCTGCTTGCTAAGGGTATTCGAGGTTCTAGCACAGCGTGCGATACACCGATAGCAGACTATTGAATCGGGAAAGAAAAAAAAAAAAGGAGTAGGAGAAGGTACTTCAAAATGTCGAAAATAAGACGTTCAGCAAATTTTCTTAAAATGTGAAATGTGCAGCAAACTAACATGGCCAACGCCGAAAAAACCGATGATGTCCTTTAAGTCAGTAATGAGTCCAAGTTACATGGTTTTTAACATGTCTCGGTGCGTGAAATATTTTACGCGGAAAAGGTTCGATTGCTGCCGGCAAAGCAAAAGCCCGACCGTCAGAAGACGCACATGAAGGTAAGTGCGCGGGCGAACGATTAAATGTGTAAACTTTCCGACTAAAAAATATGTCGCACGGCTGAAAATTTTGTATCAAGGATCGTGAGAAAAAGCAGTAAAAAAATTGTCAGAAGGGTAAGTGCTAAAGGATTGTCAGAAGTTGCCAAAGTTTCGAAAAATATCGGAAAATATACATCTAAAGAAAACTTGTGACAATTTAAATTTACACTATTCACGTATAGAGACAATGAAGTATGTGTAAAGTGTCGGAAGTTAAAGTGGAAGAGATTATGAGAAAATCGTTAGGGCGAGTTTCTTTTGTGATTTTCACACTGTACACATTTTAGGGAATTTCTGACAATTTACCTGATTAGTCAGACTTGAGAAACTGTTATCGAGAAATCAAGAGTTAATTCAAAAGATATTATAATTTTGATATAAAAAAATAAATAAATTTCATTCGTAACAAATTATAAAATAATCAGAGTCAATTTCCTGTATGTTGTACATTTTCTTCAATTTCCGGATCTTCATCGCTATCATAATCGGGCTCCTCGTCATCAACTGAATTATAATGAATATTTAAATAAACTAAATAAATCATATATACCGTTTAGAGTCACAAATGGAAAATTACCTTCCGAATTCTGATTATCCAAGCAAGATGGCTTAAGATCGACACTAATTTCGTATGTATTTGACCTTAGCGGACTAAAAAAAAAAAATTCAGAATGCGACCTCTAGTTTGGAAAAAAATCAGATAATGAAAGATTCTGCTCATATACTTAAATAGAATTAACGGAAGTCAGAAAAGTACAAACACTGAAGAATATAAATCAGATGCTAAAATAAGAAGAAGAAGCTTAGATCCTATTATGCCCGAATTGCAACAGTACACTAAAAAACCCGTACTCCGCTAAACATTTTTACCTATTGATAGCGTATTACGTGTAGTATCCAGTCGGTAAATATGATTTTTATAAACAATTAGATATTGAATGGGTTTTATCGCATTACTGTAAAGTACCGAATACTCCGATGTGGGTTGGATTCAACCATAAAATTATTTAAGATAACAGTACAAAGGAAAAAATCTCGCATCAGACGCCGATCAATGCATCGCTGACGCGAATGCCTAACGATGAGACGAATTCAACAGATTTCCAGAGAATGTCAACAAACTTACACGCAAGTTACATGTGATTTAGGGATTTATCAAATTTAATCTGTGGAATAACCGAATTTTGCTGACCTTTTTATCATACAATGATGTCCTACTTTAAGGCTTTAACAAAATTCATCGACGAGTGCGGATTAACTCGTATGATGATCGAAAGTAGTTTGTTTGGCTCGATAAAATAAACGGCAAGCATTTCAATCGATACAAACGATTACATCCATTATAGTTTCCTTAGGTTTACAAGTTTTACGTATTGAGAAATTCCTTAAAACCAATCAAATTTCCGAACATGTAATAGATTATTTAATAAAAATGCAGTCAGAAAAGTTATCTAGTGATGAATTGACCGATACAGAGCCTTTAGCAATCATTCGAAAGTATTCAGAATTCAGTACGAAAAGGGCAGTAAAGAATTATGCAATGTACGTAGAATTTGTTAATTACTATTTAGTGTTTGCAAGATGGGCACGTCAGCTAAGGACCTACACCCAGAAACAACAAAAAAGAAAAGAGCCGTCAGTTAAATTTTGATTCGGTCAGATATAGACAATATAAAGGAACTAACGGATGAGATAATGGATGGTGAAGAGAAAGACAGAATATAAGATGCACAATAAGGAGCGGGGAGCTTGAATTTCAGCAAACAAGAATATAGGACACCGCGTTCAACAGAAAGAGATGGGTATTCAAAAAAGATGTGATTAGCGTCGCAATTCGCCGCCTCATTAGGGCGAAGAGGACAATTTGGAGAAGAAACAAAGGAAAAGCGAAAACGAGAGGAAGGAAGAGCAGAATAGCCAACACGCAAGCGAATCATAGAAATGACAACGGAACGGGGAAGTGAAGGAAACTCAAAGAACCAGGGGTTAGAAGGAAGACTAGGTTGTACAAACAGATAAAAGGATTGATCGTTACGGAAGGAGGAAGGGTAAATATCTGACCAAAATTTAAGACGAAATTTAGAACATAGGGAATTCTGCTAAATGTATTAATGTAATGAATAAAAATTCGAATCCTTTCGATAGAACTGAAATGAGCAACTGTTTATTATATAATATAAAAACTGGTCGCTGTTAAACTTGTAGTTAATTTTCTTTTTAATGTTAAAAAAAAAGGACAGAAACTGCGAGACAAATTTTTTCCCGAGTGCGCACAAGATGCTTGCGGATTGGAAACTGTTATAAAGCAGAATAAAATAATCAATTTTAGAGCTTGTAATAAAAAGCAAAAAATAACAATCAAACATAAAGTACAAGAAGTTTGCATGCAACGTGATTTATTCGGCCGAATGTTAGGGATTTCGATGGATACCCGGTGATGGATATAGAATAAATGTTTTCATTCCCGATGACTCCAATACTAACTTCATTATGTCATTTAGACGGTATGATTTGTAAAACTGAAAAATTGGCTAGGATGAAAATTTTGCGAAATGTCATCTACCGAACCACACCGATGTTGTAATTGGTGATGTTTTTTTTTTTAAATTCACTCAATAAAAGATGTGCCAATATTTCAAAAAAAAAATTGCAAATTCTTATAAGCTATCATGTGTGCATGTAGTATTTGATTGCTACTGTTCGCCGTCTGTAAAAGACTACAAACGTTCAAGGGGAGGTTCTGACGGTAACCATGAGTACGTATCTCTGGTCCAGACCAATCTAGGACAACCAATTTTGCCAAAGAACTGAGGGGAATGACAGATTTAAAGAAGCTCTTGTTCTTTTCCTAATTTCACATTGGCAATTTATAGGACGTAAGATCGTTTTATTAAATTTTATTCATTGTTATTTTTATAGCGTCGTTAATGGCAATGTTGTTAAAACGGAGAATCCGGATTTTTGTTGTCCTTCGCACGAAGAGGCCGACACTAAAATTGTTTATCACGCGTCTAAAATAAATTCAGGTTCAACTGTCGTAGTAAGGTGCTCTGACACAGTGATATCGTTGTTATTACGCGTTGGGTAATTTGCGTAAAATAACAGCAAAAATTTATATCGAATGTGGCGTTTCAAGAAGTCAGCATATTATAAATGTCAATGCGCTTCATGAACTTGTAGGATTAGATCTGTGCAAAGCATGATTGCATGCAATTACCGATTGTGATTATAATCCTGCATTTTTTAGGTAAACAGCGATCATTTTAAGTACTCGCAAGAAACAAGAAGATTCAGCAAGCGTTCGCTAATTTAGGATCAATATAGACGATACTTTTTCGAAAAATGGAGGCATCCGTTTGCTGTATGTACGGATATGAGACACGAAAAAAAAATCAATAACGTCAGATATCGAATGTTCCTACGAAATTATAAAATTAAAAATACCGATGAAGCCTTTTTAAAAGCAAATTTGAAAAATTTTGACTCTTTCTGCTTGCCACCTTGCTACACCGAGCTTCTACAGCAAATGAAAAGGGCACACTATATTGCACACTTGTGGAATAAGGCAACACATTACCGCATTTAATTGAATTTGAGCCTGAAACATCAGGATGGAATGGCAAATATGACACTTTCTATGGTTTGAAGGCCCACAGTTGTCTCCATCGGTAAAATATGCCATTTTAGATAATCAGGATTCGGAAGATCTTAATGATATATATGATTTATTTAGTTTATTTAAATATTTATTATTTTCAATTGATGACGGGGAGCCCGACTATGATAGCGATGAAGATCCAGAAATTGAAGAAAATGTACAACATACAGGAAACCGACTCTGATTATTTTATAATCTGTTACGAATGAAATTTATTTATTTTTTTATATCAAAATTATAATATCTTTTGAATTAACTCTTGACTTCTCGATAACAGTTTCTCAAGTCTGACTAATCAGGTAAATTGTCAGAAATTCCCTAAAATGTGTACGGTGTGAAAATCACAAAAGAAACTCACCCTAACGATTTTCTCATAATTTCTTCCACTTTAACTTCCGACACTTTACACATACTTCATTGTCTCTATACGTGAATAGTGTAAATTTAAATTGTCACAAGTTTTCTTTAGATGTATATTTTCCGATATTTTTCGAAACTTTGGCAACTTCTGACAATCCTTTAGCACTTACCCTTCTGACAATTTTTTTACTGCTTTTTCTCACGATCCTTGATACAAAATTTTCAGCCGTGCGACATATTTTTTAGTCGGAAAGTTTACACATTTAATCGTTCGCCCGCGCACTTACCTTCATGTGCGTCTTCTGACGGTCGGGCTTTTGCTTTGCCGGCAGCAATCGAACCTTTTCCATGTAAAATATTTCATGCACCGAGACATGTTGAGAATAGCCAGCTCTCCGTCAATAAGTAGAAATAAACTGTCAACAGATTTGCATCCGTATCAGGGAAATATTAAAAAGTTTAATTCGGAAAAACAAACGGGGAATTTGTCTTCCGGTATTCGTTAAACAACAGGCCTAAGAAACCTCAGATTCCACTAAATAAACTAAATCGAGTCACTGAAAAACACATGTATAACATTAAAAAAAATCAACCTTATACAACAAGGTAAGAATAGGGATAGCGAAACTAGTATGGAGTGTTATAAAGAATCTTCCTTACTTTTGTTTTAACACTGCCGATATCTTTCTCGTCCTTCCGAAATTTTCTGTCCCTATTCTCCTCTACCCAAATCGCTGCAGTAGTCATGCAGGATTTCCACAATACTATTATAGGTCCCTCTTCACCTCTTTTATATCGCTATTCTTACAGATGGTTCAAAAGACGGCCTCCTAATGATTTGGAGCTTCCTTTATTTTCCCGGACACTTTTCGTTTTTCTTATTATTCTACTTTTACTGCGTAACAATGCTGCGTATTCTATTGCGTTCATCTCTTCCCAATTTTCGACTACTGCTGGATTATCTATGACTCCATGAGCGTCCTTCAAGCTATTTCCAAATTATTTCCAAGCCATTTCCAAAAGCTATTTCCAAATTGTTTCCAAGCCATTTCCAAGCTATTTCCTTCTACATTCCCACCCATTCCTGCGACTTTATAATTCTTTGTGTACGTTCTTTCATGTGCAATCTTCTCGCATTCTATTCTATCCATGTCGATTTTCTCTAGGTCCTTAATTGCTGTTGAGCACAATGCAGTGATAGATTTTTTTTCTAAAATTGCCGCCTTCTCCTATCACTATGTCTCTAAATATCTTTCGCTATACAAAAAATTCCCTAATAGACTCTAGTCAGACATCTTTTTTCAAAATACATTTTCCTTTTACCTATTCATCTCTAAGTCTTCTTGCCTGATTTTGGTGTAATGATTTTCCTTCATTACGCCGTTCTGCTCTATCGTCTTTGTTATTCATTTACGACCTAATCATACTTTGCTGTATCTCCGTCTCGTTTTCCTTTTTATTTAACACCTTCCTCAAACTGCCATCTGCATTCTGATTAAAACTGAAACAGAAACAAGCTATATGTTTCAACCACCAAACCATTAGCATATTTTAAAGCATTTCTGTTGAGCCGGTAAAATAGCACGAAAAGAGAAGGTTTTTTTTTCTACAGTAAAAATAACTGTAAAAATAATTCATGAGGGAAACAATCGAAGATGTCTAATAGCAGTATCAATAATGAATGAGAGGTTATTAGACATTTTAATGCTTAAAGGAGGAGAATATTTCAAAGTCCAGCCATTGTAAAGAGGGCAGATGGAGAGCGAGATTAAAGGGAGGAGTGAAAGGCAATGCGGAACACTGATGATGTCACGATCTCATACACGAAAAATTTCGAATCCGATATGGCGGTAAGTAGAATGAAAGGAGCAAATGTAGTAGAGATAAATTACAGCAATAGTCGGCTTGAAACTGAAACGTCCGATTCAAAAAACCCGAAAAGAGAAACAAAATAGGTAGTGTTTCACTGTGGGCGAGATATTTTTGTAGTTCTTTTGATCTCTCCGGGGACCTAGAGGTAAACAACAGAAACTAAACTGTTCCGGTTATGACGACACCTGTTACTTTTTTATCCGCTTCTTGTGGCTTCGCTCTTTCCAGCCAGAATCATTGAACCGGAATTTCGACGGTAATAAAAATTGTAACACAAGCCTGTTCTTCGAAAATCAGCATGTTCTCAATTATTACTGGCAACGTTGAACTTTTTACGAGTCCTTTCTTTTTTCTTTCCTATACTTCCCGCATAAACAATTTAAAATTACTCGCAAGTACGGCTAAGTCAAAATTTGAAAGCAACAGATTTTTAGTTAGCTCTCTTTATATTAGTGAAAAATAATTTGAAACGATTTAAAAACATATAACAGTTTACGATTTTCCAATTATTCTAAAGTACGGCTATGCGGAAATTTCGAAGCAATAGGTTTTTGATTAGGTTTTTTTTGTTTTTAGTAATTTTACGAAAAAAAAAAAACAGTTTGAAATATTTAATATTTTGTTAAATGTAATACTGTCGCTACTGTATACAGTGGGTGGGCCAAAAAAACTGCAACTACTCTCCGTACGAGTACGGACGTTACCTGGCAGTCAAAGAACGAGTGAAACATCAAGTTCATTCTTTTTTCGACAGCATAACATATAGCAATACGAGCGCCATTAGAGCAATACGAACCGAGATGATACAACTGTCTGAAAACGAAGTCTAGTTAAAATTCGCATACAGACTAAGAAATATTCTTACCACAAATTGTTTATTCACTGTCTGATTCGTCGTCGTCAGGTTCCTCCTCGCAAAGTATCGTTATTCGCAATACGCTTGCGCATCCTTTCGAGACACTTTTCGAAAATCGTTTTCCGGAATTGCTCAGCTGGAATGCCCTTCAAAACGTTCTCCTCAATAGCTCTCACGATCTTCACCCGTGTCTGAAATCTACGGCCTCGCAGCAGTGTTTTAGGGTCCGGAAAAACCAAAAATCGCATGGAACGTGGTCCGGGCGGTAGGAGAGATGCGGAATTGTGGCAACAAACTCTTATTCCAGAAATATAAGCGTGTAATACAATTATAATCTGTATGCGAACTTTAATTACACTTCGTTCACACATCTGTATCTCGGTTCGTATTGCTATGACGGCGCTCGTTCTGCGCTTGCTCTATTGGAAAAAGAATGAACTTCATGTTTCACTCGTTTTTTGGCCGCTAGATAACGTCAATACTCTGTACGGAGAGTAGTTATTTTGGCCCACCCTATGTATATATATATATATATATATATACTAGCTGTGCCCCACGGCTTTGCCCGTGTATTAATGTCTGTTTTAATCTGTACTTGGAAATTCATAAAAAAAATTTTGCTTTATCTGGAATTGTATTTATGTTAAGATTTTTCCTCTCTTTGGGAAACATATTTATTACCGTCCAACAGAAAATAATCTTCACGTTCCACGTTTAGCTGAAGATTATCGATCTTTCTTTAACCTGTCGGTCTTGATCTAACAAAAAGTTTTGCTCAACTAAACAGCACACACAACCATCGGTTTGGAGTTACTCACACGGTAATCTCCCATAATTACACATTTAAGAGAACATCTTCTTCATTCATATCTTTCAACCACTCTGTCTCAAGCTTTTTATTAAAATTAATTTATTACCGCAACAACAAACTGCAGTAGTTGAGTAAGAATTTTAATACTCCTGGTAGCAAATTATTAAAAAGAAAGTTAAACAGTTAATTTAAACAATTTATACAGCGGTTTTGGCCCAAAAGTTCGAATATTTGACATATCAGTTAAATACTCTATTTATTTTTATATGTTATCCATTAAGTCCAATAGTATATGGCTTAAACCTCTTCCAGTTTTTATAAACATATTGTACAATACATTTTCATATTTCGACTCCTAATCATTCATTATTATACAATAAATAAGATAGAGATGAAAACAAACATGTACTATCCCTATCTATGTATTTAACATAATGGGCAACTATTGTATCCTTAACACATATTAATTCTACATTCGTAATTACAGTGAGTATTTATACATATTAAAATACTCACTTCAATACCGCACAGAATTTGCACAAACTGAAAGTAAAATGAAATATTTTTGAATATTAGACACCGCGATCGCACCGCTCTCTGCCATTCCAACATCAACAACAACTTTTCTTCCGACCTCCCTGTCTTCAACATTTTATTCAAATTAATTGATTACCACAACAGCAAACTATACGTAGTTGAGTAAAGATTTCAAATTTGATTATAAATAACGTTCCCGGTAGTAAATTCCGTTGCAGGATATTTTAGAAAACAACACTTTTTTTTTAACTCTCCGTAATGAGTACAGCAGCTAGCTAGGAGCGCGCGACTTATATGTTTAGATTATGTCATGGAAGTTTAATGATTTCAATAACGCAAAAAGATTTACTTACACCAGAAACTAATAAAATAACCATAGTAATCATTTTATTTAAATTTTTAGGTTTAGTTTATTTTTACCGTGGTCATCATTTTATTTAAAAATTAATTTTTTGTTAATTTATTTTTATTCGTCCCATATACATTTCTGTGCCCCTGGTCTCATCTCAACTATTTAAAACCCTCATATTACGTGTAGTGGACCGAATAGTGAATCTAAACCATTCTTGAATACACTTGAACACACACAAAAAATTTCATCAAAATTGGTCCAGCCGTTTAGGAGGAGTTCAGTCACAAACACACGCACAGAAGAATTATATATATAAGATATATATCATATATATATATATATATATATGTATGTATGTATGTGTGTATATATATATATGTATGTATGTATATATATATATATATATATACACATATATATTTCACAAAATTAATTCACAATGATCGAACACGAATAATAAAATGTATTATAAAATTATATAAATTTGTGTTCGGCATATTATTGTGAATTACGTGAAGCATTTAATATTTTACAAATACTCGGTTGAAACGGCTTATGCGGATTAATTTTAAAAAATATTAAGCGATAACGAGCGAGAAAAAAAAGAAACGCCGGTACGATCGTGTTCCTCCGTAAATTCATAAAAATAGTATAACAAATTAATTCAAGCAATCGATTTTAAAATTCGTATAATCGTAAGAATATTATTTTCGAAAATGGTTACTTCGCTAACTTAAGGAATTTTCAATTTTTTTGGATGCGTTTAATTTGACCGTGCATTTCTAATCTCTTTTTGAATTTGGTACCAACGGTACTTTCCGTAAAGAAACCCCTCCGTCAGTGCCTATGTATTCTTTGAGTGTTCAAAAGCGAAATAGTAGACGTATTTTTTTTGGGGGGGGGGCTCCACCGAACGATCATAATTAGCGATCCCGTGATGTTGACGGATCTAAGAATTGATTTTTATTCAGCGGATAAAAATAATTTCAGCGAGTGGAGGAACAAGCTTGCTGGCACACACTGCGGTTAAAGAAAACTGGACAAAAATTAACGAAAAACATTTTCCAATAAAAGAACGGAAATCGCGATAGGACGCGAAAAATCGATTACATGTCTCTATGTTATTGTTTTTAAAAAAAGGCTCTAAGACTGTACTTGTGATTTTATAGAAACTCAGGCATTTCGCCGACTGGTCAGAGACGAGTTTTGATTTTTCGATGCTGCAACAAGTTCAGAACGGTTTTATCGACGAATTTATCAGCAACAGCGAATCAGGTAATCGATTAATAATTTCTCGGTAAAAATTTTCCAATTTTAACGTAATTATTAGAATAGATTTTTGCGGGTTTCAAAGAGGAGTGAAAAATGCAGGTTCACAATAATAAGTCTAATAACACATTAAATATCAGCGCACCAAACGGAATCTGTCGCACGGTTTGTTTCTGAGATTCTTGCTGACGTTGACCTGTGAAGGTGAAGGAGAAAAATTAGTTTCATTTTCTTTTTGTTATTTTAAGTTTTATTTGGCCTGAGCCACCAACGAAGTAATGTATAAATACGATACCAGCGAAGACGAGCACATATGTGAAAGGTATAACGCGAGCGAACGCAAGCAATAAAACGGATTTAAATACGAGTTAAGGAGCCATCCGCTAACTATCGATCGAAGTTTTAATAAAATTATTTAACTTCCTTGACAAAATTATTCGATAAAATAATGAAGAGGGGCTTGGTGCTCTCACGAACAGCCGTTTTTTTTTTCTTTTTCTTCAACTCGTCAACGACTTTCGTCCAGAAACAGTGATGAGGGAAAAGAGTCAATTACAGTTTCTCCGAGATCAAATATTATATTAATGATAAGCAATATATAGCAGAGAATGATGAGTGTTGGGATGGGAAAACTGGAGTACAGAGTAGACTGCTCAGGATAAGGAGATGAACATTTTGACAACTGCATTATTTGAATAGACGGAACAATGAAGAGGACTTTGGTAACCTCTCTTCTTCCACTTCGATCTGTAAATCGCGGCTCACCTACCTGACCGAGTATTAATTACCCCATCCGTTACGAAGCAAATTAAAGTGCAGCCGTTATCGTTGCTCGTATTATAGGCGCGGCTCTTGATTCCACGGCACGCGACATTTGAATAGTCTTTTGTTTTCTGCTCAGGGCTATAACTAATTTATATCAGCACTCTCGCGGTCAGATTGCTCCAACTGACGTTTACCTTTCGCTCGATACTTTCATTTATATTCCGATTTTATGTCCGTTTCTATTTGCTCCGTTATGATAATTTTCATGTTTCGCTTTCTTGTTATTTTTCATTTTATCGCATTTATTTTCTGTTTTTTACTACCCATCCCCCCTCATCGTTGCTAGATGGAAAGAGAATCGTTCCGCGGCTTCTCCCTCTGGTCCATATGTAAGCCAAATAAACCGTCCAACGTAAATATGGGCACGTAGATGGTTAATTCAGAACGTAAATCTCTGTGCACCCCCTTCCACCAGGTCATTTCAGGCTGAACTCTTAATCTTGTTTCTTCTATTAGTACCGATTGTTCCGCAGGTGTTGACAATAAAAATAATAAAATAATAGCAATAATAATAATAATAATAATAATAATAATAATAATAATAATAATAATAATAATAATAATCATATTAAAAATAAATAATAACAGTAAATTATATAATGGTAATAATAATAACAATAATTGTCGTAACGCAATTAATGACATTAACAACAACAAAAAAAATAGCGTAATATATTTCTCCGATAACACCTGGAACCTTTTATTTACGTTGAAAATAGTTCACGCGATAAATAGTAAGCAACTAATGCCTACTGACCCCTCTGTAAAAGTAATAAATTTTGTTTCCTCTCTCTCTTTCTCTCTCTCTCTTTCTCTCTCTCTCTCTCACTCTCAATCCTCAGAGCAACAGTCGAGTTTCAGTCAAATTTTCTTCTGGATTGTCTTTCTAGCTTGTCTTAATTTCCTTTCATCTTACAGTTTCAGAAGGCACATCTCAAATAGTGCTTCATAATGGACGTCATCTCAGGGTTAGTCCATCCTTCACATATTTTGGAGAGAATTCAGTCGTCAATTCCAATAGTTTCCATTCGTCGTATCGTTAAACTTCCCACCGGATATGTAGAAATTAAGTTGCATCATACTATCCTTCTTGATTTTGTTTCATCACGGATTTTCTGTTTCCCTAAATATTTGTCTGTCTTCGCAGTGCTTTAAATGTTTCATTTCTGGACACACTGCCAAGCACTGTCCTAATTTCTGTTTTCCCTGCGCCTCTCTCGACACCCTATCGTACAGTGCAGCAATGTACACCCTCACCATTTTCATTTAAAACATCTGGCCCAATTTTCGATGTTTTTCATATGATCGAGCCTCAGTGCCTACCTCTTTTTACAGTACTGCTATCACATCTTCCTCTCCTACTTTCTGAGCTTAAGTTATCCACCTTCCACAAATGCCCCCTAAAATACTGCTCATAAATCTTTAATTTCCTTTTTGCTCGTCTAATCACATCTCATCCTTCTCTCTAACTGATCAAATATACCTCTTATATTTTAATAAAGAAAATCTCTCTTCTATCTCTTCCAACATAAGGAACAGTCTCTTCTTGTGAATATTCCTATGTTTCCTTCGCTTTAATTAAATATATTTCTACACTCATTTTTACTAGCTTCAATTAACTTGCTTCTTTCTCTACATCTTCTCGTAATCCTTCAAACACGTGTTCATTTATTCTTCTTCCCTCTATATTTTCCCGAATGTATAATTTTGGCTTTTGGTGTTACATTTTTCGTTTCCTTTTTATTAATTAAATACACCCTGTCAAGAAAGTATCGGGAATTGTCAATTTAAATCTCCCGGGTAATAGCTAGGCAGATAATTTTTTTTTTCCAGGTTGGTACAACTGTTTTGTATTATGATGCCTATTTTTAGCGCGATCTGTCAACCAGTGTGTTTACAGCAGCTGTTAAAATCAGTCGACCTTGAAGGTTTTGTCGAAGTTTTACAATGAGTGAAAATATTGAACAACGTACTTGTGTTAAATTCTGTGTTTCGAACGAAATTTCTTGTGCCGATACACTGAAAATGTTACAGAAGGCTTTTGGTGAATCTGCTTTATCAAAAACGCGGGTTTACGAGTGGTACAGAGCGTTCAAGGATGGTCGGGAGACGGTCGAAGACATGCCTCGCTCTGGACGGCCTTCAACGAGTGTGACCGATGATAACGTCGATAAAATCAAGGAAATCGTTGCTGAAAATTGTCATGTGAGCTTGAGAGAGATGGCTCATGGATTGGGCATGTCACACGAGAGCGTACGTACGATTGTGCACGAAAAATTGGGTATGCAACGCGTTGCGGCTCGGCTTGTTCCGAAAGACCTGAATTTCTTTCAAAAAAAGTACCGAGAACAGGTAGCTGCAGACATGCTGGATCGAGCCAATTTGGATCCTACCTTCTTGGAAAAGATAATTACTGGTGACGAGACATGGGTGTACGAGTACGACACGCTTACGAACCAGCAATCGTCCGAATGGCGGCCAATTGGCGCGCCAAAGCCGAAAAAACCTCGCCAAAGCCGATCGAAAGTAAAGATCATGTTGATTGTTTTCTTCGATATTCGAGGCGTGGTACACTATGAATATGTGCCAGCCGGACAGACAGTCACCAAAGAGTTTTACTTAAGTGTTTTGAGACGTTTGAGAGAGGCTATCCGTCGTAAACGTAACGATTTGTGGGTCGACAATTCTTGGATTCTCCATCACGATAATGCGCCGTCTCACAAAGCCATAATTGTGAATGAGTTTTTGGCCAAACACTCGGTAAATATCATCGAACAACCGCCGTATTCACCAGATTTAGCACCCTGCGACTTCTTCCTATTCTCAAAACTCAAATTTCCGCTACGGGGAATGCGCTTCGAATCGATTGATGACATCAAGACGAATGCGACGCGAGAGCTAAAGGCCATCCCGGAAACCGCCTATCAGAAGTGCTTTGCCGAGTGGAAAAAGCGTTGGCATATGTGCATCGCTTCGAATGGATGTTATTTTGAAGGTGACAAAATAAATTTGGATGAAAATTAAAAATTGTTCGTTTTATTTAACAATTCCCGATACTTTCTTGACAGGGTGTATATCAACGCTGAACTGTAGCAGTTATAACTGTTTTCAGTCACAGGTATATATTTGTTTCATTCTACTGTTCTACGTCAAGATGCTACCATACAGCGTCTGATAGCTGTGCTTATATTATTGCTTGTCTTTATACTTAAGCTAATATCACGAAATTTATTAATGCTCCCTGCGCTAGACACTTATCGGTTAACTTTAGTAGCTGCAGTTGAACGTATGCAGATACCGTCTATATTGATGTATTAAATTTTTTTTCTTTCATTGCCATTTCTCCCAACGTCTTTCCAATCCCCTCTTTTATTTACTTCCTCAATCCCTCCCTAACTCTTTAACCCTGACTTATCTATTCCTAATTTTTAATTTCTATTATTTCTCACCTTACCTATATAATAATTTCACTTCTTCGAACATTATTACTTTTCATTTTACTTCGTGCTCTTTCAATTTTTTACTATTTCTTGCCTATTCTCTTCCTCTTTTTTCTTTTTGCTTTCACTTTTCCTTTCTTCTAATAGACGTTTTCATTATGCTCACCTTATTCAATATATTACAATGTAATTGCTACCAGAGCCAACAAAGATTCGCCAGAAGGTTTTATTATATTTCCACATCAGTGTTGCTTTAATCTCAGAAACATGGTTTCACTGAGAAACGAACTTTATTTGTGTGTGTGTGTGTGTATTTTATATGTATGTAGATAAAAGTGGAAAAATAGGGTAAAAGTTACCGGTTTTTAATGAAATGAAAAATAATACCAAGACTGACACTATTAGCACAAACTTCATACGTGTATATTTTATGTCGAGGATGCGAAGTGAGGAACTTCTTCGAAAAATTCAAACTTTGAAAAATACAAAGAGTTCAAAACCATTCAGAAGAACCCCAAAAAAAAAGATGCCATACCTTCGGAATAAATCTCATAAATGAAAATTTCACGGGTACTGCTAATGCGGTCTATTAAAATTATACTAAAGCTTTTTTAAATTAAAAATTCAAAATTTAAGACGTAGAGGTAGGGTTCGATCTTATTTTTCGGAAGAGAATAGTGAAAGTCACGCTAAAACATAAAATATTACCAAAGCATGACTCGTTGAATTTTTCTTTGGTATATAATTTTAGTATCTTTTTTTTTGAGTTCTTTTCTGAAAATGGTTTTGAACTCTTTGTATTTTTCAAAGTTTGAATTTTTTAAAGAAGTTCCTCACTTCGCATCGTCGACGTAAAATATACACGTATGAAGTTTGTACTAATAGTGTCAGTCTTGGTATTATTTTTCATTTTATTAAAAACCGGTAACTTTTACCCTACATCAAAGATCCAGTTGGAAAAACTTTTTATTAAATTTTTACTTTAATTGATGTAAAAATGTTGACAGCTATTTTTGAAAATTGCTGAAAAAAAAAGTAACAATTATTCGAACGAGTAGATTCTATAAACTAAAATTTTACATGCAATGTAAAATGTTTCGAATCTTTGGACTTTAATGATACCAAAACTTGATCGAACCGTATTAAGTGAAAACCAAAACATCGAACTAACAACACTAAAGCTTAAAATTTTACATGAACATATATCATAAATTGAAAAATGTAATAAGAAAAATGTTTACATATTATAATATACTTCAAGTAAATAAATAGTTTCCCATACCCCCCGCAGTTGAACGTCGGAAATTGTGGAGTTCAGCTTTATAACATATTAAGCCCAACGACACTGATGGGAATAAAGAGGCCAGTTTTTTTTTGGAAGCGGAACAGTTAAAATACTTTTTCCTATATATTTCTTAACTTACATAAAGAAACGGAATGTGAAGTTGAAGAGAAAAATCCAATATTATCCGACGAGGAAGACGCTTATTATCCTTACAGCGTTTACCGCATGTTTATTTTATTTCATTTTTTCGTATTCTAACTTTTAAATCAGTTAATTATTCTTAAACGCGAAAGCTTTGATTTTTTTTTTTGGTGCAGCTTATATTCATATTCAGACATACAAACAAAGAAACTATTATTACATTTTAACGTTAATTTTTAAACAATTTCTAATTATTAACTGTTACAGATAAGATTTTTATTAGTATTAATGAGTGGTTACAACGATGGAGCAGCTTATTAACGCCAAGTTGTTGCTTCAAAGACTTACCGTTTTGGCTGCAGCAGTTGCCTAGAATTATCTTTTCAGTAATTAATAAAAACTGTAAGTTTAAAACTTTAAACTTTTTTAATTTTTCGTTTTTTTTATTTATTTTTTTACCAATTTCAGTTATAAGTGGTTTGCCTTTCTCGATACTATTTAGTTCTTTCGGTGAAGAATGCAAAATGGTAAGTTGTATTAAAAATACAAGCGATGAAGGTTAAGAAATTATGTCTCTATACAGTAAAAAACGTTCGATGTTCTTTCGCGTTACATTTTTATTCGTGTTGCGGTTGATTTAAAAATTTAAAAATTATTTCAATATTAATTGGATAGTAGCCCTAGAAATGCTTAAAAATTGAGAAACATTGACTATTTCTTTAATGTTTGCTCTAGCGATCAATAAGTCATAAGGTTAAAGTTTCGATGAAGTCGATTTAATTGCGAAAAACAACAATACAATATTTTCGCACGGTCACCTCTACATAGCGCTGTCTCGGAGGAGAGAAATCAAGATTAAGTGCGCCAATGAACCGAAGAATATGTGAAACATTGTATTTGAAGAAGCTTTACCTGGCAAGGTTCAATGAATAAAAGAGGCGGAGGGTGATTGGGGGCAAA
Source organism: Icerya purchasi (assembly GCA_039619475.1). Classification (NCBI taxonomy): domain Eukaryota; kingdom Metazoa; phylum Arthropoda; class Insecta; order Hemiptera; family Monophlebidae; genus Icerya; species Icerya purchasi. Next base: position 334,672,018 of record CM077116.1, on the reverse strand, counting down.
GCCTTTTAGTATTGTTAAAAGTAACTTTTATTATTTAAGCTAGCTGTGTGTTCGTGAAAACACTCAAGAAAAAATTCACTTTTTTTTTGGGTCGGGGAGCAGTCGTTAACTCCAGCGCAATTGGAATTTACCTATATTTTTAACGTGCAGCAGTGGGATTCGAACTAGGTCCCGAACGAACACCACTGTCCGACCCCAACTATGCCGGGGAGCTCGAAAAAAAATTACAATTACTAATTTTAGGGGGAAGTCGGTTATCTGTATTTTTATTTATAGTATACATATATATATATATATTTGTTTTTTCTATTGTACCGGTAATATTACCATAAACAACAGTGATCTTAACTTAAATATTTATCGGTAAATACGATAATAAGTAAATACATGCATACAGTAATTGAAAACAAAGAACTGATATGTTGGAAAGGAGATACATCGTGTTTGAACTTTTTTAGCTGTTATATAATCGGGAGAGCGCGTCCCGGAACAACTTCCTCTCAGTCGTCTAGGCGGATTATCTGGAAGTCCAAATACATTCTGTTGATGTTGGGATTACTGCTATGTTGAAATTTATCGAATAATTTTTAATACTGGTGAGAATACAAGTCTTTCGGAAGAATGGAACGTTTAAATCATTATGTAATGTTAACGTCGCTAATTAATCTGAACGATGCAATAACGTCATTATAAATAATGAACTAGTTTCAAAGGAAGAGATTAAATATTTCGGCCTGCATCTAAAGTGAACTAAACATCGAAACAGGAAAGACAAATTGGTTAATAGGCTTTGGCAACTATCTGTTCAGAGAGCCAATTTTTTTAATACAAACAACTAGTAACATCAGAAGTGTAATCATCACTTGTAAAAATGTGGACCGCAAGAAATATATTTAAAAATAATAGTTCGAACATTTTTCAGAATAAGATTTTGAAAGGCAAAAATTCGTTTCGCCAAAAAAATTACTAAAGACACGGCCAAAAATCATGCACATAGTGTATTTGGTTTTCGAATTAACTGAAAATTCAAAGAATAGGGGAAAGAAGTTGAACCTAATTAGTTTAATTTTTTCATAATTTTCTTGAAATCTCTCTTTCACTAATTGCAAAAAGAAAAAAGAAACGTTCGCGGATTAATTTTTATTGTAGGACAATACACTTATTCTGTTTTCGAGTTTTTCAAAATTAACATTTTTTCTTTTTAGAAGGTTAAAAACTGCATAATTTTGCGTTCGAATTCTTTCTATAATTTGTAAGTTTTTTTTAATAGTACGAATATTTCAGGTACTACTTAAAAGTAAAACATTTTCGAATGAAACGATTAATACAGTAAGGTAAATTAGGAATTAGTATTAGTCGTACAGACTGTGACTACCTGTTCGTACATTTCCGTTGTGCAGCTGTAGCGCTCCTGACAATATTCCATATGCGGATAACACCTTAGAAACTGATAGCGTAAACCAGTGCCGTCTTTACCCATAAGCCAACGAAACCCGGGCTTAAGGGCACCGTCTCGAAGGATGCCCTTAAGATGGAATAAAAAAAAAAAAAAAAATTCAGAATATATATATATATTCCCATAGGTCCTATAAGGAGCAAGGGGCCGCGTTGCTATTCTTTTGCGGTCCACTGAATCACTAGCGCATTTTTCCCATTCCAACCCGAAATTTGAACTCGGGGCTCCAGATTGCTAGGCTGGCTGCGCAGTTCATAAAAATAAATTTCAAATATAAAATGTAAATACTTCATTTTAATAAACTGATAATTGTGAAATTGAAACATATTGCCAGTATGAATAAAATTCCATGATATTTTACATCGTGTTTTTTAGTAATACATTAATGTTTAATTAATAAAGACATAATTAAAGGAGTTTTTATTACATTAAAAATTACGGTAATTTACAATTTTCTTCTGCATTTTTAAGTGTAAATTCAGAGATGGTAATGTTTTCAAAATTGATCCTTTCCAAAATAGATCAGATATTCAATAAACATCATTGCTAAACTATTTGGTATTTTATCAGGTATTGTGCTTCTATGCTGATTTTTTAGAAACTTAAGGGCTGAAGAACTTCTTTCCTCAGTGCAATTTGTGACCATCATACTTAAAAATATTCGAAAGCATATTTCTCTATGTTAGGAAAGGTAGAAACTATAAATTCTTTTTTTATTCGGGTGTACAAGTCCATTACAGATAAATTGTGCTTTTCTTTTCGTGATGATTCTAAGTAAAATTTAAAGTAAATACGCATTCAGATGTTAAAGATTCCGCATCTATATCAATATCATATTTTTCAGAAAGTTTCATACAATTTTTCTTTATTGTTTCATCTGCCATATCTTGTAAATGCAGAAACAAATGAAAATTGTCATGTTATCATATGCTTTCTATCGAATCGTTTCACCCCATGTAGGGGTATCGTGACCATGATCTGTCACCCGGTTGATCAGACTGCGCCAACAATTCCGATCCCTTGCGATGTGTACACAATCCTGAAAGGTACGCACCGCGTCCGTCCATCTAGTCGGCGCACGACCTCGACTCCTTTTTCCATTGACCTTGGATAAGCACCGTTTCCAAATTGTTCGCTCTGATCACATGACCAAAATACCGCAGTATTCTGCAGAGCAGTACAGATGATAGCCTCTTCGGGTTACCACTCTCATTTATTATGGAGACATTTGTTCTCCTGGCTGTCCATGAGACACGCAGCATACGCCTCCAGCACCACATTTCGAGTGCGTCTATACGTTTTTTGTCTGCGCTGGTCATTGACCAGGTCTCTGCACTATACAGGAACACTGAGAAGACGAGGGAGTTCACTAACCGAATCTTTACACCTTTACTAACAGCGGAGTCAGCCCAAATTCTTTTTAAACGGCTCATTGCGTTGCGTGTAATCTGTACTCTGTGGCGTATCTCATTTTTACATCCACCGCTGTTTTCCACTATAGAGCCTAAATATGTAAAGCGGCTTACTACTTCAATACCCTCAATTTCACGTGTATTGTTGGGCGGTTATTCTCTAGACGGTCGACGATCATTATTTTGGTTTTGGCTTTGTTAACTTGGAGGCCATATTCTGCACTGATTTTTACCAGGCGATCCAGAATATATGACATTTCCTCTGCGTTTTTTGCTACTAACGTAGTGTCATCCGCATATCGGAGATTAGAGATGTACATCCCACCAACCGAGATACCTCCATCCCAGTTGACTGTAGCATTTGTTGTATCGCGATTTGCAGTATTCTGCGCGTTATGAATTCACCATATAAGTTAAAAAGTAACGGTGAAAGGGTACAGCCCTGGCGTACACCCCGCGCGGGGTAAAACTTTTTCGAGTAAATCCCATTATTTATCCGGACTTTTGCTGAAGTTTTTTCGTATAGCTGCTTAATCAGCCACACTAAATGTGCTGGCGCGCCCAAATCCATTAATATCGACCACATTTTCGACCAATGCACACAGTCGAAAGCCTTCTTATAATCTACGAAACAGAGCACAGCTGGAATATTATATTCGCGCGCTTTTTCAACAAGTAATCTAAGATTGAGGATCTGTTCTCTTGCACCTCTTCCTTTTGTAAAGCCAGCCTGCTCTGGCGGAATTTGAATGTGCATCAGAGCATACAAACGATCGTATATAATAATTTTGATCATCACTTTGCTTATATGCGCTATCAGTGAGATAGTCCGATAGTGTTTATTCCGGTGATCCTTTCTTGTGCAGAGTAATATAGGTCGTCTGACACCATTCCTCCGGCCACTCCCCTGAAAACCAAACGGCGTTACAGATGTGGTAAATTGTTTTTGTAATTTTTTCTCCCGCAGCCTTGAAAACTTCAGCGGGGATACCGTCTGGGCCAGGAGACTTATTTATCTTCAGATATGCAATAGCGTTCGCAACCTCCTCTAGCAAAAAAATTTCTGGTTCCGGTTCGAGGAAAATTATGAAGTGCAGTGTTAGCGATTTCATTTTCATCCGCGGCACTGTATAATTTGGCGCAGTACTTCCTCCATGCTTCAGCGACTTCTTCGAAACCAGTCCTAACCACATTAACTTCCGTTTTTTTAATATTAACGCCAAGAGAGAATCAACAGTGGTATAAAAAATTTCGATTTTAAGTTCATCTATTTCGTTAAAAACGGTTTCATCGCTTTTTTCGTCGAATTTCGTTAATCTAACACTTCGTTTCTTTCAGTCTATCGTTTTTTTCACTAATTGTTATTTCATTTTTTTTCAATAAATGTTTTTGTTTCGCTCATAGAATCATCGAACTTGTTTCTCAAATCATGAAGATATTTTTCTAGAGAATGGAACAAGTTCACAATTACAGCTAAGTATATATTTTCTTTTTGTAAAGTTTTACTAGTTGAATTTATTTTTAATAATAGGTCATCCCAAACAATAGTTAAAAAAATATTATCAAATTGAGTTAGTTTATTAAATAAACTCGAAGACTCAAGTCTAGTTTCACTTGATTGCGATGTATCACTCAAAAGTTGCGAAAGCACTGTTAAAATACCGCAATAACTTCCACGAATAGCAGCACCAAGAGCGTCACTTCGGACTGACCATCTAGTATCAGATAATGGTTTTATCAGTTTCTCTTTACTATTTTAAAGATACTCCGCAACTTATTTTATACAATAATTTCTTCTTCCTTTTTTCAGAGTTGTTTAATCGCGTGTAAAAGTGTTGCGAGGGTGCCATGCATTTTAGTGTTGTCACGGTGCCCTTGGTCGCCACGCTGGTAATTTAAAAAGCAAGACGTTAAAACTCGATCAGGCCGATTTTTGTATTGATTGCAAGTTCACATTTGTTTTTTAAACAGACTAAAGCGCCACTACGTTAATAGATGACAGAACCAGAGAGGGAAATTCAAAATTTTAAAAAATCTAGTCTCTGCCGAAAAACAAAAGGTATTCTCTTGTCTTCGGGAGAATACCATTCGACTCCCGAAAACAAGAATGAAGTTAGCGGGTCAGCAGCTCGGGCCAATGAAACGTCACGTGGTTTCCTTTTTGTTTCAGTGTCGTGCTGAAATTTGTATTTTTGCATAAAATCGTTTCCATTTAAGTGGGCCTCCAACCGGCGAGGCTTACGGCCCTAACTTTTAAAGACGGCACTGGTGTAAACATTTAATTGATCGTTATGCAGGTGCACGATCTTGATTGTATATAATAAAGGGATACATATGTTTGTCGCTGTCTCCTCCACGGCTATCAAAGATTATTGATTTTCACTTATTACCGCTGGTTTTCGAACTGAAGACCCTGTTTTGGCAGTCAATTACTCGGCTATCGGTGTGCCAACCGTGTAAATTCGTATAATTTATTCGAAAAAAAAAGCGCTTTAACATTATTTAATGGTGTAGACAAATGTCAGATTGCATGTTAGCTGAAAAGCATTGCTGGATTCGTATCACCTTATGAGAACTACACATCCTACCCTCTAGCGTTTATTATTTACGGTGGGTAATTATTGTAAAAGAATGTATTTCATATTGCGCACGAGAAATCTATTTTTGGAATTTTAATGATTAAAAGCTATCTTTAACGATTAATGTTTTTATGGGCAATGCTTAATGTGAAATTATGTAAAAAACGTTTTATATTGTTGTTAGAAGAACAAAAGAAAAATGTTCAAAGTTATTTCTACTCGTAATTTTGTAAACGAAGATTAATGTATAACATAAAATATTTCCTACAACGTCAGGTGGAGAATTTTTTCTTTTATCATAAGCGAAGCCCCTATAATATTTTTGGCGACGTGCGTGTATCATTTTTTCTCGTATATTTGATGAGGCTCCCCACATGATAAATTATCCAGGCTCTCTGTGATTGATTTTTAAAATGTTCACGAATCGTACTAGCTCGCTGGTTTTAACATGTGTTGCTAAATCGTGAAAACAATCAAAGTATTTTTCTAAAATAATATTTTCTATTTTTTTTTTTTTTTTTTTTTTGGAGATGGTAACTTATAAATTTCATAAAGAAATTAAAAGCGCGGAAATAGTCTCTTGATTTAAAATCGTAAACAGGTAGGAGGATCATCGCCATGTACTGTTTACCGTGTCGAGCACAACAAAAACCGCAGTCTTTAAACTTGACTGATAAACGAAATGATTGAAATTGCCTATTTTTAATAATTAAAATTTGATGAGCGCCGGTAAAAAATTGAATACAGTTTTTTTAGGTAAATTGCGAAGAAATTTTTATTCTCATACAGCCGTCTAATACAATTTTTAGTTTTAATCATAAATACTGAATGTAGGAGTCACATGGAAATACTTTACGAATTTGAGTGTAGATGTATGCGTAGCTTTAGTAATTAATGATGTCAAATTATATACTCAATTGCGTCACTCTGATGGTTAATAATTAGATTTAAATCCATCGGATTTAAAATGTAATTTTCAAAAGCTATTTTTCCTCCCTTCGGCGTTCTAATGTTGTTTCCATTGTTCGTATGCGCTTTGGCCATTCTTTGCTACCATTATCTTAATTTCGTTTTCTCCACATTGATCCGGATGATGCAGTTATTTGCGACGCCGATCATGTGTTCTTCCACAGTGTTTATCTTTTTCTGTGGAGCATTCTGCCCCTTGTATTCTTATTTGCTGAAGCTTGGCCTTCCTACCCCTTATTGTACTTCCTATATCCTGTCTCCTTTTCTTGCTCCCCACTAATTATTCCTGCTATTTGTTCCTTTTTAGATAAAATTTCTGATCGGATTAAAATATAACCGACTTCTTTCCTTACCTTTTGTTTTTGGGTAAAGGTCCTTGGTTGACGAGCCCACAAAAAAAAAAAAAAAAAAAAAAAAAAACCTTAGAGGATTCCAATTGTGCTATATAATTGTAAATATAGGTCGACTAAAAGATGTATGGAGAAATGTCGGCTCTTTTCGGACATACATTTGAAAATTATCCGCAAGCGTGTGAGATTAAATACGATTTTGCTAGAAAAATTATCGCTAAGACAATTTCAAATTTTTCTTCTAGCATTCAGGCCATCCAACTGGAACCTAAAAATAGAACAAATATGTTTCGTTATAGACCGACAATACATATTTTAAGTGAAGTAATATTATTACAGTTAAGCATTTTTGATCCTTATCGTCTGGATACTATTAAACGGCAACGCGATAGCAGTTATTTTATACACACTTATTAACTAATACAACGACTCCATTATTTTTGCGAGTTTCATCATTCTGATACATTTAGTTTAACAGCGGCTATTCCCAATTTAGTCTGGCATAATGTAACCACGTGTGTTTGTTGAGACAAGTTATAAATTCTTTCACTTCATCGACTAGTCGGAGATCATAAATCCGGGGACAAGTAATTTAACATTTAAGTGCATTAACTAGTTTCAGTAATAAATATTAATTTCTAATACGGAGCCAACTATTTCCGACTTTTTTTTAATTCACTAATATAAATTGTTTTAGAAATGTCAGAAGCTTTTAAATAACTTAATATAATAGAACTAAATGAAAGAATTTAACTTATTATTCTACGATAACAGTCAACTTGTACGTTTCGAAGAGCTTTTGAATAGGTTCTTTTACTTGTCGGTCGCTATGGTTCTCTTTTACAGTAAATCGTTTATCATAGGGCAATCTGATGAATTAGCTGCATGTTGATTTCCACAACACAATAGCAACGACACGGACTAAAACATTTATTTAAAGCAATGAATAAAAATTAAGCAAGAAAAAAAAACATAACTGAATACAACGAAAGTATTTTTACGTTATAATAAAGTAATCTGAACTGAATTCAAATTTCTGAGAGTATCCTAATCTCACAGATGATGGGATATCGACTCCACCGGATTCTGCGTCACTTATAGGGAGATAATTTTGCGGTTCCAAGCATCTTGTAATGCCTGTCGAAAGCCATCTTTGTCCAATATATGTCGCTTACGTACATTTATTTCAAAACGATAGTATGAATGTTCAGTAGACTTCAGATTTTTTTTTTTTAAAAATAAACCGTATATTAAGAAAATAAGTGTATAAAGGTGCAGAGGACTGTGCGTATATTGTAACTATGAACTCAAGCTAACAGTCTAGGATTAATGAAAGGATGAAAACGAAAAATAAAAATAAAAAAAAAAAAAAAAGAGTTGTGTGTGAGAGGTCCTTTGCAAAAGTGTACTTATAGATAAATTGCGGGTATTAGTCAGGATGATAAAGAACATAGTCCCAACTATTACCAAGAAAATTAAAGTATTTAATTGCTATATAACATTCTTAGTTAAATTAACTGTAATAATAAGAAAGGTAAAATACAGTAGCCGTAATGTACGAAAATAAAAGTTGTTGGGATAACGTTTGATTTAGTGCATACGTGAGAATTGTAATTCTATAACTATAATAAGCTACTAATATTTAATCAAAAAGAAATTAACGACTTGAATGAAACAAAACTTAATGGCTATCACTGAATTACAATTTATAAATAAATAGATTTATACATAAATTAATTAAATAAATTAAATAAAATTAAATTAAGTTACATTAAGTTAAATTAAGTTAGGATGAGTTGTGAAGAGGAAGCAGATAATCCTGAATAATAGGGTTTCGTAAATGTTTGGATTTAACAGAAATGATTTAATTACTCAGTTGAAACTTACGCCTCAAAGCCGCCTCAGCAAACTTAAGTAAGAGGTAGCGATTTGTTCTATTAATGGGGGTGGAGTTAGTTTTTATAATATTGAACTTGGAACGTAAGTAACTAAACATGGGGCAATCAAAGAGAAAATGATCAACGTCATCAATAATATTAAGAGAACAGTAGGTACAGCCTGGGCTGCTGACAAGTCGGAACCTGTACAGGTAGGCACCAAACTTTCCATGCCCAGAAAGTACCTGAGCGCTATAGAAATTGATATTAATTTTACTCATCCTTAGCCTGTCTGAAATACTAGGGAGAAAATAATAGGTTTTCCTTCCAGTATGATCAGCAACCCATCTCCTCTGCCATTCAGCAATTATAGTCTGTAGAACTTGCTTTTTAAGTAATATAGAGGAGTTGTAATTAACAGTTTCAACCAAATTATTATTTATTAGGTTCAGAGGTGTGAGCAATTTAACATCCTTGCGAATCCGATACTCGCTTGTGATAGCCCTGCCCGTAATGTATAAATCCATAGGAAATATACCAGTGATAACACAAGCTGCGGATGTAGATGTAGTTCTATAAAGAGATGCAATGTTGAGGAGAAACCTTCTCTGATAGCTATTGACATTTTTCAACACCTTATGATTAACGTAAGTAGCAGCTCCATAGCCAAATAAGGATTGAATTAAACCCTTGTATAAAACGATTCGTTCAGAGTAACGTAAACCCCAACAGTTATGTTGCAGTCGACTGATACTGCTAAACGGAGAATCGCATTTGGTTTTGATATATTTAAGGTGGGGCAGAAAAGTAAGTTTACTATCTATGAGAATTCCGAGGTATTTCAATAAATTTGTGTGTTGCAAGCCCTGATCAGAGAGAAGTTTTAGGTCATGAATTTTCTCTATTACTTCTTTGCTGCCAAACACAGAGTATGAACATTTGGAAACAGAGAAGGATAGTCCCCTAGGCAGTTGACTGTTTCATTTAAGTATTCTATAATTAAAGACATTTGCTTATAATCAAAGTGGTTAGTGACCTCAAACACCAGGCAGAGGTCATCAGCGTAGGATATCAGAGTGCAGCTGCTATTAAAGAATTTACAATATGTTTCAATCTTGTGATGCACAGAAGAATATAATATGTTCCATAAGGTGGGACCAAAGACAGAGCCCTGAGGAACACCGCAGCATGCACTCATTGATCTACTAGAGTTGTTTATGTTAAGGTGCGCAACCCTATCAGAAAGGTAGCTAATTATCATGTTAACTAGGAATGGGTTGATGTTGTTCTTTTTCATAATGTCAACTTCAGATTAGGTGAATGCGGAAGTGTATATACTCGACGTAGTGCATCCTTCTCCAGCAAGTAGTCACTCGACCGTCATACGATGCTAGTCCCACCGACGGAGAAACGAAACAACAACCACGTGAATTCCGTACGTCCACGTCGTGCAGGGTGGTAATTTTCTTTTCGGCGGGCTTAGCGCTGACTAGAAAAGCTAAATCGGAATGCACACACAATGCTGATAGGAAAACGGAGGTGGAAGTACTTGCCGAAGGTGCTCTTGCCAATAAATACCGTTAAGCTTTGTGTACTGCGTTAAGAATAGCAGACCATCAGTAACTCGCTCCCGCAACAATGTGCCCCAGTCGGATTGATACATATCAATCTAGAGCGAGCAGGCGAGTATCCGGCGCCTTCAAACCGGGTTCTTTCGGCTAAGGGAGTAAACCCTGACAGAAAATCCAGCGGAAGGCAAGAGGGAAACCACCGCTGTAACGTCCCTAGTGTATCATTTAAATGGCGAGTGAAATTCAAATCATGGCCCCGAGTTTCAGGCGCCCCTTCAATGGGGCAGGGGTGCGAAGAATCCCCCGGTTAGATCTCGCAAAGATGAATTGATGGGAAAGGTGGAAGGAAAAAGAAGAGTTGGACGAACAAGATTATCTTGGTTCAAGAACCTACAGACATGGACAGGTTGCAGTGTTGAAGAACTGTTCCACACAGCAAAGGATAGGGGTCCCTATAAAGGGAATTAATCAAGCTTGCCATCAGATGAGCCTAAGATCGAGAATGGTCATGGCACCGAAAGAAGAAGAAGTGCATAGCATATCGACCATTCTCAAGGACAATGTGTTTCGGATCACGAAGGTGACTTCTAGATTCAGTTGAATGATGATGTTCTCTACCACCGCGTGAGATTTACTGTGGGACACACGTTACGAACTTCAAGTTCCGTGTTTGCTTTCTTCCAGGCTTGAATGTTTTTTTTTTTTTTTTGCAAATTTCAGTTGCTCGTTATGTTCCGAAATCGACGGCTTCTTTTACGGTAAGCGATCATGAATCAGCAAATGCAATATACTTTGGATATTCCGAGGGGTAAGCTAGTTTGTCTGAATAATTTGCTGCAACCTCTTCGTTAACGTCGCGACGTTATTAAGCGGATTGTTCTGCCAGTTGTAGACAATATTTCACATTGTTCTCAGTTTGGCTCATGGGCGGTCACTACGAATTTCATTTTGCGAGTACAATTAGTTTCATTTTTTTACAACGTATGCCCCCTAACCGGGTATGGCGCGTCAGAAGCATTATTCCATCTGGCAATGGAGCGGGATAAATGGAAGAAAATCATAAAAGCAACATGATGTCGCCATGTCCTTACTTGAGACAGTGGACTCGAGTTTACTCCTGTAAACGGCACATCCATTTTATTGACAACTTCGCGGTAAGTATGTCTCAAGAAGCGCTACCATTCAAACACACGTAGCTCTAATGAAATTCATTTTTTTCTCGAAAAACATAGGATTTAACGTGACGACTAAGTACATTTTCATAGCCAACTCGGTATTCCTTTCATTTTGCATTGTATCAGTATCATTACACGCTTAATAACGTGCAAAGGACTTTCGTTACAGTATGATTCGTTACAAACAGCCGCGCATCGTATACGATTATTTTTATTGTAATTTACGGATTTTCATTTCTCGTTCAGTCCTTCTTCTTGGCAAATTTATTACCGCATTTTGTTACTTCACAGTCATTTTCCATCGTATACGAGTACTTTTATTAGCCCCGGTAGTGTGTATAAGCTCATTTCTTCAGAGTTATTCTTCTATCGTCGAACGGTCAGTTTCAACTGACGATGTCATTCCTTTACAAAATGAAATAAATATCTGACACAAGCGTGTGACCTAGAAAAATTTTACGAATTTCCTTATAAGACTTTCTTTTTACGCCAACGTAAGAATAACATAGTCATTAATAGTATACAACCTTAAAACGATCACAGGTATAATGTTATTTTAATGAAACAGGAAAAAAACACGTTCGACTTTATTATTTATTTAAGAGCAAACGTCGAACGCGAAATAAATCGATACTTCATTTTATCGGACAATGTATTTTTCAAAATACAGAAATATGGAAAAATTCTACACTTTCTTGAAAAATAGGTCATTTAGACAGAACGCTCGATTTACAAGAGAAATTGTAAAAAATCTAAAACTGCATGTAGTGCCTTCATTTTGGCAACACTGATTACGTAAAATCGGGGTATTTCATTAAGACAATATCATCCAGTTTCGTCGTTCTATCGTTTACTATCGTTAAAATGTATTCTACCGAAGAACGCTTTTTCATGGTTAGTTCTTTGAAATGTCGTGAAAAAAATTGAAATGCGGATATCGGAAAAAACCTACTCGTAGTATTTTACAAAAAAAAAAAAAAAATGGTTGAAACGGACAGTGGAACGCTAACGAACAAGCGCACTCAAGATGAAGTGACGAAAACAAAGCAGCTGTTGAATCGCCCCGTACCTCCATCGCGCGTTTAGCACAACAACTCGGCGTCTCAATAACACATCGTTTTATTACCGAAGATATTCGACTTTTTCGCTACAAGATTCAGGTTATGCACAGTGTCTATCGGAACACAGCAAAGAAAGACAGTTAGAGTTTACTGAAGAATTAGCGGGACAGAATTGAACGATAAAAACGTCCTCAACAACATTTGGTTTTCAGCGATGAGGCACATTTTTGGCTAAATAGATTTGTGAACAAACAAAATCGGCAGTTATGCTGAAAATCCCTTGATAATTGAAGAGAAGCTACTGTACATCCAGAGAAGTGTACCGTATGGGTGGCGCTAATGTGGACTAATCGGGCCGGATTTCCTGAAAGGAACAGTAACAAAGGACAGGTACGTGGCTGTGTCGGAAGAATTTTTTTTACCACAGTTAAAAACACGCAAAATGTTAAGAAAGGCGACATTTCAGCAAGACGGTGCCAGACCATAAAACACTAATGCTGCTTCGGAAAACTTTTAAAGTTATAAGGTTATTTCTAATCGATTATTTCTTGAGATGCTTAATGCGGGCTGTGGAGCTTTTTGAAAGGCACAGAGTATATCGGAATAACCCCACCAATATTTCAGAATTGAAGCGAGCGATTGAAGAAGCAACGATGAACATATTGCGGACGGTATATGATGGAGCTCGCGGTCAGAAATTTCGTTTCTCGGTTGAAGCGTGTTGCAGAAGTTGGCGGTTCGCACTTGGAAAATCTCGAATGTAATGAAAAATAAACGGTTCCTGAATTCATCTGTCTCTTTTGGTATATTTATTATTTTTTTGTGTTTTTGCTTAATTTTTAAATTATCGATATTCAAAGTAGAACGTTATTTCTGCTTTCATACAGCATTTCTTACCGACAATTTTTCGCCCCGTTCACTTGTTTTCTTTTTTTTTTTTTTGGCAGTTTTCATAATGAGTTCTAATCGAGGCTAGAATTAATCGTTGCGCGTGCTTCGTATTAAACAATTTCAAATTCATGTAAAAACTATATTTAATTTTGGAAGTTGAGTGTAGGCGCTGAATAGATATTTCAAATAATTTGATTTCTTTTTTTATTCAAGTGTTAAACTGTAATTATATTTAAATTTTAATGTTCCAAATATGAATTCCGAGTCATACAGAATTAAACGGTAATGAAAAAATTGGCCAAAGGAGAAAATTCGTTGTTTCTGAATGCGAATAATCATGTTTGGAAATCACTTATAAAGGAAAAATTATGCAACAGTGGAATGCAGCATGGAGAACGATTCTAACTACAAATCATCTGAGAAATATAAAAGGAAAAGTTGGAGAATAAACCTCATCCAATATGAAATCACGAAAAGAAGAAATAATTTTACACCTACATTAAGACTCGCGATCATTCTGTCGTAATCCATTCATATCTATTCAATAACACTCATTCACCATCCGTCATATCCTAACAGATTTAACTTATCCGAATTCCGTCAAAGGTTTAATCTACCACTAAACCTAAACCAATTATTAAGTAATAACAGCTCTCGCATAAACAACCACTTTTTATTTCTAAAATCAGTGGCGGATCATCTACGGGAGGGATGATAGGTCTCCCCCAAAGAACGAAAATTTTAAAGTTAATATTTTTCTTTTTTCAGTTGTTTTTCAATAACTTTTTTTTTTTTTAACCGACTTCAAAAAAAAAGGAGGAGGTTCTCAATTCGACTGTATTTTTAACCAATTTCAAAAAAGGAGGAGGTACTCAATTCGACTGTAATTTTTTTTTTTTATTATTATTTTTTTTTATGTGTGTTACTTCAGAACTTTCTTCTAGGTGAATCGATTTTGATGGTTCTTCTTTTATTTGAACCCTGGTGCTTCTCATGTGGTCCCATTTAAATTTGATCGAGATTTAACCAGTAGTTTTTGAGTTATCCTTAATAATGAGGGAAATTGAAGCTTTTTGGATGCTTTTCATTCATGATTGGTTTCACCGTCGGGTTAGATTTAGCTTCGTTTTTTGTTTTTTTTAATATTTATTTTTTTTGAAGACATGACGATCGAGATAAGATCGAGCCGCGATAAGCGACGTGCACCACTACCGCTCTGGCTTTGGTTTTATCTGCTAAGCAACGCACTTGGTCGAATTAACGAAACAACAAAGCGTTAACAGATAAACGAATGATAAAAAATACACAATAGTTGATAATAATAACTGAAAAATCTTACCATTTCCGTTTTGCTGAATTATAAAAACGCGGAGGCGATTGACTTAAAATACTACTTAGTTTTCTTGTTGTTGAGTCAATGCCGCTGGCGCGCCCAAAAAAAAAAAAAAAAAAAAAAAAAAAAAAGAAAGACTTAAAATACTATCAATGTGCCAAATTACCATGGAAATGTAGCTTTTGATGTTATTACACCGTGGAAATGCAGTTCAAAATAAAGAAATCGTTTTTTTTTTATGTATAAAGTATGGAGAATAATGTGAAAAATAATTGATTTTTAACAAGAAAAAACTTCAAGTATAAAAATGGTAAAATAATATGTTTTTTACAAAAAATATTATAAATACCGACTTTAAGCTTTATTATGAAAATTTAAAAATGCATTAAAAAGTAAAAAATAATTACTCCCGATTAGAAAATATATGTATATTAGAGTAATATACCCTTAAAGGTGACATTATCGTAATTATCATACAAAACATTATTAATACCTTAATTAGAGTCGGCATCAAATTCATATTAAAATGATAATTAAAAACTGCATTAAATGTTCATTAAATTGTTCCCAGATATAGGTAACATGAATTTGATGCCGACTCTAATTAAGGTATTAATGTTGTATAAGAATTTATCACCTTAATTTATATCACTCTGATATATATTTTCTAATTGGGAGTAATTATTTTTTACTTTTTAGTGCATTTTTAAATTTTTATAATAAACCTTCAAGTATCGGTATTTATTTTTTGTAAAAAAACATTTTTTTTTGTGAGTTGTTCAACCAGAATACCGGTCTAACTACGAAAAAAAAACATACTCATATTTATTTTCTTTAGTAAGTTCTAATGATATTTTTCCGCGTTTTTTAACTGTTTTTGTGTGTATTTTTTGGCTTAGGTACAGGCATTATAGCGAAAGACGAATTAAACGCATTTTTCGTGTCAGTAGTTGGCATACAGTCCGTTTCGGAGCAAGAAGCTCTACAAGCATATAATGCTCTAACAGCGGTAACTTTTATCTTTCAATATTTCCCAATATAATATTCGTTTAAAATTAATTAAAAAATTCGGGTAACAAAAAACCAAAGTAATACATATTACATTTATCCCCGTCGCGGTGTAAATCTACGAATTGATAACACTGATGATTCAGTTTTAATTAATTTAAATAAGTACAAATCCCTAATCAAATACTAGAGGGGGAAAAAATTGGTGTGTGGAAAAAGAAGGTGCAAGAATGGCTGAAGGAATGGTGCAAAGATCGAAGATCAAGTTATGATACCTCGCTACTCTTTAATGCTCCTTTATTTATGGATTTTGGTTTTGACTTTATCGTGTGCTTCCTGGTTTTTAAGTTTCTATCAGAGGATCATGTTTTTCGATCTGGAAATTTTAAGCTGTCTGCACGTACCGGTGTACAGATGCATATTACGCAATATGTATTATAATATGTACATATACTCCTAATTAAATATTATGTTAGGTTTATTAGTATTGTTATTTATGGAATAAGTTAAAATAGTTGTAATATTTGTAATTTGTATTTTTGTTTAATAAACGTTGATAAGAGAACAGCACTCACACAACGGGCATTTTTGCCCTGTGAGATCCACAGCTTATTTTTAAAATAAAAACAAAAAAAAACAATAAATAAATAAATAAATAAATAATTATTTCTTTGTAACTACTAACGGTGCAACGACTCTTTTGCAATACCAAAACCATCACGTGTAAAAACACTGATAATCGAAGTGTTGCTAGGTAAATAGACGTGTTTTTACAGGAAAGATAAAAAATATAAGTAAAATCAACTAACTTTTTAATTAGTTAAAAAACCTCAAACCTGTGTTACATCTCAACGACGTCAATCCTAATGGATCTGAACATAAGAGCGGGTTAAGTTGTTAACAGCGATATAAAGTTTATCTGTCGAGCGTTCAATTGTCCACTGAAGAAATCGACGAGATCCTTTCATTTATTTATTTCTACTGTGTCTGCTTTTGTTTCTTCCACAGAGTTCAAGTAGCCTCTTTCTCAAACACCTTTTTTGCCGTCTAAGCAATTTCGCCTTTCTCAGTCATAATAGTAACAACATCAATTAATAAAATTCGCAATTATAATAATAACAAAAATAATAGTAGCAGTAAAAACGTCTCGCATCTATCGACCTAAAGAGAGTATTAAATCTCTGGTCTATTCAGTGAAATTTGTTTCAGAAACTCTTCTCTCCTTGGTAGAGTTTTAATACCCAGTAAGTGTTTCCTTTTTGAAACACATTACTAAGTTCTGCTCTCACAAGACATCTGTTCGCAGTGCTCGGACAATCATCTTTCTACAGCTTGCAATCAGTTATCCTCAGCACCTATTTGTCGTAATTGTAAAGGGGACCAACCACTTGTCCACGGATCGTCGGCGCCCGGAGTGGCTTCGCCAAAAAGATACTAAGAAAATAACAACGGCTTACGAGAATATTCTTTTCTCCGAAACCGTAAAATTCGAAAACTTTTTGACTGTAACCCTCGCCACCCCTTTACTTATGCAGATCGCGCTGCCATTTGTCCTAGTTTTTCATCGGTGAAATCTCCTTCTAATAACCCTCATTCCTTCTCCCTACCTGCTAGATACATTCACATATCTCCAAACCTGGTCCTAATTTTTCTTCCTTTCCGTTCAATCATCAGTCGGTCCCAGTAAAGAGTTGGGCTCTTAAACATTCAGATAATAATCAATCAGAATCTCAGCTTAAGAACAACAATACTTCCCACAGAAATGTCTTCCGGTATTATGAATTTGCTCACTGAACGCAATATCACTTCGTCTGCAAATTTTGAAACTTACCTTTTGCTTTTTTTTCAGAACAATTTCTCTCTTCTATCCTGTGATAAATCGTCAAACTATATACGTAATTTTTCTTTTTTCTTCTATCATAATGATCCGTTGTTTACTTAAAAATCAGCTCTTTTTCCTTTCGTTCTTTCTTTTAGTTTTACTCAATCAGTTCCATCGATTAGAATTCTTCAGTGCGACTGTTTCAGTGTTCGAGTAAACAAATTAACCTTAGAAAATACCTAATATTAATGTAGTTTTCTTTTCCGAAACATAGCTTACAAAATCAAGTAGATTTTTCGGTCAGAGGCTTCTCTGTATAATTGTATCCGGCTCTATGGCGGGGCTGTCATTATGGTTAGAATTGGTTTTCCATCCATCGTTTAAGACCTTCCGATCACATCTAACTCCCATTCTCTAAATTTTGCTCATATTTCTATTACGCCTCTACATCCAGTTCTATTATATTTACCTTCTCCTCTCCTTTTCTAAGTTTATTCATGGAGCTCCCTGAACTGAACCTTCGCTAATGACCACATACCTATAATCGCTTCTCTGTTCACAGCCCTCTTTTCTCTTTCCAACCTATTGCTTCCAACATACCTCGCTAGAATATTTCTAAAATTAATTGGTTTAGATTCAATTCCGGGCTCGATTCCCTCTTCGTGTGTCTCTTTCTCAGTATCCGGAATTTATCCGGTTGATATTTTTGATTTCATTCTCTTCATCTCGTCCTTAAAACAGCCTCTTCGCAGGTGTCAGGCATATCTCTATGCTTCGTCCTTTGGTAGAATTCCGCTCTAATTAATAACTTCTTAGCATACAGACCGGTAAATGCTAAATCAAGACATGTTTGCAAAAATATCGGAAAAGCATCTTGTGGTCTGCTTTCTGCTCATCCTTTTTTAGATGTAATCCTCTTTTTCGAATTTGAAAGCTGACCAAAGCTTTTCGAAATCCTTTGTTTAGCCGTCTTTCCGATGTTGATTTTCCAGCGGCTAAACTTTCCTCCCTTTTCATTGTGTAGCCTCTTCTTTTATCTATCTACTGTCGATGAACAACACACATTTCAAATCTCGCGAACATTTCTTAACCCCTCATTTTATTATTACACATACTAACGAGTTCATTGTTGCTCTTGCTAAAAATACGAACTGATCTCTAGGTTTAGACGGGATTTCTTGTATTGTCCTTAAGAATCTTCCTAAATAGTTCTTTGAAATCTTTTTAAACGTATTTAACTTTATTCTCTTTTCTCGTTCTACTTCGCTCTCGCGTAATTTCTTCGTAATTATTACAATTTCAAAGGATAAGGTCTCTTCATCATTCCGCTGTATCTCTCTCGCTAGTTGTCTTAGGAAATTATTTGAAATCATGTTAAACAAACGCCTAGCTTATTATCTAATAATATGTACGGATTTCGTCCTTGTCGTGGCCCTGCTGTTTGTGTTGCCTTTTTCTCCTACATTAAATCTATAAATCGTTCTTCCAAAAAAGGCTTGTCGCTTCAGTCACTTTCGTTGATGACTCAAATGCCGCTGACAATATTCATCTACCTACTTTTCGAAATAAAATGTCCATTAATCTCTCTCACTTCACATCCTTAATCATGAAACCCTTCCAAAATAGATCTTGTCTTAGCCCCATATTCCCTTAATACCTCTTCGCTTTCTCTACTTTCTTCTTCCGTATTCTTTGCTGACGACATCCTTTTTCATTCTACTGCTTCTGGGAAAGTTCCTCATCAGAAATTTATCTTACGATCTTGAAATCCTCATGTACTATTTTCACTTATTGTCGGTCCCTGCAACAACAATCCAGCGTTAATCAGCGTATCTATTAATAATAATCTGCCTCTTTATGCTATTTCCTTCCGGTATCCATCTTAACAGATATAAATCCATTTTCGTTCATCTGCTCTTATTAAACGTTTGAATATCCTGAAGGCTTTGTCTCCTTCCAATTGAGGCGGCGAATCTGTGACACTCCTTATTCTCTACAAAGCTACGCTCTAAATTCAATTTTTGCACCTTCCTCTACGATAACGCAACGATTTTTCAAATTTCGCAACACGATTATTTCTTCTATTTGCCGTCTCCAATACGGATACACAGTCGGGGGGCTTCCTGCTTCACTACATTGCTTCTGTTTGTGTCTTCCTCTTTGTTCCCCCTCTGCCAAGATAACGCTGCTTATTTCGTATGCTCCTTCTTATCATCCGAGAGGACTACACCGTGCTTAGAGTTGCTGTCTACTATTATTACTACACCACCTATAATATACCCTCTATTCTATCTCTCCACCCTCCAGTAATTATTCCAATTGTAGTTGAAATCATTTCTTCCATACTCTGTCGTATCAAGATTAATCCTTTAGTTCCTCTTTCTTGTAATACTTCTAATCTTTTACTCCTAGTTATTCCCGTTCACAGTCCTTCTTTCATTTGAAGTATCGTTTTCTGCTATTCTAGTTACATAACTGCACAACCCCTACTTCCGTTTTTTTTTCTCCCATCAATATTTCGGACTCGGTAGTCATCATGTTGATGGGAAGAATTCCACCTTCTCTTTCCCGTCAGCATTATGGGTGCGCTAGTGTGTTGCAGTCTCAGTCACAATGTTGTATTTGAAGGTGATTTCCTTTTCTCTAGCCGTTGGCATTGCGTACTCTGCTAGTTTTGGATAATCGTCCATTGTTGACAGGCTCCGAAGAAAGAGAAAAAAAAAAACAGAACATAAAAGTGAACGAACGTTTCGATTTGTATACGAACGCGCCTCAGAGGTTAATGCAAATGTCTCGATAAACATCACGACCAATGAAATACAGTTTCTTGACTGAGATTCGTGGAAAAATTTCTCTACAGGAAACAGTCGTAGCAAAACAACGGAAAGGTAACCCCGTGTGACAATAAAATACAGAGTATATTACGTAAGGAGTTCGTAGAAACTACAATGATATTTTTTGTGATTATTTTATGTGCAGCTTTCGAAATACTAGAGCATTGAGCATAAAATATACGTGGACACTTTTAAAAATGGAGGCTCCAAATTCGTCATAAAATAGGGGCACAGCTTGTTACTGTAGAAGCCAGATTACCAACAGAGGATTTTTTTATTCATTTATTTTTTTTTTTTCGGTCATATAACCGAACACGCCGCCGATAAAAATTTGGAGAGAGAAAAAATTATTCCAAGAAAGATAACGAAAATCAGGACAAAAGCGCAAGACCTTTAAAACATGATGATCCGTCAACGGTGTATGGTACGCGCCTTCAATCGGCCGCAGTGTATTCCCGCAAAACCACTAAAATTGGCTAGACTCGTCAAAAAACAGCTGGACCACTCTAAATTTAATTAAAAATAACTCTAACGATGATAGTGAAAAGTTATATTCGAAAAATTTGTAACAAATTGATCACCGTGCAAGATTTTAAAACCTAGATACAGATTTATAACTCTGAAAACTTTTGATTCTACTGAAAATTCCTTAAGCCCAGTGTAAATAACCTTCACCACCTTAAATTATATGAAACAAATTTGCAGCTTAGACACATGTGTTCCGGTTGAGCTTTTATTACGAATAGTTTGTTTTCCTTTTTCTCTTCTAAAATTCCGATTGAGAGCTTTAATATGGAGTCGTTGCACTCCGAAAAACATGGAAGCAACGACTAACCTCGAGTAGTGTTTTAAAAATTTTCTAAAATATCCAAAATGTGGGGACAGATTTCAATTGAACGCAGGTCGCCTGTTTCTGAAAATGACACGCAGTGTATTATAAATGTAGCTCCTCGGTGAACGCGCATATTTTTTTATATTTTTTAAATTAAAAGAGATTTTTGTTTTACCTTTCTGTTTAGAACGGCGACTTCCTGTTGAATTACGAGGTGTACCGGTTGTGTTTTGCTAACTGGCTCTTTGGTCATCATTCGAACGGTCCCGGGCAGTGGATTTTCGGAAAATGCGGCACCTTACCGGATTATTTCCCAGTCGATTATTCCGCGCTCAATACAGCTCCAGAAGACATCGAACCGTACACGGTGAAGAAGAAATCGGACAGGTTTTCGATTATAGTATAGGTGTTTTTTTTGCCCCCCCCCCCCCCCCCCCTACAGTAAATGGAAAAAATGATTACTCTTTTACATAATACCGTTCTGTAAGAGTTACGTTATATATGCTATTAATCGTAAATATGCTACTACTTATGAGCGTTCCATATACGTTGTAGTCTCTTACAATGTCATTAAAATTCACGTGTAAAAGTCAGAAAATTGAGTTTAAATCGTGTATGCGGATATCTCGTAAGTAAATGAATCGATGAAAAACAAAAAAAAAAGATATTTTTCAGCTTAGTTTAAAATGAACATAGAGTCATAAAAAACAGCAACACTACGATTCGATTCATAATTGACTGTCTAACGAAGCATTTTTGGATGTTTTTTCATTTTTAAACATTACGGGGAAACGGCTCAATCGGTTTTGCTCGAATTTTTCTCGATTAATGTTCTTTTGCCCATTTTCGAAATCGCATTTTTCATTTTCCCCCCCTCCAAGAAATAGTTGTATATACATTTTCTATTACCACCGTTATAATAAAACGTATTTAATATAAAATATTCTCGAACGGAACATTTGATTTTTTTGTTACTTACGCATTCTGTACTATTTGTACGATTATAAAACAAGGCGTGACTAAAAGGTTGTTGTAGCTGATCAAACAAAAATATTTAAAAAAAAAGAATATACTCGTCAATTATTACTCTTTCCGCGACAATTGCTGAATAAAACCGTTTAACATCGTTTAATCGCGCTTCACCGGGTTCGCTCTAGTATACCGGGAATACGGTAATAATGTGTTGTGGTAGTTCGGTTCTTACGTTAGTTTCGCAAAAAAAAACAAAAACATAATAGTACGCTCATTTGCTTCTAGTTTCAATTTTGGCTTCATCAACGACAAAAAATAACTCGATGAAAACGAGTGCAGTCAGTTTTTCCAAAAACAAAAAAATAGACACAATTAATTGTTCAGTTTTTTATAGCTTGGTAATAAAAATCTCTAGCGAATAATTTCTTTGGAAGTCAAAAAGAAAATCCGTAACATTATTTTCGCTAATAATAATAACTGAAAATGAAATTATTTTCTTTGCTAAAAAAAACAGCTAAACAACTGGAAAACCCCCATTTAGTCAAGAAGACCGATCGTCTTTTGACTCATTCCGAGCTACAGTTTAGCTATGATTTTAATGATTTTAAAATTAAAATTTATCTGATTATCGCTTAAGCTAAAATATTGCGAGCAGACAAAGATCTCTCCCAAAGGATAGGAACTTTAAGAAAACTAATGGAACTAATATTTTGTACTGATAGGGATTTTCGTAAGAGCAAAACGTAATCCTTGGTAAGGAAAAGGTAAAAATAGATAAACGCTGAGGGTAATACGAGCGGAAGATGTTTCGCAAGGAAAAAAGGATAAGATGAGATTCAAAAATAGATGACGTGTGGATTCAGCAAGAATTGCCACAATCCGGACAGGATTTAACGGTTTTAAGGCAGAGACAAAAGCGAGTATTTTCGATTGAATCTACTCGTAATTTATAAAACTAGAATTTGGTGGCTTAGTACAGTGTGAACCTTAACTTCATAATCCCCGTAAGAAAAGAAAAAAAATTTAGGAAGGATAGACCAGTTTAATGATAAAAACTTTTAGATAAACACGTATGGGATATATATTCAAATACCGCTGCCCCAATTACCCAGTATAGTTGTAGCAAGTCAAACAACCATCCACCAAGTGGACTCCCAGATATTTCTTAAGTTAGATATTGCTACTTGTTCACTGTTAACGTGGACACTACGATAAACTTCTACTGCACGTAGATATATAAGTCACATGATCCGACTTTGCTTTATTTTAATCTTCTACTCGTACTTCCTGGTAACGTGCTTGTAGTTCGATTTGCTTTAGTTTGCGTGTTGCCACCTGCAAGGAATCATCGGCAAACATGGCGCGCTGGTTGTGTATTATCATCCTCGGAACATCAGCTGTATAAAAAGAAGATACAGTAAAAGACCGAGGACGCTATCTTAGGACACACTTCTGCTCGTATTAACATTTAGATTTCGTATCTTCGTTTACATCTGGAAAACTTCCTGTCTGAACGTATATGAGACTGCATTGAACACGTAACTCTAATTGGTAAGTACTGAAATTGTGAAAATATTGAAATTATGGCATTAAAATAAGTTTTAAAACATTTTCCATGAGGGGATATCTTTTTTTTTTTTTTCATTTTAATCTATTTTCAAGATTCTGGAAATAATTTATAACCGTTTTATCAGGTCGGTGGCCAGCCAAGACACAACTCGGCGGCTACACGAAGAGTCCTTTGGTTGAACCGTAAATTTAACCGCGTGTTACAATTTTTTCGAGATTGCGAGAGAAGATTGAATATGACCAATCTCTGTGATGCTACAGATGAAAGGAAAATACTATTTTGATCAGCTGAAGATCGCCTGGCTATTTATCATAGAGTTCTATCTATTGAATTATCATGTTGTTGGGTCAAGGCCGCTGGTGCACCTAAGTTAGGGATAAAAAAAATTATTTAACTTTTACACTATTATCTAAAGACCAAAGTGATTAATAGGTTCTTATGCGACATTTAGTTCTGATATCGGAAGAAAATTGTACCGAAATAATTACATACGTACGTATACAAAATTGTAGATTCCGGGTAAATAAAAAAGGTGTTCTTAAAATTCTTTTATTAATTCTACTTCGACGGTAGTTCAAATAAGCCTCTATCATAACCAAAAGAACAAATGCTTTATGCCTTTTCAGAATAAGACTCTGATAATGGTAATTTCAATTCATGAGCCAACTTATGCTCGGCGTATATTCCTACAACCCCCCCCCCCCCAGTGGCGAAATCAGAAATTCACGGAGGAGAGATTCGTATAGATTTTTTTAACATACATATAAAAGCAAAAAAAAAAACATAATTGTGGTCGATTTTCCGCTGACCATCTTCACATTCTTTGTGATTTTATTAAAATTAAAATCTAACCTTTTTTCTTATTTTTAACTATTAATCTCTGATGCTATACATTAAATATCGAATTTGTTACTCAACGGAGGTAGCTTAAGTTTTTCCATTACAATTTTGTATGGTTTTCCCCAGCATTTAGAATTATTGATGAAATTTTTCCAATTTTCGAATTTGGTTTTTTCAATTAAGATTTTATAATTCCTATTTAATTCTCTTAACAAAAATTTATAAATTAATTTTTTACTAGCCTGAATTGATCTATTATATTTTTTCCTTATTTTATTAATAATTTTTTTTAAGTTATGCAGGATGGGTGTCCACCAATCGTTAAAAGTAGTGATCTTTTTGTATTTACACTGATCGATTGAAACTCTTAAATAGTCGTGAAATTTAATAACATGATTATTTAATTCTATCTTAGTTTTAGCTAAGCAAAAATTACTTTTAAATTTATTTAATGTATTGAAATTAATTTTGGAGTCTAATAGTTTATAGTTAGTACACCACAGCGAAGGAGTTGTCGTGTGTTTTGCTCCACGGATTACAATCTTAATTCTACAGTGATCGGAAAGTTCTACAGAAGAGATGGTATGCTGGTTGGTTGAAGCCGAAACATCTCTCACAATAATTAAATCGATCAAGCTTCTTCCATTATGGTTACTGAAGGTGTATTCGTTTGGTTGATTGAGGAAAAGTAAACGGTTTGCGTAAGTAAATTCTTCCAATCTCTCAGCATCTGGATTACTTCTAATATTCTCTAATAGCGAACTTCTTATGTTGAAGTCTCCGACAATTATTGGAATCAAGGACGGATGTTGATTACAAATTTTTTCTATTTCCGAAATTCCTTCGCCTCTAGGTTCATTTGGGGGTAGGTAAAGGCCAATTATTAAATATTTCTGATACCGAACTGTTATGATGCCCTTTTGGCAACTTATATTATCATAAGAAATTGATTTCCTAATCATCATCGCAGTTTTTCGGGTTAATAAGCAAAAGTATTGATCATTCATAACACGTATCTTATCGTTACACGAGTTTGCCTCAGCTATTATTATAATAAAATCACTTTCTTGAACGGTACATTCACGAATGAATAAATGTTGACACGCGATCGTGTTGTTTACGTTTAAAAATTGAATTTCAACATCAGCCATAATTGTGATCATAGTTTGAATCTGTTTTTCGATTCCACTGAAACATGGACAAGCTCTACTATAAGAAGAATGGTCTAGCGTTTCAATTAATGCCTCCATTGATTCGTCCTGAAGAAGCTTTCCTCGTATTTTGGTGAGGAGACAATTAATGCATTTATCTTTATTTTTGCACTTTTCTACTATCTGAATTTTTTTAGGTGAAGCTTGGCATTTGGCAGCTATATGCCCATAGCCGAGACATTTGTAACATCTAAGTACAGGTATATGCTCCTGAAATCTTACAGATACCCAACCAATATATGTAATCTTCCATTACTTGGAAGCTTTTTAAACTGATCCGGTTTTAATCGGACGTAAATTTTTACCCTTTTTTCAAATGTTGTTACTCGCGTTGAGACCGGTGCTGAATCTGTTAATCTTATAATTTCTTCCGCTACTTCATTTTTGCTAATACTTTCATCGCCGTATAGAGTACGATCGTTGGATCAAAATTTTTATTTTCCGTGATTTTGACATTACTGAATTCTTTCTTTATGGAATCTTTCAAAATATTTGAATCATCTTTGGTTTTTTTTTACTACTGTTACAGTTCCCGATTTGACTTGTAAGCGCTCAACCTCAGCATTTAGTGAGCTCGGTTTCACCTTATCGGTCAGCTGCTTTTTAAAAACTTCTACATCACCTTCCGGTTTGGAGGTATTTATCGATTTGTTCTCTAAAACGGAAGGAAATCGTAATAGAAGTATAAAACTAAATATTTTGATAATTTTTATAGCCTGAGACCTACTTAAACGATCCGAATGAAAGCACTCCACAAAGCAGTTGTGAAAATTAAAAGATCGAGTTTTTAAGAAGGCTTCAAAAGACGTCTATCATTTATTTTCTAATGAACGAAATACGCGTCTGGTGGGGTCACATTTCAGAATACTCGCATAGCCCATGGACTATATATATATACATATATATAAAACATACAATATCCCTTGTGCGCAGTGATGACACTGCCCTAGTTGTATTACTTTATTTTGTTAGTAAGGTCATTGTCGTTTTTCTTAAAAATTTATATACACATATAAATATATTTTTACGTTTTTAGTTCAATCCTTTCGTATTCTAATCATGGCATCTTCTCAATATCTAACTTCTACAAGTCTAACACAAACGGGTTTATATCTGAGGTCCTTCGAATGATTTGTTGCGCTGTTCTAGTTTTAACCTTCTATCATTTTTTTCACTTTTTTTCGGTAACGTATTCTTCATAAGTGCTAAGTGTGCGGTGCACGCTCTACAGATTTCAATATTGTCGTTACAACTGCGTCGAATAAAAGCATTTACTAATTACTAGCTTTACAACGGCAGTTCCAGCGCACTCACATTAGTATTAGAATGGCTATGTACAAAAGTATATTGTCATTTCATTTTAACACAACAGCAAAGAAGTTAATGCATTGTAAAAATTCTCCTCGATGTATACTTCAAAATAACGGCACAAAATTCTGACCATTCCAAAAAGAGATTTTATGTGGTATGTATTGAAATTTTCCGGCGATAATATACAGGAAGACGGCCGAATCCCCAGTGTAGCTAAATGCGTTAAATAGAAATCGCACCTAATTTCATTAATGACACCTTCGAAGCACAATGATTAAACGTTTGAAACCCGGTTTTTAATGCAATCTATGTGCTATTTTATTATCGAAACAGTAGATAGTACAATATTATATTTCGCTTGGCCTATCGAATATTAACATCGCTGCTCTGCTGATTTGATCTCGGATCTTTTATATTCATTTCAAAAACATTTTAATGTAGTCCATTCGTCCAGGCGATACAACGGCTGCCGTTTAGAGAAAATAAAAACTAAATAAGGGCGTATTTTTTTTTTAACATTCTATAACTGACAGTTGAACGTCGTGAAATGTAAATTCTCATTTTTATCACTGTATATAGGGGGCAGAGGATATTGATTTTCACAAGCGACATTACAATTAGTAATAATCAGTTTGAATGATGAATATCAAATTAAACATGCTATTATTGCCTATCCGAAAAAATATGTGTTTTACAATGTGAGGTAATGAAGTCATAAATACGCTATAATAATACCCCGCTACATATGAAATATAGAGCAATTAACTTCAACTAAGCAACTTTTTTTTTTTTTTTTTTTTTTTGGTTTACATTGAAAATACTAGTAGTTTGTTATCCGTTTTGATATAGTGCAATAGAAAAAAAGAAAGCGAAAAGTAAAAAAAAAAATAAATTATGTTCCGCGAGCAAATTTATTGGTTCTAAGTTTCACACTGATAATTCTGCGCTTTTAATCAGATGCAATAGATGTGTACCGTTACCTTTTAAATAATCGTCTGATAAAGTGTCTTACATTTATTGCAGCAAAGAAAAAATAAAATATACAGTGTGCAATGACTTTTTTATATACATTAAAAATTAAAACATTCGTTAACAATTAAAAGAAAAAAAGAAAAAACAAAAATAGTGGTACGTTCAATGATTAACTTAATTTAAATAGTTTCCATTGGTTTTTACATACGTAAATGAAACAATATTGTATCAGTTAATATCTTTATACGTCTTACATATAGGTGTTGACTGAAAATTTTAAAAATACACGTTACAAAAAGACTATATTAACAATTATACGTTTTACGCAAACAATAAAAATAGACGAAACATCATTAGAACTTATAATTTCCGGACGAAAAATTACAAACTTCAAAACAAGTAACACTTTATAGTCAATATGATTAAGAAGAACATAATACGAAAATGAGACGATTGTACAAATAACTTAACGAATAATAATAAGAGACGGAGGAAACGAATTAAGACTTAAAGTGGCGGTGACTTCGCGAATAGGTAGACTAGATAAGAAATAAATTACATACGAGTTAAGAAGCGATAAAAAATGTTCTAGAAATTAAAAAATTTTCTAGAAATTTCAAACTGTTTTTTCGCTTCGGCCAGCCTAATCTGTACTTTCAAATCAATAATGGCTTCTTTTTCTTCTATTATACTTCGTAACAAATTTTTCTTTTGTACCTGACATAGAATAATTATTTATTAAGTTTTTTCCTGATTTAAAAAAAAATAATAAGATTGCGCATTTTCCCCCGAAAATTCTTAAATATTCGAAATTCTATAAATTTATTTAAAAAAAAAAAAAAAAAAAAAAAATCGATTTTACATAAATACCTGTAACGTGTTGTACTCGCGTATTTGTTCTTTATTTTCGTCATTTAAATCGACACTATCTAACGATAAGGAATCACTGAAATAATAATAAATTACATTATTTCCAATCAAAATTCTGTTTAAATGACGAATACATTAATCGTAATCACTTCGCTTTCTAATGTGATTGCAGACTGTCATTACTACCTTTTATATTTTCTTATTTATTACATAAATTTTATTTTACGTATTGAACATGTAAAATTAATACACGAAAATAATGTTTAAAGAATCAAATTAAAGTTAATCATTACTAACCTTTATAAGATTATAAAAATGTAAAATTCTTAATCATTACGAAGAAGGGAAAATGTACAAAAGCTAATTATTGCCGATTATACTGCAGTGCATCGGATTAAGGAAAAAAATTACAACAATTTATTAAATGCAAAGAATGAAGCGATGCTAATATGAATAATTTAATGGACAAGGCATTTCAATTAAAGAAACGGTAAAATTATCAGACATAAAAAATAAGCAAAAAAAGAAAAACGTAGAATCTGATGGGAAGTAAACTAAAAACTGTATTAATGATTAGAACGGAGCAACAAAAATGCGCTACAGTGCCGACAATCTTAACAAAAAAAAAACGATAGAAACGTTAGTTCGCATGATAAACTCACACTGCAATAGTGTTCGACTGGGGAAGTGTGTAATCAGTATTTTACCTTTTCCAGAAAAACAAAATTATTTTAACTGATTAGTAAAACGGTGTGTGTAATATCTTTTCAAATATAATTTTGAAATAAACTAACAAAACTCCAAAATTAAATTTATTCCAAAAATAAATAAATAAATAGAAATATTTTTATAATTTTTCAATTCAAATTTACTAATAAGTTGCGCAACAAAGATAATAATAATAATAAAACAAACAATATTAGACAGGTAAAAAATAAATGCATTATTTAAAAGCTATAAATACATTTGCTAGATAAAAACTGATGTTGAGAATGTAAATATAAAGACCAAAAACTGGTTAACAAAAGGCAGAATACATCATCCGAAAGCGGCAATTGAAAGACTCTATATAAAGAGAGAGAAGAAGGAAGAAGAGGGTTGATATATTTTGAAAATATAAGGATAAGCCAAATAGAAAAATTGAGACATTATTTCTACGAACAGTCTGTGTTGCACAAAACAACAATAGAATTAAAGATATCACGCCGGTGAATTTAAACAATGAGGAAATTGAAAGATGTCAAATGAAGTTGATAGATCAATGGAAATCAAAAGCTTTGCATGGAAAATACAAAAGAAGAATTGTCAGAGGACTACATAAACAAACATGCCTTAAACGGATGGCTGCAAAAAGGAGAACCGTTTTTGTGGAAGCAAAAGGTTTCCTAACGGTCTTAAAGGATTAGGGGCGCTAAGAACGAAACGATTATAACAAATATACAATTAAAGATAGAAAAGACTGTAGATAAATCCGTAAGATTTGGCAAAGGAAGGCATAAAATACATCTTTTGGAATGATACATGGAAATATATTATGATATAGCTGGAATAATACACCAGGAGCTAGCCATTAAGCATGATTTAACCGAAAAGAAAACCATATTTATAAATATAAGAATTCGTTGAAGAAAAAAAAAACATAGTAAACTGTACGGGAACAGTACAATATAAAAACAAATAAGACAATAAAATATGAGCTAGATATATTATTAATTGATAACAAACAAACCAGGCTTAATTATAGATGCAGCCGTACCGAATAGCAAAAATAAAAGTAACACATATGGAAAGTAAATAAAAAAAAAAAAAGAAAAATGAAGAATTAAAACAAGAAATTAAGCAAATGTGGAAACTAAAGGAAATAAAAGTAGTCTCACTGATGGTAGGACGCACCGGTGCAGTATTCGAGAAATTGATTTAAAAAAAACTGATCTCAAGTTATCGCAACATCTGATAACATATTATATAAAAAAAAAATCATTAAATACTGCGACACGCATGCGAATATTCATAGATGAAATAAAAAACGGTTACTAAAGAATAGCCGCATTATCAATAATATTATCAGTAAAAAACTTCCATCGTGAAAATAATAATAGTCAAACAGTCACATTAAATAAAAAATAAAAAAAAGGATAATTCCCTAAAAATTATAATTAAATAATTTTATGTTATACATGGACTGGTCAAAAACTACTGAAATGGTTGTAACTGCGCAACATATTCTAGTGACGAGATTCAAATGTCATCTTAAAATACAATCATTTTTCTACAACATATCAAAAAATCAAGCCTTCAAATGCAATACTACAATGTGAGTTTAGACTCGTGAAAGTAGAAAACGTGAGAAAGGAAGAAAAGTATGACCGAGACGTAAACGGATAATAGAGACAATAACGGAGCGGCGAAACGAAGGAAAATTGTAAAACCAAGGCCAAGTAGGAAGATTAGGTTGGATGGAAAAATAAAAGGAAGGTTGATTGGCAAAGGACCAAAATCTAACATGAAACATTTTACACAGCGGGAGCAAATTAGAAGCGGGAATTTTACTGAAATAAAAGCGGGAGGATACAGTAGTGTGAGCTAAAGAATCTGCCATTTCGTTTTCCCCTATCACCATATGACTGGCGACCCAGAGCATATCAATGCGGATAGCATAAAGTGCGAAAAGAGCATGAATGAGAGAACGAATACGGAGGCGAAAAAATCAGAGAAGTTTGAGGGGAAATGTGAGGATATAGCTTTAAGAGTACACATGGAGTCAGAGATAGTTAAGTATTTAGAAGAAGATCAATGGGAGGAAATATTATGGAACGTGGAATGGCAATTAGCTCGGCCGTAAAGATAGTACAAAAAGATTCAAAGAAATTTATGCTCGGAAGGATGAAAGAAGCTCCAACTCCATTAGGCCTCTTCGAACCATTCGTAAAAATAGTCATGTGGGAAGGAAAACGGGATTCAATATAACTATGGAATTCCTGTATAACTGTTGTATTGGAAAGGGATTTGGGGAAAATAGGAAGATAGAATACATTGTGAGGATTTCTTTCCTCAGTCGACTTGGCTAAACATTTGAAAAATAGACCGCATGATAAACAGAATCCTCCTCTTTTTTTAATGGGTTCATCAACGAGGACATCATTTTAAACATTTAAAGATACAGGGAACAAAAATTATTCGAGAACAGAAATAACCGAATAGCAGGAGGAAATGAGAGAATATAAGAAGCACCGATGATAGGGGGAGTAAAAATGACGGGTTTTAGTAGTGAAGAGTAGGGGACGACTGTTCAATAGAAAAGGTCGAACATCCGAATTACACGTGATATCAAGGTCACAAAGAAAGTAATTAGAATGGCGATGAAAAGGACAAAATGAAGTAGAAGCAGATGAAAACCGAGAAAGTAATGCAGGAAGGAGACCATGATTAAAACGAAGACGACAAATAGACGAGATTGTAGAACGTCTAAAAGAAGATAAGTATGTAGAACAACATGGGCGAAGAGAAAGAAATGGCCCGGTAACGGTCAGAAAACAGATTAATTTAATACATTTTTTCATTTTTTATTTATTTATTATTACTTTTTTTTAACTCACACAAAGCCGGTAAGTTAAACACAAAAAATAACTCGCGAAAGTTTATTTTTCTTATCATTACAGAAAAATGCTTGTACTTCAAGATGCCGTTTGATACTTGTCGCTATAGCGCATGATTATCACACAGTCGCAACTGTTTTAGTGGTTTTTGGCAAACTCATTAAAGGATTTCCTGCATTTTCATCTCTTCATAATGAATTAGTTCTGTTGTTACTTATACTCAATCTAGAGACGTGCTTAGGCACTTGCTGCTATTGAAGAGAGAAAAAAATTAAGCATGCTAAGTGTAATTTTGTTTAACTGCAGAAAAAAAAATGTTTTACTGAAGTGTTCAATAGTATTGCTTCCTTTATGCTTGCAATAATAAAAAAAAAAACTTACTACTTTTATATTGTCTCAATGCTAATTTGAAATTAACGATGTTATGAAGAGAAAAAAAAACGAAACAAATATTTATTAAATACACACAAAAGGTATGTATTACAGAAAATAATTATTTAGAAACTATAAAAAACATCCGACATGTTTCGGAGTTACTTACTCCATAATCATGGCATAATACAATAAAGTTAATGATAAATAAACGATAACATTATTACCGCTATTAAACACGGAGGCATATAAATAAATCGTTTCTTACTGAACATATTATTATTAATAAACATAGGCTAAAATTAAACATTCAGGAGGACGATTTAAAAATAATAAAATACATTAATAATAATAATTTACTAAACAGTGCAGAAACATATTATATTAATAAATTTAAGGTAATAATAATCTAATTATAAATAATAACCTACTGTTTAACATTTAATTATAATGTATTGATATTAATTATTGCAATTATCGTTTATTTATCATTAATTTTATTTTATTATTTCACGATTATAGGGAGTAAGTAACTCCGAAACATGTGTGTGTGTGTGTGGGCTGTTTTTTATATTTTCTAAATAATTATTTTCTGTAGCACGTGTCTTTTATGTGTATTTAATAAATGTTGATACCAAAAAAAGTATGTAAACATTTATATTTTAAATTAAAAAAAGTACGAAATAAATATTATTAAAAATGTTTACATACATTGTGCATGGGGTAACTTGAGCTTCTAGTAATTCATTAGTTAACGCCTCGATTTTCTGCTTATCGGACTTTATGCTTTCTCGCAAAGATTTCGCCAACAGATACAGTTCAACGCGTTCGTGTCGTAACATCATTTCTTCGTCGTCGCTACCTTTATAAAAAAAAAAAAAAAAAAGTACCTTAATCACTTCTGTTCTATATCCCGGATAAGTACTTAGTATGACGTCCGCCATAATCGTCAAATACACCATATTAATCAACAACGCTAAATAAAAGTTGAAAATTTTTTGTCTACCAGGAATTTGAACTAAATATATTCAGCGGCACACTTCAATTTAAACATTTTTATAATTTTATTTAATTCTCTGTTCGTTTTTAAATTATTTTTATAAATAAAATATTTGCACTTTGATATTTATAATTTGACCGATGCAAATACTGACAACATGGCAAGTCAACCTCAAAATGTAAAGTGCGTAAAATACGACGTATGGTGGCATATTGCTATTTAAATAGTGTAAGAAAATCCCGGAAAATACCTCAACACTCTGTCAAGCTATCGTCCAATATCATTATTAAATTCCATTGGCAAAGTGTTTGAGAGGGTAATTAAATTGAGGTTGTTTGTCAATATCTAGAATAAGTCGTTAACAATTTACGTTTAACATTCTCTATCGTGAAATGCCAATTTATAGTATTTGATGATCAGAGAATTGTTCAAGAAATTGTATCTATCAATCTCATCTCTAGGCAGCTCATTTCCCACACCGGGCAATTAAAGTGTACCTTGGTATAATCATCGATTATCGGCTTACATTTCTGCCACATATTGAATACTTATACAAAAAATGCGATAACGTTTATTTATAATAAGCTCAGAAGACTCCAGCCCAATAGTTTTGGCCATTAAATATGGGGAGAGGGTCATCTTGTATAAGGGTCTGATTTAGTCCCTTTACAGGTACGGCTCTTCATTTACATAAATAACAAAACCTTAAATGCTGTTTGGCAAACACCAGAGAAAATTTCTTCTAAATATTTCCTCTTTGTATAGTACCTGCCCCACGTCTGCTGCTAATGTCACATCAAACTTTCTTCTACTGGATCTATTTGTCACGGGTGCCTCCATCATCTCTGAATACAGGGCTGTTGGAGATGTATCCCCCGTTGAGAATATCCAGTTCCCAGATATCGATCTTTCCAGTTTGGGTCCTTTCCCAAGTCTCAAAACTCTTAAAAACCATATTAATGGCACACTCCTCGCAACACGGCAGCAGAGGTGAAACAGTTGTCGAACTGGGAGCAAGACATGCTTGTGTTCCCCGAAAGTTTTAGATAAATCAAAATTAAAAAACTTAAACATTCATTTTTACAATGCGCAGAAGCTCCTCGGGGCACGGAAAGTTTAGCTCCTACTTACATAGGCTCCGTCTTTCTGATGGCCCTGGGTGCACCATGTGCACCTTTGCTGGTGTTGAAGATAACATTAAAAATCTTTTTCACTGTTACATATTTGAGGATCTTAGATCCAAATATAACATTAATTGCTCCCAATCTCTAATCATCACTAGAGAAAATTCTACAAATCTCCTGTTGTATATATATGGAGTCTGCGGTGTACAGGAAGTTCATAAGCGGCAACTAATATACACTATTAACTCCTTAAAAACTCAAATGCAATCATGAAACCGCAAATGTAACATGGCGTTTTTCTATCTTATGCAGTCTGTAAATGGCTAAAAAGCATTAAATCATTGTACATAATATTTTCAAGTTATTTTAAGTTATACTTAAAAAAACTCATCTATCGACACACACGCTCGGTGAGTAGAGGGATTATGTTTTTCATCCTTTTCCCATCTTAATTTAAGTTCATTTTACAGGAAATTACCACACACGGCTCTATGTTTACTAATACGTTATTTCAGCTAAACTCACACATGCACTCACTCCTGATAATACACCATTTATATTCAAAAAAAAAAAAGAAATCAAACACCTACCTATTTCTTCCTCCACTCTTGTTAATTCCTACTCTTCAATCTACCACAACTGGAGTTTTTCTGACAACAAAATTCTAATATTATCTCTCACTTCCATCATTTATTTATTC
Source organism: Icerya purchasi (assembly GCA_039619475.1). Taxonomy (NCBI): domain Eukaryota; kingdom Metazoa; phylum Arthropoda; class Insecta; order Hemiptera; family Monophlebidae; genus Icerya; species Icerya purchasi. Next base: position 334,636,310 of record CM077116.1, on the reverse strand, counting down.
TCACGACAGACTACCATATTTTTCCTTCAGTTTTTCTACCTTCCCGCATCCTATTAATTGTCTTTACACAACTATCCTAACCATTCCTGTCCCTCAACACGTTGTTAAAACAGAATTTTTAAATAGCTCGAGCTTTTTTTGTCCGGACCATGTTATAATCTTTACTAAAGGCTCCAAAGGACCTAATGCGGTTAGTTTGACCCCTTCTTTTGTACTCTCCTAAATTATTCTGAAACATTCAAAATTCCCTCCTGTTCGATTTGCTATGCTAAGTCTACTGTTATCCTGCGTACCGCGCTCTTCATTACTTCCTCTCTAGTTTCTCATAAGGTCCTCATTATATCGGATTCCTACGCCGTCCTACAGGTCATTTCATCTCCTATTCCTTCTCCCTTTACTGAGTATCTAATTCTTCTCATACACTCGCTCATCTACATCTTCTTCTCTCATTTTATCCAAATTGACCTAATGTGGATCTGGACATTCTGGAATCGAAACGACGGACAACCTGTTGTATTTAGTCGACCGGACACGCAAATAATAATAATAATAGTTATTCTTAAACAACGCTAATGCATATTAGAGTCAGCATTAAATTTAAATTGCAACAATAATTAGAACCGATTTCAACATAATCATTTGTTTTCTATAAGTCAAGTAATAAAAACAACAGGTTTAAAAATTATCATAATAATCTTACGTGTATCACTTTGAAATATATTATTTTTTTTATTTTTTTAGTGCATTTTTATTAAATTTTTAAACCAAATATTTAAGTCGGCAATTTTTTAAAGAAACTATTTAATTTCACAAATTTTGAGATAAATATTTTTAAATTTTAATATAAGTATATCAACCTAAAATGATGCAAACGTCCGGTATTTATTCGAATTTATATTGCTATAGGAAACTAACGTTGATAATACTTTAAGCCACTCCCGTTTAGCGGTCGTTTAATTTTAAAACTTTAAGTGTTCATATTTTCCCTGTAGTTTAATAACAATTTTATGGCTAATTTTTGCCTAGTTATATTAAGCAAAAAAGATATATCTCTAAGGAGACTTCTTTTTTTAACGTTTGTTTTAATGGCTATTCAATCAGCACTTACCGGCACTCACATGGAACTACCACTAATTGGTATAATTTCTAATAAACAAAGAATATTATTAGAGTGAGTCTACATAATCTAAAGCTATACGCAGTAATAACCTAATATTTCCGCCGTCAGCGATGAGCTTGTAAATAGCGCTATGGGGATTTCAGATACGTTCTCTTTATTCAAATCTATATTTATCCGCGGTACTTAATACTGATATTTTAATTTTTTGTCGCGTTAAAAATTAACTTTTTTCCGAATTACATTTCCATGATAAATTGATAATATTTTAACTCAATGGTATTTGTTATGTTACTACAACAAAAATGTAGATAGATCCATAATCTGACTGTTAATATTTATAAATATAAAATAAATAAATTCCCCTTATTAACAAATAAAAATATGTACAAAATAATTTACTTTAATAAATTAAAATAAATGCCTCAATTTAAAGAAACGTTGTTTCAGGCATAGCCCCTTTATCAGCTAACAACACAGAGTACACTCAAATAGAACTACGTGTATTTTGAGTTCTATTGGAGTGTACTCTGTATTATTAGCTGATGATGGGCTATGCCAGAAAACGTTTCTTTAAATTAAAGAACTTATTTTAATTTATTAAATTAAATTATTTTACACTTATTTTTATTTGTTAATAAGGGAAATTTATTTATTTTATATTGTTACTAAAAACTTTTCTAAAAATATTCCATTTTTTCGTGTTATTTGATGATTGTTCAGTCTGCGTTACCGATACTTATTGATGTACTCACATCGTACCGCCAATGTCCAATGTACTCTCGAAGGATGAGCACAAGTTACGTGCGAACAAAGAAAAAAACAAAAAAAAAAAATGACGCATAATTTTTTTTTTTTAAAAGTTAGTAATGAATTTTAATCGCTTATATATACAACGGTTTAGTGCAATCGTTTCATTGCGGGAAATACGGGAAAAGCTGAGAACCTAGAACCTATAATTTACGAGAATGGTGCGCATGGAATGGTCGCTCTGGTCACCTGCTCGTTATTGTTATGGTTGAATCGAAATTATATCACTACTGCTACGGTGAGATAATGATTATATTTTTTGTATAAGTGTCGAAGTTGATCAGAACGCATCATTATTTCTGCGCTTTTATTATCTGTAAAAATTTAGTGCATTTTTTAAGATTGCGATGAGTTGTTTATAGATTCAAATTATTTTTAATTACGGTAGTTAATGTCGATAGGCATATTTTTGAGTCGTTTTTCTTCTGGCGCCAAAAATTTCATTATACCAAAATCCATTTTTAGCTATTTTAGTGCGATTCGGGTTGAAAGTGAATTAAGCACCCGGCAACGACATGAATGAGAATGTTTTATATCAAATAGCTCCTGCGAATAGGGATTCTACCGCGTATATTCGTATCAATATATTTAAATCCGATCTTTCGGACCTCGCTATAGGGTAACCTCTTAGACCTCCAGGTGAGAAAGTCTTTTACAGTTCTCATAGAGGAGGTTTTTTTAATTGACTATGTCATTTTTAAAGGTTACATATAACTGATATTGACAGTTTACACATAATCGGCACAAAAGCATTCCTCAAAAACGTTACATCTAATCAATATAAAAAAACATTTCACAAAAATGTTAAAATGACATAGTCATTAATGTATATTTGTATATATGGGGGGGGGGGGACGAAGCGGCATCATTAGTTCAATTCGTCAGGAAGGAGCTGAAGTTTGAACATGTAAAAAGAGCAATCAATCAGAAAGTATTTTAGCGGTTGCAGAATAAAAAGGAAGTTATAAGAACGTAAATACAAATTTTTATAAAAAATGTGACAATAATAAGGTGCACAAGTTTAAAAATTTTCGTTTTCTTTTATGACAGTTATAAGGCAACTTCCATTAAGTAGTAGAAAAATTAAAGTAGTGAAAACGCTTACTTTCAATGTGATTTACATGTTCCGGACTAGATTCAAAAACATTCAACCTGTCGACAGATTCGTTCACGCTCGGCGTTCTATCCACAGTTTGGACGTCTTCTTTGGTTTGTTCGTTCAAATTAATTCTACTATCTTCGTCTTTATTTGTAGATAGTTCAGTTTCCTCTTTATCGCTGTTAGCATCGATCGGTCGTTCTTGCACATCTGTGCTCGAACGACGAATTTCTCGCTCTAGAGATTTTATTTTACGCTACAGAATAAAAATAAACAGATAAATTACGACCACTTTTTCCTTGAAATATCAATATTGCTACATCAAAATAAACAAAAACTTTTCATTAACAAACTTCTATCTTATACGGATAAGTTTCAATAAAAATTTCAATTTGATTATAACATACTTTTTAAAAGGAAAAATTAATATAAAACAAAACACTTAATACTAATTCTGTTCGCCACAAAAATTCTACTTCGTACTTTGCTTTTTTATAATCTTATGACGAAAATTAGTATCAAAAATTGGTCAGACTCCGCAATATTGAAAATATTACAAACAGCGATTTTAAACAGTTTTAATTTGTACTCTTTATAAAAGTTTGCAGCCAGAGCAGAGCACAAGAACATTCTTAAAATTGTATCTTCGAATAAATCAAAAATTTATTTAAATAACTGTTCGAAAATGAATGCAAACATTATAAATTTCAATTCGTCGTTAAGTACTAGTTACAGAGAGAACATAAAGTTCTATACAATTGTAAACGTATATGGTCTTTAATCCTGGCCCGTATCTTTGACGACTTTTGATTTAACGAATAGAGCTAGAGTAATGTAGTACAAAAGAATATGCAAGTCAAACATGATGTTTTATGCGCACAGGGTTATTTCGTATACATAATTTACATTTAAATAACGTTAAATTCAAAACAAAGATTTATTGATTTCACAACTTCCAAATCTGATTACTTTATTACATTATAATAAAAAAAAATATTAAAAATATACCCGACACATTATGTGATGAGTTTGACTTCTTTTAACAACAAAATTAATATATATATATATATATATATATAGAAACAACAAATACGATCACTATATATAATCAAAACCGCAGTTAAAAGAAACCTTAAAGGAACATATCACCAAATAAATACGAATGAAAAAGAACGATAAAACAACAAATGTTTACTAAAACCAAATTCAGTTTATTTATGTTATGTTTTAAATGACGGAGAGCTACTAGTTTATAACATTTTAAATATGGCTGACTACATATTAAATCAAAAAAAAAAAAAAAAAAAAAAAAAAAAAAACTATTCGAAAAACAATTTGACCGATCAGTAATATTAATAATCTTTACCTGTTTATTACTAGCGGAACTCTTAAATATACGTATCAGAAGTAGGTTTATTTATTTCTCTAAATAGGAGTATCATAAATTTAAATTTAGGTAATAATGTCTCGCAATACATTGTGTAGATAGGGTTAAATATTTGTGATTGCAATTGGATAGCGAAGTTAACATGGAGTGAGCATTCCCTATACATTACCAATAAATTAAGGAAATTAAATTACCTTTTTCGTTACTTAAGGCAGTATTTTTCGCCAGGTCATTTAACTCGGTTATATAAAGTATTGTATCAACCAGTATTAGCATATAGAATTTTGCACTGACGCGGAATGTCTAAATGTTACAAAAAATTGCAGAAGTCAGTGGTTGAGAAATCTATAAAGGCTGTTTCACAGGAAAATAAACTTCTTACTGTCGATGAGCTCTATAAAATACAATTACTACATTTTGTATTAAAACATGAAAATTTATTTACAATTTCAATACACGTAGGTAAAACTAGAGCGTGTATATACTCAAGTGCCTAATCTGTTTAAATCAAAAATGAGAATGCAAGCCCTGTACATGGGAGCCATTATGTATAACAATTTGCTCCAGGAACTAAAAATATACCTTAAACATTATAAAAAAATGGCATCGTAAAATACCGGTGACTTTTATTCAAATACTAAAGTTTCAATGAAATCTTAATTATTGACGTGATTGAAAATATAAAATTACGGTGGTCGCATGAAGTATGCATGGTACAGTTCCGGTGAGCTTGCGAATAATATAGGGGTGTAAGAGTGGTATGGTGAGCACGTGATATTGAATGTGGATGATGCCCGATATTCTATCTCTGTTTGTATCAGTTATTACAAGAATTCGTTTATGTTTTATGTGATACTTTGTTAACTAAAAGACAGCTTTGTTAATAAAATTAGTTTATGTGTTCGTGATGGATATTTCTGGAAGAAAATACATTATTGGCAAAACCAACTGCCAGATTAAATTTTGAGTGTTTATAGTATTCTTGCCACTCGCGCAGCATGCGCATTCGGCAAGGTGCGCTTTGTTTAATTATCATAAGAGTTTATTTTTAGTTTTTGTATTTCTGTTTATTTGTTACAAGTGTTATTTTCGTTTTCTTTTCAAAGTTTTGTTTTGTTATTTACTTGTGATATACATGATTATGAGGCTTAATAGCGCAATAAACGTGATTTGATTTGAAGTCGCTATTGCAAAAGAATATCGAGCGATGGTATAAAACGAATCTCCATTTTATTTACAAAAGCATATTATCACAACCTTTCCCGTTGCTGATAAATTAACATCTACGGTGAATTCATATTGGCCTTCTAACACTTATTTATGCTCTTAGATGTTATTAGATAAACTTCGAATCCGCTTTTTAATAAAACACACATAGTAGATCCATTAAAAAAAAAAAAAAATAAAATCGCGACAATGTACACGAATAGTTTGTTTATATCTGTAACAATTTTATTTAAAATTACTTCCACAAAAAAAAAAATAAATAAATAAATAAAAACATAATTACCGATAGACTATTTTTAATAACCGTGTTTTATACTCATGTATCAATATAAGTACACTGATAAATTAAAAAAAAAAACATTTAAAAACAATCAATAAAATATCAAACTTTTTCATCGTTATATCACATGTTCGGAGGAAAAAAATTTCCAAAATTTTAAGCTTCCGGCACCCCGAGTGGCTAATTTGGAAGTTGAAAATTGCGATGCTCCAAACTAGAGAACTATATAAGAATGCACGTATTTCTAATCTTGTTCAAAATTTTTAATTATAATACTCGTGTCGCAAAGGGAGGTCGCGTAATTTTTTCGCGTTTTTTTTTTTTAACTTTCCGCCAACTTTTAAAGTTTTGTTAAGGAAATGAATTATGGTTTCGTTCATCTTTCCATTAATATATTAGACAACCGCAAAAAAAAAAAAACATTTTTTCCCCAAAATTTTGAGCTTTCGGTACCCTACAAATATAACATTACAAGCTCGGCCGTGTTTTTTTCTATAAAACGCTCTTTTACGGACCTGTTTGAGATACAGTTTGGTTTTCTCAATTTTTTTACTCGGGCTTTACTTACATGAACACGCTTTTTTTTACTGTTTTTTGTCGAAAAGGAGGGTTGGTTTAAATAATTTGTTATCGGTAATTTTTTTTATTTTATAAAGCATTTTTAATTACATTTTTAAAGGATTACGTCCGGTGATAAGTTACGAAATTTCAAATTATTTTTGAAGCCTATTTAAAGTCCATATTATATATTTTTAACGGTGTTTGGCCGCCCAGGGTAATCGATTATTTTAAAGTTATAGAGACCGTCGTAAAAAGAAGTTCAATTGTAATGTATGTAACAAATTTTGAAGTTTCCGTTGCTGGACTATTGTATATTTTTTAATTCGATATCTTTGACGTTTATTTTATCAGTATTCCGTACATTATATGCGAACGGAATCCTAAGAAGAATATTTCTAGTGGCGCCTGCAATTAGAAATGAAAACAAAAAGCACCGACAATATTTCTTAAAAATAGATCAACCATTAATCTGTTTAATTAACGGTTAAGATAATTGTTATACAAACGTATTTAAATTTTTAACTCCATCATAACCAATACACGGCTAGGCGATAATAATTTTTCTAGATTAATTTTTGTGCATTAGCGAACAACAATACCTTTATCTGAGTAATATTTCGTTGTACAGCCCATAATTCGTCTTCTTTTTCTTTACACACGTAGCCTGAATTCATTTCGAAATGAATCAATCCTAGAAGCGATTCCTGCTTTTTCAGTTCCGTATTTAGGTCATCGATATTTGTTGGCATGTTTGGACTAATACATCTCAGCGGTGGAACGTATCTAAAAAAAAAAAAAAAAGGTTTTTTATAAAATAAAAACCGCAATAACGTACATAAAGACTCAAAATACACACATATATAAAATTAAGAAACGTTTTTGGAACTATGTCATCATCAGCTAAAAGGACATGTGAATCTAGCTCAAAGATGAGAATTTAAATTAACTCGCAAATCACATATGACAATCTAAAGTAAATGTTGGGGGAGAAAAATATAAAAATTATTTTCTCCGTCCACTCATACGTAAGAACAATTTACTATTTCAATGATTTCAAGTTCAGAGGAAAAAAATTGGGAAGTAATCTCTGTTTATCAGATTGTTCTGAATGGTGGATAATTTTTCTGCAAAATAATCAGCCACCGATTGGGAACGATAATGTTATCAAGATGTAATAAAAAAATTTTAGAAACGTTTTTCTTTAAACGTTAAACGAATTAAACGCTAACGCCATGTAAACGTAAAAACGACCGATGCGGTAGTTTATGTTCCTTTATTGAAATTTAAGAAGTATAATGTAAGAACGACTTTATAAGATTCCGACTAATAACTGCAATAACCATCAGTATTACGTTACGGCGAAAATATGCCACAATTTCACAATCTATTACTATTTCAAAGAAATGGAAATGTCGTTGCCTCGTTGAAGACAACGAAAAATTATGTCGCTAGTTTTCTCAGTTGATTTTCATCATAATCGTAAATATTTCAAAACAAAAACGATTTTTCGAAATTGTCAGATTTTTTAAAATGATTTACTTTGGATAGAGATTAATGTTTCCCAAAATTCTATAAAAAATTTAATTGTATACTTCAAGCGAAAATTAATCGGTAAAAATACACACAGAAATTCTTTTTAATGATAAAATATTATTTTCTTTAATCAAATATTTTTTTAAAGAAAAGTAAAACATGCAAAACAAAAATTTTTAAGAACTAAACCGTAATCCCCCCCCCATTTTTTTTTAAATTTCACTTTATGGTCTTGCCAACATTGAACGATTACTATAATACGTGGAAAAAAATAAATATTCAACATAAATGCTTAATCTATCAGGGTGTTACAAATTAGAAAAGCAGATTCTTTCAAAATATATCATATGTCTGCTATTACAAATTGGAATCAGTTATTTGATATTACTGACTGTGATAATGCAACGAGCCATTTTAATAATAAGTACAAAGAGAAACTACGTCACTGGGTAAATAAAAAAGTAAATATGTTTTATTGAAAAAATAACATGCCTCATCATAAAGGAAAAGGAGAAATTCCGTAAAAGTTATAAATTAATTAAACTAGAAGAAACGTGATACGAGAATTATCAGTTAACTTGAAAGAAACTAAAAAAAGCTTTGCAATTGCAAACGCAAAAATATGAATGGATCAGTGAGAGCAAAATTAAAGTTGAACTAGTGATGTTTTAGGCGCACGTTAATGAAAATGAAAGAATAATAACAGCCTATTAAATATAATTTTCAACTACGAAGCTAAAAAATTAAATGGTCATAACGAAATTGATCTGGTATGCGCAAAGCATTTTTCATCTGTCTATACTCGCGAGTGTAAAACTTTTAACAATTTTAATTTATAATTAAAATAAATAAGACTTTGAAACACGAAGTTTATGAGACACTAACAGTTTAAAATCCAAACATATTTTTCTCAGCGGTGTACCATCATACATAATTAAAGCATTTCGCGATTATAAATCCGATCTATTATATTTGTAGCTTATTTTTTTTAAACCCTGTACATATTCATATGGATTTGGAAAATGACTAAGGTGAACCGGACTCTGAAAGAAAACAAACTGAATGGCACAAAGAATTATAGGTCCGTAAGTATTTAGCCAATACCCGAAAAAATTTTCGAGCCCAACGTTTATAAAAAATTATACGCGCAAATAGATTCATGGAAGAACTTTTAATAGTTACAAATATAATGACGTATACGGACAGTATGCCTTCCGCAATAACTTCCTACAAATGCATGTAATTTATAGATTTTCAGAAAGAAAGTCGACCATACAATATTCTTATTAATAAATTTCATGATTTAGGTATTCGTAGAAATTATTACAGTTATTTAAAAATTACTTTTCAGGAAATTAAAATGTTAAGCCTTATTTTTTCTGCACATTGGATGTTTCACAAGGGTCAACTTTAGAGCATCCTTTGTTTTCGTTACGTGCTAATGATTTATCGCAGGCTACGCAGTATTTTAACATATGGTTGGACGCAGATGATGCGAAAATATTTAAAGAAATAAAAATATGAAGAATGCACCATTACTAGAAAAATTTATCGACATTTCAGTGCCCTAGAATATAAATACTACATTATCCGGTAATAAATCAAAATGTTACCGCACTACTATTAAATTCATTTATATTTCTTAAGTAGTTGCCTTGAAAAACAAAACAGAAATTCAGAGCTTGGAGTAATTTTAGACTCGAAAACTTCCGTTCAACGTTCGCATGCTATATACATATAAACTATATCACAGTGGATACTTTAATATTACGCAGCTGTTTAGTCTGCGGTAATTATGTGGGGTCCAGCATTGAAAACAATGTGTAAAAAAATAGAAATAGTTTAGAAGCAGTTATTGAAGTACTCATATTTTAAATGTTTCGTGCACTTTCCGAATAGTGTATGCAGATCTAATATAGATACCTAATACTCTTGAGAGGCGCAGACAGGAGGCACATAGATGCTTATTATATAAAATACTTTATGTAGAGAAATCTTTATTAGAAAAAACTGAGACAAAAGTACCTCCATTTAATTGTAAATTTGATTTGTATTCCTTACAAAAAGTCAAGATAAAACGTTTTTCATGCTATTCAATCGAATCAATATTGGCTAAATATAATAACAGTACATATCAATGCAGTGAATCAAATATTCTGAGTTACCAACATTTTGAAAATTTTAGATATCTTGTATGCATGTTAAAATTAAATTAAACTTACGTACTCGCACTCTGCCGATTGTTTTTTTTAATAATTTTATATTATACATTATTTTCTACCATATATAGGGTGGGGCGCGGGAACCGAACGTATTTCAAATCGCTGTTGTAGCTAAACGAATGGAGTGGGGGAATCGAGATTTTAGCTGATGGTAGTCCAGTCGATCAAGTTTTAGTTGTTAATAGTTTCAGTCACGATATCTGAGTAGAACACGCAACCCCGCGCGTTTGCCATAAAGTCCTTTTTCAAGAAGAATCATACACGTGTGCTATTCGCGTCAACCTCGTAAACCCGTTCCTTCTGAAAAACTGTCCGTCTTTGGGTTAAAAAATTTCACGAAAATAGTAGTGCTAATAAAATTCGCTTCATTCTCCGAAGTTAACCGTCTAGATGGGCGTAGCACCATTCGGTGTGATTGGTCCTTACTTTTTCAAAGAAACAGTTAACGGCGATCGCTACCGAAAGATTTTGGTCATACCGGAGCTGCGGAGAAAGAAGAAATTATCATCTAGTTGGTTTCAGCAAGAGATAATTCCACATGCCATACCGTAGCCAAAACGATCGAATTGCTTCGAAAACATTTTGATCACCGTCTAATCTCACGTACATCTCGTCTGGCCGTAGCGCTCTCCCGATTTGTCGTGTTGCGATTTTTTCTTATGCGGATATTTCAAATCCAAGGTATACATACATCGGTAAACCACGTGACCTAGCACAACTCAGGACCAACATAGAACGCGAAGTGGCCTAAATTTCCGCCGATATGCTCAAAAAAGTAACCGAAAATTTCAAGAAACGAGTCGAGAATGCAGTCAAAAATAAGGGTGGTCATTTATGCGATGTTATTTTTAAGACGAACCAATTTTGTAATAATGATTAATTTCGAATAAAAATTGATAAAATTCCGCTTCATTTGGTAAAAAAAAATTTCTCTACGATTATTTGTTCCCGAGTTATAGCAATTTGAAATACGTTCGGCTCCCGCGCCACACCCTATATATATATACGAGATGTAACAATTGTAATCGTATAATTGTTTCATAGCGCGACATGTGGCAACACTGCGATGATGCTCACGGTCTTGTTGGAAAAAGGGGACATTTCTGAGTCAGTATATCCAGTTTTCATAACGGTAGCATGTATATTGCGCGTTCTGTAGTCGTTTAAACAAAGTAAGATTTTTACAAGTGTCGTGAAAATGTGCGATGTAGATACTGAGCAACTTATCCTGGGATCAAATTCTTGGTCAAACGCGGAGTAAAACGGCCGTCAGAAATCCTCATACAGTTACAAAACGTGTTTAAGGGGGGGGGGGGGGGGGGGTATGGGATAACGGGTCTAAAAAAGCACTTTTTTGAGAGTAATTTTTAAAGAGACTATTAAAGTTATTTCATTAAAGTTTTTTGCACATAGTTATATGACATTTCAAGAATATTCAGTAATTTTTTCGTCAAAAAATATCCATAAACAAGCCAGTGAGAGCGAATTGACGGAGGCCATTTCAAAAAAATACGTTTTGCGGTGTCCACGATAACTCGTTACAAAATCATCCGAAACACGAATAGTTGGAAAAAATGGTTAATTTAGAAGTAAATCTAGGTCGCAATGTTGTCCTTTTATTTTTAAAATTTTTTTTCAATTTGTGGCGGTCGGATGAAGTCAAAATCACGATATTTACCCTAAAAATGGCGCCATTTTGTAGCTGTAAAATCGGTCTCAAGCGAAAAAAAAAAAAAATAAGAACGTTGCGACCTAGTAAAATATGTATTATAAAACTGTGTTAAACATGAACCGGATCGGTACAGAAGTTTTTGAGATATCGTGTCCACCGACTTCAAAAAAGTCATTTCGAGAAAAACGCGTTTAAAGTATGTAAATTGGAAGAAAACATTTTTTTTTCTTACTTAAACTGAATCGTCGATGCCAGCACCATAAAGCAAAGGTACCTGCTGCACTTACAATGTCCAAGATTTCCTTTTGCTCCATTCTTTCCATTATTCTAGCCTCTTTTGTCTGAAGCGCAGCTTTTTGTTCGGCTCTTTGAATTCGCGTTTCATCGGCTGTTTGAACGTACTGATGAGCACTTGGGCCGACGCTAATTTTCATCTCTTGTAGGAAGGTTAGTAATGCATAATTTCCTTCATTGGAAAACATTTGTTGCAATTTCTACTAAAATAGGGCTACTGGATAAAATTTTTAGAGTGATCTTCCAAATAAGTTGATTTAGGCTTTCGTTATTGTTTTGAGTAAATCCACCAATAAATCGCTCTAAAAGCTCGTCCTTGCTTAAATATTCATACTCGATTGCTTTTGTTACATCATCCGGAAAAGGTTCATAATCGTGCTGGAAATTTTCTATTCCGGTGGCGGCCAAAGATTTTTGATAAGCGCACCACAAGTCAGCGCCGGCCGGACACTTATGATGCTGTGGATTTTTGTTCGTTGATTTATAATGGAGAAAGGTCGCTGAAATCGCATCTTTCATTTTTTGCACTGAATCACAATTTCTTTCGATTGCTAATCCATAATACACCATTAATTTATCAATTGTTTTACCAGTGAGTTTTCCTTTTCCAGAGAGACATTTGCTTCTTCTAACATAGTTTGTCCAGCCTTTTTTTCCGGTTTTTATTTCTGTCTCTCCTGTTGTGTTTTTTACAAGGTCACGTAGCCGTTTGCCGATCCTTTTTTGAACGTGGCCGACGAATTTATATTTATTTATTACAAAGTCTTCGTCATATGGATGGCATTGAATTACACCAGTGTACGTTTTACTATCATCGTCGCCGATGTAATTTTTATACTTGACGTCGTACTTTTCCTCCGATAGTTGAAACATTTCTTTTATTACTGATACTTCCATGTTTCCTGCAGGTCCAATGTGATTTACTTCACATTCACCATGTTCCACGTGCTTGGTATGCCATTCTTCAAATTCTATTATATTTAATTTTTTCTCCGAAGTTTTATACCTTTAACAGTGCCTACTTTTAAAGTAAATATCTATAACTTTTCCAGTGTAATATCCTATTAATGAAGAAACACCATATAACGAAAAGAAACCTCGTTTTTTTCCAGGTACCATCACCGGCTAGGTCCTTTGAAAGAGAAGGAAGCAGCTGCTCCGGTTAACTGCCTGGCGCTTTCGGCCGGCTCAAAAGGGGTGCAGCGCACAGCTTGCTATCTTAATGAGTTTTACTCCAAATGACCTGAGGTTTTGGGAAAATATTTCTAAGAATTTGTACTTTTATATGAAAATTTTTCAGAAAAACGGATTTTTCAAAGTGGTTATCCCATACCCCCCCCCCCTTAAGGAAGACGCTATATGAAACAACCGACTGTTTTCAAGTGGGCTAAGCGGTTTAAAGACGACCGTGAATCGGTCGAGGACGATCCGCGCTGCAGCGGTCCTTCTACCGCAAAAACGGCGGTAAATGTTGAACGTGTGCGCATGCACGTGCTCCAAGACCGTCGAGTGAGTTGTCGAATGTTAGAAGAAGAGTTAAACATCAACCGCGAGACTATTCGGCAGATTTTAAATGACGATCTAGGAATGCGCAAACTGTGCGCCAAGATGGTTCCAAAACTGCTCACAGCTGAGAAAGAAGAACTCCGAAGATCCATCTGTCAGGACACGATTGATCGAATTAACGCTGAAGGAAACCAGTGGATGTCGTCCATTATCACGGTAGACAAGTCTTGGATGTTTGAATATGACCCTGAGAGCAAGAGACAGAGCATACAGTGGGTGGAGAAGGGTGGGGAGCGTCTAAAAAAGCTCGCTTGTCCAAATCAAGAGTCAAGTCTCTACTAATCACTTTCTTCGACATGTACGACGTTGTTCATCACGAATACGTTCCCGCAGGCCAGGCAGTCGATGCAGCATTCTACATCGAAGTTTTGAAACGCAACCCGAATTGACCGAGAAGGGTTGGGTGCTGCATCACGACAACGCTCCAGCACACTCGTCCTTCGCAGAACGCCAGTTTTTGACGCTTCACAGCCACGCTCACGCACTTGGCTCCGTTCGACTTTCATTTGTTCCCTCAACTCAAAAGTTACTTGAAAGGAAACCGATACGACGGCATTATCAAAGTCCAAGATGGACCTATCTTCGGGGGGGTTTACGGGATGTTTTCAAAAATGGGTCGAACATTGGCGACGGTGCGCTGACCTCGGAGAAGACTACTGCAAAGCTGTTTAGAGTAAGTTTCCCCTCTCCCTATTTTTGGGCCCTCCGGGGCAAAATTCTACGAATACAATTGTCATACCTCGTATACATATATATTAATTACAACATAATTCTTAAGCTACCCCCCATTAGAAAAAATGTCCCAATTTTATGTAATGTTTGTTATATTTTATAGGATTTTTGTGATTATGTTATTATATTCATATGAACCGATGTAGAATTACGTTGTAAATTTTGATCATTTTATACAAAATGTTGAAGAGAAAGAGACAGAAATGTAAGCAATAGGGGTCAAGGTGCACAGCCCCTTGCGAGGCCCAAATGGCCAAGTTATATATATATATATAAAAATTCATTTTAATTTAATTTAATTCCATTATCCGATGCTGCTTGTTCGATGCTTTTCAAAGCACTAAGTTATCTTCTGTGTTTATTAGATTTACTGCACTCTTATAGTATATGCTGTATTTTGTTAGAAAGTACATATTGTTGGCGAGTCTCCTGGTCTAGTACATAACGATCGGTTAGTGCAGCATAACTAATTCTTAAAATTTGGAGTCCCAAATTTTTAATGTGTTTCTTGTGAGCTTGTATATACTTTTATATTTAACAAAAAACATAGTATAAATGAATAAACGGAAGGACAATGAATTTTCGGTTCATTAATATTTATTAGTATTTTTAAAATGTTCTAATTCGCAGTTAATAATTATTTGATTTCAGTTGAGGCGGAAAATATTTAAAAAATAAACATGTCGCAGATATTAATCTAAAGTTTTGTCATGAATTTTTTAAATTTTCGAATAAATCGAGATGTAACGATACAAATTTGACGGAAAAAACTTTTACGTACTGCTCCAGACTGACTTCTGGAAAAATTTCTTCGGCATATGCTGTAAATGCGTTAAATAACCGCGGACTAATCTGTAGAGACGGACAGAATATAGCTCCTAGTAAAGAAGCATTCATTTTATTCTGCTTTTCCTATATGCAAAAAATAAAAAAAATAAAAATAAAAAAAAAAATTATTATTGAACACATGTATTGTAAAAATGGAAAATCATCAATTATGGCAATATAAGGAGAATAAAAATGACGAAAAATCTCTATTTACAGCTGCTATAAGTTGTAACGGGTATTTTAAAGGCGTATCGTATCGTTGATAGTATTTGTTTTTACATTATTATTGTTAACAAAAAGAAAGAAAAAACAACAAATTCAAATTTTGTACTTACGTGACTGGTAACATTCTTGAAATGCGTGAATAGCCAACCTAATAAATCACGATTGCAAGCTGGTAATTGGCTGATCAATGCTTTTAAACCTTTCGTATCTTTCGTTAGTGTGACATTTTCAAATTTACCACATAAATCTCTGGTCAGAATGGGGTCTGGTAAGAATCTTCAAACAAGAAAAATTATGAACTTTTAATAATTGTACTCTTCAATTTTGAATTAACTATAAACTTTAACTGCAACTGCCCTCAATTAATGAAACTTAAAGTGCATAAAAAATTACAATCAATAAATTTTGAACCGGAATTTTAAGTAACTATGTCATAATTAAAAGACTTCGAGAGGCATCAGAGTGAATTTTTTCTACTAGTACAGAGCGTCAACAACTCACAATTTTATCGGTAGTGGTACATCCATAATAAACGGGGCAAATATTCGAGTAAGCCTAAAGCTTCATATGTTTCCATTAATTATTTAAAAATCTAGTAAACGCGTAAATTATTTAAAAATTAATAAAAAATCAATTCATACGTAATATCGCACAAAAGGTTCCTCTATTACGGAACGAGAAGTTGGTTAACAGCGAGACTCCGTATAATTAATTTACATTTCGGTTGAAATTACGATTTCTTTACTCAAAAAATATTTTAAGGAATGAAGATAAAGCCATTGACAGTTTCCACCGAAAAAAACTATCATGGTTCAAAAACGCAAGATTATAGTTCAAATAATTTACAAGTAATAATTGAATATCGGCGAATTGTATTTTGAAACCTCGGAAGTTGCAGCGATGGGTAGCTAATGCATATTTTAGCAAACGGATCATACTTGAAGGCAATATATTATTCGCACGAACGCATGACACCCAAAAAAAAAAAAAAAAATAAACTGATCATAAATGCAACAAGTACCTTTACTATATAGAATAATATATGTAGCACGTTTGTTGATTTTCGTATAAAAATTATTGTTAAGCCAAATAATTTCACTCAGCACATCATACTACATGTTTGTTATTGTTTGCGAAATAACACATTTACAGAACTTTAAAACCAATCAATCTAGTTTACTCTTATTCTACATTTGTTGACGTACCGTTTTGGCTTCATATCACAATATATACAGTTCCGGTTTCCAATTGTGGTAGATTAAATTTTACCGTAATATATTGTTTTTACTTC
The DNA here is from genome assembly GCA_039619475.1 of Icerya purchasi. NCBI lineage: Eukaryota > Metazoa > Arthropoda > Insecta > Hemiptera > Monophlebidae > Icerya > Icerya purchasi. Next base: position 334,619,466 of record CM077116.1, on the reverse strand, counting down.
CGAAAAGTTGTATCGGTTTGTAAATAAACAATAATACGATTAATAATTTACATGTAAAACTTTTACACATCCTGTTTTTTAAATAAATTAATAATAACATTATAACCTAATAACCAACAATTAAAGTGAACATTAAATACTTAGCCCTAGAAACAGTTTTTAAATTATCCCTTTATCAGGCAAATACAAATGCGACAAAGGCCTGAAATAAACTGAAGAATTTTTTTTCGAAGACACCGCTTATTAGAAACACTCTAAAATCATAGTTAAATGTGTCAACTAACCAACTGTTTCAATTAAGTAAATAGATACGAACAAAATGAAAGTACATAAAAATATACACCGATCCGTCCCAAGGCGTTTTGTTTCAATTAACTATATCAATTACTCATGATTTATTTAAGTAGAGTCTCCCGCTGTATCTATTTAAAAAATATATAATTAACAAAACATAAGAATCAAAGAGAGAATAGAAAGAAATTCCAGATAACAAAAAACCTGTAAGTAACTGATGCAGGGTAAATGGGTAAGAATGTACTAGAAGTTAACTAATGGATACTTTTTGCGAGAAGAATATTATAGATTAAAATGTTTCTTTTTAAAACAAGAAATTAATGCTGTCTGGTATTTGACGTATACCGGTTGTTGATAAAATAATTTCAGCTTTGTTATGTTTTAACACAATTGCTAAATTTTCAGTTGAATGAAGAGACCTATGATTTTTTTTTTTTAAATGTTCAGCATACGTTGATTTTCTCAGGTTCATTGTTTTTCAATGATACTAAATATTTATTATATCTACTGGATTCTCTCAGTACAAAACGGTTTATTACAATCGGATTAGCTTTGATTTTATATACTTCACAAATATCGATATTTATCGAATTATTTTTATTTAAAGTAAATAATTGGTTCCTTAAATTACTATAATTCATTTTAAACATTATTCCAAATCTTGGTTTTTTAAAAACATTACTTACTTTATAAATGGTATCGTTACAGAAATAAATGTTACTCATTTTTTAATATTTTCTGAACTTGTATGAGGCAACTTGATATATAAAGTATGATCAAAAAGTAGTTGAACAAACGATACTGTGATGCGTGTAATTAGCAGATCTTGTTCAGCGAGGTGGGTAGGGTGTTGCTCCAACCTCCCTCTTTCATTTGAGATATTTACGAGCCAGTTATTTGGTCTACTGTCGAGTCTACGCGTATTTTAGTGAACGTGTGTTTGATGCGCGCTATGGAGCTGTGTGTTTTGTTATCGCGGTGTTAACGGTTGCGGAAGGCACGAACGTGAAATTTTGCGTTAAACTCGGTAAATCTTTCACGGAATGTTTTGAATTAATGAAGACGGTATACGCCATTCATACCAATGGACGTGATTCAATCGGAAATGAAGAGAGAAGTCTCGCGAGCCGGATAATGTTTTTCGTGTTCGGGACCTGGTGCGATCTAACTGCAGATTAACAATTTGAGAAATGTCTGCTAAGCCGAATTTGAGCTTTGGTTTGGTTCAAAAAATCTTGACGGAGAACTTGAAAATGTCAAGGATTTGTGCCAAGTTTGTACGCAGAATTTTGAGAAATGTTGGAAAGATGCCAAAATGGCGAGACCCCAACTTTGTTCCAAAATCACCACCGGAGACGGAATCATGGGTTTATGGTAACAACCCAAAAGTCTTCACAATGGATCACCGCCGAAAATCCTCCAAAGCCTAAAAAAGCGCGAATGGAACGGTCAAAAATCAAGACAATGCTAATAATGTTCTTTGATGACCAAGGTGTGGTACACTACGCGTTTGTTGCTCAAGATACAACTTTAAATTCTGTATTTTATCGTGATGTTTTGAGACGTCTGCGTGAATCAGTCTGTAAAAATCGCCCACACAAGTGGAAGAATGGCTGGTTTCTTCACCACAATAACGTGCGGAGACACACGCCTTTGTTAATTCGTGTATACCTGGCTCAGGTCAAGCAAATATTGATGGTACCACACCCGACATACTCTCCCAATATGACGCCGTGTGATTTCTGGATGTTTCCGCGTTTAAAAAGCTAGCTGAAGAGTGAACGCTTCCAAAACGTCGACGAAATCAAGAAAAACAGCATCCGCGTGTTTCAAACAAATTCCAGCTGCCGAGTTCGCCGCCTATTCCGTTAAACGGCAAGAACGCTGAAAGAAGTGCATCACTAACGGAGGAGAATATTTCGAAGGGGATAATAATATACTTTCAAATGTGTCCAGATTGATTGAATGAAATGATTTTTTGATCGTTTTTTCGCCTTTTAATTTCTTAACTCTTCACATCGCGGAGCGCACTTTAAGTACCCTTGTTTTCAGCGCCCTAGTTTGAGAACCAATTGACTGGAACCATTGGTAATGATCGTTCAAGCTTTCAGGCAAAAAAAAAATGTTTAGCTGCAACAGGGCTCTCACAATAACGTTTGTCCAATTACTTTCTGATCATACCTCCTACTTATTTTTTCACTTAACTTCGTGAAATATTTCATAATATCCGTTTTTGATTGCATAGTTTTTAATGTATTTATTTCAAACAGCGTATTATTAAAATTTAAAGGTATAGTTAACAATCTGTTAATTACACGTAAGAAATATGTTGAACTAGATAACTTGAAGCTTTAATGATCATCAAATCAATGACTGTTCATTTTCTGTATATATTATATATTTATTTTTATTTTTGTTATATCGAGAAATTCTGAAATCAGCAGAAGATGTAAAAATAAAGAGTAAACATACCCAATAGCATAATTGCCTGTTTTAAAAATAAAAACTTTTAATCAGTAATAATATAATAAAAATTATCAATTAGACATACATACTTTTACCAACTTTTATGGCTTTCACTGTATTAGTTGGTTTTTTTTTTCATCTAAAATAACTCTTTCCGTCTTTTTCGGTTTTTATTTTTTATTAAGTTCTGTAAAAATTAAATACCGCTATATTTGAAAAAGTTTCTTCATCTTATTTCAGACATTCCCAGCTAATGACTGGGTAATTCCAAAACGTTTATAAAGCTAAATTTATTTAGTATAAATTTTGAATATTTGTTTTGGAGTTATAACAATATTAGTAAGTTTAAAAAATACGTATTTTTTTGACTTTTTTAAAAATATTTACAACATAACATTTTAATTAATTATTTACAATATATTAAAGTTATTGATTCTTACTTCTAATAAAAAAATTATTAAAATAATTTATAAAAATAGGAAGTATTAAAAAAAAGTAATAAGAATTTTTTTTGAAAAAGATTTATTATTAAAACTCCCTTTAGAAAATTGATTAACTTTTTAAAATATTAACTTTTTTGTTTCGTTTACAATAATTAGATTTTTCATCAAATTCCCACATTTTCTGCTATGTATTTTATTGAAAAATTTTGTTAGAATTTATTTACGTATTCCAATTGTGATAAAAATAATTTTATAATTATGAAACCATCTGTTAAAATTTTATACTTAGCGATGTTCATTGAACACTGTTCATTCAAGTTAACATACGAATTGTTTATTACATAAACAGCTAACTTAATTTCATGCAATGTACTTCTTTCTACATTCATTAACATAAACATCTGTTAGAAAAAAAGCTTTTTTCAGTAAATTTACCGTGTATCACTTCTTTAAGCATGGAGGAAAATATTTTTTTTGATACAATGTTAGCAGAAATTGAAGTCTTTAACCATACAATTCATTTTAAATTCACAGACTGAAAATACTTGGAACCAAGTTAAATTTTATGGGAACTGTAAAGCGCTCAAAAATTCAAAAATTCCTATCAAAACACAGCTTGTGCACACTACAATCAGCCCCGTTCTGTTTCGTCTACCGTATACGTGAATAAATAAATATTTTAAAATGTTAAGTAGAAACTCAATACTATTTACCGATCAGCTTTAGATAAGTCGCCTACTATTTTTTAAATACTTACTTGAGTGTAGAAAAATTTGACGTTAAATAAACATAAAAACACCACTATTTCCCTCTATAATAAAATACAGACACACAGCGTACATGCATCGATCATATATTAACGTGAGACAAATACTTCCACCTTATATTTTTTACATAAATATCGCTATTTTGCAGAACTGCAGTTTGATTTTACAGTCTGACTTTTCTTGTTTTTTAACGTGAGTATGCGGCGGTCATTGAAATAGGATTTAATGAGAAAAAAAAAATACCTTATAAACTGCTTCAGTAGACTGGTAGCTATGGTAAGATCGAAATCGTTTGATTCAACAGGCATTCGCTTATTGTATAACGAATAAATATGTTGAACTTTCGACTTTACACCGGTAACTTTATATACACCTTCTGCAAGCAATCCTGTTAAATTCGATCCAATTAAAAAAATTTTATTACAGTCTAGTGTGTTAATAACAACCTTTATCTTGGTGATGAATAATAATTAAACTAAAATGTACCAAATAATACATGTTCAATTGTAATTATCTCTGACGAAATCATAAAATTACAATATTTTACATCCTGTATATCGAAAAAAAAAAAATCAATATAATTATAACGTGATTACTGCAGTGGTAAAGAATTATATTATGTGTATACAAATTTTAAATGTTAAAATATAATTCGATTTAAGCTCGTATTAAATATTTACAGGTATACTACTCGCATTACTTTTTTATAATTACATTCAAAAACAACACACATACATATATATATATATATATATATATATATATATATATATACACATGTACACAACAAACACAAAATGCATAAAAAGATAGCTTCATATAGAAAACGAGTATAATAGAGACATCAAAGAGAATAACGAATATCACAACAAAGTTATGCAAAGAATTGATTTCTTAAAAAATTAAATTACTAATATGAAATTCTCAACAAATTTTGCCGAATATGAGGATTTGAAGGAACTCAATGAAATATTAATACTTAAAAGATTTACAGCTGAATCGATCAATACGACACATGAACCTAAACATAGTGACCAAAAAAATAATACCTTTTCAACTGTAATATTAAAATAATATCGGGAACTATTATCCTGTTAAAACATCATGAACAGTTGGCGGCGATATTTACCGATTATTTACCGGTCATGTTGTACCTAACAATCATTGAGATTACTTATTATTTCTTTGCACTTTTCTGTATCATATATATATTTTTTTTTTTAATCAATATATCTGATAAATTACATATCGTGTTATTTTCACTGAAAACATAAAATATCAATATTCCATTCGTGAAGTCTACAAAAATCATTTGGTTTCATCGATTTCATAATGTGAGATATTATTAAGACCGTTGTAGGAATTTTTCAGCACAATACTCTAGCCACGATAAAATTAAAATTTCATTTTGAAAAAAAAAAAATCAATCTGTTAGCACTTAGTTTGTACACTGTAAAAATTACACAAAAATTAATTTTTTTTTAAAATTTTTTATTATAACCGACCTTTTTCTAATTTAATCAATAATATAATTGTAAGCGAGACTTAAACAACGTAAGTCTTATTCTAATATCTCGTTTTATCATGCCGACTATCTTTTGAATTTTTATTTATGTGTTATTGAACTGAATAAAAAGACGGTCGACTGAAATAACCAACAGTACATCTAGAATACGGTACAAGAACGAAAAAAATAACTTACCATGTTTTTCAATATAGTCAATACAGTTTCTCACTACTAACGGAATTTTCACATTATCGTGACAAGGATTTCGTTCCACAGCCACCGATAGTGGAACCCCAAATATCGGAAGTTCTTCTACAATTAAGATATTCCCATTAAACGAAAAATAAATTACAACAAGCTTAATGGGCATTATATGTTTTTATTTCTTCCGTAAACCGTAAATATATATATATATGTTATAAGTATAAATGAAATGTCTATTGAACGGTTACTAATGTTATATTTTTATTTTTTACACGAACATATATTATTCAAAATTCACAAATATAACATTGTTAAATACTAATTAATTATGTTAAAATAAATCAAATCAAATAATTACAATAATAGTCCGACCGGTTTCGTCGATTAGTCCATGAATATGTATTAACGAAACCGGTCGGACTATTATTGTAATTATTTGATTTGATTTATTTTAACATAATTAATTAGTATTTAACAATGTTATATTTGTGAATTTTGAATAATATATGTTAATGGGCATTAATATCTATATAAGATAGAAAATTTAATACTGTAAAAATTACCGCTTATATCGAATTCCGGAGGCTGTTTCAACTTTTTCTTTTCTTTACTTTTATGTTTTATTTTATCTTTATCCTTTTTCTTATCCTTGTCTTTCTCGTGATCCTTCTTTTTCTCTTTGTCTGTTTCTTTGTCTTTAGTTTCTTTATCGTGTGATTTTTCGCGTTTTTCTTTCCGAGATGGAAATTTAAACGGATTGGATCTTCTAGATTTCAAGGGAGATCTGCGCACAATTTGTAACACATTTTAGTATATATCACACAAATATATATATATCAAACAGTATATTATAATAAATCGATATGAAAAATTCTTTAATACGCAAATAGAATTAAACGCTACAAGCCGAAATATATCTTATGTGACCCCGCTATTCTGTTTCAGTTACAATGACGGCTGACCAACATAAAGCACAACCAGTCCTGCGATATCTGCAGATGTCTCGAAGTAAAGCAACTTTTTCATGGTAAAAACGAAGATATTGAAGTGCGACGCCCGTTGCTGATAAGTTAAAGCATCATCGGATCCAACGTCAAAAAATAAATCGAAAACAAAGACGACTGTACAACTAGATTTTTGTAGTTGTAGACCCCGCACGGTATTCAGCCAAGATGCGTCAAACAAATGCGAATGAAAACAAATATATAAATGAAAAAAGAACCCTACAGAGTTGAACAAATCCGAGAAACTAAAAGAAAAAAAGGAATTACGTAATAAAATTAAAACAATCTGATAAAGTATAATGTAAATTTCTAGGATATTTGTTTCACTAAGCAACATTTTGCAAATTGGATCATTATGTCAATATAATAACTGTGACCGTCGAAGAGAATGAGGTTCCCTAACACAAATGAGCAACTTGAAGAAGTGGATAAATATACAAAAGATAGCCGAGCTCCAAAGATGTACACGCTCCAAGAAATTACACACATGATGATGGTCAATTTTCATGAAGGAAACGATACCATAATGGAAATCGATACTATATTCAAAAAAAACCAAAAAAAAAACCAAGTGTTGGTTTATCGAGTGACTTTAAAAACTAAGTTGCCCTTTATCACATCAAACAGTTAAAATTATTAAGAGAACAAGGTTTTCAGTGCATCGTAAGCTAGAACAAATATTTTTTCGGAAATACGCCTTAAATTGAAATGATGAAAAATAAAAGAAGATTAAAACGCTCAAAAATGAAAAATTTGTCTGTAGAAAAAAGATCCAAAAAGCATAGCGCCGCGGACGAAGAAATTTAGAAAAGAAGTAAATAATATTCAATTTATATTAAAAGCCTATAAAATTTAATAACGTCTTCAAACAATGACGCAAGATAAATTTCTTCAATTTTCATGCCCAACTTCCAGCATTTTAAACGATTATTGACGTTGACGAATTTTTTATCCTTGTCCCTTTCCAGAAGACTTTACTTACCATTTCCTTACTTGCGCCTTTCATATCAATGAATTAAAATCCGCTCTTAAAAAATCATCCAGCCCCACTCCTGGCATTGGTGGTATACCCTTCCTTGTCCTTAAGAATCTATCCGACCTATCTGTCCATATTCTTCTTAATGTGTGTTTAACTCCTTTCTTTCTATAAGTGTTACACTCTTTTCCCAGTACTCTTTTATTACTGACCTTGTCCCTAAGAAAAAATCCTCTCTACACACTAACTACGTACTGTTGTGAAACACGGTCTTGAAAAATTTTAATTAAATTAAAAACCACATAAAATGGATTAGAAATATCTATGCTCAATATTAATAAATAAGATAGAATTAGACTAACTTATATAAAATAAAAATAAAAATGTTAACACACTTGGTTAAATATATCAGAAAAAGAAATCGGACTAGAAATGGCCATACAGCCACAATGAAAGACAACAGTTGAATTACAGAACCACTTTTTGGCATTTATCTCAATGTAAACGTAAAAAAGACATCAACTGATTAGATGTCATGATGAACTTTACTTAACAGCAAGAACGTTCGAAGATCAGCATTAAATGCAATGGAATGGCAACATTTAGAGTCCAATACGGGCGGAGGAAATGTTATATTTAACATTTACTTTTGTTGTATACTACAGCTTTGCCCATGTATTAATATCCGTTTAAATCCGTACTTGGAAATTAATAAACAATGTTTTGTTTTATCTAAAATTATATTTAAGTAAAGATCCTTTCTCTTCTTGGAAAACATGTTTATCACCGATCAACAAAAAATGTTTCACGTTTAGTTAAATATTATCGATCTTTCTAATAACATGACTGTCGTGATCTAATAAAACATTTCGCTCAACTAAATAACATACACAGCCATCATTTTGAAGGGGCTTAGTTATTCACGCGGTGATCTGCCATAATTACACATTTAAGAGAACATTTTCACGCATATCTTTCAACACCACTCTGTCTCGAGCATTTTATGAAAATGAATTTATTACTTGACACCAGTTGAGTAAAAACTTCAAATTTGAGTATAAATAATATTCCCCCGATGGTAGCAAATATTAAAAATTCCGCTATAGGATTTTTTATTTCTCTGTAAAAATAATAGAAAACACTACTTTTTTTTAACTCCCCGCAATAAATACAACAGATAGGCTAGGACCGCGACTTGTACGTTTAGATCATGTAATGGAAGTCTGATGATTGATAAAGTGAAGTAACAGAACGCGGTGTATTTATATACGTCAAAAATTAATAAAATGCCATCTAAAGTTTATTATTTTCCATAGTAATCATTTTATTTAAATTTTCACGTTTAATTTATATTGACGAATAAATTTTTTTTTTTTTTATTCGTCCTGTACAGAATATATTACGAGAAGGATATTACATTATAATAATGAAAAAGATACAATAGAATGGAACGATGATTTCCCAATTGGTGGACAGAAAATATCAAACCTCCGATACGCTGATGATACCACGTTGATAACTACAAGTACTGAAAATATGATTTGCCTTCTTGGAAGACTTGAAAAAAATTAATAAACAATACGGATTGATAATTAACAGGAAAAATGATGATAATCAACCGATCTAAAGATAACTGCCCTAACATAAAGAAAATAGATGGCATAGAAGTGGTTAATAAGTGTTTACATACTTAGGATTGATTATTGAGAATACCGGAGGTTGCAAAACAGAAATACGACGTCGCACGTGAATAACTAAAAGCGCGATGGGCCGATTAGTAAAAATTTGGCGTGATCAAACAGTAAACAGGAAGGTGAAAATTAGATTAATAAAATCATTAGTATTCTCGATCTTTTTATATGGCGCTAAAACCTGGACAATACACCGGACTGAGCGCAGATACATTGAATCTCTCGAGCTATCGTGCTGGAGACGAATGTTACGGGTCCCATGGACGGCCAAAAGAACTAACGAATCAATATTAATGGAGGTTGGCGAACCAAAACGTCTATTAACGGAAGTACTTACCAGAATTGGGCGGTATTTCGGTCATCCTCTTAGTCGAAGGGAAACTGTATGGAAAACGAAGTCGTGGCCGTGTACCTCTAAGGTGGTCAGATAGGATTCGAGAATTTACCGGGAAAAGCTTTAGTGAATGTGTTCATGAAGCGTACAATAGAGACAGATGGCGTAAACAGCTTATCCAACGATAACAGCATTTCTGTGTCACGATGTCTCTTCTAGGGATATACGATTCAAAGAGTGAGAGAGAAATGCATTTCTATACCGCTGATCATATCTCAACTACTTAAAACCTCGTATTTCACGAAGGAGAAGGAATAGGAAACTCTTAAAACCTTCGTTTGGACAACACGAATACACCCTGAAAATTTTAGCATGATCCGTCTAGCAGTACAGGAACGCATACAGAACAAACTTACATACAAACATACAACATTCAGTTATATATATATATATATATATACAGATTCAGATAAAAAATATGTAGTTTTCCTAAATAAAGATATTTTAATTTTATTTTGATTTGAGGGGAATATTTTATTTAGGCTAGTGCATTTCATTTGATCAGAAACGAAGAAACAAAAAGAATAGTAATAGATTCCGCATAGAAAATTGAGCAAAAGGAGAAAAATTTAAAAGATTTAGAATCGATTTAAAAACAGGACAGAAAAGGTAGAAGCAACTCCATTTGGCCTTCTAGAACTGTCAGAATAAATAGTGGTGTGTGCAGGAAAGATGGAACTTAAGTTCGCTTGAAACAACGAAGTAATTTTTTCTTCTTAATTTTTACTTTAATAACTGTTAAAAATATGTATAGCATAGGGGGAAAAAAACAATTTAATTGAATTAAAAAAAAACAAACTGAACTTACTTTGTTTCAAATTCTTCTTCTAACGAACTTTCGCCTTCTAGCGTCGCGTACCCTTTATCCTTTTTATCTTTACGCTTACCAATTAGTAAATCTTTTTTACTGAGTTTGTCGTGGTTATCGTCGCTATCTGTTTACAAATAATGCATGAGGCTCCACATTAATTTAGAATAAAATAATTAAATAAAAAAAACAGTTACATAAATTAATGGCGTAAAAATAAAGACCAAGTTTTACAGCTCGAATATTCTTTAAGCGAAGCCGAATTTAAAAAAAAAAAAAAAAGAAAAAAACATTTAGAAAAATGAAAACCGAAAATTCTTACTTCCACTGCGGATACAATTGCAAAACATGATGGAAATGTAACCATTAAAACAAAAAAAGCGAATAATGCATAATGTTTTCCACTAAAGTAAAATTATTTTATGATTACCATTCGTCACGACTCGTTTATTATCAAGTTGTGTCGCAGCAAAACAAATTAGTCAATCATTCAATAACGAAATTAATACCTACTGGGAATTACTGCCAGAAGAACTACAGAAGAGTGGAAATAATACAGTAAACAACAGTAACTATCTAAAATATATGTACATACATAAATTCGTCTATTGCCCGTTGTTCCGGTTCAGTTTATTTAATATTATTTATTATTTTAATCAATTTTGTCTCCTTATTATAATTTGATCGGTTATATGTTTGACTGTTTGTTTCGGCTAATCTTGAATACTTCGATAAGAATAGTTAAATGGCTTTTTATTTTTTTCGCAGCTTTGCTCATACACCGAATTCATTTTCAAAAGAGATTAAATCAGTTTTTCGTTCAATATAAAATGCACGTCACATTTCTTTATTTTGTGAATTCTTAGTTTGTTACAAGGTTTATAATTGTATTACTTTTCCTTTATAAATACGTTTATTTAGATTATTTTTTCTTTAATGAAAATTATTTTTCATTTAAAATAATAACTTTTTTCTTTTCAATAAAATACGTTCCTTTTTTTCTTTTTATGCACTACCTTCTTTGAGATCGACTTGATTCAATAGTCACCTTTTACCACAATAATCCATATATAAAATTGGGCCCAAAAAGAGCACATAAAAATTAAAAATATAATAAAAAACTACCTACAAACTATATCATGTTGTTTCTACACAATAATGAGATGTCCACTAGAATTTATCTGTTGCGACACAATGTTCCTTTCAATTTTCACAATTTGCCATTATTTAAATTTCATTGGGGGAAGGAGAAAATCCCAGTTAATTGCGAAAAATAGATCCATACAGTACTAGCCCAACAAATAGATAGAAAGACAGACGATTTTTTTTTTTTTTTTTTTTTTTTAAATAATTTCATAAACGTTATATAAATTAACAAATGTAAAAAGTATTCACTTTTAACACCTATAAAAGTGTGTGCATATATAATACACACACACACACACACACACACACACACACACACACACACACACACACACATACATATGATGGAAACTTTCAAATAAAATATTAATACATTTCAACAATATAAACATACTTAATTTAACTTAATTAATTCCTTTGAAAATGGCATTGCTCTTTCTTGCAACAGTTATAGATTCATTGGTTGCTACCATCATCTCCCAATGAGGACAGAGAACCCTATATTCAAATAATTTAATATAAAATAAAGAGAAACTGTAACAATTCTAATTTCATTATTATAGGCGACTTTAATATCAGGCTCCCCTCGTTCGAACATAAAATTAAACCTAATAAAAACTCACTTGTGATGTATGACTTATTATTTAACAACAACTTAAAAATATTGAATGACAAAAGCTATACCTTTGAAAACCATAATGGAAGCAGCATAATCGACTATCTCATAACCTCCTACAGTATTCATTCCCAAATTAAATATACGACTCAAGAGGCTGACCTGTGCGCTCACAAATCTTTCCACATTTATCACAATAACGAAATAGATAATACTAATTGTAATCCGTTATTTAAAATTAATACGAGAGCAAGCTTTCCAATAAAATAGACAACCGCATAATTAACAATATCTCTGGCAGCATTAGAGCTAGCAACGACCATAATCTCCTCGTTAAAAATCTCGATACTCTAAACTCATATATCACTAACATCGAAAATTGTAAAATCAGTTTCAATATCCCCCGTAACAATTGGTTGACAGCGGACTTACAAAAATTAAAAAGTTAATTAACAGGATTAGAAAGAAGAAAAATGAAACTAAAAACCTGCTTAAATTTACCGTTCTCGACCAAATTCTCAAGACCTTAAATATAAACTATAAACAACTAATTTCCAAAACAAAACTTAACTGTTGGAGACGCTTTATTATCAAATCGAATGCATGGGACAAGCCTTATAAATTCCTGCTTGAAAAACACAAAAAGCGTGCAATCCTAGATATTACAGTTAATAATAAAGTCGTTAGTGACGATTTGGAAAAATGTAACATTTTCCTTAACCATTTCTTCCCGAATAAGAAAGATGAGAACCTAACACGCTCCGATACTAAGCTCCGTCAAAAGTTCTATGTAGATAAATCTACACTACAAAATATCATCAAATCGTTGAACAATAAGAAAGCCGCGGGAAAAGATAACAATAGTAATAAACTTATTGAACTAATCAACATACACATACCAGACCTGTTGCACACAATTTTCAAAAAATGCTTCGAACTTGAAACCTTCCCACCTACCTGGAAAAACGCTAATGTAATCTTAATCCCCAAACCTGACAAAAATGCCTCTGAAGTTAATGCCTACAGACCTATCTCTCTTCTCAACGCTTATGGTAAGGTTTTCGAAAAAATTATAAATCCCTTCTTTATGAAAGAAGTAAAAGAAAAAAATATCCCCCATCCCAGCTAATCTCAGCTTTAGAACAGCATATTCGAAGGTGCTGTCTATAAACTCATCAATGCTATCAAGGACAAGCTTTGTGACAGCCCCACTATTCTGGTTATTTCATTTGACATCAGGGGGGTCATTTGACAACTTCAAATGGTCTGCGTTAAATTAAAATCTTGCAAACTAATCGGATTAACCCCTCACTTTTAAACATAATTATTGACTTCCTGAAAAACAGAACTGCACACCTGCAGATAAACAACGCCTTCAGTTTAAACAAAATCAGCTGCGGTGTTCCGCAGGGCTCGGTTCTTGGCCCTGCCCTCTGGAATATCCTATACTCTAGGATTCACGGTAAAATGGAACAATTCTGTGAACTAATAAACCTCGACGCGCATCTAATCTCATACGCTGACGAACTATGCATTATTCTTTTTAACATCAAGCAATCTACAAACTTACTTAAGGTTGAGCTAGTAGCCTGCAAAAAATTAGAAGATACTGTAACGGAACTAGGTCTTACTTTTTCAATTGAAAAAAAAGTAAATCGATTCTCTTTGGCAAAATAACAATATCCAATGAAATCAAAAACTCAAAAATTATCTCTGGCCGTCCAGTGCAATTGGTTGAAAAAATAAAATACCTAGAGGTATTCTTACTGACAACAAATTAAGATTCACTGTTCATTTACAAGAATTTAACATCAAATGCGTCAATTTATATGATAAACTGAAAAGTATTTTACCAAAAACAACTGTGGACTGAGGGAAGAGTTTAATTCAATCCATATATGGATATGGCTCATTCATATATATATATATATATCAATAAAAAAATCTTAAAGTCTGTAAATAAACAACAAAGAAAATTTGTACTAAATATATCTTCCCTATATAGAACTGATCCAACTTCCGTGACATGTGTTATAGCCAACAATGATGTCTATGATCTATTTCTTATAGGACGCGCAATAATTACTGAATACAGAATTACTAAGAACCTAAACTTGGTAAAATCCCTTAAATTTCTCAATACCTTTGACCATAGTGTCACTGATCACACGCCACCTATCAAAACGTTTAAAAGACTAGTTGATAAAATTCTCATCAATATCTGGCAAACGCAATGAGATGAAGACACAACAGGTCGGAAAACCTACTTGTTCTTCCCTTCTATAATAAACAAACTAAAACTAAAAAAAACTTAAAAGTAACATTTTTACAATGCTTAGATCCTCAGTGGGCATGGTAACTTTAGGGAATACTTATCCCATTTCAAAATAATCGACACACCATTTTGCCAATATTGCACTTCCCATGAAATTGACAATGTACAGCACACCTTATTTGAGTGGATTGCATTAAAAGATCAAGAACATATGTCTAAAATAAAATGCAACACCCTAGCACCTGTTGACAAAACAAATTCTGAACCGCTACTGCAATTCTTCCACAATGTAATGAAGAGTAAACTTATCGTGAAACCGATTGATCAATCCTCTCCAACCGATATATGTATATAATACTGTATTACAGAAATATACGAATATCATCCCAAGAAGCTCTTTATTACTATTACTTCCTTTTAATTCTATTTTTATTGTTAACTTTAATATTAAGCGCAAGCAACTCGTAACTAGATAAGTATCTTAATCACATACATTTGTAAATGATTTCTGCTATACTAATGTACATATTAATGTGTATTAAGTATTGTAATAATTCAGAATATAAACTAACGCCCTTTATGTGTAAAGGTGACTAAGTATAATTATCGCCATTACACCACTAATTATTCTTACTCCCGTTTTCTTTTTATTACTCGAAATTCTGTGTTAGACTTTAAATACCCACCACATTCAACACACATAATATAAGATTGTGTATAATTAACTACGTTATATTAAGTACATCGAATGTGTTTTACACAGAATTGTTTAATAAACTTCCCTCATCGGCTATAGCCGGACTGAGGAACAACAAAAACAAAAACAAAAATCATACTTATTGGTTTAATAGAGTACTTATTTCTAAATTACGTTTGGTTTTAAATAGTAACATAGTAAACAAGAGATACTATGAAAATCGATTACAGCGACGTATTATAGGTACAAATATTACTACTAAAACCGACAGAATTCCATAAAGCTATATACCAATCTTCTCCCGTGAAAACGGTACTGGTTCAAAACAATTATTATGACCAAAATTATGTATGTTCACAGATAAATAACTGTTACTTACCTACTGATTAAATTTCTTCTGTAAAAAAAAAATGCTACAACTCAGTATCAGAAATTAAGACGTTATGTCTACGAACGGTAACTTAGCGAAATACAAATAAAAGCTCCGAAAAGGAGTGATTCAAAAACTTTGGTATTAAACGGTCAAAAAATAAAATAAAGAACAAATAACGATAATCTGAAATTAAAGCAATTTTAGCCATCAAAGAAACTACATCGATCTGGTTTTTTCGTTATCATTTAGTGATATTTGTAATTAGTTAATTACATTTTCGTGAAATTGTTTTTGGAAATTGCTAGTTTATTTAATTTAATTACCGTCCACTTTAATATCAAATAATGAAAGGTAAATAAAATATTTAAATGTAAACATAATGAAATAGTATATTTTAAATGAAAGTTTATTATACATAAAAATTCATTTTATGAAAATTTGCTACTTCGTAATAAGCAATCATTACTTTATAATTTTCCGCTCGTACGTCTCACATACACGCCATTTTGTACACCCTTAAACGTCGGTTTACAAGCTTGATTCGGTGAAATTGTTTAAAATATTTCTTCATAATATTGCATACAAAAATAATGCGATCATGTTCCACCCCAAATGGGATCAAATCCGTATGCTAAATTCTTTGAAACATTTAAAAGTTTCTAACGATTTTTTAAAATATTTTTATTACTATATTATTATTAGACAACTTTTTTTTAATTTAGAAGTTACACTACAACTTTAATTACTAATTACTCAAATAAAAAAAGTCTTTAATTGTGCTATAGTTGAAAAGTTCTTTATGTACAAATATTTCCCAACTTACAATTTTTTTAATATATATATATATATATATATATATATATATATTAGATACATATTAGATTTCGGACCTCACCGTAGGAGTTACCCTCTGGACCCTCAACAACAATTTTATAATTCATATACAAAGGTCGGTTTTAAATGACTATATCATTCTTTCATTTACAGTTTACGTACCAATTTCTAATCGCACGACGCTTTATGTCCCAACAACTCGCGGGCGTTTTATAAATAATATAGAAAATTATTTACCATAGTTTTGTTAAATATGATCATAGTAATTAGAACCAAAATAAAATACAAATATAACATCAGGCAAAGCCAATATCTTCACCTAGGAAGTATAATTTATAACATGAAACACAAAACCGAATAAATGTTGCGAATAAATTACAAGTATTTAAAACACGAACATGAAATCAGGAACGTGCCGCGAAAGAAACACAAAGGCAAACTAATGATAATCGAAAACATAAACAGCAATAACAGTCCTAGCTACATACAACAAAGAAAACGCCACAAACATACCGGAAAATTACAACATTAACAAATATATAAATCTAATACATTAAACAACCAAATACCGAACAATAAAAAGCTCTTTTTTAACGTAAGAATTTAAAAATTTATAAACATTTTCCAATAAACTTTTTCAGATTTTTCTTTGCTTTTCCATGTTTATTATTTTTTTTTTTGTATTCAGGAACATGGAACATTTTCCAATGTGCCTGTTGTCACGGTCTGCAATTAATTTTTCAGTTTTTTTAATATACCGTCTTTAATTTTTTTTCTTGTTTTTTAACTTAATCTTTTCTAGTTGCTCTAATATTTCTTCAAATTTTTCCTGTTTTTTGCCTTTGTATTTTGTATATTTCATACCTTCGGGGTTTTTCTGTCACATCTATTATCACGTTCGATTATTATTAGTTTACTTTTGTATTTCCTACGAGACACATTCTCGATCCCATGTTAGGGGTTTAAATGTTTGTCATTTATTCGTAACATTTATTCGGTTTTGTGTTTCAGGTTATAAATTCTATTTCCCAGCTGAAGATTGATCGGCTTTCCCTGAAAACGTTTCTGAGTAGTATACAGAATTTTCATTTGTTTTTTATATTTGTATTTTATTTTGGTTATAATTACTACAACGTGCGACACTTGCGTTGCATAACAAACAAATGTCTTTAAACGTAATATAAAAAAAACCTAACACAAAAATTAAACAGATTTTCTTATTACTTTCAAACCAGCAGGCAAGTTTCAAGATAAGTAAGTCTTGTACACTGGACAAATATTGAATTTTACATAAACACACAGAAGATGGGTCTGAGAAGAAAAAAATAACCGGAGCTGTCTTTGTAGACCAACGGCTGCGTTCGACACAATCTATCATCGCATACTGGCTAAGAAAGTATACTAGACAACCAGAGACCTTATGTTTATGCAGATTGTTTCAATGCTATTAAAGGATAGACGTTTCTACGTGCCACTAAATGACAAAACTAGTGCTTAGAGAAAACAAAAAAATGGACTGCCGTAAAACAGCGTGTGATGGCCCCAATACTATTTAATATCTACACTAATGGCCAACCAATCGGAGAAACGACAAAACATTTTAATTTTGCAGGTCGAAACAGTAGAGGGAAATCTCAGTGATATGATTAAGAGCTCGGTGTATATTATAAGGCTAATCAACTCAAGCAGAACCAAACGAAAACTCAAACGTGCTGCTTGCACCTCCGGAATCAGGGAGCTAAACGTCAGCTACAGATTACGTGGAATGATAAAAAGCTTGAACATGTTGATCGTCCCAAATGTCTGGGAGTCGTATTAGATAGATCGTTAACATTCAAGAGACGCTGCGAAATAATCTTATCCGAAGACTGAAAAACACTAAATGGAGAGTTAAAGCACATATTTTGCGCACATCACTACTTGCACAGTGCTATTCAGCAGGAGAATATGCGTGCTCAGTTTGAAGCCGCTCTGCACATACAAAAAAGATAGACGTTGGCCTAAATGAAACGTGCAGAATCACTACTGACTGTCTCAAAGCTACGCCCCTAAGTGAGCTGTATGCACTTAGTGGAATTGCATCTCACCGGATATTAGACGTAGCGTGGCAACCAAGAAAGAAAGATGGAAAATAGCTAATGACGACCGCCCTTCACTTCACAACTATGAAGAACTGTCTGAGAGGAGATTAAAATTTAAACATGCATTACTCCGAACAGTGAAAAACTCTGTCAAGTCTGCAAAACTGAAAGCCTGAAGAACTAGAACTAAAAATGGTACAAATGCAAATGAATCTCGTCCAACCGACTACCTCTTAGACCACATTTTTTGGCGAACCTTAAACAGAATAAGAAGTAGTATGACACAAACTAAACATAACTTGAAGAAATCGGGAACATCGGACGACGACAAGTGTGAATGCGGACTAATACAAGATAACGAACGCACATTCAGGTGTAATTTATTTAGCACATTTGACGCAGATAGACTATTTTATGATATTGACAAAGACACAAACACTAAAATTTCTAATCTATTGGTTAAAGAAGGGTATATAATTTAAAACGTTCGACCGGATACGAATACGATATAATAATAATAATAACCAAACAAATCATATATTCAAAAATTTAAATAAACTAGTTGTTACTTCCTCCCAATGAAATGGTCAAAAATTTATTAACGGTACCACCAATATTGTTAAAAAAGAATAAAATTAACTGTTGGTTGAGCTAAAACGTATAATAGTTACATCAATTTTTGAATAATAGAATTTTCAATTTTGTTCGTTTACTTCTATATATATAGACTACTAAAAAAAAAATCTTAATCTACGTATATAAGTTATAGGTTACACTGAATGTTGCAAATAAAATAATTTCTTTATTTTCTGTGGATTTTTATGACAAGTTTAGTTGTACCGAAGTTGCTACATAATGAACGTTAAATAAAAAATCGCTCGAAATTTCAATCTCGTGCCTACTCAAAAAGGTTCATATTGTTTAAGAATTATAATAATACTCTTTGGTGTATTACTCCGAAATAATATATTATATTCCTTTGTGAAATAATTATTTTTTAATTTTTAATGCGCTTTGTAATTTTTATTGAAAATTATGAAATCGGCAAGTTAAAAAAAGATTTTTTTATAGTTCACAAAAAAGAACATGAATCGGGACAATAGTAGAAAAAAATTACAAAAGTAGTACTTATGCTGATTATGATTAGTTGTAAAGTTTTACAACAGATCCGTTTACTGTCTTGAATACGACCATTTTTAAACAAATAATGTGATTAGCTTATTTTTTGAATTAACAATTGTATCTTTTTTTTTTTTTTTTTCAGTAACAATGCTTATTAAAATTACTTCTTAAGTCATTAAATAAAAATACACATTTCAAAAAACAATTTAAAATAGCTACTCATAATGTATGGCCATTAGATATAAATTCCTACTTCGAAATTATAGTGTTCAGATTTATAGGTATTTTTTATACTTACAGTCGCTTTCATTTTTTCTACCATCGCCGGAATAGAGTCCAGGAAAATCGGATCCACTATCAAACTGCATACTAGAACAGAATGACGAAAATAATAAATAAATTATAAAACTTTTACATTGTGCAGTAATATTAATATATTTTCGTATTTATCTTAAATAATACACATTATCTATGAATGTTATTTTCGACTTTAAATATGCCTTTACTCTGTAGAAGTAATGTTTTACTTATCATTACTTCAATGAAATGTATAGATACAAATAAAATCAATTAACATATTTAAAAAAAGTTTCTTCAAATTTGTAATAAAATAGATTTTTAATGCTCAACTATACTCCAAACGGAAGTTTACAGTAATTATTGACTATTTCCAGATTTTTCCAGATTTTCTTTCTAATTCCCAGGTTACTGTTGCACTCGCTTTTGAATAATTGGTTTAAAAAAATATGTTCCCTTATACGTATACAGCAACAAAAAAAACTAATAAAAAAACAACTTTTACTAAAAACACATCAAGTTCAACTATTTTTACTCAAATTAATTAGATCTTTTAACTGGAATCGTACCTTATAAAACGACATTACGTCTAATATTGTTTCTCATCCTTTTTCTAATGTTCTATGTTCCTAATAATGTGGTTCTACTATCTGAATCAAATACAAAAGTATGATCATTACAAAAATAATAAAATAATAAAATAATAGTTGTCCATTTTGTACGTAAACCAAAAAAATATTTACTTCAAAATTCGTATTAATATTTGTAAATAAGTAATTCTTCTTGTGCTGTTTTTTACAAGAATTCAGAAAATAGAAACTCTCTTAAATAGACCAATTAATTTCAGTCATCTTAACCGTCTTACATTTCGTTCTAATTCGACATATGTTCTACGCCGTTCTTATAATTGTTTTATTAAACCTATATACATCTATTAAAATAAGCAAATATACACTTATAATCTGTAAAATAAAATTTTAATTTTAGAAGAAATTTTATATTTAAGTTACATACTTAATTATTTATAATTTGGGTAATACATAACGCGTGATTTGACCAGGTACTATTCATACATGCTCAACTTCTTCGGCAGAACATAACATATATCCCCCCTTAAACCTTTAACAAAACTAATCCAAATAATGACAACTGCGATATTATATATCGATGTATTTTATCGTACATTGATAAACTCCATTTACAAGATTATAAAATATATCGATTGATGTTCTTTTTCCCCTTTTTAACGAAAAAAAAAAAAACCAAAAAAAAAAACTCATTATATTTATTACTATAGAAAAGTTTATAAGTAATATAGTAAAGTTTTATTTAAAAAATTTAACTTCTTTAAATTTTTGCATCCGTTAACAGCCTTCAAGAAGCTAAACCAGAAAAGGTAGATGCTTGAAACAATAAATTCACAAAAACAACATACAGCGTTGTCAAATGGATAAAAGAAATATTTTAGTTTTAGAAATGTTCAAATGGTTTTAAAACAAATTATACAAAAAATCGCACATATAACTTTAGTAATCATATATCTAGCACTATATTGAAATATTTTAAAAACTTTAAAAAACAATTTTAAATTTTTTCATATCACATTTTACAATTAAAAATATATTATACACGGTGCGGTAGAATAACTTCCTTTTTTAAAATGCGCCACTTTTTTTCTACTACATTTTTTAAAGAAATAATAACAGAAAATCGAAATACATATTCTAGATCCCATTGGCAATATGTATGCTTCTTCTCTTGCAGTTTTATTTCGATTTTCTGTTATTATTTCTTTAAAAAATTTAGTAGAAAAAAAGTGGCACATTTTAAAAAAGGAAGTTATGCTGCCGCACCCTGTATTTCAACGTGCATTATTTTTCAATATTTATTATACTCCAATTCGTTTAATTTCATCGAATAATAATTTTCTTACCTTCTATAATTCTCTCGAAACAACTTAAACAACTTTTAACTTCTAATTTGAGATATATTTTTAATTTCTGTCAATTATTTTAAACATATTCTTCTTTTACTCGCATATTCATCAACATCATACATTTGAAACAACTTACAAATTCAACTATAAAAATAACTTATAAATAAAAGTATGTTACATACACTTCTTTTTCCAGCACAGAACTAAAAAACTTCCAGCCCCTTGAGGATGTACTGTAAAAATATTTTTCAAGAATAATTTCTATAACTAAACACAACTAATTTATACGGCAATCATCTAATGTTACAATTGCGAATACTGTAGACAGTGGAATAGTTTCTAGCAGGAGTGTTTATTGTTCAAAAGACAGGCGGATAAATGTTATAAAAAACACAAAACGGTCCATGATCATTGTAACGTTATCAGTTGTAGAAACTGTATTTTGCTTGAACGCTAGATGCTAATATTTGTTTTTATACTGAAAATGTTTAAATAACAAATCTTTTGATGCAACTTTATTATTTGAGCATTAAAGTAATGAACTTTGTAAGTATAAGTTTTATAAATTATTTGTTTTATGTGAAATTTATCGTTTCAGATGCAAATTAGGTTAAAAAAGACATTTTTGTTTTGATGAATAGTAATTTATTTTATTGATGATATATATATATATATTTTTTTTTTTTTTTTCAAACACACTGTACCGGTATACCATACCATAACCAGTAATGGGGGTATACAAAACATTTCTTGTGGTTTTCCCCTTCTCCCCATTGGGAGTAATGGAGCTTTTATTACTTGAACCGATACATTAGTGTCTATTAAAACGGTACTTCCATTTGCATTTGTAGCACATCGCGACACCATTTCTTTTTAATCGTCTCGCAGGGTTTTTGGACAAGTCCGTGTGTAGATTTTTCTAATGTTAGCGTTACCAAGGAATTTTAGTTGATTAAGAAAATTCTGATATTGTGCCATATAATATTTATCGATGGATGGAGTGTGAAGATCGTGATGTAATGTCTTATTGGATACATATTTGAGTGCTGATGTCATCATGTGTAATATCTTGGACTGTTAGCACTAAACTATCGCGAGTATTTGATCTGCTGGTGCTACTGTATATTTCGATTCTGTATTTCCATATTGGGGCGATGACCGTCAAGTAAAAAAGCCTTTTTAGATTTAGGTTTAAGGAGGACTTCCGGCCCAGTAATGGGTAGAGTGACCTGGCACGCACTCACATCTTCGTTCGAACTTGTGCAATGTGAAATCTCCAAGTACGACGCAGACATTTTACTAACCCAGATTGCTGAATTTCTGTGTTGTTGATTTTTATATTACGGCATGCTATTAATCTATTTTTGAAGGTGACTTGGCATTTCTGTTCATTGATACAGATTTTCCAATTGTTTGCTCAATCTTGGATCCGATCTACATGTTGTTGGGCCGCATTGTTCACAAAATCTGCACTGGCGTTTGCTGACAGTATTGCTATATCATCAGTATATGTAGCCAAAATAGTTTGATTTGAAATTGGGATATCTGCCGTGAAAATCGAGAAACGTGTAGGGCTGAGGAGACTGCCCTGCAGAACCGATGCTCTTATTTTTTTAATTTCCGAGACAGTGTCATTCACTTTAACTACAAATGTGCGATCATGTAGATATGATGAAAAAATAAGAATAGATCAGGCGGAAGTACTTGTTTAACTTTGTACAGCAGTCCACTGTGCCAAACTCGATCAAAAGCTTGAGAGATGTCCAGCGAGACAGTCGAGCACACTTCTTTCTTCTCCAATGCCACCGATATTGCGTCCACGATTCTATGACATTGGTGTATTGTCGAGTGGTATGGACGAAATCCAAACTGGTGATTTGGTATGAATTTTCCTTTGGGCAAGAGTAGGCGCGGTTCTATCTAAAATTAACCTTCCAGAGATTTTGACAAGCTGTTTAGTAGACTAATTGGCCTATGTGAGGACACGCAAGCTGCACTTTTGTTTGGTTTTCGTACCATTATTATTATCAATTTTTTCCATCGGTCCGTGAAGTGGCCTAATCTAATAATAGCATTTAATACGTAGCAAATAAATTTGACAGATTTCTTTTGAAAGTGAGATAAGATTTTTCCTGTTATTTTATCTATGCCTAGTGTCTTTCTGCAAGGAGCTTTCCCGATTTTTCTTTTTTTTTTACCCCCCTTGGGTTTGCTATCAGAAAGCATTAGCCCAGCAAAATGGAATATATGCATGGAATAGAATAGAAATTATATTTTTATTTTGTCGACAATGGAATCAAGGAACACTCCTAGGACAGGAACAACTGAAAGAATAGGTAGAGAAAGAACTTAAAGGGTGTTGAAAGGAGCAGGAAGACCAAGCTTTAAAAGATGATAATAAAGTAACTCACGCTCGCGAGATAAACCAGAGCACTCGAAGAGCACGTGATTCGCATCAAAAAACATACTGGGAACCTTCGGGATCCAATGAACAAAAAGGAGATGCAGCGAAGGAAAAGCGATTTTGAAAAGAAGGAAGGAGACTATGCGAGAAACGGAGGCGAAATAATTTAGTAATTATGGACCGACGCAAACTGGGGAACTCATAGAACCAAGGACAAGAAGGAGGAACAGGATTAATCAAGAGATAAAAGGAATTAAGATTAGCGAAAAGAGAAACATCAACAGAGTGCCAAAATTTAAGATGGCAGGATTTAGTTGGAAGAATAATGAAGAATTGAAACACCCCTTTGCGTGAGAAAGGCTTTAACAGAAGTTCTATTTGAAGAGGTACTTTCAGTGATTCTTGTACTCTTTCTACAAATTTGTTATTGATAATAGGATGAGGCCTAATACCTCTTTAAGTGCTCTCCAAACGCTTCAGCTTTTTCCTCATCTGATTTGGCCCAGTTGTTATCTTGCAGTCTGATATTACACTGCGTTTTTTTATCTCTAAGCAATTTCTTTGTTGCTGTCCAAACCGAATTGTCCTGGATATTTAGTGATTCTATGTATTGCTTAAAAGTGTCATTTCTAAATTTCTAAATTTCATTTTTTAGTTTGTTATTTATCTGATTATAAAATATCTTATATAATGGGTAACGATGTAGCTGCCACTTTTGCCTAGCTATTCTTGTTTCCTTTGTGAGCTTACGGATTGCTATCAGAACGTAATTTTTTCTGTTCTTGATGTCGTCATCATATTGGGTAGCCGTGCGGCACGCATTGTGAATTAATTTGGTTATGTTATTAGCGGCCTCATCGATATCTTCTGCACTTTTTAATTTTACTTTCAAGTTAATATTATTTTCGACAACTGTAGCAAAGGTATTCCCAGTCGGTAATTCTATTTGATAGATGCTGTTCCTTCTGTTTCATTAAAGGATAAATATCAAAGATGGCAACGACTGGTACATGGTCTGAAGATAAATGATTACTTGTTTCACATGATTTGTGTAGACCTTAACAAATGAAAAAATCTAGGACATCTGGGTGTCTATTGAAGCGTTGGGGCCAGTATGTTGGAGAGAATGGTGATAATATTGAGTATGAGTTTGTATATACTACTTTGTCTAGCATTTTTCCTTGTTTATTTATTTTTTGTGGTCCCCAAGAGTGATGTTTGCAGTTGAAGTCTCCTCCACAAGTGAAGTTCCTACCAAGTCTATGAAATATTGCTTTATATTCGCTTTCTGGTATTTTAAAACCCGGGTGGCAATATATAGCAGATACTGTTAAACGATCCTTTCCTGTTCCAATGTTTACTGCAATTATTTGGTAAGCATGTGTGTTGTATATATAATGTAAATACTGATTTACATGATTTTTAACTAGTACCATTGAGTCTCCATGGACTATTCCATCAGCATATTGAGTAGAATATTCCTGCTATATTGAAATTGTTAGCATAACACAGATGAGATTCAGTAATTAATGCTATATCGATACAGAAAAATTTCCAATTGTTTTCCTTTGTCTAACACTATTTGCATTCTATGCCATTATCACTAGAGATTGTTGTGTGATAACATTCTAGTTTGTCGGCATTAGGGTGGAATTTTTTTAATGACTTTAGTGAGTAATGTAATTAGTGGGTTTATTATTGACTTAAACTCATTGATGAATGTGTTTATCGACTTATCATTATTATTTGTTTCCTTTTCACGTTGTATTATTCTGTGATTGCTAATAGATTTTATCCCTTAGTGTTTTACTTTATCCGCATATGTTTTTGTTAAACTCTTGAACTGCGAATGGTTTTCCCTGACTAGAGATGTAATTTTCAGGCTAATACCACCCGTATACTCGTTATTTACAGGATGATATTGTTCACGGTGATAACAATTGCTGAGCTCTTCCACATCATTTCTTTTAATTATGCAATTTAAATTTGGTAGTGGATTTTTCCTGCGTAGAAAGGGGTCGAGACGTATTTGTTTCTCTTTGTATTCTAGGCAGCCCCTGTAATTTGATGTATGTGGATCTCCACACAAGGCACACTTAGTTGGTTGTTCAGGTAGTTTTTTGCAGCTGGTTTTGTCGTGCTTACTCCCGCATTTGACGCTCAAAATGGTAAATTACAGTAATGTTTTGTGTGACCGTAATTCTGGCACCTTATGCATTGCCGTATCTGGCGATGCTTTATAGGTTCTTCTGCCGATATGATTGAGTGCAGGATAGAATTAACTTTGAAAATTTCATATAACATTTACGTTTATTTTTAGACGTACAGATAATGTTGTACGTTACAATAAAAAGTAAACCGAGTTAATTTAAAAAATTATTTATTAACTAAACACAAAGGAAATTATAAAAGGAATGTATAGCCGACAGTGTGGAATAATATCCTTAAATTATGATTTCTATCGCCATCATCTGAAAGATCATAACAGTGTTATCATAAATGGCTTAATGTTTTCTAGTTTTAAGGTAAAATAATAATTGGTAATACTAATATAGTAAAATTTTCCTACTTCCTATATTTTTGAACCCGTTTTTTTAATTTATACTGAATACCACGAACATAGCAATATTTATCCGCCTATATTTAAAAGATTCGTAGGGAACTTTTTGGATCTTTGACGTCACAAAATTATTACGTTATTTTATTTTGGCGATTTTTGTGTTTTATATACTTCGATTAATGTTTGCAATTATAGTAGAAAAAACAAAAACTGAGTGCACATTGCTGTATATACAGTTAATAAAAATATTTACGTTTAATTTTGTAATTAATAATGTATTGTTGTTGCGCTGAATGTAAGTTTTATTCATTTATTTACAAATCGCCAGTACAACAACCTGAAGGCCAATTATTGTACAGCTCAATATAACGGCATTCACGTCAAATGTCCAAGCGCGTCACTCAAGCGCCAAAACGCTTACTTTTCAACTGATGATTATGCTACTAAGAATCATACACAAAAAATAACAACACGTTTTCGATGTACTTTTTTCTCAGCTTTCCAATGAAATCATTCGTTTCTTGAAAATGTGCCTTTTTAACCTCAAAAAAACACAAAATGTGTTATATCTTTAAAAGGGCATTTTTAATCATTTTTAAAATACTCTACATCAAAAGAGGAGGTTTTTTACGTCGATATACCAATTTTCAGAATGTGTTTTTTTTTCTTTTACGAGATATTGAACATAAAAATAAAGACGAACCACTTTTTCAAAAAGCTGTCTGGGGATCATATTTGACCATCTGGCTGGAACGCGACCATGTCTTCTTTTTCCTTCCACTTTTCCTACCAGAATTCTCTTCTCAAATCCATTTGCTCTTATTATAAGACCAAAGTATTTTAGTATTCTTCTAATTCCATTTGGAGGTCCGTCATCTTTGGCGAGTTCCCGATATGAAAGACAGCGAGTACAGTGGATCCGATATATGTATAAATAATACTTTTTCGCGTTTCCATGGTAACATTTTATAGCATAAATTCGTGGAACATTTTGTGGGACGGACAAACTTCTGGAATGACCCGCAGCCATAAGACATATTCATGTTCAAAAAAGAAGTGTACATATCTCAGCGAAATCTAAGATGAAAACGTTTATACAGCAGAAAGAGATTAGAGATGGAATTGTTTTAAAAAAGAGGTGAGCAACATCTTGGGCCAAAGCATAAACCGCTTTGTTACCAGAAATGTCTGAATGGCTAAGAACCCACAGCAAACAAATTTAAATGGAACTGAAAGAAGAAAGAGCATGGATAAGTGAACATTTATAAAGAATAATAAAATCACAGGAACAAACAGGCAGGGGAGAACAAATAACCTGAAGAGCGATCATGGTCAGAAATAATCAAAAATTTAGAAGAATTAAAGAAAATATGATTGGGGGAAACAAAAATAATAGAACTTAGGATAGCCATCAGCTCAGCTGCGAATATGGAACAGAAAGGAGGCAAATGAAGATTTTGAAAAGTTAAAATCTAGGAGGATAAAAGAGGCATTGACACCACCCGTGCTCTTTGAACCATCAGTAAACATGGTTTATAATAAAGTAAGTTCCATACCCTTGACTGAACGTCGGAGATTGTGAAGTTAAGGTTCACAGCATACCAAGTCCAACGGTACTATTGAGAGTAGGGGGTGGGAGTCGGGGTAGTTTCTTTTTCTCGGCCACCTTTACTAAAACCAGATTTCTCTGCGCCCAATTATTTCAGGCTGGGTAAACCTGAGAGTGACTAATAAAAATTGAGAATTGATAGTACTGTCCGTCTAATTAGGGCTCATAAAAGATATTTTGAAAGCATAGATTAGCAAACATTTTTTAGCCTTTTGATTAAATAAGAAGAAAACGGGAGAAACAGAAAGGTTAATTGAGGAAATGGAATGTTCCAGTACAGTAAGAGACGAATTAAGTGCTTCACTGATTCATATAATATCATGAGAACAAGAAAAGAGTAGGATGTTATCAGCAAAGAAAAGAAAAAGAATTCAAGGGATGATTACATGTATATTGAAAAGAGTAGGACTGAGAAAGGAATCTTGAGGAAGACCTTGAAAAACTGTTCTTGGAGCTGAAAAGATGGAGAAAAAAGGTGGAATATATTATTAATAAGAGAAGTAAACTGAACAGGAACATTAATTACTGTAATTTTATCTTTTAGAGTTAGTAAATGAATATGATTAAAAACATAGAGTACATTGATGAAGGAGGTCAAGGTATAATGTTTTTGGATAAAGGATTTGTATATATGGAATACAATAAGATTAATACAATCGGGAGAACCAATATCAGGCTAAAAGCTGAGCATATTACTGGGAAATACATTATTATACTCCAGCTACCAAACAAGGCGTTTAACATACCTCTAAATAGTTTTCATATGCAGGATACCAAGAAAACTCGATGTAAGGAAGAACTTTTTTTAGGAATGGGAATATGATAAAAAAATTTCAAATGGGAGGAGATATACTCCTGGAAAGGAAACAATTAAAAAGATCGACAAGAAAACTAAGGGACTGATTGACCAGGTTTTTGAGAAAAAGAAAAGGTACACCGTCAAGACTTCGAATGGAGTTACAAGATTTGGAAAGGACAGATTTTAATTCAAAATATTGAAAGCAGAAATTAAGAAGTGTGAAGGGGAATTTTACGGAAGTGAAGTTAGATAGTTTATCAGTGTTAGGAACATAAACAGGAACAACGGAATCAATAAAGGATATTAAACTATCTTTAGAAATGTTAAAATTGAAAGGACGTTCAGAGGATGGTAACTTGAAAGCTCTTGCTATTTTCCAAATATATAAAAGAAGGGTATTGCTAGAGAAAAGTTATGAGATCTAAATAAAAAGTTCTAAAGGTGGCACAACTGCGATCAAACGCGACGTTGCATTTTTGCATTCCACCACAAATATGAGGGTTTACTGTGGTGATTAGATGGTGATTGATCACGGGGAGAAGCTAGAAAAAAAGCAGACGTAATGTAATTTAAAGAAGAATTATATAGAGGTGTAGGATCAGAGTCAAGTTGTGTGGAAGAGACAAATTTTCTATGGAGAGATTCTATCAGGAGAATGGAGAAGTCCAACATAAGTCCGAGAAGAAAATTTAACAGGAGTTATTAGGGTAGGAACACAGTCACTGCCGTAAGAAATTGT
The DNA here is from genome assembly GCA_039619475.1 of Icerya purchasi. NCBI lineage: Eukaryota > Metazoa > Arthropoda > Insecta > Hemiptera > Monophlebidae > Icerya > Icerya purchasi. The sequence goes on along the minus strand of CM077116.1, from coordinate 334,589,424 downwards.
AAAAGTTCTCCAGTTATAATTAAGACTAATAGTGGGGGAAGAAAAGGTCAGATCAAAAGAATTAAAAATAGATGAATTCCTTTAACAAGTTGGGAAAAGGTAATTAAGGAGAATTAAGTTACCGAAAAGGTCACTATTCTGAAGGATGGAACCATTGGAATTTAAAATATGCAACCCCACAAGGGTGAATGAGCAAACTAGTTTACCCAAATAATAAATGGTTGCGTGATAGAATTGAAAAATGCAGAAAGGGAAAACTGATGAAGATCATAATTAAGATAAACATAGATAACAATAATAGGATGCACGAGGGTAGTATGGATAGAGATGTGAACTATGCTGGTGGGTTTGTAGTAAGAGGAATGTTGAGAAAAATATTGTAAGAATGGGAAAAAAATGTAATTTTTAGCAAGAATTGCAGTCCGACCGTACCTAATTAGCTTATAGCCTCTAATATTAAAATTCATGCCCATAAACCACGTTTCTGAGACAAGTGTAATACTAATATTACAAATATCTTATATACCCTTGAGTGAATTTTTGTTGGCTCTGTTAAAAATAATGTATACTGCAGCGCGGGAATTATAGTTAAAAATTGCAAAACAACTTATAATCGAACACACTCAAGGATACTTTTCTAATTATCCATAATCAAAGTTCAGTTTTAACATTTTACTTCCGTGTACGACAAACTGAAAAATTTCGAAAAAGAATGTTCAGCCTGAGCATATTGTAATCCATGGAAAACTCACTATTTAGTGGTAACGAAACCACAATTCGATTCTTTTACTGAAATTTTTAAATTTCGCAGAAAGTTTAAAAAATCATGAAAATAATTACATGCTTTGCAACAAAACTTTGTTGTTAAAAATTGCAAAACAGCTGATAAACGAACACATTTTTAAAAATTTTTCTACTTATGAGTTTCTTTCTAAGGTAGATTGGCCCAGGCCCAGCTTTCGCTACTACACTGGTTCTTCACGTTTTTTAATTCCCTCGCACTTGAATCGGTTTTCTCAGTACAACCTTTTTATGAAATCTATTTCCAACGCCTTAACCCGTTCTTCTCCTCCTGCCCGGCTTTCACTTCATAAAAGGTCCAAATTTGCTTCCTCTGTGTGATAGAACTAAGAGTGCAAAGCTGCTTTTCAGTGGGAATCGATGGAATTCCTGTAAATATCTTAAAATATGTATCATGGGATAGTAAAAAAGTATTACTCAAAATTCTTAACAACATGTACAGAACCGGCTGGATACCTAGTGAATGGAAAATATTCACGTGCATACACACACCAAAGAAAGCTGTCTCAAAAAGATGCACAAATTTAGGATTATAAGTCTGTTGAGACACACACTGAAACTACTATTGTCCATTGTAAACCGTCGTATCGCTAATACACTCGATTACTACATGAGTAATACGCAGTACGGTTTCCGTCTAAATAGAGGTAGTACTAGGGATGCTATTGTGCTAATAAAGGTGACAGTACAACGTTATATTTCAGTCAATAGGAAAGTATACGCTTGCTTCATAGACCTCGAAAAGGCGTTCGACAGAGTACAACATACTCAAATAATAAAACTGCTGAGTAGATACAATATCAATAAAGAAGATATACAGATAATACGTAACTTATATTGGCAACAAACTGCAATCGTTACGGCGGGAACAAAAAGAGCAGAAGAACAATGTCCAATTAAACGCGGAGTCCGGCAATGATGCCCACTATCCCCTCGCCTTTTTAATATGTATTTCGAGGAAATAACAAAGCATTGAATATTTCAAAAAGACAGAATCAAGATAAATGGTTGCAATATCAGTCACATCAGTTATGCTGATGATAAAGCCTTTATTTCAGATACTCCAGGTAAGTTACAGAGCATAGTGACAAGATTTACTCAGTAATGCGCCAAATATGGAATGAAGGTAAACCTTCACAAATCAAAAGTGGTGAAATTCGCCAAACAAAAAACCCAATACCAAAATACCAGTAGTGATAAAAGCAGATGGAGTACCGCTAGAACAGGTCTCGAAATGCAAATATCTGGGGGTATCGATAACAAAAGATGGAAGGGATGACGGAGAAATCGAGATAAGAATCGGTATAGCGCGAAGAGCGTTTAATAATTTAAAACGGATATTTCGGGACAGAGGAATGAAGATCCAACTCCGGCTAAAATTACTTTCATGTTACGTATGGTCTGTTGTACGTTACGCGATGGAAACATGTGTATTCTCAAAAAACACAGAGAAAAAGCTACAAGCGTTTAAAATGTGGACGTACAGACGGATGCACAAAATAAAATAGACGGAAAAAATAAAAAACGTGTAGGTGCTGCGTCGCACCGGATTAACTAACCCGATTTTATTACCTGCCTTGAAAGAAAATAAGGAAACATATATAAAGCAAAGAATGCAGGTCGACCCCATCTTTCGCTTGGTCGTCAATGGAAAAATATTAGGCAAAGCACCACCGGGAAGAAAGCGGCTGACCGTATTAAGTGGTTTAGATATATATAACAACTGTTGCAGATAACTCGATGCATGCGTGATGTAGCGACCTTCAGTTATGAAGAAGCTTATCAAATAATAATAATAAGTATGGTTCTACTCCATCTACCTGGAATACTTTCATTGTTGTCCTGATCCCAAAACCTAACTCTTCCTCTCTACGCCCAATCTGTCTTGCTTCCATGTTTGGTTTCCGCTCTGGATACGGCCCTCCCGATTGTATCAGTACATTTTGGTCAGATGTGTATTTATCATTTATTATTAAAAAATTCCTTATTGCTTCTTTCGTCAACGTTACTGTTGCCTTTAATAATGTCCACCTTCCCACCATATTTGATTTTATGCTCTCTTTTAATTTTCCAGCCTTCTTTTCTTCTCTTGTCCTCGAACCGACATTCTTTCTTCCTCTTTCTATTCAGCCTCTGGACTGGTCTTTTGTGGATTGCTCCAAGGCTCTTGCCTTAGTCTAACTCTTTTCAACATTTACCTTATTTAAAATTGCTTCTTTGTCGATGAACTCTTCTCCCCTATTCTTCACCGACGACATCCTCATTTACTCCACCCATAGCAGTATCTCTACCGCTAATTTTCAGTTTCAACACTTCTTAACAATTCTCTTAAGCGTTTTATCCGATATTCAAACAAATCATCTACTGTTGTCTTTACTTTTCGTTTCTTTTTTTTCCTTAGTTAGTCTCTCCTTAATCAGTGGTCCAATCCGCCTTACTAACTCTTTCCGTTACTTCGGATTATTTTTGGATAGTCGCCTTTCGCTCCATAAGCAGATTAACCATATATATGTGTCATCACTTAAAAGGCTCAACCTTATTAAGTCCCTCCCACATAAGGATTGGGCAGGTGATCCATGCATCTTGCTCGTGTTCTATAAATCTTGTATCTGTTCCATTCCAGATTACTGCTGTTACATTTATGGTAACTCTTCCAGGTTTTTGCTTTCTAAGCTCGATTGCGTCCAACATACTTGCCTCCGTCTTTGTCTTGAAAATCTTCTCCTATTCCCACTATTCAAGATGAAACTCATATTCCTCCTCTTTTTATTTGGCGTTCCTATTTAGGTTACCAATTTCTCATTAAACGTCTACCTACCTCCTCTTCTCACTTATTTTTGCTTATTCCCTTATCTTACATGATTGGCGCTTTTGCATCAACAAAACACCAATCCTGCCTCTTATCTCTATTCGACTCCTTCAATTTTTACTATATATCTATCCTCACGATAAGCTCCCATATTTTTCCTCTAATTTTTCTCCCTCCTTCATCCAATTAATTGCGTTTATTCTTCTGTTTTTCCTAAACCCATTTTATACCATGTCGATAGATCAGAATGTCTATAAACTCTAAACTCTCGTTTTTCTAACCACGTTAAAATCTATACTGACGGTTCCAAGGGCCCAAGTGGAGTTAATACAGCCTTTGTTTGTCCTTCTTTAAATCACTCTGAGTGCTTTAAACTTCCCTTCTTCTGTTCAATCTTCTGTGCCGATCCATTGCTTTCCTGCATGGCCTTTTCTTCATCAGATCTTCAAGCGTCTCTCGTAATATCCTTATTCTATCAGATTCTCAGAGCGCGCTGTAGGCTACTGCATCTCCTCCACTTTTCCACTCTACCAATTACATAATCCTTTTTATATGTTTCTTGATTCAAGGCCTCTTCCTTTTTTGTTTAATCCAGATTGGTTTCTTATGGATTCTTGGGTACTCTGGAATAGAAGGAAATGAGTTAGTTGACTCATTAGCTCGACTATCTTCTTCTTCCAGCAGGTGTCTTACTACATTTCTATCCATCAATATTATTTTTTTATCTATTGCGGCACATTACAAATTGCGGTTCAACTTCTACTCCTCCTCTAACCTACATTATTTTTACTTGTCCATTCAGCTTTCCCTTCCTCTCTATTCCTGGTTTCTTGACTACCCTTCTATATGTCGCTTTAGTACCTCAGCGATATCGGCACAGTTTGCTCCCTTCGTCACTTTTCCGGTTCTCTCACGCTATCTCCATATTGTCCTCTATATTCCTCCAACAGTCACTTTGTATGTAATCCTGATCACATAATGTTCAAATGCTCTCCGCTTTCATTGGAACGATCTTCTTTATACTCCTTCTTATTGCCAAGCAGTGTTCCTACTCCCTATAACACTGCTTTTATTGTTTCCCATCCTTCTCCTTCTGTTATCCAAGCACTTAATACATTCTTATTGGATATTTCACGTTGCATGAAAATATGATTCTCTTGCTTATCCTTTTCCCAGTTCTTGGGCCAATATCCATGTTGACAAACCCATGGGGGGGGGGCAAAAGAAAAAAAAACAGCTTACTCAAATTTCATTTTTTTTTAAATTGGGTGCAACATGGACATTGACTCAAAAACTGTGGAAAAGAGGTGAAAGAGAGTCAGATTTTTAAGAGATGTGAGATAGCCAATAAAAATGTATCAAGCGCTTGGATGACAGAAGGAAAAGGGGCAGAATATATGATGCGCGATAGGGAGTGGGAACACTGCTTGATAAAAGAAAGGAGTAGAAAGAATATCGTTCCATTTAAAGTAAAAAGCATTTAAACATTATGTGATCTGGGTCACATACAAAGAGACTGTTAAAGGGATGTATAGGACAATATGGAGATGGCATGAGAGAGAACCAGTAAAGCGAGGAAGGAAGCAAACTGTGCCTAAAGTGCACATATCGCAGAGATATTAGAGCGACGCATAGAAAGTCAAGAAACTAGGGATAGAGAGGAAGGGAAAATTGAATGAACAAGTAAAACGAATTTGGGCTAGAAGTACTTTAAAATTAAACCCACAGGGCACTATAAACTTCAAAATCTGAAAAAAAAAATATATTTTTTAAACATGATATATCAATAAAAAGCTCAGTATTGCAGATAACGAAACTATGCATCGTTTCTTTTACGAAACTTTCAGATTTCACAAATAGTTTAACAAAGTGTGAACAAAAAAGCCCATATTTTGAAGCACGTGTGTTATTGTTAAAAATTGCAAACCAACATATAAACGAACATATTCAAGAGAATTCTTCTGGGGTTATACATAACCAAATTTCAAATCCAAAAATTTAACCTTCCAAGCGTTATAAACTCCAAAATTTGAAAACAACTTTTTTACCGGGAATGTCATATATATCAATGGAAAGTTTACTATTTGAAAGTAACGAAATTTCAATATTTGGAAATAGAAAATTTTGAAATATTCTTCCAAGTTCTTCCTAACCCTCTCAAAAACAAGAAAAATGCATTTTGTTAAAAAAAAAAAGGGTCATCCAAAAATGTAATGAATTCTGGTACTGCGGATTTGTAAAAACTCCGATTAATTTAAAAACGTCTATCCTCCCCTGCAAACAAATAGATGTACACCCTTTCAGTTTTATAACATTAGTAGAGAAAAATCATGTTTTTGACAATTTTTTTGTTCCTATTATAATAGAATAATGTTAATATAAGATTGAAAGTATTCACTAATACACTTGAAAATTTTTCGAAATTATTAAATTAATTCTAAAATAAATATTTATAATTTTTAAATTTGTCAATTTGGTTATCGTAAATTACTACTAGTACATAACGAAAATAGTTTCTTGTATTTGAACACTTCCATTTATTTCATCCAAAAGTGTTTTCAATTTATTTTTCCTGAACTTTTAATTTTAATACAATAGCTCTGCCTCACAGCACACAAAAAATATAATTTTCGATGATACCTATATTTTCATTGCCAACATGCTTATTAACAATCAGCTTTACTTTATATGCTTACTTTTTATTTAAATTAATAGTGTTAAAAAATTTTAAAAACTTGTTAAAGAAAAAATTAAAATCGTACACAATACATATTATATATGAAATAAAATAATACCGTTTTCTGAATTTACGTCTTTCGCAATATGATACATTTAATAATAATAATTAATTTCTTCTCTATTTCCTTCCTCGCTTTACTGGTTCTCTCTCATGCCATCTCCATATTGTCCTATACATCCCTTTAACAGTCTCTTTGTATGTGACCCAGATCACATAATGTTTAAATGCTTTTTACTTTAAATGGAACGATATTCTTTCTACTTCTTTCTTTTATCAAGCAGTGTTCCCACTCCCTATCGCGCATCATATATTCTGCTCCTTTTCCTTCTGTCATCCAAGCGCTTGATACATTTTTATTGGCTATATCTCTTAAAAATCTGACTCTCTTTCACCTCTTTTCCACATTTTTTGAGTCAATGTCCATGTTGCACCCAATTTAAAAAAAAAAAATGAAATTTGAGTAAGCTGGTTTTTTTTCTTTTGCCCCCCCCCCCATGGGTTTGTCAACATGGACATTGGCCCAAGAACTGAGAAAAGGATAAGAAAGAGAATCATATTTTCATGCAACGTGAAATATCCAATAAGAATGTATTAAGTGCTTGGATGACAGAAGGAGAAGGACGGGAAAGAATAAAAGCAGTGTTTCTCACTGTCGCAGAAATTACATTTATAATTTGATAAATATCAAAACACTAATATCTGGGTTCACCCATAATCAACCACAGGCATTATTTAATATTTATTTTTATTAAGTGAGTTGGAGGAAGTTAAAATGTATTGATTAATAAATTGTCGTAAATGTATATCTCGTGACCAAACATCCTTTGCTGAAATTAATTTGCGTTTGTCGCGATTTTCGACCAACTAAGGGGCACACACCACCATTATTTTAAAACTATATAAAATCAGTAACTGACACATGGTTTTCTCCTCTTTACCTTACAGTTATAAACCGTTTGCAAATTGGTCACACGGTAATCCCCCATAATCACATATTTAAAAAAAAAACATCGCCCACATGACCGTTTTATGTTGGTACTTCCGACTTCTTCGTTGAACATTTTATAAAATTAATTTATTACTTCTATAGCAAACCACCGTACCGTGCAAGGATTTAATATTTAAATGTAAATAATACTTTCAATAGCAGCTATTAACAATTTTGTTGCAGGATTTTTTAGTTTTCTCTAAAAAGTAATAACCGTTTTTTTTTTAAAACCTCAGTGTCTTCTACAACAGTTAGACCAGGAGGGCAACTTGTATCTTTAGATCCTGTCACTGAGATTTAATATTTGAGTACTGCAAAGAAAAATAAAACACTCGAAAGGCACTGTTCTTACTTGCGCCAGAAATTAATAAAATGTTATCTAAAGCTTATATTTACCACAATAATTATTTCATTTAAATTTTTACTATGGTAAATATTTTTTATTTTCTTTAATTTGATATATTTTATATTTTCGTCACTTCACTAATAAAATAATCCCTTATAAGTCAACTTAATCCCATTAAAAACGTACAAATTGTACACTAAAATCTTCCGCAAAAATTAGTCTAACCGTTAGTGAAAACTGAAATAAAATCGGTTTGATAATTCGTGGGGTTTCACGCGCAAAAAGACAGACAGACACATTTTTCGACTTTCATTTATATATACATAGGTAGATAGATGTATACACAAGCGCACTCTTAGGTGTTTCTTTTTTTATACATATATTGCAAAAAAAAATTTAAATCAATTGGTTTTTGTTATACTTTATTTATTAAAGAAATACAAAATAAAACCAATAATAAAATTTGGACGGTAAAAATTATTAGAAATATGTGATGTTATTACACAACAATGGAAATTTTCTTCAGTTTTTATAGTTGACAAAAAATTCGACTAGGCTACAAGCGGAAGTATGGACCACTGAAGTATATTAACTACAGATCATTATTGGTGACATCTTTGTCAACGAATGTAAAAAAACAACTTTTCGTGTTTACTCCAATTTATAATCGAAAATTAATAACTTAAGTCATTTTATATTAATTGAAATGCTGATTGATTACTTAAATTGTAAAACAAAAGTATGACAATTCGACTAAATAACTTCAATTACAATTTAAACCATATAAGAAGAGCCAACGAATCACTTATTTCAATTCTTCAGTAAATTGTAGCAAACGAAATATTTAGACTGAAAAGTTAACGCGTGTGCCAATAGATTCATATAATCAATTATCTTCGTATATTGTTGACAACTGTAAAAATCCTCCAGATATATTCATTAATGTTATTCAGCTGGTTGCTAAATTTAATAATAAAAAAAAAAAAGATACCGACGTATGCAGTTCTTCACTTGTTTTGAACAAATAAGATTACCGTGTTTCTATCACAAAAACTAACCACTGCAGCAGCTAGTTTTACTGAAAATTAAATTACAAATATTATATAACCGCTAATAATACTGAGACCATTTTCTTAGAAAATATAAAATATGAAAGCATTAAATTTAAATAATAATTAAAAATTTAAATTGACTAAAATTTGAAATACAAATATTAACGTAATTAAAATATAAAATTTCACGGATAAAAGTGAAGTGAGAATAATCAATAAGGTATTTTATACTATTGATTAGGACGAATTACTTTTTTTACAAGCGCAACAAATACATATTCGTTGTTCTTCATTTCTATTGTACCTGAAACCAATGAGATAATAATAATAAATAGTACAACTTTTCAACGTCTACATATAATTCGAAATCACTGCATTTTTACAATTCAACTACGGAATAAGTTTATTTTGTCTTTCATTTAACTTTAAAAATAAAAATTTACAACATCGTATTAACAAAATATTTAAACTCTTCGGATCGAAATTAAAAAAATTGCGACAATTTAATAAATAAATGCAGCCATACTACGTATCCATATAGATGTTTGTTTTGTTAATTACTGCGAAGAATTTGAAAGCGTGCTTTAAAATCAGTTATGAGCAATATCACAGGTGTGCCACTACATTTAGCTACAGTGGATCTATACAACAGCGCACACTTTAAAAATTTGAAAAGGGCACCAAATTAATTAAAATTTCAGTTTATTGGGTAGCTAAAAAATATCGCTTATTATTAGTAATTACCAATAACTTGCTTGTTCTATCAAATTATTCAAGATACTGGTTCGGCAAAAGCTAAACATTACAGTTCAACTGTGCTCAAAAAAAACTAATAAAACATGGTGAATACTCAAATATAATTCTTAAATTCACAGTTTATTCCCGGTTCAAATCCTCCCGATTTTCTGATTACTAGAAGTACCAGAGTTAACACGAACGTTCTTATACTTGTATAATAACAAATCCAACAAACTGAAGTGAAACAAATAAAATATCAATGGAAACAAAAAAAAAAAAATGCAAATGGTATTTTCTAGTTTTTTAAATTATTTTATTCGCATTTTAAATACTTTATCATTATAATAACCACTCCCTAACTTAAGCAATATATGCTTACTTTATTATTACGAAAGTTAATAATAAAGTTTATAACATGCTGATTTGCCTCTTTCTGATTTATAAAATTTATTTGACGTCCAATATTTACATTTCTAATCATACGTGCTGGCTTGAAGGGGTTTATTGAGCTCAAGCCTCTTCATAAATTTTACTTAGAGGGTTCAACTCTCCCAATAAACTTAAATGGATAATAAAAATTTTTATGCGTTTCGTTAAAATTTTAACAAAAGCGTACCGGCAATATAAATATTACTGCCGTTATAAAAAGCCTTTTAATCAAGTAATAAGGGGAAAATTGTAAAAGAAGAATGTATTTTTTTGTATGTTATTAATGATGTTTGACCGCCACAGCATATTTTATACCAATAAAGAATAACTTCGTAATTTATTATTGAGTAAAGTACAATAAAAAATGCATTCATTTTTTGGTTTCAAGTGTTTTTTTTTTTATCAAAACTATTGTTTGGCTATTTTTACATTTTTTCTCAGTTTTACAACAAAATTCCCGGCTTATATCCCGGTTGAGTAACCACCCTGCATAATCTGATATAGAAGATTTTACAAATTTTCAATTATAAATGTAAATAATCTAGAATTTATTTTTTTTTTTAAGTTTGCTTTGTTCAAGAACAATACGGTCTTATATATGTAGTATTTTTTAGTTTTTCTTCTGTTACCAGCCCTTCTTCATTACCGTAAGTGTCTTTTAAGAACAAACATCATAAAAATTTTATTAAATAATTTATACGCTGAAAAAAACAATTAAAACTTTCCTGAAAATGTATACTTTTAAGCAGAAAACAAATTATCATTGCTGGAAGATATGAACAAATTGCGATCGAACGTTGTACAAATTTAAATTAAGAACATAAAGTTCTTAAAATGGCAAAAAGTAATGGAAAGCACTGTAAAAGTTAAAATAAATTAAATTTTACTTACACTGAAAAGGAACAATTAGAACAAAACGTATTTTTACAATTATAACATTCCTCCATATAATCACTACAATCCACCACTTCACAAAATGAACAACGTTCTTTTATGGACATTAAATGTTCAGGAACCTAAAATATGTAGAATAGTACAAATTACAAAAAAATTTCAATTTTAAAAAAAAATTATTATAAACTAAAATATTAATAAACAGTGCTATTGGTACTTAATATATGACGATGGATTATCGTAGCGCATCGTCATTATATATAAAAGGAAAATATTACGAATAATGGACAATCATTTTTTGTCTGGTCTTCAAAGTTACTAGGTCTATAAAGCTAAATACTTACATATAGGTTAAATATAGAATGTAATAACGTCACGAGTAGTAAATTATAAAAGTCAGTTTATCGCTTTTTAGGAAAACCAAAAATTATTCTACATGATTGAAATTCCACATGCTCATTACATTTCAAAAATGTGAAGCGAAAAAGACCCTAAAAATTCAACTTTAGGAGGTATATACAATTAAAAATAATTTTCAAAAATGTACAAAATATGTTATAGCTTTGGAATCAAAGGTTCAGTAAATCAGAACTTTTCGTAATAATCGCTGTTAAGAACCACTAAAATTATACAAAATGTTTTTAAAAGTTCCAAATCTAAGTTGTAAAAGTGGATTTGCGTTTAACATTTGCAAAATTGAAAATGTGTCTAAAGTCAAAAGTAAAAAAAACATAAAATTTCAAGTGAAGGTAATTCCTAAACCCAAGGTATGAAATAAAGTTTTTCAAGGCATATTTTAAGGAGTTTAACTATTTTTGAAAAAATACGAAAAAATCCATTTTTAGAATTAGTGGGTTTCGATAATTAAAATTTTGTGTAAATGATGCTCATCTCGTTTACTAATCATTCGAATACTTCTTTAAAATTTCGATCTGTAAAAGGCAGAAATGAATTATACAAACCTAAAAATCACGCAATTAAAAGCGTATTACATTTCTAATTTCACATATACATACCTCGTAGATAAAGATTTGAAATATAAAAGTTTTTAAAAAAAGATTTAAAAAAGTTAATAAAATTATTATTTTTCAAAGAAAAAAAAACATATCTTCAGAATAGTTAAGTTCTGTAAATTAGTATTATGCAGACGCTGGCGATTTCGCAAGTAACAATTATATAACAAAAAAAAAACAATATGTTACATATTCATTAAAATTTAAATTAAATAAACACTATTTTTATTATAATGTATTTACATAACATTCAGAAAACAAGTTTAGCCTTTACGTGAAAAACGTTTTATCAAACTTATAAATTTATTATTAATTCTAAAATAAAAAAATCTGTAATTAAACGAATTGTGATAGTATTAAAAATAAATCAAATAATCAATTGAAACAACTTTCTGCAATTTTTAAGGTTATAATGTGTTAAAATCAATAAATGGACATTTATTTTTTATTAATAGCACTTGAGTTCATTCCGTATAAATTTTAAAAATAAAACTTTATACGTCATTTAAGCTTTAGTGTAATCCAACTTACGATAAACAGTAGTATGCCAAATTAAAATTATTTAATATAACTCGCAGGTGTTAAAAAAGACAAGGAATCAATTATTTTGTTAAAAAGTAATATTTGGCTATGAACAAAACGTGTATAAAGCAACCCCCATCTAAATATATTAAGGTATATTTTAATAAATATAGCTTTTAAATTAAAAAATTAAATGAATATCTTTTAAATTACACTTTTGGTAAATACAAAAATGTATTGCCAGTATTCACTGCATAGTTAGTCTATAATTATATACTTTAAAATATTTACTAAAGTATTACAAAGATATTAACCTTACGATCTGTAATTTATTTTGCTGTTAGGCTGAATACAAATATAAATTATTTTAACTAATTTCAACTGCACGTAATTACTTACTCGTACACCATTACTGCTCTTAATTCTACACTGACTACTTAAAACTGTTTGTTTCAAATTATCTGTTCGAATATTACCACGTTCCTTCATTACCTCAACACACGATTTATTATTCAGTTTTGACCCATGAAACAGTAAACTGATTGTTTTATCTAATAAAAAATAAACAAAAAATTAAAATTCTGTTAATACGTTCACGCGACAAATTATCGTGCATACTCAATTAATATTAACAAGAGAACTTTATATTAATTCTCCTCAAAGTCGAATATGTTACTTTTTTTCTTTTTATATACAGTAAATACGGTAATTGATCGATATTTTATGTATTTCTGTGCTTTTTACTACTGAAACGATAGTATTAAAACAAAAAAAAAATTATCGAGACAATATTTTTATATTTTTATTACCAAATACAGCCTGTGGATTAATGTCTTTTTCCCGAATATGTTTCTTCAGTTGTGGAGTGAAATATTCGCATGTATTCAAACGTTTAGTCATTGGTTTATGTTAGAATAAAAGCTAAGATACTGAAAATATTAAACAATTCAAATATTGCTATCTCAACATTCACAACGACCTGAAGATTATTCAAGATTAAATAAAACTACTTTGATAAAAATCTTATAACTGAAATATTTAGGCGCGTATCAAAGAATACCGTATGCCCATAGACTATTTATTCCACTTTAATATGTGTCAAACGACAAAATAAATTTAAATCTTCAATTTAAATGAAATATAAAGGCGAATATTTCGATAGTAGTAACATTTTTATTAGTTTCTACTCTAGTTTTAATTTAAATTCTATACATTTAATAAAACAAATCCTAAAATTTAAAAATGAATATTATACAATTAAACTGTAAAATAATTAATGTAATTGTAGTGATTTGTTTTTACTGTTTTTAGTTTTTACATAGTCAAAATAAACAGAAATACAACAATTAAACATAATAAAGTGCAATCCTATATTCCAAATAAAAACTATAAGTATTTATGTTGTTATAAATTTCTTGTTAGTTTCTGTTGAAATATTTCATATTATAAATAACTCAAGTTTATTTTAAACTTTGTACAATTTATTTTATCATTTTGAAGACTTAATTTACCGGTGAATGATTTTATGACAAAAAATTTTTTTATTTAGTAAAACAATCTTCTAAAACACAGGTAAATAAATACAAGAGCTGATCACGACAGGAAAAAATATTAAGTCCTTCACGAACTATTGCAACGTTGGTTAATTATATTTGAGCGATTCAAAAATAGAAAAACAAAAAAAAACAGGAAGAATAAAAATTAAAGTAATGATCTGCAATTATGTGGAGTTATGTAAATATGCTCTCATACTATTACTTTAGACCGTTATATCTAAATGCAAGAAAATGTATTTGCTAATACAATCAACAGCAATGGCAACTTCAGAAAAATTCGTAACTAATTCATATATTTGATACAACAATAGTTACCATAAAATTGTTAGTTTTCCATAAAATTCCAGAACTCAAAATTGAATTTAAAACTTACTATTAATCATTCATATACTTCAATATAAAAATCAATTTATGGACAATAAAAAAAAAAAAATCTTTATATAAGCAATGACTTTCATCTTCTAACTGATCTTAAATACTCCGAACTATAATATTTGTTTTAATTGTTATGTATTATAAAAAAAGCTTAAGCTGAATATAAAGCTAATTTTAATATGGCTTAAGCTTTGAGTTTTTAGCTTATGGAAATTCAAACACGGTTTTTGGATTAAGCTTATGGCATCTAAAAGAAATGATTTAGCTTTTGGCTTTCAGATGGCTTTCAAATCCTAGTCACATACAGACAACAAAACAAAAAGGACGATAAAAGTGATGCTATCGTGTTCCCTTGCAAATTCCTCGTTATAGGATAGCAATTGTAGTTTAGTGTTAACTTCTAGCTTCGTTCAATCGACGTTGTCGTATTCAAAACCATTTTATCTGTAATGTATTAGGTAATTTTAGAGATGCGGTTATTTATCGTTATTCTATATTAATTTTTTGATGTTTGATTAGTCATTACGTGTGAATTATGGTGTTTTTAACAAGAACTTTAAAAAATTCGAAATATATTTTGGATAGTTCACTGTACAATTTCCGTACGCCGGGTCCGTTGGATGCTATAGATTCAAAATTTTTGCCGGAAGCATACAAAAAATTTTACCGAGAATGGAAAGAAAAGGAAAAGGCTCCCGTTCATTATATACCGACAGAGGGTATATATGAAAAAGATGAAGATGGACAAACTGTGCCAGTTCAAAACGTTCCACTTCCGTTGGTTTTCGTTGAACAAATGGATTATGGAATTTGGGGTGGTGAAGCGGTGGTTCAAGGATTTAAAAAAAAAAAACCGAAAATACCTAAAAGTCCGCATTTCTGGATACCAAAATTAATGGACGGTGTGGTTTATAGTGAAGTATTAAACAAGCATATGAAGGCAATTATTACACCGAGGGTAATTCAATTGATTAATCAAAACTATGGCTTTGATTACTATTTGTTGCGAACTCCGGCTTGCGATTTACAAACATTGCTTAGCTTAAAACTTAAACGAAAAATTTTGCATGCTTTATATTATAAAACGCTGTATCCGGAAGACGAAAAAACACGAAATGAAGTATACGGTAAATATAAACAATTTCTGGATAGCTATACTGAAGAAGAAATACAATGGTACGGCTTAACGTTGACGGAAGCGCAAATTAAAATTGCACGTATGAGAGTGATAGAGCAAGAGCAGAAGATAGTCCCACTGAAACATGAATTACGTAAACAATTTGTAGAAAATCTAGAAAGAAGAATTGGTGACGAAGAACCCACATCATGGTGGAGGAAAAAGTTGTTTCCTTTTTAATGTATATTTGCATATGTTAGGACAACGAATTGTTTTCTAACACTAATTTTTAATCTAGAGGTAAATATATTTATATACTTTAACTATTATTGTGTTCTTATTTTGATTTCCGATAAAAAAAAATAAGTGTTTAAATAAGAGTAATTATTAATTATAATTTTATTTTAAAATTATTAGTTTTGTTACACAGTACTTTTGTACCTGGTGCATCTTCATATTTTACGAACTATATTAACTGAGGGCAACTCGTTGCTATTAGCTAGTATTTAAAAATATGTGAATTTTCAGAACTGTGTTAGTTATTTTTAAACTTTACGAGCTTAAAGTACTTTATATTTCCTATAAATTGTGCTTTTTTCATTGAAGAAAGTATTTAATTTATTTAATTTAAAATTAGAACACTTTAATAAACAATACTAGCGTAAATAATAGTTTCACAAATAGAAAGGTATCGAACTACTAAGTTTAAAATAGTCGGTAAGTATGAAGTAATGGTGCCATTGTAATAAGCAGAATATTTAAAATACGAATAAAACAACTACAAATAACTAGAAAAATTAATTAATATCGTTTTTTTTTGTTGCTAATATTTTATTTGTTCCTGCTGCGGTTTGTTGGGTTTGTTAGAACATGAGCAAAGCAAAGTTGGTGTAAACTCTCGTATAATTTTGCTAACCAGGAAATCAAAAACTTTTGGATCAAGAAAACCGAGAATAAATGGAAAATTTTAAAATTATATTGGCGGTCACCTTGTTAAAGAATGTTTTGGCACAAAGGAAATGAAAATTTTGTAATTCCGTTTGATATGATTTAAACGGATAATAATTATGCTGTTTACTTATAGCCGGTATGTTTAAAAAATATCCCTAGTTACAACTGAAGAAAAAACAAATTCGTTAATAAATACCGAAACAAAATTTTATTTGTTTGTTTAAGTTCTGTATTTTTATTTAACGCTTTGGTGAATTTGATGAGATTAAAAATTATCGGCTCTTTCCTTTTTTTTTTATCGTCTATGATCATTAATATAGGCAGAATAATATAGTACGAACAATAATTTTTGATCTTTATTTTCTAAATGGAGTGTTAAACATAATCAAAATCGCTCTTTTTAAATTGAATACTTAATTATAATTATTCGTGGTAGATTAAAATAATCACATAAACACCTTATAAAAGAATTTTCATGTAAATGATATATATTATCAAAGACAAATATTTTCATCTTCCTAAAGAAAGAACGGAATAAATTAAATATCAGTATTTAACATTATTTTAAAAAAAATTCATTTAAATATACATTCTATTAGTATCCGGTTATATCGGTTGCGATTTTTGTGTTGTACAGCAAATTTGCTATAACCGCATGTTTTATTATTTTGTCGAAAATTTGGTTTTTGTTTAAAAATTATAATTTTACATACTGCTAATGAAACTGCTTAATGATTCTAAAAGCATGTAGATGGACGCGGTAATCTTAAATATATCGATCAACTTGGATTTAACGAAAATTTAATGATTACTTGAACAACAGTTTTCTAATTTCGTTTTGTTATTATTTGTGTTTAGAATAATCCCTTCAAAGAACTGTCATTTGATAATTTGTAAAAACAAAAATTGATAAATTCGCAGCTTATAAAATGTATTAAGCCGGTTAGATTTAACTTTTGACATAGGCCTTTTTTTTTAAAATTAAGGAAAATTGTTATATTTTAATAGTGTTGTACGTTTTTGGTTAATATCTGTTACCTAATTCGTTTACATTTGATAATAAGTAAATAAGCAACAGATCGTAATAGAATTATTAGTATTTTACTAATGTTTCATTCTGAATCACTACAGTGTTACATTAAACCCCGTGAAGTGTCAAGAAGAGTGAAAAAATTTAAAGCTCATTATTAAATAACAATGTTTGTTGTTTCTTTTGTTTTTTTTTTACATATTTCGGTGCGGTAGTGCTACTAAACCAAATTAAAAAAGAAAGTACATTTTCTTTAATGTTTACTTATTTATTTAATAAACTTGCATCCAGTATTGTAAACCGTAATATTTCAATTATTTTATTTTCAAACTAAACTAAAATATAGAGATAAGATGAAAACTAGAATCGTACAATAGGAATAATTTTTTTGCACGCTGCTGTTGCGGTATCACCGTGAAACTGTTATTATGATACCGCTATTTTATTTCATCAAAATGACGTTCACATTGCGGCAAAATCATTTGAGCCCAATCGTGTAATTTTATAGAAGAATGCAATAACAGGCTTGTTTTATTGCCAGCAGATTTGCATTTCCTTTTCATCGTTCCGTATTGAGATATAAAATTATCTTATCATCTTTTGGGAAATGCATATCATGTGTTTTAAATTAGCTCTTGAGACGTCATATTGTTTAGAAATTGAATAATCTGCAAATATTCTAACGCTATTATATTGCAAATGAAAAAAAAATATTGCATATATTTTTAATGAATGTTGACGCTCAAAGCGAAAGGGGAGGTATAAGGATTTAAACATTTTCCAAAACTTTTTCAAAATATTTGACTGAATATTCAAGAAAAAAAAAAAAAAGATTTATACTATAAAAATGAGTAAAAAAGTTATCACGCAAATTTGAAGATCCGCTTACGTGTATTATTTATTCTGTAAGGACAAATGACGTATATAGTGGATTTGTAATTTTCTGTTTTTATAAAAAATAAATAAGGTAGAACATATAATAATTTTAAATTCTCATTTAAACGTAAATTATTAGATTTTAGAAGTAATATTTATAGAGTTGCTTTTCTTTTGAACTTTTTTTATTGTGGGAAACTATTTGAAGAAGGACTATAATCAAAATTTTACTTAGGGCCATCAGTGCACTTACACTGTATGATGCAAAAAACAAAAATAAGTTGGTACAGTGGCTCATGATTTACGAGGTGTTTTTGAATTTGAATATATTTAGAAGTAATTTAAGTTATTAACGGTTACAAATAATAACATTACTGGAACCAATTTAGGATTGGGATATTTGCGAATGGATACTAATATTAATTTATTTTTCGGTAATATTTTATATTTTTTCACAGATAAAGCGATAAAAAAAAATATTTACGAGGTAAATGTAAAAATAAAGAAGAGGTAATATAAATAATTTTTACTTAGTACATAATATACTCGTATTAAATTACTTTTTTTAAATTGAAGAAAGAATTACAATATGTAGAAATGTTCGGGGATTTAATATATAAACTTATTTAATAATTTAATTTGAATTAACGAAAGAAAACGTATACACCACTATCAGATTTCTATTTATGTTAATGAAAACAATGAAAATTATAAATATAATAACAAACATTAAATATATGCTTCCACCAGAAAAGTGTTCATACTGTCGGTATGGAGTTAAAATTAGATCCATATATAAGATCAAATTTCCTTTCAAACGAAATTGGTTCCAGCTATTACCGTTGAAAAATCAGCTGTTTTAATTTGAACTGTTAAAGAATATGTTCTCGAGGAAATTAACTTCAAAGTTTGAAACGATTTTTTAAAATTTTTTACAAAAATTCTTTTGAACTGTTGGGAATCGATGCAAATGGACGTGTATTCAACTGGAAATTAACCTCCTATATTTCAATGAGGGTTCGTTACATAACAGTTACGCAATAAGTAATACCGACAATATGATGGTACCTTTTAATTATTTCAACAAAATGTATTTACTAAATCGGTTCAACCTTCGTAACATATTTTAAAATTTAATTAGGGCGAGAAAGATAAAAAAAGAAATCATGGTGAAATCGACATTGTAAGAAATAAAATCAGCAAAATAGTTCTCTTTTATAATTATTATTTATTTCTCTATTATAATCTTAATTCAGTAATTATTTTTTAAATTTAAATTTTGAAACTTCAAGCTGCTTTAGTTATCCTCCTATTTTCAGCCAGGAGTTCCAAATCAGCTGACTAGCGACAACAGCGACGCGTAACAAACAAAATCGAAAGAACAAAACGACGTATTCACATTCACCCGAAAAACGGCGTCACAACACGGAATGTACAGCAGACCAATAAATGTCTTTGACACAATTAGTATGCATTCATTTGAAGCTGTACTTAAAAAGCCTAAAATAAAGATCAGGTACAAATTTGATATGGTCAACAAGCATAGAAGAAATTTGAAAAGAACGGTGTGTGCAGCTTATGTTCTGTATGCCCATGATACATAATGAAGCACTGCATTATTTTGATAAATTATTTGGAATTTAGAATAAACTTCGAAAGTTGTGTAAAACCTAGTAACTCATTCCCCGATAGCCCGTTAAACACAAAATCTAAGAATCTTGAATAAAAACCAAACGCTTCGCTATAAAACATTAACATTTTTGACACCCATTTGTTTCAACTTCTTCAGTGTTACGCTGAACAACAAAATAAGTTTTAAATACTGTGGCGGATTCGGTACCTGCAGCACGATTTTTTGGCAGTATTCGAGTTAAAATATATTCTTTAGTAAAATCATTAAATCATGATGTTTGTCAAACGCCGTTTTGTTTGTCGTAGTAGCAGGCTGTAGGTATCGGAGATGCTTATGAGTTAAAATCAAACTTTCTGTGCGCGGCGGAACAGACGCAGGTGACGGGGTTGTGTTTGTGTGCGTGTGTATTGTTGGAGCGGCGATAACCAAATAAGTCCGGGGCTAGTACGTGTCGTTTAAAAGGTCATCCTCTTTCGGGCGCAGGCGAATTCAGACCTTTTTACAGACTACCTGCGGTGATTTTTGGGTATCATCCGTTAAATGTTATCATCCTGCTTAGTGAGAAATACGAGTTACCAAATACTGCTATCAAAAATTCCACTCAAAAAATACCGTTCTTCGTTAACGTTTAGTTTTCCGCGCGCATAGCATATTGTATATGCACACATATATATATATATATAATAACAAAACAACATATTTTACATAATTTTTTTAAAATATTCTCTATTTTTTTGAAATAACGACTTCAGCGTGAAATACAGATAAACAGACTTTTGCGATGTAAATTTAAGACTCCTGTTAGATGATTAATATTAATAATTAATCGGTCAAATGCATTATCGGTTCTTTTCATTTTTCTTTTTTTTTTCCGTTAATGTATAGTCAGCCGTATTTAAAAAATAACGATCTATCAACTCTACGTCATTTATAAAGTGTAGCATAACTGAATTGAATTTGTTTCTAATACATATTCGTTATATTATCTTTCTTTTTCATTCGTATCTAGCAAGTTTATTTGAGGATCCGTTTATTAAAGTTTCTTCTGTTATCTATGATTTTTTAAAATTATACTCGTATATTTAATTCCTTGACGAATCTACCCAGGTTTCAAAAAAATATCGAAAAAAACAGGAGTTAAAATTTTTAAAAACATTTATGTTAATACTGGGCGAGAAATATATACGATATTACAAATTAAAAATTAAATATCTTTGTTTTTAATTTAATATTATGTAAATGTAAATTATGTTGATCTTTAAATTAACTCACAGAATGTTCAGTACATGAAACATCTTGTCTGGGGGGGGGGGGGTTAAACCCCTTCTATTAGAACTGAAATAGTTATAAATACACAAACATCTGAAAAAAATCAAAAACTTAAAATAAATATTGATGATTTTTTGGGGTATTCTTGCATTACAAAAAAAAAAAAAAAATCACACTTTTAGGTAGTTCATTAATATTATATACAACATTTTTTATTATAATTAATAACATATACAATTTTTATTAATGTTTACACGATAATTAATTTATGTAAATTATTAATATAAAAATCAAAATGATGAAAATTATTAATAGTATAAATATTAGTAAAAAATGTATTATTTACAAAATAAATATACGGAAAAAAAGTTTAACCCCTCCCCTCTTCATAATTCTGGGCACGGCCCTGTTGACGGTGTTTAGCAAATAAATTCCTTGTATCTATCCGTCGGTATTATCACTTAAAGTGAATGATATATTTTTACATATGGTACTACTATTTTGAATAAATTAGACTTAGATATTAATTTAAATAAACAAAATGTATGAATTCCGGTATTCCATTTTTAAAAAACTTGATTTCATTTTTTTATTATATTGTTACTGTTTATTAAATAACAATACCTGATACAACGCGATATGATAGAAACGGTTTTCCACTGAAAAATAATTTTTAATCATTTTATTTCCTTACCTGATCTATCAAATTAGTTTAACTTCTTTAACAATGCAGGTGCAATTGAAGGTCGTAGTTAAAACGTCGGAGCATATGAAATAAAAGACGCAACTAATCTTGACTACCGCTTGGTGTTTTAATCCTAAACCCTATTAATGATTTTTATATATTTCTTGTTTTATAAAAATGTTTTACTTTTTTATTTTATTAAATGAACTGTTAAGATGAAATAGTTCCATAAATGTAACTAATAGTAATTGTAAAGTTTGTTTTCACGCATCTGGTTGTTGTATCGTTTCTATGATTTTCCTAAAAAATTGAAATTAGAAATATTTTTTTTTAATAATTACGTTTTTTTTCGGGTGACGAAGCCCGTCTCGTCTGCAGATTTTTTATTTAAACAATCGAATGAGGTTTCTTTACATCCATCAAAATCGAAGCGTGAGAACTTATAAGAAACATATTCCACCTTTTTTTCTTACAATTTAGGTTTCATGTGCTTAATATAATAAGTAACGTTTCCGGAAAAAATTTTAAAAAAGAGCATATTTTTAGCGAACAGGATATTCTTATACTTTTAACAATAAAACGATGTTTTCTTTATTTTGTTGATACTATTATTACGTTTATAGACGAATGACAGAAACCATTATGTGTCAACATCCTTTGCAGCGTTCTTTTTTTTTTTTTTTTTCGGAACAGAAAAGTAAAAATAACAATAATGGCATGTTTTACACGCATTCATTGTACATTTTATTATGTTCTCCTGTTAGGAAAATTAACCATTTTCCTACAAATCTAAAACGGAATAGTCAATTGCACAGGTTACGAACAATGCAGGTAATAAATAAACTTCATCTCATATGAAGCGGTTCAGGATTTGGTAAAATAAACTGAAGCACTAAACTTATTTACAGAAAACAGTTTCGTTCCTTTATTCTCCGTAAGAGTAATCTATTCGAAAAATATTTTAGTAATTCTTTTTCCGCCGAAATAATAACTGTTTTACAATAAAACTATAGTCAATTCGAAGAAAAAGATACGATTTTTTCCATGACGATTTTATTACTTTTGCTTCTTCCTTTATTCCTATGGATTCGCATATTTTAAAATTTTCGAGATCCCATTTATTACCATTTTTCGATCACTCGCAGCGAATCTCCCATGCTGAGAACCGGACCGACAGAACAAAAAATTGACGCTCGTTTGAGAAACACGAGCAGATTCAATATATCCATAAAATTCCTTTCCGCATATATGCTTTTAGTGCTGTTTTATTTTTTCGGAATACTCACTGACGATCAATATTTTCTAAAATAATTACATAAAACGGTAATAAAACAAATATATACTTTTAAGAATGTCAAATAGTTGTTTAAAAACCGGAAAATTTTTGTTATTTTATTATGTTAATTTCATTACTAAATGAGTTGCTTTATTGATGTTTTTGCATAGTTTAAAAGTGAATTCGGATAATGTAGGTTATATTTCACTTTAATAAGAATAACATATTCCAAGTAATTAATCCGTGTTACATAACGCGCGGGATTAAATATCAAGCTCTAAAATATTTATTTTTAGGTGACTATATTCTAAAATGAAAAAAAAAAAAAAAATTAAATATAATTTTATCGTAAATACAGGAAAGCAGTTGAGCATGATGTGTCAACCGCCAAGGATTTAATGTGATAAGTATGAATTACCATAATTTCAATTTACGTAATACTAAATTAAAAACAAATATTTCCTATGAAGTTTTTTAAAATAATTTTCTCTAAAGCTAATCGACCGGAGCCAGTCGATTAGGCTCAAACGAATGGGTTCCGTTAGAAATAAACACAAAAATAGAAGAATAATTTCTTAAAAGTAATAAACAAGTTTTTTTACTAGTTTTTCATAATCATTAAAGTTAATTTAATTTTAATTTTTTATGAATGTAAAAATTTATTATGAAACACATGGATTTCCTTTGAAAGCAGAAAATCTGTCAAGGAAGGAAATTATTGCCATGATCTACTAATTCTTTCCGAAATTTTTTATTGCAATAATCCGCTAAATGAATACATAATCAGTATTTCAAGTCTTTATAACAGGAAATAATTTGTTTACGATATACAAACGCTAAAGAAGCATTGAAAACCGCTGGTTTACTTACTAAACAAATTAATTACTAATTTCACGGGTGTTTTTCTGATTCCATGGTTATTTTACACCTTAAATATGATATTAATAAAAGAAAAAAAAATTAAAATTTTACTACGGCTAAACTAGGTCTACTTGGAAAAAGGACGAAGTCGAAAAGTAACGAGGCCAAATCGTGTTGCGGCCGAAACGATACGACTCTCCAGATAGGTACAAAAAGATTATAAAAAAATGTAATTACTCCGACACTCGGCGTACACATGTAGATTACTAATTAAGTATTAGTAGCTGGAAAATTAAAATAAAAAAGCGCGATACTGCATTTTTAATTTTACGAAAACTATCCGCCAAGGCACGCCAGTTTATTAATTAAGAAATATCCTAAAAACTTTCACTGGCTGTTTTTACTCGGACTTGGAGCGTTAATGAATCATTATATAATTACTAAGTAATCCATATTTTTAAGTTAATTCTAAAAACGGGGAATGTGTCAATTTATATCGCGTGTCAGATATAACACTCGCTGTGTTAATACCACGCGGTCCGTCTAGATTAAAACAGGTCGGAAAAAACGAACGGATCAATATACAGAGATGAAACAAAAACGAGTTTACTGCTTCCGCGAAGGGGAAGAATAACAGGAGAGGGTGGCAATATGATTTTTTTCAGTAATATTGAAATGCACGTCAAGCGTTAATATGCGCCCTGTTGCTAGTATATTACTTTGAGAAATATTCACGCTCGGCAATGAAACTCAAATGGACTTCTTTCGCTTGAGAAACTATATTGTCCTTTTAGTGGTTTCATGCGTATCTTAGATATTTATTTAATTTTGAAATGGAATACTTTGCATATTCCAGCCATTATACTTTTATAAAACATGTATAAAGGTTTTGGACTTTTATCTGTTAAAATAATTTATAAAAGATGCAGAATTTAACATTTTTGGTTTTAATAGATGATCGGGAAACCTGAAAGAGGTTTATTTATTTATTTTTTTCTTTCTATATTTCTTTAAGTTGATTACAAAACCTACGAAACATTCAGAATTTTTAAAAAAAACATGAGTCTACAGTAGCAGTTTACATATTCCTTATTTACAGTATTAAAATGAAGACTAGTAGAAACCCTGTACCACTATTTCCAATTACTTCTGCTGCTGATTGGGATCAGTGGAAACTTAATTTAGATCTTTATTTTACTGCTGAAAATATTGCTAATTAGAAAATTAGAAAAGCGAAACTTCTGTTTTATGGTGGTAGGGAAATAATCGATTTATTTGATTCATTAGATGTTCCTGAAATCTCTCCAGGTGGAAATAAGTACACTCAAGCATATCATAGGTTTAGAAAGCAAATTAATCCTACTCATAATCTTTATGAACGGTGTTTGTTGCATACATTAAAGCAGAATAATGGTAAACTATTTTCACAATTTGTTACTCATGTACGTCAACAAGCTGAGAAATGTAATTTAGTCACCACTACTCTTACATTTATTATATTTTGGAACAAGTTGTTGATGGTTGCTGTGGGGAGGAAATTTGATAAGAATTAATGAAGAAGGGTCTACAGTTATTGAAGGAGACAGAATAACAAGCAAATGCGATTGATGTCATTAATGGTAATGCAAAGCAGCTCAATCTTCAATAGTAATTAATGCTACTACTTTAGATGCAGTTAAACAGGCCATTATTTTAAAAGATCATAATTTTAACCTTGTTGCAGATCATAAACCTAATATCTTTGAGAAAATCATAAATCAGATGTTAATCAGGGAAATAACAGAGAAACATATACTACACGATAATCAATATGGATTCAGAGAATCTTACTCTGCTGAAGGAGCGGTCCACAAACTGACCGAATCCATCAAGAGTGCTCTGAAAGAGGGTTCATCTGCCTTTGTAATCTCCTTTGACATCAAGGGAGCGTTTGACAACCGCAGATGGTCCTCAATTATAGAACTTCTAAAAGCTAATAAAATTAATCCCTCAATTGTTAATATTTTGATTAACTACTTTCAAAGCAGATTAGCTCGCCTTCAAATTAACAATGCTAACTCTGCAAGAAAAGTTAGCTGCGGAGTTCCCCAAGGTTCAGTCCTAGGACCAACATTGTGGAACATTCTTTATTCAAAAGTACACAAAGACATAGAGCATGCCTGTGTGACAAGCAATACCGATGCTGTACTGATCTCATATGCCGACGATCTCTGCATCTTATTCAAAATCAAAGCACATACTAACCTACAAAAAATAGAGATAATCTGCAAGAATTTAGAAGACATTATCGCAGAGTTAGGTCTAAAATTTTCAACTGAAAAATGTAGATCTTTATTAATAGGAAATCAAAAAATAAGAGATAAACTTAAACAACTCAGAATTATATCAGGACAACCAATCCCACTAGTTGACCAAATCAAATATCTTGGCATCACAATTGACCACAAGCTTAATTTCTCAGCACACTTAAAGATAATAAATGACAAATGCTGTAATATTTTTACGACAAACTAAGAAAGATATTGCCAAACAATCTTGGTCTAAAATACAAGGAGAGGTTAATTCTATACAAAGGGCTCATTCAGTCCATCTATGGATATGGTGCCTGTATTTACATAAACAAAAAAATATTAAAGCTAGTCAACAAACAGCAAAGAAAATATATTCTCAACATTTCCTCACTATACAGAACCACACCCTCCTCAGCTGCCTGTATTATCTCTAATGTGCTCCCATTGGACTTATTCCTCATTGGCAAAGCTATCATCTCAGAGTACAGAGTAGTACAAAATCTGGCTAATGTAAAATCCCTTGATCTCCTAGAATATCCAAATAACCTAACAGAATTAGGGAATACACCACCCATTAAGATGTTAAAAAAATATGTCTTTAACCAACTCGTAAACGCTTGGCAACTAAGATGGGAGAATGAAGTCACAGGTCGTAAGACCTTTGCATTCTTCCCAAACATAAACGATAGGCTAAAAATGAAAAATCTGGACATTACATTCTTTAACGCCCAAGTATTGTCAGGCCATGGCAACTTGGGGGAATACCTATATCGATTTAGACTCGCAGACACACCCAACTGCCAGCATTGCAATATAAATACCCTAGATGACATTAACCAACTTATATTCCAATGTGAAGCTATGAAAGACCTCAGAGAAAAATATAAAATAACCGCAAACACCCCCCTGTGCATTGATGAAAACAGTATGAAAACCCTCCTTCAATTCTTTCATGATGCAATGAATAAAAAAAAAAAAAATCACCACTAACTCATATGTCATATGATCAAACCTCTTACATGTAAAATATACATTAATAAATAAGGAATACAAATGTTATACCAGAATACTTTCATTGTAATAATTATAATATTTCACTCAATATATTACTTAACTTAATATAATGTATATAACTAAATATAAAAAATTTTTGTATTTAATTCCCAAAAACAATGTTATAATTAAGTATGTATATATCAATAAATATAACTATAATATTAAAGCAAACAATACTAACTATAAGCAACTTAATATCTCAAACATAGTGGCAAGTCGGGACTAAGTATACACATCACCCTTGCAAACATGAATTAACACCTACATTATATTTCCTCATAACCTACATGTTATATGAAAGAGAATCTGTGTTTATTACTAAGTACACACTACACTTACACACAAAGACTTGGTAACTATAACTTATGCTCATAAGTACACTATAATAGATTTTACACAGATTACAAAAAAAAATAAAATAAAATAAACTTGCCCCACTGGTTATATCCGGAATGGGGAACCACAAAAAAAAAAAAAAAAAAAAAAAATATCTTCTGTCAATGTTGTTCAGACTGTTGCTGTGGAATCTGGCTTGCTCAGTAAGTTGCACAACTCTCAGCTAGAACTACCTATAAATAAAGAAATTGTTGTAGTAATTCAACCGTTTCAATGAATTTCCTTTAGTTTACAAACACCAATTTAAGAGGAACTTATAGATTTGGTGAATACAGATGTTGTTGAACCTGCTAGTGGTCCTTATTGTTGGGTATCACCAATGGTACCTGCACTGAAAGGTGAAAAAGAGTACAGATTTGTGTTAATATGTGACTTGCAGATGTTGCAATTGTAGATGAAAACCCCTCTTTGTATACAGTTGCAGACCTGTTACCATTATTAAATGAATGTATGAAGTTTGTTTTGTAACTTTTAAGATTCTGTATGCATCCGGTACATGAAATTGTAATAAAATGATTTTAAAACAACAAAAACACAAATTAAAATTCAATAACTTAAGAACGGCATGATTTATAAACTTTAAATTCAGAACACAAAACGCAGTTAAAATTCTTTTAAAACACTACGTAATTCTAGGTTAACTGATTATCCCAAATGCTAAAAATCGCAAAAACGATCTGGATTTTAAAATAACCTCAAAGTTCTTTTTGTTTTTCAAGTAAGTATTTGTGCTATAATGTTAACACTTTTTTATTTATAATTTTTATTGTTGTCATCTGGTTTATGGTAATTTCTACATTGTGTGAGGATTAAAAATAAAGTAAATGTTTGTTTGAAGGACAGAAATTAAATTGAATGGTTGCCAAATGAATTTCTGCAAACATTTCATTCAGTGACAACAAATTAAAATTTTGTTTGTTTTTTATTTTAGTTTTTTTTTATGGATTCTAGCCACTGTTAAGACTTAGTATATGTGTACATCTTAAAAATTCAACTTGCAAAATTGGTGTTCATTCATTTTAGCTATACATTTAATCGTTGACAATTGTATTTAGCATTTATTTTTTATTTTTTCTTAGTGTTTTTAATAATAGGTAACAATGTGCATGTATGTATACCTTGACTTATATAGATTTTTCCAGTATTTCATATGTTCTAATGCACTATACAATATCATACAGATCACAAATTTTGATCGAATGTGTTTTTGTAATTTGTAACTTACATTTATAGGGCTATTCATCATTCTTCTTTTTCTTCTTATTGTGTCGATCAGATTTATATTCCCTTCTTTGACCAATATTCAGCAATCTGAATTGCCTTATCTAAAATACCATTTATATTAGTTGTATCTCCATCGTACATTGCAATAACAATGTTATTACAAAGGGGTAAGTGTTCTTTTGGCTGTTTCCAGAATTGCAATTAATTTTCTTTCAGCTTTCCTTTCCATAATTCCATTCTAGAATTTCAGGTATTTGTGTTCATGCTTTTGCTGTTTTAAGAAAACTTTTTCTAGATTTGAGTTGGATTATTGTTGAATCTTTTGCATACAGCGGATGCCTCACATCTTGTTCTTGCTCAGTTTTTCCCCCATCGCCATCACTTCCTGTCTTATGTTTGGTGGTGCTATACTGGATAATATCTGTATTTTATCAATTGGTGTCGACTTCAAGCAGGCTGTACTAATTCAATTGGTTTCATTTAGTGTCATATCTATCATTTTTGCACGTACTGAATTCCACTATACTGCACTAGCATATTCATCTACAGAATAACCCAGAGTTAGAGTTGATGTTTTTATTACATTTGGATCTGCACTCCAAGTAGAACCAATTAATTTCCAAAGGAGACCATTCCTTGTACCGATTTTTGTTTTGGTATCTTTACAATGTTCCTTACATGTTAGGACTCGGTCCAGTATAACTCCTAAGTATTTTGGATTATTGCAATGTGGTATGGTAGGAACTTCCAAGTGGTGCGTCCGGAAATAGCAAGATAATGGTATAGGCTGCCAAGCAAAAGAAGTCCGTTCGAGTTTCACTGTTGAGCGTGAGTGTTGCTCAAAGAAGTGTACCGGTAACAGGGCGCGTATCAACACTTGACGCATATTTCAATATTACAGAAAAAAATCATATTGCCATATCTCTGTTATTCCTCGCCCCTCCTCGGAAGCAGTAACCTCGTTTTTGTTTCATCTCTGTACATTCATCCGTTATTTTTTTCCAACCTGTTTACAACCAGACCGACCATGTGATATGAAATACACGATTCACTGAAGGTTAATCTGAGGTCACCTGATTTTATGACGTCAAAACGTTTCAGGTGTTTTATGAACGGACTTCTTTCGCTTAATAGACTATATATAGTACAATACAAACTTCACTGATTGTGCGGCGATTTTATAATAGTAAAAGAAATAATAATAAAAATAAATAATAATAATCACGAAATAAGTTTATTGTATGAGCGTGGGTGTGAGATTTTCTCGGCCGACTAGGCAATCCCATTAAATTTACGTTTAAAAAAAAAATAATAATAATAATAAATAAATAAAATAAAATAAATAACAAAAAGAAACGAGATTAACTGGTAAAAAAAAATTTATCGTAGTTTCATTGGGACACTTCCGACGAAGCTGCGATAATATATATATATATTAATTCAAGGGCGTTGCCAGCCGATAAGCCCGAGGGGGGGGGGGGCAAGGTGATAGAAAGAGGATATGAGTTGTAGGAAAAATAAAATTTATAATTTGTAAAGGCTTAATATTTTATTAAACAAGAATAAAATCTTAATTAAAACACAATTTTCGTGGGTTTCTGGCAAATTTTTATAGTGAAATTATAAAAATCTTCCAAATTGTCCATGATTACGCGCCTATGAATACTCCACATGGCTAGTTGATTAAAAAGTTTCAATACTCCAGGGGGGCAGCTGCCCTCCTTGTTCCCCCTGACGACGCTCATGTATTAATTACAACGTAATTCTTAAGCCGGCCCCCATTAGAAAAAATGTTCCAAAAAATGTAACAATTTTATGTAACGTTTGTTATATTTTAATGCTTCAAACTTTTCTGTATACTTTTGTTCTTTACAATCCATCATTTACAGCAATTCTAGAAATTGATTTTTCTTTACATAGTGTGTATTATCTCAGTTGTATGAAATGTTTGTACATTAAGTGGATTTGTGAATTTCACATAGTGCTAGAACAAATATTGAGACGGATTCGGTACATGTAGCGTTATCTCTTGACGACGTTTGAGTTAGAAATTAATCAACAAGAGCAAGAAGAAAAAAAGGAGAAACAAAAAGAAAAAGAAATTTTACGCGTTATTTATTTTAAAAGCGCCAAAAACATAGAGCACGAAACCAGTGTGAATACAGATGTCTAGCGAGAACGCCGTGACTTCTAAAGCGCATGCGCAAAATTTTACAATTCACATTAATTCTTGTAACGTAAATGTTGTACGCACATACGTAAAACTCCAAAATGTGTTAAATATTCATCAGTTGTAATATTGTGAAAAGTTTTATTAACTGATTTATAAACAGCATTTTTGAGTGCTATTTTGCGCTTTTAACACAAATTTTATTACAAGATTTTTTCTTTATAAATTGAGTGGAAATAAAGTTAAAAATTAATAAATAATTATAATCTGTTACTTATTTATACGTGAAGATAGTTACTTCGTATTTTTTAGTCTGCTGAAAAATCATAGATTTGTTAAGTTCCAGAATTTAGGACAAATCCTATAAAAATTAATCCGTTCTGTTTGAATATGCTTCACTTTACAGAAAAATAAAATAAAACTATTGAATATTGTTCATAATTAGTTATTTTTATTGTTAAATTTTTGATATTAATTACTGTTGTATTTTAAGCAATTAATTTGTTAATGTATTCTTGATTTAAAATTTAGTGCAAAAAGCAAGTCAACAATATGTATAATACATTTTTTTTAAGAATTATATTTTGAGTCAAATTTTTTGCATAGAACCAATGAAAAATTTAATGAAACTTTTTTACTATAATTCACATGTTTAATGTCGGAAAAATGAAGTGTTCGTTATTGAATTTTTATTCTTATTCCTAAAATATATTTTTTTGACTAAATACACTCATATTTAGTTGAAAATAAAGTTGTATACGATTCATATGAAACATCAAGCTAAATCTTCGACTCACTTATGTGTAAAATGTTTATTGCCGTCCTCAAAAATCTACTCTTCATTAGTTCAAACAATTCAAATAGTTTCAAAGTCGACTGAAATTTCTTGAAAGATGGGTTTAAGAAATATGGCAGAACTTACATCACTGGGTTTGGGGGTTGCATTAGGAGCTTGTAAGTAAGAAATGTGGAACAGACTTGGATTTGGGAGGATGGGGGGGGGGATCTAGGGGGCTGCATTCTCGGGTCACGCCTTATAAAGGGGCCCTCAAAAAACACCCACATCCGACATGTAATAAAAAATTAGTCTATCATTTTTCATATACATCAACTTTTTTTAAAATAAATAAGTAGTTTTGATTATGAACAATGAACGTTGTTTGTTAATTAATGTAATGCGCAAAATCCAATATAAAAAGTGGATTATGATTCTATAGAAAGCGAATTTGAGAATCGTTTTCTTGAACTTTAAAGATGTTGTGAGAGATTGAATACCATTTCGATGTGTAGAGAAACTGTTACCGATTTGCTTAAAATATTTTTGGCGAATGTTCGTGGAAAATTTACAAGTTTAATATTTGTACATAAAAATAGTGTTAATGATTATTTGAAGTTCTACTCAGAGGAAATGAGGAACCTATATAGTTGAATTTTATTAGTGGCGAATACTAGATTCTTGCAAGTACCTTTTTTTTTTCTATATATTTTTAAGCGGTGTACTAATAAATGTATTTAAGAAGTTTCTAAATTCTGCTATTCTCAATTGTATTATTGAAAAAAAAATCAAAACTGTTTTGTCAGTTACAATTTTTATTCGCAATAAATTTCAGTAATTTAAACGAGTAATATATACATTTATAATCGAAAATATGTTATTTAAATGTGTAGAAAAATGATTATTTTAGGCGAAATCCCCGATATTTTCTATTTTACTTACAAGAGAGAGAGAGATAAAGGCATAATATAGTAGAAAAATTGATATTGTAATTCTTTTTGGAACAAAAAAATAATAAAAAACGGGTACCAAAGCGACATTTTACATAAAAATTATTTGTTTTCTTTTTCGTTCCTTTTTTTTTTTTTTTTGATCATGAATTGTTTTCTTATTTGGGTACGAAACTAATGTAAATAGAATAAACACGTTTAGAAAATAGGGGGAAAAATATGTTTCACCAATTACTATTGCTTAAATGTATTAGACAGCTATTTAATTTATAAGTAAAAATGATGTGTATCAATCTAATTTATACGTTACTTGAGAAGTTAGCGATGTTAGGATTAGTGTTCAATTTTATATATAATGTTAAATATTGCATTATCTACTATTTATATAATTGAGGTGGAAACTATTTTAAATATAACTAATTTTATTCGTAATAAAAAATTAAATAAAATAGAAACTTACACTTATATAAATTCATAAAAGTGAGTTCCCTGTCTGCCCGGATAGCTCAGTCGGTAGAGCATTAGGCTTTTAACCTAAGGGTCCAGGGTTCGAGTCCCTGTTCGGGCGCAAGTTTTTTCGTTACATTTTCTTTAAAAAACTATCTAGAAAATGCGTGACCGGTTTTAATTTTTACAAAATACATCGAATAAATCACTTAATTCTTGTGAAAATATGAAAATAAAAGTTATTTATAAATAAAATATTATATTTTAAACTTGTGTTGTTTCAGCTTTTTAAAGAAATTATATATTTAAAATTGTCCAAATAATTTTTAATTGATTTGTAAAAAAAAAGTAAAATTTCGCAAAATCTAAAATACTAATACAACGATAATTAAATCATCAGCGGTCTTAATATTAAATTATTAGGAGTAAGGAATTTCAAAAATTGTGGAAACTTTCAGAACCTTGTAAGACATCGAATACGATAATTCATATATTTACAGAAGTGTAATTTTCGTTAACAAATTATAAAAAGTATAAATTTTAAATAGATACAAATTATTCAAAAATTTAGATGTCTAATCTTGACAATCATATTTTATATATTCGTATTAATGAAAGAAATTTAGTCGATTATTTCAAGTTTTCATTCATTCTTTTCGATACTTCATTTAAAAATTTTCGGATTATTTCAATATTAATCAAATAGTTATAAATAGTTCGATATTGAAAACAATTGAACTGTATTTGACAATCCCTGTTCGTTTCTTTCTCATCATGGCGTAGTGACGTTAGCTGACAATGATGCGATGTAAATTTACATTACTGTAATTAGATTAATTAAAATTTGAGAATTTCAGGGCATCAAACATCAGAATTTGTTTTATAGAGAAATAATTCTGCAAGAGTAATAGCTTTTTTTTTGTTATGAATTGCAATTTACAAGAGTGCTCCTTTATAGTGTACAAGAGTATACAAGGGCTTCGCCAGCCGATGAGCCGGTGGGGGGCAGGATGGTAGAAAGAGAATATGAGTTATAGGAAAAATAAAATTTATAACTTGTAAAAGCTTAATATTTTATTAAACAAGAATAAAATCTTAATTAAAACATAATTTTCGTGTGTTTCTGGCAAATTGTTCCACTGCTTTATTATAAAAGTCAAATTGTCCATGATTACGCGCCTATGAATACTCATCATGGCCAGCTGATTAAAAAGTTCCGAAGCTCCAGAAGGGGCAACGGCCCTTCCCTGCCTCCCCCATTGGCGACGCCCATGTGAGTATACACATTTAATGTTAATAATTGAACTTGTACAAAGTGAAATGGAAGTGATCAATGAGAGGAATTTTCTTAGGGTTGTATATTGAAATAGGGTTCCGGGATTTACATGTAGTGTTTTGGAGCATTTTTAACCGTGACATTAGATCTCACACAATAATAATATATTGTAAGTGCTAAGCACATAATTTACAAAGACGATTACGGGATTAAAAAGAATATATTTTTATATGAATAAAACTCAAAAAATGACAAAATGAATAATAATGTTAAATAATCGGATCAAAAACTAACAATATACGAGCCGAATTAAGTAATTTTTATAATTGTTCAACTTATCGCTGTAGAGGAACTGCGATCGTTGATCGATGTTTTGATACATAAATAATTACTATTTATTTATGTAGCTACATAATATTGCACTTAGTAAAAATAGTGGTATTATTAAATTGTAGGCGAATTGTCGGATTTTCCTCGCAAACGTTTAAAGACTTTGCGTTATAAAATCTAGCTAGTATCCATTTACTAGGATTTTTGTTAATAGTTCACAGAATTGGTAATTGTTCGTACAATTTCAACTTACAGTGCCATCAGTTGGCAGTTTTTAATATCATTATCGAGTATTTGAGAAATACAGCAAAATTAACATTGTACACTGACTTTTTTACGAGATAAACGTACATTATCGAGTACTTTGAAAATGCGGAAAAATTACCGGAAGTTAATGGTAAGTTTTGTTTTGTATAAATAAGAAGTATGCTTAACACTTAACAGTAGCTATACCAGTGTAACTGTATTAAATGCGTATCGTATTATGTTTATTATTAAAAAATTTCCATGTAATATTCAAATTAATTTTCAAAGAGTAATGAAAAGCGATAAATTAACAGTTGGCCATATGGTATGTGTAAGTAATTAAAATAATATTGTTTATAAATTATGAAATGTTGAATAAATTTAATACAAGTAAAGTCTGAGTACTACTTACAAAATGTAACCAATGAATATAATGTAACTTAAAAAAAAAGTAACTGCAAATTTTTACATATGTAGTATTTTACTTTATTCGTAAGTAGAACAAAAAGAAGTTAAGAATAGTTTTAAACAACACATAATATATCTACCATTTCACTAAATATGTAACATATAATTTTACTTATGTGAAATAATTTCAAAAAGATTAAAAATTGTTTCAGAAATATGGAGATGATAATATGCGAATGAAGAGAATAGAATACTAAGTGGTTATTTGTTAACCTCTTTATTAAGTGAAACGTTTCTTTTTGTTTGCCCTTTAATGCATGACCGTAGACAGGGGTTGGATTCCCCACGAAATGTTTTGGATTTTTTCTTATTAAGAAAGAAATTACATTTGATATTTAAAGAAAAACAAATAAAAATACGAATAAAATAAAAACATTTGCTACACAAAGTGAATCAAATTTGACTGCTTGTTATTCGGTTTTGGTTATTTTTATCCAGCTATTCAACTCGGTGCAGTGACTAGTTCCCGGAAGTACAGTAGGAATTTCAAAAAAAAAAAAAAAAAAAAAAAAAAGACAGCGGGGGCAGATTTTTTATCATGTTCCAACATCAAAGGCGCATTCAGGATTTTTTTTTGGTCGGGACTAGAATTTAGAAGATGAGTTAGAGGGTGGTAACTCGGTAACTCGACTAAGTACCTACCTATTTCCGTGGTCTGTAAATTAAAAAAAAAAAAAAAAGAAAAAAAAAAAAATTACAAAACCTACGAATCTTGTCAAAAAAAAAATACAAAAAATAATAATAATAATAGAAAGATAACATTATGTTTGTAATAAGCACAAATTACGTAAGCGTACGAATTTTATTTAAACAAAATTAGGTAAAGGTATATTATACTTGCAATATAAGCAAAAAGTAAATATGTATGTTTTTAACAAAAAAAATAAGTAAAACAAAACATTACAAAACGAAATTAAGTTTTCGAGGATTTTTTATAAAGATATCTCTAACACCTAGTCGGCAATTATACTTATTTCACGGCGTATGATATATTCAATATCGCAAGTCCAATAAGACGAACTTGACCGATGCGATTTCGTAAATACGTCTTTAATCTTTTCAACGTCGAGAATAATCTTTCTGTGGTGGCCGTAGAGTGTATTACACGGCCAAATGATGTCTCATTGCACAAGTTCAACGATAGCGTTTTTCGGAATTGAAATATCTTGATCGGAATCACAAAATTTGGTGTACCACAGCCGAATACCTGACTTTAACGACGATTCCGAGTAGTGGGGAAGGTCTTTCGAGTAAAATCGACATAATTCCAGGAATTGCTTCATTCGATTTTCATCGATTAGAGTAGTCTAGTAGGAAATATACAAGAAAAATTGGAAAGAATAGTTTCATGCTTTGAAAAACGTGCATTGAGTTGTTGGATAAACATGTCTACTGAAGGCATATAAATATTGGGACGAAAATATTCTTCTGTATTTTCTGCTGAAACGTTACTTCTCGTAGTTTGCTGAGTAGTTGTGCGAGGAACTTCGATCATAATATTCAACCTTTGTGCAATATTTTGAGTAGTTTGAAATATTTCTGAAAAAACATGCTTCAGCATTTTCTCTTTCAGTCAAAACTGTTCGTATTACAATTTTAGCTAAATTAACAGCTTTCGATAAATCCGAGTCTTTTTCTTGTAACTTTTGGCTCAAAGGCAAAGTATAAAACTAAGCAACTTTTCGCCACAAAGTAGAGATATTATAAATTCCGATCATTGAAGAGAATTATAAAAACAATAGAAGTCACTTGAGGAATCTCTATCATCCCATTTCGAGATCTGTTCAAGGGAAACAATAAGTGGATGAAATAACTGAACGAAAACTAAAATAGCGTCGTGTCGCTCGATCCATCTAGTTCGACATAGTTCTTTTAGATATTTTTGTTTAAAAAACACGGCTATCTTTCACACCACAGTGATGCAATTATGAATTGAAAGAATTTCAACGGCATCCGAAACCGCGAAATTCAGACTATACGACATGCAATGGACGTAAATGGCGGTGGGATATTCTTCAGATATGATGGCTTGAACGCCATTAAACTTACCACCTATGGTAGCTGCTCCATCATACTCTTGACCATGAATATTATTAGGATCGATGTTATACTTGTGCAAAGTTGACAGAGTCGTATCAGCCATATTTCTACCGGTTTGCTCCATGATTTTTTTTAAAAAAATTTTTCTTTTTCGCAAATAGAGTATTTACTATCTACGTGCTTTACATATCGAAAACAGAGCATGGATTGTTCGTTTGTTGTAATATCTTGCGACGCATTGGCTAAAACGGTAAAAAATTTCCCATCTCTGATTTCTAACTCAATTTTTCGTTTCATTATTTCATCGCTTGCATCTATAATTTTATTTTGAATCGTTGCATTTTTATCGAAATTTTTGACATGCTCTTTCAATACGACATCACCAGCATTGATTCGTAACCTCAATAATGCTTTAAAATTGCCTTCGTTTTTTTTAGGCGGATTTTCTAAATTAAAATCTCCATAATCTCGATAGCCACGCAACGAAAGTCCCTGTCTCACACATGGAATGATTCTATCTATAATAGGTTTGATTCTACCTTGATTTTCTTCAGCTTGAATTTTCTTAGCCGTATCAACTGACTTTTCAATCGACATCAACTTTCCCGTCATCACATTTTTGAAATTACTCGCGTGTAAACAAGCAGTTTTATGATAGATGAGATTTTCGTGAAAATTAAATCTTTCGGGAGCCTTTTACTCTAATTATATTGAAAGCAACCTTTACCAAAAAAATTCGATTTTTGCGTACCTGCGTGTACTGACGGAGCAAATAGTACACAATTCAAACAGAAACAGCTATCTTCGATTGTTCAGTACGTCAACCATCGGTATTTCAAAAACCAAGTGTACACCGAGTGTGTCGTTCGCGCCTTTGTGTTTTTGCTCATTTTTGAAAGGAAATATAAAATCTACGGAAGGCATTTATACATTTGTCAAGGCATCGAACTTTTCTTGATCGGTCAAACTTCGTTTTACAGAGTTATATCCATAGGATTAGTACTTACAGTTGGTGCTGCTGCTATCGCTATAGATTCTGTCGAAGACATTGATGTACAGGCCGCTGCATATTTTGTACCCGTTTCATGCTGTAAATCATCTTGACGCTGAGGCTGAGTATCCGTATCTAAGCGTAATTTTTTTTATTAATAGAGATGTACCACTACTGTAGATACCACTAGCTTTGGCTTCTTTTTGGTTGGAAAAAATGATCCACGGTACCTTACTTTTAGTTTTTCGGTCCATGGCTTTATGTCACGTTCAAAAAAAAGAAAAAACTAAACAATTCGCTGCGACCAAACTGGAAAAGAGTTGTTTACGGTTAATTTCAAATACTAAAAAATTCCGGATATAAAAATTGTAATATCGAAAAAACACTCAGTAATGATAAAACTACGTAAGTTCACATGTGGGCTTTTACAAAAACGACGACGGAGCCCTGGGAAAGACTATTTCAACAAAATAATCACGAAATTCAGATTTTAAAGAAAACGTTAAAATACGGAATGCCCGAAAAAGTTTACTACAACGGGAAAAAACAAACGATACATACGTGGGAAACAAACAACGACAAAGAACGGACTTCCCCATCGCTACTACATACAGTTCAACGAAGCAACGTAAAAGAAAATTATTTTACATTTCTATATCGAATTCATTTCTCTCTTTTTTGTACTATCTCGTTTTACGCTACAAAATTAATTTTGGAAAAAATTTCGGAGATATTTTGGGGGGGATCAATGGCCCCGTGGCGCCGCCCTTGAGTGCGCCAATGTTCAACATAATCTTATGAGTTTTGAAACTGAACGGATGTTTCAAGTTACGGTTATTCGATAGATCCGCTACGATTCGCGCACAACAAATAGTATCCAGTGCTTACTAATGAGAAAAAAAAACAACAAAACCCTGTGGGAAAAAAATAGAAATGGTCTGCGTACGGTTGCTGAAAACTGAGTATGGATAGCTGGTTTTTTTTCCTTTCCTTTTTATTGTAAACTAGCGGACCCGGCAGACGTTGTCCTGCCTGAACGTTGGCTTGTCTGCTATTAGCGGATTGAGAAAATGTTTTTTCGATATTCAAATTTTCTACTGTTGCCCAAATTAAAATCCAAAAAATAAGTGCAATTACTCGTTATCTCGCGGCGTTCAATTCTCGTGAAACTTAAAATTTTTCCACAAATTTAATGAAATCATAAAATGAGGGTCTACACAGCTGGAATTTGAATGAGTGACATATAATAACAGTTAGATGATAGTAACAGATGGCGGTCAGTAATTTTTTTGGTTTGTTTTTGCTAATTGTGGTGGTACGCTACAACCTTAAATTAAATATGATAAACTGATCATCGTTAGTTAGAGATAATGTGAAAGCACAAAAATAATGGAGATATCGCTTAGAGTTAATGCTGTAATGTTTTTGTTGATAAAACCCTGCGATCTCAGAAAAAAGGGAAATTCAAGGAAACTTGTTATGATAAAATACAAACACAATTTTGTATTATTTCGTTACAAAATCTAATTTCATTTTATCTTAAGTGAAATTGTTTAGTTTTCCTTTATTCCCACTTGCGTTCCGCGGCGCCCGTTCCAAATTATTTCACTGAGTAAATTTTCATAACGACTGCAGCGATGACATATATTTATTAAAAAAAAAAAAATAAGTACACGAACACATCAATCAAAAAGAGTGAAATTCAGATTAAAATATCTGAAAACCTGAAACCGCTGCAAGAGTAACATATATATGGCAGGAATATGTTAAATTGAATTCTTTTTAAAATAATATATTAGCATTATTTACTTTTTTAAATGCAATGATGAAATTTGTGTTTTTTTTTTTTTATCAGAGTCTAAGTAATGATATATTATTAAGTCACTGTTGACCATCACTCTAAACATTTTAGAATTTGTACGCTTAAATTATTTTTCAAAATTTAGGCCCTTTAATTATAAATTTTTGGAGGCCTCGTATTTTTCTTATATTCTAGCGATTAAAGTACACCAATTAAAAAAAATAGCGACCCCCCAGCCACCATATAAAGAGCTGTAGACTATTTTTTAGTTTCCAATCTTTTCGCCTAAGGGTGTATTTTTTCAAAATTCGGTCCCTAAATATCAAATTTTTCGAATTTTATATATTTCCCGTATTATAGAGGCCTCAGTGCGCCGGTTAAAAATTAAATCAATACCATAATTCATACGGAATTGACTGTAGGATTTTTTAAACATTCTTTTTTTAAATTCGATTTTTATATATTTTTTTAATTTGGACCATTTAGTTTTAAAATTTCGAAGGTTTTAGAATTTTCTTACGATCTCGCGAAAAAAATACGTTTAATTGAAAAAAAATTAACTCTCTAGCTACTATATAGAATGGGCTGTATGATTTTTTAGAATTCTTCTCTCCTTGAATTTGAGCCCAAAAGTATTTCCGTAAAGAGCAATCATCTTGCAATGTTTTTTTTTAATTTTATTTAAAATATGCTTGATATGACTACTAAAATTTAGATTTCCATCAATTACTACTCCTAAGTATTTCATTTCATTCTTGCAGAATAATTTTTTTCCTTCTATTCTTTTGATTTCTTCTATTTCTTTCTTAATTTTAGATTTATTTATTTTTCTAGTTATCAAAAGAATATTAGTTTTTTTCT
Organism: Icerya purchasi; assembly: GCA_039619475.1. Lineage (NCBI taxonomy): Eukaryota > Metazoa > Arthropoda > Insecta > Hemiptera > Monophlebidae > Icerya > Icerya purchasi. The sequence continues at coordinate 334,548,141 of CM077116.1, read as the reverse complement.
GATTTAAACTTAATCTTAATCTCTTCAGTTCTCGAACAATAATCCTGATTTCATCGTTGATATTTGCTGTTTCTTTAATGTACTTGAGAGACCCTGCTGTGAGTAAAAGATCATCCTCATAGCTTATTAATTTTATGTTGGTTTTGAGCCCTGCTGCTTTATGTATCTGTGTCATAGCTATGTTGAAAATTATTGGAGAGAGGGCTGATCCTTGGGGCACACCAGTTGTGAGTTTCCATTCGTAATAACCTGTTCGTTGCTGTAAAATCGTATTATTCTGTTGTTTAAAAAGCTTTTAATTAAGCTGATTAGGCCCGCCTGAATTTTGCTTTCTTTTAAATAGTTTAAAATTGAGGACCATTTCATCTTGTCAAATGCCCCACTAATGTCAAAGCTTATTAATAGAAATAATTTATAATTTTCATTAAAACTATTTCTGTATGTTTCAGTTATGTCCATAAAGATCCTAATGGCCTATTCGGTAATTTTTTTCCGTATGCATCCAAATTGGTAATTGTGTAGACATTCTTTTTTTTTTGAATCTCTTTCTCAATTTTGTATTTTATTATTATATTTATAGAAATAATCAAGTAAGAAATATAAAAAATGTAATATCATGTTATTTAATGTTACGTATTACGTATTGTTAGGATCCCCCCCCCCCCCCATAAATGAATTTCTGGCTACGGCCTTGCCTTTAAGTGATCATGAGGTTCAATCTCCCACTAGAGCCTGTACTGTTTTAAATTCGTTCATTGGATTTGTGTGTTTTTACTTGTTTGTTTCGTCACAATTTCCGTTATCACGCCTAATTATTATAAGTATAATTTCATAAGTAAGAATAAAAAAAAAGCGCCGTATATCGACTGACTCAATAGTTCGAACTGTGCTTATATTTATAATGGATTGCAGCCTAATCCATTAATATTCGGTATTATTGTGCGTTACACGTAAGTTTAATAGATTTATATTATTGCAATATCGTTTCCTTTATGCTATTCTGCTTTCTGGAAGAGAATATTGCAACGTCATCGCCAATTCTAAACACAAATTACTTCTTTTCATATCTTATATTTTTATTTCAAGGTTATATATTATATTTGATGTTTTATATTTCATATATTACACTTTATACCAAATAATAAAATTGATACGCACAGTGCGTTGCGATTGAGAAGCAGCCGGGGATTGTTTTTTTTTATTGTTTTTCGATGGTGTTGGTTTTAGGTTATATAAATATATAAAAAAATATACGCATCTTGTTGTCTTTATGTTGGTCTGTTTTATTTGAACGTTATTTATATGTAACGTCTTTGGAGGCGTTACACTAATTGAAAAACATAGCTTTTTGAAATAAAAATTTACACTTTAAATATTTGCTTTTTTTTGTATAAAACTAAAATCGCTACCTTCACACTATTATTTACTATAATTTGATGTACGTAGCATTGTCAATAAAAGCGGAATAAAATCTCAAGGAAAGAAAAATAACGTTAATAAATTATTATTAACTACTTATTAGCTATTATAAATAAAACTCAATGAGAAATTTGAGTAATTAAAGATGAAGTATTTTATTTCAAACAAAACAAATATAACAACAATTAAAATCAAATATTTCGCATTACGAATTTAAATTTAACATAATCATGAATTTTTGTCGAATAATTCATTTGTGCATAGCATTTTCTAATTTTTACGGAATATTTGGAGGTAAGATAATAGCAATAAGTTTTTTTTTCAAATTTGCATTTATTTTAAATTACATTTATACGATATACATTCAATAACGGAAGTTTATTATCTTTAATGTATATATATATATATATATATATATATATATATCATCGATATTGTTTAAAAACTAGTGAGGATTGTTTGTAAAAACAAAATTAAAGCTAATTATCAAATACCGTTAAAGTAAACATATGTACAAATTGCGAATAAAATTTTATTGATGTAAAATTATGCTACAGTAATTCAAATTTTAGTCTAAATGTTCTAGAAAAAATTTTTATTTAATATTTTATCATTTTATTTATTTATTTATAAATCGCCGCGGGTTTTATATGTTAATTTAGAAATAAATGTATATGTGTAACGCCGAATTTATGAAGTGATCGATTTCGTGAAATAGACACAAGCTCTGCCTAATTCATGGAATTGGTAAATATTTGCGCTTATTTTTTGAAATAGGTAAAATTATAACTGCCCACACTGTAAAATGATAAGCAATATATAATTAAATATTTCGGTTACCAGCAATATGAATTAATTGCTTTACTTTTACTACATTAATCCATTCTCTAAAATAAATTGGATCTTTCGTATTTCGTAATTTGTATGTATATACATCAGGGGCGGATCCAAAAGGACATGGGGTGGAGATTATATTTTGGAAGGGAAAATTATATAATTACGTAAAATCTTTTACGGTAGGCAGTAGATTTGAGAAATCTCCCTTGTTATATTTCATAAAGAAAATCAAATAGCGACCTCTATAGAAATTTAAAAATGTTTTAAAAATACATAATTATTACAATTTTTAATTTAATTTTTGTTTTATCTTTAGGGGTGAAAAATAAAACGAAATTGTAAATTTCTAGCTAAAGTAAGAAAGATAGTATTTTTATTAGACTTCACTTCTTTTTTTATTTTTGTTAGTAATTCGATCTGAATTCTTTGTTCATAAGCAATTAAAAAAAATATATGCAATGAGTGACATTAATCGTTGTGAACAGCGCGCACCAAGTTGGGGAAAGTCCTATACCTTGGTAATGGCTGAATGAAATATGCGACTGTTGTGTGAAGTGAAAGAAAATATATCGAAGTGTAAGTCACCAAAATTTGAGCGAGTTCAATGCAGTAGGTCGGAAGTTAGAGCAGTACGTGTGAAAATGCAACGAAATGACGCGTTACATTAATCGTTGAATACGTAAGAATGTCCGAGTACGAAGCAAGTAATGGGTTCTTCCGAGGTGCGTCAGATTCGTACAGTGCAAGTGTACACCTACGTAGGAACCAGTGCATGAAAAGATTTCGCCGTGAAATAGTGTAGATTCGTCAAAAAGTATGCTTGATATACGAAAGAATGTCGTGTAAAGGCCAACATACCCCTCAAAACTGGTAATGTTGAACTATAAGGGAGGTTTAACGGCTCAGAGGAAATCGTACATTAGTTCAGTGAACAAACAAAAAACGTCTCGAGTTCGTAAAAAATGTACCAGTTCGAATCAGAAACGTTTTGGCGTGATGTCCTTTTTACGGATGACTCGAAGTTTTGGCAGTGATGGGAAAGTCAAAGTATAGCGTAGTGGAAAGTAACAACTTAACTGTCTCAATAAAACACGGTGGCTGCAATATTAAAGTATAGGATTGTTTTGCCGCAAATGATGTAGGTGCATTGGAGTTTATCTCAGGGAATATGGATGCGGCTTTGTATAGAGAGATCCTGAAAATGAATCTACGTCCCAGTGCGGAGAAGTTGGGAATCCTAAGTTCCTTTCGCTTGTACCAGGATAACGACCCGAAGCATACGAATTATTGTACGCGTGAGTGGCTCTTATATAACTGCCCGAAGGTCCTCGAAACGCCGCCACAGACCTCAGACTGTAACCCAGTTGAGCACCTGTGTGATTATTTAGATCGCAAAGTTCAAGAGAGGTCGGTCTCGAACAAGCAGGTAGTGGAAGATCGTCTACAAGAAGAATGGGTAGAAATTCCGGTACGGTACCTTAAGTAGTAGGTTTTTTCTACGCCGCGAATGCTTAAAACCGTTGTGAATGCCAAAGGTGGTCATATGAAATATTAAGTTCCCATTTGCCGTCCTAGACGGAAGAATTTTTCCATGATTTGAAAGGTGTTCAACGATTAATGTAATGTGTGATTTTTCCATTTTTGTGTTCTTCGTAATCGACGCTGTGTTTAATTTTTGTTTCTCTACATGAATAAGAGATTCTCCGTTTTGTTATTCGTCTAAAAAAAAATCAGAATATACCTTTTTTTCTTTCCCTTTTTTGTGTATTTTCATTCCGATCTCCACTGATCAAAGATTAATGTCACTCACTGTATATTTATCATTGAAATAAAAAAAGCAAAAGATCGACGACAGTTGTGTTTAAAATAGAATAAAAAAGGAACAATAATAGTTTTACTAGAAAATAGTATTAAATATTAGTTATAAATAAAATTCATACAAATCTTTTATAGCATAAATTAAGTTTCTCTGTTATAACAAATTTTTTCATAGAGGCTTTGGTTTTTTGGAGGGGATGTCCCCTATTCCCCCCCCCGTGGATCAGCCACTGATATACATACATATATATTTATAAATTACTTATGTATTTACGTGTATATATTAAAATAATATAAATTTTGATATTCGCTTAAATAATCGTTGTGCTTGATAGTAATACCATCAGATATTAAACGATGCCACTTAACGCTTTTTTTACTCCATAAATTCGGCAAATTTATACCCATTTTGTCCATTTCACGGAAACCAGCAATTTCACAAAATACAAAAAAAATCCCCACGTACGTGCGTGTGGGCACTATTATTTTTCATGTATTTCAGTATGCCTTAAAATTTTCTATATTAAGCATATGAGGATTAATTGCTTTTTTTTATTTTAGTTATGAATTTTTTATACGACATGCTCCATTTAACCTAATTAAAATAATGTCAATGAGAAAAAAGATCTAGGTTTATTTTTTATTTTTAACGTTATAAATTATTAACATTTCAAAATTCGTAGATTAAGTTGTTATCAAAAACCGTTTATAATAATGCATTTTATTTTTTCAGATACCTATTCGTTGGGAATAAACTCTACGAAATTAGAAACTGTATCTTCTAGTTTGAATGAAGAATTTGAAAAAGTTGATTATAGCAATGAAGGCGTAATAACTGATAACGAGAAAACAGATTCTCATTATACAACAGAATATATTGACCTAAAACCAAATAACGAATTTAACATTATTAGTATCGATGGAATCGGTGATAAGTACTGCTGTTAGTAGTAATTGTACTGTTTAATAATGTAGTTATTTTAATTAATTTATGCGAATTTATTAATCAGATAAGATGTTACGACTTCTAAATTGCACTATTAAAAATTTTCCATATTAGTGTATTTCGTTAATACAATGTTTTATAGGAAAATAAAATGCATTTTAATTTCACTTCATTATTTTACTTGGTTTTTCTTCTTTAATAGCTGTATTGCACTTTTTTAAAACTCTTAAACGAAAGTGTTTGAATTCATCAAGTGTTTAAGAGAAAGGAAGAGTTTATCTGTAAAGTAGTTACGGAAATTTATTAATTACTCGTATTCTTCAAGTTATTTTGTGATAAATAAAATTAAATTAATACAGCATTAACTATTCGGCCTTTCTTTTTCCGTATCAGACATACACTTTTATTAGTAATAGTTGTCCGTATTCGCTAAATTCTGCACGCTTTAAATTTAAAAAAATTGGAAAATAATTTTACATTTTGCTACCTGCTTTAGAACACTTATTTTTATTTATTTCTACTCTAAATCATTTTATTTCATCTCAATATTTAAATTTTAAAGATAATACGGTAGCCAGAAAAAATAATTTGTAAGGAGATCCGGAGTTACAATTTTTTTATTTACAGCGTAACTATAAGTTTAACTAATTACGAAATCGATGCAAGTATATTATAATTTGTCAATTATTTTAGAATCCGGAAATTTAAAAATTATAAAAATAAATTTAATCTCGAGCTTTCTTTGCAAAAAACACATTTATTACTTCTGCAATACTCTCATTTACTAATAATTTGATATTAATTATAGCCCGGAGTTAATTTTCTCTACTCGACTGAGTTTTGAATATGTTGAACCATTTTATTGTTTGCAATGCTTTTTTACAGGTACATATTGAAACTAGCAATATTTGCAGATGAAAATAGACTCTTATTGCATTCAAACAACTCTAATTATGTACGTTGGTCAATTTTTCTCAGACTATCGTTACAATTTAATTTTGCAGCATTAAAATTTAGCTTGTAAAGAGTTTGCTTTTTTCTCATGAACTTTGAAAAAAGCAACTTTAAAAATGATTTTTTTTTTTTTTTTTGCTCTATGTTGAAGAAACTAAAATATGACGAGATGATACGAATGTAAATTTTAATATTCGAATCGTAATTGTATTCGATCCATGAAGTTGTCCGATAAAAAAATAATAGTTTTGATTCTGTAGAATATATTAAATTATTTTGTAACAGTGTTTGGTCTTTGTAATTTTCGTGATATATGTAGTTCGCGTAGAGTTTTTATTTTTTAGTCTGAAGTTTTGAGAAATTCTGAAAATTGCTTTAAATTGTGCAAATTGATACCAGCAAACATTACTTTAAATTTGTTAATAATTAATTCGGCACTCTGTGTAGTAATAGGCAAGTAATATAATCAGATTGTAATATGTTATAAAGTGGTAACATGAAAAAAAAAAAAAAAAAAAGAAGCATATTCGATAATATAAACCAAAGGAAAAATTATTAGCTGTTGGAAAAATGATAATGTTTTTAATGAAAGTTGGAGTAATGTTAATATATTTTACTTCCAATAGGGATTAGAAATAGGTTTACAAATTTTTTTGAATGCCACTAATTTATAATGATTTTTAGCGTAATCGATTTGGTTAACACAGCGTTGAATGTGAAAGCAAAATAATTATTCGAACTTACAGTTTTTGTATTTTGAGTTATATTCGTACTTAACATTTTAATTTTGATTTCGACTTAAATTCGTATATATTTTTTCGCTATGCGAATAAAATATATTTGCATATGAGATGAATTAATCAATACGTAAATAATATGTCGTCTATAGCCTAATCTAGTCTAGTTTTTGTCGAAAAAGTAGAAGTTAGTATAAGCTATCACGCAATATATTAAAAAACAAAACCAATATTCGTTAGTGGATTGATCTAAGTAGTGCCGGAGGGAGGGAGGGAGAGAAAGAAAAGGGAGAAATTTACTCAAAGGGTCCGAGCATCCATCGACATAGAAGTGCTTCAAGTAACCCCACCTCACCAATTCAAACATTTATACACGAATCTTTTTCATATTGCATATCAGTTAGTCGATGGACCCCGTTGATGAACGAACTATTTAATAAACATTTTTAACTGCCTGCGTCCTTATTATTATTATTATTATTATTATTATTATTTTATTAGCTTCTCTTATAAAAGAGGTTGCTCCGACCCAGAACTTCTATGCTAGTCATCATGTTGAATCTCCTGCGTCCTCGTCCCGCTTTTCCGAGTACTTAACCGCTGGAAGCTAGTATGAATAACCACGATAGCTTAAATTTTTCGTTTTTGATGGCCCATATTTTATCTAAATTTCATTTTAGGTGAAACTGTTTCAGTGTTTGTTATCGAAGTTATCCTACAGGGCAAAAAAGTTTTTTCGAAAAAAAAATCTACACTAATGGTGAGGAAAGAAAATTTCAAGTTTTATTCTCAAATGTAATTTAAGTCAAATCCCTTAACGTATGTTTAAATTTCAGATGAAATAGTAAAATTTTTTGTTACAAAACTTATGAAAGATTAAAATCCATGCTTTATTACTAAAAAAAAGCTGTTCAAAATTGCCAACATTCAAGTTGTTCTAAACCTCGAACAAATTAAAAATAAATGATTATCTTTATTTCTTATAATCGTTTATAGAGAGTATTAAAAAAAGGAGGTTGGTTTAAAAATGAATGGAAATTTGAAATTTATTTGAAAGCGGCACGAGAAAACAAAATTTGAATAGATCTTGCAAAAACAAGTATAGCCAAGCTATATTGTTTTGTTTTTTTTGGGCCTGTCAATCTGGGGCCTTTATCCAGAAACAATTAGAATAGGAAGGAATCAATTATATCTTGATACGGTCAGATATTGTTAGGAGATGGGAACAAATAATAGGAACAATCTGTGGAGAGGGAAAAGATAGGACATAAGAGACGCAATATGGAGTAGGAAGACCAAGTCTCAGCAAGTCCCTTTTTTCTTTCTTGTAACAAGAATGTACTTATATAAAAAAAAAAAAAAAATAGAAATAAACGTGTTTGCATGATATTTTATTAAGAATTTTACCTAACCAAAAAGATATTTTTGATTTTAAGTTGTATTTATTTAAGAATTTAGGTTGATATAACTTGAAACCTAATTTGGTATTTTCCTTTTTCATTATTTCTGTGTTGAAAATAATCTTTGAACTCGTGTGACCAGCAAAAATTTGTCATTAAAACTAATTAGGTAGAAAAGTTTTTCGGGCACTATTCTTCAGGATTACGTATTATTTTGTTTTATTGTTTCGTGATTTTTTACAAAGATTAACCTAAAGATGAGCCTGTTAGCCATACTAGCTGTAGCTCAGCTAAAATAATTAAATTTAGTTACATAAATAGATTTTAATGCAATATTGTTACGTAAAATTAAATGAAATAATCGGCAACGGTTGAAGAAGAAAAGCGATACGTGGCGATGTAACGAAAAAAAAAAGGGAATAACAACAACGATATGATTTCTACAGATACTAGTGGTTTGCGTAGTTTTATTTATAAATATGTATTATAGTAATGCGCCCATTACATGAGCTCAGGGTGTAAATTTCAAATAAAAAGGAAATAAAAATGAAAATAATTCGGAATAAGTGGTGCACGTGAGAATGTGCGCGTGACTGAAATTGCGGTCGGTTGAGGTAGCCAATCACCGATCGCGAAGAAAAAACGGTCTACCTGATAGGGTTAATTTCAGCGGTCATAGGCGAAAAGGCGGGAAAAATTAGAAAAAAATCGGATACATGATTCTTATAGTAACGTAATACCTTTCGGCGGTAGTAATTTGGTTATTGTTGGAATTACAAATAGTTTTACCGCGATGAAAAAATTGAATAAAACACTTTTTTTTTTTTTTTTTTTTCTGTAGAAAATTGATTTAAAAGTACAACATTGACGCGAGCGAGAAGCCTGGATGAATTAATTCATTTAAATTATATTTACAGCACATATTTCGGGGCAACTTTGTCTTCAATGTATTAAATTGGATAGTCAATTAAAAGTTGAATATTATTTCTTCCAGTATGTGCGTAGGTCTTGGAATATTTTTCACATTACCACTAAACGTGGTACGTATCTGCGGAATCTTAATTTAGTAGTTTAATACGAATAAAAATGTTTAGCTATTACGTTTTTTTAGTTTCGCAACATTAAGAACTTTAGCTAAATCATTCGAATTTGATGGCACTATGACAGAGTTTGTTGCAAAAAAATCAAGAAAAACCCATATTTTTTTAAGGTCAACACAAATAATTAAAAAATTTAATCTATTCGTATAATTAAAATTAATATTTCTTCGAGATAAAAACAAAAAAAAAAACAAACTACTTTAAAAGATTTTTTAAAAATAATATATTTTCTAAACAGCAAACAAACAACAAATGGTAATTAAAAATATACGCCGACTAATGATATGTACACGAATTTATTAGCCGATGATTGGATGCACAACAGTATGGATATTAGTGTCAACAATTTTAATGAGAAAGTCGACACATAAGGTATACATGTTCATTACTTTATTCGAAATGCTACGATGTTGGATGGTCGGAATTTGTTGACTATTCTGAAACGGCTGGCTCAGATTATTTTCATCCCTAGCTTTATTTCTCTATCGCTTTGCAAAAAATTTGCCCGTAATATGTTTAGTTCTCAAGGAAATAACTACTCGGTGTCGTATATATTCGTCAAGTACTTTTATTATTCTTTTTTAATGTTTGTTCATATTTTCTTTTTTTTTTTATCATGTAAACGGATTTTAGTACTACCGGTTAGAGACGGGGTCTTCCGTATGAACACCGAAGAGTATCGCTAAGCACCGACTAGAACTAGTCATCAAATATGGTGAAAAAAGTATAGTCTCCTTAGAGAAATAGTTTTTATCACGTTTAATGTAATAAACATGTTTGACTTAAAATATTATCAGTTTTATTTTACCATGGAAACATAGATTCAAATAAAGAAAATTAATTTTTAATGAAGGTAAAAAAAAAAAATTATCAAAAAGAAATTTAAAAAAACTCGATAGTAGTTCGTTCTATAGGAACTAGAGAGTTGACTTTTCTCACTTTTTGCCATTAAAATATAATAAAAGTGTAAATCTCCAAAACTTTAAAACTGGGTAGTCAAACTTTAAAAATTAAAGGGACTATGAATACGAGTAACTTAAAATATTACATCAACATACATTGTAGATCCGAATGAAAGAAATTAACTTGAAACTCCCGTAATGCCATATTTACACGCCAGCACCGATGAAAATATTTTGTATGAACATTATTAACCAAAACTACACTTTATAAAATACAATGGCAGTGTAGTATTTATACTGAAAGTTGTGAAATAAAAGTGCTTTTTTTTTTTTTTTTTTTGTTTTCTAAATGTCGACTTCAGGTTTACTATGAAAACTTTAAAAAAAGTGCGTTAAAAAATAAAAAAAATAATTACTCGATAAGAAGATAATATATAATTCAGAGTACTATGCTTCAGAATCCTATGATTATTCTTAAACAACATTAAGTTTTTGAGCTAGCACCGAATCTCAAATTTTCAACATTTAGCTTGTAGAAAATAATGTGTGATTATACCGTTACATTCATTAAAGAGATTTTTTTGGCCCAACAATGAGGTCTCTTGGCTACTATCAAGTTTATATACGAATGATGATTTGATTTTTAAACTATAGTGTACAATAAGTATATCAAATAAACATGGTCGCAACTGTTTCAACGTAACCCATACGAGTGTCATGGAATCACAGGAAAAGAACTTTCCCCTTAACCGAGTCTGAAGTACATAAGCGTTCAAACAACTACGCAGTTCCTATTGGTGAAGATTTTTTTCGTTGAATATTTATTTAAACAAGTTTTTCTGCAGAGCGTAAGCATTGCATGCGCAATATATCCTTGGGTTTTTTTATCTCTAGGATTCTGTCCGACATCTGTCTCTTCACAACCGGCATATGTTTGTTATTTCTGTGAGTGGGTCGCTGTAACCGATTTTCGTTTTGTATTTACAAACTGAAAGCACGTGACGTGACGTTGTAACGACGTTTCATTACTTGGAAGTTCGAAAAAATCACTTAAACTGTTTATGATAATCACGCGGTCGCACCAAGAAAAGAGAAAATGATAATGTAACATGGAAGACGTTTTTCTTTTTCCTATCGTGAGCAAATCGTGTGTGGTAACGTTCCAAAATTTTTACTCGGTCATGACTATACTGACAATAACGGTAGCCCGGCCAAATTCCAGAGAAAAAAAGCTTACAAATAAGTGAAAAAAAAAACAAAACAAAACAAAACAAAACGAAACAAAACAACTGGCTATATTTTATTATTGTTTGGCGGTATGTACGAGTTGTCAAAACTATGAGAACTTCTGAAAGAAGCAGATTAATATAGCGGGAAGTAAAATACGATGCGCTAAATGTTACAATAGAATGGCATCCGTTGTTATTGTTGTTGGTCGTTGATGCGGAGGCTTTGATGGACACGGAAAAAATCGTCTGACTAGAGTGATTGATTACGGGCGAATATTAAGGGAACGAAGGAAAACGAAAATTGTCTAGCACTCGAAAGTAGTTTATTTTATTACAATATATACGAAAGAAATGCGATAAGGGAAACTGTAATATCGTTAACAAAGGAATAAGCAGTGTAAACATAAAGTGCGAAGAATTTCAGCGCTTGTATGTTTACAGACGATGATTGATAGGATTCGTGCGTTACCGAGACGTATCGGTAAAAATTAAATCGGAAAACGATATCACACCGGGCGGCGACACACAACGAGAAAACTTAAAAATGTTAAGCGAGAAAAGCGAAGGTCGAAAAATCAATTTAAACCGCGCATTTTTCTTTTATTTCATTTTAATTATTTTTTAATTTCATGTTTCGCGGTTAGGTCGCAGGCATTTCCCCATTGTTTGTCGATGTTTAAATCAATGCGAGGCCGTATTAACAACCGACCTGATTAAACTGGCCGTTATTTCTAGGGTCGCAGAGGTATTTAGGCTATGCCGCCAGTGATGTGTGAGCAACTGTTGGACTGTTACAGGCCTTGGAATTTCTTTTTTTTTTTTGAGTTACGTTTCCCCAGCATTAATCTTGTACGGGCTAAATTCAGCGCCTTATTAAAACGATCCCCGCTACTTGCCATTTCGTTCGCGTGTAGAATTACTTATCGTTTTTGGGGGGTTTTTTTTTCAAATTTTTTCCTTTACGTTTTACTTGCATAATGTTTTCGAAATGAAAATTTAGAATAGTTTGCACAGCCTCTGTGTTGTGCCGATGTTGGCGCCGAGAAAAATTTTATTAAGACGTTTTGATCGACTTTTCGGGTTGTCGCGCTATTAATGGTTTTCGTTTTTTATTTTTAACATTAGCGCAACTATGGAATTTGCGCGCGTGAAATAAATATCATGGATTGTTTTCTGAAGAATGTTTGATATCCCAGTGTGCAAAACATCAAGATTGCGGGTATATTCGTTTAGAGTGATTTATCATGATTTCGCGAAGCGACTGCGAAACCTGTGCGTGATATTTTTGACTTCATTTTTTGTTTTGATACCCGATTTCAAAACAGAAAAATAAGAAACAAAAAAGTGTAATTGCATTAAACAGCATGGAACTTTTCAGATTCCTCGTATTCAGCTGGCAAAAAAACGTCAGCACTTACGCGTTCGTATTCCTCATTGTTCCTAAAGTACGAGTAGTACTGGTTTTTTTTCTCTTTTTCCCGATCATTATACACTGCCTCAATTTAGAAATTATTTCGGCATTGATGCTGCTCGTTAAAATTTATCACCTATGTGCACGCATCGTTGAGTCTACAAATATAAAGTATGCTGAATAAGTTACTTCATCATAAAGAGCTGCTTATTGCTTATAGAATTGATATTTTACTTTCTAATAGATAACGTATTACTGCTTAGAGCAAAACAGAGAACATTGCTACGTACCTTTTGAAATTATTACATTTTATACCTACTATTAAAATTTGATGAATACAATACTTATTAAATAAATCAATTATACACTTTTATAAGATAATAATATATTTAAAATTAAACACTGGCGCGTTTCGAAGTTAATAACTTCATGATCACTACTGTGTGTGTATATTACTAACGTTTAATTTTAAAATGAAAATACAAAATATATCGATATTTGAAAAGGTCAATTTTATAAATGAGATTGATTATTATTACTTTAAAATATATAAAAAAACGGTAAAATGATTTTTTTTTTTATATATCTTAAAATAATAATAATCGATCTCATTTATAATCGACCTTTTCAAATATCGATCAATTTTTTATTGTATTTTCATTTTAAAATTAACATTAGTAATATGTACTGTGATCATGTACAGTCGCCAGCCGATGATCCATGGGGAGGGCAAGATGAGTTACCAGCCGCCGGGGAGGGAAGCAAGATGATAGAAAGAGGATACGAGTTATAGGAAAAAGTAAAATTTATAAGAAGTTGTAAAGGCTTAATATTTTATTAAACAAGAATAAAATATTAATTAAAGCAAAATTTTCGTGGGTTTCTGGCAAATTGTTCCACTACTTTATTATAAAAGTCTTCCAAATTGTCCATGATTATGCGCCTGTGAATACTTATCATGCCCAGTTGATAAAAAGTTTCAAGGCTCCAGGGGGAGGGGGCGCCCCCTGCCCCCGCTGGCGACGCCCATGATCATGTAGCTATTAGAAACGCGTCAGTGTTTAATTTTAAATATATTATTATTTTATAAAAGTGTACATGTCTGATGATTCATCTATTACATATATAAATTCCTCAGAAAGTTGGTCATATCTGTGTAGTTTACTCGTGTGCTATTGTCTTAACAAGCGCACAAATAAACTGGGTGTACCTCCTTTTATAATTTTCTTCCTTCTTCATTAACGTCGAACGTAAATAGACATGAGTAGAGATGTATGGGTGTTAGCAGAATGGTGTTTTTCCCTGTTTTGGAGCTATAAAACTCGCTTACGTGCAATGGGGAATAACTTTGGCGACTCATACATCTAAATAAAAAAGTGACATGTAGGTGAAATCAAGCGTTTTTACTTGAAAATGTGCTTTTCTTAGCAAAATTCCTTGTTTTATAATAGACGAAAAATTGTTATTTTGAGCCTGTTTCAGCAATGATGATGACGATTTAGTAGTCTTCTGTCACCGCATCGAAAAAAAAAGTGATATTTCTCATACTGGCAGGATATGAAAGTCTGAAACATGCAGGCTCCCTCATTAAGTTGTTTCTTCTCTACCATCAGATAAACTCGCTATCATTGATGCTACTTGTTCGGGTTTACAGCCTATGTGCACACATTGTTGAGTTTATACAAAATAAATTTCACGATATGTGTACGAACATTAAAAATAGACATGCATATATTCATTGCTGCAGTGTTGTCCAAAATGGTATCTTACTTTTCTTCTGACGCCCCAGCAGCATATCTTTACCTAATAGCTATTATCTTTACTGCTCATTACAACATATCATGTTGTGACGTGCCACTTGGTGTTTTGTCATGCATATAAATATCTCAGCAAATATAGTTAAATAGGGGTCATATTTTGTTGAATCCACTTGTGTTATTTAACACACATTCAAATAACAAAGTATACATTCATTCATAATTTTCTTTTTCTCTCTCTTTTATTGATTGATACAACATATTGCTGGATGCGAATAAGTATGTTGGTACTATTTAATTTTTTTCTTTGCAAATGATATATGTCTCTTCATACTAAATATGAAAATTCATTCGGAATAGGACTGAAAGTGCCCGGTTGATTGTAATTTGAGTAAAAATTGTGTATTTTCAGCTGAAATATAGTACTTTGGCTTCAAAAATATTTATCCGGTGTTGAAATTTCTTTTTTCTTTAACATACATTAATCACACACATACTGCTGTACACTGACAGATAAGAATGCTTCTCTCTGGTTCTCATATAAGTTAATGTGGTGTTTGATTTTGGCTCATAACTTAACGATCATACTTTGCAACTACCTTTCCCTAGTTAATCACATAAAAATACACCGATACACATGCGCACTAAGAGATATTGTAACAGTATATTTGCATTATCTTCTGTTAATGTCTAATATATTCTAAATCTTCAGCTAAGTTTATAGATGTTGAAAAGACATATGCATTATTCGTAATATGAAGTAGGAGATTCCTATTTCAAAGCTATGAAGTGTGTAAAACTATGAACAGAGTATCGAAAGCAAAAAGCCTCTATAGTTTTGTCGACTGTCAGGTTGTTCTGATACACACTCATAGGAGCACACATATGCTGTACACAGTTCACACACATGCTTTCATGCAAAAATGCATGTTTTTAGTATGTCTCATATTTTTGCTTATTCAGCAACTATGCACTGAAAAATCGTAGAGTTGAAGTGAAGGTAAATTCCAAAAATGATGTTATTGTTGCTTACTAAATGAGCTCACTTCAAATTACATTTCATCCGCCCACGTGTTTTTACCCCCCCCCCCCGTATTCTAATTAATGTGTACACACATACGACGCATACACATTTTCGTGTTAATTCTCTAGCTTAAGAAGTGAACATCCTGATTACCATTTTCCTCTATTCAACCACTCCTCCGCCATACCTATTTCGATAATCGCTATTATTATCACTTTTTCAACCATCCAAACTATTCCTGCTTAGCTTTATGTTTAAATGGTCTTTTTTCGTTCTCTTATAATAATGCTGTCCCTTTTTTTTTATTCTTTTTTTAAATTTTTTCTTTGTTTCGAAGCTCTCTAAAGCCTTAACAAAATGCGATAATGAAGTATTCTGGTAATAGCTAGAGCTATCGTTTCATATTCCAAAATTTACAATTTACCAGTTGATCCAGGCTCTTCATATTCACGTATATTTTATGTTTTTATTGGAAAAACATTCGAAAATTTTGTATTTCTTTCTCTTTTTCCCTTTATGTAAACAATGAATTTCGCAAGTAAACACGTATATAGAGCCTGGCATTTTATTATGTTAGCAATGTGTACGCCGTGAAAATAATTTATTACTTTCCTATAAGAGAGAACTGCACCGTGCTTAGAATAACACGAAGCAGGAGGGTGGCGAGCGAATTACAGCTTTATTTCTTATTCCATTTTTCGGTCCGCATGTTTGCATTAGCAATTTGTATAATATTCTCGTTTAAGTAGCATAGTAATATTTAATCTGGAACTAGAGCGACCTTTCTTTGCGAACGAAGCCGGCATTTGCACGAAGCTTGTTTTACACGAACTCGTCTATGGAAATGTTGGACGGTGCGCGACGGGGCAGCATTTGTATGTGTATTTTTGCAAAATTCGAAAGGTCAAAACCTTGATAAATGGTTGAACGGACTCTTAACAACGTATAAGGAAGGCATGTAAAAGAACAAAGCTAAAAAGTGTTTTCGACAGCTCCGGACTTTATATTTACCTCTATATTCTCCATAGCCTCGGTTAAAAAAAAGGTGAAATGATCTTGAAGAAATGATAAAAAAAAAAATGAAGGACCGTTACTTTTAACGTGTTCTCGTTTTAAATATTTTAGGCTCAATCGACAGTCTATAACTTGCGAAACAAGAATCTAAAAAATTCTATAAAATAGCGAGAAAATAACCGGACTTTTTATTAAAGTCTCAAACATTGCTGGCAAGCTATCAAGCAATTTTTAAACATAGTCGGATAATAAAAAATTCGTTCTTTCCGAGCGTTTAGTTTTCCAATAAATGAAAGCTCACCGAGATCTTGAACTGCAAGCAGTTCTTGTAGAAAAACATCTGAGTACCTTTTCGGACCCTATGAACTCGGTATCATCGTGTAAAATAAAAAGAATAGCAACTGATAAAATGGTCAGGTTCATTGCTGCAACACTAATGATCACGGTCGACACGTTTTTAATGGAATGCTCAATTTTATTTTAGATTTCGTGTTATGATCAATCTTTTTTTTTTTTTTTATGGATACGCCAACGAAGAGCAACAGCCTAATCAGCCAAGGAATTATAATCAATCTTGATATCTTACAGTTAGGATCAGACCAAACTTATTTATCAGGAAAATTACCGACCGCTTTGGTACACTTTCAATTCGACAATCCCTCTCACTCTTGACCACTTAAAACTGGTAATGAATCAATATGAACACAGAAGAGAGGTTACGAATGTTTCGTTTACGTTTTAACTTTGCTTTCTTTCCACTATACTGCTTGTTACCACCCATATTGATGCTAAAGCCATTTTTATTCGTGTATTCTTCGTTCATTGTGAATTTCTATTAGAATCTACAGCGGCTCCTTCTGCACTCTTTTTTCCTTTTCATCCAGCGCTCGATCTTTTTAAATTTTCAGCGCGCGTTAATTTTTAATGAAATCGTAATTAACTTGTTGACTAGTGCTGGTTTGTGGAAATATTTTTTACAAATGCTAATAATCCCCAACCTGCTGAAAAAATAACTTAATTGAAAGAATAACAGCGAATCATTTGTTTTTATGGTCTTTCCGTAAGAAAACGGACTTCCCCTTTAAAAATTACCGGTGGCTTTACTAAATTGTCATTTTTTAACATTCTTGCAGTTTAGTATTGGCACACGTGTTGTTGTTCCATTTCAGCATTAAAGGCCGCGGTTGTAGAACTGGGGTTTTAGCTTTTTCCAAAGTTAGCGATAACGTATTACGAAGCAGCAGCGGTGTTTTTATGTATCACCGTCGTATGCTGGTGAATTCCGAAATTGTTTTATTTTCGTTCTTTACCTTCTCATGATAAATTTCTTAAAAAATTATTAAAAAAAAAAATGTAATATCTTCAAGATGTACTCTAAAAATTGAATATGAATGCTCTGAAGAGTACAAAATAATTTTTTTCACAGAAATGTGATGTACCTTATGATGACTATTCTGCATCTTAAAAAATTTTCGGAAATTACACGTCATCAGTAAAACGGAAGTTGTTTCTGGTATGGTGATTCGTGTAATCCTTCCGAAAAATGTAAAATAAATATATACTTTAACACAGTTTTCCAAAAATTATTTAAGATAAGCAATTGTGTAATCTTTAAACATTTAATGATTACTCTTACACAATTAATTACTTATTAAAGTCGGCGCATAAATTGTAAATTGAAACGATAATTATTAACCGCATTAAATACTCCTGATGTTTATAGAACTTAGCTTATAGCATACGAGTGGATTACACTTAATGTGGTTTTTAATTATTGTTGTAATATTTGGTACTGCGTCTAATTAAATTGTTATTATTATTTTTTTTTTTTATTTTACGGGAACGTCATAACAGAACATTCATCCAACACAAAAGATTAGAAGATTAGAAAGACATAATATGATAATATGGAGTGACAGGTTATATCAAAAAAACGATTAGAGGCAGAAGAAATGAAGGCGGCTAACAAGGGAACAACAGAAGGAGATGGAAAAGCGAGAATGTAGAGGGCACTTTAAATAGTAGCATAAGGCTAAGCAAATTGGAATAAAAGATCGCATGTTCTGAGGAAATAAAGGAACATTAGAATAGTACTTGCGTCACAGGTGACATTTAAGGGTAAGGAGATGAATTATTAATGTTGTTTAAAAATAATCTTAATATTCTTTTGAGACATATTTTTTACTGTAAAATATATTGTCTTTTGTCGAATCTTCTACTTTATAGTGTGTACTTTTAATTAAATTTTTAAACTAAATTTTTAAGTTGGTACGTTTTAAAACAATTTTTAGTGTAAATATGTTTGTACGACAATACGAAAATAGACCCCTATGTTTAAATTCCGTCAGTGACGAGCTTGTAAATTGCGCTATTAGGGTTTTAAATTGTTTTTTTTTTTTTCTTTATGTGCGTGCCAGTGGCATTGACCCAACAACAGGAAAAGCTAAGCTATAAAACTAAATAGCTAGGCAGTCAGAAATAAATGCAACAAAGAACAGCAGTGCAGGAACCACAGAAGATGAAGGAAAGGAGAGGATAAAGAAAGCGGTATAGGGAGCAGGGAGACCTAATGTCAAGAGCTGGCCGTATAAAAGGGGGGTCGGTTCATTAAGAAGGGCAGGACACTCGAAGAAAATGTGATCAGCGTCACATATACGAAGAGGATCACAATCGTGAAGAGAACTACAAGCAGACGGTGACAGAGGAAATCGAAAGCGAAAAGAGGGGAGTAGAGAATAATTGATCTAGAGACGAATTAGAGAGATAATAGAGGAGTGATGACCGAAAGGAATAGAATGGAACCAAGACAGGGAACGAGGAATCAGTTGAATAAGGCGGTAATTCGAATGACGATCAGAAAATAGGGAGAAATAAGTGTTCCGCCAAAGTCTGGCGTGATTGGAGATGGATAAGGAATGTCTGAAGGCGGGCAGCGGAGCGAGCTAAAGAGTCAGCTGCTTCATTGTCGTTAATTCCGGAATGGCTGTAAAAAATCAATAAGAATATAGCGGGATGACCGTAAAGTGAAAGTAAAAAAGCGAATTGAGGGAATAGTACCATCAGAGGAATGTGAAGAAGGAGAGCATATGGCTTGAAGAACGTCTTTAGAGGCCGAAATGATGAAGAACTGGGAGTCCCCTTGAAGAGACAATAAAAGAGATAGCCTGAAGCTTGGCAGAAAAGAAAGAGCAGAAGGACGGAAGCCGGAAGGACTCAGAATGCCAAAATATTTTGTAATATTTGTCTGACTATATTAATTTTTTTTTTTTTTTCAATTTATATGTTCAATAACATTATGGTATTTTAAAGATCAACGGCGTTTGTTATATTAATTAAAAAGACTCGATTTTTTCACGTTATTTGACAATCATTCAGTCTGTGTTCAGGCCCGTACACTTTCGAATAGGTAAAGAATCATTAAAATCGATCCGCACAGTGTAAAAGTTATGCATGAACAAACATAAAATGTAAAAATTTCGGTTTTTTTTTCTTTACTTACTTTTTCATTGCCGTGCGTTGCTAGTTAGGCTAAAGGCATGAAAGAAACAAAAGAGTTAAATGCTAAAGAACAAATTGGTCGATTTCAGAAAGGATAAGACTGATATGAAGTCGATAGTAACTGAAAATCCTTTTTTTTTTTTTTTTTTTTTTTGTATCTGCCTTCTCAAAACTTTTAATAGAGTCAGAACGAAACTGTATATTTTTTTAATCAGTTCAGATATTGGGAAACGATAATTTACGGTCAGAATTTAAGATTAAGGAGTAATTTGTGTTTTTAGATTGGAGAAAAGGTGTTGAAATAATATACCGACTACTGGTATTATTAATAAAGAACTTTTACATTTAAACGTAATATCTAACCCAAAAGAGCAGGTATATAGTATGAACTGGGATGAAATTTGAACGCCCGTAAATATTGACACTGGAAGATGAATACTTTTTAAATCACGAAAGAAATAATGCTTGGTTTAATAAAAAGATAAATTAGAGCTATGCGAATCGCGAAATAATATTTACTGATAGTTCGGTAAATAGATCAGTAAATGATATGTATTAATATTTTAGTATGCAGGAAATGATGTCTCAGTCTGCCAATTTTAGTTTGCAGGAAGTGTAGAGTATGCAAAAGAGTATTGAAATAAAACGATTCTGATATTGTTGTATTTATTAATAGTACAATGAAGATCAGTTATGATGAAGTTGAGGAGGAAGAATGAAGTGGTCTTTCTATAACCGGTTTTTATTACATTATATACTAAATAAAGTAATTTGATTTTTTTAATGTTTAATGGGAAAATTTACTGTTAGTGAATAACCGCTGCGTTATAAACGTTCGTAAAATATGGACAGAATAATTTTTCATTCATTAAATTAATAATCTTATATCAGTGTTAGATTCTGCCGGAAGATATATGATGGGAGATATAAAACCTATTGAAATTTTGCAAACAATTTTTTTTAAGATCATATGATTGGTATATGATATTTTAAAAAAAACATCAGACGAAACGAATTCCAACCGGTTTTCTAAAATTACATCTGAAAAAAACTAGTTGTTTCTCTTTTGACCTTCAAGGAAACAACAAGAGATGCCCATTACAAAACCACTGTGAATCCAGGACATTGAAAGTTAGCAGTTGTAAATATTAAGGTCCACATTGATCTTTACTGATGTTTTTAATAGTCATTATAGAACACGTAATCATTATTTTTGTTCTGAACAAACATATTTTTTTTTCTTTTTTTTTTTTAATAAAAATAATTAAAAGATTATTTTTGTTAAATTCAACATTAGGAAATAATGAAGAACCTAAACTGGCAACATAAGGGAACTGAGAAATGGTCAAGTAACACATTTCAGATCTGCTGATGATCTAGTGTTGTTTGAAACAGATAGATAAGAGCTGCAGAAAATGATAACCAACTAAAAATAATGAGGCAAAAAAATGGTCTAAAAACAAACGCGGATAAAACAGAGGTGATATATGTATACTCTATAAATCTGTGTCATAAACCTATATGTAGAAATAAAAATAGAAGATGAAACAATTAAAAAAACAACAGATACGTATTTATACATTTAAGCTGAAATTTAAAAGTTAATTAATGCGGAAAAATAAATAAATAGAATATATAATATGGGTAGTTAGTGGAAAATTAAAGAAGATGCTGGAATAAACGAAAATACCTATATGTCTTGAAAAAAGTGTAATCGGTATGTCTTATCAGTGAATTCTAAAGAAACGTGGAGTAAAACAGGAAAGAGGAGGAATTTGGAAAAATTAATAAAATATGGAGAAAAATCGAAAGAAACATGTTGGAAATAACTTGACAAGACAGAATAAAAATGAAAGAAATAAGGGAAAGAATGAAAGTTGAAGATGCTAGAAGTACTAAAATACAAATGAAGATGGCCAGAACAGGCTGATTGATTAGAAAATTATTAAACTAGCAGTTCGAAAACAAAAGAGAAAGGGGATCATTTTGCTGGAACAACGGAAAGAAAACATAGCTGTCAGTCACGATGATCAAAAAAACATGGAGGCTCCAGGAAAATATCGAACAATGGATTAACAAAGAAGAAGAAAAAAGTTGAACTTCATTACCGACGTAATGTATATAATATATATATATATATATATATATATATATATATATATATATATATATATACCGTGAATGCATTTTTATAAATCATTTAAACAATGGATTTATTGAACTTGGGAATATTTTAATAAACTATATTTGTTTATTATCTATTGGCGAATAAGCTTTTTTTTTTTTAGCTCATTAACCGAGTATCTTTATTCACATTTAAAAATAAAAATAAAAAGTTATATAATAGGCCGATCATCAGATATCATCAATGAAAAGGAATAAACAGGAAGAATAATGCGTGGGGAAGGAAAAGGCAGGACATAACAAGCCCAATAAGAAGCGGGAAGTGAAATCCAAAGCAAAAGAGAATGTAGAGCCGAACGCTCCAGTGGAAGAGATGAACAAGTAAAGAACACCCGATGTGCGTCGCAAAAAATTGCATCATTTGAATGAAGAAGATAGTGTTGCAGATGAAACCAACGAGAAGCGAAAGCGGAAGGTAAGTAGTAGAGAATGGTTACGAAAATAACGGATAAAACAATAGAGCGTTGAAGTGAGGAAAGCAGAAGGAACTATGGATTGGAAAGGAGACTAGGTGGAATTGGCAGATAAAAGAAGCGATTGTTAGAAAAGGAGGAAGCATATATATATATATTCGACCAAAGACTGAAGTGGAAATTCTTACATAGTGCTAGGAGGTTAGAAGGTAGGAGGGTTTTTATGAAGAAGAAGGAAAAAAAGCAGCAATCGGAACCGAAAAATCTGTCGCTTCATTACCAAAAATGCTAGTATTACTAGGAAATCACAGCCAATCAGTATAAATCGCATTGTCCTGTTTATCCTCTTCACGTATTTACAAATTATCATATACAATCGTGTTTGTTTAACAAAAATTTTTTGAAGGTTGAAATATTTTTATTAATGATTTTTCTACTAATTGACCTAAAACAGACTGATCTGACGTTTGACGAAGTTCGACTATGACAAGGAAAATTTTCATAAATTTAAATCAAATTTCCATTTATTCTCTTTTTTTCTTCCTCGTTTTACATGTTTAATAAGCGGTCAACTAATTTAATACTGTATGAAAAAAAAAGTTTCTCAGGAAAATTAAATTTTAATGTAAGTTTTAAACTTACCAACTCGATTTAAACTTGTAGTCCTTTTTATTTTATTTCTTTTACATGTTAAAAAAATTACTCCTTCGATATTTTTTTATTTTTATTTTATAAATTATCTCCCCGCCGCCCCCTCACGCACAGACACACGCACATTTTTAGGAATAATTTTAGGTTCACGCTTGAGAATGTGCGTACAATATTAGAAGAAAAGAATCTCTTCATTGTTAAAAAAATAATTCTCATAATATTGTCAACCTCCAGTTCAAAACTTGATTATGTATACACAAGCAGAACTGTCTCAAATAATTATGCAAAATACCTATGTTGCGTAAATCTGAAAATAACAAACGTTGCGTACTTTTTGCATTAATACGCCTATTAGTTAACTAAAAAATGTAAATCCATCTATGGTAACAACATTATTGCCGGAAACCGCGAGTCCGACTATTGTAAGCATTATCGAGAATGCATTTCCATTATTATTAGTTCTCAATTCACACTTTTTCCCCCTGAAAAAAAAAAAAAAAAAATCTCGTCATTTTTATACAAGAAGGTATTCCAAATTTTTTTCTTTTGCCGCTTTCATTTGAAAATTAAAGAAAATACACACAACTGGCTCGTGAGTGCTAACCGATTAAATTATTTACTGGCCGCAGAAGAATGTTATGCCCTAGAATAAAGTTGCAGTTATTATCATGACTGATCTTGATAAATTGCATTCGAGTTGACGTTTTACAGAAATTTTACTGGAATTTAAAATTTTTCGAAAATGGCTGGTTACAAAAAGGTACTTGGTTTCCTTCTTGTGATGTTACTAACGTATTACGGAGTTAACGCAGGTAAGTCGATAATCTTTAAATATTTTCCTCTTTCCTTCGGAACGATACATATGCACAATGTTTCGAGTTCGTCCCGTGGAATGGAATAAATCGTATTTACTTTCTTTTTCCCGACTTCCAAAAAAAAAAAAAGATTATTTTTTATGTTCCCGCCTCATATTAGATCGATTTTACTGATTCTTTGTCTATTGGAAAGAGTACCATTCAACTTAGATTAATGATGAAAATCGGTGAACATAAACTGAGTAATGATTAGAAAACGTGAAAAAATGTGATCCCTTTGGATAAATTTTTTTTCTGGTTGACCTAAAATGCTGTCAATTTTTGCTAGATTACGATAGAAGTGTAGCTTTGTTACTGGCTTTTTTTTTTTTTTTTTTGAATTTTTTGGGCTCGTCAACCGGGGTTATTACCGACTTGCAAAAAGAAGGAAGATACTGTTACGGGTTTTTTTTTTGTATTTTTTTTATGATTGTTCGCACATAACTTATATTTATGTGGACGGTTTTATTGTGATTCTTTGTCTATTAGAAAATGTATCACTCAGACCATGTGAATCCTAATAAAAAATCGGTGAATATATAAACTGAGTATTTGTTAAAAAACGTGAAAAATATGGCCTCATTAGATAATTTTTTTTTCTTCGTATTTTTTATTAGTTTTATACGTTTTTTTAGTGCTTTTTAATTTAATTACTATTTTTTACTTTTTAGAGCATTTTTATTAAATTGTTATCAAAGTCAGTATTTTTTTTTTTTTTTTTTAAATCATTTCATTTCACAATTTTTAGCCTTATAATTGAATTTGTTTCTCGCTCGAAATCAACTTTTTTGTCGCATTATTTTCCATATTTTATGCTTAAATTTCTTTATTTTCAACTGCATTTTACGGTAAAAACATCCGAAGCCACATTTCCATAGTAGTTTGGCAAACTAATGGTATTTTAAGTCAATCTTAAATCTACAGGATTTTCAAATTTATCCGGGCTTTCATCTACATAACCACTTTTGTACCAGGAATATTTAAAAAGATCTTCATATCTCGGTGAAGACAATTGGTTGTGAACCAGCGATTGAAGGCTTTTCCGAAAGGAGTAATCTCCATTTTGTTTTACCAAAAAATATTAAGTATTAGTCGAGATATTTAGAGAAAACGATTTTTTTGGCTGACTTTGGGGGGTAGTTCTCACCCCTTTAATATGTTTATTAGCAGGTATAAAAAAAAAATCACGGATCTTTTACTATTTTTTGTGTTCTACAATATTAAACAATTTCGTTAAAATCGGTGAGATTGGGTTGGGGTACAGTTAGGGGTGGTTTACCCCTTTAAGGGTGAAATTAACGAAAATACCGAAACAGGTTAACTTCAGTTTTTCATTTTATTAATTAAAAAATTATTTTCAGATTATTTACTATGTTTTATCATCAAATTAATAATAAGTTAAATATGGGTTTTCAACCCCTATAAAATAGGGAATGCAACTCTTATTGTTCAAATCATCATGAATTACATGCTTTTCCGAAAGGAGTAATCTCGATTTTGTTCTATCAAAAAATATTAAGTATTAGTCGAGATATTTAGAGAAAACGATTTTTTTGGCCGACTTTGGGGGGTAGTTCTCACCCCTTTAATATGTTTATTAGCAGGTATAAAAAAAACACGGGTCTTTTACTCTTTTTTGTGTTCTATAACATATATCAATTTTATCAAAATCGGTGAGTTCAGGTTCGAGTGCTTTCCTTGTAAGAGAAAAGACCTTTCAGTTACTAAAACAAAAAAACTTTAAGCGAACTTTCAGTTACTTTTTTTTATATTTACCTTAATTTGTACTACGTAATAAGCAAGCTTTTAATTAGTTTTCCGCAATTTTCTATTATTTTAAAAGATGCGTGCCTTTTTCGAAAATATACCGTGTGTTGGAGAACAATTTTAGAGTAGAATTTCTTGAGCAGGATAAATAACGAAGCAAACATTTTTTAATTATTGAGAAAACTTTCTGTCGCGGTGGATCCGCGTAAAATTTTTTGGTAGCAATTGTAAACTTTCTTTATTACAAAAAGAAAAATTAAAATCGGGAAATGCGCAATTTTATTTTCTAGGAGCTGGTCCAGAGAAAAACAGTACTGCCGAAGAGAAGCCTCATTCAGTCAATGGATTTAATGAAACAAAAAAGGACACGTTAACGGTATTGAAGCCAGGCGATGATGTTGTGGCAACGACTGGCAATCATTTGAATGACCTTCCTACCGCTTTAGCATTGAATGAAGTTGGAAAAATTGTTGTTAGTAACACACATTTGCATACTTTTCTGGTAAATTTATCAATTGGCTGGTGCCTTGCAATGGCTTGCCGTTTACAAACCCCTTCCTAGAGTGTGTCACAAGTTTTCGTATCACGACTGTATTTTACGTACTCAGATATATTTGCTTAAATTCGATTTGGACCTCTTCCCCACCATTTTTGTTCCCATTTTTTTTTCTACACATTAAAAAAAAAAAAATTCGCTAAATTATGCTACTCAGATTACGCAGAGGTGAAGTAGTCTAATTTTACCATCTATGGAAGAGTTCAAAAGTACCGTTATGCGCCATCATGGTTGAACCTTGATCCAGTCAAGATGATTGTTTCTATTTCGTCTAGTCGTCTTTTTTCCAATTATTTTATTATTTCCGAATCCACGAGTACTCACAAGCGACTTGCTGCTCCCCCTTTCCTGATCACTTATTCTGTTTTATCATTCTTCGCATTTTTCTTTCTTCTTGATACTTCATCTGTGATGATTTGCTGCGAGTTCCCAGCCACATCGGCATTGAGAGTAATGGGATGACGGCTATTTTCGGTCGGATTGTCGTTTCCTCTCGTCCCTTTTTTAAAAAATTCTGTCCTCTGATCTCGCATCTCTGTGTAAAATATTCAAGAACGTTTCTTTCATTTATTTGTTTAACCTAATCTTTCTTCTGTTTCTTGTTCTTCGAATTTGCTTGACTTTACCGTTCTATTGTCATTTCCATTATTCACTTGCGTGTTAACTCTTTTTTTCTCTTTTTCGCGGTTTTGTTTTCCCCTTGTTTTCTCTCTAAGTTTCCCTTCTCAGTGGGCTGAAGCAGTGGTATCTGCAGTGCTGATCATATCTTTGAATATTCACTCTTTCCATAGTGTGTAGAGTTTTGCATTCTTATCTGCTGAAACTCAAACCTTCTCTACCTCATTGCACATCTTATATTCTGTTTTTCCTCCCTCCTTCATAATCCTTGGTGTATTGACTTTTTTTTGATGTGAAACATCTATTGGCGCGCCTTGAGGGTAAATTCTATGCCGTGACGGCAAACGGCGTGACGCTTGAACCCTGAAAACCCTCCCTCAGATGCGGCCCTGACACAAGCGATAGGTGATATTACAATTGAAACTCACAATGACCAAAATACATCTAATTTGAGTCAAATCGTACCAGTTAGGTATTGATACATTTATATTACATTTTATTATTACAAATATTTATTAATTATAAATTCTTTGATTAACCATCTATTATGATGTTTCACATCTGTGGGGCGTCCCGTGACGGCCTTCTTTTTTTTTTTTTGACTCAATAGAAATGATAGCGTTACATCAGTCGTTGGAATATTTTTTTGTGTAGATTTTAACTGTCTAGGGGAACTGGCATATTTTTAGTCTGGCGAGAAAACTATTCGTGAGTATGTTTAACCGGTGCCTTGTTTAGTGGCTGGAGCATAATAATTTCGTCTCTAACAGTCGGTCTTGGTCCTGCTGACTGTGTTAGTCTCCTTCTTTCCGATATATATATACAAAGCGCTTCTCGAAAGAAAACATACGGTCTCGCAGCCTTTGTCGATGTAGTCTCTGCTTTCGATAATGTTCATCTTCCATCCCTTAAAAATCGTTCAACTTTCCTCTCTAATCATTCGACTCTTTCAAAGCAGAACCATTCATTTTTCTGCTCTTTCTTTTTCTGACTCAAGGTGTGTGTTCCGTGGTCTTCCTCAAGGGCCATGTTTAAGTCTTACTCTTTTTAATATCTACTCGCTTGAATTAGTTTCTCTTCCCGTCTCAGACTCCACACTCCTTTTCGCAGACGATATATTCGTTTATTACTCCTCAACTTCCATTATCTCTGCCAATGATGAACTCAATAATTCGTTGAACATGCTTGAATCCGCTCTATCTAACGTCCATCTAACCATTTCTTCTTCTAAATCTGCTTGCATGGTTTTTTATATTTGTCCTTATACGAGTAATATTTCCTTAACTAATATCTCTTTAAAAAACTTATCGATTATCTTTCCGCGAGCGCATTTCTTACTTATATACTTCCTGTCGTAAGAGAACTAAATTATTAAAGGCTCTTTTTCCCCGCAGATGGGGTGGTGATGCCAATGTTCTCCTTATTCTGTATAAATCTACTATTCGTCCCAAGCTTGATTATTGTTCCTTCATTTACGGCAATGCCCCTAAACATCTCCTTTCCAAACTCGACAAAGTCCAGAATTTACGTCTTCGTCTTTGCCTCGGTGTTCTGAAATCCTCTCCCATTCCTGCAGTACTTTCAGAAGCCAACATTCATCCTTTACACATTCGCAGATCCTTCCTCGGGGACCGCTTCCTCATAAGACTAAGACGTCTTCCAATTAAGTCTTCTAAATTAATTTCTGCTTATTCCTACATTTTGGCTTTCTCATGTTTCTCGGCGTCTTTCTCCTTATTCGCCATTTATCTATACATATTATAAACTTCCGTTCTATACATTCAGCTTTTCAGATTTTTTACATCCTCCTAATTTATTTTTCCTTCATTCTCATACTAAATGCTCACCTCCAATCGCCTTAAGCGAGTTCAGCGAGGCATTGAGGTCCTTATTTACTATTTCTACCCTTTTTACGGATAATTCCAAGAGCGATGGAGGCGCGGGGCCTCTTTCCTTGTCTCTTTCCTTCCACACTACGAACTTTGCAAATTTCCTTTCTTCTGTTCTATTTTTACTGCAGAATCGTATGCAATACTCCGCGCAGTTCTGTTCATTGCACTTTTTTCCTGTAATAACAAGTGCCCCTCATCTGTTCCGACTCGACGAGCGTGTCTTGCAGGCCACATATCCTCTCCTTTTCCATCCCCTTCATACGACTACATTATACTCTTTCTGTTCGTTATTTAATTTGCCAATCTTTTCTTAGTTCGATTTATTAAAATCGACCTTCTTTCGATTCCCAGTCATAGCGGGCAACAACCTAATTAACGCATTTGCTCGCTCTGCTTCCTCTAACGGCCAATCTATCAATAAGTTTCCTGCTAAAAATATACTCTTTTTTCATCTAAACAAGCACACTTCAAATCATGGTCGGATGTCTACATTATTTTCTAGTCCTCATCTCTTTTACTAACTAATTCTTCCTTCATCACGGTCTTGGTTTGATGATTTTCGTGGCCTCAGTCGATTTCCTCCATAACACGTCTTCGTTTTTAATCCTAGTTGTCTTCCTTCGTGTCTTTTTCGTTTTTCTATTGTTTCTTCTCCACATTGTATTTTTCATCATTCGGATCACGACTGCGTTTGTGATGAGGATCATATTCTCTTTTTGAATATTTTCTTCTTGTACAGCAGCGCTCCCTTCTCTACAATAAGTTCTTACACCTTAAACTGCCTGCTCCTTTTTGTGCTCCCTACATACTTTCCTTTCCTTCACCATATGTTATTCCAGCTTTAGCAGAGTTCATTTCCTCTATTTTCCTATATATATATTAAAATTTAATCCCTGTTCGTAATTCTTAGACGATGGGTCATGCCTTCGATTGCCGTTCCTAAAAAGAGGGGGAAAAAAATGTAGTTTGGTGAGAAAGTTTTGTCTCCTCTTCAAATTGCCCTCTCTGCCCCCCCCCCCAATGAAGCCGCGGTTTGCGAAGCCAATCACATCGTTTTTGAATGTCCATTCTTATCTGTCGAACGTTTTATTTTATATTCTTTTCTGCTGATACTTGACCTACTCCTTATTGTGCACCTTATATTTTGTCCTTTTCCTCGACATCCATTATTTCATCCATTAGTAGTTCCTTTATATTGCCCGTATCTGACCGAATCAAAAATTAACTGACGGCTCTTTTGTTTCTTGTTGTTTCTGAGTGTAGGTCCTTAGCTGGCGTGCCCAAAAGGAGGATGAAAAAAAACAACAAAAAGGCCAATAAAAACCGGTCACTCGGAAAGTGGTTGATCATTGTTAACTGCACACTCACAAGGGTCATAGCGTGCAGAAGAAAACCCACACCACCTCGGAGACTTAATAATGTACGCCTACGTCCTAAGCAACGCAGGCGTGACGTCAATGCGACCGGAAACAGGGTTATTCGAGACCAATGTTGCAGCACCATTTGCAGGATGGCCCCATTTCTTGCTCAAGACTTTCTTCTGCGAACAGGGAGGATAAACTTAGAATATCCGACCCGTCGATGTTACACTCTGCACCATATAAACATATACCGCCGATGATCCGGGAACCCTACCACAAAATAACTTGCTTGACTACCGCCAATGCTTCGCTAGCTTTTCCGCTACGCACGTGTGTGTGTGTGTTTTTATAAGGTTCCTCGTTGCAGCTTAATCACATTTGAAGCTCATCGAGAGAATACTTGATCCTACCGTCTGCTAGATACAAGGCGTTGTTTTCAACTGTTCATCAGAATTATTCCGAGTCCAGTTGAATAGTGCGTATCATCGGATGAACGAAAAAATCACCCCTTCCTTCACCCGCAATTATTACATATCTTTCTATCGTTATTCTTTCCAGCTTCAGTTATATGTGATGTATCCAGTACAACGTTGAAAACTCCACTATAATGGAAGTTGGTCGTTTTATATACGTATATATATATATATATATATATATATATGTAGGTGGTAAAATAGAGTCCATGTTTCATTTTTGATTTATGCTCACGCATGTAGGTCTCCAAGGATAATCAGCGTAAAAGACAAGACCGTAAAAGACGAGAAGATGAAGAAGCTAATGCCGCCGAAGAGAGTTACGCTGCTGAAGATTCTCCAGGTCCTGCTCCACCTGGCCCTCCTGCTCCCGGTTCCGGTCCAGCTCCAGCTGGCGGGGGTAGCGGTCCGGCCCCAGCTGGTGGCGCAACTCCTGCATCGGGTGGTGGAGGATCGGGTCCTGCACCGAGTGGCGATAAAACTACTACAAAAGCTCCAGGCAGCGGCGTGTCCGGGCTGTTCAACTGGCAAACGTACATCTTGTTGTTAACAACTATTTTGAGTATAAACGAATTACATGTTTATCTTAATAGTCACGTGCTGTAACACCAAAATTTTGATTTTACATTCTTTCCTACTGCGATAGTTGCGTTGTAAATTATTTAAATTGGGATTGTAAGTAATACTTTTTATTGCTTAATCTAGCCGTTATTAATTTTATTACAATTTTCAAAAAGCGCGTCAAGTACGGATAAAGTAAAATAACATTTTATGGTTCTCAATAGATCATGTACAGTTTTATTACTTATTATTATAGCATTTGTTTTGTTTTTTTGTTAACACAATAGCCTTAATTTTTTTCCTTTTTTCCCGTTTATCTTACTGTTTTCTTCTTTTTGAATGTTTGCTGTTCCAGTAATATTTTGGAATTTTTCTGTCGCGTTTTAATTATTTTAATTAAAATTTTTCTTTAAAATTTAACGTATTTTTGATTTAGCATGCGTCCCCGTCAGAGATCAATGGCGGAAGCTAAACCTAAAAAGGCGTCTTATAATAAGACATAACGTCGGGCGTCCTGGACAGAGTAAATCGCCATTCCGACTTGACTCAGTGAAAATGAAAAGCGAGTGGCAGTGTTTTCCTAACAACATTCTGCTGTAAAAGGGGCTTTATAATTTGCCAACCAGTTTTAGTTTGACTGGAGTTAGTGAACAGCCTTTTTATGATTAATTAGATGTCGGATTACTTGCGTGACCAGGAATGTGTAAAAATTTATAGCATTCTTTAATTTTTCGTATTAACTGATTTGTTGTTTGAAGTCAAAAAAATATTGCAAACAATAACATTTTGTTACAACATCTGTGTTTTTGCTGTTTCGGAGAGTTTATAGTAATTGATAGGATCTGTTTTTTTCTGTGTAAAGGTGAGCTTTTAATTGGTTTTGTATGAAGAACTGAATTTCTTATGTCGCATCACAATTTAAAGTCATATCCAACGAAATGGTTTTTATATTATACTGAAAATTAAAAAAAAAAAGTAATATACCTGAATTGGAAAAATCAGGAAGTTAGGCACAAAAAAAATCCCACCTAAAAATAGTTGCTATTTAAAAAGAATAAAATCATTAAAAAAAATGATAGAAAATGGTATGTTTTTCAGTATAATAATTTTTTTTTATTTAGGCTGGAATGGGAATACTTCACAACGTTATTATAAAAATGAAAGCTTGAAATTATTATTTTAAACTTCAAAATTGAAATAAGATTACTAATCTATACACTCTCTGTTTTTACCTAATCTACAAATATTAGATTAATTAAAATATTATTACACATGATTACTTTTTTTTTCTTCTTAAAAGGGGGTATTCTAGTCTAGAAATATGAAAAAATCGATTCTCTTTTTTTGCATATTCTGATAGTTTAGACATTTAAGAATATGTTCATGGACTGATCTTTATCCGTCTCTTTTCTCCAATCCTAATTAACCTTGCTATACAACCCTTTCCACCCACTTCTTCCTGGTTTAATAATTTTCCCTGCATCAGTCGTTCTGTTATTTCTTCCATAATTCGTTTTAATCATAATCTGCTTCCTGCCTCCCTCTTTCGTTTTAATATTGTTCAGTCTCCCTTGTGCCCCTTCCATCCTCCTATCTTAAATTTGACCTGTGATGTAAATCACCTTCTATTCGAATGCTCATCTATCTCCTCAGAACGCGCAGTCCTTTATTCTAATTTTGCTTGGCCTTGGCCTCCCGACCCCTTACTGTGCCCACTACATTCTTGCTTTTCCTTCTCCTTCTGTTGTTCCTGTATTGTCTACCCTAATTTCTTCATAACTTTCAAATCCCTACGCTTCATTATTTGTTAGTCCTTTGTGTTGGGTAAATGTCCTGTGTTGACGCGCCCAAAGAGAAAAAAAAAGAGAAAAAAAGAATATGTTCTTAAAAAGATTTTTCAAAATTTAAATTATTTACGGAGTTACAGCTATTTTCGTGACGCGGCAACTAAATTGGCTCAGTCGGAGTGGATCAAACGATATATGGTAGACATTCTTCGACTACCTGAGGATAATTCAAACTCTTTATATATTATATATATTTAAAAATCGACTAACTGAAGGCCATTGTAACGTATTTTGTTGAAATCTTTTCTTGTTTAGTGTTACTTCAATCTTTCCAAAGATACTATATATAATAACATTATTTTATATTTAAAAAAAAAAAAAAAAAATTCAGATCAGTTTTGTTTTAATCTTCAAGCAATGTGGACGTGTGCACTCTGTGTACAGTCCAAAGATATAAAATTTTGAGTGAATATTTTATTTATTACGTGTAAAATGGATAAAAAAAAAGGTAACAAAGGAAGTGCTCGTCCGACATAAATAAAACAACATTTAAACTGTCAGGCGGGACGCAATTCGGATTGAACGATGCTTCGAAAGGAGCTAAGACTACTGTTTGTCTAGTTTTAGAACTTCAGAAAATGTACAATTTGAAGTAGCAAAAGGTCATTGTATGAAGCAGGAATCGCCGATTAAGAACATGTGAGTATAACGTACCGTTCTATGAATTAGACTGCCTGAAACTTTACCTGAATCTTTCAAAATTTGAAACGCGTTTTTCTCGAAACTACTTTTTTCAACACGGTTGACATGCTATCTCCAGTTCTAATAAATCGATTTACTTGAAATTGGGTATGAATCTTTTTTATATATCCCTCTATAGTATCTACTAGAATTTTTTTTTTTTTTTTTTTTTTTTTTTAACCCCCCTTTGGGCATATCAACAAAGGATCTTCGCCCAGAAACGAAAGGAAGGAGAAGGATCAGTTAAATGTAGATTCGGTCAGCTATTGATAAGATAAAGGAACTGAGGATAGGAACAACTGAGATCGACGGAAACGATAAGATATACGAGGCACAATAAGGAGTAGGGAGTTTGAGTGACAGCAGATTGGAATACAAAGAGGTACGTTCGTTCACGAGGGATGGACATTCAAAGAGGATATGGTCAGGATCACAGACGGCTACGTCGTCAGGATGAAGAGGGCAATAAGGGGAAAGAGCGAGATGAAAACGAAAGCGTGAGGAAGGAAGAAGAGTATGATTCAGACGTAAACGGATAATAGGAACAATAACGGAACGGTGAAGCGAAGGAAAATCGTAAAACCAAGGCCGCGTGGGAAGATTAGGTTGGATGGAAAAATAAAAGGAAGAATGATTAGAAAAGGAGGAAACGTAAAAATCTGACCAAAATCTAACATGAAACTTTTTGCACAATGGGAGTAAATTCGAAACGGGAATTTTAGAGAAAAAAAAGCGGGAGGATACAGCAATCTGAGCCAAAGAATCAGCCATTTCGTTACCCTCTATCCCCATATGACTGGGGACCCAGAGCATTTCAATGCGGATAGCGTGAAGTGAGAAGAGAGTGTGAATGAGAGAGCGAATACGGAGGATGAAAAGGTCAGAGGAATGAGAGGGGAAATGAGAGGAAATAGCTTTAAGAGCACACATGGAGTCAGAGATAATTAAAAATTTAGAAGAAGAACGATGTGAGGAAATATGGATTATGGCACGTAAAATGGCCGTTAACTCGGCCGTAAAGATAGTACAAAAGGAAGGGAGACGAAAAGATTCAGAGAAATTAATGCTCGGAATGATGAAAGAAGCTCCAACTCCATTAGGCCCCTTCGAACCATCCGTAAAAATAGCAATATGGGAAGGAAAACGGGATTCGATATAACTATGGAATTCCTGTATAACTGTTGGATAGGAAAGGGATTTGGAAGAAAAAGGAAAGTAGAATACATTGGGAGGATTGGAGAGATCTGCAAAATTGAAAGAAAAG
Source organism: Icerya purchasi (assembly GCA_039619475.1). Classification (NCBI taxonomy): domain Eukaryota; kingdom Metazoa; phylum Arthropoda; class Insecta; order Hemiptera; family Monophlebidae; genus Icerya; species Icerya purchasi. Next base: position 334,512,973 of record CM077116.1, on the reverse strand, counting down.
TAAGGGAGATTGTTATAAGAAATTGTGCAGGATAAAAAGGAATTCAGCCGCAAAGCAATGTGGGCTAGAATAGGAATTTTCTTGGGAGTAAAACGCCAGTTTTGCAGAATAGAAAGATATGAAGGAATAAGTTTGGAGGATGATAACGGTAAGCGTTTACACAAGAAACGATAACCTAAATAGGATCTGCGAATGAAAAGGGGAGGCGAGTTAGACTCAGCGAGAACTGCTGGTACTCGAGAAGATCTAAGAACACCAAGGCAAAGACGAATACAAGAATTTTGAATTATATCCAGCTTGGAAAGAAGTGATTTTGAGGCAGAGCCATAGATAAAGGAACAGTAGTCGAATTTGGAACGGATAATCGAATTGTACAAGGAAATAAGGAGAAAGGGATCGCCTCCCCATTTTGTTGGAGAAAGAGCTTTCAGTAAGTTTAGTCTTTTAAGGGCAGAAGAGGAAAGGAAATTAATATGTTCATAAAAGGAGAGACGACTATTGAGAAATACACCGAGATAGCAGAAGCATTCCCTACGAGGGATAAGATTGGAGTTTAAGGATACAGAGACTAAAGCGGGATTAAAAGGACGAAGAGAAAAGACAATACAAGAGGATTTTAAAGGGGAAATAGAAAGGTTCAAAGAGGAAAGAGATTGTTCCAAAGTAGCTAGAGACGAATTAACACTTTCGTTAGCATCTACGATATCACGGGATGAGGAAAAGAGAAGAATGTCATCGGCAAAAAATAAGGAAGAGGAGTTCATAGAAAGAGAAGCAACAGAAATAGTATAAATATTAAAAAGAGTAGGACTAAGGCAGGATCCTTGTGGAAGACCACGTGAAACAACTCTTGTAACCTCGAACGAAGAAGAAGACAGGAGAATAGTACGATTTAACATCAAGTTAACAATGAGGGAACAAAAATGCGTCGGGATGTTAATTGCTATCATTCTATCTCGAAGAGTAGGGAGATGGACATTATCAAAAGCACTGGAAACATCGATAAAAGTAGCTAGAGTGTACTGTTTATCGATGAAAGATTTATAGATATAGGAAACAAACAGACTGACGCAGTCAGCAGGACCTAAGCCTGGACGGAAACCAAACATATTAGAAGGAAAAACATTATTGTGTTCGAGCCACCAGACCAGGCGCTTGTTAAGCATGCCCTCAAACAGTTTTCTGAGACACGATGCTAGGGAGATCGGACGAAGAGAGGAGTTTTTCTTAGGGATAGGAATGATAATAAAGGTGTTCCAGTCAGGAGGTGTGACTCCTCTGGACAAAAAGGAGTTGAATATACAAAGAAGGGTTCGGAGAGCAAGATCGGATAACTTTTTTAGGACAAAGAAGGGAATACCATCACGACCTGGAGTGGGGCTGGAAGATTTTTTGAGAATGGATTTTAATTCATTAATATTAAACGCAGAGGAAAGAGAATGAGAATTAGGGTTTTCCATAACAGGAAACGGGCAGGATTCATCAACGTTAGGAACATAAGCAGGAGCAACAGCATCAAGAAAAGAAGACAAACTGTCGGAGGAAATAGTATGGATAGAAGGACGTTCAGAAGAAGGGAATTTGAAAGCTCTGGCCATTTTCCAGATATGCTTGAGAGGAGTAGTTCTCGAAAAAGATGAACAGAAATTTTTCCAAGAGGATTTCTTAGACGATTTTAGAATAAACCTAGCCCTTGCATTGGCCCTTTTGTGGGCAAGAAAGTTTTCGCGTGTAGGATTTGATCGGAAAATTCTAAATGTAGCGCGACTATGATCGAAAGCGGCATTGCATTCTTCGTTCCACCAGAGGGACGATGCTGATCCACGATGGCCTGACGATGACGGTTTACGGGAAGGAGAAGACAGCGATAGAGCATTTGTAATCGAATTTAGGAATAGATGGTAATGGAGTACAGGATCAGAGCCATCTAGAAGTTTAGGAAGCATAGAATCAACTAAGGAGTGGAACAGAGCCCAATTAGTTTTCGATAAGTTCCATCGAAGGTAATTGAGAGGTTTAAAGCAAGGAGAAGAAGGAGGATTCTGGGGAGTAATTAGAATAGGAATATGATCACTACCATAGGAGCCCATGAGAGTTGACCAATTGTAATCAAAACCAATAGAAGGAGATGAGAAAGTTAAATCGAGAGTACTATAACTAGATGCGCTCTTGTAATAGGTAGGAGAGAGATCATTAAGAAGGACTAAATCATTAGAAAGAACAAGATTTTCAAGAGCAGTACCGTTGTTGTTATGGCTTGAGCAGCCCCATGAGGGCGACCGAGCATTCCAGTCACCCCCAATGATGAACGGATGCGGGATAGACCTGAGGAAAGAAACGAGAGGGAAGTGACGAAGGTCGCAACTAGGGGGAACATAAATAGAAATAATATTAAGCGGACGAGCTGCATTGGAAGGAATGGAAATGTGTACAATATTAGGCTGATTAGGACTAGAAGGGGAATTAAAGGAAACATCATGAGATTTAAATAGAATGCCGTTCCTAATAAGAATAGCAGATCCACCATAACCATCGTCACGATCGCATCTGATTATCTTATACCCACGAAAATTAATATTCATATCCGACCGTAGCCACGTTTCCGAAATGAGAGCAACGTTAATACTATGAATGTCTAACAGACCCTCTAATGCATTTTTGTTGGCTCTAAGGCTGCGACAGTTCCACTGTAAAATATTAAAAGTACCCGGCATAGTAAATTATAAAAGGAAAAGACTTGAGTAGGGAAAGGAAAAAGAAATAAAAAGAAAACAAAAATATAGAGGGGGAGGAAGAGGAAGAGAGGCAAAGAGAGTGCCAGAAGAAAAACAGCAAGGTAGAGTAGAAAAAAAAATAATAATTACAATATAAAAAAGAAAGACAGAAGGAAATAAACTTGAATGGGTGGAGGAAAATTGGGGCTAGCAAGATGAGAGGAAAGTTAATAAGAAAAGGGAAGGAACAAATAAAAACAATTAAACAAAAATAGACTGTTGATGAAAAAAGGACGGCGATGGATGCTAGACTGGAATAAATAAAAGAGAAAATGAAAAGTAAGGAACAGGATTTTAGAGGCAACGGACAAAATGATTCGCAGCCCATTGCAGCTAAGTTGCATAACAGAGCGAAATTCGTAGTCGCTATGATTCTCGATAATTGTCTCAACTTTTCGAGAATATAATGTAAATTACAATAGCGTAAAACAGTGTCAAAGTGCTGCGGTCTCAAAAATATTAAGACAAGAGTACAATGCAGAGCGACACAAATAAAACCAATATATCTGAGCCCGGCAGTGATTTTAGTCACAGCAGCGTCAGTACATTGAAATGTGAAAAAATAAATTACTACATGTCTGCCTCTGGGCATTACACCCAAGTATCTTAAAATCCGGCAAAAGACAAGAGTACAATGCATCATGATACGAATAAAACCAATATATCTGAGCCCGGCAGTGATTTTAGTCACAGCAGCGTCAGTACATTGAAATGTGAAAAAAGCAACTGCTGTTTGTCCGCCTCTGGGCAATACATTCAGGAGTCTTAAAATCTGGAAAAGGAGGAAATTAATATGAAAGGAAATATTGATAGTAATAATAATAGTGATCTTAAAAAGAGAATAGGGAGAAAACAGAAAATGGAAAGAAATAAAGACAGAAAAAGCAGAGAAAAAACGAAATGGGAAAGAAAAGGCTAGCCCCGGTTGCATTCACTTTCACTTTATAACAAAAGTGAGAAGAAAGACTAATTAAGGTGAATGTAGTTAGATAAAAAGAGAGGTAGGGAGTCAACAAGGGAAGGAGAAGAATCAATGTTATTGGACGCAAGAAGATCTAAAATCGCTTCAGCTATAAAATTTGCTGTAGGAAGAACAGTAGATGAAGGAACACTAGAATAAAAGCAACATTTTAAATTTTACTATTTTTAAAAAATTTAGAAAAGTCAGAAAACAGGTAAAATATCGACTTTCAGTCACCGTTTTACGAGAATTTTTTTTTCTTCTTCTCTGAGGTAGTGGCTATAACGACATCCTTACTGATTAGGAATCTTTTTTTTTTTTTTTTTGTTTCAAATGACTAGAAGGATTGGAATCGTGTCAAGTAGGACACGCTCTTTTTTTTACCCCTCCACTTCATCAACCTGTAACTTTGTGAATTTCGAATTTTTTGTGCATTCTTAAAACATGAATAAATGTAAAAAAAATGGATAGTAAAAATATTTATTATTTTTTTTTATTGAGCTTGAAAAAACCTCCTAAATTCGTGCCTCTAGACTAGAATACCCCCTTAAACGGATTCACGGAGTATTCGTTTAATATTTTTGATAAATACATGTGCTCGTATTTTAACATAAACCAAAAGTTCGACACATACTCACACAAAAAATGATTTTCTTTATGTGTAATATAAAATAAAAGTGCTTTTGCTTGCTCATCATGATTGTGGTGATAGTGAATCTATGCGTTTATTCCAATAATTGTTGACTTTTGTTCATCTTATTTTATATTTCTCTCATCGGTTATAGCGTATTTTTAATTACATATTTATACTTTTGCTACTCTTCGTTCACAGCTTAATTTTCATCTATGTACCCTGTCAATTTTTGTCAATTTTTTTTCCCCTTCTGCGAAAACTGTATATTTCTATTGACTTGTTCAGATGAGAACAGTTAAAAGGGATTACTTTCCATATCCAGGGTTAACAATCAGCCTTTCTTTTTGCCCTTTTCTTTTAAGAACAAGAAAATTTGCGTTAAGCGCAAATCTGACAATTTTTATTGACATCTTTTCACAATTACTACTGACAGAAATTAGGTTATCGCAGACAACTATTTCTTATTAATGTGACGGCGTTATTCCTAATTTCAATAATACAACCATTAGTAATTTTTTCATTAATTCTAACATTATTAATTCCTTAAATATATATCACTACCGATAGTAGACAGCAACATTAATTTATTTGCAACAATGTACAGCAACAGCCTTTCGACCAATTACAGTTTGCCCTTATAGAGCTAAACAACGGTATATAAATTATTAATCTAGCTGAGACAAACTCACATAAACCCACACTAGCAGATTAAAACAATATGAATGAACCAACTTATAGTGGTAAGTATTGTAATATTCCGACATGTATCCTTTAAACCTTGCATAAACTCAGTCACACCTACTTAAACCAGCACTTCAGTTCTCCAAAAACTCGAGCCGGCTAGTAGTTATAAAATTTGAAAAGACAGAGTATTAAATGTATTCAGCAATATATATATATAAATATATATATGTATCAGCTCAGTGGATATGTGAACAGAGAAGTAAAAGTTGTAGTTCAGTTTATAGAGCCCAGCAATCGACTAAGATCTTTAAAATTATGACAACCCCCGATGTCACACTGCACTTATCTAAAATGTTGTTGTAATCACTCAGTAATGCTTCCATTAAAGGACATGAAAAGTGCTATGTCTTAACTTTTCGTATATGAAACAACATATTTTTCCGGCAATTAAATAATGGAATTTTAATAGCGATTCTTTCCAATAAATATGGAGAAATTATATCTCCATGAAATGTATTATACAAGAAGTAGACCTCAGCAACACGCTGTGACTCGCAAGAGTCTTAAAATTAAATGTATCTAATAAATCTGCGTAAACTGTATTAGTTGGATAATACCTGATACGTTTAAAAAATAAATACTTTAAAAACTGCATCTGGACTGCTTCTATTTTTTCGATCTCATTATTTTAGAAGACGAATTCCAAATAATATCTACTAACTCTAATAATGAGTGTACTTAACTGTTATACAATGTGACTAATGTATCTTCAACAACATAGTTTTTACAATTTCTGAATAAAAAACCAAACATTCTTTTTGCTTTACTAATCGTATGTAATAAATGAGCATTGAAAGTGAGTTTGGAATCAAAAATTACCCCTAAATCCCGAATTTCATTTTTAGTTCCTAGGGAAACGTTCCTTATACTGTAAGTTGATATAATTGCCTTAAATTTCCGTGTAAAAGTAGTATAAAGTATATATGTATTTCCAATTCAAATAATAATAATATATTAATAATGAAAATATTGTAAATAAAAGTAATGACGACAACAGTTTTGATGATAATGATAATAATAACGATAATAATGATGCTACTAGTAAAATGCGCTTATATGTGAAAAGCCGATAATGATACATGTGAGAACTGTGATAAAGGCATCTGCAGCAATGATGTTGCTGCTCAACAGTAACTGATGACAAACTGGCGTTGATGTTGCCATGTAAACCGAGTGGAAGTCAAATGTGGAGAGAGATGAATCTGCAGCAACGATATTACTGGTCAGCGACGAACGCCGATGATCGCTGGTGATGTGTGGCTCTAAAAGAAGCTATTGATCTGCAGCAATGTTAGTAATTAGACTGGCTCTGCTGGAACGAGAGCGTTTGATGATTATTGAAGACCAATGCTTTAAAAAGGCAAATGATGCGAAGGATGAAGATCCTCAAATGTAAGTAACAAGTGTAAAAGTCGTCCTGCGGTGTGATTAGTTGTAAGTAGCACCGAAGCAACCAATAAAAACTGGTTTACTGTTTCATAATTTGCGATACATTCGAAGTTGCCATTAACTTATTATATACAATTTTCTTTCATACTGTATATACCGCAGGGCTATGCGATTAAACAATCAGAAGCAAGCAAATATTTGTAAAGTTTGATTCATATAAATAGAATCGTTATAAAAAATTACGCACACACACACATACACGCATATATATATTATATATCATCATCATCGTCGGTTGCTCGTTTCGAGCATCGTGAAATTATGGATTATCGTAACTTGTGTCCAGCCGCCGTGGGGTCCTATCTATTGCCCGATCGATCATCTCACGCAATGGTCCGGCACCAACTATCTTTTTGACGCCATCTATGTACCTTGTTGGGGGTCTCCCTCTTTTCCGGCAACCCTCTACCATTTCAATCATAACCGACTTTTCGAGTCCATCCTATCCTATAAAGTGCGCAAAGAAGGTCGCTATCCGTCTCTGTACAACATGCTGCAACCTGTGCTCCACATTGACTTCTTGAAGTTATTTCTTTTCGTACTCTATGGAACTCTTAGCATACGTCTCCAACAGTGCATTCCAAATGCGTTAATGCGCTTAATATCATTCTTCTTTAGGGTACAGCATTCGGACCGGTATAAAAAAACCGAGAATACCAGTGTATTAATGAGACGGACTTCTGTGCTGATTGTTATATCGTGGTTCTCTCATACTTTTGTTAGCTGTGATAATGCCAGCTTTGCTATCGCTGTTCAGCGTTTAATTTCCTCAGTTGCTCCACCATCTTTTGTAATCAGCGTTCCCAAGTGTATCAATCTATTGACCACTTGCAGGCCGCCTAGCCATCGTGAACTATGTGCCTGGCTATTGCTATCTGTGGTCATTATTTTAGCAGCTTCCCTTTTATTTATTAGTAAGCCACACGGTCGTAGCGAAACATTTCATAAGGAGGGGGTTCAGACCAAAAATAAAAAAACAAATCAAAAAAATGTCTTCGCGAGTGATGATTTGGTAGGACGACCTAGCATATGACAAATAAGAAGATCTAGAATTAAAAAATGCATATAAAATTTATGAATTTACATATTCTAAATGTATTTATTCGAATTTGTTAAAACATTTGGTGTTCGCGTTTCCGCACTAACACCTCTGTGATTTCACTGGAACTGAGCTTCGTCGCTAGATCACGATGAACACTCATTAAAGCAAGACAGTTAGTCGTTCATTGCCCATTTTGTTTCTTAAATAGGTTTTTAATCTTTTTAGACTCGAAAAATACCTCTCAGGAGTCGCAGTCCATACTGGAAGTGTGACCAAAATGATGATAAGTTTTTTTTATCAATGGGAAGAAAGTTTCATCGCATTGGTCGAGAGCTACTAGAACAGTGATCGGTTTCTCCGCTGCAGATTGCCATACTTCATATTCATTTGAAAATTCCTTCGCATTCACTTTCGCCCAAAAAAATATTTACAATTTTGCACATACATTCGCTATGGTTTTCGGGTCATTATCTGTCTTTCCTGGTAGGAGCATTTGTATTCTCTGGATTGCTTCATGATGTGGCTTGAAACGATCATCCAATTGATCACATGATCGACAAAAGGGTAAAAAGTTTTTTGACGATAGTATATTTCAGCAGTCTCCATTGTTCTCGGAACGGCTATTCCGGTTGAACTGATACATTTTTCTTTCTTTCTATATGATGGAAAAAAGAGGATAACATTGAGTTTTTTTTTTTTTTTTTTGAGTAGAAGAGAATAAATGAAGGGAGCCGCAATTTTATCTAAATAATTTATAAAATAAATGAGTTATTTATTAAAAAATTTAAATAATTTTTTAAATATAAATTATGATTTAATTATTTATTTAATTAAATATTTTTCAAATACATTTTAAATATTTTATGTTGATTTTAAATTATTAAGATAAATTCATCATTTTTTGTTTTTTATTAAATTTTATTACTATTCATTGTGTGTGGTCGCATAGGAAGGCCACAATTTATTACAAACCTCAATACCAAGATGTACCGAAGGAAAATGTATCTTTAAATCATGCAAAGAATACAATATTCCTCCTTTTCTAATAATTATTCATTTTATCTGTCTGTTCAGCCTACTATTCCTCCCTATTCTTCGTGGTTTCTTTTGCATCCCTCTCTTCGACGTTCTGATGTTGTTTCCATTGTTTGTATGCGTTTTGGCCATTCTTTGTTGCCTTTCTCCAGATTTCGTTTTTCCCTGATTTCCTCCCCACACTGTCGTCCCCTCTATCCTGATGATGCGGTTATTTGCGACGCCGATCATGTGTTCTTCTAATGTTCATCTCTTTCTGTAGACGTTCTCTTTGTATTCCTATTTGTTGAAGCTTGGGCTTCCTGCTCTTTATTGTGCTTCCTATATCTTGTCCTTTCCTTCTTCACTAGTTATTCCTGCTATTTGTTCCCTTTTTAAATTATAGTTTGATAACGGTGTTTTTGGTTTTTCGTTTGCGTTGTTTTCTTAACAGTTAGCAATTGAGTTCCGACTGCGGCGTCTTCGATTTAATCAACTTCATCGCATCCGATAAAATCGGGGTTTGATTCGATCGAGAGTGCTATCTATTGTTTGCTCGCGTTCGCGTCTTCCTTATCAGCGCATTGTAATCGACAGACCGGTGAGACTGTTCTTTTATTATCTATTGATAAATATATATTGATTGATAAAACAATCATTAAAGTGTTATGAAGAAATCTGTGTAATATCTTATGCAATACTGGTTACGATAAGAAACAGTTCATGTTTTCTTTATGGTTTCCGAATTTATTGCAGTAGTTTTAAACGGTTTTATTTAAAGGTTCTTCTATTTCATATACTGAAATATTAAAATGAGTAGTCATTCAGGTGCACTGCCGCCTGTCTGTGGGATTACTATGGAACACAATACCAGCTTTGGCAGAAAGAGGTTAAGGCTAGAGAAGAAAAACAAGCTATTATGATTGAGCAACTGCAACAGCAAGTCAAAATGTTGACCGCTAAATTGCAAAATTATCAAAAACAAACTAAAGATACTCGTCCACGAGCAAATAGTGTCCCGAATGAGACAAATTTTTGGTAATAAATTGCAGTAGCAATGTTCTGAAAATAACGAAGAAAATCAAATGGAAAGTGACCAATCTCCTCAAAATAAAAAAATGCTATCAACAACAAAACCAAAAGTAGATAATATAACTGACCAGAACGCATGTAATCAAGTTCAACAAAAACCAAAAATTAAAAGATCAAACAACATTACATCCAGAAAAAATTAAATTACCGCCAAGAATTACAGTAAGTGGCATAAATGATTTTAATTCCTTTTTATAAAGAAATAAATTCCGTATTTGGTGAGGCAGTTGCCTTTAAGGTAATAAATAGTGGAGATATTATTGTTTCCTCTAAAAATGAACATACCTTTCGTGCCTTAGTTCAAAATTTAAGGGCAAATAATGTAGCATATCATACGTATCAATTAAAATCGGAGAGATCGTACAGAGTAGTGGTAAGAGGTCTGCATCCTATTACGGATATAAAGACAATAGAGGAAGATCTTGTACATGCAGGTCATGAGCCGCTTGATATTGTCAACATCATAAAAACTATTAAAGTACGTGACGACGAAAATAAAATAATTGACAGACAAAAGAAGTCCTATCCGCTGTTTTATGTAGATCTAAAACCTAAGGATAATAATAAAGAAGTTTATGAAATAACTAAAAAAATTGCATATTGTTAAGTAAAAATAGAGCCGCCACATAAAACTATCACACGGAAAAAAAGTGTGGTAGACCGGTAAAGTGTTTTAAGTGTGCAGGTGAGCGTGATTCCAAATTATGCAAGGGAAAGAATCCAAAAAAGTTCAGATGTACTAACTGTAAAAAGGACCACACAGCTAATGCAACAGCCAAATTTTGGAAGAACGCAGGGACCGCTTCCTTCAAAGATGATATATCTGGAAAACGCCGCCCAGCAAGATCTCTCTTCAAGCCAGAGAAGGCTTGGTAGTCACATGGGGCGAGATCTGGTGAGGACGGAGGATGTCCAAAGACGTCCCACCGAAAATAAGCGAGCAGGGACCTCGCTTGAGCTGCAACATAGTAAGGCTGCGTGGTAGCCACCGCGTAGCCACCTTAGTCATGTGCAAATGTTCTGTAAGGATGCGATAGACAGAAAAACGACCCGTGCTAACATACGAGAACCGTTTCGCTATCTCACGGTGAAGATGAGATATTGTATAGCGACGATTCTAAACTTATCATATTCAGATAGGAAATGAAAGAGTTGATCAGTTGTCTCGTGGTGCAGCTGTTAATGAACTCCCTAATTAAGAAGTTCACTGCTAATAATTTACTCGCGCATTGTCTAAAATATTCCATTATAGGTTTTGGTTAGACTCACATACCCTTCCTCCTTTTCTAATCAATTTTCCTCTTAAATTTTTCTATTCAGCCGTATCTTCCAGTTAATCCCCTTGGTTTCATGAATTTCCGTCTTTGCAGCGCTATATTTATTATTTCCGTTTTATGTCGGTTGCGTTTCGATCATAGCTTGCTAGATCTCGCTATCGATTTTCAGACTCTCCTTATTGTCGTCCGCTACATCTTCCAAATGATATCCACGAATGTAATTCTAACCACACATTCTTTTCGAAAGTGTCTCTCAACTTTTGAGACACTTAATATTCGCGCTCCCTATAGTGTTGCATCTGTCCTTTCCTTTTGCTTCGCTATCTATTACCACTCCTCTTGGTTCGTTCATTGATGCTATTGCTGACCGCATACGAATCGAAATAATTAATTCAACGTTACTTTTCTTTCTTGTCGAACATGGCTGTCAATGCTCTTTGTCAGCGAGACGGAAAAAAAAAAAAAATTATTTACAACATTAAAAATATTCGAGATGAGCAGTAATAGTTGCGTATCCGGGGGAGAATATAGGAGAAAAGGAATTTCGAAGAATCTTTTTGGTATCTGAAATCATATTGGATCGAATATTTTACAATGTATTATATTATACACGTATATAAGTATGTATGTACGGGTGTGAAAAAACTTTAATTATTAATTGCCGAAAAAGTGTTTGTGCGTAAGGATGTTGAAAGGAAAAAATAGTAGTTCGAAGAACAGACTTTTACAGGGTTTTTCTTTTTTTTTCTTTGTAATTCTCCCGGCATATTTATAAGGGGCCCAATAATGACGTCGATGAAACCCGGCATATAATGTATAAAATAATTTAACTGCGCTATAATAATAGCTGATTGTTGATCGTGTATCGCATTTTAATGACGAAACGATCTAAACGCGGCCATTTTGATTTAGTGAGCTGACGCGCGCGCGTTACCATCGTTATCGTTGCCTGGAGAATACTTAATTATCTGTAACGACATGGCTACGCATTGAAGATGAGATGAACGTAGCTCAATGAAAATAAGTGTTCTAGTAATATTATTTTTATTGCTTTGGTAATGTTACATAAATTTTTACGAACCCCTCCCCCTCCCCCCGTCGTATTTCGATCGATCAGGGAAAAAATACGAGTACTTTACCAGGCGCAATCTTCTACGAACGAACAACCAATAACACGTGAAATAAAATGACCGCGAGCTACGCAGGCGTCGGGGCAGAAAAATAATTAGGCCTCGCAATCCTTCGAAAATAGGCAATTTTCATATTGAGAGTTAAGAAAAAAAAGGCGAATAGGCCGGCTACAAGTTTTGAGTTTTGTTCCAGTTTAGCTGTGCACGCTGGAAGTAGTCTGGAAATGTGATCACTTTCGCCGAATTAACAGGGAGGCTGTCCATAGAACCAAAATCGAGAAAATACATAATGTAGGAATGAATGAAAAACGTACGGTCCCATTGAAAGTCTCAAATAAGGTCGATTGAAGCGAGTAAGGACGTTTTAATTTGTACTTCGGAGCGGCATATTATAAAAACGCGTTCGTTTCGAACGCATATTTGCGCCTTGTTTAAATAGTTCTCCTCTATTAAGGGCACCATTTTGCGCTCCTTCCGAATGTGTACGTGTCTTATCTTTTTCCCATCTTGCTTCTAGTTATGTCTTGGGGGAAAGTGCTGCAAATGGATATAGAGAATGATGGAAGAAAATTGGAAACATCTCGCGAGGAATGAACAAAGTAACGATAGGCCGGATGAAACTAAAATAAATAGCCTTCAATTTATTCAACTACCCTCAACGAAATATTATCACCCGCGCAATATCTCAGTTTAAAATATTATAATATGCCGAGGTGAATAGTGAATAGTACTAAGACACCACAGTTGGCGCTATAATTTTCGACTGATGGCCGACTACGTCCGGAAAATCGTCGCAAAGGTATTAATTGCACGAATCAAGTGAAAAAACCAAATTTAAAACGGGAAAAAAAAACGAAGTCTATGCACTATGCACCGACGAAATACATATATAAGATACTTACAAAATTGCATCTGAACTTTCTCAACCGTCAGCGAATTTTCAATTTAATGCGTTAACATAAATACACACACACAAAGAAAAAAAAAGAAAAAGAAAAGCAAATAAACATCGACTGAAAAAATGAATACGATGTTGTCCATTTCTGTCACCGAATTTAATCCGACTAATAGCGAGATTTTAAACTATTTTTCCTTTCATCGCATAATTTGCCAAGTGTTTGTTCCAATTTCGCCAGTCTGACTCTGACTCTTCCCCAGACACAGTTATGTAAAATGACGAACGATATTATTTGCAACATCCGCAATTTACATAACTTCCATCGGGACAGACGCTGGTTTCGAGTTTTTTTTTTCCAAAAGCTGTTCGTCTGTGAAAATTTCGTTGAAAGTTTCGTCTTTGCGCTACGATAGTGCATATTACGTTCGCCTTCAACCTCGCCATATCTAACGTGTGTCCTTGCTGCTACCCACTCGAATTGTGACTGTACAGTGTCGTTTGATATTTTTCGATGTTTCCCGTCGTTTCGCACCTCTTTGCGTGAAACCTAATTCGGTATTCGTGAAAAGCGCAATACAATTTCTTTCATTCTGTTGACTTTATTCTTTAATCTATTTTACCGCGACCGAATGAGCAAAAGGTCGCAGCGTCTCGTACTGTTTTCTTACTTTTTTCTTCGTCACTTGATAATAATAATTGGCAATTCTGCATAGGACTAGAGTATACGAACAAAGTGAAATATGTATATACATATATATAAAAAAAGAAAATACCGACTTCAAGATTTGTGGGGGGAAAAAACATTTTTTTTTTAAAAAAATAAAAATGCGTTAAAAAATAGAAAAAAAGTTACTAATAACTCGATAAGAAGATAAAATGTGTTACAGCAAAATTTAAGCAGATACGATTATTATTTTTAAACAACATTAACGGAATCTCGATTCACCAAATTAAAATTGCAACAACAAGTCAAAAAAAAGCAAAAACCGAATTAAATATTCCTGATGTTTCCACAGTCAGCCCTGGGTTTAGGGGGTTTAGGGGGGCTGCAGCCCCGGGCCCCGCCTTATAAAAGGGCCCTCAAGAGACACCCTCTTCCGTCTTGTAATAAAAAATTAATCTACCATTTGTCATATACATCAACTTTTTTTTTGAAATAAATAAAATTAACTTTACAGGAGCAAGTGCATTTTTTAATACATTTATTTTCGTTAATAATTTTGCATCCATTTTTATTTCCTCCTAGAGGAGGGAATTCCGTAATAGTAAAATTTCGAGTTTTTAAAAAACGTACCAGGTTTTAAGCGAGTCGGAATCTACATTTTTAGGAAATGTCTGTATGATGTGTGTGTTTACACGCGCAATACACGCACACACACTATTCTTTTATGCAAATCTTTGGTTAAAATTTTCTGAAAAATTTATTGTTTAAAATTATATATATATATATATATATATATATTATTATTATTTCGAATTAGCCACTGGTGGACTACGTTGTCAACTGATTCTACATTCTTCTTCCTCTCTTTCCATACTGCTTTCATTCTTTCACTGTGTCTTTTTTTTTTCTTTCTTCGGTCCACAGAACGCCAGTTCTTCCTTTACGTTTCTCCGCGAATCTTTTACAGTCAAATAATTTCTTCTTTAACGTTGATCGCTGTTCCATATCTTCAGGCGTGATCTTCAGTTCATCCGGGTCTTTTTTGGTCTCTGTGTACCACGTACCGTTCATTTTTAGCTTTCGCATGTAACCGAGCAACCTTCCGGTGAACCTGCTCCGCGCCATCCTTTGCATATGCCCGTAGAATCGAATTCTTCTTTTCCGGATCTCGGTAATGATGCTTTCCACATGTTGGTATATTTCCTGATTGCTCCTTTTTATATATTTTCCACCTTGTTTCACTGGTCCCAATATTCTTCTTACGATCTTTCTTTCTGCGATTTCAAGTTGCTAATCCTTTTCTGTTCATTGTTAAGCCTTCCGCTGCATATAATGCTTCTGGTCTGATCACAGTTTTATAGTGCCTCAGTTTGGCATTTCTTGATAGATATTTCTTATTATATATTTCTTTTGTTAAATAAAAAGCCGCTTTCATTCTATCGATTCTATATTATTTGCTTCTTTTTCTGACCCTCTCTGCTCGATTAATTCTCCCAGGTACTTTATATTTTTTTTTTTTTTGGCATCGAAAATTCTACCTATCGTCTATATGATATTTAGTTTTGTTTAATATGTCAATTCGTGAATTCAAAATAATATATTTTGAATTAAATTAAATTTAGTTATTCTATAAAACTGATAATTTTTTCACTACCGGAAATGGCCCCAATATTTCCGTAGCCCCGGGTCTATCGTACACTTAATCCGGGCCTGTCCACAGTGGCTTTTATGGAAAACGAGTTATTGCTATACTCAATTAAATTGGTTCTTAATTACGAGTAGAATTTGGAGACTCTAATTAAAGTATTAATGTTGTTCAAGAATAATCGTTATATTCCCTATCGAGTAATTTTACTTTGTAGTGTATTTTTATTAAATTTTTTGGGTAAATAAGATTGTTCCAAAAAAAAAAAAGAAAACAGAAATACTTCGTTTTTAAATTTTCGGGGCAAATATGGATAGACTAACCTAAAATGATTCTACTTTCGGTATTGTATAAAGCATTGGCTAAAGAATATAATATACAAATTCTGTCAGAGATCGAGCTAGTAAACTGCGCCCCATAGAGGTTTCGTCTATTCGAATCTACATTTCCACAAGTCATTCATCTCGTTCGCTTAATATTAAAATTTCGAGTATTCTCATATTTTCCCCGTATTCTATTGAATATTTTTTTTCTGTTTGGCTATATTAAATAAAGAAAATAGTTCCCTTAAATTGTTTTCCCGACGTTTACTTTAATGACCATGTGTCACCCGATTCACCCGTATGGAATTACCACTAACCGATAGAATTTCGAATAAACAGAGGCCGTTTATTTTAATGACCACATCCAGTATCGCCATTCGTGGGTACTCATTTGTAATAGAATTATCACTAACCGATACAATCAAAAGGTGCTATCATTCCAGTCAGCTTGCACAGACAAAAATTATACGAAATAATTAATTCAGTAATATTTCCGCTGTGTTACCAGTTCGTAAATATGTGAGGGGGGTTCAGATTTCTTTATTGGAATCTATAGTTAATATTTTAATTTTTTGCCTTATTAAATCCGCGATTGGTGATATTTCGAGTCTGCTTGTTGTATTACTAGAAATTTCTCTAAAGGCACCAAACTTTTCCACCTTTTTCTGGTCACTATTCACAGTTTGTATTCATCGGCGTATTTTTCGGTACTTACATATGATACCGACTGAAACACTTTCTAATAAAGAACAACATAATATCGGTCTACATTATGCGCGAAGAAACGCATAAAAACACATAATTGTTTCGAAGTCGGTAAAAAAAATCATGACGGCACTGATGATAATAGAATAAAATTCTAACCGAGCGGATTATCTTAATCCTGTCTCTTTTCCTTCTCCACACACTGTTCCCGGTTTAGATTGATTACTTCCTACAAACGACATTTGGTACCTTACAAAGAGATATAATTAATCCCTTCCCTTTATAATTGTTTCCTGGTCATGGTCACTGGTTGCCGAGCCAAAAAGAACAAAAAAATCTTACCGGCGAATAGTTTGGTAAATAAAAGTAGAAAAAAATAAATAAATAAAGGAAAAAAAAAGCACGTAATTATCGTTATTGGAAAATTTTAATATAGATATATATCAGACGGCTGTCGTTTGTTAAAACTGTAGTCTGTTTCCTTTGCCCGTCCATACTGTCAGCTCTGCAATCGCAGATGTGGCCATGTTTTTCAGTTTTTCCGGTTTTTTTTTGTTTTTTTTTTAAGGCGCACTAGCGTCTTTGATGCAACAATTCGAGAAGTTAATATAAGGGGTTAAATCGAGAGGAGACGATTCGAGTATAGGAAAGATTGAGGTACAGGTACTGTAGCTGGAGATGGGAAGGAGAACGGAAGAATCATAAGGAGAAGGAAAATCTAGTGTTACGATTTTGGAGTACAAAGCAGAGCGTTCAGAAGCAAAGGCGTGGCATTCAAAGAAGATGTGCTTTGCATCACATATGGGAGTAGAGATAGAACTGTGAAGGGGTCAATCAGAAGAGGAGGACAGGGAAAAATGAAAACATCGCAGTCTGATTAAAGAAACGATCGTGAAGCGCTGGTAAGAAAAATGGATTGAAACCGCGGCTGAGGGCAGCCGGTTGTAATTGAAGATAATGAGATTAGAAAATAAAGCGGGATAAATGTCCGACCGCAGTCGGGAATGATTGGCCGAGGAAAGAAAGTGGATGTCTGAGGCGGGAAAATTGCAGACTAAAGGACCGTCATCGCGGGCGGCTAGACGGGCTAGAAAATCCGCAAACTCGTTGCCCTCGATACCAGAATGACTGGAAACCCACAAAAGGTCTATGTTAATAGAGCGGAATGAGAGAACGAACTGAGAGAATGATGGAGTTGGAGGAATGAGAAGGAGAAGAAGAAATGGTATTGTATGGCAAACTCTTTCTTCTCTTTCCTTCGGCATTGTCATTCCTTCTCTTTCCTTCGGCATTGTCATTCCTTCTCTTTTCAGTATGCATATGTTTGGCATTTAACGATTCTGCTTGTTATGGTCTCTCCATCCTTGGTATATAGTGTAGAGATGCGCAAATTAACCCGACTAGAGAAGTTGGTATATATGTTATGTGTTCTTTTCGACTGCGGATATACATATATCCGTTTTTCAACTCCAACTCCGGCAGATTTACATATCTCACATATCTAGTGTATAATCGCAATCATCTTCGGCTGCGTACTGAACTCCAACTCCGCTGAGCACTCCGAACGCACAAAGCAACAAAACGCGTCCTTGAACACAATGCGCAATTTCTTCACGTAATTCCGATTTACCAGCATTGTTTTTAATAAAATAGGCTAGGCTAGCATTAAATTCGTGGATCACACTAGATTTGAAAATGTTAAATCACACCGTTGCTATTACCTCTCTATATTGCAATCTACGAACACGACGTAGTTCCGTGAAACAGTAATGTGATAATTCAAATTTGGACGCGCGCAGCTGACGCCTTTTGGAGTGGAGATATATCAAATCACTCCGCCCCAGAAATGAATTCAACTGTGTCCGGAATGACACAACATTTGTTCGTCGTGTGACGTCTTTCGGAGTTAAAATTAAATCACATCGTCGGAGATGTATCCGACCGTGGATGTATTTCTGAGAATATAACTCTGTCCTCGGAGTTGTCACTCATGCCTAGTATAGTGTTCTTAGTCAGGGTCGATTCCTTGTGACTCTCCCCTAAAGTGGCTACCTATTGATGAGTTTATTGACTGGCCCAGGGAAAAGAGTAAAAAAAAAAAAAAAAATTTTTTATAGAAAAATGTAAATCTTAATCTGTTTAAATTGTGCTTGGTAATTAAGTTTTTGCTGAAAACAAAATGTGACTACCTCAGCGTGTTACCGTGCTATCATCGTGCAAATAGTGATAATTTCCGGTTTCTGAAATATTTTCGTCTCACACTAGCGCGCGGAATGACACGTAAGGTACACACTCGTTCAAATTTGATTTCCTTGCTTCTACACATCCTGAAACGCTTTGCTTTTACAGCCTTTCCCGGATAAAATAAAATTTTTACAGAGTATTACTTACGTAAAAGATTACAAAAAAAAAGAAAAACACCAATAAAATGCCGATGTAACTAAAACCTAGTTGAGCAGTTGGTTTCTCGCATTCCAATTACAGTCTCGCGTACTTTTCATGTGTAACGTAAAATTTAGCAAGTCTGGACGAATGTACCTCCGCGTGCGGTTAAAAAAAAACCGCGAATTCGAAGAATTTTTTTCGTTTAAGTGTTTTTTCTCGCGGCAAAAATTGTCGCGCTGTGACCGCTCGACGCAGACTGGTTAACAAAAAAATTTCACGTTTAAAAAAGACAGACAGGGCGGACGTTTTAGTTTCGGCCGTTCGACAGGAGAGGTCGCTGAAAGTTCGGAGCTTTCTCACGGCGGTCGTGCTTGAATTGTTCGGTGGAAATTTTACTAGTTGATTCCAGATTCCAGTCAGCAGTTTGTTTCCGCTTTTCCGAACGAAATGGGCTGCGTTACGGTACGCTCTTCGCTTACTTTAATAATTTTTCTCCGTGTTCTGTTTACGTCGTGCGTCGTCTTTTTCGTTGCAGTGGAAGCGGAAAATTTTGACTTCAACATTCAGTTCGATGGCAACTATTGTCAGCCGGAAAAGCTGATTTTCTACAAGGTAGTGTTCCATACCTACTGGACTAGCGATCGTTTTCCGAAACATTATCCGTACAGTTCGCCCGGTGCCCAATGGAGCAGACTTGTCGGTAAGTTCGATTACACGAGTGTATTTTCTTGCATTCTAAAAAACCCGGAAAATTCAGCCAGAACTCTGAATCATCTTTTACGTGCGCGATCCGCACAACGATGACGATGATTATTCGAAAAAATTGTCAGCAGGCGAAAATGCGAATTTTTAATAATTTTTTATACACGAAAGCATTTTTACACAAGCGTTATCACATTACTAAACGCGAATGAAATTTTAAAGTTGTGTGTTGCTTCAAAAAAAAAAAAAAAACAAACAAAAAAAAAAACATTTTAAAAGTTGCTATGTATAAAAACTGGTAATTTTGCGTACGCAATAATTTCTTTTTTTTTTCTTTTTGGAGGGAGAATATTAGTATAAATTTAAAGCTAAACGATCATCAAATTTTAATCAATCATGCTGCAAAGGTGTTTGCGCATTTGTAAAGTGAAAAAATGTCGTCAACAGTTGTTTTTTACTATTTAAATATACACACCTCTTAGCTTTTCTTCGGTGATTGCCTCTAAACTTGTCGACTGCTATTCAATTTTTGATTATGAGCTATTTTATATTTGAATTTCTTGTAACAACCAGTATGTGTTGTCCGACTTTTTGTTCAACAAAACTGCTAACATATTCGTATATAGTTTTTACCTGGACAGCAACCACCGTTACATTTTTTTACTGTAAGGAAAATCGAAAAATCGCAAACTCCAGTCACCGTTTTCCGATGTAACTGTATTATTCAAAACATTGTAAGTGTCGATAACTATTTTACAATACAAAAAAAAAAAAAAAAAAAACAAAAAAAAGACGCTTTCCTGCTAATAACCGGTTGCCAACGTCATTTTTTTATTGTTTATAACCGGTTGCTAGTCGGATTGAACTTCACTAACGAGGGCGGCATTTGATTCACCATATTGAAGGACTTAAAAAAAAGTGGGGGGGGGGATTTATTTTCAGCCAAAATAAAAATTGCGAAATATCTTGATTAAAAAAGGGAAAAACACGACGTAAAATATTACAGTTCAGTGAAAAAAGTTTTGTAATAATACAAAAGAAAAAAACGAATTGTTACAAGAGTCGCGTTGATATATAACTCTATATGTATATTTTTTTTTTTTTTCTTTCGATGATTGAAAATTTTTTCTTCGCCAAGCTATTAAATAATAAACGAAAAAATTTATATACGCTTTCACGCTAATACTAAATCCATTTCGTAGTAGGTACGTTAAAATATACCACAAAAAAATCGATTTAAGATGCTCCATCGTTTTGAGTGTAATCTAAAAAATCCTACCTATCGATTGCATAATATTTGATACATTTGTTATCAGGCGACATTAAGAATCGGTTTTCAGGAGACCGTTACGTTTTTAAAAATTTTTTACCCAATCGGTTCCGGAGCGGCGGACGTAAAAATTTCCTAAAACCAAAAATTTGTTACGTTTTTCGAAGTCTTACGGAATTTCGAATTTCATAGAACCGAAGTTATTCGCGGGCTTCATTATTTCATTCATTTATTTTTTATTTCCAAACGAACCTATCAAAACTGCGATATTAACAACCCCTCTTTATTAAACCCGGGTAAAATTTTTCTATTC
This sequence comes from Icerya purchasi, assembly GCA_039619475.1. Classification (NCBI taxonomy): domain Eukaryota; kingdom Metazoa; phylum Arthropoda; class Insecta; order Hemiptera; family Monophlebidae; genus Icerya; species Icerya purchasi. The sequence continues at coordinate 334,491,951 of CM077116.1, read as the reverse complement.
TTCATTCGTATATATATATATAAATATTTTATTAAGTATTTAGATGAAAAAATGAAACTGTTCAATTTTCCCTTTATTTACTTTTTACACATCTCGGCACACACCGCGAGATCTCGGCAAGTAATTAGTAATGAGGTGTAAACCAGCATAACAGACGTATTCCCCTCGATTCCGTTTTAAGCCACAAGGTAAAACGAGACTAACTTCATTAAACGAGCAATTTGAAACGGAAAATTTATTACGTATTTAAATGAACTGTTACCAACCTGTTTCGTAGCATATTAATCTAAATCTATAAGCCTGTTTAAAAATCGTTCAGTAGGAGTAGGATTTCTGCTTCTTCGCAAACTGCATTCTATTTTCTAATCACAGCAGATTGTCTCCTCGATTTAATTATCTCGTCTCGGAAAAATGTGTTCCCTAATAGTCTCCTTCAGTGGAACCTACGAGAGCACAGTCTCGGAAATGGAATCATAATTCAGTTTTCAGTTATTAGTGTTTTCAATTGAGAATGCGCAGTATTAAATTTGTTTACTGACAACAATTATTGTGTCCTCGCGAAGCCTTGGAAAGGTCTATTTCAGAATTGGCAATTAGCGAGTTAACGAAACGAAAATACGAAGAAAATTGATAATAATACGACTAACGAAACTGGAATAATAGACATTCAATCCGAAAAAAGAATATATGTATACAATAATAAATAAACACCGAGATGATACGAAACATACTGCGCGACGATTAAATGATGATCGCTACAAATCGCTGCATTACCACCGGACTAAATTACCGGAAATCACGTTAAAGTGTTTTAAAATGATAAAAAGAATAATAATTTTTAATATTACAATACGCGCGGAAAGTTCTCTGATCAATCAGTCGATCTTTCCCGACTTCGCATTTTAGGAGGAAAATTTGAAAAAAAATATGTCGATTTAAACAGATTTTTTATCTCAATCTGAGGAAAAAGCTTTATGATAAAAATTCTTTTTCAATAAAAAAGAAAAAAAAGTCCGGCCAAATTCGTAAAATTTTTTTCCCCGATGAAAATTGCGGATTTTGTAATATGTTAAAAATGATTGAAAACTTTTGACACATTTTCGCTTAACTCAGGTAAATAAATCTACAAATTACTTTTCGTCGGGTATTCGTAAAATCATTTTGGCGCTAAATAATTTCTTTCGAATATTTTTCCAAGTTTGGAACGGGAATTTGTGTAATTTTTGCGTTCCATCGATTAGGGAGGAATTTTTTTTCATCAATTGCACTTTTACATATTAATTACAATAAAAAAAGCAAAAAAAAAAAAAAAGAAAGCATTATTATTATTAGAACGTGTTTAATTTATTTTAGACTTTCCCTTTTTTTTTTTTTTTTTTTTTTTTTTTTGGTTTCTAATAATGACAAGGATGATCGAAATAGGATTTTTACGAATATTTTCATTGACGTTGAAAGGGGGCACAAATAAAATTTGAATAGTCGGTATGAGAATTTTATCTTTTTACTTTTTTTGTTTTGTTTTTCTCGATGCTAACATCTTTAAAAATCATCTAACTGCTGAGAGGACACACTACTGAAGTCGGCATTAAAAAACCTCGCTCTTCGCGCATCTTTTGTACCTGCGTGTGTGAGTTTATAACCTACCCAGAATTCCGCCCGTGTAATTTTCGTGAGGCATTTCGGAATCGCAGGCATAGCGCTGCTATTTCCTATATCGCTCGTCTCTTCTGTTCGTTGGTGCATCACATTAGGTAATTATTCTCATTTCATTCTTTTCTTTCGATGATTGTGATAATTTCGATGATTGTGACAATTTCGATATTAGCCACCCTTTCCCCTTAGCGGAATGAATATTATTTTCCGCTATTTCCTCATACACAAAACTGTTGATAATTTTAATAGCTTCGCTTGTTCCTCTCATCAGTCCATCAACTGTGACTTACGGGCCAGCTCTTGTTGGCGTACCCGATGAGGGAAAAAGGGGGTTAAAAGAAAAAATACGTTAGTTGCCCAGCTTTTTTGAAACAAAGGTGAAACAAATTTTACTTTGTCATTCGTTCGGTAGAAATTGAAAATTCCAGCGCATTTGTATTCTATTCTTTGCTCACTAGTTTCAATTTTTTTTTTTTTTTTTTTATTTTATTTTAAATAATTTGCGGGTCCCACAAGGCAATTGCCCGTCCGTGGGTTCCCAACATAATTATATCGTTTATTCATCATATACATCTTAAGTCTAATACATCTTATTCGTCTTATATATTAATTACTTAATTCAACTTAACTTCTATTTTTACTATTCTACGTCTAATTTTAATTCGCAACATTTATACCCATCGCACATCGTACCACAATATTTTCACATAAGCCATAAGTAATGCAGCTAGGAGAACCAAATATTAGTTTTTTTTTTTTTTTTTTTCATACATCATTTATAATTATTTACTCTTTTAATCAATTACCCGTCTTATCACTGTTCCTTTCCTATAACTATCCATTTCTCATTCTTTGCACCACGCAATCAACCATATTTTTATTTTGTCTTTCCATATATTCAAATTACATTCGTCTCTTAATTCCTTTGGTAAGTTACCTAGTAAATGACTCGTAACTTCCTCTTCAACATTATCAATTTTATTATTAATCCCTTTAGGTCTTATAAAACATTCAGAAAAAGGTACTATAAACCGCTGGTGTGACAAAACATTTACAGTAGTTGGTAGGAAGGTTTCATCGATGTGCTCTATTAAGGTATTTAAAATATCGAGAGTACTAATAAAGAACTAAAAAATAATACGAAAACTCCGTTCTTATACGAATATTTCGTTATCGTGTTACAAACTTATGTTACGTTTTTACGTTACGGTAAGTTATAATAGCAGTACGCAAACAGTGAATTGTTAATTATTATTATTTTTTTTTACTTTATCGAGTAAATTGAATTTTACTCTTCTATGAATATTATATAGAAAAGCTATCGTTTGGGTGCCCAGGGCGCATTTCCCATGATGAGGTCATCGAGTTCTACGGATGCTTATATATGGTTCGCATTTTATAACGAATGCTATTTTTTATTTAAATATGCTATAATAACAATCTCAATTTTTTGATAGTTGTTGGTTTTAAACGCGGGGCGAATTCGCATCATTACTATTCGGCAACTCATTCAGACACGGCATACAATTTGACTTACGATTCATTCGAGTACCTTGAGTCTTTCCATTTCAATCGAAAGCTCTGTGGACGTCGTCATATTAGCATTCCGATTTAATTTATTAAGAGACTGGAATTTCGGCTAGTTCAGTGTTATATTATATCGTTTCTATTGCTGTATGAGAATATTGTTGTTTAAAAACCGTCCACGCTGAAAATAAATATATAAAAAAAACAAAAAAAAAAACAAAACAAACAAAGGGTTGAAAGTATGAATATGTTATATTTAATAAACATGAAAAATGAACAAAAAAATAAAATTATACTATCCGTAATAAGTAGAAAAAGTAACTATTTAACACAGGTTTACAACCAAACATAATTAATATTATCGAGAGCAGTTGCAGAAAAGCGAGAGAAAAATAGACGATTGCTAAAATGATATGAAATGTAAACGACGAATGGATGCAATTTGGAACGTCAGCAAAAGAGAATTCTCAAAAATATGTGTTCGTCGTCGACCTTCGCTAACGAACGTCAGAGTAATGTGATGTGTGTAGAATTTAAAATACAGGAGCACATACACAGTGTGGCCAGAACAGAGTCTGCGATTAATGATGTATCTCCTTTTTTTAGGGACGAGCTCAGAATTTAGTGCAGGTTAACGCTACAATATTAATTAACTTCTAATTTACCGATTGTAGAAACTACACGTAATTGATAATGATGTTAATCTGTAGAGTGCACAGCGAATCAGACTTTAGATTATTCTAAAGAGTAGAATGTGTGCGGGAGAAAAATTACGAAATTTATTACGTTGCCTTTTTCTAAGAGGAATTCACATTAATAAATGTAGTTTCAAATTTTGGTATGCATTTATTAGTCGGATGATGTCAACGAATTAGAAATGGAGCAGCTAATTGTCGAATTAAAAGAAGAAAAAAAAAGATACGTAAAGTATGTAAAATTTTGCTACAAGTTCGTTAACTATTTCGACGTGGTGGGTATTAATCGATACTTGTTAAAATTTTAATTATTTGGATTTTCTCCTTCTTGTTTGTAATTAAATGGGCTTGGACTACCTGGCGGCTATATGTATATTATATGTGCATGTTTTAATTAGATTTAATAACGAGTCCTTAGGGTCGAAACTGTTTGTTGTTTTTTTTTAGGTCTTTAAATATAACTGTAAAACAAACTGTTCACATTGTCTGAACTTGCAAAGGCATACGTGGTTAACACGTTTACGAATTACGCTCTGTGTTTACAGTGCTAGATCAGCGAAACGTTCAACCGCGCAATTATCAAAGTTCTCGAACGGTGCCAAAAATATTTCACGGGGCAACGGAATGAAGGCAGACGTGTGCCATTTTTTACCTCGACGTAATCGCAGCTGAATTCTGGGACCTTCCCTCGACCCAGCATAATTCCGGCAATGAACCCGCCGACATAAACGGGCGCCGTTTTCTTATCTCTGCAACTCTGACATTTCGAGCTTGTCATCCCTTTTCAACTTTTATTATTAATATCGCCTCACGTCATCGTTGATGATTATAGATTTCCTTCGGTGCCGGTAACGGTTCGCCGTAATTTCCACACACATCGTTTCCATCTGCGCTATTCTATCATCCTGCCGTTCTTCGTATTTTCTTATTTCCATCTGCATCTCATTCGGCGCCATAATCCGCCAGCGACCACTCCCCTAAATTTAATAATTTCTCCCGAAGAAGCCTCATTTGTTTTGTTTCCTGCGATTTTTCTTAATTTGCACCGCTGCATTTTAGCGAACTTATTCCGCTATTAATTCGTTACGCGGAAACGACGAGCCTTGAAAGGTTTCGCGTACTTCATCGTCCGTAGCCCCTTGTCAGTCCGCGCGCAATAACTAATGAGGCGGCGTTTCATCTATCTCGTCTATCTCGTCTATCTCATCTATCTCATCTATCTCGTCTATCTCATCTATCTCATCTATCTCGTCTATCTCGTCTATCTCGTCTATCTCGTCTATCTCGTCTATTTCGTCTATCTCGTCTCGTTATTTGATTGTAACACAAATTTGAAACACGAACGTCGCTGCGATCGATATATTACTAGAATACACTCGGAAGAATAGAAACACAAATTACTTTCAGGCAGCGAGATTTTTTTGTCGCAGGAAGTGCCCCAGCGAAATCGGAAATTAGCGACGAAAAAAAGTGTAGCTTTACAGGTTGATCGAGTGAAAACTTAGTACTAGACGTGTTTAAAAAACCCTTAAAAATCTATCGATAGTTGATGAAGCTTTGTTAAGAATTTTCGAAAAGTAAAAACTCAATTTAAAAATATTTTTATCAATTACAAAATAACGAGGGAATATTAATTCGTTAAACGATTATTCAATGACGTATTTTTTTTTTTGTTTTTATTGTTATTTGAAAATTTACATATTCACGATTTATTATTATTACCGAAATACCAAAAAAAAAAAAAAAATTCACCAATTTCTTAAGGTATAAATGATTTGTTCGGATGACTCGTAAACAATTTCTAATTAATAATCGAAATGAATAATTTCGAACTTGCGTTCGTTGAATCGTTGAATTTTGAGAATTCCGGTACTTAACGTCGTTTCCGAACTTGTAAGGGCTCCTTTTGGTACTTATTTTCGATCATCGTTCTATTTACATTTTGCGAATCGGATGAATTTTCGCTAAATACTCGAATGTTTGAATCATTTTAATGTAACTTTTATTTTATTTAATTGCGACACACATTTTCAACGTATCGAAGAAATTTAAATAAACCGTACGAATGTCAACGATAAAACAACGTGTTTCATAATAAACGATTGATAACCGATTCAATTCAACGCCGCTCTAATAATAACCTCTAATACGTTCTATCGTTTACCTGATACAGATAGCTTAATTAGCTACCGTACTAATTCCCGCGTCAATCGGGTATTTTTATTTTAATATCATTCGATGCGATTTGGATTGCATCTTTACACGCAGACCGCATAATATACGCAATTTTTTTACATACCTGTCATGTATCAGTGGCGAAGGGTGAAAAATATTGCGAAGGGAAGGCGCTACAATAATTAAAAACAATGTCGATACATAAAATTAAGGCAATAAAACATTAAATAAACACGATTATTTTTCCCCTAAACACCGCTTTTCAATGAACAAGAATAAGTTGTGAAGCGGTCGGGTGGTTTATATTTTTCAGTATTTTACTATATTGTTACAATTGTATTGAATTAATAATTTCACTGAATTATAATAATTTCACTGAATTTCTTCTAGTGCAATCGACCTCTCGTTTTCATCTCCGAATCTTGGTCTTGTAAGCTCCTGGAGAACTCTCGACGGCACTTTTGGTAGTGATCATCTCCCCATTCTCCTAACTCTCAACAACGCTCTTCCTTCTAAACCTTTCAGGCCCTTGCACGCTCCTCACTGGCTTCTCTCCAAAACAGATTGGACTAAATTCCGATCTTTGGTGGATTCCTCACTCCCCCTTATTCTGGATTTTCCCGACCCGTCATCCCAGTACAACTTCTTCATTCAATCTCTATATTCTGCTCTTTTCGCTTCCTCCCCTCCTTCTTCCTTTTCGCGCGGTCGTTCTTCCTCTTGTGCCTCCTCTCTTTGGTGGAATGAAGAGTGTAAAGTTGCCTTCCAAAGAAGCACCGCTACCTTCAAAGCCTTTCGTTCTTGTTCCTCAATATCCAACTTTTTAGCTCACAAAGAAGCCAACGCAAAAGCTCGGTACATTTCAAAATCTGCCAAGAGGAACTCTTGGAAATCATTTTGTTCATCTTTCTCTAGAGATACGCCTCTCTCTAAGATATGGAAAATGGCAAAAGCGTTCAGATCTCCTCTTTCTGAGCGTCCCCACTTCTCCCATCCTTCTTTGCCTGAACTTCACTCTTTCTTGGACTCTATTGCTCCTCCGTATGTCCCCACTTTCGAGGAATCGATCATTCCTTCGCTCCCAAATTCCTCAGAACCTCATTTCCTATCGTCCCCTTTTCGCTACGAGGAACTCTTGTCCGTTCTTAACAAAACCTCTCCTTCTGCTCCTGGCTTGGACGGTCTTTCTTTCCCTATTCTTAAAAAACTCTCTCCTTCCTCGCTGCTCTCCCTTCTGAATATCTTCAACTCTTTCCTACTCTCTGGATTTACTCCTGAGTCTTGGAATGACTTCATCGTCATTCCAATTCCGAAAAAAAGTCAGTGTTCCTTCCGTCCTATCTCCCTAGCCTTATGTCTGCGCAAACTCTTTGAAGGTTTAATAAACAACCGTCTTGTTTGGTGGCTTGAGCATAATAATCTAGTTCCTTCTAATATGTTCGGTTTTCGCCCCGGGCTTGGCCCGGTATATTGCAGCAGTACCTTCCTTGCAGATATCTATAAATCATTCCTTTCTAAGAAATTTACTGTCGCTTCTTTTGTCGATGTCTGCTCTGCATTCGACAATGTGCATCTTCCTTCTCTGGGCTCCAAACTTCTCTCTCTTAATCTCCCACCGGTTTTTATCTCTCTTATACTCAACCTCTTTCAACATAGAACTCTTTATCTATCTTCTCCTTCTCTTTCCACCTCTAGATGCGTCTATCGTGGGCTTCCCCAGGGATCCTGCCTTAGCCCCACTCTTTTTAATATTTACTCTTTCGATATTGCTTCGCTTCCTATTCCCTCTTTCTCTCTCCTTTTTGCTGATGACATTTTAGTTTATTCCACCTCAGATGATCTGTCCTCTGCCACCAACGAGTTAAACCATTCATTGTCCCATCTTAGCAATGCTCCATCTACACTCCACCTCTCTCTTTCCCCTTCCAAGTCTTCCTGTATAATTTTTGCTCTCCGCCCCTTTAATCGTGCTTTTATAAACATCAGTGTATCTGGTACACCTATTCCCACTGTTAATTCCATATGTTATCTAGGTATTTTCTTAAATAGTCGCCTTACATTTCATGAACATATTAATTATATCTATGATTCCTCGATCAAAAGACTTAATCTCCTCAAATCTTTATCACCGCTCAGATGGGGTGGAGACCCGTGCATTCTATTAATTCTATATAAATCGATTATTCGGTCCAAACTCGACTATTGTTCCTTCATTTGTGGCAGTGCCTCCAAGTCTCTCCTTTCGAAACTTGACGCAATTCAGAATTCCTGCCTTCGCCTATGCATTGGCGCTTTAAGATCTTCTCCTATTCCTGCGATTCTATCCGAATCTTCCACTCAACCTCTTTCCATTCGTCGTTCACTCCTCGGTTATCGATTTTTAATAAAACGCCTCCCCATTTTGTCATCCAATATTATCCCTTCCTATCTTTATATCAAAAATCACTGGCGCTTGGCGCCTCATAGAATTCCGATTTTATCGCATATAGCTGCTCGTGTTTCCAATTTTTCTCCCTACGTTTCCTCTTATAACAGTCTTCCTTACTTTTCTCTCGATTTTAATAGCATATGGCACCCCATCAATTTCTCCTCTCTTCCAGTCCGAGCTAATTGTTCCTCTCACAATGTAGTCAACTTCGAATTCTTTCAGCTGCTGAACTCTTCTTTTCCTTCCCATGCCTTAATCTTCTCGGATGGCTCCAAGAGTGATGGGGGCGTGGGTGGTGCGTATACGTCTCCTACGTTCCTACACTCTGAGTCTTTCAGACTTCCTTCCTTCTGCTCTATCTTCTCGGCCGAGTCGATCTCAATTCTTCGTGCAATTCATTTCATATCCTCTACGAGTGGAGTTCACAAATTCCTGATTGTCTCTGATTCCAAAGGCGTTCTTCAAGCCATCTCCTCTCCTCCTTCTTATACTTCTGACGGTATCATCCTCTCTATCCGATCTCTTGTCTCCTCTTTGTTCTCGTTCCGCTCCATTTCCATAGACTTTCTATGGGTCCCTAGTCATTCCAATATTGTGGGAAATGACTCAGCTGACTCTTTAGCTCGCTCAGCCGCCCGCACTGGTCCTTTCCTCGACTCTTTCCCATCCTCAGACATTCTTTCTCTATCACGCTCTAATCATTCTAGACTTTGGTCTGACATGTGTCCATCTTTATTCTCTAATCATTATTCATACTACTGTCTTATTCAACCGGTTCCCAGTTTCCTGCCTTGGTTTCAATCTATTCCTATCTGTCGTCGTTCCACTGTTGTTTCCTTAATTAGGCTTAGAATCAATCATTCTCTTCTCTCCTCTTCTCGCTTTCGATTCACTTTGTCCCCTTCTCCTTTCTGCTCTCTTCACGCTTCTGAGCCTTCTTGTATTTGTGATTCAAATCACATCCTATTCGAATGTTCAGCACTCTCTAACGAACGCTCTATTCTTTACACCCAACTTTTAGTTTTGGGTCTTCCTACTCCCTTTAACGCTACCTATATTCTTTCCTTCCCATTGCCTTCAGTTATCCAATTGCTACTGTCCTTTGTCCTCTCCATTTCTGACCGCCTGATTATTTAGTTATAACTGTTAATTTTTCATGTTGTTGGGTCAAGGCCGCTGGCGCGCCCAGGGTAGGAAAAAAAAAAAAAAAAGAAAAAATTAGTTATCTCTACCACCGATTAATATTTTCCTGTTTTCGAGTTAGAGAGCGATTTGGAGATTTCTTTCTGACTCAGTTCCAGCTATTTTGCGCTCACTTTTTCAATACTTGTTTGGTTTCTTTTTTTTTAGCTGAAAACAGACGAACTAGATTTACGTCAGATTCGGACAATATGTATGTACTACTTCACTCACAATAATTAATTACTAAACAGCATACGTATAGACAACACACTTGATGTATCCGTTTGAGATTGATGGAATTTTGTGTTTTACATATGTTTAGGTACAGAATTTAATTAATGCAGGTGCGTTAGTTTATTTACTCTGATAAAATTAACCGATGTAGCTTCTTATTTCAGTATTCATTTTTAGATTTTTTACATATCGAAGGCATATATATCGGGAAGTGCGACGGATAATAATGTCCCTCGAAGGAATATTCTGTACTAGTTAATTATTTCTCTCTCCGATGGAAAGTAAAATTCAGTCTGGAAAGTTTTTATCGCGTATAATCGATATTAACGCTATTATTCATAGTCATGCAGCGTTCGTTTTGTCAAATATCAGTTTAATATTAAGTGTTACGATTATAGTTATACATGCGCGGCTGTTCGTAATTAATAAATTACATCGGTGTCATTTTAATCAAGTAAAAATTCATTTACATTCTCTTATTAACTTTTTATAATTATTATTAATATTTCCGCGTTTCTCCTTTTTAAGATCTATAGACCTTTCTGCGGTTATAATTCGCGTTTAATTTGGACAGAGGCGATTTGTGAAGGTTTTCGGTTAGACCGTTTTCTTAATAATTTAATTTCTCGCGATTTTCTAGATCTTTTTTATAATTCGTAATAGTTCCGGGGGAGTATTATAAGAATACGATTTTTATTATCTTATTTGATCCCGGCTGACCGTATTTTCAGTTATGTCCTTTACAGTGTATCATTTTCATTTCTTCCGAATAAGTCGGTAATGCTTCGATTGGGGTTTAGACGCGTATAAATATAACGTTGCCTGTTTTTTTTTCTTTTCTTCCGTTGTCTGTAATTTTATCATTCCGATGAACGTAAAATTCTAAAAGAAACATAACTCGAATTTAGACCTTAATTATCATTTGCCTTACTGACCCCATATCGCTGACCAGTTTAATGCAAATAAACACACCGGTCTAATATTGTGCTAGACGTCGAAAAAAAAACCTTAGCGGTATATAAACTGCCGCGCACCATGGCTATACTTATGATTTCAGTAACAAAAGATTTCTAATATATGCCGAGTGATAGCGTCATTTTATTAAATACGTCATTTATTTATTTAATTTTAATTTATTTATAAAGCTAATAATAAAGTGGTCGTAGCCTTCAGTAGTTTTGACGCGTTGTCGTCACAGCGAAAAAACGTACCGCTAGACGGTCCTACAGTGTATTCTAGTTAGCGCGCTTGAAGCTTTTAAATCTCCTTCGGCTTTTGCGAAAATCACGATCTATCGTTATTTTTTCTTTTCCTCTATCTAATTTTACTTCCTTAAAAAAGAAAGAAAGAAAGAAAGAAAAAAAATAAGGGTCTTGCCATCCCTTATTTCCTTCTTCTTTTTACTCTTTTTTCACTTCTGATAATTCCAAAGCCAGTTACGTTTAATATACCGCAGCGGAATTATGGTATAGTCTGCGAGCGAATAAAAAAATTCATCATAGGCTTTATTGTATCTTCGTAGTATTAACGTAGCTTTTTTACCTCAGGATATTAGCGGGCCGTTCAGAATTGCGATGAGACGGTTACACGCGCCGGTACGAATTACACATTCTCTTTCACTCTTACTAAGCTCCGAACTTCAATACCCTATATTGTTCTAATCTCGATCCTTCTCTATTAGCATTGTAGTTCTATGTTCTCTCAAACTACGATCCCTTGTAACTTCCCTGTTTATTTACGTGTTTAATTTCATCGCCATCGGAATGCTCGTCTTGTGACATTGCATTGTCATAACATCATTACGCGATTTCAGCCGAGCAGAGTCGCTCGATGTAAATAAAATCGAGTTTTTTTCAGTTCGAGTCGTATCGCGCAAAACGCAATCATTCGTGCGCACTTCTCATGTGGATACGTTTTCGACATTCGTAAATAGTTCCGAATCTGTTGGCGAGATAAGTAATATTAAAAACTTTAAAGAAAAGCTTTTAATTAATGCGGCAAAAATTGGGAAAATAATTTTTTCAGGACCGTCGAATTTGGGGATATTTTAAAAGAATGAAATAAAAACCTTGGTCAAAAAAATAACATTTCACATCAATATCGACCAATGTTTTTATTTCATTCTTTTAAAATATCCCCAAATTCGATGGTCCTGAAAAAATTATTTTCCCTATTTTCGCTGCATTCGTTAAAAAAAAAAAAAACCTTTTTAAAATTAAAATTAAACATTTTTTTTTTATGTAAAAACCAGGTCATTTTTAAAAATACTATACATATATCATTCCGAAGGCGAATAATACACACACGGTCCATTATCAGAAAATGAACTAAAGCTAACTCAGTTATTTCGGTCGACTTCGTAAATTACGATTTTTTTCCTTTTCTCCCAGACTGAAATTGGAAGGGATAATATCATCGGTTTCAACGTTGATTACTTGTACTTTTTTTCGTAGCGTACACATAAACCATTTTCCATCTCTGTGTATATACGAACACGTACCCACTACTACCCTACATTCGTAATAGTTGTGTATATACAAACGAAAACTCCATCAACTACATCGTCATACCAGCGTAAAATAACTAATACAGAACGAAATACATTGAAACTGCTCACCTACTCTAACCCTAGGCACAATGAAAATAGATGTATATCAGTAAAATAATTGAGAATAATTAAAACTAGTCGGAATATTACTGAAATTGAATTATAGGTTAGAAATAAAGGTAGAAAAGTATATACAATTTTTTCTTTTTGTGCTAGTGTGATTTCAGAAACTCTTTTCCTTATAAAAGTAATCTATAATAACAATAATAGAATAATAATAATAATAATAATAATGATAAAAGTCAATATAGAATTTTATTTACCATACTGTTGGTTAAATATGAATATAGTAATTTTCAATATATATATATATATATCAGACAAATAAAATCTGTGTATATTGCTCAGAAACGGTTTTCGGGCAAAGTATATCTTCAGATGCAACGTAGAATTTACAACGTGAAACACAAAACTGAATAAATTCATGTGTGTAAATTCTATTTTCTAGCTGTTTTTGAGTAGTGTACACAGATTTTATTTGTCTGCTATACATTCGTATTTTATTTTATTGCAAATTACTCTATAATTATATTTAACCAACAGATTTTCGCAGATTTTGGCTTTTCAGAATTTTTTCCTCTGTCTCCTTTGTGTTCTACATTCATAAATGACTATCCTACATTCCATTATTTTCCTTTTCCTCCAATCACTTTTCCTCTAAATTTTTGATTACATCCGACTCCATGACCGCCCTTTAATTCATTCTCCCCTAAGGGTCATTCCTGTGATTTTATCATATTCCGCATACGCTCACTTATCCACGTTCTTTCTTCCCTTCGTTCCATTTATATTGATTTTTGCTACGAGTTTCTAGTCATTCGGGCATCTTCGGTAATGAAGCGGCGGGTTCTTTGGTACTCAGGCTGTTGCCTCTTCTCACTACTCCTTTGTAAGAAGTCCCATCGTCTAATTTCCTTCCGCTGTGCAAAGGTTTTCATTTCAGACTTTGGCATCGGATGTATACCATTTCCTCTTTCTCTAACAATTGTTCTTTTTATCTGTCTGTTCAACCTAGTGTGTCTTTCTGTTAACCTATGTGGTTCTTTTTGTTTCTTTCGACTTCGTCATTCTGTTGTTGTCTTCATTATTCGTCCACGTCTTTAAGCAATACTTTATTATTTTCTTCCGGTTTTCGTTTTTCCTTAGTTGTCTCGCCATATTGTCCTCTCAAACGAAGAGCATGTTTGCGATGCGGACCATGTGTTTATTAAGTGACCATTTCTTTATGCTGAATGCTCTGCTTTACATTCCATTTTATCGATACTCGGTCTTCCTACTCCATATTGCGCCTCTTATGTCAGATTGTTCCTATTATTTGTTCCTCTCTCCTAACAACATTTGATATCGTATGAAGATATAATTGACTCCTTCCTATTCTAATTGTTTCTAAGGTCCCCGGTTGACAAGCTCAAAAAAAAAAAAAAAAAAAACAACAAAAAAAAAAACAGTATGATAATTAATTCTATATTGACTTCTATTATTGTTACTATCATCATCATTACTAATATTTTTATAAGGAAAAGGGTTTCTGAAATCGCATTAGCATTAAAAGAAAAAAATGTGTATACTCTTCCACCTTTATCTCTACACTTTAGTCTATAATTTTATTTCATTAATATTCCGACTAGCTTTAATTATTCTTAATTATTATTGATACATTTATTTTCATTACGCCTAATATTGTGAGCAGTTTGTACTTCGTTTTGCGTTAGTTATTTTACACTTGTATGATGTTGCATGACTGTGAGAACTTTTTTGGTGTGCATGTGACTATGTGTATGAATGTATGTGTGTACGAGGGTGCGTATATGTTCGTGTATACGAATGTGAAAATGGTATGCGTATACTCATGCGAAGTGGATGCTAACAATATATGCATTCTGTTATTGTGCTCATATACATAGTTGTACATATATTGGTAAGTATGGGGTTCACTTCTGTATATAAACACCTTTTTTATTTACTTTTTAAATTTATAACTTTCACTTAGCTATCTATAATACTATCATATACTTTATTTTTTTAATCTATTTATTTTTTGCCGCTCGACACAGCAGCGGTCATTTGCGACGAAATATTATGGACAATTCCAATTACAGATTTTTACAAACTGAAAAATGTAACATCTAAATTAGTCGATACGTACTGGAAATTTATAAAAATTACAACAGATTTTGACAGTTTTCCGTGCGTTCTGATGGATTTTTTTTTAAAGCAGCTATTCTTCGATGTAACAGACTGACACTGTGACAATCTGCGCTACTGTTGCAATCAGAAATGTTCTTGTAATTACTGTTGTTAAAATTATTAATAAGCTGTACTATTAAAAATTTAAAGCTTTCACAGTGATTACTCATGATAAATAATTTTCGGAAACAACTGTGTTTTTAAAAAGATATTTATTATAAGCTGTACTATATTCGTCTAAATTTGTGCTTATGATATTACGTATCATAATAATGATAATAACAAATTTCATTCGATTTAATTATCGACGCCGTCGCTGTTTCAGTTATCGTTATTACTATTATTATTGATTAGTATTATTATTATTGATTAGTATTATTATTATTGATTAGTATTATTATTATTGATTAGTATTATTATTATTGATTAGTATTATTATTATTGATTAGTATTATTATTATTGATTAGTATTATTATTATTGATTAGTATTATTATCATCACAACTACTACTGCTATAATTATTGTTAGTAAAATTGGATTGCGACAAGTGTAAATTTTTAGAAGGCAAAGACGAAACTGGAGATGGTGGACCGGACGATTTTTGTATTGAAGGGTCTTCGATTCCCTCCAATTAAGTTTAAAGAAAGATCGGTTCTAGAAGGTTTAACGGCATTGGAGGAGGCCAACCGGCGGCCGCTCCCTTGGACGCGCTTATCTAACTAGAAGTAAAAAATGAAAACTACGAACAAAAAAGAAGGAATTAGAAAGAAAAGTTTCAAATGAAATAAAACTGAAGACGAAATTACACAATCTTCTGAAGTGGACAAAGCAAAATTAAATTAGCAAGAAGAAAATAACGAAAGAATGCTGGTATATCAGAATCAAACGAGCTAAATGAAAACAATCTCGTCAGGCTCTACAACGACAACTCGAATATCGTTCCGCTTAAAATAATTGCCCAACCGATACTGATAAATGTAAACGACAAAAACACTTTGTATTACAACACACACCTTTCAGCGTATTCACCATCTGAATATAATTCATTCCCTTACTATCGATTAATATTACTTTTTTTCTTTTTTCCAATTCCTTGTTCAAAAAAACAGTTGAACCGTTCCAATTCGACATATAATTTACCCGTGTAATTCGTCATTTAGTTTGTCTCATTCCTTATCTTCGCTTCATTAAACCTTTCGAGCTAGAGATTTTTCAATTCTCTTTTTCGTTGAAGAAGCTAAATTATCAGACGGAAAACTAAATATCGCAATTTAGATACTAATAATTATTTCCCGTTTTTCAGCTGACGACGACGGGGATAAAAAGACTAACACGTATCTTTCTTGATATTTATTCTTCAGTTAGACTGACAACCGGCGCCAGACCGAGCCCAGGTCGGATGGTGTGAAATGGGCGACGGCAATGAGAAGCAGCCAGAACAGAAGTCGCTGGAGATAACTAGAGTACTTGGTAGATTAAAATAGAGGTCACGATGAATTGCGCAAGCGACTATGAAGAAGAATGTTTACATTTATCATTTTGTCCGATTGATTTTAAAATAATCTGCGAGACAGTTTTAACCGGTCTATCCTAGGCGGAACCCTGTCCGTCGGACCCCGTGTGTTTAAATCGATGCCGGCAATCATTATGGATGGCGGTACCATAGTGCCAGCACGCACATCATGCTTAAAATAGAACGGGGAAAAATTGAAAAACTACCGAATACCAATGATGCTGTCAAAGCGATTTACGGAATTTTTTCGGTTAAGCCACACACGCGCCACGCGCAAGGTTTTATTATGAGCGTAAATTGGCGGGAAAGGGAATGTATGTTCGTTTGGACGCGATTTCGTTTATGATGTTGCATTCGTTCGACGGCGAAAGAGAAACAGGGCCGCTATTCATTTATATTAATTTGAAAATAATCCCACGTAGGAAGGCAAACGGTGAAATTAAGTCAGCCTTCTCTGATAATGCGGACAGCGAGCCGGGATGTGCTGGCTGACGCTTTCCAGTGGTAATTGGATTGTAAAACGAACGAAACGCCGCGTCGGCCAATTACCGCCATTGTAGCTTGGCTCAGTTTTTATCGTTTCCAGATTTTCGTTTCACTTCATTACATCGCCGAAAGCCGAAGCTCGAAGGTATTTGCCGACTAGTACGCGGTCGACTCTAGCGCCATTTAACTGGCTGCCTCGATAATGACGATGGCTATAACGGCGGCCCTGGTAGCCTGTGCAATCACGTTTGGCACGTTTAGGCCCTCATTTACAAGCAATGCCCATCGGCTATTTTCCACTTGTTTTTCCCGCTCTTCGGAGCAGCGATATATATATTTTCCGCGTTATTATACAAATTAAACAATACACAGAGACGAGCACAGTTAACAGTACGCTGTGGCACTCTCTGTATCATGACGCTGGGCGCTCGTACTGTCTAGACCAGCTCCTGGGAACTATAACAGATTTATGAATGCGATGGCGTCTCTCCAGAGACGTAATTATTTAATTGAAAAAGAACGATCAGCAAAGTACAAATGGACATTTATTCGTTTCTGTTAATATCCGTTTGGAATATTTGGTTCTCAATAAGGAAAATGTTTGTATAACGTCATATTTGATTGCAGCAAATTTCTATATCTTCCTTGAACGCCGCTCTCAATGACAGAAGATAGTAGCGTTTATAGCGCCTACACAGTAAATAATCAAATCATTCAATATGAAGAGAACTATTGAGAAACTGTTATATCGATGGGGGTCAGTAGATAAGATAAATATATAGTCTGCGGGTTTCTGCTATAGTAATTTTAAGGTATCTAGACTGTATAGCATACGGCCGTTCCCCTTATTCATGATGAAATTGTATGCGATTCTCTTGGTTTTGTAATGTTTGGGAAATAGACAAAAAGAAAGATTTTAATGTTGTCGGATTCGCAGGCTAGTTTATTAAAATTGAAAAGTATAAATTCGAAAAAACCCTTATAGTATCAAAATTAGGAAATCGGAGACTAGGTTGTATAAACATAATATGATGCTATTCAAATGGATTCTATTCGGAGATGGTAGTAAGCAACTTATGCAGGATATCGGAAAATCGAGATATTAAACTAAACTGGAAGCATACCTCGTATAAAAGAAAATAACTAGCTAGAAACCGGAACGCGAAATATAAGTGCATTAGTGAAGAGTCAGAGGAAAAATGTATCATTCCATCACGAACAAGGTCCGTAGTTATTATATTATTACAATCTACTAGGGCGGTTCAAATATAAACCGGAATTTCGTCATAAAAATTTTTATTTTATACTTACAGTGCTCATATTTTTTACAATTTTTCGAGATAACCCCCCTCGCACGCTACGTACTTTTTCCACCTCTCCGGCAATTTTTTTATTCCTTTTTCGTAAAAATCTCGCGGCTTGTCACATAGCCATTTGCGCACGAACGATTCCACCTCATCGTTGCTGTCGAAACCTTGTCCACCAAGTGCTTCTTTCAACGGGCCAAACAAATAATAATCACAAGGCGACAAATCTGGACTGTAAGGAGGATGTTCAAGTGTTTCCCAGCCCAATTCGGCCAATGTCTCCATCGTGAGCCGAGCGGTGAATTTCTGTTCAAAATTCAGAAGTCTTGGCACCCATCTGGCTGCAATTTTGCGATAACCTAGCCGATCATGAATTATTGTCTCAATACTACCTATGCTGATGCCCAATTCGTCGGTCATATCGCGTACACGGACGCGTCGGTCAGCCAAAATGAGTTGTTCGATGGCTTTGACGTGTTCATCTGTAATGCTGGTTTTTGGGCGCCGCGCATGTGCTATGTTTGACACCACTTCACGTCCTTTTCGAAACGCGGAACACCACTCGTACACTTGAGTTTTGGAGAGACACTCATCCCCGATCTGTTTGCGTAATTTTCGGTAAATTTCCACGGATTTTACGTCGTCTTTGACTAAAAAACGAATAATGATGCGTTGCGCAACAAACACTGGTACTTCTTTTTCACTCATGGCTCTAACTACACTAAAAAGCGAGGTTACGCGGTTCTAATTGCTCTACACGCTTCGTAACAAACCGGTCTAACTGCCAGTGCAACCACTTTTTCCACAATAAATTTTTCTTGTGTTTATTTAAAAATTCCGGTTTATATTTGAACCACCCTCGTATCGAGCGAGGTTGGGTCACATTATTATTGGACGCCATTAGATCAGGAATAATAGATAGTAATGTCCGCTCTGAATGTGGCTCGGAGCGTTCGACTGAGCACTGTGTGAGAGACATAATAGGGAATCAGAAAGACCGATTAAAAAATTTTTAAGCATAATAGGGAAGAAAGAGAAGGATCGATTAAAGAAATTTTAAGCATAATAGGGAAGAAAGAGAAGGACCGATTAAAGAAATTTTAAGCATAATAGGGAAGAAAGAAAAGGACCGATTAAAGAAATTTTAAGCATAATAGGGAAGAAAGAGAAGGACCGATTAAGTAAATTTTAAGCAAATATTATACGTTACCTTCGTAAAAGATATGTGTCTATAGAATGTAAGGTTTTATATTTGTTTTTCAAATTCGTTGATTACGAACTATAATAATGGAAAATTAACTCGGCCAGCTAAAGTGGTGTGTAGTTGGTTCGGCAGTGATATTTCGTTTGGCTAGAACTGTGTTCAAAATCCGCATGCGCGGACATTACAACTTTTAAAAATTTTACTGCGCTTGGTTAATGCCCGCAGTTAACACCCCCCCCCCCCAAATAAAATGAACTCTCTGAAACTGGAAGCCAAACGGAGAAAGCTGAGACAAAAAAAAAAAAAAAAAAAACTTTCCGATATGTCACGTATAGCGCTGGAACAAGCTCAATAACAGAAATTAATCGCGTAATATCGCTTTACATCTTATCCGTAATAGATTCAAGTGAGCGAAGTTTTACGATTTTAAAAAATATCAAGATTCTGAGGTGCATTCAACAGTATCAGCCCGTTATTTGAGAAAATATGTAGTAAGGGCAGTGGCGAAATAAGAAGCGACATCGATAGTCTCTGGAGGTTATGCTAAACACGTTGTTGGGAGATTGAGGAAAAATATAAAGCCGAATTAGAACTATTGAGGGCGAAATGTGTCTGTTAATTTTCAGAAAGATGTGTCCCTGTAAATTTCACAGTTTTTAATTTTTTTTCGGGTTGAAACGAACTAAAAAAAAATTTAACGAGTGTCTACGCTTCACACAGATACATTGATACAAGAATATATATATCTGATGGAGCAGCTCCGGCTTTCCTTTATTGTCTTTCACTCAACATAGGGGAATTTTATCTAGGTTATTTTTTTGAACAACCGTCATTATAGCCTTTATATCTTACGGACAGCAGCAACTAGTGTGAAAGCTGATGTGTTTATGATTTTTACTATACAGCAAGTGATTCTTTAGAAACGGATGATATAGGCCATTTACATTTACATCGTTGACGGTATTTACAACAAATTGCGTGATGTGGATAATGCTTATTCTTCAGTTATTCTGCGCGCATAATTTCGATAAATATGGGACCGACAGTGTGACCCCCGTAAATTCAAATTAACATCACCACCGAGAACTTTGATAATTTTAGCGCCTTGCACAGAATCTACGTTAAAATGATCGACGTCATGCGGAAGAAGAGGTGTAAATAGCCTGAGGAAACACGCGGTCGGTCAACGAATTCACGATCCAAGAAGCGGGACTCAATCATCGCTTTCTCCTCTGGAAGTAAGAGCTGACCATCACCAATCTTGGCTAGTACTGGTGAAGAGGCGACATCAGCTTGTTGCATCGCTTGCACGAGCGGGTAGTAATGTAGCGACTGCAGATAATTTCGCAGCAGCAGAACTTTTTACTCTATCGCTTGTAAATCCGTGTCTGCCTGTAAACACCCATACCCGCCAACGGACGCCAGTTCTGCCGCGGGAGCTGTTAAAATATATATATTTTTTTTTGTTCTTCTGCCTCCGTGAATTCAATACCTCTGTATTTTCGCGTGTGCAGCAATTTCCTTTTGATGAAAAATTGAATCGTGTCAACAGAGGTCAAAACATTGGCTCCCGAAAGCAGGAACCGGACGAGAAAAGTGAAAGTCATTACAATATAATCACTGAAATGAGAAAGACTCACATTATATGTACACTTTTAAATCGTTTTCTAATATAAACTGTTAAGGATATTTGATGTAAAAAAGAATTTTTTTTTAATAATGAGACTGACAATAATAGAATTAAGTCTGCAAAGGAAGACACTAGAAAGTTTAAGGAAAACAGTATGTTCAAACAGGTTTTTAAGGATGTGGTTTACAAGGCCTGGCTAAAAGATGCTAAAAAAGAATAGATTTCAGTTCTGTTAATGTTTAAGGTAGAAATTAGGAAACGAAGAAGAGAACCGTAAAGAAATTAAATAGAATACAATCGAAGCTAAGAACTAGTTTAAAAAAGGTTTATTTATTGACCTGAGAGGATTAACGCTTTTCTAATCTAAAACAAGTTCAGTTAACCATGATGTTTCATGCGCCGAGGATTCCATATCTTAAAGATAACTATCATTTACCCTTACATAATATTAAATTCAAAACAAAGAAATCTGATTTTGATGGAGAGACACGTCATTGAACTTTTTGTTAATTTCGAAAGTTCCATTTAAAAAATGGGATATGGTTTTGTTCCTGACAAATAGATATCATATGCCCGAAAAAAAAAAGTCAAAAGTTTCGAGCTTTTGGCGCCCTGAGGATCTTAAAGTTGTAAGTGTTCTTTATGTATATATATTTGAGCGTTTTGGTTCCTCAACGTTTGTTTTACTTACGTGAACATCCTTTTTTTTTTTTTTTTGCAGTTTTTAGCCCAAAAGCCCCTCTTATAGGTTAAATAATTCTTTAATCGTAATTTTTTGATTTTATGAAAAAGATCTTCTGCGTGTTGAGGAACTTTTTATTTTGAGGTCGATTTAATTTTTTTTTTCTTTTTGGGTTTATCAGCAAGGAGCATTGACCAAACGACTAGTCGTTTTAAACTACGTATTATATATTCTTGACGGGTTTTTGCCACCCAGTCGGTCAGCTTGAAAAGTTATAGATATGGTGTTAAAGAGAATTTCGATTGTAATTTACGATCCAATTTTGAAAAGTTTATAAACCGTTTATTGCACATTTTAATCTGATAATTTTTTTGGTCGTTTCTAGATCATTTAATCAGAATTATGTACATTATATAGGTGTACCGAATCCTATTTATTCCTCTTAAACTTTACAGTCTTTTTTTTCTTTTCTTTTCACTGCGGCGATCGCATTAAAATCAAAAAAACTCATCCTAATTCGCACGTAATGAGTATATATATATATATTATCTTTGCAAGTTATAACTTCGTGGCGTTTCTAATTGGACTAGTCGCGGATGTTATGTTTCTTTTTCAAAAATGTGTAGCCACAGTGACCGACGTTAAGGTTAAAATAATATACGTGTTCTGAATAACGTCATGAAGAGTATGATGTAGTTAACGTCTGGACAATGTCTTTGGCCGTCCAGTCTCGAAAGGAAATACGAAAACACGCACAAAAACCAAAAACAACTGCGGAAGGTTGCAAGGTGGTCAGATTAATTTTCAAAAATTCTTCAGAAATAGGTTACGTCTTACGTTTCCGGATAATAATTACTCGCCTATTTTTAAAAGTATTTTCACATTTAAAACGTTTACTTGATAATAGTTTTTAAAAAAAAGATTCAAAAATTCAACGACAATTATTGAAATTCATTTTTATCCGCGGCAAATGTGAAATAATCGTTATTCAAAGATAACCTGAAACAGGCATCGTCATAATTCACGAACAATTTATCATCGGTTACTTTAGTTCAACTTTTACGGACGTCTCTGCATTTAGCACAGTTCTATCTCGGCGAATTTTTTACATTTAAGCTCTGTTGTCAACCGGCCTGTTTCGCGCCTCCAATTTGTAATGATGGCGCCAATATGGCTTCGCATCGTTGCCAAAACACGCGCATTCGTCTATCGTATTAACGAAATTCCGCTTTCGAAAATATTTAATTTACAGGAGCACGATAGGTATTCATTCATTTGCGGCGCGAATTCGAAATAATCTATTTTCAAAGTACTCTGTGCCACACACACACACACACTTTCGCCGTAAATATTACGCACGAAAGAAGGGATCACGGCTGCGCACAGATATAAAAGTAAAGTTAATTTCCTTAACAAGGTATCCTGATGGATTTAAGCTTTCGATAATGTTCTGAATATCGGAAGAGAATATTGGGGCCAGTTTCGTTCTCCTTTTGATTCGGTTTTATTCTTCCGGATTTATCAAGAGCCTAATTCGAAAATTCAGACTAGATCTCTGGGAGCGATTTGAATCCGGAACGAGACATGAAACCTATGACTAGTCGAGCATTTTAGCAGCTACTGGACATGTATATGTATATATTATTTATTTTTTTTTTTTTTTACGTATAATCGCGGTTGCGGAAAAATGTGTGCACCACACATCATATCAGCTGTTTGCAAATTGAAGATGAAATAGCGTCTGAGTACAGGCGAAGGCTATGTATTTTGCGTGTCATTCAAAATTAGGGCTTGCGTCAGCGTGCCTGGTGGTGTAAACTCTGCGAAAGTACCCGACATTCAACAGTGTAAACAATAGAACAAGAATATTTATTCGTGTTTATTTAAGGTTTGCGTGATTACGTTTATACAATAAGCAGTCGAACAGAACACATGCACATTTTCCAACGTGTGTTTTGACATGCGTGAAATATGCATAAAGTACGTAGTGGTGCCGCGCATTTCGTCTTTACGCAACTCGGAAAACCGAAATAATGGATGAGAAACTTCATCCTCACGCTCGATAATGTATTAAGCAGAAAAACGTTTTAATAGTGGCGAAATCACAACAGTTTCCGGTAAGAAAAATTGAAAAATGGTTACACTAAAGAAATATTTAAAAGTCCAACCACGATGTATGCGGGGTCGTTGGGGACGTTTTTGAGATGAGGCAAATGCAAAAAAAGTTTTTAAATCTTAACGAGAGGTGCGAACGTTGTTGGAAAACAATCATCTCGCGTTCCGAATAGCACAATTTTCAGGTGCGGAAAAAGAATTTTACCGCACTAGGTGGCTGTCCGAAGAAACCGACATTAGCAGGTGTGCGTGTACGCGCAAAAGTAATCACTCACCTATATTTACGTGTTAACTGTAATTATCGTCGGCGAAAGCGCGTTGATTATCGTTTGATCCGATTGATGAAGAAGAACCGGAAGAAGAAGACGAACGGCGATATAATTAACCGGAGAAATTTTACCGGGCTTTGTTTAGCGAGTTTTTCGTTTTTTTCTTATTCTTCTTCTTCGACCTCCCCGGAAGCGTTCTCTCGGTGCACTCTATCGAAGCGGCTCACCCCTCCCCTCGCTATACATGTATAATTAAACGGCCGTTTAGTAGTCGAGTTGTACCGCTTTAATCTGCGACCGCTCGCCCCTTCTAATCCGTCCGCGTTCCAGCCGCTGACGAAAGTGCGCGGGTTCCGGAGGCGCGACAGATAATTGTGCGAGTGGTACCCAGCGGGGTCGTGGTGCCCAGCGGCGTCGGTGATTAAGGTTTCGAAATTGGAACGGAGTACCGCAAATTGGATAGGCAACGGATTGCCGCTTTAAAACTTCTTCTAACCGAGCCCGCTCCTGTCCGACTGCGATAATAATTAAAACAGATTTAACCTTTTAATTAATTATAATATACGATAGGGCCGTAATTATTTCTCACTTATGCTCTGTAGTTTAATCCGGGCTTTCGGCTCGCGCACCTCTTCCAACGGCCCATCGACAGCCTACCGGGGCCGCTTATTAGTTAGTTAATAAACTAATATGAGCAAATAACAAATCGCGCTTAATAGCGCGTCGACGATATATTACGCGTCGTAATTTATGTCGCCGCTAACCGCTAATATTGCCGTAAAAGTTTCGGCAACATTTCGAATGATTTCTGTTACACAGCGCAGCTATCATCGTCGTCCTCCGATGAGATTTCGAACGAATTTCCTGCAACGACCGGCTTCCCCGCGCTATCATTTCGACAGGATTAAAAACAAAACGCGAAATAAGTTCTTCATCCATCAGTGCTGCTAGGAGGTCGCTAACGAAGATCATGTCGAGAGATAGGTGAAAACGAAGCAAGGTAAATTCGCTTATTGACTCCTGCGTAAGCGAATAAACCGTTGAGGAAATTTGTTGTATGTAGAATCCCAGCAAATCCATAGCAGTTCCACAGCAATTCCAGTAATTCTATAGGAATTCCTAGAAAATCCACAGCAATTCCAGTAATTCCATGGGAATTCCAAAAAATCCATAGGAATTCCCAGCAAATCCATAGGAATTCCCAGCAAATCCATAGGAATTCCTAGCAATTCCACAAGAATTCGAGAAATTCTGAAACAAGTTTTAAGAAATTTTGAGGACAAATCTATGAACTTGAGTTTTAATTTCAATTATTATAAAAGAGTAAACCGCAGTAGAATTATGGAGATAATACGAATTACTAGAAAATATTAGGAAACAGTGGATAATTGATTAGTTATGGGTATGATCAACAAAAAAATAAAAAAAAAACTTTATCCTTTCATATTATCGTGCACACACTATCAAAGATAAAGGGTAAACCGCTGAGGAAGTTTTTGGGTGTACAACATGTCGTAATTCTCAGCAATTCCATAGTAGTTACACAGGAATAACATAGCAATTCCACAGGACTTACATAACAATTCCACAGGACTTACATAGCAATTCCGCAGGACTTACATAGCAATTCCACAGGAATTCGAGCAAGGCCAAAGGAATTCTACGACAAAATTTACATCGGCGGTTTACTCCTTGCTTTTAACACGTTCGTTTTGCTTGCGACATGAAGATGCATGCTTGAAAGAAGTGTTTCAGGAATAGAGCTGCTCATTATACGTATGCTTTATATGTATATGTATAAACTCGGCCATTTTGGCTTCGCAAGGGGCTTCGCTCTTTGAACCCTCTTGCTTATATTTCTGCCTCTTCCTCTTATATACTTTGTATAAAATGATCAAAATTTACAACATAATTCTAAATCGGTCCATATGAATATAATAACATAATGACAAACGTCCTATAAAATATAACAAACGTTACATAAAATTGGGACATTTTTTCCAATGGAGGGTAGCCTAAGAATTACGTTGTAATTAATATATACATATATATGTATACTGTATTCTACTAAACCAGAGGGCACGGGTTCGAGATTTGTCTCGTTCCAGATCCGAATCGCTTCCAGGTATATATCCAATCTGAAATTGAATTGGTTATACCAGAGAATTATCTGGAGGAAAGTAAAGGCGGCCGAGAGAAAGGAACTGGTTCCAGAGTATTCTCATCAGATCCATTAGGCTTAGTACCATTATGGAAAGCTTAATTACACAATCCACGATACCTTATCAAGGGTATGGGACTTAACTTACTTTAATTTACTTTCTATACTGTATTCGCGCGGCGAATTGTAAAAAATTAACAATGTATAGATGAGATCGACGGTCGATGTGTGTACGCACGAGTACATAATAAACGGCAATGGCCAGTTAATACAAAAACTTTCGCTGTACGAAAGTACACAGGAACATGGTATGTCTTTTGCCTGCCACAGTATGAGTGTTTACGCACAAAGTATACAACATTGAGTTCAGTTTCTTCTCTATTTTGATCAATATTATTTTAAAAGACCGGCAGATTCAAGCGATTATGTTTTGCGTGAATATAGATCATGCGATACCTTTTTTAGTTTAGATTTTTTTCCGCTGTACCGGCATCCGAAATGTAAACACCGCCAATCACGGTTGTAAAATCGAAAAACATACGCCGAAAAAAAATTCGATGCTACAGTACAGTGAACAGGCAATCGGAGTGTGCCTACGTGTACGTTCTGTACAGAATTGCGACATAGGAGAAACATTTCTAAAACATCGAGAGCTAGTCGAATATTCCTTTTAGTAAATGAAACTGCTAGGCGCGATTTCTAATCAATTTAAATAATCGTTTATCGAACATAATGGTAAAAATCGTTCCGGCGGTAACATTTTTGTGGCTGGATTTAAACTAAAATTTTTTCGTCACGAAAAAAAGTTTGTCTATCGTAAAAGGAATTTTTATAATGATTTTCTCTTAAAACCCCCTTCCCGATAGTTAATGTCTTACTTATATATACATATTTATAGTAAACATTTTATTTTATTTATGATCAACAATTTCCGTTTATGGTTTTACTAAAATCACTGACCCAGTCTCATCTAATTATATTTAAACCTTCCATTGTGACCCATTGAAGGAGTTTATTGACCGGATTATTGAAAAAAAAACAAAACAATTTCAACTTCTGTATTCTGAAATTTAGTAAACAGCTCTACAGCAGCATAGTTGCCTAGTTAGTGACGTTCCGATCTAAGAAAACTCGGTTTAAACATCGAAAATTAATTTCATTTGAATGAGACGAACGCGGATAAATTATATATAAAAAAAAAAATTAGCGTGTACACCTATTGCGCCTAGTTGAAGTAAAACTTTTTACGCGTGATTACAGATTTGTTATAAACTAAAACCAAACAAGATACGTCAGAATGTGATGCTTTAAACATACTGATAATGTTCTTACAAAAAGTTATACAATATATAATTACGTTTAATTATATAAAAACGTTCAACGCTATTATAATTCGAGTAAAGCCTTACGATAGGTTAAATTGAGAAATTCCGCTTTGTAGTTTTTGAAATAATTTTCTACGGACGAAAATATAACCCGGTCGTCATTTTGCCATTTCTACAGCAGCATTAAGATCATCTTGGACGATTGTTTGGTGAAATCGTATTTATCATATCACACACTTAATATGATTGTGTGCGTATGTGAAGGTTTTGTTGCCGCGCTATACGAAGCAGGCGCGCGATAGATATCTTGAAATATATCCACTTGTACGATATTCGGCCGCTTGCACTCTATTCTATTATCTCTGTATAACAGTTTGGTAACGGTGAAAGTAACGTTTCATCAACTCACGATCTACTCCTCTTGCTAAAGTTTCAAAACATGCCTGAAGAAGTTTTACTTGAAAAAAAAAAACGCAAAATTGATTACATTATTCGGAGTATAATAAATTGATAGAACTGATTAGAGTTGAAAGTCGCTGTATACATTCGGTTAAATGTGTTTCAGTTTAAGGATAGCCGGGGATGTTTCATTTGGAAAAAAAATTGGAAACGTTCGTTTATAGATATTGTTGAAATAATTGAGTGAGCTCGATACAGATTAGTTAGTCGAAACGCCAACTAAACCTATTCTTTTATATGAAACGCGCGCTTCTGGTCAACTGCTGTTTTCCAAGTGTCAGTCTCTTCACTAGCGGGAATCACGGTTTACGAGATGTAGTTGACGTTAACATCAATCTAGAAACCAGGGTATACCGTAAGATTTCAGAAACGGAAAATATTGAAACTAATAGATACACACACACACACACACAATGCCGCTCGGTATACTGTAAGTTCGGGATTTTACGACCGTCGAGCCGAATTGAATACTATAGTTAAACTTCTTGCATTACGATCTGATAGCTGTTCCGGCAAAATGGATGCAACATAAACATTTTTACATTGCGTATAGAGTTACAGTCAATTTAACTGGCCGCTAGGATTTAAGTTATACAGAACTGGTTGCGTTAAAGTCGCGTTTCATTTTTAATTCGTATTATCAATTTATTTTTTATTTTGATATTTAACTGAATTTTAAAATGTTTAATACTGCACTTTCTTCGTGATACAAGCCGTCGATATTTGATTTTGTTAGAAAAAGAAAAGCAAAAAAAGACTTTTAATTTGTCTCGCATTTTAAGTTGCTATTCTTTTTTTTCTTTATTCGCCGTTTCGTAGACTCCTCTTCGCGTAGTCAGTCATTAATGTTTTGTCGTATCCAACTTCATTTTCCTTTTTTTTTTTTTTTGAGAATTTCCTTCTTTTGAGAATGTCTTTCTTTTGAGATTTTCTTCTTCGTATTTCTGTTCCCTTTATTTTCCTCTCAATTTTTCCTCTTCATTGGTTCTGTATTTATAAAAATTTTTGAAACAGTTGCCTTTTCAGGAACAGTCGGTTCGACAATTTCGATTAATTTAAATTCCGCTACTGAATATTACATCGGTTCCATTTTCGAGCGAAGGTCTCTCTGGCCGACCGTGCGTAAAAAAATAAAAAAAAAAAAAAAAACAACAAAAAATTGCAATATATTGTTTATCAGACGGACAGAGTCTTGTTTTTCGTTAAATACTCGTAATAAACCGGCTTCTTACCATTCAATCACCGTTAATAAGTCATATTTTCCTAGAAGGTTTTGATTTTATTTTTCTATTTCTACTCTTTTTGGCCGTTTTGGGATTTTATTCGTTCTATTTCTACCGTTTTTGGTCGTTTTTGATTTTATTTATTTCTATTGCTACTCCCAAATATTTCTGAACCTCCGACGTCTAAATCGAGTATTTAGAGCCGAAGGGAAGACTCCTCGAAGCGTTGCCTATCAAATGTCGTCGTATTTCGAAATGGTTGCTTAATGAATTTTCACCGACAAAGCGAGAGAATTGTTGTCTACACATTACAAAGATTTATTAATCTCTGATGACAGCGCGTCAAACTGAAAGTTGTAAATTGGTGTTTACTCTTCCGTAAGCGGTCCTGATTAGATACCGTGTCACTGAGAACATTCGCGGATGGTATTCAACGATTTTATTATTAGTAGGCCAGCATCCTTTCCGGCCTACAGTAAAAGGGAAGATATGTTCGAACGGTAGTCCCCAAAACTTTTCCGAAATATTTTGCAGAATAAACAAAAGAAAAAAAAAAGAAAAAAAAATTTATACCCTATAGAATTAACGAAACATCGTTGGAAATTTAGAAATCCGTTTTTGTCTGTATATTATTTATTCTGTTGATGTGCTCGATTTGCAATTTTTTGTTAAACTATTGCAGCAAAACATACACAAATCTTAAAATTTCGGTAATAAATTATTAGAGATTATACAACAGTTAAAAATAGCAAGCAGAATATTTCGCGGAGTTGAAGATTTATTAAAAATAGAGGAAAGTTATTTTTGAGAGATAATATAGCCGGAAATTATCAGACCAACAATAACCATAAGCATTTCGACAAAAACATATAATATCATTTACTCAATTAATAACTCGGATACAAAAAAACACACAGTACATTATGATAATCAAAAACGAAATATAAAACACCGACTAGTTTTGAAAACTATATCGTTCCTGATCGCATATTAATTAAACACAGTGATCAGCTCTTAAATCGAATTGAGTTACGATAATGACATCATAAACCCCGGGGGAATTATTAGAATTGGCGCGAATATGATGAAACAGTTGTTTTGTAGGGAAGTACGATGATGGTTCGTTTTTGTTAATTTTTCTCGACGCTATGGTGTCAGTGCGGGCTGGTTATCAAATTCATGATGATGGTCTTTCGGTTTATGGTCAATGCGGGGAAAACGTTATCAAATCGATAATGAGCGAAAGCGGTAAATAGCAGCTTTACCTTTCCAGCACCGATGGAAGGATGAAGTATGGGCACGTTCAATCACGGAAGTATCGCCTCGAAAGGTTGTCTAAGCCATTGGTTGTTGAAAGCAATTTACTGCAAAAACGAATGTAATCTACCGTAAAACGAAATGATAAAAATAATAAAAATCGTTCGCAGATATTTTTTAGGAATAAAGAAACGGCTAAGAAATAAATGTTTCGTGATTATATAAAGCCCTTCCTCGAATGTAACATGCTTTCTCTTTTTTGTTTTTGCTTTTTAAGACTACTGGGGTCATCTAAGTGTGCGCTGGTTAATTTTCGACAGAAGGAAGAAATAATTATTTTACTCGACAAAAGATTAAAATACTCCTCAAAAGAGAGATATTATTGGGTATTGTTAAACAATTATTCGAATATAAAAATTCTCAGTGTTCCTAATATTTATATATAGAAGGAGTAAATATACACTCATTTAATAAAGCTTTTTTTTGTGGTTGCAATTTGAAATCGGTGCTTATTCTAATAAGTATTAATATTATATAAGTCTTAATAAATAACTTTTATCGGAAACAACTGTGTCTTTTAAAAAAGATATAGTTATTCGCTTAACGTTTCGACCAGCTTAAACTGAAGAACGGAGCGAAAATTTTGCGATCGACAATAACAATAAAATAAGAATCGAAAATCATGATTTTTTATCAAATATGTATTTTCCACTTTTTAGCGTGTTTTTAATTTTACATTGTCGAAAAAATTACTTTTTCATTTCACAATTTTGTGTTAGTGTAAATATTTCTGGCTGATGATAGTGTATGCGGGAATAGACCAGCTTCAAATGATGCTCACTTTCGGTGTAAAAATTAGGTTATTGGTTTAGGAGTAATGTTCAAACTTTGTCAGTGATGAGCACTGTAAATTAACATTCGAATTTTCCGCGACGTTTTAATAATGTCGTTCGTCGCGCCTTCAATTTTAAAATGTTGGGGAGGTTTGCGTTTTACCTCCGTAATCTAATAAACAGTTTTTTAGCTAATTTTTTTTTTTTTTATTCGGTCGTATTAAGCAAAAAATTGCATATCTCTAATTAACTTTTTAACGTTTATTTTAATTACTTCCTGAGTATCGATATATCGATACTAAATATATTTCTCGCTACTAATGTGGGACCACCACACTGACTAGAGTACAATTGCTAAGAAAAACAAGGGAGAAATCTCATTCGAATATTATTTCTTACATAATCCAAAGTTATATACGCAGTAATGTTAAAAAAAAACCGTAGCAATTGCGTCAGTGATTGGATTTTAAATGAAGCGCTATCGGAATTTTAAATCCGATTTATTCCGGACCCGATAATATTTTAAGTTTTTTAGCTACTGGCTCTATATATTAAAGATTATTTCCCGAATTTTTCGCGGGATAAAAAAAAATTGACAATAATCGGTAGCCCGGTTTATTTTTAACGTCTATTTTAACGACCACTGTGTCCGAGTTGGCCGATATTCATCGATATACTCACATTAATACATATTCAAAAACATACGGCTCGTAAAAAATGTTATTTTTTTGCGATTTCCCCCTTGTTTATTCGATATTATAGTGTACATATAAAATTCAAATGATACATCTATTACATACGTACACGTATGTAATAGATATAGTGATATACATACATATATAGACGGGGGATATCGAATTATCTATTTTATTTTCATTTACTCCTTAAAAATGTTTCGTATTTTTTCAGGCAGCTTTTAAACTGCATCACACATGTAAAGAGATACACTTTGTATACCGTTTTGCGAATAATAAACAGTCGCTGTGCTTCATTATAATGCGTTGGGAGTGTTTAGGAAAGTGTAGCTAATAGAAAGTTTGCAGATTTTTCATAGCAACTAGAAAATTATAAATTTACCTTCAATTTAGCGTAAAACCGACAAGAGAAAAAGCAAAAGGTTGTTAAGAATCACTAGCGTAAACGAATTGGTGCCTAGTAGTATATATACATATATACGAAAATGGCGTTCAATCGAGCCAACATTCAAACCAATAGAACAAGTGCCGTTCGGATGGTAAAAATAATCGCCCATTATTTTCTTCATCTGTACGGATTTATCGAGAAAATAAAAAGAAATGAAAATATTTGTTACTCTCCGGCGTGTCATTAACCAGCGCAAAAATTCGGTCACTATATTTTAGAACACGAGAGCTCGCTGGTTTTCTCCCATTTTTGTAATTTTAAGAAAAAGGGAAAAAAAACGGAGTTATTGAATATTTACAAATGGAGGAAAACGGTCTTGTGCTGAAATATAAAAACTATCGAATGATGTAAACTGATTAATTTTAAACTCACTTTTTTTTCTAAATTAGAAAATTGCCCTAAACCCCCCCCCCACCCAAAAAAAAACAACCAAAAAAACTTTCTGTAAACAAACGACACACTAAGATTAAAAAATAAATATAAATCGAAACGAAAAAGCCTGAGAGAAATTAAAAATAAATAAAACGACGACAGGCCTTCGATAAATCCAAAGTTAAACTAGCGTCTCCTCGAATTTTTCTTCTATTTACTTTTTACTTTTTTCATTTTTAATATTTTACTTCTGTATAGGAAGTAGCTTCAACGGCGGGGACGGTCTCGCGTGACGCGGAAAGCGGAGGGTGCGAAAGATTTTAAAATAATGGAAAAATATTTGTCGAGCGAATAAAAAAAAATGCGAAAATAATGTCTGGCTTAGAGAGTTGGAAATTTGCTCGAGACGGAGCCGTTTATTTTCCGCATTGTATTTCGAGCGAAACACGAAAGAAATTATCGCGAATGAAGAAGGAAAAAAAAGCCCGAGCAGACTTTCCAGCTTGCTCTTTGCCGCTCCTTCGTCGGAATTTTACACACAACAATGCCGGAACAATTTCTTTTTTGTGCCGCGAACGCCGACTGCAATTAGAACGTATTATTAGCGGCGAGTTCCGCCCTGGTCTTTTTATTCCGTTTTAAATTGTTCTTCTTCCCTACGCCGTATACTGATATTTACATTTGCCGTTATTAAGCTGTACTTATAAAATTAAAATATTAAACGACCGGAAAATGCTCCGGCGTTTCCGTTCGAAAATTAGCCGCCCGTTACGTTAAAGTCATCGGTGAATGTCTTTTTTTTCCTTTTTTTTTTAAAGGACCGAAATTCGACTTTCCCACATTTTTGTCCAAACTACTTAAATGGGTGGG
Source organism: Icerya purchasi (assembly GCA_039619475.1). Taxonomy (NCBI): domain Eukaryota; kingdom Metazoa; phylum Arthropoda; class Insecta; order Hemiptera; family Monophlebidae; genus Icerya; species Icerya purchasi. The sequence continues at coordinate 334,458,412 of CM077116.1, read as the reverse complement.
GGTGGGGGGACTTAGTTATTTTTCCGAACACTATTTTCTTCAGCGAATATACCTTCGGCGAATATTACGTGATGCTTTGTGTCGAACATAAGTGTGCCAGCCGTCTGCTGGCGTCTTTCGGCCAGGGATTTTCCCTCCTTCTGATCCATAGAGTCGGATTTTTCCTTAGGACGGATAAAATTGAAATGCTCAGGCCAAAACAGCTTGATTCAGTTTTAACGAATTTCCGACACGAAATGTTTAACGAAAATATTAACAAAATTAGACACGCTAAATTACGAATAATTCCATTTATGCCGAAACGCGACACTCGCATTTTTTATTTTACAACAGAATTACCATTTAGAAAAAAAAAAAAGAGGAACTAAGTTTGTATTCAAACTTCTGCGTTGTAATCGGATCAATCTTATTTTCCAACAGTTTTCCACTTTTTCTTCTTTCAGCGATTTTGTCCGTCTTTGAACCGCGTATTATAATGCATCCTGTCATTTCTTCTCCGCTCTTTCCAGTAGTACATCTTCATCAGCTTCCCGTGCCAGATCTTTCTTTTATTTGTCCAAACTGCTCCCAGTATAGATGTTAAAAAGAGCTTTCTTGGAGTGTCGAGAGATGGAGAGGTGAAATGGATAGAACGATCCGACATGAGATTGATAATAAGGGAAGAGAATCTGATTGGGATGTTAATTAAAGTGGCAAGATGAACATTATCAAAAGTAGAGGAGACATCAATAAAAAGGAAGCTTAAGCGAAATGTTTTTGAATAGAGGACTTGTATAAGTGAGAAACGAAAAGACTAACCAGAAGGGCCAATAATACCAAGCCGAAAGCCAAACACATTGTTAGGAAATACATGTATATTACTATGCTCCAGCCACACTAAACAAGGCGCTTGTTAAGCATAACCTCAAATAGTTTTCTAATGCAGGATGCCAGATCAAAAAAAAAAAGTGTATAGGGAAAACATTTTTTTCGGAATAAATGAATTCCAAGAGGAAATCCAAGGATAATTGAAAAGACTAAGAGAAGAAAACTAAGGGATTGTTCAGAAAGGTTTTAAAGGGCGAGATAATCCGCTGAAGTCCTGGAATGGACAGACTTTAATTCATTAAAATTGAAAATTTATATAAAATATTATTATTTAATTTCTAAGATTGGTAAATTTTTTTAAAAATACCACAATTCGCTTGTACACATGTTAAGAACGAGGTATGTTTTATTTTTTTTTTTATAAATGTATATTTATAAAATAACTTTTTCTTTTAAAATAACTTAGGGGTCCCGCAAAGCATACTGCCCGCTTGCGGGTGCCCAACACGCTTATTATCGTTTATTCGACAAATATGTTACATACGTTATAATATTTCAGTATTGTATGCATTAATGTGCCGTGTACTGCAACATTAGCCAGAGGCACGGATAAATGGAGTTTAGATGTTTTAGTCTCAGAAATCGGAAGAGCAGCTGGACTTTCTGTTCATTGTCTTCAAGAATTTCAGAGATGGAACTGGACAAGCGTAATGGGAACCGGAGTAAGTTGAATTTCGGGCAGTCTACCAGAAGATGAAGAATGGTTAAGGGGACAGAGCGCATACGTCACGAGTAGGGGGATCTGATTTATTTAGTAAAAAGGAATGAGAGATTTCTACGTGGCCAATGTGCGCAGACGGCATAATATAATTCTTCTTTAAATCTCGATGAAGCACTCCAAATTCCGATGTATTTGTTCGAAGTAGAAACTTCGCCCCAATTCTTCGACCATTTCAATTTTTAGCAGGGATTTGATTTTCATAGAGAAGTCTAATAAAGGTACACTGCTATGTCTGGAATCGAGAGGCATGGAATCTTTCGCTGCAAAATCGAAGACTTTACACAATACAGACGTTAAAACGGTCGATAGTTATATCTAATAATAACGGATCTTTGTTGGATTTAAGAAAAGGTATTTATTTAGTTATTGAAACTAAATTTGAAATTGAATTACTTCGTTCCTAGCCGGTTACAGCAGAATAGCGTTGCCTAATATTCATCATCCGATCGTACTAGGTACACGTATTGCCGTGTAATGAGCTAGTGAATTGAGAACTAATAGCAGACCAAGCAGTGTGAGACGTGCATATGTACAAGTGATATAAAGTTTAAATAGATGTGTCATATCCTTCAATTCTCCATGATCACTGTCTGATATTATTGAGTAAAATCGTTTCTTTCGTTCATTCGGTTCCAAGAGTCAGTTTTTTTTTTTTTAATGGGTTCGTCGACATGGACATTGGCCCAAGAACAGTGGAATAGAGAGAAAAGAGAGACTCAGATCCTTACACGATCAGAGATAGCTGACAGAAAAGAATCGGGAGTTAGAATAACCGAAGGAGAAGGAAGGGAGAGAATGAATGAAGCTAACTCTTTTAGTTACGATGGTTACATCTCATTTCTGGCACACAAAAGGGACAGGCGGTAACGAAGTAACACATAAATATGCGTTATCGATTGAAATGGAACGAACTATTTCAGAGCTAAAACTAGTTTCTAATTACGTTCCTCGTTACCCCTTATACATCACTCTAGTTTCGCGTCCGCTGTTTTTTTCTAAATAATTTTGTAGTATTATTTTTTATGGAATTGTGTAAAAAAACAACTAAATTATTTACTTCTGAAATATGAGATACTTTTAAATTGCATTTATTCCGATTGTTACTAATTTTTACATGCAACACTTAATTCGGTCAAAAATACAACGCGCAGCCAAATACGAATGCAAATAAACTGTGCCGGTAATCAGCTGGCATCAGGGGCCGGAGCTTGCTCCTTCGCACACTGATCGTGTGAACCTCATTGCGTATTACCGTGGGGGTTCTAAAATTCTTATTTCGTTAATCGAAATATAATAATATTAGGGAAAGAGAGGGGGAATCGCGCAGACGGCAAATATGTGCGGCGATGTGACAAAGCAGAGGAAAAAAGTGCGGACAAGAAGAGACGGGAATTAAGCTCGACACTGATCTACGTTCTGGTTGTTATTAATCGGCAAATGCGCAATGTAAACAGGGGCCGCGTGCCGGAGAATGCCGAGAAGACAGTCTCGTAAAAATCGAATTTCCTTCTTGTTCGATATTAATTTCAATTTTCGAATTTCCACCGCCGCTCGAAGATAAATGAATTTAGAAAATTGAAATTCGGTCGGCGCCTGTTATTTATTCAACGGAATCGGCAGGAAGAATGAACGGAAAGGGAAAGGGAAAAGAAAAGAAAGAAGAAGTAAATAATAATAAATTACCAGCGGCGAGGCGGTGGTCGTCTCCGTAGCGTGTTTCAGCAGCATCCGAGGCAGATTTCAGCGAATTCGACTGGCCTGCAACAATAGTGGTAATTTCAGTCGTCGGTACGTATAGAGAAATATTTTTGCGCGTGATTTCGCAATTTCATTTTCATTTATTTCGCCTACAGATGGCAACAGAAGAAAAATAAATGAGTTTAACCGTTCAGTTTACTTTGCTCTTGAAATTACATTTCCGATAGCCCCCCTTCACTCTTGTAATATTAAAATGTCCAGGTCGCGTCTCTCGTTCGAGATAAGATTACAACTCTACTGGCGCAGTGTTCTCAATTAGCTTAGAGTAACTTCCAGTTGGCAGAAAATAGAACAACGTCCAGTAAAAGGGAAAAGTCCGATTAACCATGCAGTAGAGAGTAGAACAACAGTGAACGTTTTCCGGCCCCTTTTAATGATACTATCGAAAATTCGGTTAAAAACCAAATCACACTTGAAACAGAAGAAACAAAACGCTCAATAGCGTGCGATGTATGACTTTTTTTGCGCTATATATCGTCATTTTTCTTAGGCACGTTTTTTTTTTTTTTTTTTTTTTTTTTTAAACAAGCAAAACATTAATCTTGAAAGAATATTGGAATGAAAAAAATAGAATGCTTCAGCCTTTTTCTGTTAAAAATGTGTAGATGCGCGGTATCTTATGAGTAAAAATTGTATACATTTATTATAACTGGGTTCTCTGACGATTTTGGTGAAATTCACGAATAAGGTATTTTTAGGGATCTTGATAAATCGATTGGCATTCTAGAAAAAAAGGCCATGAAACGAGCAGGTGTTGAAAAAATAGGGGTGACCGTAGTTTTTTAGAACGATTAATAGCGCCGTTATAGAGTTATACAAATTTGTAATAATATTTTTAGCTCGGGAATTAAATTTTTATATCTTTTTTTTTTTTTTTTATAATGCGAGAATATTTCATAATAAAAACGAATGTACGGAAAGATGTGTAACTTTCGTTCGTGCGCGTGGACGTTTTGATCGATCAGCACGTTCAGAATTAATGAGGGAAAAAAATTATATACATATACATGTATATTAATTACAACATACTTCATTAGAAAACATGTTCCAAAAAAATGTTCCAATTTTATGTAACGTTTGTTATATTTTAATTTTTACCGACTTTATATACATATTAATTACAACGTAATTCTTAAGCCACCCCCTATTAGAATATATATATATATATATATATTAATTACAATGTAATTCTTAGGTCGGCCCCTTTTAGATTTTGTAACGAAAAATATCATAATTTTATGTAACAAAAAAATGTCCTAATTTTATGCAATGAAAGCTAAATGTTAGGGTATTTGTGATTATGTTATTATATTCATATGGTCCGATTTAGAATTACGTTGTAAATTTTGATCATTTTATATAAAGTATAGAAGAGGAAGAGATAAGAATGTAAGCAAGAGCGGTCAAGGGACATAGCTTCTTGCGAGGACAAAATGGCCGAGTTTTTTATATATATATTAATTAAAACGTAATTCTTAGACTATCTCCCCTTCTCCCCATTAGAACAAATGCCCCATTTTTATGTAACGAAAAATGGCCCAAAAAAATGTCCCAGTTTTACGTATATTTTATAAAATTTTTGTGATTATGTTATTATATTCATATGGACTGATTTAGAATTACGTTGTAAATTATGATCATTTTATACAAAGTATAGAAGAGAAAAAGACAGGAATGAGAGCAAGAAGGGTCAAGGGGTACAGTCCCTTGCAAGGCCAAAATGGCCGAGTTTTATATATACATATACATATATATATATATATATATATATATATATATATATATATATATATATATAATTAGATTTTGTAACGTAAAATGTCCTAATTTTATGTAATAAAAGTTAAATGTTAGGGTAGGATTTTTGTGGTTATGTTATTTTTTTTTGTGTCGATGCCGGTAAGAATTACGTTGTAAATTTTGATCATTTTATACAAAGTCACAAAAATGTAAGCAAGAGGGTCAAAGGGCACAGCACCTTGCTGGGCCAAAATGACCGAGTTATAATATATATGTAAAAAATGCACAAAAATCAGAAATTAAAGTATAATGCTGGATATTTAAGTGCCAATAATTCTGCAGAATTAAATTAACAATATACGTTTGATTCATTTACTTTTATATTTTTTATATTTCACAGTTGAAAGGTTTTCTTGTAATTTGTAGTGTTTTTTTGACAAAGTTGTACTTACTGGAACCGTAGTTATCAAAGAAGAATTTTATCGTTTTTTTTTTTTCGATAAAAACCATGCTTCGTATAAGTGATAGTTTAAGAATAGAACGCATTAAATTAATTCCGGGGGAGCTTCGAGAATGATTCTACAACATTTATTCCAGAATTACTAAAGTTTATTATTAAAGGTAAATTTTGGGAACGTTTAATCGTACAAATGCTAAATAACTCTTTCGTATATTATCGATTAATTTATTATTAATTACGATATTACACATCTTTTAGGAAATATACGATGAAATGTAAACACAATGCGGAACGGACTTGACGATTGATGCGTTATTAAAAGTTAGTCGCAACTGCAAGCTATTTCATATTTCCCTTTGGAAAACGTATCATTTATTTTTATGAGGCTAATGACTCGCAATCTCCTTTTATTAAATAATATTTTTTTTTTAAATTTAGCGCATTTTTGTTAAATTTTCGAAGTAAATCTTGAAGATGGTTGTTTGAGAAAAAAGAAAAAAAAACTCTTCAAAATTGTTCACGTCTTTGCTTGCGATTAATTAATTATTTTTTTTTAAAATTATAATCATCTATCTCTATGTGTTACTTTGGCATAAATTATGTGCCCTTCTGATTCGAGATTACATTGCGTAGAAACCGGTGTGGCGTAGCAGGGTTGTTGCTCGGTAGTGCTGAAACAGTTTAATCGATAATTTGACGATAGTATCGAAAAGAAAAAAGAAATAAATAAAAGATCAAACACATCTGACGAACGCGTGTTTATTTTGAAAGAGGCACGCTGATTGAACTTGATATAAGTGGAGAAATTTGTTGCGCAGTTGTAGTTGTCGTTTTGTAAGCAGAAAAAAAGGGACCAGCAGGGAAATATTTGCAAAAAGCCAACGCAATCCCGGATGTATTGAAAAAAAACATCAAAAATGTCAAACCACGTCGGCACAATCGCCTCCGTTTGTTTTAATTAACAAGAATTTACCTCTAAATTAACGGGTTTTTTTCTTTTTTTTTTTTTTTCTTTTTTTTTTTTTGAAAAAATTGCTCATGGTCTGGTTGTTGTATACAAATTAGTTGGGGGGGGGGGGAAACCTTTTTCAGCGATTTTCGAAGTACGAAACCAAGTATGTTTTTAAGTTTATCAATAAAATGAAGTCATTGGAGTATGCTTTTTTTTCTTTTTTTTTTTTTTCCTTTTCGAAAAAGGAATTGCAAAGTACTAAATGTTTTAAGAAAGAATCTAAAATTAACGTAGCTCTATGTACCCAGTTTCAGTCAGATTTTTCAAATCGAAAATAAAAATAACATAAAAAACGAAAAATACTTAAAATATCTTAATAAATATCGTAATACTTCTTCTGCCTCCTTTCGTTTTTCGGTGGGAATTAAAAAACAAAAAAAAGGTAAAACGCAGTCTAGGGAAAAATTATCTTAATTTCGAGACAGTGAAATTTCCCGGAGCTGTTTTCATCGACCAGCAGCAGCAGCAGCACCAGAAGTTCCTGCAGAATTAGCGCTAAATGGAAATGATGGTGTTGAAAACATGTACATAACCACGGGGTATTGGCGGTGGTATCAAGATGATTCGAGAGGGGAAACAAAGCAAAGACCGCTCCGAGAAATAACTTTTATCGTTGCGCGTTTTTTTATCGACGAGGCAGAATGTGTTCATGTATGAATGATATCTTTTTGTATTTCTGGCGGAGTGCGGTGAATGGCGATAAAAGCGATTCTTATTTCCCTCCGCTTTTAAAGTTTCGCTAACTATATTCTGCAATGAAAGTGCACAAGATAGACACTACGCTGCATCATTTTCGCCATTTCAGAGTAAACTAGGGTGTTGTTCTTCTGTTGGTCCTCGACCCCCCGCCCCGAAGAGAACGGAAAAGGGTAATAATTCAAATATCGCGAATAAATTATAGACAAATTCTCCGTTTGAGGACCCGGACGATGTATTCTTGTTCGCTCTGGAAAATTTCCACTACATTGGTAACAGCGGCGATGTAAAAATATCGCGTATGAAACAGAAAAAAGTAGCGTGATAAGCGAGCGCTTTTAGTAAAAGACAGTTGTAAGACGAAGAAGTGTAACAATATTATCTACGCGGACGCGATCGTTGTCCGTGTGTGACCTCGATCTGAAGATTCTGTTGTAGTGCAATTACTGGGAAGAAACGGTTCGTCCGAAAAATTATAATTCGCCCCAATTAGTAGGCGCTGTTCACATACCTCGACTCGAGCAAACGTGATACAAGTTTAGAGAATTTGAAATTTTTCCCTGTTTTTTCTTATTATAATAAACGCGAAATGAATATTTCAGCAGCAGACGTGTAGTCGATTCCCCTTCTATTCGGTTAGTCAAATAGGTAGCCTCCACCCGGAAACGATAGAATATTCGGCGTTGTTACATATTGCAGTTGGTTGTTTCAGAATTTAATTGCAACTTCATTTGTGAATTGTATATTTAGCTAAGTACAGTAATACAGTATTTATAAACGAAATGCGTACCAGCTCGAAAGAGACTTAACCGCATTACACTAGAGTGATAAAATAGAATATTTACGTATTGTTAACAAAAATATAAATACCATATAAAAAAAAAAATAATAATAATAACAAAAAACCCAAAAACCAATTGTTACCATTCAGCCTATAGATATTACTAACTAACTAAATTGTGTTTAATCCGACGATGCTTATATTTAACGTACATCCGGGTTAGTTGCTCGGAATTATAATCGCCTATATTCCTGATAAGCATTATGGTAGGAACAGCCATGAAAAAATTTATTTGCTGTATTAATTACATAAAATCTTTTACAAAAGGTAATTGTAACCAGTCATGCATATTATCTATTTTAGTCCAGCGGGGAACGTTTAAAATACACCGACAACACCTATTTTGTAGTAATTTAAATTAATTAAAATCGGAGTTTGAAATCGAGCACCAAACTTGAACTGAATAAGTCAATATTGGTCTAATAATACTTTTATAGATAATAAGCTTGTTTGCGGTGTTTAAGTAAGATCTCCGATTGATAATTGGCTACAAAGCTGCAATGGTTCTATTTGTTTTCGCTTCAGCGTATTTTAAGTGTTCCTTAAAAGATAATCTTTTATCTAGAATTACACCAAGATAGCGAACATGATTAGCCCATTTAATCCTGGTGCCATTAATAATCAATTGCCTTGGAGGGATGGGATATCTACGAGTAAAAAGTATTGCTTCTGTTTTAGTTAGATTAATTTCATCCATTTTTCCAAAAATTTTAAAACCCGAAAACTATGCAGCTGTAGACGATTATAAATGGTAGACGTTCTATACAAGCTACAATGTAATACAGTAGTATCATCAGCATATAAAGCTAAACTCGTGTGTTGCAACTTAGGGAGATCGGACAAGTAGACTGAAAAGAGAAAAGGCCCCAGCACACTACCTTGAGGAACTCCTGCGACGGCAGTTTTGGTCATTGATTTACCGTCTTGTAATGAAACGTAAAAAGTTCTATTCCGTAAGTAACTTCTAATTAATTTGATTAGATATTTCGAAAAATTATATTTTAACATTTTGTAAATCAGCCCGTCGTGCCAGGTCGTGTCAAATGCTTGTGCAATGTCAAATAGAATTAATCCAGTGTGTTTGTTTATATTAAAGTTATGCGTGACATGATCAGTAATCTTAGCAACTTGATGCGTAGTAGAATAACCTGATAAACCAAATTGCTCTATTAGAAGTATGTTACTACTATCGGCGAAATTACGAAGCCTGTGTAGCATAACTTTTCCCGCTATTTTGCTTAAATTGCTAAGTAAACTAATGGGTGGTCGTATATTATTCACTTGAGAAGAGTCTTTCCCTGGTATAGGTAGTATCATTGGATTTTGGCTACTTTCCAGAACTTTGGAAAATAGCCGAACCACATTGTAGCATCAATTATGTGCGTTAACTCTAGTACCCCCTTCCGAGGAATCTTATTTAAGATTTTTGCCGGGATATTATCATCATCACAAGAGTTTTTTGCTTTAGAATCGCAACTTTAAAGTTAGATGTTATGGTACTGGACGCCGCGGTTTAGCAGGAACGAAAATGTACGAGCTTGACTGAAACGGAGTCTTCGTTGTAAATCTTATTAAACAAACAACAGATGCATAGTAGTAGTACCTTTTCTTTTTCGAGGGTATGTAATAATACAGCCATCAGCTGAAAAAAAGGAATTCGATTCAGCGCTAATAGAATATTATGAGCGCTATTCATAGCGCACTTGTTGCATTGTACACGCTTCTGCCTATAATAATATTAGTGAAGATTGTTAATTGCTATTAAAAAGGCTATTTTAACCTCGTCAATGCACGCATATGTGCGTGTATGAAGCGGATAAGTTTAAAACAAAAATAAGTTTTTAATATCATTATCAGAGACGTCGTCTGTGAATTATTGTAAATAATTCCTATTGTAATTGTAATTAAAACAAAGTTTTTTATTATTAAAATAATCGCATTAATCTCGACTGTTATTCCTAATAGTTAATATCTTTTGGAAAAATTAAACGAAATCGATAGTCGTTGCGATAGCTTAGTTGCTAGTTGACTTCCTTCATGGGGATCAGTTCGATCCCAGGTGATAACAGAAATTATTACAAAAAATATAATTAAGTAATTTCTAATAGACACGCCGGAAACACAATAATACCATCGTATGCGCGCTAGTTGATTTGTACACACTCGGTACTGCGTTTGTATAAACTAAATATTTACAATCAGTTCCAAATTTTAGCGTTTGTATACTATAATATAGCACGGCACTACCAACATGGGACCAGCGGGTGGCAGCTGCCTCCCTGGAGCCTTGAAATATTTCAATCAACTGGCCATGATGAGTATTCGTAGGCGCGTAATCATGGACAATTTGGAAGACTTTTATAATAAAGTAGTAGATTAATTTAAACCCACAAAAATTATGTTTTAATTAAGATTTTATTCTTGTTTAATAAAATATTAAGCTTTTACAACTTATAAATTTTATTTTTCCTATAACCCATATCCTCTTTCTATCATCTTTTCCCCTGGCTCATCGGCTGGCGACGCCCTTGACTACCAACAGTGGTACAGTAGATCGACTGAATATGGCGTTCTAAAGAAAGATTAATAATAATACTATACTCGTATTTTACGACAATAAAAATGTGCACACACAAATATACCACAATAATAGAAACGATAAACATTAGCAAAATTATTATTTTGTAAAAGTACAAATAATTTGCTTAGAATTAAGTACTATTATTTTTTCTTTTGATTCAACCTTCGCCATTTAGTCAGTTTTTTCTTCTACTTAACCCTTTACGGGGTATTTTATAAGACTCTCTTATTTATTATTTCTATATTTCTATTTTATGGTACATTATATAAATTTATATACTAGTAAAGCTAAATTCGACGTTGAATTTACCACTATCTGAGTTCACTGGAAAGGTGTGCAGCTCTGATAGGATTTCTGTTCCAAGTTTGTCCCTATCGCCCTGCTTGTAAACTATGTCAAATAAAATGATCTATTGTACTCTCTATTCTATAATTACTGCGCATGCACCATCACTGATAATATTAATATTCAGTTCTCAATTTAGTTATCGTTACTAATACATATAGTCTCTGTCGAATTTATTGGTACCCTTGGGAGACATACTTTTGTATTCTCGAGTAATTTTTCCCCTTTTGATTACTACTTTGTTTGTCCTCGACGTTCCACTCCGTAATAGAACGTTTTCTAATTACCGGTAAAAGACCTCGTCAATTTAGTTTCTGGACAATTGTTCTGAATACTGCGGTTCTTTGCAATTCTATCTACTATTTCATTTCCTTTAATGCCGCAGTGCGACGGAATCCACTTTCATACTACTTCGGCTGCTGCCTGTTGTAAATGAAATACCAGCCTTCTTATAAAAGGCATTCGGTATTTGGCCATTTTTTGCCAATTCCGTGTGATAGTTTATGCAATATGGCTAAAGAGCCGGTTAGAATTAATATTTTTTATCCGATAAACTTTTTAGAATACATATTCTAGATTTTTTAATATAGCAAATAATTCCAATTTTAGAACCAGCATACCGAAAAATTTTTAAAAAAATTCTCGGCTAGGATAATAAAAAGCTGCTGTGTATCTATTTTGCCCCAGATCAAACGATTCATCGGTATCATTTTGTAATTACTGAAGCGAGATTTTAATACACGGCATTCATTATCGAAAACTGTTGCGATTTGAAATTGGTTGGTTAGTTTTGACAAATTCTTTAGTATATCTAATTCAATTTGTCGGCAGCAAAACGATTAAATCCATCCAATATGGCGCCGGTTTAATGTCTTTGTAAAATTCAGAGTAGTTACTAAAAACTAGTAAGTATTGGAGGAGTTGTGGTAAACCGCCCCAGTGATCCCGATTTTTTAAGCTGTCTAAGATAGGTATTTGTATAAATTTATTGGATGAATACTCTTTATTTTTCATGTAAAATTTATCCATAGAATGTTTAAGAAAAAATTTAACCGGAACTTTTGCGCATTCAGCATTGACTACGTGAGCTGGTGTAGATTTCGTAGACCCTAGACAGAAGGACTCTGTTTTGAATAATTTGTAGTTTTTTAACTTTTGTATTGTTTAAATGTAATATTGGAGCTGCGTATTCTATGCGAGTCCGTATTATTGCTTTGTATATTGTTAGGAACGAATATGGATGAACCCCCCACTTGCTTCCCACTAAGGCTCTCAATACGTTGAGACCTTTCTCACATTTTTCAGATATGTTTTAGGGTTCATAGACAATTTTGAGTCTAACTTGATTCCTAAATACTTGGCTGAGTTTTCGAACGCCACGGTTTCATTACCTATTCTTATTAACGGATATGACGACCTCCTGGTCACTATTAATCCTTACACAATTTCTGGTTTTGCTATTTAAAAATATGTAATATCTTAAATTTGAACAGTCGAATTATTGTACATAAAGCAGATAATTTAGGATAAATTATCTGCTTTGTGTACAATAATTCGACTGTTCAAGAAGTTATGTTTTTAAATAGCAAACATTGTTGTTTATGACAAAAACATGAAATTGTGTTTTAATTTTAGAATGTTGTATGTTCTTATAAATAAATTTCAGTGGATTATCTACAGAACTTGGCACCCATTTAGATCTCAATATATTCTTTTGTCGGCGAAATCGACACAATCACGCATATTCTTAATATTGAACATTTATGTTTTTTGAGAGCGGCTAAGTTTTATTGAAATACCTTCGAACCCGTACTGATCCATGCGCTGTAATAATATCGACAATTACACACAGTGCGTGGATCGTATATAAAAATTAAAAAAATAAATAATACTGTTACCAATAAACTGTCTCGAATGCATTTCAGTCCTGCATCCTTCAAAATTATGTACTAGATAGTTTTTTGTACTATATATCATTATTATTATTATTATTATTCGATATCCTGGATTCGTTAGCGGAGCCGGTGCTACTCCTACTACTCATAAAAACGTTTCGTTAACTTTTCTGTTTCGTGGGAGATTTTTTTTCTTTTTCGGATGCTATAAAAAAGTTAAAACATCATAAAAATTAAAACAGAAATAAGTAGGGACAATTTCAACAATCGTTCGTATCAAAATACACGCATGTTAAGTTTAATTAGTAGTTTTTATGAAAATAAAAATACTAGGCTTTTAATGATATTCCGAAAGAAAAATACAATAAAAACATCTCTTTCTACAAGAACAATAATCGAAATATAATTTCTGTTATTCTGAAAAAGGATATAGTTTTTTTTGTGTGCTTTTTAGCTCCATCGTAAAGTTGCACAGTTTCCTTTGGTCAGTCACAGGCTTCTGACCTGGTTATTTACTTTTACATGTTGCATGCGGACTGAGCATAGAGCTTTATTTATATAACATTTTTACATTATGATGGAATGCATAGAACGTTCTGTTGTTCTGGTGTAATGTCGTTCTTCATTTACTATCTTCAATTACTATTATTATTTATCCATGCTTATTTCCTTGATATTTCGCCTTATTGCCACAGATGCAATCTTACTTCTTTGTCCTATTCCACTATACCTCCGCAGTCAACTCTCTCTTTTATGGTTCCACTCATAACTCCTCTCTTTACTCCCTTATTGGTCTCGGCGAGCAAGAATTATCTTCCTGTTGTTTTCCACGCTTTCTTCCAAATGATTCACAAGTTTAATATTCTCCGCTGGAATTGGCGTATAAGAGCCAACCAACAGGCATTGGAGGGGATACTTGACTCTTCTTCTATCCATATTGCTCTTTTATCTGAAACCTGGCTTACGGAATCCTCTAACATATCCATTCGTGGCTTTACAGAAATCCGTTCTGATCGTGCTGATGGCTACGGTGGCGCTGCTATCCTCATAAGAAAGTATATCTTCTTCATCCTCCACAACCATTCTTCTCACTTTTCTTCTGAGTCATACTCATCAAACCTAGTCTATATCTCGATCCCAAATATTCACCCTCAGCCTGTTCACATATTTTCTGCATACATTTCTCCTAGTTTTCAGCTTAATAATTTCCCATTCACTCTTTTGGCATATACTCACTCTCTTCCCTTCATTGTCGGAGGTGACTAGAATGCTCGCTCTCCTGTTTTGGGGCTCTGCGCGTCATAACAGGAATGGCCATGTTCTAGAAAACTTTATTCTCGGTAACAATTTTGTCCTTCCGAATGATAACTCTCCTACTCTTTATAGAGGTGCTCCCTCTTCCAGCTCTATTGATCTGTCCTTTACCTCTCCACATTTTGGTCTTCGCTGTCATTGGAGAACTCTGGACGGTACCTTCCTTCCCATTGTTTTCTCTCTTCACCATCTCCTTCCTCCTCCTTCTCCTGATTATTCTATACCCGCTCTGGCTCCTAAATGGTCTCTAAACAGGGTTAACTAGGAGAAATTCCGTTCTAATTTCGACTTATCTCTTCCTTGCATACATTCTCTCGCTGATCCTATCTAACAATATAACGTTTTCCCTGATTCCATTTCTCCTGCTCTGGACGTCTCCTCTCCACAAATTCATCATTCCAAAAGAAATATTACCATCTTCAGGCTTCCTCACTTTGGTGGAACGAAGATTGTACAAATGCCGTTAAAGACAGTGTTTCTTCATTTAGACTCTTCCGGTCTTGTTCTTCCTTTGCCAACTGCTCATAAAAACGGCTAATGCCAAGGCTAGATTCATCTTCAAAACATCCAAAAGAAATTCATGGAGAAATTTTCGTTCATCGTTTTCTATATCTACCTCAATTTCCCATCTTTGGAAGATGGCTAAAGCTTTTCGCTCTTCTAGTTCGAAACGTCCATTATATTATAACCTTTCTTCAGATAGACTCGCTACTTTTCTTGATTCAGTTGCTCTCTCCTATGTGCCTTGAAGAATCTTGGTCTCCTTCCCTTATTATCTCAAATTCTTCCTTTCTTCTAGCTTTAGCATCGATGAACTTCGTGCTTCTTTAACTAATTCTTCTAATTCTAGCCCTGGTATAGATGGCATTCCATTCCGTGTCCTTAAGGACCTTTCTGAATCAGCACTTAAAACCCTTTTGTCAATCTACAATTCTTTTCTGTGCATCTCCGAAACTCCTCCGCTTTGGAATTCTTTTATTATTATTCCTATTCCGAAGAAGAATCTCAATTCCTTTTGTTCTATTTTTCTAGCTTCTTGTTTAAGAAAACTTTTCAAACGTATGATTAATAAGCGCCTTATCTGGTGGCTAGAATATAATAATATTTTTCCTGATGATAACATGTTTGATTTCCGTCTTGGTCTTGGTGCTTCTGATTGCATATCCCCTTTTCTCTCTGATATCTATAAATCTTTCATCCAAAAAAAATTTACT
Source organism: Icerya purchasi (assembly GCA_039619475.1). NCBI lineage: Eukaryota > Metazoa > Arthropoda > Insecta > Hemiptera > Monophlebidae > Icerya > Icerya purchasi. The sequence continues at coordinate 334,442,968 of CM077116.1, read as the reverse complement.
ATCTCTGCGTTCGTTGATGCAGCTTTTGATAAGGTCCACCTTCCTTCTCTTCAGAATAAAATGCTTTCCATTAATATTCCTCCTGAGTTTACATCTTTAGTTATCAATCTGTTTCGGAACAGAACTATCCCATCTTTCTACCCCTTTCTTTTCTGATTCCAGGATAGTTTTCCGAGGTCTTCCGTAGGGATCGTGCCTTAGTCCTACCCTTTTTAACATTTACTTCCTTAGTCTTTCTTCTCATTCTATTCTTTCTGATGATCTGTTTTCTACTAATGAGAAGCTTAATAACTCCCTTGCTGTTTTAGAAAATTCATTATCCTCTCTTCAACTTTCTATTTCCCCTGAGAAGTCTGCCTATATCGTTTTTACATTTCGTCCTTTTGGTCGTTCCTTGGTTAACTCTATTCCTTTGTTCACTTCTTTCTCCTACCTCGGTGTAATTCTTAATAGTACTCTATCCTTTCACGATCGTATTAATTATTTTTACATTTCAGCTTTTAAAAGACTCAATTTTTTGAAAACGTTGTCTTCCCCTAAATGGGGTGTTGATCCATATATTCTTCTCACGCTGTATAATTCCATTATTCTTTCTAAATTTGACTATTGTTCTTTTCTTCATGCCGGTGCTCCCGTTTCCCTGCTGGTCAAACTTGATCGCATCCAAAACTCTTGTCTTCGCCCCTGTATTAGTGCCCTGAATTCTTCTCCAATTCCAGCTCTTCTGGCTAAAACTGGCTTCGTTCCTCTCTTTGTATTCGAAGACTTTACCTTGGTGAAAGGTTCATGATTAGACATCTGCAGATCTTCCAAACTCATGAATTCTTATCAATATATCCGTGTCAACTGGCGTTGTTCTCCTCGTAAGATTCCAATTCTTTCTCTCATCTCTTCTCGACTCGTTCCACTTTCTCACTTTGTCCTCTCCCGGAACATAAATTTTCACACACTTTACCTATAACTTCTCTGAACTGTCTCATCCGGCTAAGCTATTGTCTTTACCTTCTAACATTAAGTCTGTTCGTCGTCCTGTTATTCATGAAGAATTTAACCGCACTCTTTCCTCACTATTTCCTGCTCATATCATGATTTTTGCATCGGGGTTCGGTGCCGCTTTTATTCTTCCTGCCCTCAACTATTCTGAGTCATTTCAACTTCCCTCCTTTTCTGCTGTCTTCCTAGCATGGCTATTTTGCGTGCGGTACTTTTTATATCTTCCACTTCCGATTTAGTAAATTTCCTTCTATGCTCCGACTCGAAGATCGTTTTAGTAGCTATCGTGTCTCCTTTCTCGGAATCCGCTTCCTGTCGTATTATTCTTTATATGCGTTCCTTGATTTACAATTTATTAGCTTCCCGTTCTATCCATATTGACCTGCTTTGGATTCCTGGCCACTGTGGTATCGCCGGTAACGATCTTGCTGACTCATTAGCATGCTCGGCCGCAGTAAATGGTCGTTTCATAAGCAGATTTCCTTCCCCCAAAGTCTTTAACTCTCTCTCTCTCTCTCTTTTCGTTCTCACCGTGACTTTTGGACGTCCTTTTTCTCCAACCCTGACTCCTTTTACCCGTTGCCTTACAGCTTAAATCCTCTTCTCCTTGGTTTAACAATTTTCTTCCCAGTATCAGCCGTTCTGCCACTTCCTCCATAGTTCGCCTTCGTTTTAATCATAGTCTGCTCCCGGCTTCTCGTTTCCGCTTTGCTCCTTGTTCAATCTCCTTTGTAGCGTCCCTTTCATCCTCCTACTTTACACCTGTGACGCAAGTACTATTTGAATGTTCCTTCATTTCCTCAGAACGCGCTATCTTTTATTCCAATTCGCTTAGCCTTGGCCTCCCTACTACTTACAGTGCTCTCTACATTCTCGCTTTTCCATCTCCTTCTGTTGTTCCTAGCCTTTATTTCTTCTGTATCTAATACGGTTTTTTGATATATCCTGTCACTCCGTATTATTATGTCTTTCTATTCTTCTAATCTTTTGTGTTCGGTGAATGTTCTATGCTGACGTTCCCCCTAATAAAATAAAAATAAATAAGATAGAGCAACTGTGCAGACTGAAACAAGTTCGAGCAGAATGGAACAGGAACTAGTTTTAACAGGTTCATAACTGTAATAACAGTAACTTCTAACAAGTACCTTAAAAAGTAACCGGAACAGACTATCAATTTTATTAAAAAAAAAAAAAAAAAAATCAATTATGCAACAACTGATCTATCAAACATGTGTTGCGTATGTCACATTAAGAAATAAGTGTTCATTTTGTACCAAAAAATAAATGCAAAAAAAAAAAAAAAAAAAAAAAATAGAATAGTCACAAATAACTTGACAAGACAGATTAGAAAATGTGCAAAAACGTTCTGAAGCAGATGTGAAAACGGCTGGAATCCGAGACTTACACACGACATGCGGTTCTAATGCATAGAATCCGGTTATCCGATTGATTAAAATTACCCGGTTATCCAATTACCGGATTGCCTGATTATCCGGTTATCCGAGTATCCCCGGTTATCCGATCATCCGGTTATTCGGCTTGCGAAAATTATCGGCTTCGGTGTTGGCCGATTAGTTTTCAAATTAATTTTTAATTAACGGTAGCGCGCTTCTTTAATTAGTTTATTCACAAATGAACTGGGCCCCCGGTCTAAACGTCGGATCGTGCATATTTCCAAACACATCCTGCGGTGTTTCATTCACGAAATCGGACACCCGCTAGACGGCTACACATGTAAACGCGCTTCCTCCGGAGCCGCCGAACCTGCCCGTGCGCTATATCTCGTTAATTGGGAAATCGCAGTAAGAATTTTCCAGCCAGCTGCATCTTATTTTCCGGCCGGCTGCCCGATTTCAAATATCTCCAGCACACACACACACACACACACTTCGCTCCGACAGCGGAACACTAATTATCATCCGTTGCACGATGCCGCTCGTTTATCTGCTGAACTGTGTCTCGGCTCGAAGCGCAATGTTTATTGTCAGATCTGTTCCTGGCATATTTTCGTCTTGCAACGCCGCGTTCCGTTTTAATTTCGCTTTTAACATATCAAAACTTCCAACTAATTTCCCATTTTACTCGACCAGACAAGACGGCGGGGTACCGTGTCCTTCTTTGCATGCGCACACTCTGCAACATAGCGCCTCATAGAACCACCCTGGTTTTTCCGGGCGCGGACGGAAGTGGCCGCGAAAGCGGCTACACAGCATCAGTTACAATAATTAAAAACGGGGCGTAGACGACCTGACCAAAATATCCCCCCCCCCTCATTATTTTTTGCACATTTTCTCTACCATTACCCCGCTGCTGTGTATTCATATATACAATATAATAAATGTATGTACATACGTGTAAAAAACTTTATTCGTTGCTAGTTGTAAAAGTGCTCGAAAAAAAAAGGCGGGAAAAAAAAGCATTCCGAGGAAAAATTAACGGTCGAAATAGCAACCGACTCGTTTTACTTTTTTAATATCCATTTAGCGAGAGATTGTTGTTAAAGTTTCGACTTATCGAAGTGAAGGGGAAAAAACGAACACGAAAAGCGAAAAAAGAAAAAAAAGGAAAAAAAAGCCCCAAAAAAAAGAAAAACTAAAAACATCGTGAAAAGTGTCGCGCGCTGCAAGAACAGTTTGCTGCGAGAGAAAAAATGAAATGAGATAATTCTAAAACACCTGTCTGTCCAAACCGGATGGTGACATTTTTAAAAGTTTTTGTCCACCCTCTTCCGGGCCCGGATATCCGGACGATTTACTCGGACTATCTTGCACCGGTTCCGGCCGTAATTTTTTCCTCCGCCGAAAGGCTAACAGTTTGCACACAGTGCTTGCTAAAAACACGCTCGCCATGTTGTTCCACTTAGCACCTAATCGAAAAATTATTCCCCGCTCCGCTATTACCACGGAGTAGGCGGGAGAGCAGTTCCTCCGAATTTGAAAACTGGAAAAACTTTATAATTAAAAGTAAAAATTAATCGCCATATAAATTAAAACACGTTGGGGAGTGCTGACGATACCAACGGGAAACAATGCCCCCCCCCCCCCATCCCTCATTTTAAATCATCGGCGATGATGGAAATACGAGAAATATGGCCAACGCAAGTGTCGATATGTATGCCGCGGCGTAACCGAACAAGAATTCGAAAAGCGGCCAAGCAGGGTGGTCATTTTAGAGAGGGGAAGGTGTGTGCTATTTTCTTTATTTATACAGCGTTGCCATTCGCGCACGGACATGAATTATAGCGGCACAAGCAAGGTGTGTCTATGAAAGACTGCACCGATAAATCTCTTTATCGGTACGGTTAATTGCAAGATTAGCCTCAGCAAAAGAAAAAAAAACAAACACAAACACAAACAAAAAAACACAAACAGGAAAAAACAAACACTTCTTTCTTGATGGATAATGTTTTTATTTTCCTTCTCCAGTGAAAAAAGAAATAGTTAAATTCGTTAATTATTTCGACGGAGGGAGACCTGATTAGGAACATTTATTTTTTCTCTTTGACACTCTTTATGATTAAGCGTTACAAAACAACATTAAAAAATAATAATTAATAAAATGCGGTAAATAATATAAACGAAACAATCGAGGACAGTTGTGTGCTGATTTTAAACATTGGAAAACATTTAAAACTTTGTAATCTAAGAGTCGCGAAATCTTTGGATTTAAACTTCAGACCTGCACGAAGTTAGCGGTTGAACTGCATTCGCCTCGAATGTTAACTACTTTAAAAAAGTAATTTCTTCGTTTTGCGCGCATCTCTTCTCGGTGCTTTGAGACTGTTTCAAAATTCCTTTTCCGGTAATTCTCTCATCCAGCGTGTATCCTACCGTATAATCTCGTATTCCTGTTTTATACGGCGAGATTCCTAGTCGCTTCGGTAGTAGTTCTGGAAAGCGCGTGCTGTTAAGGACAACAACAACTTTTTCCTTATGAATGTGTGTACTCTATTTATTTGCTGACTTCAAATCCTTCTCTTTAAACCGAAAAAACCCGGGAAGTAATGTTCGTGTTCCTATTAAAGTATATTCCGAACACGAGAAAGAGAATTTTATTCTTATTGCCTGAGCGTCTAACTAATTCCCTATTTTGTCTTCGGACTTGACCTGGAATGCTTTCGCCTCATTGTCGATCATACACATACTAATATCCGGAACTACTGCTGCAGCGTCTATTGGAACCTGTCAGTTCTCTATCCCTTTCATCTTTATCAGCTCCCAATGTCACCAGCTCTTTCTTCTTTTCATCAAGAACATCTTCGATGCTTGGTTCTTGATAAGATTATTTTCCTTTCGAATTTCGGACATGTCTGCATGACTATATAAATGTCCGTTAACATAAAAAAGAAAATATAAAACGTCCGTTAACGTGAAGAAAACGGTTTATTTTTCGCCAATTTAAAAAATAATCCGCTAGTCTAAAAAAAATTTCTGTGTCAACTGAAAGTCGAAATTTCAGTTATCGAGCGGTGCAAGAGTGTCCCCCTTACTCAACAAAAGATTCCGGCGGAAAAACTACTACTATTATTCGAATTCCCGTCACGTCTTCAATTAATTTACTTCGTTATATAGCTATGACGGATGTGTACTATGAACTTTTAAATTATTCGTTTTATCAATCTAGCGCGGCTAGGCTAACAAAGAGGCGTGCTGCCCGTTTAGAACTGTCATTATATAAAAATGATTTCATTCAGACACGGCTTGTGGTTAAGCTTGCGTTGCCACAGTCGACAACTGCGGCAGATTAATGGAACGATTTCAGCCTACTCACCCATTCGAAGTTACTCTGTTTCACCGATTTCGACTGTTTCACCGAACGTAAAATAAAAAGTAAATCCGTTCATGACGTTATGCGAAATAAACGGATCTTTCGCTCAGTAAACTGCCCACTGAAATAGCCCACTTGCAAGTCTGAAAAAGAAAAAAACAGAGTTAGGCTCACATCAATTTTTTTTCGGTTAAAGGAATAAAAAGTCCCCCTCGCCGATTACATATGTATAAATGTATGCATACGTTGAAGAGAGGTTGTGGTCCATTAGCAATAGTCGAAATTAAGCTTGTAACGATTATTAACAGAATTCCACCACCATTCGAGGGTTATGATGTAAACGAAATAAACGGCACCACTATGGGTCATGAGGCAGAACGAAGAAAAGAATGGCGTGATGCTACAAAGCAATCCTCGGATTGATAACAAATGATGATGATTAACTCTCTATTTCTCCTTACCGTTCTCTTCTTTACACTGACGGATTTAAAAGCCCTCATAGAGTTGGAGCATCCTTCCTATGTATTCTGTTCACAACTACTTTGAGCTTCCTTCAACCTGTTCCATTTTCTTTGCAGAGTCTGTTGCGTTATTAAGAGCCCCATCTTCACATATCCTCAGTACAAGGCAATAATAAATTTCTAATCATTTCTGATGTTAAAAGTGTTTTACAAACTATCTCATCTGTTTTTCCTCATCCTTCTTGTGATTCTTCGTATTCGTTCGATTACCCATAACCGTTTCCAGATTTACCACATTCAGATTAAGTTCTTTTGGATTCCAGGCTATGTTGGTATAGAAGGAAATGAAAGCGTTGATTAATTGTCTCGAGCTGTTAATGAACTCCGCCTTAATAATAATAATAATAATAATAAGTTCACTGCTAATAATTTACTTGCATTGTCCAAAAAAATTCTATTATAAGTTTTGGTCAGACTCACACCCTTCCTCCTTTTCTAACTAATTTCCCTTCTATTCAGCCGTATCTTATCTTTCAGTTAATCCTTGGTTTCATACATTTCCGTCTTTGCAACGCCATATTATTTCTTCTTTGCTTCCTTCATCTCGCTATCGAGTTTCACTTCGAGACTCTCCTTATTGTTGTCCGCTACATCGTCCAAATGATATCCAAGAATGTAATTCTAACCAAACATTCTTTTCGAAAGTTCTGTCGTCTGAACGTTTACTTCTCTACTCTCAACTTTTGAGACACTTAATATTCCTGCTCTCTATAGTGCTGCACCTGTTCTTTCCTTTTGCTTCGCTATCTATTATCACTTTCATTGATGCTATAGCTGACTGCATACGAATCGAAATAATTAATTCAACGTTACTTTTCTTTCTTGCCGAACATGGGTGTCAATGCTCTTTGTAAACGAGCCCCCCCCCCCCAGGCTGAATGCTATTTTATATAATTGCTAAGATTTTTTTTTTTTTTTTTTTTTTTTGAAATAAAAGAGAGGTAACAATGACGTCGTGAATTAAAAACAATTTTTCTAAAAGAAGTTTAGAAAGAAAAAAATTGTTGGTCAAGAGGGCTCCAGAGTTTTGTACATACTATATATACGTATTAATGGTGTAAATGAGGCATTGCGTATATTTTTTTTTCCCCACTGTACCAGTCGAGGGACCACAAACAGCGCCAATATTAATTTTAATATATGTGTATTATGATGATAGAAATGTGACCAATCCAAAGCCCTCCAGTGAGGGGTTTGGCTTATAATAGTTCACTACAACTTATAAAAGGGATACAAAGTCTAGAGAAGGACGAAAAGCGACATAAGCAGTACAGCACAATTTTGACCATATGGCCCTTAGGATATAAAAAGCGAATAGGATGGATTTTAAGAGAAAACAACATGAAATTAGTACAGCAGCGTGTACAATGTAATATTTAGAGCACAATCGTCATGATAACAGTGCTATTTAGTGTATTTCATAAAAGCTCGGCACGCATTTAGTGTGCAAGAGTGCAAGCACCACTACAATCACCTTATGGAACGTTATCCATACGTAGCAAGTCTACTTCTTATGATATCTGACAAAAACTCGAACACCATGGCAATCACTATGTTAATAGTGACCCATACATGTCAAGTTTATTGTAGAACGTTATCCATACGTAGCAAGTCTACTTCTTATGATATCTGATAAAAACTCAAACACCATGGCAATCACTAAGTTAAGAGTGACCCATACATGTCATGTTTATTTGGGTCAGATGACCTGGATCCCGTAGTAACCGTTGCTGTTTGGTCGGACAACAGAGTCCGGTGAAGTAAATACTTGATAAAAGTTTCGAGTCATAATAACTGATGCTAACGTATTTAAAACTAAATGCACTTAAGCTATGGGAAGAGCGTCACGACACCACTTCCTTCTCTTTAACCTTCTTCTCGGATTACCCGGAAGAGTATTTATAAACATGCTACTAACTTTAGGATTGGGATGTAGATTTAGATTTTCAAAAAATTTGCTGTACTGTTGAGTATGAACTAATTTAACAAAAGGAACATGCAGATCTCGATGGAGAGTTAGGTTTGAAACATATTTTGGTGCTGCTGCAATCCCTCGGAGGATAATGGACTGCTGACTCTGAATACGAGCAAGGTTGCTTCTACTTGTATTTCCATATAGTTCTAGGCCATACCTCCCCACACCGGAGCTATAATCATCAAGTAGATAGATCTTTTTAACCTTATACTTAATTTAGATTTATTGCCTCGTATATACATAAATAATGTTTTATCGAAAGGTATTTTTATCATTTTACAAAAATACTTCGCAATAGGCATATAATTACCAAAATATAAAAAGTAAAAGTAAAAAGAAAATAGAAAAAACAAAAAAAAAACACGATTTGAGCAAATTAGACTTTTTAAAATACAGTACGATCATGTAATCAAAAAAAATATGTATAAGTTGAAATGTACCTTTTTAGATTTTAAACAAAATCGAATTTTAAAAGAGTTTTAACTTGTATAAGCGTCCTGAAAAACATTCAATAAACAATGAAAGAAAACAAATAGAAAACAAAACGCGTATTTCCATAAAGCTTTCTATTGAAAATACAAAAAAGCACGGAAAAACAAAATTTAACAGCTTTAAAGTTAAAATTATTCAACACAATATTACAAACGGTCACCACTATTTCTGGTAATTAAAATATATATCACCGCAAAAAAAAAAAAAAAAAAAAAAAAAAATCCATATAAAAGTTCTAGCGTCGGTTAAAAATGGGAAATGGCATCTTCTATTGTGGCTATATCGTAATCCGGAATTAAAGCGTAAATTAGCACACAAGTTATCATGCGGAGAAAGATTAATGGGAAATGTCATCTGGAAAGACATCGATATCACGGCTCGAGGAAAATGGACCGAAATGAAAGTCAGTGGAAAGAAAAATGGACAGAAAAACATGTGCTGCAGTAACCGCCAGTGCGCCTGATAAGGATAGGTCCAAGAAGAAGGGGAAAAATTATGACTAATAATTGCTTTCAATATTTGTACAAAAAGGAAAACGCATTTGCATATTTAAGGTGGAAATATATTTATGACGTTTTAAACATGAGGCAGGTGTTACAGACCGTGCATGTAATTAGTAAGATTGGTGCAAGAGACTGAAACACGCAATAACCGCTTAAATGAGGAAGTTGCGAACTACATAGTAGATAATGGCGCAGTAGCTCTAGGAGCCGCTGTAAAACGGATACTCGGATGCGAGCAGTTTGCGACGAAAGAAATGTTTTTCTTTTCTTTTTTATTTGTGTGCGTGTGTGAGATCGCATACTGCGATAAGATGCAAGTTAAAAAGCGTAAATGCACGAACACAATTTCGTTAGCATTAATTTCGAGCTCTTATGGGAATTTGAGGGATTTTCCGCACTTGGTATTTTCTAACTTTCGGACACGACTGCTATGAAACCTTTTTTCCCAGTAAAATCACTTCTCGATAGAATACAGCTGATGAAAAATTATCAAAATATTACCAGAGTCCATAATGTGACTGCTTCTGGAATTAGAAAAATGCGGTTTATTTCGAATTCAGGATGTTACGCTGCTGAACCGCTGCTATGATCGATGTGTATCGGGGATGATTCAGAATGGAAACAGTCGGTTGTTGCTACTGTTGGATTGCTCGGCGGTGGTTATCGATGAGATTAATTACTTTGTCCCTTTGCCGAAGCTAAATGGAACATTATGTTCTATTAAATAGCTATTTTATACGGAACATGCTCCGAACGTGATTGGTTAAAATCGGTAACCAGTCAGAACCGGTTTTTGGTCGCGTTTACGATTCGTTTACTAACAAGACGAAAGCGAATTAAAACGAAATATAAACAGTTATAAATTGCGAAGATTTTTAATTCAGGCGAAAAATTAGTCATCTAATAAAATTATAAGCTTGGGTCGTCGCCGATAACTGCAAAACTCCACCAATGGCAATTCTCTCGGAGATTTTTTAAGTCACGGTTTTTTTGAAATTTTCATACTTCTCGCCTTATCGACTTTTCACTCCGATAATTTCTTCTGATTACGTTATTAAAGTAAAAAATGCATTTTAAAATTTCCGATCGGGTTTTTAATTTGAATGTAGAAAAGATCTCTTTAATGCAACATTTCACGGGTCATTTTGAAAATCACTCTGAAGCTGAGAAAAAGCACGCAGCGCCCGGATTATTAAAATTCATAGAGACCCCTGAATAACCGGCCGGCAATCTGCAAATAACTGTGTCGAATTTGCTTATCAGATTTTTAATCATAAAAGAGGGGATCCAAGATCGGGAGCGAAGAGAAGATTAAACAGCATTGTGTACATATTCACTTAAGCTGTGTTTTCTAAAAAAATTGACTCAGTCTGTTTTATCGTTATAACTTAATGCTCTCGTTCACATTTAAATAGTAGTCGAAGCTGTGACGTATAAATAAATGCCGCGATTTTCCGAAATTTTGACTGTTGATAGCGTGGAACCGAATAAATTCAAAACCCAAAGAAAACCCTACACAAAAAACGTATTGTACAAACTGCGTACATTTTTTACAGAGAAACTCAGACCTATTTGACAAAACGTACTCCTTAAAACTTTCCCAGTAAGTGAGAGAGCTTTTTATTGGCATAGAGTAGCTTATAAAACTGCCAGATGCGAACGTAATACTGCAAAAACCTTCTCATCCTACCAGCTAACATATGGTAGAAACAATGCTTGTTGAAATGTGCAACAATCTAAGAAAACATCAAATGGTAAAATTAACAATATTCGATACGCAAATATAGCCTAAAACTCAGTTGGTAAATTATTTGTTATACGAAACTATTCTCTATTAGACAATCTCCTGAAAAAATTCTAGCATCATTAGGAGGGAGGTGTGCCATAGTTTGAGAATCACAAAATTCTGTAGGTTGCGAAACAAATAATTAAATTCGAGGATTTAAGACACTCGATTCTCGGACGATTATCGTACGTCTAAGTTTGTGTCAGTCGAATTCGTCATCAGAGAAATCTTGTAAAATGGAGGACAATATTTAACTTGACATAAAGCCCGACAAATACGGCCTGATAAGTAATAATGTACGGGCAGTGCTCATTACATGTATCGAACTGCGTCGTGAAGCTAATTTTACAATCGCTGACTTCTATTTAAGGGTCATTAAATATTTTGTAATTATGGCAATTTCGTGCTAGTTTTTTCGATAAAGGCGAATTCTAAATTACGAAAATAAAGTAATTAAGAGATCAACAATTATTTCTTAAGAATTTCTTAATTAAATGGTAAAAACGAATAAGCATGTGGACTTTTTTTTTTTTTTTTTTTTTTTTTTCGAAGACCCGCATTAACAGAAAATCTTTACCCAGAAATAATATGGAGGAGAGAGAATCAATTAGATTGCAGTTCTGTCAGCAATTAACAAAATAAAGAAACCAAAAGAAGGAATGATGTGGATGGAAAAGAAAACGACGAAATAAAAAAAAAAACAAGTATGTAGTAGGGCGAAGAAAGCCTACATGAGAATAAAAAATATTTATTCTAATTATTATTATTATTATTATTTTTGTTTTCGAGATAGTTTAAATTTTGATACTATTCGCTATTGAACGAAGGAAAGATATAATTATTGGAAAAATGAAAGGGTTTGGGAACGTAAGTATCGATGAAATATTATGAGGTGTAGGAATATTGTAATAAATTAGAGTTTAACACTGATTGTTCGTTGAATAAAGAGGAGCACTCAAAGAACACATGGTTAGCGTCGCATCTGTAATTATTCTCCGATGGGTGAAGAGGACAATGAAGAAGGAAAGACCCGGTGTCGAGAAGCAGGGAGGAGTGAACGGTCAAATCGAAGACGGTATATGGATACAATGGAGTTACGTTGAATATGACAGCCATGGAACTATCAGGAATGGAAGGTCGGATAGAAAGACAGAAATTGGAAAACGAGTGGGCGTACATGTCGGATCAAAATTTCGAGCGTAATTTTTCGGAGAGAGAAAGATTATTATTGGCTGGATGAAAACGAGAAGTTAAAAGGCGTAAGCGAATAACAGAAACGACACATGGCACCTGTCGACATTAAGGTAAATCATAGGAGCATGGTTTTGAAAAGAGGAGATTAGATTGGAGACACGGGTAGAAAGATAGTTTATTCGTAAGAGACGAATCAAAGATATCAGACCAGAATCCACAAATTGGAATTTGTTACAACGAGAAAAAAAGAAACCAGAAATTTTAGAAAGCATAAGAGAATTCGCCATAGCACTAACCTACGTAACTAGGAACCCGTAACAAATCGATATTAACTAAATGCAGAGAAGAGAGATTATAGATGCGAGTATATGAAGATAAAGTCGCAGGAGTGAATGGAAAGACGAAAATATACAGTTTGAAGAGTACTCATCATCAAATAATTGCAGAAAGAGGAAAAACATAAAATAACAGATCGCGTAGAATAGCCATCTGCGAATAGTGAGTAAAAGGAAGAAAGTCTAAAAAAGTTCAGAGAAGTGAATGTCCAGGAGACTTATTTCATTCTTTTAAAATATCCCAATTTAATTTAACTCGAAAACATTATTTTCTTTATTTCGATCGCATTAATAAATAAGAGCCTTTAAATTTTTTGCTTATACGAGCGAGGATTAATAAATAAGTTACACTCGGGCGTAGTTTCTACCTAAATTAACGTACAACCCCCCACTCCGGCTTAAACGAAACCGGTTTTCATTCTCTAACTGGTATCTTGTTTGGTTCGTTTACAGTGTCTGAAATGGACCGTCGTGCGAAGAGGCCATCCAAAACATTGAGCGGCGAAGTGTAGTGCGATTTTTGTGGGCAAAAATCAGAATGCCCCAGAAATTCATCGACAAATATGTGTGAAGTGTACGGTAATAAAGCAAAATGTCGAGACCCATGGTGTCCGTTGAAGCGCACAGCGATCGGCCGTCAACTTAGCACACGGATTTGCACAAACGCTAAGCGCGTCGAAACTTGCATTCTTTCGGATGATCGGCCATGTGTGTTCGATCCGTTGAAGAGAGCCCTGCCTCGGAGGAGACCATTACGAGCAACGACGAAGAAGTGAAGAATTTTATTTCAAAAATATATTTACATATTTACCTTACGATTTATTTTTTTTTTCTTTTGTTTTTATCGCAACTTACTTATATTGATCGCGTCTTGTATTACTTTATTTCTCAATTTTTAGTTGCGTTGTTGGAAGATAAAAACGAACGAGAGCGTAAAAGCGGAACGGAAAAAAGTCACCTGTACGAATGATGTAAATAAAAGGGAATGAAATTGTTCGTATAATGATTTTAGTTGTACATAAGTAACCTGATTTGCTTAATGGTGGAGAATAGTATAATTAGTTTGGATTTTTGTTCTTATTTGCACCCAGTCTTTTCTAACCTAAAACACGCTATCGCAACAACAAAATGATCAGAAACAACGTCTTCTTGAATACCTTTTTCCGCAACTCTTTTGTCCTTAAGTAGGAATTTTCACTGTAAATTTTGGTCGAATATGTAACCTTCTTCTTTTTACAATGATAGTTCCTTCTACCTCTCAATTCAACCTAACCTATTTAGTAATTCTTGGTTCTCAGAATTCCCTTCCTTTTTCACGTTCTGTTATTGTCCCTATTATTCGCTTACGCTTCAATCACACTCTATTGTCCGCTTCCCGCTATCGTCTCTCTTTGGTTTCCTGGTTTCCTCTCCCCTTATTGTCATCTATATCCGAATGAGGAACTTACACCTGTGATGCTAATCACATTTTCTTTGAATGTTCTGCTCTTTCTGCGGAGGAACGCTCTTCCTTTTATTTACTCCTTTTGAAGTCAAGGCTTCCTGCTCTCTACTATGCTATATGCTGTCCATTCCGTCTCAGTCTGTTGTTCCTGCCATTGGTTACTTTATTTCTGTCACTTTCGATCGAATCAAATTTTAATTAGTTAACTCTTCTTCCTATTGTTTCTAGGTAAGGTCCCTAGTTGACGAGCCAAAAAAAAAAAAAAAAAAAAAAAAAAAAAACAAAAAAAAACTCTTATACAATTAAAATTGATCCCGTTATTTTCGAGATTTTCAACCCTACGCGCTCAAATGACGTAATAAAACTTTTTTTCCGTTTTTTTTTTTTCGATAAATCTTTTACCAGTTTAGATCTGTCTAGGTGTCAATTTTCATAAAAACTGACCTGCCCATTTCCGAGATCCTAGCGTTCCAAGATTTACAAAAAAAAAAACACGAAAAACAAACCTTTAAAAAGTAAAATAAAATATAAATTATTTTGATCTTTCGTTTGGTTTTTTCTGTTGTATGCGATTTTTATTTTTTTTTAATATTCGCTTTAGAACGGCCGCACTTTGTTTTTCACTGGAACATTTGAGTCCCGGGGAAGAGAAGGGTGCAGCCTCCAATCGCGATATATTTTTGGTGGTAAGATTAGAGACCAGCCGACAATCAAACTTTGACCAAACATAATCGACGTTTTCAACTAAAATGAGACAGAAACGCACAGTCATGTGCGTATAGAGCAAATTAAGCAAATGTAATAGTTTTATTTCGAAACAGAGCTTAGAGTGTTTTTTTCCGGAATTGTGTTAAAATGGTACAGTAAAAGATTAATCTGAGTGTGGGTTTATAAGTGAATGTTTATAGTTGATAAAGTGATGGTAAAAAGTAAATCATAGATTTTATACATAAACGTGATAAAACTGTAGAAAAAAAATTATTTAATTTTCAATTTCTGCGACATACTGCGAATAAGTGTTACTCAGCTGAGCAAAGTCTGCTACTAGTAGAATAACTCTAAAGTGTTAATATAACGAATATGCAGTTACTACACAAGAACAACATTGGTATTTTTAAAAGCAGTACAAGTTCTGTTTTGTGGCCGATTATTCATTAATCGAAATTAATATACGCTATATTCGCAAGTTGTGTACCGCAAAAGGCCGCGCACGCCTATATAATATACACACGTGTATGTATATATTTTGATTTTACCGTTTTTTTTCTCGATACCCGCTAATATTTAATGGAATATTTTAATATGTTGAAGTACATGTTAATTAACAATAATTTTTTTTTTTTTTTTTTTTTTTTTTTATTTCCCTTCTACAACTAGCCCTTACAGGCTATCTAGCAGATCTTTATATGAAAGGTGCGGAGTGGAGAAGGCTAGGAGGGGGAGGGATAGGATGGAAGGTGCAGAGTGGAGAAGGTTGGGAGGGAGAGGGACAGGAAAGAACATGACTAAGAAGAGGCCAGCGTGACAGAAATGCAACCACCCGTTGGTGGGCAATTTCTGGTGCTTACGCAGTTAAATGCACGTTTACACGGTTAAATCAAAAACTTTCCTTCTCTGTAGACGCCTAACTTCCTCGGAGTTGTCCATCAGTGCGATCGCTAGCGGATTATCGTGATTCTCCAGTCGACGAAGGTACTTCGTCGCCTCCTCTGATACTACTTCGGAAACATACTTCACGTCGAAATCGGTATGTAGCGTTTTATTTGAAATGAACCAGGGAGCGTTTGTCATCATACGCAGTACTTTGTTTTGGAATCGTTGCAAGATTTGTATATTAGTGTGTTTCGAACATCCCCATAACGGTGCTCCGTACCGCCAAATTGGCTTTAATAGCATCTCATAGAGTAATATCTTGTTCTCCATCGTCAATTCGGATTGTCTTCCTACTAGCCAGTTCATATTGCGGAGCCTGATGTCCAAGTGCTTACGTTTCATCATTATGTGGTGCCTCCAAGTTAGTTTGTTATCCATGTGTATACCGAGATAGCATGCAGTATTTTTTTGTGGTATTTCGTTATTACCGATACAGATTTTTGGCACCGAAGTTATATGACGGTTTGTGAATGTTACGTGCGTTGACTTAATCGTATTTATTTTAAGGCGCCACTTGTCAAACCACGATGCCACTTCTGTGACCGCATGTTGCACATTCGTAATGCACTCCTGTAAGTCATTAGCGGAGCAGACCAGCGCAGTGTCATCTGCAAACGTGGCGATGTCGACATTTTCAACCTCTGGTACATCAGATGTGTATATGACATATAGTAATGGCCCCAGTACGCTACCTTGCGGTACACCGGCGCCTATTTCACGTACTGCCGACAAGGATTCACCACTTTTGACCCGAAATGTTCGATGCTGCAGATACGATTTCAGCAGCACGCAATACGGAGTAGGTAGTATTTTCGCCAATTTGTCCATCAGTCCTGAATGCCACACAGTATCGAAGGCTTTTTCAACATCAAGGAAGACAGCAGTGCAGACTTCCTTTTTTTCCAAGCAGTCTTCAATTTTACAGACGATACGGTGTACCTGTTCAATAGTGCCGTGTTTCTGCCTGAACCCGAATTGATGCAGCGGAATCGTGTTTCCAACTATTTCCACTAGTCTTTTGTGCAACAACTTCTCAAATATTTTTGACAAAACAGGCAGCAACGATATCGGTCTGTAGGACCCTGTTTTTTCCGGTGGTTTACCTTCTTTGAGTATTAGAATAATTTGCGCAAGTTTCCATTGTGTCGGGAAATATGACAATCTCAACATTGCATTATATATGTAGGTTAGCAATACTACTGCTTTGCGAGGTAATTGCTTTACTATTTTAGGTGTGATCAGATCATAGCCGGGGGCCTTCTTTGGGTTTAAAGTCTTTATTACTGCTTTGACTTCTCCTGGTGACACATATTTTATGGATGGCGAGTTCACTCTTTCCCATGAGCAGTAGGTTTGATTATTACCAATGTTTGTAGCATGCGGCTGAAATACCTTTTCTAGGTAGTCTGCAAATTCCTCAGCTTTTTCTTCATCTTTCCTAGCCCACTCTCCACTTTTTTTAAGTATTGGAGATTCGCCTTGCTTCGGCTGTTTCATTTGCTTTGTAGCCCTCCACAAGCTATATCCATTTGCTTGTGAGGGCGACAGGTGCTTGACGTAGCTATTAAATGACTTGTTTTTTAAGTCCTGTAATGTAAATCTTATTCTTTTAATAGCACGATTAAGTTGATTTTTCATTTGTGGATCTCTGTTTCTCTGCCAGATTTTCCTCAATTTCCGTTTGTTTTGAACAGCTTCCCTTATGTACTTAGGATAATTTTGCACATGTTGATGCGGTTTAACTTCCATTGTTGATGCCCGTGCTGCTGAGCATATATTGGTGACAATATATTCGATAGCATTTTCTATATCTGAAGGTGATTTTAGTGGAATCCTTAACGACAGGTTTTCTTCTAGTTCATCTGCAAACTGTGTCCAATTTGTATTATAATTTGTAAGCGTCATTGCCTTTTTCTTCATTATTATACTAGCACTGATTGTCAAAATTATGGGAGTGTGATCCGAGGTTAGCGATAAATCGTCATCTATGGCCATGTAATTTGAAGAGATTCCTCTGACAATAAAGAAGTCTAGAAGGTCCGGGGTTTTCCTTCTATCGCTAGGCCAGTATGTTGGTTTTCCAGTTGATATGGCGTCACATTTGCAACACTTCATTGCATTCATTAGTTCCCGTCCCCTGGGAAGAGTTAGCCGCGAACCCCAATATGTGTTTTTGGAATTATAGTCTCCACCTATTATGCATCTACTTCCTAATGTTTTAAAAAATTTGACAAAATCTGCGCTCTTGATTTTGTGTTTCGGTGGGCAGTAAACCGCGGATACCGACACGCATCCGTTGTTATCAGACACCATTACTGATGACGCCTGTAGATGTTCCGACTGATATTTGTTTAATTCATAATGCTTTATATTACTTTTAATTATTACCGCTGCGCCACCGTGTGCTCTGCTGTCTGGATGCATTGTGTAATAAGCGGTATAATTTGGAATCTTAACATAGCTCTTATCAGTAAAATGTATCTCCGAGACTAACATTATGTCAATTTTCTCATTATGTAGGAACATTTCTACTTCTCGTATACGTCTTAGTAGTCCATTAGCGTTGAACGAAGCTATTCTCAAATCCTTCATTTTTGGGCCAGTGTAGCAACAATTGTATGTAATATGTTTGTTATCATGTCATTTTGTTGCTTCATCATTTCCATCATCATATTTCTTATTTCGTTTATCATGCTCGATATCATGTTTTCTACGTCTCTCAAACTGCACTCGCTTATTTGGTTTCCCTCTGGTTTTCTGTTTCTATGTGCAGCCGCCATTCGTGCGAAGGACACACCTCTATCTACCTGGTTAGGTATTGAATTTGCTTGCGGTGCAGCGACAGTTCGAATATTCATAGGTGGATAGTTTAGGTTGTTTATAGCTGGAGGTGCTACATCAGTATTGAATGACGCCACAGTTGGAAGGTTAATTCTTTTTTGCTGCCTACTCTCCCCGTATCTCTTGTTTATAAGGTCTTGATATATTTTACAGCCCTTGTAGTTGGCTGGATGCGGTCCATCACAGTGTGCACAAACAGCTGGTGTATTCATTGCTTGGGTACAATTTTTTGAGTCATGATTGCCAGCGCATTTAACACAAACGAAATCGCAGTTGCAGTAGGTCTTTGTGTGGCCATATCGTTGGCACCTGGTACATTGTGCTATGATGTTCTTCTTATATGGCGCTTCCACTTTAACACGCATATTTAATAAGTAGTTCAGTTTATATATTTCCTTATTGATTCTCATTTGGCTCGATCTCAACGAAAAATATGGGTAAAGGTTCTTTAGTTACCCTGTGTTTAATATTAATTACGTGCCTAACCTTATGACCTTCAGTCAGTAGCGCAAGTTTAATGTCATCAAGCTTTAAACTTGCGCTACTGACTGAAGGTCATAAGGTTAGGCACGTAATTAATATTCAATAATGCCGAACTAGTCAATTTTTTCGAAATATTAACAATTATGATCGTACATAAACAGGTATCTCTAATTTATTATGAAACTCGGTTAATTGTAAATTTGCTCCGCAAATGGCAAAAAGAACAAAAATAAAAAAAAAAAAAACAACCCCAAATACAATGCAGGTATACAACATTCATTTTAAAATAATAGCAATATGACTTTTATGCACACATATTTGTGACTCAAATCATATCCTTTTCGAATGTTTTGCATTCCTTAACGAACGTTCCCTTCTTTACGCCCAACTTTTAGCTTTAGGTCTTCCATCTCAGTTGTTCAGCTGCTACTGTCCTTTGCGAGTTCTATTTCTGACCGCCTGGCTAATTAGTTCTATCTCTTGATGTATCATGTTGTTGGGTGAAGGCTGTTGGCGCGCCCAGGTTAGGGATCAAAAAAAAAAAAAAAGGAAAAAAAAAGACTTTTATTTCTTTCAGATTTTAATTTTGTCAACCGCAATAAAACCGACAAAATGATTTCACTTTTTTTTTTTCCTTTTCCCGAAACGTCGGGTAGTAGGGTACATTTATTTACTAAAAATATTGATTTATTATAATAACGGTATTAATATAACCCATCCAATTAAGTATTTGGTATTATATTAATTACCATTTAACAGTTTTTTTTATAATATATACCATATATTTTTACTACTTACTTAATAGAAATGTACATTATTTTTCCGGAATTTTATTTCTTCAGTTGAAAATTTGTTAAATTCATTAAAATAATTTTGTACAAGTTGTTTTATATCATAATTACAGAGTGTCTATTATTATTATTATTATTATTATTATTATTATTATTATTATTATTATTATTATTATTATTATTATTATTATTATTATTATTATTATTATTATTATTATTATTATTATTATTATTATTATTATTATTATTATTATTATTATTATTATTATTATTATTATTATTATTATTATTATTATTATTATTATTATTATTATTATTATTATTATTATTATTATTATTATTATTATTATTATTATTATTATTATTATTATTATTATTATTATTATTATTATTATTATTATTATTATTATTATTATTATTATTATTATTATTATTATTATTATTATTATTATTATTATTATTATTATTATTATTATTATTATTATTATTATTATTATTATTATTATTATTATTATTATTATTATTATTATTATTATTATTATTATTATTATTATTATTATTATTATTATTATTATTATTATTATTATTATTATTATTATTATTATTATTATTATTATTATTATTATTATTATTATTATTATTATTATTATTATTATTATTATTATTATTATTATTATTATTATTATTATTATTATTATTATTATTATTATTATTATTATTATTATTATTATTATTATTATTATTATTATTATTATTATTATTATTATTATTATTATTATTATTATTATTATTATTATTATTATTATTATTATTATTATTATTATTATTATTATTATTATTATTATTATTATTATTATTATTATTATTATTATTATTATTATTATTATTATTATTATTATTATTATTATTATTATTATTATTATTATTATTATTATTATTATTATTATTATTATTATTATTATTATTATTATTATTATTATTATTATTATTATTATTATTATTATTATTATTATTATTATTATTATTATTATTATTATTATTATTATTATTATTATTATTATTATTATTATTATTATTATTATTATTATTATTATTATTATTATTATTATTATTATTATTATTATTATTATTATTATTATTATTATTATTATTATTATTATTATTATTATTATTATTATTATTATTATTATTATTATTATTATTATTATTATTATTATTATTATTATTATTATTATTATTATTATTATTATTATTATTATTATTATTATTATTATTATTATTATTATTATTATTATTATTATTATTATTATTATTATTATTATTATTATTATTATTATTATTATTATTATTATTATTATTATTATTATTATTATTATTATTATTATTATTATTATTATTATTATTATTATTATTATTATTATTATTATTATTATTATTATTATTATTATTATTATTATTATTATTATTATTATTATTATTATTATTATTATTATTATTATTATTATTATTATTATTATTATTATTATTATTATTATTATTATTATTATTATTATTATTATTATTATTATTATTATTATTATTATTATTATTATTATTATTATTATTATTATTATTATTATTATTATTATTATTATTATTATTATTATTATTATTATTATTATTATTATTATTATTATTATTATTATTATTATTATTATTATTATTATTATTATTATTATTATTATTATTATTATTATTATTATTATTATTATTATTATTATTATTATTATTATTATTATTATTATTATTATTATTATTATTATTATTATTATTATTATTATTATTATTATTATTATTATTATTATTATTATTATTATTATTATTATTATTATTATTATTATTATTATTATTATTATTATTATTATTATTATTATTATTATTATTATTATTATTATTATTATTATTATTATTATTATTATTATTATTATTATTATTATTATTATTATTATTATTATTATTATTATTATTATTATTATTATTATTATTATTATTATTATTATTATTATTATTATTATTATTATTATTATTATTATTATTATTATTATTATTATTATTATTATTATTATTATTATTATTATTATTATTATTATTATTATTATTATTATTATTATTATTATTATTATTATTATTATTATTATTATTATTATTATTATTATTATTATTATTATTATTATTATTATTATTAATTATTATTATTATTATTATTATTATAATTGCATCCTTGTAGGATATGAAAAACATCAGCTCTAAAATTTTACATATTACACAGTTGTCAGAATCAGATATCTTAAATTTATATAAATCTATCTTTAAGATAGACTGGGCCTTGTTATAAATTGAACATTACAAAAAATTCGGTATCTATTGATTATTTTTAAATCTATCTATTATAGTTGGAGGAAAAATTGATACGTTATTCCATTATAATTATTCCACATTTCTTGAAATTTATTTATATAAAATTTATCCATAAGTTTGTTCATTTGTTTTACATTAAGTAGTTTATCCTCATATTCAAAAAATGGTGTCTTATATATTACGTTATTGAACGGATGATCTATAATTGAACAGATGATATCTATATTAATATTATCATTGATTGCGACCGCCAAGCTTATACGTTTTTGTATTTCATATCCGATTGGTTTAATACCAGCTATGTAACTATGGCCGACAAATACCTGATTGTTCTATATGATTTAATCATTTTTATAGCTATAAGCCTTTGAAAGCTTTTCAAAGGTCTTTTGAAATGATTTCACCTTTAGCGTAATAACTGCCGTCTAACTCCGAGTATTTACACATCCTAATTGTTATAACAAACTTTCGATCTATGATCCCTTGTTTTTAATTTTCTCATTATATATCGTCTTATTTTCATAAAGTGTGCCATTTGCTGCCTTCACCGATACCGTCAAGCGTTATAACGTGTGAAAACATACATACGTCGGAACAAGCAACGGTCGATTTTGAATTAAAATATTACCGAAACGCCAGACGGAATGTTCCAGCGTGTTATTAAACAAAATTGAAAGCGAAATAATTGTCACATTTTCGCCGGCATAAATTCGTAAATGTGCAATTTGAATTTTCACGAAATAAACGCGCGACTACTTCGAATACTGAAAGAGAACGGGGCCGAATAAGAAAAATGGCGCGACAAGTATAACACAAATTTGCAGCCTAATAAGGCAATTAATCGACCAGCCTAGCGGACTAACGAAAATTCGATATTTCAGCTTTTATGTGCGGCGGCGGCGGCGGGGTGGGGGGTGGGGCTCCTTTTCGGAAACTAGCGCGCACTTGGAAGGTTAATTCGAAAATGGATCGGAAAGCCTGGGCGAGGTTTTGTGGAGCGACGTGTGTATGTACACTGTAATTTCGGCCATTCGTTTAAAGCACGAATTTTCATTTCTTGCCCGTAGATTAATTTCGAACTCGATAAAATTACTTCGATTGCCAGACAAAAACACGGCTTAATGGAATCGTCTCTCTTCAACCTAACCATTACTTATTATTATTACTATTATTGTTCGAATTGATGGTCCAAAAAAAAAAAAAAAAAAAATAGGACAAAAAAAAACAGCATTAAAACGGAAAAAAACAACTAAATTTGAATAAATAGCAGATCTTCAAAAAGCGGTGGTACCTGCACGAATTTTTCGGGACGAAGATTTGTTAATTGAGAAATTGATTCTCCGCCTTTATCGTTAGAAAGTGTGTAGAAGCGATGAATTAATTAAGAACCCGTTGTTGCAGACCAGAGCGCCTAGCTGCGTGTGTGCACGCGTGTTTGTTTCGAAACGGTCAATTAGGCCGCTGCCAATAGTGCGAATTTGGTCACGGGTGTGTAAACTTGGGCTCTGTGCCAAAGAATAATGATAATAGCAATGACGGGGGGAGGAACGAAATAAAAAAAAAAAAAAGGAATTAAAAAAAAAAACAGAAAACGAAGCATTCGAAGAAAAAGAAATATTATCGTACAATTTATTTTCTCTAGGTGTAGGAAACTTAGTGGAGAGACACACAGGACCGACTCGCGCGAAAAATGTCGCTACGCTTCCACGAAATAAGTTTTAAAAAGAGCTCAAAGGCAGTCGGCAAGAAGAAAAGCAACTGCTAAACAATAACAGCGATGGATCGGTTTACGCGGGCGGCCAACGGGGGTAATTTTGGCAAGCTGCCCGTGTATAAAGTTTCGGACGACGGCCTATGCTTAAAAATTTGTTCTCACAATTTTTCTTTCAGTTTCGTTTTTTTTTTTTTTTTTTTTTTGGTGTGTGGGAGGGAAGTTCTTCATTACCGCTAATCTATGGTTTTTTCTGAGAATTTTGACTTGTCAAAACTTTTTCACCTTGTCGCTGCCCTTCAGAGATAATTTCGGGTATTTCTCGCTTTTGTTCGACCACACTCGCTATCTGCCGCTTTATTATATCGCCATAAGGTTATTAATTAATTTCCCAGTCCCGAGGCCCGCTCGCCCATTATTCCTCCGAATAATTAATGTATTCCGCCCCACGTCGCACTTTTTAATGTCAAACTTTCGTTTTTCCGTCGCACGTACAAGCTGATAAGTGTAGTCTGCGACGAAATAAAAGGCTATCAAAGTTGAAAGTCAACGAGAGCTCTCCCGGCAAGTAAAACGGGGTAATTATCGTGCGCCGATGAAATCCGGGGCTAAGACGCCCGTTTAATGCGTTGACTACTTCTGAACACGATCAGATTTAGAACTCTACCCCATCTTTGTTCAGCTATACAAGCGTGATAGAGCCGATGATGAACTAGAAAGGCACGCGCAGCTACTCCGCAGCTTTATACAGCAATTTGGTTTGATAATAATAATCAATACGCGAATGTACGGTGAAACCACCCTTGAAAAATAAATGAATGAAAACTACCTTAGAAAGTACTTTGAAAAGGTAATATAAAAATTCATTGATAAAAAGTGTTTTATTTTCATTTGCGCGTGCCTATGTATCGCGTTTGATCTCGACCTATCGATAAATTCGTGTAAAATGTGCGTACTTTTTTTTTTTTTTTTTGAATTTTTCACTTGGCGGAATAATAACTTTTTTCAAAAGGGAAAACTCGATGAAATAAATTTTCGTTTTCCTGCCATATTTAATTTACTCTTTTTTATTTAATTTTCTTCTGCTGCCGAAGATAATTTTTCCCCTAATGAAAGTTAACGACAATTTTATTTAATTTTTTTTTTTTTTTCCATTATTATTTTACCAATATTGGTTAACCTGTATAAGGCGATTTCGAAAAATCGGACCAACAACAGCGTTGAAAGGGCTATCGGTATCGCAGCGCAAGCATCTTTTTTTCACTTTTTTTCCCCGACCAAGCTCCGACTTTTGGCCATTTTTATAAAACTGTGTGTAAATTTATATACATTCAACAGATACACCGGCCGATGAACATCATCGTGTTACGCTAAGGAAGTATGTGTGTGTGTGTGTGTGCGGTAAGCACTTTGTTCAGCCAGAGCATCATATCACTGTGTTCGAGTGTTCCTTCTGCTGCGCACCTGTTACACACACCCGTATTACTATCAATAATAACTAAACTATTTAAATGATATCTGATGATGCCCCATTCTGATTCTATTGATTATCATTATACATTTTTATGGGGATTACCATTGCTAGAAACTTGAGCTTCGAAACATGAGCTTCGAAACATCTCGTAAAAGCCGAAATAATAAAGGCACCGGACGACACGGATGTATTTTATCTTCTCTCGGAGGAAG
The DNA here is from genome assembly GCA_039619475.1 of Icerya purchasi. Taxonomy (NCBI): domain Eukaryota; kingdom Metazoa; phylum Arthropoda; class Insecta; order Hemiptera; family Monophlebidae; genus Icerya; species Icerya purchasi. The sequence continues at coordinate 334,417,396 of CM077116.1, read as the reverse complement.
GCCAAAAATTTCGAATAAAGAAATCACTTATAGGAACGGACTACGAGTATACTACCAGGTTAAAGTTGAAAAAAATTATCTTTTGTAATTACAAGTAATTTGAGATTTCAATCTTTAAAGAATTTTTAGCGACCAATTTTGCACTAAAAATATTGAAAATATTTCATTTATAGAGTAATTTGTGCGACGCTGGAGCTTTTTATATTACAAAGAAATTTTTTCTATTACTGATTTAAGGGCGGAAAGGTTTTCGTGGTTGTTGAAGTTTATTTTCTGAGTTTTACCGATGTTATTAATAGAACCGGTGTCTTATTTTCAAACGGTTTCTGTTTTTTGGTGTCCTCTCTTTGCGGCCGTCCATTAGTATTACGAGGTGTGGCTATTAAATAACGAGACTGACGCTGTAAAACATTTCATTTCGATATCTCGCGCATATTTACTTATTATCATCTTCAATATACACCCCTCCGCTATGCAACGCTTCATTCTTCCGTTGTTCGAAACAGTACCGGAAGTCTTCTTCTGTCAGCTTCTTCAAGACGTGTGCCGCTTTCTGTATCAACGGATTGGCACAAGATCTGACGAATAAGGCGTATGGTCTAGTACTGGGATGCTGTACCCGGCCAGAAACCTTTTGACAGACAATGCGGAATAAGCCGGCGCATATGACTTGTCCTTCTGAAATTCAGGTCGTTTTTTCCCTATGAACGTGAAGGTAGAGTATAATGTTGATTAGGAAGTTTTTTGACCTTTAGAAAACCCAGCGAAGGTACACAATCCCATGAATATCGAAAAAAAAAAAAATCAATCAACATTGCTTTGAATTATGCTCATTTGAGCTTTTTCGACTCTCGGTGAAGATGGGCTCTTTCAGTGCATGAATTGGCGTTTTGTTTCAGTCATCATAAGTAAAAACCCACGATTCGTCACATGTTATTATGCTTTCCGATAAGTTTAGGTCATTTTCAGTGACATTCAAAGTGTCAGTACAAACATTTTTGCCAACTTCTTGGCGGGATCTTTAAATGTAATGCTTATGCGTAAAATGACAAAAAAAGTATATAACTAATTATCCACACAAAGTCATCCTCTATATGTATAGCGAGTTTCTGATAGAATATTTTTCGAATTTTTTATTTCCCGTTTTTTAATACTTTTTCCAGCTTCCATACGCGCTTTATTTACATATATGGTTGTTTCAGCTGCAAATTGATTTTTCCCTCGGAACCGCCTTATTTCAGAGAATTGGTGTACACGTTCGCGCCTAATCCCTCCCCTACCCCTACCCCTCGCTGTTATATCATACAGTAGAAACTAACAACACTAGACGGTGAGGGGGAAAAAAAGGGTACCAAAAATGGCAAACTTATTTTACGATGAAGTTTTCAATAGAAGAAGGATATATTTTACATAGACTATTCGACCGTCAGTGAAATCGGTAACGCGCGACAGGCAACGGAGCAAATCGATGCCAGGTCGATCGATAAAAAGAAAAAGGGTATCTCTGGTAAAACTGTCCTGCATAGTTTCAGATTTATAAAACGTGTTTGGAGTTCAAAGTGATGCGGCTTTTTAAATTTCGATATTTTCAAATCGAACGAATGACCGCGAGAAAATTGAAGACTTCTCCGCGCTAATCGATTTAGAGGATAGCAGAGCGTACATTTCTCGGCTACGAGCGGTTTTTACGGTGCTTCGGAAAAGTTGGCGAGGGACAAAGTCAAAACTTTGCTAAAATAAAAACTTTTTAATAGATAAAAGTTTAAGTGCTTTTCCGGGAACCACCGGATTCTCCGTACGATTTATCGCAAAAGACGCAAAATGCATTTGAAATAATCTAATTTCAGATTTCCCTTTTAATCATTTAATTTCGTGCGTATAATAGCGCTACTAAAAACCGGGCAATAATCAGCGACAAAATTTTTCAAACCGATACATCAGGGAGTTTTTGACTTTTTATATAAGAAAAATATTTTATTTAAACTCGTACACTAATCCGAGTATGAAAATCGTTGCAATTTATCTGGAACTCTCAATTACTTAGAAATTTGTAAACTGATTTACGTACAAAAATAGTTTTTCTCCACATCCCTTTCATCATTGACGGATTCATTCGACCTGACCCATTACCAGTCGACAACTCGCAGCTACCGCTGAACCTATATAAATTCTGACATTTCGGTAATGTCCTTTATTATACGGCGTATCGACGAAAAAGGAAAAAAATGTTATTCATGGTGAACAAAGAATTGCAAGAATACAATAATAATGTTAAAAATATATGACGTGATTTTTAATTTTTTTAATTTTCGCGATACCGGAGTAATAGCCGATAAAATATCGTACATTGCAGATTTCGTTGAATACAGCTCATTAAAGGCTGAATATTTTTTCATTTTTCTTGTACCATTCAGCGACGAACTCCAAAATATAATTTAGTCACTTGAATATCTATACTGGAATGAATTCAGGTGAACAAGTGTGCAAAACTCTCTCTCTCTCTCTCTATATATATATATATAATATATAATATATATATATAATATATAATATATAACATGTATGTATCTAAAAATAATATCAAACAATTTTCTTCTTTGAGGTCGCAGCGACTTAGACGATTAGGAAGAAAAAAATTAGCAATAAATTTATTCATTTTATTCGGTAGTTTACAGTAGTGGATCAAAATTTAAATTTACCTACGCTCCACCATGTTTAACGCTCACCTATATCATGGTAATTTAAAAAACCAACCATAATTTTTTACTATATTCGAAAATTTCTGAAGTTATATACATAGTTGTTCTGACTCTAATTGTCTACTTGTAATTTTTAGATAAATCCACAGAATTATGTAATTAAAAAACTTTTTTTTCCATTTATTTATTTTTTATTTGTGTAATTTCTTTTCTTCGGGTTACGAACGGCACTCCTTAAAAATTAAGCAAAGACAGAAACTAATTTAAATGCTAGTTCAGTTTCTATGCGAATAGAGAAAAATAAGGTTACAGAGACAGGCGGAATGAAGTAGAAAAAATGGAAGATTACGAAAGTTCAAAAGCAACGAACTTATTCAGAAGATAAGATTGATAGTAGATGAGGAATGTGGAAATAATTGAAAGAAAATTATAATTTAAAACACCGGTAGGTGAAGTAGGGGGAAGCAGGAAGAGTAGAATTTAGGAAGAAGGAAAAGTTAAATGCGCTACATTTTATGATTGAAAGGAAAATCGGTACTGCGAAGGAGAGAATAATTTAGTGAGTGACAGAATACCCTCCTGGATGCTAAGATTCGATAAAAATTTAATTGGAATAACGTAAATTTATAGGCAAGCTTTCGACTGAAAAAAAAAAACAAAAGTAACGTAACGGGGTATGTAAATGGAGAAGAAAATTAGCCGAGCAGAGCTTTGCCAAAGTAAACAGGAAGTAGCCGATGCCACGCAGGTGCAAAAGGCGTAGAGGATCGCTTTGCTTTAGGTTTTATACTTTTTTCTGACATATGCTGATGGGCGAGCGCCATTCAAAATTGATACGCTGATGACGTCATCGCTGCGATCATCAACAATTTGGGGTTCATAATATGCTCTTACTAAAACGAAACGCGTCTACCTCAAAAGACATATCCATGTTACGATGCAGTTTTGTACGAAAGGTACGAAGGTGCTGGTTTGCTTTTGTTTCACGTTTAAACCATCATCACTTGAAGAATACTACTTCTGAATTGATTTAGATCCGAACCTTTTATAAATTATTTCCTTGTTCAAATGTTTTTTTCTTTTTTTAGATTTACAGTCTTGCATTTTCCTCTCCGCTAGAGCTATCGTAGTATACGTATATTAAAAGCGTGCAGTGAGGTCTCATTAAAGGGGCTAATAATAATCAAGTCATACGCGTTTACACAAACTGTCTTTTACATCTAATCCAGAAACTGATCTACTAGATTAGACGCGAACAGCATTGTTTTGCTTTTTTTTTCATTTTTTTCTTCTTATTTTATATTTACATATAAAAAATTAATGTGGTCAGCGGTGGAAACCATCCGATTCAGTTTTAAATTCCTCCACTCCGCATTGTACGATCATTACTCTTATCTTAAAATACGATAATATTAATATAAATTGATATTGGATTTCCTATATTTCAATTCTTTTTTGACCAATTCATTGAAAATATTCATTTTTTCCCGTACCAATTCATCACAGTCTTCAGCTATCTTTATATTTAGAATGCGTTGAATCCATTCAGGATATGTTGTACACTGTCCTGTTCGTTGCATCTAATGTAGTTTTCAATTTACGCTATATTAAATCTTTTCAGATAGATTTTAAAATTTCCATGTCCTGATATGAATTGTACGTTGTAAATATTCGGAGTATAGTTCACGTGTTATTAAATCTCTCTTTAATTGTTCGAAAAAAATTTTTCGTTATTCCGTCATGACACTTATCCGCACCGTTTCAAACTTTTCCATATTATATTGTTCGCTGATGAATTTTTTGAATTGTCTAGCTGTTAAAATTTTATTCTCTATTATATAATATATTTCATTTGTATATACGTTGGTTTTTTGAATCATCCCTTAAACCTCGAAATTTAAGAAAACTGAAAGGAAATAATTATAAAATAAAGACACGCAAAAAGTGAAATAATAATTGAAAAAGAAACGTGCTAAACATTAGAGCAAATTAAAAACTTAGGAATATTTTTGGTAACAGGAAATGAATAAAAGTTGAAAGCAAAAAAAAAAATTGAAACAAAAAACCAGCTAAGAAATAAAACTAGATACTATTAGAACTAAGATGTGGGTAGCAAACAGATAAATTTTTTTTTCTTTATTTCTTGGGTGCGCCAGCGGCCTTGACCCGACAAATCGGAAAACTAAACAGCCAGACGGTCAGAGATAGAAGGCACAAAGGACAATGTTAGGGGACAGCAGAAGATAGTGGAAGGGAAAAAAATATATATCACGTTATAAGGAATGGGAAGACGAGAAATTAGAAGCTTTGTTTTGTTTTTTTTGAGCAAGCCAGCAACGGACCTTCGCCCGGAAGCGACACGGGGGAAAATAAAATCAGATGTAGATTCGGTCAGATATTGATAGAATAAAAGAACTGAGGATCGGAACAATAGAGATTGACGGAAACGATGAAGCGCAATAAGGATTCGGGAGCTTAAGTGATGACAGATCGAAGTTCAAGTACGTTTATTCACGAAGCTAAAAGTTGGGCCTACAGAAGGAAGCGTTTGTTGAGGAGAACAGAACATTTAAAAAATATGCGATTTGAGTCACAAATATAAGGGGAGGATCAGTAACGTGAAGAGAGCAGTAAGGAGAAGGCAACAGAACGAATCGACTACGAGAAGTGGAGAGTAAAGAACGATGATCATGAATTTAATTAAGGAAAAACGGTGAAACGACGTAAGATTGGAATAGAATAAAACCACGGCAGGGAAAACCGATCGAATAAGACGGTACTGCGAATAACGACTAGAGAATAAAGATGGATAAATGTCCAGTCAAAGTCTAAAACGATTGGAGATGGACAGGAAAAAGATGTCGGAAAGAGTGGACAAGTAGACCATTAAGGGCGGCTCAGCGAGCTAAAGAGTCCAGTGCTCTCTATATCATCCGAATGATACTAGAAACCCATAGATAAACTATGGCGATGGAACGGGATTAGAACAAAGTGGAGATGAGAGATCAAATTGAGAGAATGATACCGTCAGGGGGGAATGGGAAGGAGGAGAGGAGGTGGCTTGAAGAACGCCTTTAGAGTCGGAAACGATCAGGAATTTCCCACTAGTAGAGGAAATAAAAAAGTTGGCACGAAGAATGGAGATTGATTCGGCTGAGAAGATGGAGAAAAACGTCCGAAGGACTCGCATAAATAAATCCAAGTGATAAATAATGTACTCAAAGAAACAGTATGGGAGAGAAAACAATCGGGAAACTAAAGAGTAATTTTGAATGCGTACAAAAAAGACGAAAAAATATCGGTAAAACAATAACAATAAAATCATATAATAAAAAAAAAACAATATATGTTTGTATTAAGGAATATAATGTATTATATATAACTCGGCCATTTTGGCCTCGCAAGGGGCTGTGACCCTTCACCCCTCTTGCTTTCATTTCTGTCTCTTTCTCTTCTATACTTTGTATAAAATGATCAAAATTTACAACGTAATTCTTACTGGCATCAACACACACAAAAAATAACATAACCACAAAAATCCTATTCTAACATTTAACTTCCGTTATATAAAATTAAGACATTTTTTCGTTACATTTTTCGTTACATTTTTCGTTACATATTTCATTACATAAAATTGTGACATTTTTTAAATAACAATAACAAAAATCCTACAAAAAATAACAAACGTTACATAAAATTGGGACATTTAGCGTTACATAAAATTGGGACATTTCTTCGAGACATTTTTTCGAATGGGGGGTAGCCTAAGAATTACGTTGTAATTAATATTGATACAGACTCTTTGATTTAAATTATATTTTGGTAATTTTTATTCAATTGCGGCGTCTTGTTGCAGTAGGCTAGAATTATATAGATAATACTGGTTCAGCCGAATCTAAATCAATCGTTACATCGTTACAATATACATTAAACAGGGGCGGATCCAGAGAAACATTTTGGGGAAGGAAATTATATAATTACGTAATATCTTCTACGGTAGACAGTAGATTTGAGAAATACCCCTTGTTTCATAAAGAAACCCAAATAACGATCACCTCTTTTTAGAAATTTACAAATATGTTGGTACATAATTATTACAATTTTTAATTTAACTTTTGTTTTATTTTTAGGGATGAAAAATAAAGCGAAATTATAAAATTCTAGCTAAAAAAAAAATGGGGTAGTTTAGAATTTGAATAGTAAATTACTAGAAATTGTAAGAAAGATAGTATTTCTTATTAGACACTTTATTTCCTTTTTTATTTTGGTTAGTAATCCGATCCGAATTCTCTTCGTTCGTGAGCAAGTTTAAATACATATATATTTCTCATTGAACTACTATTTTTAATTAAAATTACAAAATAAAAATTAAAAATAAATAAGAAAGGCAAAAGATAGATGATAATTGTGTTTAAAATAGAATAAAAATTTAACATTATTAGTTTTAAAAAGAAAACAGTAATAAATATTAGTTATATAATTAAATCTATAGGTAATATTTATACAAATTTTTCGTAGTATAAATTAAGTTTCCCCGTTTGTAACAAACTTTTTTATCGAGGTTTTGGTTCTTTGCGAGGGAGAAATGTCCCCTATTTCGCCTCCGTGGATCCGTCACTGATATATATATATATATATATACATATATAGAAAATCGTAGTTATTGAGGTATAAATTGAAATAACGAATGTTTGATATTACGAACGAAGGAAAATTCGTCAACAATCAGTTTAGAGAAGGGGAGAGAAAAAATCTCCACTTTTCGGTTAGCAGTAATAGATTTAAATTTTCCACTTCGTTCGACCGCGAAATTCGATTAGAATACGCTCGCTTTTGTTTAAATGAATTCGCATTACTTAATCATTAATAGGGAAAAAGTCGATTTAAAGTTTTTCCCCTAAATTTAACGTGGTGCTTTTAAAATGGTACACGGCGAATTTCAATAAATGCACTAGCTGAAGTGGGTCGGTGATTAAAGCGAGGAAAAATGGAGTCTAGTTGGAAAAATCGAGTCTAGTCGGAAAAATCGCTTTTACTGGCCTAGGAGAAGTATGAAATAATATTGAGAGAGTTAAGAGATGTTGTTGAAAGTTAACGGCTAACGGATGGTATAAATAGCTTCATTACCGCGAGTTGGAGCTCGCTGAACGATTAACAAAATAATGGAACGGTTCACTGACCAACGCATTGCGGTTATTTATGTTCGTTGCCACACTCGTATCCGCTGCTACCAGTAAATTTCATTTTCTTCAGCCAACGATAACGATCTGCAGATTCTCGACCGCACTATCATCGCACGTATATCTGTTAAGTTGTCCGAACGGCGTTCATCTCAGGCGAGAAGTCTATCGCGTTATCTTCCCTGATATGGTCGTTACATTTTGCAAAACACATAATCTGCGTTTCCCCTTTTTTCTCCGAGCAGCCCTTCATCTGAATACAGTTGAATGTTCCCGGTAAATCTTTAATAACATCCGCTGTTGTCGAACCAGATAAAATTCTCTACGATAAATTCGATTATTTTTCGAGAAAAATTTCAGCTTACGTTCGCAAATTCACGTCGATGAGAAAACTGTCGGAAAAGAAAAAATTTTCTTTCCCCCATATTAAAGTAGATCGTTGAACTCTGTCTGTTTGACGCAACGCTTACGCGTTTCTTCAATTTCTGATTAATGCTAGAACAGTCATTCCTCGGTTCTTACAGAATGTTCACAATTAAAGAAGCCGGGAAATATTTATTATTTTTAATATTTTAATATTTTTTTCGAATAAAATTTCTAACTAAAATATTAAACATCGTTTGTGTATTCGATGTTCTCTTAAAGTTCCATATTTTTCGGTTTATAAAAATATGTGTCAGGTAATTTGATATATTTCATCATTGCGGTAATCTCATCGGTTGATCCTGCATATTTCTAGAGGAAGCTCTGAAGTGGAAATGTGGCCTAAAAACATCTTATTATTAATCGCGAAAAGTAGTGATATAAACGAAATAAAACGATTTCGGTATATCGAAATATTTTTGTATTAACATGATACCCTCCTCTTTTTTTTGACATTTTTTTGGCTATTCAAATTTTCAGCGCTAATTTTACAGCGTTACCGGCTTTGAGATTTTTGAGATTCCAGCTGACTTGCCGTAGTACTGTAACCTCTATGATTAGATTTCAGACTTCAGCCTCAAACGAGAATAATGTAATTGATTCATCACGCTGGAAGTAATAAGAAATTCTGGTTCTCGCATTATTACTGACTTCAAAAAAAGGGGAAGTTCACTTATGTTTTTTTTTTTTTTTTGTGTTTCTTTATGTTTGAGCACAACTTTTGCCCACGATCGATTTGAATTATTCAATTGAAAGGCTACCCCGGTCAGTGGTAAGTATGAAATGAGCATTAAAATAAAAGAGATCTCCCTTTAGGGATGAAAAGTTTTAGTAATACACCTAAAATATTAATAATACATTAAGCGTAGAAACGTAAGTTAGAAAAAAACTATTTTAATAAAATTTTTAGATTTTTTTTAAATTTAGCCATACGAAGAGTCTATATCAGTCTTAACGGCGGAGAATAAATAAAACGAATGAGAAAACCTCGCCGACTGTGTGCCATTTACACAACAAGCTCGTTACTGACCGAAAAAATTTTTGAGAATGGGGAATGATGATGCTTTGTTTCTTAGAAATTTAGCAGTCCCATATGCATATGTATGTAAGTGCATTACGTATTTCTCAACGGTACGTTTTGTTTATTCGAAATAACAGCGGATAAAAATTATCCAAAAAATTTTCAATAGAATTTTAAAAGGAAAGATTAATGTTACTGATGGAAGATTCGAACAAAAATTACGAGAATTTAAAACATCAATACGATTTGTAAACGCATCGCTGATGGAATTTGAATAGAAAATCCTTTATACGGTTTCAAAAAAGTAGTAGATTAAAGGTTGTTCTACTACCATTCGAGAATATTTATGCTAGAAATTACGAAATAAAAAATTGACCTAAAACGTAGAATATACTGTTAGCTCACAGAGGAAAAATAGAACCGTCATTTCTAGAAGATTCGAGAAGAAACGTAACGGTAATATAATAATTACCGGCTGTGTGATATAGAAATTTACACGTATATTTTATATTAATATTTTTTTACTCGAGAATATCAATAAACTTTATTGACGTAGTACATATAATATTTCACCGTGAAATATCGTTAATATTTGCATTCGAATTAGAACAATTGAAAAACCGCATTGAATGTTCCGGATATTTCAAATGCTTGTCTTATTATAGCTATTTTTAATATGTGATTTCTAATTATTGTTTTGTAATATCTGATGCCGCGGCTATTTCAATAATAATTATAAACAATATTGTAATTGAAACGCTTAACGCGGAAGTTTTTTATAATTAAAAATAATCACACATAATTTTTATACAATTACCGTTTCTAAGGAATGATCTTCGAAACACGTCGGCGAAAAAATTAATGTGATTATTTTTAATAATAAAAATTATTCACAATTATTCACCGAAAGATGATGTGTACGATGATAAACTCTCTATTCATTTTCTCTAAGAATAATCGTAATTTGATGTATATTTTACTTTAAAATATATACGAATTTTATTCACTTCTTATTTAAAAGTAAAAATTTCAAATGATTTGAGATGTTATCATCACGATTGAACTGTATATTGGGGTATAATAATGTTAGAAAAAGAAGAAAAAGAAGAAAAAAAAAAAATGTACCTGAAAGTCGAAGAAAAGGCTGGAAAAACCCGGAAACCAGGAAAAGTCAAAAAAATATAATTTGAAAAAAAAAAAGATAGCCATTCCTACGTTGCTTTATCAAAGTTATATATGTTCAGATAGACTTGTTTTATATGTTTCCTTTCAACAATAAAACAGAAATTTAAATAATACATTTCGATCGAAGGTAAGAATTGAAAATTTAAATACTACACCGGTTGTTAGATGTTTTGAATATGTGTGCTATTCAGTTTTAACGAGTTTTTATGAAACTTTTAAACTAAATCTTAGAGTTATTATATATAATTTTTTTTTAACAATTTCATTTAAAAATCGTGCGAAGTTTTTGGCATTAAACTGTCAATTAAACTTGTCGGTTCTGAACGTTTTTAATGAAAGACAAAAAAACATGAGAATATTTTTAGCCGAGAATGACACCGTTTAAATCTAATCCACTATAAAAATTTCTCTGTGGTGTCCGCACTGCTGTCCTTTGTTGCGTCCATTTCAGACCGCCTAGTTATTTAGTTTTTTAGCTTTTTTTTTTTTTTTTTTTTTTTATTTATTTTACGTGTCGTACACAGCAACTTAGGCTAGAGACACGGCAAGAAATTACAAAATTATGAAAGTTGAAAGAAAGGAAAAAAAGGAAAATAAACAGAAATTAACAAGGATTAGCAAAATTATTAATAACTTTAATAGATTAGAAGAATTTAGAAAATAAAATAGTTGGTTAAGCACGGTTTCTTCGTCGCACAGCAAATCTTTTAAATTCGATGGTATTCCATGTTGTTTACGATAATATTCATAAACTGGACATTTAATCAGTAGTTGTTCGACGGTTAATTAGCAATCACGTGTCTGGCACCGGGGCGCAGGTTCTTTAACAGGTATGAGTGTGTAAGGCGAGTGTGCCCAAGTCGTAGTCTGCATAACGTTACCTCCTGTTTTCTGCTTTCTCGGCTTGAGGAAAGCCCCATGGTTTCGTGGACGATTTTATGGAGCGTAATTTATTTCCTGTAGGTGTAACTTTTGCTAATTATTATTCCAGATGTTGTTAAAATGGTATTTAAGCTGATGTTTAAAGTCGGTAAACGGTACCGTTACGTTTGAAGTTGACGCATGTTTGTTAATCGTTTTAACGGAGCTTTCCGCATTTTCAAAGTTCTGTATGCCGCCCTGGGCTCGGTTGCAACATGGTGGTATAGGAGATATCGGGTCCCGGACCGGTACTGGAATTTGGATGTTTAGCTGATGTGGAATGGACGTAACGTGATCAATTGTTGTTCTGTTCTGGTTCTCAGTGGTATCATCTGGAGAGTTTGGCTCTGTGCTCCTTATGATGCTGAAAGCCCCAGCACGGTCAGATAAGTTCGTCGCAAATCTAATGGCCACTCCGCTTAATCGCATAGTAGACTCGGTATCGGGGAGGTTCGGAAAGCTCCAGTTGCCAACCTCAAAGCGGTATGATAGATAGAGTATCCAAACATTTTAAGGTCGATATGTTATCGGAAGCATAGGCCGGTGCACCATAATCCATTTTGGACCTTACAAGGGTACGATACAGCATTAATAGATTATGTCTGCTTGCGCCGTAGGTTGTATGCGATAGCTTCCGCAGTAGGTTTAGTTTTTTACCGCAGCTAGTTTTCAATGCGTTAATGTGTGCTTTCCAAGTGTGCTGTCGAATGTCATTCCTAAATGTTTTAACTTCGTTTAACGGTTCTTATTAACAGTTAAGCTTACTATGCGGTCGCACTTTTTCCGTCTACAGAAACGGGTTGCTATGGTTTTTGTTGTTGAAAAACAAAGGCCGTTATCTTCTGACCATTGTTGCAGTCTATCAATTGTGCTCTGCAGAACGCTTTCTCCTAAGTTGATATCAGTGCATGGAAGAAATATGCATAAATCGTCTGCAAAAAGGAGTGATTTTACAGGTTTTTGCACTTGATTTACAATATCATTTATTGCGATATTAAACAGTGTTGGGCTGAGGACGGATCCCTGGGGAACTCCTGTCCGTACTGTATGCGGATCAGACAGAACGGATCCCAATCTTACTTGAAAGCGGCGATCAGAGAGGAAGTTTGCAATAAACATACAAAGGCGACCTTTGAAGTTCCAGGAGTGTAAGGTTAAAAGAATTTTGTATCTCCATATGTTGTCAAATGCTTTCTTGAAATCGAAAAATACGGCTAATAAGTGGTGCTTGTTTGAGAAAGCTTTACTTATGGAGCGCTGTAACGCAAGGATCGGATCAATGGTAGATCGTCCTGAACGAAATCCATATTGAATATTTGTAAATAAATTACGTGTTTCGATTTCCCATAGTAGTCTGCCATTGATAATTTTTTCTAACACTTTACATAGAACTGATGTAAGAGATATTGGTCCTGTAACTATCAAGGAGTGTTGGATTCCTTTTTTTTTTTTTTTTTTTTTTTTTTTTTGGGCGCGCCAGCGGCATTGACCCAACAACAAGAAAACTAAGCTAAGAAATTAAATAACTAAGCGGTCCGAAATGGACGCAACAAAGGACAGCAGTGCGGACACCACAGAAGATGAAGGAAAGGAGAGGATAAAGGAAGAGTTATAGGGAGTAGGGAGACCTAATGACAGGAGTTGACTGTATAAAAGGTAGCGTTCGTTACGAAGAGCAGGACACTCAAAGAAAATGTGATTAGCATCACATGTACGAGGAGGATCACAATCGTGGAGAGAACAATCAGGAGAAGACGATAGAGCAAATCGAAAGCGAGAGGAAGGGAGGAGAGAATGATTGATCCGGAGACGGATTAGGGAGACAATAGAAGAGCGACGACTGAGAGGAATAGAGTGGAACCAAGACAGGGAACGAGGAATTGGCTGAATGAAACGGTAATGAGAATGACGATTAGAAAGTGTTGGATTCTTATTTGTCTTGAGTAGTGGGATTATAATGGCATTTTTCCATTGCAATGGGAGATTACCTGAGAACCATATTCGATTGTAAATTACAAGTTTATTGTTCAGGCCAATAAAAAAAAAAAAAAAAAAAAAAAAGCTAAAAAACTAAATAACTAGGTGGTCCGAAATGGACGCAACAAAGGACAGCAGTGCGGACACCACAGAGAAATTCTTATAGTGGATTTTTAACTTAGTTTTCCTGTTGTTGGGTCAATGCCGCTCGCGCGTCCACAAAAAAGAAGAAGAAGAAAAAAAAAAAGAATTTCAAGAGCCGATTGAGAAAATATTTTTTTGCAAAAGCATCAAAACAAAACTTTTTTTTTTTTTCTTTAATTGGGCTCGTCAACCGAGGACCTTCACCCAGAAACAATTAAGGGAAAACGAAAGTTATACAGTGAGGCGATCAGCTATCGCTAATAAGAAGGAAACAATGGGGGGGATAATAAGTGTAGAAGGAAAAGACAGGATATAACGAGCACAAAAAGGAGCAGGAAGCCCCAGCCCAAGCAAGTGGGAATATAGAGCCGAGCGCTCCACCGAAAGAGCAGAGCACTCAAAGAACACGTGATCGGTGTCGCAAACAACCGCATCGTTTGAATGGAGAGGACAACATGGGGAAGAGGTCAACGAGAGGCGAAAGCGTGAGGAAGGTAGCAAGGAATGGTTTAAGCGCAAACGCACAATGGAGACAACAACAGAGCGAGGAAGTAAAGGAAACAGAAGGAACCAAGGATTTGAAGGAAGATTAGGCTGAACTGACAGATAAAAGGAGCGACAATTAGAAAAGGAGGAAGGGTACATATTCGACCAAAATCTGAGATGGAAATGTTTACACAAAGGCAAGAGATTAGAGGATGGGATTTTTTTGAAGAAGAATGTAGAAGAAGAAGCAGCAACCCGAGCCAAAGAGTCAGCCTTCTCATTACCTGAGATGCCAGAATGACCAGGAACCCACAGCAAGTCAACATGGATTCCATGGAGAGAAGAGAGAGTCCAAATGAGAGAACGTATGCGGAGAATAGAAAAATCACAGGAATGATTAGGAAGAGGAGAAAAGATGGCTTGAAGAGTACTCATGGAGTCGGATATGATCAGAAACTGGGAAGAAAGACGATTGAAGGAGATAAAAATAATGGAACGTAAAATAGCCATTAGCTCGGCTGTAAATATGGAACAGAAAGAAGGAAGACAGAAGGATTCAGAGAAGTTATAGTCTGGAAGAATAAAAGAAGCACCAACCCCATCAGGCCCCTTAGAACCATCAGTGAAAATGGTAACATGAGAAGGGAAGAGAGAATTGACAATACTGTGGAATTCCTGTTTAATTACAGCTGGAGGGAGAGATTTTGCAAGTGTAGGCGAAATAAATACTCTGGGAGGATGGCAGAGATCGCTGAAGTTAAAGGAAAAATAAGGTAGACTATTAAAGGAAATTGTATACGGCCAAAATGAACTAAGACGGAGAGAAATAATGGGACAGGATAGGAATTTTCCTAGGCACAAAGCGCCATGTCCGAGAAATTGAAAGGTAGGAAAAAATGAGAGAAGAAGATGAGAGAGAAAGACGTTTAGCAAGGAAGCGATAGCCCAAATAAGATCTGCGAATAGACAGGGGAGGAACATTCGATTCAGCAAGCAATGCTGGAATAGGAGAGGATTTAAGAGCACCGAGACAGAGTCTAAGACAAGAATTTTGGATCACATCAAGTTTAGAGAGACGGGATTTGGAAGCGCAGGCATAAATGAACGAACAGTAATCAAGCTTGGAGCGGACGATGGATTTATATAGAAGAATAAGAATGAAAGGGTCACCACCCCATTTAGTCGGAGACAGGGCCTTCAGCAGGTTCAACGGTTTAGTAGAGGAGGAGGAAAAATATTTAATATGTTCGGAAAAAGTCAAACGACTATAGAGAAAGATACCGAGATAACGAAAGCAATTAACACGAGCAATAGCTGTGCTATTTAAGGATAAATTAACAGAAGCAGGGTTATAAGGGCGAAGGGTAAATACAACGCAGGAGGACTTAGAAGGAGAAATCGAAAGGTTAATTGAGGCAAGAGCACTTTCAAGGAAATTGAGGGACGATTTGAGAGCATCATTAGCTGCGTCAATATCGTGGGAAGAGGAAAAAAGCAAAATATCATCGGCAAAGAATAAAGAGTGGGAATTTAAAGGAAGGGAAGCGATACTAGCAGTATAAATGTTAAAAAGAGTAGGACTGAGGGAGGAACTTTGATGAAGACCCGCAGAAAACCTTTCTAGAAGTGTCAAATAATGGAGGAGAGAGGTGGATAGAACGATTGGACATGAGCTTAATAACAAGGGAAGTGAAATTCACCGGAATGTTAATTGCTGTCATTTTATCTCTAAAAGTTGGGAGATGAACATTGTCGAAAGCACAGGAAACATCTATGAAGGAAGCCAGAGTATAATGTTTTTGGATAAAGGACTTATATAAATGAGACACAAAAAGACTGATACAATCAGGAGGGCCGATACCAGGCCGAAAGCCGAACATATTGTTAGGAAGCACATTATGGTGTTCCAACCACCAGACAAGACGCTTGTTTAGCATACCCTCAAACAATTTTCTGATGCAGGATGACAAGGAGATGGGGCGTAAGGAAGAACTTTTCTTAGGAATAGGGACAATAATGAAAGAATACCAAGAGGGGGGGGGGGGATTGAACCCCTGGAAAGGAAAGAATTGAAAAGACTGAGAAGAAAGTTAAGGGATAGTTCAGACAGATTTTTAAGAGCAAGATAAGGTATACCATCAAGGCCTGGAGTAGGGCTGGAAGATTTAGATAAAACAGCTAATAATTCATTAAGATTGAAAGCCGAAGTGAGGAAGTGAAAAGGAGGGGACGAGATTTGCGGAGAGGTGTTGGAATACAGTTCGTCAAAGGAAGGAACGTAGGCAGGAGCGACAGAATCAATGAAGGATATTAGGCTATCCGCAGATACATTAGAAAGAGAAGGACGTTCAGAGGATGGAGATTTAAAAGCTCTAGCCAACCTCCAAATATGTGAGAGAGAGGTATTTCTAGAAAAGGAAGAACAGAATTTTTTCCAAGAGGCCTTTTTCACGGCTTTAAGAATAAACCTAGCCCTGGCGTTGGCTTGTTTATGAGCCAGAAAGTTTTGGGTTGTAGGATTAGAGCGATAGGATCTGAAGGTCGAACGACAATGGTTAAATGCAGCGTTACACTCCTCATTCCACCGAAGAGATGAGGCCGCACAACGATGAGTGCATGCAGGAGAACGACGAGGGGGAGAAGATAGAGAAAGAGCAGACCTGATAGAATGGGAAAAGAAATTATAGAGAGAAATGGGATCACAATTAATCTGTGGATCAGGAAGTGATGAATCAACAGAAGAGCGGAAAAGAGTCCAATTAGTTTTGCTGAGATTCCATCGAGGAGAATGGAGATGTCTGGGATAAGTTGGAGAAGGAAAAATATCAGTAGTAATTATTATGGGAACATGGTCACTGCCGAAAGAACCCGAAAGGGTTCTCCAGGTAAAGTTAAGACCAATTGAAGGGGAAGAAAGAGTTAGATCAAGAGAACTGGAGACAAAAGCATTCCTAAAATAGGTTGGGGAAAGATCATTAAGGAGCACCAAGTTATCAGAAAGGATAGTATTCTCAAGGATGGAACCATTGCTATTGTAGGATGTGCAGCCCCACATAGGGGAATGAGCATTCCAATCGCCGCCGATAATAAACGGTTGCGGGATAGATGAGAAAAATGTAGAAAGGGGGAAGTGACGAAGATCGTAAGTAGGAGGAACATAAATCGAAACAACGTTAATAGGACGCATAGAAGGAGGATTGATGGAGATATGAACGATATTAGGAATATTAGGAGTAGAAGGAAGGTTGAGAGAAATCTCGTGAGAACGGAATGGAATGCCATTTCTAACGAGGATCGCAGAACCAGCATAGCCATCATCGCGATCGCTTCTGATTACCTTGAAGCCTCTAATGTTAAAATCCACGCCTGACCGAAGCCACGTTTCCGAGATGAGAGCAACTTGGATATTATGAAGATCCAACAAACCCTCCAATGAATTTTTGTTGGCTCTGAGACTACGACAATTCCATTGTAGCAGATTAAACGCAGCCGGCATTGTAGAGCTGAAGAGGGATTAGGAAAAAAAGAGGTAAGAGAATGGAGTAGGAAGCAATAGGAGAGCACAGAGGAGGGTATAAATGCAAAGCATTTATACTAAAATAGCAAGGATAGGTGGATAGAGAAGAAAGGAACAATCGACTATAATAATTAGAATACAGGAGGAAGTGAGTCAGGGCAGCTAGATTATAGAGGGAAACGGAGCGTAGTAGAAAGGGAGATGATAAAACACAATTGGGAGCAGAAATGAAGGAGATATATGAAGATTTTAGAGAAACAGGAAATAGGTATGAAAACATCCAAAAATAAATAAAGTAAAGTCAGTTGTAGTTAGACCATTGCACTTAAAACTGGAGCTGGGTGTTACGAAGCCATAGCTATACACACGCCAGCTAGTCTCACAACTGTATAAATGTAACAGTAAAGGTGAGAAAAAAAGCAACTTCGAATGGAGCTCAGCCCAAAGATTGAGTACGTCAACTCGACATGAGCCCATTCGAGAAAATAATAAGAAGATAAAAGGTACCAGTGCTCAATAGTGGGTATGGCCACTACAGCAACGGCCCTTTTAATAATAAAAGGAAATGTAAAACAGGAGAAAGCCGTGCTTAAACCTGAGTCAATGGCCAACTGACTTGGATGAATCATACTGCGCAATTGGAAAGAGATTAAGCAAGAGGATACGGGAAAGGAGAGGGGGGAAGGGGGAAGGACAAAAGAAGAAAATAGAGAAAATTCTGCCCTGAATCTTATCACTTCTACTCCTTTTTAGTCCTATTTGATTTTTCCTTGTTATTAGGAGAATAAAATTATTAAGAACGTATATTATTAGAGAGGAAACGAGAAAGAGAATCAGCAAAGGATGAGGAGGAAGCAATGTTGTTTAAAGAAAGAAGCTCTAGAACCGCTGTTGAAATATTATTAATTAAGGGAGAAAGATCCGAAGAGGAAGAGTTTAGAGGGGCTGAGGATACAGGATTGATATTAGTAAGATTTGCGGGAAGACAACTTTCTGAAGTAGAGTTAGGAAAAGAAGGAACGGATTTATTGAGAGCCCATCCATTGGAGGGAGAAGGAATACGATTAGATGGAAGAGGGGGGAATTGGGGAGAGGAATCGTAGATAGGTTTAGAGAACCGTTTTTTGTGGAATGTAGGTGATTTGGGACGAGGAATAGAGTTAGAAAGAAGAGAGGGGAGTGATGGTGGAGATTTAGTAATATTATTGTGGGAAGAGGAAGGCAAGGAGGCTCGGTCAGCAAACGAAAAGGCATGAGTAGCTAAGCTGTTCTTTTTGATAAGTGTGGCTTCTTGAAAAGACATATTCTCGAAAGCCATAATACGTTTTATTTCTTTCTGCCTAATCCACTCAGGGCAAGACCGATCATAGGCACGGTGAGAGCCTTTGCAATTTCGGCAGGTGGGAGGAACTTGTAGGCAACTACATTCTGAGGCTGGGTGCTTGGAAGCACAGTGCGAACAGATATACGAAGAACTACGGCAGTGTTTTGAAATGTGACCAAAAAGAAAACATTTTGAACACTGCGTAGGTGAACGGACACTGGGGGAAACGGGAAAACGTAATCTGTAAATTGAGACAAATTCGGGAAGGGTAGTTTTATGGAATTTGATCTCGACTGAGCGGGTAGGAATTTTAGAATCTTCGGAAGAACGGTAAATTCGGCGAATTGAGGCAATAGGGATTGAGGACTCAATTCCTTCAGCAATTTCTTCCTCGGAGAAGGACGGATGAACGCTTGAAATGATGCCCATTCTAAAAAGAACACCGTTGGGGATGTACGCTTTAATATTGTGCGATGCGAAGAAATTGGGCTGCGCCAGAAAAGAATTTGCGGAAGAGACCGAAGGAAATTTAACTGAGACACGGCCCCTACCTTGAGGGACAATGCTCGTAAGGGAGGAGGATACAGAGTAAATTAGCCTGGCAAGGGCCAAAGGATGAAGATTGCCGAGGTTCTCCTCTGAAGAACAACCTTCGACGTAAACGGTGTAAGGCCCTGGATGATCAGAGGCAAACAACAAATTTTCTTTAGTGATGCTATTATTATTATTATTGTTATTACTATTATTATTCGTATTATTGTTATTATTCGTATTATTATTATTATTATTGTTGTTGTTGTTGCAATTATTATTGTTACTATTGTTAATATTATTATTCGTGGTAGTAATAGTAGAAGTATTAGTAGGAGAAGGAGTAACAGTAGAATCAGTGGAAGTAGTAACATTATTACTCCTCTCGCTGTAATTATCATTATTATTGCAAATATCATCATTATTATTATTATTACTATTATTATTATTGTTTTCGGAAGCGCTTAAATCGGTATGCGAAAATCGAAATTCCTTAGGAGGCAAGGATGCTTTAGGCGAAGAAGTACTTGGAAGTTTCCGTTTGTTAGAGGAATCAACCTCCGTCAAACTGAGAGACAAACCATCACGAGACGGTTTGTTGGAAATGGAGGAGGCCGCCGAGCGGCCCCCCTTAGACGAGCTCATCTATCCGACTAAGCGACTTAAGTGAAGAAAACTACTAAAATAACGAAAAAAAAAAAAAAAAAAAAGACAGAATAGAGAAAATTAAATAAATAAATAAAAGTAAGAGTTCTAACAGTAAACGAAAGTACAGCTGGTGGAAATTAACGAATAGTTAGTACGCTGCGAAATCGTAATCTTATAAATAGATAATAAAAGAACGGTCTCACCGGTTTATCGATTACAATGCGCTGATAAGGAAGACGCGAACGCGAACAAACAATAGATAGCACACTCGATTCCAAAAAAAAAACTTACACGAGATAAAATCGTAGATTGGGAAATCATACATTGCTATAAAAGGGAAAGACAGATGACTCCAGAGACAGAAGATTTTAAGAGGACATCGCTTTCTATCTGTCTGTCCAACCTAGTCTTCCTGCCAATCCGTGGTTCTCTTTGTTTCCTTCACTTCGTCGTTCTGTTGTTGTCTCCGTTATTCGCTTGCGCTTTAACCATTCTCTGCTGCCTTCCTCCCGCTTTCGTTTTTCCTTGGTTTCCTCTCCGTATTGTCCTCTCCACTCGAACGAAGAGCATGTTTGCGATGCGGACCATGTGTTCTTTGAGTGTCCATCTCTTTCTGCTGAGTGCTCGGCTTTCTACTTTATTTTGCTGGGACTTGGTCTTCCTACTCCGTACTGCGCCTCTTATGTTCTATCTCTTCCCTCTCCACAAATTGTTCCTATTATTTGCTCCTTTCTCCTAACAATATCTGATCGTATCAGGATATAAGTGATTCCTTCCTATTCTAATTGTTTCTGGGTAAAGGTCCCTGGTTGACAAGCCCAAAAAAAAAAAAAAAAAAAAAAAAAGACGGCGCATAGGGAACACTACAGAAAGAAGAAATATTAAAGCATTTGATAAAGAAAACGGAAAAAATTTTGTAAATACCTGAAAACCATAGACCATATACTTGTGTAACAAGTGGCGCAAACTCAATATCAGATAATAATTTCGCCAAAACGATCTGTGTAAACATGTAAACTAAACGATATAAAAAATGATGATGAACCTCATATTATAAGTATAAAATTTATGCTAATGAGTCACGTTAAATATGGCGGGACATAGATAAAAACTGTTGTAGTAGTAACTTGATCAGATATTATTTCAGCCGACAATCCTCCCTCCTAGATATTAATAGATACTCTATAAAAATAAACAAATACATGAAATTTGCCTTACGGAAGGACTGTGAGCTACCGATAACGTCAGGATATAACGCTATTTGTTATTTTAACGATGAGAGTTATACTAATAATTAAACAGATAATTACAACTAAATTATGATAAAAACTGATGGGGAGGGGGATTTAGATTTATTTTTATATTTTATAACCGTTAAAATCTTTCGAGGTAGCGAAAATATAACGAAATAGGTTATTTAAAAAGAAAAGAAAAAAACGGTATTGATGGATTTTCACGAAAAAAGAAAGAAAAAAAAATTGCTCGCTGTCTGCCGTATAAAAAAAAACGTGCACCTGACTCATTCGATGAAGCTAAGTCATTCTCCGAAAAGTCGGCACTGACTAATCTTCAAAATATGTTTTCCTTCAGAAGTTTCTCCGAAAAAAAATTTTCCGAAACTGTGCGCCGACATCTACAACGAAAAAAAAAAAAAAAAAAAAAACAACAAAAATCCACCGATATTCGACGATAAACCTTACTCAATTCGGAAGTAAATATTCAGGAAATTCGTAATATTCGTAATATTCGTAATTTCAACTGATCATTATATTCGGAGTCTCGAACGAGCATCTCTGTGTTTCTGTAGAAACGAGATTTAATAATCTCCCTTGTAGGGATGATAAAGAAAAATAAATTAAAAAAAAATTGCGACCATTTAAATAAAAACGAAGACGTAAATCGTCTTCATGTTATCAAAATGATTATCAGTCAACAGTTCACGCTTAGTAAACTGCGAACCTTAACTTCACATTCCCCGACGCCGTTTCAAGAGTATGGGATTTACTTTACCTTTACTTGACAAAAAAAAACCTACCGCGTTTTAACCCCACCGAGGGGACAGAACTGTCCTCGAGACATCGCTTCACTTTTATTTATGCACAAAAACATGGTACAAGCTTTTGTTGTTCATGCTGAGTTATCGACTTCTCGATGATTTAGAATCACTTAGAATTTAACGCTTTACAATGGCTCCTTCTAAGCTATCTGTTGTTGGTCTTTCACAACCGTTCGTTATTAAAAAGGCGCGTTCCGAGCATTATTATTTTAGTACGCAGTTCCGACTTTCCCTACTCTTCAATTGCGCAACGCAGTAACGCTACCAGGTTTTCTCCTACCGTTTTCCGACCAACAAGTCATCGGAAAAGCATGTGCCGTGATAAAATAATAAACGGTATTGCAGGATCTACCTCTGTCGCCAGTGCGCGACAGATAAAAATATTAGTATGAAAAAAGATGCGAAATTTACTCAAAATTCGTCAGTGACCATCGCAAAGAATGTAGGTCGATTTGGTCGCATCGAAACCGTCTTTTTAACGCTGAAACGATCTGTTTAAGGTGTTCCCGGTTCCGAAACGAAGTTAATTTTACCCGTATCGAGCATGTTTTTGGAAGCGCGTTGAAGTTGCTTTGAAGTATTTATAAAAGCTCCGGACGTTCCACACTATTGGGTTCGTTATATTACGTAATTGAACCGCTATGTAGAGCGAATTAGATGCTGTTTAGGGGCGACCGGTTAAAAGTTCACCCGGTAAAAATCCCCCCACCGCCTATATTTAATTTAATAGGCGCAGTTTCAAAGAGGAGAACTCCGCCTTATCGGTAACAAGAGAAAATAAATGAACTCTCGCCCCATGTTCGGAGCAAAAGAAGGACATGGAGAATTAATTTTCGCTTACCCGCCACGGCGACCAAATTCTATCGATGTATTATGTAACACGATTTACGTGTTCCCTGTTCACGTTGACGCGAGAGGATGTCACCTTAGCACTGCTGAATATTTTCAATTAGTAGTTTCGTTGTAGTCGGGAAATTAGGAATTTTTCGGATGTATACAAATTGGCGCTTTCACAGTTCATTCGAAATACGTACCAAGGTGGGCCGGAGTTACAGCGAGTTGCCGATTTTTCAAATCAGCGCGACGATAGAAAAATTTACCGTTGCTAATCCAACCGGAAACAAGTATGTCCGCGGTGTTGATTCTTTTCATGGCACGTCACATGTCGAAGATCTCAATTCCATTCCGTCAACATTAGTGGTGGATCCAGTAGGGGGGGGGGGGGCATTTCCCCCCAAAAAAACAAAGCCTTTATGAACAAATTTGTTACAATAGAGAAACTTAATTTATGCTAGAAAAAATTTTTTTTAAATGTTACCTATGGATTTAATTATATAACTAATATTTAATACTGTTTTCTAGTAAAACGAATAATGTTACGTTTTTATTTTATTTTAAACCCAATTGTCATCGATCTTTTGCCATTTTTATTTATTTTTAATTTTTATTTTGTAATGTAAATTATTATTTTTTTTTTTATTTACCTCTCAACCTTGGTTAGACTCCGGGCCGTGTATAATATCTAGACTATTACGGCCCAAGAGTCTCAGGTTAGAAGAGTGCTCTTAATCCATTGCCCCTGACGAACTGAAATACTGCGCTCTGGTTCACTTCTGAATTCAAGAGGACATGACTGAGATGATCAAATCCGTGTCTCGTTCTGAAGGGTTGGAATGAAGGGCAATTTATGAGAATGTGATCAACCGCCGATGGCTCTTGTGCGCGACAGAAAAGACAAGTGGTTGGAGGGTGACCGCCCTCCAACAAATAGTCGTGGGACAATCGCGTGTGGCCTAGGCGTAAGCAGTTGAGCGCACGATAATAAACTCGTAAGACGGATTTCTTAATACTCTGTAGGTGGGACAGGGTAGAGATGTGTGTTCTTGGTTCCACTGTTCCACTATTTGAGTTTGCATTGCACCCGATATTTGAGCGAGCCGAACGATCTTTTTCGGACTGGGAGCTGTTATGGTTAAGTGACCTGCTGTGTTCGCCCATTCATTTCCTGGGATTCTAGAGTGACTTGCGACCGACAACACGATTAGCTTATAACCTTTTGACTGCAGCTCCATGATGAGTGTCAGGGCATGGTTTATTCCCCCCCCCCGCCCCCCCCCGGATAGCGTTGCCGTACTGTCTTATTATTTCGCACGCGTCTTGGGTAAGTTGCTCCGACATGCCGTAGGACTTATACTTTTGCAAAACCGATAGGTTAACTGCTACAGGCTCAAATTGCCACTGATGTAACGAACTGGTGGCTACTGCCCGGCATTCTGTGGAGTCATTGACATTGACATTCAGGAGTAGCTTGGTGAGACCCGCTAGTTAGTGGTGTAAATGAAAATAGTTCAATGAGAAATATATACATTTTTATTTTACTTGCTTTTGAACAAAGAGAATTCGGATCGGATTATTAACAAAAATGAAAAAGAAGTAAAGTGTCTAATAAAAATACTATCTTCCTATTTCTGAACTACCATATTTAAGGTATAATTTTATAATTTCGTTTTATTTTTCATCCCTAAATATAAAACAAAAGTTAAATTAAAAATTGCAATAATCATGTATTCTTAAAACATTTTTATGAATTTCTAAAGAAGTCACTATTTGATTTTCTTCGACTGGATCCAGTGACTGGCGTACGCATTCTGTGAATGCCAATCCTGTCACTTTCTGAACAATATTCGTCCATCTTATAGTCGTGCGTCTCCCAATGATCGTTCCCACGACCATTGTTCTATTCCTTCCTGTTGTTTTCGCATTATAAGTCTAAAAAAATGTTATCACTCTCATTATAACGGTTTTTGATAGCTTTTTTGGAATGTCGATTTCTTGTAATACCGATATTACTACAAAAATAATTATTAAAATAATTAAACACAAGTTTTTCATTACTGCGTGCCAACTAGAGTTGTATTTCTTTAGTTACACGATTCTCTTTCCCAGTAATTTGTTTTATTAAATCCCAATAATTCTTTCGTTTAATCTTAAACTCACCTAATGAAATTAGTACAGCAAATATATTCTACCGCTCTAACGGCGGATTTCATTTTTTTTCAATGCTGTTTAAAACGCAGAACAAACTCATTATTTAATAGCTTTCATTAAACCATTTGTCTTTGCCACTAATTAATTGAAGTACTAGGGTGGTTCAAATATAAACCGGAATTTCGTCATAAAAATTTTTATTTTATACTTACAGTGCTCATATTTTTTACAATTTTTCGAGATAACCCCTCTCGCACGCTACGCACTTTTTCCACCTCTCCGGCAATTTTTTTATTCCTTTTTCGTAAAAATCTCGCATCTTGTCACATAGCCATTTGCGCACGAACGATTCCACCTCATCGTTGCTGTCGAAACGTTGTCCACCAAGTGCTTCTTTCAACGGGCCAAACAAATAATAATCACAAGGCGACAAATCTGGACTGTAAGGAGGATGTTCAAGTGTTTCCCAGCCCAATTCGGCCAATGTCTCCATCGTGAGCCGAGCGGTGAATTTCTGTTCAAAATTCAGAAGTCTTGGCACCCATCTGGCTGCAATTTTGCGATAACCTAGCCGATCATGAATTATTATCTCAATACTACCTATGCTGATGCCCAATTCGTCGGTCATATCGCGTACACGGACGCGTCGGTCAGCCAAAATGAGTTGTTCGATGGCTTTGACGTGTTCATCTGTAATGCTGGTTTTTGGGCGCCGCGCATGTGCTATGTTTGACACCACTTCACGTCCTTTTCGAAACGCGGAACACCACTCGTACACTTGAGTTTTCGAGAGAGACACTCATCCCCGAACTGTTCGCGTAATTTTCGGTAAATTTCCACGGATTTTACGTCGTCTTTGACTAAAAAACGAATAATGATGCGTTGCGCAACAGACACTGGTACTTCTTTTTCACTCATGGCTCTAACTACACTAAAAAGTGAGCTTACGCGGTTCTAATTGCTCTACATAACAAACCGGTCTAACTGCCAGTGCAATCACTTTTTCCGCAATAAATTTTTCGCGTGTTTATTTAAAAATTCCGGTTTATATTTGAACCACCCTCGTATATTGGTATTCATCCATTTACTTTTCCCTCCTTATTCCACTTTTATATTTTACACATCTTCTCTCATGGTTGTTCCTATTCTAGAAGTTTTCATCAATTCCGTATCTAATAAAATACAAATATAGAGTGTTCTATTCTGTTTTATTCGTTTTCTTTAAATTATTGATCAATGTGATCTCCCCATCAAAAAAAAACAACAACAAAATATACATATACATCTTCTCTTTTCTTTTAAATTCCAAGCTGCTTATTGCTCAAATGAATAGATCGTACGCGGAAAAATAAAAAAAAAATTTAAATCGGTTTTCGAATTTTACACGTATTTATCCGAATACTTGGATTTTCGAAGAAATAGATAAATCGATATTTCATTGTATAAGGCACGATAAGACCGAATTCGTTCTTTCTCCGCTACTTCTCAAATTCATGCCTAAATTATTATTATTCTGTTTCTCTTTTCTTCTGAATTCTCTCATTCCTTCTTGTTTTCTCGTTTCGACAGATATCCATTTCCTTTTTCATCTTGGTTTTCCGTTTTTATCCGTGAAAACATAGGCGTGCTACACTCTGCCTGTAATAAACAAAACCATAAATTACCGAAAGAAATCTTCGCGGAATAAATTACCGGAATTTTAGAAAAATCATTATGTGCCGAAAAAGCGGATGAAAACGAAATTACTTACAGAAACAGAAAACCCGATAAACGCACTCGGCCGAAATTCGAAATAATAAAACCCGCGAGATTTACGATGATCCCAAAAAAATAAATTCACTACAAATTTTCCGTTTTTAGCTGACAACGACATGTTGAAAGTACTCGCCGCTCTAATTGCGTTCTAATAAATCATTACACAGTGTGCGCTAACGACGGACCTTACACACACGGTGAACAAAATGGAGGGCAGCAAACTTTTTTTCACGGGCCCTCATCGTCGTACTCTCTCCAATTTTCCGCTCTCTCCCATCTTCCGAATGACGTTATTATAATAGAATTATGACATTCGAGGTCGAAAAAGAGGCTCTTTATACGAATAATATTTATTCCAACTTTTTGATGAACGATCTGCATACGAGATAGCAGTTTTCGTTTTACCAGCGACCTACTTCATATTATTTCGGTCTCATTCGTCTTACATGAGATAAACAACATCGTGTACCTATGCCGTCCGTGTTGAATTATTTTTTATGAATTAATTTTTAAATTATAAGCAGTAATGCGATTACGCATTTCTGCTTATTGTTTGAAATAAATAGACCAACTAACAATAACGGAAAATATATTATTTTAATTAACAAAAGAAGTCTGTTATCCAATATATCATATATATCAATTTAAAATAATTACGGCGATATGCAAAAAATTAAAAATAAATAAAATTCGATAATAAGGTTGATAATAAAAAAACAAATAATTTTAAGAAATAAATAAATAAATGGATAGATAATAAAAGAAAAAAAATATTATAAATCAATGTTAATTTTAAATAATGGATTATTATTGGTTAATGAAATACTATTGAACACCTCGCTTTCGTCAATATATTAATTTATATTTGCATCGGTTGTAACGGCATTGATTATAATGAAAAATCGGTTACCACAACCAATATTTCAGTGAGCGGATAATAAATTGTCGCTATTTTTTTATTTATTTATTTATTTACTTACAAATCGTCTGTACAATAGCTCCAAGACGAATTACTATACACACACAGCATATATATATATATATATATATATGTATATATATATATATATATATATATATATAAACTCGGCCATTTTGGTCTCGCAAGGGGTTGTGCCCCTTGACCCCTCTTGCTTTCACTTCTGTCTTTTTCTCTTCAATACTTTGTATAAAATTATCAAAATTTACAACGTAATTCTTACTGGCATCAACATGAAAAGAATAACATAATGACAAAAATCCTTATTCTAACATTTAACTTTCATTATATAAAATTAAAACATTTTTTCGTTACATTTTTCGTTACATTTTTTGTTACATATTTCGTTGCATAAAATTGTGACATTTTTAAAATAACAATCACAAAAATCCTATAAAATATAACAAACGTTACACAAAATTGGAACATTTTTTTGGGACATTTTGCGTTACATAAAATTGGAACATTTTTTCTAATAGGGGGGTAGCCTAAGAATTACGTTGTAATTAATATATATATCATCATTATCTAATCTCACTCGAGTCTGAGTATGAGTTCTCCATTAAGACCTATGTTTGTAATGCATGTGAGAGACCAATGCAATGGGGTGCGTTGCTGTGAAATCACACAGTTGGCAGGTTATATTTCGCTCTGTGGTATCATCCTTATCAGCAGGATTCTTCTTTTACCTTATCGGCTTAACGTCCGCTAATTTGGTCACCATTTCGGACCACACTCTACGATTTTGAACGCGGCATTCCCGGATGTCCCTCTTTGGGTTAATGTTAATTATTTTCAAGTCGCTAGCAATGACACCTTTAAATCGCAAGCATGGTCTACCAATCGGGCGTTTGCCATTGGCCAGAACGCCGTATATCAATCTTTTTGGGATCCGATCGTCTTCCTTCCGGAGGACACGTCCCAACCATTTTATGCGCTTTATTGTCAGCAACTGATCAACCGAGTGGCAATTTGTTCTCACCAATATCTCTTCGTTTGATACGTGATCAAACCATCTTAACCGGAGCATTCTTCCTAGAAACCTCTGATGACACGTATCTAGTTTCCTAATCTGTTTCTTCGTTATTGGCCGAAACTCGCCTCCGTATAAAAGCACGGGTATAATCATTGCTTTGTAGATACCTATTTTTATTCCTGTCGATAAACCTTTGTTATAGAACACGCGGGGGTGTAACTTACTGAAGGCCGCGTTTGCCTTTCTTAACCGTGATGAAATTTTGTCCTCAAGCGACGCATATTTATTTACTATGCTTTCTAAATACTGGAACTTCTCTACCGAAATTACTCTGTTGTCGTTTATTTCCATGCAGATGATCATTGATTTGTAAAATTTCTGTTTCATCGAAATTTATATGTACATTTTCTAGGTGCCTTAGTGCTTCCCGTAATTTATCTGCATTGTGTCAGTGACCAAGACACAGTCGTCTGCATACTGTAAGCTTGTCAAAATGAAAGCTCTCCTAAACTTTCTTGAAATAAATCTGCTTAGATTGTACGGTCCGCCATCAAAGTGGAAGTTAACCTTGGCACCTATTTCAGTCGCGCGTTGTTTGAAAGCTTGGTGCACCATGCTCATACATAAGAGCTAAACAATGTAGGCGCGAGTACATAAACTTGTTTTACGCCCATGTTTATAGGGATCAGCCTGGTTAGTCCAGCGTCACATATTACAGTTGCTTTGGTTTCATCGTGTAGTTGCTTTAGGAGACATAGCATTTTCGATCGGCAGCCGACTTCTTTAAGACATGCCCATATGCCTCCCTGTTAACGGGATCGAACGCGTTTTTGACATCAATGAATGCCATGTATAACCTGGGGGACTGTTCTCTGTTTTTTTCAATTAACTGTCGCAGCGAATATATATGTATATATTATTATTATTTCGAATTAGCCAGTAATGGACTACGTTGTCAACTGGTCCTGCCATTCTTTTTCCTTTCTTTCCATACTGCCTTCATTCGTTTACTGGGTCTCTTTTTTTCTTTCTTCGGTTTACAAAGTACCAATTCCTTCTTTCTGTTTCTCCGCGAATCCTTTACGGTCCAATAGTTTCTTCTTTAATGTTGATCGTTGTTCTATATCTAATCTTCAGTTCCGTTTATCCACGCACACACACACACACACACACACACACATATATATATATATATATATGCGTATATATCATTATAATTTACAAATAGTAGCATACACAAGAAAACAAGCACTCTTAAAAATTGAATTACACATGCACAGATAAGAAAACACATAATTCACCTTTAATTTGTTACCGATAAATACAAATACAAAAATAATAAAATAAACTTACAGTAACATAATATATTCCAATACAGACATAACCGTTTATATTCCGAGCAACCCCACATTTTTATTGCAAAATATCCTGAATGATTTTTAAAAACTCCCTTAAATTATTGCTATCAAAAATATCAATCCGTTGATCCTTATCTAAGTTATTATATAAATACTAACAGCGACCGAAAAGGGGAACATGAAAATTGCTTCGTTTTGGCCAAATCTATCGCTAATACCGCACTTCGACGAACGTTATGGACAGGGAACCCTTAAGTTTATTTTCTCTAAAAGTGGCGAGCAACCTAATTTTCCATGGATTAGTTTATCTTAGCGGTACAAAATTTAACTTCGAATGGACTTTGCAGATGAATTTGACAGAAAGAACAAAATTAAGCTTTCGTCTTTTTCTATGAAAAAAAAAATAAAGTTTGTATCGAATCTTGTTAAGAACGTCTCTAGTGTTATGTTGTTAACGTGAAAAAATCGAAATTGTTGAGAACCTACGTGTATCACTGTAAAAATCATTGCAATCGGACTCTATATTACTCATCACGCTATAATAAAAAAATCATTTATTCTTGATTTTGGTTTCATTTTTTTATTATCTCAGAATTTGGTATTTGTAGTTAAATTTAACTTCTAAAGTTTATTGTCCGATTATTCTCAAACTAATCTGCACGCCGAGTCGTAGATGATATTGAACATCTCGAATTTTTATAAATACTAGAATTTTTGATTAATACTGCTGCAATCGGTATTTATGTTTTTAGTTGTTATAAGATTATTACACACACACATTTCACAAAAATAATGTACTAGGAGTCAAACGTAAAAACACGGAAAATTCGGACATCAGCACGTATATTTTAGCAATATACACCCCCTTCAAGACTGAAGTGGTCACATTACACCAGTACAGGTAGAAAAATAAATACATAAAATATCCTTTCGAAAGGTAAATGCGAGAAGGTAAAAAAAAATAAAATAAAAATTATAGCAGATTTTTAGATAGACCGACGTCATAATAACACACTTCTGTGGAAGCAGAACAAATTTGAACAGATTAGTTTAGGTGTTGAAGTGTTGATAATTCGAGAACACGACCTTCACTCTGGGCGGAAGAAAGGGAATTTTTAGTAGGAGGTTTTCATTTTTCTTGCCGGCTGTTCGTAATTCGTAATCGGATAGCGTAGCAGATGACAGATAATAATAAGTCGACTAGATTAGAGCATGATGCGGAGGTAATATTGGACCCGGACAAGTTCGGTCGGCAGTCCCCGTGGAACTGATGACGACGTCTAGAAAATGAGTTTCCGGTCTCACTTTCATCCATCCATCATGTTTGATTTTCCTCAAGCGCGCCTGTGCAGTCGGCTGAAAGGGTAACTGTATTCAGAGCTTGCAAGGAACACATAAATATTAGAAAAAATTCTCATCTTACATGCAGTCGTTTATTATTATTATTATCATTATCATTATCATTATCATTATCATCATTATTATTATTATTATTACTATTATTATTATTATTAACTTTTAAAATGAAACTCAGAAACTATAAATACAGACGTAAGTTAATAATTGATTACCTGCATAATGTACCATAGTTTCTTGTTCCAAACTGCTTCGATTACATTCTTATTATCATACTCATTAATAATAATTATCATATCTTTATTATTCTGACCGAAGCTACTAAATGGTTATTACTTTTTGTTAAAATTGCAGTTATTGTTATGGTTGTTACGTTTACTGCGGTTGTTATAATAAAGGTTATCATTGTTGTCATTATCACTTTCTTAGTATTATTACAGATGTTCTTATTTTTATTTTCTTTATTATTATTATTATTATATATATATATATATATTTTTTTTTTTTAACTGTATTATTACTAGTTTCTATTTACATTATAGTTGAAGTGTACATGGTAGCTATAGGGGACGGAGGTATAAGTGAGCACAAGTAAAATAATTAATAACTGTATTAGAAATTATTATAGTTGATAATAATTAATTAATTTAGTGTAAACATGGGCTAACTTATGTGTATAAAACTCACTTAAATCCAAATTACTATGTTTGATCTTACGCAAAACAACATAAATCGGCCCATGTAGCATGCAAACATGTAAAAGCGAAAATTTTCTGCTACTCGCGCACCTGTAGCGCATAGGCAGAAATTGCATGAATGTGTCAGTGTGAGAGCTTGTATACCCAAATGTGTGAGAGTGTATTTGTGAGAGTGAATGCTGGGTATACCGGCGTGTATGTGTATGTGTAATCACATGATATATACCTGTTTATAACCTGTATTATTATATTGTATTATGTTGTATGTATGTATGTTAAATAAATT
This sequence comes from Icerya purchasi, assembly GCA_039619475.1. Lineage (NCBI taxonomy): Eukaryota > Metazoa > Arthropoda > Insecta > Hemiptera > Monophlebidae > Icerya > Icerya purchasi. The sequence goes on along the minus strand of CM077116.1, from coordinate 334,384,888 downwards.
TCAATTTCAATTTCAATTTCAATTATTATTATTATTATTATTATTATTATTATTATTATTATTATATAAACGCGATCATCTGGAAAGCTGAACGTTTCTTTCTTTTCCATTGACAAAAGCATGTCGATATTTATATAATTTTTGAAATTATAATTATTGATGTTATTTAAAAAAGGATTCTCGCTTCTCTGAACTTACCCGAAAAGCGAATAAAAGCTCTTCTTAAAAACACGAACGCGAACAATAGATTTTAATAAATTTCTCCTTCCGAAAATATTCCCCCTTCGAGGAAACATTTTCTTTCTAATGCACACTTTTCTACCAAAAAACTCCGAATACTTAACTAGCTAATGTCCCGATGAGAGTAACTACTTATGTTAAAATCCAATATGTAATTAACCAAATAATGTTTTGGCTAAATAGAAAAATCGGAGACCAAAAAAAAAAAAAAAAGAGAAGAGAAGCAACTCGTTAAATTTTTTTTTACCCTCTTTTCCCTGGGCTTGTCAACAATGAACGATTACCCATTAACACGTGCAAATAGTAGCAACTGGGGGTCACAAGGAATAGGACTTGACTAAGGACACCATACTAACGACGGGGAAACAATAACAATCAGAGTCGTAGGAGAAACTAACTTATTTTATTTTACGTTATATTTTATCGCGGGCATATAATGAATAATTGTGCCAGTAACAGAGACATAGATTTCTTTAGTTTATTCGGAAATACCTTGTTGACTTTACGTTGAGAATATTGGTTTTTGTTCTTCTACAATAAAATCAGCCTTTCTATTCGAGAGAGATTTAATTTTGTGTGATTGGCTGTTAATCATATATTTATGATTTATAACACGATCTTGCTGGCACGCGAAATTAATGGGAGATCAAATAAGGTAATTATTTCAATATGTTTTGTCACTTTTTTTTTTGGTACAGCGGTAATATTATTGTTGTTGAGACCAGTCATCTGGTCATTCAAGCGTCTGCTTCCGGTGTAGATCCCACGTCATACATATTTGTTCTGTCTAGCAATTTCAAAATCACCAGGAAACCCCACACCAATTCCGACCGATAAATGTTTAATTGTTTCAAACATCTCTCTTCCTTTAAGATGATGCGTTCTCTGGAAGTGTAATGTATTTGTTCATCATTTTAATAAGATGTTCATGATATATCCTCCTTTTGCATTTTCATTAGGTCTTTTAGATTGAGAATAAGCTGATTTTATTTTTTATTGTGCACGTGGTTTGCATTTTCAAGAAAGCCTTTGGAGTTATCATTCCGAGGGCAAAAAGTGGAAACAAAGAATTTTTTACAGCATACTTTGGTGATGGTTTTTACTAGGCTTTGCTTAACTCTAATATATTAAATTGCTGAGTTGCTATGACGGTATAACTCTAGTGTAGAAACTCGATTCTATGATGTTTAAAAAAGATTCCCCTTTTACGCATTAAAAAAGAGAACAACGTTCCGACTGATATAAAATACGTCGAGTATTGTTGCAGAATGTGTTCATAGTATGTGTTCACTATTGCATATGAAAGGCCAGTCTATGTTTTTCTTTTTTCAAGTAGCAGTCTCACAATTATCAATTTATATACGGAGTTCAACTTAAACACTCTTTTTTTTTTTTTTTTTGGGGGGGGGGGGGGCTCACAACTTTAACACTTGCCAACACGATCATCTCGTTTGTAAATGGTGTGTGTTCAAGCGTGACAATTTTTTTGTCGTTCATAGGTAATAAAATCTTTTCTTTTTTTTTTTTCCTACCCTGGGTGCGCCAGCGGCCTTGACCCAACAACATGAAAAATTAACAGTTATAACTAAATAGTCAAGCGGTCAGAAATGGAAAATCTGTATACCACGATCATTCTCGATCAGATTAATAAAATATCAATGGTTAATTTTAATTTTTTTATTCCTTTTTTTTTTTTTTTCGGTGACAATAATTTAGCTGACTCTGCTAAATAAGAGAAGACGGTGGTGACGTTAATGGCAATAATAAAAATGTGATAAGCCGTTTTCTAGGCGGCGATGTTTAGTTTGCGGATTAAAGCAGTCAGGAAGACAACTTTCGAACATCCCGCTGCTATAGTACGCTCCATTATGCTTCTCTAAGAAAACTTTCAGCCAAACGAAAACTTTTACAACTTATTTCACCTTGCCCGGAGAGAAGTCTGAACTACTTCAACGTTTAAATAATGCCAAATTCCTACCCTGGGAATTCCAAAGTTCGCTTGAATACTCTACACATTTGTTTGTTCTCCACTCTAGTCAATACTCGACTTTTTGAAATCTTTTCACCGTTCGAATTACCGCCATCATCATTACCACTATATTAATGGAGTTTATTCCCTTTCGCCGGAGCCAATATCAAATAGTCAGGCGTATCGCGTGTTACGCAGCCTCAAATCGCTCTGCTTTTTCCAAAGCGGAAAACCAACCGCTAATTTTGTGCAATTGACCAAAGAGGCAATGAAAATGCTGTCACGTATATGGAAAAGTCATGACATAACAAAAATAACTAAAATAGAGATAGTACAGTCATTAATATATCCTATAATGCTATAGGATGCAGAAACTTGGACGCTACGAAAAACGGATCAAAAAAGGATAGATAGTCTGGAAATGTGGATATGGAGAAGAATGCTTCGTGTTCCTTGGACGGCAAGGCGTACCAACAAATCTATCTTGAATGAGGTTGGTGTAGCTATGCGGTTAGGGGATATATGCAAACGTCGAATAATGCAATATTTCGGACACATCATGAGGAGAGAAGACGATAGTTTGGAAAAACTGCTAATACTAGGGGGAAAATAGATGGCAAACGACCACCAGGAAGATGCCCAATGAGATGGGTAGACCAGATACATAATTTATGCCAAGAGCCAATTCACCAAATTATAAGAAGAACAGAAAACCGTATAGGCTGGAAAAAATACATATATCGCACAAATGTTGATGTAGCCACGATCGTTACGGTCGGCACAAAATGATGATGAATAACGGCAAAGACATAAAGTAGGATGAAGTATTTTTAATATGCAATTACTAAGATTAACGATCTAATTATAGCTGAATTTTTATGCTTAACAATTGGAAAATTTCGGTTTTTCTGGTTTTTTGAAAAAATTAATATACCCTCAAAATGTTCATATACACGCATACATACATATGTATATCCGGAGAATTTTTAACTATTTATTAAATGTAAGAAAGTATAACATTTTTTAAAGGCGCACCACCACCTTTGGCTACAGTTTTTACACATATACAAAAGCGCATGTTACTCATTTTGCCCACATTCTTTAAAGTATCCGGGATTTAAAATCACCCCGACTTCGAAAGCGGAGGGAGGTTTGAAAATGTAGACTGAATAAAGATAACGAATTTGAAATTGTAAAAGCGCAATTTAGAAACTCATCAATGACGGAATACATCACTGCTAATGCACTCGTACAATATAGAAAGTAGCGGCATCATTTAACGTTGCTTTACCCGCACACTACCCTTCAAAAATATTTACACTAAAAATTGTGCTGTGAAATAACTCTCAAAGAAACAACAAAAAAACAACTTAAAGATTTACTTTAAATGCGCTAAAAATAAAAAATAACATCTGATAAAAAATAAGGATTAATGTTGTTTAAGAATAATCATAATCTTGAAGTATATTATTCTGAAGTATTAGCAAATAATTAGTTTTTTATGTTTCAGCACATTCTGATTAAATCTTTACAGATTTAAATTCGAAGCTTTTTATCGTCCAGATTATCAAATGAGGCCTACGAAAAAAAACAAAAAAAAACCGTAACAACCATAATACGCCATATTTAGAAGTCAATTTTTTGATTCTTCAGAAAAAAAAAATAGTACAATTATTCCCGAGGACAATTAAAATAATGTCAAATTTATAGTCGCATCATTTTTTAACAGGATCGTAATGATTTTTTACACATGTAAAACTGATCGCAGTACCACCGCCGATGCGGTATCATCTGCTAGTATTCTGTGATTACGCTACATATTGAAATATCGTGTTTTTAGATTAAAAATTAAACACAGAAAAATGTTACATTCAAACGCGCATAAATCATTTCTATATTTGATCGTATAAATTCTCAATCTGATCGTTGAACGGTCTAAAACATATCTCCTATTGGATGTTAGGGATTAACCGTTGAAAAGTATAGAGCGAAAAATACTGGCAAAAGTTAAATTTTTTCGAAAAGCCATTATTTCCTGATTTACATCAATTAAATTTAAGCCGGAACATTATTTCCGGCATTTTGAAGTCAGCTTTGTAACATTGAAACTTTTTACCACGCTAGCAGTACAAAAACATACGCAAACTGACCAAAGTAGTTTGGATTTTCTCGATCGGCAACCTTTTTTTTCTGCTGCATTTTGAAAAGAATCTATTTTGATTCAAATATGGGCTGTATTTAATACTTTTAATGCAACGATTGGAAGAGTGTGAAATTTAAAATCTTCTGCGCATAGGCGTACGTGTGTCTTTATTGAAACATATTCATTAAGTAGATAAATAAATTTAAATGAAAAATATAATCCAATTACAGAAATATATTAATAATGTGAACGATTAAATTTTTAATTGGAAAAATGTCACGCACACCTACCTAGGGTTCCTACCTGTGCCGAAATTCAATCCGGAAAATTAAAGTCTGCCGGGGGGCTTCCGGAAGAAATTTAAAATATACCATATTCTCCGCCGGAATTTCAAGTTGCGGGAAAATACCGATGCGCGCATGGGCGAAATATAGCTGCGAGAGCGGGGAAAATAAAACGATTGCACGATGTTATGCTTGAAATCCGCCGAAAAATAACAAATAGAACAAAGGACACAGATTTTTTGGTAGTTCCGTCGAAGACTTTTTAAACTAATTCAGTGGAAGCTGTGTTTTACAAGGAGGCAGACATTGTCTTTGAGAGATGTTTAGATTACCTGAATATTCGAAAATTCAGAGTACAGTAAATTGTGAGCATATTTTCAATAAAAAAAAAGTAACGATTACATTGGACGATTTGAGAGATTTGGCCACACATTGATTTAAAGATCACTTTTTACGAAAGTAAACTTTATGAAGATTTCTGCATTTTGAAGGAGACGCAAGACAGCACATTGTTAAATCTCAAACGAACGAGTGGACTCGAGGTGGGCCAAATTTTTCTGAACAGTCGGAGACACGCTGAAGACAAAAATGATTTCATTCGTTTTGTCTGTACCCGTATCAAAACGCCGCCTGCGAGTGTGTTTTTAGTATAATATTCGATATATATAGTCAAAAGAAAGAAACCGTTTGAACACAGGCAGAAATGCAGACGTTTTTCAATTTTAAAATGGACTGCAAAGAATTTTTCAAATTTGTCAGTTCCAGACCAGATATTTTAAAATCTGTACGTTCAAATGTATCAGAATAAAGTAAAATGTTGTGAAAATCGATTACTTTTTTTTATTTTGTTTTTTCCCCCCAGATTTCAACAGCCACGAAGTGGCAACCCTGCTGCACACATCCGGCAACGTAATCGAACAACAAATTCGATTATGTAACGGAAAAGTATAAAGTATTAAATGCGAATGCAATTAAAAAGTTTCAATAATCGAATACGAACAATTTAATTACGTTTTCATTTAATTTTTAATTTTTTTTCCTGCTTTTAATATTCGTATATTTGTTCTGCGAAACATGTATAACATTGTTGAAATTAAAATTTACTCGTTTTACTTTTCTGGGGTTGCGGTGGCATTTTCGTTTCTATTGCGATTTAATTACCAAAAATAGTGATAATTTTCTATACAAATGAAAGAACGAACTCGTACAGAGTGTGAAACCTGTGAAGGAGGTAAACAGAATGGACTGCGGAAAGTATTACTGTATCGACTCCGGCAAACGTACACGGATCTGCCTGTTCATAAAAAATAGGATTTTCGAAAGAATCGTTAGATTTCGATTTCTTCTAGGTTCATTACACGGCAGTCTCGACGAGCAATGACCATAACAGAAATATAAATAAGAACAATCGCAAAAAATACGAAACCAAAAAAAAAAAAAAAGGGTCGGGTATATCAACCGGAATGATGATACGGTATAGATTCGTGTTCCATATCTGAAGCAGCGTTCTTGCGAATATAATCGATGGTGGTAGCAAGTAAAATGATAGCGAATTTTAATCGGAATAAATATTAATCTTGTTTTCTGTCAATAAAATAATAAAGCTGAATGAAACTTCGGTGCAAACTCGGATTATTAAACCTTAGAAGTGTGAATTACGAAGAAGATAAATTTCGCGGTACCTGCCTTCGATGAATAATTTTCCACTAACTCTTTTCGGTCAACTTCTCGGGTTTACTACTAGATTCGGAAATCCTTCTTGCAGACATCGTGTGAGACCAATAATTTTAAAAGCCCCAAATCTATTTTTATCCTGATTGAAGTGGGAAAACTGGAGGACATCGTAACCAACAATGGCACTGGCGCAATAGTAAATATCGTGCTAAGTCAAGACTAATCCTTAGTACACTGAAATAAACTACTTCAGCTTCGTGTACTGCAATAATAAAAACAATTAAAAGTAATAGCTGCCGAAAGAACAAAAAAAAAAAAAATAAATCTGTCCTTTATAATGAAATAACCAAAATCAATAACAAACAAAATATAATAAGGATTAAAAAATAATTTTTTAACAATAAATTAACTAAATAGCCCTTATTTAGGAACGTTTTCGGGTATAACCCATCATCAGCTAAAACTAACGTCCTTTAGTTGCATTCTTATTCTTATAGCAGAAAAACACGCGCATCATTTAAAAATCGAGTGTTTTCTTTTGCACGATTTAATACCGAATTCCTGAGCAGTGTTAGAATAGAAAATCTTCATAAATGTTATACAGCATTGCGAACTGTTCGTTTTCTGTAGTTTTCCTTTCTATTGTGATTCCCTTTATTTACAATATCCTCAATCTTAGACTGTCGACAGAGAAAGTGCGCGAATACAATATCCTAACTGTGCTCTGTTTTGTCGATTATAAGAAAACTCTCAACTATGTACAATGGCAGAAAATGTGGCTGATAGTAGAGGATATGGGCGCACCAGCACATCCAGTGTAATCGAACGACTATAGAAGTCGAGATAAATAAAATAACCTATTTAGAATCGGGTTATGTATAATTTCACAACTGCTTTTTTCAACTTGCACAGTAAATGCACAATGCCTAAATATTATTAACTAGTGTTTTGAGGAGATTACATTATCTCCGATATGCGAATGATCTGGCGTTAGTGGCAATAAACATGAAAGAAACATCGTACAAGTATGTTCTAGATCGGCTGGAAATGCGGTAACTTTGGCTTAAGACCAAAGTAATGATCATTAACCGCCTAGAACATAACTGTACCGCCGCACCGAAACTGAGTGAATTGAAGCAGCAAACTGCTTTACATATTTGAACTTTACACAGTGGAAAATAGTGGCGGATATGAAAGTTAAGTATGTCGCAGAGCACAGATCACATTTGGCACAATAGTCCGGTTGGAAAAAAATTTAAGCCGACTCCACTGTTAATGAAGCTGTAAAGATGGGTTACGTGTTCATAGTGACCAAAAGAGAACGCGAAGGTAATTTCCTGGAAATCTCTGATCCTACTACTATAATGAACTGCGATCATATTTTGTTACGGTTCTCTTATAAGTTGTATGTAATTTATAAATTCGTTATTATTTACTTTAAACACTTGATATTTCTATATATTAATGATTAACATGTAACGGTATACAATATTATTGTAAAAACCGTAATTTAATGCAAAATGCCTAGGTCATGTATATAATTTTTGTTAATGTAAAATTATAATAGATGAATGGAGGCGTACACTCATATCCGGTTTAATTCTTTTTATAAAACGCACTACCGTTGTCTAAATGCTCGATATAGTTTTAGTTGAAAATAAAATATCAATAATTAAACACGAGTCTTCTCTTCTTCATCCGCCGTCTCCGTTACGTAGGATGGCGATCAACGCGGCGATGTCTTTTCTAGACATGGCAGATCTGAACATTTCAATGGGCGAACAAACGATGAAAATCATTTGTCCACGAATTTTGTGGGCGCCCTTTTAATCTTTTGCCCAGAACCTTCGTCATATGGGGCATTACGGTTTACCAGTTATGATCTCCCCATTACTGGCCAGCGTTTTTATATTTTTCTCCCTTTTAATTTATACCATCGAACATTTTATTATTACTCGATGTGCAAATGTTTGTGTTCGTTGAAAAAGAGCGAAATAATACTTTGAAATTGATCCTATAGCTTCTCTTTCGACGGTTGCGTAGCTTTAATTTAAACTGAAGGTAGTTACGTATAATTGCTGACAAAGTACGCGGGAAAATGAAGACTTAACAATTGAATATAATACCGTTGAATTAGAGTGGTAATAGCATTGTTCATTTCGCAGGAATTTAGTGGAAATGAATACGATTCGTCCGAGAACGGATAAGTCGGATTAATTATTGCCCGCATTTGAATATTCCGTTACAATGAATAAATGAACAGGTGAATTAATTAACTAAAAAAAGGGCTAAAAAGGAAAACATAGCATTGTTTCACTGCGGTTACCGTTTTGTCAGTGTAATAACTGAATTATCATTTGTTTATTATTAACGAGTAGGAACATTAAGTATGTTTGAATGAAGGACTCTAGTTAGAAAGAAAATCATTCATAAAAGCCTAAAATGAATAGAAACATCCGCGATATATATATTTTTATATATATATATATATATATATATATATATATGTATGTATATAATATATATTCATTATCATCATCATCAAGTCCATTGTCCTACGTAAAGACGTGGTGGCATCATATTCCTTTTACCGTTTTCTCACATTTATTTCGATCATAGTGCTTTCTGGAATAGTAATTAGGTGGTTTTCTGTTTGCTTGCCTGATCACAGTATCGTAGCCATACTTTGAATATTCTTATAGTGCCTACGGGTATCTGAAATATAGCTGTATTTGCGTTGTATCCAACTTATACGCCTGTACCCAGTACTGCTGGACCTTCTTCCGCCCAGTATTAGGAGTGGGGCACACCTCGTCTGACTTCTCTTCTAAGATCTGTTTGGCTTGGGCGGCCCTTCTGGTAGCTAAGCTACCGCCAACATAACTCTTGGCGTCTTCGAAGTACACAAGCCCCTCCACCACATCAAAGTGGTGTCCCCCCCCCCAGAGGGGATAATATATATTGCATATACACAATTAGAAAATTCTAATTTATTCTTCGCACTTCTCTAAGATAGAAAAATGTTATTTAACTCAGCATAAAATCGCACGTACTACAGCACAAACAAAACCAAATTAAGGAGACAATTTTTTTATTTTTATTTTAGAAAATAAAAAATTAAATTTTATGTAAAATAAAACGGACATTTAAATTATTATAAAGTAAATAATTTAAGGATTAAGAAAAACTGAATTTAAATAAATAAATAAGTAAATCAAATGATTATTAAGTAATTTTGATTTAAGAACTACAAAGTGAAATATATACAACCTCACTCTGGTGACATTTAAGGTAAGAGGATGAAAGAAACGACACAAGAGAGATTGAACAAGAGCAAAGTGGAAACGACAAGCCGGGAGCAGGCTATGATTAAAACGAAGGCGAACCATGGAAGAAGTGACAAAACGGCTGATACTGGGGAAATTTTTAAACCAAGGAGAAGAGGATTTAGGCTGTAGGGCAAGGTAAAAAGAGTCAGGATTGGAGAAAAGAGACTGATCGAAATCAGTCCAAGAGTCGCGGTAAGAACAAAAAGAGACTTTGGACAGGAAATCTGTCTATGAAACGACCATTTACTGCGGCTGAGCATGCTAATGAGTCCGCAAGATCGTTACCGGCGATAGTGAACATTTTTTGAGTTCAATCCCGGACGAAGACAGAAATTATTACGAAAATGAAATGAAATAATCGCTAATAGTCACGTGGAGGGCAATGGAAAACCGCCCTGTATACCACCGTATGCATGCTGGTTGATGTATGGTAAGGTGTGTTTACACCGGCAACCGCATTTGTTGCGCGATAAATCGAACATTTACAATCAGTTGCGAATATAGTCCTATACACGTGTGCATTAGCGTTGTATACAACAATACTACCTACAGCGGTACAATTAGAACGTACGAATGGGTAGTCGCCTACACTCAGAATTCAGTATGGCGCTACAAAGAAGAGGAAGTCACAGAGTTCTGTGGCGAAAAGTGTGGAGTGTACAATTGTAGCTCGTTCAAAGCGGCAAGCAATCTGATTCGCTAAAAACACTTGATCTGATTGACTATTTACGCTGTTACTGTAAGTGTGTGTACGTTTCTCAATGCATTCTTAGTGACTCGCTGTGGCGAAAAAAACACAAAAGACAAACAGATCGTCAAATCGGAATTTCACCATTATTCGACACTGACTAGTGACTGGCGTCTTGGACATTAAGTATTTTTCTTCGCATTGACTTTCCAGATTTCTATTGACAAGCTAAAGACTGTCTAACAGGGGCGAATTAATGATTTACGGGGCCCAGGACTAATCTTGAATGAGGATGGCGAAGAAAAAATTTATTATCATATAGGCGCAAACAAACAAGCAAAAAAAAAAGGAGCCTATTTACAGTGTGGCGACGCCGATATTGTCGCTACAGCGGTTTTCAAGCTAATTTTGATACACCCATGCGTTTGATCACGTTCTTTTCTTTATACAAATTAAATATACATGTTTAAAATTCCGTAATAATTGTTTATGCGATCAGAAAAAAAAAGAGAATGAGACGCACAGTATGATTTATTAAATTTTTCGAAATACAAATATACATTTATAAAATCAACAGTCGATTAAAACTCGCTTTTATTTTAAATTATTTTTATACAGTTCATTAATAGAAAGATATTATTAACTTTCAGTATAAAATTAAGAATATTTCAGATCGTAAAACATTTTTACATAGAAAAGTTTACAACGATTGCATGAGTGTATTTGAATAGAGAATTAACCGATTTGTCAAATGTTTATTTATTATTTTCAGTATAGTTATAGAGTTACAATATGTACACAACGAGAAATACTTTGCTTTATAAAAAATGAATTAATATGTGCTGACGTAAAAATACGAGTAAATTAATGCATAGTAAATGTAATGTACATTTTTATTGTAGGCTTTTTTCAGTTCGTTATGTTAAAATAATAATTGTTTCATTTCACGCGTGTCTAATTAATTTTGAAAACGACTGTCTTGATTTAGTATTTAAGCATTTTTAATGATAATTTAAAAAGTTTATGTTATTTAAAGCTCGAATATAGGGTATCTGCCAAAAAAGTGTACACTTTTTATGAGAACGAAATAATAATAAAAAAAAGGTCCGGAACTGTAGGGCTGATGAAGAAGAATAGACGGTGTATCATCGAAATTGTTTTAGAAAAGTTTAAAAAATTAACGAATTTACCTTGCTGCAATCGCTCCCATTTGGCGCTATGGAATTGAATTGTATGGAAGTACTTGTAAAAGCAACCTTCGAAGAATTCAACAGCAGCAGTCCAGGATACTCCGCACTATCACGTCTGCTCCACCTTACGTGTCCAATTTGACGTTACATAATGACCTCAGGGTCCCATATGTCAGTGATGCACACATTGCACAGTACAAAAGATTGTTTGACAAATTCGAGTGTAGCAGCAATCCTGTCATCCGTAGGATGCATACGGACAGTCTTCCAGATAATCCTCCAAGGCGACTTAGAAGGAAATGGTGTCGGGATAGCATCCCGATCACTTAATTCCTCACTTTAAGTTACTTGCATAATAACATGTACTTATTCTTAATCACGGCACGCGTTCATTCCTATAATTGATCCTCTGAACATTCTTATCTTATTGTGTTACTCCCTTTCCCTTCTCACAACCTAATGTCTCGCTGGAGTCATTAGATTTTATTATTATTAGTTCCTCTTCCTACAATATCGCCGTTGTTTGCAGTAAGTTGTGCTGGTATGACGTATAAAAAAAAAAAAAAAAAAAAAAAAATCTGATCCAATTGTGCACTTAAAAAATCCGAGCAGTCAATTACACGAAGCAATTAAATATTTAAATTTATACCGAAAATGAATTGAAAAATACATTTTTTATGCAACCGGCGGATCACGAAAAATGTAAATAAAAACTAATTTCATAGTAAACGGCGATGCTGAAATATCTGATAATTTTTCACTGTCAAGACAAATATGTCACCAGAGATGGCAGACTGACTTTTTGAATGAACGCTGGTTAACTTGTAGGAAATAGTTTCATAGTTGATCGGCGACAGAACACGTATCAAAAAAGGCTCATTTCGTATAATCCTCAGATTTTTCGATAAACATAAGCCGTCTTTTATAAAATAGGCACTGTTTACTCTGTTTTTTTTTCCTCTTATTTTTTTAAAATCTCGTACGAGATGTATTATAGTAAGCAACTACGAAGTAGTATCTTTGGCGAGCAATTTAATAGTCGACGCACGCAAACAAGCGTATTTATTTTTCCTCCACATTTTTATGATCACGAATGATAAAATTAAAATAGTGACAGCTTTATTAAATTTTTGAAAATTAAGGATCATAATTAAATTTTGTACGATTCTTATTTCTCTTTTTTTTTCTGTATCTTCCTACTCGTGGACAGGTAAGGGTTAACAGAAACACAAAAAAAAATATCGAAACATTCCTATAAAACTAAACATTTCAAGTTCAAAGTTTTTATTTATACAAGAGTTATGGTTTAATTAAGTTAAAATAAATATCAAATATTACTCGATAGTTTTTAATAAACGTTTTTTCTTCCGCAATCCGGATATTTTAGATTTCTTTATTATTCGCGGTCTTCAGTCATACAACAGAGACTGTAATACCATTGTTGATTTATCCTCAGATCACGTGCCTGTTATTGCTGTGGTAAACTCGCATCCCAAAATGATATCGCAACAACGGACACTCGTCAACAAAACTACAAACTGGACCATCTTCTCAAATATAATAGAGAATAATACCAACCTGAAGATTAGGCTAAAAAGTACAAATGACATTGATGCTGCAGTGAAGGATTTCACTTCTCTGGTGCAAGATGCATGCAATAAGGCTACAAATTATGATCTTAATAAATTTGGATATAACATCTTTATCCCAATCGGGTTAAGGAAATTAATTAGAGATACTCGGGCGGCCAGAAAGAAATGGCAACGTAATCGTTATCCCTCGTTTAAGCTTAGGTACATTACCTTACAAGCCAAGTTGAAAGCTGCACTAAGTGAATATAAGAATCAAATTCTTACTTATAAGTTGCACCAATTTAACGATGATAATAGATCTCTATGGTATAAAGCAAAGAAGCTGATGAAGACGAAGGAAGAACCTTTTAATTTAAAAGTGAATAGTAACTGGGTAAAAACGGATAAAGACAAGGCAAATGCTTTTGCAAATCACTTGTCTATAGTCTTCTCACCTCAGTTAGATGCTGATCAAGACCACATACAGCGTGTGCAGAGTGTCTTGGAGGAACGCTCGCAGGCTCATAATAGGACTAAAGTATTTGCGCCGAGAGAGGTTTTTGAACTCCTCCAAAATACACCTTTAAGGAAATCTCCTGGATGCGACAAGATTACGGCGGAAATTGTCCGACACTTCCCGCGTAAAGCGGCCATCCTGCTGTGTTATGTATACAACAGCTCGCTTAGAATCGGCTACTTTCCAAATATGTGGAAGAAATCGGAGATTATAATGGTTCGTAAAGTAGGAAAACCTGAAACAGATGTATTCTCCTACCGACCAGTTAGCTTACTCTGTTCTCTCTCAAAGGTCTTCGAAAAGCTTATCTTAAGTCGTCTACATCCAATTTTGAATAAATATCATATAATCCCGGATCACCAATTTGGCTTCCGTTCTGAACATTCTACTATTGAACAATGCCATAGATTGGTTGACGCTATCTCTTCGACATTTGAAAGAAATGAAGTATGCTCGGCGGTCTTCCTCGACACTGCCCAGGCTTTCGATAAGGTATGGCACGCAGGGTTGCTATACAAACTCAAACAGTTCGTTCCTTCTGACCTGCACAAGCTATTAACATCGTATTTAAATGGTAGAACATTTACCGTCCGAGTTAATGATTCAATCTCGGAAGAACATAACATTCAGTCGTCGGTCCCGCAAGGGAGCATTCTTGGCCCAGTATTATACTCGGTTTACACAGCTGACATGCCTGGATCGAATCAGACTGTGCTCGCCACATTTGCTGATGACATAGCGATACTAGCATCAAACACAAATTCAGTATATGCTAATGCTGCAGTTCAGAGTCATATAAATCGAATGGCAGACTGGGCACGGCTTTGGGGTATAAGTTTTAACCCAGCTAAAAGCCAGCATGTCACATTTACGAATAGACACGTTACCTGTCCTGTTTTGAAAATTTGTAATTCAACAATCCCACAAGTTGACTCAGCTCGTTATCTTGGGATGCATTTGGACAGACGGCTTACATGGCGGCATCATGTCATTCAGACTAAGAAAACAGTCTCTAATCGATGTAGGTTATTATATCCATTAATAGGAAGAAAATCGACCTTGAGCTTAAATGTCAAGCGTCAACTATATTTAACAATGATAGCGCCCATTTGGAGGTACGGGCTGGAACTGTACGGGACAACTGCAACATCAAATCTATTGAAGATTCAAAGGGAGCAGTCAAAGATACTTCGGATTATTACTTCCGCGCCAAGATACGTGTCGAACTTAACACTACACACAGATTTGCAAGTGCCATTTGTAAAAGATATTTATGTGGAGCAGTACAGGAAGTTTTTCGACAAGCTGCAGTGCAGTACAAATCCGAACATCAGCCGTATGTATCAACCAAATGTACCAGGAAATCCGCCCAGACGTTTCAAACGAAGAAAATGGTGTCGGGATGCACTTCCGATCACCTAGTAAATACGGATTGCCGACTAGATATCACTGTCTCCTGATGTTACCTCTCCATGACTAGAGTCTGATCTTCCTTAAACTTAGTCTGTTGTCCCATAGGGGTCACCAGACTTATCATCGTCCTTCCAATTATTTCTTTTTCCTTGGTGTTCCCAGTTTCCTATTCCCTTTTCCTCCCTTTCACTCTACTCCCTTTAAGCATGTCTTGTGATCAGCATTGCTTATGGTTTTCCGGTGCAATGTAAAAAAAAAAAAAAATTTCGAAATAATTTTATTTAACGATTTTTTGGAAATATTAGAATTGGTTATAAAAAAAAAGGATTATAAACGTTAATTATTCAGAAATATTCGTGTTGCTAAGTGAAACAGAAAAATAATCATAGAGATATTTACGAAAATATTCTTTTAGGACAAATTCGGAAAGAGGAAAAGCAGCTATTGCAGTTTACTGAAATATTGGCTTTCAACAAAATTATCGAAATACCAAGCACTTTATTAACTTCTTGGTTCGAAAGAATAAATCTGTATATACATATACACACATATATATATATATATATATATATATATATATATATGTATGTATAAACACACGTGTATGTATATATATATATATTATATTTAGCAGAAAAAGCGTGTATTTTCGGAAAGCCTGGAGTCTCTAGTGTTCACAGACACATTCAATTGTAAAACGGTAATGATATTTATTCGATTGCTGGCGTCACTGGCATCCACTGACCGGTATAAAAATTTACGTTACCGCTTAGGTCGGGGTGTGGATAACGGTATATTATACGCACTCAGCAGTTTATAAGGCGAAAAATTTCTCTTCGTCAAAATTTGTCCATTCGTAAAATAACACCGCTAGCACTGAATTCGGTCGTCTCCGGTAATGAAATTTGGCACTATCATCCGGACCGTCCGGTATTATTGCTATTACTTACTTTTCTTTCTTTATTTCTGCTGCTGGAATTTGTCCAAAATTTCATCGTCACTGGAAAATTACTCGAGCACATTCTTGTTCGATTTTTGTCCTACGTCAAAGTAAATATAACGCATCCCCCCGCTAGTTATTTCATCGTACTCCTTTAGCGCTAGTCCGCCGAGGATACATCTTCAATAACTCGCAAGTTTTTTCTCTCGCATTTTTGCGTTGCTTCGCGTGCATTGCCCGTGTCTATAACAATAATAATAAAATTACTCTTGAAATTTCCAGCCATTACATCGAAATCTAAGATAATTTTCCGTTCATTATTTCGAACTCTTGTCGGAAGGATTTGCTAAATTCGGGTTTCACATTTAGTCATGATGTTTCGATTTTTCAAAAATAACTGTCGGCTAATCGAATAATGCACTAAAAATAGAATATATTTGATATAATCTATATATGTATAATCGGTTATAGTGTACTTATGAAAATATATGTTAATTACAAAATCTTTATGTGCATGTGACTTGCAATAAACACAGATTTTTCTTTTTGTAAGACCGGAATTTGTTGTGAATATAACATCGGAGCGACAGGTAAAAACACGAGGGAATTAAATCAAAATATAAGCAACCCCGCAACAATAACAGTGATACATCCCATAGAGCCTTTTTTGATAGTCTGAAATAATATACTTTTTTTTTTTTATGGATCCCCATTCCAGATGTAATTGGTGGGGCAAGTTTATTCATATAATATGGTTAACATTTTACATTGCAGTTGGACCAGAACTTTTGCCAAAACACTTCTCGTTCTGAGATCAACTGGATTTCGCTTAATATAAATTGCACAATATATAAATTAGAATGTATGATCAATTTTAAATATCTACAATATATATATATATTTATATATATATAATACAATATCTTAAGATTAATATATTTCATTTTTCTCCTTCGGTATTTCTTTTACAAAGCTGTTGACCTTGAGATAGGTTCTTTCTTCTTTGAAACAATTCATAAGATATTCTTCTTTTATGTTGTAGTTTCTTCTTATATCCTTAAATTGTTGGCATATTTTGAATGTGTGGTCGGGTATATCTTCATCTTCTTTGCATTCTCTACATAAATTGTTGCTTATTTTCTGGATTTTTTTTAGATACGAAGCAAAATTACCGTGTCCTGTAAGGTACTGTGTTAGGTAGCAGTTAGAGGTTCGTTCTTTGTTTTCCATTCCTTCCTTGATACTTGGAATTAACTGTGCTGTTCGTCTTCGTGTTATTTTCGTTTCATACTGTTCTTGCCATATCTTTATTGTCTTGTCTTTTACTTGTTTAATTTTATAGTATACTTAGAGGGGCTGTATTTTTGAATATTTAGCATCGGATTTTCGATCTCTTGCAGTAGTGGAAGGGAAATGGAGCTGAAGTTATTTCTCTGAATACTTTGGTCAAATTTGAATAGTTACCAGTTAAACTTCGAAGTAGCGCACGGGAACGAAGTTCGCGTAGGTCTGTACGGAGTTGGTGAGGTTAAATGCGCAAAAAATTCTAGACGACTGGAATAGTTCGGTTAAATTCGAATACTTTCATTCGAATTTATGTCAATTTTCAGCCCTGGCACACGCGTTCCTCGGCTGTTATAACACTAGAATCTGCAGCTGCTTTAAAAACTGGTTACCACCGAGGCTCTCAGTTTCGTCGGGAAAATCACACAGTGTAATTTGAAAGCATCATTAATATTTTCAATTAAAAATTTATTATTATCAATAATAAAGCGTACTCACACTTGGGGGCGCAAGTCTTTTTATCGAGTAGCGATGCTAAAGCCCGGATTTCCTCACGAAGGAGAAATGGCACAGCATCGGTAAGCGGAAGCATCCAGAACCAGAACAAGACGACTTCCCATGATATGTTCTATTACCAATCTCAGTGAAACCGAAAAAAAAGGTACGCCAGTTATGTCACGGTGTATGAATGGGACAGTATCCGTTCAAAATGTCACCTGAGAAAGATTAAAGGCTAAAAATATAGAGAGATGAGTGCAAAGTCATAAAGAAGAATTGTTCTCTCGGCATTACTTGCTCTACGTGACATTTTTGATCGACTGCTTTTTTTTTTTTTTCGTCACTATTAATAATTTATAATTCGCCCTAAATTTTCATGAATTATAATATAATTTTTTTTAGTTTAAAAGATGTTTTTTATTTCGATTTTTTAAAATTACTTTGCAGCAAAATGTAATATAACAAACGAGGGGATCGGGGGATTCACGAAAAAAAGAGAAGATCGAAATAATTGCGGGAAGACTGCTTCAGGAGCACCTGAATAAGGTCTGCAGATGAGTACACGACAAAAAGTTATTAATAAATGCCAAAAAATCAAAAGTTATGTATGTAAGAACACACAGTAGATTTAGTTCGTTCGTTCTTAAAAAATAGTGTTGCATAATGGTCTCTTCATAGAGCTGAAGTATGCTGTTGTGAGCCGATAGAGAAACGGTTGATTAAAGTGTATCTTTGGAATAACATTTGATAAGGCGTTAACGTGGAGAATTTACATTGCTAACATTGCTAGGAAAATCAGGCAAGCTATAACGGCCTTATACAAATTAAAACAGATTTCGACAAAACCACGAGAATGTATTTTGATCCAGTAGTCTAGGATTAGATACGACGAATTGAATTTTTGGGGGAAAAGCAAAAACAAAAAAAAGCGAAATTAAGGAAAATTAATGAGCTACAAAAAAGATGTTTAAAAATAACTTTACCGAACTGGAGAAGTACAAATAACGAATACTACTTGGTAGGGGATGATAAAAAAATATCTCCAAAAATGTTATTTTTTATTATAATAAGCTCTATTATTAAGGTGTAAAACGGAAAAAAAAAAAAAATTACCGACAAGGGAAAGAGGATTTATGGGACTAGGGACAAATCATGTTTTATAACACCTAAACAGATTAACAATAAAATTGACAATTTAAAGTTTTGAGTCATATATTGCCCCTAAGGAAGTTAGAGGCAAGTGCAATTTGAACATAAGGAAGAACAAAATAAAAATTCGGTTGATAGCTTGGTGCAAAGAATGAGAAAAAAGTAGAAGAACGAAAGGAACAGGGATAGGACTAGAGACTGAAGCTCTGAATGCAGTGTATCACATAAAGATAAAAAAATAATTTACTTTCACTAAATGTATTAAACGACTTACAATTCAAAAAAAAAAAAAATCTAAACTCAAAATGAAAGTTTCTTTTTCTAAATTTTCCACATGAAAGTTCAGTCAACATATTATTTAATTACAAAATCGACGTCTGTGTTTACAACAGGCGAACATACGTGAATCTGATTAATGTCGTTTTGCAGGTGTTACGTCTTTATCATGCTACATAAATCTGCGCCTTCCAAACTGGATTATCGCTTTTTCATATACGGTGGCGCATCTAAATCTTTTCTCTTCAAATTAGATATTATTTGGAATTTTTATCTCCGTCTTGGAGCTCTTAAATCTTTCCCTGATAAAGCTATCTTCAACAAATTCGGTATCTATCCCCTGTTTATTAACAAATTTGCGATACCGTTAATCTCATTTTCGATTAATGCCTTTCGGTCCCCTTTTCCTAACGTCCGTTCGCTCCTACGTTTTTCATTGTCTCGATTAATTTATATTCTTTCGCAATTTCTCGTTTTTTTTTGTTTTTTTTTACACCACCCCGGTCCATTGCCACTACTGGCGTTGTTTGCTACACCGTTTATTATTAATTTATTTTTACTTTGCATAAGGCCTTCTAATCCACCCCCAAATAATTTTTAACAGCATTTAGATAGTTACCTATAATAAATTTAAATTATTCTTAAGGCTTATTACTTATCTTCGCTGAAGCGATGACAAAATCATTGGTATCCGTACCCTCTACACTACTCACGTAGGTTAGGTGAGGAGAGTCTACTTATACTATTTCTAATCAACAGCTCCGATATATACACCATCGTTAGCTATAATTTAGCGCATCTCGACATTCTTAATCTTCTCTGTGGATTTCCTGGAAGATATTATTGGTGGTACATGTCAGACACGTTGATATTACCATTAATTAACAGCTTCTTGAAGAATTTTTTGTACTGCATAGCGTGATATTCTTGAACATATAGAATATGAAGATTGTTGTGTGCAGCGTGCTACTCGAAACGAAGTAAGGAGCTCCATTCCACGGGGAGGATTTTAGACTGCAACTGTTGAATTTTATTAATATTATTTCTGGCTGACGACCCATAAACTTCTATAACGTACTTACCCTTACAGCGGCTATAACCGTTAGGTATATGGGTCGTTTGCAGGAAAGCCTCATAGCGAATCGTGAACAAATAATATTTTTTAATATAGCCATTCTTATAAAGATCTTTTTTCTCACGTGCGTTATGTGAAGCTTTCATGTGAGGCGCCGGTCCATGATCAATCCTAAGTACTTAATGTTTTGAACTTGAGATAAAGGATGGTCATTTAACTTTAACAGGAAGACAGGTGTTCTTATTTAACGTGAAAGTTATTTGTTGGCTTTTTGTGTGATTTATCTTGATTTTCAACTTTTTTTGCCAATTTTATTTAGCTGTTCTTGTATGAGCGCAGACGCGTATAGTGGATTTTTATGTGTAGCCAAGATGCAGGTATCATCTGCAAATATTCCAACAACCGTATTGAGTTCATAGTAGGTATATCCGCACTATATAATATATATATATATATATATATATATATATATTATATATGTATGGAATATAGCAGCGACCCCAATATGCTTCCTTGCGGAACAGACGCTCGTATTATAAATTTATCTGACAATGTTTAGTTTTACTTCGAAATAGTCTATTTGTCGGATAAGACTCGAGTACTGAATAGACATCATTGTTAATGCTACCTTTAAGTTTAAATAGGAGGCCATCATGCCACACTCTATCAAATGCTTGCCTCGCAACAAACTTTATTTCTAATTACCGTCGGTGTTCTATATAACTTATGTAAGACCACCATTGTTCCACACGGGCACTAATTTAATAAACGATATTTTATTTATTTATTTTTCATTGGTTAGAGAATAATATCGCTGTCGATAAAAAGATACCGCGCGATATAGTACGAAAAATGTATTATAGAAAGCGAAAACGGAAAGGAGTTTCACGTTAAAAATATATAACCGTCGTATTTCGGAGAGTTAAATATTTGCGGTTAATAACACATAATATTTAATCGATAGTTGCAGGGAAAACCGTTCGTAATGCTCCATGATGTTTAGAACAGGCAATTCTAATATGTACATGTAGTATTTGTGTATTTTATCCATGGTGTTGCGCGATAATATTTCTTAATTTGCATGGCTTCGAAGGGTTCCTGCAAAAGAAAAAAAAAAAATGTGCGAGAAATGCGGGAAAAAAAATGTTGAAATATTCGAATTACACGTACAATAAAGCGTGTCTAAATTATCGTATGCGCGCATTCGAATAACGGTTATAAAAAGCAGTAGTTCAAAGTCCTTTTTCGGTTTGTCTAGAAATGAAGTATCATGACGTAGTGGAAAACATCAGAAATAGCATAGATGCACACCTCTGAGGGCATATATATATCTGAAGAGGCGGAAAACGTTCCCGAGACAACATACATTTATCGCAATATGTTACATTATTATTACAATATTGTATAATGCGTGCAAGAGGAAGTGTGCGCCGCCGCTGGTATTTTTCCAATAAATTCTTACATATATTTCAACTTAAAGGTGCAACAACAACGTGTAGTAGACCGGCGTTAACGAGTGCAACTAAAAACGTCTTTTTACGCCTTCGTACGGAGTTTACAAGTTTTATCACGATTCGCTGGCTTTTCGTTTGTGTTCTCAGATTATTTGCAACGCGCCAGATGTTTCTGTTTTTTAGTCTATTTCAATAAAGTCGCAAATTTTCGAAATAGAAAGAAACAGCCGAACAGCAGCAACAGCCGCTTGTAACGGATTATTTTTTGTTGCCAGAACAGAAAACAAATAAAGATGTTATAAAATTTTAAAAAAGCTGTTACCAACTACCGAAAGAAGCTACACTGGAGCAGTGTACGCTGTAAAATTTAGCAAGGTTAACGAGGAAAATAGTTGGAATATGGCTGGAGAAAAGGCGAGACTCACTGCACGCCGAATTCACTGAATAATATAGCAGAGTGTAAGTGTTTAACGGATTCGGCGGCTGCCGGGCCGCCTTCCACCGTCCGTCTTTACGATTCCGCGCAATCGCATGAATCTTAGATGAAAGCCATCTTGTCGTTCCTCGAGAAAGTAACTTCGTCTCTTTCCGTATAATTTTTATTTTTATTTTTACGATTTTATTTCCTAGTAGTTGTCGCATTCCAATTTACGGGGTTCGCCTTTACACCGCCTCTTCTTCTTTAGTCAAGCAAAACGTCGGAGAGCGATGTCTTCCCCGGAGTTTTCTCGCGGTGCCCCCCTAGTACACGAACTGAAGTCGGGGAGTTTTCCTTTTGTAGCGAAGAATAGAAGTCGAAGAATTGGGTTTTTTTCTTGTAATTCTTAGACAACTATGAAAAAATACTTGCGAGCACACGGCCGTAACCTAGCATCAATACGGCGTATCATAGTCAAGAGGTTAATCAGCAGCTGCCCCAAACAAAATTTCGAAAGTCTTCAAGCTGCACGTGTCATCACATCGAAATAGTTGTTTAATTAATGGTGACATTTTTATTTCTCTTTCCTTCGCACGTTATTTGCGAAATTACCGATTGCGCGAAGCTACGCTGAATACAATCTCGATGACAGTCAGTCTGTCTTCTCAGTTCCGGTGGGGTACATTTGCTCACCCCTCCGACAATATAATCGGGATATTAGAACTTTCTGTTTTTAACGGGCAAGTTTGATTGGTAGGGTGGGGACATCACAATCGTGGTCCTGGCTGAGTCTCATTTTATTATTGGTGATATTTACGAACTTGTAAAATTCTTATTAAACGTCATCAGTCTGCGTGTACAGAGTCCACAGACATCACTTTCGGTAATGTGCAGTTACGATATAACATCCTAGGAGAACCAAAGACACTTTTATACAGTACAACGGTTTTCGTGCCATTTTTACAATAACTCATTTCAATGATGACTCGCCTTTTTTCCCTTTTTTTTCCCCTTTAATATATATTTTTATATATTATGTACCATATAAGAAGAATTGAGTATCCCGCGAACACTTGGAGCAGAAGGTTGTTGAAGATTTTACAATTAAACTGTTCTTTGTGTGCTACGTCGAGTATGTCTGTATATGGACCTGAAGATCGGCGGGGCGCTTTCTTTCTCACGAGAGATGCGCCTTTTTTTTTTCCACCCTAAGCGCACTAGCGGCCTTCACCCAAAAACATGAATAATTAAGAGACAGAACTAAATAGCCAGGCGGTCAGAAATGGAAAAGACAAAGAACAACAGCAACGGGCTTAAAGAAAGGAGCGTTCGTTAGAGAGTGCAGAACATTCGAATAGGATATGATTTGGATCACAAATACAAAAAAGCTCAGGAACGTGAAAGGATCAGAAAGGAAAACGGGATAAAGCGAATTTTCCAGAAGAATGGAGTAGAGAATGATTGATTCTGAGTCTCTAATTAAGGAAACAACCGTGGAACGACGACAGTCAGGAATATAATGAAACCAAGACAGAAAACGAGGAACCGGTTGAATAAAACAGTAGTATGAATAATGATTAGAGAATAAAGACATGTCAGACCAAATGCACCTTAATTTTCCCCCGGAAGATAGGACTTCCCTGGTATAATCAATATTCAATTTGAGATATGAGGTATATAATACCTCATTGAGAGAATGACTCGAGTCGGAAACAAGTCAACTCTGGCCGTCAAATAAGAGAGGAGAAGGAAGAAGATGGGTTCCATAACTGTACAACGTTGTACGACACTTTTCATAGTTCAAAAAACTACAACTTACGACGGTGATAGGCGATCTAATAACTCTCTCTTTGTAACGGGCGAAAAAAAATAAGTTAAAATAAATTTGAAAAGCATTTTTTCGAAATTTTCCTAATACATTTGACAAACTACTCTAAACAAATAATATAAAAACTTTGCAAACATTCATCGGTAGAAGATGGGACAAAAAAAATAAATAATCGGGCGCGTGCTTTATGGATTTAGAAAAAAACTTGCCCAATATAGGCAGTTTGTCAGTTTTTTAGCTAACGCGGATCCCGCGTTTTTCTGTCTGCGCTCATGCTCAATTTAATATAAAGGAACAAACTGCTTTTGCCCCTTAGTATTCCGAGTGAGCCTTTTAAACACGCTGGCTTACAACGAATTCTTTTTTCCCTCTTTTTCCTTGACCAACGCACATACATACATTACACATATAAAAACTTGCACGTATAAATTCACATTTATATACATACAATATATATATATATATATTGTATGTATATAAGCATGTTCATAGCTTGATAGAATGCGTTTTTTCCCTTGCAGAACTATCGATAGGACCCCGAAAGTATGTAAACATATCTGTTCTTTTATAGATTAGAGGAACTATATCTTTTTTTTTTACCTTTTTTTTTCTGTACGTTGTCGTCGAACGACAAAATCGAGCAGACGGATTATTTTCAACCGGCATGTTGACCATACGAGAGGAAGCGGGATTTGTTAGCGTCAAAGGCAATCTGATGTTTTAGAGCGGTAAAAGACAATAAAACAGTCTTGCAGCGCAGCCAGAGTTACACCGGGGTGACAGGAAAGAATGCCTCTCATTTCTTAGCAAGGCTCGCCGAATGGAACTGACGCATACAAAACTTAGCCGAAAGTCGGATAAGAAAATCTCTTCAAAACAGAATTGAAATAAACATAATTCGTTTACATTCAGTCTAACGTGTGTAGCAGCATCGAAATGGAAATGGATTTCGGCCCCGTTCGAGACCCCGGGGCAAATAGATTAACGAAATTAAAAATAGGATAACCTGCAGAATTGTTACGAAGAAGAAAATCGGATTTGCATCAGCGGCAGTCGTCGTCGATGGTTATTGCCGCTGATAAATGCGCAGCGAGTAGTAACACCGGTAACACTTTTCCGCCGATAATCTGACAAGTTTTCCCGCCAAATTCTCGTGGCAACTCTTTCCTGGTGATCAGTGTCTGCAAGCGCGACTATATACAAAACGATTAATAAAGCGTCCTTTTAAAACGTTCTTATTTATGTATATCTGTACCGTTGGCAATCTTTGCCGCCTTCGACCCAGGGCCTTCCCTGCAACAGAATGGGCACATCCTTCGATTTCCTTCTCCGTTGCAACATTATACATCCTTTAAACGATGTGAATTTACATTTTTCGTTTTCTTTTTTTTTCTCGCCATGTGTCCACCGCACAAAACACTTCGTATCTATTTAGGCGGGGTGCATGCGATGAAATACAGCTTATTTCGCAATCTTTAAAACTACTTCATTCCTTTTCTTTTGAAAATTCAAACTTGTAAAAGGCCATAAAAGTTAGATTGTCATTAAAAAAAAAAACAAAAAAAAACAAAACAAAAAAACGCATTGACATTTTTGCGTGTTTAATTATTTTTAAACAAACCTGTACGGTATTATAAAGCGTTAGTTTTATTCCGGAGTATAAAATGCACAACCGTTCGCAATTAAAGCTCGGCAATATAAATGTTATAAAACTCGTTACTAAGTTGTTACACGAGTAAATTTTTCCGAATCCACTGTCTTCCTACTTCATTCCATCCACACCGATTTGCTCTGTGGGTCCTTAGCCGTATGGGGATGTAATGAAATAGCACAGATTCCTCATGGCTCAGATTACTGCTTTTTTTTTTTTTTTTTTTTTTAATAATTTGCGGGTCTCACAAGTCACTAGCCCGTCTGTGGGTTCCCAACATAATTCTTCCAGATTTTATTTCACAATAATATTCCCGCTTCTAATTTGCTTCCACCATGTAAAAAGTTTCATACTAGATTCCGGTCAGATGATGTTCATGTCCTTTCTTTTTCCAACCTTCCTTTTACCTATATTCAAATCTTCCTAGCCGGCCCTCCTTGATTTTACGATTTTCCTTCGTCTCGCCGTTCCGCTCCCGTCTCGATTATCCGTTTAAGTTTTAATCATACTCTCCTTCATTCCCTACGGTTTTCGTTTTCTTTTCGCGCTTTCTCCTACTTTCCCTCTCCAATTAACAACGAAGCCGCCTGTGATCCTATCTTCTTCGAATGTCTATCTCTCTTGAATGAATGTCTTGGGCTCTCCAATCGATATTGTGCCTCTCTTATATCTTATCATTCTCGTCTATTTCCATTATTCGATCCTTGGTTTTGCTTTTGTTTTATCAATACCTGACCCCGAGTCTATAATCGGTTCTCCTAACTTGTACCGTTTCTCTGGGGTAAGATCTGTGCCCAAGGAGAGAAAAAAGACACGAATATCCCCGTTCTGTATTACCAATAATTTCGGTGAAAAAATACCGCCCATTATCGATTTATATTTCTCGTGTATTCGTAAATATATTATGTACGTATGTATCCATATATTCGCGCAATACAATTTTTGCCGTAATTTTATATTTTTTTTAACCAATCTTCCTTTCCTTCTTTAAAATAGTGTTTGTCTATTAAATTGGCGAAAGTGAGTTTTCGATATTTCCAATATGTTTTTGAATATTTCAAACAAATACGCTTGGGCTTCCGGTGAGTATTTATAAATGAGTAACGGTAGGGTTGGCAAATTGCACGCATATTATGGGATATTTCTACGGCGAAATATTTTTAGAATAATTTAATGTTTTTTTTTCAAAAATACGCTCCCGTTAAATTGCATGAATCCGGAAAATTGAATTAAATTACGGTTCTTTATCAAGCTTTTTATTTTCCTCTGCAGTTTTTTCCTACATGCAAAACTTTGGAAATCAAGTGTCGTCAGCTGAAAACCACTATTTATTAACTGAAATTATCGAAATGTTCTCGCTCCGAATAATTTATTATTAAGACTATTAAAAAAAAAATTAATTAGTCGACAAATTATAATCATTTTTCAAACATTTTTTTACTTATAGGAATCGAAAGTTTTAAAGAATATTTATTAAACTGGGGCATATTTCGACAAATAAAATACATCCAAATCAGAATTATAGTTTTTTTTTTTTTTTGAAAAAAACAAAAAAAAAGTTGAATTCTTCATACGCGTGTAATTTGTTACTATCGCATCATGCGTTTATAAATGGTCTCTGGCATACGTGATTTTGTTTTATTTTTAATAGAACTTTTCCTAGGGGGCGCATTTATCGGGAATATTTGAATCCTTTTATTGAATATACAAAAAATATTCACTTTCGCTGATTCCTAGAAGACAAGCTTAATTTTAAAAAAGAAAAATAAGTAATCTAACAAAATTGTGTAATAAAAAAAAAAAAAAAAAAAAAAAGTGTAAAAAGTATATTTTATAAATATATATATAATATACATACATATATACACATGCACATATACTATATATGTATGAATGCATAAAAAATATAAATCGATTACGGAAACCGGTATTTTTACGCGAATTACTGCTAAGTGGCATTTTATAGAAATGCAGAAATGATGTGGTGTTTAGCTGAT
This sequence comes from Icerya purchasi, assembly GCA_039619475.1. NCBI lineage: Eukaryota > Metazoa > Arthropoda > Insecta > Hemiptera > Monophlebidae > Icerya > Icerya purchasi. The sequence continues at coordinate 334,357,300 of CM077116.1, read as the reverse complement.
GAAAAATAATAAAACTGGTAATTTATAAAAGGATGGAATGAAAAATACGGTGCCAAATCGAATGTGCTAAAGTCTCCAAGACGAGAAATATTCTAAAATAAGCGAGATGTTTTTCATCGAAGTATAAAGTGTATTTAATACCCGACCCCCCCCCCCCCCCCACGGCATTTATAAGTACCGATAAAATAATGATTCGGGGTTTTTTGAATTTGTAAAAATTATAAATTTTAATTTTAGCGTTGGATCACAACCTTACTTCTTCCTTCTTCTCTAAATCACTTTTCCTTGGCTGCATCTCCTTTTTGTTCATTGGATCCTGAAGGTTCCCAGTATGTTTGTGATGCGAATCGCGTGCTCTTCGAGTGTTCTGATTTATCTCGCGAGCGTGAGTTACTTTATTATCAGTTCTTTCTCTACCTATTCTCTCAGTTGTTCCTGTCCTAGGGGTGTTCCTTGATTCCATTGTCGACAAAATAAAAATATAATTTCTATTCTATTCCATGCATCTGTTTCATTTTGCTGGGCTAATGCTCTCTGGTAGCAAACCCAAGGGGGGTTAAAAAATAAAAAATCCTCAAAAATGTACTGCTAAATGATTAGCTATGCAAGAAACAACCGAATATCACACGTGGTTAATAGCGCGGATGACCCCGCGTTTCAATTAATCCGAGTAGCAACTAATTTTATTTTCCCCAGGACTATTTTTAGTATCACCACACTCACCGTCTGTGTAGTTACTTTAAAAAGAAAAAAAGTAAATACTTGTATGAGCAGCGTTGGGAAATACTTAAAGTCATAATTTCACACTTTCCCCATCTCAAGCGCTATTTTATTCTTTCTAAAGCTTTTTAGATTGCCTGTACCTTATCTGCGTATTAATAATTTTCGTTGAATGGATCGGTATTTTTAACGTTTCCCGTAACATCAAAAAGGGAAATGTTAAACATCTGAACAGCCGGATGTGATTTTATTATCGAGAATGGTCTCTCGTTTAATCTGTCACCGTCCACTACTGCATATAAAAAAAGACAACCAACAATTTGTCTTAGATGTTCGGAAAGCCGAAATGGCACACCTTTTACATAAACACATAGACGTCAACCGTTTCGTATACACAAATAGAGAGCGATTTTAAATGAATTTTCAGGTTAACGTCATGCGGTGTATGCGGGAGGAAGGTCCGCTCTGAAAAGTTGTGTTCACCGAATGGTGTTCATATAGCGCCATGGAGACATTAAGAAAGAGTAAGCAAGTCGACGGCGAAAAAAACAGGGAAGAAAGATGAGTGGACCGTGTTCCGTCTCTTTCTAAAAGTAACGCATGCTGGTGTTGATTGGTCGCGCTTGTAGTGCCATTACGGCGTACATCGTGTTCGTGTGTCAATTCAGAAAAAGATGCAACGGTTCTCTCAGTGTCTTCCTACAGAAAATTCCCACACTGCAGGAGCCTCTATCCTTATAATATATGGTTTTTTGTAGAAAAAAATAGTCTGCCCTCTTCAGTGCTCAGTAGGACGACCGGCGGTATTAAGTTCCTTTCATTCCTCGTCTTGCATTGATTTTATTATTCACCTTGCGAGGAGTTGCTTGTCTGTAATTGGCACCGGTTAATTTCATCGCCTAGATCGGTGGTAACATTCTGTTGAATTCGTGAGTACAATCGGATTCAATGGAGTTTTGCGGTACCGCTTTAATGTGCGCAGCTTCTCTAATCGACCGGGAATGATGGAAGAAATGGTCTAATGTGCACCGGCGCAAAGACAATAATCCTGCCTGGCTGTTTCTGATCTCGTGGTTTAATCGTCCGGTGGTCGTTGTAAGCCGAGATTTATTAGCGTCGTTGAAAGGCACTTCGATGTAATTCCACCGCATCTTTCAAGACGTTCAGCGTACTATGATTTTCAGATTCTGTAATCACCGCCCCCCTCCCGTTTACGTTACACAATCACACGAACCTCAGCCGTTTTTCACTTGCTGCATATACAGTATGAGTTCTTTTCTTCTTTTTCGGACTCCTATAGACTAAAAGTATTTTATGGGTACACAAGCAAATTTCCTCTATCTTGCCCTCTTTCTTATTTTAATCCTCTTTTGGCGCATTTTTATTCCTTTTTTTTTTTTTTTTCAGTGATTTTCTACATTCGTTTCGGGTTATTAACGATTTTTATCGAAACGGTTTTTCCTTCGGGGTATTCTTTTTTTTTTTTTTCGCTATCTTCGTTATGAAATCCCCCCGCATTTAAGTGTCAAGGCTACTTCGCAGCATATAAAGGGAATTACGTAAAGTTTACGCGAACACAGATGATAGTCGGTAAAAAAGTCAGAACTTTTTAATTTAAGCACTCACAGTATTCGAGAGGATTTCACGCGCGCAAGAGCGTGCATCTTTTACGTGATCGAGAGAAAAGTAAGGAAGACTGTTATATAAGAGGAAACATAGGGAGAAAAATTGGAAACACGAACAGATGCGATAAAATCGGAATTCTATGAGGCGCCAAGTGCCAGTGATTTTTGATATGAAGAGCGGAAGGAACACTAGGAATTATTTAATGGTTCTCATAAAAGTTTTTCATTGATTTTAAATTATTTTTACATCCATCTAAATATGTAGTTCGGTTGCATCATTTACGCCTCCATTAAATAATCCCCTTTGTCGGCTGATCGACGATTACTTTCGCATTTATATATCAGTAAAATGGTAATTTCTAATTGAGGTTGTTGTTGGCGATTCTAAAGTTTTTTTGGTGGTGCCTCAATTATGAACAATTTTTGCAAGTTTTTCATGTACGGCAGCAGGATATGTTACCTGAACGAAATACAATTAATTAATCAACTAAGTCAGGGGGGAGATCTTTATTCGATCTCCGTTTAATTCTTTTAATTAAATTTATTTTCCGAAATTTTTTATAACATTATGCTTTTTTTTCTCTTAAACTTGTCTTTACATTCTTTCGGTTGAAGAACTGCCCCCTTAATTTCGATCCTGCCACTCATTATTTTTTGTTTTTTATTAAAAATTATCCATAGATTTATTAAATGGCCCTCTGATTCTATTTTATCCTATTATTTCTCTGAAATGCTTGAATTTTTAAATATCATCTAATAATAATACTTTTTTTCTCCACTTTTCGGAAATTTGTGTTTATTGGTTTTCGTAATCGCGCTTCTTTTTTTATGTCGTGTGCTCTTATTTAGTTCGTCCATTCGGAATTTTCTTTTAATTCGTTAATTCTATCCACCACCGGTGTGTTAAGTAACGAAAATAATTAATTAATTTGCAAAGGTCGGACAATTAATTTTAAAGGTTGCTTTTTTTTTTTATTATTATTAAAGCTAAATCTTACCTTCTTCCTGATGAGATATTCTCCATAACGGTAATATTTATTTCCTTACCTTACAGTTTTCATCTTTTACGATCTCACCGTTAAGTCTTACTTAACGTTCATTTTATCGGTTTTCCGCTAATGCACGATATACTCTTCCTGAACATACCTACACTGTGCTAATTGCGAGAAAAATCGTGTGAGTTTTTTGAAAATAGAAAAAAAAAAAAAGAAAAGCAATTGAATTGTACTTCTAGACTGCATTTAAACTGAATATTTTTTCAAATTAAATTTTGTGACTTTTGAAATGATCGGCTTTATAATTTCCTGTATTTCATTAACGATTGTTCCAGATATAAAGTATTCTTCTTTGTCCTAAAGGGTCGTGTATTTGATGGTTAGACATCCATTACGACCTGCTTATTTTCTCCGTCATCCTTGTTGCCCTTTTGTATATTGACGTTTAGTTTCTTACGCATTTCTTTTTTTTTTTTTTTCGTTGAATTCTTATTTGTTAAACGTTTTTTTTTTTTTTTGTGTGAGGCCTTGTTGATGCTAATTTTTAATTCAATCGGTGTCTCTAGATCTCAAACTTTTCTCCAAAATTCTCAACTAGTATATATTTGTAATTTTGTCTATTTTTTAAATCACTCTCCATTTTTTTTTCAATTGGAAAGGTGGTTTGTGTTGATTTTACATTTATGTAATGAAGAATCTTTTTTCATACTGTTTGTTAAAAATATATAAAAATAGTAAGTTAATAATAACAGATATAATAAACAATTATAACAAACTAATAAGATAAATTTTCTTACTTAGTAACGTTTTCGGGCATAACCCATCATCAGCTAAACCAATATGTGAACAGAGTGATTTAGATTTTGTATCTGTTCACATATTGTTTTAGCTGATGATGGGTTATGCCCGAAAACGTTACTAAGTAAGAAAATTTATCTTATTAGTTTGTTATAATTGTTTATTATATTTGTTATTATTAACTTACTATTTTTATATTTATGTGTTGATTTTATATGTAAGTGTTATTACCGTGGCATTTTTACATACTTTAACGATGAGCTGTTAAAGTAAATACTATATTTCTTTTACCAATTAAGGCCTTTTTTTTTTTTTTGTTGGTTTTTTGTTTTGAAGTAATTTTGCTTAAACCCTTTATCAATTTAGATGATCGTTTCGGATATGTCTTTTTAAGCTACGTAGGGGAAATTTTCTTGCGTATCTTTTACACATTCATTTCTATGCGTCCTCATATCATCGTGTTCATTCTCTCTGAGTACGTTTCTTTTGTTTCGGTACTTCACAAAAATTAATTCACCGGCCGCTTATGTTATCGGCAACGTTTGATCAATTATTTCAAAATCGAATACTACGGTTCTTTTTTTTTTTTTTTTTTTTTTTTTAATATTTACTATGGGTTCGTCAGCGAGGACATTAGCCCAAGAAATGGGAATAGAGAAAAAATCAGATTTTTATGCGGCGTGAAACATTCAACAAGAATGTATCAAGCGCCTGGATGACAGAAGGAGAAGGAAGGGAAAGAATAAATGCAGCACAATAGGGAGTAGGAACATTGTTTGATAAGAGAGAGGAGTAAAAGGAAGATTGTTCAGATGAAAGTGATGAACATTCGAACATTATGTGATCAGGATCACATACATGTTGACTGTTAGGAGGATGTAAAGGACAATACGGAGATGCCGCGAGAGAGAATCGGAAAAGCGACGAGGGAAGCCAGCTGTGCCCAAAGCGGAGGCGGCATATTGCCGAGATGCTGGAGCGACGCATAAAAGGGAAGTCAAGAAACCAGGAACAAAAAGGAAGAGAAGGCTGGATGGACAAGTAAAAGGAATCCGGGTTTGAGAATGAGGAGTAGTAGGAGTTAAACCATAATTGGTTGTGCGCTGCAGAGGACAGAAGATTAATATTGACGGATGGAAAAGTAGTAAGGAACCTGCCGGAAGAAGAAGCTCGCCGAGCTAATAAGTCAACTGACTCATTTCCTTCTATTCCGGAATGGCTAGGGATCCAAAGGAAATTAACCTGGATTGTACAAAAAAGAAAGAGGTCATGGATCAAGGAACGTATAAAAAGGATTACATAATCAGTAGAGTGGGGAGGCAGAGGAGATGCAACAGCCTGTAGCACGCTTTGAGAGTCTGATAGAATAAGGAAATTATGAGAGACCTTCGAAGATCTGATGAAGAAAAGTGCATGGAGGATAGCAATAGACTCGGCACAGAAAGTTGAACAGAAGGAAGGAAGTTTAAAGGACTCAGAGTGATTTAATGAAGGACAAAGAAAGGCTGCACCAACTCCACTTGGGCTCTTGGAACCGACCGTGTAGATTGTAACGTGGTTAGAATAGTGGGAGTTTAAGGTATGTAAAAATTCCGATCTAACGGCGTGATGCAGAACGGGTGTAGGGGGAGCAGAAGAGTAAAAGCAATTAATTGGATGAAGAAAGGAGGAAAAGTTAAAAGAAAAATATGGGAGCTTATCGCAAGTGTGAATGTATGGTAAAAATTGAAGGAGCAGAGTAGAAATAAGAGACAGAATTGGTGTTTTATTGGCACTAAATCGCCAATCCTGTAGAATGAGGGAATAAGAAGGAATAAGTGAGGAAGAGGAGATAGGAAGACGTTTAATAAGGAAGCGGTAGCCCAAATAGGAACGCCGAATAAAGAGTGGAGGAATGTGGGTTTCCGCTTGAATAGCAGGGATAGGAGAAGATTTCTGAGCTCCAAGACAGAGGCGGAGGCAAGTATTTTGGACGCGATCGAGCTTGGAGAGCAAAGACCTGGAAGAGTTACCATAAATAAAACAGCAATAATCTAGAATAGAACGGATACAGGATTTGTAGAACATGAGCAAAATGCACGGATCACCTCCCCAGTTCGTATGTGAAAGGGACTTAATAAGGTTGAGCCTTTTTAGTGATGACACGTATATATAGTTAATATGCTGGTTCATTTTGCCATCCTTCTAGAACTTAACGATTCTCGGCTCTTCAGTTTTGCTAAATCATACACAGGTAAACTCTCCCACATCGATTACCATCACTACACTCTTTCGCATAAAGAACTAAAAAATTAATTTTCATTTTGGTCAAGTTTAAGTTAAACTGGAACTTTTCGTAATTTATTTTATCGCCTTCCTAACATTCTTCTTCTCCTTTTTGTGTCCTACGTATGACTGCACATAGACGATCCTTGGTATTTTAAATTTTTCGCTCTAATCTTTTTGGTAACCGACGGTATTCTTAGCACCCTGTGCCCATTAAACAGCTGCGCCGAATTCAGGGGCGTTTCTTGATTTGTTACCATTGGATTACCCGGGGAACATACAATGGTGGTTTCCCACTTGTCTTCCGCTTCCTGACATTAGCACATAATTAATCATTTGACTCGGTGAAATCGGTGTAGCTTCCAAATACTTTTGGTTTATCAGTTTATAAAATGTTAGATATTAACTGAAAATTATATAGTTCTGGGGCAATTTAACTAATTTTTTATTTCACTATTGCTAAGGAGGTTTCATCGCGTGAGTTGTTTTTTTTTTTATGTCGGTTTACCCACGTAACATTTCCCGATGTGGGCCGATTTTAAGGATTCTTTGTTCATTCGAAAGTGAACCAAGTATAAATAGTCCCATATAGCTGTCTATATCAATAAATATAAACACAGATAATACTATTCATTAAAGTAAACGTTAAAAAAAGGCGATCTGGCTAGAGAAATTTTTATCAATACGGCAAACGGTATTGAAAGTATTATCAATGTTACTTTCATTATTTAAATCAATATCCAGCTTTTTATGGAGCACAGAAAGTAGCATCATGACAGCTTGCTCTGTCCGCGCTATCATTCAAATATGTTTACACTAAAGAAATACTTGGAAAAACGAAAAAAATACCGATTTTCAGATTTATTCTGAAAATGTAATGAAAAGTAAATCCTATACGTTAAAATATACCCGAAAGGAACGATATTAATCCTTAAACAACGTTAATAGTTATATTATAAAATTCAAATTGCAACTATTAAAAAACCTCATTAAATATTCCGAATATTTCCACTACTCTTGGCTTACAGAAAACGAGTGGTTGGTATTCCATATGTTTTCTAATTACTATTGCAATTAGAATTTTGAAATATCGAGACTCTGTGATTAAGGTATTAATGTTGTTTAAGAATAATCGTAAAATCTCCCTTCTTTTGAGTGGCATATTTTTCTGTATAAAATATATTTTTTCTTTCACCGAGTAAAATTATGTTTTTTACCTTTCAGTCCTTCTTTATTAAACTTTTAGAGAAAATCTTCGAATCCGTATTTTTTCTTAAAATTTGAAAAAAGTTTTAAAATGGCTCCCTTAACATGACTTACGTACTCGACTGCGAAATGATTTAATTTTTGTCAAGTATTTTATTTATATTCAAGTATTAAATTTTTTATCGACGAATTTATTCCAATTCTATAATAGATTACGTCATTATTGAGCATGTAGCGTGCCGCTTTAGGTTCGCCCTTATCCTAAAGATACGTCAGTCGTTTAAAATAATTTGCATTCTTAGTGGATATTCCACCCATACACTAACGTATATATTTTAAAACTGTTTCACGCCGTTCTAGATTTCAATTTGTTATCAACATTTGCAGGTGCGCATCGAATAGTAAACACTGACAGATTTTCTGACGGATTTAAAAAATCCACGATAGAATTTATGCGTTTTCTACTTCGAGCAAATTGTCTCGCTTGTTTCCTCTTATTTCTCTTCCTCTCTCTTTCTCTCCCTTTATGTATATATTAATGATAACGTTATTCTTTCGTCAGGAATAATACGAAAAAAGCGTTACGAAAAATCGTTGTGAAATATGTAAATAAAATCGTAACAGAAATTGCTTCGTTACATATGGTCAAGTACAATTTTCCGATATCAATTTTGAATTAACGCATTCAACGTTTCAAAATGTACGTTTAATGTTTACTTATTTTAATTAATTGCACTATTTTTGAGTTTGCATGTTTTACGGAGCTCCTCCCTTTTGCACTCGGATGTAACCCCGCCGAAAATCAGTTATTACCTGAATTCTCTTCTGACGACAGTTCGTAATGTTCGATTGCACAAACGTTATAGCGGGTCAAATCGTATCCTTTCCCAGAGTTAGAATCGAAGTTATTTGAAGTTTCTCCCAATAAATTACTTAGCAATACTCCGCGGTTCTATAGAACTGCTAATGCTAAACTACTTGCATGTTGATCGTAATCGGTAATTGGTGATATCTTCCTGGTTTATCTCAATTCCAACAGCTATTTCTATGAAAAATTAGCTATTCCAACATTCACGCTAGTCATATGAGCCATGTAGAGACTAAAATTAGAATTATGAGATGTTTTGTAAACTATGCGTTCTCCGACCTTCCTCTTTCGAAACACCAGTAGATCCAATTCAATTGAATCCTACTTTTTTCGGGAGATCATAAATTTCTCCTTGTTCCTTTCCCCTTCGCTACTCCCGCCATCAAACGTTTGCTCGAACGTCTCAACCAACAACCACCTTTTCCAACATGCTCGCCTAAAAATAGTAAATTCTGGTAGAAGCAACACACATTCATGATAGAATACAGAAATAAAGATTATTTCATATTTTAACAAAAAAAATGGTTATAATAATTAGTTAATCAACAAAATGATTTAGAAGCCGACGTTGGTTTGTGAGAAATTTCAAGTTTCTCTGCTTTTAGTTTAATGAAAAATCATAAATTGAACCCATCTTATCCCGTGCAATTTAAGGTGCTGTCCTATTAGGGTCCAGAAAGCTTTTAGTGTCATCGTAATTATGCACCAAATGAAGGAACACAGAAAAGTTCATTTCAAATGGCTCGTCGAGAAAAGCAGATTGAGACAGAAATATGTTGCTAATTCGCTGTTAAGAATATTTTGGGTTTCGTTCATTCCCCGTAAATTTAATCATCTCGGTACACGTGTATAAACATTAAAGCAAATAGATATATATATATCACACGATCACGATATGCTCATTTTGATCCACTGCTGAATGTAGGCAATTTCCTGGTGGAATAAGTTGATCTGATCTTTCGTGCTGGCCAGGCAAACTGAGAGATGTATTTTATACCTGCTGCCAGGTTCTCATCGCAACTGTTCTATGCAGCGCTAGTGTAGACGCAAGACTACAGTTGGATATGGTTGCAATCGCTTGTTATCGCGTCACAAATGCAGTCCCGTGTGTGTCCGTCTACTACAGATTAACTAACGCGAATGTAGTAGGCCATCAGGATGCTATATATATATATATTTATTAATTACAACGTAATTATTAGGCCGGCTCCCATAAAAAAAAATGTCCCGATTTCATGTAACGAAAGTTAAATGTTTAATTGAAAACGCCATTGTTAATCATGCACCCATTATATTTTGTAACAAAAAAAAATGTATCATATCGGGTTCCTTCCTTCTTACATTAAATGCTCACCTCCAATCGCCTTAAGAGAGTTCAGCGAGGCTTTGAGGTCCTTATTTCCTTCTTCTTCTATCTTTTTTACGGATGGTTTCAAGAGCGATGGGGGCGTCGGGGCCTCCTTCCTTGTTTCTTTCCTTCCACACTACGACCTATATAAACTTCTTTCTGTTCTATTTTTACTGCAGAATCGTGTGTAATACTTCGTGCAGTTCTTTTTATTGAACTTTTCTACTATAATAACAAGTACTTTATCTGTTTCGACTCGATAATCGTGTCTTACAGGCCATATCCTCTCCTTTTCCATCCCCTTCATACGACTACATTATCCTTTTTCTATTCGTTCCTTAATTGCCAACCTTTTCTTAGTTCGATCTTCTTTGGATTCCCCGTCATAGCGCCATCGCGGGCAACAACCTAGTTGACTCGTTTGTTCGCTCTGCTTCCTCTAACGGCCAATCTATCAATAAGTTTCCTGTTAACAATATCCTATTTTTCCATCTAAACAAGCACACTTCAAATCATGGTCGGATGTCTACATTATTTCCTAATCCGCATTCCTTTTACAAACTAATAAAGCCTCTTCCTGAATCACGGTCTTAGTTTGCTGATTTTCCTGATTTCAGTCGCTTCATTATTTCCTGCATAACACGTTTTCGTTTCAACCATAATTGCCTTCCTTCGTCTCTTTTTCGTTTTTCTATTGTTTCTTCTCCACATTGTATTTTTCATTGCGGATGCAGATTTTGTGACATCCGCGAATGCGGATACAGATATAAATTTTTTTTTAAAGAGATGCTTAATTTAAGTATGAATGTAATACAATGGTAATTTTAATAATTTTTATCTTCTAATCACAGTTTTAGTGATCTTTATTTTATAATGAAAATTTTTGTAGTGGGCAAATTAAAAAATTGATGCATTATATTTAATAAAGAGCAATGTCGTTTCCTTTTCAGGTTCTAGTTTTTGTTTCGCAGTGGTTCATAAATTAATCCCGTGTCATTAAATAATTGTTCAGCTTGTCAGACGTTTTATTGCATATTTTACGCTGAGGTTTATCTCGGTGTCATGTTCATAAAATAAGCCCAAATTAAATTTTGCGTCGGTGGTGGCATGGTGGGTTCACTTATAAATTACCGCAATAGATTAACCACGACGGTAAAATACTCAAATAATTACGAAGTAAATAAAGAAAAAACGACCGTACAATAAGTGCATCGAAACACGTTGTGATTAATTTATAATCCAAAAAAAAAAAACAAAACAAAACAAAATAAACCATTGACAGCTTATCCAATATTAGTTAGTCCCCGATTTAAGTCAATCAGTGAAATACGACAGCGCATGCCATTCGCTGACCCTGCTGTCGTGACGACATGTGGCATGCTCAACATCCGCATCTTCAAAAAATCCACGTTGATTACTGCGGATGTAGATGCGGAAGTCAAAATCAAAACGGAAGTTCCACAATTGCGGATGCGGATATCCTCGATCCCTTTTGCTTATGTATGTAATGTATACATGTATATGTATGTGAAGGAACGAGAAGAAAATTTTATTTACGAATGAAATTAATAAGAAAAGTAATAAACGGTAAAAGGAATAAAATGAAAAAGAAAATTTCCGAGGGTTGATGTCGAAAGGAGTGTAAAATTAAAGTTTGAAAATACTTGAAGAGAGCGTCGCGGAAATAGAAAAATTGTTCTATTTTCATTTCTCCCGATTTTCCGCTGCACAAATTTGGCATGAATTCTGAAGGGCGACCGAAACGATCGAGAGTGTTCTAGACCGAGGGAAAATTCCGATTTTCAATGAAATTTTACGTTAAAAGAGAAGTCGAAGAAATCGAGACGGCCGCGACCATTCAACTGGGCCACTAAAATCGTACTCAGGGCAGACATGAAACTGCTATAGATTAACTGGTAAATGTTTAATTAATAACGGAAATGTTATGGAGTGAAAGTGACATCATTGGCCGCTGCTCCGTGCAGCCGCAGAATCTTGCTGCACGCAGTAGTATGAAAGACGAGTTAACCCTCCTCTCGCTGGTTCTCTGCGGTAGTCGAGGAAAAAATTCGACGTACGCGCAGCGGAACACAATAGAATGCTCAGAGAGAACTCTGTTCGGCGAAGATAGCGGCGAAGGATGTTCTAGTGTCGGCTAATTAACAATGGAAGCGTTTTAGTTTAGAATGCAGCGGCGACATCCGATTATGTGAGACCAGAACAATCGCCGGTCCAGGCCCCAGGGAACAGAGTTGGTACATCGAGGACATCTCGTCGCGGCTACAAACTCGACAAGCGTTCGTTCGCCGAGGTGCCTTGCCAAACGACAACGCGTCGTTGTCACCGAAATTACCCCGTTGCAAAACGAACGAAAAACGAACAGTTCGTTTTCTCCGGCCGACGATTATATACACATTTCCTTCACCGTCAGAGTAATCGCTAATTTATTCGCCCGTATTTAATAAAATTGTCGTCTCCCGCCTTCATCCGCCACTACCGCCAACCGTCTATACGGCTCTACAATTACATAATCGAAATTTATTCGCTTAAGATGTCGCGAGAATCGTTAGAGAGGTGCGCGGTTAATTAGATTTTTTCCTGGAACATTTTTCTTAAGATTCGTTAAAACATTTTTTCTTGCTCGCATTTTAAATTTATTTCGTTCCTTTCGTCGTCGTTTTCGTTTTTTTTTCATACTGTTTTCCCATTATTATTCTTTTCGGCGAACGGTCAAAATATTCTCCATCGTTAATTACGCCGTTTTTTGAATACAACTAGGGTGCTCGGCGGCATCTTTAAAAACGTTCCGCCCAACTGATTAAGCGCAACACACAGTGCCTAGTATTTATATTGCAGCTTTATTACTCTCTCTGCTATTTTCCGCTTCTAATATTTCGAAAGATGTTTGTTTATAATTAAAACGGACGATAAAGGAAATAGAAGAAGAAATAGAAAAGACAAAACAGCCACTACACCGCGATTAAATATCTTAAGTGTGCAGAAAGCTTCGAAAACGAAAGTTTATTTGCATTAAATTAATCAGACGTTTCTTTCCTTGTTTCTTTTATCTTTTATTTCTATCGCTGTTTCATCAGATCGCTCGCTATAATCGATATTGCTGTTTTTCTCTGAACTGGCGTCACACCATTTAGCCGCCAAAATATAATTGTGTTTCCTTCTATTATATATTGCAAAATATATTCTTAAAGAAAAGAGAAAAATGTTACGAGCGAAGTTATATATTCATAACTCTTAGGTTTATTCTGTTATTTGTAACTATAATTTTATTTTAATGAAATTCTATATAAATATAATCTGTGCAAGATCGAGAACTTTCATGGCTCTATCTGCACTTTCTTAAGATGAAAATTACGAAAATCCTTTATATAAAAACCTCGCGTATCTTCTCGTACCTAGTAGTTTATACTGACGATGAGTACCTAGACCGCATGCAGATATATCGGCACATAGGAATGTCGGAGTCGATCGATTCTGGCCCGTGATAAAAAGCCCATAGCTACACGCCCAATCGATTGTCGCGTTAAAAAAATAAACTGTATTTATTATATAGATATCAGTTGTTAAAAAACAGGTACAGTATTTACATAATTTACAAAGGAAGTAGGAAATTCGATTTTGAAAACTGTATTGGCGTATCGATGCAAGTCGAATTACGCGAGGTGGAAATTGCGAGATAGTCGCTTAATTCTAATCTCGGTTCGCTATAAATTCTGGTCTGTACGGTTCTCGTAAATCTAAACTCAAGTCTCCGCGTCAACAAACATATATATGGTGATAACTATATACTTTTCGACTATCGTGAATAGTCCCTTTAATTTAGAGGACTGCTGTACGCCATTTTAAGAATAATTCTTTCGAACGATGTATTCGGAGAGATGCAGACTGATACCAGTAAAGTTTACCGTTGATCGTCATCCGGACCGAGCAGACGTCGCCGATATCATAACGTGTAAAGTTTATTATTTGCCTGAGATCGCAAATGGAGAATTAATTACGTATCACGCGTAGCAGAATGCTCCTGTTTCCTTATTGTATTCATCATTCTCGATATGATTATCGCTGAGAATTCTGATGTAATCCCGATTTCTTGCAATACCGATTCATTCATTACCCATCGAGGATAATTTTGCGCAGTTTCCTCTACCACCGCATTTCGAAACTGTCGATTTTGTCCCTGTCAGTTTTCTTCTGTATCCAGGTTTCCTCTTCGCATATATGGTATGCTGGAAAATACAAGCTTCCGGACAAGTTTAAGCATCGCGGGTTTTCTTATTAAATTATTTTTCCAGATATTGCTTAGTTGTACTTCTAAAAATTTTTGTATTTTTCACCTTACCTTATCTGCTGAGCTTCCTTTATTCTCTAAAAACGATCCGAAGTACAAGAAACTCTTAACTGTTACGTAAACGATGAGTGTCCTTTTTGTGTTGAGTGATATTACATTTCCTCATCTATCGTCATTATTAGGATTCCGTAAACATATAATGTACGGAATTCTAATCAGATGGTTCAGAAACGACAGAAATATTCAATTAAAATATCCGATAACTCACGAAATCCGACTTATAAACTTCAAAATTGGATCATTAATTATAATTAAAAACCTCTTTAAAACCATATCCATAAACCGATTACGCTGGACGCCAAAAAATCAAAAAAACCGTCGAGAATATATAATATGGAATATAAAACGGCCTGAAAAATCACATTTAAAAAGTTCATAACTCATCACCAGATAAAGCTTTAAAAGTGAAATTCGAAATATAAAACAAAACGTACAAGCTCGTTCATAAAAGCAACAAATTTCAGTTTAAAAATGATATAGCCCTCTCCCCCCTTTGGGTCCAAAAACAGCAAAAAAGCTATGTTTACGTAAATAATAGCTTGAGTAAAAAAGTAGAGAAAACCAAAACGTACCTCAAACATACGCATAAATGGCCATTTTATAGGGAAAATATAGCTCCGAGGTTACAATTTTATATTCTAATGTTGGATTATTGTATTATTTTACGACTGTTTAACAAAATTTTGTATTTTTATCGTTTATGAGATTTTTTATACGTTTGCAATTTAGCCGTTTTAATCATACGCTTATATTTTCGGACGAAGTTCTTTTACGCGGCTTGGCGAAAGGAGTAAACTGGCATAAATCGTCAGGTCACGAAAAAGCGTTATGCGCTCTCTAGGCGACCTTCACTCTCTTTCTCTTTCTCTCTGTCTATTTCTATTATATACGTGTATGTGCGTGCGCGCGAACGAGTATCGAGATTCGACAGCTGTTCAATTCTGAACATGTGTAAATTTTATTTAAACTTATTCTTTGTTTTTGTTGTTTTTATTTTAATTCACACGGGATTCATATTGTGTCATTTTTTATCGTATACTTCATGAATGGCTTTATACTTGTATCTCTAGACACCACTTCTTTTTTTTTGTTGTATTTTTTTAATTATCACAATTTATTTTCATCGAACTTGCTATTTTTCTTCATATGTATTATTAACTTTCTGACTTCGCAATGTTGCACTCCACCGATAAATACTACTCGATTGTTTTTTATACACATCAGAATGTTCAAATACCCTATCAATATTATCGTGTGCTCAATTAGTTCATGAATAAGAAGTCTTTTAAGCTAAAATTTAGCTATCTCATGGCGGCTCAGACCACTTTGTCCACTCAGATTATCTGATTCTCCTGGAGGCTCGCGTAGTCGACACAAATAAAATATGATGGTTAATCAAATGATATATTTATATTCTAATGACTTTGAAACATTTAGCCTCTGGGTGACTAGTTTGTAACTCTTATCATGTATTATCGAACATAAAAAAAATATACACCAATAATAACCGAAGACAAACAACAATTAATAAATATAACATATATATACATATATAAAATTCTTCCGGCAAAATAAATATAATTTAAAAGTTGATGCGAGTCCGCCGACCACGCAGCGCTTCGATAAGGGTAGCTCTTTTAGAGCAAAACTGATTCTCCGCTAGTCGATCAGCTGTCGGTACTGCTCGACCAGTCGAACCGACACATCATTCTTATCAAACGCGTAATTTTGTCAAAATTACGTCGCTTATAGTCGCCTGGCAGTATCTCCGCGTCTAGCCTTTGTTCATTTACGTGTTATATTTCAATTGTGTCGGTACGTCATCGGAATTAGATTCCAACTTCCCAACCGTTCGAATCATTTTTAATTAATTACGTTACTTTACCCGGTTCGAACATTACTCGAGAAATATATGTATATACGAAATACTATGCCGCGTGCTGATCTATAAAAATAAGCTAAAAAGTATAAAATTTCATCCATGTTTTTTATTTCCCACAGCATAGTGAAATCAGAATTCCAAACACAAAAACAGAATTTTATCTACGTTACACTATGGTCGACTCATGACAATATAAGCCTGGTATCCCTCAACTGTTTATTCATACCTGATATTATATCGCGTATTACGTACTGTCTGCTAGGTTTATTATTAATATCTAACTTGTTATAATCGATTATTTTAATGACATTGTTAATTCAAAAATAATATAGGAATGGTCGCTAGAATTTTTTGTCATGACTGGTATTCTAGGGGTTGTAATTATATTTTTCATATTACTGGTAACCAACGTTAAATCAATAGTACTGCATTGCCTTTGCCGTTTAAACGTGTATTCACTTTCAATGTTTAATATCTGTAAGTCATGCAACTCAATTAACCGTAATAATCGTTTTCCTCTAGAATTATCTGTTTTATTCCATAACAAATTTCGTGAATTTAAATCTCCCAGTAGAATGTGTACATATTATTATTTTGTACACATATGTTAATTATTTGAAAATACTTGATTGATAAATTATTTGGAGTTAAGAATTATTGTTACGTGATTTACTTCTATTATCATAATATTTTATGTACATATATATACTATGCTAGTCCCGAACGGTAAATAATCATTAACTTATAGCGAATTATTCTGTTATAATTATTAGGCATGTACTATTATCACAAATAAATACTAATATCTAGACTTGCTATAAGCAGTATTTGATACTTTTGAATGATTTGCATTAAATTGTAATGTTTTTATCGTGTTAAACTCGCAGTCATATATATATATATATATATATATATATATACACAGTTTATTATTAATTTACGTTTAGCTCTTATTTTGGGCAGTTTCATTCTTAATTTTATTCAATATTTTTGTAATTTGTCACCGCGTGTATTGCGTTGCATATAGGGTAAATTCTAATGATTCTTTTTCTAATATCTCTGCAGGTGTTACAGCCATATTATTTTTCAGTATATATTTTCTTCAACTTCGTTCATCAGAATTTACGGCTCTGTTTTTTCAGTCTTTTGCTGCGATTGCTCCCATGTGTTATCTTTTTTCAATTCCCCGATGATTTTTATAAAAATTCTAGGCTCGCAGTCATTTGATCATCAGGAGATTTTTACCGGTCACGTCTCATGACGTTGAAACATAGTGCTTACAGTAATTATTAGCCGATTGCAAATAGCGAAATGGGACGATAACTCTTTCATTACGCACATCTAGACTGCATTTTTTGACCATCCATTTTGTACGACGATTACACACATCTTTCCATCTTCCGTTACAATCGAGCAATTGTTGATTCAGAAGTTTATCTACTCCCTCTTGCAGTTCATTATAATCAACACCGAATGCTACGCTGATTGTATACTTGTATCAGATTTCTATCTGTGTATCATTTTAGCTTCATTTCCACAACGTTTTTGCCTGTTACAAGAAGATCTCTTACATTCCAAATATCGATATAAGCTGTTTAAATGTTCCCAGTCGTTTATTTTAGCTAGGATTTCTACATGGGGCTGCTCGTCCAGTGTTGGAACGCCGGTTACTCCTTCATATGGTACGCAGACTATATCCAGGGCAGTCTTCTGGTTAATTTTTTCGGGAAATGTACAGTGGAAGTTTTCCTTTTGCTTTCTACTTCTATTTCTGTCAGGAATTACTCAATTAATAGTTCTGGTTTAAAGGCGCTGAATGTGTTCATCATCATCATCATCATGGTTGCGTCTCTTGAGACAAGAGATTGCATGCATTATTAAATTAATCTATCTCTGGCCCAAGTAATCGTCTCTCGTAGACTTTTACATGTTGAGTTTGCAGGAAGGTTCGTTGTCATTAATTCTAATCTCCTTCGTCCTTTTATTGGCTTCCCTCGTATCTTCCCTTGTACCGCCAGCATGAACAAGTCGTTTTCTCTAAATTTGTGAGCCAGATATTTCATTTTTCAATTTTTGATATCTTCGACTAGTTTCCGTTTTTCCTCTATTTTTGCTAACGAATGTGTTCATACTCACCTTAAACTGGTATTTATTTATCCCCAACTAGGATACGTTGTTCCGCGCAAGTTGCTGACAGTCTACCGTTGTTGCAAACTAGTGAAATACCTAATGGTATTTGTTTTGGTAGCAATACTTTCGGAAAGACAATTCCATTTCTCTATCAGCAGCGTATTGTGAGTAACGATTTAGTTCTACTAAACAGAAAATTACCACCCTGCATAATGTAAACCAACCGAATTCAAAAATAGTGGTGACCAATTACCAGAGAAGGAACGTCCAGTTACAACAACTTGTGCCTCCGTATCCACTCTGTAATAGTTATAGAAGAGTAAATTTCAACAAAGTTATTGTTTAAAAAAAGGACGATTTTTTGTTTTCCATTAAAAAAATTTGAGAAGCTGTTATTTGAACATGTGCAGAACAATGTGGTTAATCTGCAACACACTGCCACTCTATTTCCTTGTTGAGAAAGTGGTTGAATTTCGATTTGATGATTTCTTCGCTTTTCTGTTGTGATCGCTATGCGCTTTGAGAATACTTCTGTGATACTAGCGCGATTAAGAAGTATACGCACACATACAACTACAGTGTAAACAGTTTATCAGATCAAGTGTTTAATTGATCAAGTACTTCTCTACTTTAGCAAGACAACCGTTTTGTTGTAAACTTCGCATTTTTTATTTATTTTTTATCATACACCAGTGAACATGTAATATGTTATTTTCACACTACCAGTCCAGTATCGCTGTGAAACAATGACTACATTACCGTTACGTCATCATATGAAATGCCGTTCACACGCCAGTATAAATTTTCTATCATAGTGTTGATTCATAGCTAAAAAAAATTACAAAATTCAGTGAACGGGAATTTATAAATACGTATTGTTAGTGCAAATCTGTCGACTGTGACGAAAAGCCGCGTAGAAACGGTAGTGCAGTGCATTAGCGATATTAGATCGGCAATTGAGAGAAGTTTAGAACGGCCGTATTCCCTTTTAAATAGATTTTTTAATATAGTTGTAATTTTATTTTTTAAATAATATATTTCATTTTTTTATTTTTTATTATAAGACGAAGGCGCTGTGTACATATTGCACTTTATATGGTTCTTAAATTAAAGTTACTTGATAATCGTTTTTATTTATTTATTTATTTAAATTCATTTTTCCTTAATTAATTCCTTTCTGTTGTTCGCATAAATTGTTTCTCATAGATTTGTTAATTTCCTTTATCAAAATTTAAATATTATTTTATATAAATTTTATTTTTTGTAATTAAAAAATTTGCTTTTTAATTTGTTTTTGTGCGTGTTGTACAACTGAATATTGAGTTAATTCCATTCGTCATTTTTGTGCTTTCCGAGAAGTACTAGAAAAAAAATTAGGTTTCATCATTGAATTTGTATATGCATATATATATGTATGTATATATGTATATATATATATATATATATATATATATATATATATATATATATATATATATAATACACACACAACTTATAGTTTAAAGCCTTAAAGACTGTCTATTATGTTCCTTTCGATTAGCGTTGAATCGTCAGCATATTGTTCAGCTGATAGTCCCAGAAGAAATGGGTTCTATCAAGAGTATAATAACCTGGAAAAGATGGTGTCATGAATCAACGCAATTTGGTCCACTCTTTGAAAGCTCGGAACCTACATCTGTTATGTTTGCAAATAGAGACTCGCTCGAAACGAATAATATAAAATCCTTGTCTTGAGAAGTAAAGTTTAAAAAGGTGAAGGAAGAGAGCGGTAATATCGTAAATCGTACTGAAGCCGGTGTCGTAGTGATGATGTCTTTTTCCTTGTACGCTTTTTAAAACAACGGATTAGTTCGATAGTTTACGTGAGAGTCACCAGTTTACGATAGAAGTTTAAAATATATTTCATCAAACTTGAACGAAAGAACCACGACGACGCGACCAAAATTTTATTCAGAGACTGGCGCTTCGGTCCTTCTCGTAACTTTTAACATTTCTGGTGACGTGTTATTCCATAGACGAAAATGAAAAAAAAATAAATAAAAAAAAATAATGAAAAATCGAATGACGGGGGAAGTGACGTGGTCGGAAACTTGTCACCGTGACCCTACGAATGCGGGCTTAATGTGACAAAAGAATTTTTACAGCGTTACTATTCAAATTTCATTAGGGGGGGCGCATTACAAAGACCAATGTATAATATACGTAACTTTGTGCAATGTTTTTGTCAAATATTTCGGAAGATGCGAAAACTTAAAATGTAGCCCGCGCCCTACATACGAGATTACATGAATAAAATTCTTCGTGCCGATACGGGCGCACGCACACACGAATAGAATAATAAGTCAAAAAAGGTTCACCGAAGAAGAGCCCCCCGGGAGGGAAGAAGGGCGGGGAGGCGCTTTCTGTGAAATAGTTAAATTTTGCTCCTCTATTTAAAGTTTGAATATTATTTAAGCGAGCTACGGGCGGCAGACGAACGAATGAACGGAAGACGAGCAGAGGAATGAGTGTCTTTTTTGACCTTTGTGCTGATATTCGCACCCGCTGAAAACATTGCGAAGTTCTAGTTGTTATTCAAAAGTTGCTGCCTTTTGATTTTACCAAGAGCTATTTTCAAACATGATGTCCCCGCTTTACACGTTCGGTTTTTGTCTTTATTATTTCCTTTTTGATGAAGCAAACGCCGTACTACACCGAACTGCATATGTCTGCGTCGAATTGACTGTGAAACATACGCGATCGCCATCCGACGTTCGAGATAGCATTTAATTAATTTTCCTTTGTTTCCGTCTCTTCTAGCACTAGTTTCACGTCGGCGGACGTCATTAATAAAACTTAGAATCAAATAAATTTAATAAAATAATTCCGGCATGCGATAGTGCGTGTTGAAAATTCGCCCGATAACGAATTCCGGGCCGAATTCAAAAGCATCCCCCGCTACCAACAAACAATGATAAACAGTGAAATCTGCAGAAACGAGGCTGGCGCACCAAACCGCACAACAGTTCATTAGAATTCCGCACTTTCGAAAGTGAAATAGCGATTTCGAGTTTTAAAAATAAATTAACATAAACTGATACACACTTTGTTGTCTTGTTTCGTGCAACACTCGTAAAAGCGTACGATATTCCTTTTTGTTGTGCAAGACCGATTGTGTAGCTCACTATTATAGCGGCGACCAGAGATGAATGATAGAAGAGGATCCTCATCATCCGTAACAACAATCACGTTGTTTTTGTTACTGTCAAAGATAAAAATTATATATATACGATTTGTAAATAAATTTACCCGGTCGTCCGTAACGACGCTTGCAAGATGCGTTTAAAATATTGACTTTATAGATTTCCGTTTTAGATGTTCATAAAAAAGATAAACTCGACATTTTTAATTAATCTCCCGTAGCTACGATATATATTTAAGGGTTAAAATATCGCGGTGTTCCGTGAATTTAAAAGCGTGTCAAATCAACAACCTAATATTCCTAACGTTCCTTGGTTCAACCACATTACGACTGTTTCGATGAGTACCAGATCGTGCATTGTTACCTTAGGTCGCCTCCGGCTGGGGGTAAACCGTCTCCCCGCTTCTTTGTACAACATGGGTTTATTAATATCTTCTCCCTATTGCCAACATCTACTAGACTCGGACAAAGTGGCGGACGCTGATCACCTCATCTTTGAATGCAATTTGCACACGGCGCAAAGAATTATTTCGTATAACTCGGTAATAAATTTCCAGATCCCTATGCCATGTAGTGTCAATTCTCTCCTGGCCACCGGGAGTGCTGCAATATACAAGTTATTATCTAATTATATAGTACAATGTAATATTAATGTATAGCGTTAATTAGTTAATTAATTATATTACATTGTCGATGGGTTGAATTTTCGACGCCCAAAAAAAAAATAATAAAAAAAAAAAAAAACTCTTCGAACCATAGAAATACCTCCTTTGAATCTCTAGACGACAGTCTTTTATAATTATTATAAAAAAGCCGGTTTCAGCTGATTACATCATTCATCGCGAAAAGCAAATTCTCCTTTTTACTCGTGATAATTAAAAAAAAAATTGTATCCGATAAATTCTTATTAATTTCTATTATACTAGCTTTCATAACCTAAAAATATCACATTGTTTCTAAGTAACTCAAAAAATTTGTATTATTTATAAATTTTCGGATATTAAAGATTCTGACGAATTTGAAAATTTGCGATTTCGATTAAAATTATTCCGCTTCCAAAAATACGATTTGGCGAACGACCGCGCAGTGATTATATTAAAGGAAATAATAAAAAAAAAAAAAGGAAAAATTAAACTCCACTACAGAACGTGTTTTACAATGTTTATAACGGAAAGGATGAGAGTTTGCGCAGCTTACAGGTTTTTCTTTTTGGTTTTTTGTGCTATTCCACGCCTATAGACAAAGAGTGAAGAAATTCAATCGTAAAAATAATAAGTAGATTTATTAATTTTGCCTATGTGTATGATGATGTAGTTTGTACTACGAAACATTCGGTGTTGTTTTTATAAATATTATATAATCATAATTTCTGTACAGTTTTAATTTAGTTCGATTTATTAATTTTTTGTTAATAGTTATTTTAAACGTATTTATACTGCGTATTATTTCTGAAATGACGTATCGAAAAAATGTATAACAATAAAAATAGACGGAAACATTTAACCAGACTGCGAAGAAAGATATACCGTGTGTCGTTTACATTTTAAGTAAATTAAAAAAGTAAATAAGATTTAGATTTACTATACCACTAATGTAACTGACAGTTTCGATAAATTTGCAATTTTCATTATTTCCGCTTCTTCACTGCTAACATCAATCCCCCCCCCCCCCGCGGTGGTGGTACATCTTTTTAACATTTCTATTCTACACCAGTCCGCAATGTTATCTGCCACTCTAGTTTTATTTGTAACTCTCGTTTAATACTTTTACGAAATAATCTGCCGATTACATTTTTTTTTCCATTTTAAAATCTAGCCTGACCGAATGATTTTTATCTTCCTTTATTTTTTTCCTCCACAGAATATGATATCTCTTTCGATACGCTATTTTTCAACATCCAAATCCTTCTCATACTTCTGACGGTATCATCCTCTCTATTCGATCTCTTGTCTCCTCTTTGTTCTCGTTCCGCTCCATTCTCATAGACTTTCTATGGGTCCCTAGTCATTCCAATATTGAGAGCGATGACTCAGCTGACTCTTTAGCTCGCTCAGCCGCCCGCATTGGTCCTTTCCTCGACTCTTTCCCTTCCTCAGACATTCTTTCTCTACCACGCTCTAATCATTCTAGACTTTGGTCTGACATGTATCCATCTTTATTCTCAAATCGCTTTTCACAGTACCGTCTTATTCAACCGGTTCCTAGTTTCCTACCTTGGTTTCAATCTATTCCTACCTGTCGTCGTTCCACTGTTGTTTCCTAATCAATCATTCTCTACTCCCCTTTTCTCGCTTTCGATTCGCTTTGTCCCCTTCTCCTTTCTGCACTCTTCACGATTCTGAGCCTTCTTGTATTTGTGATTCAAATCACATCCTATTCGAATGTTCTGCACTGTCTAACAAACGCTCCTTTCTTTACGCCCAACTTCTAGTTTTGGGTCTTCCTACTCCCTTTAACGCTACCTATATTCTTTCCTTCCCATTGCCTTCAGTTATTCCATTGCTGCTGTCCTTTGTCTTTTTCATTTCTGACCGCTTGGCTATTTAGTTATAACTCTTAATTTTTCATGTTGATGGGTCAAGGCCGCTGGCGCGCCCAGGGTAGGGGAAAAAAAACAAACATCCAAATTGTGTTTCCACGCATAATAATGGCACAGCATTAATATTTTTTTTTTCCTACCCTGGGCGAACACTGATCAACTCATCACAAAGTCATTCTCCGTGGACGCATAAAGAGTCTTTTATAATTCTTACAGGAGAGAGTCAGTTTTAATTGATCGTGCCATTTTTAATTTTTCAATTACCAGGACACCAATAGTTATCTATTGACGACGCTCTTTATGCCATAACATAAAGGATGTTTCACAAAACTGATTTTTTTCATACCACTCAGTATGTATATCTTCTATCCATCAATGTATTAATCTAAAAGAATAAATCTACATGAAAGATTTATTAGGGATGATCAAGTTTGCTTCTTTAAATGATTCTTTCATCAGTTGTACTGTAATTTGACTTTGAAGTGACCCCCTTTTTGTTATAGAAAATATAATTTCAATTTTCTTTTTCTCGTGATTATTTTTTTTCTTTTCATTATAGAATGGAATAATAGTAGTTTTTTTTCTTTTCTCCATTTTTTATATTAGAAAAAAAGTCGTATGCGGGACAGATTTTTGTGGTACCTTTGCGAATAAACAATATTATTATTTTCCCCTGATTCCAAAGAGTTTTTTTTTTTTTTTTTTTTATTTGTATTCAATCCCTTGTCCACAATCTCTATTACTTTTTTTTCATTATTCCATTCATATTGATTTGCTCTGGGTCCCTCTAGTGATATAGGCATTTTGAGGGTAATGAGATTTGCTAGAGTTGTTTCTTCCTCTTGTGTTTGTTTCAACAAAATTCCCGTTTCCAACTTGCTACCCCAATGGTTAATCAGGCGTCAGATATTTATGCCGCTTCCTTCTCTTACAACCATTCCTTCTATTGGTCCATCAAGCTGAATCCTTTCCACCCTAAGTTTTATGACTTTCCTATTCTACGAAATTTCGTTGTAATCTCTATTATTCGTTTGCGCCCCTTAATCCTACTCGGTGGCTACCTTCTGTGCGTTTTGGTTTTCATTTAATTGCCATCTTCATCCAAATTATAAAGCTGTCTACGAGCCTAACCATATATTATTCGAATGTCCTCTCGTCTGAACGTGATATTCTCTGTTCTAATTTGTTGTATCGTAGGTTTCCTGATTTTTATTACGCCTCATACATCCGCGGTCACTTCCCTCCCAGTCAATTTATGCTCGATTCCTTCATTCTGGCTATTTCTGACCGAATCAGAACTGATCCTCTCCGTTCTTGTTGCTGTACTGAGTGAAGGTGCTTTGCTGGTGCGCCTAAAATTAATTTTAAAAAAAAAGAAAAAAAAGAGGTTTTAGTAATTTTAAAAAAGTAGGATAAAACTGTAATATTATAAAAAAAAAAATTAAGGATATCACGTAAAGTTTACGTAGAATAATGTTAAAAAAAAAGAAAAATGAATAAATAATAGATCGGAAAATTTTTTAAAAATATGTTTTGTATATTTTTTTACTTTTAATATTATAGGTTTTGCTTGCCCCCGGGGGGCGAGAATGGAAAAAAGTACCCAAAAAGGGAAGTAAGGGATTAAATTTGAAAGTAATTAGAAATCACCGAAATAAGAAAAACATTTAAGTCGGCCGCAGATTCAGACCGTATTACATACCACATTACTACTGTCTTTATGGACACGTCGTTTCTTCTACTCCCCCAAAAAACGTTTGGGATACCCATTCAAATATTTATAAATATTCATTACTCGTTATTTTATTTTTTCATTTGTTGTACATATGCTCGAAAATCAAGTACAGGCATTATAATTCGAAACGTTAAAGGTTAAATATTGTTTTCATTATCACCGTTGGAAAGGTTCAAAAAACAATATTGAAACAATCTGCCGACATCTGGTTGAAAAAGTGGAAAGTTCAGATCGACGAAAGTAAATTAGTAAACGTTCAATTCACGAATAGGGAAGTCATAAACTGTTAGGATAGATAAAACGGAATTGCGTGTCAGAACAACAGTCAAGTACTTGGAGTAAAATTACACCTAGATAGTCGCTTAACATGGAAGCAGCACACACGGGCAAAGAAAAGAGAATTCGATATTCGTATTAAAAAAATGTGCTGGCTCGTAGGAAGAAATAGCGTTTTAAATATATAGATAATAAACGTTGGTATGCACAAGTATCTTAAAGCCTATTTGGACCCAACGGAGTGCAGCTTTGGGACTGTGCTAAACCTGAAAATATGAGGATAATACAGACTGTGCAGAATAAAATACTTAGGCTCGTAACCAACATGGTATGTGTAACAAACCTAACCTTGCATCAGGATTTTTAGGTATATAGTGTATGTGAGAGATGCTCATGCCCGAAGATACGCTGGAAGACTTGAAAGTCATCCGAACAAACTTGCTATCGGATGGCTACACACTGTTAGTGATGTGAGGCGCTCGAAGGAAAAAAAAAGAATATAAAACCTCATGACCTTGTTGAAGGTAAAAATTATCAGATAGGTAGTATTTAATATTTATTTTTTATTTTACTGTAAAAGACTTTCTATATATTATTTTATATATTATTATAAAAGATTTTTTTAAATATTTACCTTTCGTGTCAAGGTTAAGTTAATCTTTATATTATTTATTATAAAAGTTTTAGTATTTAATATCTGAATTAATTTTAACGTATCGTAATTATTAATAATAAGATTTTATTTTTGATATAAATTAATTAATTATAATTATTTAATTGAAAATTTATAAAATTAATAATTAATTTATTTAGTTTTTTTTTTTTAATTTTAATTAATTTTATATTAATCTAATAGAATTTTATTAAGATTTATATTTTAAATATATTGCTAAATGGCCTAGGTGGGCAGTTTGTAATACAATAAATAGGTTAAAAAAAAAAAAGAGAGAAAAAATCAGATCGTTTTATAAACAGCTAATTTCCTTTTCATTGTTCAACATTGCGAAACGTCTACTGATGTATGGTGAAACGAATCTACCGATGAGACCTCGAACTGTACGGATGATTCTCGTCATTTGGTTTCGTTAATTTTCAATTTGTGCTATTTATTCGCATATTTTATGTTGAAAATGTGTGGAAAACTGAATTTCGATTTTTATGTCTTTTCACCGCTGGCAGAGGACGATCCGCGTTCGTATGTTGAATTTTTTAAACACGAAAGATTAATTATAATTATTTAATTGAAAATTTATAAAATTAATAACTAATTTATTTAGTTTTTTTTTTTTGTTAATTTTAATTAATTTAATATAGGGACAAGCTTATATTAATCTAATAAAAAGAAAACTGTTCGAAAATATTTTGTATTTTTATGTTTCTAATTTTTAGTCAATAATAAGCATCAATTGTTTTTTGTTTTTTTTTCCTTTTTATTTTTCTAGTATTTTTTTGTTTTTGAACTTTGTTCTATCATTTTCCTACTCTTAAACGTTTTTTCATCATTGCCATCTGCCACCTGCGGTTCAATCATACTTTGCTTCCAGCCCCATGGATATACGTTTTGCTCTTTTCCCATCCCCTTATTGTCCTTTGCATTTTAATGACTGTTCCTTCGTCTGTGATCCTGACCAGGTGCTGTTTGAATGTTCCAGTCTTTCCTCCGAACGTGATATCCTGTACGTTTAATTATTAAAGCTGAATTTTCCTACTCCATATAGTGCTTCCTATATCTTATCTTTGTCCCGTCTTCAAAGGTGGTTCCTACTCTTGTCTCTTTTCTCTCATCGATTTCTGACCGGATTAAAATTTAATCTCTAATCTAGTCCAATTGTCCTGGGTAGCTGCCCTTAGTCGGCCAAGCCCCCCCCCCCAAAAAAAAACAAAAAAAAACTCAAATTCCACCCATTATCTTTTTTTTTTTATATAGTATTTAAATCACACTCTCGACTGTACGCTTTCCATTATAGCAAATAAGCCTTCTGCAGTATTATAGCCTTCTAGTTCAAAAAACGTTTACTTCAATTTTACCGGTTCAGGTCGAGAAATTTGAAGCTGCGTATAATAAATGAGGATATCGACGCATTTTTTACAGTCACACAAAGCGTCGAAATAGTATTTTTGTTTATTTTTGTTGTCTATTATGGCTAATTTCGCAGAAAAGAATGATTATGTGATTTGTAACACATGGTTCAAACAACACGTAAAAAGGTTGTACACGTGGGTTAGCCCTGGAGATAAAGCTAGAAATCAAATTGATTACATTCTGGTACCAGCGATATAAAAATGTTGTGAAAAATTGCCATACATACCCGGGAGCTGACTGTAATACGGATCATGTGCTACTCCTCGCAAAATGCCGCATAGCATTGAAAAGTCGAAAGGAGAAACTGAAGAAACAACAGCAGATAGATACAAATTGTCTAAAAGACCACGGAATACGAGAGAAATTCCAGGCTGAACTGAGAAGACAAAACGAGACCGAGGCGCACGAAAACGAAAATATCGATGAAATGTGGTCTACATGGAAAAACAAAGTTATTGCAGCTGCCAGTGATGTAATACCGGTTAAAGAAAAAAGAAGGCATAATCCTTGGATGACGATAGAAATACTAAAGATGATGGAAGAAAGAAGAAAGATTAAAAACAGATTCGGACCTGAATATGTCAGATTAAATAAGAACATACAACAGAAATGTACAAAGGAGAAAAGTAAATGGTATGATAGAAAATGTCAAGAGATCGAAGAACTCGACGCAAAACATAGCGACAGAGAACTACACACTAAAATTAAGCAAATGATGCAGATACACAAGAAAAAGAAGAACAGCATCTCATACATACGCAATAAAGACGGAAACTACTGCATGAATAAAAAAGAAACGCAAGAAGTTTGGCTAGAATACGTGAAGGAACTCTATGACGACGCTGCAAGACCTACCCAAATCGACTGCGCAACAAAAGAATCGGCCCCAAAAATAGAAATATGGGAGCTGAGAAATGCAATCAAAAGAGGTAGAAATCACAAAGCTGTAGGTAAAGATCAATTGTCGATAGACTTAATAAAACACATAACGCCAGAATATGAAAAAGAACTATTACAGATCATTAATAAAATATACGAAGAAGGCAAACTACCTGTAGATTTCAAAGAAGTAAATTTCATACCGATACCAAAGAAAAGCTCCTCCCAAGTATGTTCTGAATACAGAACCATTGCATTGATGAGCCACTCTCTGAAACTTCTATTGGCAATAATTAACGTCAGAATTGAACGGAAAATCGAAAAAGAGGAACCAGAGACGCCATTGTGCTCCTGAAAATAGTTATACAAAGAGCTTTGAATGCAAACAGAGATATCTTCGCGTGTTTCATTGATTACGAAAAAGCTATTGATAGTGTAAAACATGAAAAATTAATCATGATATTGAAGAAATACAATATTGACGACAAAGATTTACAGGTAATAAAGGATTTATACTGGGAACAGTACGCGAATATCAAGATAGGCGCAGAATACTCTACTGGGCAATGTAGTATAAAGAGAGGTGTAAGACAAGGATGCCCACTCTCTCCACGATTATTTAACATCTACGCAGACGAAATAATAAAAGAGGCACGAATTGAAGGAATGGGTCTGAAGATCAATGGACAATGAATCAATGAAATAAGCTATGCGAACGATAAGGTATTTATAGCTGAAACAGAAGCTCAAATGCAGAAAATGATCGATAGGATAAACCGTGCGGGAAGGAAATTCGGAATGAAAATAAACACGGAAAAAACGAAAGTCATGAGATTTTCGAGAACCAATAACAAAAAAGCAGTAATCATGATAGACAATGAAAAAATCGAGAATGTCACTGAGTTTAGATATTTAGGTGCTCTCATAAGTAAGGACGGAAGAGACCTAAAAGAAGTCAAAAGTAAAATCGGTATGGCAAAGACCGCCTTTAATAACCTTAGCAACGTCTTAAAAAACAGAACCTTAAGCATGGGCCTGCGGAAGAGAATAATGAGATGCTACGTTTGGACGGTATTAAAATATGCGTGTGAAACCTGGACAATGAGTGCGGATATTGTAAGAAGACTGAACGCGTTTGAAATGTGGTGCTATCGGAGATTATTAAAAATACCTTGGACTGATTTTGCAACAAACGTATCAGTCTTAACAAAAGTAAATGAAGAAAACAAAACGATAGTTGAAAATATTAAGCACCGAAAGCTGAAATACATAGCACATAAAATCCGGGAAAACGGTGTTTTCATGTTGGCATTGCAAGGACGAGTTCAGGGAAAACCCATTAAAGGAAGAAGAAGATTGGAGCTAGCAACTACGAATGCACCAGCCAACTTCCCATGCAAAAGTATACAAGACACGATTAGATACGCCAGGAATCGAAGAATATAGATGTACGCAACCTCTTGAGGCAAGAGATGCGACCCCGACGACGATTATGGCGGAAGATTCGATCAGTGATTTTATTAGTACATCATAAAACGGACACATCGAGACAGACAAAAGGCTACCGTCCACTGTGCGGACTTGACTAATATATGAATACCATTAGCTTTTGTGTATACACGAAGATTATTCAGGTGATGTAAGGTAGACATGCAAAAAAAAAACAAAAAAAAACAGACACCACTATTACTACATAGTAGGAGATTTTACCGTTAGGTGGATATGGCAGGCATTATTATTCCGGCTAATCGTGAAAGCTAGCGAGCAAAGTGATTTTTTTGCGTATTATTAAGCTCTTTCTTCGCGTAATGGGATCTGAATGGATCTGAAGAGAGATTAAAGGCCAGAGTTTTCCGATTCGTCTTTACTCTCTCAACTATGATATCTAAGTTGTCTTTTGTCAGAAAATCAGTGTCTAAATTATCCTCTTAGATGTATTTTTTTCCTCTCGGCAACTGCCTGAATTGTTAAAATTAATTAGTTGATTGCTCTCCCCCCCCCCCCAAGCTTGGAAGACAATATCGAGAGAGATCTCGATTGCTTCGGATCCATCGAGAAGAAGTATTACTCGATAGCGATAATAGGAAACGTTTGCTTAGATTGAAAATCGACGAGCACGGGGATTAATGCAAACTTGCCACATCTTGCGTAAAAGAGGTTTGAAGTTTAAATTGAATTTTCCGGACGGACGGGGTAATCTTATTTACGGAGAAAGAAGAAAAGAGGATTAGGCGAGCGGGCCAGAGCATGTAGATCGCGGACATCGAAAAGCGAAACGTTCCAGCAGTACGAGAAGCGTAATAATAATATCTTTCATTATATGAAGTTGACGGCGGTGGTGCTGGCGGTGCTGCTGGCGGTGCTGCTGGTGGTGGTGGGGTGCATTTCCCTGGAGCATATTCGAACGCGCGTTAGCGATAAATTTTATTAATATATTACGCCGAAAACTGGAACATTATGTAGCGAGCAGCGTAGTGCATTATATTTTAGAGGGGACAGCGCGCGGCGGAATGTGTGTGTGCTCCATCAGATAAACCGGTCGATGATTTAATGAGCCCTCGGCTTTTCTTCACCTAGCTGTCAATACGATTAAGTGCGCGCTCGGACCGGAGGCCGAACACGGCCGACAATGGCGTCGCGGCTTTTTAAAGTGTTGTTTTCTGGCGACGAATCGGAAAGGTGAATTTCGGCGCGAGAAAGAAGGCTAGTTGTCGTCGGCGCGGCAAAATTTATGTCGAGGCAGGGGCGACTAGCAGAAAGTTTATATGGTCAAGTAGATACGGAGCTGTGCTATATTTATGCGGCGGCCGGAGGAAAGTTTGTTCTCGGTAATAGCTTTTCAGGTTTTACATTAACGAACGGCAGAAGACGTGGCGGCGACATCATGTTCCTGGGCGGCACGGTCGGCGCTGCGGCACCGAGTGCCGGCTTTGATTTCCCAGCGGGCTCGAGACGGCCGGTTCTTCTGGAGGCTGCTCGCTTGCCGGATAATCCCAGAAGTGGCGCACGTTCAAATTGTTTACAATGTGTGCATAGCCGGCCGAGGTGAGCCGGTAATGCAGATGATAGCGTTTTCAATCGTATGCGACGAATAAACAACGAGAATGCACAGCGGCACCAATCGACCGTTGCCGCAATCGCAATCGCAATCGCAGGGCGGGAAATTAAGTGCGTTCCTCGGAAAGTAAGCTGCCGATTGCCGTCGAGTATAAATCTGTCGCGCGCTCGCTACGCCAGCTACAAACAAAACGCGGCCATGACGCCGTCGTTTTCGCGCCAGATTTTTTTCGCAATTGTACCTGCCATCCGAGCACGTGTTTCCGAATTAATTTCCAGCAACCGCGATCATAAGGTCGCCGCTGCTGGAAATCTCCGCAACCGACCGCCGTATCCGCTCTATAGCTCGTCGTTGTTATTTTAAAGCCACTGCGCGAATCCACTATACATCTCTCTTTCCAGTTTATTATGGTTGGTTCTTTTTTTTCTTTTTCGGTGTGTTTTTTTGACGATTTCATCGATAATGGTCGTAACAGTCATGAAGTGTTTTTTTGAAATAACGAAAGTAGTTTCATAATGGTAATAAATATTCTGACCTACCTTTGCATTTGCATTGCTTCGGAGACGCAGTTGACTGTATATCGAAAATGGATAATTGTAAAAAGCGATGAAATTACGTTAGATGTCGTTTCCTCTCAGACGGGGATCTTTGAAATAAACCATATCAGGTTCGGAAGTATTAAACAAATTTAAGTGATTTAACTCGCTATCATTTCGATGAAATATTTTTATTGCTTTTGCAGAATGCTCTGATATACATATATTGGAAACGTAGAAGTCATTATACATAAATTATTAGCTCTATAGAAAATCATTTAAAATTTCAGTTTTTTGCCTTTAAAAATTTCGAAGAAAACTCATTTTTATCGCATTTCTAAACGCTGATATATTCAAAATGTAAAATTCATTGTTTACACAAACATGTTTTCAACAGAATTGTTTAAAATTCCGAGGATGGCGATAAACTTTGAAATTTTTACTTTTAAATGTGGAGAAGTAACAAAACTGTGTAATTAACTAAACATATTACCAAAATTATCTGCATTGTTCAGTTCTGCTGGATTTATAATATGCATTAATATATATATATATATATATGTGTGTGTGTGTAAACATATATGTATATGTATGTAAACAAATAATGTATATAAACATATATGTATATGTATGTAAACAAATAATGTATATAAACATATATGTATATGTATGTAAACAAATAATGTATATAAACATATATGTATATGTATGTGTTAGAGTCGAATCCTCAGGTACTTTTCTAGTTAAACGGCTAAGTATCAAGCTGAAGAAGAAAGAAATCTCCCACCATTTTTCTGGCAGCAGAGATTGAACTAGGGCTGAAGAGACATATTTCAAGCTTGCCGGTATACATCCAAAAATTCGATATACGGCTAAAAGTGCTTAGTGCGCAAAACACCAGAGTAGTAGGGAATTCCGATTTGATGATTTGATTTCGTGTTTGTTCGTCGGGTGCTACAAATACTTCTTCGATATTAGCGAGTCACTAAGAGCGCACAAGGAAGCGTATGTATTTGAAACAGCAGCGCACAAAGGTAAACAGATCGAAGCGTACTACGAGACGCAGGGCTAGTTAGTTGGTCATTTCGAGCGAGCTACATACACACTTCTTCAATACGGAACTGTCACCGTATTAGCGCTAGTTTATGGGAATTCACACGCCTAATATTTATAAGTGCATTTAGCGAGATACACAACTAACGTAAATCTGTCAAGTCTGACGAAAAACGGAACAGAAGTGACCAACGAGGCAATTTAGAAAATACAAATGGACGAATCGTTTTTTTTTTTTTTAAAAAAAGAAGTTAAACAAGCGCAGTTAGCCATTTATAAAAATTTTAATTTAATATTAATTTCGAAACGGATTTACCGAGAAGACCGTGGTTGCTGTCGGTTCAGTTACTTTCAAATCTAAATCGTAACATCTGAAATGTAAAAAATTAATTATTACATCAGTGAATCCCGGCGTTTGGAAGCTGTTTCGTACTCTGTTCATTTGAAATACGGTATTTCCATTGTGTATGTACTATTTTTTTTTTTTTTTTTTAGTAAAAGCAACTTCATTATTACTATCTTATTAACATTCGTTATTTAGCTGGATTATAAATTTAATAATAATCATACGAGATTTTATCGCATTTAACAATTATCCGATATAGCGTCATTGTTATTAATTATTAAGCTAAACGAACATTAAATTTTTACATATAGAAACACACACCTTACATAGCTTTTTACAAAAATATTAAAATGTTACCCACATATATTTGCAATGAAAAAATTCGTGTTTCTTCTTCCTTAATTATTTGTAGCCCGATTCCTTTGTCCGTTTGTACTGCGGACTCGGTAATTACAGATGTGGCCACGGTATGGGTCAGCTAATTCCTTTTTACCTTTGGCAATGTCATTATGCCCTTTCTTTTCAGGATGCATATCATTTTTCGACGTTGATTGTCATTGTTTCTCCATCATCCTTGGTATAGCGTTCTTTGTCAGATTCTGTTCCTTGTTACTCCGAATTGCTGCTGATGAGTAATCGTCTATTATTGACAAGCCCAGGGAAAAACCCAAACAAGAAAAAAAAAAAAAAAAAATAGTACCCAGTATAGAAAACTTACCTACATCTCTTCGATGTTACAACATTAAGTAATTACTAGTACGCCTAATAATTTGTTTAACGATGGACTTGACAGCTTAGAACAACATCAGACCCAAGCAAATCCTTTTCATTATCAAAGACTGTCTAAAGTTAAGATCCGCTGTGAATAGCCAATAAACCGGATTAAAAGAAATCTCTATTGCCTTAAACATTCCACACTTGTTTCCATATTTGTTGCAAAAATGCGTCCACTAAAAAAAAAAATAAACATACTATAGAGCCAAATGTGAAATTAGTTCAAATTGTCTGTTTCGCTACTGCTTTAGTACATGTATGTTTTTAAAAATTTGTTCCCTCAAATTTTAAAGTTGTCAGCGCTTTATGATTTTTTTTTCTCTATATTATAATGATGAATACACGTTAAGTAAAAACCATTTTTCCAGAGAACGGGCTGTGGAAATTTATAAAACTTCTTGTCTTACTACTTAATGTATGCATTTTTTAAAGTATGGTCCCTTATATTTAAAAAATTTACGAAATATCCGTATTTTTCCTTTATTTTTGCTACGAAAGTATTTCGACTACAAGGAAAAATCAACATCCTGACCGCAGCCGAATGGTCTGTGGAGTATTTTTATGAATTCTTTATTTCGCAGCTTGATATATGTACATTTATTTAAAAAAATTTCGTCCTAAAATTTTAAAATTTAGGCAGTTCCATAGTTTTTCAATTCTTTAATTAAAAAATAAGCAACTCTCCAGCTACCGCGAAACAAACTGTGGGTCTTTTTTCCCATATGTTTTATCTAGCAGCTTTTTTAATATATATATATATATGTATATAACTGTAAATAAATTTTGCTTCACAAACAGTTCAAAATATGACGGGTAATATACGCGCATAAAATGTACGCTATTATGTTCCTAGATATCGTGTGAATTTTTTATTTTTCTATAGTATAATAGGAGATAAAATCAAATTCAAAATTTATGAAATTCCATTAGGAATATCCTGATTGACTC
This sequence comes from Icerya purchasi, assembly GCA_039619475.1. Classification (NCBI taxonomy): domain Eukaryota; kingdom Metazoa; phylum Arthropoda; class Insecta; order Hemiptera; family Monophlebidae; genus Icerya; species Icerya purchasi. Next base: position 334,321,689 of record CM077116.1, on the reverse strand, counting down.
TACAACGATCGGTGCGCCTTCATTTGGCAGCATACATTTAAAAAATCACCATATCGACATAGCGGATAAATTTCTTCACGCAACCAAAATATATTGCGTATCTTTTTCTACTGCAAGATTTCAGTTGAAAGTACGTTATACTTTTAATTAATACATTCGAAATATAAATCATCATTAAAAACGAGCAGTGATCGTATACCTTTTATTAATTGCTGACAAGTAACCGATTTCTTAAAAATTCTTTGAATTTAAAGTGGTTAAAGCCGTTCCCGAAAAACTAATTAAGAATTGCTCATCTAACAATATGACATATACAGGGTAGTAATGATGGCGCAAAAATCGCAAATGGGCAGTTGCGATTATGATCAGAAAAACATTGCCTGCTACTTCTGCAATTGCTTCGACTACTGCTCTAGCGACAATTGCTCCGAATACCAGTTACTGCTCCAGAGCAGCAAGTGCGAAAGTGATGTTGTTTGTTCTATTGATTGTTCCGTTGCCTCTGCTCATCCAGGAGCACTACACAAAAATCATATAGACAGATATGCGCGCCACTGTTTGCACTGCATGTTTTTTTCTGCCACACAATTTCCTTCATAATCATGTTTCATCTTATTTTCCGAGAACTGAAAAATGATTATGAACTTTAAACATTTTCAGTTGTGTGCCAAGCGCGAGGGCAACAGGGGCAGTCGCCCACACAGAGAAAAAACTACGGAGGCGACGCCTCTTAAAAAAATATATATATTATACCGATAGTATATATAACAGGTATTTAATAAAAATCCAAAAGAAAATTAAACGAAAAGCTAAATAGATGCGAAGGGAGATCGTTTGAATTAACAAAATTCAATTTTTTACCCATATTAAATATTATATATCTTCGTCGCAAAAATAAAACAAAGTGCCCACCGAACCGAAAAACCAGAAATTTCGGATACACCCGGAAAAAATACAAATTCGATAAGAGAAAATTATTTAAAAGCGTTTTTATTTCCCTTCATAATTAAAGCCTCTTCTTATTTATATGAAATATTATCAGTGACAAAAAAAAAAAAAAAAAAAAATACATTCTCTTTTTATTAATCTATATCTGTGTATAGGGGTGATTTATGTTTTTGCCCCCCCCCTCCCCCGTCTGTTTGTGAAACGTTGGCACGCCACACTGAACCTGTTTACAGCTGCTATTAATAGTTTTTTTATAAGTATATATTTTTATTATATTTTTTTAAACATTTTATTTTTCCATCCGTATTAAGTAAAAAAATATTAATTTTCATTATTTATTAGCCAAACACTTCGCTGTCAGGTGTCAGGGTAAAAATAATAATCTCGTATTCGGAACAGCAAAAAATCACTGTTCATTTTGAAGAACTGTTCCGGGGGGCGAAAATCAGTTGTCGGACGCATCTCTCTAGTACTGGGTGACTCTCATTTATTTTACGAATCGGGAAAATGCGAACAAGTTGCAAAGTTTTCTAAGACATTGTGTGAGTGCGCATAGTCACAGACGGGTCTACAAAGCTTGAACGGTTGGGACGATTAGTAACAGTAGGTAGACGCAATATATATGAGAATGTTGGTGGTAATAGCGCCGAAATTCATTATTGAACATTATTTTTGTTCTCAGTATACGCACTGCTGTTAATGTTACCGGAACGTCCAGATTCTCCTCCATTGACTAATGAAAGCACCATAATCATGGATAATGTTCGAGCGAGCTTTTCTGTTGGAACCGAAAACAATAGCCCCCTTAAAAAAAAAACAACAAAAAACCCCGTTAGAAAAAAGCTTCCAATTCAAAGACTACGGCGAACGATGAAACTATAAACGACCACTAATTTTGAAGCCCCTGCGGTAGAGTTTGTTGAGATTTTTTTTTCTTCTTAAACTTCATTACCCCCCGGTTTTATCGATAAGAAATAAAAAATTAAGAAGAGGCGGCAATTACGACTCAGAAGATTAGCCATTTTGACCTTTTACGCGCAGCGCGATTACAAAATACCATCCTTGGCTATTACTCTCATCCCTAAAAGGAATAGCGGTCTAGGGTGCACAGTTAACATTCACACATTCCCAAAAGGAAAGTTCAAGAATAACCGCTGCAAATTGAAAAAAATTATTCAAAAAAAAGGTAAAAAGGACAAAAAATCTAAAAAACCAAGAATTTAACTTTTTTGCACCTTCGTTTTCGAGTTTGTCCTCCTAATTAAAATCTTGTTCGGTGATCAAGAAAGTCTGCCGAATCAGGCGTAATTGCGCCACGCCTAGGGGCGTGCAATCGGTTTTCGGAAAAGGGTCCCGACGCGGCAGGTGGCTAATAAACGATTTTTTATAGGTTACGACAAGTCAATGTGTTGTTTCGAGCCAGCCGAAAGAGAAAAAAATGGCAAGTTAGAAATAGCAGAATGGCGGATAGGCAGTGGCGAGTGAAAAGACGAGAGCGGACTGTCCATCAAACTTGCGGTGTACTGTTGAATTTCATTCGATATGGGAGAGATGAAAAATTTCCAGAGAAAACGAGAAAATCTGTATTATTAAACAATTAAAATTAAAAGTTGAAAAGTAAAGCGGACGACGCAGTTTGAAATTTCTTGGGCGGTCATTTTTCTCGTCTTGCACTATATGCTAATTGCCTACATTTTGCAACTTAATTGAATTATTAACATTTTTTTTTCTGCGACTCTTTTACCAGCTTTAAAAGTAAAACGGCGACTCGGAAAAAAATTATTAAATGGCATAAAAGTAGAACAGACAGTATTCCCCTCCAGCCGGTATTCTATATATATATATATATATATATATATATATATATATATATATATATATATATATATATATATTATATACTATATACTTTTTTGTTTATTTATTTTTATTTATTTATTTTTTTTTTTTGATTCCAAAACTTTTTTTTTTTTTTTTTACCTTTTTTCCATTATAAAAGAAGAGGAAAACAGAAAAAACTTTGCCAGGCAAACGGAGTGAAAGTATATAAAATTGGTAAGGAAACTGATGACAAAGCAGCGGCAAGGGAGAAAGGCAGCGAGAAAGAGGAAAGAATAAAAGGTCGCTGTCTCGATCTTACTTAAAATTCGAAAGAAAGTTTCTGTTGGCGTTGCGAAAGAGAGGACAAAAGAAGAGAAAACGGAGGAAAAAAGTTTTGCCGAATAAAAAATATTGAAAAGCGAAGGGATGAAAAAAAAAAAAAAAAAAGTTTGTTTGAGGGTCGCGAATATTTCCCTTTTATAGCGGCGGAAACGAAAAATGCCCCAAAAATGACAAAAGGGCTAGGGTTTTCCGGTTGCACCCCTCTCTCTCTCTCTCTCCCTTTCTCTGTCTCTTCTTTAAATAAGTAATTATTTCCCTTTATGTGTCTGACGAAGAATTTAAGAGACATTTCTTTAAGTTGGCACCGCACGTCATGCGATATTTCAGTAAAAAGTATACTTCCAAGCAAAAATATTACATGCGACAAAAATAATTAATACACTTCTTTTTATTATTCTTCTCGATTCTAATGAGCAGCGGGAGGGGGCGACTGTTGGCTGGCAAATAACGCTGCGTTAAATGAAGTCATTAATGCAGATCGTTTCGTAGTCGTGACGATGCAGAATTTGCGAGTTTCGTCGATGCTTCCTCGTTAAGTTATAAAGTGATATGGAAACTGACAATGTTAGAGTTATATGTAAAATACATTGAAAGCGCGCATTTTTCGACACGACAAGTTCGAATTGAAAAGACGGCGAGTTGGTTGCTGAATGAGTGTAACTAACAAAGCTGAAGAAGTATACATGTAAAATATACCGGTAAAACTAGTCTCTCCTATTTTTGATAGATTTTAAACACTTCGCAGTAATAGTAGATACCTTGTATTGCATTGTATTTTGTATGCGTCTCCCTTGCGGGAGGTTGCAATCGACAATATATATATATATATACATATTATTTCCACTAAGGCCACATACTTAATTTATAATATACACAATATATACATAGTAGGTACTATTCTGTGATTCGATCCAGCCTATTAGGATTTAACGAAAACACGCAAATTACATAAAAAACCACAAGAGTCTCGGATATTTTTTGAGCAATTTTTAACTGTTGATCGACAGTGTTCATGAACGATTCATTTGAAGAAAAAAAAAGTTTTAATAATTCAGAGATTGAATATACAGAACTGTGTCGTCGACTTATCAATATTCTGTCGGCTGATCTGAACGTACTTCTTCGTTAGCGAAATAGAAAATGCTTTCAACCTATCTTTGCTAATAATAATATGACGGTAGAATAATTTAATAAGAAATGGAGAACCTTTTCACAAATGTTAGAAATTTAAAAAGAACCAACGCGTATCAATCAATATAAATATTTGTGGAACTGATGAAAGTCAGGGAATCGATACAGATTACTTCGTAATATTAACATTTGATATGGACTGCAGGTCCCCGATTACGGGAGCCATTTGTTGGAAATTTCAATTTCGTACCGGTCACAACTCCGGGGAGGGAGGCGGACCGCGTAAAAATTCCCCCGATCGCCAATACATAAAAAAGAAAAAAAAAACATCGACCGGAAAAAAATTACCACACAAATTAACGGGCGCCATTGACACTTACCGTGTCACATTCAGATGAGCTCCTCCCGGCACATCATTCTTCTTCTTCTTCTTCTTCTTCATTTACCCTATTCGCTTAAATGTTGGCCGCCAATGCGTTTATTAATTTTCGGTTAGGCGTTAGTTCGTTTATATTGTTGACATCGTCTAGCTTTTTAGACCACTCTCGCGGCTTCGTTCTCCGCGTCAACCTTTTCTTGTAATATTAGTTGCAGAAGTTCATATTTACCTCCTCTCATAATGTAGCCTGGCTACTAATTAATCTTCCGTTTTTTAATTAAGGTCAGCAATTCCTTGGTTTTTTGCAAACGTCGTAATACCTCATCATTAGGTGTTCAACTGATCTTCAAGAAATTCACCTTATGTTTCAATCTTTTTCGATGCGGCTGCCGCGAACGTATCCATCTTTCAGCTACGTATGTTATTGTAGCCCATATACAGTCGTAGTTTTAATTCCGTATTAATATCATGCCCACACCAGTATTGAGTTTTAGGGTTTCGTGCTAATTCTGCATTTAATTTCCATATCCGAGTTTACCTTCTCTCTGCAGTTCAACTTCCTGTATATGTTTGAAGCTTGAAACTTAGTTTCTATCTTCTCTCCTTCTTTCGTAATTTCTTCATCCTCTTCTCACTTCTCCGCAGGTATGTGTATTGGTATGCTTAGTTTTATTAAAATTCATTTTGATTCCGAAATAATTTGCACGTCTCTGTGTACATCCTGGATTAATTAATAACTGCAGCATCATCATCGGCAAATCTAATCTTATTAATCGGTACGCCATTTACACGAATTCCTTCCGCTGATTCGACAGCAACTGGTTCAAAAATCTGTTCCGAGTATACATTGAACAGCATCGGTGACAGTGTGCAGCCATGTCTTCCTCCACATTATTTTTATACCCTTCATTTCCAACTTTAACTGCAGCTAGTACAGTTTTTTAAGTCGTTTGAATCTGCTATGGTTTTCCCAAGACTTTAAACATTTTATTATGATGCACCTTATCAAAGTCAATGAAGCGTATATCAAAAATCTAGACTCCGGTCGTAGCATTTTGCTACCAACAGCTGAACACAGAAGACTGCTTCACGGTTTCGTGTTCTACAATGACGTTGTTTTTTGAAACCAACAAAAAAAAAATATATACATATATTTTTTTTTCTCTCCTTTACAAAAAAAAAAAAAAAAAAAAAAAAGTACGATTAACTAGAAAAAAAAATCACGATCCCGCTTCTACCGAGCGGTTGTACCTCTTCCCACGTGGGGATATTACGGTAGTACCGCATCACCACGTGCCCAATTAAGACTTATAAAAATGCTTACATTCATCTAAAGTAACACAAATTTACCTAGAAAACTTTGGCGAACGCGGTTTATAATGGTATAAAAATATTAACGAATTTTAACAAATTGCAAACTAAACCGTTTCTTAATCCGGTGTGTTATGGGGGGTCTTAACGGAAAAATAATTGCTGAGCAACGACCGGGGAACAATGTGCAACTATCTTTACTAAAGAATGAGTAGTTTTGTCACAGATAACGACGGTGCACCGACGTTTCTAGAACGTCTCCAAATGATATCGTGTTAGCCGCACCAGCTATCCTATCTGACTTTTACAAGATTTTTATAAATCTTCCCTCGGCTCGATGCCACTTGGCACAACTTTTAAGCGACGTCGCGTTCGGGACTCGTATAGTTATCCCCGCTATCGGCCGCAACCGACAAAACACATGCACACAGCCTCAACTCCCAGGCACATTTGTTTATTCGACCGCGCACGGGAATTTCGATTTTAGCCGATAAGCACATCATCTCCGATTTCTACAGCCCGCGACTACGCCAAACAAAATGCTGTTCGACCGGAGACGGCGAATTAATGATTTTACCAAAAAGAGAATATTTCTATAACTCAAACACCGCCAAAGCTAGCGGTACTGAATCCGTCTCACATTTAAACGAAAGAAGTTGTGAAGTATAATTTTTTGTTTATTTGGAGCGTTTCGAAATTATTCCATCAATCACCTGTGAATTTCCTCGAACACTTGCAGCATTATTTAATTGATTCCGGCAATGACAATGATTTCTATCTAAAAGTGCAAGACGTTCCTTTATTCACCTTAATCATCTTTCTAATTAAGTGCACCAACGCTAGAAGTATATGTACAACTACGAAGATCGTATGTATGTATATCATCATCGCACTGCATTAAGAGCTTTACTCTATCACGCTTAGCCGAACCTTTTCCATTGCTTTCTACCTTGTGCCAACTTCTTCTGCATTCCATTCTTGTTCTCATATCCGTGTGTGCTCTTTTCCCTTTTTTCTTCCGACTCACCTACAATAATTTCAGTTGACGCAGTATATGTATGTCGCAGAAGTCGGTCTCTATTATACTGCTTTCATTAACTTCCTTCTTTCATCCGTTTCTGTAACTTCCAAGCTTTTTTTTCTTTGCGCCGTGTCCATGTTCATCATGCAATTTCAAAGGCTTCTAATCATTTTTCTCACACCTATCCTAATCACGCAATGGTGCATCTTTCCATTATAGTTTTTCTCTTATTCTTAATTTCAGATTTTTTTCTTAAATAATTCTTTTCTTTTCATTCGCTGTATTCTTTCTTTTTTTATTACCGACTTCAAAAAACGACGTTTACATTCCCCCGCATGTTTTTTTATGTTTGTTCGCGCTTAACTTATACCCATCCGGGTCGATTTTAATGGTTCTTTGTTCATTCGAAAGTAGATAGTGACGGTATCTTGCTATTATATCGATAAGTATCGTTAATGATCATCAGAAAAGGTAAAAAGAGATGGTGGTCCCTTCTTTAGATAACTTTTTTTTTTTATTTATCACTATAACACAGACGCCAGTGACACTTAAAATATATTATCAGTGTTAAGCGTGGAAACGTAGATTGAAAAATTTATTTATAAAACTTTGTACACATTCAACGGTACTCCATTGCTCGCGCTAATGTTGTGCACGTCCAACAAACATTGACTAGAAAAAAAATTTATCATTAAAAAAATTAAAATACACCCCGACATGTTTCGGAAACAATGCGCCATAATCATAGCGAAGATATAAAGTTAAAAAGTAAACAGTACAAAAACTGACTAACATTGAAATTTTCTGCTCCATCTTCTCAGCCGAGTCGATCTCAATTCTTCATGCAATCCAATTCATATCCTCTACGAGTGGGGTTCACAGATTCCTGATTGTTTCTGATTCCAAAGGCGTTCTACAAACCATCTCCTCTCCTCCTTCTCATACTTCTGACGGTATCATCCTCTCTATTCGATCTCTTGTCTCTTCTTTGTTCTCGTTCCGATCCATTCTCATAGACTTTCTTTTGGGTCCCTACTCATTCCAATATTGAGGGCAATGACGCAGCTGACTCTTTAGCTCGCTCAGCCGCCCGCATTGGTATTTTCCTCGACTCTTTCCCTTCCTCAGACATTCTTTCTCTATCACGCTTTAATCATTCTAGACTTTGGTCTGACATGTATCCATCTTTATTCTCTAATTATTATTCATACTACCGTCTTATTCAACCGGTTCCTAGTTTCCTGCCTTGGTTTCAATCTATTCCTACCTGTCGTCGTTCCACTGTTGTTTCCTTAATTAGGCTTAGAATCAATCATTCTTTACTCCCCTCTTCTCGCTTTCGATTCGCTTTGTCTCCTTCTCCTTTCTGCACTCTTCACGATTCTGAGCCTTCTTGTGTTTGTGACTCAAATCACATTCTATTCGAATGTTCTACACTCTCTAACGAACGCTCCTTTCTTTACGCCCAACTTCTAGTTTTTGAGTCTCCCTACTCCCTTTAACGCTACCTATATTCTTTCCTTCCCATTGCCTTCAGTTATTCCATTGCTGCTGTCCTTTGTCTTTTTCATTTCTGACCGCTTGGCTATTTAGTTATAACTCTTAATTCTTCATGTTGTTGGGTCAAGGCCGCTGGCGCGCCCAGGGTAGGAAAAAAAAAAAAGAAAGATCGATCTATTGCAAACGATATATCGCAAAATGGTCGAAAAAATACGTATATATACGTGAAAAAAGTAACCAAAAAACAAATGTAAAAATGTAAAATTATCAAAAATATAAAAATTATAAATGAATATATGTATAAAAAAAATGTCTAAATAGACACTACTATATAAATCATGTTTTAAAAATTTCAATTAATGGGTTGTTATTAGGTGTCTGAATGTTTAATGCAAATTATATTTATGAAAATAATATCTCATTCTTTTCACTAATCAATCGTTCTATTTAGTATCTTATTAACGCATTAATAAACGAAGCGAAACAGCAATCTCGAAAACAGAAAAAAATCAAATCAATCGTCTTACTCACACGACGTGTAAACACAATCTAGGATGGACTTTGCAGAGCTTGAAGAATCTGTAAAGATGCTTATCCGAACAAAAAAGCGTGAATTTCTTCCATCGCTAAGAGGATGTAGACGATTTCGGCCAAAAAATAGTAATCTCGTTTTTCTTTCTACACCTTCCTTACTTTTATCGCAAAGATTTGTTTACTCGCGCGCGTCCGAGGCAGGTGGCGGATAGTTTTATTCTCCGCTATGGACTTCATATAGCGACTAGAACTAGAAACTTATTTTTCACATTCAAATTAGAATAATAGTCACTTTAGTGTCATTTTTACGTGGATGATTTGGAAAGTGAGAATTACAAAAAAAGTTTAGCCTCGGATCTACGGCAATTGCGTACGAATTGATGGGGATCGTGAAAAGTAAACGAACGATGTATAGGTTGGTTCTCAGCACGCCTGGTAAAAGTTATTATTTCGACGTCATTTGCCACGCAAGGAACAGCGAACATTCCGAGAAGCGGTTTTTTTCTGGTTCAATCGGAGAATTTGTCAATTTACACATGACAAACTGGAAATGTTCACGCCGTTATTATCGCCGAACGGTCATTAACGATTTAGGTAATGCGGGGGAAAAAAATGGGTGGGATGGGGGGTATCGGTTAGAAATTCACTATTTTGGATTTATTGTGAACCATTTACGTACAAATTGGCAAATTCACAGATTGCATGAGAACCAGCAGTTTAAATCGTTTGGAATTAGCATAAATCACGACCCGATGACGTCAGAATTGTATAACTTTTATACGTGAGGCGTGTTAAGGACCTACATTAGCGTACAATCTGACGTAAATCCTTAAACAGTAATTGCCGTGAACCAAAAGCGAATTTTCATGACGTGCTTTCCGAATATCAAAAGCTAATGCAGCGCAGGGAAACTCCATTTATTCCGAAATGTGCTTAAAATCATTAAGCCTGCCAAAGCTGAAAAGATCAGACTACTTACTTTCCTTCGTGCATGCACAATCAAGTTTGGTTAACATCCTGCATCCGGATGATTGCTCGGAAATTAATTCTAATCATTTCGCTTTGATTAAATCGCTCAGAATGACCGATTCGTTTTTCTAAATTCCCCCCTAAAGTTAGGATTATGTGAGTAGAGCGAATTCCGTTTTTCCATACAATTTTTGTACAGTCTTTTCCTGCATACGAATTGGCATCTTCGTGCAGCTCGCACAGATAGAAAACACTCGAAAGCCAGTTTGACTCTCAGAAAAAAACCCGGGGTTCTCTACACAAGGCGGTACAAAATTCGCACAGAGTCCTAACGAACGTTCGTTTCAATTAGAATACACGAGAACAGAGTTGCATCTATCTATCAGATTAATTCTGATAAAAATTCCTCTTCGCAATTCTATTTTTCTCTAATAGAAAACGCGGTACAGGTGCTAGAGTGTATGTATAGCTTTTGTTTTAACAATATGGCTAGCCGAGTGAAATTTCATAGACGATCGTGATTTGCATGCAATATTCCAACCGCATTCTTTTGTTTTAGTTTGCGATTAATCGGCTATCTTCGTGAACCTGAAATAATAGCACGCCCTCACACCTTCTTTCCGGCTAGCGTTGTGTAAGATTCCACAAGAGTTTCTATTCCATACACGACTTTTGACTTTGTCCTTCCTCTTTCTAAATAGTCATTCTGTTTCATTTTTTCCCGCTGCTAGCTAATAACTTTTGTTTTTGAGTCTCAAGCGCGCAACTCTACTCAAAATAAATTAAATCTAAATAAATGCTAAGGCGCAACCCTATCTGCTGTATTATGGCTAAATTATCTAATTAGGTACGGATCTTTTGCTTTTTTTCTGCCGTATGGTGGTCGATATTTTATTCAAAACATGACTAAGCCCGAACAACTGTTTCTTTTTTAATGTACCATATCAACCCACTACCGCTGGTTATAGGCGCAATCCTTGGCGGGATAAGTTGGCCTAATCTCCCGTGCTGGTCAGGCAAATTGGGAGATGCATTTTATACCTGCTGCCGCCAGTTTTCTATGGTAATAGTCGATATGCGACGCTAATGAAGACGCTAATGTAGACGCAAGACTACACTCGAAACTGATCGCAATCGCTCGTAATCAATGCAGTACCGAGTGTGTCTCTCCATATATCAACTAACGCGCATATGGTGGTGTATGGCTTGCCATTGCCTTCCATATGATTCTATTAGCGGTTATTTAATTTTAATTTCTCGTAATAACTTCAGTCGTCGCCCGGCATCGAAGCCAAGCGCTCTAGCAACTAGGCCATCGCATATTAGCATATGCGCATATATATATATATATATATATATATATATCAAACAAATTGGTATTTCAGTCGTTTGACTGGTTCGCCCCTATCGTCCAAGTCCTCCACCTATTCCTATCCGCTGTTCGCTTTTTCAATTCCGCGTATGTCTTAATGTTTGTTTCCTTCTTGATTGTATCTGTCAGCGTCTGCCTTGGTCTTCCTCTTGGTCTGCGCATTGGTATTTTTCCTTCTATGATGTCTTTCAGTAGGCTATTATGTCTTAATACGTGACCTATCCATTTCAGCCTTGTTTTCCTGATCGTATTCAAGAGTGACCTATTTTCTTGTGCTCGACTAAAAACTTCCGCATTCGATATTTTATCGACCCATGAGATTTTCAACATGCGTCGCCAGCACCAAGTTTCAAAAGCTTCAATTTTCTGTATATCTTTCTTATTTAGCGTCCATATTTCTGCAGCGTACAGTGCCACTGCATATACATATGACTTAACTATACGTTTCCTCAATTCAATAGAGAGTGTATTCTGTGTAATCACCTGCCTTTTTCTCATGAACGCCACTTTTGCCATTGCAATCCTCCGCCGAATTTCTTTGCTGCAATATACATTCTCCGTTATGATGTGTCCTAAATATTTGAAGGACTCCACTTGTTCTATCTTTTGACCATTAATTGATATATTCATTTCCACTGGCGTTTTGTCGATGCACATTACTTTTGTTTTTTCGATATTTATTTCCATTCCGTATTTTCTTGCTACACAGCTTAATGTTTGTACCATTTTTGACAGTCCATCTTGGCTGTCTGCAAGCAATACTTGGTCGTCCGCGAACTTTATAATTTTTATATATCACCCACCAATTTTTACTCCTTCCTGCACTTCTTCTAATGCTTCGCTTGTTATGAACTCGGAATAGATATTGAATAGCGCTGCTGATAATGGACATCCTTGTCGCACTCCTTTGGCAATTTCTGTTGTTTTAGACAGTTTATTCCTCCATTTAACCGTCGCCCTTTGGTCCTCGTATAACTTTTGTATTAATGCTATAAGTTTATCCGGTATTACATATATTTTACCGTTTAAAGCCGTTATTCTTTTTCCCATGATCCTTAGTGCTGCAATCGCATCTCTTGTTGATAATCCCTTTCTAAAACCATACTGCGCATCATCGAAGTACTGTTCTATATACCTTCTCATTCTATTTTTTATAATTTGTAATAGGATTTTCGATGCGTGTGCAACTAAGCTGATCGTTCTATATTCTTCACAACCTTTTGGGCGCACTTTTTTGGGAATTGGCACTAGCACCGATGTAACCATATCTTCCGGCCAATTTTCTTCTCTGAAGATTTTACATACTAAATCATACAATTTATTATGCAGCTCTGTTCCACCGTTAATAATTAATTCTGCTTGCAAGTTGTCTATTCCTGGTGCTTTATTCTGGTGCATTGTCTTTATGGCAGTTTCAACTTCATCGCGAAGTGGTGTACGTTCCCACTCTTCTTTATCGTTTTGATCAGTTTGTATCCTCATTTTGTCTTTTATACTGCATAGTTCTTTTATGTATTGCCGCCAGATTTCTCTTTGTTCATCAATTGTTTCTGTGTTGGTACCATCTTGTCGTTTTATAAAAGGGCCCACTGTTTTCCTCCTTTTATCGATACATTTAATATTTTTATACAGTAGTTTTGTTTTGTGCTGCTTGCATAGGTCGTCTAGTTCATCACATTGTTCTTTCCACCACTTTTCCTTTTCTTTTCGACATTTACTTGTAATGCTGTTTTTTAGGCACCTGTATTTTTCTTTGCCTTTCACGTCAACAGCACTTTTATATTGCCGTTTCACATCCATTAACTCCAGGATCTCCTGCGTTATCCATGGCTTCTTTTTCCTGCATTGTAAGTAACCCAGTACCGAAGTTGCTGCAGTTGTAACTGTTCTTTTTATTTGTTTCCAGCATTCTTCTATTCCATACGACGGCTTCCATTCTTTCAATCCTCCCGCTATTTGTTTACTGAACTTCTGTTTTACTTCTGTTTTATCCAGTTTCTCCGTGTTCCATTTCTTATTTTGGTTGCTCTTACGCGGTTTCCTAAAACGTAGTTCAGTTTCTATTTTCACTAAATTATGATCTGCGTCCCCGTCTGCGCCCGGATATGCCATCGCTTTCTTTACTTGATTTCGGAATCTTCTCTTTACCATTACATAATCTATCTGCATCCTCAGTCTATCACCTGGTGCTTTCCAAGTGTATCGCCTTCTCAACGGGGTCATAAACCATGTATTAGTTATTACTAAATCCTCTTGGCTGCAGAAATCTACCAATCTTTGTCCTCTGTTATTTCTTACGCCCAGTCCAAACGGCCCCACTGTATTGCCTTCTTTTCCTTGTCCTACGCTGGCATTCCAGTCTCCCATTATTATCACGTTTTCATCGGCTTTCACTTTCTGTAGTTGATCTTCTAATTGTCTATAGATTTCTTCCACTTTGTCCTCATCTTCTGCTGAAGTAGGCATGTAACATTGGATTATTGTAGTGTTTACAGGTTTGGTACAATATCGTGCTATAATTATTCTACTCCCTATGCTTTCAGCATTTATTAATGCATTACTTAGTGTATTGTTCATTATGAGCGCAACACCATTATGCCCATTTTCGGATCCAGTGTGTATTACACGATATCCTTCATACACAAAATCGCCTTCATCTTTCCATCTTGTCTCTGCTATTCCCAGTAACTGCATTTTGTAACGTATCATTTCTCTTCTGATATTGGCTAACTTACCGACTACTAACATTGTTCGAACATTCCATGTGCCTATCCTAAGTGAGGGGTTTCGCATACTGTAGACCTCGGAAGCCCTCTACTTTCTTCCGCTGCCCCTGCCGACATCATCGACTGAGTTATCATCTTTGATCCCGGTTAACATATTTTGTATTGGACTTGTCATGATAGGTTTACCTGAGAGTATTAATACGGTGGTTTCTCCTTGCCTTCCGTATCGCAGTATTGTATCCTTCTGTAGATTCTCCTACTTGCATACAATAATCCAATCGACAGCCGTTCTAACCCGTATGGTTTCCGCCCGCCGTTGGTACTGATGGTTACTGCTGCCCTCCACCAGTTTGCTACTAGGTAAGTAGCCAGAGATCTTTGCGGCGGTCTCAACTCGCCGAGGGTGAGTTAGTCCTTGGGACTTTGTAGAGTTTTATGGTTAGCTCCTACAGCTTTCCCTCTACTCCCTCATAACTCATTGCCCTGTCACTACTGGAATCGTCTGCCTGAGACTTTCTGCCGGTAGCCGCTCTTAGTTCGCGACTGCTTATTGGTTATTCGCAGCTAACCTATATATCTATAGGCCCTTCCACTATCCACTACCTGTGGACGCGCCCCTTCCCGGTTAGAGCTCCGGGCCCCAGAGAGTACTAAAGTACCCCCCGGGGGGGATATATATATATATATATATATATATATATATATATATTGATACGGATTCGGTATTTACCTGGCGCGATGATGTCGAGCTGGAAATTATTCTCTGATTAAAATCATTCATTTTCGATCTCTCAACATCAAGAATACGGCCGGGATATTTACACGGCCGAATATGTAATTTCCGATTTTGATCGAATTTCTTGGAACGTGTAATGTTAAGGGGTTGTATAAGTGTCCTGGTGTGTGCGGTTTTCGACAATAGGACAGCGTCTGTCGGCTGCGTGAGCCTTGCGAGATCAGATAGCGGCTATACTATGTGTGTGATTGATAAGGATTTCGGTAATGTACCGTTAATTTGATAAAATATCGAGCCGATCTGGCTAGGTAAAGTGGCCAGTTAGTTACCGTTTGATTTAATTGTAGTCGATAGTCGCCGATATTCTTCGGTCATTTTTCTTTAAGTGACCGTTTTGTTCGATGCTAGTCAACGCAACGTTGTGTGTCGCGGTCCAGTATGTTCTAGTCATCGTCGTTTAAAGAGTAAAACAGTGGATCAAAAAATTGTTATAAATTTATTTTGCGTGTTTCTGAGTTTTGTGTTTTTCTAAAGAAAATTTGTGTTATTGTTGTAAAAAATATACGCTTAATAAAAAAGGTATTACCTTATTAAACACGTGTTGCGGTTGAGGCCTCATCACGTGCGGTAGAAAGTACGCCTGTGGTACGAGGGCGGGTTCGCCGTTCCTTTCGGTTAGTTTTGTCGTGAGAAATGCAAAAGATTGTTTTTTTATTATTTGAAAGTAAAAGCCTAAAGCTCCGCCGCGGGTGCTGTTGGTGGCGTGGCACAATCTGTGTTACTGGCGCCCGTATAAAAAAAAATAAAAATAATATTAATATATATATTTGCTTTGGTCCTCTGCCGCCGTGAATTCAGTTTTTCCGTATTTTCGTATGTTCGGCAATTCCTTTTGAAGAAAAATTGAATCGTGAAAAAAGAGAATCTATAACAATATATATATATATATATCCACCACACAAATGCGTATGGACGATATATTTTAAAAGGTCTTATAAATATTCATGTTTTACATCACACTTGATTGTCTTTCACTCGCCTTTACTCTCTCTTTATTATTACTACTATTATTGTTATCACCTTTTCCTTATTATTATTGTTATTTTTAATCATTTTATCTCATTTGTGTTAATTATTTATTTTACTTACTTATGTGTGTGCGTATTAAATTATTCTGTTATTAATTGTATTCGGTTTATATTTTATTTTGTTGTTGCCAATTTTTTTAATCTTCGTTTGAATCGTCCTGTAATTTTTTGGTTCATTGTTTTTTCTGGAAGTTCATTTAATAAACGCGCGGCGTAACATATCTGTATTTTTCGGGTTTGTTCTTCGAATTTGGTTCCTGGAAATTTCACATTTAACAGCTTTTCTGAAGTGTTTGTGGTTTATTACGTTAGATAATTTGAATTTATTCGATTTTTCTTCTACCGGATATATCCAAATTTTCATGTTGTAGATAATATTTCATACAATGATTTATCATTACGTTTTTTTTTTTTTCACTCTGATCTTTATAAATGAGTTTTTTTTAGCGGTTTTCCAAGCTTGCACCGCACATCCAAGGCTGGAATTTGTTAACGCGCGCTATATTATTTTTAATATTCCTTAATTTATATGCAGTTCGTTTTGCATCGTTCCGCTAATTAATTTCGTGACATGTTCTACGTAATGATTTGTTTTAACGGGGCATTTTGGAACCGGGACCTAAGTTGTGAAATACGATTTATTTCATTCTTAATAAATTAACTTTAGCTCTCGAGTGCATTCTTTAGTCGGAGAACATGTCTCCGAAAGTTCCATCGATCCAATTGCCAAACTCATTTCTCAGATCCGATCGAACTTTACAGCGGTCTTCTATACATTGGCGGCAGAGAAAGGTTTCCGTTGGTAGCCTCTGTATTTTTTAAGTTCCAAACTTCCGACGATCATCTCGGCCGGCATTTAAAACTTTTCCTTATTCCTCGCCGCTCTTCCTTCGTTTCTGGGAAAAGTTTTTCGATGCCTCCAAAAAAAGACAAAAAAAGACAAAAAAGCAACAAAGTAACCCGAATACAATTTGTTCTATCAGGCACGGTTGAATTGAGTCACGTTTTAATACGTGTCCGGTGTGCCGAAATTTTGAAATGTGTTACGGAGTGTAGCATGCGAGATTTATATTCCGCGGATAAAATTCGCATTCAATAAATCGCTACAATTTCATTTTTCTCTCCGTACTTCTTCAAATTCTCTCTACATTATTCCATTAGAGAACATATTTGATGTTTCGCTCGAATCCTCGCTGAAGACAATAGGTGAGAATTACACACGTAAATCGAAATAATTTAATGTGAACACTTTAGTCCGGTACCATTGGCAGGACTTTCGCCATGTTTATATTTTAGAGCGATCGTAATTAATAATAATATTAATAATAATTATCACGAAGCAGTTGCAAGATGACTTTCGTGAACGGGTCGATCAATATGGACGAGTAGTGTACACAATAAATAATTTTACGGTTAATGAACCTTCCCGCGCTATGTGCGTCCGTAGAAAAACGATATGTAGTAAATAAAATAAGCTTACCGCTAATTAAATACTATTTCGAAAGATTAAAACAGTTCCGCTTAAATATTTAAACAGCAAATACGTAATTACACCTGTTTTGTTTGACAAATCCGCAGCTGTTCCTGCTACTTTGCGTAATTTCGCATGTAATGTGTACAATACATAGTTATATATATAAAAAAAAAAAAAAAAGCAAACAAAAACTGAAAAATAAATAAAATAAAGAAATAAAAAATTCATTATAACGCGTAGGAGAGTGAATGTGTGAGTAAATGAGAGCCGGTTGCTTGCTGGAGATGGTCGCTTTGAGAGTGATTCCGACTTTAGCGGGTGGTGCGCGCGGTTATTGATTAGCAAAGGAAGACGGATCTCTTCAGCGGTGGATCGTTCGAAGGAAAAGTGGAAAAGACAGAAAAATCCGTAAGGAAGGTATAGAGTATGGATTCAGTTTTCAGTCAGTCTTCGTCAAGTCCTCATCCATCAACAACTATTCGTCAATTCGCGAAACAGGCCAACCTTTCTTAGAATCAGTCCGTTCGTTAACCGAAACAATTTCGATCGAAGAGAAGGTCCTAGCAACTCGATCGCTCTGAGAAATTCTCTTTTTCGTTGTAATTAATAACATTCTAGTCGGCCTTAAAGAATTTCACTGTCGATAATCGCGTCCCCGTGTATCAGAAATCCAAGCCGACGAACGCCCGTCTGCCAACAAAGGAGGAACAACGACCATTCAGCAACCGCAGCAGAGTAATACGTACAAATTTTATCTATTTTAATTGTCGTCGCTATTTTCCTATAAATATGTATATATTTATAATTGTGCTTTTAGCGGTCGGCCGTTTAAAAAAGATGATGGGTGTACGCATTTAACCAAAACGTAAAAATTAATTTATTAAAAATAAATTAAATCTACGAGTGCCGAGAGATCTTGTGATTGGCATCCGTGAGGGCTATTAAAACAAGTAAATCACTTCACGCATTACGGTTATTACTAGTTTTATGTAGTCGAGAGCTACGTAAAAATCGGCTTCAGCTGTAGTCTGGCTAAAATTAATCGCTAAATGCGCTCAACTCTGCAAAACAACAGTCAATGGAATAGACAGGACGGCGTAACTTAAGAGCTTTTAACGAAATGGTGGCATGACAAACTGGCTTTTTTCGTTTTTTGCCGAGCGATCGGCAAGGTCGCAAAATATGACGAACTGCTGATTTAATTTAAAATCTGCTCTCGGAAACCACTCCGCTTGCTCTTCCCATCTCCTGAAAGTTTTCTACGGTTTCGTAAAAGATGCGTGAAAAAAATGCCCCCCCCCCCCTATCGTCCTTGCCATTTGCCATAGAAGCTTCTCTACTTCTTCTTTTTCTTCTTAGGCCGTCCCGGGCGGAGACTAGCAATGACGCGTGTTCGATTTGACATCGCACTTCCCCTCCCCGAAGAATGCTGCAACCATCGGCGACCATCTTCTTGCGGACGATGGATTTTCTTATTTTAGTATTCCGCAATTGCTACACTTCTCTCTTGACGTATCCTAGTGATCCTCGACAGCGAACACTTTGCCAATTATCTGCGCATCCTTTAAACTGTGAGCATCTTCCTGTATAGATTTCACTAATGCGCCGCCTGCTTCGCCTTTTTCATTGAAAGTCCACGTCTCCCCAATTGGGCATTGTACGTAAATCGAGGCACAACTCAACGAACGCTTAACGGATGTATTAGATTTTTGATCTGAGCAATTCAGAAAAACTGCTACCTGCTCTCTTTAGCCAAGTGGTCGCAGCACCGTTTTTTTTTGCAAAAGCTTTCTTATTTTTGATAGATTTATAGGGTCGCCGCCGGGCTTTCACCACTGAGAGTACTTGGCACGACCTAAATGTTTGCCAGTCATGGAATTTTCCCGATTTTTAAAGATCATCGGCGTTCCTTTACAGAGCGGGCCATGGACCATACATAATTATGAGAGAAGGTTAAGGCGCCGTCCGGAAGAGCATGTAAATTCTTAAAACGTCAACCAATTCGTACCGAACCGTGCGTTTCAGTGCGCGCGCGCTGTGACAGTGATGGAACAACAATTCCCGGTACTACCGTTTAGAACCGTCGGCTTGCCGTAAAACGGCACAGTGACTGTGTATCTCGTCTATCGTGAACGCGGGAAGCAGCTTCAACCGGGCCATAACCGGGCTCGCCGCCCGCGGCTTCGTTATACGAAATTACCGCACTCGGCGGACCGGGGTTACGCTAATTAATTGTTATTTAGAATTAACATTATTCGCAGAGCGGCGGGGAAGCGGTAACGGCTCCGTGCATAAAAATCGCGCCGAAACAAGATAGCGGCAAGGTTAATTTCAGCGCTTAAATGAGGAATTATGGACGGGCGAGCGCACGAGCCGGTTATCATTATTAGAAAAAGCATAGCGGCCAGTGCGGATATTAGGCTTACACATAATGATAGTAATGATGATATCATGTCTCGGCAAGCCTCGGCAAGCGAGCCTGCCAGCAGCCACCGGCGTAGTCTCTGCGGACGCATCTTTCTTCGCAGCGCATTCGCATCCGCATCCGATTCTTGCGCCGCCCGCTTGTAACATATTTTTGCTAGAGCTTTATTTTTAGCCGTACAACGTACATGTCTGCAGCTCGGTTCATATTGATCCTTTAATTTACTTTACGTTAACAACGGTACGCGCACAAAGAAAATGTTCTTCGACGGGTTTTATGAATATATACGGCGTTTATTCCGCCGAACCGACTAGTCTGAGATCGGTGGCGTCGTCGCTTCGGAGCCAATAGAGAGCTGCTAATGGTGGTTCTGGGCTAGGAGGTATTTTCATTAGATTAAGCTGTCAGCCGGGGGTGGGGGCGGGGGGGGGTCTTGTAATATCGGACGGCTTATTAAGTTGCCTTCTTGCAGCATCGTCGTTGCTCCGTTATCATCCTCGCCGGCGACCGAGCGTCTTCTAGGCGAAGCGATGAAGCATGTCCTTGTTTTTCAGTATTAGCCTCTTGTTCGCCGGAAAGTGGCTCTCTAATTGAATTTATTTCGGCAATGAGATGCGCACCAATTGGCCAATTGTCTGCTAACAAAAGGCGTCATTTGTACGCTTCAACACGAGATGAATACGGTATTATCGGGCGTCGTCGCCACTGCCGCCACCGTACGGCCCAAAATACGTTACCGTTACTACCGTACGCGCATAATTTAAAAGAGCAGTCGTGAATTCGAGACCTACCACCGTTACTCCGAATTTTTCCCGCGTAATTTTCGATCTATTTCACTGCCTGTTAGCCGGTGCGTAGGCACCTATAAAATAATTTCTTCGGCTAATCTGATTTCTGCGAGTCAGCGGTTGCCGAGTTTTACGATCGTGTCGGATGTTGCATTTCATAGTCAGCCTTCGAAATAAAAATGAATCGAAAGAACATGTGTGCATGGTGTAACATGTGCGCGCATTGTACGAGGGGTGTTTCAAAAGTCTCCTTCAGATCTCGGCTTGTTGTAACAATCGTTGTGTATGCGCGGGTAACGATTTATGCAACTTCGTAATTTTTCTCTTTTATATTGTTCGGATTGTACCTGATATTTCTACTGAATTGTTTTATTATATTGTGCTATGTCCCGTAATTGGCGTAAGCTGTTGTAAATAAATAAATAAAAATAAACACTGGCGAAATAAACGATACAACATTATTATATTCGAGAGACAGTTGTGCGTGAGTAACTGGTAAACATTTGAAGGTCCTAATGGAGCACGCCGTCAGTGTTCGTTTAACCATGGAGCTACCACTACAGTGCGAGTCCGGTTTTTCTGAACAACGTGCAATTATTTGTTAAATGTAGGTGAATACATCCTGTTTGTTAAAATGGTATAATAAAATAAACTTTAATTTGTTTGTTATTAAAGTTTATTTTATTATAATTATTTGTTATCTTTTTATGAAAAAATTTTCCAGGTAAAAAAATACACGACGAGTTGAATATGCTGATAATGCAATGTCGAACTGATGCGAATGGATTCAGCACTTTAAAGCACCAAAAACCAAACTATGGTGTGAAAACGGGTAAATTCACCGCGGCCGAAAAAATGCAAAGAAGTCTGCGAAGAAGCTTATGGCCATGGTCTTTTGAGACTGCTACGGGACTCTTTTGATCGAATTTATGCCTCGCGCATAAACTTCGACAGTTACTGCCAATATTGCCAAACGTTGAATAATTTGAAAAAATCCATAAAAAACAAGTGACTGGGACTTTTGAAGAAAAAAGACAATCTTGAACGCTCCAGCACGGCGAAAAATGGAAATCTTCGAACACCCCCCGCATACTCCCCGGACGACCTTGCGCCGTCTGGTTTTCATCGTTTCCTCTTGTTGAAACGGGTTTCGGGCATTCAACAATGATGACGAATTCAAGAACAACGTGGCAATTACAAAAAAGTTGGACGCGTACTATAGTGGTAGCTCCATGGTCAAATGAACACTGACGGCGTGCTAATTAGAACCTTGAAATGTTTACCAGTTATAATTGTCTCGAATATAATGCTGTATTGTTTATCTCGCCAGTTTTACCATACAAGGAGAGATCTGAAAGGACTTTTGAAACGCCTCTCTTAAATATTCGATTTTTAACGGACTCAGTCCAAATTACACACTTGTAGTACGTGTATCTCATGTTCGTCTTTTTAAATTTTCAAACGTTGATTCTTTTCTCACATCTACTCCGAATTTTTAAAGGCACCAAATATCAACTTCACGCTATCTGGTCTCGTCAGTAATTTAATGATACTAATAAATTCCCTATTTCACGATCACTCTTTAATCTTTACTGACGGATCAATGAGCCCGGGCGGAGTTGGGGCCTCATTGTTGTACCCTCAGTTCAGCCAGTCTCAATGTAAACATCCTTTGTTCTATCTTTACTGTCGAATCTATTCTTACAAGCTGATATATTTCCTCTGCTGCAGGTCCTTCCAAATTCCTTATTGTTTCTGCTTCTTTAAGTGTTCTTCTAGCGTTCTCTATACTCTTCTTTTGCTGATGTTATCATCCTTTCTATTCGTTTTCTTCTGCACGATTTTGTTCTCTTCAGCATCTACGCAAATTGACTTTCTTCGGACTTGACGGACATTCGGGAATCGATGGAAACATAGCCATCGACAGATCTGCACCCCCCCCCCCCCAATTGGTGTTTTATTAACCGGATTCCAGCACACAATATTCTTCTTCCAAAATAAATCCGGTCACCTTAGGCACTCTGTGTTTATCTCTTTTCGCTGATCCGAATTATTTTTGTCTGTTGCTTAACCCTGTTTCTTCTTCTCGTCCTTTGTTCTATTTCATGATTTGCGTCGATAATTACCAAATTATCCCTCCTTCCTTTCTCGCACAGTTTCCTTTCTTTCCTCGGCTACATTTTTGTCCATCATCGGATAGGTTCCTATTATATTTGTGACGCAGATTGCGTGTTCTTCGAATGTTTTGGTTTATCTGGCGAGCGTGATTTAGTCTTTATTCTCCACTTTTAAAGCTGAGAATGCTTCCTATGTTCTTTCTCTGCCTATTCTCTCGGTTGTTGCCGAACTAGAAGTACTCCATGGCTCCATTACCGATAGAATGAAAATACATAACTTCTACCCTGTTTCATCCATCTCTTTCATTTTCGCAGGAAAGAAAAAAAGAAATCGAATTCTAAGGCATTTTTAAGACTTTTGGCACATCCGATGTGCCTCCGGATATTTTAGAAGAAGAAAAGCTATGCTCTGAACGGAGCTGCAATTTTTTCCACCGCATTTCAGGTCCGCTTGAGTTACACTGCGAGGTCACCGGCGTAGTAAATGAATCGTTTTGTTGTTTTCGTATCGATGATTTCATTACTGTAATGATATCGAGAGCAGTGGCGCTCCATTGGAGAAGCTCGATTATAATTAATCTTCTTTCGGACGGTATGGCAAGCAATCAATCTCGTAATTCGTGGACTTTTGTAATTAAGCAGTCTGCTTTTACGAATACTAATTGTTCCGTCTACCGTAGGCGCAAGAAATCATACGAACACCGGATATCTGGTATGGTGGCAAGCCGTTTTTAATACTGTTCAACAAGTTTTCAACAGGTTAAGCACCGGTCGAAGTCTCCGTTTTTTTCTCGAAGACTTCTCCAATTCGGTCACTCTTTCTATATAGGCCTATCAAATTGAGCCATTAATTTTCGTTGTTCTGTATTTCTTCATTTATTGATTCGATTACTTTTTGCTAAACTTCAATTTACGATTTGTGTAATTGAGATGTCACTGGAAAAAATATAATTTACCAAGTCGAAGTCGGCCGAAATAACCGAGTTGACTTTAGTGTTTGATGATGGCCGCATTAAATAGTACTCTTAATAATAATAATAGTGACATCGTTTTTGCCAAAAAAAAAAATTCGAATTTTTAATTTGGTTTTATACTGTTTGTTGCAGCAGTTTTACTCCCGAGGAAAAAGTTCTATACCAACTTTCATTAAATATTCGGTGATTTTATTTATAATGATCACTTTCAGTGCCGAAAAGAGTGAAGCTTGATTAGAGTATGAATATAATGTGCATAATTATTCCAAATTTTAATGTGTCCATTACATGGCTTAGGGTAAAATTCGAATAAAAAACAAAATAAAAATAATATAAAAATAAAAATTTAGAAGAGTAAATGTGCGCATGATTCAAATCCCGTTTTTATTGGTCGGGGGTAAAAAGGCTATCATCTCGCGGTCAGACTGAAGAAATGGCGATGATTGGCACAAGTAAAATAATGAGGTACAGATAGAAAATGAGAGCCAGGTAGCAGTTAGTCGCAGTAGAACCTTCTTAGAAGATTTTTTAGAACAGTTAAAGTTGGCCGCTCCCATAAAGTGTTGCGAAAACTATCTCCGTTAACAGAAAATTAGTTCTGTTAAGAATCAATCCGTCTGCAGCGCGAATTAGTAAATGATTGCCCGTCAGAATGGTATAAAATTACCAAATTACGCGGAGATTGATTATTAAAATTACCAAATTACTATTACGCGGCATCGAAATAAATTGAGTTCACTCCATCGTCCAGCACGAACAGAGAGCAACCACCGATGATCGTCTTCAAGGGAATCCGTCAAATGCTGCATTAACCACCGCCGACAGACAGTGTGACACGTATCAATTTATGTATAATTATATAATCGCATTGTTTTACGTCGTACTTTTAGATTAATCGTGTATTTTCAGCGGCCGGTCGGTAAAGAAAGATCTCCTCTTTATAAGTTATCGGAAAATAAAAGGGATAATTAATTTAAAATCTCAGGGTCTTAAATTCGTAATAATTAAAAAATAAAATAATACTTTTACGTCTACACGGTGTGTTAAAGAGACACCGTGTTGGCATCCCTGGGAAATTAACTTAAACGGCTTATACCGTTACAAAATGTATACACACAAGGGCGTCGCCAGCCGATGAGCTGGGGGGGGGGGGGAGCAAGATGATAGAAGTTATCGGAAAAATAAAATTTATAATTTGTAAAGGCTTAATATTTTATTAAACGAGAATTAAATCTGAATTAAAACATAATTTTCGTGGGTTTCTGGCAAATTTTTATAATAAAATTATAAAAGTCTTCCAAATTGTCCGTGATTTATGAATACTCATCATGGCCAGTTGATTAAAAAATTTCAAGACTCCAGGGGCAGCAGCTGCCCCCCATTGCCTCCTCTGGCGACGCCCATGTATACACATATAATACCTATTACAGAAATTTGAGCCTTATATTCGCTCGAGGGGGATTCTGCAACGACTTCACGACGTTTGAGTGAAATTAGTTTACGTACAAATTAGAAAAAAACGAAACAGCTCAGAAGCGGTAGAAACTTATACAAACAAATATATTATATCGTATTGACCTCATCGCATCGTCACTTGCCTACAATCAGCAGATTTTTATAATGACTCTGTTCGATACGTTCAACACATTCACGAAAGAGTCGATGATCATATTGAAAGAGCTGCGTTAACTTTTCGCAATTCAACATCTACAAAGAACGAAAGAAGCGCTACCCAGGACCGGTATCAGACACAACAGTGCCTCTGTTCCTACGCGATTAATTATCAAACCATGAAAAAAAAAAAAAAACTATCAAATTTCCGAAATTGCAATCGGAGCAGGTTGTGTACGTCCCGGACAAAACTCTATATACGCCTAGCTGCACCCTCGTCGGTATGTAAAATAGCCGCTTAAGCTGGAAACGCCATCGTTCAAATGGACGTCGATAGGACCGTAGTCGAGGTAAAAACAGCGGTCGGTGAGAACCAAACACGAAACAAGCTGCAACATTGCAATTTACGCTGTATAAGAACCGAAAAGTAGTCGGAATACTGAGAAGGTTACAGAAAGAAAATATAAAAAGCTGCAAAAATATTACTTTAAATAATAAAAATAATAATAAAAAAACCTGCAAAAAAAAACCGCAAAAAAACAAAAAGAAAACAGAAACTTTTAATTAATTCCTTTTCGTAAAACGGGACGGCGGTCGTCCGGCTTTAATTTAAACCGACACATTTTCCAATTCGAGTGCACCCGTTTAGCGAACTGGCATTTTTCGGGCTTGCCAAAAATTAGTTTATATTTCGGGTCGCGAGCTAGGCGAGCCCCCGATATTAAAATATGATTTAACTTGTTGAAACGAGTTCGGAATTAACGCCACCGGCTGCGACTTTTAATCCAATTACATCGACCGTCATGTACAATTTGCGAAGAACTCAGGGGCGACCCGCTCACGTACGCCGCGCGGGTCGTCGCACACTCACCGCTGCCGGATCAGGTTATCGGGTCGCTCGCGTTTAATTTATCGCCCGCGGTTTACCGTATACGGAGCTAATCGGTTCGCTACAAATTTCGTCATCTTTTAATTTCTAAATCCAATTTCATCGGTCGTTCCGTGTTTGCACATACTATAGAGTTCCTTGCCGCCGCCTTTCGCATTCGTTCATTTCGGCGCGCGTTAGACGGCATTCCTCCTTAAAAAGTCCGCGCACCGTATCCAAATTCAGCCAGTTACCTGCGCCGTAAATTACCCCGAGTTCCGCTGCCCCACCGACGATCCGGAACGGACGGATGGACGGGTCGCTCGCTGCGAACAACGACTCTAATCGCTATTTACGAGTGCTGAACACGCTAAATATGAAACTTTAAATCTTGACCCGACATCGCGAACCGACTTTACTCTTCTTGCTGCTGCCACCCCCCCTCCATTATGCGTACTTGCCAGCACAACTTTACCGCACTCGACGAATAAAGTACTCTCCGTCTACACACATTGTATCCTTTGCGAAAGTTGGCGCGCTCGTTTAGTCACCGCCGCACTAACGAGACCGGCTGATCTGATATTGCCCCGCCGGTAGCCGGATTGTGTTCGGTACACAAAAACGCGTGCTCGCTTGATCGGTTTGCACACTTTACCGGCACTGCCGTGGAATTACCGAGCAACGCGAACATTCCCACGGTGTGATTTAATTTGAAGTTAACTTGCAGGTAATAGCGTCAAATGCGAAGCCCCGGCTAAATTGTAAATTATGATTTTCTAACACGACACGAACTTTTACCGGGCCCGACGACGCCTTAATCCGTGCTTTCCTCCCGCACCTCCCTATTCTCGGCCGAACTTAATTCGAAAATGACCACTGCCGCTCAACTAACTTCTAATATGGCTGGGAACTGATATACCGTTAATAATGGTAGTACACTCTGAGAAAGGTGTGTCTATTTTGCGGAGACGGCATTTTTTTTTTCTTTTCCCGCCTAAACGATGCTGCACACTGGTTTGTTTTGTTTTTTTTTTAACTATTCAAAAGCCTGCGATACCGTAGCATCCGCTTGGAACTGACGGATCGAATCTTCAAACAGAGCCGCTAAAGGTTTAACCAATCTAGCGAATAGAAAATCGCCCTCTATTGCAACTAATACGCGCCGCTACCAGTCTCACGTGACTCATTCTACGGGGCGATTTTAAAAGATGATTTCGGGTTAAACTTTCGGAATTTATCAGAAATACGAAACACAACATAAACGGATCTGAAATACACGCAGAAAAATAAGTACCATTAGAAAACGAATCTTTTTTCTTCATAAGAATAAGTTTTGTGAGAATACATACATGTAATGGATAAAGACTTATCTTAGTTGCGATTCAAATAGAGTTATATTATTTATTAGTATGTGGTGAGGGAAAAGTACCGGGTTCGAGGACACCGTAGCCAGAATAGCAATAAACAAATGGAACTGGGCAGGGCAACGAATGACAGACGGCAGATGGACGAAACAAAAATATTCAATTATACAATAGAGCTCGGGAACGGTTTGACTTATCAGAATTGGATCGTAAATTACAATTAAACTTTCATCTATGACAGTTTACAACTTTAAACTGAGCGATTACCATTCTGGCCGACAAGAAACCGTCTAGAATATATAATATGGAATTTAGAATGACCTCAAAAATCACCTTTAAAAAAAACCACAACTCACCACCGCCAGATAACTCTTTAAAAGCGAAATTCAAAATATAAAACAAAACACAGAAACCCTTTTATAAAAATTCAAAAATCACGGTTAAAAAATTATGTTAACTCCTCTTTTGGAACAAAAACAGTAAAAAAAGAATGAATTTTCTTCGTAAATTTTATTTTAAATTGCGTATTCTGCTATTCGGGCTGGAGACAAATCCAATAAATCAAAGATCATAAAAATCAGTCCAGCCGTTCTTGAGTTATAAATTGTGCTGTAACTAACCTTACTTTGTTTTATATATATACAGATATTTTATAAACGCAATTTTTCTACTGCGCATTTATTCGACTAATTTTTATGTAAGTATCGACTTGTTATATTTATAATAGACTGTTACGTTTGTTTAAGAAATTGTTTTGTTCCTTATCATGCCATGAATATGGGGAGTTACACTACAAAACTCACGTCGGTGTTCATAATATTTTTAATATTTAATATATTTTTGTGTTAAATACTAATGTTTATGTTACTCAAGACATGTATGGACACAAAAGGCTTACGATTTAAACCCACTAAAATGGTTTAGAAGTTGCAGAAAAATTAAATAAAACTGAATAACTTGAGAACAGTTTAAACTTGAAATCATTCCTATAAGCGTCATAACGAAGTGTTAATTTTAAGGCTTAACTCTGATTACTCCAGATGCCAAAAATTCAAAAAAAGTAAATAATCAAAAATATATACGGAATAAGGAATTTAAAATTGTTTGCAAATTTTGAAAATTTCTTTAAGATAACACGGGTTTTTGCTTTCAATTGGCGCATTTTTCAGCTGACATATATATAATAAGTCCGGGAAAAAATGTTGTTCATGCTTGAATTTTAAAGTTTCCGACTCCCCGTTGGTGGTTTAAATTTGAAGTTAAAATATCGGCTATATTTTTTTCAAACTATCGTGCTTTCTATGAGCGTCCGAGATGTGTTTTAGGTTTGTTGAACTTCTATAACGAAACTGTCATTTATGACAGCTGGCTTCTATTTTCGTCCCGAAGGAGAGTCTCTATATTAAAGCATTATTTGGAAAAGTTTATTTTTCGTGATACTGAGTTTGATGTTTCTTATCGGCTGGTTACGAATATTGAAGAAATTTTTAAAGAATTTTAAATTCTTGTTATAATTCTTGATGTTTTTAGGCGATTTTCAAGAGTTAGTTTGAACATTGAGCATTTTCTAGGAGAGCGTTTCACTTAAGATATTTATACGCGAAATTTTGCATTGAAACATTCGGCTGTCCTGATTTCCCCTTGTAAAGGGAGATTACCAATTATCGGATTTACTGTAGAAAAAGGTATAGTCAAGTAAGATACCCTTAATAAGGTTTCATGTATTAAGAAGCTTTTCATTACATTCTGAACTCAATGGATCTGAAGAGAACACTATTGGTACCAGTTCCTTTCTACATGGGATTCTCCTTTGTTTTCCAAAAGATGAGTTATTTAATATGATTGATATTCACTTTCATATTAAATATATATATACACACATATATATATATATATATATATATATATATATATATATATATATATATATATATCATCATCATCATCATCATCATCAGTGTATCAGCCTGTCGGCTGGTTCACCCTATGCATCAACTGCTTCCATCCAAGCCTGTCACAGGCTTTCTTCTTTAATTCCGGATAAGTCGTTATTCCACTTTCTTCTTTTAACACTGTGTCAATGAGTGTTATTCGTGATCTCCTGCGTAGCTTTTTCCTCATTATCTTGCCTTCGATAACATCCTTCGGGATATTTTGGTTCTGATGGAATGCATGGCCACTTAAGTCGCCTCTTGTAGATACTTTGTAGTATACTTCTTTTTTCCTTTAATCTGTCTAGTACTAGTTTGTTATTTATCTTCTCGACCCAACTAATTTTCTGAAGGCGCCGCCAACAACACATTTCAAATGCTTCTAATTTATCGCGATCTCTCTTTTCCATTACCCATGATTCCGCACCGTATAGAGCGCCACTAACCATACCAAAGTTTTAACCATGTTTTTGCGTATGCTGACGGACATTGTTTTCTGCGTAATAAGTGTGTATTTGTCGTTGAAAGCTTTTTCCCCCATTGCTATGCGATTGTTAATCTCCTGGGAACAATCCCCATGTTATGTGTTATGTACCTTCCTAAATATCTGAATGATTTTACCTGTATATATATTAATTACAACGTAATTCTTAGGCTACCCCCCATTCGAAAAAAGTGTCCCAGAAAAATGTCCCAATTTTATGTAACGCTAAATGTCCAAACAAAATGTCCCAATTTTATGTAACGCTAAATGTCCTAACAAAATGTCCCAATTTTATGTAACGTTTGTTATATTTTATAGGATTTTTGTTATTGTTATTTAAAAAATGTCACAATTTTGATGTAATGAAATATGTAACGAAGAAATGTCTTAATTTTATATAATGGAAGTTAAATGTTAGAATAGGATTTTTGTGGTTATGTTTTATTTTATGTGTGTGTTGATGCCGGTAAGAATTATGTTGTAAATTTTGATCATTTTATACAAAGTATAGAAGAGAAAGAGACAGAAATGAAAGCAAGAGGGGTCAAGGGGCACAGCCCCTTGTGAGGCTAAAATGGTCGAGTTTATATATGTATATATATATATACCATTGAGATAGAGAATTGCACCCACATCAAAACGACCGCTGAATATGATACCTCCAGTTTGACAGCCGAGTAGTAGCTCAACTAATAGCCTACTTACGGCAATGGAAAATCATATTAATCCGCTTAAAGTACTATTTCATTACTAAACACCAAAAAAAAAAAAAAAAAAAAAAAAGGTTATTACAGAATTTGGATAAAATGTTTTGAAAATTTTAAAAATATTCTCATCTTTCTATTTAAAGTAAATGGTTGATGTTGAACGTATATAAAAGTAAAGTAAAAAAAAAAAAAAAAATCCAACCTATAAATAAAGAAAAGTTTTCGCCGTTTCAATCGGTAGAATGCGCGTTTAATAATAATACCTTTTCAAATTAGAGAGCTGCGAGATATTAAATATAAACAGAACAACAGTATGCTACAATAATTGACAGTGTAGAAGCGCTATCGGCGGTTTTTTCAATTTTTGGAATAAACGAATGTAAAGCCCTTATTAAAAGTAATATTCGTTTAACGAAAAAAGGATTTAAATAATTTTACATTTGTAAAATGAACGTAATTTTTAAATAAAATGTTATTCGCCTGGTATTAATTTTATACGGTTGTCCGTTACTAGATTCAAAATGTTTCTTTAAAAATACAATGAAATTTTAAACGTTCTGGGACATCTGAAAACGAAACATAACAAAGCGGCTGTCAGTTTTGGAAGCACCGTACTGATGTTCAAGCGCAGTTTTCGTCGGCTTTTTTATATTTCACACCCGTGAAAAATTCTCGTATTCAGTTCCAATTTTCAAATCAGCGGAACCGCCCCTATTTTCGAGCCTCGTCGCAGGTAAAAACAAAAGTATTGCTCGCCATGACTATGTAGCGGTAATGAAAATCGCGTCATACGATAAACTTTCGGGGGGCTATTTTCGGTCGGTCCGCTGTGTTTTGACTAAAATTCGAATTATGCTCATCAGCACACGGTGTCTCAGGCTTGTTCGAAGAAGGAAGAGGTGCACACTGTCGACATCGAACATACGGTGCAATCGGTTTTAAGCGACATATTTTTGTTTGTTCCTCTTATAACTACTGAACGAATAAAGACTTAAATTTAAGGAAAAATTTCGTAAAAAGTTCTACGATAAATTTTGCGGATTCCGTTAAGAAGTTCCGAACGAATGCGGTAACAAAATTCGTGACAACTGCGAAACAACGATGGAATGAAATATGGACTTCAGACGGAATAAAAATTTTTAGTACGAAATACTGAAAAATTTGATTTATTTCAAAAACAAAAGGAAAAAAATTAAAGTACCGTCGCATGTGCGCCCCTCGTCAAAAAGTGAACAAGAAAAAAAAACTGTTACTTGCTTTCTCTTACTTACAATTAGTGCTATTTCGTTTAGATAATCCGAAAAATTCTGAAAATAACGAACGTTTCATTCGCATCCTGCTTCCCCGTTAAAACTGGATAAGAAAAGTGCCGCGTCACTAGCAGAATAAAAAGTTTGTCGAGCTGCCGGACGATTTCCATCATTAATCTCAGCAGCAGAGTAGTTGGACAATAAAATTTAAACCGTGTGCGGTTACTCTCGTTAAATTTTAATGAATTGCCAGCGAAGAAGTACGATTGTCATTACTGCCATCGATGCGCAGCAACATAACGAAGACGACGCATAAAAGAGAGTCCATTTAGCGGCGCAGCAAAGGAGACGGTAATGACCGACAGCAAAGAGTAAAGTGATTGTTGTAATTAGGCAAAAGGCCGGATGTAGGGAACAGTATATGGCCGATAAAAGGATCGTAATGACGGAACGGTCTGCCGTAACAGCGGTGAATGTTAAAGTTCGTCAGTTGCAGCTGAACTAGCGATAACGTCGCTATCACGACTGCCGCCGCCCCGGTTTCCTATCAGTAATATCAAAAAACTTTTTCGGGGGTAATTAAGTTGCTTCGAACGGGTCAATTTCTAGAAGATTGACTCTTCGAACGAAACAGCCACTGACACTATAAAATTCACTTTCCGGCGAAATGAAATTAATTTTCGCACGCACCGGCCGCCTGCCATCGTTTAAAGATTTAAAGATGGCAGCCATCGGTGGCGCCTTTTTATTTCATCACATAACCGAGATAATCGCTACTTCGCTTTACAGTTTACTGCGCATGCGTCCGACATTAAACAACCGCTCGAAACTAAACAGAGACGCAACGTCGCCATCGCTATGAACCGACACCAGTTTTCCGTTTAATTCAGTTTTCAGGAAATTTATGTTCCATGCTATTATAATATTTTAATGCTATCGGATATTTGATTGATCATTTCCGGAATGTGACTTGCAAAATTATAGCCTCATCAAAAATTTATATTACTCAAAAATATTTTTAACAAAAACACCGAGTCATTTTAATGCTCGTTTAAATTGATTTATCATTCGTTTCTTTCTGCAGATTTTTATGTTCACACGCCTTTCACCTAATAGATATTAAACGTTTCTTGTAATGTATTTATTATAATAGTCCTTTTTTCAAAAAAAATTATACATACAAAGTAGTCAATAAAGGGCGACTCTGGAAGGTCCGCTAATCCGAACCCCAATTCCTGTCTCGGAGGCGAAAAGTCACCCCAGACTAGTAATCCGAACACGAAACTCACCCCAATTCATGTCCAGGTGGTCAAAATTCACCCAAGTTTTCCCCCGATTCCTCGGAGTTTCCCCCGGACGGTTCCCCTGCATATCCGCTGATCCGAACGTCCAAACAGTGTCCCGAGGTCAATAAACTACCCAAAGTGGTATTCTGGGGCGCAAGCAACCCCAATTAGTGTCCAGGTGCAGAAAGTTCCCCCAAGTTACCCAAATTTCTCCGAAATTTCCCCATACACGTCCCGATCGTTTCCGATAAACCGAATCGATTATTAATTAACATAAGTATATTAATTAATGTCCGAAAGTAACCCAAGACTCCGCTCGCCCCGCCCGCCCACTGCTTTACCACAATTTTTTTTCAAAATTCTGCGGCCTAAGTATGAAAATTCCAAAATTTAACCCCAATATATTATTTAAAGCGTTAATCTAACCTATAACTCCAGTTCACACCTCTCACACGTATATTTCATTCCCACGCATGCTCCGGTCGCCGTCGCGAAAGCGCACGCGCAGATCCCACGCATATATCTAACACAACGTTGTTCTCCGCGAAAGCGCATACGCTGATCCCGATACCTCGATTATTTTTTATAAAATTAACCTAAGTATAATTTTTTTATTTTCCCGATTCCCCGATCTTACAGCCATATGCCAAGACACACGTCCCGATCCCACGCATATATCCAATATAACATAAGCAGTCGCGAAAGCGCACACGCCGATCCCACGCATATTCCGATCTCCACCGCGATATCACACCCACACACACACACACACACGCGCTCCGTCTCCAAAATTCCCCTGTACGCGTCCTGCTCGTTTTTGATAAACAGAACCGATTATTAATTAACATAAGTATATTAATTAATGTCTGAAAGTAACCCAAGCCTCCGCTGGTCCCTCTCACCACTGCGTTACCGCAATTTTTTCAAAATTCCGAGCCTATGTAAGAAAATTCCAAAATGTAACCCAAGTATATTATTTAAAGCGTAAATCTAACCTATAACTCCAGTTCACACTTCTCACACGTATATTTCGTTCCCGCGCACGCACCGGTCGCCGTCGCGAAAGCGCACGCGCCGATCCCACGCTTATTCCGATGTCCGCCGCGATATCCCGCGCACACACGCGCTCCCTTTCCGATACCGCGATTATTTCTTTAATATTTCAAAGTCTAAGTATACATAATATAAAATTAGCCGAAGCATATTTTTTTATTTTCCTGATTCCCCGATCTTACTACCATATGCTAAAGCGCACGCCCTGATCTCGCGCATATATCTAACACAGCGTTATTTTCCGCGAAAGCGCACGCGCCGATCCCCCGCATATATCCAATATAACGTTAGCTACGCGAAAGCGCACACGCCGATCCCCGCACGCTCCGTCCGTTTACACTATCGTAATTATTTTTTTAATAATTATTTTTTTCACATAATAACCCAATCCCTGCTCTGTTGTCTAAACTTAACCGGTTATCCAAAACATTTACAAATTAACAAATAAATTATTTCTATAGTCCAAAACTAACCATAGTCTCCTTTACCCCTTCCACCCTCTTTTACGATCGATTATAATATACATTATTTATATTTTCTTATCCTCCGATCATCTTACACACTATGGTAACCTAACATCCAATCCTGCACATACCGCTGCCACTGTTTTAATATCGAATATATCGCATTCTATTTACTTTTACTACGACCACCAAACCTCAGATCGACGCTCCCGACGCCTCCGTCATTTCACATTGAGAGGTAATTATTTCTTTATGTGACCGCTATGAATGCACACCGTCCATTCCCGCACACCCATCTGCTGTCGTTAGTTCCCATACCGTTCATAATAACTTTTATTCAACTCCAAGTGTTATGGAATTATTCCAATTATATATTTTCTCCACTTCCGATCATTTCTTCTGACCGTTCATAATATTTTTATTTTCCTCCGGTTCTAAAAATAAATCCTACAATGTCTTCAACGCGATGAATGCGCATACATCTTCTGCAGTTAGTTTCCATATCGTTCTTAATAATTTTTCGAGCCTAAATATTATAGAAATAGCCGAAGTATATTTTTTTCGTTTCTGATCATTTCTTTCGACCGTTTATAATATTTTTATTTTTCTCCGGTTCTAAAAATAAATCCTACAATGTCTTCACCGCTATGAATGCGCACACATTTACCGTCGTTAGTTCCCATACCGTTCATAATAACTTTTTTCAACTCCAAGTATTATGGAATTATTCTAACTATATTTTTTTTTTTTCGCTCCCGATCGTTTCTCCCGAACGTTCATATTTTTTTTCCCAGACATATGTATTCAAAAATGAAATCGAGTATATCTTTAATTTAACACTGTTTCATAATTTACCTCTCCCTCCCTATCCATTCTACACAAATTACAATTCTTTCATAATATATGTTCTAGACCCAGTCAAACAATCAACTCTCGCAGAAGTGTAGACGTTGCCTCCAACACCCATTTTACTATCAATTATTGTATATTATTGTTAGATTATTTTTCCAAAAAGTCTTTTGAAATTTTTTTCCGTTCGTACATTTTTTTTTTTATTTGCACGACATCCATTTCCATGCATTCACGTTTCGCTAGCAATTATAAGATGTTTTATTTATTTTTCAACTCCTCCCAGACTTACATACACGCCATATTGTCACACTCACAGATAGGTTCCTTATTAATCGTGAACATTTTTTTTTTTTTTCTGTATTAGCCGCGGGAGAATATCTCATCAGACCTACACATATACCACACACAGTCATTATATTTAATTTTTAATTATCGATCTTTAATTATTTTTACTTGTACGTTGGCAGTCGATACAATCTTTTACTTTCATACAATTTCGAGTACTATGCAGAAATATATCGTCATCGAAATAATATTCTTCATCATTCTCATGTTCAAAACATGGTAGAAGTGATTTTATCGTATCATCCTGTTTTAGTCTATCTGGTAAAAATGTATAAATGTCTCCAACACAACTTGGAAATAACGTAATTATCATTTCTTTGGTGGCTGTAATGAACAACTGACTTAAATCATTTATATTGAGATTATTCATAAGCTTCAGCGGACGGATGACATGATCGTACCATGCCTTCATCACCATAATGTTTCTCACCGCACAATGAAAACTATCATTCTCATTATGGTGCTTACAAGTTATCAAATTGCTTATACCAAAATACTCTTCATGTAGATTCTCAATACTAGATAATCGAAAGACTTGATCCATATTAACGATTTCGTAGTCTAAATCACGCAACAATTCAGACTTTTCGTTAAGTTCCATTAGTGTAAGTTTAGCATATACTGTTAAAACATATACGCGAGCCCTCGGTTTTTGGGACAATATCGTGAATATATCGCGCGCGATGAATATTTCTTCACGACAGGGAAATAATGAAGGGTTCTTCAAGTAATAACTCACTGAAGAACATTGTAAATGTGGCATTTTTGATGCATGCCATGCTCTGCTTGGCTTATACAGCGTATGCAAACACTTCCCTCCAGATATATCAATCATTGCTAGTTCAGTTACTCGAAACCCATAATCACAATCTATATGGACGCTGATATCTAGAAAATATTCCGCTATATCCACTTGTTCTGATAATAATACAGGACCAACGATTTTACGTACAAGGGATGTTGATTCTTCTGATGTATAACCATCATCATATTGCGGTGTTTGAGGTGAAAAAGACGAATGCGAGTCAGTATCATTCGAAAATGAATTCTGAATAAATTCGTCTGCTTTAATATCAATCGAATCGGTATTGTTATTCATGTTTGATTAATATTTTTTTAACTTTTTACTAAAAAAGAAACGTAGAAAATTATTACTTTTACCGTTACAGTAAATTTTTAATAATGCGTGAAGAACACAGATTCTACAAAATGCACACGTTTAACATAAAACTAATACTGTCTGCACGATCAGATCCGTTCAACAATCTACCTCGATGCTCACCTTTGAAAAGGGAGGGTTGTACCAGAAAAACCACATTCCTTTGGTAATAGAGATGTTTGAAAGACGTCGTCAAGGGGAGATGAAGATATGTGTGTTTGAGTGTAGGTGTGTACATGTAAACCGTTTTCTACAAAAGATATGAAGAGGAAGATCCTGTTTCAGCAGACTCAATAACATTGTCGCACGATCTAATACATCTGCATGGTAACATGCATGCAAGGTTATGAACGGAGCATTTTTCGCTACGACTACGTGACAGCCATATGGGAGAAAAAATATAATACGAAAGATTTCGAAAAAAAAAAAAAAAATGTTAGAGTTAGAAAAAAAAACAACAAAAAAAAAATGAAATATTCTTAAACTAATAGAATCGAAAAAATTATTATGAATGATATGGGATCTAACGATAGCAGATGAGTGTGTGCGAATGGATGGTGCGCTTTTGTGGCGGTTGTGACGATCAAGGAGTATGTGGAAAAAAATATAAAAGGTATGTACAATCAGTAAATTGATTGCAAAAAAGTAGAAAGGTTTAAAGGTTACATTTGCTTATTTATTAGTAGAAAAGGTGCATGGACGCCTTAAATTAACCTTCTGCAAAATGAATGAAATAACGGTACATCATTCAAGCTGGTTTTCATCGGGAGAGATTGTCCATTTTCACCATGCTTCCTAGAAAAGGTGTATACATGTCGTGAATTTGTATGTTGTAAAAGGTCGTAAATAACGGTACATGACAGGCGCTTCAATAATGTTACGATCGAACGGTGAGGCGGCCGGAGACATCTTAGACTGTGGAGCAGCGATTGAATTTCTTGGAAATGTCGAGATCAGTGTTCGATGACGTTGATGTCGATTATTTTATGTGCATGTGTGTATTTGAACGTGTCTAAAAAAATATTCTTCTAGCGAATAACGGTAAATAGCGGGGGGGAGTATTGAGCGGTCAAAAGTTGGTAGAAAGACGAGCCGAATACATGAAGAGGTTGACCATACCTGGAAAAGGACGATTAATGTTTGTAGCAACAATATCGTCAATGAAAATAATAGTTTCCTTCGTTTAATAATTGTACTGAGATGTGTATAATATTAAAATTAGTTACGATGTTGATAAAAATTATTTAGTGCCCTGAGATTTTCTCTATCAAAATGTTAAAAGATGTAAAGTATGTAAGACGGGGTGAATGTGTCGGAAAAATAATACCAGTAAAAATAATTAAAGATCGATAATTAAAAATTAAATATAATGACTGTGTGTGGTATATGTGTAGGTCTGATGAGATATGCTCCGGCGGCTAATACAGAAAAAAAAAAAAAATGTTCACGATTAATAAGGAACCTATCTGTGAGTGTGACAATATGGCGTGTATGTAAGTCTGGGAGGAGTTGAAAAATAAATAAAACATCTTATAATTGCTAGCGAAACGTGAATGCATGGAAATGGATGTCGTGCAAATAAAAAAAAAATATGTACGAACGGACAAAAATTTCAAAAGACTTTTTGGAAAGACAATCTAACAATAATATACAATAATTGATAGTAAAATGGGTGTTGGAGGCAACGACTACACTTCTGCGAGAGTTGATTGTTTGACTGGGTCTAGAACATATATTATGAAAGAATTGTAATTTGTGTAGAATGGATAGGGAGGGAGAGGTAAATTATGAAACAGTGTTAAATAAAAATATACTCGATTTCATTTTTGAATACATATGTCTGGAAAAAAAATTATGAACGTTCGGGAGAAACGATCGGGAGCGAAAAAAAAAAAATATAGTTAGAATAATTCCATAATACTTGGAGTTGAAAAAAGTTATTATGAACGGTATGGGAACTAACGACGGTAAATGTGTGCGCATTCATAGCGGTGAAGACATTGTAGGATTTATTTTTAGAACCGGAGAAAAATAAAAATATTATAAACGGTCGAAAGAAATGATCAGAAACGAAAAAAATATACTTCGGCTATTTCTATAATATTTAGGCTCGAAAAATTATTAAGAACGATATGGAAACTAACTGCAGAAGATGTATGCGCATTCATCGCGTTGAAGACATTGTAGGATTTATTTTTAGAACCGGAGGAAAATAAAAATATTATGAACGGTCAGAAGAAATGATCAGAAGTGAAGAAAATATATAATTGAAATAATTCCATAACACTTGGAGTTGAATAAAAGTTATTATGAACGGTATGGGAACTAACGACAGCAGATGGGTGTGCGGGAATGGACGGTGTGCATTCATAGCGGTCACATAAAGAAATAATTACCTCTCAATATGAAATGACGGAAGCGTCGGGAGCGTCGATCGGAGGTTTGGTGGTCGTAGTAAAAGTAAATAGAATGCGATATATTCGATATTAAAACAACGGAATCGATAGGAAAAGAGGGTGGAAGGGGTAAAGGAGACTAAGGCTATTTTAGACTATAGAAATAATTGATTTGTTAATTTGTAAATGTTTTGGATAACCGGTTAGGTTTAGACAACAGAGCAGGGATTGGGTTATTATGTGAAAAAAATAATAATTAAAAAAAAATTGGAGCAGCGTAAACGGACGACACGTGCGGGGGATCGGCGTGTGCGCTTTCGCGCAGCTAACGTTATATTGGATATATGCGGGGGATCGGCGCGTGCGCTTTCACGGAAAATAACGCTGTGTTAGATATATGCGCGAGATCGGGACGAGCGCTTTCGCATATGGCAGTAAGATCGGGAAATCAGGAAAATAAAAAATATACTTCAGCTAATTTTATATTATGTATACTTAGACTTTGAAATATTAAAGAAATAATCGCGGTATCGGGAACGGAGCTCATGTGTGCGCGGGATTTGGCGGTGGACATCGGAATATGCGTGGAATCGGCGCGTGCGCTTCCGCGACGGCTTACGTTATATTGGATATATGCGCTGGATCGGGACGCGCGTCTTGGCATATGGCAGTAAGATCGGGGAATCGGGAAAATAAAAAAATTATACTTAGGTTAATTTTATAAAAAATAATCGAAGTATCGGGATCAGCATATGCGCTTTAGTGGAGAATAACGTTGTGTTTTAGATATATGCGTGGGATCTGCGCGTGCGCTTTCGGGACGGTGGATGGAGCGAGCGTGGGAATGAAATATACGTGTGAGAGGTGTGAACTTTTTTTTTTTTCGAAATCTTTCGTATTATATTTTTTCTCCCATATGGCTGTCACGTAGTCGTAGCGAAAAATGCTCCGTTCATAACCTTGCATGCATGTTACCATGCAGATGTATTAGATCGTGCGACAATGTTATTGAGTCTGCTGAAACAGGATCTTCCTCTTCATATCTTTTGTAGAAAACGGTTTACATGTACACACCTACACTCAAACACACATATCTTCATCTCCCCTTGACGACGTCTTTCAAACATCTCTATTACCAAAGGAATGTGGTTTTTCTGGTACAACCCTCCCTTTTCAAAGGTGAGCATCGAGGTAGATTGTTGAACGGATCTGATCGTGCAGACAGTATTAGTTTTATGTTAAACGTGTGCATTTTGTAGAATCTGT
Organism: Icerya purchasi; assembly: GCA_039619475.1. Classification (NCBI taxonomy): domain Eukaryota; kingdom Metazoa; phylum Arthropoda; class Insecta; order Hemiptera; family Monophlebidae; genus Icerya; species Icerya purchasi. The sequence goes on along the minus strand of CM077116.1, from coordinate 334,280,997 downwards.
GTTCTTCACGCATTATTAAAAATTTACTGTAACGGTAAAAGTAATAATTTTCTACGTTTCTTTTTTAGTAAAAAGTTAAAAAAATATTAATCAAACATGAATAACAATACCGATTCGATTGATATTAAAGCAGACGAATTTATTCAGAATTCATTTTCGAATGATACTGACTCGCATTCGTCTTTTTCACCTCAAACACCGCAATATGATGATGGTTATACATCAGAAGAATCAACATCCCTTGTACGTAAAATCGTTGGTCCTGTATTATTATCAGAACAAGTGGATATAGCGGAATATTTTCTAGATATCAGCGTCCATATAGATTGTGATTATGGGTTTCGAGTAACTGAACTAGCAATGATTGATATATCTGGAGGGAAGTGTTTGCATACGCTGTATAAGCCAAGCAGAGCATGGCATGCATCAAAAATGCCACATTTACAATGTTCTTCAGTGAGTTATTACTTGAAGAACCCTTCATTATTTCCCTGTCGTGAAGAAATATTCATCGCGCGCGATATATTCACGATATTGTCCCAAAAACCGAGGGCTCGCGTATATGTTTTAACAGTATATGCTAAACTTACACTAATGGAACTTAACGAAAAGTCTGAATTGTTGCGTGATTTAGACTACGAAATCGTTAATATGGATCAAGTCTTTCGATTATCTAGTATTGAGAATCTACATGAAGAGTATTTTGGTATAAGCAATTTGATAACTTGTAAGCACCATAATGAGAATGATAGTTTTCATTGTGCGGTGAGAAACATTATGGTGATGAAGGCATGGTACGATCATGTCATCCGTCCGCTGAAGCTTATGAATAATCTCAATATAAATGATTTAAGTCAGTTGTTCATTACAGCCACCAAAGAAATGATAATTACGTTATTTCCAAGTTGTGTTGGAGACATTTATACATTTTTACCAGATAGACTAAAACAGGATGATACGATAAAATCACTTCTACCATGTTTTGAACATGAGAATGATGAAGAATATTATTTCGATGACGATATATTTCTGCATAGTACTCGAAATTGTATGAAAGTAAAAGATTGTATCGACTGCCAACGTACAAGTAAAAATAATTAAAGATCGATAATTAAAAATTAAATATAATGACTGTGTGTGGTATATGTGTAGGTCTGATGAGATATTCTCCCGCGGCTAATACAGAAAAAAAAAAAAAATGTTCACGATTAATAAGGAACCTATCTGTGAGTGTGACAATATGGCGTGTATGTAAGTCTGGGAGGAGTTGAAAAATAAATAAAACATCTTATAATTGCTAGCGAAACGTGAATGCATGGAAATGGATGTCGTGCAAATAAAAAAAAAAATGTACGAACGGAAAAAAATTTCAAAAGACTTTTTGGAAAAATAATCTAACAATAATATACAATAATTGATAGTAAAATGGGTGTTGGAGGCAACGTCTACACTTCTGCGAGAGTTGATTGTTTGACTGGGTCTAGAACATATATTATGAAAGAATTGTAATTTGTGTAGAATGGATAGGGAGGGAGAGGTAAATTATGAAACAGTGTTAAATTAAAGATATACTCGATTTCATTTTTGAATACATATGTCTGGGAAAAAAAATATGAACGTTCGGGAGAAACGATCGGGAGCGAAAAAAAAAAAATATAGTTAGAATAATTCCATAATACTTGGAGTTGAAAAAAGTTATTATGAACGGTATGGGAACTAACGACGGTAAATGTGTGCGCATTCATAGCGGTGAAGACATTGTAGGATTTATTTTTAGAACCGGAGAAAAATAAAAATATTATAAACGGTCGAAAGAAATGATCAGAAACGAAAAAAATATACTTCGGCTATTTCTATAATATTTAGGCTCGAAAAATTATTAAGAACGATATGGAAACTAACTGCAGAAGATGTATGCGCATTCATCGCGTTGAAGACATTGTAGGATTTATTTTTAGAACCGGAGGAAAATAAAAATATTATGAACGGTCAGAAGAAATGATCGGAAGTGGAGAAAATATATAATTGGAATAATTCCATAATACTTGGAGTTGAATAAAAGTTATTATGAACGGTATGGGAACTAACGACAGCAGATGGGTGTGCGGGAATGGACGGTGTGCATTCATAGCGGTCACATAAAGAAATAATTACCTCTCAATGTGAAATGACGGAGGCGTCGGGAGCGTCGATCTGAGGTTTGGTGGTCGTAGTAAAAGTAAATAGAATGCGATATATTCGATATTAAAACAGTGGCAGCGGTATGTGCAGGATTGGATGTTAGGTTACCATAGTGTGTAAGATGATCGGAGGATAAGAAAATATAAATAATGTATATTATAATCGATCGTAAAAGAGGGTGGAAGGGGTAAAGGAGACTATGGTTAGTTTTGGACTATAGAAATAATTTATTTGTTAATTTGTAAATGTTTTGGATAACCGGTTAAGTTTAGACAACAGAGCAGGGATTGGGTTATTATGTGAAAAAAATAATTATTAAAAAAATAATTACGATAGTGTAAACGGACGGAGCGTGCGGGGGATCGGCGTGTGCGCTTTCGCGTAGCTAACGTTATATTGGATATATGCGGGGGATCGGCGCGTGCGCTTTCGCGGAAAATAACGCTGTGTTAGATATATGCGCGAGATCAGGGCGTGCGCTTTAGCATATGGTAGTAAGATCGGGGAATCAGGAAAATAAAAAAATATGCTTCGGCTAATTTTATATTATGTATACTTAGACTTTGAAATATTAAAGAAATAATCGCGGTATCGGAAAGGGAGCGCGTGTGTGCGCGGGATATCGCGGCGGACATCGGAATAAGCGTGGGATCGGCGCGTGCGCTTTCGCGACGGCGACCGGTGCGTGCGCGGGAACGAAATATACGTGTGAGAAGTGTGAACTGGAGTTATAGGTTAGATTTACGCTTTAAATAATATACTTGGGTTACATTTTGGAATTTTCTTACATAGGCTCGGAATTTTGAAAAAATTGCGGTAACGCAGTGGTGAGAGGGACCAGCGGAGGCTTGGGTTACTTTCAGACATTAATTAATATACTTATGTTAATTAATAATCGGTTCTGTTTATCAAAAACGAGCAGGACGCGTACAGGGGAATTTTGGAGACGGAGCGCGTGTGTGTGTGTGTGTGGGTGTGATATCGCGGTGGAGATCGGAATATGCGTGGGATCGGCGTGTGCGCTTTCGTGACTGCTTATGTTATATTGGATATATGCGTGGGATCGGGACGTGTGTCTTGGCATATGGCTGTAAGATCGGGGAATCGGGAAAATAAAAAAATTATACTTAGGTTAATTTTATAAAAAATAATCGAGGTATCGGGATCAGCGTATGCGCTTTCGCGGAGAATAACGTTGTGTTAGATATATGCGTGGGATCTGCGCGTGCGCTTTCGCGACGGCGACCGGAGCATGCGTGGGAATGAAATATACGTGTGAGAGGTGTGAACTGGAGTTATAGGTTAGATTTACGCTTTAAATAATATATTGGGGTTAAATTTTGGAATTTTCATACTTAGGCCGCAGAATTTTGAAAAAAAATTGTGGTAAAGCAGTGGGCGGGCGGGGCGAGCGGAGTCTTGGGTTACTTTCGGACATTAATTAATATACTTATGTTAATTAATAATCGATTCGGTTTATCGGAAACGATCGGGACGTGTATGGGGAAATTTCGGAGAAATTTGGGTAACTTGGGGGAACTTTCTGCACCTGGACACTAATTGGGGTTGCTTGCGCCCCAGAATACCACTTTGGGTGGTTTATTGACCTCGGGACACTGTTTGGACGTTCGGATCAGCGGATATGCAGGGGAACCGTCCGGGGGAAACTCCGAGGAATCGGGGGAAACTTGGGTGAATTTTGACCACCTGGACATGAATTGGGGTGTGTTTCGTGTTCGGATTACTGGTCTGGGGTGACTTTTCGCCTCCGAGACAGGAATTGGGGTTCGGATTAGCGGACCTTCCAGAGTCGCCCTTTATTGACTACTTATATATATATATATATATATATATATATATATATAAATATATATATACATACATACACATATATACAAATATATTATACCGTTTTGATTCTAATTCCTTTCATTTAGTTCATTAAAAAGCAATGAAGTAACAAGCAGTATCAGTATCTGTATGATTTATACATGACTGTTTACAAAATTTAGCAGGCTAAAATCGTTGACGGATAATAAAACATTCTCTTTTAATCTCTTCCGAAAAGAATTATAAAATACATTAAAATGAAACCGTTGTGCTCGTTATATTACACGCCCTTTATTTTTATCGACTTTATAACGTTATTCAAAAATTAAATCATTTATAGGGTGATTTTTTAAGAGTTCAGTTTTTCAGGTTGGCAGCACTGGTTGGTATTGGCGTCCAAACGTCATCTGTCAAAGTGAAAAGGTTTTTAGTATACTCTCTGCCATTTCATCATGGAAAGACTTACACAAACGAGCAACGATTGCAAATTGTTGAAATTTATTATCAAAATTCGTGCTTTGTGAAAAATTTGCATCGTTTGTTACGACCATATTATGGTCGTCATAATCGACCTGGTGAATCAACAATTCGTGCTGTTAGCTCCAAATTTGGTGTTTTCACAGAGCACTGGTTTTTGATAATAAATTTCAACCATATCGCAATCGTTGCTCGTCATGATGAAATGGCAGAGTATACTGAAAACTTTTCACTTTGACAGATGACGTTTGGACGCCAATACCAACCAGTGCTGCCAACCTGAAAAACTTAACTCTTAAAAAATCACCCTATATATATATATTTATTTATTTTTGTTTTGGTTTAAAATTACAAAATTGCTTTCGCGGATTTTACAAGTCACTTATACTTTACCCATTCTATTGTACATTCTTTTTTTTTTTTTCTTTTTGAAAAATATGTATCTGTTATTTTTTACATTATGAACATCTTCACTTAACTTATACATATACGTCTTCTTTCTTTCTTTTCAGTCGTATCACTCGATTCCGAGCGTCGTAACTACCTATTTGTACATTCTACCTGTATAGAATAGGCAGCGATCATGGCAATTGCTATACGCAATGCGAGTGTGTACGCACGCAAGACTACATTCGGAACTGATAGTATTCGTTTGATTTATCGATATACGAATGCAGTCCCGTGTGTGTCTGCTGTGTACTGACCTAGCGCGCATGTGATGTCGTATGTGGTGGTTTGTCATTGCCTTCCACGTGTGATTATTAGTGAATATTTAATTTAATTCTTTGTAATAAGTCGTGTCGTCGCCCGGGATCGAACCCGTGACCTCCGTAACGGAAGTCAATCTAGCAACCAGGCTATCGCGACGACCAATACATACATATACATAATCGTGTAATATTTACTAATCTTAATCTATCTCTTTAATTATCAACACTTAATAATCTATTTCTATCTTTTATATTCGATGTTTTTTTTTCTTCAGTTTTTTTTGTTGTGTCTTGTCATTTTATTTTATGTTTATTACTTTTTTTACATTTCCTTCCTGCTGAAGCCATTCCTTTATTTTCCTTTTCCTTTCCCCTATTTTTTCTTTCTCTATTATTTCCTTGGGTATTTTATTCAAGAACTGAGTTATAATATATTTATCCGTTTGCTAATCTATGTTCCTGCTAACGGCAGTTGCTACAAAAGTTGTTTTCTCAATCCGTATTCTGTTTTTATTCTTTCCTCCAATTCAATTTTCTTTTCTGCTGATATGTATTCCCATATCTGCAGTAATAAGTACTCTCTCCTTTTAAGGATTTCCTATTAATTTCAAGCATTTAATTTGCAGTTTATTTATTTTCCCCAAGTATACTTTTCTCGACATTCCCCATGCCTGAATTCCATATCTGATTCTCGACTCTACTAGCGCATAATAACTACTTTTAATGTTTCATCTGTTGCATATTTCTTTAATGTATATAAAGCTGGTAAAACTGCTCTTATTTTCTTTTTGCAATGTATTCCATATGTATGTCCCATCTTAAGTGTTGGTCCATCATTACTTCCAAATATTTTTACTGCGTTACTATGACTAACTTTTGACAGTTTTTCCTTTCGGATTCACGTCTTTGCCCCATATCGAGTGTACCCATTCGTTTGAGTGCATTATTATATTTGGACAATACATTCCCAATTATTAACGAGAATACCTGGAAATAGCCGAGTACTAAATTGCTTTACAGTTAAAGGTAGAATTTTGCATTTTCTAATTTTGGCATATGTATCAGCATCGATTTTTATATGTAATTCATTGGTACCCAAATTGTTACGCACATATATACTCACATAAACGCATTCACCATCATTGTCATAATATATTATATATATACATGTATGTATATATAAATTCAGCCACTTTGCCCTCGTAAGGGGCTCTGTCCCTTGACCTCTCTTGCTTATCTCTTTCTCTTCTATACTTTGTATAAAATGATCAAAATTTACAATGTCATTCTTATCGGCATCGTCAAAAAAAAAACAACAAAAAAAAACATTCGTTACATAAAATTAGGACATCTTTTCTAATGAGGCCGGTCTAAGAATTACGTTGTAATTAGTATATATATATGCATAGACATACATATAGCCAAATATTGTTGTGAACCGCGAATGCTGGTGCGATTATTTATAGAATTTTATTATAATAAGAAAAAATTTATTTTCAAATTAATGAATTAACGTAAAATCCGAATTTTTTTTGTAAACTATCTATTGATTGTATGTATTTACTTAAGGTAAAATAATTATCAGGGTAAATTTAATAGAAATGTGGTGACGACAGATCTGGCTAAGCTATTCTCTGTATTATCTTCTCAATTAGAGTCCAATTTATAATAGTATTAACGTAGCTTAATTTTATAATTTTATAGAGAAGATCATTGAAACAGAGACTGATTTAGAGTAAATTAAATAGCTACACTAGCGGGGTTCGGGACTCGTCGGTAGCTAAAACACATTCATCTAGCTGGGTAAATTTTGAGATATACTGATAGAGGATAAAAGACGGCGTTCATCGTCGACCGTTATTCTGTCTCCGCTTGGTGAAAAACTGCGATGTCGTGATTCACTGCTCGACACGAAAAATCCGGAAGTCGAGATCGCAACAATATAAAACTCCATCCTTCGGAGCATTCTACGGAGATATCCCCAGAGGGGAAATAGTTTTTTTATACTAAAGGAGACAGAAGGTAAAAATATTCAAATTGGTTTGCCACAAAAACGAAAAGACTTGTAAAGAAAAAAGAGAAATTTCGTAAAAATTATAAGCGAATTAAGCTTGACATATGACACGAGAAATATAACCCCATAAGGAACTAAAAACAATCAAAATAAAAGTTATGAAACGATAATTGAATGCAAAATTAAAGCTGAACCAAAAACATTTTTAAGGTGTGTCAATGAAAAACGAAAGAATAATAATTGCTCGGTTAGACATAATTTTCAACTAGGGATTAAAAAATTAGAAGATTACATTTAAATTGCCACCGCGCTTGCAAGACACTTCTCATCTACATTTGGGAAATATTCTGCTCTCGAAAAAACCGGTAGTAATTCTAATTTTGTTACAATAAACGCATTTTCTAGAGTTGAAATTTACGAGTGCCACTTAAAAGTTTAAAATCAATGCGCACTTTAGGGCCTGGCGGGATACCACCGTTATTTATAGATACAAAGCACTCTACGATTTTTTCGTAAATCCTCTAGACCACATTTTCAGCCTTATTCGTAAAATCTGAAAAATAACGAAAGTTACACACCTATTCCAAAAGAGACGGTAAATTGAGCGATATTTCAAATTACAGGTCTATAAGCATTCCGACATTAAGGTTTTTGAGGCCATTATTTAAAAAAAATTATACGCACAAATCGAAGATAATATTTCCTGCCAATAGGGTGGATTTATATTAGCGAGACGTTCAATAGTTGCAATGACCTATACACGGAGGACATTTCTTTCGTAATGGATAATTCCTCTCAAGTAGATGCAATTTATACAGATTTCCAGAAAGCCTTCGATAAAGTCGAGCGCAATATATTCTCATAAATAAAATTAGCGAGCTTGGATTTCCAGGTGAATTATTACAATAATTTTACAGTTGCTTGTCGGACAGGATATGTTCAATTCAATAATGCAAAATCGGCGTATATCTTTTGCTTGTCGGGCAGGATATGTTCAATTCAATAATGCAAAATCAGCGTGCTCCTTTTGTATCCCTGGAGTACCGCACAAGGTTCGATCTCGTGTTTTTTTTATACATCAACGATTTACTGCATTAATATTCTGTATTACGTGCAGGTGATGCGAAAATATTTAAAGAAATAAAAAGGATCAATTATGCACTATTATTAGAAAAAAATGTCGATAATTTCGAAATTTGGAGTATCAATACGTCGAAATATTATCATGTTACTTTTACACGGTAGTTTAAGATAATCAAATTAAGCTACATTACGGAAGAAGTTAATTAGGAAATTAAAAGTGAAATTCGAGATTTAGGAGTAATTTTTCACTTTAAATTCGCGTTCCATTTGCTAGATGCGATTAGTAAAGCAAGAATTATGTTGAGTTTTTTATTTAGAACTTGTAGAAATTATATCGTTGAGGATAAAAAGCAAGAGGGCGTTGGGGATTGTGAAGTTAACACTAACGAGAGTATTGGGACCAGTTCCTTTCTCTCAGCAGCCTTCACTTTCCCAGATTTCTCTGGTACCCGATTCTTTCAGGCTGGGTAAACCTGAGAGTGACTTGAATATGGATCGAGACAAGTCTCGAATTCGTGACCTCTGATTGGATACATTAATCATTTTATATAACTGTTTAGTTCGCTCTTATTCAGAGTTGTTTGCAGCTATTCTTTTTGAAATCTCTCGTCTTAAATAGTGATCAAAAAAATAGAGAAGAAGATGTAGTTTTAAGGTATTTATTTTCTAAACGCTTCGAGTACTTTCCACGAGAGTTTATGCAGATTTACTACAAATTTTTTAAATTTTAAGACTCTTGTGACTCGGGGAGGGGGAAGCCGCCGGTGTATACCATTTGTATTAATGTCATGGAAAGATAATTTATTAATCTTTACAAGAAAGAATTGGTATAAGAATTTTCTCACTTAATCGTCTTCTTTAAAGATCTTCGACGTCTGGTGTGCAAACCAAATTTGAACTAAAATACTACTTCTCACTTTGTAGATCCGTTGTGTTTATATACTGTTGATAAGGCATGGTCCTGTTTTTAATATTTAATATTTATGTCTTTCGAAATTTTACAACTATTATCGATATCTTAGGTTGAGTGAAATGTGCATATATTTCGGTTTGAGTAGGTTTCTACATTGTTGGTAAACTTTTTCATTTATCTTCCAATGTACTACTGAAAGCTTGTCTCCTGCAGTTTTCATTTGAATGCTAAATAATGTAATAGTGACTTCTTCTACCTCGCTTCGTCGAGCATTTACTGCAAGTGCGCGGTGTCATATACAACATCTCTTTTCCAACTTCCATATTGAGCATTCTGCAGTCGCAGTCACAATATTGCTGGACAGAGATTGCTTTTCTCGATTACACCGCATACGGTTTAGCCGCGGTCAAGAGCTTTTATTTCACCTACTTTGGTCGCACCTTTATTGTCTTACAGACTCTTTGAATTCTTTCTCGGTAATTCTTGTCATCTTTTTCTCGAAATTTGTGTCCTTATTTTTTCTTCATGTTTTCTCTTTTGACGAGCATTCGTCCGCTACTGACATGTCTAATAAAAAAAAAAGAGAAATCTCATTTTTCTGTTCGCGTTCGCTGTTTGCCAGTAATATTCCTTTCATTATCGATTATCCTTTCCGAAATTATTATTCCAGCTTTATTACATTCTCCGAGGTGGTACCGGTTTCCATTTTTCCGCTTTTCGCTTTCATATTTCCGTAATATTGTCAACCGAAGCGGAAAATGTATCAGTTTTATTACGAAAGAGAGATTAAAGTGAAAATCTTCGACTGCTACAGCAGCGTTTCTGCATTATTAAAAGCTCGATCCAACGTGCAATTCTCTTTCTTCCATCGTCAGTCTTAACAGTACGCGAAATATTGCTCTTTATTTTTCCATTTTCATCACTTCGTATTTACTTTTAAGATTCTCATTTCTAATTCTGTTTTCTGAGACCTTTCGAAATATTCCTCTATAACTCTGTTGGCGGCCCAAAGTAGACAATCGACATCTTGTCGTCCGTCTAATGGCATTAAAAGTCGCGTTCGGTTAATCTTCGGACTAGTATTTTTTACACTGTACTTCAAAATTTCGAATATAATTCTATGTCATGAAGTATTTTTATATCACTGTTTTGCCGTACGTATCGTAATTTTTAATCAGTCGAATACATTGAAACGCGCGTAAGAAATTTAATTGTTCCCGATGAAATTTTTGTCCCCTTTTTCTCTCTAATCGTTCTTCAGCCTGATTTGAATGCCGAATTTACACGATTTCCCCGTGAATATTCTGTTATTAGACGCGATCTCAAAAAAAAAAAAAAAAAAAAAAAAAGAAAAGAAAAAATCGCAAATTCTTGAATGAAATCGGTCGAAAAATTCGCTGTTTCCACTTAGTGTTGGGTACGAAAAAAATTCATTAGAACGGAGCCGAGAGATACATTTTTATTTTAAAACCCATCAGAATAAATACGATCAATCTTTTCTACAGCTTGAGTACGGTATAGAAGTTGAATTGCCAGTTTGTTCTATGTAGGAAAATTATTATCTTTTTTTGAATAGTATTAGTACAAGCGTCTATTTTCTATTATTATCCGTTCAATGAAAGATTTGCATTATAGTTATGTATAAGATTTGTTAAAGTAAAGTAAGTCCCATGGATATCCTTGATAAGGTATAACGGATATTGCGAATTTAAGCTTTCCGTAATGGTACTTAAGGACCTAATGGATCTGATGAGAATACTGGGGGGGGGGGGGGGGCAGTTCCTTTCTACTTTTGAATTATCCGCCTTTACTTTCCTACATTTCTCTGGTCTAACCAATATTAAATTTCAGATTAGGTATATACCCGGGAGCGACTTGGATCCAGTGTTAGTTCAGTTTATATTCCTATTAGTTGTATAACATTGTGTAAGCTTTATTACAAATAAACGTTGTAGTTTAGCTTGAGAATCCATAGACAGGCGGTCGTTTTGTCGGTTCTCTGTACGTTGTTTATGGGGAAAAAAAAGTAGTAAACTAGTTTTTTTTTTTTTTTCATTTTTATTTTACACATTCAACTCCTTCTAGTTAGTTAATAATCGCTGCAATAGCTGGTGATGAATTTGACGGTGATGACGCCCTAGGTCCGTGCTGGTATGCCGCTTTTCATGTAATGAAAAAACAAAAAAAAATACATATATATATTACATATATAGATCGACGAGTTTTGATAACAATTTTTAAAGTCAAAATCAACAATTCTTACACATACGCATGATAAACTTACTCGAATTACGATACAAAAATATATTATTTTCTGATACATAACATCGCAAGATGTGCTATCGTTAACGGCGAAAAAAACACTTAATCAATTTCGACTTTTAAGCGACCGGAAAAAAACGTTCAGGCACCTTATAAATTTTAGCGTGTCCCGCAAATGTCGCCGCCTTAGGCCCACGCCTCACGGTCTTAGCTCCAAATCCGCCACTCAAATTTTAGTCAACGACCGCTTCAGAATCGGAGATTACGTCCAACTTCCACCGCTATTAAAATTCTATCGATTCAATTTCAGTTTCAACTGTACGTTTCGTAAACATCCCCTTTTTGGCTACATTCGGAGCTTTAAAACGAACAATATTACCCCACCACACGGCAATCATTTTAATATTTTTCCAATTGGAATTGAAAAAAAAAAAAAAATCCTGTCACCCGGCGAGCTGATTTTCGGTGATGTAGCATATCGTTATCGGGGGAAATCCCTATCTGCTAGGTTATTTTTCTTTTTCTGATCCTGACTTTTTCCGCGCTTCAATTTTTGAAAATAGCCTTGTCCAACCTTACTCGTATTTTCCAAAAAAAAAAAAAAAAAAAGAAAAAAAAGCTAGTATCATTTTAAAGGCACACACCTGGGACAAATACGAAAATCCGGACGCGACCAAGAGAAAATCTGCTAAAAGTAAAAGGTGGCCAAACTTGCGAGTAAAATTAGAATTTACCGGTATTTAAGAACTTTTAATAGATACGCGAGCCTCTTATTTCTTTTTAAACATTCCCCGCAAAAGTGTAGTAATTTATATAATTTTCGCAACAGTTTAAACTTTCGCCAGTAAGAATATAATATCTTCTAATTAGCGCCGAGTAAAGTTTTTCGAAAGACAGTGGAGAACACATTAAAAGTCGTGCGTACGACGACGCCCAGTGTAGATAGCCGAATGAAATCTTAAAATGTAAGCGAGAAAAATGTAAGATCAGGAGCGCAGAAGGAGCATGAGATAACGAGAGGCTATTACTGCATTTAAATGAAATTTTCAGTGCAAATGGAAAATTAAGTGAAAAATAATAAAGCAGTTTAGAGACAGAAGCGAATATACCACGGGGCGTACGCATTGGATGACAGAAATTTGCGAAAAAAATGAAATAAAAAGGAAGTGGCGAGGAGGGAATAAACGAAAAGAAAAGGAAGCGAATAAGAAATGGTGGAAGAAGAACGACAAAAAGAAGACGGGAGGGGGGGCGGAGAAAAAAGTACGCAATTCAAAGAGCACACAGTCTTTGTTGAAGAAAATGGAAGAAATGTGTCATTTTCTTTTACATAGAAATAAATTCGGTTCGCGAGAAATTTCCCGAATCGTAGCCGCTCGCGCACACTGCGCTCGGCTACATTGCTTATCTTGCAGAAAACAACGAGCACCTAAGCCAAAGTTCCAGAATTGTCTTAAAGTTGAATAACTCTATCCGCTTTCTTATTTTGTCGTCGTCGTCGTCGTCGAAGTCGTCGAGAGGTGTCTACGGCACATCCGACCTAACCCGTTCCACATACACCGTTACCTCGGACCGACATAATTCTTCTATTCTCTCCATATCCATTTGTTTTCGAAACCTTTGTCGTCTACCCTTGGCGCCCTTCCTGCGCTATAATTTCTTCCGTCGAGACAGCTTTCATTTCCGTCCTCTCCATTTTTTCCACTTCCTTTTACAATTCAATTGTTAGCTTTTTATGCGACTATCTCCCTTCGCGGCATGTCGATTTCTCTCTTTTCCGTTCACATATAAAGTAGCCGGTTTTTTTTTTTTTGTTTTTTTTGTTTTTTTTTGTTTTTTTTTACTTAAGGCGCCCGCGAAGTCTTCACCTATATAAATTTCCCAGCACTTAGACCGGCTCTTTCCTAGGGTGCAGGGGAAACGTCGCAGTTGTCGCATGATTTTGCACGCGTGGTGACGCCTTTAGGCCGCTATTTCGGAAAATTAACAATTACACCGAACGATCAAAACCGAGCCGGGAAAATTTATATTATACTACGCGTGTGCTTACGAGTCGCGCGATTTTACTTACCACTGCCTGTAGCAAACCGCAATTATCAATTATTACACGTATTAACTCTGTTCAATTAGTCCATAATTATTCGCATATCGTTGCAGCTAAATTGAATTAGGTCCATTTTCATCAAAATGGCACCGTTTCTGATCTTTTTCTCTTTCCACGGAGAATTTAATTAAGACATATAGAACGCCCGGTAACCTGCTAGTTGAAGGCGCTTGACTATCAAGCCGAAATCCAGGCTATATAATAATATACCTAACGCGCGAAATCGAATATTCAATATAGGAGAATAATTGCAGCGAAGACAGCCCAGAGCAGTTTTGCTACACAATTGTTTTCTTTGCATCTCTATCAAAGGCACATACTGGAAAAAGATCGTCGTTATTAAAGAAAAGTGTATTTCGTTATATTACACAAAAATCGATAGAATAATTTGGCTTTAAGCGAGTTAAGCGAAAGAGTTAATAAGCAAAGGTATATAGTCCCTGCACAGGCTGATATTATGGCATTTCGAACCACCATGTTTTAACGAAAACCGCATTTTGCCGCTGGTAACATTGCACCAAAAGCCACACATTTTCAAACAGAAACGTTTTAGGGAATTATTTATTAGACTATTTAATGTTTTTGCTGTTCATCCGACGAAGTGAGAGGTAAAGAAAGAAAAATGAAAAATTACGTGCCAAGTACTAAACTAATCTCTTAGTAGAGTTTTTTAATACGAGCCGTTTGCTTCCTTCGTTGGTCAGATTCAATTCTACATTAATGAAATGTATTTTTAAAAAATAACAGGAGTTGAATGTGGTGGTTTCGCGCAGGGTAGTAACTTAGCGCCAATACTATTTATTATATGTACAAACGGTTTATACAAGGAATTAAAATATAACCATATGTATTAGTAATAGTTATAGCATGATCATAATGCCTTTGTCGATCCACTCCTGGATGAAGGTTTTCTCCAACATCTTCCATCCACTTCTGTTCTGTGCATTCCAGATCCGGTTCTTTCCAGCTACCTTTACTATATTATCCTGCCAACGCGTCATTGGTCTTCCTTGCTTTCATTTTTTGTCTATTGGCCACCATTGCAAGACACGCTTTTCTTCTAGCTACGTGACCTGCCCAACTCCATTTCATTTTAGCCATCTGTTCCACTGCGTCGTCTAGACCTGTTTGTTCGCGTATCCATGTATTACGAATGCGATCCATCTGTCTTATATTTAGTATTTTCCTTTCATGTGCAGTTTGAGTTTTTCTAATCCTTTTTATACCAGTTTTTGTGAATGGCCACGTTTCCGAACTGTATATCGAAAGTACACATTGGTTATACAAGTTCCTTTTTAAATTACACGGAATTTATTCATTTCGGAATATCCCGCATCATTTTCCAAACGCAACCCACGACAGTGATATTCTCCTCGTTATTTCTGCTTCCGTTATGTTCTTTTTATTCGTCGTGATTTTCTAATCCAAATAAATGTAACTCTATCCAACTGTTCTATTTCTTCCGAATTTATTGTTATTTTTATTCGTCTTTCAGTGTTTGTCATTACTTTTGTTTTGTCTAGGTTTATTTTTAATCCTATTTTGTTATAGTGTAGATTTAGTTATCATCGTCTGTACCCCCAACATAGTTATAGCACATAAAGATATAAAGAAGGCGGAAATAAGAATGTAAATAACATTCGACACTACGTTGACATGAGATTAATATCTCCAGTTTCAAGCTGCTAATGAAAGAGAGTGGTAGTTGTATAAAAATTATATTGCATTATTGTAATATATAAGTTCATTGTAATAGGAAATATTATTTCAGATAATGGTATAATTGTAATATAAATGATAAATAATGAGAGTGTGGATTTCGTAGTATAGTAATGTGTAAGTTAACACTTTTTATGCTGTAACAGAAAGTAGTACTTAAGTTGATGTTATATTGTACAAATAAATGGTATAATTATGTTTTGAACCCATAGACGTGCCTTGTGGGACCCGCAAATTATTATTTTAAAAAAAATAAAAAATTGTTGAACGCGTTATTTCTATTACTTATCAAACGAAACAATGGTAAATGTACACCTTTTTATGAAATAATAATAATAATTAATTTTAAATACCGATGAAGCTGATAGCCTCATGATCACACATTACCGTTCAATTTGAAAGCTGAAAAATAATGCGAGTTTCGAAATTATTTAGCGAAATGACGCGGGAGGGCCAAAATGTACATACAAATATTTCAAAAATCTGTTAGTTCTTTTTTATTAATTTATTTTCAGGGCATTTAGCTATTTTAATTGCAACGCTAGGCCGCTTATAAAAAATTTCCCCCCTACAAAAAATGTGCAAGTGGCAAACTTGGTTATCCGCGAAAAAAAAAAAAAAATTAAAAATTAATAAAATTTCTGCTTCGGATACTTGAAAAATTCGTAGAATTTCGCAAAAAAGCGGTTTTCTCTCGCATTGATAGCTCTTGTTACTCTACTTTTGAAGATACGGCTGCGAATTATTTTTATAATCACGAAATGAGAATATCTTCGTCGGGTGTGTCCATAAAAGCAAGATTTTCGTCATTGCCCCAAGATTCGATTGAATTTATTTCAAGTATTGTTCCTCTCTCTTCGACTTATTTTTCATTTAAAGTAATTATTCGGAAAAATTCACGACCTTCGTGTGAGATATTGTAGTCTTTTCAAAATATAATTTCAAACGGAGCAGCCGAGTAGTAGATAGGGAAATAGAAAACGGACGAAGAAATAAGTGTACCATATTCATTAGAAGGAAATAGTATTTAAGCGTGTAATTTTCGACGTGATAGATGGTAAAAACATTCTAATCGGAGCCATCTGAACCAAAAAAAGTGTTACACGTGCGGAGCTACATCGATGAAATCTAATAACATGCAAGAAATGATTCCAAAGGGGATCGAAAAAAATTCTGAAAAAAATTTAATACTTTTGGTTCATCAGATTCACGAGTTTGGAAAGCTTTTAAGCTTATAAGTTGCGCCGGTCAAGAAGTGGCAAGTTTGAAGAAGCGACGAAGAAACTGTTTTCAAAAATAAAATTAACATTCGGAAAGCATTTTTTCCTTAAAAGGTTCTGATTGTAGATTGAACTAAACGAAACGTAGTAAGGCGATTCTTTAAAACATTTCGAACTTTCTGTTGAAATTACACAGTTAGAGACGCAGGTTTAAAAAATTCGCATTATGATAATTGCAATTTCTTGCAAATTGGCAGAAAAAAATTCCAGAGCACCCCGCTCGTAACGATGCTGAGTATTTTCTTGGAAAATAATATACGGAGCAGTCCTATCTGGGCATATTCCGGCATAATTCAATTTCTACACGAAAATAATGAAAACACGGCAAACGGAACCGCAAAAAAAGACTAATTCTAAGCATACATTAAATGAGCTTTTCTTCTGAAAAAAAGTATATATGACCCTATACACGATTGAAAACAAATATCCTTAGACGGACAAACGAAACAACGTAAGTGCATACTAAATAAATATGTGTAAATGTATGTAAAAACTAAGGAATCAGGCAAGTTTATAAGCGGACACAAAGAATAAAATATCAAATGGCGCCACATTCACACGTTTTTAGGCAGGTATACTGTGAATGCCACAACGAATAGCAAAAAGTTTAAACATATCGGTATCAATAAACTATTCCACATAATTGCGGTTCGGATTTTGCATATAATGCATATTTTGCTTGTAGTTAACGCTTTCATGCTCCGTATTTAGGCGTTTAGAGGGTTGTAGATTCGAAATACACTAATTTAATTGTGCATATAAATGCATATTTTCCACGTTTCGTGCATATTTTGCGGATTTTTATGTATATCTCATAATTACATGCGAAGAAAACACTCACATATGCACAAAATTATACATTCAGATAGAAGGTCGCTGGCAAGTGCATGAAAATTTTAACTTTAATAAAAAAAAAAAAAACAAGGTTATCATTGGTTTATTTTTTGTCAAGCCTGTAGTTGGATGATAGAGCTTCTTGTCACGTTGTTTATGCAAAAAAGGGGAAAAAACTTATTTCTCCTTGGCGGCCGTACGACTACTATTGTTTTATGTCTTTACGAACGACAGGGGATGTCTTTCTGCAAATAAAAAAAAAAAATCTTTTTATTTCCTTTATAAACGAAATGAAGTGAAATGAATTTGAACAGAGTATCTTTTAGAATGTTTATATTTATATCGTTAACACATTAAAGTCAATTCCGGTCTGTGACACAAGCAAAATAAAACAAATATTGTCGACCGATCTTTTTCACGATATATTAAGTTACAACAAATACAAATATAACAAACAAATTTAAGTATAAAATTTTTTTTTTTTTTTTATTTTCTCAAACCTTGGTTAGACCCCGGGCCGTGTATAATATCTAGACTATTACGGCCCGAGAGTCTCCGGTTACAGGCACTGTCCCTGACGAACTGGAAGACTGCACTTTGGTTCGGTTCTGAGTTTGAGAGAACATGGCTGAGGTTATCAAATCCGTGTCTCGTTCTGGAGGATTGGAATGTAGGGCAATTTATGAGAATGTGCTGAACCGCCGGTGGCTCTTGTGCGCGACAGAAAGGACACGTGGTTAGAGGGTGAGCGCCTTCCAACAGGCAGTCGTGGGATAGTCGCGTGTGGCCCGGGCGTAAAAAGGTCCCCTGGGGGGCCACCATGGCTCTACGGATTTCTTTATATTATGGAGGTGGGACGGGGTGGAGATATGTTCTTGTTTCCACTGTTCCATTATTTGTCCTTTTACTGCTTCTGATATTTGAGGGGGCCCAAGTATGCTTTGCGGATTAGAAGTTGTAATGGTTGAATGAACTGCTGTGTTCACCCTTTCATTTCCTGGGATTCCCGCGTGACTTGGGACCCATAACACTATTATATTATATCCCTTCGATTGTAGCTCCATGATGAGTGCCAGGCTGTGGTTTGTTACCCCCTCCCCGGGGATTTCCCCCCCCTAACATCTTAGCCGCCACTAATGAGTCTGTTATCAATGATTGCTTACTTAGAAACGTTTTTTGCTGATGATGGGTTATACCCGGAAATGTTTTTAAGTAAGCAATCATTTTATACTTAAATATGTATTTGTTATAACTTAATATATTCTATAATTAACAAACAGGATGATAAAAGATTCTTTATTATTTTTCACGATAGTATATGAGATTGATGCTAGTTAACAGTATTACATTATTTTTGACTGAGTAACCGATCCGTGTGCCGGATATATACATATACAAACACATATACACTTGCACACACAACTTGTGACAAATTTGATCTGAACACGCTGTCTTCAATATCGAGCAGATCATTTGCCGTTTCCATTCAATTAGATGAAGTGTCACCTGAAAACGAAATCTCTTACCCGCCATTTGAAGTGGCCGCATTTAAATATTTACAGTTGTGTCTTGCGATGTTCTGATCGTTTTCCGTACTGAAAGCTACATTAACAGACACAAGACGTAATTTTCGTTACTTGAAAAGTTAGAAAAAATTCTTATTGTTAAATGTAATAATTTTTAAATTTAGACGCACCAACCCATTCTACCTAGTTCCATTCACACTCAAAAATAGCCGGCCAGCCAACACCTACATATACGCAACGTGCACATTTACCTTATGATCCACATTTCAGTAAACATTAACACTTGGTAATCTTGGTACCTGCCGGGGTATGGAACCACTGTACTATATTTCCTTATTCCGCTGAATGCTCCTTTATTTATTTCACTTTTGTCAGAATTTTCCGACCTCTTAATAAAACACTAAAACCCGAATCTCTTCCATCTATGTCTACAATTCCTCTAGCGTTAGTTCTTTTCTCTCAACGTCTAATTAATCTTCCGTCTCGTCGTTTCTGAATTAAACTTCTGATGAGCACCCTGCCAGTCAGACGGAATGTTTAATGATTTAGCAACAATTGAGTAAAAAATTCTTTAGCAATTATTTCGATGTTTCTTTTTACATGTTTTCTTTTGCACCTGCTTCGGTGGTATAATCAGCAGGTTTTACACTAACGGAAGTGTAAAACTTCGAATGAGACGATATAAATAGCGGAATAAATTACTCGTTTTTGGAGCGTAATTTCTTATTTTCTTTTATTTTTGTTTATTTATTTATTTTTTTCTTTTATTTTTCGGAAATATTTCTAACACCGTTAGAATGTTAAATATTACAGTTTAGGTGTTTTCTACTTGTATCAGAAAGTTTAGACTTCAATCGGGCTGCAGGGAGTTGTTTAAAATCGGGCCGAGAGCAGCGCACTGTATTATTATTATCGGTAAAACAATCGAAATATGAGATAAAAGCAAAGAGGAGCGCGGTTGCGGAACAGCTCCGAAGGAGGCCAATAAAAATGTTACCGAGACCGCGACGAAGCCCGATAAAAGCTCGACGACGGTTCAACTTTCGTGCAGCATGGTGTCGGATTCGGCGATGCATTTTCACTGTTCTTCTCGTCTGTGCGCATGATAACGGTGAAATTTTTAACGACTGAAGATGACGCCGCTACTCGAACAGCCAACTTTGAATCTCTTTCGTTAGGGCACTGGTCCGCACAGCGTCCTAGCAGCAACCGCAGCACTCGCCCCCCGGGAACAATTTTATCCGCTAATGGACTTCTATTACCGGAGAGTTACCGTACGTTCTAATAAGAGCAGATTCACTTAGTCGGTCGCTTCCAGCGATTTTTCAATAATTGCAGCCATTTTCAACCAATCGTCAGCAGACCGAGAGCTGGTGCACATACGCTAGAGCGGACGTTCTTTTTTCATCGGCTTTTCCGGCAGCCAGACTGATTCGCTGACAGAAGCAGACTAAGCGGTTGACCGCGTTACGTAACGCAACACGGCCCCTCCATTGCATACGGTTTCTCGCCGATTCCACTATCACTGAACCGAACTTAAAATTTATTTGATTAAGCAGCGAGAAGATGAAATGGCGGACGGGGCACATTTAATTTTCAACTCGAACTCTGAAAGTTTAATTTATCGCTTTTAATATAGTTTTCTCGTTCAAAACAAATTTATTTCGCCTCTGTTTTAGAATACCGCTTAGATTGTTCCGTTCTTCTCATTTAAAATTTAAATACACTATATAGGGGTGAATTAAATTTTTTTATGCGGGTTAAGGACGCACTTTTTCGCTTTTTCTTAAACGTACTACAATGTTCTTCGATTTTCCTGCAATATCATCCCTTAAATATTTTAATCGCAAAATCAGTTCCAGTCGGATACGAATTTTAGCAGTTTAATGTGGAAGTTGAGTGAATATCTTTGTATAAGTAATTGTTAACGAAATAGAATAAGCAAAGTACTAACCAAACGATTGATAAGCTATTGTTTTGTTTTTTTGTTCGTTCTTCAAAATATAGTAAGTCTCAAAGTCTTGACAGGGCGTCGGAGGCGGTTCACAGTGTACTAAGCTTAATGGATCTGAAAAGAATAACGGGGCCAGCAGTTCCTTTGTCTCATAGGATCCGCGCTTCTACTTTCCCAGATTTCTCTCTGGTATATAACCAATATTCAATATCAAATATTAGGTACATATCACCGGAACAGCGACTTGAATCCAGAACGAGACAACTCCCGAAATCCCGTGATATCTCCGCTGGTAGCCAAAAGCACCTCTTAACCACACTAGGCTTTAGTCGCTGTTTACCGAGTAAATTAGCTTTTGGCTGTGACCGCGATAAATCCAATTGCGGAGTTCCCTTTTATTTCCCATTTCCGTTTGTTTACGAATCACCTGCGTTGTAAACTAAAATACATTACTGGCAGCGGAAGAAATTATTAGATTTTTTCGGTTCTAATCCGTGGAGCAACTAGAAAAAACGTAGGTTGAATCGGATCCACCAATTTAATGTTTCTCGAAATGTAATGTTATTGCACGTGGTGCGAACTGTTATAGTTATGTGTACAAAAAGCAAGGATCGCAAGAAAACAATATGTGTATAAGTGAATGACACAGATATGTAATTTCTGAATAGACGAAAACACATCCCCTGTAAAATTAAGATTACGAGGTTACACTACCCTAGATATGGATTATGTGACTCTATAGGAGTAATAAGTGGATATATTTACATGTATACCCACAGTCTCGGTATCGATGAAATGTGGAATGTCTTTTGAATGGCAATAGTTGTTAAACAGTAGGACAAGGCTATAACAGCCTTCGGCGATCTCCTGTGATGTCATAATGAAAAAAAGGCATGCGATTCCTACTGCATATTATAGTTATTACAGGTCTACATGCGCATAATTTTAACAAAGTGGTTATTGAATCACTCTGGTGTGTTCATTAAAAATGCAACAATCGATCGCTATTGTAAACAATATTTTCCATTAGAAATATTCTTATATCGCAGTCAACTTTAGCCTATGTTCACTTTTCATCTTTTATTTTCATTATTGATTGTCTCGAATTCTATCAAATTTTAATTCCGAACTATATGTACAAATTTTTCAACAATTTCCATTATTTGCAATAAAATAAAAAAAAAAAAAAAAAAATCGGAATACTTGTCACTCGAGACCCACGTGTAATGATGTCGGCAAAACTGATACCCCAGCACGATTATCATTAGACGCCGTAATAACACCGTCGCACACAATTTTGGTCTGGGCAACCGAAGTTCCCAAATCACTTTAAGTTACGCTCGAAAAACTTCGGATTAATTCGTTACGATACTTTAAACAAACTAAAAGAGCTCACACATTTGTACAACCTTCGCACTGTAACTGAAATCACGTTATCACCTATCTGGTTATTTTAGGATGCCATCGATTTCATTATTATTATTATTATTATTATTATTATTATTATTGCTGTTGTTAAAAATAAGTTGTGTGTCCCATAAGGCATACTGCCCCTCTACGGGTGCCCAACACGCTTATCATCGTTTATTCAAAAAATATGTTACAATATTTCATTACAATTATACAATTAATTTTCATAATTATAAATAGTGAGAAAAAAATAAAAATAAAATAATAATAAGACAAGAAAAAATAAAAAAGATAAAAAAAAACTACTTATTATTATTATACAAACAATTCCGTATTACACGTTCGACAAATACGAATGGTCGATTCTCCGCCATAGCCAGTTCCCAATTTATCTAACCTAATGTCACTCATTAATGTTATCAATCAACCAATTGCTTAATTAATAATTTCCAAGTTCCTGTCTTTTTTTGCATTATATCTTCTCGGATTCGTTCTAGCAGCTTAATTAAAACACTATTTCATCCGTATTATCAATCTTACTATTTATGCCTTTCGGTCGAATAAAATATACCTCCCCATTATTATTCCTCATTATCCTGCTTCTTGTCATTGTAGCTATTGATATATATTTGTATGTCTTATATTCAAGCAATCGGTGATAAAAGTAGTACAACATCCTTGGAGATATTTCATTTTAACCTGATTTTTATTAGAGATTATTGCCTTTAAGCATTTCTTTTGTTAACTACTAACCTTTTTGATTATTGTTCTTTTTGCTTTTTCCCAAATTCATATCCCATACATGATTCTAGACAATACTATAACGCTACAATATATGGTATTGAAAGAGCCAATATATAAAGTTCCGGTAGCATTTGCCTAATTTTATTACATATAGCTTTATAACATGCTTGTCCAAAGATAATGGTTCTGTCGATGATTAATCCTAAATATTTAATATTTTCCGTCGTTTCCAGTTGTGTACACCTACAGTTCGAAAGTCACAAGCAGTTATGTAAACGATTATTGTTACGCACTGTAACAGATGGTTTATATCTCTCCGTTCTTTATTCATATTGTATAATAACTTGGAGAAAGGCCATCACGAGCTAGACATTTTTAATGATCACGGTGGTGAGTTCTTAAAAACTGTTCGGAATTTAACGATGTGAGACTGTATTGCACTGATGTCCTTAAGTGTTTCTTTGAGTGAGTATGGAGTATATGTGTGAGAGTGTATGTACGCGTGCTACAGGTGTGAGCTGTGTTGCGGTGGGAGTGTGAATGGGATAAAAGTAAAATAAGTAATGTTAGATAAAATCGTTGTGTATGTGTGGGTATGATTTATGCAACTTCGTAATGTTTCTTTTCTGTTGTTTCATTGTACCTGTACTTGTATATTGCTACTGAATTGTTTTATTATATCGTGCTGTGCAGTAATTGGCGTAAGCTGTTGCACAGGCGGATTGTATAAATAAATAAATATCTCCCGGACGTTCTTATATGCAAAGCCTTCGATTTTTGTTTATAATATATAGTAAGTCGCAACGTAGTAAGGTAGATTTCAAAAGCGATAATAGGGTATATATTTATTACGGTAACTTGAAAATACGTTATTTTTTTTTTTTTTTAATTATTTTTGAAATTCAAAACCGAAAATTACGAAAAATTTTTCCCACATATCATTAAATAATACGTATATTGTATTATGAAGCTGGGATACTGGAGCATTGCGCCCACCCTTGGCAGCGGACGCTTCGGGGATTGTAGGTATTATACATTTCAAAATTCATTTACCATTTTGGGAAATGAATTATTTTTTTAATTACATATGAAAACGAAATCCACTTTTTGCGATAGGAAAATTATTGCTACTTTTCCAGTATAGACCCTGATGGGTGTCGTCTATTTGAGTTAAAATGCATTTTTGAATTTGCCTCGCGTTTTCGATAATTTGCAACCACGTAATTACAAGGTAATTTTCGCTGTACTATTAAGAGAAGTAATCAGATCTTCCAGACGTGTTTGAAATCTTTTTTCTTTTTTAAAAAAATAACAAAAAAAAAAAAAACACGCAGCCACATAATAAGATTAGCGTGACGCGCGTGATTGAACGACTTGCGTTATTCCCCTGCTCGCTCATTTTCACTCAACTGTCACATCTTAAATTCAGCATGACGAAATTTAATGTTCATTATAATATTTGCTGATATTTCTTCATTTCCTATAATGGTTATTGTGTTTTTTTTTTTTTTGTTTTTTTTTTGGGTGCGCCAACTATGGACAATAACCAAGCGCAAGGGAAATTTTTGAGGTGTCAATATGCGACAGCAGGTAAGTCTTAGCTAAATGAAATACCACCGCCTAACCAACTACGCCACGGTAGCTGGCTGTTGAACATGTTATCTAAATAATTAATTTTTAACGTTGTTATTAATTTATGTAACAAGCAAGATGTACAAAAATTTAACATCCCCGCCTAAAAAAAAAACAAATGTTATATTTATACCATTCTTGATTTTTGAATATTTTTAATAAAAAGAGCAAAGTAGAGTAGGTTATCTATAAATTGTACAAATTAAGATTTTTTTATTGGTTTCCAACACCGTAATATTTGAAATGAATGTTGAAGAAAAAACCTAATAAGGGGGAATACCTAATTTATTAATTACAGCTATTATTATTTCAAATTGACGAGCTCTCTAGTTAAAGAGCTGTTCGCTCACGCACCTGTTTTCAAGTTTTTTCTCGATAACTGAGCACGCGCTAAACGAATAATAGGGGAAAAATTAAAATATTTAATAATTTAACATTAATGCGGGCGAGGGGGTAATGAACTAATGGGAAAATATTAGAAACAGAACGGGTAGTTTCGTATTGGGTATTTTTAAAGGTTTCTTCTTACGAGCGATTAGAGCGAATGTGTATAAGATATTATACAACCAAGCTGGATGGCAATTTGAAAATGTTTCCTGACACGAAAATATTTTAATCATTCATTTTGAACTGGAACGCTGAGCAACGAGCAGTTCTATTTCGGAGCAAATGTTTCATTGACATGCGATGCCGAGTTTCCAACTGTACAGTACATTTTATAAGAATTACAAAAAAAAAAAAAAAAGCAACAAAAGTTGATGGTTCATAATGTTAACGATATTACAGGATGATGTTGCTAGCCGAAGCTCAATAAGATATATAAAACGAGCAGCCATCCATTTGACCTAATTTCCTAGTCGACCGTTAATTCCATTTATACATGTATATATATATATATATATATATATATGTATTTATACATACATATATGTACATTCGAAAAGAATTTTTGTAATTTAATATTATCAGCGGATTATTAACATATTTTTCACTTTTCCTCCTACATGAACATAAAAGCTCAAGAAATATCCAATATTCTTTTTTGCGTTTTTACATTTTTCTTTTTGTCCGTTCACTTTCCGGTGTCGTGAATTTAAAAAATACGTACAATTTCCATAAAACCTTTTTCACCGGAATTCTCTCGGAATCCATTGTCGGTTTACTTGTTCAGTGATATCATCGTTCGCGACGCGATATACTTTCAGCATAAGGACATTCCACTTCAAAAACGATTAAAATTAATCCATCGTTTGGATAATAAAATATTATTATCAATATTTTTTTGACGTTAGCTAGGAGCCTACGCCCAGAACGAAAGAAGAAAAGGGAAAGAGACATCAGTTAAATTTCGATTCGGTTGTAAATATGGGTAGAGAAAGGAAAGACGGAGTATAAAATGCTCAGTGAATTACAGCTTGGATTTCAGCGCGGATGAGAATATAAGGCTCGAAAGAAAGGGATGGACATTCAATGTAAACAAGTAAATACCGCTTTTTACCTATTTCCAAGATGATTTCTACCATTCATTGCCTATCGCCTTCACTTTTGTTCATTTCTTGGTTGTTAATCTCTAATCTGTGCTAATGACACGGAAACGCTTGAGCACAACTGCTTTTACCTGCCGAGGGACCCGCTGCAGTCGACGTGACAGCACAGCAGCACACACGATACCGCTGTTAAACAGTTGTTGACTTTATACGCTATAAAGTAAACAGTAACGGCAAAAGTAATAGAGTAAATTCGATAAGTAAAATAGGAATACGAGCAATCAGACACGTCGGTTATAAAGTAAGATCGTAGCAGTGTAACTTAAAACAAAGAATGGCGAATTTCATTTAAAAATTAAATATATGAATAAGTGAAAAATAAGTCCCATACCCTTGACACAGGGCGTCGTCAGGGATCGCGTAATTAAGCTTTCCATAATGTGCTAAGCCTAATGGATCTGAGAATATTGGAGCCGGCTCGCTTCTCCTTGAGATCCTTTGCCAGATTTCTCTGGTACATATAACCAAAATTCAATTTCAGGTTATGTATAAACTTAGGAGCGACTTTGATAACGAGGCAACTCTCGAAAGTTCATGCTATCTCTGATTTGGTAGCCAAACAGTTTAACTACTAGCCATTAGCGTACTACCTGTATTATGTGTATGCACTTATATTTTCCACCACTGTATACGGATAGAACTAGCACGCCTCGATTGGAAATAATTATTGTAACGTGATATTTTCACAATCTATTCGTACATTTCAGTTGTACAAATATAGGTTGTGTACTAGACAATTATTATATGCAACGCGAGTGTTATAAAAAAGAGTTGAGGGAATTATATGTATGTTACATATCTCTCTATATATAATTCTTCTGTGCGTGTGTTTGTGACTGAACTCCTCCTAAACAGCTGGACCGATTTTGATGAAA
The DNA here is from genome assembly GCA_039619475.1 of Icerya purchasi. NCBI lineage: Eukaryota > Metazoa > Arthropoda > Insecta > Hemiptera > Monophlebidae > Icerya > Icerya purchasi. Next base: position 334,253,902 of record CM077116.1, on the reverse strand, counting down.
TTTTTTGTGTGTGTTCAAGTGGATTCAAGAATGGTTTAGATTCACAATTCGGTCCACTACACGAAATATGAGGGTTTTAAATAGTTGAGATGAGACCAGGGGCACAGAAATGTATACGGGACGAATAAAAAGAAATTAACAAAAATTAATTTTTATAAAATTATAAATAAAATGATTACCACGGTAAAAATAAACTAAACCTAAAAATTTAAATAAAATGATTACTATGGTTATTTTATTAATTTCTGGTGTAAGTAAATACACCCGCTTCTGTTACTTCACTTTTTGCGTTATTGAATTATGAAAATAGCTTGTCTTTTTTCCCCTTTAATTAAAACAGGACAGATTTTTATGATCTTTGATTTGTTTAATTTGTCTTCGCTCCGAATAGCTAGAGTACAAAGTAAAAAAAATATTTATGAAGAAAATTCATTTTTTTTTTTGCTGTTTTTGTGCCAAAAGGGGGGTTTAAATAATTTTTTATCCGTAATTTGTGAATTTCATAAAAGTGCTCCTGTGTTTTGTTTTATATTTTGAATTTAGCTTTTAAAGGGTTATCGGGTGATGAGTTATGAATTTTTAAGGGTGATTGTCAATGGGAGGACAATTTGTACTTTGCTCTCTGCATGCCTCCCTTTCCTAAAATTTAGCTCAGTTTTTCTTTCCCCTTGCTCCACTTTATGTTTTATCTAGCTGGCTCCGTTTTGCTTTCTTTTCCGTTCTATTTCCGTTGCCCTACCTCTCCCTTTTCTTGTACCTCCAAGCTCTACTTATGCGCTATTGTCCTTGCATCCTGTAATGGCCTCCTACATCTGTCGAGGCCCCTCTCGCTTTCTCCCTCCTGTCCCTGTCCCCACTTTCCTTTGTCCCAACCCTTCCAAGTCTTAAACGTGGTGGCCGCCTTGAATATATTACAATGGAACTGTCGTAGCCTTAGAGCTAATAAACATTCATTAGAGGGTCTGTTGGATCTCCATGAAATCAGTATCGCTCTTATCTCTGAAACGTGGCTCCGTGCTGGAATGAATTTCCAATTTAGAGGTTTCACTCTGGTCAGGAATGATCGTGAGGATGGTTACGGTGGAGCCGCTATCCTCATAAGAAATGATATTCCCTTTCTTTTTTTCATAATTTTCCTTATAACTTCTCCTCTAACAACAATCAGCCAAATATTGTACATATTTCTATTCCTACTAACCCTGGCCGCTCCCTAAATTTTATTTCCGTCTATGTTCCTCCTGATTATGATCTTCGTCACTTTCCCCTCTCTCAGTTTTTCAATTCTCTTCCTCATCCCTTTATCATTGGTGGCGACTGGAACGCTCGCTCCCCCTCTTGGGGTTGCTCATCCTATAACTCTAATGGTACTGTTCTTGAAAATTCTATTCTGTCCGATAACTTGGTTCTCCTTAACGATTCCTCGCCTACATATATTAGGAGTCCGTCCATCTTCAGTTCCCTTGACCTAACTTTTTCCTCTCCCAATGCTGGCCTCAACTATAACTGGAGGACTCTTGCGGGTACCTTTGGTAGTGATCATGTTCCCATTCTAATAACTCATCTCAATTTTCCTTCTCCTGCTCCATTTAGGCCCCTTCATTCTCCCAAATGGAATCTTTCCAAAACGGACTGGGCTCTATTTTGTTCTATTATGGATCATTTGCTTCCTAATTTGTGTCCTTCCTCTGATCCCATATCATCCTATAATTTTTTTCTTCATTCCGCTACATCGGGTCTTTCTTTATCTTCTCCATCTCGCCCCCCGATGCGCTCCAAGCGAGGTACGTCGGCATCTTCACTCTGGTGGAATGACGAGTGCGAGGCAGCTTTTAGGCTCAGTCGAGCTACTTTTAGAAATTTTCGCTCCAATCCTACTACCGAGAATTTTCTTGCTCACAAGCGAGCTAATGCTAGAGCTAGATACATGCTGAAAGCCTCAAAGAGGTCCTCCTGGCAGAACTTCTGTTCTTTCTTCTCCAGAACTACCCCACTTTTTCATATTTGGAAAATGGTTAAGGCGTTCAAATCCCCGTTTTCAGAACACCCGTCTAACCTTAATCTCACTCGTGATAGCCTATTATCTTTTGTCGATTCCACTGCCCCCGCGTACGTTCCTAACTTTGATGAACTTTACTCCTTTTCTTCCGTACAGAGCTCCCCCGCGCCCTTTAACATCTGCATTCAATATCAATGAACTGAAGTCTGTTCTCCTAAACTCTACCAGTCCTACACCGGGTATAGATGGTATTCCATACATAGTCCTTAAAAATCTGTCTGAGCAGTCACTTGCGTTTCTCCTTGAACTCTTCAATTCCTTTTTATCCAGAGGCATTACTCCGTCTTCCTGGAACTCCTTTATCGTTATTCCCATCCCGAAAAAAAATGCTTCCTTACGTCCTATCTCTTTGGCATCATGTTTCAGGAAACTCTTTGAAGGCATGCTGAATAAACGTCTTGTTTGGTGGCTGGAACATAACAACTTACTTCCTTCCAACATGTTTGGCTTTCGACCAGGCATTGGTCCTGCCGATTGTATTAGCTCCTTTGTTTCCCACGTTTATAAATCCTTCATACATAAGCATTTCACGCTCTCTTCTTTTATCGACTTATCCTCAGCCTTTGATAACGTTCATCTACCTAGTCTAAAAGACGCAATGGCCGCAAATAATCTCCCAGTCAAACTCATTTCGTTGACTATTAATCTTATGATAAATCGCATTATCCACATTTCCTTTCCGTGGCTTCGAGCTACAAGAAGTGTTTTCCGCGGTCTTCCGCAAGGTTCCCCCTCAGCCCCACCCTCTTCAATATATATACCATTGCTGTAGCATCTCTTCCTTTAAACTCCCTCTCTTTATTCTTTGCGGATGATATTCTTTTTTTTCCTTCTTCCTATGACTTGGTAATCGCCAACGAAACTCTTAATTCGTCTTTGTTTGCACTTGAACAGTCCCTATCTTCTATTCACCTTTCTGTTTCTCCTTCTAAATCCTCTTCTATGGTTTTTACTCTCTGCCCCTACAATTCCACATTAGTCAACCTATCCCTGAATCAAGTTTCTCTTCCCCGTGTTATTTGCTTCTGCTATCTCGGTATTTACCTTAATAGTCGTCTGACCTTCTCTGAGCATATTGACCACCTTTCTTGTTCTGCCGTTAAAAGACTGAACTTGCTAAAATCCTTGTCTCCAACCAAATGGGGAGGTGATCCTCATCTGCTCATTTTCCTGTATACATCCATTATTCGCTCCAAGTTTGATTACTGCTCTTTTATCTATGGTTGTGCCTCCAGATCCCTTCTTTCCAAATTAGATATAATACAAAACTCCTGTCTCCGTCTTTGCCTCGGTGCTCTCAAATCCTCTCCCATTTCAGCAATGCTCGCGGAATCTAACATACCTCCCCTCTCAGTTCGAAGGTCTTTTTTGGGCTATCGATTCCTTTCCAAACGTTTACCTTTCACTTCGTCTCAACTTATTCCTTCCTACATTTACATTGCCAAGAACTGGCGTTTTGTTTCTAATAAAATCCCTATCTTAGCCCCTATTTCTCAACGTCTTAGCCATTTCTCCTCCCATATTATATCCAGCAATAATCTTCCGTGCTTCTCACTCAATTATTTCGACCTCTTACACCCTCCTAAACTACATTTTCTCTCTAAATTTTCTAAGTTTATGCCTCAGACCGTCATTAAACAGGAATTTCGCAGTACGGTCAGTTGTCTTTTTCCTTCTCATGCACTTGTTTTTACTGATGGCTCTAGAGGACCCGGTGGGGTCGGATCGTCTTTTATTCTTCCCGACTCAAACTTCTCCGAATCCTATCGCCTCCCATCTTTCTGTTCTATTTTTACGGCCGAAATGATGACTATCCTTCGTGCCATCATACATATCTCGTCCAATCGTTCGTCCTCCGACTATCTAATCATTTCTGACTCCATGAGTGCTCTCCAGGCTATCAGTTCACCGCTTCCTCCTCCCTCTTCTGACTTCTTCATTCTTCGTATACGATCTCTCATTTATAATCTTTCTTTCCATCACTCTGTACACATTGACTTACTGTGGGTTCCTGGTCACAGAGGCATCGAGGGTAATGAAATGGCGGATGCTTTGGCTCAGGTTGCTGTTCGTTCTCGCTTCTATTTAAAAAAAATCCCGGCTGTTAATCTATTACCCCTAATTAAGAAGCTTCACTTCAGATTTTGGTCGGATGTGTACCCTTCTTCTTTTACCAACAATCGTTCCTTCTACCTTTCAATCCAACCTACACTTCCTTCTCATCCATGGTTCTCGGAATTTCCCTCTCTTCGACGATTTATAATTTCCTCTATTGTCCGCCTGCGCTTTAATCACACACTGCTGCCCTCTTCACGCTATCGTTTCTCTTTCCTTCCCTCTCCTCATTGTCCGTTGCATCCAGATGAAGCAGTTGTCTGTGACACTGATCACATTTTCTTCGAGTGCTCTGCTCTTTCTGCGGAGCGTTCTCTTTTCTATCTTCACCTTATAAAGCTGGGGCTTCCCACTCCTTACTGTGCGTCTTACATCTTGTCCCTTCCTTCCCAGTCTGTTGTTCTTGTCCTTGGTTCCTTTATTTCAGCTGTCTCCAGTCGAATTAGGTTCTAGTTAGTTGTCTCTTCTTCCCATTGTGTCTGGGCAATGGTCCATAGTTGATGCGCCCAAAAAAAAAAAAAATAAAAAATTAACCGCGTTTTATCCCATTTTCGGTTTATTTTAAATAAATATTAACGATTAATTGCGTTTTTCCTTTTTATACTGGCACGCGTTATTTCCTCTATTCTCGACGAAGGTTATTTCAAAACAGAATTTCCATACGAAAGCTAACAACAGGTTGCTTTACCGTAAAATATTTCAGGTAAAGTGCGCTGAGTTTGCAGTGAATAAAATTTAATTGCACCAACAGTAATGGGGCGTTTTAAGTTCATCGTAGGCGGACTAACGGGGCTTTACGGCCCTTTTTTTATGTGTAAACCGCTGTACCATTTGAACTTTTTCCTCGCTACTTACCATAATGGATGTTTTTATAACTGATGTTCCCCGTTGCCGGTTAAGTAGTCGACTTTTTGGTAAGCATTAATCGAACCGCGTGCCCATAAAACAGCCGGCGTGAAAAGAATCGCGGAATCTGTTCAAGCCGAATTTCTAAGTCGACAATGAACGCTAGAGCGAGCGGCAGAGAACTAGTAATGGAGTGCACTCAGCAGAACCGGTAAACACAACAGCTTCAATTAATGACGCGGGGCGTGATTTTTTGTTCCGCATTCAATAATACGTGACTGCTAGCAGTCGCGAAGTCGGAGGCGACGCGGAAACGAACGAATCCCCTTCGCCGCCACGAGCAATATCTCGCGACCTACCAAAGTTCAAAATCTGATACTATTGCTGACGATAAATTTGCAAACGTGATTTGCATACTTCAAGTTTTATTAGTGTCTCGGTTATCCTGCCGTAGGATATTTATTGCGCGATCAGACCCATCTTCAAAATGGTCGATGAACTAGAATAGGCTGAAAATGAAACTGTCGCTGCGAGCCGCGTGGCGTAATACGTAATTTACTGTCTGCTCGCGTAACGAGTGTGTGTGTGTGTACGTGTGTTACACAAATTGTATCTCGGTAAATCGCCCATTTTCGAGAATAATTAAAGTTATCATCGAACGTTCTTTCATTTTGAGCTAAATAGTTTATCCGCTCCTCACCCTTCGCTACGTTAATATCCAATTTGTATCGCGAGCCGGCATCGATAATTATTTGAACAACACTGGTTTATTATTGAAACAAGAATAAAACATTTCCGGAAAAGTGTTCCTCCAGCATAAAATCTGTTTGCGAAATCGAGCTGACGCCAGAAACTGAAATGGTGGCACAGTTTCCAACGAAAAAAGCTTCGCGTTACGCTACAGTGTACGAATCACTGCGAAAATACCTCGATTTTTGCGTCCCGTAACCAACAACACGCCGTTGTTCAAAGCCCAATTGAGTTGGACGCGAGAAAGTAATACTAGCCGAAAAGGCTGTAGGATACGGGGCAATTCCCCGTAAACGAAAATCGGCCGGATGTCGAAACGAATTAGGAAGAAATATGCGAACAATGTTCCCTTTCCGAAGACGAACAATTGAAAGAGATTGATTTAATAGCGACAGTCTCGAGCCGCGGCTGACGAAAGGTAAGTACTAAAGAACAACGAGAAGAACGTGAAGATCAGCGAGCAGAATTAAACAGGAAAATGAAAGGGTAGAGCATCCTTAGTTGAGTCACTCGATAAAATACACAAAGCGGAACTGTTCCTTTATAGTATCAGTCACTTAGGCCCGGTAAATGAACTCCTCGCGGCGAAGAAATCGAATAAAGCGATGAATTTTCAAGTATATTAGTATCTACTTCATTACTGCTAAACAATCCAATACTGATGTTTTCCCTTTTGTAATCGACACAACTATAACGTGAAATATCCCCTGTTGTAACGTGAAAACTACAGGCTCACTACATTTAGAGTCTTTCCATAATTGCATGAGTTAAGTCGAAAATGTTTAAATTAACGAGCGTCGATGATTTAGCAGCGATAAAACACAGAAAAATAAAAAACCCAAGTTGAATATATCCGTTACATAATTCCCCCCTACGTATAGAGTTTATGGCCTACAAAAAAAAGTGTGTCAAAAATTAACTATATATTAACTAATAAGAAATTTTTCCGGTTTCTTCAGAATAAACAAAGCTTCATAAATACGATCAGATCTAATATTACTTTAATCGATTTGAATTTCATTTTATTTGCATCGATATTTTTTTATATCATTTTTACCGCTCTAGAGGGGAATTTCATAAATTACGGTTTAATTGACAGAATTCTAACATTAACTTCTTTGAGCTCTATCATAATCCGATCAATCCGTATTCAATCTATTTGTATTGGTATTTCGAAAATTTTGGAATAATTCTTTTAAGACAGTAGGAGAGCTGCTATAGAAGTTTTTTACATAAGTCGCGTGCACCTTGAAGAGACATGGTTCAATGTTTCATGCGGAGAATCGACTTAACCTTAAAAAGCGTAGGACACTGCAAAATACAGGATTTGAAATACATTTCCGGAAATATCCACTCGCGCCATTATTATATGCTTGCAAGCTGAAACATCTGCCGGTCTATTTGAATCTATCAGAAGACAGATTTATTATTATCGGCCGTATTGTAATTACCGATTTCCCGAATTATTAGGCAAACGTTGTAACAACCTATTTTTGAAGATTTTTTTCATGTTCAAAATGGCATTTTCACTCTAGTGCAGCTATTTAAGGAAATATCTCTCAAACTTCTACAATAAATATAGCGCGTGATTATACCTTGATTGTTTTAACCCTAATTAAGATATTTTTAAAATCGTAGTTTAAGCTCCTCGTCTAAACTACATCGAGTACGTTTTCTTGAGTTGTTAATTAACTAAATTAAAGTTAATTGTGGAGAAAAATAAAGATCAGGGAATTAACCAATAAATTGGCAGCAATGACGACGCTAACATGATCGCCAACGAATTAGCATTCAAATCCAGTTTTAAATGTTCATTCAATTGTTCCTAGATATTGTAATATGAATTTGATGCCGACTCTAATTAAGGTATCAGTGTTGTATAAGAATTACCACAATATCTCAGATCATTCTAAAATATATTTTTTTATCGGTAATAATAAGTTGTTTTTTTTTTTTTTGTTGTGAAAGCAACATCCTGTACCGTGTTTAACTGCTGTGGCTATACGAAGATGCACAGTTTGTTTTTATAGATATCTACTTATTCCGCTAGTTCTGATAAACTGTGTTACAGATGGGGGGAATTCTCAAGAATGTTGGTGACTGTTTTGTTATTAATAGAAGGGGGCCGGCGGGGTGAGAGTGCTGGACAGCTGCACAGTATGTGAGAAGTTGAGGGAGCAACATCTTAGTTACAGAAAGGGTAATTCATAGGAGGTGGGGTTTTTTGTAAAATAAAATTATTCGACATGGCTGTGTGGCCCGTGCGCAAGCGGCTAAGTGCACAGAAATCTCTACGGGAAATGCTTTTTTCTGGTCACCGTGGTTCGGTTGAGGGTTTAATTAACCTTGAGAAAGTCTGACGCGAGGATTAATCGGCTTTCCATGAGGACGTGAGATTATTGAAGATTATGTTCGATAGATAAGGCGGAGGAGGGCTATTACTTGGCAAGGGGCAATATATTGCTGCTCGGGCGGATGTATCGACGCGTTCATTTCCAGGAATCCCAGCATGGCTGGGCATCCACAGAAAGGGTAAGGGGCACTGTCTCTTAATAAGTTCGTATAATACCTGCTGGGTTCGAATTGCTACAGGATATTCAGTGAGGGGATTAGAGATTGTCGATAAAGCCGCGGATGAATCAAATACCAGCAGGGCTTTCTGTGATGTAGGCTCTGTAGAAAGAAAATATTACAAACAGGAAAATACTGATCAGCATGCAGTACCGAGAAATTGTCATTCAGTCGAATGCTTCGAATCACGTCGCAGACTTCAAAGAAACAGGCGGTTGGTGATGAAGTAACCTCTGAGATAGCCTTGGCAGCATCCGTGAAGAAAATAAGGTGGTCGGGGTATTTTTGTATTGTTGCTGCTGTCAACTGAAGACTATTCTCGGATGCAGGGGTTTATTATACTTCATCATGGAAAAATCAACATCAATCTTCAAAGTACGGCGGGATCGCGGTGTTAGGAGCAGGTCAGGGAAGGGGATTACGCTCACATTGTGCTACGATAGGGGAGGACCAGGATTTCTGGGGTAGGGTCATTAGGGAACTCTGGAGTGTTGGGGAGGTCATTTGTGTGAATAGGAAAGGAACGTTTACTAGAGAAAAGAGCGAAGGTCTCACGGTGGTAATAAAAGGTTCGGAAATACTTTAGTGGGGGAGTGTCTAACAAGGTACACAAACTTACAGACGGGGAAGTTCTATGTGCGCCAAGTATCGTGCGGAGCACCGTGTGGTGTATTGAATCAAGGGATTTAAGTAAAGAAGGACTGGTTGACGAATATGTCGTAGTTTATACTAAAAATGGCTAAGGATTTGTATATGGAGAGGAGAGTTTTCGGAGGTATACTTTGTGTTTGATACATATTTAAAAAGAGATAGGAATTTATAACACTTAACTTTAAAATTGGATATGTGAGGCCGCCAAGTTAGCCTATAATCGAACAGTAGTCCAAGTATCGTAGCAGTAGAGTGGAAATGAAGTGAGGAATTTTTACTAGATTGAGGCGAATGCTGGAGGAGTTTTGACGTCCCCTATAGAAATCAACACAGATTAAGATGGGGAAAAAATAAGTATTAATGTTGTATAAGAATTATAAGATATTATCACTCTAGGGGTTATATATCATTTTTAAATATATTTTCTTATCGGGAGTAATTATTTGTTACTTTTTAGTGCATTTTTATTGAAATTTTTATAATAAATTTTTAAATAACGTTTCTTTTTTTCGCAAAAAAACATTTTATTTTACAATTTTCAACGCTATATTTTAATTTTTTTCTCGCTAAAAATCAACTTTTTGTGTCACATTATTCTCCATATTGTATGTTTAAAAAAAAAAAAAAATCAATTTCTTTATTTTGAACTGCATCCCCCCCCACACGGTAAAATCATTGAAAATTACATTTCCATTGTAATTTGAAAAATTGACGGTATTTTAAGTCAATTGTCTCTGTTATACTAATAACAAATATAGAAAAAAAAAAAGTTTGTCCAAAGGGACCACATTTTTTAACGTATTTCAGACAAATACTCAGTTTATGTTCACCGATTTTCGCCAAGTTAAATGATATTCTTTCTAATGAACAAAGAATCAGTAAAATCGGTAACCATATGAATTATGCGTGAACAAACATTAAAAAAAAAAACAAAAAAAATAATCTCCTTTTCTTTTTGGAAGTCGGTAAAAATGAGCAGCAGACCGCACTAAAATTTGCATCCTTAAAGGAAGGACAAAAACGATTAGTTAATAACACAAAATGTTCGTATTACTCCTGGGGTGTAATTTAAATTCGGAAATTTAACCGTAAAATCACACGTACCCTTCTTAAAGGTCTGTAATTATTTTTGAATATTTAATTAATTGTGTAGTATTGCGTACCTTTCGGCGTAGTATACGTTGCATATCTTTACTTTTTAAACGTGTTAAATTTCAGTGACAGATATTATCAGGTTGTCACATTATCCGTCGGTCGCGAGGGTCAGTGCCTGTTTAAAGGTAAGTTGCTGCATGCTAGGTGTGCTTTTGTAGTGTCTCACTAGGTGACATTCGAGTGACAGCTGCGGGATTTTTGCGGTTCCACAAATCGAATACGAGCTTTCTTGATTATAAATTCACCTTCGTGAGCGAATTGTGTAACTTTCATTATTATTACATTATTACATTATTACATTATTATTATGTTATTCACATACTGCGATGAGAGACAACAAAAAAACAACGTTTAATATTTTCCCAAAGAAATTTCTGAACGTGAAGGTCACTGGATATTTCTTCACCTATTACACTAAACGGGTGATTTTCAAAAGGTACACGCGTTAACAGGCGTTCTAATTTTTATGCATTTGCCAAGTGGCGGGTTTTAGGGAAACGTTCGTGACGTTCTTCAACAGATGACGAATACTTCCGTTGGCGTCTGTAGATTCCCTTAAAGCACGACATTTCCCGATAGCGAGATGTAATGTTTACTTACTATTAGCGCTCGAGCTAAACATGATATAAAACTGATTTATCGTTGCAAACGTTCGAGAAACTTGTGAACATGTACGCGTGGCTACGATTCACTCTGTACGGCGAACAAATGGCACGTGTCTATATGAAATAAATAAATATTCGACAGAAAAATCCCGTATGTCAAATTTCCCCTTATCAGTAACGAGCGTTCACGCCTATCTGCGTCATACGAAAATTCGGCGACAGCCTTATTCTCGGGAAGCGTTAAGGAAACTAAATAAAACGTTCTGACGGTGCTGCTAGGTTGCACATAAATTTTTGCTCGAACGACACAATACGACTATTGTCATTGTTATTATTACTATTACTATTACTATTACTATTACTATTACTATTATTATTACTATTACTATTACTATTATTTCGTCTTCTTTTATCATGTAGCTACTTCATGTTGTTAACGCAAATAAAGAATTCGACTTAAGAAAGTAGATTCCATGTTAGAAACCACGAACGATTTTTAAGTATCAATTTTCACTGTGAAGACGTCACTTGATGGTAACGATTTTCACCGTAAATCAAGGCGACAACTTCTTCTACGTGTGAACTTTCTACATTTCCTTACATGTGTATAATCTAGATCTTTCAAACTCGCCGTAGGGACACCATCAGATGACGTTTTTCGTGATTCAGCTATAGCCTACAAAATCTTTTTCGGTCGCTCGGATTGTGCCGCGATCATCGTGGAGAGGTAGATAAGAAGCTACAATCGTTTTAACATCCTGGGAAGTATTTCATCTCATGATGAAACTGAAAACCATTTTAATTTTTATCGTGCAAAGAGGATTTTTTTTTTTTTTTTTTTTGCTGATCTATACCTGCCCGTTAGGCTATCACTAGATTCTGTTGTATAGTCTAAACACTTGAACGATCCCCGTCCACTGACGTAAGACCCAACCTTATTTTAAGCACTGGCTTCTTTTTGCGCAGTCGACGTGTCTCCGTCGGATTATTCCAGTACGTTCGTATGAATTTGAAGTCTTCCGATGTGTCTTGCGGCTGATTTTGCAATAACTTCCCTTATATAAGGACTATTGAGATCTTGGTGGAGAGTTTTATTACTTACGTACCACGGAGCATTAATTATTCTCAACGTCTTATTTTGATATCTCTGAATTATATTAATGTTTGAATCTGCTCCGCAGCCCCAGAGTTCGCAACCATACCTCCACACTGGAGCAAGAATCTGCCTGCAAAGTAATATTTTATTATCAACAGAGAGCTGCGAGTTTCTGCCCAGTAACCAGTACATCTTCCTTGTTCTAATATTTAATTCGTTTCTTTTTGTCACGATATGCTTGCGCCATGTCAGCCTGCAATCAAGGTGCATGCCCAGATACTTTACTTCCTGTTTTAACGATATTGTTTTATTGTTCATTTTAATAGGTTGATGATCTATATGTCTGTTAGTGAATATTATGTGAGCCGACTTTTCTTCGTTGATCTTAATTCTCCATCGTCTACACCACTCAGAGATTTTATCAATTGACGCTTGCAAGGTGGTATTAGCTTTATGTGGGCATTTATTAGAGCACAGGACAGCCGTATCATCTGTAAAAGTAGCAGTAAGAGACTCGTTCGAAACAGGAAGATCTGCTGTAAAGATAATATACAATAGGAGGCTCAACACACTCCCCTACGGCACCCCAGCTCCTGCCGGATAGAGCAAAGAGGATGGCGACACAAATTTATCGCTAAAGTGCGCTTTTCCCTTTCGATCGAAATAAATTATAATCGAATTATTTTTCTAGTTTTCATCGATTAGAAGGAACAAAAAGGAAAAATGAAGATGCGAATGAAGCGCGTCATATTGATCTTTAATTAATATCGATAATATTTCTCATTGAGCGATCGTTTGAAAATAGTTTAAGAAATAGGTTCGTATCGTTTTTAGTCTAGAAGTAATTTGAATTTATCGACTCTTTTGAGTTAATTAGAACAGGAGGAAGCGTTTATGGTTAAAAAATGCTCGGTCACAATCGTCGTTTTGATTTAAATTTCGAACCCATCGAAGAAAACACTTTCCTATACATTTTCTTATTCTTACAAACGAAAAAATCTCTAGACTAAAAAGATGCTATGCACATAATTTTAGCCATAAGCGGGTTCGTTTTGCGAAACTATATGCTAACTCTAATTCGAAAGTAAAGTCCGTATAATCGTAAAATGGTATATTCCGGGGGGAGATGACAACCATTTCGAACAAATTCTGGCCGAAATCATTCTAGCAAAAAAAAAAAGAAATATAAAAGTGGAATGATGAATCTATTGCAAATTGGGTGTTTTTTTCTTTTTACGTGTTTTTTTTTTTACGTGTTTTTTTTTTTTTGGTTCTTTAAAAAAATTTGTTTGTTTCGTAAACTTTGTTAATTTATTTTTTTTTGATTCGACTCTTTCAACTATACGTACGGTCGAAAATTCTCATTTGCAGAAGCGTCAACAACTTTTAGCTTCAGTGACTGCTGATTACTTAATCAGTCCGTCTAGCGCTAAAAGGTCGATGACATTGTTTCCTTTTGAACACTGTATACATCTCCGCTATTCCTTTCAACTGGCCGTGTTCGAACGGGACGACCGTATGCTGGTTGCGACCGGGATCTGATGCGCACAGTTTGAATGTGAATTCCCAAATTGATCTTAAAGATTTTAATACTTGCCTCAGCGTCGTCTTGAGCAATATTTTTTAGAAAATAGTAGCGACTACGATATTTTTCCGCATTAATTGAGTTTCGCAAATTACTCCGATTTAACTGGTTTTGTGTTATCCGTTCGTTATTATCATTTTTATACTAGTATCGTTATAATACGTATGTTTTATTTTACTCTTTATTTTATTATTCGTTCACCGGGGTAAAACGAACTAAATACCGCCAAGAAGTATCGGTAAATCCCCATCATTGCTGTTTTTTGAAAGAACGTTCTGTATCGTCATCGTCTGTAGTTTATCGAATTACAAGCTGATAGACTTACATATGTATGTGGGGTCGCGCTGAAGTGATTTACACTCAAGAAATGTGAAAGATTACAAGAGAATGTAGTAATGGGAAGTATTACAATATATTCATATATATGTATAAATAGGTAAATACAAAACAGTCGGTTCCTTTTTCTCCTCTATTTATTAACCGATTTTCTTTTTCTATTATTTTTTTTGCTTTAGTAGCTATTAACGATCTTTAGTGTTATCAATAAAAGAATTTTGGAAACAGTTATTTTTTCCCCCTTATTTAAATAAAAAATTAATACAAAAAATGAAAAATGAAATTGTTATAGTCAGTAAACTGGTTCTTATTAAAATATTTCAATTTTTCTTAATAATCATCATTATTGGCCTTTTTTACAGTGTACTAAATATTATAAGGTGTGTCATTTAATATCAATAAATGAAGGTTTTTAAATTGTGATTTACCGTTATTTGATTGTATACTTTATTCGATTATAATGATATTGAACTGATTTGTACTGTAAGTACATATAAAAGTGTGTACGTTCTCAGATATACACAATGAACGAATGTACAAGAGTAGAAAAAAAATTTTGGAAATATGCAAATTCATATATGTTTTACTCGAATTTTTAATAATTTTTTTTTTTTTTTTTTTTTGGGCCTGTCAACCGGGGACCTTTACCCAGAAACAATTAGAATAGAAAGGAATCAATTATATCTTCATACGATATCAAATGTTGTTAGAAGAAAGTAATAAATATAATTGAAATAATTTAGGGAGAAGGAAATGATAATAAGAGGCGCAATATAGAGTAGGAAGACCAAGTATCGATAAAATGGAATATAAAGCAGAGTATTCAGCAGAAAGAAATGGACACTTAATAAACACATGATCCGCATCGCAAACACGCGCTTCGTTTGAGTGGACAATATGGAGAGGCAACTAAGGAAAAACGAAAACGGGAATAAAATAATAAAGTATGGCTTAAGAGCGCATAACGGAGACAACAACATAACGACGAAGTGAAGGAAACAAAAAGAACCCCATAGGTTAACAGAAAGACACACTAGGTTGGACAGGCAGATAAAAAGAACAATTGTTAGAGAAAGAGGAAATGTACACATCCGATACCAAAGTCTGAGATGAAAACCTTTGTACACAGCGGAAGGAGATTGGGTCTGGTACCATTTCGCCTAATTCCCAATTCGCCTAATTCCCATTTCGCCTAAATTTAGGGTCGGGTTACTCAGGTAATAAAAAAAAGGTCAGACAAACATACGAATGATTCCGTGTTGGCAACAGCGCGTCATCATTATCGAATTTTAAGCAGACTAAACGCATCATTTTTTTTTCTATTTGATTCCACTGTTAATCTTTTCTTTCCGAAATACAACAAAAAGGTTTATATGAAAATCAGAAGTGAAAAAATACCGCTAAAAATGTTTGATGTAAATATACGCGAAACGACCACTCCGATTAATATTTGCAAGTTATTTTATTGGATGTCTTTTTTTTTTTTTTTTTTTGTTTTTTTGGGCGCGCCAGCGGCATTGACCCAACAACAACAGAAATTAAGGAAGGGGTTAAATAAAGAGACGATTAGAAATAGAGCTTAGGAAAGATTGGAGTACAGGGATTATATAGGATGTCCAGTGCTGTATAAATCCCACCCGCCTTATCAGTCAGTATATAAAAGCCTTATTGATATTTAGTGTGACATGAACATTAAGGTTCGGAGTTGCAGAAAAAATAATAAAAAAGCTAAATTATAATTAGGTGTAGTTTCGAAGTGGTCGTGTTTATGTAAGAAAAAAGGAATAAAAATCGAATAGAATTAACAATAATGACATGACATCGAATGATTATTACAGCGGTAATTTTATTATTGATTATTAAAATTACAATTATAAGTACATACAAAAAGTAAATGTTAAAATTAGGAAAACAGTTGTTTCTTTTTTTTTAACAAAAGTTCCTGAACCTAATTTAATTTTTCTTTAATTCAAAAAAAGTGAATTTGCAAATCGAAAGAATTTAAAAATTAAATACTGCTTCGGATTTGAATAAATAATCAACAGTAACGTATACGATTACAAGAGATTTTTCAAAATTTGGATATTACGACGAGAAAAATTACTAGATTTACTATTAAACTCCTTGTACAGCAGAAAAAGAGGAGTAAGCAAGGAATAAACAAGGTGAAGATCCTGTTATATGGGGTCAGTTCATGGCTTTTATGGGATTAATAAATGAGCATAGATTTAAAAGCACCATATCAAAAAAATGTATATTTTAAATATTCTTATATCTATCCCTCGAGTATATTTGTTATATTTGATAATCTTTAACAATAGATTTTTAGTTGTAGAAAGCAGTGAAAATAAGGACAATCGATTAAAAAATGGCGAAAGATTGGTTGTAATAAGGGGTTATTACATTTTTAGATGTGTCGCACGGTATAAAAAAAATTTTAGAAGATACAGTCATGATTTTTTTCCCCATTCTACAAGATGAAACGGTAAAACTTGGCGTATGTTGTTAAAAATACTTCTAAAATCGAATTTTTAAGGTATAAATAACTTCTCCAGAAGCCTAAATTTTTGCTGTTGGACTTTGAAAAATTCATCTCTTCAAGTTAGTCACGTTTATTATAATGACGATGTTTTTCAAGTAATTTCAATAATTCGAATGAAAAAAATAAATAAAACGCAAAAAATGTTGTTTTTAGAGTTTCTGACAAAGTAAAAAAAAATTTTTTTTTTTTTCAATTTTTTGGGCACGTCAACAGTAGAACTTACCCAACGCAGAGAACTGTACATTATATAAGGAAAAGATTAAAAATTGAGGAGATAAAGAAAGCTAACAAAGGAACTATATTGAGAGAGGAGAAAGCAAGAATGCTTTTGGCACTGTAAGGAGTGGGGAGGCCAAAGCGCAGAAGATTGGAATAAAGGGGCACTGTCCTCCTTACTCTTGTTTCTTCTATTTCCCCAGTGTCCAATCGAATTAGATTATAATATTTTTCTTCTTTCTTTTATAATCTGTTAAGTCTGCCAGATTTTTCGGCAAATTCAAAAAAAGGCAAAGGAAAAAAACCTTCTATCTTACTATTTATAATGCTTCATTCAATAAATTGCCAAAAGATTACGATTTAACATTACAAAAAGGAAAAAGAAAGAGAATATAAAAAGACGCTATTCAATTAACCAAATATTTTATCATACACTTTTGACGTACAAAATAAAAATTTTAAGCGAAAATAATTTTTTAATGGATGATAATTTTTTTTATTCTCTGTTGTCAAAATCTAATTGAATACCATTTCATTTAATATGTAATTTGCAATAAATATTTCAATATACAAATATTAGATATATATATATATATATATATATTATTTACCTGCTCGATTTGTTTTTATAAATGATATATCCATTGCTATATTAGCCTGACTCTAAATTTTTGGTTTATTCACAAGCGAAAATTTAAATATTCAAGATAGAAGAATAGTTTCCTTCAGAACGTTGATACACATAACACTCAACCCAGAACAAATTGTGACCTCATAGCGTAAAACAGTCAGTATGCGGTGACTTTCCGCATATTGAGATGGATTTGGCATTTCTTACGATCTTTGAAAATATTAAAATTTTGGTAATAATCATTCAATTTCTCGGAAGGTCCCGGCAGCGGACAAACGCGGCATTGTTTGTCAAAGACGCATTCTCGGTTAAAAAATCGAAGGATCTGACCGCTACGCAGCGGTAGCGAACTAGTTTCGTTGCGCGTGGCCGAGAAGCGGAAATAGAGCACTTGCTGACAGTATAGGCGTTTGAAATGCGTACCGAGCTACGTTGAGCCGGAAGAAGTTATTTTGATAAAAAGCCTTGAAAAGGCAAAAAGGCAGGGTGAACTAAATGGAGCTTTATTTATGTTTTCCTAATTTTAACATTTAATTTTTGTACGTACTTATAATTGTAATTTTGGCCACACTCGAATTGCGCACCGTTATTTACCTGAGTCGAAGGTTAAAAAAAGGTCTGTAATCTCCACACACGAATTGCGCACCGGAAGTTTGCAGGTATGAAATATAAAAAAACAAACGAAAACGACGCTCGGACCATAATCGCTGTTCACTGGACTAAGGGTTTCCAAAACTGATGGTGCTTGATCGTACTATATTTTTAATGTTCGATAACTTTCAACATTTTTACGTATCGTATTTTTGACAATTAATTTTTAATCTACTAATGAAAAATACTACATCTGCTTATGTATTAAAAATATTTCCTGTATAACGGTTTATTAAAAAATATTCGAGAATACGCCAGATTAATTTTAAAAATACGTAATTGTTTAAACTTCTAATTCCATTTTTGTTTTTAAACAAGTACTTCCGATAAATAACTGTGATATATTTATGTTTTAATCATTTGATTTCGGTTTTTGCAATTTACCAGTTAGCTCAACTTTCAGTAATTTAGCTTACTCCTAATTGTCTACATTTGTGATCTTTTATCTTTCTAGTTTCAAAAGAATTATATTTATGATTAAACGTGTATACTACTACCTTTTGACATAGCGGCAGCTAAAATTTTTCCTTATTTGTAAGTTATTATTTTTAATAAAATATTTCACTTTTATATATACGTTAATATTAATTTCGTGTTACCATTAATGTTAAGCAATTATCAGTGTTAACAGTTTTATTATGGGGATGAATATTTCTAGAACAGTTTGAATTCTATAAGCCCCTGTAAAGTAACAATTTTGAATCATCATTTTCTTTCTATGATTAAAATAGAGCAGTAATTTAAACAGTGTCGAATTACTGTTATGTACTTATAAGCCGGATGATAATTTTTGATGTTTTTTTATGAGAAAATATGACGCTTACACGTTAAAATGTAAAGCTATATACAAAAATAGTATTAATGCTCTTTCAGAAAATGCTAACGTTCGAACAACTCTTCTAACCCCTGAGCGCTAAAAGTCGCGCAACGAGTTAAGAATATGTAATATGACAAATTTAAAATTAACTAAAAATTACTTCAAAATGCATAAATCACCAACCGATATTATTCCTGCACTTTAAAATATACAATAAATAACAAAAACTTTGCATCGCAATAAACATTTCCAATAAGCACTTAATTTAAACCCCATTTGCATCTAAAAACGGCAAACGAATGTAGTTTTCGAAAATATATAAACGAATACTTTGGAAAGAAAAATATAACGATATTTTAGCTTTAAATTTAAATTACCGGAGGGTGCTGGAAACTTAAAAGTTCAAAAAAAAAAATTTTTCCCGGGCATGTTCTGTATTAATGGAAAACATTACACAGAAGTAATGAAATCATATTTCAGTGTTGCTTCTAAGAATTACTTTTTTATTCTCATAACCTAAATTTGAGTTTAAACTTCTGCTTCTTTATCATTTATCTAACAAAATACATTAATACCAACCAAATGTGCGCAAAAATATCTATTATCTAGAGTAGAAACTATTTAATTTACAATAAACTACAAACTATAAAAACTTGACGAAGGAAAATTATCTTGTTAAATCCAACTAACATTTAAAGAAAAAAGGTAGTAGTACTAACACTATTTATTTACGTAATTATTATCATTATAAGTTTTATTATTAAATTGTTTTAAATAGGATTTTATTTTAATGGTAAATTTTTGCGTTGTCATTTAAAATTTAAGTAGAATACTTTGTATTGTTTCGTGGTACACTAAATGAAAAAATTACGATTTTTAACAAATTTGGTTTTAATTCAAATGACAATTTATAACTGAGATTGAACACTAATTAATGGATAAAATAAAATCTGAACTGAAACTTTCCCGAAACACGGTTCCCTCAAACTCGTAAATAACTCTATATTATAGCAACATATTTAATTTGTCAAACTCGAAAATTTTACATGGTCACATTTATATTTTAAGGAAAATTAATCAGTTGATATGAAAGTATTTTGTATTAATGTGAAATAGAAGCTTCATGAAACATAATATGCCGTGCGCTGAAAATTCTACATATTGTGGTGAAACCACGAATGCTGGTGTAGTTATTTAAGAGCGATTTATTACAATTAAAAAAAAATAAGAAAAATGAACGTAAAATCTGGCTAGGTTGTTCTCTGTGTTATCTTTTCAATTGTAATTTAATTCCAAATAACGTATTCATGCGGGAAAGTAACGTAATTTTAAAGTAAATAACAATGAAAACAGAGAACAGATTAACGTAAAATCAATAATTAAGGAATTCCGCACTTGTTGCCCGCAGATGAGACGGAAATTTTGAATTAAACACTTTCGGAAATTAAAGCAACAGAAATATTATTATTATTATTATTAAAATGTTATCTGCGATTAAATAGCTACACTAGCGGGGTTCGGGGTTGAACAGCGGCAAGATCACATTCATCGACCGGGGTAAATCTGCCTGCTGGTTAGTCTTGTGTTGTCTATGTGCTGTCGGACGGTGTGATCGCTGTTTATTCGCCGTAGCGTAGATTCACCGTGTGAGGCTGTATTATCGTGTTTGATCGAAAGTATTACTTTTTTTTGTTATTGAGTCGTTTTAACGGCTCTGGCCCCGAAATTTAAGACACCTGTATAATACGGAGGAACAGGGTTGTTAAAAACAATATTCAAGTGACGGAAGGGTTACAACAATATTCAGTTAGAAATTATCGTAATTTACGTTATTTTATATAATATTCGTGCAAAAATTATTCTATTTTATGCAACATTCCTTTAATATGTGTATGTTCCCTAGAGGTTGTTAAAAATATTTCGAATAACAATCGTACTGCTAACGGGATAGTAGCCTATTTTTCGCAAACGTTAAAGGCTTTTTTAATCGACTGAAATGTAGTTCGGTTATTATTCCAAATAGTAAACGTTTCATTACGATAACACATTTTGGAAGTCACTGAAAGAGCGACTTTTACTCATTTTATTCCTTCATCGATTTTATAAAATCAGAGTATTTTTTTTAAAGGCGGTGCGCAATTCGAGTTGTCAGCGGGTGGGCTATTTCGGGTCTGGTGCGGAATTCGTGTGTGACTTGTCACTGTGTTAGTGCTTGGTGCGCAATTCGAGTGTCCCCGTAATTTTAATAATCAATAATAAAATTACCGCTGTAATAATCATTCGATGTCATGTCATTATTGTTAATTCTATTCGATTTTTATTCCTTTTTTCTTACATAAACATGACCACTTCGAAACTACACCTAATTATAATTTAGCTTTTTTATTATTTTTTCTGCAACTCCGAACCTTAATGTTCATGTCACACTAAATATCAATAAGGCTTTTATATACTGACTGATAAAGCGGGTGGGATTTATACAGCACTGGACATCCAATAAAATAACTCGCAAATATTAATCGGAATGGTCGTTTCGCTTATATTTACATCAAACATTTTTAGCGGTATTTTTTCACTTCTGATTTTCATATAAACCTTTTTGTTGTATTTCGGAAAGAAAAGATTAACAGTGGAATCAAATAGAAAAAAAAATGATGCGTTTAGTCTGCTTAAAATTCGATAATGATGACGCGCTGTTGCCAACACGGAATCATTCGTATGTTTGTCTGACCTTTTTTTTATTACCTGAGTAACCCGACCCTAAATTTAGGCGAAATGGGAATTAGGCGAGTTGGGAATTAGGCGAAATGGGAATTCACCAGGAGATTGAACGATGGGACTTTTTTAAAGAAGAAGGGAGAAGAGGCAACAGCCTGAGTACCAAAGAACCCGCCGCTCCATTACCGAAGATGCCCGAATGACTAGAAACCCGTAGCAAATATCAATATAAATGGAACGAAGGGAAGAAAGAACGTGGATACTGCGTATACGGAGTATGATAAAATCACAGGAGTATTCAAGTAGGGGAGAATGAATTAAAGGACGGTCATGGAGTCCGATATAATCAAGAATTTAGAGGAGATGCGATTGAAGGAATTTTTAATAATAATTATGGTCGAATTTCAGCCAACGGGCAAACACTAGTTTATTATAATTCCTTAATGCCCGATGCATTTTGAATTTAATAAATTTGTAATAATTAATGGATTTTCTTTACATTAAAAAAAAATAATAATAATAATAATACTAATCTCATATTTAACAGTTTTTATATGAAGATTATTGCGAAGTGTATTCTAACAAGGAAACGAGTAGATAAAATACTTGTATGTGCGCGGAACTACGAGTGTGCTTATAATTAGAAGCAATAGTGTCGGCAATAGTCTCAACTGTAACCGAAAAAGTATTTACGAATTTGGTGGCAAAAATTATAAATTAATATAATAATAAATACGTTCGAAATACATCGTAATTTTGGTTAATTACGCTCCCGGTTGGATTCATTTTAGCTCTATTACTATACTATCCGTTATTCTCACCAACTTTCTGATGTTTATAAATATAAAATAAAGAAATTCCTTAATAACAAACAAAAATAAATGTGTAAATTTAACAAGTTAAAGTAAAGGTATTTTTATTTGAATTTGTTAAAGTAAATTATTTTGTGCTCGTTTTTGATTGTTATTAAGGAATTTATTTTTTTATTAATAAATATTAATAAACAGGTTACGCGGATTTATCTACACGTTTACTGATGTTTTATTACGAATTGTATTTAAAATTAAATACACGTAAAACTTAAACTATAAGAAATACAGAGTTACAGCAATGCAGCATGTGTATACGTAGCGATAGATTCATGCTCAGAAAATTTCATTTTTTCATTCTTTCCTATCGACACAAGAATTTCGATTTATAAGCTAAACTTGTCGAAGTTGAACTAATTTTTATCTCGTTCTGGGGGGGGAATTAATTTTTTCAATATTGTATTTCGTACGTAATGCAATCGAAACAGGGGCACTAAGTCATCTATGGAGCCACTAGAGTGTAAGCCAAAACTTATCCACAAATAAGTTGCAAACTTATCATGACCGAAGAGAATACGTGCGAAATGAAGAAGTTAATGCTTGTTTGGTTTTTTTTCACTTTCACTCTATCCGTCGTATCAGAAAAGTATTGATATGTTTTTCTCCTTTACTTGCTATCATATCCTCTGCCGCCACAGCTATGATTTCTTTTTTTTTTAATACGCTTTTATTAGCCTGACCTGTATGTAAATGAGTAATATGTAAATTAATGTAAGTGAGTAATATGTGAGTAACATGTGAGTAATATGTAAATGAGTAATGGAATTTTACAAATCAATTTTCACTGACTTCCTGACGTCTGAATAATTTGAAAATTTACATACGCATTCATTTTGGATGACGATTCAGTAATTTTATAATTTTTTCCTAATGTTCTGACCAGGATCATCATAAAAAAAGAGAAAAACAATGTCCCCTCCTACAAATTACAAACATGATTATAAGTACAGTGTCCTTTGTTTATCAAATACGTGATATGATTCGAAACTGATTTCATAGATGTCGCTTAGTAATTTTCTTCATGCGCTTTTTATTTTATTAAACTTTACCCCTTAGGTATTAAATGTATTACAGTCTAATGCTTCTGTTTTTTTTACGAACCACGGTAAAGTAATTAAATAACGGAACTTTAAGCAAGGAAAGAAAATTATTCTTGAATCTTACGTCTAACGAGTCGGAAAATGTAAATGGTGTACGTAAAGCACGAAATATAATTTGAGAAGAGAAATCCCAAGTCCTACCTGGGATATTGCAAGCCAGTATTGTATTTGTATGCGTTGTTGTCTTCATAAGAGGTATGTCGGCAAGATGAAAAGAGGGTGTTACACTTTGCAATAGGGTAGTGCTAATAAGAATGGTAAAATTAACGATAGAAAATAACGACTTTGGCGACGAATGTTGAAAGAAATTATAAATCGGTCGTAGTGTTCGGGACCAAAAATAATAAAGCCAAAAAATTTTCGGTGGGCCACACAAAGATAAAAACCGTTCGGCGGATGAAAGATTTCCTGTGAGAAAGGTCGATGTATATTGCAGGGTATAAAAGCAGATAGTCGGGCCGAGGACGAATCGGAGAAATTTACAAGTCGAACATAAAAAGGCTATAATATTATTTGTGTGTTTGCATAGGAGAGAAGGGAACAGTCGTTAAATGCCGGTTCGAAACAATTAGAGATTTTGCGGCACTTTAGTGAGAATAAATGTTAAGTAAAATTATAGTTTAAAAAAACTAAAAAAAAACAGGCTTGTATAGCAATATGAACTAAAAAGTAAATAATAATTTTTAAATATAAAGATAATATTCAACAGTGATGAAAATCTCCCAAGCCAATATATTTTAAGTTTTTCTAATAAGCTCAAAATGAGAATAAAGTAATTCACAAAACAAATTAACTTTAATGTAAAAGAAAGCTTGGTGTGCTTACTATATTTAATAAATTAAATCGACCTACAAATAGTTAAAAAATAATAGAAAAAGTATAAACAACTGATATCAAACCACGCTTTCATTTACATTAAAGTTAATTTGTTGTTTATTCTCATTTTGAGCATATTAGAAAAACTTAAAATATATTGGCTTGGGAGATTTTCATCACTGTTGAATATTATCTTTATATTTCAAAATTACTTTTTTACTTTTTAGTTCACATTACTATAAAAGCGTGTTTTTTTTTTAGTATTTTTAAACTATAATTTTATTTTTAATTTGCTCGGTATATTATTACTCAATGGTTAGTATCCAATAATTTTAGCGATGCTAGTAATTTGACGATACCAAGAATTCGATTTTCGTTTGCAATCACTTTACTGGTAGCATATAAATCTAATGGAAATTTATTCCACGTATTAGAATTGTTATATATTGTTGTAAAATGGGAACAATGAGACGTTGGAAACTTTAAAGCCAGATATATTAATAAATTGAAAAAAAACAAAAAACGACACTTAACGCTCCTCGAAGAAGCAATTCACTTAGAATGGCTAATTTATTTTTCTTCTTTCTTAGAATTGTTTTAAACCGTGTACTATTAGTTAGCTAAAGAATCATTTTAATGTCGGTAAATTAACTCTTATTCACCGATTAGGAGGACCTCTTTCCCTTGAGAAACTACGAATTCTTCTCGACAACGAGTTCTTGTAGCGTTATCAATATTAAAATTTCCTGTATTATCTAGAAGGGTACCGCACGGAGGTGGAAGGCAGACTTAAAATAAAACATTGCTACCGCGAACGACGAGGTACGCGGAAAGGCAGTCCACGAAACGGGGGAGTTGCTTACATTTTTGCTGAGAAAAATTTCTGTGGCGATCTCGATTTGAAACGTTGTTTCCGACAGCCGGTAAAAATACAAAAATAAATTTCGATTTTTCTCGTTCGCTTTTACATTTTATTACGTTTATTTTTGCTTCTTCGTTTTTTGTTGTTATTTTTTTTTTTTCAATTTTCATTGAAAGGAAAAATACAACAGGGGTTAGGATTGCTACAAAGGGGGATCGGAAGCCCCGAAAGGCAGCCTTAAAGCCCTTCCGAAACACAACATTCGAAACTCTCGCGTTCGGAGACTCGCTGCAGTAATAATTATGCTGGCAAAGAAGTTAATGGTGCGTGTATAGTAAACATAATCAAGACAGGAATCTGCTGATGACACGTCTTCCGAACGAATAAAAACCGTCGCATGCACAAAAGCATGTCAAAGCGAAACGAAATGGGGGAGGCTGGGTTAATGACTTTCTACACTGCCTCGGTGGATCTGTTCGCATCCTTATTACCTAAGGCTACTCCAGCGAATATTCCGCTTATGCAACCCCATCTGTAGCCCCCGACATCATCACAGATTCGATACGATTAGATCGCATTCCAAGTCTCTTTGATGTGTTGCAAAACAGCTTCAGGCTAGTCGATACAACGACGTACGTATTAAGCGATAACCACGCTAGATGCGGCATCTTCTTCTGTGTTCGCTTCGAAACTGATGAAATTTTTTATTATTATCCCGGCCTGAAATTACAAATACACGCAATCGTTTCTCCTATTTTTAGCCTTAAGAAAAAGAGAAAAAAAAAAAAACGGGTGGGAGGAAAGGAATGAAAAATCCGATGAATCTTTGCGGAGGTAAACGGAAATGGCCGTCGAAGAAGAATTACAAATGCATTCTAAACCGCTGCTACGTTCAATTTTGTAATCGGCAGAATATAAAGTTTACCACCACGAGCTATCGATAAAAAGTTAAAATTTAGCTTAACCGTGATCTGAAGTTGTCTATTTCTGGGCATAATTAATAACGTCGATACGAGATATTCAGTTCGGTGAAAAGGCTGACATTTTTTACAGCAGCGAGTCTGTAATTAATCTTTTGACAGCAATATTTTTGTTCGAGTAGCGTCGGGTTTAACGGAAATATAGAAGACAAAAGGTTCTCGTCTATGTATCGGAAATATACAAAAAAAAATGGTAAAATAAAATCTCTTTTCAAAAAAAAAAATATTGACTCCAAGGTTTACTGTAAAAATTTATTAAAAATCCGCGCTAAAAAGTAAATAAATAGTTATTTAATAAAAACTAATATATATGTTAAAAATTAAAATGTACAGCACAGGATATTACGACAATTTTTAAATAACATTAAATTCAAATGACAACGCTATTTAGAAACCATATTAAATAAATATAACACAATTTCCATTTTTCTGTGAACCAAGAAAACATCGTGTCTCTAGTCTAAGTTGCTCTATATGACACGTAAAATAAATAAATAAATAAATAAGAAAACATCAGAAAAATGTGGTTTTTAATTTTTTTTTTTTTTGAATTTGTGAATTTGGAGCCCCGACTTTATTAAATTTTTAAGAATTCGCATAATAAAGTTGTGAAAAATTTTAAAGAATTATTTTTCACCGAATAGGAGGGGGATAAGTAGTTCGACACAGAAATATGTAAGCTCATTCGGTTGTATGTTGATGTGACAGTTGCACGTTACATTGATAACGCAGCAGCTCTACAAGACCAATGGAATGTTTCGAATTTCCCAACGACTTAACGGCTGATTAAGGTTAGCAATAGGTAAAGAATAATGACCGATGGGACTCGAAAATTGAAATGAATCGAATAGAAAACCAAAACCAAAAAAGAACGGATCTTTTCAATATGACGATAACCTCGCATTAAACATCCGGTAAAAAAATGATGAAAATGAATCTTTTCGCTTTCTCGATCAACATTAAAACGCTCTCTTAGCGAACGATTTTATCGGCCAGGAGAACGCAATTGTCTTTTCATTACAACGCAAAAAAAGCTAATGAATAATCCGTTTTGCAATGTTGCGATCTATTCAAAAAAAAAAAAAGGAAAAAAAAAACCAATGATGACTCCGAATCAGTCAATTCTTATAGAATTTTAAACCGAGCATTGCAGAACGTATCATGTCACCTATCCTAATGGTTCCAAATTTACCGGTTTTCGGACTCTCACAGCCATTTTACTGCAGTGGCCGACGGTCCAACTGCTGGGGAATTCTTCCAGAAATCCATGAAATAAAATAGATTATTTACAAAGATTTAAATTAACCCGAAGTAGTCAGTAAATGCAAGTCCGCAGGCCGAAAATTAACTCGAATATATTTTTTCCTCAGGAGGCAAAAAGTAACCCTATTTTACGAAACCGGAGCTCAAAATTCACTCGAATTATTCCGCGATTCTCCGAATTCCTCCTTCCTCTTTCCTCCGAACTTCCGGTAATCCGAACACAATCTGCAAGAAAGGGACTCGGGACTCGCAACCCATGACTCTTAGCCTGTTCCAGACCGATAATCCGAACGCCAGTCCTTGGAAAGAGGTGTCCAAACCTCTAACCTTTAGGCTGGAACCCATCTCCGAACCATTAAAAAATTAATCAATGATTTAAATCAAGGCTCTTCTCTGTCCCTTTTATCGACCGTATGTTATATTTTTCCAAGTGTGCCTAGCCGTAGCCGCAATGCATCAGAAGTGAACCGCTCATTTCTACACACATCTACGCCGCTGTGACAGATACGCTTGTATATGTATGTGTATGATCAGGTCGCGCATCTTTTCTCCAAATTTTTTTTATCGATATATTTTTTACACATCTCTTAAGGTGTTTAAACGAACTAATTTTGTTTCTGTTACTTAAAGTAATTTACTACCTTAATGTAAACCAAGCGTAGATATAGATATACCGTTTCACGTTAGAGAGGGCATAATGCTCGATACGTGTTAATGTTGCGCAAACATACGTTATTTATACATTTATTTAATCAACTTTTTATTCATTCGTTCATTTATTCAACAATCATTTCGTGACTATCTATCATTTGATTTTAACGGGCACACTAGGAAAACACAGAAAAAAACAACGTACAAATGCGCATAAAACTGAAAGAAACTCTACATCGCAAAAAGGCAACCAACTCTATTTTATTCGAAAGTAACCGAACGAACCGAAGCTGGGGAGTTTTACACGCGTGTACAATTGAAATTGAGAATTTCTCTGCGTGTAGACGAATTTGCCAGTAATTTTGAAATTTCCGAAGGGCGAAAATATTTTTTCCTTTTGTAATTCCTGTCAGTAGAATTAGTTTTTTGTTGTTAGCAAAAGCAGAAGACGAAAAAAAAAAAAACCGAAACAAAACAATAAAAATTCCCATAAATAAATTCTTATCGGGCCGTGGATTTTACGAAAATTTTCCGAATTCTTAACAATACGAAATTCCCTAGCGGTGCTAAGCAGCCTTTGTTTTATTCGGACATTAAACGAAAATAAAAATAGCCTTTTATCTCTTCATTCTTAACGTATGGATCCGTGAGGACATCAAGGCAAACAGAAACTAACACACATCGACCATTGAAAAAACGAATATTTCCATGTGTTTTTTTTTTGTTTTTTTTCGTTTTTTTTAGACAAATGAAAAGGTCTACAGAGGTTATTTTTCAACAAATAACGAAAACAACTAATTCTCGTCGGAGGAAAAATTGGAATAAATTCACCTCAAACGAACAATGTGCAAATATTCTCACAAATTCCTGAAATAAGAATTGAAGGTCACAGTATATGTCCCTGAGTAGGTGTTCGAAGCCTGAGGTTGATGGTTGAACCAAAAGATAAAAAAAAGAAAGAAAAAACGAAAGTTTAGAAAGTCGGTGAGATAGCACGCGTAAGGAGCTCAACTAACGGAGGATGACGTGTTATTTAGCTAAAAAATATGCTAAATGTGACGCGGTATTTTTTTTAAACATTGAGCTGTATTTTTCAGACTTTTTCTGTGGTATCGCATTGCAATTAGACGTCGTCTCGTAGCATGAACAACAGAAAAACCCGGTAAGATGTTCGGACAAACTTGTTACGGTCCGAGACTAGAGTCGACTAAAAACATTTACCTACAGAACTTCACTCTCGGTCAAGTACTTGCAGGAATGCAGAGATATCGACAGCTAATTGACTGAAAGCCAGAAGGAGAACGGATTACGTCTCGTTATTTCGTACACTAGGCTTTTGCTGGTCGGCGAATTTTCTACGAATGTTTTATATTTTCGCAAAAAAATTCAGACGCTAATTTTAAGAGCTATTAATTGTAAACACGTATAACGGCAGACATAAAATAAAGCTGTAGTATGTTCGTTTTACGCATTGTAAACTTTATAGAATTTTTTCACGCATAAAAGCTGCAATTTCACTAATTTCATATAACTTTATAAGAGCACTACAGAACAAATTTCAATATACATGGTGCGTTCACAAAGTTTCAAGACTGACCTCAGAACAAAAAAATTATTAAATATTTTTGTACAAGTTACTAAAATTCTTCGAAATATGACCCTTGGTCATCAACATTCCGTTCTGCCAGCGTCTTTTCCATTGTTCATAGGTTCCCTGGAACTGTTCGCGCAGAAGGCTGTCAAGGGACTTTGTCGAAGCTGCTCGGATCACTGGAATCATGTCGAATAGTTTCCCTTTCAGGTCTCTCTTGATTCGGGGGAACAAAAAGGTAGCTAGGTCAGGACTAAAGGGTGGCTGCGGCAGGGCTGCCACGTTGAACTTAGCTAAAACTTCACCGGTGGCGAGCGACGTGTGAGAAGGCGCATTGTCACGGTGAAGAACCCAATCATCTTTGATCTCTGGACGAACACGGCGGACTCGATCATTCAAACGGCAGAGCACTGCAGCGTAAAACTGACCTGTGACAGTCTGTACGGCAGGACTAAACTCTTTGTGGATCATTCCTTTGGCATCAAAGAAAACGATGAGTATGCTTTTTACGTGTGACTTGCTCGTGCGAGCTTTCTTTGACTTTAGAGATGAGGTGATGTACCACTCCGCACTTTGTCGCTTCGTTTCAGGATCGTACTCGTTCACCCAGTTCTCATCACCGATAGCCACTTTATCTAAAAAATTCGGATCGACTTGCAAATATTCAAGCATTTCTTCGCAAACAGCCCGGCGCCGTGCCTTCAGTTCATCTGTCAGAACTTTGGGAGCAAGTTTGGCACACACTTCTTTTTGCATCATTAAATCTTCTGTCACTAACTTGAACACCGTAGACACTGACCCAATCCCAGTTTATTGGCGAGTAATCTAACATTAAGACAACAGTCAGTGTTTAAAAGTTCACGCACTTTCACCAAATTTTCACGAGTTCGGCTTGTTGAAGGTCTCCCAGCGCGGTCATTGTCTTCAGCATCCTCGCGGCTATCTTTGAACCTCTTGTGTCACACGAAAACCATTGCACGTGACATGGCTTCTTCTTTATAGGCCTCTTGAATCATATCAAAAGTCTCTGTAGCGGTTTTGTTCAGTTTCGCACAGAACGTTATCGAATAACGCTGCTCCAAATGACGCCGCATTTTCGACTCTCTGAGTTTCGACGGGGGTCATTGACACACACTCACACCACTAGCGATCTG
Source organism: Icerya purchasi (assembly GCA_039619475.1). Lineage (NCBI taxonomy): Eukaryota > Metazoa > Arthropoda > Insecta > Hemiptera > Monophlebidae > Icerya > Icerya purchasi. The sequence goes on along the minus strand of CM077116.1, from coordinate 334,223,275 downwards.
CTCACTTCAGCGTCTCAGACAAAACTGCCGGTGTTACGGTCGATTAGCGACACCCTCCACTACTTCACCCTGTCCGTGGAACTAGTCTACGTGTCGTTATAGATCTCCCTATCGGACGGATATAATTTCGAGTGATTCGATTGAAATAAAATATCCAGACCCTAAAACTCTAGCTACGTTCATAAGGAAAAACCTAAATTAATTAAGTGAAAGTTAAAAGAACCAAAAAGAATTACATGAAATCACGATTTGAATTATTTTTATTAGATTTTTATGGAACAGTTTTTTTCTGTTTTTTTTTTTTTGCCGCATCGACCAAACTTGGTCATAATTGGCATTTCCCGATACTAGCCTACAAAAAGAAAAAAAAAAATGAAAAAAAAATAAAAACGATATTGCTTCCTTTCCCAATAGTTTTGTTTAATTATTGTATAAAGATTTCTTTTTTTTTTTCTCACCACTCCGATCCTAGAACCACAATTAGCGCTGTGAAGTTTAGTTACCTAAACCTTGACTCATTTTACATTAAGTTAATACTTCCTCATATCTCCTTTCATTAGAACAAGACATGATTTTCAACAAATGCACTAAACAATTAAAATTACGTTACACAAAATAACAGTAAAAAAAACAACTTCCACGATTTAAATACGTTTTATCAGATTGTTAAAACGACCTGTGCTGACATAGATTGAATTATGGAGTGCAGTTTTAATTGCTCAGGGTCATCCGGGTAATGCATCTCTCTATAACAGTATATCTTAAGTCTTCTCCGTGGATTGGACGCTTCGACATTCTCACTGAATGCTAGTTTATCAAAGAACTTGCTATATCGAAGTTTGTGATAGTCTTGCACAAACGGAATGTGTAAGTCACGATGGAGTGTTTTATTAGATCCGAAATAAGAGGCGTTGGCGATTTGTCTGGGTATTTCGGACTGCAGCTATTGAATTCTGTTAATGTCGCTCTTGGACGTTGCCCACATACCTCGATGCTGTATCTCCATACTAGTACCAGTGCAGATAGGAAGATAAATCTTTCGCAAGATATGCACACAGTGAACTTCCTTCCCATAAGGCAATTTAAGATTTTTTAAGTCTTGAGCTAATTTTTTGCCTTGTGTGTGCGACGTGAATCCCCCATGTTAAACGTTAATCCATAATTAATCCTAGGTATTTAGCACTGTTGCTTTGCGGAAGAACGTTATTATTTATTTCTACCTGGGGACAAGCTGTTGATTTAACGTAAAAGTCACCTGTTAACTTTTGGAATGATTTATTTTAATCTTCCGTTTCTCCACCCACGTTCCAATCTTGTTCAAGTGCCGCTGGAGCACTAACGAAGCACGCGAGGGATCGCTGTTAACCGCTAAGATGCAGGTGTCATTAGTGAAGGTTGCTATACTGCAGTTTTCAGGACTGAAAAATCCGCAAAGTATAAAGAATATAAAACAATGACATGCAAAGAGGATTATATATTAGCCCAAACAAATCAAAAGTAATGTGGATAAAATCAAGTGGTAAATATAATATAGATGAAATCAAAATAAAACATCACAGTCCAAAATGTCAGCATTTACATACACAAAACATATGTAGTTGTAATAATTTAGAGGAAGTGTATACATAAATCTAAATATTTGGGTGTCACTGTTGACAACATGTTTAGATGGAATGAACATATCGATGGTGTTGCAAATAAATTGAGAAAAACACTCAGTCTCTATCAAATCAAAAACTTTGTTATAATAAATACGTCGACAAAAATTATGTCAAACTCACTTGTACTATTGTATTACGGCAAGGGGCACGCGAATAATACGAAACTAAAGCAATGAAATTATTTACAGGAAAAATGTCCGAAAGTTTGTATGGGAAAAAAATATGAAACTCTCGCAAATGTAAATTCTTCGAATATTAGAAAAAGACATTTAATACTTCGCCCGAAAATGATACATAAATACAATTGACTAATTAAATATCTAGAGAAAGAAATCAATGTAACACCAAGAAATAAATGTAATTACAATTTGCATAACGTTAGGCAATATGACTTTCAACACAGAAAACACGCTAATAAACATGAAGGCAAACTGCAACACATGGTTTTAACAAAGTTACTTAATTATATACCGATAAATAATATATTATAGCAAAACAATAATAAAATAAATAAAACTAAGATATAGAAAATGCTGCTATAATTTAGTTAACAAGAAATATAAGCATTATATCAAATTGTATATAACATGTGAATATATAGATGTGTGCATGTGTGTGTGTGAATATATATATATATAAGGTAGTCGGTAAAAGTTTATATGGGTACGTCATTACTTAAGACTTACTTTGTTTCTGATGATATGTGAGAGATAGATATTAAATTGTTTACGCTTAAATAATTATATATGAATAATTGTAAGTTATAGAAACTAAGTTCGTATAATAATATTTATTTATTAAATAAATATACTCATGTATATTTATTTGGGAACCTGCCAACAAGTCAACTGGCTTGATGGAAACTAAGGTATCGCGCATGATTTAAAAAAAATAAACAAAAAAAAAAAGTGTACTTCCTTGTAAGACAATTATTGAATGAACAAAAAAGAAATGCGAGACTACAAAAAATAAAAAAAAAACAATGGTAACGCGCGGATCAATTGCAAATGCAGAATTAAATGTATCATTACAAAAAAAAAAGAAAAAACGAAAGAAGCCTAGAATAGTTAATTCTTCACCCAGACTAGAGACTGTCCTGGATAAGCTTTCTTTATTACGCGAAAATAAACAAAAATTAAATAGAACTATGCAATAAATTTACGCGTTTGCAGACGGCCTAATTTTGTAGACGGCCTAATTTTGCAGACGGCCTAATTTTACAAACGGCCTAATGTTACCGCGACAACGGCGAAAAAGAAACCTTCGCCCTCAAAAGATATGTACATATATACTTAATAATCTACGTAGTTGGGAAATTGTCCCTTTATGCGAAATTTCTCATCAAAATGAGTAGCCTATAAATGGGGCAGCTGGGGAGTCCGCTAATCCAAACCCCAAAACTATGTCCGTAGGTCAAAAACTAACCCAAGTATTTTATCAAAGTAACCCCAAATCTTGTTCCCGTGCTATAAAGTAACCTATTTTTTAAGGTTATTTGTTTATAATTAAATAATAACCCAATTTCTCGTTGGAGGATCCAAATTTGACCCAAATCATTATGCTTTAGGCTGGGGGCAGTCCGGAAATCCAAACACTAGGCCTCCGAAAAAAAGGTCTCCAACCCAGGTCCCCCAAGCTGTTCCAGACCGATAATCCAAACACCGATCGACAGAAAAGGGCCCCCACTAGGGGGTGCCCCATGGTAAGGATACAAGGATCAAATTTATACATATATACGTATATATATTAATATTCTTGTATATAAGAAAACAAAGTACCAACACAATAAATTGTTTGACATCGTCAATTTCCCTCAATCTACAACGAAGTACAGAAGTGATAGAGTCGGGTCATAGGGCGGAGCCCCTTAAAAGGAACGGAGGGTCGAGTTATACATACATACATACATATATATATATAGATGTTAATTACAACGTAATTCTTAAGCCGGTCCCCATTAGATTTAATGAAAGTTAAATATTAGAACAGGATGTTTGTGATTATGTTCTGTTTTTTTTTTCTGTGTGTCGATACCGATAAAAGTGACATTGTAAATTTTGATCATTTTATACAAAGTATAGAAGAGAAACAGATAAAAATGTTAGCAAGAGGGGTCAAGGGACAAAAATGGCAGGGTTATATATATATATATATATATATATATATATATATATATATATATATATATATATATATATATATAATTTACTAAGCCATTTTCAAATTCATAGCTTGAAGTAGAAATTTCTAATTGTCATTCCACTTTTATTGCAGTTTCCGTGTTACATCTAAACGATACATATAAATATATATATATATATATATATATATATATATATATATATATATAATAAGATCATACACTCTAATTGCTAAATGACTGTTTTGGGTATATTCGGCAAATGTAGTGACTTTTCTTGTGTACACAGTTATTCGGTTTATTTGTAATCGCCGTGTTGACAGTTAAGCGAGTGAGCTCCTCGGCTTTCATGATTTATCGCGATCTCGGATACAAAATTCGTTCGAATCCGTCTACTGCTGAGATTTATTACTTGCAGCGACGCTGAAAAATAATCGATCACAACTTGGCTGAAAGTAATGATTTTAATAGGCAAAAGTAAGCCGAATGCAGGAGAGGAACTCTCCGATGTGGAAAGAGTGTTCCGTGATAGAATTGAACCGAAAAGCCGAGTGTGATCACATAGACGATCAATGACAAATAGAAATTATCTCGACAATCAGCAAGACTTAAGATTGCGGTTATGGGCTGAGTAAGATCTAGATTGATGGAAGTCGTACGCAAACCAGAAATAGGAAGAAGTACCGGAAGCGTTAACGAGTATCGGAATAGTGAATGTAAGGAGCTAAAAATGTATTCTCTTGGGGGGGGGGGGCATTATAATAATCGAAATTTTTTAATGAAAATCAGTCTGTATGGCAAACTACTTTTTTTTCGAAGCGTACTGAGGGAATGGCACGTTGGACGACGAGAGCAGCGTACATTTTCGCGTTAAATCTACAGAGGGGTTGCAAACCTGTTCGAAGTGGTCAAAATATAAATTCTTCTTTTCGTGCGGTTTTTGCGGGGAAAATAAAGCTATACTTGTAAGTATAACAACACGAGTCTTATTCGTGCAGTCGCACCGATCGATTTTGTGATCACCTATATTTGTACATTCTCTCTTCGTGTACAGATATCCGTGATAATATTCCATGTGATGTTTTAATGTTTTTTCGGAAATTTTGCAAGTGCCCGGTTCAGGTGCTGTGTACATGTGCGGCGCGCCGCTATCTTAATCGCTTAACAAAATATAAAAATAGATTATGCAAATCAAAATTATAAAGCATACATTAAAACGGTGTACTTGAAATTTTTCGTTAATTATTTATTCAAATATGCACGTTTGCCATTCATGAGGCAGTTACCGATTATTTCGCCGTTTAATAATTTTGACTTATCGCCGGTAATTAAAGCAACTCGGGGATACTAGAGCGAAAACACAGGCCACTGCATAGTGTATCACGTGATCCGCTAAGCTCTTCAAATACATAGTCGCTTGAATCAGCATCAGATTGCCACGCTTGCGAATAAACGACAATGTTTTTTTTTCGTTGCTAAATCTTTCCGAGTAAACTAAAAAGCATAGAATTGTTTATCAACCTGTTTGTTAAATTGGAATAAAACTAAGATACACAAGTACAACAAACGAATTAAAAGTACAATCTGTGTATACTACGCAGAAACGTTTTCAGGCAATACCTATCTTTAGCTGGAAAATAGAATTTACAGCATAAATAAAAACCGGAAAAATAAATGCTGCGAATTAATTGTATAAATTTAAAACATGAACATGTCTGTCGCTGAGAAGCACAACCAAAAGCAAACTAAAAGTTACCAGCACAGACAAAATTATTAATGTAGAAGAACAATATAGGAAAAAATTGGAATACACATGTCACGGTTATGTAAGGAAGTGGGGAAAAACAAAAAGAACAAAAAAATCCTTCTATAACCATGTATGTATCCGCCATCTTTTCTTATATTATTCTTCTATATTAATGGTTTGTCTGTTCTGACAATTTTAAGTTGTTTTTGTCGTCCCTTAGCGACACAATCTCGATTTCATGTTCGCTTTTTGTATAATTAATTCGCAGTATTTATTATCCGGATTTGCATTTAAATTCTACTTTCCAGCTAAAGATGGACACATTGCTTGAAAAAGTTTCTGAATGGTACACATGAACTATACTTTTAAGTCAATCGGTTATGACCGTTGTGACTTGCGAGTGTTCTGTACTGTTTCCGGTTTTGAGCTGTGTTGACCGCTGCTGCTACCGTCCCAAATTGGCTCCGTAAGGGGACACTCTACCCAAGGACGTCGCCAGCCGATGAGCCAGGGGGAGGGCAAGACGATAGAAAGAGGATATGTGAGTTATAGGAAAAATAAAATTTATAAGTTGTAAAGGCTTAATGTTTTATTAAACAAACATAATTTTCGCGGGTTTCTGGCAAATTATTCTACTACTTTATCATAATAGTCTTCCAAATTGTCCGTAATTACGCGCCTATGAATACTCATCATGGCCAGTTGACTAAAAAGTTTCAAGGCTCCAATGACTCTACCTGTTTCTCTTGTACCGGGTGCTTTACCGAGCAGTAATATTTTTTCGAGATTTTCTCCCGTGTACCTTACGGTATGTCGAAAAAAAAAAAACAATTGATGGATCCGTCTTTCGCATAACCTATGCAGTTCTTCCGGTTCGACCAGTTAAGCCCTTATTGAAAGATTTGTTCTTCTTTCAACCCACGACGCTACACGCAGCATTCGTCGCCAAGTAATCCACATTTCAAACGCGTCAGTGCGGTGTTTATCCACTAATTTGAAGAAAATTCGGATAATCGGCGTTTTTATTGCATATTAGCGTCTCTTTTTTAATTCTAGATAGACAAAAGACTATACTTTTTCAAAATCTACCACCATAATTTTGGTTTTTGATCTACAGTAATTAATACTCCTTTTTTTATACTCTCGTATCTTAATTTTAATACAATTTATTAAAGTACACAAAGTCTTTTGCTGGATATGAAGTTTCGACTAAGCCGGGGCCTCCTCAACAATCTGACTAGGAAAGGAAACAAGGCGAAAAGTAAATTTGGGTTTCAGTAAAAAATAATAATCGTATGTATACTAAAATAATTTGTGTAATACTTTAATTTGATTTTGAATTTTTGAATTAAAATTGCTGAAAAAGTCTAAAAGGAAAATCTGAAAATGTAATCGCCTTTAAAACGGTTAAAATGCCAATCAAGCGAAATCGATAAAAAATATCACATTATGCGTATACTAGAAAGATATATTAAACAGTAAATGAGAGCGGAAAGAAAAATTAAGAGAACGCTAAACAAACGAAACCGGACTAATAAGGAGTCTTCTCGCGATCGATAGATGAAGAAGGAGGAAGAAATGTGCAAGAGAAGTATCATAATGCGAAAGAATCAAAAATTTGGAAAGAGACTTTCAGTCGTCGCGTAAGAAGAAATCCGAAAAAGAACTGCAACTATGAAGAATTTTTTTAATTTAAAATATGCGAGTGCAGCTAGTAATTTATTAGTAGAGCATTTTTGAATTTGTATTATTTCGTTATCGCACTAAAAGCACCTGCGGATACATACATTTTCTCGCGGACGGTAAGGAAATATGCGAGAACAATGCCACCAATCGAGAAATACCAGTTAGCGAAATCGTTTACGAAGGCCTTGCCGGGAAATAAACGTAACATCTCGTCTGCTCCGTCCTCGTTCGGAGATCTGCTATCTTTAACATCAAATGTTAACCCGGTGGGATAAGTGAAACTGATAAAAAAAGATGGCTTTACAGTCGCGTTCGTGGTTAGATATCTAAAAATGACTGCCACCACTATATAGAGAGTTTGTCACGAAATCGATCATTAGGCGTGATGCACACGTATTGCATGCAATTGTAAACGTTCAGTCCCGCTGTCAATTTAATGCGTGGCACGTGAAGAACTGAAATAGAAGCATTAGAAAATATTGGCTGAAATAAAAAAAAAAGACGTCGGCCGTCGTAGGAAATCCGATTTGTACGCGCAATGTATTATTTTAGCGTGGCGCGCTGACGGATGCATCGGAGTTTCGCAAGTGTTGCGTGATTTATAAATGATACGATACACACTAGCGCATAAAGAAGACGAATGAGAAAATTAAAAATAAATTACATCGTGGCAGGAAATGGCGTTTGAAAATGCGGAAAAACGTTTGAGTGTTCGCGTGATTTCAGAGTGACACGGTCGTGACATCTGATCGCGAAAAGCCGAATGAAGCGTACATGAAACCAGCGAATAAGCAGAATTAACGATAAGATGAAAGAAACAGTAACCGAGAATTACACTTTAATTACTCGTTCTTCCTTTATTCAGTGTGTTTATCCAAAAAAAAAAAAAAAAACAACAAAAAATGCGCTGAAATTAAAATTTTTAATTTAAAAAAAAATTAGATTTTTATCACGAAAACGAAATAGTAGTACTCACCGATCACTACTTTTGATTTACCGATGAACAAAAAAAAAAAAAAAGGGAAAATAAACAAGGCTAAAAATCGAACATTAGTGCGCGGGAGCTGAAATTTGAAAGCTAAAAATGTTGACTGCAGTGAAGTACTATCGTCTTCAGCTGCTCTCCGAAGAAGATAATCGGTTACTTTGAGTGACAGTTTTGCTTAATTTAACGGCACGTCAATAGCGACTTTTATTACAGGCTGAGGAAAAGTCTCTTCGAAAAACTTTCAATAATGGACCGTGTCATTTTAAGTCGACGCATTTAAGGAAGCACTTACGGGTGTGTGTCTAAAGTGGCGAGGTGCGCAAAGACCATTCAAAAGGTAATTGTGCAGATAGAAGCATTGCATGGTGTTGTTTTTGAAATTAGAAATGAGTTCAAGTGTTATATTACTACTAGTTTCGGCGTTTAAAGTATTTTCTTCCCTTTTCCCGTTCGCCGCTCTTAAATCCCCGCACATTCCACAATAGCGACTATCGATAGCAAAATTTCAACGCTATTTTCACTGAGCTACAATTTTTTTTTGTTTCTTGCAATCGAGTATGTTTCAGTAATTACTTAAAACTTACAACAATGAACTTAAGCATAAATAATTATAGATACGTTAGAAACATTTTCGGAAATATATCTGATCTTCGGTTAAAAGGAAAATATAAATAGAAATGCATACATATGCGTGCATGTATAGCTGGAACGTAGATGAGAATACAAAAGTGGATATTCGCAGACGGGTGGAAAGGCAAAGAACACGGGGGACACATTGCAATTTTTTTGAAACTATTTTGCCGCTTATTCGCCTCCTAATTTTAAAAAACCGCCTACATTATTACCGAATGAATGTTATTCGGAATTAGCATTCTAGTTTAGAGAATCGATTTTATTCAATTTTAAAATGTTTTTTTTTTTTATTTTTTTTTTTTTTTTTTTTTTGGTGGGGGTCGCAACAAAAGTCAGACATTGTTTATTAAAGTATATATTAGCGATAGTCTTCATTAATTTTAATTTAATATTGTAATAACTGTAGATTTGTTTTAAAAAATGAAGAAATAAAAATCATTTGCATATAATAACGGAACACATCTCTGTTTTTTCTTCAGCAAAATATTAGGTATTTTCTCATCTCGGCTTCTACGGGATCCATCGGTTGATGAAAAGACAATTTAAAGGAATTTATCATAAAGTTTTAAAACTAAAAAAAAAAAAAAAAAACAAAAACAATGCGCATAATTTTCTTTTTTCTTTTTTTATTTGAATCCGAAAAAAAATTGTTCGCGTTAGTAATTCCAAAATATAGTTTTTTGGCAGGAACAGCATTACTAAGAGGGGATAATTTAAATAGAAAGATGAAAAGTAAAGTTCATAAACTATGTGATGAATCACTCGCTTTCGATTATTAAAATTTCTCCTTTTACATAAAAATTGGGCGTGTTTTTCATTTAAAGTTTACAAATTTTGACCCACACTGCGGAAGGCTTAACTATACACCGCTACTGATATATATGCAATAGAAAACGGAAAAATTTCCCACTCAATTTTCTCTTTTTAATGCTTTACGATCAAACCCCACGGTCGTCTCTTTCAGCCGGTGTGAAATGAGCAAACTTTTTTCTATTACAGAAAAGTGTTAACGGATTTATATTATATCCCTCAGATGGGTAAAGCATCACGTTATTAGTTTTATTATTACGACTATTATTATTATTATTATTATTATTACGGCATAATACATTATTAGAGTATTTGAATATATATGGCTGTGCGCACACATTCACGCACGACATAATGGAAATCCACGCATAAATTTGAAAACGAAAAACATGCATGTCTGGATGGATATTTTGAAATAATAAATAAGTCACACTTTCGCGCGCGCGCACACACACGCACACACACACGCATGTATATATATATATATATAGAGAGAGAGAGAAAGACACTGAAAAGAGGTAGGTGATATCGAAAGAAGGCGATTATTGGCTGAGAAGGAGCCAGTGCTGGCATTATATTCTTTAAATCGTTGTTTATTACCCGGACTAGGAAAATTTTTGTGTTACAACAAGCTACAAAAGTCGCTATTTATGAAAATGACTCTGTTCTAACAGAAAGCCGCGATGGTGAACAAAATGATTGCAGGGATTGAAAAAATATTCCGGGACCTGTCCTGTATATTTTTCCTGTATCCTACTGAAGGGATTATAGAAAGGCTCCCTTTTTCCTGTCAAAAACTAAAATTCGCCATTTCACTTCATAATACTCTCTTTTTCCCCAGCTTTCCGGTATCCAATTTATTCCCCAAAGTCAGTTTTCGCAGCCGTTACCACTGTTTAAAATAATCATAATCATGAAAGTAATAATAGCTCGCATTTTTCTACTAATTACAAAACAGAATATACGCACCTTCGAAACTTACACATACATATACACGAACAAGTCCGTATTTCAAATTTCCTCTTTTCCTACGTAGACGTATATACATATACATATATATATATATATATATATATATAATATATACACGAAGAAAATTCTAAAATACGCGTATTAGTAATTCTCTCTTGTGTCTGTAAACTCACATAAACATACTAATTACTCTTTAATTACACTAGTCATACCAGTGTGAAAATCATTAAATTGCAATTTATTATTCCAATATAAATTTTGTGAACTATTTTCTTCTTTTTTTTTTTTTTATTCATTTTCATACACGAGAAGTATTCCGCACCGAGTTCATTTTTTCCAATTTTTCTATGTAAAAAACCGACATGGCAATTGCCTCAATAATAAAAACAAAAAAAAAACAAAAAAAAAAAAACTTTGTCGGATGATTGACATTTTGGAAGCGTCTCACAATTGAATACACTAATGAGATGCCCTGTTCGCGAGCTTTCAGAAAATCTGATCCATTATTTTTTTTTTATTAATTTTTTATTTTAGTCGTTTAAACGGTGTGGTTCAAGCCTAACAAGGTCGACTCCAGTTATAGTCACCGGTTTGTGAGAAATATTACGAGGTCTGACAGATTTTTCCTGAAACTTATGATTCTAACTACGCTTTTGAAATCTCTTTTTTATTTCTCAAATAATTCAAAGACTCGAGACAGTTTTTTATTTTTGTATTTTTAATGAAATATTTTACATTCAGGTCCTTAATATTATTATATTAAGATAAATAATATTTTTCTCGATCTCGGGCATTTTCTTTTTCCGTTATAATAATACAAGAAAAAAACATTTAATTTTAAAAATACCTTTATTAATTAAACCGCTCGAAATATATTTAACAATTATTACATAAACTGCCCATCAGTATTTGCCGACCACTATCCCTACATATACTTTACTAGCTGAAATAAACGTCGTGTTGCCCCTGGTAACAAATATGCGTGTGTATGTAATATTTTTAAGAATAGTAATCGTAAAAAAAAAAAAAAATCGATAACCATCATTTCATTTCTTCAGTTGAGTGTCTTCTTGTTTTGATTTTCACGTACATTCCAACAAAAAAGTGCTTCAAATTACTAGACGGTTCTTCTTCATCACGCTCCATTATTTATCCGGTAAAATTCATCAACAAATACTTTTTTTTTTTTTTTTTCGAAAGGTGTCTGGGTTCTGCGAGATGTTGAACTCATTTTCTTAACGGCAGAAGATCCAGAGGATATTGAAGAGCATCATGTGCGCCGCGTATTTCGCTAATTCGTTCTAATCTGTTTTCCTTCCTATGAACTGTTCCTAAAGGCCTGAACAACAATAACTACTGCAACTCATTTTACGGCGGGGCATTTAGACATGCTTGTTGTTCCCGGTAAGTCTTTCTGTCAATCACCGCATAGAAGTCCGTTTGGTCTTCTTAAGGGATTCGGCAGCCGATGTGAAATTCGCAATAAACTTGTTGCTATCTTTTACAACTGGCCAAGATTTAACACCATCCGTAGCGGGTTTCCCTTCTCTTTATCACATCTGGAAAAATAGAAGCTAAAACTGAGATTTAGCCATTCAGCTCCCAGTCCTACGGTATATCTGGTCTTTTGAAAATTCGCATAAATTTATTCGACTTCGCAAACGATATCACTTGGAAGCGCCCGTTATAGCTGCGGGTAGCAGGGAAGAAGTGATGGGCCTCTGGTTGATGAGTGAGTAGACCGTGCAAGGGTTCAAGATATGAATCAATGACGGAAAGATGAACTACTACTGTAACACATGCCAAGACTCCTATTTTAGAGCCCAATAAAAAAAAAAAAAACAAAAACGAAGCACCCTAAGATCGACGAACTTTACATAATCGATGAGTGAGCTATATTTTTAAATCGCTTAATCAGTCTAGCTTTTGTGCAAGTCTTATATTACACATTCTGGAACTTTTTTTTCTTCCCAGTAGTGGCATCAGAAAATTTGTTTCCGCGTCTTTTTCTTATTTTTCATTCGCCCGGTGCTACAAACGAAACAAAGCTTCTAGAAAGTTCATCTAAACGTAGGCAATTAATGAACGAATATTTTTTAACGCTTTTACAGCAACTATTCGAACTTGTCTTTTCTGTCTACATGTTTTTCTTATTTTCCGTATTGTAAATTAGAATATTCATCTAAACGCACTAAATCAATAGAACTGTTTTGACACTTTCATAGTAGCTCTTCCCGACTTGCGTCATCGGCATTTTTTTTTTGTATATTTTCCGTTCACCTCGGGCCCTCCTAGAAGAGCAAAACTCATTGAGGCTTTATTTTAATTTTCGGAATTGTTAGGCGATAACTTTTTTAACACTTTTACAACAGTTTCTTAAACTCGTTTAGTGGCATTACCGAATCTTTATATCTGTTTCTTACTTTTCGACCACTCGGTATAGTAGCAGTAACGAAGCTGTCAGAAGATCCGTTTAAAAAGTAGAGAAGTCGCGCAAGTAGGATTTGTTGCGATCGGAAAACTGAACCGGAACAGCTTTTATTCCGCTAACAGTACTGCTGGCATACAATTCGCGGGATTATCGCAACATTCAAAATGTCCTTCCCCGAACGAATCTTATTCTTTTTTCGAAACGGAATAATTCTCGTTCGGAGAGGGCTTCGTAAATGTCAGGTTTAAATAGTTCAAATCTCTTCCAGTTGTAGAACTCATGTCGCGCAAGATTCTAATTTAAGAAGCCATCAAGATATGTATTAGATATGGAAGAGAACAGACAAGCACCATCAGCAGGCATATTAAGTATTCCGTAAGGAACCTCTGATTCATCAGTTAAAATGGCTTCTAACTCCATACCTTACCAGGAGAATGTATATTTCGTTGTATCGGGAAAAATTAAATACGTATAAATTTATATCCCCTGTTAAACGTACTACCATTATATCGAGGGAAAAAAAGAGTAATGTACGAACTCCTAATAAACCTCCACTACTAAAAAGAGCTCCTATCGCAGCGTTCTGTAATAACTATTATCCCCCTACTTGAATTTGCAAAATATTCTAATGAAATCTACTCATTTATAGAACAAAATACACTGCTTAATTATTGAATTGGTAGCTAAATTTATGAAAATTAAATAAAGATTATTATTATAAATCACGATTTTGTATGTAACCTTTTTTACGCCATTGTGGACAATCAAATACTACGTCTGGATTATAACACTAAAAATCGTGACGTTTTTTTTGTTTTTTTTTTTGTATTATCATTATTTATCATTCCTGTTAACAAATTAACAATGAATTTTTCGGACTTTGTACATTTTCTACAATGTTTAATGTTGTATTTTTTATTATTTTTTCTCGCGCTTTGAAAATGACGGGGGCTATATATGAAAAACTGTCGATGTGTTCTGAACCAAATTTCAAGTTCGTATATATAATCTAACACTAGGAATTGTGCGTTTTTGATTTTTCTTGCAGAAAAAAAGTAAATAAAACAAAAAAAAAAAAAAAACAATTAAAAAACTTTACTTGATCTTGATTTTTGCGCGATTTCTAACGTTACATTTGGACTTGTCAAAATTCCGTTCTTAAGGGGAGCACCTGATAGTTGAAACTACGAACCAAATTTTATGCTAGTACGCCTTGCGATTCTAGGAATTTTGATTACTAGGTTTGCCGTTTACGTAAGTATATTTTTATTTATGTATTTCTTATTATTCGATATTGTTTGCGTACATCGTGTGTTTTGATGATTATATATGAATCAGAGGGTGCGAACATTTCTCGCGATGTTACTTAGGACGTTACTTGCGCCTAAGTAAATACATATTTTATCGAGGTCGTTTAAGGAAACAGACAACGGAATCGTGGAAATAGCGAGACATGAAGAAGTCAGACATAATTCAACGAAAGGAAAAACCAGAACAAAACCAGTGTCGGGTTGCAGAGAATACACCTCGTATCTTAGCTATTTATTCGGCTACACACTTTCCACGCATTCTTCTAAATGACGCAACGGCTGAATTCTTTCAAAGTACTGTCTATAAATGGCACCACTGTGACATCTACTTTAAAATACATTAGTACCGTCATTGGGAATCCTCTTGACATACACATCGACCTCTCTGTCCTAGAACATAATGAATTACAATGCCTTAACAACAAATAGTAACTGCACTATTCGTAAGTATAACAACCGCGCGTACACGGACGGTGCGAAATTCGCTGCAACCGCTAAAAATCGCCCGCAGCCTGTTCTGTGAAGTCGATGACATCGCGTAAAGTGCTTTTAACAGCTGCACATTCCGGCAGATACCGCATTGAACTCTTTGAAACTTTTGGACATCTGAATTAGGACTCTTTAATATCTTCCATCATGACGGTATACTAGTACCAAATAGTAACACACATTTAACGTTGCCCGTATTGAAAGTATCACTTTCTTTTAGACCAGTCATCCCGCTGCCACACGTCGACAGTTCAAAAAGTTATTATTTTAGCTCCCATAGATTTTCTAACCCAACGTCGTGACTCTTTTTCCATAAACTTTCCTTCCAATAATTAAAAAAATTTCCCCAAATTAATAACGCGTTCGAAATAACTCAACTTTCTCTTTTTTACGTGAAATATAATTAATTATATTTTAAAGATTAAGAGTTTCATCTGTCATATTAATTTCGGGGATAAATATGTAAATTGCTTTTTTGAAATTTTCTATTTTTGCTCTTTTTTTATTTTTCGTTTCTTGGCTACCTTTTTTTTTTTTTTGCTGCGTAGGCCGTGTTAATTTTTTACGAGTTCGAACTTGAAACCCTAATTCTTTTAGATCTATTATTTATCTCTGTAGTTAGGAAAAGACCGTTTGCGTAAGTAATTAACTTTATATTGTCGGAGTTTTGTATATTTACGTTATGTGAAACGTTACTGGAAAAAGTCCGGATCTTTGTGAAACTATTCACTATTAGTTTGAGCCTGTGTTATGCGGTTAGTGTGTTCTCCTGTCTTCATTTAAATCGGCTAAGATCTTTCCATCTGCATTAATTTCGATAATCAGTTCTCTCTAATTTTAATTATCTTTGTAGCTCTTCTTTTTCCGTGATCTTTCTTTTCTCATTTCACCTTCGTTACTTTAGCTTATCAGGGTATTCGGTACTTCAATGAATGCAGCGAAGCTCCTATTCACCGTCAATCAAATCTCCTAAAAGTCCTAAGTGGGCCACTGCTTCGTCTCTATATGATGGAATAGCAAATGTAAAGCGGCTTAAGATGCTAATCTGTCTGCTTTTAAAACTTTCCCAGCTTGTCCTTCAACCGTTAATCATTTAGCCTTGTACAATGCCAAAGCTAGATTTGTTTTCAAATCTTCCAAAAAAAAAAAAAAAAAAAAAAAAAACTCATGGAAAAAATGTTGCTATTTTTTCTCCCGTAACACTCATTTTTCCCAAATTTGAAGGATGGCTAGAGTTTTTCAAATTCTCCATTCTCATTACCCCGGCATCTCTATAAACATTCCTTTACAAAAATCAATTCCTTTCATTGATTTTATTTCTCCTTCTTACGTATCCAGCCCCGAAGAGTTTTTCCCTCCTGCATGTTCTAATGATTCCCCCTCTTTGCACCTCTCTTTACCTTACCTTTCAATTTTAACGAATTACGCTATTTGTTAAGCAATTCTAATGATTCTTCCCCAGGAATAGATGATGTACCTTATCGGTAAAAATTTGTCCAATCTCTCTACAAATCCTTCTCAATATGTTTAATTCTATTTTATCCTCCGGTGCTCTTAATTCCTATTGGAATTCCTTCGCTGTTGTTCCAATTCCTAAAAAAAAAATACTTTTTTGCTTTTCCTCCAGTATCTCTTGCTCGATGTCTAAGGAAGCTTTTTAAAACTATCCTAAACAGACGTCTTGTTTGGTAGCTGGAAAGTAACGATTTACTTCCCAGTAATATGTTCGGTTTCCGTCCTGTCCCTCTGATTGGATTATTCTTTTCATTTCAGATATTTATAAATCATTCATAAATAAAAATTATACTCTAGCAATGTTTCTTGATATTCTCAATGCTTTTAACAATGTTCATCTTCTCTCCTTACAAAATGATTTCCATCATCCCATTTAATTCAAGTGTTCTTTGGCTTTTCCAAAAAATCATCAAGTTCATATTTCTACCCCGTTTTTTTTTTCTATGGTCTTCCGCCGGACTCCCGTTTAAGTCATATTCTTTTCATATATTCTTAATACAGCTTTCTCTCAATAGGGTCGTCTTCTCTCTTCTTTGCTGACGATATTCTTCTATATTCCGTTTCTCACAATCTCATTTCTGCAAACGAAGAACTCAACAACAATTCGGTATCAACTCTTTGATTTACACCTTTTTATCTCGCCGCCTAAATCCGTTTGTATTAATTTTACTCATCGTTTCTTTTAATTCTTCCCTAGGAAAAATCCATCTTTAAATAACATTCGTATTCTTTCAGTTAATACATAGTTTTTGTTAGGTTGATTTCTACATAGTCGTCTTTTCTTTTTCGAACGTATTAACTATCTTCATATGTCGCTTCTTAAAAGATTAAATCTCCTTAAATCTATTTAATTAAAAAGTAGGGAGGGGATCCTAGTACCTTAATTATCCTTTATAAATCTATAATTCGTTCTAAACTGGACTATTGCTCCTTTATTAACTCCTCCACCCTCGTTTTGCAAACTGGACCGTGTTCAGAATTGTCGCCTTCGTTTGCGTTTAGGAGCTCTTAAATATGGAGTCTCTCGCAAAATCGTTCTCCTTTACCAGTACGTAGATTTCACTTAGGGCCCATTTTCCTACGAAGCGTCTTACAATTTCTTCGTATTTGTCCATTCTTCAGAATTGCCGATTTTCTTTAAAAAAAAAACAAAAAAAAACTTCTTTCTCGCACATCGAATCGACTTGCCGAATAATTTCTTTCACACATTATATCTTATAATAAACTGCCCTGCTTTAGCGTTTATTTTACAGATGTCCTTCTTCTTTGTCGGCTCCTCACTCTAAAGCTATTTCACAAGGTTTTACTAATCGAAACTTCCTTCATATTAATCATTCTTTATTTCCTAATCATTCTCTCTTCTTTTTACTGACGGATCGAAGGACCCTCATGGCTTTAGAGCATCCTTTCTATATCCTGCTCACAACTACTTTGAAAGTTTTAAACGGGTTGGAGCCTGTTTCAGTTTCTTTACGGAGCCTGTTGCGATATTAAGAGCCATTCTTTTCTTATCCTCATAAATTTCTAATTATCTCCGATGCTAAAAGAGTTTTACCATCTCATCTTCATTTCCTCTTCCTTTCCACGATAAACTCACCGTATTCAGATTAATCTTTCTTGGAGGTTCCAATGCCATATTAGTGTAGAGAGAAATGAAAGGTTTTCTTTAACCCCACCCCACCCACTTTTGGTATGTCAGCAACGGATCAAAGAACTGAGGATAGGAACAACGCAGATCGACGGAAACGATAAGATATACGAAACGCAATAAGGATTAGGAAGTTTCGATTGATGATCGGAGTACAGGGTTGATCAGTTGTTTCATGATACAACCGTTAATAGACTCTCCGTCGAAAAAAATATACTACAAATAGCGTACTTGTAATACCTAAGAAATACATCATTTTACCTCCTTTTCTAATCAACTTTTCTTTTATCTTTCTATTCAACCGGTTTTTTTGATGTTATCCTTGGTTTCACAACTTCCCTTCCTTGTGATGCTACAGCATTTTTTTCCTTAAGTCGATAGCGCTTCTCAATCATAGTCTCGTTATCGTTTTTCACTTGCAGACTCTTCTTATCGTCCTCAACGTCCTCACATCCTCCCAGTGATAATCAATAATTTAATTTTGATCACATTCTTTTTGAATGTGTTCCGCTCTGTCATCTGAGCATTCCATTCTTTATTGTCAACTTCGTAAACTTAATATTCCTACTCCTTATAGTGCTGCATCAGATCTTCGCTAAAGCAGACGCGAACTTAAACAAATAATCTAGTTTTTTTTGTTGTTGTTTTTCTTTTTTGTCTCAAATAAATGCTCATTGATGGCGGACCATAAAAAAAATAAAAAAAAAAAATAAATAAATTGTTTGCATATATGTAAGGTGTTTATTATTAGTTTGTCTCTATTATTTTTTAAAAAGATTTGCACGCAATAATTTATCCGGCTCGTTTAGTAGTGTATTCCTAGATACTCCTAGTGTTGAAGGCCGGCTAAAAAGTAAGCTTCATCTTCTTGTACTGCCGTACTCCATGAGCGTTGGCGATTATCATAACGTGAGTTTTAACACTGACAACACTAAGAAAATGCGTTTCTGCTGCCGCTCGACATAGCTCTCCGAAGATACACCCCAGTCCATTTATAGATATATTTTAACACCATGACATTGGTTTACGGCCAATTCTACGCCGACCTTCTATTTTACCCTGCAATATTAGACGCAGTACGGAATATTTTTCTCCACGCAGGATGTGACCGAGATAATTTGACTTCCGTCACTTTATATCGGATAAAAGCTGGTCTTCCAACACCGGCTATTTCCAGAACCGTTGAATTTCTAATTGTCCGTGTCCATGAAATCTTCAGCATCCTGCGAATGGTCCACATTTCAATCGCCTCTAACCCGGCTTATTGCTTGTGCTTTCAATGTCCATGCCTCCTCCGCCTCGACACACCATAAAGAAGAACGTTAACTTTATTTCTTTGCCGAAAAGTTAACGTTGTTAGGATTGTGTAAAATGATATCAAATAGTTATAACAATTTCGTTTCCTTATACGGAAGTTAAAAATAAACCATTTCTACTTATCACCACCGTTATTGAGTACGTTGCAAGTTTTCAAGATAGAATCTAAATTCGATCCTAGGAGCATTTGCGTTCGCCAGCCAGATCCCTAGAACTGCCACTGGGGACTTTTTTGTACTTTACTTGCATTTACAAAAAAAAGTACAGCATTTAAAAGCTATCGATATAATTATTTCCATAGCTGTTTTATATGTTTCCGTTACAACTGTGTAAAAGCCTAGTGTACATATATGTTGCTTATTTTCTTTCTCTATCGTCGGAGTCGCTCGCTTTCAACGGAATAGTCTGTAAATGCACGATTTAGAATTTTTTTGTTAGGAATTCTTTTCATCTTTATCGTGCAGAAACTCCCCCCTAACTTGATTTAAAGGCCGTCTTATTGTTTTCGTCCTGATTGATTATGTTAAATTTTTGCGTTATTTATCGTTGTTTTACTTTGTATTTCTCGTGTGTATTATTCTTCGCTTCGGTCCCTATTATCGATTTCCCGATCTAATTCGTTTTACTCGTCTTTAATTCTAAACCCAACTTCATCTTTTTCCTTCTTCCTTTCTAGTCGTTGTTCTCTTGTTCTCGACTCGTTTTCGAAAAAGCCCTTTTTAGGCCTATCATCACTTGTGCCATTCGTTTAAATTCCAATCGCTCGCGAAATAAGTAGATCGAATCGTTTCGTACTGTTAACCTGTGGCGTTATTATCCGATTAAGCCATTTTATCTGTCTACAGATTACTTGTCAGGTGAGAGTGGTGGAATTTTCGGTGCAAATAAGGTCAGAACTAGTCGCCATAAGCAACAAACCTGCGCCGGCTATTATTAAAACGAGCTAACTATGTGTGCACGTGTATATAGAGACATTTATGTATGTATCTCTTGTATGTTTTAATTGTACTAGCGAGGTATTCAATCTCGCACATTTTACGAAAACAATATAAGTTGTGACAGAAAAAAATCCATAAGCTACATCGTATTTCGGTGTCTCGATTTATAATTTTTCATATTATATTAATGTGTACAATAGATGTTTAGTCATGCTGCCAGCATCCAGCGAAAGGGCCACATCGAATGGCAAGTAAAACTTTAATGGTTAGCTAGGCATAAAACGAGCGAGCGACCACAGGGCATGCTGCAAGTCTCTTATCATTTTATCTCGTTTTCTCCGCCATTCGAGAACAACTTTTAAAAATAAACCACCGCTTCCAGCGCGAACATGCGCATACCCACGCGTCCAGTGGCAAGGCATAAAATTACAGGACGTGTAATGATAAGGGGCCGACTGAACCGGTGCCGGGCTATTCTTAAAGTGGAAAGGAACGCACAATTGATGCGGCAGTAAAACTGGTCCATAAAACTTTGCCAAAACCGCAGCTAAACTAAACGCAGCCGAGGGAAACGTGGAAAACTGGAAAAACCATTCGAATCCGTCGTTAGGCCATGGCTCTGGCAACCGTTCTTCCTAGTCCACAGTTTCGCCAGCGATGGCCGGCTTTTTATTTCGCACTATTTCATAGGCTTTCGTCTTGTTTAGTCGGTTAAATGCATAGCGCGCTCGACGTTACAGTTCGCTTTACCTATTCTTTTCTGGATGGATTTAACGCGTCCGATTTTCACCGTTTAATAGCCACACCCGACAAATCAACCGGCAACTATTCTATGAGCAACCGATTGATTCGTCCGTCGGGAATAATATTCGCAGCCTAAAGAAAATTCATGGCAAAGCCGAGGTCATAAATTTTCCAGCGAAGACCATCTTTTTTAGGAACAGCATTATAGACAGCTTCGTGCGTTCGTGCTTCATTTATAAATACCGACAGCTTTTTCGGAGCTTTCCATGTCGAACAGAATAACACGGAGTACGTGCACCGCACGGCTGTGCATACGTTGTTTTAGCCCGAGTTTAATTTCCGCCAGCCGCATCTCTTTCACTTTTTCTCATGTCTCTCTCTCTCTCTGAGCTTGAAGGAGCCTGCGTAAACGTGGATCGAATTATTAACGGGGAAGAATTAATGGATTCTTATTAATTCTGAAAACGAGAAGAACCGTAATTATTTCAGTAAAGCGTCCTTATAAAATTAACTTTTCCGTCGTTCTCAAGGGGAAGGTGTTAAATTTTCGGACATATAAAACGAAGACGAATCATTTTCTATAAAGATTTTTCAACGGTACTTAATTATACAATAGCGGTATTTCCTGATTTATTTTTGTTAGCAAGAAATCGAGCAGCGGTTCCCCCCAGTCACCTGAGTTACCGTTCACGATTAAGAACGCACAGACCTCGTTGGTTGCATTAAAAATCACGCACAAATGACCTCATCGATGGGTTTTATTTATTTGTATTCGGTTAATTTTCTGTTGTGAAATGTCTCATGGCCGGCGGTCGTTTCGCAAATTCGTCGCGCGAAAATACGCACCTCGTTCAAATACGTTACCTTGATGACGTCATCACGTGTGATCGGCAGTTTAATGGTTTTACTGAAATGAAACATGTCTCCCTTAAAAGATCCTATGCGCGTCACAATGTACTTCTGTATAAAAGGTACGAGAATTGGTTTGATTTCTTTTTAAACGGTTTTTTTCCTCATTTTCGGACATTCGTGGATTAATTAGCATTATTATCCCGGTGCAATGCGAGACTTTATTGTACAAACGGCTGGCAAACGGTCGATAAAAGTAAAGCGATTTTAAGCCAATATTCTTAGTCAGAACCAGTTTCACACTGGAGGATTCTTTTCCGTTTTTTTCTAATCACTTTTTTACTATTTACAATTCAACTAGAATCAGATAAGAAGTATCATCGATTTTTTGGGTAATTTTAAAATTTTTACATTAAACGTTTATCCTAAACAATATTAACTTTATGAATTACATGTATTTAAGAAACTCATTTAGACTATTAATATGTATTTAAGAAACTCATTTAGACTATTAATATGTATTTAAGAAACTCATTTAGACTATTAATATGTATTTCAGAAACTCATTTAGACTATTAATATGTATTTAAGAAACTCATTTAGACTATTAATATGTATTTCAGAAACTCATTTAGACTATTAATATGTATTTAAGAAACTCATTTAGACTATTAATATGTATTTAAGAAACTCATTTAGACTATTAATATGTATTTAAGAAACTCATTTAGACTATTAATATGTATTTAAGAAACTCATTTAGACTATTAATATGTATCTAAGAAACTCATTTAGACTATTAATATGTATTTAAGAAACTCATTTAGACTATTAATATGTATTTAAGAAACTCATTTAGACTATTAATATGTATTTAAGAAACTCATTTAGACTATTAATATGTATCTAAGAAACTCATTTAGACTATTAGCAGTAATTTTTTCTCTTTTTTTCGATTCGGCGTCTAAATCATGTGGCCACTTTCAACACAAATGAACTCTAAAATGAAATTAACCTTCTTATTCTAAACGCATGATATAAAAAAAAATAAAATAAAATAAATAAATAAACAAAATAAAAAATAACTTTAAACAACTACCATCTAAACCATAATGTTGCAATTGACAATGAATCTGAATAAGGTAAGGCCTGATCCTCGCAACAAAGCAAATACTGAATATCATACGGAGGAAAAACCAACGAGGAAATTAAGTCCCTAAAAAATATACAGTCCCGCGTCAGTCAAATAATTTATAACAGAATAACAAATGCCCGCCGAATAACTAATCATATTGTGACTGCTGCGAATCACATTTAACATTTGACTTTGAAAATTTTGTGAAAGCCGTGTATATCCCGGAAAATTTGTGATAGGTTTGTCACGAAAATTTCATCTATCTGTGTATATATATATATATATATATATATATAAACTCGGCCATTTTGGCCTCGCAAAAGGGCTGTGCCCCTTGACCCCTCTTGCTTTCATTTCTGTCTCTTTCTCTTCTATACTTTGTATAAAATGATCAAAATTTACAACGTAATTCTTACTGGCATCAACACAAAAAAAATAACATAATCATAAAAATCCTATCCTAACATTTAACTTTCATTATATAAAATTAAGACATTTTTTCGTTACATCAAATTGTGACATTTTTTAAATAACAATAACAAAAATCCTACAAAATATAACAAACGTTACATAAAATTGAGACATTTTTTGTTACATAAAATTGAAATATTTTTTCTAATGGAGAATTAGCCTAATTCTCCATTAGAAAAAATATTTCAATTTTATGTAACAAAAAATGTCTCAATTTTATGTAACGTTTGCTATGTTTTATAGGATTTTTGTGATTATGTTATTATATTCATATGGACCGATTTAGAATTACGTTGTAAATTTTGATAATTTTATATAAAGTATAAAAGAGATAACGACAGAAATATAAGCGAGAGGAGTCAAGGGTCATAGCACCTTGCGAGGCCAAAATGGCCGAGTTCATATATATATATATGTGTGTGTGTGTGTGTGTATATGCATATATATAATTGTTTTTCAATTTGTTGTTTCATAGCTTAAACCGTGATTTCGAATGTTTTTGTCCTATAACAAATATGATCATCAGAGATTATAGCACACGTACATATATTCGCCGGGGAAAACTGTGCAAGTTTTTTATCAGTAAACAGAGAAACGAATCAGCTCCGCCGATGTATATAGTTTAAAATTGAAACAACGAACGAATAAGATTTTGTCGATTTACCTTTCTATTGATAAATACACCGATGAAAATTATGAAATTTTCTCGGACGCGTGCTAATTTCGTTCTTTTATAAATTAGTTTTCCTTTTTCTTTTCGAAATTTAATTTTACCCGTTGGCTAATTTAAAATTGAAATATGCGGCCGGGAAAGTTTCGGAAAATATTCTAGCAGGTGAATTTAAATGAAAAATGGCCGCTGGAAAATTTAAATTCTCTACCTCTCGTACGTCTCCGATTCGAATTTATAATATTCCGAATCGTTACCGTAGATGCCATTATTATCGGCGAATTACCGAGTAATCAAAATACGATTTATTAAATGTCCGAGACGTTAACAAGTAAACAAAAAACTTAATGTGTGTTGTTAACTAAATCTGAGGTAAAATTATCGAGCGGAATCTAGACGAATTTACATTTTCTCCATTTTCCCTCTTCGTCTAAACACGGACGAAACGAGAAATTGCCTTAAAGCGGAATAATACCCGTAGGAGGAGGTGGTGGAAAAAAAAAATAATAATTTCCATCTCTAGAAGTAAACGAGAAATATCCGAAACGAATATCGAAATAGGAGTAAGCACTGTGTATTTATTATTCAAACTCATTGTTAAATATATTTATGACAAAAATAAATTTTTAACACTTAATTAACAATTATATATATATATATATATATATATATATATAATTGTCAATTAAGTGTTAAAAATTGATTTTTGTCATAGGAGTAAACAATCGAAATAATATTTAAAAATAATTCCAAAGCTCAATAAAAATAATAGAGACGAAATGCTTTAAAGAAAGCCGATCATCTCTCAAAATTCCGATAATTTAGAATTTACTTAAATAAAAATATTTATACATATTAATGTTATACGAATTATTTTAATACGATAAATGTGAATTTGAAATATTTTAATTTGACCGATTACGGTCATTTACGCTTTCGTAGACTGAACCGTGCGGAGGGGTTGTTTATACAAAGGCAAAAAAAAAAAAAAAAAAAAATTGTGCATTTTAAATTCACATCTTGAGATAATCTATAACGTCTCTTACATATATATCTATACAGAACGTAAATAAATCACCGAAATTCTCATATTTCTAAGCATAATTATTACTCATAATTATTTCCGAAAACGTAATAATAACAATGAAGCAAAAAAGAAAAAAAAAAAAAAAGATAAAAAGGGCTCTTGTAGAAAAGGTACAAAGATGAAGTAGAGAAATTCATTTTTTTTGCAGCTGATTTCCGGTTCGTTAGAATAGTTTTAACGTGCGAACGTCGACTTCAGTTAGCCAACTGATAATTGCAAATTTCCGGCTTCCTTTTAATTTTATTATTATTGCCGATGCGGAAGTGCGGAAGGCAAAAATGCGTTAATTAAATCCGCGGTGCGAAACTCCGGTTCGGCTCTAATAAAAATTCCGCGAGTATGGCAGTATGGGGCAGTATGGTGCGGGGGGGCAACTTTGAAATTTATGTCGATATTTCGGCTTTCGGCGCGATTTAAATGGAATCGCGAAAAAATTTCCCGCTAGCCCCGCGGCCGCCTACCGATAATAGCGCAAGAGGAAAAATTATGATAACGACGTTTCGCTGAAATTTTCTTCATATTAGGCGATGAAGTATGGCTTAATAAATTTCCAGGAATAGAATTCGGCGGGAAACGTATCGTTTCGGCTCTGGTAATATCGTTGCGAATTTAACGGAAACTTTTAGAGCAAAGAGCCTATTAAAAGTCGTGCCTCTGGCAGCGCTAGCAAACGAGAGGCCGGCTGGCGAGTGGTCCGGCTTTAGAAAAATGATACGATTTTTCTTCCACGATTACTTCCTGTTAGCGGCATATTGTACGCCGAAATACACCATACTACGCCGATAATGCTCCGCTTACACAGTTGAAATCGAAGCACTTTAATGAATAATTCATACTTAACGAGCAAACAGGCCGCCGCTCTAGCTCGGCCGCTGATAAATTAATGCCTGTCGATTATTCGTGTCCGGCGCTGCTTCTAACCATCTTGGCGCCGATCTTTCATTTTGCAGAATTACTAGCGGCTATTAAAAGAATACGGAATTATTTATGGAAAGATAATTAAACGCTGCAATCTGTTTACAAAGTGACGAAGCGATTCGCGAATTCCTTATCGGAAAAATCTTCGTAGAAATACGTACAGTTACATTTTCCACTAGTGTAGTGGCGGTTTTACTAGCATTTAAGCGACTTGTAACACACAGACACAAAAGAACGGTATTCATACGGTTTTTCCATCTTAATCTTTTCAATATCTTAAAACTTCTTCATACGAAAGCTGCATCTCATTAATCGATTTAAAGTCGGTTTGAAGTCGGTTTAATCGGTTTAATTTATCCGCGCCAAAAACGTTTACCTCTTGTTGATGTTTTACGTTGAACTTTTTCCCATATACATATATATATACACACACACACACATATATATATATATACTGTTCATAGTTTAACTGAAATTTTTCTATAAATTTCTACTGTCCAAGTCAGATGTGGGTAAGAGCGCATTCTCACAACCTGTCCGGCTATAACAATAAATTTAAAGCCTAATTTTGATGTCATCAAAAGAGTACTTAAGATTAGATTTTCGGTGTTCGCTTCTCCATTATCTCGGATAATATCTCGCTGGTAACATTGTCCGTAATTCAAACACTGCTAAGATATTGAACTTTTGTTGTATTTCACTAACCCGATTAAAATAACTGCTATTTCGCGGAATAGACGAGCGAACAACGGGAAGTTTACGAGATATGATTGACGGAATAATCGAGTTAGTGAAAAATAATCGAGGTTCGATCTCACTCGAATTACGGTTGATGTTGTTATCTGCGAGATATTTAATCGGATAACGGCAAAAAAGAATCGAGATATTATCGGATAAAAAGATGAACGTGAAAACACAAAACTAATATCACACCATTAATGGAACATGATTCTATACATGATTCTATTAAGTGCTTTTAAAGACATCGCAGTTAATCTTTGCACGTATCATCTATAGACGGCAAGTTAAGTGAAGTGCACACTCTCGTTCATACCTAATTTAGACAGCAATGAAAAAATTCCAGCTTAAGGCTTCTTCTTCTTCTTCTTCTCGTGCCACCCGATTCGGGTATTGCTTAATCATCGTGTATGGATTGGATTATCTGCTGAAATTGATTACGATCTTTTGCTATTCTGACTAGATCTTCTGTTCTCTTAATTCCGGTCCATGTTTTTATATTATCTATCCAAGCGGTCTTTCTTCTTCCTATGAGCGGTATATAGGGGAAAAAAAAAATTCAATGTAGAATCGCCGATTTATCACCTGTCGAATTATATTCACTCGCGCTAATGAATCGAAAATTAAAAATTCCCTAATCGCTTTAAACGATGTTCTTAAAAATCTAAAACACATCGTCGCTGCTCTAAAGAAATTAACAATAATATCTACTCAAACTAGTTTCTACTAAAATCATTTTTTCCAACGTATTGCCCGCACAATTTCTAATCGGAATCCTATCTACAAAATAACCTGAAACTCAACCTAGCTTTCACTGTTTCCTCAACGTGTGTCACAGTTTAACGGATCACACATAGTCATCTGGCACCGTCAAATTTATATCCAAAAAAAAAAACCTGAATTCAGCTTCCTTTCGTCTCGAATAACACAAATCGAACATACACTATTTACGAACACCAACGAACTAATCTGCTTTAAATGTCACTCACGTCACATCGTGTGACGTTGAAATCGATGATATTATTATTATTATTATTTCAGAAGATCTTTTTTTAAGTAAGAAGCTGATCGATGATCTTCCAAAACCACCTCCACGGTTCCAGATTCATTAAATCAGATAATATACTCCAGATTCGAATTGCTTGCTTATCGTCTTGCCGTCGGCTCTCCAAAACTCTGCATTCTCCACAGGAAACATTCATTCAGAAAGGTGCACAGATTCGACAACTCCTTAGATCCTCATATTCGTCTTCAAATTTCACTGTTTTCAAAACTTCAACCCAAACAGAAACGAAATAGTCTGCCGAAACAAAAACTTTAAAACTCGACTTCGGATTCCAGATTACTGTAACGAAAAGTAAACTCTTCATCGACAAACTTTAAATAAATCTTTGAATCTGTTAATATTTTTTATTTTCAGTCCGAAATAAGTCAACCTGATGGGGAAAAAAAACAAACAAAAAAAAAAGCCCGGTTATTCTCTAAAAACTTTACCTCAAATCTGTCTATCCTCTTCAAGAATGCCATTTGATAATTTCTCGCAGACTAAATTAAGAATCGCGAAAATTATCAATAATGGCACAACATAGCCGGCAGAAACCGAATTAGCAAAAACATGCGATATACGCAATGATGGCAGTACAATTACCGGAACTGCAAAAGGATCTAGAAAAACATTTACTAGACATTCAATCTCTTCAAGCCATAACCCGCTAATAGTCGATAATCGAAAAAGGTACCTTAATCACTCTTACCATCTTCCATCATATTCAGTGTTCCCGCTTCATGGAACATCGGATTATCGGATATTAGAACTCTTCTTCTCGCGAGCACTGAAATTCACGTAAATCTAGCTTCAATCGGAAATGCTGTCGTAGCTCCTATTTGTTTCTTTTCCTCTATCATAGTGATTTACAACCGTTCACAGTGATTAACATTGTCTTAATTTTTCTCCGAACAAAATCTAAGCGATCCACTTGCGTCGTATCCGTCGATGCTGCCTGGAAATGCATGTTCATTTACATAATCAGCCTCTTCATTTAGTCGAGTCAATGAAACTATCGTAGAAAATATCAACCGTATATGAAATAATGCCGTACTAAACGGCACAAATATTGTCAACAAATTATAACCGTTTCGTGTCAGATCATTGATCACTCATCAGTATTTATCATGCCTTATAAGAAAAAAAAAGTAGACTACGGTGGTCCCTTACATATATAATATATATATATATATACGAGTATATTAAAAAAAAAGTAAGTTCTTTGATAACGTATCATAGTTAAGGTTCACAGAATACTAAGCCTGATGGATCTAAGGAGAATACTGGGGCCAGAGTTTCCTTCTCTCGGCCTCCTTTACTTTCACAGATTTCTCTGGTACCCAATTAAATTTCAGATTAGGTATAATCCTGGGAGCGATTTGGATTCGGAACGAGACAAGTCTCGATAACAACCTATGATACTTTTGGTTTGGTAGCTGAACACCGTAACCACTGGGCTACCTCATATAGCTTAGCAAAAAACCGTTGTTTAATCTGAATACAATCAGCTACTTGCTGCAGATAATATCTCCACCTCTTTCAGCAGCAGTATTTTTTGCGAAACTAAAGAATTTCTCCGTTTCATCTTTACAGATATCATTCCATATTTAATTTCTATATTCATATTTCATCAGATCCTAAACTTCCGTCACGAATCCCGCATAATCCATTTCCATTCTCACCAGTTCTAACAAATCCGTATCTTAGTCAGGTTTAAAAAATTATTGCCGATTATTCCTCCCTCTTCTGTACACATTCGCTCTGGTAGTTAATCTTCTTTGGTCCTCTGCCACTTTATCAACTGATACATTCCCTAGCGAGTACATTAAAAAGTTGACTCCTCGTGACATATTTCTATCGCTCTAATGACGAAATACTTTCCCTTACTGCAACGGTTCCAAATCGCCTTCTGGGGTAAAGTGTGGCAATGTTTTTTCTCGCGAGGTTCCTCTTTGGATTTCCCTCCCAACTTTCATTGTCTATCGAGCTAGTTGGCTATCGAAACTTTAGTTTCTCTGAATACACTCCCGTTACCAAATTCCTCGCGACGATTGCCAGCACGCTATATCAAAACAAATCGTCCAATCTTTATTTTCGTCAACTTTCCGTATTAATATAGCATGAATTCCGTAATATCGGCATTCCAACACACTAACACATAATGCAGCTAAGAACGGAGCCACCTTCCAACCAGCACGCCTGATACTGTTGTTCCTCTGCACGACCTCGAGATTTCAATAAAATCACCGATCCACGCTTTTTGAAACAATTTATTTACCACACCTACTAACAAAATATGAGCCGGCAGAAACTTTACTGCGCCGTGAATAATTTTAATTAACAAGAAGAGAAAGACGAAGTTTCCATAGACTGTGTTTAACGTAACTTATCACCGACTCCCACACATCACCTTTCTTGTCCTCACTACAGTAAACAAGGATCTTAATCTTCTTCACTCATCGAAATTTAGTCGGATAAACCTCAAATTGTAATATTCTTAAAGATGCTAACCCCTTTTTTAACCGACTTCAAAAAAGGAGGAGGTATTCAATTCGACTGTATTTTTTTTTTTTTTTTTTTTTTTTTATGTGTGTTACCACAGAACTTTCTTCTAGATGAACCGATTTTGATGATTCTTCTTTTATTTGAAAGGTGGCGTTTGTCATGTGGTCCCATTTAAATTTGATCAAGGTCCGACCGATAGTTTTTGAGTTATCCTTAATAATGCGGGAGATTGAAGCTTTTTGGATGCTTTTCATTCATGATTGTTTTCACCGTCGGATTAGATTTTTGACTTAAAATACTATAAATTTGCCAAATTACCATGGAAATGTAGCTTTTGGTGTTTTTACCGTGGAAATAAATGTTTTAATTTAATTGAATAAAAATGCACTAAAAAGTAAAAAATAAAATGCTTTTTTACAAAAAATAAATACCGACTTCAAGGTTTATTATAAAAATTTAAAAATGCACTAAAAAGTAAAAAATAATTACTCCCGATAAAATATATATATATCAGAGTGATATAACTTAAGGTGATATCGTAATTCTTATACAACATTAATTTTTTGGAGTTGGCATCAAATTCATATTAAAAGAATAATTAAAAACTGCATTAAATGTTGATTAAATTGTTCCTAACATGAATTTAATTCCAACTCCAAAAAATTAATGTTGTATAAGAATTACGATATCACCTTAAGTTATATCACTCTGATATATATATATTTTATCGGGAGTAATTATTTTTTACTTTTTAGTGCATTTTTAAATTTTTATAATAAACCTTGAAGTCGGTATTTATTTTTTGTAAAAAAGCATTTTTTGTTTTATTTAGTTGAACATATTTCCGTCTTTGGCCTAATCGCCATTAAAACTACTACTCTACAAGTTGAATTTTCTTCTGTAGAAAAAGTAGGTGTATTCATCGCGAAATTATCAATTCGTTGGATTGTTTCCATTTCGCATAAAGAAACATATTTATTACAAAGAAAGAACAGACAAAAGAGGGGGGGGGAGGAGAGAAGTATACAAAAAGTCATATTCCTTCAGTTATCGTAAAACAGCGACTCGTTTGTGTGCGTTCTAGATGGTTCGATTTTACTCGTTTAGGTGTAGGCTCGTGCGCGAAAAAATGAATCCCTTTAACTGATTACGATTGAAATTGTTTTTATTTATTACGACATTGTAAGACCCCCGGCAACTTCTTCTTTATAATGCCATACTCAGTTTTTGATTGTCGGCGACTACCTCTATTTCTACATTTCAGCTGTACAGACCTAAGCATAGTGTGCACACGCAAGACTACATTCAGAACTGATTAGTAATCGTTTGACTTATACCGTTATAGAAATGCAGTCCCCCCGTGTGTGTCTACTGTGTACTAACTAGCGTGCATCATATGATGGTACGCATGTTTGCCGTTGCCTTCCACGTGATTCTATTAACGGGTGTTTTTATTTAATTTTTCGTAATAATTTCTGTGTGAACGCGAGACTTCCGTAACGGAAGCCAAGTGCTCTAGCAATTAGGCTATCGCGACGACTCAACATCGGCGCAAAGGACAAATTGTGTTTTAATGAGCGCGTACCATAATGAGACCGACACATAACATCAGTACCGAATTATATCGTAAGCTCACAGTTCAAAAAGAACAGATTCGCCGAAAAAAATAAACAAAAAAAGAAGATACTACGAAATTGCAAGAAATTGTAGACGATAATGAGTACAGTAGAGAACGTGGTTCATCGCCGACGGAAGCACTTGGGGCAATTCAATGATTTCGAATAAGGGAACAAAAGAACTGATGGGACGAAATTGACATAGTGTGTTTTACCGGCCATACTAATAATCTTCCTCTCGTGTTCCTCCTTTTTCGTTGGTTTCCTCTCCATATTCTCAAACGAAGAGCATATTTGCGATGCTGATCATGTATTTATTAAGCGTTCATCTCGTTCAATCGAGCGTTCTGCTTTTGTATTCTAAGTTGCTACGAATTCCTACTCCATATTGGTACTTCCTATATCCTACATTTTACTTTTCTACATATTGTTCCCATTGTGTTTGTTCCTTCCTACTAGCAATGTTAGGACCGTATTAAAATATAACTCTGTTTCTCATTTCTCTTTCTAATTGTTTCTAGGTGAGAAGGTCTCTCTGGTTGACGAGCCCAATAGGGGGGGAAGGGGGGAAACAAACAAAAAAAAAAACGATTTAATCTAGTGGCGATGTTCCTTCAAAGCTCCGAATTAGCCGTAGATCGGAAAAATTTGAATCAAATAGCCACCTATCATTGAATTCTCTCGTAGGAATTTTGATATAGTTACTCGTTTGAGAAAGTGCGCACACTCTGAGATCGGGCAATAAATGAAAAATTAAACAATATGATAAATGTATACATGTACTATTCGAGTGATTTTAATTGCAAAATAAATAAATAGTGGTAAAACCGAACATAGATTCGAGGATTATTGGCACAATGAGGAGAATTCAGGATTTGTAATAAATCAAGTAAATACACAGTGCATTTAACGAGCAGTGCAATATATTAGTTATAAATCGCACTTTGCGAGGGGGATTAAACCCGAAAACGATATGTCGTATAACGTGTAGGCGTTATGAGGCGTTGGAGTATGTAACATCACGTTTTTCCGTTTGCCGAATTCCTAGATGAATAGGTGTATTCACTGCTAAGTGACGTATTTAAGGCCGCTTTCGCGTCGTGCCTACTTACCTAACGAAATTATCGGTAGGCCTGAAAAGAGGACGCGGTATTTTTACAAGTGGAACGGGAGAGCACAGATAGCAGTCGGCCAAACTGAACTGAATCGGCAGAGGCAGCAGCAGAAGATCTGTGCAAATAAGTTTTAATTAGAAAGAGGTCTTGGAGCGCCGTTAAAGTTCTTCCCCCTAATGGGGTTCCGGTTTTTTCACGTGGCCTTGTTTTGTTTACAAAAAGCATTCTCTCGCAATTAAAATCATTACCATTCTGCCCTGCTCATTCGGTCCCTGCTCCATCTTCATCGACTTCAATGTTTGCACTGAGCTAAGACCGGCGGCGGGCAGGTGGCGGCGACATTTCGGATCTTCTAAACCGAACTTTAGATCGGGCCGCTGTTCGCGAAATTTCTGATAAACGTTTTCAAAAAGTAATTTCATTAGCGTCGCTGATGTTTACTTCCTCCGTTTTCGACGGGAACATTGTTCGCGTTACAAAGACGCGAAAAAAAAATCCGCTTAAACACTCCGAAGACTGCTGGTAGTATAGTAGTTCTCTTTCATGCTTATTAATCTTTAATTAAAGGTAAAATCGGGAAAAAAGGGAAAGTTAAAAGGACGGCGAATACCGTTTTACCTTTAGAAACAAATAAACAACAAAATAATAATTTGCTCCGATAAAAAGAAAGGGGGAAAAAAAAAGAACTATACCTACATTATTCATACTCTGCAGATAAACCCGCAGAGAGAATTCTAAAAAAACAGTCAAGACTACATTACTCAAGTTTAAAGGGTTTGTTTTATATTGTTGAAAATCGCAGTGTCCAGCTAAATATTTACTTTTTCGTATTACAACGACAGAGTTCTAAAAACGGCAAACAATAAAAATTACTATAGTAATTTAACGCGAAAAACAGGAAATAACATTAAGGAACGATTTTTTTCTACTTTTCTTCTACTTTTTATTCATTTATTTATTTACTTTTTCCTACCTATCGACTAATGTACAAGTATGGCCCAAGGAACATAAATTGGTATTATGTAATAAATACACAAATTGGGATACATTCAGAAACTTGCTTAGTGATTCCATAAATCTCTCAATTTCACTAAAAACCGCAGAAAATATAGATGAAGCTGTTAAACATCTTCACAACCCAAATAGTAAATGCGACTTATAAAAGTACACCGTTGATGAATTACACATCTCCACAATTTTTTTGCTCTATCCGGATTCTGTTCGTAGACAAGTAGCAATTGAAAGACAGCTGAGGAGACGTGGGATGCGAACAAGATGACCAACTGATAGAGCAGCTTTAAATAGAGGAAATCTTAAGTCGCTATTACAAAACTATAAAAACAATTAATTTAGGAAATATATGTCACAAATCTGTCGCTAACGAAGGATAGTTAAATATCCTCCATGGAGAGCAGTTAGGCACGTAAATAAACCAATACGTAGAAATGAACTGATAAAAGCAGATGGTAGTTGGACTGTAGATGATGCTGCTAAAGCTGTTCGCTATACGCTTATCAGGAATTTTTAAACCGCACAATACAAAATCGCCTGTCAAAAACGTCGTCCGTGACTATTCAAATCAAAGTTCAAATAAAACAAATTTAACTTCGCCAGGCGAAATTAATGGAGTAATAAAGAAATTGAGTAACAAGAAGGCACCAGGGCACGATCTCGTAACGGGACGCATTTTGAAAGAGTTATCAAGGAAAGCGTTATCCTATATTTACAATGCGATTTTACGGCTTCGAATATGTTGTTCCTATATTGTGAAAATTCGCTAATGTTATGATGATTTTAAAACCAGATAAACTTACTCAAAGTGCCTCTTCTTATCGGCCAATTTCACTCTTATCAATTCTGGCCAAAGTTTATTTTGAAATAACCCCTTAAACAAGAGAATACAATAGTTCATAGACAAGAAAGAAATAGTACCAAATCACCAATTTGTCTTCCGAATTAGGCACTCAACAGTACAAGTGCACCGGCTGGTTAACAAAATAGAAGAAACATTTGGAAAAAAAAGAGTTACTTCGGCCGTCTTCCTTGATGTACAACAGGCATTTGATAAAGTATGGCGCATCCGGGAATACTCTACAAATGCAAAAAAGTACTATCAATTCAATATTACTAATTTTGAAATCCCACTTACATATCACAGATATTTCCGAGTTGTAGTAAATGGAATAGAATCATCCGTATATAAAATTGAGGCAGGTATCCTTGGTCCTCTCTTGTATTTATTGTTTACATATGATATGCTAGAAACAGATGACGCACTGCTAGCAACTTTCGCTGACGACATATACGCATGAAAACCCAGAAAAGTCCACAGAAAATTTATAAGATGTGCTAAATAAAATCATCGATTGGTTTAAAAAATCTTCTTCTTCTTCGTCGTGTCGGGTGAACTAGCTTACAATACGGATTTCCAATAATTCAAGAAACCAATTGCATTGTCTTTCAGCTTCACGACGTCAGCAAAGTTGCACTTAACCGGGCACATTAGCGGCTGAATAAATGGAAAATCGTTATAAATGAAAATAAAAGTAACCACATTATTTTTACAAAGCGAAGTAACAAATATCACATATATCTACAAATAACAAGCAAATACAAACATATTCAGCTGTAAAATATCTTGCAGTACATCTAGATGAAACACTTACGTGGCTTCATCATATCGAGAGAAAAATAACAGAACTAAATCTGAAAACGAGGCAATTTCATTGCCGGCTTGGACCGCGTTCCCAACTACATATTTTAAAAATAAAATATTACTATACCACGTGGTATTAAAGCCAATATGGTTGTACGCAGCTGAATTAAAAGGGGTTATTGCGCTTCCAAAAGTAGTGTAAATAGAATACAACGCTATCAAAATAAAGTGCTACGATCCAATGATCAGGAACACCATGGTAAGTGTCCAACCAAACACTACATCAAGATTTACAAGTGAAATATGTGTTACAGAAGAAATAAAGCTGTCGGTTAAAAATCACTTGCCGAAGTTGAAATGAAAACGCTAACGAATTTACTGCAACCACCAGCAAGTTGCAACAGGCTGAAAAGACGGAACGTTATTCACTTAGCCTGATTATTTGAAAAATAAATTCGGGATCGGCTGATAATCTTGAAATTCACGATCTCATTAACATTAAAATCTAGTAAATGACTATATATACAGTCAGTTCTAGGTGTGAAGAAAAAAATAGAAAAAAAAAACTTTTTCCGACATGTGCTTTATGGCATCTAGATAAAAATACATATTATTACTCCGCAAAACGTGGACGCTTCGTACACTTACAGAAAATATTTTTCGGTTAACTTTTGTCTGGCTACACATTAAATAAGAAAATATTAAAGACGATTTTTGTTTAACAATCGACGAGTAAATGACCGATAAAAATTGTTCGGTATGTGTCGAGGGAATATAATTTTTTTTTTTTTTTTTTTTTTTAATCGGAAGAAAAGTTTAATTTTTTTTGATACGCGCGAAGAATTTTAGGATCACCACGCGTAAAATTGTTTTTAGCGGAGGTGATCATGCCTCCACCCCTATTCGCAGGTGCTAAGATGAACCAGCTCCGCGATATGCTTTTAAACACTACTCTATACCGGTGTGTACCGCAAAGCAAAAAACCGAGCAGTTTGTTCAACCGCTAGTATTCACTATCGTGACAAAGGGTTTTGGTGGTAATGGTAAAATATAGAAGTGCTCATGTGGTAATTAAGCAACGTGTTCTTTACAAAATTACAGAAACACACTGTTGCTAACGTGTCTGTAATTTTACGTAGTATATTTCGTATTGAAATATTACTAATAAAATATTATACAATCATTTTTGGTCAATATTAGTACTGGTGGGGGTTTGGGTACGACACTGATGATAGATGTACACGGTCGACATATGGCGCCTGCGACACGATCATCTTCGCTCACTGCCACTAATCATAAACCACACGAATAATTATATTACGTAATGTTTTTTTTTTGTTTTTTTATTGTTTTTTGGGTTTTTTTTTTTATTCAAAGTGCACCTTGAGAAACGTTCTGATCCCCTTAAAATTTCCTTAAATTGAACAAATTAAAAAATAATCACAGGCGATAGGTTTTTGGTGCCCTCTTGTTTCGTTAAATTGCAAGCAGTGCAAAGATTAACGGGTTTTTTTTTCCTTTTTTTTTTGGCTTAGCCTTCGCAATTTAGCCAGTTTTTTTGTTTCTCCTCAAAAAATGATAGAAACAATTCTATGATACATCGGAAATTAGTACTACACCTGACGACCAGCTTTCTGCGCATCAAGGCAATAGCAGGATGAGCACACTCGGTATTCGAAATTGTTTCGTTCAACGACAGCAGTTCTTGTCGGAGCTTGGAAAAGATGAACGATTACGATTTTTAGGAGAAAATGGCAGCTGATACGATGTAGCGCAACGCATATGCGTTGAAACATCGGTCGAAGAAATATCTGAAACCTTTCAAACATAACCGCTTTTGCAAGTTTCATACGTCTCTCGGTAAACTACTAAATATTAGTAGTTCTTCTTCACTTCCCTCATCTTTATCTTCTTTCATCGCGACGTGTCAGGTTTTGAAATAATTTTTCGACCGTGTTCACAGTTTCTACAGAATGCGATGCTTATCCAACGGTGTTAGCATTTCTAAAGTACCGTATTCGGCGATTACCTCCGTTCAACTTTACGCGAATGAATTACAATTAGTGTTCGGTCGAGATACTTATTATTGTTATAAAAAAAGAAATACAAAAAACCAACAAATACGCTCAAATTTTATACAGACGTTGAAAAATATCGCTGCACTCGAAAATAAATGATATATATTACTGGTACTTTTTATGTTATCCGAATATATAAAATGACACAAAGGTTATACGATATATTAATATCAACGTAATAAATGATGGTTGCTGACGACCTTTTCGCAAGCGCATATTTGAGCAGGTGTAACAAAAATAGCTGGTAAATTTTTTTTTGTATTTATAAATTTCACTTCGCAACAACGTCTATATAACTAATTATTACATACCTGCATATGTGGTTAAAGAGGTATTTAAACGGCACTAGCACGTCCAGCATTTTTGTGATTTATTTCATTCGTGTAACCGTCTAAAAAAGTCTTTGGTTTTCTTGTTCGTAAATTTTCCATTTCGCGTTAATCTGATTTTTCGTTCACAAAAAGTAATAATAATCATGAACATCTTAAGAACTTACTGCAAGCAGCACTAAAGCTTGGGGCAAATATTAAATTTAGATCGCTTTAAAGATTATTTTCTAAAAGTTCCAATTCGTTGTCGAAAAACGAAGAATTCCGTTCATCCCGTTCAAGCGACCGTAATGTATAAAACGTGTAAAAGGAAATTTATTACATTAAAAAAATTAACTCAACAACCGTTACGATATCACGCAATTAAATGTTTCTCCTCTCGTTTAAGGTTTTTGCGATTTTCTTCAACCGAACTTTAGAAACTCCTTGAAAATAAAGTAATATATATATATATACACATACACATACACATATACATATGTATATAATGCTCTAATGTAACTAAATTGAGATATTTTTCATATATTTAGTTAGGTCTGATTACGCATTTAGAAGTTATATATGATCATTTTGACTATGTAGCGCAGTATAGAAAGGATGCCGCGCCAAAAAAAAAAAAAAAAAAAAAAATTAATATAATTCCTTCTAACACAGTTGAGTCCGTAATTTATTTATGATGAATAATCATTGTGAAAGCTTTAAACACTGATTAAAGGATGATTAAGTTGGAATAATCAGAGTTATACGATATGTTGTAGATCGAGTCGTACGTTCTTGGCAGCGCACTTGAAATTGTGGAATTAAGATCTTTTTATAATGTACTTAACTAGGTCTACAATGGGGATTTGAATAGAATATGTGGCCAATGTCTTTCTCGTACGACTTGACTTTCTTATCTCAGATTTTTGAGGTATAATTAATTTTCAATTTCCAATTTCCAATACTTAAAGCGGTCGAAGTTTGGAACACGCTTTAGCCGGTGATCTTGTAACTGAACACGCTACCTACAAGGCTGTCGCACCATTAAAAAATAAACATGTATACAAAACTATTATAATCTCAACCTCCTACGCGCCGCCACGAGCGAACCAGATGTTTTCCTAATAATAATAATAATAATAATAATATTTCGGGAATTGAAAAAGAATATCGCGATAGCAATCGACAAAATCTTCAGTTTCGCCTATTCGTTGTTGTCCATGCTCGGCTGCGACCATTTTTTTTTTTCTTTGGTGTATGTACTTATAAATGTATTTAACGCTCATTAAAGAAAAACAATGTTCTACGTTAAAGTGGCATTTTTGAATATCAATTGTGCGCAACTATCATCGAATGTCGAAAGATTACGTTTGAAATATAGCTCTAAATTTAATCGCAAACTTTGGAAAATTGAAAAAATCAATTTATACATTTTAAATTATTTTAGCGAGAATTTCGATTATATTTCGAAGTTTTTTATTACGATTTTTTTAAATTTTGCAAAGTTTGAAATTTACTTTTTGTTTTTTTTTTGTTCGGCATTTTAGAATTTAATATTTTGTTTGTTTTCAATTATTTCGATTTGTACAGTTTATTACCTATTATAAAGTATCATGGTTGGAGATGTAAGTGAAGCAACGGTCTCAGGGACGGGCCTCTAATTATATACATTTATCTATTATAAAATATTGTGGTTAGTGACGTAAGTGAAGCAAGGGTTTCGGGGGTGGAGCCTCTAATTATATATATATATATATATATATATATATGTGTGTGTGTGTGTGTTGTTGTTGCGTGTGTGTGTGTGTGTGTAGGTGCATGTGTGTGTGTGTATGTGTTATATATTAATTACAACGTAATTCTTAGGCTACCCCCCATTAGAAAAAGTGTCCCAATTTTATGTAACGCAAAATGTCCCAAAAAATATCCCAATTTAA
This sequence comes from Icerya purchasi, assembly GCA_039619475.1. Lineage (NCBI taxonomy): Eukaryota > Metazoa > Arthropoda > Insecta > Hemiptera > Monophlebidae > Icerya > Icerya purchasi. Next base: position 334,183,118 of record CM077116.1, on the reverse strand, counting down.
TGTAACGTTTGTTATATTTTATAGGATTTCTGTGATTGTGTTATTATATTCACATGGACCGATTTAGAATTACATTGTAAATTTTTATCATTTTATACAAAGTATAGAAGAGCAAGAGATAGAAATGTAAGCAAGAGGGGTCAAGGGGCATAGCCCCTTGCGAGGCCAAAATGGCCGAGTTTATATATACATATATATACATATATATATATATATATATATATATATATATATATATATATATATATATATATATATATATATATATATATGTATATAATATATACATTATGCTTATGTGTATAAAATATGTGTTATGTATACACGCATAGTGTGAGTTTTAGTTATGCTTTAAAATTTATTTGAAATGGAGGGTTAAAGGTAAGAATGCTAGAATGTAAAACCTAGTATTGTTCTATGTTAAAATAACGTTTGTCTGTTGTGTACGCAAAAGATTAAAACTTTTGGTGTAAAATTTTGCGAAACAAATAGATAACATACGAGATATAACCAAAGTAGTGGAAAATGGAGCGAATTTTCTCTGAATTGTAAAAGAAAATAAACGCGTAGAATTTTTGAATATGAACATTTTTAAAGAATTTTCCAGCTCTTGTGTAGCATTACTTGACAGTAGGCTGTGCTATATCAGTTTAAAGGAATCTTGCGTGTAATAGCAAAAAAAAAGCAAAGAACATTGGCGCTACTGCTCAATACGATAAAATAATATAAACCGTTGTTCTTTTAAATTAATCATAACTACCGATTTGCGGATACGCATTGCATTGCAAAAGGAAAAATGAAAATAGAATTACCAGTATATAAAGACTGTCGAACCGGGAACCTGCCGTAATCTTCAACGTGATAATTGCAAATTAATACAGATACAGAAAATGGTATATTCAGATTTATTTTTTTTTTTTTTTCATTTATATGCCGCCATATTTAAAAGAATAATATAAACGTAAACGAAATCTAGAGTATAATAAAAAAAAAAACCTGAGCGCCATTATTTTTTCTGCCTCCGGTTAAAATTGTTGCAAATTTTGTGGAATAATCAACGTTTTTCGAAAAAAAAAAAAAAAAAATAAAGCTATCAAATTTCTTGAAAAAAGTTAAATCTTAATTTCGTTTTATTCAAATCAATCAAAAGACCTGATAGGCAATGCCCAAAGAGCATCTAGAATAAATATATGTATTATAAAATTGATAAACACCCCTATTAATATCAAAAAACAAAATTTTTCTTTATACAGAAAATAATTATTTTTGTAGATTCTTTAATTAGAATTGTGCCGACTAGCACATAGGCGGAGAAATAAACTTTATTTCCATATTGTAAATGTAAGAATACAATAATATACACTTAATTATCTAACGAACACGTATAATAATTAAAAATCACGCAAACGGAATATTTCATCGCGCATCTTATGGACTTCTTATTTAAACAAGGAGGCAGAGCCACAAGAAAAAGAGGAGAAAAATATAGAAACATGAAGATGAAACACACGCGCTGGTAGCAATATAAATCGTCGCTACAAAATACAATATTACGCTTGTTCGAATATATATTTTGCGAGCGTTAATTTCACAAGACTGGAGGTGAAATTAATCTGTAGGTACGAATTCCCTGGCAGAGACTGAAAATATCAGCATTCTATCGGAAAATAAAATTGCGGGGGCAATCGAAGCAAACGGAGAAATAAATTTTTATTTCTATCATAGCCTGCGTGAATATTTCGCGCGTTAGGTTTAAATCTTTTAAGCCTCGCATACATTACCCGGAATGAATAAATCACCCCGGAAGCTCGGCCATAATCAGTGTCTGTATAGGACTTCCAAAAATAATTTTTCCTTTTTCCAGTGCTGCTAAACAACCATGGCGATCCTTCAAGGGAACTTCGCCGAATATATGAATATAAGTAGTCATGACAGATCGATCGGCACAATTAAGATACCCTCCTACAGAATGAGGATGTTTCTCCAACGGGTATTTGGAGCGTACTTTGCTGGGGATTTTAATCGCCGTACGAGTACGGTGAATTTACGATCAGATGCGGCTTTCTGCGTTATCGCGCGATATCTATAATTAGCACGACTATTTCGTTATTATTCGTTGCATATACAGATCTAGTTTAATGGCTTTTAAGTTCAATTTTCTTTTTTTTTCATCCGCACTAAAGTCTCCTAATGAATGAAGTTAACGAAAGATAATGAAAGGGGAGGAATTGAAGTAAGAATTAAAACTGTCAATCAAACTTGAACGACCGGAAGGGAAAACTTACATAGAACTGAAGTAATTTTTAACCAGTAAAATGATCTATCATCGGGAAGACGGAATAGATAAAAAAAAAAATATAAAATGAAGGATACTTACCGCATTGCGTAAGGTCACTAAAAAACGCAGTATCAAACTCTGGCTACAGTTGAATAAAAAATTGTTGATACTTCTTTTGAAATTTTTAACCCGTAATAATAAACGTTGCAACCTAGATTGTATCCGGCGAGGGAACATAGTTAATTTTAATTAAATAAAACTTTTTTTTTTTTATTTTTTATTTTAAATTTCGAATATTTCATGTTTATAATTTGTTTCTTATCAAGCTTAATTATATTTTGAAAGCGTTTCAAAAAAATCGATGGAAAATAAAGTGTAGAAATGTAAAATTTTTATTGTAAAGCTAGGAAATGCGAGGTTTTCTCGTAACTTTTTTTTGATTCGTAAAATACACGCAACGTTTACGTTTGTTTTAAGGGTGCCCCCTCATCGTCCCGTTTTTGGTAATATTATATTTCATACATATATAAATTAATATGCCCGTGATAATCATGTTTTATCTTTTTTATGTAAATATTGATACGATTGTTAAATTTAATCATTTCGTAATTCTAATGTTAATTTTACTTCGAGGAATCTAAAAAATTATTGCCAATAATAAGTAAATAAATGATTATTGGCAGTTTACAAGCAGTTTCGGCAAGAAAAATACTTATAATACTTGAAAATTATTATTAAATTTAATCGTTACCACAGTGTCTTCAGAATTTGTTATATCTTGAAACTTTTTTTTTTTTTTGACTCTGCCATAATTTACCTAAGTAAACTTCAAATACTCCGCGCGTTCGGTTATAAATTGCAAGTTAAAAAAAAGTAAATAAATTATTATTTATTTTTTCCGACATATTATCGGAGAAATTCCTTCATAATAAATTCCAGATTTGTCGATATTTATAATTTTCCGAAATATTTAAAAATTTTTCAGCATCTAATATTAAGTAGCGTAGGTAATTAAAAGTATTTCGGTAAATATATTTTACGTTATTCATATGTCGTTTAACCAATTATATCATTCTTAATACGGAATAACGTATTGCGATGACTTATGCCGTTAGATAACTTATAAAATTAGTTTAATCATTATAAAATTCGTTGACGGCTATTTAACGTTTTTTTTTTAAATTTTTAAATTTTTAACGCATCAAAATAACGCTAACAGTATACAATAGCGATATTATATTACCTTTTACGTAATATAATTTTTTAATTTTCCCGTAATTAACATTTAAAAATAATCCAGAAAATTTACCAGAATTTTATTTTTAACGAATCTAAAGTTATTGTAAAATTTTACACTTCTACCGACATAATCATACTCGCAACTATTTCGTTTGATTAAATCCGTACGCGTGTTTATTTTATAGAAAGCCTCGAGATCGGGTCCCGTTACAAATTACCGCACTCGTACGACGATAAACAGCCCTAGAGCTATATTTAACATAAGCAAACCACAACCGATGTACTCAAAGCGCTGCGTATTCGTAAAAAATATAAATTAATGCTCGTCTTTCGTGTAATTTTCGTAACCCGTCTGCTAGTAGGTACATATATTTCGAGTTTGTTTAAAGTATTAAAAATATTGAAAAAAGGAAATTAAACTAATTTTGCAAATAAAACGGAAGCGTATCTATTTTCAATTTTTGATATCGCATGTTCTCTGGAAGTACTGCGTTCAATACATCGAGGAAAAATGAAAAATACGTAAAAAGAAAATTGTAAATTTTAAAAAAAAACCATGACTTTCGGAAACTTTCATTGGAAAAAAAATCAAAACACGCAGCACCGTAAATGAACAAAACATGTCCGCGACTATAATAATCAACCGAATATAGCACCGAAAACAAACAGATGTTGACAATCCGTACAACTTAATTTAACTCAGCTGTTCCCTGGTTGCCCCGAAACGCAGCGCGAATTTTAACCATTGTCATCCAGAACGAGTAAGTAAAGTGTAGAATTTAATTCGAAGCGAATATTCTAAAAAAAAGGAAGGAGATGAGAAGGAAAAAGCACGAAATTCTTCTTTTAGTATATTCTTAGAAGATGAAAAAACGATTGAGATAATTATTTTTCACCGCGTTAGAATCACAAACAGCTAAACAGCTAATGATTTCAACGCTCAAGTACCACATTCGATAGAGTGGCCAAATGGTTTCTCGCCAGGCCAAAATAAAGAGTGTACCACTTACACAGAGTGGTGGTGCCCGGGGTTTAATTCGTGACGTCAAATCATTTGAAATAATAGGCAAAAAGAATTTAAACCGCTGGGCTGGGAAAAAAAAACATTCGAATAATAGGAGTTCTTAGAAAAAGTTATTTTATTAGTCATTAAGCATTTTAGTTAACCTCTGGCAAGCTTAGGAAATCGAAATTTAACGACTACTAAAGGCAAAGCGAGACTATCAACTCTCAATTGTGCTTGAATCCGTCCACGTCTTATAATTTGCAAATCAATTTCCTCCCTTTCATCTCACAAAGCGACGTTGTTTTAAGTGTTTAGCTCAGCTATGACGCGCTACCATGACGTAGTTGGTTAGGTAATTGTTTCCCTCGGGTACAATATGCCGCTGCTGCGAATTTTTTTTTTTTTTTTTTAATTATACCACCCTTGGGTTTGCTGCCAGAGAGCATTAGCCCAGCAAAAAGGAATAGATGCATGGAATAATATAGAAATTATATTTTTATTTTGTCGACAATGGAATCAAGGAACACCCCTAGGACAGGAACAACAGAGAGAATAGGTAGAGAAAGGACATAAGAGGCGTTGAAAGGAGCAGGAAGACTAAGCTTTAAAAGATGACAATAAAGTAACTCACGCTCGCGAGATAAACCGGAGTACTCAAAGAGCACATGATTCGCAAACATACTGGAAACCTTCAAGATCCAATGGACAAAAAAGAGATGCAGCCAAGGAAGAGCGATTTAGAGAAGAAGGCAAGAGACTATGCGAGAAACGGAGGCGAGGTTATTTAGTAATTATGGACCGACGCAAACTGGGGAACTCATAGAACCAAGGACGAGGAGGAGGAACAGGATTAATCAAGAGATAAAAGGAATTAGGATTAGCGAAAAGAGAAACATAAACAGAGTGCCTAAGATGGCAGGATTTAGTTGGAAGAAGAATATTGTGTGCTGGAACAGTACTAATAAAATTTCCGTTGGAAACAGCAGCTTTAGCAAGGAGGTCGACGGCTACATTTCCATCAATACCTGAATGCCCGGGAATCCAAAGAAAGTCAATCTGGGTAGACGTCGATGAGGATAGATCATGGATTGATATTCAAAAAAGAATGAAAATAGATCACAACACTTCAGGAAAATATTACCGTACAAAATTTTAATACCAAAAATAAAATTCGGAGAGCAATTAAACAAGTATATCATATCCAAAGCCATGGGTGTCGCCAGCGGGGGCAGAGGGGGGCAACTGCCCCCCCTCCTAGAGCCTTGAAACTTTTTAATCAACTGACCATGATGAGTATTCATAGGCGTGTAATGAACAATTTGCCAGAAACCCACGAAAATTATGTTTTAATTAAGATTTTATTCTTGTTTAATAAAATATTAAGCCTTTACAACTTATAAATTGTATTTTTCCTATAACACATATCCTCTTTCGATCATCTTTGGCTCATCGGCTATCGACGCCCTTGTCTAAAGCATTAAATGTAATGCCTGAAGAAATAACAAATGAGATAAAAAAGGAACCAAAAAAATACTTATTACAAATAATTCAGTACGCATTAAAAAAAAAAAAATGAAAAAAAAGAAAATGTTGTGAGAGATTATGATAAAACATAAACTACTACAAATATAGAAAATATAAAAAAAAGAAAATGTATATCTGTGTTGAGGGAAGAGTGCGAATGAATGTGGGTGTCTAAAGTTTAAATAATTTGAATGATGTTGAAAATAGCTAAAAAATTATGTGTATTAATATCCGTGTGTAGGCACATAAATGTTTCGGCGAGTGTGTGAAGATGTATTTGTGGGAGTGTGTGAAGGTGTATTTGTGGAAGTTTGTGAAGGTGCGTTTATGGAAATGTGTGAGGGTATGTGAGATACTTATACCGGTTTGCGGGTTGTACACATACATATGCATGTGTATCTGTATGTATATAAGAATACATTGGGTAAATATGTTTGTGTTTGTGTCTACATATATATATATATATATATATATATAACTCGGCCATTTTGACTTCCTTTCATTTCTGTCTTTTTCTCTTCTATACTTTGTATAAAATGATCAAAATTTACAACGTAATTCTTACTGGCATCAACACAAAAAAAATAACATAATCACAAAAATCCTGTCCTAACATTTAACTTTCATTATATAAAATTAAGACATTTTTTCGTTACATTTTTCATTACATATTTCGTTACATAAAATTGTGACATCTTTTTGGGACATTTTTAGTAAAGGATTTTTGTGATCATGTTATTATATTCATATGGACCGATTTAGAATTACATTGTAAATTTTGATCATTTTATACAAAGTATAGAAGAGAAAGGGACAGAAATATAAGCAAGATGGGTCGAGGGCAGCCCCTTGCGAGGCCAAAATGGCCGAGTTATATATATACATATATATATATATATATATATATATATGTGGGGGGTGCGTGTGTATGCATGTGCGTATATATATATATATGTATAATTTTAATTAATATAGAGCAAGATGTTTACATATATTGTGTACATGAAGGTATATGCATATGTATTAATTTATATGTATGTAGAAATGAGCGTTTTTGTGTTTATGTGTGTATAAATATTATATAGGTAAGTTTAGTAATTAATAAAGTTGTTAATTTAATAATAATATTTAAAGTAAATAATATTATGTAACATTTCGTCGACGAGAAAATGCCTAGCAATACGTAAAAATTTGTAAAACCTACATATGAATGTACCATATATTTATTATATTTATTTATTTATTTATTATATTTACAAGTCGCTTTTGGACTACAAAGTCATTAGCGACTACGGTTTTACAGATAATTATAAAATTTTATATTGAATATTTGAAAATGCGCGAAACAAAAAAAAAAACCAAAAAAACTAGCTGAAGGCTGGGGAAGTTAGATCAGTTGGAATACAGAGATGTCTTTGAGGAAGGCTACGATTTTTTTACACTTCTCGGCGTCCGAAAACATCTGTGGAAGGCCGTTGGTAATACCCGCTTGTTGTCTGGCCTGCTGGTAGTGATTACACTCATATATTTATTATTTATTAATTAACAAGCCATTAGATGGCTGAAATTCCCACAATATCAAAAATTAGTTTCACCCGAGGGGAGATTAATATCAAGCAGGGGTGAAAATATAGTTCTAAAAATTCCTTTCTAAAAATCACGGGGGACGATATTTTTTTTCTTTTATTTTTTTTTTTTTATCTTAAGGGCACGGGGCTCCCTTTAACGTTACCTATATCCTTTCGTTCCCATTGCCATCAGTTATTCCGTTGCTGCTGTCCTTTGTTCTTTCCATTTCTGACCGCCTGGCTATTTAGTTCTATTTCTTAATTTTTCATGTTGTTGTGTCAAGGCTGCTAGGGGAACAAAAAAAAATCGATAAAATAAAAATATTCATTTTTAAAAAGTCAGCAAAACAAGTTGAATAATATCGTCAAAATTAGAGTGACAAATGATCAGTTTTACCCGGGGGAAAAAAAAAAAAAAATGTCATCGATCAGTAAAAACCTTAAAAAAAGTAAATAAATCTAGGAATCAACTGACCTATTTACCTACTTTTTATCTTCCTAAGGTAACAAATAAGTTTATGTACATATTGCAAAAAGTGAAAAGTTCTACTGAAGAACATCATTTGTTGACAAAAAGAAGGATTAGTTTGGTACGATCACGCAATGGTAATGCATAAACAAGTATTTTTTCTATGTAGTTCTAATAAAAACAGCTGGTTGCACCGAAAGAAAGAGATTACGAAATTATAAAAAAAGTTATCAACAAGAAAAACATAATTAATTCTGCGTTCCATAAGTTGTACCGAAAATGAACAAGAAATTACACAACCACTGAGCAAAAAATAAATCACCGGCAGTGTTGCTATGTTTTTATTGGTTTTAAGAAGAGAAAGTTAGATGTTCTTCGCGTATGTCTTTTTTATCTTTGCTCGCGCATTATCCTCGCAGACCGATTTTAACGGTTTTTTGTCCATTCGAACAGTGTACCGCACAGTGGCGGTAGCGATTATAATGTTATGGACAAGTATGGCACTCGGTAATCATTAAAATAAACGTTGAAAAAAATGGCCTTTTCTTAAAGGAATTTTTAGTGAAATTAAAATTGATTCGAATATTATCAATTTTTATCGCGGAAACGTAAATTATAAAAGAAAATAGATTTTTAAAAAGCCAGCCGGAAAACTTGACATATCACCAAATGTAGAATCGATATATCGATTTACAAACTCATCCCTGACAGAAATGGTACATATATTAATACCTGCGCATATAAGCCGTTCGGATTGACTTCAATGATATTCTCTATGTGTACTAGTAGTTTCACCGGTCAGTGGTGGCTCAGTGTGAAAACTGATGTGAGTATTTACTACATAGAGGTGTTAAAATAAGCGTTAAAAAAATTAATTAGTCGCTACTTCCGTTGCTTAATGTGTAACTAAATAAAAATTAACCAAAAAATTTTAATCGGAATATGGTAGAAAAAATAAGAACTTCCAAAAATTTTAAATTTAAAGGGACGATGAAAGTAAGCATTATTGATGTTATTCACCGTATGATGAAATTGTAGAATCGAAAACAGATAATGAATATGGAACAACTCTTTTAAAGCGATTATATGTTGCATAAGGAAAACTTTAAAATATATATAGGGTACAGAAGAGATGGCTGATCGAAAATAACAAATTTCCAAAATTCAGTTTGAATTTAGGAAAGGTTCGGGAACCGGAGAAGTCTCGACGGCGGTTTTCTCATTAGACATTTATAATAATTCATCCAGAAATCGCGTCACAATCGCAGTATTTGTAAATATAAAAACGACATAATATGATAATATGAACCTAGCTGAGTTAATTGAGCGTATTAAAAAAATAGATGTACCAGATATAAAATAATATGTTGGATCTGTAATTATCATAATGGTAGAACTATGACAGTAATGGCGGGCAAGGGCATACCTCAGGGTAGCATATTTCTGTTATTTTCATTATATATATATATATATATATATATATATATATATATATATATATATATACATACTACGCAAGAAATAGAAAATAAGCAAGTACGACCGGTGCAATATGCTAAAGACTTGGTAATTTATGTCTATGTAGCAACGATAAAAACACAGCTACCAGTAGAATACAGAAAGCAGTCGGAGGAGAATTAATAATAAAATTGAAGAAACGAGGCCTAGAAATTAATATAGGAAAAATGCGGAGGGTAATATTTATAAACGGTTATAATTTAACGTCCTCCCGTATACAAATTGAAAATAAATTAGTTCTCTTTTTGCACAGTACACACATATATAAGGGGGCTATATTCGATACACTGGCGCCATGAATATTAAATAACATTCTGAGGAAATGCGGAAAAGGAATAAATGTAATTAGAGCAATTTCGAAAACTAAGTGTAGAATGCGAATCCAGAGTCAGTAAGCACAATATATGTATAACGTATTATTAAGAGCGAGCACAGATAGACTATATGTAGCACCGTTTACGAACTTTCGTTAAAGTAGGATGAAGAAATTACAGGCTACCAAACTAGGACATTGAGAATGTATATAGGAGCCATAGCGTCTTCTCGTTCCGATTGTGTTTTGGCAGAAATGGCTGAGATCTACCAATGCAATATATTTGGGATAAATTTTTAAAGTTAAGGAACAGAGACACTGAGAGTGATTTTAAATAATATACCGCACAATGGCCATTGAAAAAATAAAGCAGTCTGTCCTTTAATCGCAAGTTTCCAAAGATATTTCGAATATAAAATGCCCTACAAAAAATTATCTGAGTTGGGAAGAGCGTTGATCAACAAAGATAGAAAATAATACAGTGCATATAATAAATAATCGAAATAAATAACACGTTTAAAGAACTGTTAAGGAATTTTCATCATTGATTAATCAATACCCGGTTATTTATAAAGAACAGAAAGTATCATCAATTTAGGTCGGTCTATTCTTAATCTGTTGCAATTTTATTTATACTAATATGATCGAACTTATGTAAAAGTAATTCAGCCGATGTTCGCCGGAGAGAGTTACAAACGAGAAAATGAACTAATTGGCTGCGTCTAATGGTGTAACAACATTAAAAATTCTATACAACCAGGTGAAAATTACTAGTCTAAAATATTACGAAACTTCTTTAAGCCGGGTAAAAGTTCATCTTTGTGCTTCACATACAGTAGGCGAAATTGCCTATGGAATTCCCAAATGTAGCCTAAAATTAATGGTTACCGTGTGCACTTATATAACGTGCTCGATAAAGAGAAAATCGGGCTAACAACAACTACCAGCATCGACATCACATTACTGTCGGGAACGTACAAAATTCACAGACTATACAAGAGAACACTCCTATACAATGCAAAGCCAGATTACACGGCTACAATATAAGCAACCTATTCTAAATCCTTCCATTATTCTTGGCTCCCTTAATTACGAGGGACAATTTTTTTGTACATCACTACTTTCTCAACTACTACTCAGAATGTTTTATGTTTTTTATGTGCAGGCGATGCACGCTCGCAATCAGCGTACAGAATATGTCGATTGTGTTTTTTCCGCCATTCAAATTTACAGAGCCTTCAACGAGAACAACAAAGCCGAAATAAAGATGGGAAAAACGAGATTGTCCTGAAATAGGATAAAGATTGCAAAAGTGCGGAAACAATAATGAACGACGACTTACCTATATTCGAGAATGTCGAGTGCAATCTGAAACATATAATATATACGGTACACGGGTGTGTCGCGGAGCGAGAGGAAGTGTTCAGACTAAGTCGGTATCTAAATCCGCCGTGTGTAAGATTGCTAAAGTACAATGAACTGATCATATTTCGATATTTTTGTACAAAGTTGATACAGTAAAGAAGAACTCTAGAAATCTGTGCTTCACATATGTGTAATATGTAGGACGGATAAAGCAAAAATGAACGATTACGAGCGGACATTGTAGTCTTAAATAAAAATTGTAGCCCGCTACTCGTATATCGCTGAATACGAATTTCTGGAAGCAACAGGGACGGCAGACCGATCCCAATTTACTGGAAAATCATCGAATAAAATTTCGTTAATTAAGCGCGTTCAGATAGAAAATTAGGGATAAAATTTTAATCTTCTCCAAACGAGCTTTCTTGTAAATCGAAATAAAACAAAAAAAAAAAAAAAAACGAATAATAAAATTTATTTCGTAGTTCTGCACATGTGTCATTCTCAAGTTCAGAGCTGATCACTTTTTTTTTTTTACGGACTTGGGCAGGTTGATAATTAGGTCTCTCGTTTATTTTGTAACAGTTTATCTAAAGATAAAAAAAAGACAGACGTCAATCTGAAATTATCATTTTCCAATTTAGCGCCTTTTCTTCCCGCACTGCTACAGGTCCTTGTCGCTCCCTGCCCGGTCCACTGTTCATCTCACTCTCTAATTCGATAGATTTGCAGAATTATTTAGTCCAGCGAGATGATTTTTCAAAAAAAAAATTCTCGTTCACATAATCTATCTATATATGTACTACTGAAATTCGATAGGTTACTTTTGCTAGTTTGCATTACACGAATATCGTTGAAATTCGCCGTAAGATAATTCTCGAATGAACGACTGTTACAACCGCAAAAGCCAGAATACTCGGTAGGGACCACAATCAGTGTACGCAGTAGTAAACTTCGTCAGCCCAATACCGTTATGTGAAGGATTAAGCATTTAGTCGCGTATTTTGGCTGTATTCAGACTTAACCACGATAGACGCAATTTAAAAATATCACAAGAAAATAGTCGTGTTTTTATTACGCAAAAAAAAAAAGTAAACAATACCGGTTTTTTTTCCCTTCATATAAATGTCCGTAAAATATTCGTGATTATAAAATGAATAGAGATATATAAAACAAAACATAGCATGTGTCGATGGACAAAAAATATAATAAGAAATGTATTACAAGATTGCGATAAAAAACGACCCGTGCGACATTACAGTGGAAAACGTATGTATGTAGTTTCTCAATATTACCGCCAAAGCTGGAGGATTGCTGTGGTGTTATTTATTTATATATTTTTTTAATGAAAGGGCACTTCCCTTTTATGTACCATTTGTAAAAGGTTATTATAGCATAAGAATTTACTTATAAGACGTCTGCTATACAGCTGACTCTGTATATCTTTATCTTTTTTTTTTTTTTTTTTAATAATTTGTGGGTCCCATAAGGCTGGTCTATGGGTTCCCAACATAATTATATTGTTTATTCGTAAAGGATTACATCATCTCAATTCTAACTACGTCCAAAAACTACGCTAAATACAAACTTACGCTGCACTGAGAATCCAGGGATATTATATAAATTTCGCGGACACGCTAATTTTTGACATGTCACTGAGTATCAATTATTGCCCCCCACACACGACGTTTTTTTTAGATATTCCTTTTCTCGTCGGGTTTTCATTCTTTTTCCGACCCACCTCATTATTCTTCTCATTTAGATTTTGCTTTTTTCTCTCATACGTTTCCTTTTAGTTCTAAATTAAATTGTTTGCATTGCAGTTGTAATATATAAATAAAAAATTAAATAAATTTAAAAATTAAAAAAACATCAAATTTTGGAAAACGTGAAAATGCGCGTGTCTGAGAGATCCTGTTGTTGGTTAGGGGTAAATAGCCAATCATCGGCCGTCGCAAGAAATAGCGCGTACCTGATACGGTCAATTCCAGCGGTCACTGGACAGAAAGTAGGGAAGAAATAGCAAAAGATCCTCCGATGGAGATTTTTTTTGTCAGTCAGTCGCTGTTATACTTTTTTTTTCTGGAATTGTTGTTCTTTGTTTTTTCCCGATCGTGACGGAAGTGTATCAGTAAAAATTAAGTAGTCAGTGATATTACTACGGTCGTGAAAAGATAAATTAATTCGTTCGAAAATTCGGTTGAAGTGAACGCAAAGTCCAGAATAAGAAACTTAGCAGAACTTGAGCAGAAGTAAAATTTGAACGCCAAAAGGGTTCTATCTACCATCGATTGCAATCTTGGCCACTCGAAGGGTATCGGAACGTCAATCCACCGATCATCCCGACAACAGTGATTGATACGTACAAATTGAGTCACACATTTAAATGATCCTTTTTTATTCTGACATACATATATTTGGGAATTTGTTATTTGCGTTCAGCGGCCGGTCGGTTAAGAAAGATCGGTGTAGGTAAATTTTATTAATATGTGACATAAAATTTAAAATAGTAAATTTCTTAATAATAATAATAATAACAAATAATAATAATAAATAATAATAATAAATAATAATAAAAAATAATAATTTACGACATTCCCTTATGTACACATTATTACTATACGACGACCATTTTACATAATTTATCATACTTATTATTTATTTATTTTGATATTAATTTTTATATTTTTGAAATTTGAAATTTTTTAAATTTTTAAATTTTTTCATTTTTCATTTAAATTGTTACCATTTTCCTTGTTAAATTTTACTGGTCATTTTTTATATTTTTTATATTTTTATATTTTATCTTTGTAAATTTTATACATTTTATATTTATTCAATAATCGACTTTTAATATCGACCTTTTTCAGTTAATTTTAAATGTAGTTATCATCTTCAATATTTATATTTACGATTACTCCCGTGAGCATGAAGTGTTTGCTTCGAAACGCGTCGGGAATATAAAAATTATATATATATATATATATAATTGTTAATTAAGTGTTAAAAATTTATTTTTGTCGTAAATATATTTAACAATGAGTCTGAATAATAAATACAGCGAAAAAATAATAGTTTTTCGTCCGCGGTAATTCATCCCCGAGGGCGTATAAAAACTAAAACAATCAATAATAACGTTACATTTGGCATCCCCGGTGTAGGGAGCTCTAAAGCAACAATTAGCGTTACAAATTACAGCCAGTCGAATTTCTAAATAATAATGAAAAAACAAAAGCCCAGATGGTTTTTTTCCATCGCATTAACATTAAATCGAATGGAAAAAGAAAAAATTGAATTCGAAAATTCGGTATTATTAACAAAATCGTCTGCAGTAAATAATAATAAAAACTATTGCCCCAAAATCAGTGAAAAAAATATACCACGCAAATGTGGATGTAATACGTCTTTGGCGAATATTGTTTCTATCGGATTCCAGAGACTAAAAACAAAAGAGTGAATGTTGAAAATTTCGTTAGCCGCTCGAAATAAAGCAACGACCTATTTTCTATTCTTATACGATATTCTTTTTGCCTACTGCAAAAAAGAGAAGTTATATCATCACCTTCTTTTTTTTTTTTCCAGTTTCAAAGAAAGACACTGAAAGTTTATATATATATATATATATATATATATATATATATATATATATATGTATATATTCGACGCTGAAAGTTCCATGTTTCTTTTGCAAAATTCGCATATATTGAAAACAAGGCAAACGTCAAGCACAAACTTATCTTTCATACCTAGAGAATACGAGAGCTTTTAGCTGAAACTTTGTTTGTACTTGGACAATTGAAATTGACTTATCACCTGCGAGAATTGGCCCGTTTCTAACTCGAAATTTATTCACATTACCTTTGTTCCATTATTTCGTACTAGTGTACCAGACAATTAACGTGTTGCCCTTTCACTTTTTTCATCGAGAATGTCCTAAAAGGAAATACAAAAGATACAGCCTAGAGGAATGCCAGAATACACAAAAAAATAAAATAAATAAATAAATAAATAAATAAATAAATAAAAAAACGGAACGCCACTGCATTTCTACTATTCCACCGGTAGTGAAAATTAATAACATTACAGAACTTTTAAAATTCCTCGAAATTAATTTTTAAACTATTTCTTCTACAAGCTTAAAATAAATCAACAGATATGCAAAATGTAGCATCTGTTAAACGTTCCTTTGTCATGTACTCAAGAAAATTCGGATTTTGTTACATAATTTTGGTAATATTATTCATTTTTTGTTATCGTTCTGACGCAAAAACATTCTAAACCGTTAACGAAAAAAAGGGAATTTTGTTGAAAACATTAGTGTCGATTTTAGTTAATGTAATAAGTTAGCTCTAATAAAGAATCTTTTTCCATTCTATTTGTTAAATATATAGAAATATAATAAGTCAATAATAATAACTGATATATAATAAACAATTATAACGAACAATAGAAGAACAAAATAAATTTCTTACTTAATAACGTTTTCGGACATTATCAGCTAAAACACAATTCAGCTCTTTCATTTAAATGAAGAATTTTGTACTTTTTTTATCGTACTACATTGCACATTGCATTACGAATAATACGAGCACGTTCGAGACCGGCCGATATAATTTTGTGTATCTTTATTGCCTCTTTAGTATCATCCGAATCGGTTTAAAAAGCTGTTTCGCAAACTCGCGATGATAACCAAATTCAGTGACTTTTTTCAATGATTATATTTTTGCAGTGACAGTTTCCTCCAGGTTGCAGTGTTCCGAAGGACGTTTGTTAATCTCACGCCGTTTTGGATAATACGTATAATAATTAAATGATTTCGCTTTATCTCACGTAAATTAAGTCAGTTTCTCAACAGTTATTTCGAACCTATAAGAAGAATATCAGCGATGCGTTTAGATTATTTTCGGTCTTCTTCAAGAACTGAAAGCTAGTCCGGACTTTGATTATTTTCTCTTCGCACCGCCCATTGTAAAACACGTTCTGATATATCTTCGCCATTTACCGAATTAACAAAAAAATAATTACTTTCATTAGGCTTTTTAATTTTTATAACGTATCATTTATTTTAGGTTTTGCTGGTATAATAACATTATTCAGTAATAATTTAAATTAAAGTTGTTCCGCTTATATTATCGATTATAATAATTCATTTTAAAATAGATGTACTATTTTAAAATGAATTATTATAATCGATAAAGAGAAAGTAATTTCGCGTAATGTAAATTATTAAGAATTTCCTGTCGTGGTTGCCGACGGACTAGATGGAAATTTCACATACATATATATATATATATATATATCGGCTGAAAAAATATCGATTACATCTAGAATTAATGTAAATTAATTATGTCTCATTATAGTATTTGCTGCTTCTCGGCATGTCCGAAGTTGGGAAATAGTGTGAGTAAAAAAGGATGTTGAGTAGACGTTTACTATCGATACGGTTTGCAAACTGCTCGAAGTGACGTAAATATCTCTTTGTGTATGAGATGTATCGGTGTCGTCAAATGCTGCCAACAAGGTAGTCTTTAGTTGATGATCATCGATAGGCTAAAGTCTCGTAAAAGTCGCTGCTACATTCGTTCGCCTCTTGTCGCTTCGTTGAAAAAAGTGTCGATCGTGCGTTCAATTTTCAGGAAAAAATTCATAAGCTCCGATTGTTTTCACGGTTCATCGCAAACGATACGTGTCTATTCTTCTTTAATATATTTCGATTGAAAAAGCTCATAGAAGAGATGAATATAATCTCCGATAGTGAAGAGTGGAGTTCGAAATACAGAGACCTTAACAAACAGTTCCTCAACAGAGACGTTAACGAAATCATAACAAAGCCCTGAAACCGTAGATAGGCCCGCGGTAAGTCTGGATTCATTGCAAGAACTACTATTTCAAAACACTGTTTACTCTAACGCAAATAATAAATAAATTTTCAGCGAAATAACGCGGATGAGGCTAAAATATTTATGCAAACATGAGTCTCGTTTTCAGAAAAATATTTCGACAATTTTGAACATCGACGTTTAAGGGCCGGTAATTGCGCAAATTTCATACGTAAATACACCGGCTTAAAACATGTGAAACAGTTATATTTTTTTATTTTTATAAAACTGTACTTACATCCACGAATTTCCGAGCGATCCTAAACACAAAATTTGAAACAATACTTTCATTTACTAAATGATCAATAGAGAAATCATCAGTGAAGACAAAAGAGAATGATTACCAATCTCGTGATGAAAAATAAAAAAAAAATTTCGAACCCGAATAAAAATTTTAAAAAACTTTATTATTACCGACTACGTGTAAAGTGAGTCGCATACCCTCGACCGTTTAAAGTTCACAACAGTAATAATGCGAGTAGGATTACTACTATTAATATTATTATCATTTTATCTGTTAGTTTATGCTCGGTTCGTTGATATTTGAAAAATCCTTAATGAAAATTTCAGTATATATTTTCATTTAAATTTACTCTATTATAAGAATTTTATAAGTACAATTATTACTATCGTAATTGTCATTTTAATATAAATATATAATGCTTCATTTAGTTTTATTGTATTCTTATTAATATTACTGTTATTTATTCAGTTTATTATTAGTAGTATTATAGTTATTATTCTTATTTTTTATTCTTATATTATTATTATTATTATTATTATTATTATTATTATTATTTTTATATTTACGTCTATGTTAATAAATTAATACGATCAGGTAGATTATACTAACTGGATGGCGGGGTAGGAAAAAGATCTCCACAGTATGGAATGTAGAGATATTGTCCTTTTTGACTAAAAAAGCGGCGTCTTCCGTTGGACAAATCTTCATTCATTGGAAATTTTACCTCTATTTTCTAATATTAACGGAAGATGGTACTTACAATATTTATTTAAAAATCTGTCTGCCACAAGCGATCTTCTTATATGTAAGGGCGGGATCTTTATTTTTTTTTTTTTATTTATTTATTTATTTGGTAAATAATAACATAAATACATAGTAATTGAAACATAGCCATGAGTATCTCAGTTGAATGAACACCTCATGGATTGGAAACAATAAAAAGAAAATGAAAGAGACAAAAATTAACCAATATAAAAATTAATATAAAATTATTCATTAAATGAAAAATCTTCAACATCCGAATATTTGGAAGCCATGATAAAATTCGCCGCGTACAGGAATTTTTCGATAAATTATCGTTATTTAATGGAAAACAATTTACGTCTTTAAACAAGAATTTCCATTTGGCGCACTCATTAACGTAATGGGGGTGACAGTTTCAGGAGCATCTCCACAGGAACACAAATTGCTGTCTGCTAGATGGAAACGGTGCAGACAATCTTTGAAATCTACCATGTCCAGTAAGAAATTAATTTTGATTAGATTGGTTTTAACCTCGGGACCAACTTCGCCTATGGAAGTAAGTGTATATATAAAACAACTAAATGTAAGGAAGGCACCTGGGCATGATCTGATATCAGCAAAAATTATCAAAAATTTGCCAAGGAAAGCGGTTATCCTAATAACATACATTTTTAATGCGATCTTTCGCACTGGCTATTTTCCAATTCAATGGAAATTTGCTTCAATTATAATGATTCCCAAACCAGGAAAACCGCAGAATGAAGTTTCTGCCTACAGGCCTATTAGCCTTTTGCCGGCCTTCTCAAAACTTTTTGAAAAACTCATCCTCAAAAGAATCAAACCAATCCTGGAAGAAGAAAAAGTAATACCAAACTATCAATTCGGCTTCAGAGATCGCCATGGTACGATTGAGCAAATACATAGGATAGTGGATGTGATCAACAAAGCCTTCGAGGATGGAAAATACTGTCCTGCAGTATTCCTGGATATCGAAAAAGCTTTCGATAGAGTTTGGCACACTGGCCTTCTATTTAAAATAAAACAGTTGCTGCCTCACCAGTATTACGAAATCATTAAATCATATTTAACAGAGAGGTACTTCCACGTTAATGTTAATGGAGAATATTCACAAATTCACCCAATACTATCGGGGGTACCTCAAGGTAGTGTACTCGGGCCGATATTATATCAGATATACGTAAACGATTTCCCAGTACACTCAGACACGATAACGGCTATGTTTGCTGATGACACGGCGATCTTATCAAGCCATCAGGACAACGTCGTAGCAACAGAATATATTCAAAAGCATCTACTTGATGTAGAAAGGTGGATGAAGCTTTGGAAAGTGAACGTCAATGGATCAAAATCTAGGCAAGTCATATTTACTTTAAATAAGGGAAGAAACCAACCAATCAGGCTGAACGGACAAGCGATTCCGGAATCGAATACCGTGAAATATCTCGGGCTGCACCTTGATAAAGGACTCACATGGAAAGATCATGTGGCTGCCAAACGTAAACAGCTTGATATAGTATACCGAGGCATGCAATGGTTAATGGGCAAACATTCGCCATTATCCCACGCGAATAAATTACTGCTCTATAATTCCATTCTGAAGCCTATATGGCTATATGGAATCCAAGTCTGGGGCACAGCGAGCAACTCAAACATAGCCATCATTCAAAGATTCCAGTCAAAAGTTCTGAGAAACATTGTGGCGGCCCCATGGTTCGTTCGAAACGATGATATACATACCGATCTACACGCTCCAACAATCAAAGAAGAAATCAGCAGCGCTGCCAGAAGACATCTGTATCGACTGGAAAATCACATCAATCCGCTAGTCAAAAACGTACTGCAGAATAACTTTCTCTTCAGAAGACTAAAAAGACTCAGTCAACTCCAGCTAGTAGAACGGCCGTAGGCGTATAGCTATTTTCTATAACATTCAATAAACTACTTCATCATCAGGAATAGCGACCACTGGGAAGCGTTCCGGAATAGCGTATCTATATAAATGATCAGTGCTACTTATTACTCAATTGAGTAGATTGTACGCAACTTAAAAAAAAAAAAAAAAAAAAAAAAAAAAACCTCGGGGACGAAACTAAATGTTAATCTTCCAGTTGAGCTATTGTTCCAGCTATTTTGCATTTCAATAAATCTCTATTGTTTAGATCCAAGTCCAAATTGAGATTATTTAACCCTTTGAAATACAAAATTTTATGCTGCAATACGGAATGCAGTGGCAATTGTCCTGCTATTGTTCGCAACGCATCATCGGAAGTAGTTCTATGCGCGCGGAGAATAAACAAAAGAAATTTCCTTTGGGATTTAACTAGTACTTCCTGAATTACGCTTTAAAGCCTCTTCAAACATGAATACGCAGTACGTGAATAATGGAACAACTAGCATATTAACGAATTATTAAACGGTGTTTAGTGCTCATCCCATACGTGCGTCCAGACACGGAGTGCAATTCATTTAGAACCGTTGTAGCTTTACTGGACAAATTTTTGAAATGTTGATTAAAACTGTAGCGACAGTCTAATGTAATACCAAGATATTTCAGTGATTCGACGATATTAATTTTAAAGTTCGCTATAGAGAGATGTAGCGAATTGTAGTAGTCCCTTTTTCGTTTCCTGTGCATGATTAATAAAAATTAGTCTTGTTTTCGTCCAACTGTAGAAGATGTTTTTCCATATAGGTTAAAATATTGTTGATTTCTAATCTTGAAGTATTTACAAATGGAGGGACGATGGTTAGAAGTGACCGCGAATGCTAGATCATCTGCATAGAAATATCTGGTTACTGCCGACGGGAACTCCATCAACGATAAGTCTGAAATATACAAATTCCAAAAAAATCGGGCCCAAAATCGATCCTTGCGGGCATCCGCGAGTAACATTTCGAAAATATGTTTGATGTTCGTAAATAAATTTAATAGTTCTGTAATCTAAGTATTGTCTTAAAATTGAGATTATTCTATAATCGAGCCTGAGTGCTCTAATTTAGTGGAATAAGACTGGCCACGAACAGTTATCAAAGGCGCCTTTAATATCTAACGTCAGCAGGCCAATCGCAGTCTTTTTACTTAACGCACGCTCAATCTGCTTAGATAATTCGCCAAAAAGCGTTGCCGTGGAACGGGACTTAGTAAATCCAAATTGCCGATCATCGTGAGGTAAAACCGGCAGTATACGATTCAACAAAACATATTCAAACACCTTGGCTAAAGCGCTTAACAAGACAATCGGTCTGTACGAAGATGGAAGACTAGGACTACGTCCGGGTTTTAGCACAAAAACTGTCCTTCCTGCTCGCCAGGCTTCCGGGAAGACTCCGAACCTCAACAGAGCGATGAATAAGCTCTGAAGTAAATTAGGATAGTGGAAATTCAAGATCTTCAAACATTTATTCGTCAGCTGGTCTAAGCCAGGAGCTTTATTTTTAGTCCGGCGAAGAATATCCTTAATTTCCGCTTTGGAAATAAATAGTTCGCTGTTAAAACTAAAGCCGCTAAGGTTAAATCTCTGGAATTCTTGCAACTTGTATGAGAAGGTTTCGTCCCCATTTGTGTTTGAGTTTACTTGATAAAAATGATCAAGAAGGGCCTTTATCTTTGAATCCTTATCGAAAATTTTTTGATTATTCTGGTCTAAAAAATACGAAGGAATCTGTAACTGTCGTTTATTTTTGAAAATAGTCTTGTAAGGAAAGTCCCATAGTTTCGAATCGGAACAAAATTTTTTCCAATTTTTGGTTTTCACGTTTCGCATTTCTTTATTAAAAATTTTTCGTACCAAATTTATAACCAGGCGCGCATTGTGATCATTAGCTCCCCGCTTGCGTGAACGTTGAACCCGTTTGCGCAATTTCCTTAGAATTATTCGTAAAATCTCTAAATTAATATTCCACCACGAATTCCTATTTAATCGAATCGTTTCAGTGCTGCTACTAATAGTATCATGAAGTGTGTTACGGAAATTTTCTAACATTATTTTCAGTTGGTGGGAATCATTAGCAGTTTTAAAATCGCAGTTTAAGTGCGAATGTTCTACGACGATTTTATTGAATTTCTTATAATTTATAATGCGATGCGCTAGGCTATTAATAATATTCATTTTTACTGATAATTTAAACTGAATCGGACTGTGGTCTGAATAAATTGCTTTATTATCTACCTTCCAGTCACTGATTACGTTAGGTCGACCGTGGATCAAAGTCAAGTCAATAACGCTGAAACCATTGGCGTTAGAAAAAGTAATTTCATCTCGTTCATTGGCGACAAAAAGATTATTACTAAGAATAAATTGTTCAAAAATGTTAGATCTTCTCGAGTGAAAAGCCCGACTGTCCCAGATCTTATTTCGGACATTAAAGTCACCGCATAAGATAATCGATTTCTTCTGGTGGAAAGTAATAAATTGCGATAACAAATCTAAGAAGTTAGTTAGATCTTGTGAAGGCGGAAAGTAACAGGAGATAATAAAAATTTCTTCCAATTGAACTGCCACGATATATTCGCAACATTCGAAGAATTCTACCTCTTTAAATGGTAATGCTGAGTTAACTAAAATTGACACGAACTGCTTTGTAGTTTGAGTATTTGGTAATATCTGGGATTACCTTTTGAATAAGATACGGTTCTGAGATACACGCAATATCTTTGTTATCCTTCAATAAATCGAAGTGTAGCAAATTATTACCAGCACGTGAATGATGTAGGTTTAATTGCATTACAGAGAGGAAATCGAAATTATTATTCTCCATAACAAGTGTTGTTATCTAAAATTGAATGAATTCTTTTCGCAGTTTCGCATTTGTAAAGCTGGTAATACTTATGGTCCAGACTGAAGTTCGTTTTTCTTTCTACATTTGAAAAGTGACAGTTTGGACAATGTCCACGATCAATGATTTCCTTAATTTTACCTCTTTCTTCATTATCCAGTTTGCAATGCCGAGCTCTATGCCCGAAACCTCCACATGAATAACATTGGGTAATATCAATATGTTTGTAGACCAGGGCGGGATCTTAGCCTCAATTTGGAGGCCTATGGAATGATTTTCAGTTATACGCCTCAGTCCAAGATTCTGCAAAGCATCTAATTCTCCAAAGAGTGATTTTCAGGCTGGCCCATAAAAAACTGCACCCTAATCAAGGTCAGATCTAATGGAAGTTCTTTTAAACAGTTTTAAAGTTACAGGATCTCCGCGCTAAAAGGTATTGCTAATAGCTTTCAGCGGATCAAATTTCTTGGCTAATGGTTG
Source organism: Icerya purchasi (assembly GCA_039619475.1). NCBI lineage: Eukaryota > Metazoa > Arthropoda > Insecta > Hemiptera > Monophlebidae > Icerya > Icerya purchasi. The sequence continues at coordinate 334,159,697 of CM077116.1, read as the reverse complement.
CATTTGTACTCTTATAATCTGATATCCAAATAGTTAACCTGCTTAGAAAAGGTTTTGATACCAGATTTTAATTTCAGTGCTCTGTGTTGAGAATAAGGTCTCGAGAGTAAATAAAGTTACGCATGATGTAGATGGAGACAGGTCAAGATCAATTTTTTGAACAAAGCGTTAACGGAAAATTGATTATTTCGAATGCAGAAAGATTTTTGTGTTCGGTATATCCAGCAAAGTCATCGACGTATGATAAAATATATAATGTTTAAAAGTAGGCGAGTAGAAAAGATTGTTATGATATAGATATTGAATTTCAATATCGATCCATGAGCAAGCACTCTATAAGTTGTTCGGAAACTGGATTTAGTAAGTAGAGTGATCTCTTTATAAATAATTTACATAAAAATTTTGCTATAAACTTTTGGAATTCTTATCTTAATCAATTGTTCAAAAACAAAGTAGGAATAGAGACATTATCGAACGCCCCTCTTTAATGTCTAGAAAGGTCTGCAGGAGGAATTTTTTGTCAATAATAGTGCCGACGTTTAAACAAAATATTAATATCTATCACGGCGCGCGCTCAAAAATAAAAAAAATACTATCTAATATAAATTTTTACTTTTTTCAGCAATGGGTCGTAAGCGAGTTATTGATTTTTACCGGTGTCCAGAATAAAATGATCAAGCCATTTCTTCTCCTTCTTCTCATTCCTTCAATTCTATTATTCTTTTAAATATCCAATCTACTCTCATCCCGTTCCATTACTATTGACCTTTTGTGGGTTCCTAGTCACTCTGGCATCGAGGGCAACGAGTTAGCCGACTTTTTAGCCCGTTCGGCCGCCCGCGCTTTCCCTAATTTCTGTTGTTGTTGGGTCAATGCCGCTGGCGCGCCCAAAAAAAAAAAAAAAAAAAAATCAAGTTTTTACCGGCTTATTGTATGGTAAAGAAAACGTTCAGAAGCACTGGTCCGTAGATCATCAGGCCGTCGTCGATGATTAGTTGGCCTATCTGTTACAGTCACAAAGAACGTAATTTTTTTCAGTTACGAATTGGCGTATCTTCTTTAATTACCTGTGAAGGTTATTAACCAATTAGCCAATTCTCGGTATAAATGAAACATTTGTAAAAAGTAACTGTTATTTTAGTATCTCGCTGAAATGCTGTTATTTTTTTTTTCCTTAAAGGATTTTACAAATCATCCGATGCGACTGTAAATTTAACATATCAGACTAAAATCACGTAATTTTAACAATAAACGGTTAGTATTTAATTAATTATACAAAATGAAGTACGGAATGTACGCTTTGGCGCTAACTGAAACAAAACAAAAACAAAAAAAAAAAAAAAACGAGCAACTTCAGTCCCAAATATCTTATAATAAAAATAGCGTGAGCTTATTTTCCATTTTATTCCTATACTGCGGCAGTCTGCCCGATAAATTAGATCTAATAATGTTATCACTTTGAAATGTTCCGCAGTGATTATGCGTTTTTTTTCGTTTTTGATTTTTTTCGGTTCAGCAACTATTGACTAATAGCCTGGCGCAAGTAAAATTTTCGGGTTTCAATGTATGGCAGCGGTACATCAGCTACTAGTTGAATAAAATACCACTGCCTAAGCAGCTACGTAACACAGTCGGCTGACTATGTAATTATACGAGTAGACGAGTCTATCTGATTATAAGATTAAATATTTATATATTTATATACTATATGATCATGTAATTATGCACAAAAATTATGCGATTATGTAATTGTGCAAATTTTTTTTGCGATTATATAATTGTGCAAAAAATTATGCGAAAAATTATGCGATTATGTAATTGTTCAAGAAATTATGCGATTATGTATGCAAAAAATTATGTGATTATGTAATTGTTCAAGAAATTATGCGATTATGTATGCAAAAAATTATGTGATTATGTAATTGTTCAAGAAATTATGCGATTATGTATGCAAAAAATTATGTGATTATGTAATTGTTCAAGAAATTATGCGATTATGTATGCAAAAAATTATGCGATTATGTAATTATGCAAAAAATTGTGTGATTACGTATTGACGGAATGATTAGTTGCCCACTCGTTTCAAAAATACCAAAAAAAACATGAAATATACGGGGAAAAAAAAACAGGTCAAAAAATTAACTCTTATCAATACAGATTTGTCGCTAATGAACAGATCATTGCGTTTTAAACTATTGTCGGCCAACCGTCCAAAAGTGTGTAACGAACTCCGGAACAACACTGCATCGTCGCCACTGCAGCCAAATCCCGCAGCGGTTAATTGAAGATAAGAAACTATAATGTACTCACGCGTATCGTTTACATTGGTTATAACCCGTTCTGTGCGCGGATACTGACGATGCGGGAGTAATTTTCTTGCAGTTCCGTCGATGTGTCGTAATCCAGTGCAAACGTAGAGGCCGCAGGCAAATTTACCGAAGGTCCGTGTGCCCGAGAGAATTCCCTCTAATCCCGCCGGCGGCATACTGGAGCTGATATTAACGCTAGAGTAAACAAGGCTTCTTTCGAAGGGCAAAGAAGGACGCGTGCAGCCTCTTGGCCGTAGAACGCAAGCAGACGGAACGAGCGAATAAGCCGCGCAAACGCGCCACTTTATGTATTAGTAATGGATTGCCGGAGAGAAAATGTATTCTACAGATAGCGAAACGGCACAAAGTTGCCCGAAGGTTGTCTTGCCCGTGTTATCTTTATAAACTTATTTCCTAAGAATGCGGCAATCGTTTCTATACTATATATCCGAATATAGAACTTAATCTATACAGCGTAAATCGCATCCAGCCGGAGCTCCAGTCATTTTTCGCGACCGCATTAAAAAGCTCAGTCCGCCGTTCCAGCAGCCGGCTTTCTCGGCCCGGGATAATTAATTACCGGCTACCATTCGGAACGGAGCAACTTCAAAATTCATTTTACGCGCTACAATTCGCGACCGGCAGCCAACGAGAAAAATTTTAAATCAAGAGTAACGCGGCTGCATCTTTTTGTCTTATTTCCAGTTCCAGGAAAATAATATAACTTTATACAGTAATTAGAACATGGTTTATCTCGGATTAGTTTTTGGTAACTTTTGTTAATTGAAACAAAGCGGGCCGCGTGAATTTTTTATTCTTTGCTAACGATTCCCCCCTATTTGCAATAAATCAGACATCTCCCGAAGCGAACAATTTCCTCGATGGTGTTCGCTCGTAATGTTCTAGTACTTCGGCAAGAGTTAACCCTAAACAGTCTTTGCAGCATTGTAATTTTTTTGGTTATGTAAATACTTTCGAGTTTTCAGAAGCTTTTTCGATATTTCCCCGTGTGGTTAAGTTTCGCGATATTGGCACTATTTCTAGACAAGCCGCTATCTTCGTCTCCCTAAATTATAAATTTACTTTCACTCGATAAAATCGCGTGCGGGTTAATTTTCAACGCGTCTCTCGTACCACATGTAACGAGACTAGATTCTAATCGACGTGCTCGGATCGTTGTGCCGGAGTGCGATTATTTTTCCCGGTAAAATCTAACAAACAGATGAGCGCTAGTCATGCGCTATTAATTAGGATAAAAATTCCAGCTAAGAATGCTGATTGAAATCTAGCCGGGTAATGGCTATCATCGTTTTGTGTTGAAAATAAATCCCGCGTCCAAAAGGAATAGAACAGGTTACGTCGGCAATGTAATAGACATGGAAAAAGCAAAAAGATATTTACCTCAAAATTTAATACATTCTTTCTGAAGACTGTTGTAACATTCCGGTTTAGTCTAGTGACAATAATGCGGGAAAAATTGAGGGGATTTCGATGCGACGGTAATTTAAACCTTTTTTCACCAATTATATCATCGAAATACCGAAAATTTTACTTCTAACTAAAGAGTATGTCGGTGGTTATTAATACGACCTATAAGTAGGTCTGGGATTTTTTCAAACGTTTTTTTTTTCGAAATCTAGTTCATTGCAATTTTTTCGAAATCTAGTTCATTTCAATTTTTTCGAACCGTATACATCTGTAGCGGATTTTCGAATTTTCGAATATTATCTTAAAGTCAACCGCGGAAACCGATATCGGGCGATTTTTGATGATACGTTTAGGAAGAAAACACTGTTTTCAAACAAGTGTTTGTGTCGCGTATGTATATGTGTGGACAGAATTTTCCAACGTGTCTGTTAGTACTGTTCACACTTATAGAGTCGTCATATATTCGATGCTTAGAACCGTAACAAGGTTTCTGAAAGCAAAATGTTAAAAAAAAGAAAAACGTAATTTAATTTCATAAAACCTAATGTTACAAAGAATATAAACTGTGTGCTGACTTGACATATTCGGTTGTGAGCAAAGTAAGGAAAAATAAATGTTTAAAAAGTTATTTATAAACCATAGAAAGGTATGCCTATCTTTCGGTGCAGCAACTCTTTCGGATAAATCTGAATATTCATTCATTGGCAAGCTGCTCTAGGTCATTCGCAGTGTTTCCTTGTCGTTTATAATCAAAAAAATATTCAGCAGGGTTATCTTTCTAGTCATTTTTTACCTTTATTATTTCATTTTTTTTTTTTTTTTTTCTCGTTGTTCTTGAAATACATACGCTACGGTTTGAAGCTTATAACGAACGTTTCTGAGTGATGTGATATTTCCGATTAACTATATTTTAAATGTAAAATTTTGTTTTCAAACGTAAAAGAGGCAAAAGCTTTACGTTCGATTTTACAAAGTTGCGAGAATACCAAAAAATCTTATATTCGGCGGATGGACCGACGGTATTTGAGCCGTGGGTTTTTCTCCGGCGCATTTTTCGTATCAATATGCCTTTCTTCTTCTTTTTTTTTTTTTTTTTTTTTTTTTAGCGGTCCATGTATCTCTACGTTTATCACGGATTATTTTATCGGTTTTTTCTTTTCAATAATGCTTTGGTCGAAATATCTGATGGCACAGCCAGCTACTGAAGCGCGGTTAGTTAGGCAGCGGTATTTCGTAGCTCATACCATTGAAAATGTACAAAAATTTCACTCGCGCCGGATTAATATCCATAGTTGATGCGCCCATAAAGAAATAAAAAACAAAAAAAATACGTGGCTCCATCAGATAAACTGCAAGGTATAGATGGACACTATGGAATGTACGCGTTATATGTAAGGATCCGACTGCGCTTTGGCAATTACTATTTAAATCAAATCGTCCGCATAGTCACGACGGTTTTTCGAGATTATTTCACTCTTCGAACAGGTATTTTGTGTAGCTAATTAGTCTTGTTGACAGTGTCCATTCGAGTATTTCCGATAGTAGGGTTTTGTATATTAGAAGTATTCTACATAAATCCGTGTTATTCCCATTTCCGCGGTAGGCCTCTAATTGTTCTATAGCTATACTTCACAACTTGTGCATCGGAGGAGAAGTGAAGAATGTGGCTTAATCGATAATTTTGTACCGAAATGTCACGTACACGTCGAGACTTTTCCTATTCGAACGGTAATGTAATTTCGAATGTTCGCGTCGTACCGATGCGAATTTTAAACTGCAAATCCGATTAATCGTTTTCTAACCGACCGATTCGCTGTCATAAGCTTTTAGAAGCAGCTCGAATAAATAACAGAACGATTCTTTTGGCTCGGCGGCAAACACAAACAGATGAAGCTTAAAAATCCCATTTAATTCATCGAGTTAATCTGGTATCGGCGAACAAATAAAACAAACCGAAAGTATCCAACACCGGCTTCGTCGAATTAAAGGGCTCTCGATAAATAATCCACCATTTCCTTGTTTATCAGAATGATGGACATTCCGCTAACTCGCACGAAGCAGGTAATCAATTTGAGTCAACACCACTTAACCGTCGTCGCATCGGTCCACTTCAACCGTTGTCAGACCGCCCCCCCCCCCGCGCCGCAGACCAATTTAATTTAAAGGATAGCATCGATTGGCAAAGCTTCGGTATCCATCAAACGAAGTTTTTAATGTCGTCGCACGTGAAAACAAGACAGAGTTTTTGCCCGTAAAGTACAACAAAAAAATCGCTGCAGCTTGCTGCTGGACACGCAGAGATGACGACGATGGCTCCGTAAAAAAAAGTAAAAATTTCAGTTGCTAACTAACGATAATAATAATTTTGCGGTTTTAGTAACTGAAAAACGTAACGTCATAGCGGTTTAAACGAGTTTTTCTATTAATTTTGCCCCCCCCCCGTCATTCCCCGTTGTACCAGCTATTACGAATAATTTTCGAAATATTTCGCAGACAATCAAATTAATGTCATTCGAGTAGTAATCGAAATTTTTAATCGAAATGATGCTGTACATAATTGAAACGTACCCTCCCTCCATATTTTTCAGCCTTTAACAGAGCTGAATTGTTATCGATGATTTTAATTGCTCGAAAATTTTATCGGTTTTCCATATTTTATTTTATCGTTAATTTTTTTTTTCTTTTTCGGTAATAGTAACAATAACAAGATGGGAAGGACGCTTTTGGTCTTGGAATAAGAGCAAGCAAAAATATTACTAGCTTTTGCAATCGATAATGCGAGGTCGCAACAATATATAGTGTTAGCAAAAAGACGAAGATATTAAACAACGAATAAGGGAGAAACAAAATTATTAGGTGAAATTACGAACGAGAGGTACAATTAGTAGAGCCGCGGAGAAATTAAAAAAAAAACAAAACAAAAGACAGTTCCGCAAATAACGTTGCCACCCCCAGGTTACCGAACAGACATTTTCCCGAATTTGCAATAACCGATTTTTCTTTTAATTTACCAATTTTTCAAAAAACAAAACTTTATACTATCCAGCGTCAATTATCGATTAAATTACAGATTTTGCGACCAGCTATGTCCCGTTAAATCGTCTAATAGCCGATTGTCTGTTCTCCGTGCGTCTGTAACTACAGGCACTTCCTGCTTTTAATTAATGCTTTTGCAAGACGAACTACGTTACATTAGCCTTCGAGAAAGAGTACGTATCGGAATAATGTTTACCGACAAGCGCAGCCGGATCGATTACACCATCCGTTGCTAGAGCGTTATTTATCTTGTGCGTGTCACTCAATGCCCCCCGCAAATCGCTGTTGTTCGTGTACCACTATAGACAGTATTTTCTCTCTCTCTGTCTCTCCAATTCGCATTACTGTAACGCGCCGATGACATTTAACGTTTATTCTAAACCCGGCGGCGGCGGCGGCGGCGGCGGCAAGTTGTATACCTTCGTTATGAGACGAAATTCGCTAAACCTCAAAATCTTACATTTAGGAGCAGCAGAAAAAGCGATGTTCGATTCTTGTCGGTCCCGCTAAATGACGGCGCTACTGATTTTGCCGGTTCAGTTTAATTTTCGTATTATAGTTCCTTTTTCGTAATGTTTACATTTCTCGCAAAAAGGAAAAAAGAATCGAAATCGGAGAACCAGCGCGCGATGGGGAAAATCCTTTACACGAGCCTCTTCGGGAGACGAGGTATTTGCAGAAAACTTCAATAACCAGTCAACTCGAAATTAATCGCACTCTTCGGAGGTTTATCGAATGACCTCTCAACTTTGTCGGGAAGTATATCAACATTTACAAAAAGCCGAAATACAAAAAAGGTCTCTTCGACATCATCGCTTTGAAATGCAGCGCACGCCATCCTTTAACCTTTTAATTCTAATGTCTTTATAATTAAAAAATTTCACTTTTCTCTCACCGTTTGTTTATAAATTGCAAGTAAACAAAAAAACAAAAACCAAAGGAATATTCTCTCTCGCATGGGGATAATTTTATTGTGCAATAATAATTGTAATGGGCTAAATCCTGTAATTTGCCATCTTCGAAATTATCCGGCTAAGATTTAAATTGACCACAATCACTTTCGATAGGAATGAATTTTGCTTAAGAAAAAAAAAACCTTCATTAAATTTAATTAGATTTAGATTAAGGGAAATTCTCTAGGCGGGTCCAGCTCTGATGGTACCCCAGTTCCGTTATGAGTAAAACGGACGACGAGGACGATCGAAGAAATTTCCGTACAAGGCATGAAACTTTTTAGCTACATATAGAGTTTACAGAAGCATCGTAAGTGAAAATGCACGCGGACTGCGCTTGGATCATGTAGGCCAGCGCAATGACGTGAAGCCGGCACAGACGAGAGAATTGTAGACGAAAGTCAAAAGGTCTTGTGGGACACATTTCGGTAAACCGCGTCGGATGAAGGCAATGCAAGAAGCCGTCGTCGAATGTTTTTGAGTCACATATCGTGGTAACAAGTTCGAATGGAAAAAAAGACCAGAAGTGTCGATCAGGAATGCGCGTGTACCCTCTTCGTTACAAAAGATGTCTCCTCTACGATTCGCGCATTTTTAATTTAAAATTTATCATTAAAAAAAGAAGAAAAATTATTTCTTAATTGCTACGTGCTTTAATCTTCCCACTCCTCGCTGTGAACTTTTATAGTTTTTTCTTTTGAACTCGATTCTCGGTCATTATTATTTTCGCGCTATTTCCTCAGTCGCTTGGTTTGTCTCTGTGAATGTTAAAATGGTAAAGCTCCTCAGCTCGCCGCTGTAACACACTTGTACTGCGGCCATTAAACGTAATCAGTTTAGTAAACACTGGCGCATTTCTTTTATTTACATAGTTCGCGAATAAACGCTAGTCGCAAAAAGTAATGGAATGCGAGAACGACGTTTGCAGAACTGAAGAAGCCCTGCAACGATTAGATTGCTACCTGTAATTCCTGTGGACAAATGTTAATAGTATAAACGCGTTTTGATTGTTTTTCCCCCTTCATTTTGGTTCCTAATTATTTTATTGAATCGTATAAATTTTGTTTTTAATGTGAAACACATCGAAAAATGTATCGGTTACCGATTTCACATATGCAGTTAATACTAGCGGTCCCCCCTCCCAGTGGTCGAAATTCGACCGTAATTTACATGTATGACATGTATCCTCAAATCTACGAATTGGTAAGACAGATGATTCGGTTTTAATTAAATTAATAAGGACTATTTCCAATATCATATATTAAACGAAAAAAGAATTGGTCTGAGAAGAAAGAAACGAAAAAAAAACAAAAAAACACACAAATACACTCACACTGAACAAAGCCATTCTCGGCTTCAGTTTTAAGTACGGAAAAAAAAAAAAAACGTAAGAAAAGTTTTTTCTTAATAAATGTGGAAATTACAGTACAACATTTTACACGTGGCCAGGTAATTCACAGCAAAATTGCATGATTTAAGATAGCGAATATAACGAATAAAACTTAGCAAAAACAAAATACATATTCAAAACGATACGTAAATGTGCCTGAAACCCACGCTAATCTGTTTTTACATAACTTAATCTAAAGTAAACAAAAAACCAAAATTTTTAAACCGATTGAATCACATTCACGCAATATTCAGTCACATTACCGAGAATGTTCACTCACACTTCGCAATATTAAAACTTACGCAAAATAAAATTGAAATAAGTCACTTCGAACACATTCACAAATATTATAATATAATCGAAGGATGAGGGAATTCAATTAAATTGCACTCTAACTTTACGAAGAAAAAATAATTATTCGAAACAATTTCTAAAAACCCACCTGTTTAACTGAATACGTACACAGCTGAAAAAGACGCGACTATGTCCCCGAGCACATCACTCAATGTAGCACAAACCAATATAGCGTGCGAGTATTACGTGAAATACAGTAACTGTATTTTTTGGGTTTTTTTCTCGTTCGCTGTTGTAATACGTGTAAATTACGCGCTAACAAAGCCGACTTTACCTGAGAAAATGTATACACATGAGTTTTAAAGATAAAGGATTCGCCCCTTCCTCTTGCATATAAGAAAAGAATAATTAGAACGGACGCTACAAGTATATGTAAACCGAAATCCTTAGTATATTTCTGAATAAACTTCCTCTTGGAGTGAGTTTCACTGCGGGGCGATTAAATCGATTATAAATCGCCCACTCCGCGTTCACTCCAAATTCACTCCGCATTTACTCCGCTAATTTTTTACAGTATATAAACGTAAACAGTGAATGTTTTATTTTATTTTATTTCATGTATTTGTAACGCATATTAAACATAAATTTTATCTTTCGGCATTCCCCTTCTCCGTGTGGACTTTAACTATGTCAAATCTCACACTATTCCGTACGCGTAATGCGCTTAAGAAGGGGTGCAAATTTTTTTCTACACGTATTATCGTATAGATTAGGATTGTAAGAGTACAAAATAATTTTTAAAAAATCAAAAAAAAAAAAAAAAAAAAAAAAAAATTCATCTAAAAAGTAAAAAAAGTAACTTTAGACATTATGATTGTTCTCGAAAAAAAAAAAAATTAATAGCATAATCAGAGTCTCGGTATTCAAACTGCAACAATTAAAAACCCATACTAAATTAATACAACATAATCTCACTGGTTTTCGATAAGCCAAAAATACCGGCAAACATTATCAGCAGGAATATTTAATTATTCCTGCTGATAATGTTTGCCGGTATTTTTGGCTTATCGAAAACCAGTGAGATTATGTTGTATTAATTTAGTATGGGTTTTTAATTGTTGCAAATGTAATTTCGCGTCTAATCTAGTACATATGAATGTTGTTTAAAACTGCATTAAGCTGTACCATTTTTTAGCGCATTTTTGTTTATTTTTTACTTAAAAACTATTTCATTCCGAAACTTTTTGGTGCAAATATTTTTGAGCGATAATACGGACGGACCCGTCTAAAAGCTTGGTGCTCTGGATGGTCGTGCTTTTTGAATTTCATCGCTTCTATTCGAATCGACATTTCCCCATACGAAATTAACGTTGGTAATACTTCGTTTTCATCGCCCCGTTTTGATTTTAAAATTTTACGAGTTCGTATTATCCTTATATTCTGTTGAAAATTTTTTCGGCTAATTCTTATCGATCAAAGATATCTCTAACTCCTTTTTTCAACATTCATCATCCATCACTACTTAGTCAGTACTGACCAATATCAATACTCGACTAGTTCCGCATGCGTCAAGGCACAGATGTAATACTTCCGACAATGATGAGGTCTGCTGGCGCCATGAGGATTTCCGAATAGATCTGTCGCAATGAACACTAACAACAATTTCAACTTTTTGACTTATTGAAAACTAATTATTTTCAACTTACGTCTCCATCTCTGATAAGGCTTCGATCGTCTTCGTTACATTCATCATCATCTGTGTGTCAGCCTTGCGGCTGGTTCGCACCATGCACCAATCGTCTCCAGGCTAGCCTGTCCATCGCTCTCTTCTTTAATTCGGAGTATGATGACATTCCAGTCTCCTTCGGTACAGTATCCAGGAAAGTTATTCGAGGTTACATTACTCTCTAAAAAGATTACGTTTTTTCACGTTCATTTCAGTGACTACTAAGCATCTCACACTGATAACGAAATATACTCACACCACTGTGACCGGTACTCTCTCGAATGGACAACGAATCATTAAAATAAGTCCCCATAAACACACCAGTTACGCGCGAACAAATATTAAAAGAGAAACATTAACATAGGCAATGAACATCGCCTCTCTTTTTGTAGTCGCTAAAAGTATTCTCGTCGTTGTAGTCGTAGTTTAGTTCGAAATCTAAACGATTTTCGCTTTCGAATAGTTGCCCTTCATTTGATCCGTCGTCCCTCGGCTTCGTAATGAATCAGTTTAATGTATAATTTTGCTTTTCGTTTCCATTTCAACATGTTCCGTTATTTCCGTTCTCATTTGAAGCAGTTTCCTCTTCAATTTTCGAATATTTTTATTGTTCTCCTTTTTTTCTGTCATTTGAAACACCTTCCTGCGGGCCATCGCAATTATATTTACTTTATATGTAGTACACAACAGACTAAATGGGAAAGAGGATGAAAATTTCGGATGAGAGAGATGTTACGACATCGAGAAATGTCATTGGAATCTCAGATATGATTCTTAGACTACGACCGAACGGGGTTTATCGGCTCTAAGTAGGTACGTCGGGGACGGTACGGGCGATGAAGTGAAGAGCTCTACAACAGTATGCAGAAAGCACTGAATAGAAACAATGTCAACATATTATATTTGACAATTTCAATGCCGGAATTATAGAAGCAACTGCCGACAGAAGTTAGAATAAAAAGTAAAGAATTTGAAATGAAATTTCGTTTAACTATAGCGTAAATAAACGATTTCATTTTAACTACATCGTATAGGAACTATGATTTGAAAAATCGGAGCCACAAAAACTCGACCCAAGGTATGCGACAACAAAACATTTAACAAAAGATACAATGCAGTTAAGAAGTCGGGAAACAAAATCTCGATAGAAGAGCGAACCGCGCTAGGCTTTGAAAATATTTTTATTGCAAATCAAACAGTTGTTCGGGGAAAATGAGAAAATCTTTAAAAAACAGAGTGATATAAGGCGTAATTAGCGAAGATAATAGAAACTCTTGCCGTACGTGGAGCAACGTATGAAGGAAAATCAGCGCTACTGTGTAAGGCAAATATCGTAGGCTCAGAAATAAAAGAGGTTAAAGAAGTATTTCCGGAAAAATTCAGCAGCTCTTGAAGAGTTTCGTAAGAACACAATTATAAGTGGATATTTAAAAAAAAAAGAAAGACACAAAATCATAAAAATCCAGAGGTGATAACGTTAGCAGTGCTTGGAATCCGGTTATTTTTTCGAATTACATATATTCGCATCGCAGATAGTCGGGCAAACGAGGGTAATGCAGTTCAAAATGCAAAATCACATTGATTGTGGAGCTCATTAAGCTTTCAGACAAGGATAGAAATGTTAACCGAGTTATTCGACAAAATATATTCAACCGGATATTTTATGAAAGAATGACCAGCATCTATCTCGGGAATATCCGAGAGAACAATAAATAGGCTGTGCACTGAAAATATCCCTACGACTTACAATCCGAATTGCGAAAAATTCCGGCAAAAATAACGGTTTGCCTTTAAAAGGAAGCTCTCCTCGTGTAAACGTATTGGTAGTACGTGCAACATATCGTCTTGCGACATTTCTAGCAATTTTCGACTTTGAGGAAGCCTTTGCGATCGTGTTCGATATGACCGTCGACATGTCGTTTTGGTAATCTTGGCGGATGTAATAACTAGGTTGCGGGGTTCCACAATGACGCGTTTTATTTATTGCGAGCAGATTTTTCAGTTCAGGCCGTATGACCAACTCTGTCGCTATATGCGCACGATATACAACCCGGCTACTTTAACAGAAAAAACGGAGAATTTGGAATTATTCTAAATAGGAGTAACGGTGATGCGATTATGTTTATTCTAGAGGTTAGGCGACGTAAAACAGCTGGATGGCAAAACTTTTTTTCTTGAAAACGTCCATGGAAAGCTTTTAAACTACTAAACCCAAAGCTAGAAATGGCCTAAAATAATAAAAAAAACAACAAAAAAACAACCAATAAATGAACAAAAAAAATTGTACAACTTGAAGATAGAGAGAATAATCTAAAGTGAAACAATAAAGAAATCGAAAAAGTCGACTGTACCGCAAATGCGAGAATTGTTTATTATTGTACAACGAAAATTCAAGAGAGAAAAAAAAAAGTATAAAAAAAGTACCGTTTACGGTTTTTCAGAAAATCTGAAAAATTCCTCGACGAAAATGATTGTAAACAAAATTCAGAAAATTCAGAGATTATTACAATTGCGCCTAACTAACTACGGTGGAAAATGATTAAGAGGATTGAAAAATAGCTTGAACTACATTAATTCACTTATTATGCGCAGTTTTTATTAAAACATATATATTTAAGGGCTAAAAGAATAGAACTGTGAAAAATTTATTCAATTCAATAGGCTTAAATGTCGACTAGTAAATTCAAAATCAAGCAATTTGAAAATTCGAAATTTTAAAATTTTCAATCAAATACAGAATACAAGCGCTATTTATGTACGAGAATCTTTTGTTCTTAGCAGAGATTTCAAAAATTCAATAATTTAACCCGAAGCGTGTGTTGCATTTAAAATTCACTTATGCATTTCACAAATATCTCGCGTCCTCTTACATCTTTTAAAATTAAATTTATATTCTATAAATACACATTTATAATAGTCGATATAGAAATATGGAAAATTTATATAACACATTTAGACACATTCAGAAGAGTTTAATGCTGGAAAAAACATATTTTTTTACTACCACCAGATACTAAGTAGTTCAAGTATATACGTAACTCGATACTTTTACAGAATTTGCTATAATGTTTAATCGATATAACCGCTTTTTTTTTGTTTTATTTTTTTTTTTTATCACATTTACAAGACATTTATTTAATTTTACAAGAAACATGGCGTTTTCTTTAAATAATTTGATTTTCGCCTTATGACCAGCTTTAAACCTAGTCTTTCTTTTTCCGCCTACCCTGGGCGCGCCAGCGGCCTTGACCCAACAACATGAAAAATTAAGAGTTGTAACTAAATAGCCAGGCGGTCAGAAATGGAAAAGACAAAGGACAGCAGCAACGGAATAACTGAAGGCAATGGGAAGGAAAGAATATAGGTAGCGTTAAAGGGAGTAGGAAGACCCAAAACTAAAAGTTGGGCGTAAAGAAAGGAGCGTTCGTTAGAGAGTGCAGAACATTCGAACAGGATGTGATTTGAATCACAAATACAAGAAAGCTCAGAAGCGTGAAGAGAGCAGAAAGGAGAAGGGGACAAAGCGAATCGAAAGCGAGAAGAGGGGAGTAGAGAATGATTGATTCTAAGCCTTTAAACCTAGTCAATTAAAGTCGACTATTAACCATTACGAAAGACTATCATCATCTAGGCGTCCATGAGAGGTGCCCCCATTACGGGATCGGAAGAATCGAGAATAAATGTGCATAAGGTTCTAAATTCTGGCAAAATATTATAAACTCTCCCAGGTTTATCTATTTAAATATTCCGTTGAATTTTCAATATCATAGAACCTTCTTGGAATACAAAACATTTTTGTGTGATCAGGAATATTTACTTATTTATTAAATTACAAAATGACTTGGACATTTTTAATGACACAGCTCAACGTTACCCCCAAAATGAGTTTGAAACTCTTGAAGGAATTTTTATATATGTATATGTATGTGTGTGGGAGTATGGTACATACTTCACTTATTTATTAATTACAACGTAATTCTTAGGCCGGCCCCCATAAGAAAAAATGTCCCAATTTTATGTAACATTTATTATATTTTAACACTTCAAAATTTTCTACATCTGTCGTTTTTGAACCAAAAGACGTATCACGTATAAATGTGGAAAATTCCACAGTTTGTCGTCCCGTTTTTGTTTCCGCAATTTGCGTTCACTTCAGTGGCAGTTTTCGTTTTTGGAAACATAATGAATACACTTCCTATTACTGTGCAGGTTGATGAATAACAAGTCCCACCATAGGGAGAAGCATGTTTGGACTATATTGCTAATTTAATAATACCATCGAAACGGAAAAAATGTATTATTTCTACATTTTATAGTATGTTGAGTTGTTTCGGTAGTTTAATAAAACTTACGGTATAAATTATTGGCTGTATTTTTTTTTTATTATTATTATATAAAATTGGGACATTTTTTCGTTATAAAATCTAATGGGGGCCGACCTAAGAATTACGTCGTAAATTTTGATCATTTCATACAAAGTATAGAAGAGAAAGAGACAGAAATATAAGCAAGAGGAGTCATAAAGCCCCTTGCGAGGCCAAAATAGCTGAGTTTATATATATATATATATATGTATAAATGTATGTATGTATGTATATATCGTAAAGATTCTGCTTGTTTGTTCAGCGCGGAACTTCACCTAATTTAAATAATACAAATTCTTCGCCTTCTCACCGCATTTTTATTTGCAAGTCGATCGTTTCTAACAAAAATTACTTTATCCAATTTGCGGATCATTGGCCGAAAATAAAAGACCGTTGTAGCCGATTTTACAATTAAACTTTAATAATACATTAGGTACTGATCGAATTTAACTACAAAAAGAAACATATTTTAGATAGGTCCTGGTACATAACGTACACATTCACATGCAATAGGCACCGTAACTGGATGCGAACAATGGTAATACAAATAAATAAAGAAATACGGAAAAACTTAATGATATTTGCCTGGAATTGATCGGGACTTCGGTTGAACCTCCGAAAAACGTTGTGGGTACATATCGGGTATTAGTGATGTTTCCGATTCCGATGTCGCTTTTTCTTCCCTTCCTCCTTACACGCGTTCTACAAAAAAAAAAAAAAGAAATCGGTTTTTTTCTTTTGTTTTTTTACCCATCTGGTAGCAATATTGTAATTTAGTAAGCTCGGATTTGAAAACAAGAACAATGCGAAAAAAACATTTATTTTAAAGATTTTATTTAATCTTGAAAATTCAGCGGTATACAACTCTGGTTGACGTGATGGACGACGCGTCGGTTCGAAACATCGATCAAATTAATTCTTTGTATAAATATGGGGGGGGGGAGGCATAATTTTACTTTATAAGTCAATCCTTTACTGTTGCTGGTGTAATAGTAGTCCCCATCAACCACCATGGTAGTTAACAGAATGGCCATTATCAACTGGATAGTTAAGACCTCGCCAGAATAAAATTAATTATCTTTCGCCGAGCGGATAACCACCCCAGTCACTTCTACTGCCGTACTACCGCGGGTTCATTTTTTGTTGTTATAATCCCGTCGATAACCAGATCACAGCTACTAAAATTGCGGTATTCGCGACCAGTTCGATAACTACCGTTATCGTTATTCTTATTATTGTTATCATTATTATTATTGTTACTTTTTATTATTATGTATTTTCTCATAGCCTTATTGTTTTACTGTCGGAACGAACGACTTTATGTCTCGAATCCTATCCAAGGATCTAGGAGTAACACAGATATTTGCGCAGTATATAAGCTGTTCCTGATAACGTTGAATTTTGAAGTTGTGCTATTGTCACTGTATTCAACCCTATTGTATCCTGTTGTTTTCTCGGGTCGGGTGGAATTGCTCTGAGGGCACCAATTACTATCGGAACAATAATTAGTTTTCTCTCCCATAACCTTGCAAGTTCTATTTGCAGGTTCTTATCCGGTAATAGTTTTTCTTATTCTTTATCTCTTATTCTGCTGTTTCCAGGATTTTATATATCATTAGATACACTTGATTTTTCCCGACTACAGTGATATCCGACATGTTATGGTTTAGCTGCTTGTTATTATTATTATTGTTATTGTTATTATTAGTAGTATTACTATTACCACTATTAGGCACACGATTGGATAACGACAATATGTGTATTCATACGATTACATAGCTGTTAATAAATATTTTAACTGGTTTTAGATGCTGCATTTAGTTATCCGTTTCACTCTTTTATTTAACAAATTCTATTATAATGTAATTAACAATTAATTAACAAAAATTAGAATTAAAGCAGGAACTTTGTTTACTCTTAGGATATGTTTCGAACATGTTACACAGGTCAAAGGTAAAAATAAAAAAATCGACTTATGTAACCATGAATAATAATATACAGCGAAGATCTTATTTTTGTATCTTTTTTTTTTTATTATTATTATTATTTTGAGCATGTCAGCTAAGGACGTTGCTCAATCCAACGGTATGATAGTATTAATGATTATAAAGGAAAAATATTAGAAATCAGCAGTAAAGATAGAGCAGTAAGGGTAGGGAAACTTAAAAAATTCGGAATATAATTAGGAAAAAGAGCAAAGTATTAAGTTCTTTCGGGTAATAATAGAATGATTTAGATGGAAAGAATTTAGAAACGGGAAGGAAAACTCGAGGAACCGAGAATTAGAAGGAAGTAAAATTTAAATGGATAGATAAAGCAGCGACGATTGCAATTATTCGGCGCCGGAATCCGTAATAAAATCTACAAGATGGTGGTAAAAATTTTTACGGGATAGATTTTCTTCACGTGCAGCGACTTTAACGGAGCAATCTCTCGGCCGGCGGTGGGAGGTCACCGGAGTATTTTTGGATTACACTTCCGCAATCTCTGCAACGAGGAGTTTACGAAAAAGATCGACATGAATAAAGAAGAAGCGGTAAAGAGCGTTTCCAAATACTTTGATAGAATCAAAAACGGAAAATATACGTTTTCGAATCTCTTAGCAATCGTTTAATTACCGCAGCGACGAAAATGGTGACAACTAGATGCCTTTCGGATATTACCAAAAATCTCGGATCGCTGGGCTTTCCTGCTCCTTTCAGTGCTTCTTTTTTCTTTTCCTTCCCAACTCCCGCTGTTATTCCGCTGCTTTCCATTTTTGATCGCATAGCATTTTAACCATTTAGGTAGAGTTGTTCTTGTTTCTTTCCTTTATATTTGTTTCTGGGTTAAAGTCCCCTTGGTTGACGAGCCCAAGGGAGGGAGAAAAAAAAAACAAAAAACAAATAGATCGGTTTCGTTCATGTAATCGTTTGAATAAAATTTCACGGGCTTTTGCTTTTCTGCTCTTCTTTTTATTTTAGCCACGCTGAGGAAAGTTAAAATAAGAGGTTAAATCGACAGACGATTAGAGTTAGGGAGCAGGAAAAATCGAAGTAGAAGGATTAAGAAGGGATGAGGAGCAGAAAGATCCAACGGTAAGATTTTAGAGTATAGAACAGAGCGTTACGAAGCAAGGGCGGAGTATTCAAAGAAGATGTGGTTTGCATCACATATGCGAGTAGAGATAGAGCTGGGCAATCGGGAGAAATACGAAAACGTGAATAGCGAAGAAGTGTTGCAGTCTGATTAAAAAAACGATCGTGGAGCGCTGGTAGGAAGTGGATTGAAACTACGACTGAGGACACACAACCGGCAAATTTGGAGTTGACAATAAAGTAAAATCTAATATTGTTTTTTTTTCGGATTTTCTTTGTTTTTGATGTGATATTTTTCAAAGTATCAACACGCACGCCTATTCCCACAAATGTCAATAATCTTTCTTTTTTTTTTTTCATATTTTTTATTTTACACGGGGCATATAAAAAAATACCACGTGATCATTCCAGTAATTACAACTAATTCTCCCCGCAATTACACTGCCGAATTTTATTGGTAATGGATCGCTGAGATTCTTCCTTTGTAAAAACATCTTCTCTTTTTTCTTTTTGTACATTTTATTAAAAATCAACAGAAGAGTATTATTAAAAATGCCGTGTTCGGTACATATATATATACATATATATATATATATGTATGTATGTATATGTATATATATATATATATATATATATATATATATATATATATATATATATATATATATATATATATATATGTATATGTGTATATATATATATATATATATATATATATATATATATATATATATATGTATATATATATATATATGTATATGTATATATATATATATATATATATATATATATGTATATGTATATATATATGTTGAAAAAAACGGATATGATTAAGTATTTGCCTTCAACAATTAGCGAAAATAATACCCAGTTTCGAATTTTTAATCTTTTTCTTTTTGACTTTGTCAACGAGTATTAACTCTTCAAAAGTATAACTCAGACGGACGAGGACGACGACGAGTTTCTAAAAGGGAAGCAATTTGCCTCATTAAAAACGCCGCTACACGTCGACAACGTCTGAGCTATTAATTACACTTAAGCGGCATCGGCACTCGGAACGGATTTCTCCGACGTCCGGTTCTCATCTTTTCTTTATTTCATTACCATCATTATTATGAAAAGTCTTTTTTTTTTCTTTTTTTTTTTTTTTTGTTTGTTATATTCTCTTTTTTATTTATTTATTTTATTTTTTACTAATTTTTTCTTTTTTCTTGGACTTTTCGTGAAAGAACGTTGCTCCATTCCGCTTAAATTGTTATTCCGAGCGCTTCTTGCAACAGTCGCTGGCCGTACTTACTTTGCATTGAAATCTCGTATTTTAAACTTGCTGAATCTGAAACTCTGAAAGACGACCAGGGTGTAACTTTTTCGTGTCTGTTCGGCGAAAATAAGAAGAAGGTAGATCGGGCAACGCTGCAAATGGAATCGAAAAAACGCCGCCCAGAAGAACTACGCTCCGAATCCGAATAAATTTCGATGCGTTCGGAATACGAAATTTTTTTTCCAAATATACGCGGGTAATTTCATCGGCCTCGGGTTAAGTTACGGCGCGCGTGCTGGAGCGCGCGCGTTTCACGCCAGCCGCGGCGAATATGATAAAATTGCGAGGGGACAGGCCAGAAGCGCGATGCCGAGGCAACCGGATTACTTTCATCATTCTTATCATCAGAAGTTGTGCTACCTATGAAGAAACTTTTAAAAGTTTATCTTTTAATTGAACTCTATCGACACACTCCGGAACTTTTCCATCATCCGGTGTCCCGAGTATTATTACAACATACCGGCAATGCCGACTAACCCCCCACCCGGCTTCCGTTTCGTTACGCAACCGATCTTCACCGCGCTGTTTGGGATTTTTCTTTTCTCTCTTTCCCTTTTTTTTTCCCTTCAAGTTTACTTCGGCAAAGAAGTAAGTGAATAATTGACATGCAAATCAAAAATTGCCTACCTTCTGAACGCAATGTTCTTTAGGTTCACTTGTTGAAACTTGGATTGCGCTTTCAACGCCTCTTACATTTTATTAACCCTTCCTTTTTCAAAACCTTCAGACTAATATCGTTCTGATTTTAGGTGTACCACCGGGTGTGTCAACTAAACCTGTTTAAAAAAAAACGAACGAAACAAATTCGGTTGATATACGATGCGGTAAACTTTTTTTTTTTTTTATTTTAAATAAGTTGAGGGTCTCGCTGAGCAATGCTGCCCGTAGTGCGAGTGCCCAATCAGCCTATCAACGTTTATTAACAAAGTTACTTAAAATATACAAATGTTTCTATAGTACATTGATATAAAGTTACATATTTACATCTAACGGTATTAACGTAACGCCTATTCCGACGGGGAATACATTGATAATGGGTTATTAGGTTTACGTATATTTTGAATTGAAAAAGCTTCTTGTACGCAAGTTATTTGGTACATAGATCCCGTTTTCCTCAGAATTTGAAACTTAACTATTAACATGATAACGGATAAAGGAGTATAAAGGAGTATAACGGATAAAAAGGTTTTAATCGGGAAGGATCCCGCATTTGAAGTGGGAAATTACGTGTTTTTAACATTTGGAATTGATTCGCCTACTGCGTGCACCATTCTATCAACCACAATTTAACTTTATTCTTCCACAGCCCTATTTTCAATTCGTCAAGTATATCACGTGGTATAGCGTCTACTAGTTTCATCAGTACCAACTCATCAACATTATCGATTTTACTGTTTATGCCTTTCGGCCACATAAAGTACGTACTTTTAGAGCTTCTCGTTGCCCGTTCTCTATTTATACTAGGTAAAAGTGTCCTTTGAGTTTTGTATTCATACAATCTATGATAATAGTACATCATTTTCGGTGATAACTCTTTGTTTTCCTTCCACCATGAAGCGCCATTTTTACCTGCCACACAGCGAGGCAGAATTATTTTCAAACACCTACGCTGTAATTTGCTTATTTTCTTCATTTCTCCTTCCTTTGCTTCTCCCCACACCTGTATGCCATACCTAATTCTGGCCATGATTACCGCTTCAAAGAACATTCGTACTGTCTTATAAGGCAGCATTAGTTTGAGTCTGAAAAGTGCCGGAATAGCTTGCCTTGTTTTATTCGATATTTCTTCAATATGATTTTTCCAATTTAGTGTTTGATCTAATGTCAGCCCAAGATATTTATATTTATTAACAGTTTCTAAAGGGTCACAAGAGCAGCTTTGCGTATTTATATCGTTCATATGTAAACATTGAATTGAATGAAGTATAATTTTTGGATCGTATTTCCTATACCTGCTTGGGGTTCTTATATACATGATTCTCGACTTCACACCATTTATAATTAAAGCTCTATCGTGGGCCCATTTTCCTAAAATATCAACATCTTCTTGCAGAAGTTTTTCGGCGATTTTAATATCCTTATGACTTATAACCAGAGCTATGTCATCTGCATACGCGAAAACGTTGGAGTTCTTGATGTATTCTACTAAAGAGTTCGTATAAATTAGAAAAAGTAATGGAGATAAAACTGTCCCCTGACCTACCCCATATTTTAAATTTACTTTGGAACTTAATTTTCCATTAATCTTAACCATACTTGCTCTATTTGTTATATAGTCTATAAACCATTTCTTTTGAGCTTGCTTTATGCCAAATCCGTCTAGGTCAGAGATTAACTTCTTATGATTTACTACATCGAAGGCTTTGGTTAAGTCGATAAAAGCTATTAAAAACTGTTCTCCCTTAGCTAACCCTTCGTTTACCTGTTTTACCATTGTTCTAAGTAATGATATTGTAGATTTATTTTTCCTAAAACCGAACTGGTTTTTGTACAAATAATCATTGTTTTCCATATATTCTCTTAAATGCTTTCCTACATAGAGTTCCACAATTTTAGCTATTGAGGATACTATGGTTATTGGTCTGTAATTCTCATGTAATGTGTGACTGCCTTTTTTGTGTATAGGTCTTATGACTCCGGTTTTTAGCCCCTGAGGAAACCTCCCTTCTCGTAAGGAGCAATTTATTAATTTCGTTATTAAGGGTGAAAAAATTTGTTTATTATTTTTAATATCCTTACTTCTTATGTCATCCCACCCTGGGGCTTTATCGATTCTAAGGTTTTGAATTATTTGTTCGACGTTATTAATTGCTGCTATCGGGATGTAGAAATTTACTTTATCATGGTATCCTAAACTGCGATTTAGCATTTGGGTGTCACACTCATGAATCTTATTCTTTACACAATTTGCGAAATATTTGCTAAAATCTTCTACTATGTTTGTTGAGCTTTTAAAGGCTTTCTCTATAATTCTATCTACCGGCGTTCTGTTCTTATTATTGATAAGGCTATTAATTATTTCCCAGCTAGTTCCTATATCGTTTTTCGCTTTTTCCAGTTTTCCCCTGTAATATAAATTTTTAGCTGTCCTTATTTCGTTTTTAGTCATGTTGCGATATTTTTTATATAAATTTTTGTACCTAACATTGGTTGGATTATTTTTAGAGCGCCTGAAATAGATGTCTCTTATACGCGTGAAATTTATTATTTTCCTATTTAACCATGCATTCTTCGGCCTATATTTATTTTCTCTGCATTTTAAGAGTATACTGCTGTTATTGTATATATCTCTAAAAGCTGACCAAATATGAGTGTATATGCTCTCCGAGTCATTTAACTGCATTATTTTTGACCAATCGTAACTACGAATGTTCCTAAGTACTAATGACTCGTTTAAACACTTGGTTTTTGAATGTATTAGGCCATCGCTGTACTTGTTCTGAATTTTAATAGCACAACATGTAATGTAGTGGTCTGAAATTTGCGTTTCTATAATCCCAGAGGCTATCTCTTTGTAAGCAGACCGTATAAAAATATGGTCAATACATGTCTGAGAAAGACGCCCTGCACGCAATTCTTCCCGAGTAATGCCATTTATTAACTGCATTGCTCCACTACCGCTTATAACGTTTAGTAGATTCTCCCTGACTACTATTATATGTGCATACTGGTGGTCTATGTTCGAAAAATATTTACGATTTTTAGTAGCCCTTCCCGTTGATGAATAAAGAACGTAATGAGTTTTTTGGAAGAAGAATCGATCTGATCCATGCTCGAGGTTACATTCAGATTATTCATATAAACATCGAAGATTGCCTAACTGTCGGCAGTTATTTTTTTAACCAAGCGCGAACTACGTTTAAATCGCCGAAAATCAAAAAATCAAAAAAAGTACCTTCCAAACATACCGAAAAAAAAGAAAAAAAAAAGGAACAACTGGAGTAAAAAATGTCGTCCGAATTGTATCTCCAAATTTTTTTAAACTGATTTCGATTTTTCCAAATATCGTATGCTTTCGTGTTTTAACTTGGATGTCCATCAAAAGAAGAAAAAAAAAAGAAAAATCAATACGGTAATCAAATCGATTTTTCCTAGATGTTTTTTTGTTGTTCGTATCTCTTTGCCGAGTTTTTACTGATATGTTCATGTTCATACTGGTAGATGTTAATTTTGCCCCCTTTTTCGCTCCCAAAATTAACAACCTCTTAACTAGTTTGCTAAGTCAGGCCCGTTTTTTTTCTCTTACAATTTCTCAAATTTCAAACGAATTTCGCACTGGAATGCCTAAAAATTATCGTCGGTATTTTCTTAATTACTCGATCGAGAATAGTTTGTAGATCAGTAGTTACAGACTCAGCTACTGATCTACAAACTATTCTCGATCGAGTAATTAACAGCAGTCAAAAATATGTGGTCTTCAACTGAACATTTCCAAAACGTAAAATCTATGCTAATAAACAAAAATGACCGGATTAAATGAGACCTGAATGCGAATAATCAAAGAATAGACACAGCAAGTTAAAAAATTGTAAATATCTCGGGTGCTACATTACATCGAATTTAAACCCTGAGACAGAAATTAAACAAAGATACGAACACGCGCGCACTGCTTTTGGAAAACTGAAAAAGCTGTTAACAGATAAATCATTAAACTTGGAAATTCGGAAAAAACTAATGAAAAGCTGCATTTGGCCTATTATGCTCTATGGGCTGGAAGCTACAACATATTCCGGCACAGAACTCAACTACCTGGAGGCGTGCAAAATGTGGCTTTATGCTTAAGATTCCTTGGACAGCGCGCATGAGAAACGAACATGTACTAAAATCAGTCCAAGAAGAAAGGATGATCCGTCGAATAATCGAAGAAAGGAGAATAAGATACTTTGAACGCATAATCAGAGGAGAAAGATATGAAATCATCCGTCTTCTTCTTCAAGGGAAAATTGAAGGAAAAAGAGGAGTGGGACCCAGAAAAATCTATCTTGGACCCAGGACATTCGGAAATGGACTAAAATAACATCTATAGAGAGATTAGTTTAAGCTGCCAGAAATGATCAACATCCCCTTTGATCGCTACGCACGGTAACCGTGTACAGTATTTTGATGATGATGATGATAGATTTCTAATATATCCCGTAAACATATTATTCCGTTTATTTTTACGTTTTTAAAAGCACAGCGGAGCTAGCGGCTACGGCGGTGTGCCTTTTAAATTTTGGAACATTAATTCAGCGTAAGATTAAATCTTCAGTGTTGTTATGTGGTAGAGTACCTATTTTGTTTAGTTTTTTTTTGTTGTTTTTTTTTTGTGTGAATTTTGCCTAATTAACTACGTTAACAACACCTACTGGAGCACGAATGCTGCTTAACTAACTAGGCTAGTACGTAATCTAGTTCCACACGAACGAATATTGTCTGACCAATTACACCACCGTTACCGGAGTTGCAAGTGCAAGTATAAAACCAAAACTATGTACAACAAATTGCATTCTTAACTTTGAAACGTACATCGAGATTGCAGCTGTTCGAACAAGTCTCCTTCGACACGTGTACTAAAAGAACGGATTTGTCGGACAGGTGGTTTTAACCGAAAATAATTGATAATTTGTAGATTTAAATTTAGATCAGTTAACAAAAATTAAGATTTTTTTTACTCTTGGGCGCGTCAACACAGGACATTTACCCAACACAAAGGACTAACAAATAATGAAACGTAATTAAGATTTTACTCGTATCATTCAAATGGTGGCAACAGGGGCGCGCAGGTTCTTGTCAGCCGTATGGGATTCCTTTTCCTTTTGTTGCATAGTAGGATTAGAGTAGGTAAGTTGCTTTTACACTTTCGAAGTTGAGCTAAGTCAACTCTATTCCACTACACGGGCTACGGAAACAGCTATGTGTAGCCAAGAGGGAAGTATTGATTAAAAAATTAGGTAAAAAATAATTATTATTTCTCTTTTACGAAATTAGATCACAGATATGTCTCCCGTATTTAATCATAAATTAACGATCTTTCTTTAGCATTACGTTAAGTATAACTTTTTTTTTTTTTTTATTGAGGGGCCCAACAACTACGGATGTTTTTATTTTTCTGGATATTTTCAATGCACAGCAGGGAGTTTCCTATGCGAACAAAGCACCACTGACTAACCAACTTAGCCGTTATCTAAAATATGTGTATGTATGTAAAACCCTTACAATAAACACAACACTGCATTACACTCTTGAAGTAATTAAGATTATTTTAAAATAAATTAAATATTAGTAATTTATTACTAGCAATTATTACCAAAGCAATATTTTGAACTTCTCTTATGGTATTCCTCTTTTAATATATTTTTCCTCGTCTTTTCCTCGATTATTTCATTCGGCTAAAGATGGAACTAATCCACGATTGTTTTAATTGACAGCGGAATGCCTCATTCGTTTAAAAATTTGTAACGTATTTTATTAATATTTTCGTTATTATTTAGGTGCTACAACCTTAAATATTAATTATTGAAGAAAAATTCTTTAGCAGCGCCTTAGTTCAAAAGTTTTCTGTAAGCAAACATTTCCGGTCTTAAAATTTTACGTAATATATATATATATATATATATATATATATATATATATATATATATATAACAATTTTATGGGAGGAAAAAAACAAAAAAAAAAAAAAATAAGACTTATACTTTGTACAGATTAGGAGAAATTTGAAGATATGCTAGCGACTGTTGTTTATTCTGTAAGGACAGGTGGTTCGCATTCGTAATTTTCATTTTTATAAAAAATAAACGAATAAACTAAAAAGCGTGCAAAAAATTTGGCATCACCGGTGTGAGCTGTCGAATTATCTATCAATAAAATGAGTACGGGTATTTATCAACATTTTTTTTTTATTATTAAAGAAAACTATTTGGATGAAGCTCTTGGGACTGCGATGGCTCTCCCGAATATTAAGCTACGGGCTACATGTACTAGATATACTATTTTGAAAATCTCAAATCAAGAACCAAAAATAGCGACGAAGCGAGTAATTCGCGCATTTAAAAACAACCGAGCAACTATAGTGACAACGCAAGTTTGCCAAACTAATAAAGCATTGAAGATCATTTGCACGATACTCTGCAAACTACTCTCGCGCGGTGAAATGACCGAAATTATCGAGAAATTTGAGTAAAAATTCCATTCCTTAAAGCTTATTTCGTCGTCAGTTTAAGGGGGAAATTAATTAACACGTTCTCGGTAGTCATAAATGGATAACTCTACTTTTTTCATACCAATTTCGTTAAATTATCCAAAGTAATTTTATAGTTTTCTCTTTTATCGCTGTTGTTCTTTTGAAGTTTACCATTGTAAAAAAAATATAGAAATATTTTTTCGGGGCATTTTCGATTTCCTCAGATGAAACAAAAGTACGTTTAAATGCGCAGTAGCCGTAGTTATATTTGAAAATTACATTATAATGATGACAGTTAGTGACAATGATCGAATGTCAGTAGATTAATGTTAATACGCAATCATAAGCGCAGCGGCCAAAGTTTCGCCCTAAAATCTTTCGAGATGGCCAGCAGTGATAGAAGACAGAAGTAGTAAAATTTGAGGAAAGAAAAGTTTTCTAAATAGCGCCGGGTTTTAAATTTATTCAAATAAAAGAAAACAAATCATTGTTCAAGTTGTTAAATCGGTTTACTTATGAACTTACCGCCACCCGTTGAACTCGTAGATTTTTTTACCCTTTCATAAATAAAAAAGAGAAAAGGGAAAATAAATTTTTCCACTTGCTAAGAATGAATAATTTCCATTCGAAAACATTCTTGCGCTGTCGCAGATCTTCGGCCTAATTTTTAAAATCGTTTCAAATTTAATCTTTCTATATCGCACTCATAAACAATGCGCATCGTTAAAATCATATAAAACGGTAAAGTGACGTAAGTCCAGTTTTTACTGAGCAGTATAAATTTTTAGCGCGACTCAAAATTTATTTCGGCAACTTTAAGAGGCCTACTTCACTAAATGGAAAATATATATGTCAACCCCCCCGGAAAAGAGCTAAGCGACCTAGTTCACTAGAAACCGGAAAAGCTGCTATATGCCATAAAATCCATTAAACTTCAAATATTGTGCATTGGAAACCGAAATTAAGACATCTTGGAGTTGTCTTCGGCCGCGAGTTTAAGTTTCATAAACACTTCGGGGACACATGTATGTACAGTAAGCGGGTGATCAGACTATCTATGCAGGACGTCACGACTAAGTGTAATAAATTTCACATCTCTTTAAGGCACAATTTACATATATGCCGCGCTCGTATGGGAAATCAGCGTGTAAGAAGATGCCCTATGTATCA
The DNA here is from genome assembly GCA_039619475.1 of Icerya purchasi. NCBI lineage: Eukaryota > Metazoa > Arthropoda > Insecta > Hemiptera > Monophlebidae > Icerya > Icerya purchasi. The sequence continues at coordinate 334,131,464 of CM077116.1, read as the reverse complement.
AAAAAAATATCCGAGTTGTGCGAAAAAATCGCTCAAACTGATTTTGGGCCTGCCCCGGGCTCTCTTCCGAATAATGGAACTCTACGTAACATTGCAAACGTTGAAATGGCTCAACTGCTCAACTTTAAACGATTCTTCCACACACGGATTTTCTACACATCAAGGAGAGTTCGGAAACTATTAATGAAAACTAATCTTCGCTCGAAACCATGTCGATCCCATAGCGTGCCGTGCACGGAGGTTTTTTCATTAATTAATTTTTCCCGCGATCTTTCGAACTTTACGTACTCTATTTATATCTGAGCTCTCTTGATTAATTCAACCGAAACTATTTTAGAATTTGAACGCGAGAATAAAAAATAAAAAAATAAATTTATTCATTTTGGGCAATTTTTTGTCTTTTATCAACGACACATTTTGCGACGAAAAATCTTTACTATCTTTTAATGTGCGTGCTGCACACCTTGACCGACGAAAATTTTGAAACGAAGTACTAAATGCCCAAAGCGAGTAGTAATAAAATAGCATTTATCCAAATTTGTCCTTCTTTCGGCTTGTTTCCCCGGCTTATTCTTCTGTTCTTAGATTTACTGTAATTTCTCCTCGACATACAAACACACCATTTCGTACCAAAAGTGTTCAAAATATTAATCATCAGCTGAATTCGTGAATATTCTTTTTTCTTTTTCTATTAGATCGTTTCAAAATGGCGCTATAAAAAAAGGGAAGCGTGTATCGTTAATTTTATACAAAACTGCGCCCATGCGGAGAATTCATTTTCTTTCATTTTATTAATATTCATTCTCGACCCTATCTCTATGTCCTGTCAACCAATGAGAGATAGTTTGGAAGCGATTAGCCGAATTTCCAAGCAAAAATAAGGTTTAAACACCGATGGACGGGAATTTTGCATTCAATTCGTGATTTTAACGTACGCTATTATGATACGGTAGTATTAGCAGAAAATGAGAAGGATCTAGAAATATTATTGAAAACAATAGAGAACACATGTGATAAATACGGTATTGTAATTAATACCGAGAAAACTAAAGTAATGGGAATAGCAGATCAAAGTAAACACCAAAGATAATACTCAGAAATGGTGAATTAGAAGTGGTAAATAAATACAAATACTTAGGCGCGTGGCTTAATAACGCTGGAGACTCAAAGGAGGAAATTAAATGTAGAATAGGACTAGCCAGGGTAGCATTTATGAAAATGAGGAAAACGTTCACATCGCATGAAATATATCTCTTGCATTAAGAATCCAGAGCTTTAAAATAACGCTACGTATGGTCAGTGTTGTTATACGGTTGTGAATCATGGGACGATAAATGCTAAAATAATAAACGCTATAGAAGCCTTCGAAACGTGGTGCTACCGCCGTATACTGCGCATACCGTGGACCGCAAAAAAGAAAAATAAAGAAATATTAAATACATTGAAAAAGGACAGAGAATTACGGAATATAATCAAACGAAGAAAAACAGCATACTTAGGACACATATTAAGAGGTTCGAAATTAAACTGTCACAGACCATAATAATCGGTAAAGTAGAAGGAAAAAGAAAAGTTGGAAGAAGAGCGATTTCCTGGCTTGATAATATCCTGAAATGGACGTCTATGAAGGGAGAAGAATTATTCCCTACGGCAAGGGACCCGAGCATTACATCAAGAAATCGTCGCCATGGTTGCTACCAACAGTCAAATGGATATAAGAAGAAGAAGAAGAAGATTATAATACGAAATGCTTATTTTAGTGCCAAGAGATATTGTGCATCGTAACAAGAAAGAAAAAAAAAATCGTGATTTCCTTTAATTTTTATCGCCGATTGGAAAGAAATAACTTGGAATCTATCGTAACGCAGTCTCATTTAGAAAGCGGGAATTCCTTTGTGACAGTTCTCGAAGAAAGCAAGTGAACACTTTTTCAATGTTCAGGCTAAAAAAAAAAAAAAGAAAAGAAAAAAAAAACATTCTTTTGTCAAAGAAGGCCAATAATAATGAAGAATTGATTTTTTTTTCGAAAATTATTTTATTTTCCGGAAAATTTTTTCCGCGAAATAATGCGAAGGCGGAAACTAGAAAATATAGTGTTGTCGACGAAAAGAGAGATTAAAAGAGAGGATGCAGATTGCGCGCGGAAAATAAAGAGGATAAGAAAGAACTGAAAGAGATATATCTGCTACACGTTTTTCCGTTATCATCCGGAGCCCGATTTAGCTGCTTTTTTCTTTCGCGGAAAAATTGGGACCGGTGTAAAATCGGGACGCTCTGCTAGTTTAAAGGCGGAGTTGGCTAGTGAGCCGTAATAAAACAAAATCGGAAATACACTTAAATCTGTTCTTCCAAGCGAAGCAAATAACCTTTGAACATGGAAAAATCTTGTCGTACGTGTGTTCCTCCCACTATGGAACAGTTGAGAACATCATTAGAAGGGTCGCGGCTCGCTCGGGGTAGGTGATGAAAAAATAAAGTAAAAAACCACCCTCCGAGTAGACTAAAGAAGAGGACGTAGACCGCAAAAAAAAAGGAAAAAGAAAAATGAAAAAAAAAAGGGATATCCCTTTCTGCGAAGGTAGGGAATAATTCGGCCGCTGCCTAGTACGAATTAATGGATTTATTTTTTACGGCACGATAAAAACAAGGAAAACCGCTGAAAAAGAAGCTATTAAACGTATTATAAAAGAAACAATTACTAAACCGAATTATCCGCACGTATTTCAGATTTCGGTTAATATTACACACATCGGACGGGATTCCGTTAATAATAGCGAAAACGGCATTATGTTATACGAATCAGATGATTCAGCTGGGGTAATGAATTTGAATTTTTTTAAAAATAAGTTGCGGGTCTCGTAGGGCATACTGCCCGTCGTCTGTGGGTGCTCAACACTATTATCGTTTATTCATAAATATAATTACAAAACTTCTTAATACCTACTGAACCTTATACACACACATATCGTACACACTTAACGAACATCCGTCTTAATTATATACATATGATCGATTCTCCACCATTATATACAATTAAAAAGTAACTTATTGTCCCTCATTTATATTCTCAACCAGCCACTGCTTAATTGATTATTAGTTTTCAAAGTCCTCTCTCTGTGTTCATTAAATCTTCCGAAATTCGTACCAGCAATTTAATAGAAACTACCTCATCCGTGTTGTCTATCTTGCTCTATTTATGTATACCTTTTGGTCGGCTATAGTACACTTCCCTATGATTCCTAGTTGTTCTACCTCTTTTCGTCAACGATAATGGATTCGTCTTATACTCAAGCAGTCGGTGATAATAATATAACATCTTTCGGGACATTTATTTTTTCTCTCTTCACCAGCTAATGTTACACTGCTAACCTGATGATCTTTTCCATGGATTATTATTATCTTTAAGCATGTCTTTTGCTGATTACTAATGCTTTTGATTATCGTACTCTTTGCTTTTCCCTATATTGATATTGCATATAAGATTCATAATGCTACTATAGCGTTTAAGTATACACGAAGAGACCATCGATTGAGCTAATCTATATCATGCTCGTATCGTTTGCCTAACTTTGTTCGATAAATTTGTAATATGCTTGCCCCGAGAGATAATGTTCCATCAAAGATTAAGCCAAGGTGTTTTTTTTTAATTCATCCGTCATTTTCAGCGGAATACATCCACAATTCAAGATAGGAGTCATACAGTTGTATAAGCAACTATTATTATGCATTATAATAGATAGTTTGGGTGTGTTCTATATAACGTCCTTATATATGTATAAAACTTTTGATTCTTTTATACTAATCGTTAGGTGTTTATCATGTGCCCACCTATTCATAGTATCAACATCCTTTTTTAACTGTTTTTCAGCCAAATAGAGGAAGTTTTTACGAATATGTGTAAGTCGGAAATCCACGACGCCTCATAAAGCACGTCCACGAAGTCATATTTGAATAAAATTTTCGTGTCGCTCTCTTTCGAAATCATAGAAGTGTCATCGGAAATGCAATCATCGTATAGAAACGGCACAGCCTAAATTTCTTTTTCTTCTTTTTTTTTTTTTTTTTTTATCAGTTAAATTTTGAAAAACACATCTATTTACAATTGAAAATAAAATTAACAAGTCATTTTAGAAGATGAATTTGAAAAAAAAATACAAACGAATTTTATACATCGGTAAATTCGAAACATGTGTAGAGTAACATCTCCCTTTAACATGAAAACAGAAGAAAAAATTTGACCAGTTTCAGACCACCAGATCCACATTCACGGCAATTTATCTACACTCGCATACATATTGATACGAACATGAATTAAACTATAGTCGGTGCGTTTTTATAATTTACGAGTACGTCTTTATGTTTCTACGACCTTACACTTATGTAATTTTAATAGGCGCGCCAGTCTTCAATAATACGAAACAATTGTGACGGCGTAACTAATTAATATTTCGACACTAGCAAAATAAAAAAAGTGAATAGAATTGAACTTTTTCAGTGTACAAAATTCATAATAGGATACCGGATATTTAAGTGTATAACGTTACATATAAAATTTAATAAAAACCGCATATTGTATTATTTTAGGGATGTCGTGTCCACATGCAGTCGTGATAATAAAAATAAATTTTGTAACAAACAACTTACAGAGATTTATTCGAACGAATGTAGCAAATTTCCCGCTGAAAAAGTCTAAAAATAATTTATATTTGTATTGGTAAATGTGTAACACCGATAATTTACGTTTATTATTGTAAGTGCAAGTTCACTTTTCCATTCAAAAATATTCTAAATCTGTTGTTCCTTTCCCGGCTACGACTGTGAACTTCCTTGATGTGTGCCGTATTTAATTGTAACTAAAATGTTTTAAATTACGCAACATTCTGGAATATTTTTTTTTTCTTTTTTTTTTATTTCGTTTGACCTAAGTAAGAATTCCGAAGACGATAATTTTAATTTTTCTCGGAAAGTGAATTAAATTCGCATTTATTAGCGAGGACGAAATTTATTCGTTCTATTTCTTCAGTACTCTATATAGCGCCGTTGAGCTCATTACTGACGGCAGTGTTCTTCGTTAGTATAGTTGTTGAATACTTTCACAAGGTTGTTTATTTATGGGAACAGTTTTACTTCCGACAAACATTAAAGGCTGCGACTTCCGTGATATATTTAAAGGTTTCGAACGAGAATTGGCAGATACAAGAGGCACATTCAGAGTGTTCTGTACACACAACTTTAATAGCGTTCAAGATGGTAGAAGAGATAATTAAGATCTTTCGTATGTTGATTCATTATACAAATTTCATACTATAGCTACAATCAATACAAATACAAGTTCACGAAGCGAAAGTAATTATAAATAATTGCCGACTGGCCTCATTAGTCACGGCATAAACTAAAACAACTTGAATGATACTAAAACAGGTAGATAATTTATAAAACTGATAATTATATCGTTACTATTATTAACTTGCATATATGTCGACTCAGTATGGTCATGTTTGTAAATTTATGTTTTACTCGTAATTTATACCACGATTATCGTTGCATACGACTAAAACCAACGGGGCTACGTTTTATTTATAATTAATCGTGTTTTGTGGATTGTACTCTGTATAATTTTATTAATTATAAGTATTATTGATTTTTTTCCTACGTCATATTAATTGCGCGCGTTCATTTCAATTTATCTTTCTGTCTAAAATGAAGGCAAGATCGAAGATATTTTTATATTTCATTCGGCACTTTCGAAGCAGTTTTGTTCTGTAGTAGTTTCATATGACGGGTCGAGTATGCAGATTTTTTGCGAGCGTAAAATGTAAATTTTTTATTTTTGAAATTGGAAACCATCTTACTTTTGTTCAGTCAATCTGAGAATATGCGCTTTTACGAAGCGCAAATTCCGGATAATATATATAACGGAAATTCTTAGCGTCGCCAAATTATATTAATATAACAGAAAATATGATCGATAATGTGACTGGGAACGTAATAGGCGTCAGCCCTTTGGGAGGACCCTTTAATGTTATTTAAAATTTAAAATTTAAAATTTAAAAAAAAGATACATATATATATATACGTACATATATAAATTATGAATAAATATCCGCGCTTGCAAAATATTTCTCCGAGGCACCACCTACACACTCTCCGAATTCTGCTAAAAAGCCACTTTTCTTTTTCTTTACAAACGTAATCGATAAACTTTATGATCGGACGTCAAAACTTGAAATAATCTCCACCTTACCTCAGACTAATTTTTGATCCAAAGTTTCGGAATTCGGAAGGCCCATACAAATTTTGTACGCCCATTTGTTACAAAACTAATCATTTCATTTCCCCGTAGTAAAATTACCGCTATTCATTTCTCGGATATTTACACACCGCGACCAAATTTGTACGATTTCAAAAACAAACCAGATACATATCTTTTAACTCTTTCCGGCAAATAATCGGAAGTCGAAGAATGCACAATTTTACAAAAAGTTTCATTGATTACAATTTTTTCGTCGAATTCACACTTCCTAAAAAAACGAATAGATTGATAACACCTCCTCGTTAATTCTGTAACCACTTTTCCACTAGCAAAATATAAAAGCGGTCCGAGTAAGATTTTTATTGCTTCCTTTACGTATAGATAACGCCGTACTATTACAAAAAATTCGCAATAATTCGTTAAATGTTACGAGTTTTAATACCTTTTCGCACTATCAACCGTAACGGATATTAATTTCTGAATCACATTCTTTTATATCTTTTAATTTTTTGATCGCTGGTTGACTGTGTGAAAAACCGTTCACTTTTGAAACATGCGTCCCGAACATTCTTCTTTGATCAAATTCTGGTCCGTCTCGACATGTTCAAAGATTTGCGAGACTTATTTTGTTCTGAACAATAAAAATGTTTAACCGATTATTTATTATTGTACTCGGGGTATTTTGACTATGGCAATATATGGATAATGCAATAATCAAAATACTCGTTAATATTTTTTTATTTCGAGACACCTTAAATAGCTGAATCATGACCGAGTAAAACTACTTAAGGTTAATAATATATCTCGGTTGATTAGAATGTCCGATCTGATTAAATTTCAAATAACAAGCCATGGACGATAGAAGAATAGCAGAAAAATCGAGTTCCAAAAGTCGACCATGAAAGAGAGAGAAAGAGAGAGAGAGAGAGAGAGAGAGAGAGAGAGAGAGAGAGAGACGATCATGCAAAGAAAACACGGTTGGCAACGCAGGGAATTACGGTGAAGATTCATTAATATAAATCGTTGCGCTACCCTAATAATCTAGCACACTCATAACAAAATCCAGCTATTTGCAATTTATAAAATTAAAGGTTAAAAAAAAAACCAATAAAATATAGATTTAATAAACGAATAATTTTATACTTCATGGATAATAAACGGATATAAATTTAATTTTATAGAATTTAAAAATTTTAAATGTTCAATGCCCACCCGATTTGTTTTGACAGCTGCTGCATTGGTATCGCGTAACTTTTTTTCTCCTTATTTTTTGGTAAGCGGCGAACGATTACCCATCAACAGTGGCGTTCGTAATGAAAAGGGGAGAAAAAATCCTCGCCAGAGGAATTGCTTTTAGAAGGGGGAAACGATGAATACTATCGAGAGGATAGAAAAAGCAATATAAAGAGTTAGATATGTTAGAGGCCGTGAAATTAGTAGTCGAAAGAGAAATAAAGGTATGTGTACAGAGTGAGAAGTCTTTTTTTCTCTTTCAAACTCTGTTGAATACTTTGCGACAAACTAAAAAACCGCTGTGTCATGGAAAAACGAATTTCCAACTAACAATATGGCTGCAACTACAGAGCAATAATGCCGGTGCAAGTTGAAGATAGTAACGTCTAGCAATATAGCTCACTACAGAGCAACCCCTTCAATGCCCGATGAAAATAAAACACCAGGTCACCGTTTGTAGTATGACCGCACCTATAGAGAAGAACTCAATGTAAGCGGTAATTAGAAAAAGAATTCACAAGCTGCCAAAATTGCCGCCATTTCCGAGCAGTGTGCATAATGTTTAAATTATCTTGCGTCAAAGTGGAAGCTGCCAATATATGTATGTATGTGTTAAAGGACGAGAAGAGTGTAACTTTAAATAAGCAACGGAACCGTGATTAAACACGCCGTAACTACTCTGGCTACCAATTGAATAAAATGGCTCACAACGCTTTAAGTAAAAACTATGAAGAGGAACAACACAGATGCGCTAAAAAAAGGAACTGAAGAAACTGACTAGGTAGTAATACCGTGGTATAACAGGAACAAGAATTTCACCTTAATAAGCTGACAGTGAGGGTGGAAAGAGCGAAAATCGGAGCAGGATTATCAAGAGACGGTAGTTTTGAGTAGGAAATTGATCGTAAGAAATAGCAGAATACTCGAATAAAAGATAGTCAGCATCACATTCGACTATGTTGTTTAAGCGTAGAGAACAAAACGAGAGTAATATAGAAACTATAAAAGGAAGCCGGTAGACGAATGTAAACGGAGGCGATAAAGTAACGATATAATGACGCTACAACGATGTGGAAAGTCTAAAAGTCGAGCATAAATATTAGGTTGAATATTTTTCATTTTATTTTATTTTTCTGTTAATTGCGCGCGCAATCTGTCCAAATTAGAACAATAAGCGTCAATGTTAAGAAGCTTTGCAATACATAAATTCACGGAATGCTTCTCACAATGATCGTCATTCCTTGTTAATACAGATATTTAATTAATTGTATTCGACCATTTTACTCTTCTGAATCGTGTACCAACTCTGTAATTTCGTAACTGTTCTATGTGTCGTAGTTTGACTGCCTTAGTCCGTTCTTTAACTGTCGCTATTCGGAAATCTTTATGTGTCTCGTCTTTGCATATATCACGCAGCGCCAGCTATCGATCTTAGGATCTTACTCTTTTCGCTATGTTGATTTACTCGCGGTTCCCCAAAGTGAACTCCCCTGGCACCATAAAATAGAGTTTAAGACAACTTTGTGCAGTAATACTTTATTTACCATCGACAGCATTGACCTTTTACCAAATAGCTAATATACATGATAAAATTTAATATTCGTTTCCGTTTAGCATCTATATGATTTGTCCGTGTAACTTTTTGATCCAGATGTAAAAGCCGGGATATTTCACACTATTCAAAGTTACAGTTGTTTTTTCATTTCTTCTTTTTTATAGTGCCATACTCAGCCTCTGAGCATCGGCGACTGCTGTACTGACACAGGCATAGTGTACGCTAGGCAATTGTTATATGCAACGCAGGTGGTGTACACACGCAAGACTACATCCGGAACTGATTAGTAGTCGTTTGATTTATACCGTTATACAAATGTAGTCCTATTTATGTCTGCTGTGTACTGACCTAGCGCACGTATCATATTGTACGTAGTGGTTCGCCATTGCCTTCCACGTGATTATTAGCGAGATTATTTATTTAATTCTTGTAATAAGTTCTGTCGTCGCTCGGCATCGAACCTATGACCTCCGCAACGGATGTCAAGCGCTCTAGTAACTGAGCTATCGCGACGAAGTTTTTTTCATTTAACTTTATATAAATATAGGGAGAGGAGGGTTTTACAAAAGTATAGAAAGATTTTTAATTTTCGGACTGGATTTTTTCGGCTATGCTTAAATGTATAAATTTCACGCATTTAAAAATATTCATTGCATTTTTTTCGGTTTCACATCTAAAATGTGTTTTTGTTGATTACTGAGGTACCTGTTAAATTGAAAAAAACAGACAAACCAGTCGCTGCAGCACTGCGAGCAGATTTCATTTTATACTGCGCACGTGTCCCGTGATTGGTTAAATAATATTAGTAAAGATTCCAACTGAATTAATTGCCCATACACGGCCCTTTTACCGTTACATTTTTTAACAACTTGATTTAATGATATTTGGTTTTTTCCCGTGTGTTTTATAAAGTGGATTTTATATGTAATCACATTTTGCGAATAGATAAAAAGTACGATGGAGGTCGTGCCATTCGACAAATCATTTGACGAACGTTCGTAATGCAATATGATGTGAATCTCTTTCTGCGGACAGATTTAAAGCTCGTTAAAATACTCGAGCAGATAATATTCTAATGGAACATTAGCATTTCGATGCATTTTTAATAGTTTTTCAAAATGAAAAATCTAATTTACTGCGTTTATACGAATACCGGTCTTGTTCTCTTGGAACTGTATAAAATATTTTCTTATTTTACTCACTTCCGAAGAAAAGAAGTTACATCATGTTGGTCGCGTACGGGTTTTTGTTTTTTTATGTTTGCCCAGGCGTAACTTTTGATTGAATAGATTGATTTTAATGGTTTTTTGTTTATTCGAAAATCTATCGACACATCTTCTCATCCGAAAAATCTGCCTTTATGGTTTTCACATTCCGTCTTATAACCGTTCTTTAGAGTGAATCTTTCCTTGCGTCACCACCTTCCCATCCCTTTAGTGAATTCCTTCTCTTATCTCGGCATCATACTTAATAGCACCTTTTCCTTCCGCGAGCATATCAATAGTTCCTTTATTGAATTAACTGGAACTCTGACCTTGCACATCAGCAATGTTGAACTCCCCTGGGAGGATACTCCGATTGTTGCGGACTTATCTCTGCTGAGCGATCGCTCGGACCAGGATGTCACACTGCCGTCCCAGTACGTGGCGGAAAAAATGCAACTTTTTCCCAGCTACAGACAGCTGTATACAGATGGTGCCAAAGCAACCCCCCCCCCCCCCCTCCCAATGGGTCCTCGCCGGTGGCTTGCGCCTACGAGGTGGAGGGAGTTGTTCATGCGATTCGGCTCCACGACTTCTGTTCAGTGCTGGAGGGGGAGCTGTATGGTATTTTCTTCTGCTTGAGAGAATATCTACAGTCTTACCCACAACGTCGAAATGAATTTCTAATCACAGATTCCTTGCAATCGATTAGGACACTCCAGACACTTAAAACCTCACACACATTATCTCGAAAAATAAAGCGCATCATTAACGTGCTTTTCCGGGCTGGCTCACAGGTAACATTCTTGTGGGTCCCGGGTCATACCGGTGTGCCGGGGAATGAGCGTGTGAACTTGGCTGCTAAGGCAGCAACATACAGTCTAATGCCCGAAGGTGCCCCTCTGCCTCAGCTGGGGCCACCCTTTTTTCAGCAACATAAGGCAGAGACATGGGAAATTATGTTGTCGGCTCACACATCATGGCTGCGATCCATGAAGGTGAGCACTGAGCCTTGGTGGCCACCGATATCCATGTCCCGCAGAGAGTTTGCAGCATTAACTAGACTCCGCATAGGGCACACAGCAATATCCCACAACTATTTGCTTGAAGGAACATCTCCTCCCTCTGCCTATTTCATATGCAATTCCCCAATTTCACCAACCGTTGAACACGTTCTGGAACATTGCCTGCCTGCAGGCACTTCCAACTTACCGACGGTTGCGTTGTCAAACGAACCAAAACAGGTCCAGGATATGCTAAACCATATTAGAGCGGCTAACCTATTAAAACACTTCTGATCCTGCACTGATCCATGTGCTGTAATAATCCCGGCAATTACACACAGCACATGGACCATATAAATTTAGGGAAAAAAAGAAAAAAAAAAATAGTTCCTTTATTAGCCTCCTTTATCCCCTCAATTTCTAATCTTTTCCGTATATACATGTATATAATGTGCTATTCTCTGCGTTGGGCAAGTTCCACTGTTGACGTGCCCAAAGGGGAAAAAAAGACACAGTCATTGAAATAAACGTTAAAAAAGCAGATCTCTTTAGAGACATTTTTATCGATGTAACAGTTAAAATAGCGTCGTTGTGTTATTTACTATGAACGCGTAAATGGAAAAAAAAATTTAATACAGCCAGACAAAAAACTTGAAATATTATTAATGTTTACATTGGCAATGTAGATTCGAATAAAGAAAACGAATTTGAAACCCCCGTAACACTATTTACTAGTTCACCTCCGACAGAAATATTATGGATCTTACCACTGCATTATATTAACCGTATCGAATGATATTCCACTGATATAGTTTGTTTATTAGAAATTGTACGACGGTCCCGTACGAGTATTATTCGGTGATGCCTGAGTAGTCATCAAAATAAAAACTTTAAAAAAGGGAATCTCCTTAATGATATGCTTTCTTTACTTAGTCAAAAAAAAAAAAAAAAAATGTTTAAAAGTAAAAAAAAATATATATAAATAGTAAAAATAATTTAATATCAGCCTTTATAAAATTATTTATGTGACGCATACGCAGTATAGAACAAAAAAAACTACTTGTAGTCACGCGGCGAAAAAGCAGAGTTACCAAATATCACAGTAATTTCACATTAAAATTGGAATGTTACGTTTTCAACGCTCAATGTATAGAAACAAATTTATTGTAAACTATTTGTAAACTATTTATTCATTTTTGCCTATTTATATATTTGGGATTAAATATTTATTTTATTTAGTTAATGAGATGAAATCTAATTTGTTTGTATTATTTAATTTGTTTGCTGTTTTATTTATTTTCGTACATCTGAGAACGTATGAATAATAATAATAATAATAATAATAATAATAATAATAATAATAATAATAATAATAATAATAATAATAATAATAATAATAATAATAATAATAATAAAATAATAATAATGATAATAAAACAATAATAATAATAATAATAATAAAATAATAATAATGATAATAAAACAATAATAATAATAATAGACCTGATATAATGTTAGTCGATAAGAAAAATAAACATGTGACCCTCATTGATATTACAGTTGTGAATAATGAAAACATTCAAAATAGATACTCCATGGAAATTATTAAATATATGGAATTAGCCGTGGAGGTTAAAAGACTTTGGGCTATGAATAGGGTTTTCGTCATTTCAACAATGGCAGTCGTACTAGTAACGTTAAGAAAAAGTACCGTCGAATTACATCTAAACTATGAAAAGCTAGTAGCCGATATTCAGAAATTAGTCATCATAGATTCCACTCATATATGCAGAATGTTTAAAGAAGCGTAATGTACTTCTCCCTTGTTACAACTTAAACCTGTGAAAAGCGGAAAAAGGACAAGAAATAATAATAATAATAATAATAATAATAATAATAATAATAATAATAATAATAATAATAATAATAATAATAATGATAATAATATGAATAAAACAACAAGCTCTGTTTAAATTTTTTTGTCTTGATTTTGCTCGTCTTTCACGTTTACACTCTGTTGTCTGATCACCTACTATTACGAGTTTCTCCTTGCATGCTCAGACGGTAGTTAATAATAAATAAACAATTCGAGTCAGCCCATTTAGAAATTCCTCCTCACTGTTTGATAAATCAGGACTGGTGCGTTCACCGCACTGGCTAAATATTACCTTTTAATAGGTGTATATGAGAGCAATCACGAAAAAAAAGCAACATTTTGTTTACGTTTAAATACATACTGAGAGTTGCTAAAAGCTTGCCTATTTTCATCAGGCTGAGATGGAATTTTTAACTTTTGATGCTACTGCATAAAACAAGAAAACAAAACATAATGCGCCAACGTCTTAAACGACCGAATGCTTTAAATAATTAAGTGATCCCTTCTGCAGAAAATTCTTCTGCAGCGAAACATCGAATAGCACAGTCCAATTTTTAATTTTCGATACAGTTCATATCGTGTTTTAGATTCTATTTTAATTTTTCCGCTACATCGCATTCTCTTTCCATCCGTTCTGTCTTCTCCAGATGACACTACCATTTATTATTCGTGCACAAAATTAGAAAATTTCGATTAGTCTCGAATTGAAAACAATTCCCCCGTTTTTTCTTTCATAACTTTTCTTGTATACGGTATTACGAGATTTGTCAAATTTCAATATTCTCTTGGTCGTCAAAATGTACTGTAATTTTTCACTATTCCTACCGGAACCATTCTACATCACACCGTGGCAAACTGTAGTTCTTTGAATAATAAAGCGTACACAGGTGCGCACCCTCCTTTGCCACATTATGTTAGCCGAAAAACTGTCAGTAACTCCTTCCGCAACGCTTTTAGAATTACCGATGCTTTGATTAAAGCAAGGTAAAAATGTTCCTTCTGGCGCAGTTAGCGGGGTAATTTCAGAGAGGTGTAGGGATAAGTAAGATGTCACAGCCCGAAAACTGTGTGCAGAGGGCATAAACTAACTTACTACCAGCGTCGGGGGTTCAAGACCACCCTCCAATTTCCAAAATATTACCCAAATTACCTGCCTAGAGCCTGAAAGAATCCCCTTACCACTCTCATCCTACATGCCTGGAATCTTACCAAATGTTCAAAATTAGCCTACCTGCACTGAAAACTAATCTAAGCCCCTTCATCTCTTCCAGCTGAACACATCGAATAATCTGTTTTCAAATTTGAGTTTAAGTATCAAAAATTAATCCGAGTGTATTTTAAAATTTGTAAAAATAATTCTACCTTTCACAGTCCGCCCCTCCCCCGACAATCGGAAGTTGTTCAACGTTTCAATTAGCAATACTTAAAACTAGAAAGAAAACTAAGACCCAAAAACGTTTGGAATGAAAATAAAAACTCTGGATAGGAAAAGAGTATCGAAAGAAGAAAACATAACCAACGTCACGGGAAAGTACACTCCTAGTCGATAAGAAGGATATTTCAGAAGGGAATGAAAAATGTCGGCTAATAGAAATAGTTAGACGGTGCTTATTGTGTTCCGTAATCTTTCTCGTGGAGAGCAGAAGTGGATGATACACTAGGGACGGAGAAAACCGAACGAACGCTAGGAGCTAAAATAAGAGTTGATTGTTCGCAGTCGCGATATTATACTAGGAAGAATAATCCCTCAAGATATGTCGAATAAGAAGAACAACCGGATGAAAGAGAAGAGTAGCAAAAATTACTTTCAGATTAAGAATTATATTCGTTGCGATACACGTTATTTTCATGAAGCGTGATAAATGACATAGAAAGAATTACTGCGCGATGTTACCTCGAAAGAGGAACAATATTCTTCCGAGATACTCCTAGAGTTATCTGTTGTGTCGCTGTGTATGCAGATCGTTAGGTAGTAGCGGAGCCAAATAAAACCGACGAGTGACGTAATGTGGCCTGTAAGTTATAGAAGAAGCTAACGTGTGGCTTACATTACGACGATACGAGGCAACGATGTTTAGAAGAAGGTGAACTCGCTACGCATAGCTGATATGCGATGAAGCGAATAAATGATAAAAAGTCTACAAGATTAACAGCCGGAATAACATTGGCGCTTTCTGATAATTCGCTGTTAAAAAGGTAAGCTGGAAAAGATAAACAACAAAACGCAGGTGAAGTGTGTGTTAATGTGTAGGCGTTTTTTTATTATAAACTAACCTAATTTGCTGGCACTACATCGAAATTCAGCAACTATAGGCGCGAAAGTGGAAACGAAAATTTGCATAATATTACTCCCGAAATCAAATTATTATTCCGACAAACCCGGATCTTCTTAACCGCCATGAATAGAACTTTCCGACTAAAATTTTCATTAGTCGACAGAATGAGCTGAATTTTGGCGGCAAAAAGATATTGCAATAAAACAAAAAAAAATTCTCCTTTTTTTTTAAAATTAGAATCTATTTGTTTCAAATTTATCGCTGTATTTATTCTATACGACGTGTGTGTGTATGTGCATGTAATACATGTGGCATATTGAAATCTGACTACACATCTGTATGTAAGGCTGAAAAAACAGACTGAATTCGAAGTAAAATTAGATTTTTCTTATTTTTCGAATTTATGCACAATGCTCATTTTCTATCGTTATCATTAATTAATGATACATACAAAAAAAGTCGACCCTCAAACCATCTCATTTTATCTACGTCTATGTATGTAATTTCTGGATTTTGTATTTTTTTGTTTTAAGGGCTACATAAGTAGATAGAAAACCTGCGTTCTGGGGCAGAATTTAAAATGCGGGTTGCATACCTATTTTTTTATTGGATTTTTTGCAGGCGAAATTTTTAAGGAAATATAAATTTAAATAAATAATACAAAATAATACTGACATGACCACACTCTCTCTCTCTCTCTCTCCCAGAAGTTCTCGAGTAAGAGTCTACCACCACCGTGCTGACATATTCTACTCTAACTACATCCTTCTACTTGCGATACAAACCAACAACCAAATATCTCAACATCCAGCACGCCTCAAGGCAACTGCCTGCTTTCTTTGCAGATTACAGGAATACCTATTGCCCAGCAACAAAGCTCAGCCAAAACATGGATTAGGAGAAAGGCTTTAACCAGCCATTTATAATTTTTCTAACCCATACTAAGTTGCTTGTATGCTTGTATGCTTACATGTGTGTTAATAATGTAATAATTGGTGCTAATCTGTACTAGCTGTTTATGTTTGTGTATGCTTTGAGAATACGTTTTATTGTTGACTAGCCATCTTTAACACTTTTCTACCCCCTACCAGATCTGCTGTGTTTTTTTTTGTGTGTGTTTACATAGAGCTTGATGATGTGTCTACTATTGCCTAACCAATGTAATAATTTGATAATATACTTGTGTGTCTGCATGTGTGTTGATGATCCATTCATGATTGCTTAAACGATGTTATAATTTGCTAGACTGGTTGGTCTGTGTATACATTGAGAATATATTTTACTGTTGACTAGCAACCTTTAAACTATTCTAACACATACAAAATTTGCTGTTTGCGAGTTTGCACGTGTGTTGATGATGCATTTACCATTATCTAACCTGTGCAATAATTTTTTGTGCTAACCGATTCTAGTTATTTATGACTGTCTATGCCTTGAGAATATGTTTTATTTTTCGCTGCCCACCATTAAATTTTTCTAACCGCTACGAAATCTGCTAATTTTACGTGTGCATGCTTTGGGAATGCACTTATTATATCTGTAACTATATCCAATGCTAATATAACTTGCTAACCCAATACTACCATCCATGCCATGTTTGTTCCGATGAATACTCCGATGAAAATGGTTTGGTCTGTTGATTAATTGAAATTAGTCTAATCTTTGCTAGCAATTCTTGTTCGTGTACATACATAATCTGATGTATATTCCACCCATGTTTGAAGCATCTGCTGTGTGTTTATGCCATTTAAAAAATGCAATAATGTATATCTAACTAAAAAAATTGTGCTGACAAAGTTTATGAAGAGATACGTCTCAGCTTACAGATTTTAGTAGGCACTCACATATATCCAACAAAAATAACCGCAGTACTATCTTCAACAAGGTTTATTCCTGTTCTAGCCGGTACGTTTCTAGTGCTATGCCTTGCATGAAACATGAATTATGTACGAAATCCGAAGGATGATGGGGAATTCGCGCAAAAATCTAAAAACTGAAATAAGAGAATTTAAAAATTACTCATGAATTTGGACTCCATCAATAATCTACATCTCAAAATTAATCGAGTAATTCCGAAATTAACGATATTTTTCAGCAAATACATGCCGAGATTATATGAAAAATATGTTTGTTTTTGTTTTTCGTGTGTGCGTTTACGTTTATGATGAAAAATATCTGAAGCGGTTTTATCGAAATTTCCTTCTAAAGCTTCCGATTTAAATCATTTTTCGATTTCATTTTCCTATTTTTTCTTTGCAAATTCATGCGGACGCTGTTGTTCTGTCTTCATTGTTACGGATTAATTATAGTTGGCGGATAGTGCTAAATGAGTGGCCTAAAACTGCGTTAATTTTGGTAAATTTAACTGCGCTACCTTTCATCCGCTGATAAATATTACGCTTAAAATTCCATTCAAAGGGTAACGTTTCTTTTTTTTTGCTTCTTCAAAAGAGTTACAAACTTCGCTTCGTAACTTCGGTACCATTTACAATGTTAAAGAGGGGAAACCAGCCTAAATTGATTCATCCAATATGAGTTGTAAAACTTCTATTATTACCAACGACGACCCGTAATGGTTCTTCTGCCGAAGCGAGACAGACGAACTGACCCCAAAAAGCCTAAAAACATGTTATCTGCTTAGTGCGGTAAAAATATCCGAATGCGAGAAAATTGAAAAACGGAAATCCTTCGATTGCAGGAAAATTTTATTTATTTTGGCATTAAATGTTGATAAACAAACGGAAAAAAAGGCAAATATTAATTTTTTTATGTCGTAATTTGTATTGTCTTTCGTTTAAGACCGCTCCATGCAATGCTTCTTACGCTGGAAGTGATATAAAATTAGTTAAAAAAAAAAAAAAAGATACTTGAAGATTTAATAAAAATTCGCTATAAAGTAAAATCATCTACAAAAGTAAATATTTTAACATCAGCGAGTAATGTGCAACATTATACAACCGAGAAAAAACTATGTTCCATATACAAAGCGGACCCTCCCTCCCCGTTTAATATCGCACATTGTATTACAGTCATATCTATTTTAAAAATACTCATTTAAAATATTTAATAAATTATAATATATTCCTGGTTCGTTTTAATAAATTAAACAATTTATATCTAGGCTATCGAGAACGCCTTCGTTATGTCTAATATTAGTAGACAGCGCAAATAAGATTTCTTTTTATAAGACATTAAAAAAATAAAAAAAGGATAAATAAAACATTTTCTTCTTAATACCTGAATCGGGCAATTCGTTGGAACTGTCAGGTTAATATTCGTTTCCTTTTCCATTTCTATTCATTCCACTTTTCCCCAATCTTCTCCTCCCGTTATTCTTATATCGCCATTGTTTATGGCAGGCTGCTGTCGGTACAATGAAAAAGAAAAAAAAAAAAAAAGATATTAAGGTCTCTATAGTCTTACATATTACAATCTCTGGCTAATTTAATACGGTCTCATACTGATCTTCGTTAATTACGTATACACGGATTATTAAACTCTTTTAATTTATTCAGTATACATTTTGCATAAATCTTGCTGAAATTTTATAAAGGTGAAAAACTCTATAAGATTGTTTACTTTCTCGATAATATTACTGATTTCGCTATTTTCCATTTTCGCATATAGTAATTATATTAAAATAATAAGTTAATTAATTTTAAAACAACTTCCGGATATTTACTTTTAAAGTATTTAAGAAAATTGTTTAAAATTCTATCCAACCCACTTGATACATTACTTTTAAGATTCTTAATAATTGATTGTAATTCTTCTTTACTAACTAAATTTACTGCGTTATTTTTATATATTATCAATTTTATAATCACAAAAACATTAGTATCATTTGCACCGCAACCTTTTTGTAATTCCGTGTGGATAAATATAAATTGAATGAGCATCATTATTGAGCGATCCTGAGTACGTTTCTACCTCAAAATACCATCTCTACGCAACAGCTCGTCGTACTATTGCTCTTCCTGAAAGGGAAAAAAAGGAAAAAATCGGTATACGAGAGAAGATAAACAAAAAAAAAAAAAAAAAAGGAAACGAAAGAGGTATATAGGTAGGAGGAGAGAAAAATAATCTTATCGATCTATTAGGGTCAGGGGGGCAGGTCCAGAAAGACATTTTGGGAGGGGAACAATTATATAATTACGCAATATCTTCTACGGTAGGCAGCAGATTTGAGAGCTACGTTGTTTCATAAAGAAAATCAAATAACGACCTCTTTAGAAATTTTTAAAATGTTTTCAAAATATGTAATTATTACAATTTTTAATTTAAATTTTGTTTCATTTTCAGGTAAAAAATTAAAAACGAAATTATAAAATTCCAACTAAAATGGTAGTTTCGAATTTGAATAGAAAGAAAGAAATTATTTCTATGTTAGACTTTACTTCTTTTTTATTTTTGTTAGTAATCCGATCCGAATTGTTCACGAGCAAGTAAAAAAAATATATACATTTCTCATTGAACTATTTTTAATTAAAATTGCAAAATAAAAATTAAAAATAAATAAGAAAGGCAAAAAATCGATGATAATTGTGTTTAAAATAGAATAAAAACGTAACATTATTAGTTTTATTAGAAAACAGTATTATTAAATATTAATTATATAATTAAATCCCTAGATGGTGTAACATTTATACAAATCTTTTATAGTATAAATTAAGTTTCTCTGTGTTATAACAACTTTTTTCATAGAGGCTTTGGTTGTTTTTTTAGGGGGATGTCCGATCCGCCACTGATTAGGGCAAGAGTCATTATCGCCAGCAATTTTTATACACGTTTTTCGTAGCAGATATAAATAAATTCCGTCAAAAAGAGATGGATGTATCCTTGTTCGAGAATGCTCACTTTGGTCGTTTTATGATTTGCTTTTATTTCGAAGTTTATCGCGCTGTTTTCCTGTACACGCGATATCACATCTATAATCCTTTTTTGTAATGGCACAGAAACGGCGGTACAGTCGATTTTTTACAGAAAAATTTATTCTTCACTGAGTGGACTATTATTATTAATGAAGCAAAAAAAGATTAATGTAAACTACACGAACTGTCATATTTTTTTTATCTCGTTACTTCCGAATAATGTTCCCTCGAGAAATACTCTCATTAGCCGCAACGCATAACCAAGTGTAATAACCAACGTCAATGTGAGTGCAATCTTACCGAACTTTTAATAATTAACTTATATAATTAGAAAATCAAATCGCTGTGAAACATGGGAGCGGTTAAATTTTCGAGGATATTTTATCATCAGTCAAAGGACAAAAAGGACAAGCTAATGTAATGGTGGTCTGAAACCAACGGTAAATATTTTTCTTTTCAAGTCACCGGTATTTATTTTGGAAAACGTGATTACTAAAGGTAAAAACTAATGATGAAAACGTAATTTATTGAAGACAAAATTAAACTCGATACAGTAAAAACAATAAATAAAAATATATATTTTTTTAAATACCGACTTTAAGATTTATTCTAAAAATTTCATAAAACTCGGCACTAAAAAGTGAAAAATAATTGTTCAATAAAAAAGGTAATTTATTTCAAATTAATACGCGTAAGGATGACACATGATAACTCTAAAACAAAATTAACTTTTTGTAGTCAGAATTCAAATTAACAATTATAAACCACATTAAATATTCCCCGGAAGTTTGCACAGCATGACTTACAGAAAACAAGTAATTGCGTCATTTTATGCTTATTAAATTGTTTCTAAATGCTATTGAAATTTGAATTCGGCAGTTACCGGGACTGTGTACGTAAGATGTAAATATTATTTAACAGTAATCATATCTCCTTAAGGTATATTTTACTGTAAAATAAATTATTTTCTTATCGAGTAATTCTTTTCATTTTAAGGCATTCTTATTAAATTTTTAGAGTAAATCTTGAAATCAGTAACTTTTTTTCTACATACAAAAAAGAAAAAAAAAAAAACTATTTCACTTCACAATTTTTAATGTAAATATTTTCGAGTGATAACAAAATCACATTACTTTCGGTACAGTGTGAATGTGGGAATTGATTTTTGCAAGTAATGTTCAAATTCTGTCAGTGATGAGCTTATAAATTGCGTTTTAGCAGTTTCAAATTCATTATTCTTATTCGAATTTACATTTCCATAACTTGTAACATTAACAAATACTTTAAATCATCACCCTTTTAATTTTAAAATGTAAAAATAAAGCAAGTCCCACGGATATCCTTGATAAGGTATCATGGATTGTGAAGTTAAGTTTTCCATAATGATACTAAGCCTAATGGATCTGATAAGAATACTGGGGGCCAGTTCCTTTCTACTTTTGGATTATCCCCAGATAATTCTCTGGTATAACCAATATTCAATTTCACAGATTAAGTACATACCTGGGAGTGACTTGAATCCGAAACGAGACAATTCTCGATAACTTATGACACCTCTGATTTGCAGCTAAGCACCTTAACCACTAGGAATGAAAATTTTTTAGTTAATTTTTGTCCTCCGGTTATATTAAATAACGTGTATTTCCACGGAGACTCCTCGTTTTAACGTTATCTGATCACTACTCACAAAATCAGTTATAGTACTCAACCAACAACGACTGGTACAGTTTCTAGTAAACAAAGAATACCGTAAGAATCAGTCTACATGCTTAAAAGTCATATAATATAATGTAAAGAGATTCTCCGTCATTGAGTAGCTTGTAAATAAATATACGCGGATTTCGAATTTTCATTGCTCGAATATTTATTTATTCGTAGTAATTAACACTGATAATATTTTCAACTTCTTGTTGATTAGAAATTGCTTTTCCTTTCAAATTTATGTTTTCACGGCAAATTAATAATATTTCAAGTGTCTCTGGAATTTGTTCCCTATTAATAAAAAGTCATTCTTAATAGGTCCCCTTTTTTAATGATTTTTTTCCCCCCATGATTACTGAATATATTTATTAATTAATATTTATTAGTATACTTACGTGGTATCATTGCTGAGCGGAACAATTTTGAATTAATAATGAATCATTAAAATCGGTCCACATAGAGACAACGTATGCGTGAACAAACATGCAAAATAACATACACAGACAAACACACAGCCTGTTCTTTTTGAAGTCGGTAAAAAGAAGCTATAAAGGTACTGCGAATTAAAAAGGCGCTAATGAATAACATTTTTATTAAAGCATTAAATTGATATTTTAAAATTTTTTCCTTTTAAAATCGGGTATATTATTTGTCAGCTACTTAATATCATTTATTAATTTCATTTGCTGAAGTAATTATTTTCTGCTTTTAAATTTTTAATGTGACCGTTGAATTTTAAATCTAGTTGCCTTTTCTCCATCGGCTGTTTTATAAGCGGGGTTCTTTACCTTCAAATAATTCTAGGAGGGTTTAATTAATCCGATCAGAAAAATG
The DNA here is from genome assembly GCA_039619475.1 of Icerya purchasi. Taxonomy (NCBI): domain Eukaryota; kingdom Metazoa; phylum Arthropoda; class Insecta; order Hemiptera; family Monophlebidae; genus Icerya; species Icerya purchasi. The sequence goes on along the minus strand of CM077116.1, from coordinate 334,108,659 downwards.
TTTAAATAAGAAATGAAGAAGATAAAAACAGAAGTGCAATGAGGAGAAGAAATGCTAAATCTCAGAAAATCGGAGCACAAAACAAAACGCTCCACCCCGCAGGAAGAGAGATGAACGCTTAAAGAATGGTCATCGTTTCGGATTATTGGAATGGCGAATAAAAGCGAAAATGGTGGGGGGAAAGTAGTAGAATATAGATGAAGAATGTAGCGATGGAGACGATAAGAAAAGTGAAGGAAGCAAAAGGAACACCGTTGATTAGAAGATTAGGTTCAATAGATAACATGAATAATTATTAGACAAAAAAGAAGCGAAAAAATCCGACACTAAAATCTGAAATGGGAACATAGGACGGAATATTTTGAAGATTGAAGCGGAGAGAAGCAAAATAATCAGCCCATTTCATTATCAACGATTCCCCCGATTGACCGGCAACCGTCCACAAATGTCAGTATGAATGAAATGAACGTAATACATGTAGAAAGTATGGATGAATGAACGTATCAGAGAATAATAAAGTGTTACAGCTATGATCGATTCAGTGCCGGATTTGGGATTATTTTTCATTAAGTGTTCAACATATACGTATACATTTTTCGGATTTGTTATTTTTTACCGTCATCTTAATATTTACCGTATCAACTAAAAACCGTTCTATCAGTTTTTCCCCGATATCTATCACGGTTGAAACAATTTTGATTCTATGTAGGCCACCGTTTTTTCGTAAATATTGTTGTCGAATTATCAGTTGATATGTCATTCGATGAACAAAACTTTAATACTGAAAATTAAATCCTAAACAATTTTAATAAAGGAAATCATGGTATACAGTACGCGACGGAAAAAACTATAAATAATAAAATTAATTTCCTCGACGTAACGACTGAAGATAAAAGTAGTAATTTAACAAACGGCATACACGGAAACTGGCATCCGCCGATATGATGATCGATAAAATTTTCGACCATCCAGCTCGACATAAATGAGCATAGTTTAGGAACGGGCTAATGTTAAATTTTAAAAAAAAAAAAAAAAAAAAAAAAATACAATCAGAAACACAAAAATAAAAACCACTAAAAACGGATGTTGTCAAAGTGCTTCGCAAAATTAAATAAATAACAAAATCTTTACTGGTATTAGCGATGTTGTACATTATTATTATATTTAACGTCTTAGAAGTTTTAAAAATGAGCTCGAAGATCTATGTCAGCGGAAAACAATTTTTAAATGAAGGATTTTTTTTATCTCCGCTAACGTCCATGCGCCGTTTTAACTGCTGCGATCATCGTAGCACATGAACTAGGGTGAGGGCATTATTTTAAATTATTTACCTAGCACAAGTTGTTCGCCCTAAGGTACCTTTTTATCTGCTTTCAAGTCTTCTCTCGAAATCTATACATATCGCGCTTAATCATTCCAAATCTACCCTTTTCTTTTCTTTTCTTTTTTATTTTTATATACGTCTATAGCCAACAAAGGCGACTCCAGACACAAGCTATAGGTTAGTTGGTGGAATTATAAAATTTAATTCGATTGGATATGGATCTAATAAAAGAAAAAAGGACTGGGATAACTTGTGCAGAAGGAAAGATCAACACATTCTGCCGTGTAATCAATATGCACAATGTAAAGTTATTTTCGATATTTTTTTTCTATATTGACTTTAGGTCCTAATGTACATTATTTGCATTTTTAATTTATTGATAATTATGCCTCCATCATGAGCCCACCTGGATACTATCTAAACCTTCTTCTAGTAGTTTTTCAGCATGATGTATGTTTTTGTGTTTCGTCACAATGGCGAACTCGTAAACATAGTTGAATTTTTACCGACCGGAAAAATTAATTTCGTGTAGGTAAGAAATAGGAGTGTGGCGCTGAGATTGTTCCCCCAAGCCCGTTATAACGATTGGCTCTACGCTTTGGGTATTTTTGATTTTGACTCTAATTTTCCGATTTGTTAAGTAGTTTTAGTGAACCACTTGTTGTTTATTTACCTATTATCCGAATATTTCCTAAATCACACACAAGTCATGATTCACCAAGTCCGAAGGCTTTGGACAGGTCTAAAAAGCGACTAGATCTACCGTTCCGTAATTAATTCGATTTACGAATGTTTGTAATAACATGAAAGTCCACTTCCTTAACGAAATCAAAACTGATTATCCGTTACAGGGTAATTTTCTTCAACAAACTGACGTAAATGTGAAGCAACATGATGTTCTCGAGAACCTTTGCAATTGAAGAAATTAAATTTAATAGAATTTTCGGTTTCAGCGCAATACCCGTTTTTATATATCGGTTTAAACTTTGTTTCAAACCTCAGTATACCGCACGTATTTATTGTATAATTAATAATTTCGGTAAGAAGCGGTATGAAAAAAATCTTCGGTTACTAAGTCGTTAACTCGAATTTTTTTCCATCCTGGAGGTTCATTTTTGTTTATTTTCATAATTATCAATTCTACTAATTCCTTAGTTGCTTTCGAAATGTGAAAGGATGTGGAGTGATTACGTATATAATTTCTCTCAGTCGTATCGCTCGATTGCGAGCGTCGTGACTACCTATTATTTGTACATCCACTATAAATAGTTCGTTATTGCATATACCGAATGGCAGGTAATTAGTCGCAAAAAATTACCTAAATTCCTCTACTGTTTCCGCTAAATTACTGAAAGTTTTAATTAGCTATTCATTGATAGAAGTGATCTTTGCCCCATATGTAAAATACTGTTCACCGTTTTCCCCATGTATGTTTGATATCGTATCTTGTTTTTTTTTTATCCCTAAATGAGTTTGTTAACGAGGACATTAGCCCAAGAAATGGGATCCTGTAATTTCTTTTTTTTTTTTAAATTTTAGTGGAGTAAAATTTGTATTTAGCTGTTCTATTTCCTTAACTATCAAGTTTTCGTATTTTTTCTAATTTTTCCTGTAAAAAAGATTAGTTGGATTGTTTTTGGCTCCCCTGAAATAGAAGTCTCTAATTTTTATATAAGGTTTAGTATTTTTGAATTTATCCGTTCTTCGTTATGTCTTTCTTTCGTGTTTGAACTTTGGTTCGGGTCGTATAAACTTGTTCCATAGAACTCATCGGGAATTTTTTTTTTTTTTTCTTTTTTTAAACCTGGCCTGGTTGTAAATACCATTTGGCCACTAACTATTCATTAAATTAAATCAGTCTATTTCTTTTTGGCCGCCGCTGGGAATCTTGACCACTATCTCAACGATCAAGAGAGTTCACGCCACTAGGCTATCGCGACGGCCCTCATCAGGAATTCTTTGTGTACACTGTAATCTTTTCCACTGTTTTTTTTCATTCAAGATTTTATCCCGCTGGAATGTGCTTATTTTGCTATTTAAAAGATTTCCATTAATTATACGACCAAGCGCATCTCTTTGCCATGTAAAATTTTTAATATGCAAACGTAACATATTATATAATGATCGGCGATTTTAAACCTCCGAATAAATTATTTTTGCTTTATGCCAAATGTATTATCGATGCACATCGAAGTTACGCTATTTCGGTTTCCCATGTAGGTAGATCTATTAATCTCATGCAACCCTATATATGATAGCTCTTGCGTATGTTTCTAGTTTGCAAATAAAAATACTAGCCAGGGTTATTTAGGATATAAATTAGCTGTAATTTTTTACGTTTAAAATATGAAAAAATATGTCAATCCATATGTGTATATGTAATATGTATGTATGTGTTTGAAATTACAAAAAAAATACCAGCATTAATTTTCTATACGTATATAATTAAAAAGCTTTATTAACATTGCGTAATTAGCGCTTAATTACGCGTTCTAATTTATTGCCTTTTTTATAACTGAATCGTTCCTTAATGAATATATCTAGTGAAAAAAACGGAAGACAAACATCGTACTTATAAATATTATTGTTCGGTCAACATATCAGAACTGTGAAGCTTCGAAACTGCTTCATAATTTAAATGCGGATTAAATTACCATTTTGAGAACCGCCATAAATAGTCTGTAACGTGACATTATGGAATATTATCAAAATAGGGAAGAAGGATGAAACAAAACTAGGCAATATGTTCACGACGGATTTCATTCACGAGTTTTTTTCGTTTTAATTTTAAATCGATTATATAAAAAGTCTTCGAAAACGCACAAATCTAATTATACCTATATTAAATTTCAAAAAAAAAACAACAAATTGTAAACACTCCACCTAACATAAAAAAAAAAAAAACATTTTAAATATATATTTAAAGGGAACGATTCTATTCCAACTACTTTAAAGCGTTTGTCAACTGTAACGAAATATGTTACACAGATTTTATTTAGTATACTTTTTTTGTTTCTTTTCATTTACCTAGTTTATTCAGATTAAGGTCTTTTTTGGACTTATATTCGAGACAACCCAGCGGTCATTATTTTGAAAAGGAATTAGGCATCAGCTTTAGACAGTACTGTAAATCTATATAGTATCCGAAATATTCACTGATATTATTTGTATAATACTTCTTGCTTATCTTTATATTGGCAGCATTCGAGAAAAGTATGGCCAGCATCCGTCAGTTTATCTCTATCATAAGAGTGCTAGCCAAAATGTAGACCGACTAAGACCTTATTTAAATATAGAACTTGGTTTAATCGTAACTGTGAATTTATATTAGTCTCCGTATGATTGAAATTATACCACGGTAAATATTCAGTTGTACGGATTTATATATTATGTTAAAGAGAATTGCGGCATTCTTTGTATTTATGAAATGTAAACGATCTCGGCCAGGGGAATTTCGAAATAAATGAAGCAATATCTGTGCCGACTTCGCAACTCCGTTCACCATCCCATATTCAATTATACGTGGGACTATAAGTACCAATTTAATTTAACACCCGTTTCCATTAAACCGGTTGAATAGAATCGGATTTTAAGCGAAAGCAGAGATGCCTTATAGTTAATTAAGCAGCTTTTAAAAGCACTTAAGATCAGCAAATTTCCTGAAAGTTCAAATGGCGAATAATAAGAATTTAATAATCGCCACATGCTCTACGATAAATACTGAAAAGAAACGAGGCAGAACAAACTTTCTTTTAAATATTCAAGTACGGAATATAAAATGTTGGACTGTTGTCAAACAGATTATAAAATATTGTTAAATATCGAAAGGTGAAAATATCAGTTTGCGAGAAAACGAAATTACGGCATTGAGCATGGATACACTGTAAGGGAATCGATCAGAATAACAGGTGCAGCCTTGTAGTCGTGTTACAGGCAATGCCCCCCCCAGCTATTTTTTTAACATTAAACCTTCGATTGACATTGCTTTCTCTGAAAAAAACTAATTCATTTATAATGGTCAATAGGATCGTATTTTAATAAGAACTTATCACACCCCGATAACCAGCACCTGATCTCCAACAGAATAATTCGTGTTTTACCCCCGAAGCCTTCGATTAAAATAGAACTGCATGCAGCACCAATTAATCTAAGACGGAGATATTAAAAGGCGCTTAGTTTTTACCATTGCTATCTGAACAATTGCTAAACAGAAAAGAATCGTAAATATATCCCTTACATAGTACATTCAAAGGCAGTCGATTAATTACTTCAGTGTTGATATTAGTTAGTGTTTTAAATAGTAAGTTTGTATAATTTCTTTTTGACATAATAAATTTTTTCTTCCTCCATGATCCGTAAGTCCGACACACACCCTAAATATTTATTTATTTCAAAAAACATAACGACGAACAAGCAGCTAAAAAAACGAAAAATGCTAATATGGATGTAAAAATAAAAAATAGTAATAATAAAAATGTACCTATACAAATTCGTATACAATATTCGAAAAAAGTGAAAAACAAACAGTGCAAATGGTTAAGAATCAGTTTAAACATTCGAACGTCTCATTATTTTCCGCATCCATCATACCCAATTACGCAGTTTAATGTAGCAGTTAATGAGCGCAACATAAATTATTATTTTTAACTACACTACCGCCGACTGAATACATTTTCGTAATAATTCGATACATGCAGTTCCGTGAGAAGGGAAATAAGGAAGATGCTGCATAAGTTAATAGATCTAAAAAAAAACCATAATAACATATTTTTCTGATGACGTATGTATAGTAAAATTCAGTTTCACAGAACCTAGTTCTAAAATCAGGGCCATCTATTCCAAATTCTGATGACTACAAAATATATATAGAGTACTACCACGTTGTCTGCAAAGGGCAGTAATCGAATGTTACTTGTATTAACCGGAAGAACTTTCATAATTAATAGATGTTAAAAAGAGTACAAAACTCGAGTCCTGGCATAGCCCTATGTAAACCATTTTGATTTCATAGGATGGTAAAAAACGACGGGTTTTCTATTAGAAAACAAATTAAACATTAATATCTAACAACTGAAATCGGAATCCCTAACTCAATTAAGGTACTTTAAGATGACCAGGAATCAGGAAACCAGATAACTTTTTGTAACAAACGACTAATAAATGTTTGCTTCCAGTTTGGCTACACAGTCCAGACTACTGATCCCTATTTCTGGAACCAGACATACCAGTTGGGAGAACGCTGTGATATTCCGGCCAACAAGCTAGCCCATTCTTCTTGATTCTTTCAAACGATTTATAGAGAGACAAAAGGCAAAGGGTGAAAAGTTCTCTTCCAGAGTGTTTCACAACGCCTACTTACGATAAAGATACGAGTTATACTGCATTTTTGAACATACTTGAGACAAATGAACATGATTGTTAAAAAAAAGCTATCAAGTCAGTTTAAACTGAAATTTATCTTTAATAAAGCACTCTCGCACGGCAGTAGATTCGTCCAGATGATCAACAAAAATTTCAAGAACCTAATGAGAACCATTTAAACACCGAAATGCGTACACGATCTTTCTGTAATTGAATACTGCGCTGAGAGTGAAAGTTCTATCGAGATTTCTTTCCATAATCATCGATATTTCATTAATGTTCCACTCTTATTAAATTCGAATACGGAATTCTTCAAATTCGCCTTTATCAGCGATGAAATGTAGAGAAATCCTCGTTGGAGATGCTCTCTGTTTAGAAAATTCAAAAAAAAAAAAAAAAAAAAAAAAATGGAACATTAGCCGTTTGCTGTCTGTTAATATCATCTCTGATACTTTCAACTGTTTCTGTACGATATGTTAAAATTGAAGATGCGATAATGAACGTCTTGAATTCGAAAGAAAATAATTAACGATTTTATTTTAAATTTTTTTCATTCTTGTGTCACATGATCCTTAGAAGTAATAGACAATAATATGAGATTATGATAGCTGAAGAGTAACTTACGTAATTTTTAGAATCAATTTTATCGATGTGGCGAGCAAAGATCAAATTGATACACGATCCCCTACGAGTAGTTGGTAGAGTTGGATTCGTTTCGAGTTGTAATGCAAAGGTTTCTTCCATGAACCCAAATAATCGCCGATTTTCAGATTTCTTGAGATCGACGTTGATATCTCCTGATATGAAAATATGGACATTGTAACTTTTGTAGGAAACTGTTTTTTCCAGAGATTTACATAATTCCAATGCTTTATTTCGTTCATCAAAAGTTTTCGTTTTTTTTATTCGTACATTTCATCAAAAACCAATTTTTCAATACTTCTACGTAATCTCACACATTTCTTTCATTCATTCAGATTTATATCTTTTTTTTTTTTTAGATGCACTATTATATATATATATATAATGCATAGTACATTTACATATAGACGTCGATGAACGACAATCACATCACCATGACAGACGAACATCATCGGAGCGCGGTCCGAACACGACTGACTTAAGATAATTAGAAGAAAAAGCTGTATTCCTATTTACCTGCCATGTTACGCCCTCGCGTTCCACTTTAGTATGACGTTTTCTACTAGTTAGGTCACGGCTAAAGCATGTTCCATGCTATAATTTTGATCGGCGTTCGTTCGGCCAGTTTTATCTTAAAATATAATGAAACAATTTTTCTGTTACAGGACAATCGCACAGTAAAAACTACACTTTATACCGTATCGGGCAGCAGTGTTCGCCCGGTATGAAACTTTTCGCTGAAACCGGAGATGATCGTCTAATCAACAACAATGCTCAAAAAACGACGGCCGTCTACGACATATTCAGCGCTCCGCCTATCTTGTCTGGCTCCGGCAGATCCGAAACACAACTGTTTGTCGACGGAAATCATTCGCTGGTAAACTTTGTTTTTAAACATTAATAACCGAAGTAAAAATAAAAAATATATAGTTTTATCTAGTCGACGTGTTAAGAGATCTGCATCAAAAAGATCACTTCGATTTAGTTCAGACTTTTGGATAATCGGAAAATTTAATTTAGTTAGGAATCTCGAGGCAACGAAGTAATGCTCCAGTGAAGTACAATTCTAAGCATTGCTGGCAGGAGTCTGAAAGAAAATAGTCTCGCGATCTGCTTTATCTGGTGATCGAAATAACTAAATTATTTAAATGATTATGCACATGAACTACTTTATTCTATACATCTATACGAAGAATTACTGAGTTATTTGAAGCGCCCCCCCGGTACGTCAGCTGTATATTAATTAACTGTTTCAGTTAAAATTTGACCAAGTAAAAAAATACAGCTTGTATTAATAGATCAACTAAGGCAGTGGCAATCTACTACGTACATGATCATATGCACGCCAGTTAGTACATATACATAGCAGATACACGCGGGCACTGCATTTGTATGTCGATAAATCATTAGTCAGTTCCGAGTGTAGTCTAACGGGTACGCTAGCGTTGCATATAGCAATTGTCAAAAACGCTACCTATTCTATACAGTTAGAGATTGTACAGGTAGGTATAATAGTCTCGACGCTTGAAATCGGGTGAACATTGATAATATATCAAAAACCTTCTGCTCTAAATAATATATTATTAAACATAAAATATTGCATAAGATATAAAAGTAGCCTGTATTTGAACGTTGACTAACAAGCTGGGGCAATCTTCCGCCTGCCCAAAACCGTTCGGAACAAATTGATAACTGGAAACAAATAAAAACAAAAATCAACCGACTTGTTTCAAAGTCCAACTCACTATAATCATGGTTTTACTACACCAATGAAAGATGAAATAGATTTCCATATAAATAGAAATAAGCTACGAAATTTTTTAATCTGTAAGTAAAGCACACTATGAATGTCGCGTAATGCGTAGTTTTTTCTGTCTTCGAAAGCAATTAACAAATCAGAAGTCGTTGTTGCAGTAACTGATCTTTTTTTATTACTTTTTCTAATCGGTCCCGCCTACCGAGAGCATTGGTCCAGCGCTACAGTTTTTGAAAAACCATCAGTGGAGAAAGAAACTAGATTTTAATGCGATTACAAATTGGCGGAAAGGAAGAAGACAATCGCAGGGATCTTAGAAGATGCAACAAGCGAAAGAATGAAGGAAGTGCTGTAGAGTGCAGAAAGAAAAAGGCTTAAGAGCTGAAAGTAAAAGCCGGAGCGTTCGGCAGAAAGAGAGGAATATTCGAAATAAATGTGATCGGCGTAGCAAATGGAACTAGGAAGTAAGTTATGATTAAAGCGAAAACGACAAATGGTAGAAATGAAAGAACGACGGAGATGTGGAAAATCACGATGGTCGAAACAGCGGGTAGAGCTGAATCGACAGATAAAAAGACTGATGATTTGAAAAAAGGGAAGGATAGACAGATCGCTATAGTTTAAAGTGACAGTTTTTTGGGAGGAAATTTATGTTAGTAGATGGATGTTAGTAAGGAATCGGCTGTTATGTGCAGAAAATTGGGCAAGCGCACTAGCCTGTTCATTGCCCTCGAACCCTTCATTATCAAGAGCCCAGAAGAAATCAATATGGAAAACACGACAGAAAGACAATTGGAAAATTAATAGCTATCGATGCAACAGAAAAAATACAACGGAAAGAAGGTAATTTAACGGTTTCAGAACGATCAAGAGAAGAGATATTAAAGGCAGTACCCACTCCCTCCAGACTTTTAGAACCGTCGGTGTAAATGCGAGAGTAAAGAAGGAAGACAGAATTAACAATAAAATTAAATTCAGGAGAAGATCTATGAAGGAAGTTTGTGTGATTAAGGACGAAATATGAAGACTTATTATTAGCCCTTTGACTCATAGTGGTTTCACTATGAAATCACCTCTCAAAATTTGTTCTGCAAACAGTATTGTGGTTTTTGAGCGAAACCATCTTGGTATACTTGTTAGGGACGCCATCTATTATGATTTAAAACAACTAATTGCATTAAGATTTGTACTGCTGCACAGCAGTGTTTTTGTTTTACGATCCAGTTGATTGTGCAAGTGTTAAATTTACGTTTTTTTGTGATTTGTGATATTTTTACATATTTGACGTAAGATAAAATTTTAAATGTAAATGTTTTTTCGCTTTTTAAAATGTAAAGATTTATTATTTATCAAAATTATATATATATATATATGTGTGTGTGTGTGTGTGTGTGTGTGAGAGTATGTGTAGGCACATATTTAACTGAGTCTTAACACACATCCTTCCTAAATCGCTAACTGAACGTCACAGTGGTTTCACAGTGAAACCATCACCTTAAACGAGGCAAAAAAAGATTTTTTAGGGAAATTACATATATATTTGCTATTTCAGCGTCTTAATATATCTAACAAAGCGGTGAATTTAAAAATATTTAGTTTTTAAAATATATCGTGACTTAAAGGGTTAGAGAAAATGATGTAGGAAAAAAACTAATAAAGGCAAAAGGCTATATGAGCGAGGATAGGGATTTTTCAAGTGCAGAATCGTCAGTTTTTGAGAAGAAAAATGTAAGAACGGATGAGTTTGGAAGAGTATAATACGTTTAATTGAAAATCCATATTTTAGGTAAAACTCGCGGAGGAGCAATGGAACTGAATTAGTTTCGGAAAGGATTTCTGGGCACAGAATAGACTTTAACCAAGGCACAGACGGAGATACAGATTTTGGATAAAGTCAAGTTTCAGGAGGACAAATTTTGGTACATTAGCATACAAGAAAGAACAATTTGGTTTCAATAGATTTTTACAACGTAATGAGGACTAATTTAATCAAATAACTCTCTTCCTTGAAATAGAAAATTCCATTTTTAAAGAAAGAAGGTCGATCAATTAATAAATTTCGGATGAAAAAGGCTTTCGCGTATGTAACAGTGTGCTATATTTTTAAAAAAATCATCAGAAATAATTTTAATGAACGTTAAAAAATTTTTTTTTTTTTTCGACTCCCGGCTGGCTGTTAAATCTTGTAGCCATTCTCGTTCTCGCTGCAGAAAAGTAATTTTTAGTCTGCGAATCCTGAATAACAATTATACCTTTAAGATCAGAAAAAAAAGAAACTTCTTTCACAACATGATTACCTCTAATTAAATAAAGGAAACACAAATAAACTATGATGTAATTTGGACGAAGTACCTAAATTATTGTTGCATATTAAAAATATCCTAGTTCGGTTTAAAGTATTCAGGAAATAATCGCGCTATTTATTTAATTCTAGGAATTCGGCTATATAAATACATTTTCTTAAATTTCTGCACTGATACGTTTGAAATTACAAAAACTTGGCTTAATAATTTCTTGATTTTCATTAGCTTACATTCATCAGTGAACAAGTTATTGTAAACTTCTCGAGTTCCGAACTTAAACTGCACCCGTCGACTGTTCTAGAATATATGTATTGCTCACTTTATTATTCTGAAATACCAGTGCGAAAAAAATAATGAATATAGATTGCACAAAAACTTAACGTTAGAAAATACTTAATATTCTACACATTGATTAATGCGTGAATTTCTGAAGCAACCTCTAATGATATATAAAAAGACTTAGATGCGAATAAAATTTAATTCAGTTCTTCTATTTATGAAACACTGATTTTCTCGAATGCAGTCGAATAAATCACTGCCTCTATTATAAACACGACGAAATCATCCGCTTAGGACAAAACACATGAAGTAGGAAATGAGAGGTGAATCAAAGAGTTTTGAGATGCAACAATTAAATGAAATTTTTCCAAGGATCTTTTTTAATCCTTTGTATATGGAAAAATAAATAAATATTAACAGCAAATGTTTTTGCCGAAAACTGGTACTTTTTAATTGTAAATACACTTTACAACGTGTATAGTAAAGGCAAATGAGTTAACAATTAACCAGAGTAGCCTCGTTTCGGAGAGAATCATTTACTGAAATCAAAAAGATTGCATCGCATTCAAGTTCATTTGCAATTATTTAATTTTTTTCGGTAAAAATCGAAATGTTTTGAATGGTATTTTCATTCTATCTGAAGTTTCCTTTTTTTTTTTGATACTAGCAGAACTAAAGGAATCTATGAAATGTTATCCTGAAGGTTATTAGAGTTAGGACTTCTTGATAAAAACCAGTTAGAAAGCTTTACTTGTCTCCTAAAATTTGAAAAGAAACGTAATATAAAAACGAGAAAAATAAAAATTATAATCAGTTTAAGAAAAAAAAAGAAAGAAAATGAACGAAACTAAACGAGAAGTTTCCATAAAATGACAAATTAGCTTCGAAAAGAGGTATTTTTAAAAGATGATTCAGAAGGAATGAACTGCGATTTTAATTATTCTTCAGTTCGTTTGCAAAGTTTAAAATTGTCCTCAAAACCATATATACAACATTGAAAGGATGAAAGAAAAGTTCATTAAAATAAATAAAATAATTATAAATCACCAGTTTTATGATCTCACCTGCTCTTTCCTTTATTCTTTTCACGCCGCAGTAGTTTTCGCAGAATTCAGATGAATTCGCTTTTTGTTCGCCCAGTTGTCGTTTTCTTTCGAAAAGTTTCCCTATAAGACCTCCTCAACTTATTAATCTTTATCATCACTCTGTCCCCTAAAAGTTTTGACATTTTCCTCCATCTTGTTACTTTTTCTCCCTATATCGCACCGATCCTTATTTCTCCATTTTAGCCTAAACACTTCAAAACTGCTTCCTCTTTACCGGAATTTTAAATCATTTCCGCTACCGTAAGCATACGAATTCCACGCATTATTAATTCTTATATTTAACCTATTTACCGATAGTCTAAAGAACATACTTGTATCGAAGCCTCTTTTTTACGTTTAATGAAAAAAAATTAAATTCCGAATCCTTCATAACTCGTGCTCTCTTTTCAATCTTTTCAACAAATTAACGACAAACGTTTTCCATTTCTAACATACACTGCCCGTTTTCCAGATAAAATTGTCTCGAACGGTAAAAATGTCTATCACGTCGTCTCTTGATTCCAATTTTTCACCTTGTAGTACGTTAAATTTTCGTTACTCCACTCTTTCTCACCAGCTTTCGTAGATTTCAAATCTTGCAAATATAGAGGCGGGAAGGAAAAACAAAAATTTTCTAGCCCGAGATATTAATTCCTTCTGATTATTATTTTTTTGATAAAATTCAATATTTCAGAATTATCTAAAAAAGTGTTATTCAGGATTGTGTCTTAAAATATGTTCTCTTTCTTTACTAATTTCTACTTTCATCTCTATTCAATACGTTTTCCCTTTCAATCCCTAGTTTTATTTTATAATTCTTACTGCGTTTTTATAACCGTTCCCTTCTCTCTTAATCTAACATAACTGATCTTATTTCTTTTTTACTACTAATTTGAATTTTAGATCATGTTTGATAGGCTACACCAAATACTCTAATAACAATAATTTCAATAATGATGAGAATAATAAAAGTAGATATTTTTTGAAATGAATCTAGCTATAAATCATCATCTACTAATATATAAATGTATTAATTACAAAATAATTCTTAGGCTAACCTCCATTAGAAAAAATGTCCCAATTTTATGTAACGTTTGTTATATTTTATAAGATTTTTGTGATTACGTTATTATATTCATATGGACTGATTTAGAATTACGTTGTAAATTTTGATAATTTTATACAAAGTATACAAGAGAAAGAGAGAGAAATGTAAGCAAGAGGGGTCAAGGGGCACAGCCCCTTGCGAGGCCAAAATGACCGAATTTATATGATTGTGTAATTTTTATTTAAGATTATTCTTTCTCCACTTTTAAAAGAAAAAATAGAAATAAATGTATACCCGTTGATATTTTAGGTGTGAGAGCTTTCTCGCTAATTTCTTTCTAGTTCCACATATGATGGTTAATGTATTTTCCCTCGTAAATCACAAATATTGCATTTGGTTGCGTGTTCTCGCAATTAAATTTTAAGTTAAAATAATGCGGATTACATTGGGGACTTTTTTACATGAATTCAAAGGACGGCAATTAATCAGAACAAGTTTTCTGCAGTCTTCAATGTACACAGTTTTACAATTTTTTTTAGTACTGATCGACTTTCATTTAGAACACGTCCCGAATGACGGAGCTTATTTCGAACGAAGAACACGTGGACAATAACAACAACGATCTGTCGATCACGGCCAAAAGCACACCATGTCCGGAACATCTGTATGGAATAAATTTAAGGGAAAATCCTTTTTGCCTATTCCATCCGGGGAGAACATTGTCGGGGAGACTTGAACTATATTCGGTTGTCAACCACATTTGACTGTCATAAGCGCAGTTCACGCACGAGTTAATTAATAGCAGCCAGTACGTGCTATCCAAAGCTTACTGATCAGTAATAAAATTCATATTTGTACGGCATTGTGCCATATGATTTACGGTGTGCCTAATTAAAACCTAGAGGAATAAAGTTCAATGTGGGGTTGGATTGAATGACGGCTTACGCAGCTGACGATGTCCGAAAAAAAAAGAAAGAAAGAAAGATACGTGGACCACGGTGACAAACTTAATATTTCGAAGTAGTACCTCGATTGGAAACATTCAACTTTTCATAGAAAATAGGCGAAACAAAATGAATGTATTGACCGGACACACTGCAAACAGATGCTTCGTAGGGAGACACAATTGTGTACTGGAAATCTTTCGATTCCATTAAAACATGTCCAATCTACACAGTACTTTTCGCTATCCTTGGCTCTTTCTTATTATTCCTTATCTCTCAAAAAGTCATCTGTCCCGCGTAGAGAAGGAAGGAAATGCTGGTCCCTATAAAAAACGCCATGTTAAGCACGAAAAATGATTCTAACTTACGTCCCTTCGACAGAGCACCGACAAAAATGATTCTAACGAAATCAGAAATTATTACGGTAACCATAACGATGAATGAACTTGAATATGGTAAACGACGCTTCTTCAGAAAAACTTTCCGTAAAAATGAAATAAACTAATTATTTGAAATTCAATATCCTTCTGGGAAAAATTTATTTTTTCCCTCGTTACGAACGAAATTTTCAAAAATTCTTTACAGCTGTGATAAATAACGGAAACAACGAATTTACGCAAGTTTCCATAAAGTCAATGTCGTAGCTTGCAAGCTCAAGATTCGTTTGGAAAAACTCGAGCTGCCAGTAATTAGCATAAGGTACCAGCGACTTTAATATCTCGCTCTAACAACATTTTTCACTTCCTGTAACTCAAACTTGTAGATTGCGAAAGGGGGGCATTGCCGAAGAGCGAGCTCACATACTAATGATGTAAACTGAGAAAAAATGAAAGCTCAAAATTATGCTAATTTGATCGGTAAAAAAATAGAATAGACAAAAACGTTGCTCTTGCGGTAACTCTAAAATTTTCTTCGAAGCAAAATAGTATAATAAACAGTTACTATAATGTCGAATTATATTTTATGCGGAAACGGTAAAAAAAATTAAAAATGTTGTTCTTTAAAGTGCAATTTTGTTCTTTTTTCTACTTTCAGGTATCCTTAGTTTCTCGGATGAGTCCTTCACCTGACTGGTTTGTAGGATTAGATTCGTTCAATTTATGCATCAACGGTAATTGGGTAGATAGTGTGACTGTAGAAGTAAGTATCTATTAAGTTATTTCCGTTTATAGTATTCCGAAAAAATCACAATTCTACTTATTAACCTTCAATATTAATTTAAAAATAAAAAATTCGAATTCTGAATAACTGTTAAAATCAAAAAAAAATTCGGCATTCTAAAAATCACGGTTATCCGATATACATATTATACTAGTATTTGGTGTGAAAGCGATGTGTACACGACCGACTCTACATTTGCTGAGGACCACTCGATGTAGACAATGAACAAAACTAAATATTGCAGTAAATTATAATTTTTCTCCTTAAAAAAGACGTTAAAATATAAGCAACAATTTTTTTGAAAAAAAACAAGTAAAAGAAAAAAGTTATTTAACTTTAACTCAAAAATAAGTAACACTTTTAGCGATATTAACGTGTTTGAAAAATTAATGAATTAATTCATTTTCTCTGTTTGTTTTGACCAGCCCTTGGGAATTAAGCAATGAAACTTGAGAAGAATAAATGTTGGATAAAAGGAACCGAACTCGCTGCAACTGAATTACTAAAGATATTATAGATATTAGGTATAGAGTGCTCTCATGAATAATAATACTAACGGAGTTTTTTTTTGTTTTCTTTTTTTTTTTTGGCCCGGACCAAATTACAACGTCCTTCTGGCCGATAATTCCCCACAAATGGAGAAGTGATTCATATCCTAATATGGGCCAAAACTAACAGAAGAAATTTAGAAATTAGAGGAATAACTAAGAAGAGAAAGTGAGAACAGAGAAAGCACTATAAGGAATACGAACTCCAAGACGCAAACGATCGGAGCAAAATTGTGTGCGCTCCGGAAAAAGAAAAGAGCATTCGAAAAAAATATGATTTGAGTTGCACTTAGAGCGAACTGATGAACAAAGAGAACAAACAAGAGCGGATACGATGGGAAAACGGTAAGGAATGGCAATGGTCAAAAGGAAGACGACACAACGCGGAGAGAAGGAAAGTCGGAGAAACAAGTACGTTTCGGAGTATGCGGGAAAAGACAAAACGAATTCTAATTTAAAATGTCTCAGTTAAAAAAGTTAATCTTATCGGCCGTGTTTAATAATTCGCCTAGCGGGAAATTTATTAAAAGTTTTTCCCGAAAAACAGCATCGCGAGCAGTTTGATTAACCTGTTCGTTTTCTTTAAATACTTATATAAGCAGGGACCCACAAAAAATCTACCTGATAATACTGCGAGTTTACAAGAATAGAAATTGCGCAACAAATGTTACGAATAAGAGGGTTATAATTAATGATCCGTATGAAATGGACTCAAAGACGCTCTCAAAATCTGAGATTATGAGGAATTTGCTGCAATCATTAATTTTTGGAGCGAACTCACCGAGGCGGGGGCGCAAGACAGCCAGCGACTTTTCAAAATATATAGATCACTGAGGAGAAGATAGTTTAAATGAGGAAAAATGATGTCCAAAAGAAACCGTGAGGGATACACCTACGTTATAAGTCCCTCTAAATCTATCGGGGAACATCGTAGTATGAAAAGAAAAAATGAATTAATCGCAAAATTGAATTCACTATTTATACAGGTGTTGAAAATAGGATTAGTCTTATTTGAAAATAGAATTTAAGTGGATGGATTATGTGATATCAGTAAAATTGAACAGAACGTAAAGAAGAACATTCTAAGAGAATATAAGACGAAAACCTACAAGTGAAAAAATAGGTACTGTCTTAAGGGGAAATCGTAAAATCTGACGCGAGAAAATGTATTTGAGGACGACAATGTTGGAGAGATGGAGAGACGTTTGATAAGATAGCGGTAACTTTAAGATCTACAGATACAAAGAGGAGGAATATTATATTCATGCAGACGAGCCCTTCAGAGCAACAAAAAACGGGCAAAGACTGAAATTCTGAACCCTGATCAAGCTTCCAAGCTGAGAACTCGAGACATTTTCACATAAGAAGTAATCAAAAACTCGGAAGGTATTATGGATTCTAAAATAGTTTCGGATAAGGTTTGTAGAGAAGTTTGTATTTCTATGGTTGGTTGCATGAGATGATTCAAAGCTGGGGAGGTGTCGTTTAAAACAGAGGAAGGTAATGGTTTTGTATATTTTTTCTCACGTGATCAAAACGAGTATAATATCTTCTGTTTGGCGGAGAAAGACTGTTAGAGGAGATGTTTATAGGCTGGGAGGTTAGATTTTACGGCCAACTGGCTGAAGGCTCGCGCGCTCCGCATATCAAAAAACCGTACAGTGCATACCTTTATTATGTTGGCTTCGGCAAATGAGATATTTTCATAAGCCATTATCATTTTGACATCTTTTCGGTGAATCCATTCGGACATAGCCGGTCTCCTTGAACAATGATCCTCCTTACAATTCCGACAGACAGTTGGGAGATATACCCACATTTTGATAAAAAATGCCTCGCGAACAATGAGAACAGATCTGATGTGAGAACTTCTACAGTGTTCAGCTATATGGCCAAATGGCAATTGCATGGCGACGATCTAATACTAGAGGAGATTTGGAAAATTATACTGAAAATAGAAACTTGCTTTAGAAGCATGCAATTCTCAAAGTAAATTCGAACAGACTTTGTAGGGTATTTAGCTATATCTTTAGTCCTGAAGAGCTTCCTTACGAAAACTACTGGGGCAGAGGAACAAATTCCTTCCACGATGTTCTCTTCTGAAACGTGTGAAGTGAATGTCTGAAATAATACCATACTGGCATGTAAATGCTCTTAAATTATTATTTTCAAAACATGATTTTAAATTAAGAAAATAAATGTCCGAAGCTGCGAAAGGAAAAAAAACAACAACTGTATTTCTAACAGTTAATTTAAACGAAAGGTATTTGTTAACTTTATTACATACTAATTTTGTTGCCGCTATTGGACGGAACCAGGTTTTTTTATTATTTGAACTTTCTGGATAAATAGCGTATGGTCCCGTACGACTCTAGTAGGGACATAAAATTGACGATATTTTCCTATTGGTTAATGTTATTATTATTCCAATGTTCTTATGGTGAAGCAGAAGTAGAAAAGCCATTCCACTGAGAAAACAGAGTTGAAGAACATGATGGATAAGAAGCTGTTGCTTAAATCCCCGATCGACGAAGGAAAGCTTATTCTTCAAAACTCGTAGTTTCGTCAGAGGCACGCGGTTAACGGGAGAAGAAACATCGGCTATTTTATCTCTCGTCTTCGGAGGACGGGGCTCTATCGTGAGCTTTTTTTTTTTAACCTTTTGGGATCGTAAAAGAAATCGGTTATATTTTAATCCGATTAGAAATATTTGATAAAAAGCAGGAACAACTAGTGGAGAAGGAAAAAACAGGATATAAGAAGCACAATAAGGAGCAGAAAGCTCAAGAATCAACAAATAGGAATACAAAACAGAACGTACCACAATAAAAGATGAACACTGAAAGAACATCAGCGTCGCGAATAATTTCAGAATGGTGAGGACAGAGTAGGAAAGAAATCAGGGAAAAACGAAATCTAAAGAAAGGCAATGGAGAATGTCCAAACAACAGAAACAACATCAGAATGTCGAAGAGAAGAAGGTTCATTATTCCGAAGGATCAAAAGATAATCAGTTTTACTACCACCGAAATTTAAGAAGAAAAGGAAAGAAAAATTAGAATTTAAAAACGTTATTTTTTTTTGCATATAAAAAACACATAATTTAAAAGTCACAAACTGTCAGTTTTAAAAGCATTCAATAACTATATATATATATATATTTTTTTTTTTTCGAATTACTTACTAATTTTTGCAATACTAAGTTGACATAAGAACAATAAGTCTCGAGAATAAACCAGATAAACTGCAAAAAACATCTACATTTACGATACAAATAATACTTTATCTTTTTTGGTAATAGAAACACAACTTGTTTTTCGGGAATAAAATTTACATTAAAAATTTATTCAAAACGACATGTTTCGGCGTCATAGCGCCATAATCATGATAATTGGAAATCATGATTGTGGCGCTATGACACCGGAACATGTCGTATTAAACAAATTTTTAATGTAAATTATATTTCCTGAAAACAAGTTGCCTTTCTATCACTAAAAAATATAAGAAAATGAGAACAATAAACATTAGTAATAAACCTTTAATTTGACCTTTTTTTTTTGTATTACAAATATCCAATGTCAGATACGATCACACATATTAATCAAAAAGTGAATACGAATTAAATGTGAAGAAAATTAGCAATCCATTACACTAATGAAACACTAAATATAACTTTAGGAAATTAGTCAGCAATAAAAAAAACATGGCGAGAGAAATAAAATCGGCAAAATCGATGTATTATCTCTGACGTGTAATCGTTAAAATGCCAACTCTCGTGTATACCGCCTTTAAACGGAATTAAGTACATTAGTGTATAAGAGTATATTCGTAAATTTTTTTGTAGATTTTAAGTTTAAAATGTTGCTTCATAATTTCATTATTAAAGATTCGGGAACTGGGGTTATTGATCGGAATCCCGGCGATAATGAAAAAAACAGAAAGAAAAAAAACACTTCATTTCTTTAAGGGGAGCGCAAACAGTACAATAAACGCTAACAATTATAATCGAGAAAT
The DNA here is from genome assembly GCA_039619475.1 of Icerya purchasi. NCBI lineage: Eukaryota > Metazoa > Arthropoda > Insecta > Hemiptera > Monophlebidae > Icerya > Icerya purchasi. The sequence goes on along the minus strand of CM077116.1, from coordinate 334,088,194 downwards.
AACCGATTGAAGCAAATGCTTACTTGCAAATAACTACCGATGCTAACAATGAAACCTCTCAGGCAAGCCTAAAGTCAACATTGTAAAACAGAATTAACTAATGGTATCTATTAAATTTTTACATTAATCTATGAAATAATTATTCGCGAATATTTTGTTAAAGTGGAAGAAATAAATATATCTGCTAAAATAATGTTCAGCAATAAGAAGCGATGCGCAATGGATTGTCATCGTTGTAAAATTTTTCAGTTAATAATTGCAATATTTACAAGGTTTTTTTTTTTTTTTTATGTGCTCGTCAACCAGGGGGACCTTTACCCAGAAAAAATTGAAAAGGGAAAGAACTACTTATATCTTTATGCGACATCAAATATTGTTAGTAGGAAGGAATAAATAGGAATAATGTGTGGGGAAAGAAAAGACAGTATAGAAGAGACGCAATATGGAGTGGGAAGATCAAATCTCAGCAAAAACTGGAATACAAAGTAAAACGCTAAACAGAAAGAGATGAACACTTTTAATAAATAAGTGATCAGCAACCCAAACATACTGTTTGTTTGAATGGAGAATACGGAGAGGACACCGACGAAAAGCGAAAACGGCAAGAAGGTAGTAGAGTATGGCTTAATAACGTAGACGGATAAGGGAGACAACAACAGTAAGACGAAGTGAAGAAAACAAAAAGAACCCCGCGGATTGGCAGGAAAACTAGACTGAATAATTATTAGAAAAAGAGGAAGCATAAATATCGATTAATCTGAGATGAAAACGTTTACACGGCGAAAGGAGAGATTGGAAGGTAGAATTCTTCTTAAGAAAGGAAGCGGATAGAACTAATAACCTGAATAGAATAGGTCACCGAAAATGCCCGAGTAGCGAGGAACCCGCAGCAAATCAATTTGAATGGAATGGAGAGAAGAAAGGAGGTGAATAAGTGAACGTATACGGAAAATAATAGAATCGCAGACATTATCAGGTAAGGGGGAATAAATTGAAGGGCAGTCATGAAGTCAGATACAATGAAAAATTTAGAAGAAAGGTGATTAGAGGAGATGAAACTAATGGAATATAGGATAGTCATTAATTCGTTTACGAATGTGAAACAGAAAAGATATTTACAAAATACTTGTATAAAGCTTCAAAATAAAAAATAAAAAATTTACTGATGAATAGAAACAAACATTGTAATCACTTTATGCGTTACGTAAATTTTTATATCATAGCGAAGGAAAAAATTATATTAGTTATCCTAACTTTTAGCTGGTTAAATAATTAGAAAAATAACATGTGTACATATATATGTTTTCGTTTAAATGCTGCGCCAAGTGTAGAAAATATTACAGTTAAACTGCAATGTTGAAAGAAATTTTTTAAATATATAAATATTATATGTTTATTTCCCCAGCTGCTACGCATAGAAAATTCGCCATATAATTTTACACGAATACCTCGAGCAACTTTGTTAAATTCATTCAATTTTTCCTAATAATTCTGCTGTTGCATTCCTTTTCCGAATTACAGCAAACTGCCTTTGACTTTTATCCTCTGTCCTTAAACGCGTAAGAACATAATATATCTTCTCCACCCTTCCATTTTTTAATGTCTTCGCTGACAAACCCATAAAAAAAAAAAAAAAAAAAAGAGTAGCCAATTTAAAGTTTTTCAGTCAGGCATACATTATTCGAATTCCAATCCAGTACTACGGACTGGCCGGAAGTTTTACAAGTTTAATATTTTACGTTTTTTCCTAACTTATTAGAAGGTGGTATCTTTTTAAATTATTTTTTAAGTCGGGAAGGGCATTGCGGTTGTGGAATTAATCTGTTACGGAAAAAAAGAATGGTATACTTCTTTCTATTATTTATTTGGCTAGCTTGTTGAATGCTTTAAATTTATTGTTTACTTTCCAATCTAAAGCAGTACCTCTTGTCGTTTCTTTATTTTTGTATTTTCTAGTCAAGTTATTAAAAACATCATTATTCCTTGGTTTTTTATTGATTATCACTTCTGCGCTACCTGTATCACATTACTATTTACGGTAATCGGAAAGCGAAGCGTAGATGAACTACAGCACCCAGGAAATCTGATTTAGCGGTGTCCGTTAAAGATTTTTTTCAGTGATAATTGACTTGACATGATAAAACTAATAGCTTGTATAAGTTTCAAGGAGAAAGATTACGGTACTGTTTCCAACTAGATGTAATGACATGCTGCTAAAATGAATGAAGTTGTAACTTTGCTGAGCACTCTATACACAGCCTACGGTATCATCTTCAACAGACAAAAAGCCATTGCGACACCTAAAATGCTGCTAAAAAAACATGTTGATATTGTGAATCAGTTGACGAAAGTATACAGTGTCAAACGTAAAACAAAGTTGAACGCCAGTCATTTTTTGTAATATGATTTCTCATTAATTTTTATATATTTTGGCGCGCAATTTAATATTGAAAGCGGAAGAGAGCTTGAGTTATAAAATGAACAACATATAACACACTTTATGAAATAATAATGTTAATATATTTGAAAAATTTATGCTTACGCGTTTCAAAGCACAATAGCTTGACGCGATGTCTTTTTGTATAAAATCGTGCTTTCAATTGGTCACATTATCCGTCTGAAGTAGTATACCTTGTTGTTTACCTCATTTTCTGCATATATCAAAAATTTTGTTTTTTAAATCATTTTTTTCTTCGAAATTTCTTGTTACTATTACTTAATGATTTAGACTGCTAGCAAAAATCATTCTGTTTCTGCGGTTTTAAACAAATTAACCGTTTGATAGATGAGTATATTTATCTATACTTTCACATCGGTACTTGTCGTGAAAATATACAACGAGATGCGTTTACTTTCGATATTTCCTCGAATCTTGTCTGTTTATTAGTAAAACTGCTACCACTTAAATGTATTGCTACCTAGTCTTTACCTGTTTATTGCATCGTATAATACTGATTCAACCTTTTGATTGCTACAATATTCTCTCTCATTTTCTCTAAATTTTTCAGATATTCTAATTCTCTACCTCCGTTATTTCTTGTTGTATTTAATCTTCCAGACGATTCTTTCGTGTGATGCATTCTAGCTTTGGTCAGACATTTGCGCGTTAAACATTAATTCTATCAACATCTGGGTATGCGACTCCAAAATAGTGTATACGTATAAATTTATTGCTTAGGATAATAAGTATTTACGTTTCAACTGCATATTTTTTTATTCCGCTGATGTAATTTACAGTCAACCGTTCTCTTTCACTGTTTTATAATAGGTAGGTTTATTTTATACGATTTCTAAACATTTGCATAAGTTTTCTCTGCTCGTCGATCTTATACACTCTTCTTCTGATGTTTTATATGCATTTTGTTCTTTTATTTTCCTTTATAGAATTTAGCTTGAATTCAACATTTATCTATCTGGAATTTCATTTTAATATCTTTTGAAAAAGTTTCTGTTATTCTTAATAAATTAGTAGTACTGTTTTTGTTTGCTGAATATAACTTGGAATCATTCTTATGAAGTCTGTTAAATCATATTTTTACTGTTTTGCCGATTTTTATTTTACATCCCCATATTTGGTCGAATTTAGCATATTCAATAATGGGTTTAAGGACAAAAACAGAATCATAACGAACTTAAACTATGCCACCCTAATAAAAATGTTTCTTTTAATTTTAACTTTTATTCCGATATAATTTTCTTCCTTAGTTTTAACAATTGCAGTTGTTTTACACTGCGTCATAATGCTCTCTAACAATTTAACTATTTTATAACAATCTTGCATAAACATTTGACGTAACCAGGTATAGTAGGCTTTTTGATAGCTGCATGAGTAATACAATTATTTCTTAAACCTTACATCATTACAGCATCATCTGTTCTTTGCATCCGTATGCTTTGGACATCTTTTCCGTTCCGTGACTATAGCATATTATTTTCTATGCAGTGCTTATATATATATATATATATATATATTCTTTTTTCCATACATGTTGTTGGTATTTTGTATGATGTATGTGATAGGTCAGGATTTCTCTAATCTTTTGTTCATTCAACTTTTGATATTCCGCAACACTCTTTAATAAAAATGCAGTTATAATCTTTAGATTCTGCACAAAACCATTAAAAAGCCTTCCTCCACAACTTTTAAACCAGTAATTATGTATACTAATCGGTCCAGGGGCTTTCCAATTATGTGTTTTGCATGTATTTATGTCGTACTCTATAATATTTTAAAAAATTCATGTTTCCTATTTAATCCATTCTATTTTCTTTTCTTTTTAATTTACGAGATGCTTCTTTATTGTATGTTTCTTTCTTCTCCCATATTCCCTTCCAATATTGTTTAGTTACCACCTTCGAAGGAAGTACTTCTGTATTGCATAAGTTTTCCTCCTTAGTTCTGTATTTTTTGTATTTTTTCTATTACTTTTCTTGTATCTTCGAATTATTTCACCGAAAGCATTTATGCTTTGCTTTACAATATCTGTATAATCATCAATAGTTGTAATATTCCTTTCAAATCCTGAATGAATTTAAAACTTTTCTTTCATATATTTTAACAGTACTATTATTATTATTATTACTGTTATTACTATTTTAACGTGAGGAGAGTGCGTAGGTAACTACTTCGAAAAAAAAAAAAAGAAAAAAAAAAGAGTATTGAAACGTGATTTTTAGGATTTTCTTTTAAACCGGATAAATTAAGATTTTCCACTATTTAACTAAAACGTCGAAAATACGACTTCCACAAAAATTCTCACGTTATATTTTCATCTGGGGTATTTTTATGTAATATCGATATTGGTCTATATCAAGAAAAGTTTCTTGGTTACACTACTTGATATTCTTGTGCACGTTTGGAAACTTTAGAAAATTGTAATCTAAGTATCGGGGGAAGCCCGAAAAGCTTCCCTTATCGCATCTTTATCGCATCTCTATCGCATCTTTATCGCATCTTTATTGCGAGAGACAATCGAGATACTTTGCATTTTTATAAATACGCTTCTGGTTACCATTGAAAATCGGCAGTAGAGGACTGCTAATTGGAACAGTAGGTAGTGTTTAAATAGGCGCAATTCAACCGGCGCGTATTATTCGCGAATAATATAATAAATATTAGAGTTTACGTTTATTCGTAAATCTTGATAGCGAAGCAACGATAATAATCATAAAGAAGACTAACGGGTAGAGGGGGGAACGTGTAAACGCACACCGTAATCGAATATAACTAGCGTATTAAATTAAATTTCAGGTGGACCCGACGGACGCTGGCTCGGATAATGGACTGACATTCAACTCAGCCGACTGGCCGACGAAACCGCAGGGTATCGTATTCAGAATATCCAGTACTTTGCCTAAATTGCCCGCCAGCTCGTTCTTCTACCCGGAACTGAAGCAGTTACCACCGATAGCGACTTTTCAATTTATTAAGGTATCGTCGTCCGATCCATTTAGTAATTCTTATTTTTAGTATCGTCGCATAATCCACGAATAACAACGGTACCGCTAATAACAATAACGATAAACTAGAGAGACCTGTGCGATCTTGGCGCCTTTTCTAATTTAAAATAATAGCGAATATTACGACGCCCTTTTATCCGACATAATGCCAAAGAATTCCTTCCGACTATTTCTTTCGGAGTTTCGTAGCGCATTCTCGCATTTATTCGTAACGATATACAATAACGGATATAAAATCGTCTAATAGAATAGGAATTATCACGCGCGCGCAGTTCAATTACACGAATAACACAGCATACTAGTAGCAAGTAGCTGTGAAGTTTTCGCTTACGTTTGTTTAAACTAACAATATGCTAAATGTAACAATATAAAGTTCGAGAAGATGGTTGCTGGTCAAATTTCGGTTGGCTTCGTAGAAAAGTTTAGCAATGTGTCAAGTGGCGAAATGCTAACTCGATTGTCTACGTTAGAAGTCAGATTACTTTTTTTCTTCTCCCCAACATCGGCCAACTAACATGAAAATTTGATCACTTCATGTCCAACAAGCTAACATGTGTGCCAGATCAAAATAAGTTAAATACATCTCCGCAAAAAAAAAAAAATGCTATATTTAATAGACCTATTCGAAAACAAAAAAAGATATTGATGCTGACAATACGATTAATTAAGGTTTCTGTGCTAATATGTTCTCCAATCTGGATGAGTACACAAAGCAGAGATAGGCATTGTTCAAAAGCAGCTGAGGTCGCTGAATTTTTTCAAACGAAGGAACAGAAAGAAATCACAGACATGAGAGTATGTTGCTATATTTAAGTTGAAAATTGCAGATAATGCAAACGAACCAAGAAAGATATTGTCGGGCGATATTGAGGGGTAAATTTTAGATCAACAAAACTTTCTCTTCGTAAAAAGTAACTAACATAAAAAGTTTTCCTGTACTCTATTTTTCGATAGTTTACTTATGCGTGAAAATACTCTTTTCAAGCGCACTCAAAATCGGTATTTGAAGTCTAAGGGTGACGTCACTAGAAACAAGAATCCATCTCAAAAAAAAAAAAAAAAAAGAAGCAAAATACTTCTATATACTGATAGTTTTTATCAGTATATAGAAGTATTTGTCTTTGTCTTTTCTTCTTTTTTTTTTTTTTTTCTATTTTATTTTATCCCTGACTTTTTGACGCGCGACCCCGTTGACGTTTTTTAAAATATATAATATCGTTGTTCACTTCGACAGCTTTTTTTTTTTTTTTTTTTTTTTTTTTTCGACACCTTTAAGGAACGCAGAAAGAATTTCAGCATTTTTGCATGCATACACGTCTGTTTATAACAAACCAACCCTTTAAAAAAGTTCTTTCAAATTATAAACAGATAAAATTTTTTCAACTTGCAAATTCCGGATAAAATAGAGCAAATTTAAAGGGTCGTCAGTAATAATTTGTATTGTTTCTCCCGCGTTTAACAGGAAAATATATCATAAAAAATGAGACAAGAATGAACACAATGAACGTGTTTATGCATAGTTAATATTCCGTACGCGGGTAATAAATTTATCGAACAGTGAAAGAAAAAAGGAAAAAAATGTTAATATTAAACAGCTTTCTTACAACGGATTAATGGAAAATGCAAATTATAGCGCGATTCCGTACAGCAAACTAATAAATTTAACATAATCCCAGCAGTGCACTAAATTCGACTGACCGATTTATCGTTCTTACTTCATTCCGATTCCACCACTGCTACGTCACTTAATCGGCAGCCACAGCAATAAATTTTATTATTGTAAATTTTCCTTAAAATAAATATGATCAAGACGCAAAGAAGTAATCACCGAGAATCGAATTTATAAAGTTTCACCATAAATTTCTGTATAGTGCATATAGCAAATGGAAAAAATCGATTTTTTTTAATCGTTTAGGCGATCGCTCAAAATTAATATGTACAGTCTATGCTGACCCACTACTCTTTATACGCTTCGAAATCCACTGTGCATAAATAAAAATTTGATTTTTGATTGGTTCATTTATGATATTATCTCCTTCGATTTCTTCATGGTTCCGGGATGCCGACAAATAAAATGAATATTCTGTTAGAATATAAATTAGATGGTATTACTTAGGAGGCTGGTAGAGTGGATTTTTAGGAAATGAATTTTCGATAGCGAGAATTAGAAACACAGATTAAGGTATTAAGAGTCGCTATTCGATCTGATCAAATTTCTTTTAGAGGAAATTCGCATGCGACTGGAATATTGAAAAACAGGAAGGAAGTTTAAACTTGAACTCTGTATCGTTATCATTGAGAAAGCAGTTTCCGAAACAGCGTGTGTTTTTGATTCGGCAGTAAATGCACTATAGGCTAAATCGTACAGAGTTTTTTGTTTTTTTTTTCGTAAATCGATATAGATTGTATCGGAATAAATGTTATTTGCTTCAACAAGGATACTTGTTGGTCTGGTTCTGAACGCGCCTTCCGAATAGCTTTATGGTAGATACCATTGAGCATAGGAGATGATATGCTGGCAGAAGAGTACAACGCTATAGTCCAGAATTAGCATTCTATATTTTTACTATTGTTTTCCGAAATTCGTAATTAAGATTGTTCAGAACGAGTACAAATACATTTAGCACCATTTCATGCGTTCAGTTCACGTAAATTTCATAGCTAGCAGCGAGTCGAGAAATTTGATATTTTGGACTATTCTCATTAATTGATAATTATATTAACCTTTCGCGGTAACTTTTAAGTAATTCATGTGTATTTTCTTTTTTTCTTTTTTTTTCCCCCGAGCGAAATAGAAAGCTTATATAAATTAACCTGCTGTTCCCTTACTTTATTTATCGATTACTGTAATAAATCTCGAGCTAATTCGACTAAATTGGTTTCAAGTGATATTAGTGAAGTCGTCTGCAACAACTCTGCACTGAGGAGGCGTAATTATATATATATATATATATATATATATATATAACCGATGTAATATAGTTGGTTACGAAAAGAATAGTGTAGCGTTTAATAGAGATCCCCTTCCGGGCAATTTCATTAGTGTACTCTTTTTCATCTTCGATACGGTTTTACCAATTTTAACGGTAATATTTCTATTTCCAGCAAGCTTTTGTTAGCGTTTACCGGAAAAAACTTTTATAATTGTTTTCGTAGTTCTCGTAGAATAAAACTGTTCTCCATAGCGTTAATGAAATACTTCGTCGCTTCATGAAACTGCGCTAATACACATTAAACCGTTAAATACATATTTGAGAAACATTCATCAAAATATACTACAATTAGAATTGAAAAAAGAAAAAAAACGTATTTTTAACAGACGTTTAATACGTGCTATTGACCTGAATTATAATTAGGAAAATTAGCCATTTTGCAAAAAAATATTGCAAAATAAACATTTTTTCGTGAAATTCCATATTTACTTTATCTAACTTTTCAACAAATTCCGACCGCACTTGTTCATACAAAAGTATAAGCGTAATCAATTATCTATTTAAAAGTCCCTAAACGCTTTCTGTATTTACTCGTAAAGCATCCAGTTTATCGCTATTTTTTTTAAAGAATGACGTATTCAAATGAAATAGGCTCTTTTAAAAATATTAAAGAAGAACTATCATTTAGGGGTCCGAGGTGTCCTTACCGTGGAATCCGAAAAATCGAGTTTTTAAAAAAAAAATGTAAGTATATATTTTTATATATATATAATCATCATCATCATCATCACCACATATATATATATATATATATATATATATATATATATATATATATGTGGTGATGATGATGATGATTATATATATAAAAATATATACTTACATTTTTTTTTTAAATAAGTTGCGGGTTCTACGAGGCATACTGCCCGTCTGTGGGTACCCCGTTTATTCATAAATGTAGTTAAAAAACTTTTTAATACTTAATTTACATTATACACAGCACACGTATCATATTATTACACTTGACGAACATCCGTCTAATTATATACATACGATCGATTCTCCACCATTTGCCCATATACAATTAAGAACTAACTTACTGTCACTTATTTAATCAACCAGCCGCTGTTTAATTATTAGTTTCCGATTTCCTATATCTGTGTTCATTAAATCGTCTGAAATTCGTACGAGCAATTTAATTAATACTGCCTCATCAGTGTTGTCTATCTTGCTACTTATACCTTTCGGTCGAGTATATTACATTTCCCTATACATGTGTATGTCTATTATTTATATACATGAAAGACTTTTTTTTTTTTTTTGGTTATTTTTTGGGCACGTCAACAGTAGAACTTACCCAACGTAAAGAATTGTACATTATATAAGGAAAAGATTAGAAATTGAGGAGATAAAGAAGGCCAACAAAGGAACTATATTGAGAGAAGGGAATGCAAGAATAGAGTGGACACTATAAGGAGTAGGAAGGCCAAGGAGCAGAAGATTAGAATACAGAGTAGCATGTTCGGAGGAAATAAAGGGACATTTGAACAAGACGTGATTCGCATCGCAGGTATAATTAAGCTCCGGAGGGTCATAAGGACACAAAGGTGATTGAACAATAGAAAAACGGGAAAGAGAAGCCGGTAGTAAACTAATACATGAAAGATGAAAGAAGGCAGAGTAAAGGCATATATTTATAATCGATAGCTTGTCATATTTCCAATTATTGAATACGAATCACAGTATTATTTTCAATCAAAAAAATTCCAGTTTTAAACTGGAATATATATATATATATATATATATTATCACGTAACCAGTCAAATGAATGACTAATTACGTAATAAATAAAATCCTACATTTTTTATATCTCTGTTGAAAACTCAAAGATGCACTCTAAGAAAAATTCTCAGAAATTTCCTGTTTATTTTCTTTTCCTTCCAAACTATTTACAATTAAATGTTATTATTATTATTACTAATTACATATATGAAAACCAAAAGATTCGAAAATTTGCAGCTGCATAGAAAACGAATTACACAATTATTACACAAATTACACAATTAATATACCAATTTATCTCACACACTTATATAAATACATAACATAAAATTATATACACATAAATTTCTCACCTGTTTGATATCCCACGCCAAGTTTAATTTTGGTCACTACTGCTGGAAATATTCGGTAACCTATGGTATACTGTACTAACGTTTCCTTCACTAATTAATTATTGGTTGTCAAAATATTATTTAAAATTAATATAATCTGGATCACTTCTATCGCTGCCGTATGCCAGATCACAAATTTCTCCAAATTTATTTCATAGGAACCATTGATGAATAAGTTGATCAACGTTGTCGACTCAGAAATTGTTGCTGCAATACTAAATTTATTCAATCCACACAACAAGCATCGAAATTATTCCTTTTTTGACTCGGTGGAATCATTAACCAAATTCTAATAACGGATTCTACTGTATACTTTTTTAACGAATTCTTTTGAAAAATAACTTGACGCTAATGAATACATTTTACAAATTATTTTTAATAATAACTTGATTCTAAATAAAATCTCATTAGCTTATTCTATATATTACCCTGACTAGCCAGAAATTATCGAATATAATTAACCAAAAAAATATTAAAATTATTTATATATTTCGCGTATACGAACTTTTATTTTATTATAATTATTCTACAACATCCGAGAATTTTCCTGAGCTTCTTGGTTATACTTAATACCTTATCGTTTTTTATAAATTCTGTTATACCCTATTATGGCTAAAACGCCATAAGATGTACATATATATATATATATATATATAGGTAGCGCGGTGGCGTAGTGGTTAAGGTGCTTGGCTACCAAACCGGAGGTGTCATAGCTTTTCGAGACTTGTCTCGTTCTGGATCCAAGTTGCTCCCAGGTTTACCCAGCCTGAAAAGAAATCTGGGAAAGTAAAGACGCATCCCAAGTAAAAAGGAGCTAGCCCCAGTATTCTCATCACATGCATTAGTCTTAGTACACTGTGAACCTTAACTTCACAATTCCTGACGCCCTGCCAAGGGTTATGGGACTTACTGTACTTTTTTTTCACATTACCTCTGATGTAAAAATGACGTCGACATTAAATATGCGCATACATAGCGATTGAAATTAGCCAAAAAAAAAGGCTTCTGCTAAAAAAGTCAATAAATTCTTGAAAATTTTGCCGCAACAACACGTCATCTCCTCTATTCAGACCCGGATTAAGTGTATGATAGGCCCGGGGCTACGGAAATATTAGGGGCTTTTTTTAGAAGTGACGAAATTATCAGTTTTATAGAATAACTAAATTTTCTTTAATTTAATTTAATTATATTATTTTGAATTCACGAATTAACATATAATTATTAATGTAAACAAAACTAAACATCATATAGAGACAATGGATTGAATTTTCGATGCCAAAAAAAAAAAAAATATATATATATATGTATATATATAATTTTAAACAATGAAATTTTTTCTTGTTTTTTTTCTGCAAATTCTTGTATAATATCGTTAAAATCTACTGAACGGAGAAAATCTATTTCGATCGTTAATCTTGATAATGCCGATAATCTTTTTTATTCTTTTTAATATCGAAAAAGATCTTTCCACCTCACAATTTGTAATCCGTATAGTTACAAATACTCTATATGCAATATAAATGTTTGAGAAAACATCTATTATTGCACGTTTAACCAACCATGTCGGAGGTGAGAGCCTCTTGGAGGCCCCTTAGTAAGACGAGGCCCGGGGCTGCACCCCCCCCCATAGACCCCCCCTAAATCCAGGCCTGCCTCTATTTCATATTATACCAAACGATATACATATGTGTGTGTCAGAACAGTTTAATGAATGCTTCTTTTTGGCAGTTGCGATATCCTCAAATTTTCATGCGTTAAAATTAAAAATTAAACGAAACTATTAGGCTAGCTGGTTTTACACAACTATATACTACTTTTTTAAGAACGTGTAATCGCCTCAATCCAGTATTATGAATTTCATCAGGCTGACGAATTCGCTCATAATTATCCATTCCTTACGTAAAAACAATCCATCTTTGCACTGTGCGCGAATTCCCTACGAAAATTCTTTCTTGTTCACGTTAATTCGATACCGTCGTCGTTCCATTATAAACATACTTCATGTTGACTCGGTTCTTTTTTACTTTTTTTTTTTTTTTTCTTTGGGTAACCCAAATTTTCACCGATTCAAAAGTAAATCTGTACCGCCCTTGTCATGCGCCCCGACTGAGTAAGTAACAGCAACGGACAACAAGAATAGGAACCCGATTATAGTTCGCAGATGGATAAATAACTAAATAAATAAATAAATAAATGAATGAATAAATAAGGGAGAAATAAGGGGATGCGTGGCGAATAAGAATGGAGTTTTTATCGTTAAAAAGAAGCCGGCTTTAGTGGACGCTGCTGAGTGGTGGTAGATCGGTGCCGATGCTGCACACACCTAGTTAAGACGCAATTTACATATTTAAATTTATGTCGCATATCTTACACTGCACTGCCAACAACGAGAAGCATCCACGATAATAATAATGAATTTCGCACCCGTTCCGGCTGCTCTTCGAAACGCCCTAATCGTACCAGAAAACCGACTACCGCCAGCCAGGCTAATGTATACGCGCACACGTAGAGGGTGTATGTAAACATTACCGAACAAAAAGAAATTGGTTCTGTCCGTGTCTCAGGAAGTAGGCAAGAGGAAGCGAAGGCAAGAGCGAAAAAAAAAAAAAAAGAAATAAAAAAAAAAACAAAAAAAAAAAGGTCGACGTCATGTTGTTGGAAGAGAAAAAAGTAGAAAGAGTCGAAAATGAAAATAATGGCGACGGCGGTGCCGAGACAAGAAACAGGAGTCAGTTAAATGAATTGGAAGGAAACCAATAAAGTGGAAATAAAACAAAGTTTAAAATTTATCGGCCGAACGCGCTCCATTTCAACCGATGCAGTCGGAGGCTCGGGCACTGTGATGAGCAGAAGATAGCGACCGGCGCCGTGAAAGCCGAGCACGGGAAATGGAAACTGGTGGCTAAATGCGAAAGCAATTTCCTCGGTTTTCGGTAATTCAATCTAAATCGCGTCAGATAGATGGAGAGAATAAAGGAATAAAGAAATAACGGAAGAAGCAGCGGCAGGCTTGAAGAGGTAACAAAGAATAATATCGCGAGGCTGAATGTGTTACAACTGAGGCAAGAGCGCCGCCGCGCATAGCAGCCATCGGATTGCACACGTATGCCGTCTCCAACCTGTCGGATTAGAAGTGAAAAGAGGAAAAATCCGCACCTCGAACCGAAAAGAAAAAGCAATAAGGCGAACCGTGAGGTTGAACTTTTCCGCGCGGAAATTCCTCTGTCTATTCAGTGTGAAATTGTCGGCGTACAAGGTTCTTTTAATTGAAAAGCTAATCAACCGCATCAAACGCGCGTCGAACAAGTATTGCCTGAAATTCTCTTCATTCTAATTATTCGGAATTAATTTTCCCCCGTCACCGTACAAGCTCAGAATGGAATCTGATCAATAGACACCGGATGCCGACTGCTCTCACGATGACCTGATAGACGGTAGAAGCTCGCTTATTGGCCGAAAGTATCATATTACAAATTGAAGGAATTGCTCTGATAAGCATCGTGCCAGTTTCTGATTGCCGCGAAGTTACCAAATTCAATAAGGTGTGTGTGAAATAATAATTCTGTTTTGTAGTCGCTAATAATCGAATGGACAGAAAATCTGAATGAACAGATATTACCAATCCGGATGACATGAAAATTATTTAACGGTTACATAACGTTTTTTCTATATATACTTTAATGCGAACTTTTCGTAAATTTCGACCTCGTTTGGACAAATTTATCACCGCTTCCATCTTGCCTGAATTTTCGATGCCCCCGTCCGATCCTTTTCGCCGGAAGTCCGGCACCGTATATGTTTTTTTATATCTATGGTTTCCACAGCACGCTAGAGCATGGTAAAAATCACTTAAAATTCCGTTCAGTAGATTTTTAATCCTTATTAAATACAATAGTCATTACAATAAGCAAAAAGAAATAAAATCGATCTTACTGCGATAGTTAATTTAACCATCATAAGCTAGCTGCAATAATCGGTTGTTTTCTGCGTCTTGGCATACTTCCCATTAAGAGTTTGAAAGTATCACATTTTTCTGCCAATGAACTCTTCGGTGGATTTCGACTCCAAACTTACAGAGCAAAAACTGATATTTAAGTCTAGGCCCAAGACACGAAAAATTCCAACTTCATTGTCGACAATGGGTGCAAGCGACATATGGACGAGTATTATCCTACAAAGGGTGCAAATCGGTTGCATAATCTGCCAGTCCATCAAAATTATATCACACATATAATATGGACCTCTATTTAATTTTCCTCCCCAAACCATATTAAGCTATCGTGAACATTTATCGTTGTTACAGCAACCGCGCTGCTCTTTTGTTACTCCCCTTCACATCTTCATACACATTACCGCTCACCAAAACCCAATGAAACTGAAGTCACTTGGAAACGATATACGACTCTGTTCGGCTTCAGTTCAAACTATAGTCCAGCTTTATTCTTATTTAGCATCTCTCCGGTTCTTTCTCCGTTTATATCTATCATTTGACGCTTTGATTGGAGAGTCGTTTTCCCTTCTTTATTTAAACAAGCGATAACTGACGTATCGATTTCCTTCTCGAATCATAGTTTGTTTTTAGTTTTTTCCCCTATATAATTTTCCGTTCCGATGAATTTCCACATCTTCATCGACAGGTCGATTCATTTTATTTCTTTAACGCGCCTGTCTTTGTTCACTTTATAACCCTTTTCCATTCTGTTATTCGTCAGATGTTGCTTTTAAACGTTTTATCTTTATTCTATTAACTTGGCTCCAGATAACAATTTGTGTACTACTACCCCGCGATGTGTTTTAATGTAACAAAAAAATCGTCAACGTTAAAAAAAAACACGCAAATTTCTTATACTTTGTTTCGTCAACGTTAAAAAAAAAAAAAAAACGCAATTTTCTTATACTTTGTTCTATTTTGATTAGTTATATTAATATTCTAGTTGAATTGAAAGTGTAGGATTAAGCCTAAACCATTTTCAATAGCCTAACTTTTTAAAAATCATTAGCAGGAGTGAGATATTTAAGCAGAGGAGATATTGCTTCCTTTTAGCTACGAACCCGCTACGATAGTAACTTTTTTTAAACTTAAACGTCGTATTATTTCGTTTAGTTTAAACGAAAAACCTAAAAGACATCTGCGGAATGCATACTTTTTCCATTTTTATTTACCGCACCGTGTACAGCATCTTTGGCTAGAAGTGCGGAAGATTGGGCATTATATGTATCTCTTTAATTAGTCCAAACCTTTTAAGAAAAGGTAGAAGGGATAAGATAGTTGTAGAATCGTGTTTTATAGTTGGGATTTAAGGTTAGTAGTTTGTGGCTCGAGCCGCAGGCTTTGGTGTAATGGACATAGGGCGAGAAAATGAGTGATGGCATGAGGAGCATAGCGAAGCGAAGAGTCCAGACAAAATATGGCCTTATGAAAATCTCGTGTACCCGATGTGAAGCCGACACGCAGGGCGATCTGATTCTTACGAAGCGAGAGAAAGTAATTCCATGGGCAGACGTTATCTTTAATGAGGCGAAGGTCTCGAGTTATTCCACTTGTCTTGTTGCAGCATCCAGAAAAGATTTTTGATTAGATATTTAACGTCTGATAGTAGGATCCTTATATTCGAAGCAGGTCGCATCAGCGCTGCTTTCTTTGCTGCTCTGTCAGCGCAATTGTGTTTCCCAAAGCTTGGGATGACTGAGAATCGATATTTAGTAAGTCGTATAGATAAATCGAAAAGCAGAGATGCGAAATTTAGGATCTGCTAGTTCGAAGAAATAGACGAAAATTGTGTTTAGATAATTTTTGTTGCGATGCTAACACAACTTCTGCCGCTGGAACATGAGTATTAGAGATGATTTTTAAGAGTAAATTTGCAGTAAGGTAGTTCAGCGCATCGCTAGAAACCATTCAGATGCTTTACGGAGGAGATTCGTGATAGGAGATGTTCGGAAGTACCAGTAACGAGTCGAGGTGCTGCATATTGTGTACCCAGTGATGATGAAAGAGATTTGGATGCAGGTGAGAAAAGTGGAACTTCATAATCACATTTGAAGCGTAATTAAAGAGAACGATGAGCTCCGTATGATGTGCGAGCCAACTTTTTAAGATGCAATAATGTAAAGTTACTTTCCAGACCAAAAACTCGACTAACAAGGAATCAAAGTAATACATGTTACATTCATCCTAGAGGGATAAATCTACGAATCGACAATACAGATGATTCGGTTCTAATTAAATTAATGAGTACCATAGTCACATAATAAACGAAAAAAAATTGGTGTATGGAAGAGGGAAGTGAGAAAGTGGTTGAAAGAATGATGC
This sequence comes from Icerya purchasi, assembly GCA_039619475.1. Lineage (NCBI taxonomy): Eukaryota > Metazoa > Arthropoda > Insecta > Hemiptera > Monophlebidae > Icerya > Icerya purchasi. Next base: position 334,071,314 of record CM077116.1, on the reverse strand, counting down.
AAAGATTAAGGAATTTTGCTGCATCCTCTTTTCCCTTTATTATTATTGCTGCATTTTTTAAGGCTCTTTTAGACCATCTATTTACCAGTTTCCTTTCTTTTTCTTTCCTGTACATTAATGTATGTGACGTCTCTAATATGTAAGCGGCTCCTGTGTATATTGTGCTATTCATATATACATATATATATATTTGCGTCGATTGATATATTTTATTTTTATTTTTTGTTTTAACACGTTCAATTTAGGTATTAACTGTAATTTTGCTGAATAAACGATAATAAGAGTGTTGGGCACTCACGTTACGGGCATACTTGCCCAGTGTGACCCACAACTTATTTATTAAATAAAAAAAAAAAAAAATTAACTTGTTTCTACATGTCCTAATTATGTAAAAGAGATTTAACTCAAAATAATAAACCGGATAATAACTGCACCAGTTTTAGCATAATTTTATCGTACAATTTCCATGTTAAAGTCTGAAAAAAATAATTATTATTTGTGTCATCGAAAGCAGAAAAAAAAAATAGTAAGCAAAAATAGAAATTATTTTTCAATTATAAGTAAGGAAATCTTTATCTCTCCGTAACAACACATTAGCAAAAAACACCCGCGTGTAATGTTTACGACGTTTTTCCCAAAACAAATTCTATCAAAAAGGAAAAAATTGGACTGATAGTTGTCTGACAGTCTTAAAATTTTTTTTTTTTTTTTTTAATAATTTGCGAGTCCCACAAGGCACTAGCCCGTCTGTGGGTTCCCAACATAATTATATCATTTATTTGTACAATAGTTACAGCATAAAAAGTATTAACTTATATATTACTATACTATAAAATCCACACTCTCATTATTTATCATTTATATTACAATTATACCATCATCTAAAATAATATTTCCTATTACAATACCTTAATATGATAACACTTATATATTACAATAATACAATATAATTTTTATACAACTACCACTCTCTCAGTAGCAGCTTAAAACTGGAGATAGTAACGAGTCTCATGTCAACGTAGTCAATGTTATAAGAACCATTACTAGTATTACAATACCTTTTTTTTTTTTTTTTTTTTTTTTGTTACTATTTCTATTACTCTTTACACCATGCTATCAACCAAATTTTAACCTTGTTTTTCCATCTCTCCAGATTTTATTCATTTCGAATTTCCTTTGGTATATTCCCCATTAATTTTATTAATACCTCTTCCTCTACATTGTCTATTTTACTGTTAATCCCCCTAGATCGTACATAGCAAGGTTTATCGCAATTTCTAGTCCTGTACGTTCTTGTTGTAGTTGGTAACTGCCTATCTTCTGGTTTAGCACTGAGTAATTTGCTGTAATAATATAACATTTTTGGTGACATTTCGTTATTTTTGTTCCACCAAGTGATGTTAGCTAATGCGTCCATCTTGCTCTCGTTGTACGGATAAAAGTAGTTATGTTGCATCATTATCGAACTGAATAATATGATTTTACATTGGTTTTATACATTAAATTTTAGTTAAGCAAATTCTAAAAAATCGTTTTTACTTTTTTTTTAATTTCGCTTTTTTTGCCTGTTCCGGGAGAAGACTTTTCGAATTTTTGTTTAACCTGGAAAAAGGCTCAATAGACCACGAAAAGATCTAATTATACCTCCTTTATCCATCTCCCCCCGACCATTTTGAATTACCAGTTATTGTTGAAAAGTGATGGATAAAAGTCTTCTATTGTAAAGTAAATTTTTCGTAATCAAATACATACAGATTTTTACAATTTCTACTATAAATGAAACGGAACGAGGGCCAAAAAATCAGTAACTCTACCTTTACTTCAGCGCTATCTATTATTAAATGACCGCTCTAAAAAGCAAATTGAACTTTACTACCACCACGCACGATAGCGTAAATCCGTGAATCGAAAATACTGCTTGCAGTAGGCATTTAAAAATTTTTACAAACTCTTCCGATTTTTTCTCTTTTAAATTAATCTGAAATTACGTAAGTAACATGAATCGGGAGTATGTAGCACTATTTGTCAAGCGCAATTGAGCTACAAACTATTGCCTGCCGGACAGACTGCCGAAAAAAAGTGCTTCTTTCTTATTTTATTCTGTTCGCAGTTGGTACATGTGTACTCTATGATATCATGCGCTCAAATCTCATTCTACAATTTGTAGCAAATTTCAGCGTCATACATTGTCCTCAACTCGTTCTAGAGAGAACACTTTTTTGACCCACCGTATACATATATATATATATATATATATATATATATATATATATATATATATATATATATATATATATATGTTATATTGTTCACACTATTTCTAAAATAATTTTGTACGTATAAATTTAATGATCTTTTTTTTAAGACGATAAAAATATGTTATAAAAATAAAAAATCATGACGAGGATAAAAAAATCGTTCATAAATTTTGTATTCAATTTTCACACTACCATATCAATACATCAATCACTGAGAAGGGATTTTGGTGAAACTATAATACCCTTCTTACGTTATTTTCCCAAATCTACATTTTGTTTCCTTGATGTTTATTATTATCAATGTAAACATACTATTTTACGTTATGATTAATATGCAAAAGTAAAAGCTACTACATTTCTAACAAAACCTGTGGAGCTTTATTCCTCGTAATTCCACGTGAAGTAGTTTGTTATCGTTCACGAATTAAATATGTGTTCTGATCTTTCACAACATGCAATGTTAACGAAAGGACTCCAATTCTTACTCCTTACTACATAATTCAGGGCTATTCTATCGGCAGTTCGACCATCATACCACCCTATTTTCCATGTCAACTGATTTTCTTATCTAATATTGTACGACACGATTCGGACAGTCTGTCCCTAAATATACACACCCAGAATACAAAATGGAACAGACATATCCTCTAAGCCCCAGATGGTAGTTTTCTACAATTCTTATGGAAGATTCAGTTTTAATTGATTATATCAATTATTAATTTAAGGTTTGGGTAATAATTTTTAATCGTACAATAACTTTTATCAACTTTCGTAAGAAACAACATAATATGATTTTCTCATTAACCCTAACATAAAAATAACATAGTAATTAATACACAAACACAAAATACTATATATATATATATATATTTATTTATGAAGTGTTTTTTGGATTCTTATTATGAAAATATATCACAAAATTTTCAATTTCGATTTTCAAATTGATTACAAGATTTTATACCCTCGGGAAGTTAAAAAGAGATGAAAAACAAAATATTAAATTTATGAACAAAAACTTATATACATATATGCATACAAAAATTAATAAAGTGGAAATAAATAAAATTTTGAAACGTCGAGGAAGGAAATTAAAACAAGTAAAAGCGCGAACACTTTTACACCCTCACCTTTATACATATACTCACTTAGTTTTCCGAATTATCACTGAATCTAAACGTAAGTAATGAAGTAATTCGAACAAACACAGGTATAAAACTTTATATTTATTTCCCTTCCAAAATAAGTTATTTAACTACAACGAATTAAAACCGCACCTGAAAAGATTTCTGGCTATACCGCTAACTTTGATTATATATTGCAACATTACTCTTCAACACATCATCGTGGCAATAATGAAACCTAATAATCAAACTCTATAAATCTTTTAATACCAAATTTGCCACTTTAATAACTGAAAATTTATGAATAATTCTGGAAATAAAAGGTTAAATCGCCATAATATACGAAGTATTATTAACACAATTAACGATTATTTTTTCACCATTTTTTTGCATGTGCCTAATGTAACGCGAGTAGATAAAGTCGTACGATCTCAGCGAAGTGTTCTATCGCAGCGAAGATGAAAAAAATTACGAAGTATTTCGTATCGATAATCGAAACATCCGCGAACCGACTCCAGCTAATATGGTAGATCTAGAAATGGAAGAACAACGAATTGAACTGGAAAGAGAAATGTTAAATAACATGAAAAAGAACGGGTTAGTATATGTTATAGATCAGATGTTAGTTAGCTTACTGAAATATTTCGTATAAATTTTCACGAAAAATCATCCTGCTGCATTCATCATCATCACCGTCATCTTATAATCCATTTAAGAAGTGGCATTACTTTATCTATATCTGAATATTGCTGGAAGAGCATAGACTCTGGTTCGGCTACTTGATCAAAGGCACACAACACTATATGGGCGTCGCCAACGAGGGGCAGGGGGCAGTTGCCTCTCCTGGAGCCTTGAAAATTTTTAATTAACTGGCCATGATGAGTATTCATAGGCGTGTAATCATGGACAATTTGGAAGACACTTATAATAAAGTAGTAGAACAATTTGCCAGAAACCCATGAAAATTATGTTTTAATTAAGATTTTATTCTTGTTTAATAAAATATTAAGCCTTAACAACTTACAAATTTTATTTTTCCTATAACTCGTATTATCTTTCTATCACCCCCCCCCCCCCGGCGGCTGGAAACTTATCTTGCCCCTCCCTGACTCATCGGCTGGCGACGCCCTTGCAACACTATGGCCGTTTTTTTCCAAATTTAGTTTTTAACGCAGTACTATATAATTTGTTCTGTTCTATCTAGCAGTATACTACATTAAGCCCAATTTCTCATAATACAGAAATACAGCATTTTGGAACAACATCATATACACGTATTTTATTTCGTAATGTACATCATGCGCAGATAAAACTGTAAAAGACAAACTAGTACACAAAGTGGCGACGAATAATCTGCAGAAATGTCTATTCAATGGCGTGTCGCCGCTTTCTTAACCTCAATGCGCAGATGTCTGGTAATTCGTAAAAAGTTAACACGGATGGACTAGCGAGAAGAAGGAAAATGGATGAGACTGCATATGTGGAAAATGGTAAAATTACAAGAGCGATCGAGGAGAGTAGATCAAATTTACTCATGGAACCCAAAATAATTAAACAATTGGAAATGACGCAATTAAAGGAAATGAAAATAATGGAACGTAGAATAGCAATCAATTCGGTTGTAATAATGGTGCAGGAAGAAGGAAAGTAAAATGATTCCAAAAAGTTAAAATCTGGAAAGATAAAAAGAAGCTTCAACACCATTAGAGGAACCTGAAGCCTTTAGTTAAAATTATTTCATTCGAGGAAAATAGAAAAATGATAGTTACGTAGATGTTTAGATACAGCTTCGGGGGGGAATTTGGAAGGCAAAAGTAGAAAAAATACTCTGGGACGATAGCAAAGATCAGTCAAGTTTAAGAAAAATATGGAAGATTATTAGAGATGATTATATAAAACGAAGAGAAATAAAAGATAAAATTGAGATTTTCCTGGGTGTAAAACGCTGGTTTTTATAAATAAATATATAGGAATAAATAAAGGAGAGAATGTCAGTAGTGAGGAGACGGTAACCTAAATAAAATCTGCGAAGAGACGGGGATGGTTTTATTGAATTCAGCAAGAATTTCTGAAATTGGAGAGGACTTTAAAGCATTAAGACAGATCTGAAAATGAGAATTTCGGATTATACCTAATTTGAACAGACGGGACTTGCAGGCGCAGATATAAATAAAAGGGCAATAATCAAATTTGGAACAGATAATGGATTTATACAAGAAGATCAGAATGTAAGGATCACCAAAGCGGGAAATTTAGCCTTTTAATAGTAAGAAAAGGAAAAATATTTATCAGAAGTACGTGAAGAAAAACTCCAAAGTAAAATAGAAGCAACGGAAGTGAGGAACAGACGTATTGTTTAACGACAGATTAGGTAAAGTACGACCATAATCTTTCTTTCTTTCTTTCGAGCACTGAGACTACCTATCTGTACAAACATAGGCGTAGTTTTAATGGTGCAATTGCTGTGTGCAACGCTCTCATGTAGACGCAAAACTACACTTGCAATTGATATTGCGAATGTTTAATTTATCGATATAAAAATGCAGTCTCGCACGTGTGTCTGCTGCATACTAACTAACGCGCTTATGATTATGTACGTGGTGGATTGCCACTGCTTTCACGTGATAATTTAAATTTTTTTCGTAATAATTTCTGTCATCGCCCGGATTCGAACCCAAGACACTTCCGTAACGGAAGCCAAGCGCTCTAGCAACTAGGCTAATAATAGAAGACTTAAAAGGAAAAATAAAAAAGTAGACTGATAATAGGAAATAATCTGGTGCAATGAAAAACGAATTAAGAGACACCTCGGTAGCTAAAATATTGCCGGAAGAAGAAAAAAAACAATTTTTCATCAGCAAAGAATAAAAAAAAAAAAAAGGAATTTAAAAAAATAGAAACAACACTAACAGTTGACATGGAGTCGGCATTTTGATTTCGAGCTAGAAATTATTCTTCGAATTAAAATCATTAATTTTCTATCTCCCGGCATCATCGTATTGTTCATTGTCAGCGAGGAATACAGCCCAGGACGCGCTTACACGGCTGAAAATATGGATTCCGTTTTTCTATCGAAATTTCGGCACGTGTCGAGTTGAGGGCTGTGTAAGTGTCTTGAAGTATCCGTTTTACAACACAGGGTAGTGTCCGTTCCCCGGCATGTGTGCATAGATGATACTGCCGGCAGTGTGAGCAGTGAGAATTATAATAAAGCATTGCAGCGGGTGTGTGTGTTGTGTGTGTAATCATTCGATGAGCTGATAGGCACATAGGCTCTTGTACAAATTAATTCCGGCGTTTTACCGTTAATTGTATAATTTGTCTCTTACCGTGCCTGCGAGATGATTAGCAATCGTCGATTATCGTCCGTTGCGTAACCGTTGTTTATAGTCCACGCAACGCCGCGTGTCGTTTTTTTCATTTTTTTATTACCGTTAAATTTCAGAATTTTCTGTCATATCTAGTCACGGAGTAGCCGGTTAGTTTGCGAAACATCCGGCCGCTTGTGGAATTAATCAAAAATGCACGTGTTGTTATTTCTCGATTTTCGTTAATGAGTTATTTTTTATTTATTTTTTTTTACCTGCTATAAAATAGTAACGCTCGGGCCCCGTGTCCGCGGTGAAACTCCGCAATAGGAATTTTAGTGTTGCAGCGGGCGAAGTTCTTTTCCGTTCGATCATTTCCTTATTCCCTGCGTATCTGTTCGTCGAGTAATAACTTTTTTAGCGTATGTGTAGAAGCCTAATGCTCGCTGGTTACTAATTCGTCGTTGATTTGGGTCATCCAAAAAATCCGGGGACTTCAAATTTCCCGAGTACCGGGTTAGAAATCCAAGGAAAATAACCAAGGCTGAGAAGGGACGTCTGAAAATCCATGCTACTGGTACCACAAACAGAAACACTTTCCCCGTGAAAATCCATTAATAATTGAGTTTCATCTTGAAGAGAGAAAATCCATTTCGCTGACGAGCCGAAAAGAAATTGTCTCTGTTCGTTTCGTAGTGGAAGTATTGGAAAAAGCAGGACTGAGGGAGGAACCTTGAGAAGATCACGAAAAATTGATAACGTAGAGAAACATAGTAGATAAGTGTACAAAACTAACGATTCATCATGAGATTAATGATAAGAAAAATTAATTTAACTGAAATGTTTTGTTTTTTTTTCTTGTTTGGGTTTTACCCTGGGCTTGTCAGCAACGGACGATTATCCATCAACATGTGTACATAGCAGCAATTAGGAGTAACAAGGAATGGAATCTGACAAAGAATGCTATACCAAGGATGGAGAAACAATAACAATCAACGTCGAAAAATGCCAAACGTATGCATCCTGAAAGGAAAAGGAATGGCATTGCCGAAGGTAAGAGCAAAAGGAGTTAGCTGTCCCATACCATGGCCACATCTGCAATTACAGAGCCCACAGTACAAACGGACAAAGGAATCTGGCTATAAATAATTAAGGAAGAAGAAACACGAGATGTTAAAAAAGCAGTTAGATCCATCAAGCACGAAACCTATATAGAACACAGCGCTTAACGTCCGTAAACAATTATCCGAAAGTTCAATGCCTTTCTCCATCACTATAAAGCAAAGTTTATAGTTCTTAATTATGAAACACTAATCATATTTATGGTGACGACTGCGAAAACAGCGCCTACCATTCTGTTAAAAGGAAATGAGCAGAATTTCACCCAACACTATGGCCACACTGCAACAGCAGCGCCCGCAGTGCCGGCTGACAAGGAGTTCACCTATCCACCGTTAGGGCCGCAAATGCGACAGCGAGCCCGTAAAATTAACTGCTAGCTGTGCCTGTTTGTAACTGTAACTGCAACATCAGTGCGTGTTCTTCGTTTAGAGAGAAGTTCATTAGAAATAACTGGACACGATAAGTCAGGAATGCCAAAGTGAAAGAGAACTACTGAAAGGATTAGATCTTAATATAATGAAGTACAGAGGATAGGAATTTTGCTACAATTGGTATGATCAACGTTGGTAATATTAATTACTGACATTTTATCTCTTAGAGTACGTAGATGAACACTGTAAAAAACATAGGAAACATCAGTGAAGAAACCTAGAGTATAATTTTTCTGAATGAAACATTTATAAATATATTGGAAACAAACATAGTCATTCAATTAGGAGGATCAACACAACGTCGAAAGCCACTCGTATTATTGAGAAACACATTATTACGTTCCGGCCAGCAAACAAGGTGGTTGTTTCGTAAGCATGCCCTCCAACACCTTTTTTTTCTTTTCTTTTCTTTTTTTTTTTGTATAAAATGCCAAGGAAATCGGACGTAAGAAAGGATTTTTTTCAAAAATAGGAACGATGATAAAATAGTTCCAGGAGGGAGATGATATGCCCAAAATTATTATTTTTACCCTGACAACTGACATGCGAAACGTTCGATTAATAGATAATAAAGATTAATATTTTTTTACACAATTAAAAATATTGTGTTATACTAAGATTTATGAACTGAAACTCGCGGCTATGTGAAAATTAAAAAATTTAATCACTTATGTTAAACGCGCTCCAGATTTTTTATTAGAAAAAACTATGTTTTACAATGAAATTGAAAATATAAATATTTTTAAAACAGTATTTATAAGATTTTAAGATATATAAATAAATGGAAATCATGTAACATATTTTAATGTAGCAAAAAAAAAAAAAGGTTAAAAACTGACTCTTCCCAATATTTGTACATGCGTCTTGCTTAATGATAAGTAACTTTTAAGAATTTAAAATAAAATTAAAGCAAAATCTTTTAAGATAAACAATTAATTATTTAATATTATAAATTTGATTTGTTTTTTTTAAACAGACATTGTTCGTATAATGAAACAAAAAACAATAGCACTTATGTAAATGTTTGCGATAAATTCCAAATTGTTCATATATCATTCATTTTAAATCTCGGAAAGTAAGATGAAACATGATTATGAAGGAAATCGTGTGACAAAAAAAAAAAAAAAGACAACATCGGTTTTCCACTGGCTGCTCTGGAGCAGCAGTCGGAGCAATTGCCGGAGCAGTAAACAGTGCTTTTCTGACCACTGCTCCGAATCGCAACCATTCATTTGTCGAAACAGTGACAAAAAAAAAACAGCGCTGCGATTTTTAGACCATCACCACGATCTGTATTCTCTCCCGTTCTCATAGAAAATGGTATTCCTCAAAGTTCTCCGCTAAGTGTAACACTCTTTGTCCTACTCGTATGTATAAATGATATAACGGATTGCATATAACCGCTGATGGCAGCTCGATTGTTGTTCATAGCCAATCTTAATATATCCCTGGCATCAAACCTCCTTCCAACGCTGAAGCCATACTGCAATCTACAATAAATAGGTTACATTTATGGACCGAAAATAATGATCTTATTTTCTCCCAAACTAAAACTCTCTATGTGAAATTACAGAAACGTTGATTAAATCCAAGCCATGATTTTCCCCTTTCACCAAAATGGATCTCCTCTTCCGGACACATTTTCAGCTAAATTCTTAGACCTAACTTTTGATTCGAGTCTAACATGGTCTCCTCTCATTTCAGACCTCAGACATAAATGCAATAAATCTCTAGCTATTTTAAAATGTTTATCACATTTTAAATACAACATTAATCCTAAATACTTCTATCTGCATGTAGATCACTTGCCCTAGGCAGATTAACCTACAGCTGCCAGATGTATTCATCGACCAGTAAGCAGCTGATAAAATTACTCGAGCCAATCCATCACGCTGCCTTCAGTATTATTCTTGGGGCACATCAAGCATCTCCCACAGAAAGTGTTTGTTCGTTAGCAGGAATTCCTCCATTATCCAATATATTTAGCTTCCACAACTCCCGTGATCACCTACACCTGTACCACCGATACCACTTTTCCTCAATGAACACCATTATTCTTCCCCCCATCCTTTCAACATGATCCAATACCCAATATTCTAGATACCTTTATTGAAAAAAGTATTAAATTCAGTTTGGATCTCCAACTACTCCCAAAAGAACCACCATGGAAATACGCTCTATTGATAGCAGATTTACCACTTTTGAACTTCCCCATACTTTTAATGTGGATCAGCATTCAGTTCACCAGGAAATCATTGAAAAAATACAAACTTATATAAGTTTCATCTTCCACAGCATGTTCCTACTTGATTTCAGGTGAAGTCCAGGCTGCACAGCTACACCATAACTGCTCTGCATTGAAAGACGAATTATATGGAATTCTTTTTGAATTGAAAACATGCAAGCTGTGTGAGTCCGGTAATAAGCAATATATATTTACTAGCTAGGATACCCGGCTTCGCTCAGGGAGTTGATGTGAGATAGTGTGGTAGTTGGAATAAAAGGATAAACTTTAAAATAAAGAAGTAAAAAATTTTATTAAAAACATATTCTAACTATTTACAATACTTATTTATAAACAACATGTTTCATTTTGTTGTACAAATTTTTAAAATTTCCTACTCGAGAGCAAGCTACATATGGTTGACCGTGAGAGAAGCAGGAGTCTTTGAGGTTGATGCCGCAATGTTTTACAGTTTGTCCTTGCGCTTCGTTAATTGTAAAACTATAGGCTAATTTGATTGGAAATTGCAGTCTTTTAAATTGAAATGGCAGTTCAGTAGAGCTCAGTGGTATTCTGGAGATAAATACTGCGTGTCCTTTGTCCTTCCCAGTCATAAGTTCGGCTTCGATGATGTTATTTGATAGCTGTTTGACGATCATCCTTGTTCCATTACATAGTTTTGGTTAGTTCAGATTTCTGAGTAGTATGATCGGAGATCCAATTTTCAGTCGAAGGCAGTGTAATGGCATTCCTGGTACTTGCAAACAGTTTAGAAATTCTGTAGGGAAGCTGACACTTTCTTCAACGTTTACCATTGTGTCGATCGATTTGTATATTCTCTCCTTACCGGGAATTTTCTTTTGAATATTAAATTTAGTTTAACGGCATGCACATTGTACACTTACTTTTATAATATATAATATTGTAATCTTGTTTTGATTACCCTTAAAGCGTACTTTTTTCCCTTGAACCATTTTCTTTTTCCATCTTTTTAAATTATACACTTCATACCCATACGTAATCTTAATCTTACATTTTCTTGAAGTGCTCTTTTTATTTACCGGAAAATTCATTATGTCTTATAAAACCTTATCTAAACCTTATAATTTCTCTTACGTTCTTACTTTTTCCTTGTTTTCCATTAATCTAATTCTTAATTAACTTGACTTTTTAAATCGCATTCAAAAATCGAAAAATTCTCACTTCACATACGTTTATTAGTTTTTAGTAACTAATATTTGTAACTAACATACTCGCGAAATAAGACAAAAAAAAACCTAATTGAATACTGATAAAAAGAAAAAAAACATACATACATGTCCGTAAATTGGAATGAAACAATTGTTAATTGATATATTTCAGACTTGTAATATCGTAATTATCCTCGGTAATAATATAACGCAGCAAAAGTACATTGTTACACATTATATAAATGTGAGCCATCTAAATAATTAAAAACCAATATAAAAATTTTCCACATCGACAATATTTAAATGTAGTTACATGTTCACTGGCACTTATATGTGGATATCAGTGGTAAATCAATTGTAAATTTCAGGAAAAATAAACGGTTCTGAAAGATTTTAAAAATGAATAACGATAAAACTAAACACAAACTTACTTATAAAAAAAAAATAATTTTTAGAGATAATACCGGTAAGTACACTTAAACACAAATAACTAATATTAAACAATACAGTATTAACGATTATATAACGTTTTGTTTATGAAAATTTCAGAAAATAAAATGCGTTGAAACCAACTTATTAAATGAGGTAATATTTGTAATAACGTAAATTATTCCGAATAAGGTCTTCGTAATACACAAATTGAAGTTAAACATATAATTTTGAATAAACTTTATCAACATAAAAACATATTAACTAAATGTTATTTCAAAAATATAAATAAGGATTAATTAAAATTTTCCAGTTATATATTATAGTCGTATGTATTCATTTTTACATACGCAATTCTTACACACTAAAGACAACAATAAAATACATTATTTACTTACACTTAAATCTATATCATAAATTTATGTAATGGAGTTTTTATACGCTATTCACTTTTTTATTCGTTTTCTATTAAATTTCTACTTACGTTTTTTAATAAATAGTTTTCGCAGGAATAATTTTACTCGATACTATATTTCATAGGTTAACAATATTAACGCAAACAATCAACTGTATTACAATTTCCCCTTAACATATTTATTTAAATATTACGTTACTTTAAAATTTTAATTCAAAATTCAAAATATATTTAAATTTTATTTTGAAATTTACAGAAAGGAAAATAAATAATATAGCCCCGAGTTTGTTCAACTTTTAAGGAAGTGAACGAATTAATTATTATTTGTTTATATTTAAAATATAATTAAAAGTACGCTTAATTAAAACTATCCATTTTTGAAAGTTTTTGTACAGCTTTTCGCTCCCTATTCGCTATGCTTTTTATTATTTTGTACCGTGATGTGAATTCTTTTATTTAAAATTAATATCCATGTCGTTGTTGCGCTAAAATGCACCAGTAAGTTAATTCTGTTTATCTACTTTTTGTTTTTGCGTAATTTATACTTTTTCTTGTAGATTGAGAAATTCAGCTTGGATGATTTTGTCGATATCTGTAGAATGAATTCTGTCGTGTAACCATATGAGATTGTATGAGTGAGGCAGTCCTCGTTTTTGCCATTCAATTGTGTACATCCAGCATCTAACGGTTCCAAACATATAGAGGGCGAAACTTCCAGCCCTCTTATCTTTAACAGCACGCCCTTCAGATAAAAACGGAAACCTTCTTCATGGATAAGGGATAGAGGGCTATCACGCCATATAACTCCCTTGAACGTACCGGGACTCGTTTTTGAGGTTTTATAATATATATTGATTACAGATTCTCAAGCTTCCCTTCAAGCTTTTAAGTGTCACTTATTATAACCGGTCCGCTAGTATATAAAATAAGAACAACCATAAAACAGCTCTTCCAAGAGGAGATGCAAATAGGTTCGTTTGGATGCTGGCATATGTCGGAATACCCGGAAATGAATGTGTAGACCGAGTCGTCAAGGTAACGTTATCTGCCCCTATGCCATTTGACACCTCACCACTAGAAATAGTTTCATTTCTGCATAGGATTATGAAAGAACATTAGATTTCATTGTGATCCCAATAAGCAATATTTTTGAGAACCATCAAATCAAACACTTTGAACCTTAGTGGTCACCGATCCAAATTTTAGAAAAGAATTCTCCGCCCTCAACAGATTGAGATTAGGACACACATCTGTATCACAGAATCATATCTTTCAGAGAGTCCCTCTTCCTACTTCTTACACATTCTCCTCTGTTGAACACATCCTAAAACGCGTTTTAGTAGAATTAATAACAAACTTCTACACATTCTCTCAGCCAATAACCCAGAACCGATTTGGATGGATCTAACTTTCCTTAATACTAACAACCTTTTAAATGTTCTATTATTCCTTTGCTCGCAGTACCGTAATGACCTAGGCAGTTATCAAGCGAGCAGATAATCAGAAAGAAAAAAAAAATATGTTATTTTGTATTATGTACGTTTAGCTTTTTTTAAATTTTCCGCCCTATTTAATTTGCTCATCTTATTATTACTTATTCATTCATTTAGTTATTTCCTATTACACAGTTATGGTTACTAGTTTTTATATATAATTTTTTTTTTCTCCTCCATTCTGTCTTCTATATTTATTCACATATTCGTTTTATCCATCTTTTATTCACCTTTCTTCCTTGCTATTTTCTCTCTTCGGTCCTAACTTTTTTACTTTCTCCTTTCTTCTCCTTCTTGATCACTTATTCGATTCACAGAATCTTCCCCTTTTTATGATCTATCTTTTTTTTTGTCTATTTCTATAGATTCGAGAGGTTGTTCGCTTCATTTCCCGCTTTTACAATATTTCGATCCCCTTTTCCTTATTAAGTATATTTTTTAAAAGTTTTTACCCTAATCTGCATATCTGATTTCATACTTACTCCGTTTCAACCTTTTAATTTTACAATGGAACTATCGCAACCTCAGAACTAATAAGCCAGAAAGCATTTGAAGGTTCTTCGATTCATTAAATATCAAAGTTGCCCTTCTTGTTGAAACCTAGCTAATATAGTTCATATCGAAATTAAGGATTTCAAGATACCTACACCGATCGCTATAACGCTTATAGAAGTGTTTCAACTCTCATCAAAAATTACATTAAATTCTTTGTTCACTGAACTCCTCTTTTTAACATTTTCAACTCTTCTTATATTAATTTAGTTTCATTTAGGTTTAATTATTACTCGCAGTCTCTCTATATATTGTTTCTATTTACATATTTACATCCTTCTTAACTGTGATCTATATAATTTTTTTTTTTTTTTCGTTCTTATTCACAGATACTATCTCGCATCCATTTAATGAGATTCTCTTATGTGAAATTGGTATAGTCATAGTGCCAACTGCCATTTTCTCCAAGATTTATATTTCGAAAATTATCTCTTGCTTCTAAATAACTCCTCTTCTATATATTTAAAAAAAAAAAAAAAAATCCCCCTTAATTAATCTCCTTCAGCTTTGGCCTAAAATGTGAGTGAAAACCCTTACGTAGTAGCTCGTTTGTCTCCCATTTTTATATCGCTGTAATATTTTTTGAAATATCGTTTTATCGTTGACACCATCTTTCTCATCATCCTTAACAATACAAATACTACATCTCTATACTATCCACTTTTTCAGCCTGCCTACCTGCGACTATCCAATTCTTCTCCAAATTAACGCCATCTTAGTGCGTCTCATCGTGGCGGAATCGACATTCTAAAGCAGTAGAAACTTTCAGAACTTTCGTGCTTATCTTAATTTTTTTTTTTGCACATAAATAAGCTGACGCTAAAGCCAGACACCCCTCCAAAAAAAATCCAACTTTTAAAGACCCTTAGATCATAACATTCCGAGCACCTGCTTGCATGAAACCTTCCTTTAAACAAACTTAATTTATTTCCGACTCCACTGCTCTTCCTGTTAAGTTCTAGATTTCTGTAGATCCTTTTGTTTTTCCTCTCCTTCCGCATAATTTTTTAACTTTCAGTATAATTCTTAATGAATTTTCACTGAAGCTACTAATTTCTCTCAAATTCTAAATATATTTATTTTTTTCCCGCTTGTCCCATCCCTCTCTTTAGAAACTTTTTTGTCATTATCTCTATACACAAAAGAAGGACACTCTGCTCGATTTAGAAAACTTTTTGAGCATATCCGAAATGAAAACTTAGACTAATAATGGTTTAAAAATAGCCTTAACCCTTCTAATATATTTGGTTATTGTTCTGATTTTGGTTCTTCTGACTCCGTCCTTGCTGATATATTTGCAAAACAATTTCTTATACTTTTACCTTAGCTGCTTTCATTAATATTTTCAACGTTTCTAATATCTTCTCTTCGAGATAAAATACTCTCCATCAACAATCTTCCTTCGCATTTCACTTCAATCATCTTCAGTCTTATTTGTAATTGAACTCACACGTTCTCCTTCTCCCGATTTCCAGATAAATCTATTTCGGTCTTACACAAGCCTACTGTCTCAATCCTATTCTATTATTCGCTTCATTATTATTACCTTCTATGTCCCTATCCGATGATATCCTCATCTATTCTATTGCTCAATCAATTAAATCCGCAAACGAAAAACTAATCAATTATTTATCCGCCTCATTACTAGTCCGTTTAATTTTTTTTAAATTTTCTTCACAATGTTGCTTCCCTTAATGTATGCTTATTTTTTCGTAGCTTATTTTTTCGTAGACTGTTTTTTCTACATAGGGGCTATTCTTTCTTTTGCGAAATATAATATCAATTACATTGCTACGCACCTTCCCTCAAAAAAATCAACTTACTTCAAAGGAAATCCCGTTACTTTTATTTCCATAAATAGTTTCATAATTCGGTCTAAGTTAGATCTTTTCTTCTTCCCTTGTGGTAGTGCTTCCAAAACGAAATTGTCCAAAACTAGATAAAATTACTTATGTGTCTTTGTCTTATGGGTTTCAAATCATCCTCTTTTCCTGCCATCTTAGATGAATCCCACTCAATAGTTCTGGCTTAACATCGGACTTTAACGATACCACATAAATCTTCCTGTCCTAATTTTTAAAATCATTCATTTTTACTGATCCAAGGCGTCGCCAGCCGCCAAGGGGGGAGGGGCAAGATGATAGAAAGAGCATATGAGTTATAGGAAAAATAAAATTTATAAGTTGTAAAGGCTCTTAATATTTTATTAAACAAGAATAAAATCTTAATTAAAACACATAAGTTTTCGTGGGTTTCTGGCAAATTGTTCATGATTACACGCCTATGAATACACTCATCATGGTGAGTTGATTAAAAAGTTTCAAGGCTCCGGGTGGGCAGCTGCCCCCCGCTGGCGACGCCCATGTACTGATCTATTTTTAACGGATGAAGATTTTCTTTCAAAAAAATAAGTTCTCATTTCTTTCCCACATCGCCTCCAAAATGATTAACAATAAAACGTTTTTTCCTTTTTTTTTAAATTTCCATAAATATTGTTCGAGTTTATTTTCCCTTTCACTATATATATATATATATATATATATAAACACCTTTCCACTTTCTACATCAGATCATTTTTAAGTAATTCGTCCGTTCGGATCTATCATTTATTCGTCCGTTCAGCTTTATCTCTTTCCGCATTCAACAATTGATAAGAAGTATTCGGTGAACTCGTTCCGCTTATTTATCTAGCGTAAACTTTCCGCTACCAACATAACGTTTATTTAATTTACTTTTATTCTTATTTCCAATACCGCTGATTTCTGTTTACCGGTATTTTATTTAATTATTCGGCCTTACTTTAATTTTTATTTTCAGCATTTCTTCGAAATCGATTTTTTTTTTTTTTTCTATCTTGATTTTATTTTTTTTCTCAAAGTTGTATGAGCTCGTCTGAGGGAGGCCGCTCAGAGGCTTCCCTGCAAATGATGTCAAATCCAACAAATTTGATATGAACCTAAACATTATGAAGGTTGACCGACGATTCCGCCAAGCGTAAGCCGTCCAGTCCCCTTTCGCCAGTCGCGTCGTTTCCCAGTAATTTAACGCTTCAATATTCTCTATATCTCGATTCATTATTCCACTTCGATGCCAATCGTATATTTTTTAATGTTTCTTTCTCTCTTTTGAATCCCCCCACCATTCCAACTTTTGCTACATCTGAACCTTCGAACAACCTAAATAGGGTTCATCTTTCCTTCATCTTCTCTAATCCCCATCACTATTCGAACAACCTAAATAGGGTTCATCTTTCCTTCATTTTCTCTAATCCCCATCACTAACTGTTCTCATTAAAAATTAAATTATAATCTTCGTTTTCTTCATAGGTATGTCAAGGCCATTCTTAACGCACCCCATCGGAACAAAAAAAAAAAAAAAAACGTAACACATTTGAACATAAATCGCAAAACGGTGCAACAATAACGTCATATTAAACGTTTACACGCACATCAAACAGTTGAATCTGTACAAATATACAACTCGATTTGAAATTAACCGCCTTTTAGCGTTACATTTCCTTAAAGCATTTACTTACAATTTCAAGATATCTTAAAATAGCGTAGACAATTTTACATAATTTAGATCTCGAAGTGATTATTTATTCGAACTTTCTACGTGACATAGTGGAATCATTAATTTTTTTTTGTTTTTTTCAGATGTGTAATTCATTGGAAATTCCGTATTATATATCTTTTTTTAAGTGATTATTAAAACTGGCCGACGGATTTCTTAATAATTTCTTAATTTTAATTTCTAGATCTTTCAAAGAAGAAGAGACAACCACACACATGAAGATACCGCGTGATTACATGCTGGAAACGTGGACTATGAATGTTTTACCAAACGGAGGGTCTAAACATAAAAATCGTAAGAGAAGAAGAAAAATCAGTACGTACGCATCTAAGCAATGCTCGTATTATATTCAAATCGAAATTTGGTACAATTTTATAAGTTAAACTGGCAGCACACTATCCTATTCGAATACATATTTGTCTAAACCCGCAGAAAATACCAATCTCTCACGTGATAAATTAATAATTCGTATTTACTAATCAGCTCTGTTAACTTCTATTTAACTATAGAATACAAAGATTGTAAAGTCAGCGAATGGACCGAGTGGAGTAAATGTAGCACAAAGTGTGGCGTTGGTGATATGACAAGGACAAGAAGAATACTAGTTTATCCGGAAGGTCATGGAACACCGTGTCCACCGTTATTGGAAACAAAAGGATGCAATGAAAGTCACTGTATAAACGTAATCGATTAACCGATCCGATTCAACTTGTAAAGAGTATCGATTCAAGTATAAAAAGCTTGAGATTACAATCCGGACTTCCTTTAACAATTTTTTTTTTTTTTACATGTAAATATTAAAGTATATTGTATGCAAAATATTACTTACTGTTTAATAATTGCGTCTGCGCAATTGTAATAATGTATATATATATTGTTTTAAGCATGAGCGCCATTCAAAAAGTAAGTTTAATGACCTAATTAGCCGCGAAAGAACAGTGGTCTCAAAACACAAAAACAAAGTAATTTTTGAAGTCGACAGAAAATTTTCTGTTTTTCTACATAATCACCGCTTGTTTCGAGACTTTTCTTATAACGAGTAACAGGTTTTTTTTTTGATTCGCAAGTTGAAATGATTTGCGTCCAGTTCTTTAAGAAAATTTGTCACAGCGTCTGAGATCTCCTGCGTCGAATTGAAGCGGTTCAGGACATCGTAGTAGTATGCCGTGTTGATACGAGGCAATCAATTAACAAAACAACGGTTACCAGAACCTTACAGGACGTTAAACGTACTTTCTGAACGGCCCTCGTATAATTTTTGTATATTTCATCATTTATATGTAGACTGTATTGTAAAGCATAACATATAGTAATTTTTCTCCAAATTAATACAATGATTATTGAGTAGAGATTTAATTTATATATAAAAAAAAAAAAATGTACAATGGAATAAATACAAACATTTACATCTGTGTAATGTACTACTTTTACTTGGAAAAGAACGGGAAAAAGATTAAAACAGTTTTGGAAATGACAGTAAAAGTGAAAAAATTAATTTAACTATAAACATACCTCGAGACTCATGAACTATTTTAAATATTTTGTAAAATTATCTTTTCAATACTTACATGTATGTACATTAATTATTAATATTTCTTTCGCGTATCTTAGTAGTTAATAAAATATACTGAGAAATGTTTATAATATTTCAAATCTTATATGGCATAAATTTCAAAAAAAACCTGTTTTTAACCACGATTTTAATCATGACCGAGTGAAGGAAATTTCCTGAGGCCCGATCGGAATTATTTCCTTAGTTTCTAATAGAAAAGTTTTTTATTATTGACGATGATTTCATTTTTTCTTAAAAAGTAAACGAAAAAAAAAAAAAATTATTACAATATTTTCACAGCTGATTTAGTTTAAGCGCGATTTATTTGTTCCTTAAACGAGGAGTGCAGAACGAAGTTAAAATTGGTTAAGACTAATAATGGATATATTGGATCACGCATTAAACTAATAAAATCGCAAAATTATACGTTCTAAAAGAATTTTATTTCCTTTTTTTTGAAAGCGAACTAATTTTTAGGTAAAGGTCAATGACAACATTAAAAAAGATTAAAACCTATCAGTTTTTTTTTTTTTCTTATACTTAAAGCCATTACTACGATGCTAGTTAGATTAACTGCATTCGCTGCTAATTTTAATATAAGAAAAATGTGATTTTTTCGAAGCCGACGCGGCAGTAGTATCTTTCTTAACCTATACGAACAGTTTAAGCTAGATTAAAGATTTTGTATCAGTTCCGCACAATAAAACGCCCAGCGCAAAATTACGTTAAAAATAACTTGTAATTCGGATTATTCGTGCAACTGTGTCCAAAAATATTCCTTTTGTAAATAAATCGAAAATATCGTACGGGCGCCCGCAGAATTTTTCCTCAAGAGAGCAAAATTGAAAAAGTTAATTTAGGATTCATTTTTAACGAATTTTCAGCATAAAATATTTAATGAAAATGTTGAAAATTAATAAAAAAAAATGAATTTGAACTTTCTTCAAATTTCTGCATTGCGCAGATTTTAATATTAAACGGAACTAGTCTTATTTTTAAACGGATTTCCGCTTTGATTTTACTGTTTTTTTTCAAATTCTCAACAACGGTCTCCGTTGAACCTCTTTTGCGGGCGCCCATAAACTATCGTTTTATTATTCATGTGTAACCATACGTGTAAATACGCAATTATTCCAACGAGTTAAAAATAAATCATTTTAATATAAAATTCTGTGTATATGTGTCCTTACATATTCGTTTTTATTTGAACAATGTCGAGGAAAGCAAAGAGAACTGGAATAATAAAAAACTTCATGAATTGTAAATACAATGTAAATTTTCAACACGCAGAATTGGATTGAATTATTAGACACTGATCGTTTAAACTCTAGGCAGTAATTATTGTTAAGCTCGACTACAAACAAATTATATCAAAAAATTTCATAAAATAAAAAAGTTGGCATTGAAACCGAAAAAAACTTCCTCCCCTAAAATAAAAAAGTTACAGAGATCTAAATTTGGGTATATTCAAACTCACTCTTGTCTTAATAACTCAAAAAGCATTTTTTTTTTTTTTTTCTCTTTAACGGTCACAAATAAAACGTTACAAACTTTAAAATCGAACTGCATATTGGAAACCTAAATTCCATCTTTCGTCATCTTTTTAATAATTCTAAAGTTGTTTTTTTAATTCTTATCAAGATTATTTCATACCGTGCGATATTATGCGGGATGCGAAAAGTGTAATAAGTAAAACCTTAATAAATGATATTCACAAAATATTATTAAAAATTTAATCTTGAACAAAAACACGAAAAACCTATAATTTAGAATAACTCGGAAATATAAAAAAATTACGATTATTTTCAAAAAATAGCAAAAATTAAGAGATCATAAATGGAAACAAAACTATATCCGACGATAAAAATAAAAATCAGATTTTGCGCACTATTAATGATTTAAATTTTACACAAAAAATTAATTTGATAAGGAAATCAATTAAATTGTTTCCAATCAATGGCGTAATCCGGGATAAAAGCCTAAATGATCTAAGCCCCCTTTGATCAGAAAATATACTTACGATGCAACAAAATGCCCGATGTAAAATTATGGTTTTAAAAAAGTAATCATTTGTGTTTATTTAGGTGTCGTGTTTATAATTTTATTGTTTTATGAAATATTTATTTATCGGCAATTAAAACGATCAATTGTAACCGTGTGCGCGTTTTTTGCTTTTCTATATGTAAAAGCGCAACAAAAATACTCCTTATTTTTTTTTAGACTCCCTCTTCGCGCCCTGATAAAAACTTCTAGTAATCGCATTGATTCTCTCAATATTTACCGGAGCTGTTTAAACGTATCTCGTTTCGATTCTACCGACGATGGTTTATTGGTAGAGATAGTTTTGGAACACGAATTAGTGTTAAGCGATTTGGATAATGTCTCAAAGTAGGTACCGAAAAGATAACGAA
The DNA here is from genome assembly GCA_039619475.1 of Icerya purchasi. Taxonomy (NCBI): domain Eukaryota; kingdom Metazoa; phylum Arthropoda; class Insecta; order Hemiptera; family Monophlebidae; genus Icerya; species Icerya purchasi. The sequence goes on along the minus strand of CM077116.1, from coordinate 334,049,235 downwards.
ACGTCGCAACACCGACCGGATTGAAAGTGGTGTACGCGAATTTAAAATACCAATCTAATTATAATCGAGCAGAAGATAAAAAAAAAAAAGACGTACACGATTGGTAAGATGTATCGTGAGGGTTTTCAGAAATCATCCCAGAGTCAGAACACGATTCATACGTCTATTTTCACGGGCAATTACTACTTCCACAAAACACGAAATGGGTTCGTCTGAAAAATTGCGTTACTCCCAAAACGAATTACTGGCTTGACACTTTTAGACGGTTACAATATGGTTTACGTGGTTACTAGTCTCGATAGCGATAATAACGCCACCTTATGTGTTTATAATTTGGGAACGGATAGCTGGTTTAACACGACGATATTACCTCGCAAGGTCCGTTGATCAGCTGCGGAAATGTAATTTACACATTCCGAAAAAAAACTCTTTGGTGTCGACACTGTGATGGTAGATCTCTGGAAACGAGATGCCATTTACATATACCGGATCCGCCCGATATCAAAGACGCAGTATTTAACGACAGAATATATCTGATGCATAACCGTATGATAGAGAACTACACAATATTGCCACAAACAGAAGCGAAATAATTACAGCGAATAATTTTTTGATCGGATATCGAGGGAAACTACTCACTTAACGGTGATAATGTATACGATTCGACGACCAGTATAAAATTACACTACGCTAATAACGGATCAATTTACAATACCGATAGCATTGCCTTATATAAATTTTAATTCTCCTTTATTACTGAAAATTATATTTAACGTAATTTTTTCTATTTCGTAATTTCTTCTGTTGTTTTTTAGCGTTTGTAAAGTTATTTTTTATATTAGTTTAGAGATGAAATATTATTAAAATATTTAAATGAATAAATAAATAAATAAATAAAAATAAATGGTGTATTTTTGAAAATACACATATATATATATATATATATATATATATATGTGTGTGTAAATATGGTATAAAAATCGTGTAATCATTAGAGTATATATATATGTAAAAATAATAGTTTAATTATGTAGAAAAAATAATTACGAGGAAAAAACTTGAAAAAGAATTTTGAATTTTTTGACTTTTCGTTACATTTACAAAGTACATAAAAAACGAAAAACAAAATTTTATTCAAATCTAGTCTCGCAAAACATGTGTACACATATATTACAGAGAACACATTTACTCTTTAATAGATAATAAACACAATAAAAACAAACGTTTTAATTGCGTAAAACAAAAAGAATTAAAAAATTAAAATTTTTTTGAAGGAAATCTTGTCTAACGTATTATTTACACACATTTAACGTTTTAGACGCATGGTCTCTACCGAAAATCATAAAATAAAAAATGAACTTTTGAAAGAAAAAACTTTTAAATTGTATCTCAACACTCTATATACTTAAACAAAAAAAAAAAGTAACATTTTCCACGCTCCTAAAAATATTTAAACAGTACGAATATTCTTAAACTTGCCCCAATCTATTTTCTTCTTAATTTTTTCTCTCCGACATATACAGTAGTCTTGCTTTAAAGACGGTTACTTGTGAAAAAGGAAAAGTTAAAACATTTTTTTTACCCGAATTTTTATGAACCGCGTTTCATTATGTGCATACACATCTTCGGAAAACTACATCGAAAAAAATTCGACAAATTGACAAGTTACAACTCTGCTAATTAGAGATAGTAGCCATTTTCCCTGTCAAACAACTGACGAATAACAAATCCAATCTTAATATTGCCGTCGCCCATATATAAAATGCAAACCATATTTTGCCTAAATGATATGGAGATTACTAAAAAAACAAATAATGCTTTACGCGTGTAACAAATACACATGTATTGAAGATGGGAACAAGCTGAAAGATAAAACTATTACAAATTATTGATTTATTACTGTTTAGCGATTTGTAGAAAAAATAACATAATGGAGAGTGCGAAAAACACTATACGGGCTAGATTGTATCGTTTACGCACGCAAAGTCGACCTTGTTAATGCGGCAAATGTCGAAAAGGCCTCCATTCCATCTGATAGAAGACAAGAGAACATATATAGTAGTTTAGATTGTAATAACAATGTATCTAATGATAATTTTTGTTAGAAAACATCATAAACACATTTATATGTGTATATTTATAAAAAGGTAAATTAAATTCTACACGGGACGGTAAAGTGGTGGTTTAAAATGCCGATATTTGCAGTGACAAAATCACGTCGTTAATCATTAGAGAAAAGAAAAAAAACGATAAGCTACAAAAACTGAGTTAAACGCTACTAAAGAAAAAAGAACTACTAAAAATGTTGTCAAAAAAATTATTTGTAAAATTATAACATCGAACGAAAGCCAGTTATATACCATTGTGGAATTAATGAAATTACGTAAGTGTAGCAAGAAATTTTCGTATACTACAATTTCTGGTTTAATAACATTAAATTTCCTTTTCACAAAAAACATTCAAATCGGTGCCGATGAGATGTTCTTAACACACCGAACCAACTTTTTTGAAACTTAATAACGTGATTCATACTCCACATTCTGACCCTTACGAAACATGCTCTGGGGTGATTTATGAATAATTTTTTAACGTAAATCATTCCGTTTAGTAAATCGTTATTTTAATATCAAAAAAACAAAAAAAAAAAAAATAAATAAATAAAAATTTGTAGAAAATTTATTAAATTTGAAAAGAAAAAAAAAAGGATTTCTTAGTGACCTGTATTCGGCTTTGAATGAAATACAATCATAGACACACTATCGCAGACGCACACGCTAATAAAGATAAACAAAAAAGAAAAAAAGAAAAAGGAAATTGTATAATAATAAAAATTCTGCTCTTATTTCACATTTAAGAGCGCATACATCGTTTTAAATGCTATTTCGTTTAACGTATATTATTTAACGATTAACTTTTTCTGAGGATTTTAAAAACGAAAAATAAAACGGTAAATTTCACGTATTTGTCGTCGTTGTATGCGCCTCCTTTAAATGTTGTTCCAGTTTACGTTTTCCAGTATATTTCCTGGAACAGTAACCGCAACAAAAAGAATTCTCTTTCTTGTGCACCATTAAATGGCTTTTCAAATGCTGGTTCCGGTAAAATTCCTTCTGACAATAATTACAACGGAAAGGATATTCCTTCGTATGTATTCGTAGATGAACTTTCAAATGAGACTGATGATTGAATTTTTTTTCACAGTAATTGCAACCGAATGGACGTTCTCCTGTATGTATACGCAAATGCCGTTCGAAGTCAGACTTGTATATAAACTTTTTCGAACAGTACTCGCAGGCGTATTGCCAGTCGCCCGTGTGTATTCTTAGATGACTTTTCAAATGAGACCTTTGATTAAACTGCCTTTGACAGTACGAACAGTAGTGCGGCTGCTTCCCAGTGTGTAACCTTAAATGACTCTTTAAATAGGACTGGTGATAGAACGACTTCTGACAATAATTGCACACGTAAGAGCACTCTTTCGTGTGAATCATTTTGTGCACCTCCAAATTATATTTTCGGTTGAATTGTTTCGGGCAATAACTACAACGATAGGTAGCAGGTTGCTGCATGTGCAACTTTAAATGGCGTCTTAAATTGCACTTCAGAGTAAACTGCTTTTGACAGTTATGGCAAATAAGTACATTTTTAGTCGCCGCATCGTGTGTTGCTAAATTACGCTCCAACTTAATCATCGCGCAATCGACATTGCCGCAGTTATCGTTGCAATAATGAATATTTGCTTGACTAGTCTTCCGCGTTAGCTTTATGCAACATAAAACCAACTGGTCTTCCGTCACACCATCGTTGTTGTTCCTCTTACAATGTTTATCTTCGTCTGACAGTTCGCTGTCGTGTTCGTTCGATTTGACGTCGACCTGAAATAAAAGCATCACAGATAACTAATACGAAAACTTTAACTCGTTTGTAAACAAAATTTAATCATCATAATTATCATTTATTATAAAAATATTTTCCAAAAATGGGAGAATCTTTACAGTAAACCTCCTTCGATGAGATATTTATAATTTCCGTATCAATAATCTAAATGAAGAATGGTTTTCGTGATTGCTGTTATCTCTAAAGATACATTTTTGACAGAACCGCGTCAAAACAACTCATATTTCAGAACACGTTTTGAAACAGATTTTCATTCGTCAAAAAGGAAACCCTCTGATGATGATGAATAATCTGTTTTGAAACGTTAAAGAGCGATATAAACTGTTTAGATGTGGTTTCTGACGAAAATAGACGTCTGGCAAATTCCTGTATCTTTAAAATCATTAATAATAGGCCAATTTTTGTATTACTCTCTCGTATATGCAGTAAAAATGAAAAACTTGAATTAATTTCTAGTTGGTAATATTATGTATGAACATCTTTTCCAAGTGAACTTTTTAAATTTTTTTCTAATCTTCATATGATCTGTATTTTTTTTTTTTCTTTAATTTTCAAAGAAGACGATGCTAAAATACTGAAAAAATGCATTTAATTTCGAAATGACAGCGTATCTAAAACGATCCAAAGAAAATGTACTGCAAATACCGCACTACCCCATGCTCGTGCTCACACGCACTGACTTCACAAAAATCGTGCTTTATGATCGGTGTACGTAACCGTGAAGCAATTTGACTCAGCGCTTCCAGACTGAAGATGCGTGCGCAGTTTTTCTTCGCTCTTGATACACATTACTCTGAAATCGCACGGATAAGAATTCACTCAAATGATGTAATCTTGAAGCAACACAACCTGACGCATTCGAATATGCGTGAGCAACCTTTTCCTATAATCGATACGCAGCAGATCGTTCAGAGACAACTCTAGGCAGTAGTAACGTGAAATAGTAAGCTATTTCTGTCGCTCGCTCTTGCAGATGCTCTTTCATTTAGCCTGCTCTTTTTCTAATACTTTTTAATTCTGGCACTTAAATTCAACAAGTTACTTCATCTTTTTTTCTGAGGTTCGCATTCTTTTCGCAAATAGTAAAAAACAATTTTGTACTAATTTGTTAGGGGAAGCGGCGCTTCCATCGCTTCCATTGACGCTACGCCCCTGATGCATGTATATATATATATATATATATATATATATATATATATATGTATATTCATAAACTCGGCCATTTTGGCCTCGCAAAGGGCTGTGCCCCTCGATCCCTCTTGCTTATATTTCTGTCCCTTTGTCTTCTATACTTTGTATAAAATGATCAAAATTTACAACGATGAATAGAATAACATAATCACAAAAATCCTATAAAATATAACAAACGTTACATAAAATTGGAACATTTTTCGTTACATAAAAATTGGACATTTTTTCTAATGGGGGGTAGCCTAAGAATTACGTTGTAATTAATATATATCAGTGGCGAATCCTCAAGACTTTTAGCCATGCGGTAAAGTACCAAAGTAAATTAAAAAAGAAAGAAGTCTGCCGCCACTTCTCTGGCAGTAGTGATTAACCTGACTAAAGAGGCAAGATAGAAATGCAGGAAGTCGATGGAAATAAAAATACTTAATGAACAAAATGACAGTTGCCTGTCAGGTCGGGTAGTAGCGAATTCCAATTTTCGTAAAGGCGCTACGATTATTTCTCGAATATTAACGAGTAGCTAAGAGTGCACAGAGAAGCTTACATACACTGAGAGTTCCTCAATCCGCCCATGATATAACATTATAAAAGAATTTAACTATTGATAGAGCATTAGAGTTGTATGTAGTACGACAACCTGTCTCTTCGCTGCTACAGAGATATCTGAATAAAGGTAGAAGCGTCGAACAGATTTAATCATTTAGAATTATTGGCCAACATCTAGTCTGTCCCGTAACCATAGAAACAAAACCGAACGTGACTGGTTACATTGTCACCTTGCAGCATCAATTTAAATGGATTTTATTATTTGGTTGTTTTTTTTTTTTTATTATTTCTTTGTGAGACATTAAAACAAAGTAACTACGTGCTATAAAAAAAAAAAAAAAAAAACGGCCGTGGAGACCATGACTACGTTAAAAAGCCTACAGCACTGAATGTTTAGATCAGTTGAGAATTTTTCGTTGGTACAATGTATTCAGCATGGATCATGAGTTTGCAGCATTTTTTCTACAGAACGGATGTTCTTCAATGGCACGTTCCAAGGAAAATGTAAACATGATATCGGTGATCATTCGAGAACATTGAACAATGTAAAAGTTTTCGTAGAGCACTAAAATTTCAAAAAGTTCGATAGATCGGATTTCGAAAGACGAGCTGCAAATGAACTGCGTGTGTTCAAGTTAGGTCCCGCGGTTCCTTACGTAGGAGTAAATTAGAAAACGCGGTAATTTTCGAAAGATTGTGGTGGCCATCGTGAAAGTTTGGTACACTATTTTAACCTGTTCACAGGTCAAAAAAGTGCGACGTAAAAAACCTACGATTCTCCCCGATAATTAAAAAAATCGACGATTATCGCGGCATAATTTATCAGCATCTTAACGTACTCCAAATAGTGCGGAAACACATTACGAACAAAAACACTGATTTTTAAAGAATACGTGGACATTCCATCAGGACAATACGTCTTATGACGGGAAATTCTCAATATTTTGGTTTACGGTGCATCTTGCTTACAGTCTAAACCTAGCATCGTATGACCTATTGGTTGTTTTTAATACGGAACAAAGAATTACGAGGCTAAAAGTCTGAGTCGAACTGAGATACCGTGAACTCTATGCACAAGTTTTTCAGGAGTATGCCATATGATGAATAATAAAGTGGAAAGAAGGGTAAACGCTGATGTGTGTTCAGTGCAATGGGCATATTTCAAAAAAGATCGAGACGGTAGTGGTGATAGTGATTGGGTATAATTTTTTTGTAAAATAAAATTTTTCGTAAAGGCTTCAACGGTTATACCTTTAAACACTTATAGCAAAGCGAGAAATTGTCGTAACCACGGTAAGCTGGTAAGTAGCCTCGCTCACTTTGTATCAAAGCGAACTCTCGGTACTTTAAGGACAGCCATTGTATATACATAGACACACAGGCATGTATGTATATATAAGCATAATCCTGAAACTCGGACTTTAATACCTCGACCGTTGGAAGCCAATGACTTTAGAGTGGTAGTTTATTCAAAATGTCCTAAAATTATATGCCCGGCTTCTTAGAAAATATGCACTTTCTTTTAAATATTTGTATTTTTGAAATACACCATGCAGAATTTAATTCGTAAATTTCCAGTTTTTTTAGCGAATTAAAAAAAATATATTTTTGTTTATATTTATTTATTGCAACAAATAACGATTCTGTTACCCACTCAACTTAGTGTAGTATTGTTAAGACCTGGCATGACTTCGGAACGTATTATGACAAGTTTGTAGGATCCTACAACATACATATGATAATCATAACATGCAAAATTATATTGAAATAAAAAACAAACATTAATTGCGCGCTTCTATATCCAATTTTTATAGACAACTACTGAATCTTGGTTTGCCTACTCACTATAATGCTTCATTTATTCTTTCACTTCTACCCCTGGCGATCATTCTTGTTATAGCATCTTTCATTTCTCTTCTATCTCTAGTAGTATTCAGTTCTAATTTGTTTTTTCCTCTCTCTCTCTCACACTAGTATAATCTAATGCTGGGAAATATCCTAGGCTGGCGATCCCAAAAATAAAATACAAAAAAAAATGAACAATTTTTTATTACCAGATCTTTAATCTTTGCCGATGTCCTAACAATGAACTTATTTATACTATAATTATTTATTTAATCATTTCGATTAGTAGTAAAAATCCTGTTACTCTTCTTATATAGTTTGGGAAGATGAAGACATCGAAACCAATGGATAGAAATGAAGTTGTTGCGCTAAATGTTTAAAAAGAAATAATCAGAATAGGTGATCTCAACGAATACTTTGTTTATAACGTATCAAATTGAAAAGAACTTTTCTTTTCGTTACACTGGTGCCAAGTAACACAAACAGTCTTCTTCTTCTTTTTATTGATACTAGTGTTCGACCATAATTATTATTAAAAATACGAATAAAACACATATGATGAATTTGCATATTTTCAAAATGTTTTTTTCTACTCTTATACATTTGTTCATTGTATATCTGGGAACATACACTTTTATATGTACTTACAATACAAAACAGTTCAGTACCATTATAACTGAATAAAATATACAATAAAATAATAATAAGTAAATCACAATTTAAAAACCCTCATTTATTGATATTAAAAGACACACCATATAAGATTTAGTACACTGTAAAAAAGCCAATAATGGTGATTATTAAGAAATATTAAAACATTTTAATAAGAACAGATTTATTGGCTATATTAATTTTTTATTTAAATAAGAAGAAAAAAAAACTGTTTCAAAATTTATGTACTGATAACACTACAGATCGTCAATAGATACTAAACAAAAAAGAAAAAGAAAAAATCGGTTAATAAACAGAGGAGAAAAAGGTATTGAACTATGTTTTATGTTTGCTTTTTTTTTTAACCCTCCTTTGCTAAGGACCTACGCCCAGAAACAGTAAGAAAGAAAAGAGCCGTCAATTAAATTTTGATTCGGTCAGTTATAGACACAATATAAAGGAACCAATGAATGAAATAATGGATGGCGAGGGGAGGAACAAAATATAAGATGCACAATAAGGAGCAGGTTGAGTTTCAGCAGACAAGAATATAGAATACAACGTTCGACGGAAAGGAATGAAGATTCAAAAAAGATGTAATTGGTGTCGACCACCGCTTCGTTGAGTTGAAGAGGAGACAAGGGAATAGCGAAAACAAGAGAAAGGGAGAGCAAAATGGCCAAAACGCAAGCGAATCATAGGAATGACAACAGAACGAGGAAGTTAAAGTAACTCCAAGAACACCAGGTATTAGAAAGAAGATTAGGTTGTAGAGACAGATAAAAGGACTAATCGTTATGAAGGGAGGAAGGGTAAATATCTGACCAAAGTTTGAGATGAAATTTAGTACATAGGGAATTCAATTTAAAAAAGGAACGAGAGGAAGCAGCAACTCCAGCCAAGGAATCCGCCGTCTCATTGCCCTTAATGCCCATATGGCTGGGAACCCACAGCAAATCAACATAGATGAAATAGCGAGAAGAAAGAAAATGTATTCTTTAACTATATATGTATATATATAGATTATTATAAAATACAGCCATATTAAATTATTTCACTTGCTCCGCCGAGAGACGCGAATCTTTAGCGAGGTTTATATAACCGAATTGAAAATATTATCAAGTAAATAAGTTGCCATTTCTAGTTTAACAATAGCCAGAAATGTAAATGCCACTGAAAGATAGTTGTCACCCATGTCTTCGGGGATATCGTTGTGGAACAATTTTATGGGTCATTATTCATTACTTATTGTGTGAATGTCTGGGAATTATTAGTTATTTTGAATGAATAGTTATATGTTCCTGCATTGTTAAAGTTATTTTTAAGGAGGTGTTTGATGTTTTTTTGTTTAATAATGAATACGGGAAAAAATTGTTGAACCATTTAGAATATATAATTTATAAAATTACTACGAATCATAACAGATGTCAACTTACAAGAACAATTTCTCTTCTTTTTTTTCTTTTTTTAACGTATTTGTAACTGGGACATTTCTTCAAAACACCATTTACAGTTCAGTATTTTTTAATAATCTAGTTTTTTTTGGACGTTCATTACACCATAACCCGTTTCATTATCCACTTCATTATTTTACCCGTTCATTATTGTTTTAACAGTTTTTTTAATACAGTTTCAAGTATTTCCGTATTTTTTATTTAACCGCATAAATCATTTTGTTAATAATTTTTCCGTAGTATCATGGTTCGCTCCCATTCGGCACCAGCATTAAAATATTTTATACGAGGAGCGTTCAATAAGTAACGTGACATGTCTTCGAAAATGGCCTTCCAAATATCTAAAAATTATGAAAAAATACTAAAGAAACTAAAAGAAATACCTTATTTTTTGACATCATTTCCAAAAACATTAAGGCATTTATCATACCGGGTCACGAGTTTAACGATACCGTCATGGTAAAACTGGGTGGTGCATTTAGCGAAAAATTTTGTTACTGCCTCCATGACTTCCTCGTCTATTACGAAACGTTTCCCACTTAGATCGCGTTTCAAATGGGGAAAAACGTACAAATCTGAAGGGGCTACATCAGGCGAGTAGGGTGGATGTGGAAATTCGTCCCAATTTTGATTTTTAATTCATGTGCGAACGAAAACAGACGTGTGCGGTCGCGCATTATCGTGCAAAAGCACTGTTTTCCAAACTGCAGCCATGTCTCTTCTGATTAATCGCTCGATGAAGTGCCACATAAATGTCACGTTAAGTGTAATCGCATCCTTCTGCATACGAAATTACAACAATAGGAGTCGATACCGGTTTCAGGAGATGGTTGCGAGAACCTTTCGACAGAGCATTTAGTTTTGGCTTTTGGCGGACCCGGTTGACCTTTCATTATTCACACTTCACTCGCTTCCTTCGACTCTGAGACAAACTTAACATAATGCTATTTGCATCGTATGTTATACACAGTTTACGTTTAATTTTTGCACCTACAACTTCTCAGCTGTCAGAAATTTGGTGACCACGCGTGTCTCGTAACTCACCGGCTTGGAAACGTTCACCGACATGTTTCACACGTGCGTACAGAAGTTCTACTAATCAGATCAGAACGCGGGAAACGTCGTTCTATTCTCATTTCCCTCCTTTACCTCCCCCCTAAATTTCACTGAATTTTAGCAAACAGTGGCTGCGAAACAATCTGTGTCACGTTACTTATTTAACGCCCCTCGTATATACATATTTCTGTATTTCTATTTTCTAATTCAGTGGGATTTAGGTCCGCTTCAGAATTCTGATCACGCATTCTGCGTTTACTTTAACTAATATTTCTTTTGATTTTTTTTTTTTTCAGCCGAAAACAGACGAATTAGTACTCTCAAAAATTCGGCAATAACTGCACACTTCATTGCCAATCACATAATCCTATCATACCACTCTCGTCGTTACTGTTGGACTCAGTACTATTACGGGAAGCTTAATTTCACAAAACCCGACACAATGTGTATTTTACCGCTTTAATATTAATAATATTTATATACGCATGTTTCTATTTTATTAATTTTTTAAATCGAACATTTGTGTTCGTTTTCAATAATATGCTATGATTTTCTTTCCCGAATGAAGGTTATTTAGGTTTCTCACAGATTCGAAAAACATTTAATATCAAATTTATCTTTATTAATATATTTTCTTTTTATTTCTAGTATTAAACATGAGACATTTTTCTGAAAAGACATTTCTAGTACATTAATATATGTTTATGCGGTATTCGTTCCGGTGTTAATAATTTTATTATTTCACTAAACATGTTTACTCGGTATAATTTAAATACACTTATATATACCTCTTCCAGTATCCAGTTACCATTATATTCATAAATAAAATTGTCTTCACTTCGGAATTCATTTTCATACTTTTTAAACTGCGTTTTACGTATGTTTTCTTCTAGTGTTAATGTATTTTCTGCGCCGTATGCTTCCTTCGATTAAAATTATCGGATTAGAAAGAAAAATACATAAAAAAGACGAAAAAAAGTTATTATAGAACATTATTAAGATAATTACTTATCAAACTGAGGTATCAATTAAACTACGCTTCACGATGTGAATAAACGACTCCAGATAACTCTCAGGGTTCATCTTATTTTATACTTTATATTTGTGGTATTAACCCAAAACTTTTATATTTCAACTTTGTTTGAATCATAATTCCTTTTCTACTTTTCAATAGAACTTAAGATAACTTATAGTTGTTCTCCTGCCGATTCTTCTAATAATAATTTAGATAGTTTGTATAAATCTCATGTAATTACAAAAAACCTAACAAAATGAACCGAGAAAAAAAAAAATCAGTTCAGAAAATGTCGTGTTAAACTTTCGATTGAATTTGATATACGTTTGGAGGAAAAACTAAATGTTTCTTCTTATTTTGAAGATACAACTCTACATAAAGTACTAAATTTTAAACACGCGTAAATTAATCCTCCTAAGCAGCCCCAACTATTATCATTAAACATTATTTATACGCACAGTACCCCATTCCCCCCAATACTGCAAACTCAACTAATAATAAAATAAGTTCATATCAATTAGTGTTGCATGGATCACCAATCATTTGTCAATAATTTTTTGCTGCTCATCGAAGCAACTGCTTCAATGTAAAATTAATATTTTTAATCTGATCAGTGGTATACTTTGTAATATTACTGGATGACTGTGTCGACTCAATTCTGGGTTAACTTGCAACCACGTGTTGATATTACTTTTACCTCGAATACTTGTTTTTTAAGATGAATATACCTGAGAAATTACTGGAAGTAAAATTTCTTTACTTATTTCAAATTTTCTCCAAATATATAAATTATCATTGTTTCCGTTAAACTGAATATTACAGATGATAAATGTCAAAGTTTATACCTTTTGATAAAATAACACAGTTAAATACATAAAAGTAAAGCATTATTTACGACAAATACTATCAAATTATGTTAGTCTAGTAATTTATTTATTTTTATTTTTTTGAAAACTAATTTAGTCTTATTGACATAATTTAAAAATTTTACTGTCTGTACCGCTCACAAATATACTCGTGTCATGATGAGCATTTGCATTTCGCGGTGACTATGTCTCGAATATATTCGCACGTTTAAAATATCTCTAAAATATGGTGGAGATAACGTATATTTTTGTTCAAATGTTTTTAAATTTATTTTGATAATTTCTAAGAATTTAGGTTGTCAGTGTTCAGTTTTTTTTTTTTTTTTTTTTGACACGAGTATATCAACTTTTTTCAGTATTCATACAGATATCGAATATAAACATGCAAATACCTCAAACGTAACAACTGCGAAATTACGATTCATTATTTCGAAGTCTGTCAGTTTAGCAACCGATTTCTCTCGAACTCGAGGCAATTAATCCGACATCCGTCATATTTAATAAATACCAAAAAAATATGTTGCAAAAGTGTAGCTATTTTTGTAACAATCGTTACGTTTTTGAACCAGCTTTTTCCCAAACTGACGTTGTAAAAATAATAAAATCTCTTTCGCGCCAACAAACAATGTTCGTTAAAAATTTCGCAACTGCAATTGTCAGTAAATTCACTTTTCTTCGACAAGTTTATCAAAATTTAATTGTGCACCTTTTTAATATATCATAATTCTTAAATACGACTCCATATTCTGCTTGTATAATTTTCCATATAAAATTCAAAGGAGGAACGAGCCCTACTTCCTTTTAACTGTAACACAACCGTAAAATTTCAGGACTCAAAATGCGTATAGACAAAAAAAATTGTGAAGCAGCTAAATATTTAATAATGAATTACATCAGTTTATTAACAAATGTGGTGCTGGAGGCGTATGCTGCGTGTCCCATGAACAGCTATCTCCATACTAAATGAGATTGGTAACCCGAAGAGGCTATCATCTGTGGTGCTCTGAAGGATACTGCGGTATTTTTGTCATGCGATCAGAGCGGACAATTTGGAAACGCCACTCATCCAAGGAAAGGTCAACAGAAGAAGAAGTCGAGGTCGTGCACCGACTAGATGATCGGACGCAGTGTGCAAAGCTACTGGCCGTACCTTTCAGGATAGCGTATACATCGCAAAGGATCGAAATTGTGCATGGGGTGAAACGATTCGATGATGATGATTAATAATATTTACGTATAACATATTAATCGTTGTTAAAACGGATAATCCAGTAACCGTTATTTTTGTACAGAACACAAAAAAAAGTTTCAAATGAAAAATTCTCTTTTTTCTTTAGCCATAATCCACCCCTCCCAGGGAAGTTGTGACCATTTTATATACTACAGTATATTCAATCTTTTCTCACTATTGTCTCCGATTTGCAGTTCGCCGCCTACATTCAACAATTTACTCCCCACATACTTTTCTGATCGGATCCGTCCATCTAGTGCGTAACCTGTCTCAAGGATGAGTTTGCTGTATTTTTAACCGTAATATGAAGTGTTCATTCCGCATGGTATGACCAAAAAATCATAATATTCTTGATAAAACATCGCTGGACAGTTTACGTTTAATGTCGGGCTTCAGTAAAATCGAAACGTTTGTTCGTTTCGCTGTACAGAGTATCCGTAAAATACGCCTCCAAGCCCACATTTCGAAACTATCGATACGTTGTCTATCTTTAACCTTCATCGTACGTCCATATCTCCGCCCCATATGTGAACACAGAAACATCAAACACCGCACCTGCTTCTCTTTTTGCACATTCGTGGCAGATGTGTCGCGCCATGTTTAATCGCTAACTGCATTTGTCGTTTTATTTCGACCGCTGAAGTGCCTTTATTTTCGATAAGACATCCCATAAAAATACAAATACATAGCTGTGTACTGTTTCGTAACCCTCGATTTGTTTGTCAGCTTCCGAATTCCCTCGATCCGGCACTATCAATTTCGTTTTACTCTTACTTATATTTAACCCATATTTGGTGCTTATCTTATTCATTCGGTCCAGTAATATTCTCACATTGTCAACTGAGTTGGTTACAAGCGTTATATCATTTCCAAAGCGTAGGTTATTGCTAATTCTTCTGCCAAAGATACGTCAACACTCAAACTGTCCAAAACTTGTCTCATAATATATTCTCCATATAAGTTAGAAAAAGTAACGGAGACAAGACGCATGTCTTACTCCTTTTTTTGTCTTAAAATCTCCTGACTCCGTATGTCAATACGCACTGTGTTTACACTATATTCTTATAGCTGACTTATTAGATATACCAAGTGCCTTGGAATTCTCATTTCAATGAAAATGAAAATTTCATTTGCATTAATTCCAAGACCATCAGATAGCAGTGACTTTTTTTATTATCTTTCATCTTTTACAAATAAATATAAATACATTAATTAACGCGAATGCAAATTTTTCATAATTAAAGTCAAGTATAAATATTCCATATAATAATTAGCAGTCACTGTTGCGTATTTAGACAAAAATAAACCTCGCAGACTTTAAGTTATAATTCTACTATCTGTACGAAAAAATTGAAACTTCCTCTAGTAATTAACGCATTCATTTAATTCTGACATTAACTATCAAATGATTAAAAATTACATTAAGAGGAAAATTGGAAAAGAATTTTTTAATGGCATCTCTGATTATTTTCCTTTTTTTTATTATTATTATAGTAATCGTTTAAAAATCATTTTTAATATTTAAATTGCAGCTTATTCTATCTTTAAGGTCTGTGAACATTATAGAAAATATTGCGCATGTTAGTTACAGATGAAATATAGTTAACATTATGTAAGATTAAGATTTTTCCTATTCTTTCAGATTTTTCAATAAACAGGTCAATTTCATATGGATCGCTCAACGATTAGATCTAATTGTGCATTCTCAGTGCATACACCGTAAGGATAAAAAATTAACTTTATTTACACAGAACGAGGAAATGTTACATTGTTAGTTAATATAGAAATACAAAAGTTACCCTTGTGTTCATTCCTGTGATTTAAAATTACATCGGCATTATATTAAATTTGGTAAATATGGCAAAATATAATTCACGCTAATTCGGTTAACTGAAAATAATTTAAAAGCAATAAAGCATGTATTATGTACTTAAAGAAATAATTCAATAATAAAAATACAAAACAATAACAATAACGGGTTTTCCATTTTCTTGGCCAGTCTTTGCAATAATTTAAGTTTTAAAAAGACGCAATTAATTACAAAAGTAGTATTGAAATTTTACAAGACTATCACAGTTTCACACTTTTTATAAGTTACAAGTTTCTTATTGCGTAGTATTTACCATAATAATTTGAAACTAATCAAATTTTAAATTGTCAATTTAAAAACAAAAATTTACAACTCAAATATTAACTTAAAATTACATAATTTCTAACTATAATTACAAAAAGCATGATTTTTTTTTTCAATTTCTGATCTTATTCATTAAGTTTATATTCTAAAACAACGTGAAAAAATGATAACAACACAAAAAGTGTTACATTTTTTTACTAATTTTATAACGACAAAAAACCTAATTTTAAAAAGTTATCAATAGCGCTATCAGTTTATGATATTTTCAAAGCAGCAACGAAAAAAAAAATATATATATATATATTTAAACATACAGTACTTACATAAAATTAAAACAAAAATTCACTAACCAAATGATGTTTATAGTTTATAAACACATGCAATACACAGCCAGCGAACCGCTGTTATCAATAGTAAAAATTGATAACAATACAGCTGGAGCAACAAGTTCCTAATTTATATTTTGAATGTTGTTTGATTTAATATAGTAAATTATTTTATTTATTTCTTTTTAATAGTTTTTAAACAAATTATTTATATGTTTGAACGAAACAAATTTCTTTATTTTTAAAAATTTACAATTCATTGAAAGATTTAATTTTCGATAACGTTACTCGATACTTATACTAGTCGTATTTCATTGCTAGACTCCATTCGCAATGCTAAAATTGATACTTTGCAACGCTTCACGATCGCACTGTTTTTATATATAATATTATATTACAATATTTTAGACCTAATTATGTAAGTGAAATAGTGGCCTAATGGTAATGTGTGCAAGTCTAATGATTGAGTCGTTCATTTTCGCATGCATATGCTAGAGGTCAAAACCAACAACGAGGTGAATTTCTTATTTTAAAATATTAAAACAAATGTTACATATTTTATATTAGAAAAGTTTTTTTAATTTTATAATAAATTATATATAGACAATATTCGTAGTTGTTTTATTTTTAAACGATGTGAAATATTTTTTATACATACTACTAACTTTAACTCAAAATCATTTAAAATAAATACGTGCAAAATAAAAATTGTAAAAATAAAACTAGTTTATTATAATTATGTGAAAAAAAGCGAAGGTTTAAAAAAAGATGTGAATTGGAGGGAAAAGTAAAACTACGATTTCAACCGAAGTAAACATAAATTTAATAATTATTTTTGGGAGAAAATGATTTAAAAAAAATTATTTACGTGAACAATTTCCACAGAGATTAGCCGTCGGAACTCACATAACATTTTATTAAAATCATCAATGCTTTGCGAGTTTTTATTTACTTATTTATAAAAAGACGCGTCTTCCTTATCATAATTGTACATTAACTTACATTTGCATAATTCTGTTTTTATATTTGCATATCTGAATACGTATTTAATGATAATGTTTAAATAGACACAACTTTTAACTAAATGTAATTGTAAACATTATGTAAAGATCGTTTACCATTAAATTTTTTTAAAGCACCTTAATTACTTCCGAAATCCTGTGTCTCAGTTTGTATTACATTTTTCGATGTACTATACAAAATAAGTTCATAAATAATAGACAACATTTTTTCTACGTTCGAGAGTATAATTATGGTTTCTGAGATTGTTGTTAGTTGAATAATTTGTTGTATTGCCGTAAGATTTTTTCTGAACTTTATTTCCCTCTAATTCTTTATTTCATTTATTACCATTATTTCTGCTCATCATTATTATTACAAAATGCTTCTTAAAAAAATTCGTAACCATACGAGTATATTTAAATAATAACTGTAATGTTTTAACTATGCATTTATAAATCGACAACTTTTTTTTTAATATTCAAACCCCTATGATGTTGAAACCATGATTTAAAAACCATTACATACTGCGTATAGAAGATAATTTCTGAAATGTTCATTGTTAGTCGCTTTTATAACTATTTTGTAAATAGAATCTTTCGCTCGATGGATTAATATCGTGTAATATCCGAACTTTTTCAAATTAAAGTTGAACCATAAAACTTTATTTTTATATCGATTACAATAGAAAGGGAGTAATGTAGTAGAATATATCATACAGTATTGATAGTTGTGCTTTCGGATGCAATTAATATAACTATGTAATACAAATATGGGGTACATCATACACTTTATAATGTATTAGAACATTGAAATTCAAACTTATACAGTTACAGCAAAACCGGATGAATGTTAATTTTAAACAGTTTTAGGACATCAAGCGTACAGCTAACATCTGCTGGTGCAATCTACTGGCGCGGATATGGAAAGAAGCAAAAACATTGGTATGATCGTGTCGCGTTGCAAAGTATCAATTTTAGCATTGCGAATGGAGTCTAGCTATTTCATTATCTTGATACTGTTCAAATCAAAATAATAAGAAAATTGTTTAAAATTTAATAACAATAGTTGTTTCTAAACATTTAAGTATTGCTTTTCATCGAATTTTCGATATATCAGATAATGGAGTATCCGGTGTAAATATTATTATCATAATACTTGCAATAGCAAAATTTAATAATTTCCGGTTGAAAAGAATATAAGCATTGAGACTAAGCGATAAACAGCCGGATAGGAAAAAGTAAGGGTTATGATGCGGAATTGTATATTAAAGATTGTTTTTAAATTTCATTAGTTTTTGCATTATACATAGTATTCCGTTATTATTTAAAGTTAACACATTTGATTATAATAAATGTTATCGTTTACGTTTGAAGTACTCGATATATTGATTCTGCAAATATAACGAAGGAAATGTTATATTTTAATTTGAAAGTCCTAATTATTTTTATTTATATATGTATACCTATAGGAAGCGAATGAAAATATAAAGCAAATTTATAATGCAATACAAACTTTTACTACACGAACAGTTTAGCAGGACCGAGATAATGGAATTTACAAACAAGCTTTCTAAAAATGAACATTTTGCAGCTATATCATGATGGAGGGAAATCATTTTTTTTCCGCTATGAAAATTATCGGAGTCGGAAAGTGGGAAAGAAATTACTGTGGTCATCTGTAAGACTCGTCCGTTTCAGATTAATCCAAAAACATGAGTAAAAGGTAAGCACACTGTAATAATTGTTCTATTACTGTAAATTTACCGTATTTTTTATTCTACCAATGTAAATAATCATTCTTTAACAGTGTTGACCTTTGTGAATCTTCTGTTGAAAGAAAAAATTGTACTATATTTATAAAGAGTACGATCAAAAATATGAATTTTTACGCTTTGATAGAAATTAATGTTATTTGTTGATAACTGAACGTACAAATAGCAGAAACCGTTGTGGTTTCTTAAGCCGATTTGTATTTTTCTATCTGATTGTAACGTATATGGTTTAGTATTACTCAGAATTATGTATGACCAGTTGGTTGTCTTCCCACATATGCTACATTTTTTGATTTAAAGATTGATGGACTACCGTAAATTAGTTTTAAATGGATTATTTCGAGGGAAACAGAGTCTAAAGATTAAATTGCGTCGAATTTCGTTTATTTTTTTCGATTTTCGGTCGCGTAATTTAAAAAGTGCAAAATAGAATATGAAAAAGGTGATTATTTTTCATCCTGATTTATATTTTTTAAAGTTGGTCTTCTATCAAAAGATAATTATTGTTAGTCGTTACTGCAGCATAATTCTACAATGCTGAAACATTGCTTTTAGTTTGAATACATCGGATTTCTATTGATGGTAAATGTGCTGTACTTTGTTGAAAATCTTTTTCATTTTGCAGCGTAATTTTTGTAGTTTTTGTTTTGATTTTTATAAATACTTTTCCGTCGTAAATCATTTTAACTTTTATGTTACACACTTCAATTTTTATTTTACATTTCAATGTTTTTTTCTTCGTACATTTTTTGGTTAAATTTTCATCGTGATGAACAGGAAATAAACCGATGTATGCTAATTATTTCTCTATTTAAATCAGCAGGCAATGGCATAGCTGTTTCTCTGCTATATATTTTCTGACATATAATATAAAGACAGTTTTTTACTAATTTTTAATTTGTATCTGTTTTAGTATTTGTGCTACAGATTTTTAAAATGTTCAAACTAATTATTAATTTTATCCGTTTTTCAATTCGAACTATCAGTAACGATATTAAAAATAATCATTCATATATAATAATGAAAATAATTATTTATCACAATTATAAAAGAATCTCCCCGCTCCTTTTGTTACTTTAGTTGTGATAATTTAAGAGTACCATGGAAGTTTAGCTATAAATCTAAATTTGCTGTGCAATAAAAGCGATTTTTCTTCTTACCGTAATCGTTAAATGTCGTGGCAACTCACTTTCATTATAGAAGAGAAATTAATTTTTAAGACTGAAAATTATTCATGTTGTCCCACTTATGTATATAATTGCGGTGCGACAAAATAAATTACCACGCTGATACACAAAAACTTTTTTTTTCTTATTTTGTATTTTGTAACTGTTGAAATATTAGGAATTACTTAAACTTTTTTATTTCCTTTTCTTTATCAGTCATTTATATTTATATGTTCTGTTTCAAAAATTACCTCAGTTGTTATGTTGGCGGAAAGTAACATCTAATAGGTTACGTTACTCTGACATGAGTTCTTTTTGTCATCTGGTCCAAAATAAAGTTTTAAATCGCGAAAAAACACTAAAAACTATGTACACATATTGCCCGTATGTTTCAACAGCTACAACACAAAAATATTGAAGGTAAATCAAACTAATGTTGGAAAGATAGGCTCATTTTGTGCAATATTACCCAATTGAACATTTGTGATAAAAAGTCATTATTCCTTCTTTGACGACTTTAAACCACACCTGTTAAGAAAAGTTCCTTTAAAGGATATAGGCAGATAAGCATGCTGAATGTGCGCTCTCATGACGATGTTTTTCGTACAAAATTTTAAAAAATCGTTCCGTATTAGCATTTAAACTGAATATTTTCCGAGTTATTTTAAAAAAAACCTTATTTTTAGTTTCAATTTTATTTTTTTAATAGTAAAAATGAAAATTAACGAATGGGGTGATTTTTGCTCAAGTGCTAGGAAGTAAAGGACATAAAAATAAAATATTTTTACTATTCTCAAATATAAAACTATTTTTTTATAAAACAAAACGAAAATATTCTTTTTAACTTGCATTCGTTAATTTTTAACGATAACCGTCTTTTACGCATAGACTCAGGAACTTTTTCAAATTTTTAAATTTAGCCCAATATTCTAAAAAAAATTAAAAACAATGTTCTTTTTGGAACACTTTGTGTTCAGACGTACAAATATTATTGTATTAATAAAAAGTGATATATTTAACATATTTTTAAATAATAAATGCGTATTATATCACAAAAATGTCAATAAGAAGATTAATAAATATATAAAATTAAATAGATCTTCGTCACTGTCCTTACTAATTACAACTAATACAAAGTTGAAGTATCCAAGTTCAATTATTACTTCAAGAGACATTTATGCAAAAGTTGAATCTTTGAGATTGCTTGTTATTCCAGAGGATGAATCCCTATTCTAAGGCGATGTTTAATACTAATCTTATCAAATTTATTACGTTAATCAAATTGCCCGGGCGTCAGGGCTAATAAGATAGCTCAATATTTCTCCGCGGGAAATTCGAAGAAAAAAAAAATACGATTTATTTATAAATAGTTATTATAAAAATAACTATTGCAAGTCCAACAAATAACGCGAATTAAGAATTTTTACATTAAAAAAAAACAAAAAACGATACATGTCGTAAAATTGATCAAGACTAAAATGTATCGATTAATGTATATTTTTCAAAATTGCTAGGCAGTAAAATTAAATTAAAATCTTAATACAACACGAGAATCGATGTATATTTCATTCATTCTTGTATCGACGTCGTTCGATTGTAAATCGCGAATATCTTCTCATGACCACACTCACACACGTACACTAACCTCCTGACAAAGCTTCATGAGTTAGTGCACAGCGCAAGCAGTGAGCGAAATTATATTTTTATTACTGAAAGTCAAAATATTTATTTTCGTCGCTTATCCAAAAACTCTGATTCGTATCACACAGTTTCTTGTATTATTGAAAATCGACTCAAAATGTCTGTTGGCTTTACAGTTTTTGACAAATATGTTGCATTGTATCTATTTATAAGGAATAGTTGTAAAATTTGAACTAAAGATATTGCTAACATAAATTAATAAACAAAAAAATCTGTATCAGTCAGGAATTAATCGGTTATGTCAGTTTCGGTACATGTTTAGGTGAGATGTTATTAAAATCAATAAAGTACAAATAAAATATATATATATATTTAAAAAAAAAAAAAAAAAAAAACGAAGAAGACGAAGGAGAAAAGAACTGAAAAAAAAATGTATAGATGTAATCGCGAAACATTCATGAATACGTTTGTGTTCGTCGCGCAAATACGGAAACTAAAAATAAATTTTTTTTAAAATAACTCGAAAAGTATTTGAGATTAAGAGCTGAAACTTCTTTTCTCTCTTGATAATGCGTTATCCGATCTTCACCTTTCTATTTCTCCTGGGAAATCAGCCGATATGCTTTTCACTTATCGTCCTTATAGTTGTTCCTCAGTCAACCTATCCGTGGCCACCTTTCTACTCCGTTAGTTAATTCCGTCTCCTACTTTGGCATTGTTCTTAACATTAACTTGTCCTTTCACGATCACATCAATTATCTCTATATACGTTCGCTCTCAAGACGGTTAATTGGGCTGAAGGCTCTCTCCTCCCGTAATTGGGGCGGGGATATCCTTCTGATGCCGTTTAAGACCACTATCCTTTCCAAATTCGATTATTGCTCGTTCCTTTACGCTAGTGTTCCTAAATATCTTCTTCTTAAGCTCGATAAAATCCATAACAAGTGTTTCCGCCTTTGTATCGGTGCCTTGAACTCCTCTACTATTGCAGCCATTTTGCCAGAAACTGGTTCCCTATCCTTTATTCATCCGAAGACTTTATCTAGATGAACGATTTCTGATCAAACATCTTCATACGAGGGTGGATCAAATATAAACCGGAATTTTTAAATAAACGCGCGAAAAATTTATTGTGGAAAAAGTGGTTGCACTGGCAGTTAGACCGGTTTGTTACGAAGCGTGTAGAGAAATTAGAACCGCGTAAGCTCACTTTTTAGTGTAGTTAGAGCCATGAGTGAAAAAGAAGTACCAGTGTCTGTTGCGCAACGCATCATTATTCGTTTTTTAGTCAAAGACGACGTAAAATCCGTGGAAATTTACCGAAAATTACGCCAACAGTTCGGGGATGAGTGTCTCTCCAAAACTCAAGTGTACGAGTGGTGTTCCGCGTTTCGAAAAGGACGTGAAGTGGTGTCAAACATAGCACATGCGCGGCGCCCAAAAACCAGCATTACAGATGAACACGTCAAAGCCATCGAACAACTCATTTTGGCTGACCGACGCGTCCGTGTACGCGATATGACCGACGAATTGGGCATCAGCATAGGTAGTATTGAGACAATAATTCATGATCGGCTAGGTTATCGCAAAATTGCAGCCAGATGGGTGCCAAGACTTCTGAATTTTGAACAGAAATTCACTCGTTGGGAAGTTTGTACGCGTCTCCTGCAGCAGCGGTATGAAGAGGAAGGAGAGAATTTATTGCGGCGAATATTCACCACGGACGAAACTTGGGTACACTACTATACGCCGGAGAGTAAACGCTCGTCTATGGAGTGGCGGAAGAAAAAAGAGGGAGCGCCAGTCAAAGCGAAGGTTACACAGTCAGCTGGGAAGGTGTTGTGTACCGTGTTTTGGGACATGAAGGGAGTGATCGCAGTCGATTTCCTAACTGAACAACGTACTGTGACGGCGCAGTATTACAGTAACCTCCTAAAAAACACAGTCAAACCGGCCTATCGAACAAAAAGGCGCGAAATTCCGATCCGTAGTGCGATACTGCTTCAAGACAACGCCAGGCCACATACCGCTCGGCTCACGATGGAGACATTGGCCGAATTGGGCTGGGAAACACTTGAACATCCTCCTTACAGTCCAGATTTGTCGCCTTGTGATTATTATTTGTTTGGCCCGTTGAAAGAAGCACTTGGTGGACAACGTTTCGACAGCAACGATGAGTTGGAATCGTTCGTGCACAAATGGCTATGTGACAAGCCGCGAGATTTTTACGAAAAAGGAATAAAAAAATTGCCGGAGAGGTGGAAAAAGTGCGTAGCGTGCGAGGGGGGTTATCTCGAAAAATTGTAAAAAATATGAGCACTGTAAGTATAAAATAAAAATTTTTATGACGAAATTCCGGTTTATATTTGAACCATCCTCGTATTTCCAATTCCTACTTGCTTAATTCTATTGGTTGATATTCAACAACTGGCGTTTCTCCCCTCGTAAAACTCCAATCCTTTCCTTGATTTCTTCACGTCTCGGGGCCTTCTCTCCTTTTGTTCTATCCTACATCGAATTTTACCTATAATTTCCCAGATTTTATTTACTCGCCCAGTTTACTCTTTCTTCCTTCGTATGCCAAGTCTCTTCCCTCTCCCGCAGCTCATAATAAATTTAATTATGTTTTATCCTCGATCTTCCTTCTTATACTTTAATTTTCACAGATGGAGCGGCTTTTACTCTGCCGGATTTCGGCTATTCTGAGACGTTCAAACTTCCTTCCTTTTCCATATTCCTAGCCGAATCTATCGCAATCCTACAAGCAATCCTTTTTATAGCTTCTACTAACAATATATCCAAGGTTCTCTTATCTTCTGATTCAAAAGGCGTTTTACAAGCCATTGCTACTTCCTTTCCTAAACGATCCGCTGATCCTATCGTGCATATGCTCCTTGATTTCGCACCTATTTCATTCGCGCTCTGTTCGTATTGTGATCTATTTTAGATTCCTAGTCATTGTGCAATTTCGGGCAACGAGTTAGTTGACTCGTTGGCACGTTCGGCTGTTGCAGACGGTCGATTTATTAGTCATTTTCCAGCCCAAAGTCTTCTTCCTCTTTCCTTTCGTTACCGCCGCGATTGTTGGTCTCATCTCTGTCCTTCATTTTCTAATCCTGCTTCCTTTTATTTAGCCATACAACCCATTTCTCGTCTTTTCCCGTGGTTTCTTAATTTCTCCAACATGAGCCGGTCAACTATCTCACCTATAATTAGACTTCGGTTAAATCACAGCTTGCTCCCTGCTTCGCTCTTCCGTTTTTTCACTACCCAGTCTCCTCTTCTTTGCCCGTTTGATCATCCGTCAGAAGCAAATTTCATTTGTGATGCGAATCACATTTTACTTGAATGTCCTACCATTTCTTCAGAACGCGCGATACTGTATTCCGGTCTTTTGCGTCTTATCCTACGCCTTACAGCGCTTAATGTTTTCCTTCTCCCTTGATTATTCCTTTGTTAGTTTCATTCCTATGTTACGTTTCTAATATTTTTCTTATATAATCATTGATGCTGTCATACCTTTGAATTTGGTAACGTTCTTAGTCGACGTGCTCAAAAAATTTAAAAAAAAAAAAAAAAGGTGAAACTTGGTGTAAATTTTCTTTTATTTGGTACCAAAATGATCCCCCCGGTGTCGATAGAAAACGCCGTTAGGGGCAGATTCGGTATGTTTATCCGTCTACACCCTTTCTATTACAACTGCGACATTTGAAAAGTGAAGCGCTCTGCTGGAAAAAAAAGACACTTTAAATTTAGTTCGCCATTGAAAACAGCATTGTCGAGCGTTTTAAAGCACTGTAATTTCCTCAAAGTTGTAGTCGACATTTTGTGTTTTTTCTTGCGTTAGAGGAAAATCCAATCACGAAACATTTTAATAGAGATGTTTTTACATTATGACGTTATTTTCTTTATTAATGTATATTTTCGCCCTGAACGTTGATAGTCGCGTAATTTTTGTTGCGTTCTAAGTTTGAATTTTTTGCTATTACATAAGTATCTTAGGTATTCCTTTTAAATAAAAATTGACTTTTTTTTTTGTTTCGCAAGAAGCGATATGTAAATTTTACGATTAAACTTAGTGCCGTAGCAGAGACATTCTGATCATCAATATCTTTTTCACGATTGCTTATCAATTGGAATCATGTTTAATCACATAATTAAAATTGAAGTAAAAACAAAATGCTACAAGAAAAAGAAATAGTTTAAATTAAGTAATACAATTTGTTTCCATGAGAATTTTTTTTTTTTAAACGTATTAAGAAATTTAACATAACGTTGTGAAATATTTCACAGAGAATGAACCATATTTTTTTCTTGCCCCCCCCCCCCTCCCAAAAAAAAATCCACATATAATGTGTACTGTTCGTTGGTTTAGGATGAAATTCGACTCCCGGAACATTTTGCTGAAAATGAACGAGTGGCGAACAGACGGTTTGTATTGCGATGCCACTTTCGTTATTGACGAGCACAAGTTCCACGTGCATAAAATTGTTCTTTCGGCGGCCGTGGATTATTTCGGCACGGTATTTAATAGTGATTATTGCGAAGAAGAAGAAAAGGATACGATCGAATTAATAGGCGTCGATCCGATCGGCTTCGAAATGTTCCTACATTACATATACACGAAAGAGATGGAACTGGATGACGATCGTTTCAAGCGTATTTTACCGTTGGTCCGTTTTTATCAGATTGATTGCTTATCGGACAGATTATTGGATTACGTGCAGAACAGCATCAGCGTGGAAAATGCTCTCGATTATTATCTGCTCTCTATACTTTTCCGTTCCTATAGGATAGGGGAATTCGCGAAAGATTTTGTTCAAAAGAATTTCCTGCCGGCTTTAAAATGTACGGCGTTCGGTCAACTTACATTTCCGATGTTGCTCGTATTTGTCAGCAGCAGGCAGACTGTGCTGCCGAATGAAATTGATAGATTTAAGGCGATCGTCGATTGGATTGAGTACGACGAGAAAGAGCGGTCGAAATATTTACCGGAACTGATTAAATATGTCCAGTTCACGTCTATTAGCGAAAACGTGATAGTGAACGTGGTCTTAAAGAACGCTTTAATATTGAATTGTTACGATAGTGTTAGAATCGTTATCGAAAAGGCGAGAACCGGTTTGGAAAAAAATGAACATTCTCCGATGGTAGCAGAGAAGAACCCTGCGCACGGACATTCTGAAAACTGCGAAGCAAAGGTCAGGCTTCACCAGCCCGCTCGAAAAGTTGTGTCAAAACTGTTGTCAACAATACATATGGGTTGTAAAATATTACGCGTTATTTTTTTTGACGGAGATAAAAATTTGGCATTGACTAATATCAGGAGGCACATTGGGAAGTTTGGCCTAGTGCGGGTGTTTGGTAAAAAAGAGCAACAGCTAATTGCAATAGATGTAATGGATTCGTTAGTGGTGCGATCGTGCGTGATGGATAACTGCGACGAATTCGACCAATTTCATGTGGTTTTATGTCGAAACCGATTATACGTGTCCACTTTTCATTACAATTTCGGAGAAAGTTACCATATTTTCCATTATTTCGACGAACCGCTGTGGCATTCTACGAAAAAATATTACCTGGGCAATAGCGCTTTCAAGAGCGTGATATATCTAGAGAAATATAACAGCATTTACGGGAACAGTTTACGCGATCTTTACTGCTACAATTTATTCGCGGATCGGGTAAGCGTTGTTACTAGAAATGGACTTCCGTGTTCGTTAACGTTTCAAGGGTCGTTGACTGATTATCAGAACGTAATTTACGCTTGCGGTTCGACAGATAGCGGGTCGGCAATTTATTTATACGACCCGCAGGCCGGTAAATGGCAGTTTAGGTGTTGGATGGAGACACCGATGTCGTATCTGGCGAATACTATAGTAAACGATAGAATGTATCTGCTGACTGACAGCGGTATGCAAATGTACAATGTCAGGTCGAATCGATTTAGCACAGTTTGCAATCATCGCTTGCCCTGGTTTCAAGCTCCATGTTGTTCACTAGTCTCGTGCGGGAAGAATGGGGATTTGTATGTAGTAAACGAAACCGGAATTAATATTTACTACGGCAAAGACAGTTACAGGTTGCGACATTTGCCTTTAAACACTTTTAAAATTAAAATTGAAAGGGCTATAAAGCTTGATCTGAATTCATTGAAATACTTGCCGTTCTGATCTGACCGATTCATCGAATTAAAGAGAGCGCTTTTTTCAAGTAAAATTAAACGTACGAAACATTTATATACATATATTTCGCTTATGTGCATGTTCACCATTTTTTCCTGTAATTTATAATTTTACCATTTTATATATATATATATATATATTTATGATAAATTTAAGCGACAATCTGTTTTTTTTTTGTTTTTTATTGTTTATTTTCAACTACATCGCTGTCGTTACTTTAAATTTTAACTTATTAAAATTTCCGTTATCTTCGCGAATATTATACTCTTCGAACTATATTGACGGCGTAACATTTTTAAGTTTATAATTAGTGCTCAAGATATACTTATTTTACTGTACTCAGTGCGTATAATTACACGAAATTTTGGTTAATAATATGGAAAATTAACGAAAAAGAATACTGCCTTCGAAGACTTCATCTATTTGTATGTTTATATTTTGATAATAAAAACGTTTTATGTTTTGTTGTTGTTTTTTTTTTTTCTATAAAATATAAACTGTTTGAATTTTTTTGGAATTTGTTTATCGGGCAGGAGAGAATATAAATATACTACTAAGTTAATTTTGTGGTGTGCGATTTTTAACTTTCCGAAAGTAGAATAGTTTCTGAAATCAGTCCGAAAATCGCGAAAGAAAAAATTTTACGATCTATTTATTTTTGGATATGCAAAACCCTGCCGGGGAAAAAGCGCCCTTAAAAAAATTTCTCACATTTGTGTGTACATATGTGTTGTTACTTATGCATTTAGGCGGTAGACTGCATTTGTTATCCATTTATATTTGAAGAAATAATACCATTACGTATCAGGTACATGCCATTTGGTGTGTATTGATAAGGTTATTGTCCGACGAATGTTTAATAGTAATTAAAGGAAATGCCAAAAACAATTAACTTCTTTATTTTCCAAAAAAAAAATAATAATAGTAATAATAATATTGCAAAGTTTTTTAATTAAAAAAAAAAAAAACAATAACGTTTTAAAAAAATGTTTATAAAATGTAGATTTTAATGTGTCCATTATTACAGGGTAAATGAAATATAAAATAAAAAGGAATTGGAAAGCGTGGTGAGAAAATGTACGTCATTATGAAATCCTGTTGTCAATCAGGGATAGCCGTTCATCGACAACTGCGAGAAAAATCGTGTTCTCGATTCGGTTCATTTCAGCAGTCACAAGGTGGAAGGAGGGTAGAAATAACAAAAGATCCGATGAAAGATTTTATAAATCAAGTCAGTCGTAGTTTACCTTTGGTTAAAAGTAATTGTCCAGTTTTTTAAGCAGTCACGGTTTACCGCTCGCGAGTATTGTTTCAACTTTTTACTGATGCTGGATATAAAGAGTCGTTCAGTAGTCAAGTGGTGAAATCGATTTGATATAAAAACCCGCAGAACGCAACGTGAAGAGCCGATCAATAGTCATTAAAAAATTGATTAGCAAAGATTTCGGCTCAAAATTAAAAGATCCGGTTATTCAACCGCCGCATAACCATAATTCGTGTTAGATTTA
The DNA here is from genome assembly GCA_039619475.1 of Icerya purchasi. Lineage (NCBI taxonomy): Eukaryota > Metazoa > Arthropoda > Insecta > Hemiptera > Monophlebidae > Icerya > Icerya purchasi. The sequence continues at coordinate 334,019,750 of CM077116.1, read as the reverse complement.
TCACGTGTGTTGTGCGTTCGTATATTTCTGTTTGAATATTTATCGAAGTTTGCGTCTCGTTCGTATACGCGAACTCGGCTCACTGATATTCGTCTGCGCGACGTGTCGCGTACTCGTTATCAGTTTTGCCTTCCTCCGCTGCAGAAGACATGATACATCCGCCGAAACTCCGTCTCGGCAACGAAAAAGCCAAATCTACTGATAAGGCTCTTGTTCAGCCTAAACAGAAATCTAATCAAACCACACCCGTTCCACCGCACTCTGACTCAGTCAGCGACTATCAAGTACCGATGGACACTGACGGTAGTATCTGCGAAGTAAAATCTATACATTCCGGTTCACACACACACAAATGATAGCAAGTAACAACTTTTCAATTAATAATAACTGCGCCGTCGATTCATATCAACAACAACGCTCTAATAATGATAGTAATATTCTTAGCGAAGTAAATACGACCAATTCCGATGTGCTAATTCAAACAAAAGATAGTCTCTTACAAAATACAATGCCGATATCTAAAAATAATAAAAACGATTCCGCAGAAGTACCCCCAATTAAAATTATCCGAGATACAACATTATCAAATACGCCGGAATGGCAAGTTGTTAGCTATCATAAAGACAATAAAAAAAGGCAAAGGGAAATAAATCCGTGCTCGCCCGAACCCGATCAAAAAGTTAAAATTATAACAAAAAATAGATTCTCTCTGCTGCAAACGGAACACTGCGGTGATGGAGAAAACTCCCCTACCAACAGTCAAGTATTAAATGAACCCAAGAAAGAAATGAAACCTCCACTAATATTTATTCTAAGTGTAAACAACTTTCAAAAGTTGAAAGAAAAAATTGAAGAAAGTTTACCCTCTGATTCCTTCAGCTATAAAACTATTAATGGCAATGGTCTAATTAAAATGACCGCTAAAGGCCCCCAAGACTATAGAGATATAGTTAAAATATTAATTAAGGAAAATGCAGCTTTTCATACATACCAATTAAAAGAAGAACGACCATTTAAAGTTGTATTAAAAAATATTCACCCGTCAGTACCAATCGAGGATATAAAAGCTTCTTTGGCCGAAAAGGGACATCAAGTAAGAAATATAGTAAACATTAAACACAGATTATACAAACATCCACTGCCGCTATTTTTCATAAATATCGAACCTAGCAGTAATAACAAAGATATATACAATATTGAGTACTTATTAAACGCCCGGGTTCGATTTGAACAACCTAGGAAAAAAAGCACTATAGTTCAATGTATGAGATGCCAGTTATATGGCCATACAAAAGCGTACTGTACAAGACCATTTAGATGTGTCAAATGCGGACAAGGACATGAAACATCCAAATGCGATAAAGATAAAGGCACGGATGCTTCCTGCGCTCCTTGCGAAGGAAAACATACATCAAATTATAAGGGATGTGCTGTTTATCAAGAAATATTAAACAAGAGGAATAAAGCACAAAAGGTAAAAAATTTAACACAGCATAATACGCAAACAAAACAAATAACCCAAGAGGGTGTTCCATATAACGAAAGAGATTTTCCTCAAATTAATAAAAACTCGCTGAACGGAAATGCAAGTAATTCTAATCCTACTTACGCCCAAGTTTTAAATGAAAATAAAATAAGTAGTAACCCGCATCATATTTATCATGATAATACTTCAAATACCGAGGTCATTTTAAACAAATTCGTGAAAGAAATTAAGGATGTATTCATCCAGATGCTAAATCAACAAAATAATATGATAAATGGACTAATACAAACAGTCATGTCTGTCTTAATAAACAAAAAATGAACTTTTTAAAAATTTTTACTTGGAATGCTAATGGCATTCTGCAACGTAAAGCAGAAATAGAATTATATTTGAATCAAGAAAAAATAGATACATTATTAGTATCGGAGTCCCATATTACAGATGTAAGTTACTTTCATATTAATGGCTACTCGTTTTATAATACCCCCCAACCGGATGGTATGGCCCATGGAGGATCAGCTATAATAATTAAAAACAATATAGCACATCATGAAATTGTAAAATATCAAGAAAACTACCTTCAGGCAACCAGTATAAAAGTTCAATGCGTAAATAAAAACATAGTAATGTCTGCGGTGTACTGCCCACCTAAACACAAAATTCTTCATCAGTTCAACTCTTTCTTACGTACTCTTGGTAATACATATATAGTTGGAGGCGACTATAATCCTAAAAATACGTACTGGGGATCGAGGCTGATTACATCTAGAGGCAGAGAACTCAAGAAATCACTGGATTCTAACGGATGCAGCATCACAACGAGTGGATCGCCAACATACTGGCCTACCGATAGAGAAAAAATTCCTGACTTACTAGATTTTTTCATAGTCAAGGGACTAGCTTCAAACCACATACTAACAGAATCAGAGTTTGCGAAGAAAATACCACACTACGCGTATCAATCCGGAATAAACTTGACATAGAAAACGTATTGCAGCAATTTATTAAAACCATTCAAGAAGCGGCTTGGAACAACACACCGCAAATTAGAACAACTTCACCAGTTATTTGTTATCCAACACAAATTCTGAACGAAGTAAAATATAAGCGTAAATTAAGAATAAGGTGGCAAACAAGTAGACATCCAGGAGATAAGAGGAAATTTAATAAACAAGTAAAAAAGGTTAAACAGTTACTTCAAAAGCTAAAAAATGATACTTTCAATCAATATGTATCTTCCTTATCTCCTATTGATAATGAGTACTCATTATGGAAAGCAACGAGAAGTTTAAAGAGACCAAAAAATCCAGTCCACCCTATTAGGAAATGTGATGGCAGCTTTCGCTAAACACCTTGCCAACGTCTTTACTCGAAATCCTGGAGACGATACACTACCTATGAATGAAAATAACTTTAATGTCTATCCTCCTATCAAGCCAGCATCACCAGGGGAGATTAAGGCTGCAATTAAAACTATGAACCCCAAAAAAGCGCCAGGCTACGATCTAATAACCGCTAAGATCTTAAAGGAGTTACCGCGCAAAGGGTTACTGCTATTAACATATATATTCAACGCTATGCTAAGATTAACCTACTACCCTGCGCAATTAAAATTTTCGCAAATAGTAGTAATACCGAAGCCTAATAAACCACCTACAGAGGTTGCCTCATACAGGCCTATCTCATTAATACCAGTGATATCGAAATTATATGAAACCCTGTTATTAAAAAGAGTACTTCCTTTAGTTAATGAATATCAAATGGTACCATTTCATCAGTACGGATTTAGAGCTAAACACTCTACAGTCCAACAAGTACATAGAATGGTACAACAGATTGAATCTGATTTAGAGAAGAAAAGGATTTGCGATGCCATATTTCTGGATGTAAGTCAGGTTTTTGACAAAGTATGGCATAACGGTTTATTGTATAAAATAACAAAAAGTTTTCCAAATTACTATTACGAGTTGTTTTCATCGTACTTGGACGAAAGGTACTATCAAATCAAGTATGGAGATGAAGTATCTGGTATATATCCAATTAAGTCAGGAGTTCCACAGGGAAGTGTTTTGGGGCCGTTATTATACCTTATTTTTACAGCAGATATACCGGTTGAAGACAATTCCTTAATGGCAACTTTTGCGGACGACACCGCACTACTATGCTCTGATTTAAGCCAAACAAAAGCGAATAGTAAATTACAAAAAGCCGTGAATAAAGTTATGTCGTGGTGCAAGAAATGGCGAATTAAAATAAACGAAAATAAATCAACACATATAATATTTACAAATCGACATATAGAGCCAGAAAATATTAAAATCGACAACAAGATGGTCCCAATCAAAAAAGACGTTAAATACCTAGGCTTGTACCTAGACCAGAAGCTAACATGGCGTAAGCACATTGACACAAAAAAAACTGAACTTAGAATCAAAACTAACAAACTACACTGGCTATTAGGAAAACGGTCCCAACTGTTCTTGGAAAATAAACTATTATTATACAACCACTTACTCGCTCCAATATGGAAGTATGGATGCGAATTGTGGGGCTGCAGTGCAAAGAGCAATATTATGAAAATTCAAAGATACTAAAATAGTACTCTAAGGTCAATCGTTGGCGCCCCATGGTACGTAAGGAACAAAACCATTCACGATGATCTTCGCATGGATTATGTAGCTGACGTTATCAACAGGATAGCAATAAAACATCAGGAGCGATTATATAACCACACAAACTGGTCTGCAATTGGCCTACTGGATAATTCGTCACAAACGCAAGTGCGTAGACTAAAAAGAACAAAACCTTTAGACCTTAGTTTAGTGTAAAAAAAAAAAAAAAAAAAAAAAAAACACCTTCGTGATAATTATTCAAACATAAAGTTACTAATACAGGGACTAGTCACTGGACTACGAACCCTTCACGTCAAAATCATTTATCATATCAGCTACCGATAGCCAATAGGCTAGAAATGGCTTCTAAAAATAAAAAAAAAAATAAAAAAATTCAACCGCCGCAGCTCCGAGATCACCAGAAAACCACTCTCCCTGAAAACCTACCAATCCCGGATCACCGCCGACAACAGTAATACGCACAATTTTACATTTAATTTAAATAATCCCTTTATAACTGTATTGTTGTTTGTTCGTACGTATTCAATATTGTGCTTTTCAGCGACTGGTCGATAAAGAAAAATTAATGTAAGAATTTGGGTAATATAAATTTTCTACTTTATCATTTTAATAATAACATTCAAATAATAACTAAATTTATCGTTTTTAAATCCACGAGTACGATAGGACATCTTGGTTGTCATCCCTGAGGGCAAATTACGAGTCGATCGTTACAAGATATTTGTAGGATATTGTTGTACAGTGTATCATCCCTATTGCCCACACAACCTTGTGACAAAGATGTATATAATCGGGAAGTTATTGTTAACGGTCACAGTATATTGTCAATTTTTTTCCCCTGTTTTTTTATTGTAATTCCGTTTGCTTTTATACTATAAAATTTATTTTAAAAGTATAAATTACTCGGTAAAAAATAAATACACTTAGCTTAGGGACGTTTCGTGATTTTCCTATAAACCAATTTAACCACAGTTGTTTCATTACCTTCATTGGCTAATATGGATGGGTGTTAGCGAAATTTGAAAGCTATGTAGATTTATGTACTTGTTTGTTTAGTTTTATGACAGTGTTTATAAATATATATAATTATATTTTAAAAAAAGGTATAAAAATTTAATATTCCCATTTATTCGTTTATTTATTTTCGTTGACTAATTATATTCATAATTGTCACGAAAAAAAAAAAAAAAAAAATAGATGTCTGTGAGCAGTAAAGACTATGCATTTGTCACAAAATTCTGTGTAAATTAAAAATATATCATATATCTATCCTACACATTAGAAATTTAAAAAAAAAAGTAAAGCTGTCATTTCTTAGTGAGAAACACATTTTTAATCTGGATATAAATATTTAATTTTCGTGATGCATGATAAAGTTATTAGTTTATATTTTGCGAAACAATCTATAATTATACATACATATTATCCTAAAAAGAAAAAAATTGCTTTGTTCTCTTTTAACAGATTTTTTAAAACATTCAATTTTTTTTTTTCTTCATCGCTGGATTATGTTATGTCCAATGGCGTAGTCAGCCGATGTGCCAAGGGAGGGAGAAGGTGAGTTTTCAACCGCTAGGGGGAGGGTGATAGAAAGAGGATATGAGTTATAGGGAAAATACAATTTATAATTTGCAAAGGGTTAACATGTTATTAAACAAGAATAAAATCTTAATTAAAACATACTTTTCGTGGGTTTCTGGCAAATTCTTCTACTACTTCATTATAAAAGTCTTCCAAATTGTCCATTATTACGCGTCCATGAATACTCATCATGGCCAGTTGATTAAAAAGTTTCAAGGCTCCGAGGGGGCAGCTGTCCCCGCCCCCCGGCGAGCCTATGGTTATGTCAAGACGTAGCGATTGATGCCATGTTTATAATAGAATCGGAGATAAATTGTCTACGCGCACTATTAAAAGAGTTGTTTTTTTTATTGTTATTTCTAAAAAAGACTCTACTATTTGTTTTTTTTCATCAGTAAATCATGTATACATTCCAGCGTACGTAATGACATATTTCAAAGCTCCTGAATCAAATTTGCTCAAAATCTAATGATTGCGACTACACTTCAATATGCTCCGAATAATATAAACCGGAAAGAAGTAAAATCATATATTCAAGCACAAATGAGTAACAAAATTTAGATTCTCCATACTCGGAGCTAAAAATAACTAACACCTTTTTTAAACATCATCCTCGACGCTTATATACATTAAGATCTCCTGCTGACAATTTTAAAAATGTTATTCATAATCAAATTGATTTTATTTTGATTCACAAAAATCACTGGAAGTACGTAAAATCAGTAAAAACATACCCGGGAACGGATTTCGGACTATGAACCCAGTAGTGGTCATGAAAATAAAAATACACAGATGTTTTTTTCAAAATTAATCGTGTTCGGAAAAGGCAGATAGACACGTTTTGAAGCTGAAAAATAGAACATTTGAATCTAAAGTAGTAAAGGCTTTGAATTTAAAATTGAATAGAGAAAAATCAGATCTAGAGCAGCCTACATGGAATAATAAACTCCGTGACATTATCATTTAAAGAAAACCATATAGGTGTCGTCAGTAATATAAAAAAGCAAAAATGGACGACAGACAAGATTATTAATCTAATGGAGGAAAGAAGAAATGCAAAGGATAGACCAGCTGAATATAACAGGATAAACAATGTACTTGATTATTACATTAGTTAATTTTTAACGAAAGACATGTTTGATCAGCGTTAAATGTTTTATTGAGGTAAATCTCTTCTCCGCCTGATGTATTTTGAATTTTTAATTCCTTATTCCATCGTATTTTCATATGCTGTTTTATAAATGCGAGTACCCTACTATTTCATATTAATATACATAGGAAGGCTCATTTTTTTTATTTTATTTTATTTTGTTACATTACAGTTGTTCCAGAACTTTTGCAAAAACATTTCTCGCTCTGAGATCAACTTGTTCAATCCAACAACAGCCCTAACGTTCCTTAGTTTAGTTATATTTCGTCCGTTTCTGCGAATACCAGGTTGTTTACAATACGCCTCCTCAGCTGTCAGACCTTCCTATTTTTCTATGTATAAAAAGAGACTAGTCTCTTCTCCCTATTGTCAACATCCACTGAACACAGATAAAGTAGTGGGTACCGATCATCTCAGCTTTGAGTGCTATCTGCACGCGATTCAACGAATTAATTTGTACGACTCGATAGTATATTTTCAGATCCCTTTTCCATGTAGTGTAACCCTCTCTTGGCCACCGGCAGTATTTCAATATACAAGCTAATTATATAGTTTAGCTTAATATTACCGTGTAGCATTAGCTACGGTTGTGTCTAAATATTTATAATGTACCGGCGTGCCGATGGGTGAAATTTTCGATCTTCCCTCCAAAAAAATAGGGGGAAAAATCCTAAAATTTACACAGTAAAATTAAAATTTTTACAATTATTTTTCGATACTTTTGAAAAATACGTATTACAGAATAGCCTGTTTTTTTGTTGTTTTTTTTTAAATTGTACATTATAAATATTTTAAAACACAAAAAATACCAATTTATATTTTTACTTAGTTTTCTGTAAAATATAAATTTATCGACAGTTACAGCGATTAAACTATAGGAATGAACTAAAAGAACCCGCCTAGTGTGCACCAAAAAAAAAAAAGGTAGAGCATCGGCAAAATTTTGATTTTGATATTTATTTTTCTCCAACGGAGCCACGTGTATAAAGAGGAAAAATTATAACCTTTTTTTTTAAAAAAAAAAAATAATGATTGATAACACATCTAGACAAAACGTATGAAAACCGTATTTTCACGTCTAAACGTTTAGTAATTTTTTATAAAGTGTGTGCTACAAAAATGGGGAATTTTCACCCAGTATATTAATCTTGCTTCGTTCGCCTAATTAATTAATTGTTAAAAATCGCTCTAACAGCTAGATTCGGATAATATACTCCGCCAATTTTCAACGCACAAAAAAAAGATTACTCCGGGCGGTCACAATAAAATCCTATTGTACGTTCTTGCTTTCTCCGTCGTAAAACATTTAAATAAATAACGATACTGGCATTTCAGACGCACTCAGCGATGCTTGAATAATCTTTAGTCGTTGACGCGTTGGAAACACATGCCTTCAGTCATCATCGCCCTTTACTTAGTGCATTACACACGTCGAAATAGAGAAGAAACTGAAACTTTGTGCGAAATACTCATGGCTGTAGCAGATAATAAAAGACATATGCATAGTGGCCACTAAAATATAATAATTTTTAAATTCCTAGCTTGTCTAAATCTCGCCGATTTCGAACTGTACACAGGAGTGTTTACACGAATGTTCTTCCGCTTGTACAATAATGACAAAACTAACAACAAATTGAAACGAAGGCAAATAAAATATCAGTAGAAACAAAAAAAAAATTGCAAAATTAACTTTCTAAGTCTTTTTGAAGTTGTTCACATTTTAAACTATAACTCGAAAACAATTACTTTATTATTACAAAAGTTAATAATGAAGTTTATAACAGGCTGATTTAGCCCTTTCTGATTTATAAAATTTATTTCACGTCTAATATTTACATTTGTAATCATATACGCGCTGACTTCTTAAGGGCTTTACAAAGTTTTCGAACACCTCTAAAAGTTTTATTGGGGGGAGGGTTCAACCTTCCTAATAAACTAAAATGCATAATAAAAAATTTTTTACGCTTTTCGTTAAAAGTTTTAACTAAAATCTACAGACGAGAAAAACATATAAATATTACTCATCATGAAAATTGATCCGCCATTATAGGAAAAATATCTTTTAATCGAAAAATTAAATCGATTTTTTTTTGTTACTATTGATAATGTTTGACCGACGCAACATATATTTTGTATAAATAAAAAAAAAAAAACTTTGTAATTTATTACATTATTCAGTAAAGCACGTTAAAAAATGCATTCTTTTTTCAAAACTATCCTTTTAGGTATTTTTAATTTTTTTTTTTTTTGCCGGTTTCATAATAAAATGTCCGGCTTATTCCTCGATTGGGTGGCCATCCCGCTGATATGTGTTGCTACGTACTTCCGTTCAGCGAAGATAATTATGCATTTTTTGATTCATAAGAGACTCTGCTTATTAACATTGCATAATGTATAAATAGAAATTTTTAGATATTTCGCATTTTTCTACATATTAGAATACAGTCCATCGGGTTTATAATTTTAAATTGTTTCTCCATCCTTGGTATAGCGTTCTTTAGCAGATTCCATTCCTTATGATTCGTAATTGCTGCTACTTACACGTGTTGATGGGCAATTGTCCGTTGCTGACTAGCCCAAGGAAAAACCCAAATAAGAAAAAAAAATAGTTATAATTTTAAATTTTACCGATTATGTTTTCATTGTATTTTAAATATATATTAGTGCCGTTAGGCTTAGTACATAGTGAACCTTAACTTCAGAATCCCGACGCCTTGTCAAGGGTCAAGGATATGGGGGACTTACTTTACTTTACTTTACATTTTTCTGAGATAAAATAATTTTTACAGTTATTAAATATACACAATTTTAAAATATTTGAAAAAAAAAAAAAAAAAAGTTGCCGAGTACAATTGTGCTGCAAGCGCGAATGTAACCGAAAAATTGTAATGGCCGCGGTTTAAAGAGCAAATCTTTTATTTTTACTGGCAGAATAAGAAGTTCTAAAGGCAACCGGTTTTATTAATGAGCTCGTGTCGTTCTAAATTTCGATGAATGTAATTTCCTGCGCAAAAATTGTTTTTCTTTTTTGTTTTCTGGAATAAAGTCATTTTCGCAATTAAACAAGAGTAAATATTAACGTCAGACAACTGAAGCGTACGTTTTATTTGTTGCCGCAAAACGCAATGAACATTTTTATACATACATATATACATATATAAGAGAGACACGACATACGTAAACGATAGAGATGGAAGCGTATTAATTATTAAATGCAAATTAGGTACAAAAAATCGCCACAGGGAAAATTACTGTTACAGAATGCGGCGGCGACATTCGTATACACAAAATTGAACGCTACATAAACGAAAAATCGACATGGTAACTTAACAAAAGACGATAATATTTATACGCGACAGGCAATCGGAGTAGTGACTGGGATGAAAAGAAAGGAGAAAAGAGAAATAAAGAAAAACACTTTAGCTAAATAAAAAGGTAACTAAGGAAGTAAAGTAACTAAGGAAGAAAAGCGAAAGAGGAACAAAACTAAACTAGAAATTATCACAAACGATGAGATCGTAGACGAAGCTGCAACGTCCGAAACGAATTTTTCGTGGCACGAAGACGACATTAAATTTTTCAGGTTCGTTTCGTAATTGGATCTTCTGTTTTTAGTCATCGAATCAAACTGCTCGACAGTAATAAAATGTCTCGCAGCATCCTGTTAATTGTATTTTCTTACATTATTACGTAAATTGATAAAAAGGCGAACGAACGGCCGAAAAGTAAACAAATAAGCCCCCCTTCCCTATTTTCATTCTGTAGCCGGCATTTAATGATTTCATTAAAAGAAAAAACCTAGTTTTGCTCAACTCAGATTTTCTGACTGTCTCGGTTCGTCGAATTTTTCAACGATTTCTTAAGATTTTTTTCGGAATGATAGTCATTGCACATCACATCTACGTTTAGTGGAAATAGTATAGTGTTGCAGTTGTGTCAGAGAGTATGGCTCAACAGAATTCTGTGGCAATGAGACCGTCCTGCGTTCGAGAAAACCAAACTCAGTTTTGGAGATTTAAAAGAATTATGTACCTTCGAGGAATCATTTATCGGTTGTTTTTGATTCTTCCGTCTCTCGTGTCTCTGTTTATGTAGATGAGCAATATTACGGTCTAAACGAACGTCTGAATAACGCTCCGACTTTGACGCGACAGTAGTTGTGGTGGATGATGAAAAAATATCGAAACATCGTTACACAGACGGGACTAACTAGTTTTGCATAACCACTAAAAAATCCGCTTTTGTCTAGTTTCGATTGTTTTGCGTTTTGCAATTTAAAATTATTTTTAGAACGCTTGCAATCAGAAAGCATTCATTTTCGAAACTAGATAGTCGAAAAGCTGCTCTAGCGTGTTTTATACAGCTAAAGAGCTGATGATTATTTTTGACTCCATTCGTACACTTACGGCGTTTCTTCGGTACTACGTAATTCGCGTTTTTGTTAATTTTGTTAATTTTGTTACTTTAACAAATTATAGTTAAAACTTAAGAACGGATAAAAGATTTAAGCGGTGCGCGGGAAACGGAAGTAGAGGTTGCAACTAAACCGGTGGGGTGGAAAAGGAAACATCGTAAATTAGCCTCTTCCTTGTTTCTTATGTTGTTGCTCATTCGCTGCTAGCCGTACTTACATACATGTAATTTATGATTTAAAATGGTAAATCATAGCCGGCTCAAATATTGCAACAGAGTAGTACGATGGTTTTTTATTTTAATTATACCCCGTAATACAGAACACAAAAACTTAACATATAAATGTATTACTCGTATTATATATATATATATATATATAAACTCGGCCACTTTGGCCTCGCAAGAGGCTATGCCCCTTGACCCTTCTTGCTTACATTTCTGTTTCTTTCTCTTCTATACTTTGTATAAAATGATCAAAATTTACAACGTAATTCTTACTGGCATCAACACAAAAAAAATAACATAATCACAAAAATCCTATCCTAACATTTAACTTCCGTTATATAAAATTGTGACATTTTTTAAATAACAATAACAAAAATCCTACAAAATATAACAAACGTTACATAAAATTGGGACATTTTTTTGGGACATTTTGCGTTACATAAAATTGGGACATTTTTTTGGGACATTTTTTGGGACATTTTGCGTTACATAAAATTGGGACATTTTGCATTACATAAAATTGGGACATTTTTTTGAGACATTTTACGTTACATAAAATTGGGACATTTTGCGTTACATAAAATTGGGACATTTTTTCGAATGGGGGGTAGCCTAAGAATTACGTTGTAATTAATATATTCAGTGGGTAAAAATGTATTCGATCACTATCAAAAAAGGCTGTAGAACTAAAGCGGAAAAAAAGGGATGGAAGAAAGTGATATGTTATAAAAAGAATGATCAAATATGCGTAATTACAGTACACGTTAACCGCAGCAGAGAAAGACAACCGTTGCTATGACAGAAAATAAGGGAAAACCCGGCAAAAAAAGTATTCGATCACTCATGAACGGATGACTAATGCGTGTGAGATAAAACAGAAAAAATGCCGTACAATAGACGTAGGCTATTCGATTAAGTGCAGTAGTTGTACACATATTGCTGAGGAGTTTAAAAAAAAGATACAAGTAGTGTTAATCGCAAGCAATGCCACCAAAAAGGGCCGAGGAGATACCTGAAACAGTGCGTACGAGAAACCGGGTTAAGTTACCGCGAAATCATGAAAAATGTAAATTATTCGTACAGGGGAGTGTAGAATGTGATTCAGCGATACAAAAATACGAAAATGAAGCGCGAACTGCCAGACCAAAGAAACTAACATGTCGAGAGCGACGCGAGATTATCCATCAATCGATGAAAAAACCATTTACAAGCGCGCCCCAGCAAACCGCTAACCTTCAATCAAGGTCACGCAAAATTGTCCATCTGCAAACTATCAGAAATGTCCTCCATTTTGCTTAAATTAACGGTAGAACACCATGTAAAAAGCCCTTCATTTCAGAAGTAAATCGAAAAGAACGGTTAGCATTTGCAAAAGAATGGATGAACAAATCTGTAACCTTCCGGAATTCCATTATATTTTGCGATGAAAGCAAATTTAACTTGTTCGGATCGGATGGACAGAAATACTTATGAACCGAGCTACACGCCAAAAGCTTGAGGCCAACAGTAAAACATGAAAGCGGGAACAGGATGGTTTGGGAGTGTATGGCAGCTGGTGAGGTCGGAAAACTGGTCTTTATTAAAGGGCGAATAAAAGCGACTAGTTACATCAACATATTGCGTGGCAATCTAAAAGACAACGCTGGCAAATTGGGGTCGTCTAGCAGAGTCATTTTATCTTTCAGCAAGACAATGACCCAAAACATACCGCCACGTCTACACGCGAATGGCTTCTGTATAATGTCGCACGTAGGTTGTTGATGACACCTCTCCAGTTTCCTAATATGAACGTCATTGAAAATCTGTGGAGTTATCCCGAGTCCGTAAATGCAAGATTTCTAGCGTTAAGAATTTAGATCGAGCTTTACAAGCTGTATGGGCCGAAATTTCCCCCGAGACGTCCCGCCATTTGGTGGAATCCATGCCACGACGCCTGCAAGCTGTCATCGATGCCAACGGGATGCATAAAAAGTACTAGTATCGTCGTTTCATTTATGGTAAGCGTTTTTTTTGTTTTTTTTTTTTTTTTTATTGAAGTCATTTGTGATCGAATACTTTTTTGGTGTCAATTTTTTTATTTCTTGTATACCCTTGTTTAACTTCTTCGGTTCGAATACATGTTTCTTTCTCGTTTCTCTTCTTTTTCTACTTTATGTAGTGTGCTTTGGCCCCGTGTGTATTGACCTCCTCCAGTCTTGTGGCCCTTTTTAGTGGTAATCGAATATTTTTTTTACCCACTGCATATATATAATTCAAAATGATGTTGAGCCCATAAATTTGACTTCGCGATTTATGTAATTGCCGAATATTTTTGAATTACAAAACGAAAATTCGGCGCAAAATAAAAGAAAATCCGGTATTACTAAAACCCTCAGCACGCGCGAACTCTTATGTATGTTTTTAAGCGATTGTGTGTTATATCATCTGGCGCATTTATTTAAAATCAGACAGAGGAAATGTGAATTTGATATATTCCATATAAATTATATATGCTTTTAAACTGCTATCAATCGTTTTTAGGTTCCTGCCGTCTTCTGCCTGAAATAGCGTTACACTCTAAGCATATAAACCCGGGTGAACGAAATCATAAAAGGTTTCATTGATCTGTTTTTCTTGTGCTTTGAAATTACATATATATATATATATATAAAAGCTGATATAATTAGAATAAAAAGTAACGACTTTTAACATCACCTGGAATAGAACATCACGTCTGCCATCGAACGGAGCGAATATTTTAAATATTTTATTGTCTTCCGTTGTCTGTCCGTATCGTTCTTCTCTGTATCCGAACAATTTGCTCAACATCAAGAAAGCCGAAATTATCTCTTCTTTTCGAGCTGATTTTATGTCGCTCCTGGCTAGTATCTAAAATATATACAAATTAAACGTTTCTTTATTATATTTTTCCAACTTATCGCAAGATGCTTCGATTTATTATGTCACGTTAAACATATTTTAACTCGCCCGGCAGATATAATATCAAATACCCTGACGCGTTTCGAAGACAAAGCTTCATGATCACGGGACTTATTATAATGTATAAATTTAATAAAGACGCGCCATTGGATCAATTAAATAATTGTTTTCAAAAATTGGTGTTTAAAATTAATTACTGTACAACATAAAAGAGAAACAATGAGTGAAATAAACAGATATAGAGATATATAATATCATCGTTTCAATAAGATAATTTAACGCTAAAAAGTGAAAGATTTCATAGTTCTCATGCGTCGTCGTCTACAGAGACACCATTTGTTTTCCAGCAAAAAATTTTTTACTTTTCCAAAAAAGATTCGTTCCAGCTAACGCGACAACGAGAATACTCAGTGAAAATCAACATATGTAACGGTCGCTGAGAAAAGGTACATAATGTGTCAGAAAGCAATTAATCGAGAAGAACACCTTTAATAAAGTTTCGCAGTATAATACACTACTTTAAGGTGGTAATTTTAAACACATACAATTGCGATTTACAAAACAGGAAAAAAGGATTTGTTTTCTGGCCTATTTCTCATTAAAGAGCATGCTGAAAAAGTGCCCGAAACCGTTGTTAAATTAAAACCGCATTTTTGACACACTACGAGTATGTACCTCTTCTTAGCGATCGTCACACATACATTTCAGCGCAACTATATGTAAAGCGCCAGTTTCTTTGTTTTTAATCGAAGAAAATCTCTTTTATTTTTAAACTAATAACGATTGATAATTGTCGAAAAATATTTCACACCGGATTCTAGAAGAGAAATTAAACATTTTATTTTCGCTGTCGACAAGCAATCTTTTTTTACTTTAGTAAGTGACGAGACGACCTTTAAGGATTTCCAGTCATGCAGTCATACCCTATAGGAGAACAAGGAAAATAAATAGACTGTTCGTTTCGCCGGTGCTTATTTTAGTTCAGTGATTAACCTACGATCCGTGCAAAGATCGGTTTAACGTTACATATTTTTTAAAAATTAAATGCGAGGTTCGGGCATGCATCCGTGTTTTTTTCAAATATTCATTGCAGTTCCGTATTTCATATTTACGCACTTGATCGTTTTCGTATAATTTTCTATTATTAAACACGCTATCGACATTCTTCTACTTTCTAATGCATCGAATTAGAGCAATCCGTTAAGAAAAAAAAAATACAAACAATAAACAGTAACGATCTAAATTTACCATTTTTTCGTAATAATCAAAAAAATTGCTTTACAGTGAATTATAATCTGGGGAAACGATATTCTTGCATTTTAAATACTTGAGAGAATAAAACGTTGTCCGTCATTACTGCTGTCGAAAATCAAAATACTCGTTCGCTGAATTTCGTAACTTTTTATATATAATCACGCGGTAATGTTAATATGTTCGCGGTTTGAATACTTATTACCATGTAAAATTTAAACAATTCTAAAAATCACTTTAAGAAAAGAAACACGATAATTAAAATTACCTGTCCGTGTGCGGACCACATTAAGTAGCAATCATTCACGTATGAACTATTATATGGACAAATTTGGCGGAAATCGGCATTCGTATAATTTTTGTTCCAAAGAGCGTAATTATTTCGTTTTCTTAAATCTATTGTATAATTAAACAATCGGGTAACAACGTATTTGTATTATGTAATATATCATAATTTTTATATATATATACATGAAATAAAATAAAATAAAACGTATAATTATAAAATGGAGAGATGAAAGTGAATGAAAATTTTTTCGATATGATGAGTAATGAGTAACATGGTGATATCGAAAAATAGGTTATCTGCGATTATTGGTAGAGAAAGAAGGAAGCGGTCGGTGATAAAAAGAAAGGTTTTCGAAAACAAACAAACAAACAAACACGTAGAAGATGGAAAAAACCAATTATACCGATTGGGGAAGAAACACCTTTATTGAAAGAAATTTAAAAAAAGAAAAAAACGACCTTGTTTAAACTATTTCTCGAGATTATTTAATAATCATTCCTTTTATCTGTCTGTTCAACCTAGTCTTCCTTCCAATCCATGGTTCCTTCGGTTTCCTTCACTTCCCACGCTTTGTTGATCTCTTCATTATGCGTTTAGGTTTTAATATTCAGTCCTTGCTGCCATCCTCTTGCTTTCGCTTCTCATTAGCCTCTTCCCCATGTTGTCCTCTTCACTCAAATGATGCGGTTATTTGTGACGCTGATTATACGTCTCTTTCGGTGATGTGCCCGTTATATCCTGTCTTTTCTTTCTACAATTATTATTATCGCTGCTAACCCTGCCTATTAGCGATATTTGATCGTTTTATTATATGGCATTCTCTTTTCTCTTCTAATTGTTTCTTGGTAATGGTCCTTGATTGACGAGCCCATAAAAAAAAAAAAAAAAAAAAAAAAATTATTTCTAACGTCGAAAATTAATTTTTATTATCAAAAAAACATATCAAACATCACAAGCGCTATTCTTTAAGTAAAGGAGATCTCCAAAAGTGTTACGTACAATTTAATACATATCTCACATTTAATATTTTGCCTAATATCTATGTTTTAATATTTCCATTTTTCTTCAGAGATGACTTTCCAAAAGAAGATCAGTGTAAGTTAAATTATTCCTGAGAGTATTATTTCGAGGTGGCATTCTCGGGGATAGAAAACGAATTAAATTAACGTTTTACTCGACATCTCGGCAGGGAATAAATCATTAAATAACTCGGCGGTTCAGTCTAAAAAAAGGTGTTGAGATGTTCGAAATTATTAAAAAAAAAAAAAAAAAAGAGTTGGTGTCTGGGGGCACCCGGTAGGAACCAAGTTCCTTTCGCTTTTTGATGAATATTAGCTATAAAGTCACTCGTAAAGAATACGATAAAATAAAACAGGTCAAAAAAGAAAAACCCCGCACTACTTGTACTTCGCGAAGTTAAGCTTATACAGCTGACCGCGCACAATGATTGCAGCTCGAATCTCGATACTCGTTCGCACGCACGCGCAAACACACACCCGTATATAATAGAAAGAGACAGAGTGATAGAGTAAAGAGAGTGAATGTCGCCTGGAGGACAACATATAACGCTTTTTTCGTTAGTACTCCGTTTCTGCCAGTTTACTCCTACCAATAAACCGCGTAAAAGAACTTTGTTCCAAAAAAAAAAAAAAAAAAAAAAAAAAAAAAGCATATATCTCTGTACAGATTTTAAATGAGCTAATTCACAGTTGACTGTAATTTACGAATTTTCTTCTTTCCTTTATTTTTTACTCTGTAGCATAAACCTTTATGCGTATGAATACTCAGAATACGCGCAATACCGAGAACTGTAGATTGGAAGTGTATGGGACACGACAACACGCTATAATGCAAGTTGATTTTTCTTGTTTTTATTTATTTTTTGCCTAATTACAGCAATCATAAAATGCATCGATATTTATTGTCAAAAACATAAATGTATAAAAAATAACGGTCGGCTTGTTTTTTTTCCCCCCTATGTTTTTATACTTACTTAGGTACTTATCGATATAATTGAAATCTAGGAAAATTACATCTCCGCCGCCATCTATAATGCAATCCAATACCAAACTCTCATTTTCTTCCACAGATCTATAGAACCTATATTCGCCGTCCAATTCTAACAATTTAAATGACCACTGTTTAATGGATACAATTAAAAAATTTCGCACAATGTTTCATTAAACGAGCGAAATCAGCAATCATTTTTCTACGAAAACTAGTGCACCTTTTAATTTTAAAATTTCTCGCTAGACACTTTTATATTAGTTTTAGTAGAAGATTAATTTAACTCTTTAATAATTATTTTCTAAATAATAAAATATTTCACATAAATGATCAATAATTATCGAATTTTCAAAGAATTCATATAACACGTTAGCAAAGAAGAAAAAAAAATTATTCACCTTTATAAAAAATTAGTATTGAACGTATAAATGTATTTTAAATTTAATCATAAAATGTGTTATAGCCGAGATCATAAATATTTCGATTATAGTTTCAATTGAAATGAACCAAATTTAAGGAACATAAATTGAAATACTGATTCGCAGGAAAGAAAAAAACAATATTTATAGTCGACATCCATAAATTTTACATTCCCCTTCCAACATAAAATTCACAGAATGCCTATGATTACCGCTACAGCTTTTTATAAAATTCATTAATATTAAATACAAAATACTTTCGATTTATAAAGGAAATAAATAGAAAAATATCATTTTTACAAAGTTAATTTTGATTTTTTTTTTTCTTTTTTTTTCCCCCGAACAACTATCCGATAGAAAGAGTATCTCAGAGTCTTGTAAGCCTTGTTTATTTATAACATTTATTTCCATTATAAAGTTATTCGCTTAATTATACGCGCATATTCATCGGCGACAAATCCGGATAATATTTTACATAATAATCGAAATATGAGGAGCATTGTCACAGAAAAATTTAATCCTTTTCCTCCCCCTTTTCTTTCAGTGAATTGCTTAACACTCTTCTCTGCCTTCGATTTTGAATTTCAACGCAATAACCTCGTCAATTCATTTTTTTTACTAACAAAACTGAGATGTCTTCATTTTAAGCTGAAGTTTGTAACACAGTTTCTGATACTTCAATACCTGCAAATGATGAAATGCAGAACAGTTTCAACGCGAAATATTTCAAATATTCCTTTTTTAAGTATTTCTTAGAATAACTTTTTTTGAATTAAATTGTAACTTTTTTTTTTTTTTTTTTTTCGTACTAAAAGTTCAGATCAACACAAATAACTTATAATTTCTTTTTAATTCTGTTGAAATTATGGTTACAGTATACGTTGTATAATTTTTTCCCCTCTGCATTTG
This sequence comes from Icerya purchasi, assembly GCA_039619475.1. Lineage (NCBI taxonomy): Eukaryota > Metazoa > Arthropoda > Insecta > Hemiptera > Monophlebidae > Icerya > Icerya purchasi. The sequence goes on along the minus strand of CM077116.1, from coordinate 334,000,468 downwards.
TATGAAAAGGACAACAGCCTAACTAACTACGAGTAAGTAACAAAAATAAATTAAAACCCGCAAGAACAAATGTATTACAAACGTGTTATTTACGGAATAATCACGTTTTCGGCGTTACTTTCGTTATTTTTCTACCGTTATTTTCGAGCGCTGTTATAAGAGGTAGTAGCTATTATTAATTAATTCGGATAAATTATAAGCGTGTGTTTAACTTCTTTCAAGAACGCATGGTTAATGTATTTTAGAAACTAGCTATATCAAAAATTCCTTGACTGAAACATCGGAAGAGATTACATGTAACAGTTTCATGTTAAATTTTGATCGTCAGATTTTTACGTTTTTTTTTTCCTTTCCTAGTCAACCTTCCTTTTATTTTAACATCCAACCTAATCTTCCTACTCGACCTTGGTTTTACGATTTTCCTTTGCTTCGCCGCTCCGTTATTGTCTCTATTATCCGTTTACGTCTCAATCATACTCTTCTTCCTTCCCTTCACGTTTTTGTTTTCGTCTCGCACTGTTCTTTAATTATACTCTTCATCCTGGCGACGAATCTGTGATCCTGACCATGTCCATTCCTCGTGAACGAACGCACTTCTGTGTATTCCAATCTCTTATCACTTAAACTCCCTAATCTTTATTACGCTTCGTATATATCTTATCGTTTCCGTCGATCTCCGTTGTTCCTATTCTCAATTCTTTTATTCTATCAATATTTGACACCGACTCCATATCTGATTCTTTTCCCCCGTGTCGTTTCTGGGCGAAGATCCGCTGCTGACATGGCCAAAGGGGGGGGGGGGGGCAAAAAAACTTTTTTATTTTCTTTTTCTAGTTTATTCTTTCTTTACCGGCAAGAGTTCTCATTTTCCAACTGAACATAATTGCTTCTTCAGGGACTTTCGCCGAGTTTACGATCTTTGTTGTTCTTTATAAATGTTTTTTTCCCATTTTTGTTTTGCTTAAATCACGTCAAAAGTGGAGATAAATTTCAGTTTATTATGCGCGAAACATATTTTTTATTATTCCATTTTTATTTAAACTCCATTCTGGAAAATTCTTAAAATAAATCGATAAACTATAAAATATTGCTAATAAATAACCGAGAGAACAGAATTTATAACATACTCTCCGGAAAACATGTACGTATATTATTGGGTTTCGAATCATCGGTAATGCAAACATTCGAAAACAATTTTGATACTGACAACTCAGACGGTGGACAAGCACTGTCTTCGAATAGCGAACTATTCCGCAATGTTAATATAAACGAATTCCATCCTAAAACAACCAAATGTAACGCGATTCGATTATTAACAGCTCTCTAAACACTAAATGTAGAACGGTTGCTGTTAAATGTTAATATCGGCATTAATTCTTTAAATAAAATACTTTTACATACCTAAACCGTTTGTATTAACAAAACACGCTTTCTTTCCCCTTAAGTCTTCTATCGTATGAATTGAAGAATTCGCTAAAACAACAGCGCTGATATGTCTAACATATGTATCGCTGCTTGACGTTTGATATAAGACGGGCGCCAATTCTTTGACTCTATAAACATTTTACATGAATAACACGAGTGTATAATTATTGTAATGTACATATACAACAACCTTTGTAATTAAAATGACTAGATCTTAATTTTTATAATTACACTCGTATCAGAGACAAATCGCCGCCTAGAAACGATCCTACATTATTAAATGATATATAGGTATATAACCGGTTTTTAGAAAGGGCTATAACCATTTTTATGAAATTCACGAATTTAGGAACATTTCGCTGTGTAAAAATTCATCGATCGAGAAGTCTTTTCTCCTAAAAAATTCTTTTAAACGAACAATTCTTGCTTACGGTTTATTGGTAATAAACTTATTTATGCCGGTAAAAAGTAAGTAAAATTAATACGATTATTTTCACCACGGAAAATAGTAAACTGAAAACATCTATAAAAAGTATAAAACTTTTGTTTCGTAACGAAATATATTTATTCGCGATACTTATATGGTGATCTTAAATATCGTACCAACTGAAACGATCTTACAAAGTTATACACGGATAACTCTAATATTTCTTTAATTCAATTTTATTCCGTGTAACGCGAGAATATATTTCAATGCGTAAAAACAAACGGTTTCCATGTATACCAATGTAACCTCCAATTATCCCCACATACTATAACGTTTTATTGTAACCGATTGTCTCATTCGACTGACCTGGAGAAGTCCAAAACAGATCCGAACGAAGCTCGGTCACTTATTGTCGGTACTAATCATTAAATAACATTTATAAATAGCTACCATACATACTATCTGCAGAAAAAAATCAATAAAAAAAAAAAGTTACATCATTAAACAGGCGCATTAAGAGAGTATTCTAGTCTAGAATTTTGAAAAAATCAATTTTATTTTTTTGCGTATACTTAAAGTTTAGACCTTTAATAATGAAAATATTAAAATTCCAATAATTCACGGATTTATAACTGTTTCAGTGACGCAACACCTAAGCCCATAATATTTTTAGTATATTGACATTATATACATGTGTGTATAAAAAAAAAAAGGTAACCACAATTACTTAGTAACGTATTTTTTCGTAAACCTTCTCTCGTGTTCAGTGTTTAATTCAGCTCAATTTTGATCTTCAAGAAACGTAAATACGCGTACGCTACCCACAGTTTGAAAATAAATCATTTTGAGTGTTAATTTTCATTTTTGTACGTAAAATATGAGACAGATTCGGTAGTTGTAGCATTATCTTTTGGCGGTGTTCCAGTTCGAAAATATTCCGTGATATTTTATTAATTCACGATCTCTCAGATATCGTTCTAATTTGCCGTCGCTATATGGTTCCGTCAAGGATGCTTACTCGACCAAAACCAAAAATCCCTGTGTACGTTCCGTATCGGGGGTAGTCGGCAGTAGTCGAACGCTAAGACAGTGTAACATGTGCCTGAGACACCCATACTCTTCATTCTACTCCATGGAATCTCTTTCTTCCGTTCTCTTCTGGATTTTTCGCTTCCTAATTTTCATCGTGGTTTTTTTATAATTCCTTCGTGCGATCTACCAAGTTTGCCCTCAATGCTTTCTCCCCTATTCGCCATTATTCATCCGTCAATCGGCGTGTTGTGTCCTCTTCTCTTTGGTGGAACGACGAGTGCAACGTTGCATTTGATCATAGTCGAGCTACTTTTAGAGATTTCCGTGCGAACCCTTGAACCAAAAATTTTCTTGCTCATAAACGACCGAATGCAAGAACTCGATATGTATTTAAGGACTCGAAGAAGTTCTCGTGGAAGAATTTCTGCTCTTCTTTCTCCAAAACTAGCCTCCCCTTTTACATATCTGGAAAATGGCAAGAGCTTTTAAATTCCCATCCTCTGAACGTTCTAACAATTCTAATATTTCTGACGATTGCCTATTACCGTTTATTGATTCTGTCGCTCCCGCTTATGTTCCTAGCTTTGACGAATTTTATCCCGCTCCTTTTCCACAAGACTCTCCTCCTCATTTCCTTACTTTCGCCTTCATCATTAATGAACTAAAATCTGTTCTTTCAAAATCTTCCAGACTCACTCCAGGTCTCGACGGCATACCTTATCTTGTTCTTAAAAACCTATCTGAATTATCCATTAATACTCTCCTCGATCTTTTTAATGCCTTTCTTTCCAGCGATATAACTCCTCCCTGCTGGAACTCTGTTATCATCATTCCTATTCTTAAAAAAAATTCTTCCTTACGCCGAAAATTTCCTTAGCATCCTGTATCGGAAAATTATTCGAAGATATGTTGAACAGACGCCTTGCTTGGTGGCTGGAACATAACCACATTTTACTAAGCAACATGTGTTTGACTTTCGGCCTGGGATTGGTCCTTCCGGATTGTATTAGTATTTTTGTTTCCACTATGTACAAATCCTTCATCCAAAAACAGTATACCTTAGCTTCCTTCGTTGATGTCTCCTGTGCTTTTGATAATGTGCATCTGCCAACTCTAAGAGAAAAAATGTCGGCAATTAACATTCCACTTAAGTTTTCTTCCATTGTTATTAATCTCATGATGAATCGCTCTGTCCATATTTCTTCTCTACCTTTCTGCCATGAAAGAAAAGTTTTTCACGGTCTCCCCTAAAGTTCTTTCCTCAGTCCTGCTCTCTTCAACATCTATAATATCAGTGTTGCCTCCCTCCCCTTGAATTCTTCCTTTTCGATTTTTGCCGATAATATCCTACTTTTTTCTTTCGCCTCCGATTTTATAGTCGCTAATGATGCTTCAGTTCGTCTCTTACTGCACTGGATCGCTCCGTATCCTCAATTCACCTTTCTCCCTTCTAAGTCTCTGTCTATTGTCTTTTCACATCGTCTTACAATCCTGATTTGATTAATCTATCCGTAAACAATGCACCTTTTTTTCCTCACGTTAACTATTTCTGCTATCTTGGAGTCTTCGTCAATTGCCGGCTAATATTCCCTGAACATATTGATTATCTCTTTTCTCTTCTGCCATCAAAAGGCTAAACCTGCTGAAAGCTCTTTCCTCAACGAAATGGGGTGGTGATCCTTACATTCTGATCTCCTTGTATTAAGCCATTATCCGTTAAGAATTTGATTACTGTTTTTTTTATCTACAGTTGTGCCTCTAAATCCCGTTTTTCTAAATTGGACATTATCCAAAATTCGTGTGTTTGGCTTTGTTTTGGTGCTCTTCAGTCTACTCCAATTCCAGCAATTCTCGCAGAGTCTAATACACTATCCCTGTCTCTTCGCAGATATTATTTTTTTACTATTTTTTTTTTTTTTTTTAAATAAGTTGTGGGTCTCACAGGGAAAATATGCCCGTTGTGTGAGTGTCTGACACTCATTAACGTTTATTAAAAAAGAACAAAAATACAAAATTTACAAACGATCTTAACTTATTCCATAAATCATAATATTAGTAAACGTAGCGTTATGTTTAAGTACAATAATATATATCCGCATGCGAATACGTAACACGCCCCGTAATACTGCAGGCAGCTTAATATTTGAAAATCGAAAAACATGATCTTCTTTGAGAACTTAATATCAGGGAAAGACACGAGAAAGTCAAAACAACATACATAAAGAAAGAAGCATTTAAAAGGTAGAGAGATTCAGGACGTAACTTGTTCTTCAATCTTTGTACCATTCCGTCAGCCATTTTTCCATCTCCTTTTTCCACACACCAATTTTTTTCTTCCTTTTAGGCTATCGTTTCCTCGCCATGCCTATCCTTCAATTTATAAAAACTGGCGTTTTACGCCTAAATCCCTGTTTTAGCTTTCATTTCCCTTCGCCTTAGTTCCTTTTGGCCCCGTACACAAGCTCAGGTAATAATGTCCTTTTTTGTCCCTTTAGCTTTGCCGATCTCTGCCATTCTCCCGATGTTTTTTTTTTTTTTTTTTTTTTTACCTTCACTTTCCAAATCCAGCAATAATTCAACAGGAATTCTACAGCATTATCAATTCCCAATTTCCATCGCATGTAACCATCTTCATAGATGGCTCCAGGGGATCTCATGGTGTTGGAGCTTCTTTTGTCCTTCCGGATTATAACTTATCTAAATCATTTCGTCTCCATTCTTTCTGTTTCATTTTTACAGCCAGGTTTATGGCTATCCTACGCTCCATTATCTTCATTTCCTCCAGCCGTCTGTTTTCTAATTATTTGGTTATTTCAGATTCCATGAGTGCTCTTCAAGCGATCAGCTCCCCTTGTCCTGATCACTCTTCCGATTTTATCATTCTTCGTATTCGCTATCTTATCCGTTGTCTTTCTTCTCGCTACTCCATCTATGTTAATTTTCTATGGGTCCCCGGCCACATGGACATTAAACGTAATGAGATAGCAGATTCCTTAGCTCGGGTTGCTGCTTCTTCCCGTTCCTTTTTTATATCGTGTCAACCAGAACGCCCCCTTTTTTTTTTTTATTCCCAACTTTACCAACTCATAACTTCTGTTAATTGTAATTATTTTTTTCCAATTGTTTGTTTTTGTACATTGTTAAAATATCAATAAAATATCTTGCAAAAGTGGATAGTAAAGATATATTTTTTTTTTCATCGAGATTGATAAAACGCACAAAATTTATGTCCCTAGACCAGAATATCCCTTAAATAAATTTTTAAACCACAAACATTTCGAAAAGCAATTGACCGCCGAAAGAAATTGATGCAGTTAAAAGAAACGTTTGCTCTTTATAGGACTGGGAAATTTAATTTCGAAGAATTTTTTTTTTCTTTTCTTTACAAATATATGCATTTTCTCAATAATGGTATTTGATTTGACTGATTTGAAACGTTTCACACCGGGGAAACTATTCTTCCACTATCGGTTATTTTTGGACTCTACAGTGATTCTGCAGCGTACACAACAATCAACCCCAAAGACTTTACTAGAATAATTTTAGTTATTTCGCCGATCTAAAGATACCGAGCGTTATATTTACAGCTGCTTTTATTCTTCCTTTTATTCTTGAAATATAATTAGGACAAGATGATATATTTCATCTTTTTTTACTGTTTCAAAACCGTTAATAGAGAAGCTGCTGATTTGAACTAACGGACCAATAATTAATGAATTTCACGATCAGTTAAAAAAAATATAGTACATGATATGCACATAATTAAAATGGATACATTCGTATACATATTATTCGTTTTATGTATTAAAATACTCTGCGTTACACAGAATCAAACCAAACGTCTGCGTTTTTATTCGTTAATTATGGCAGCATTGTACGTAGGAGTATAAATGTTAAACTAAAGCAAGTTAATAAATATATTAATTCCATCACGTAAGTTTTTAAAGGCAAATAAAACAATAATTATCAGGGATTTCGAAAAATTAATTTATTCTTCTTAAATATATCAGTGGCATTATTTATGGAATATAATAACATAAATATAATCTTGAGTAGCTTTTTCGAAAATTCCATTTCTAGCTGTTAACAAACAAAACTGTAGCACTTGGAGTAGCGAAAATATAAAGATGACTTATTAAAGTTTATTGCATCAAAAGAAAAAAAGAAAAAACAATAAACAAAAAGACAATAAGATTATTTTCCCATCGATTCAAATGAACAAATGAATCAAAATCAGGTTTCAGAATGCACTATTTAAAAAAAAAAAAGAAAAGCAAGATGACCGTTTTAATGATACTGAGTTTGGTAAATAATGTGACCAGATACTGTATTTCGGTACAAATAAATTCTTTGAAATTGTTAATAGTTGTTTTATTATTATTAATTTTTTACTCGTATTTAAAATACTTATCTGGTCATGAAAAACAATGAAGTAAACTTAATTTTACTAGCGAGCTTATAGATTGAAATTTATTTCAACTTATATTTCATTAGAGAAATATACCTCATAAATAGATTTTAAATTTAATATATGATACAGTTGGATTACACGTTAATTAACGATAATCGTATCTTTCAACTAGTGTATTAAACCGCATTCACCGAGCGGATTTTATAAATAAATCTTAGGATGAAAAGAAAATGAATTTTTTTCGGACGTGTTTACTGTATTATAATGTATTATTTTAAAGTTACCCGAATTATACAACTTGTGTATTATTGCTACGTTCTGTTAACCCTTTAAAATTTACAAATATACATTTGAGCTTAGTAATCGTCAGGTTTTTTCTTTCTTTTTAATTAATGAAAAAATTGTGTAATAATTTACCGCATCATTGCTAATAAGGCGATGACAGAACGAAATAAAACAAAATTCTGCGATTTCAAAATGATTCATTTTGAATTTAATTTTTTAACCAAATAAATTTGTAACAATCAGCGCATGATCCATCGTACTATTTTATTAAAGGAAGAACAAAACACTAAAAGTTCTAATTACTAATTTTAATTTGGAATGGCCGTTTACCTTTGAACTTTCAGCAAATCTTCAGTGCCGATGGCAACAACATCCGCTTTTCCGGCACTCACATGGTCAGTGCAGTTGTCTGATAGGACACATCCAAACGTTGGATTCACATCGTAAATTTTCGCCACATGGGACATTAATTTACATTTATTCATCGCGTCGTTATTCTGAACGCAAATATTTATTTTTCTATCATCTACAGACCCGGGACATTTGTTAACGTTCGTATCTCGAAGTGAATTCGCTTCTAAAAATTGCGGTACTATAAAAAAAAAAAAAAAAAAAGAAAAAAACGCAAACCAGAGAGGTTAATAAACAGTGAAATAGTAAAAGAAAATATTTCACTTTTTTTAAAATATGATTCGACACAACCAGTTATAAGAAAAATATTTAGTATAATAATAAAAAAAAATTCTAAAGATTATCATTGCGTTTTTATTACTTCGAAGTGGTGAATAAGATTTTTTTCTAAAACATTAACAAAAGACAAATTATTTCCCAAATCGAAAAATTAAAACTATTATGAAGACACTAACGTACAAAGCATTAGGAGAAATGGGTAAACAGTAAACACTATTATTCTCTGTGATGAATTACACCTATAAATTGATTAATCGTAATAATAATAATAATAATAATAATAATAATAATAACTGTGCGGGAAATTAAAAATTATTTCGCTAAATACAGTGAATTATTTTTAGTTTTATATTGAATAATAAAAGATTAATCTTTTTTCTATTTTTCTATACTAACTGACTAAATTAAAAGAATTTGTATCTACACATCTGTACTTACTACCGAGCATTACTTTAATTTTTAACATTTTCACATGAATTAACTTTTGGTATTATTACAGAAAATTATAGGAGAAGAATTTAATGTTAACACAATATTAAAATTATTCCGATACAATTTTTTCATTTTATTTCTTTTGCATTAATTTTATATTAAAATAAGAAGAAAAAAAAAACTGCTTTTTAATAACTACTAAACAAAAAAAAATAAAAAGAAAATCGGTTAATAAACAAACGAGGACGTTGCCTCTATTTATATGCAGATATTAAATGTTTTGCGTATTTATATATTTGTTTGTGAAAGTGAATTACTGAGAATATGTTGTGCACATTTTATAAATCCCCTTATGCGCAGTATACCCTTCTTATTATTATATTTCGCAGTGATTTAGTCGGAAATTTTTCCAATTGGTTGGAAAACAGCTGATCATGGGTAAAATTATAAGACGTTATTTATTTGTTTTTATAACGAATAAACGGATAGATAAAGCTGACGACGACCCTATATAACTAAAATTTAATATTTCTAATAAAAAACGCATAGAAATATACTGATAAAAATCAACGTGTGCAGTCATTGAAAACATTTTCCAACCATCTGGGGAAAGTGAATTCGAAGGACTTCTACATTTTTGTTGCGTTCAGTATTGAAAGGCAAAGTTGTATGGAAAGATGCTTTAAATTCATAAATGTGTTCATAAATTAGTTTTAAAATATTTTGTTTTGTTTTGTGAATATGTATAAGATTAAAATAAGGTTAAGAAGTATGTGATTCGTATCTAACAATAAGTATATTTTCCGAAAAAACATGAGTTCTGATAAAGTTGACGAACTTAAAATTAATTTTTCAGTTTAATAACTTTAAAATAATCAAGAAAGAAGTTAAATACTCCGCAAACAGCTTCAAAAATACATAATTAAATAGTGAATTTTAAAAGAACAACTTCCGAATTGTAGAATTTTTTTCGCATTCAAGTCAGATTGTCTGAAAGAAACTGACAATTGTAATGTGTTAACAACGTTTAAAAAGCTTAGGCACACTTAACTCACTAAAAAAATACCCGACAGCGTATATACAACGTAAAATACGGGACAAATTCATGCGTTCAACGCTGGTGTGAAGCGTATTAAAGAATCAGAAAATTTTTTCGTCGATTCATTTATTTACCCTAAGGCAGTGAAGTATGACTGAAATTTATGGAAGCGTGTAACAACGACCGCGAATAATTCTTACTAACTAGATAAATTTAAATAATAAACATAAGAAAGTATACCGATGTTCTTTTTTAGGATTCCGTTATAACTTACGAAATCCTAATAAGATGGTACACAAATGACAAAAATATCAAATAAAAATCAATAACTCACGAACGGTTTGGCCTATCAAATTTGGAACATAAATCACAATTAAAATTCTCTTTAAAACGATCTATAACTTAAAGATTACCGATTACCTTGGGCGTCAAAAAACCCCAAAAACCGTCAAGAATATATAATGTGGTACATAAAACGACCTCAAAAATCACTTAAAAAATCATAACTCATCACCCGATAAACCTATAAAGCTGAAATTCAAAATATAAACTAAAACGCTGGAGTCCTTTCATAAAATCAAAAAATTATGCAACAAAAGTTATGTAAAGTTTCCGAAAAGTTCAAAAAGGTGCAAAAAATGACGTGTTCCCCCTCCCTAACACCGCGAGAATTACAGTTTGAAATTTTAAACGTGGTTTAAAATACACGCATCCCCGTATATTTCTCTAGTTTGGAACATCCAGCCTTCCAACTTTAAAACTGAACTCTCAGGGCGCCAAAGGCTTGAACTTTTCAAAAAAAAAATTTTTTCCCGGGCTTGCAATATATCATTAGAAAGACTGCTATTTGTCGGGAATGCAACCGTATTTCATATCCATAAAAAAACTTTCCAAGTTGCCGTAAAGTTCAAAAAAGCGCGAAAAATTACGTGTCTCCGCCCCTAGCGCCGCGAATATTATAGCTTGAAATTTCGAACACGGTTTAAAATATGCGACTCTACGTATATTTCTCTAGTTTTGAGCATCGAAATTTCCAGCTCTAAAATTAGACTCTCAGTGCGCCAAAAGCTTGAACTTTTCAAAAAAAAAAATGTTTCTCCCGGGCTTGCGATATACCATTAGAAAGATCGCTATTTGTCGGGAACGAACCCGTATTTCATTTTCTTAAAAAAACTTTCAAAGCTGCTGAAAAGTTCAAAAAAGCGCGAGCTCTAATTTGTAACCCCCTCTTTGCGACGTGAGTATTATAGCTATACATTTGGAACAAGATATAAAATATACGAATCCACGTATATTTCTCTGGTTTGAAACATCCGGCTCTCCAGCTTTAGAATGAGTCCCTGGAGGCGCCGAAAGCTCGAAATTTTAGGAAAAAATATTTTTTTTCTCGAGCATGTGATATATTGTTGGAAAGACCGCTATTTGTCCGGAACGAAACAGCATTTCATTTTCTTAACGAAACTTTCAAAGTTGCCGTAAAGTTCAAAAAAGCGCGAAAAATGACATGTCCAGCCGCTTAGCGATGCGAATATTAAAACTGAAAATTTTAAACGCGGTTAAAAAAATGCACATCCCCGTACACTTCTCTAGTTTGGATCATCCGGATTTTCAACTTTAAAACTCGACCTTCGGGGCACCGAAAGCTCGAAATTTTGGAAAAAATATTTTTTTCCCCGGGCATGTGATATATCGTTTGAAAGATTACTATTTGTCGGGAACGAAACCGTATTTCGTTTTCTTAACCAAACTTTCGAATTTGCCGAAAAGTTCAGAAAGCGCCAGAACTAATATGTAGCCCCCTGTTTGCATTGCGAATATTATAGCTGTAAATTTCGAATGGGGTTGAAAATATGCTCATTCTGGCATGTTTGCTGTAGTTTATTTAAAATTTTGTGTATATATCTAAATAAATTTTATTTAAAAATCGTAACTGAAGTGAACTTACGTCAAGAAAATTATTGATTTTATTTGATGAACAGTTGAGAAATTAACTTCTCAGTATAGTAATCTAATAAATAGTGACAAACAAGGAAGGTGGTTTAAGTAATAGTATTCAAATATAACTATATAGAAGTTCGGAAAACAAATAAGTACAATTACAAATGTTAAATATTTATTGATAATTAATCCTTCCAAAAATCTAGGACTAAATAACGTTTATTTATTAGAATTTATTTTTTTTGCAGTACAATATGATGACACTGCGTGATGTATGAAAAAGAACTGGACTAAAAATATCTGTTTTGGAATTATTGTTGTTTTGAATTTAGTATTATGTGTCGCGATAGCCTAGTTGCTAGAGCGCTTGACTTCCGTTACGGAGGTCACGGGTTCGATCCCGAGCGACGACGAACTTATTACAAGAATTAAATAAATAAATACTCGCTAATAATCACGTGGTAGGCAATGGCAAACCGCCACGTATACACCATCATTACGCGTTAATTTAGTACACACAGAAGAAGACACAAGCGGGACTGCACTTGTATATTGATAAATCAAACGATTACCAATCAGTTCCGGGTGTGGTCTTACGTACGTACACTCGCGTTGCGTATAGCACTTGCTATGAGAGCTCCTATTCAGTACAATTTGAATGTACAAATAGGTAGTCACGACGCTCGGAATCGAGCGATACGACTCAGAGAGAGAATTGAATATTATGGTTATCTTTAACTTAACATACGGAACCCTCAGCGCATGAAACCTCATGCTTGACTGAACTTGTTTTTCTTGTTTAAGGTAAACGTTTTTTTTTGTAATTTTTTCCTGGCATATATAATCATAAGGATCTTACATATAATATCACCGCCATAAAATATCAAATAATGAATGTATATATCCGGTAAGAAATTTACGTTTTCTGTACGGATTAGCAATATCAATCTTACTTGTCAATTTCTTACTTGTTTATTGTAAATTATGTAAATACACATTATTATTATTATTAAAATATTTCTTATATGTACCGAAAATTACTCGGCTTTAACTATATCTTTAGCCTCAGCTGGGTAAAGCCGCGCATTTAATCGGACTCTAGTAATTACAGAAGAGACATCAAAAATGTTTCCGGTACTACGAATTCAGATTCCACCCGGTGATGTCAAGGAAACGAGTAAAAAACTTTTTTGAAAATTATGGCAGAAAAAATGGGCGGAACAACAAAATTCATCACACCTACATGCAGTCAAACCATCAGTTCGCGATTGGAAATTTTAACCAGAAGATCGAAAGAATCAAGTGGTGTTGTGCCGCCTACGTATCGACCATTCCATTCTCACACATGCATATATATTTCAGAAGCTTGCTCCACCAACATATGAGTTCCTATCACCATCCCCCACCTTCTAGCCGAATGTCCAAAGATCCTTAACCTATGCTCTAGCTTCCCTCCGCAATATCCCAATTTGTCACTCCTATCCCAGGATTCGCCATCCGTCGCATCCCTTCTCGATCTTTTCAAATCACTAAACCTATTTTATAAAATATAATAAACTTGCAAGCCGCACTCCTAGCCTAGCTGCTGTACACAGCGTGAAAAAAAAAAAGAAAATATTTTTTGCAGTAATCATAATTTCCTTTTTTTTTTTTATGACTTTCCAAATATTTACATTTATTCATTCTTATTTAGATCAAATAAAAAAAAAATCTAACATTACCTATTCTAACAGATTAAAGTACAGATCAATCGAATTATAATACGGAATTTATGAATTTTTCCTTTTTTTTTTTTTTTTTTTTTTTTGAGGTATATTTATTTTTAATTGCAATGGTTTCTTTGGTCAAGCTAAAGCGCTCGTCAATGAATTATATTTAAGCATTACAACATAATAATTTAACTTATAAATATACACATATCTTCATGTAATATCTGCTACCTACATCTTAAACTAATTTTGCACTTATCGATATAACTGTAATCTATTTTCTTTTGTTTGGTAATCTATATATTTCTTTACTTATTGTTGCGCACACTCTTATGTTATGTTTATTATTTAACATTTCCTTCTTTTTGAGGCCATTCCTTTATTTTCCTTTTCTTTTCTCTTATTTTTACCATCTCTATTATTCCTTTAGGTATTTTATTTAACATTTGAGTTATGACATATTTGTTCGTTTGCTCCTCCATCTTTCTCCACACATTTTATTTCAAATTATCCAGTTCTCGTCACAAATGATTAATCGTTCTCTTAAATGTTGAAAATTTGAATAGAATTTTATCAATAATTAAAATAAAGGAGTTACAAATTTATAGATCAATTTGTAATAAAAATAGAATAAAATAAAAAACCTTACTCACTTTGTTCAAGGTATTGCGAAGCTTTTACTGGCAAATCTAAAAAATGAATCGGTCTGTATGATCCACTTAATAAAATATTCACAGCAGATTCCCAATCCAAAACTAACTTTTTGCCTAACTGTTTAATCAGCGATGAAATTTCATTTGAAATATTCCTGGAAAAAAAAAATAGTGAAATACTGCGCTCCCAAAATTTTAAATTCTAGTTAGTAAAAAATTGTTTTCAATTTAATTATGAGTCTAAAGTGTTAGGGAAACTTACTGATGAGCGACAACAAGAGGCCATGCATTGGATAACCAAGTGCACGGTTTTTTATCGATCGGTTGCATCGTTCCATCCAAACAAAGATAACTGACATTATGACATTGGAGCGGTTCTTCGCGCTGTGTCATTTGGGAAAATACCGTATTTTTATACAATTTCATTTAATATATAATACGTATATATAAGAAAGAATATAAATCTAAATTCATCCAGTAGCGTTAAGTTAATTCAATTTCTGGTGTAAATTAAGAAATCCACAATTTACCAAAACTGTATTTATTTTATATAAAAACAAAAAAAAAAACATACCAAATATTGCTCTGTTTTGATATTTTTTTTCTTTCACCTTTTTTTTTTTTTTCGAAAAATTTGATATAACTTTTAAAAAGACTTTCCAATAAAATAAAATGTTCTATTTTAGTGTAATTGCATAGCCATTTGTCCGCAAAGTTGCAGAGTAGGTCACAGAAAGATCGGTTATGCATACTTTGGCAGATATAATTTCGGAAGACGCACAATTTAAGAAACATTTAATAGGAGATTGTTGCAGCAACACAAACTTAGCTCTAGTAAAGAAGTTTGTAAAATGTTATGTTCAGGATGTACTATTATGTGGAATTTAGATATACGGGGCATGAGAAAAAGAAAATAATACAAAGTTTAAGCCTTTGTGAGAAATAGATATGAGCAGTCGTATTAATAAAATCGAAAAAAAATACAAAATCCAAGTCTATGATAAATAACGAGAAAAGATTACAACATAGATCAGAAAGAAGGAAGATCTCATTTCTATTAATTTTTTCTTTTAGTAAAAAGTAATTTTCAATCAATTCTAAAGTTAGGATAAGGAATAACAAAAAATTTTCCCAACTGTGAATAGTAATAATATTAAGATTTATAAAAAATCATGCAAAATACTGATGATAACTTTTAATTTTAATGATATTATATGCAATCCTACACTTAAATGCAATGAAACTAAATATACATTTATTGTGTTTTCTTTTATATTTCAACAACTACAGTTATGTATTCAAAGGATTCGTTTTTTTTTTTTTTTTTTTTTTATACTACTCGCATTGCTTGAATGAAGTCAAAATTACGATATATTTTATTTCTTTTAAAAATCACAGCCCAAAATTTAAAATACTGTAGTATCATCATTCAATCGGCGGAGATAGAAGAATAGCATGCATTCATTTTTGCTCCATCGCATTCAGCGAAAGAGATGAACTGAAAAGTAATTTTGAATATTCTAATCAAACTTCGTACTTTGAATAATGAAAATCGGCTAAAAATTACATATATAAAAAAAATTGTAATAAGCATTCTCCTTAATCGAATAATTTTATTTTATCTCTATAATTAATATGTAAAAAAAAAAAAATAAATAAGTATATGTGTCAAGTACCGAAAAAAATAAATTGACGTCTTGTAATCGAACCCATGCAACTTGACCTCTGCAATCAGTTAAACACTGCAATGGTCCAAATCGACCCCAGTATAAATCAGTACGAGAACAACTTCTCGGGTCATGGCACGTTGCGCATAGATCACTGTACAAATTTTCTAGACACAAAGAATTTGTTCAAAATTGCACTTTTCAGTTTTAAACATAAACGTTCTACGCCATATTTTACAATTATTACCACTAAATAAAAACCAAAAATAACAGTGCTGAATGAATTGGAAATTTGTGTTCCACCCGGGCATCTTTTTATTCATATATTACTTTGATAATTTTTTTGATACTTAATTATTTCGGACTTGGTAGATATGGTAACAAACTGAATCTCAAATGATTCATTCTATGATTTGAGACTTCAGATTTGGTAGTTATGTGTCTTAATTTCTGGATTGCCGAATTCATATTTATTTGGAAAAAAATGCAGTTAAACTTTTACCAAAATTTTTTAACAATCAATAGAAACAGTTAACTAATAGTATAAAATTTATCATTTTTTTTTTTTTATTCCATGCAGTTTTCTTTACATGATAAATAATAATAAAAACTATGACTACCTATTAACCGTCTATCTAAACAACAAAATTTCATCTCTAATCAGTTTTATTGGTCGTATTTAATTGAATATTTGTCAATTTAATTAATAAAATCGTTCATTTCAGCTCAATGTTGACTGAAATTCAAAACTGTAGTTTACCAATAAAAATTTGCCAACCTATTCTATTCGCTGAATTTAGTTATAACTAAATATTCATTTACTCCCTGAATTTCACAGTGTATATTATCTTCAGACACTATTACATAATTATGTAATCATTAACTATAATAATCGTTATGAAAGAAAACGAAGTCTGTGTGAATTCGGCATATACACTAATTTGCGAAACGAATAGAGGTTTTATATTTTAAAATAAATAATTAATTAATTATTAAAAGTAAAAAAAAACATATACAGGGTGCGACAGCATAACTTCCTTTTTTAAAATGCTCCACTTTTATACTACTAAATTTTTTAAAGAAATAATAATAGAAAATCGAAATAACATACTGTAGATCTCATCGGCAATATGTATGCTTCTTCTCTTGCATGTTATTATTTCTTTAAAAAATTTAGTAAAAAAAAAGTGGCGCATTTTAAAAAAGGAAGTTATGCTGCCGCACCCTGTATTAATTCAATTACATTAGTATACAAAAATTTATTAGTTACTTTAATACGTTTACATCAAACATTAAACTGTGCATGGGCGTCGCCAGCGGGAGTGGGGGAGCAGCTGCCCGCCCTGAAGCATTGAAACTTTTTAATCAACTGGCCATGATGAGTATTCATAGGCGCGTAATCATGGTCGATTTGGAAGACTTTTATAATAAAGTAGTAGAAAAATTTTCCAGAAACCCACGAAAATTATGTTTTAATTACGATTTTATTCTTGTTTAATAAAATATTAAGCCTTTGCAACTTCTTATAAATTTTATTTGCCCTATAACTCATATCCTCTTTCTATCATCTTGTCCCCCTCCCACCCACCCACAGCTTATCGGCTGGCGACGCCCTTGAAACTATGTGAATTTAATTACTAATCTAAATAAACTGAGGTAAGCACCAAAAATTGTGAAATTAAGGATCATAACACTTGTGAAAAAAAAAAAAAAAAATATATATATATATATGTATGCAATGAGCAATCGCAAATAAAAAGTTCTGTAGCAAGCATGTTAGAAATGTATACTACAAAATTAACCTTCGACAAATGTAATTTGTGACATAATTTGTTGGAAATATAATTTATTTATTTTATGCTTTTCGTCTACTTCAACTAGATTTTTTCTATTCTATGTAATTTATAATAAGTTTATTTGGATATCTTCGAACTTATTCCATGAAAGCGGCACTTCACGTAATAGGATGGGCCGTGGAGTGCTGCGGAGCTAAGATAATAATTCCTTCACAAAGAAAAACGGAAGAAAAAGAAGGATAGTTCAAAGTTAATTTTTGATTCTATAAATAGTCATAGCTGACACGCAAATTAAACGTTTATAATTCAAATAAAAATGTTATACATACTTAATTCATAATCATAAGAAGCATCTGGAGACCACATTCCTGCTTTACACGATCTATCGAAAAATTGATGAAGCGAATCAATTCTGTTTTCAATAATACTTTTACGCGGAGAACATACTTGCGGTACAACTTTCCATTCGAAGTACTACTTAACCATATAAAAAGTAAACACAAATTCGGATAAAATTCTCTGTAATAAACAGTATAATCTTGTTCAAAACGTTAAAGTTTAATATGAATTGTTTAGTTTCTACCAAAAACATACATGTGGATGACTTTATACAGTTTGGATAGGAGACGATACAAGCAATTATCAAAGATTTTTTCAATATTTTACAATTTTTTTAAAAAACAACTTTTTTTGAATTTTAAACATTAATTTAATAACCCTTTATATACTGAAAAAGAAATGTTCTTTTGTAATTTATATAGCCACCGTGTTATTTATATTTCCATTTTAACAGTTTTTAATATTTAGTATATAATACATATATGTATATATACATACACACGAAATGTGGCTATTAAATGATGAGATTATATTTGCCACGTACTGCTATTGTTGTAGGGGAGAAATTAACAAGCCTTTAATAACTCAAAAGTGTCTACTGTTTATACACATAAATGCGTTAGTATACACTTTTGTTACTGTCTAGTAAAAAAGCGTGTTCAGGATAGTTTTCCAGGAAAAGTGGGTGACGAAAAGATCGAACAATGCGTTAACCTAAAATTGAAAAAAATTTCTACCGATATTTTGAAGCAGGCTTATAGTGGGAATTGCTTTTCACGTGCGCTTTTGTTTTTATAACATAAACGATTTTTTCGCGAATCAAGAAGGCATTGAAGATGGCCTACGCCTAAGTAAACCCAGCTTCAACTTTAGAAAATGTCGAATTATTGAAAATGGGTGTATAAACAGACAGTACGGCACTCGGATGATTACATAATAGCGAAACGGCTCGAAAAATTTTACCTGACAATTTACATATGATAAAAGTCTGTACAAAGGTGGTATTAAAAAACTTGAACGCTGACCAAAAATTAACCTGTAAAGAAGTCTGTTTTGACTTCTTAAAATGCTAAACAAAAACTACAAAATGATGGAAAAGGACAATTATATGCAACAAGACATGGGTGTTTCAATACGACACCAAAACCAAGTCAATGCATGCATTATAAAACACCAATGTCTGCGAGAATCAAAAGAACGCAAATATCAAAGTCAAAATTCAAATCAATGTTCATAGTTTTCTTCGACATTAACGGAGTTGTCATAGTGCAATGAGCCCCAAAGGAGCAAACTATGAATCAATACTATTGTTTAGCAATGTTGGCAACCTTGAAAGAACGTGTTTGTAAGAAACAGCCATCACTATGGCACAATAAGTCGTAGATCTCACACTATAGTGTATTATCGATGAAATTTTTTTAACTAAAAACGGAATTTCAATACTTGAGCGAGCGATGCTAATTGCCGGACACTTGTTCACATCGGATGTA
This sequence comes from Icerya purchasi, assembly GCA_039619475.1. Lineage (NCBI taxonomy): Eukaryota > Metazoa > Arthropoda > Insecta > Hemiptera > Monophlebidae > Icerya > Icerya purchasi. Next base: position 333,981,135 of record CM077116.1, on the reverse strand, counting down.
TTTTGAAAAATCGCGTTATTCGAATATATTAGTGACGTCATCTCGATTAAAGTATTCAATGCAGGACTTGTTTTGTGTTCTACGGTTTTTATGTCATGCCTTAGTTTTTTTCTTCGTTTTAAAATGGATATTAATAATACTTTGGAAGAATTACAAAAAATATATTGCAACAGCAACAATTTCCATTATTTTTGACGAGAAACATCTTTTCGTTCCCGTTCAAAATAGTTATGGTCTATCTATTCTTGTTATTCTTGAACAGCGAGTTTAATATTCAAGTATTCCATCTTTTTGCGATATTTAAAATGGTTAGAGCAAGATGAATGAGAAATTTCCAAACGGAAGTTTGTGAAATATTTTGGAACAATGTAATGGTACTCTCTACAAAACTTCTTTTACAAAAAAGTTCAGGAGAATTAAAAACGCCTTCTTAGTTGTCAAATTAGTTGTTTATCGTAGTTTTAAAAAATTTTGAACACTATATTCTGGTCTTAAAAACTTCAGGGTAAATCTCAACCTAAAAACATGTTGGTGATAAAAACAACAGAAAAAAAGGTAGAAGCCGAACATTTCGATTAAGGAAATAATAACAAAAAAAATTAAACAAAAATAACGTGTAATGATTAAATCATTAAGTTTATTACTTAAAAATCGTTACAGATTGAGAATAAATATGAGAAATAGATTAAGATTTATAACACAAATTAAGAATTCATTTAGATGGCTCTATAAATGCCTAATGAAGGAAAATAAGTTCTTACATATCGTAAGTTATAAGATATTGAATACATTTTGATATAAACACCATTGTAAATAAAAAATATGATTCAATATAAATCTTAAAATGGAGAAATCAATATGAAATGTAATATTAAAATTACACATTAACTCTATTACCTTTTATCTACCATTTTTAAGAAAAATCAAAAGAAAATAAAAATGATTATTTCCACTATTAAATTATTCGGCACCAGGCAAAAACAAAAAAGGAACCTAAATATTATCTAAAAAATTTATCACAAATCAATTTGTTTTTCACAATTGCAAATGATAGTAACGACCAATATAAAGCTACGAATGTTATACATAATTGTATAGTAACCTTATATTATATTGAAATTGGCAAAAAATTAAGATTGAAACGAAGAAAAGCGAATAAAATGTAAATATTGGATAATTTTGAAAATTAATCACTCGACGTGCACAATCATGGCCACTGTTATAGATGATGTTTATTCACTGATCAAAAAGTACCAATCATAATTTCACAAAATGTCGTCATGTATGAACAAATGTCTGAGAATTAGCATCCCCCTACTTGAGCACGCGTCGTATTCGCCGGATTTGGTACCATGCGACTTTTTTTCTTTCCCCGGAGATGAAATCGATTTTGAAAGAATCACGTTTTAAATCAATGTAGGCTATATTAAATGAAGAACGGCAGAGGTATTGACAGATATTTCAAAAGAATAGCTCAAACACTGTTTCGAACAGTTCAAAAGCGCATTGATCGGTAAGTAAAACGGGAAGTTGCGTATACTGCAGAAAAAGGTATATCTATATAATAATACTTACAATAAAACACTTTTTTACTCAGTATCATTATTTAATAACCACGCCTCATGTGTATTCATTTCTCTCTCTCTCTCTCTTTCTCTTTCTATATATACATATGTGTATGTGTAGGCGTGGGCGTGATCCTGAAGGCAGAAAGATTAATGAGAAAAGAAACAGCCCATAATTTACAGTCAAAACAAAACTAATTTTTTAAATTATATTCATAACCAACAATTTTTTAATCCGCACTGATAACAAAGCCAAGATATTATTTTTAAGCATATTCTGTTTCTCTATTATAAAATTTAAAAAATAGATACAGTGTAAAAAATTTAACTGATCTATTTTGCGTAAAATTTTTAAAGTCGTCGGGATGACAACAAATATATGAGTTTACAAAAACATAAAAATACGTAATTTTCATAATTAATATAATCAGATTTTATTGAGAAATTATATTTATTCGAATAATTTTCAGACCAACTGCATTAATATTTCAAACAAATAAAAGACTTTACAGAAAATGTTAACGCTTAATTATTGGTGGTGACCGAAGGTTTAGTGCTGGACAAAAAAGTTAAATGACAAATATAATAAGCAATAATACGTGAGATTTTATTGCTGCCATAAAAATCATACAATCCTGCGTCATGCAAGCTATGGGGTCATTTAGTTTCTTACCAAAATAATCTTCACTCCATGGAAGAAAACGTAATTCTCTGTTCGCTTTTTCAGGTACATATTAAATGTATATTTATAAAATAGCACAGGAGTCCCTACATGAGGCTAATCGATAACAGAATATACATGTAACTACCATAGACGTACCCAGGGTGGGGATTTGGGGGTTCAAACTCCTCCCGAAATGGATTTTTACATTGCTGTATTGTCGCTTTAGGGTCGTAAGATGTCTTCGTACCAGGCATTCTGATAGTACAACTTTATTCTCAAAATGAAAACAAACAGAAGTCTTAAGCATTTAGAACTATTATACAAGATATTATTAATAAAATATAATTACTAAGTAAAATCCTTTTTTCTGTCAAGTGTGTTTTTTTTTTAAATGGATCGATCCCCCCCCCCCTCCCCCCCCCCGAAAAACTTGCCTGGGTACGCCTATGGTAACTAAGCACACATATAAGCGGTATAAAAAGGTTTTGTAATTTTAACTGTATATTTAAAAAAGTACATAAGTAATGACAGTATATGCAATACAAAAATTATGCACTTCTTAAAAAATATATAAGAAAAGTAATATTCAGAAAAAATGTACAAATGTAACGATTTTAAAAATTATCCTTTTTTCAAACATAATAAATAATAATTATGTAAACTATTCTTCTTCAAAATAAGCAATTAACTTACAGATACATGTTAAATACCCGTAATTTATCTTCTGTAATTTTATAGGTAATACTTTCTCTCATTAAAATTTATAATACTATTTAACTTCTGTTGTAAATGTTTCTAGAAACCTTTTTTGTATTTCAATTAAATTGAAAATCCCATAATCTGACGTTACAGCATGCATGACACGGGAGTAAAAGATTTTTATGGCAACAAATAAATCTCACGAATTTAGTGGGAATGTCTACTGTTCAAAAGATTCAGAGGGCACTTTTTGGATCCTCAATGTCACAAAATTATTACGTCATTTTGGTATTAGTTGAACTTCAAGATATCTGTGTTTTATTTAATTTTTAGTTGCTATATTTTTTCCCCATTTCGTACTGGCTAAAAACATCGTACAATTCAATAATAAATTATTATTTTTTCTTTATTTTCTTTTGATTATTATTTATAACAATGGCAGAGAAAATTTTTAATAAATTGATAATTCTAATAATATTTCGAGGAGCAATATTGAAAGTTTACATTAAAAACTGTGTTAACCAGCCTTAGATAACGTAAACTATATGAATATACATAAGTAGTGAAGAAATTGTTTACTTCTACAATTAAAATCACATATTTGTTATTCAGTACGAATTATGGATATTTTAATTTTTAATGTTTGTATCTATCTACGCAGAAGTTTTATATTAAAATTAGATTTAACTTAAATAAAATTCAATATAATATATTTGTAAACTGCAGAGGAGAGAAAACTAGGACTGTTAAATAGAAAATCAAGCGATTGGCTCTAAGAGAAAAAAAATAATAAAAATGAAATAAAAAAAAAAAAAAAAAAAAAGAAGTGTATAAATCCACAGAAGCTACAAATAGTCAGAAATTTTGAATTTGTTATGCCGAAACAAATATCTTTTAAAAACTTAAATATACAATTTAACACTGGAAAACAAAATTAAAACAAATATGTACATAAACAATAGTTATTTTAATGTTTCATTGTTTAATTAATAACAGTAAAAATCATATTAATATGTTAAATAAAAATGATTTTTTTTAATGGTAAATAAATGTAATTTATTATGTCTTGCATATTTTAGAAAGTGGATACAAGCGCTACTTAAATCAAAAAATTGGTAAAATTTGGCTTATTTTTGCAATTGGAAATTTCAGAAATTCGGCGTAACATATTGATGATTGTGTCATTTTTACAATGACAATGTAATAAAAAAATCATGTGTTGCAGAAGAAATCTTGACAAACACATCTGAAATGCTTCTAATGTTTACCATTTTAGCCTTCACTGTCTATACTTCACAACTCAATTTTAATTACAATATCTGACAACCAAGCTTTACTCGGATCTATTCTGAACTTGCAAATCAGTTAATATCTTCGCAAATGTATCCCCACTCATATTACAGATCTAAATAATAAACAAAACAATTCATTTACGCAAATACTTATAAAAACTAAACGTCTCACAACGAATATGCATATTTTTAATTCGTTTGTTTTATAATATTGAAATTCTATATGCAATTAAATTCTTTACATCACATTAGTGAAATTAATTTAGTATTTTTTATTCATATTAAAAACGATATTTTAAGTAAAACTTTCACTACATATTTCACAATACACATGTTATTAATTTTGCTTTTAAAATCAATTGGAACATTTGATCTCATCATACAATTTTGATTTCAAGTGGATTATTAATTTCTTATGCTTTATAACCAACATCAAATAATTATTCACTGTTTAATTAAATATTATATTACTGTTTTATTATTAAATGTAGAAATAAAACTAAATTGGATAATCTATCATCATATATGTAATGGGGGAAAAAATACAAACTATAAACTGACATTCAGCGCAATAACAATAAGTTATTAATTACAAAATTAGACGAAAATATATTTTATTAACTGTGTAAACAACAATATGTATATTCGATTAATTTATGTCTTTTCTACTATCATTGCAAACAATAATCGAAGCATATAAAATACAAAAATTGTGAAAATAAAATGACGTAATAATTTTGAGACATTAAGGATACAAAAAGTTCCCTGTGAATCTTTTGAACATTAGACACTCCTAATTCAGTAGTCGAAATTAAGGATTCCTCCATCGTACAGAAAATCAGATAAAATCCATGGCGTCATATATAAATTAAATATCATTGTGAAATAAATAGGTATCCCCCCATTAGAAGGCAAAATAATAGACGTTAGTTTTAAAAAACTGTTACAATTAACAATACCTAAACTTTAAATGATAATTTTTAATTTTACTCTATAGTTTCTACTACTGTTTTTAATTATATCTTTTTATATTGATTTTCAATTTAATGTTTTTCTTGTTCTGTTTTAATTTCTAATTTATTTGTTAGAATGTTTACTTGCAAATATTATTGCATCAAAAATTAATCCCTAGTAATGAAAATTTAAAAAAACATCTGTGTGCACACATAAGTACAGTTTTAATTGTAATGGAACTGTGAAACTACTTAGGTTAAAATTAAAATTAAAATATTCATATAAAAATGAATTCACTGAATTCCTTGTAAAATAATAAATTCATTCAAAAATGGTGAACCGACTTTAATAAAAATTACGATCTGAAACAACATATAATTGCTTTGAGCGTACCTTATGGAACTAAAAGGGGACAATTTTCTCAAAATAAAAATGGTGATATCAGAATTATCAATTTGTAGGATTTTACTTAAATTAAATTTATGTTATAAATAAAGAGTTACATATTTTTTCTAAAGTGTCCTATAAATTATTTATATGATAATTATCTATTAATCTGTATATTAACAACGATTTTAAAAATGCGCATATTTATTTTAAAATAAATCCTTAATAATAAAGCTATATTTATGTTGCAATTTAACAAATCTTTTGAAATTACAATCTGTTTAACCCTTTCTTAGGCGCGTGGACTACTATCGTAGATCAGGTATATTTTAACTGACATAATTTCTGATAGATGGTTCCCTCACGCGCTGCCTTCTCAGTAGCTGTTCGAAATATATTATTTTACGCAACTAGTATCGTTTCGTTTCTCAACAGGTGAGTACGTGTAGTTTGTTTCGATAAGAATTCAGTTGGTCTACATTTGCAGACCACGCGTCTGATTACGTGACGTTTTTTGATTAAGATTAAATTTTTGTTTCTTCGCTTTTTATAGTATGTAATGTGAGATAATTAAGTTTTTGACTTATAATAGTGTTAAATTTTTGTTGTGATTTCAGAAGAAAGCATGTCGCAGCCAAACAGACGCCGTATTGAAGAGTAAAAAGATCCGAAAGATTGGATGAGGCTTTTTTTTTTTTTTTATGAGAAGGCTTGAAGAATTATACTCCGAAGATGGCGTGGAAGAGAGTGGGGACGAATTAGAAGAGGATCCACTGGAAATTGAAAAAGATGTAGTAAATAAAAGTGACCGCAATTCAGACACAGAAGAAGAAACATCGGAGACAGAAATATTAGAACCAGAAATAGATGATATGCATGTTGAGAGCATACGCAGGAAGTCCCCTATATCGGAAGGGATACAGTGACGAAGTGGAGCAAAATTAAGCCAAATGTGCTAGATCGCACAAGAAGCAGTAATATTATTACACATTTACCTAGACCTAAAGGAAATGCCCGTCAAACAAAATCAGAATCGAATGTATTCGGTTATTCATAACAGATCCTATGATAAGAATGATAACAGAATCAACTAATATATACATATAAAGTAATCAGCACCTATTTGATAGAATTAAAGATGCTAGATTTACAGATGAAAGAGAAATAAGTGCTTTAATTGGAATATTTTTTCCGATAGGAACTTCACGAAGATCAAGAAAAAATTCTACTCAGCTTTGGGGTAACTCAAAAAGCAGCGGTATTGAGACTTGTGTTACCGTTTAATTAATTAAAAAGAGGTTTCGCTTTTAACTAAGTTATCTAAGATTTGATTATATAACAGACACCGTATTGCAAGGAAGGAAATTGATCAATTTGAAGCAATAAGGGAAATTTTTGAGCTATTTCTGACAAATTTTCAAAACAACTTTATTGCGAGCGAATATCTTACAATCGATGAACATCTTTTAGCATTTAGAGGACACGCTATTCATTCAGACAATATCTACCCAGTAAACCAGCCCAGTACGGATTAAAAATGTTCGCGTTGGTTGATGCAAAAATTGCATACAATCTTGAACCATACGTAGGAAACCAACCCGAAGGGCCATACAATTTAAAGAATACTGTCCAAGATATTGTTCTCCTACTAGTCCAGCCAGTTGAAGGCGCTAACCGAAATATCACAACCGATAACTGGTTTACAAGTTTTCCACTGATGGAAACTTTACAATAGAAAAAAAAAATTGACACTAGTAGGTACCTTGAAGAAGAAAAAGCCGGAGATACTTCCCGAATTTTTACCAAAGAAAACAAGGAAAAAGAATAGTTCTCTTTTTGGATTTCAAAACGAATGCACTTTAGTGTCTCTCACTGTTTAAAAAAAAATCTGTATTAATTGTATCAACTATGCACTACGACGACGCTATCGATCCAGAAACGAATGAAAAGACAAAACCAGAAATGATAACCTTCTACAATAGAACAAAAATAAGTGTAGATTTAGTAGATCAAATGTGCCAAAGCTAAAATGTTGCAAGGAATTCTGCATGATGGCCGATGGTAATTTTCTACGACTTATTAAACATCTCTGCAATAAACACATTTTGTGTTACACGGTAAATAACTCTGATAGAATAACTAAAACGTGAAAATTTATTAAAGCTTTTGCATGGGAATTAATACGGCCACAAATAGAATTTAAATCTACAGTGAAAGAAATACCTGTGGAACTTAAAAGACGTGCAAGTATTCTCTTAGATCTTTCAAAAGTTCAGCAGCCTATGGAAAAACCTAAGCCAGAAAATTATGTCGGACGTTGTAGCATATGCCCAAGAAGTCTAAATAAATCTTCCAGGCGAGATTGCTGCAAATGCCACCAGTTTACATGTGAAGAACACGCTACTGACATCTGTGTATTGTGTTTTAAATAACTGAAATTCCAAAACCTTGTGCAATAGAATGCCCTATTTGATTAAATACAAGTTTATATTTGTAAGTATTATCTGTTTATATAAATGTAACACTCGAGAATTTAATTTTTGGTTTATTTTTGTTGTTTTTATTTTAGTTTTGCCTTTATATGTAAAATAACCATTAAAAAATAAGGACAAATTTTCATTGTTCCTACGACTGCTAGATAGGTAATTAAATTTTTTTAAATTCTCTTATTACTGCTTAAAATACTTAAAAGAAGAAAGGAATGCAACAGATTTTATTAAAGAATTTTTTAGTTATTAATTTTAAACAGTAATAAACCACACGCCTAAACATGTTAGTAAATGTCACGCGCCTAACGAAGGGTTAAATGTAACATGATGGATTAAACATGTTTTTCTGTACGGAACAAAACATGCCCTGAAATTTCTATCATATCTATTTTATAATATATATTTTTTTAAATTAATTATTTACGTTAATTTGTTTTGTTAATATTATTATGATACAAATACTTTAATTAAGAGATGAAATAAAATTAAAATAGGTACGATTCCACTAGGTTAAATACAAGACATATACTAGGGGTTAAAGCAGAAATGATAAATAAAGACAGAAAGCAAAAAATATAAAAAAACACTGCATGGTTTGTAGAAGATTGAGTTGCAGAGGTTATAAGCAAAAAAAAAAAAAAAAAAAAAAAGGGATTTAAAGAAAGCATAATCAACATCACATAGAAACAGAATGAAGATAGAAGATCAATAAGAAATGATATTAAAGAAAAATTACGAATTACGTTTATTAATTTCTCTGGCTGATGTAATAGGTGCCCCAAAATGAGGGAATAATTAAAACCGCTACTGCTTTTTTTTTTTACCCCTTTAGTTACTTTTAAACGGCAATAATTCAAATGTATTTCTCCCAATTTTACTCGTAAGTTTGTTTTTTTCGTTCTTCGGTAAGCATTAATGATCCTATTAATGTTTTTAGTAGCTTAGTTACAGTTTTCAGATGAAGCCACATAAAGTGAGAAAATGTAATAATAGGTGTAGGGTAATTGACTGAATCGAAATAAAAGTGACACAGAAACAAGGTTATGAAAAATTTCTGCAGGGCTTTCAGGTGACAGGCCGTTTAATGGTTTCCTTTTTATTCGAATTAAAACGAAGATAAATTTTTATTTAACTTAAATATGTCGTATATCAGATTGAAAATCTTTAAGGCTATTTGACATATGCATATGTATTATTAATGTTTTTATTCTGTATTTTGCAGTAAATAATTTTAAATACTTCTTAAATTATAGTGGATTTCTATCTATCTCTAGTAAATAAGCAATTTTCTTTCAATGTGTTTACACATGCACAAAGGAGAACAGGTATATTTATGCTCTTAAAATTCTTAAAAGTAAATTGCAAATTTATTTTAAATATTTTATTCCTTTCGCAAATTTTTGCCCTACCTACATGTTAACGTTAAACGAGTCCATAAATTTTATCAGCATTATCTTATCAATCACGGTAATTACAAATAAATAAATAAAAATAAAACAGGCACATTAAACTTTTAACACAATACGGAATTTCATTTAACGTTTATACGTCTGTTAATGTACATACATAAATTTCAACAATAGAAAAATAACAACTATTTGCCGAACCTGATTAAAAATGGCTTCGTCATCTTCATAACCCGGATGGCATAAACCTAATCCTTTTAAATCCGTCAAGTTATGAACTGGCGTGTCGTTTGACACTAATACCACCATATCATATTTATACTTTTCTATACATTTCATTAACAGGAAAATGCAAACGAATTAAAAATACGTTTTTTTGTAAAAATTATATAAAATGAATAAATAATACTTTTAGCATAAACAATAAATAAATATCGGAATACTTTACATCACGGGTGGCCAACCCAAATGACCTTGCGGGCCACTTTGCAAATGCATCATAACTCCGCGGGCCGCATATAAAATCATGTATCCCCATATTAGATTTAGACCCACTACAGACATTATTTTATAGTGAAAAATTGAAACATAATGAATTATTATTATTGTGTTTACTATTATTTTTACGTGTAAACATGGATAGTATAATAATAATGGTACTAAACGCACATTGCAAAGAAATGTATAATACTAAAAACGAAATATAAGAAATATATAAATATAAATGAAATAAAAAAAAAAATGAAATCATTAAAAAATATACTTTGGCCATCTCGCGGACCGCAAAAATGTTCAAGGCGAGCCACGGGTGGGCCACCCCTACTTTACATTCTACTTCTTTTTAAACTCTATAGAGAACAAATTATCAAATCAAATCAACGTTTTTTTCGTGAGCGATGACATATTAAAAAAACGTTAAATTGTAAAAGTGAACGGTATAATATATTCTATTTATTACGATTTAAATAAACAAAATAAAATAAAATGAAAACTGAAACGAAATGTGACAACTTGAATAACGAAGAAATATTTCTATATAGATAAAAATAAAATAAAAACAATAATAAGAAGTAGACCAGGCAAATAAATCTTATCAACATTGATAAACGCTTCAATATGTTTTCTAAAACACCTTAAACGTTTAATAATTAATTATAATTATATACTTACATACTTTCATGTGCGTACATATATATATATATACAAACACGTCTAATTTTCATATAATAAGTCCTAAAACTTTTAAACGCGTTTTCCTCAAAACAGTATTTTTCAAAACGGTGCCCATGATATTTCAAAAAGTTTTCAACTAATTTCGCTGAAATTTTGCACACATCTTCTGTATAGGTCTAATTTTCGTCTGAACTAGAATAATTCATATACATTACATAGTTTTTTTTATTTTCAAATTTAAATATTAAAAAAAATGCCAAAGGTGAAATTTTTTTCCAAAATGTTGCCAAAAATTTTAATTTTAATATTTCCTATTTGGTGTTAGTTTACACAATATCCACATATCCACAGATTAAAAGGATATATATATTTCTTTGTTATGATGAACTAGTGGTCCAGATTGTGGGTACCATTTAACAAATTTTTTTTTTTTTTTACGCAGCCGTCGTAGGAGAGCTCTACATCAATTCTTGCCCATATAACATCTTGAAAAATTTTCTAAATACTTTTAAAATGTCAATAAAAATATGATGCAAAAGTATTAACGAAGTGTGTTTTTAAGATTCGTTACAAAAAATTCCCTTAAAAGGAATAAAAAAAACCGGCCACTCGTGTAGACGACGACCCCCTTAATAGCTGATTGCCCGATGTAAAATATCGGCTGTGTAAATCAGGTAGTAATTATTTTAAAACGTCAAAATACTTTGCCGTTTAAATAGTTCTTCAGATGAAAAAGGAAAAAAAGGTTCAAACATATTTAGTGTCGGGCAATAAAGGATGGCCGAAAAGTGATAAATGTTGATTTTATTTTACGATCAGCTGATTCAAACCCGCGGAGCCATTTATTAAAAAAAACAACAACAACAGAAAACAAAAAAAAAACAGTTGTGTGAGATTTCTTTGTTGTAGTGCGATATATAGTATCAGCGATTGTATCGCAAAAGAACACGTGCGATATAAAAAATGTATAACTAAAAACTACTTAACGAATAACGAAAAATAAAGACACAATGTACATGCCTCCGCATTAGAAAAGCGGGCGTACTTCTATGACAGTTGAAAAGAAATGGAGGGAATTGGTCAGTAATCAAAAGAAGATTATTACTCACCAGACTTGTGATAAATTTGTTTGAGCAGGAAAAGGCAATGAAACAGTACGATCATTTTCAATAGTCACTATTTGATATTTTAAAAACGTTTTAATCGTCGCTCCGATAGTTTCACAATTCCTAGTTTTGTTTTTTGTTCCTAATTTAAGTTAATTTTTTTTCTTTTATTTATTTCTATTATTTAATAAATTAACTTTTCTTCACGCTCTGATTCTGATTATAAATCGAGAAAAACTTGCTCTCCAATAGAAGCATCTAAAATGTAACAGACGAGGAGCCGTTTTATTGGGGGAAGTATTATTAAATTTGTGGAGTTCAATAAAACGGTATTGATTTTTGAATGATATAAAAATAATATTACAATTAAAAAAGATATAATAAAGTAACCAACTTTAATAACAAACAAATGAAAGAGTAAAAATAATTTATAACAATAAATTAAATAAATACCTTATGTAATAACGTTTTCGGGTATAACCCATCATCAGCTAAAACTAGCTTAATCAAAACACAAAACGTGGATTTATTTAATTTATTGTTATAAATTATATTTACCCTTCTATTTGTTTGTTATTAAAGTTGGTTTTTATTATATAACAAACAGGCATGTATTCACCAGGCCCGTGCCCAGAATTTTGGAGGGGGGAGGTTGAAAATTTTCTTCACATATTTATTTTATAAATAAAAATACATTTTTCACTAATATTCATGCTATTAATAATTTCCATAATTTTTATTTATATATTAATAATTTAAATAAACGAATTACTGTATAAACACATTAATAAAAATTACATATGTTATTGATTATACCCGTAACAAAAAATTTTGCATAAAATATTAATGAAGTACCTAAGCTATTTCAGTTTTCATGGGGGGGGGGGGTTAACCACTGAAACCCACCCCATGGACGCGGCCTTGGTATTCACTTACATTTAATTAAAAAAGAAATTAAATCTTTCCATCACGATATCCAGCCGTGAAAACGTAAATTTCTCGCTAAAGAAAAAAGTTGGGAATTATTGCGAGTCAGATATTCATCTACACACTTGTGTCTGCTGCTAGATCGACACCGCTGGGTTTTAGCTATTTAATTCGATTATTATTAATCAGCTTCGATTTTATTACTCTACGACAGATAACATTCGGATGATTTTGCTTTGATTTTGTCAACCGATGACAGGCATCTATAACGTTTGTAGAGATGTTCATGTTTGTAGCCTATTCTATTTTTACTATCAAATCAGACAGATTTCCTCAAAGTACTACTAACTGGGATGTTTGAGATTACAACGTTATTTTTTCGTACGTTTCTTAACGCGTCGTTTACTAGATGAAATGACATCTACATGTCAAACAGTCTCTTATTCAACGTACATAACTTATTATACATTTGTTTTAGCGCGCAACGAGATACTTAAATCGATGAAATGTCAGATTTATTCTTATCAGCTCAGCAAAACAGCATGGCCACTCTAAAAATAAAATAATACTTTATATCTTTTTTTTTTTTTTTTTTAACGAATAAGAAACTCTCATATATTTTTCTCATCAATTTTAGGAATCTGTCTACTATGAGAGTTTTATAAAAACTGTAGGAGTCATAGAAGAAGAAAGTACAAAATATCTAAGATAATTAAAAAATCGCAAAAACTTGTTGGTACACAGTCCGACTTATAAATACAATTAGAAGTTGCAACCGAATCAAGGTACCTAGACTTGGTTAATAAATAAAAACTTCTGTACCACCTGAAATTGCTACGATAGCACAATTAACCGATAGGCTATGCACAAATGGCAAACTCTTGTTCTACGGTAAATAACCTTGCTGGATAGCTAAACAGCTACTGGTTGCAAGACAGATGTTTGAAAGTTTTTTTTTCTTCTTCTTATTGAGCCACATCCTGTTTAATTTTATACTTGCAGCAAGTAATCGAGCAATTTATACATACATACATACATACATACATGCGCGCGCGCACACACACATATATATATATATATGTATGACGCGCGTGCGCATACGCGTGATTGCTAAGGACATCAGATAAAATACCATTAACTAATAATAAAAAAGTGAAATACACATAATTTAGAAAAGTATGACTTGCAGACTTTCGAGTGGAAATGGCAAAAAGGATCTAATTCTATTTTGCCACAATTAGTAACTTACGTTTAGGATTCACCCGTATTTCACCGGTAACCATTAAAGGATCACTGACATTTAACTGAGCGGCCACTAGTAAATCCTCCGCATTTAAAACACAAAAATCAGCATTTCCATTCAACAGTTTTCTTAAACAGTCGATTCTAAAATTATATTTAAAATATAAAAAGTTACTACATTGATTTTAGGCGATGTGTGCGTTATTAATTAATTATATGCAATGTAAAATGTGATGCATCCATATAGATAATTTTATTGCAAGAAGCTACTGATTATCTTTTAGGATTGAGCGGTTAAAAAATAAATATGCAGTAAATTTACTTCAGAAAAACATCGCATACTGCACACGAACACGCTCCTAACGATTTATCGCGCGGCGGTTGTCCGGTCAAAGATAGACTACGGATGTATACTGTATTATGAAGCGTCGAAATCACTACTTCGGAAACTTGATACGGTACATCATACTGCAGTACGAATGGCGTTAGGTGCTTATCCTACTAGCCTCTCACCCGTCACACTGACGCTAGCAGGTGAACCACCTCTACATATTCGAAAGCAGATGCTAACTATAAACCATGGTTCAATAATGCTAACGAAGACAAATCATCCCAATATTTCGCTAGTGGACTTCACAAGTAGGTTCCGAGCGGATCTAGCAAGTCTAAACCTTGAAATGACCAAATTACAACACCTGCTGCGAGAATAGATCCGCTCCATTTCCATGGACTATGCATTACAGAAATAAAATTAAAGCTAGATAAGCACTGTAACAGGAAATAAATTTCAGAAGGTCAAGAGCAACATTAGTCCCTTAAAAGAACAGTACAGGAGCATAACATTTATGAAAGAGTGCTTGCCCAGCTCAAAATCGGTCATACCCCACTGACGCATACGCACATCTTCGGAGATGCGGAAACTCCAGTCTGCGAAAGTCTGTAGTTAATCCAGAACTGTACATCACCTGTTAATCAAATGTAAAAAGTACGAGGGCTGATCACGACGAAAGATTTAAAGGATGTTCTCTGGGATGATACGCTAATGACACATAAATTACACACATATCTCATTAATACGGAACCAATGCGTTATCATTAAATCAATGTTAATTAAGTGGTCGTAGCCGAAAGGCAATAAGTACTGCTGTAAATAATAAAAAAAAAAAAAAAAACAACAAAAAACAAACAAATATGGCCTGTACCGAGGAAAGCATACTTTATAAGGTAAATTTAAAACATAACATCCGTCTAGCCGTATAATATTAATAATAAATGATAACCACCCTTTCAGTCTTACATATATACATATATCATTGGCTTAGACGAAAAACTCCCAAGGTAACATTCAATATGTCATTTGGGGAGTTTCACTTCTGAGCCGACGATTTATATTTATATGAGATAAAAAGATTCAGACTACTAATAAACAAGTTCAGTCAAGCATGACGTTTCATGCGCTGAGGATTCCGTATGTAAGGCTATAATTTACGTTCACATCTAAATTCATAACAAAGAAATCTGATTTTTTGCGCCATAAAAAAAGAGAGATGCGTAATTTTTCGCACTTTTTTGAACTACTCACCAACATCGAACGTTTCATTAAAGAAATGAAATACCGGTTCGTTCCCGATAAATAGTTTTTTTTTTCAACAATATGTCACAAGTCCGGGAAAAAAAATATATATATTTTTTTTTAATTTCGAGCCTTCGGCGCATCGGGGGACTGATTTTAAAGTTGGAAATCCAGATGTTCCAAACTAGAGAAATATACGGAGATGAGCGTATTTTTGAACTTGTTCAAAATTTTTGGCTATAATATTCGCGCCGCAAACGGGGAAACACATTACTTTTCGCAATTTTTTGAACTTTTAACTGACTTTGAAAGTTTCGTTAAGGAAATTAAATACGATTTTATTTCCGACAAATAGCGATTTTTCCATCGATATATCAAAATACAGAGAAGACAAATATTTTTTTCGAAACTTTCGAGCTTTGGGCGTCCCGAGGATCTAATTTTAAAGTTGGAAACCCGAATCTTCCAAACTAGCGAAAAGTATACGGGGATGCGCATATTTTATATTTTGTTCAAAATCTTTAGTTACAATACTTGCGCCACAAGCGGGAACTACATGCCATTTTTCACGCATTTTTGAACTTTTCGAAGACTTCAAAAGTTCCGTTAAGAAAATGAAATAAGGGTTCGTTCCCGACAAATATCGCTCTTTCCAATAATATATCACATAACGGATAAAAAAAATATGTTTTTTTTACAATTTCGTGCTTTCGGAGCCTAGAGGGGCTAATTTTAAAGTTAAAAATCCGGATGTTCCAAACTAGAGAAATATACGGGGGATGCGAATAATTTTAACCGTGTTCAAAATTTTTAGCTGTAATACTAGCGGCTCAAACTCCACACGTCATTTTTCGCGCTTTTTTGAACATTTCGGTAACTTTGAAAGTTTCCTTAAGGAAATGAAATACGGTTTTGTTCCTGACAAATAACGATCATTCCATTGATATGACCGAAAAAAAGAACTTTTTTTCAGAACTTTTAAGTTTTTGGCGCCCCCAAAGAGTCTGAATATAAAGTTGTAAACTTGGTTATATTTTTCTTATAAAGCGGTCCTTTATGTGTATGTTTAAAATACGTTTTGGTTTCTCCAACGTTTTTATTCGGGCTATTACTTCTCTGAACTTTCTTTTTTTTGCTGTTTTTTGCCCGAAGGGGGGGGGGATTCTGTAATTTTTTTATTTTATGAAAGAACTTCTGCATTTTATTTTATATTTTGAATTTCACTTTTAAGGTTTATCTGGTGATAAGTTATGAATTTTTGAGGTCGTTTTAAATACTATATTTTTAATTCTTGGCGGTTTTTTACTGCCCAGGATAATCGATCAGCTTGAAGTTACAGATCACTTTAAAGACAATTTTAATTGTAATTTATGTTCCAAAATTGAAGTTTATAAGTTAAACCGTTTGTGAGTTAGTAATTTTTATTTGATTTTTGTTCGTCTTTTCTGAGCCATCTTATTCGGATTCCGTACTCTTTATATGTATACGGAATGCTAATCAGAATGTAAATTAATTACTGTCCTTCCCTTATTTAACTACTAACCTGATGAGTACGAAAATTATAAAAAACGAACAGAGCATACCTGTCAACTCCGAAGACGCATTCTACTTTGCTCGTTTTGTTCTCCGCCAGGAGAGCACAAAGACCTTGTTTTCCTTGGTAACTGTCGAAAACACATAACTTATCTGGAATTATAGAAAAACACACACAAAATTATTAACCAGAATTGTTAGTATTTGTAAAATCGATTTAAAGACACGCGAATATAATAATGTCGAAAATCATAAAGCCCGCTTAATTGTACGGCCCAGTTTCGCAGTTACTATTTTTTTACGACTTTATTACATTTTTAAATTCAGAAATCATTTTTTTTTTTTCCATATAATTGCATATATTTATTCTTATTTCTTTATAAAAATCGAAAAAAAGAAAAAAAACGATTTTTTAATTAGTCCTACTTATTTTTTAAGACATTTTAAAAAACTAATATTAATATTTGGCGTGTTTTTCTCTTCCTTTTACCAAATCTTCCAGTTAAGTTTATCATTAATATTTTTTAATATTACACAGAACTACTATATAGTTATTTATGCGATACATACTGTACAGGTTAATTTATTAAAAGCTAGAAATTTATCTGCGAAATTACATTTGTCTGAAGTTTCATAAACGGTTAGGTTACGTATTCGAACACTTATTACCGTATAAAACTTATATTGCTCTAGGAATTACATCTAACGCTATAATCATTTCTAAATAAATTCCGCACTTTCCGCATTCTACAATACACTGAGTACCATACAACAATTATATTTTTGAAGGAACTTTTATTGTTGGAAAATAAGATTTAGTCAATCCATCGTAATTATTCTAATTTTCTTCAGAAAGCCTACTTACAAAATTTTTTTCCCAATAGTTGCATTCTATTGTTCATTTGCGAAAGGTGACGTTACGTTGAAATGTGTGACGTTTATTTATAATATAAAGTACTATCAATTCTTCATTTCTCTCTTATACGACGATTTTCACTGATGGTTGCAAGGGGTTTGGCGATATGATTAGAGCTTCTTCTAACTTTCTAGGTTTCAACTTATCGGAACTTTTTGTCTTCCTTCTTTCTGCTTCATAATCATAAACGAATTAATGAATCTCAATAAAAACAAAATATCGTAAAAAATACAGTCAAGTTTGTCAGCTTTTAAATTGAACATGTACAAAAATATTATACAATTAGCCATTTTATCAGCAAAAATAATTTGTTATATGAAAAATTAAGTGCCAAGTTATTTATGAATTATACGTTCATAATCAGTTTGTATTTCCATAGTAATTACATATATTCCTTAGATCCCTATTACTTTTTACACATTATAAAAATTAATAATTTAATTAGCACATTAATACTGAAAAAAAATTATTCAGTATTAGTTTCATTAATCTTGGCGGTGTTATTTTTGAATCATTATTTTTATACGCTGCATTAATATCGCCAAGATTAATGAAACAAAATAATATCTAAATAAATTTTTTTCAGTATTAATGTATAAAACTAAATATATTTAATCATTAATTTTTATAATGTTTAAAAAGTAGTAGGGATCTAAGAAATATATGTAATTATTATGGAAATACAAACTGATTATGAACGTGTATATAAATCATAAATAACTTGGCACTAAATTTTCCATATCACAAATTTTTTTTTCTGATAAAATAGCTAATTGTATGATACTTTTGTACATATTGAATTTAAAAGCTGGCCAAATTTGGCTGTATTCTTTACAATATTTTGTTTTTGTTGAGATATCACTATTTTTTGGTATACAATGTTTATTCATTAGACGGTTCGGATTTTTGCTAAATTAATACACCTCGAAATTATAGCCTCATCCTAGGGTTCCGTATGAAGAATTTTTAGCGTTTAATAATTCTTCTGTTCTTTGCAAGTTCAAAGGGTATCATAAATACCAAATTTTTGCTTTCTACGTCATATAGATTTTGCGGGGAATTTTAATTTTTGCGAAAATACGTAAAAATTTCAAAATTGGGTCCCTTACGGGGCTCTTATAAAAAAATTTTCAGGTTTCGTAATTTTCCTGTCATTTACAACTTACAAGTGTTAAACATACTGAATTTTAGCATTCAGCTTTTTGTAAATCTGGCTGGGTACTTTAATTTTCACAGGATCATTTTAAATTATAATTTTTAAACCCACTTTGGGTTTTGTAGAAAAACTTAATTTTTCTACAATTTATGTGATAGAAGTATTATATATGTACCAAGTTTCATCTTTCTACGTCTTGCAGATTTTTCTGGGTATTTTGATTATTGCGAAAATACGTCAAAATGTCCGTATTTGGGCCTATTTAGGGCTTCCTTTATAAAATTTTTCAGGTTTCGTAATTTTTCTATTATTTACAAGTTGCAAGTTTTGAACATACCAAATTTCAGCTTTCCGCTTCTTGTAGATTTTTCTCGGTATTTCAATTGTTATAGAGATATTTTAAAATTTAGGGTTTTGATTCATAAATTTTAATTTTTTCGAAAATAATTATTTATCATTAACTTTAATTTTATCATTGCCATGATTATGAAGTAAGTAACTCCGAAACATGCCGGTGCTTATTGTATTTTATAAATAAGTAATTTTCTGTTATACGTGTTTTTTATATGTTTTTAATGAATATTTAATTATTTTCGACTTCATGCACGCCTTCACGCACTGAACTGCTTCCTGAGCATTCATGCAGTTTTATTATTCTTCGTATACGTTCACTCACTCGCATTCCTTTTTTTTCGTCATTTGTGATACACATCGATTTCCTGTGGGTGCCTGGCCATTCGGGCATTTCCGGTAAAGAGGCAGCTAGGTCTTTGACTCAGGTTGTTGCTTTCTCCCACTTCGTTCTTAATAAAACGTTGACCTTTAGATTTCTTACATTGTGTAAAAGTTTTTATTTTAGATTCTAATCGGATATACGCACCCTCTTTTTCTAATAATTTCGCCTGGTTCCTTTTGTTTCCTTCACTTCGCCGTTCTGTTATCTTCATTATTCGTCTGCGTTTTGAGCATATTCTAGTATCTTTCTCCCATTTTCATTTTTTATTTCCTTCCTTCCGGAACTGTCTTCTGCATTCAAATGATGAATTTGTCTGCGATACGGCTCATATGTTTTCTGAATGTTCATCTCTTCCTGAGGAACTCTCTGATCTGTACTCCTGTTTGCTGAGGCTTGGGCTCCCTGTTCCTTAGGGCGCGTCTTATGTCCTGCCCTTTCCTTGCACATTATTTCTGCTATTTCTTCCTTTTTATTAATGATAGTCGATCGGAGTATATATATACGTATATATATAGCCGACTCTTTCCTCAGTTAATTATTTTTGGGTAAAGATCCTTAATTAACGAGTCCCCCCGCCCCAAGAAAAAACACTATTTCTCATCTGTGTCTAAGCCTGATTTCTCTTACTTGTCTGCTTAATCGCCTTCTCTCCTCGACTTTTCTTTTATGTGACACGCTAATTTCTTTACAATATGCCGTTTACGGTTCGAGTACAGTTTTCTGTCGATTTCGATTTTTCGTTTTTCTCTTCGTTGTATATGTAACCCTTAACGTATTCTTCTTTTATGTACAATTCTCTTTCAGTTGAACAATCTTTCTACCTCTTTCTCGTAATTCCTACTCCCTGCAATGATTATTTCAGTCTTTTCTCTCCTTCCCTTTCTGCCGTGCAAGCCCTAAATTAGTCTTAAGTCAGTTGCATAAATAAAATTAAAAAAAAATGTTCGATCTTCGACAAATTTACTCACTCTTCTACAGTTTTCCTCAAAAATATGGTAAGCTCTTTATGAAATCACAATTATAATAATGATACATTGTTTTAAGTACCACATTAATACAGTCGATTAATTTTCATGTAGTTTAAAGATTTCAAATTAGCTACTGCCGCCAATTTATTCAAAAAACTTACCGAATTGATTTTTTTTTGGTTTATTTTTTAGAATTTTCGAACTAATGAGGTCCGTTAACAGAAGCGCCGATGAAGTGAAAATCCTAACTACAATACAAATAGTATTTTAGAATTCTTAACTGCAGTTATTAGTCGATAACTGTGAGGATTTGGCGATATTTCGACAAATGTAAATTCTTCCGACTTAATTAGCTGATGTATTGTACTTTTTCTCGATTCTGTTGTCTTCATTATTTGCCTGCGTTTTAGACATATTCTATTTATCGTTCTCCCCTTTTGGTTTTTTTTTATTTCCTTCTTACTCTCATTGTCCTCTTCATTCAAATGACGCAGTTTTATTAAACGATTATCATATGAGTGTTCAATTCCTCGTCTTGAGCGCTCTGCTCTCTACTCCAACACTTTCTGCTGCTTATAGCGCTTCTTATATTCTGCCCTTTATCTTCCCCACACATCATCGCTGTTATATTAATTATTTCTTATTAACAATATTTTGCCTTAATTTATTTTATTTTACCGCTTTTTGTTCTTCTTTTAAATGTATTTTCTCATTGCGAAGCTTTTTTTTTTTCTTATTGAGCTCATTCCTTGTCAGTTGTTTCTATTCTAGCTTATTTTATTCACTTTATCTTGCACCAGATTAAAATCTGATATGTTACATACCTTTGGAGCTATTATTTAGATTCCTTGATTGATAAGGCTGTTGCTCTTCGTTAGTGCACCCCCACCAGAATAAAAAAAAAAACAAAAAACAAAAAACAAAAAAAAAACATAAACATTAGCCCAAGATCAGAGAAAGAGAGGGAAGATCCTTACTCGATCAGAGATAGCCAATAAAAAAGAATCAAAAGCTTAGAGATAACACAAGGAGAAAGAAGGGAGAGAATGAATGAAACATTGGATAAAGTGGGAGTACCGTGTGATAAAAGAGAGGAGCTCAGTTGAAAATGAAGAACAATCAAACATTACGTAGTCGGGTCACAAATCAAAATGATGTTAAAGAGACGCAGTGGACAATACGAAAATAGTACAAGAGAAAAACGGAAAAACGAACGCGGTGGCCACTCAAATATAATTTTTAAATTCCCGGTTTGTTCCCCCGGTTTTCCTGATCAAAATCCTCCCGATTTCCTGATTACTAGAACTGTATAAAAAGAATGGAATATTTTTGTTTCTATTGATAATATTTAACCGCTGCAGCATACTTGTTATACGAGTAAAACAAAACTTTGAGCGAAGTACATTAAAAAATGCGTGTAGTTTTCGCTTCAAATAATTTTTTTTTTATTAGAACTATCGTTTGTCTATTTTTATTTTTTTCTCCGGTTTTACAACAAAATTCCGGCCTTAATCCCGGTTTTCACGGTTGGGTAGCCACCCTGGTGCAGAAGGAAGTAAACTGTACCCAATAGCAGGCGGCAAATCTCACAGAGATTAGAGCGAAGCATAGAAGGGAAGTTAAGAAACCAGAGATAGAGAGGAATGAAGAGGCGTAAAAGTTAAACCAAAGTTTGGTAAGAGCAGCTGTAGACAGAAAGGTAATCCTGGAGGACGAGAAAATAGAAAGAAACATATCGGAGGAGGAAGATAATCAAGCGAATAAGTCAACAAACTCATTTCTCTCCATTCCAGCATGACTAGGAATCCAAGATATTAATTTGGACTGAGCGAGAAAGGAAGAGATCATAAATCAAGCAGCGAATAAGAAGGATAACGTAGTCGGTTGAGAGAGCAGGAAGAGCAAACGCGATAGCCTGCAGCACACTTTGAGTATCTAACAGAATAAGGATATTGCGAGAGACAAATGAAGATCTAATAAAAGGAAGGGTAGGCTCGAAGTAATTTAAAAAAAAAGACGCGCCAATCCATTAGGTCCCTTGGAGCCACCAGTGAAAATCGAAAATTGGTTAGAGAAAGAAGAGTTTAGATTTTGTAGAAACTCTGATCTAACAACATGATGTAGAATAAGTTTAGACGGATAGGAGAATAAAAACAGTTTATTGAATGAAGAAAAGAGGAAAAATTTAAGGAGAAGTATGGGAGTTTATCATGAGTGTAGATATATGGGGGAAAACTGAACAAGACGGACAATGATAAGAGACGGAATTGGAGTTTTGTTGGCAGAAAACGTCAGTAACGTAAAATTAATGAATAAGAAGAAATAAGAGAAAATGAGAAAACTGGCAACCATTTAATGAGGAAACGATAACCTAAGTAGGAACATGGAAGAAAAGGAAGAGGAACATGAGATTCAGCTTGTAGAACCGAAACGGGAGTAGATTTTCGGGCTCCATAGCTTGTTAAATATAGCCAACAACTACTTATTAAATAAGGAAATAGATTATATACAATAAAACATATCCTTTTAATGCCCCCGGACACGAGCAAAAAGATGCATTTGGCTATTTGTTAGTATTAACTGTCTTCAACAGTTTCTTACTGCTCACAAAATTCCCAAAAATATGTTTCGCAAAAATATACTAACTTATCAAAAAAGAAATGTCGTCAAATATTGCAAATTATATGGATTAAAGCAGCAGAATTATTTGTCAGTCTTTGTTCTATTACATCGACCATGCATTCTAATCCCTTCCTAGTGTTTTTATAACTCCTTATTTTGTTATACGTATTAAATTTCAAGTCAACATTTTCCATAAACACCCTTAAGTGCAAACCACTTAAAATTTTAAAAAATACCGCGATAATGTACACAAATAATTTGTATTTGTAACGATTCCATTTTGGGTTATTTTAGCTCCTATGTCGCGATATTATTCTATTTTGATAATCTTATACTTTTCAACTACATACCGGTTTTTTTATATCTATACATTAATATAAATACGAGTATATTGATTAAAGAATAAAGCGATAGAAACGAAAAATACCTTTCTCATTAACTCAAAATTTTGTATTAAAACAAATTGTGGTTAAAAGAAACATTTACCAAAAAATTAAACCAAAAATATTTATTTTTAAACGGGGTTGGTTTATGATTTACACTTCCTTTTTTTTTTAGAACAATAAATTGATAAAAATTCAACCATGAAAATTTTTCCGCGACAATTATACCGGCATAAACGTCGAAAGTTCTATAATTAACGAACTTTCCATCGATGTTTAAGTCAAAGAACAAATGAATTTTGAAATGATATTTTTAGACTTTTTAAATTTTGAGATTATATACTCCCGTAAAATTACATTTTTATTTATTATAAACTCAAAAGGTTCTAATCGAATATTTATGGTCTGAAGTATACGGAGAGAGTCATCCTATATAAGAGTCTACCGGAACCCCTGCATAAATACGGCTCGGGAATTTATTTTAATAAAAGATCCATCGCTGATGTTAACAAACATCAATATAAATTTCTACTTAATATTGCCTCCTTACATAGGACGTGTCCCACCTCGGCTGCCAATGTAATTTCTAATACCTTACGATTTTTTACTGCACCAAAAGACCCGGTCGGAGAACCACTTTGAAGTGTGTAAGGCCAATTGCCTTTCAAAAGAATACAATATAATAGAAAGTGTATGAATGCCCACGTTCATTTCTATTGTGTGCAGGAACTCTGATGGTGCATTCTTGTAAGATCATGCAACAATGAAGATACAGAAAAATTACATACAAAATCTGTACCTAAAGGTTATGATAGTGATGGGATATTTTTGGTACTAAAGTAGTATACACTTAAGACGAAAGCTTCAATGCGCGAAACATGGATGATGTGTTCTCTTAGAGCTATACACAACATCCGATGATGATCAAGAAAAAAATTACACACAAATAGGAAAAATTTTACTAAGAATTACTTACTTCGCTGATATCAAGATAGTATACTTACAAGATATTAATTTTGTATCACTGTATCGAATTTTGGAACTAATACACAGCACAAAAAGAAGAAATGAAGGCTTTGGACGTGTGGTAAATTGCAATGTGCTTTTGTAGAGTCTCGCAATAGTGACAATATGGGAAAAGTTATATGTAGATGGGTAAAAGTTTTACAATGAATTAGTTATTTTTTGATGACAAAGTCTAATTTTGTATTATAACAATGAATCTTGGTGATGCACATAGAGAGTGGAAGTGAGCGGAGAATGAACGAAATGCTTTCGTGTAACATCTTGAAATAGTGGTGAGATGATAAGGAAAAATTATGTACAATCGGTAAAAATAGATGGATGGAAATGTTAATTGTTGGTACCCAAAACAGTATACATATTTGGAATAATTTTGAATACTAATCGTCTGTAATTAAAAGGGAAATAATGTCATTTTGGTAATCTAATAGCATAGTTGGACTAATTTTGAAAATTCATAGGACATGTTACTGTAGAGGTATGTGTGCCTTTACAGATGTAGTAGTAAGTAGTTCCAACGGTCTTGGTGCGCACAGAGAAGTATAAAAAAAAAAACAAAAAAAAACATTAAATAAAAAAAAATAACAATTAAAACAATAATATGGTCGATGATGAAAAAGTTTTAATTCATAATACAATCGTAAGGATTGGAACTGTCAAATAGACGATATCGTTTCTTGCGGTCAAGAACATTCAGCGAACTTGAAAAAAAAAAAAAGAATGTATGGCGAAAAAATGGATGAGAGATATGGGGAGGGCTTAGTTCTCAGTAATGTGAGGCAGCATACCCCTAAATGTATTACAAAAACGTTCGAAATTAATTTTAAGTTGATCAAATATAATGAGAATGAATAAAATGAGAAAGTGAATAAGAATATGTATTATATTATTGGATTATTTTATTTTACTATATTGTATTAAAGTTTACAGATATGCAGGTGACATTTTGTATAAAACATGGTAAAACGTTTTTTGAACATCCCTAAGGGCTTAATTATAAACATATACCGTGTTTCAACATTTACATACACATACACATTCTTACTGATTATAATAATGCTGAGTAAACGCGTGGGGTGGGGGAAATTACCTAACGCGTCAGGAGTATTTGTAATGTTTCTTTACACCTTTTTATGTAGAAACCGGACCCTACTGCGCATAAATAAGACGGCACGGCTGTAATTGTGTTTTTAGCGCATGCGCATAGGTCGCAAAAAAATAAACCGACTGCGGCAACATAACATCGAAATTTACGGTCAAAGTCGGTAGCATATCAGGTCGATCGTTATCGTGCCTCACAAATTTTGTATTAGTCTAGACGCAATTTTCGAGGATATCAGCAAGCAGCTGATTTTATTAACTCGTCTTAGGAAAAATTAACTTGTTTTAGTCAGCAACTACTTAAAAAATAAGGGAAAGGAGTGAACGAGTCCATTAATTGCGCACAGACATAACGCGACGACACACTTTGTGGTTAACCAGGAATAAACAGGTTATTGATGAAAAGATTGAACTAATCAAGAGTGAGGAGGCGCGCGTTAACCAAATTATAAATTCAAAGCGATTACGACATCGCAATTTGTTTACCCAACTTTAGACTATTATCTAAGAGAATACTTATTATTAGGTGTGGGGAGCAGCAGTAATGTCTGTATCAATCGCGAAGAGTAGAATGTACCACGTGACCGGAAAGACCATCCTGTGGTAACTTCTTCCCGGTTATGTACATGTATTTATTGTAAAAGTTCTGTATATGCTAACATAGCACAAAACCATCCGTAACCGTTAAAAAAAGTTTGTAAACAGTTTTTACGTTATTTTTTTGTTTTTTTGTTTTTAAATGAAAATTTATTCCTCCGTTTTGTTTCGATACTGCACCATAAATGTTTTGTATCAAGATGCATCGGCGTATCATGATTTATTTTCACGAAATAACAAAATTACTTTTTTCCATATTTTCTTAAACTACTACACAACACCAACCGCAGTTTGAAATTTAATGGCCACGATTATAAAACAGGATTCGGAAGAGCAAATGGGATCGTTTGTTCGAGCGCAAACGTGTCGTCACAAACTCCGCGAACACTATCCAAATAAAAAACCATCGTGTTTACTTTATCAGCATTTTTTTCATAAATCTAACAAGTATAGTTTACATCCTGACGATGGATCGATTGACATCATATTCTCATCTTTACGGTATCATTATTTTTTACTAAAAACAATTAAATTATACTTTTACATTTCTTTAAATTATTGCAAAAAATGATCATGATTCCACACATCCGATACGTATTGAAAAATATAACATTCGAAGAAAATAGAAAATATGCAAAAAAAACATCGCAAAGTTCTGTCTCTACAGCCTACACAAATATAAGTACATCATGCCCGCGCGAAAAGACACCTCTTCATTTTATTTTTTGAATTCTCCGTACTTAAAAACGTAGACACATTAAAAAATTTCCGATTTCGAATTCCCCGGAGTGACTGCAATAATTTCAGAAATGTAACAAGTCAGAGTATGGTCTAGAAAAAGAGAGTGCGACGTTTACGCTTTCTTATTCAAATTTTTAACACTTTTAATTATGCGATTTTGTTCACATTTAGTTAATCGAGATTTTACAAAATGACCTCTAACTCTGCTCGCGAAAATTAAAATCATTACTACGTGGATACGAGTTGATGATTCTAACAATTGACCAACCAAACTTATTAAACAAAATAGAAAAAAAAAAAATCAATGAAAGTTGGCAATTTATTTTAAATTTCATATTCTCCGTAGTTATTTAACAATTTTTATGTAATACTAGCGTGGGCGAGTGGGGGAGTTGCTAACTACTCGCTTCTCATTTTCCAACCACCACGCATCGATCGCTCAGACGCTCCCCACACACATTTGACTATTGTTTACATCACAAATAATAATTTGAATAGCGACATAATCGCAACAGTACTTATTTAAGATTAATTAAAAAAATTTCGCTCTTATTCACAGTAAATGGAAACATTTCTAATATATATATATACTAGCTGACCCAGACACGCGTTGCTGTGGCTTAGTAGTTATAATAGATTAAATTAATTTTTTACTTATTATTTTGATGCAACCAAATTAATTTTTACTAATAAACCTGAAATTATTTAGCCGATTTTGAATCATATGTAGAGAATTAAATTATCCAACTAATATACACTTATTGAATTTACATTTTATTTATCTAATCTTTAACTTTAATCGGTAATCAAAATGACTTACTTACACAATATTCTATAAATAAATTAGTTACATAAAAATTAAATGTTATAAATGAGGCAGATAACATTATTGGTTTCGAACTATTAGTTATATTATTTTATAAAATTGAAAATTATCTAAGCACTAATTTGTGCACAATGTTCTTGGTCAACCTGTCTTTTGCTAACACGAATAGACACTTGATGGTGTTCCGGGAACACGTGGGCAGGCAGGCAACATATAGAGTTGCCTATGAGAGAAACACGTATTGTCAATAAAAAAAATAACATATTTTACGGTGAAAAACAGTAATCGACATTAATGTATTCGGACACGCGTAAAGTTCAATAATAAACATGAAAACAATCGAGTGTTCCAGTACGATTTTCGAACGACTAACGACGAAATATGTTTGCTGTAGGTATGGCCAAGAAGAAACACCCAATTAAGAGTATGTACATAACCACAGTCATCCCGTAAAAATTGAAATTGCAAATCATTTAATATTAATATAATTTTTTTTTTTTTTTTTTTTTTTTTAAGTTTATAATGGAGTGTAAACTTTTATCAAGGCGGGACGGTTTATTAAATACACTGAAATATAAATAAATTAAATGCCGCACAATATCATCGCACAATATATTTTTTTTTTTTTTCATAAACAACAACTCCGTCGTAATAACACGAACTTTTTTGTAAACAACAGAGCGAAAAAATTGGATTTAATCATTCATCGATAAAAGCGCCATGCGCCAGCGATAAACTCGGTTGCATTTCGATTAACATCGCGCACGATACACACAAGTCGCCACGAAAAATAGTTGGTGCTCAAAAAATAATAAAATTATCAAATTTGTTTTTTTGTAATTGATTGATTAAATTATTTAATATAACAAATATTTATGTAAATAATTAAAGCAAAAAGTAATAGCCAACAATTAAATTTGTTTTTTTGTAATTGATTGATTAAATTATTTAGTATAACAAATATTTATGTAAATAATTAAAACAAAAAGTATCCTATCTCTTAAGAGTTGGATCAAATTGCATGTACTTTCAACATTTTATAAAAATCGGTTAAGTAAATTCCGAGTTTATCCTGCACAAACATAAAGACACGGAATTTTTATATATATCTAATATCTTTAAACGAGCAATTCTTGTATATATATATATATATATATATATATATATATTTTTGCTATCTCGAAAACGGCTCTAACGATTTGGATGAAATTTTCACACTAGGTGTATTTTGGGTCAAGAAATTGATCTGGCAAGTTCAAATCCATGGAAAAATTCGATTTCGCGAGTTTTTTATGATTTTTAATATTTTTAGTATGATACAAATCAGGGTTGGTGGCGCGATCTATCGGCTTATGCTACGATAGTGTCTTTTAGTATGGGTCGGTGGCGTCAATACTGGTAGTACAAAGCAATAAAAAATATGGTAGGCAAAACATGCGAGCGGGTAATTCCAGATACCTGGAAACGGCGAGGAACGAATAGACAAAAAAAAGGCATCGGTCTTGGCTTTCAGCCGATCAGCGGGCGGTCACATAATGGCGGTTCGAAAATCATGCGCTACACATGCAATAAAAATATATAGGAGTATATAACAAAAAACAGAAACATCCTAACAAACAGTCCATTTCTTTTTTTTTTTTCTGTGTTAATTTTATATTTAAATAAGAAAAAAAAAACGCTTTTTAATAGCTACTAAACAAAAAAAGAAAATCGGTTAATAAACAAACGAGGACTTTACCTCTTTATATGTATATATTAAATGTTTTGCGTATTTATACTCGTATATTTGTTTGTGAATGTGAATTACTGAGAATATGTTGTGCACATTTTAGAAACCCCCTTATGTGCAGTGTACCCTTATTATATTTTGCAATGATTTAGTCGGAAATTTTTTCAAATTGGTTGTAAAACAGCTGATAACAGGTAAAATTACAAGATGCTTTTTATTTGTTTTTATAACGAATAAACCGATAGATAAAGCTGACGACGATCCTACAGGCCTAAAATTTAATTTTTCTAATAAAAAAGGTATAAAAATATATTCATAGTAGTCATTGAAAACATTTTCCAACCATCCGGAAAGTGAATTGGAAGGACCTCTACATTATTGTTGCGTTCAGTATTGAAAAGCGAACTATGGAAAGAGGCTTTAAATTCATAAATTAGTTTTATAAATATTTTATGTTTTGTGAATATGTATAAGATTAAAATAAAGTTTAAAAGTTACAAAAAAAAATTCCGAGCAAAGCTCGGTCGCCCAGGTACTAGATATATATGTATGTAGTTAGAAATTAATTAAAATTAAGAATTTTTAACAGCATATCTAATATCAGAAAAAATCTGTTAATAAATGATAAAAATAAAATTTGTTTTCTCACTCGAACAACGCAAAAGAGCAAGATTACTTCATTAAATAGAAAAATAATAAAATATATACCATCTCCGTTTATCATAAAAAAAAACACAGTCCCTATTAATATACTAACCTTTTTTTTTTTTTTTACAAACGACAATGTTGTTTAGAAAACTGTTTCCGTACAATTACATCTTTAAATTATTTGTGCTGCCCGTGTTTGTTGGTGTGTGTACGTGTGTGTGTGTGTGTGCACGCGCGCAAGTAAAACAACTGTGTATAAACTGCGCACTTTTTGCTAGCGGCCACCCACACGTGTGCACATATACATCACACATGCAACACGCGCACATATACATATGTGTATATGAATGTAAAAAGTATTTGGAAGCTCGTGCATTGGATAGAACCATTTGTGGCTAACCAATATATGCGATAAATTAAACTGTTCATTATGAAAATCTGATAAAAACGAATGCAAATATAAAATAATAAATTGCACTACTATATCGACCGATGATCGTGTTCAGTGACATTGGAAATTACCAAGATGATTCACAGAAATTCCCGACGGCAGTATGGTAACTTCTGAATTCAGTAAACGGTATATTTTTTTTATTTTGTTTCGAAACAGAGGAGAAAGGAGAAATAATTTCACGAGCATTATCATTTCGATTGTAATCAATCAATCAATCAGTCTGCATTTATTCGACATGACGCATTATTTACGCAATTTACATCCATTTGGTTTACATTATTTCGTTAAACTGTTATCAGTAGCACAGCTGGTACCTTGGCAACACGGATATGTTTGGTAGGACAAAAAAAAAAAAAAAAAAAAAGAAGATACAAAAGCGTCTAGAAAAACGAAAGAGATTGCGACAAATAGCATAGTTGAAAAGTTCCACGCGCGATTTTCGGCCTCGTAGCATTGAATTTCCACTGCTTGATGGTAGCATTGATAAAAATGCGTACGGACATTATAGTGCACGGTACACTTCCGGTTACTCTTATATTTCTCCGGTAAATAATTCGATATCTACTTCGAACTTCATCGTAAATAAATAGACACACCGACCGAAATTACAAGTATAGTCGCTTGTTGGGACGCGAATGAAAAAAATTAATGCAAATGTTGCATTTCTCGTAAAAATAACTCCATTTCTACTTTGAAATTTCATTATTACTTTTTAAACATGCGGCAAATCACCACATACTGATTTTGCTTTACACCATGAAGCCGCAATTTGTTGTGGTTCGGGTCTTGTGTACATTACCGTACTGAAGAATACTGTAATACTGTCTCGAATATTATAAGCTGTCACCAGCGTATTAAACAAAAATTCTGAGTCAGTCTAGTGTAATAGTGAATATATGTATGTCATTTATAAAAACAAATCGAGCACGTAAATTCGTGGACAATTTAGAAGACACTTGTAGTAGAACAATTTGCCAGAAACCCACCCAAATTGTGTTTTAATTAAGATTTTATTCTTGTTTAACCCTCCGTTAGTCGTGCACAAAATAGTTTAATCGTTAGTCGCGCGGATGACATATGTCATCCATTTTTAAAAATACATTTGTATCTTCAAAATTTTACTCTTTAAAAATTTCTTCTACAATATATTTATGCTGTATGTAAAGTGTTTATTATATAAAATTTTAAATTATCAAAATATTCCTTAGAAGAAACAGTGTAGAAAAAAGTATAATCATAATTCTAACGTAATTTCATAACTTTTTTATATTTTATTTTATTAGGTCTTTTTACAACATTTTAATTTTAAATTAGTAGTTAAGAATGTATTTCAAGTTTTCATATAGCTAACACGGTACTACACAAAGGCTTACTCTAAAATGAATTAGTTTTCTAAACAATTCGAAAAAATGTGTTTTAAGTGATCCGGACAAAGCCAATTTTTACATTTTATGCACCATTTTCGTGTGATTTTATTCTGTTTATGACTGCAGATGTAGCATTTTCCGCGTGATCCAGAGAGTTCTTGAATTTCGGTCGAAGATTCTTGCCCATAAACTAATAGCATGTTGTAAAATGTAACAATTTCAGGTTTTTAAGCACTACCGGTTGCTTCATCTATGGTGTCATCGAAGTGCATTGAGAATATTAACAGAACCACCTTTTTTTTTTTTTTTTTTTGAGCAATAAGATACCTACAATCTCTTCTTGAAATTCGAATATCGAAGAGTTTTTTGTTCTACTTTTGCCTGGCAAAAACTCTTTAGGAATTTCACCTTGGTTTTTAAATACGGTTCCAACATAAGTCGGTTTATTATCTTTTAGGATCTTCACTAATGACAAACTAGAGAGCCAGTCATCGCCAGTAATATTTCTATTTGTTCCTTCAACTGGCTGAACCACCCTAGTTACAATATCTTGAGCAGAATTATGGCTCTAAACTTAACGTGTTAGAATGTTTTTACATCGGGTAAAGCAAACACATTCAGTCGATATTTTGCTGGCTTGCTGGATATACATATATTGTTGAAATGGACAGTTTCCATAAAATGCCAATAACCGTTCATTACCGTTAAATACTCTGACGGAGTAAAGTATTTGCGAAAATTGTTCACGAATAATTCGTGTATTTCTCTTATTGCAGCTAGTTTATCTGTAGCTTTTCGGCAATCTCTGTCATGGATATTATCAAATCTCATACATCGCAGTAAAAATCTAAAGCGATTTTTATTCACGCATAAATAACACGAAATAAACGTATATAAACAGAACAGAAAACGTCGTTCTTATTACGCAATAAATAACCGAAATAAGAAAGAAGTTAGTCAGCGCAAAAATTCAGCCTGGAAAAAAGTACTTAACTGGTTGCTCGCGCGGATGACAATCGTCATCCAAGCATGTTTAATACACTTTATTAAAAGTATATACACTACGATGATTTAACTGATTATTGCAATGTGATTGCTAAGGTTTATATAGAAGATACATGAACAGGTAATGTTCAATTTTCTATATATTAAAAGTTATAACTAAAAAAAAACAAAAACATATGTCATCCGCACGACTAATCGAGGGTTAATAAAATATTAAGCCTTTACAAATGATACATTTTATTTTTTTCCTATAAGTCATATCCTCTTTCTATCATCTTGCTCCCCCCTGGCTCATCGGCTGGCGACACACTTGTAAATATATCTAATATTTGTAAGTTAAAATGAGAAAGGTTGAATTGGTTCCCGTTCTATGTTGTTAAAGTTTTTTTTTTTTTTTTTTTTATTATTATTATTTTAACTCCGCTGTACCTTACGGCTTCTCAGCTAGAGTTTCTAATTGTTACTGCTATTATTTATTGTGTTTTCTTTTATTATTTATTAGGAAGTCAACGAAATTAAGCAAATTAAAATTAAGTCTTGTGGATATATTTAAAACACTTTTCTCTCGTTTCTTTGCAATCGATATATCGCACATCTATGTGTTACAAGCTGTCTTCAATTTGTGTCGTATTATTGTTATCTGTTTTTAAAAAATCTGAACTGTAAATGGAAAATACAAATAATTGTAAACTACATTTAGC
Source organism: Icerya purchasi (assembly GCA_039619475.1). Taxonomy (NCBI): domain Eukaryota; kingdom Metazoa; phylum Arthropoda; class Insecta; order Hemiptera; family Monophlebidae; genus Icerya; species Icerya purchasi. The sequence goes on along the minus strand of CM077116.1, from coordinate 333,947,152 downwards.
ATTTATATAATAGTTTTACAATACTTTACCAATGAATGAATGTTCACACAACTCAACTTCTGTGTACTTATTCACGATTTATATTTCATGACTATATGTTCAAAAAAAAAAAAAAAAAAGGAATCAAATGCAATCGGGGATAAATTAAACTTAACGTTATTTCTTACGCGAAATTCACTACTACTATCAAAGATACATTTCTTTTTGGTTAAATATCACGTTTTAATAAAGTACATAAACCCACTGATTCATCAATCATTCTAGTAACAATGGGAACCAATTCGAACGTTTTAAATTGAAAACTGATTTAACCCGGGAACCAATTAGACCCCACCTAATGTAGTAATTCCAGTTTATTATGGGAACCAATTCGATCACATCCGTTAAAATATTTATCGTGGCATAAGAAAATAAAAAAAGTCTCGTAATTCATTAAAAAATTATTTTCGTTTTAATTTGCTATAAATTTTTGCTTCAAGGTCAGGGTATATTATGAAATATTTGCTTAATTACATGCAATAGCGTCTTTTTATATTTTCTTTTTTTTTCCATTTTTTTACGTTAAATCGTAATCTATTGGCAATTTATCGAATTAAAATGTTTGAAATAGTAAAATGGAATGGAAGATTCAGCGGCGGCCAAAAAGAAATAGACTGATTTAATTTAATGAATAGTTAGTGGCCAAATGATATTTACGACCAGGCCAGGTTAAAAAAAAAAAAAAAAAAAAAATTAGAAGATAGCATAATTAACTTCTTCGCGACAGAAATCATGTTTTCTAAGAATATTGACATCCCCGGTTAAGATAAGGATTTTTTATCTTTCAATGTTGAAAAGTATTGGTTAAAGAATAAAATAACAAATCCCATGTCCAAAAAATTAAAATTTTTTTATTATAATAGGGACTCGAAAAACAACATTTTTCGTGTCGTATTTTTTTTGCATTCCAACCATTGAAATTACTTGAGTAAATTCATCAGTGTAATGTGATTAATTTTAAGTAGAATTAAAATGCGATTTTAGAGGTATTTTTAACATGATACGCCAAGTCCGAACTTTTCGTCTTGTAAGACGAGGAAAAAAGTTTATAACCGTACTTTTTTCAATTTTTTTTTTTGTCGTACGACACATTCAAACATGCAAAAACTCCTTCTTTTAACTGTTTTGATCGATTGTCCTTTTCTTTACTGTTAACAGCTTATATTGATTTAGTTTTTATATTTATTTGATTTTTTACACTAAAACTTCGTATTTAATCTTTCTTCAAAAAAATCATCGTGAGCATTTAACCGACTTTTTCTTGGCTAAAAGTGTGCTGGAAATCAAACAAAAGTAAAGAGCAAAAACAAGTATGGAACTTTCCAAGCTGAGCTTTTTTATACATTATTGGCTTCTTATTTTCTACAACTAAAAATCTATTGTTAGAGATTATCATGTATAACATATGTACTACTTGAGGCAGAGATATGAGAACATTTAAAATATATTTATTTTTTTTTAGTTTAGTGCTTTTAAGCCTATGTCCATTTATGATCCCATAAGAGCCAATGTATTTTTCTATGTCCTTATGTGTCTATGTTTCATATCACGAACTGACCCTACGCACAGGGTGGTCTTCACCCGACTTATTCCTTGCTTATACTCTCTTTTTTCTGCTACACAATTCCTAAGCTGAAAAAAAAAATTATCCTATGGTTGTTATTTAATGAGGAATTTAAATAAAACTAGATGCGCGTTGTTTTCAATTTGCAATTAAAACATCTGTTCGCTTACAACTCTTTATCTAGAGCATTTTTCTTTCCTGAACCTCCGAATTTTAATTTACAAGTCACACTACATATCAATAAATCTTGCTGTATACTGACTGATAATTCGGGCGGGACTTATATGGCACTGGACTCCGAATGGAATAACTCGCAAATCGTCGTTATCGGAATTGTCGTTTCGTATATTTGCATTAAACATTTTTAACAATATTTTTTAACTTCCGATTTTTGTATATTCGTTGTTTACCGAAAAGAAAAAAAAAAAAAACTTTAACAGCCGAATCAAATAGCACAAAAAATGCTGTGTTTAATCGTTTATACGTAACTGCCTACGGTTAATGGCCGTGGTTTATTTTAAAAATCGACAATTATGACGCTTTGTTGCCAATACGAAATAATTCGTACATTTACCCGTTTTTTTTTTTTTATCGACTGAGTAACCGAAATCCTAAATTTAGGCGACGAAATTGGGAATTAGGCGAAATAGGAAGTTACTACACAGCTAGATGTTACTACCTTCAGGAAGAGTTTAAGTGAAATAACAGATATTTTAAGCTCAAATTTTAAAAATTAGAAAAAATAAATCCGAAAATCAGAAATTAGTAGCAGATCGGTTTTATTTTTTAGATTTCGAACGCATGCAGTGTAATTTTTATTTTTTATTTTCTTTTTTGGACTCGCTGCGGCCTTGACTCAACCACACGAACGATCAGAATACAAATTTAAATCGCAAAGCAATTGGAAACGGAAAAACAAAGAACCAAAAACGAGGGAATTAAAATTGGAGACGGCAAGAAAAGAACGAAGGAAGCTTTGTAAAGAGCAGGTAGAAAGGGATTTTTGAAATAGATATGTCTGCTGGTAGTGTAGAAAGAAGTTGAGAGGGTAAGAGAATTCTATTTTGAGAAAATTAAAGTGATGAAGAAGCACAAAATGTTGAGAGAAATGAATTTAGAGGACGGAGTATGAAGGTGTAAAATTCAATAATTTGGAATTTGAAATACACATATATCGCAATTAAAACGTTCCCTATGAAAACATATAACTTTAAGATAACCCGCTACCGAGGGCGCCAAAAATCGTTAAAACAGAATCGTGAATTATATACTATGCAATTTAAAACAACTAAAAAATAATCACTTGCAGTTCACAACAACAACTAGCCGCAATATATACAGCTAAATAGGGATAAGCTATATAAACCGATACGGGGATGTTGCTAAACCCATTTCTTCAACTGCAGATCATAACGAAAAACGTAATCAGACTTCTTCATTAACAAAAGAATCTCCATTAATTTTATTGATATTGAAAAAATTGACGATGTAACTTTTAAATATGCGTTTTTTTCTGTACTAATAGCAGGCAGAGTAACGCAACCATTACGAGGATAAAATAACAATATTTAACAAATGCTCGCATTGCAAATTGTTTAGAGATAAGCTTGACAATCTGTTACCGCGTTGGCACTGCAGGTATTACGTTAATCACCATTGTGTTCCAAACTAAGGTGTGGCTACTGCGTTTGGGAAACTGAAACCCTGTCAGACATTAATAGGTGTAAACAGGGCGGGAAATGGTAACGGCACTGTAAGACTAGCAATTTCAACCTTATCAAATCGAACAGATTTATCCGCTAATTTTAAAGAAAAAGTTAAATCGGAAGAACATTAATTTTAAGGAAACGATACGTGAAGCAGGAAACAGTTCAACGTCAAATATGATTGATAAATTTAATGGATCTATTATATATCCGTCGTAACCAAGACGTTTAATTAAAACAGGAAGACAAACGCACATGGCAAAAATAACTTTATTAAATATACCATCAAGTGATATAATACAAAGCTAAATTTAAATTTATTTACCTAATTTGGGTCCAGAAGCAGACCATAACTATTCCATATGGCGTGCTATTTTAAACGTCCACTAATACATACACCTCCGCTAAAACACCTGCAACAAGAAGATTAGCGCAAAACGGAAAGCTTACTCGTTTACCATGTTTGAGCCATACAAGATTCTCTCGACGGTAATACCAAAAAAACGATATTAGTCCATTGCACCAATTACACCCTTCAAAACTACAAAAAACATCGAAAATTCAGAGCAGCATACGAAGAACTAATGTTATCATATGATGGCAGCAGAGCGCTACGAAAGAGTATTTGGGTCGGCGCTACATCTACTGTGTAAAGCAGATTTCCCCCTTCAGCAGAAAGAACTACTAATTCTGTGTTCCTATATGACATAACGATTATGAAAATCGACGATTCACACCTCGCAAAAAAAGGTAACACACAACGTTGGCAGTCCGTAGGATTGTTTTTAATGATACATGAGGTAGATCAACAGTGATTAAGTTTATAGCCTAGAGTAATCGAACTAGAAAAAAATTTGAAAACGGGTTATTTATAAAATGATAACGCTCTCAAGATGAATAATGAAATGTGATTCTTCCGGTAAAAAATCTGATACACTTTTCCATTTATCTGTATTATCAATTATGTAACATATCCGTTATGTACGTCGTTAATGGGAAAGCGATTATCTCACCAAACATCAGTCGAACCGATACGACAATGTACGGTATCTCGTTAAGTTAACGAATTAGTCGTTTCGCAGCACAAAATCTGGATTTGCCATTCCGGAGTTTAAAAAACTGATACTCTTTCACCATACAGATTGCGTAAATATGTGGACTGTTTCCTTTCGTTTTAAGATTATATCAGACCATTGATTCGTGTTCTACACGAAACCTCATCTGATCAATAGTGATTTATTCGCAGTCAAACTGGATTTTTCCTTATTGAATTGAAACCAGAAACGAGTCGAAACTCTAGATATTACAATAATTATTTCTTTGTATTTGTAATTACTAAAATATCGAATAATTGTTATTACTATTATTATTATTCTTGTTATTACACAACAGGTAACAGTGCACTCCTCCCTACAATGATAACTTTGTTCATAACATAGTATTTATATAAATAGTGTACTCGTTGCACAGACAAGGTTTTTAGCACACCAATAATAACTGGAACTGCGGATACTCCATTTCTACACATATAAAACTAACAAACGCTGTCGAGTATTATCCATCCAGCAACCCATAAGAGATGATGAGCAATACTCTCATTAATTATAAACAACATAAATGATATCTGCACCACACTTTGTATAGTTCACCTTTTTTATAAATTTAGCTAAGTTAAAGCATAAATAATTGCGATTAATAAGCTTATTTATATTTTTTCCTATTATAAACTTGCCAATTTTGAACGGCTAAATGTATTTTTCTCAGATTAATAAAAAACATACGTACGTATACGTGAGTATGAATAGGAGCCATGAAGATATCTATACTAAAACATTTATAAGAAAAATAACTGTATATATATATAAATAAATATAAATAAATATAAATAAATATAAATAAATATAAATAAATATAAATAAATATAAATAAATATAAATAAATATAAATAAATATAAATAAATATAAATACTAGAAGCTCCGCCCTCAGACACCCGCTTCGCTCAGGTCTCTAACTCTGACCTTAATAAACACAAAATACTGTAAAAAGTTGAGAATTAAAAACAATAAAACATTTCATTGCATAATAATTTCAAGAAATCTCGATGTTTTAAGAACTTGTAGGAAAATATACATAAAATTAAGAGTAATTCGATAGAACAAAATCGCAATCTATGCAATATATTTTTCCAAAATTACCCCAATCGTGAAGTAGGACTCCCTACTGTAACGAGCGCTATTCTGCTCAATAATAAATGCCCAGTGCAAGATACGGACCGTTTATGCCATCTTCTATTGCCTAAAAATACTTTCGATCTCTACGTGACAAAAAGTGGGTAGTAACAAATCCAACACCCGCTGTTATCGAATCAGTTACTAGCAAGAATTGAATACTCATCCAAATACAAAATTGTACTAAGTTACATAGAAGAGATTGTACAGTATAACTTCTTTGAGCTCCCATCATGTCGAAATACCTAGAAACGAGCACGCCAACACAACAGTCCGATCTATTGTATTTTTTCGTCTTTATTTTTTTTTTCTGGCTTGTAAACTATTGACACTAGCCCGGTATAAGTGAAATTTAGTACATACACTAAACTACGCGGCAAACATTCTTGGCTCAGATGAAACTAATAACAGAAGCATGGTGACCGCAACGAAGCGTAACTCGCACAGACTTTACTGTCATTAGTCGGTTACGTTTGAGCTACTCGGCCTTGTCCCATGACTATCTTTATCGGTAAAATTCGCCCTCCAGATTAATGTCCCTTCTGTTCGCAAATCATAGCCTTGATTGTACAACAAATACTTCTAAGCAGTTCCGAATTTGCAGGGTCACGAGCAAGCTTCTCATCAAACGGAACAATACACCAGATACTTTCAAACTCTCCAACATAAAACTTCTTTTGATGTAATTACGCGGCGAAATAGTAATTTACACAGCAGAAACAATTTTTTCGAATGTATCGTATATTAGAAATAAAAAGTCCAAGATATTCGCAGTTTCATAATTCAATCGTGACTTAAATCTTATTTGAATTTAAAAATATTAGAAATATCAAGATTTGCGTGCATTTCGACTTTAGTTCATTTTTGGGGTTCCATACACGTATAATGTACGAAATCCTAATAAAATGGTTCAGAAACGACAAAAATATCAAATAAAAATCAATAACTCACGAACGGTTTGGCTTATCAAATTTGGAACATAAATTACAATTAAAATTTTCTTTAAAACGAGCTATAACTTCAAAGTGACCGATTACCCTGGGCGGCAAAAAATCCAAAAAACCGTAAAGAATATATAATATGGTTTTTAAAATGACCTCAAAAATCACCCTTAAATTATCATAACTCATCTCCAGATAAACTTTTAAAGGTGAAATTCGAAATATAAAATAAAATGCAGTTCTTTCATAAAATCAAAAAATTACGGTTAAAAAATTATTTAAACACCCTCTCCCTTCAACCGGGGGAAAGGGAGGCAAAAACAGCAAAAAAAAAAAAGAAAGAAAATGCAGGTAAGTGTAATAGCCCGAGTAAAAACATTGAAGAATCCAAAACGTACCCCAAACATTTACATAAAGGACCGCTTTATAGGAAAAATATAACCGAGCTTACAACTTTATATTCTAACCCCTGGGGCTCCCAAATCTTGGATGTTTTGAAAAAAAATAGTTTCTTTTTTTTTTTTCAAGCATATGATATATTGTTGGAAGCATCACTATTTGCCGGGAACAAAATCGTATTTAATTTCCTTAACGAAACTTCGGAAGTTGACGAAAAGTTCAAAAAAATGCGCAAAATGGTGTGTCCCCCACCCCCTTAGCGCCACGAGTATTACAGCTAAAAATTTTAAACACGGTTAAAAATATTCGCATTCCCCCGTATATTTCTCTAGTTTGGAACATACGGATTTCCAGCTTTAAAATTAGACGACTCTCGGAGCGCTGAAGCCTCGAAATTTTTAAAAAAAGGAAAGATCGCTATTTGTCGGAAACGAAACCGTCTTTCATTTCCTTAACTAAATTTTTGAAATTAGTGACAATTCCAAAAATCACTAAAAATAACCTGTTTCTTCCTCTTTGCGGCGTGAAAAATCAGATGTCTTTGTTTTAAATGTAGTATTATATGTAAGTGTAAATTAAAGTTATCGTTAACTTGAAACATACGGAATCCTCAGCGCATGAAACATCATGCTTGACTGAACTTGTTAAATACATAATAAAGTATAATTATTTTTTCAAATAAATTTTTAGCCGTATTAAAACATGTTTTGGGGGATATACGATTTGAAATCCAACAAAAATTTTTTAAATATCAAAATATACCATGAAGATTGAGAAATTACACTTTTTGTACAACTATTTTGGTCACTACGTTATTTAGCAGGTAATAATTTAATACGTAATTATTTATTTGCTCGGCAATTTTTTATTTGAAAATTAAAACAGCACAAAAAGCTAGCAACTGTGTTAGTATTACCGTACATTTTTAAAATAAATTTTCTTTAAAAAAAAAAAAAAAACAAAAAATAAAACAACAAAAGAGCAGAAATTTCAAAATCTGCAACCAAACTTACATTTAAAAGTAAATACTTCGCTGCTATAAAAATCTACGAGGATATTTAATTCCTTCCGCATTTTTAAGAATAACGTCTTATATTATTATTTTCGTTTAAAAAGACGGGGTAGTATTGCAGTTGTACAAGAAATCAACTGCCTCGATAATAATTATAGTAATAACGAAAAACTGACCAATAGAAAATAATAAAACACTGACGCGCCAATAATAGTAATTATAGATAAATAAATTAATAATTCAATCAAATGGGAAAAATACGAAACTGTTTTGTAAATAAGATAATAAATCTTTTAAAGGCGGGGAAAAAATTAATTTACGACCTCAGATACTAATTGTACATATGCGAATAATGCAGTTCAGGACCATTTAAACAGGATAATGATCTGTGCCAAAAAATGGGGAATTAAATTTAGTGAGGAAAAATGTCAGCACATAACCTTCACGAACAGATACGTTACATGCCCTAAATTACAAATAAACAATGTAGAGCTCAAACAGGTAGACACAGTCAAGTATCTAGGCATGTACCTTGACCGTCGCCTTACGTGGCGCTTCCACGTTGCACAAATACGGAGAAAGCTAATCGCACACACTAAAAAGCTATCCTCGCTGATAGGCAATAAATCTAAATTAAGTATAAGGTTAAAAAGATCTATCTACTTGATGATTATAGCTCCGGTGTGGAGGTACGGCCTAGAACTATATGGAAATACAAGTAGAAGCAACCTTGCTCGTATTCAGAGTCAGCAGTCCATTATCCTCCGAGGGATTGCAGCAGCACCAAAATATGTTTCAAACCTAACTCTCCATCGAGATCTGCATGTTCCTTTTGTTAAATCAGTTCATACTCAACAGTACAGCAAATTTTTTGAAAATCTAAATCTACATCCTAATCCTAAAGTTAGTAGCATGTTTATAAATACTCTTCTGGGTAATCCGAGAAGAAGGTTAAAGAGAAGGAAGTGGTGTCGTGACGCTCTTCCCATAACTTAAGTGCATTTAGTTTTAAATACGTTAGCATCAGTTATTATGACTCGAAACTTTTATCAAGTATTTACTTCACCGGACTCTGTTCTCCGACCAAACAGCAACGGTTACTATGGGATCCAGGTCATCTGACCCAAATAAACATGACATGTATGGGTCACTCTTAACTTAGTGATTGCCATGGTGTTCGAGTTTTTATCAGATATCATAAGAAGTAGACTTGCTACGTATGAATAACGCTCTACAATAAACTTGACATGTATGGGTCACTATTAACATAGTGATTGCCATGGTGTTTGAGTTTTTGTCAGATATCATAAGAAGTAGACTTGCTACGTATGGATAACGTTCCATAAGGCGATTGTTGTGGTGCTCGCACTCTTGCACACTAAATGCGTGCCGAGCTTTTATGAAATACACTAAATAGCACTGTTATCATGACGATTGTACTCTAAATATTACATTGTACACGCTGCTGTACTAATCTCATGTTGTTTTCTCTTAAAATCCATCCCATTCGCTTTTTATATCCTAAGGGCCATATGGTCAAAATTGTGCTGTACTGCTTATGTCGCTTTTCGTCCTTCTCTAGACTTTGTATCCCTTTTATAAGTTGTAGTGAACTATTATAAGCCAAACCCCTCACTGGAGGGCTTTGGATTGGTCACATTTCTATCATCATAATACATATATTAAAATTAATATTGGCGCTGTTTGTGGTCCCTCGACTGGTACAGTGGGAAAAAAAAAAAAAAACGACCTAAAATTTGGCAATTATTAATCTACATGTGTAAAACCGCTTGTTCAACAATTCTGCTGACCAACACAATAACCGTGCAAAGAGACGAATAAATAAAATACTGATAAGAACTCAGATTTTCGGAGTTTACACTTGAACTATTAAATTACATAAAAAATCCTTAATACAGAAAAGAATAAAAAGAAAATATAATGTAAAATAAATAAACCAGTAAAGCATATCATACAGGAAAAAAATTTTAATAAATAAATAAATCAATTTTAATAACAACCCTATAAATCTAAAACACATCGATCTTTAACAATTTATTTATTCCTTTATTAAGATTTTTCCCGTGAATAGGGTTTTATTAGTTTATTTTTTTATATTATAATTCTCGTAATAGTATGAAATGTTATGACATTGAAAAAATGTATATTTACAGGCAACAGAGATCGAAGTTTTACATGTGGGAAAATATTTTAAATAACCGCATTGTGCTCCGGCATAATTGTTTATAAGAGTCCTACAAATGTAAGGCTATTTTTACCTTAACTACACTCGTTACAGATGATACATATAAACAAAATATAGGAAATATCGTCGGCAAATGAAGCTTAATAGTGAGGAAAAAATAATACAATAAAAAAATCGATAAAATACGAGATGAAATAATTTTTATCAAAACGACGCATGTGGCCAGTGACACAGCGGAAGACAGCGGAGAGATAGCAGAACGTTTTTTTCTCGTTTACTCTTTTTTTTTTTACCCCCCTTTGGGCACGACAGCTAAGAACCTACACACAGAAATAACAAGAAAAATATGAGCCGTCAGTTAACGTTCTTTGTATTCCGTTGGGATGAAAAGAGTTCCCTTCGGAGTTACAAAATAAGTACGGAATGAAGTACTCGCTCCATAATCGCGTATATTGCTGCAGAGCCGGAAAGATGTTTTACATGCTGAAATTAACACGATGCAAGATGTAATAAAAATACAAACGAAAAATTATCACTTTTGTAAGATCTTACTGTCAGTGACCTCGCGATTTAAAAAATACTTCGTTCGACGGTGAGTATTTTTCATCTTGACCTACTTTCGAAGACACTGTGTTTTACACTAATCTTAACAACTTCGACAATCCTACAATAGCCAAAAAACATCATACTAAAGCTGATGTATAAATAGAATGACTAGGAAATTTAAGCGCGGGTTTCCAATTACTGACGATCTTACCTAGAGAAGAATATCGCCCAAACCGTCCCTAGTCGCACCGCGGTCTTTTAGACCAAATTCTTATGCCCCCAGTTTTATTTCACGTATGTCCCTCATCTGTTTCCGTTTGTTACCACGACTTTGACGGGCCAGTGGTGATGTAACATCTGACATTTTATCTGACGCTCACTGTTACAATAGCTCTTGCGGTAAATTAATCATATTTCAGCTGATCGATTTTACCGTATGCGATTTACCGCCTTATAACATTGAGCTTAATGTGTTAACACAAATACTACACACACAGACATTTACTGTACTGTGTAGACATACTTAAATTGCATAAGTACACTATATATAATGTTAAAAAATTATAACAGTAAATGGTATATATTTACATTATTACGATTATGTGCTCATCATCACGTCCTGTACTCTACTCTTCTTGTTCATATTGTCCAACCTGGTACATACTATGATTGTGGAACCACAACCGATGACAATATTTTTATGATTTTTTAAAAAAGTTATTTAATTTTTTGTATATATGCACTGTACAACACACGCTACAGTTTACATTTCAGAAAACGAATTGCTACGTGTGATGAAAAGTATGAAAAGTTATAAGTTAAACTTTGAACAAGTAAACGTTAGTCAGAAACATCTTCATTTGAAAGTGGAATAGGCGCAATGTCTGGAAAAATTCGGTCTATTACGCTTGGTAATATAGACGACGTTGATAGGACAAGATCTTCGATGGCTGACACTTTTTGCTTTACTTAAAAAGAACATTGTGATAGGGTTTTTTTTTTTTTTTTAGATGCGCCGTGACAAACCCCAGATATCTGATACCACGGATACGGAGATGCCACTGTATAATGTAAAGTGTGCATTACAAAAATATACATATAATAAATTATTAAACTTAAACCAAAATGTCATGAAAGAAAAAATGTGGGTGTGTATGAGATCGTGTTGTCGGTCAAGGAAGATATTACCAAGCAATCAGGTCGAATGAAAGGTCCACCCCGTTGAAAAAAATGGTTGCGATTGGTCGTCACGGAACCAAAGAAAACCTGATGGAAAATAAATGGTTTGTCTGTCTCCATTTTACACGTAATTTCCTTCATTCCATCCATAAGGAGGAATCAGTAAATGCCTCACTGTCCCCAATTCCAAAAGTGTTCAAGTTTTATTTCTTCTTTTCCTTCTCATTCCTCCAACTCTATTATTCTCTAAATTCGTTCTCTCGTCTCCAATCTGCTCTCATCCCGCTCTATTACTATAAACCTTTTGTGGGCTCCCAGTCATTCTGTCATCGAGGGCACCGAATCAGCGGGATGATGGTCTTTTACTCTGCAATTTTCCTGCCTCGAACATCCTCCTTCTTTCCTCAGGCAATCATTCCCGACTGTGGTCGGACATTTATCCCTCTGTATTTTCTAATCCTGCCTCTCATTATCTTCAAATACGACCGGTTCCCTGCTCTCAGCCGTGGTTTCAATCCACTTCTTATCAGCGCTCCACGATCGTTTCTTTTATCAGGCTGCGATTTAATCATTCTATTCTTCCCTCTTCACGTTTTCGTTTTTCCCTGTTCTCCTCTCGCGACTGTCACCTTCACAATTCTATCTCTACTCCCATATGTGATATAAACAACATCTTCTCTGAATGCTCCGTGAACGCTTTGCTTTGTACTCCAAAATCGTAGCACTGGGTCTTTTTACTCCGTATAATTCTTCCTATATCCTTTCCTTCCCATCTCCAGCTATTATACCCGTAATTCAATCTTTCCTATGTTCTATCTCTAATCATCCCTCTGGATTTAACCCCTTATTTTAACTTTTATATTTGTTAAGTCAAAGCCGCTGGCGCCCCCCCCCCCCAAAAAAACAACTAAAAAAAAAATTTTTTTTACAAACGAAACTCGGTCTAAGAGTTAGTTACTGTTTTCCCTCGCTCGAGCTTTTCGGCTTCCCTCTGGATCATCGCGACAGGGAGTCACCATTTTACCTGGCAAGAGAAGAACTATGCAATGGCTGACGTCTAAAACCGTAGTGAATAACACGTATAAAAAAGTATCGTCCGGTAGGGCAGAGTTATCGTGAATCGTAGGCCCGATTAAGACTCGGTAAAGAAAATTTCTCCTTAAATCAGATTAAAAAATCTCGTTGTACGACTATTACAACGCTGATCATCATTGGAAAGTCGCGGGGTTGCAGGCCAACAGACCACGGATTGGCGACAACAGCGTACACTTTTATATTATATTTTAGCAATTCATTGTTTTACCATTTTCTAACTAAAAATCTAAAAAAAAAATCATTTAAAGTTGGTTGTAGAAAATCTTACTACACAGTATTAAGAATTTAATGAATTGATGAGATAAAAATGAAAAGAATTGAAATTCATTAAGGTATTCAAAACGATTTATTAACATTGCTATGATCAATTATATTAGAAAAAAAACAGAAAGTTAAGATAATTGTCGATGTCTTTCTATCTATGTTGCCAAATATGCAAAAAAAGTATTTCAATTTTAAAAATAACATATTGTAATTTGAAGTAAACATGTTAGGCAAATGCAAAATATATAAAAATGGAATGCAACAAATAGCAGATTTTACTTATATTTAATTCAATATAGTACTTTCCTAAACAATCACACTTAAAAGGAAAGTGAAATGTTAAATTATTTGAAGTAAAATGTATAGAAATGCATTGATAAAAAATTTAGTACAGTAGACTTGTAAGTTATTTCAAACCTCATTTACCAAAAAATTTTTAAAACAACTATGTATACATTTACTGCTGACTCAACTTATACCAGCTGTCCACTGAAGAGAGTTCAGCCGAAATAGCCCACACAAAATATAACTGAAACGACGTATTTTATGATTACAAAAAAGAAAGACATTTTTATTTTAATCTATTCAAAATTAAAATATTTGAATTTTTTTTTTTTTTTGTGGCGCGGCCCATAGGCTGCAGCCTATATAGCCTATGCGTAAATGCGGTACTGAATACTAAATACATAGCAAAGAAATTTGGCTTTTCCGCTGCAAAAAGGAAGAGGAACGTGGTTTTTTTCGATTTTTTTAAATTATCACCAACTCGAAAATTTCGTTAAGAAAATGAAATACGCTTTCGTTCTCGTGATGCATCAACTGAAAAAAAAATTTCTTTTTCATAAATTTCGAGTATTCCGCGCTCCTGGAGTCTAATTTTGACTTTGGAAACCCGGATGCTCCCAATTAGAAAAATATACGAGAATGCACATATTTTTAACCTTGTTCAAAATTTTTAATTATGATACTCGCGTCATCAAGAAAGGGACATATGTCATCTTCGCGCTTTTTTGAACTGTTCGTCAACTTCAAAAGTTTCGATAAAGAATATGACTTATAGGTTCGTTCCCGTCAAATAACGATCTTTCCAACAATACATCACATGCCCGGAAAAAAAGAAATATTTTTTTCAAAATCTTCGAGCTTTCAGCACTCCGAGCGCCGAATTTTAAAATCGGAAACTCGGACGTTCCAAACTAGAGAAATATACGGAGAGATGCTCATTATTTTAACCTTGTTCAAAATTTTTAGCTATAATACTCGAGTCCCAAAGGGGAGGCGACCGCACTTTTTTGAACTCTTCATTAACTTTGAAAATTTCGTTAAGGAAATTAAATACGGTCTTGTTCCTAACAAATAGCGATCATTCCATTGATATATCAATTGACCGAAAAAAAGAATATTTTTTGGAAACTTTCGTGCTTTCAGCACCTTAAAGATCCGATTTTAAACCTGGAAACCCAAATGTTCCAAAGCAAAAAAAAAATACATAGGGGTGCGCATTTTTTAACCTTGTTTAAAAACCTTTAGCTATAATAACCGAGCCACAAGCGGGGGCTACAGGTCATTTTTCGTGCTTTTTTGAACTTTTAATAAACGTCCAATGTTTCGTTAAGAAAATGAAAGACGGGTTCGCTGTCGACAAATATCACCCTTTCCAACAATATATCATATGCTCGGAAAAAAATATATTTTTTTCCAAAAATTCGTGCTTTCGGCCGTCCGGAGGTCTAATTCTAAAGCTGGAAACCCGGATGTTCCAAACTAGAAAAATAAATGTGGAAGCGCATATTTTTAGACGTATTCAATATTTTCAGCTATAATACTCAAGGCGTTGAGGGGGGAGCACGTCATTTTTCGGATTTTTTGAACTTTTTGGCATTTTTTAAAGTTTCGTTAAGGAAATGAAATACCGGCTTGTTTCTAAGAAATAGCGATCATTCCATTGATATATCACATGACCGAAAAAAAGAACTTTTTTTCGAAATTTTTGAGCTTTTGGCGCCCCAAGGGTCTGAATATAAACTTGTGGGCTTGGCTATATTTTTCCTATAAAGCGGTCCTTTATGCATATGCCTGAAATACGTTTTGGTTTCTTCAACGTTTTTACTAGGGCTAATAGTCACCAGAATTTTTTTTTTTTTTTTTTTGTTTTTGGCCCAAATTGGGGAGTTAAGTATTTTTATTACCGTAATTTTTTGATTTTATAAAAGGACTCCTGCATCTTATTTCGTATATATCGAATTTCACCTTTATAGGTTTTATGACTTTTTAAGGTGATTTTTGAGGTCATTTTAACAACCATATTATATATTCTTTACTGTTTTTTGGGTTTTTTGCTGCCCAGGTTAATCGGTCATTTTGAAGTTATAGATCGTTTTAAAGAGAATTTTAATTGTAATTTATGTTTCAAATTTGATAAGTCAAACCGTTCGTGAGTTATTGATTTTTATTTGATATTTTTGTCGTTTCTGAACCTTCTTATTAGGATTACGTACATTATACGTATACGGAACCCTAAAAATGAACTAAAGTCGAAATACACGCAAATCTGAACGCGATTACTATCAATAACTTTTTACAGGCTTCCAGCTAAATTGTTTTACCAACAACACCTAAATGTTGTTACTAATGAGAAATATTAATTCCCTCAACAAAATTACTTCCAGATTAGTTTTAAATATTCATTCAGCTTCATCTTGGCTCAACAAGCGCCATCAATCAAAAATAATACCATTAGTACATTAGCATCAACAAGATGATCATTCTTGCGTTAAATACATGCTGCGACCGACTGCGTCATTATATCACTTCCTCCTCATCGATATCAGTGAACTAACGTGTTATTATATAGTTCATGGGGGGGGGGGGGGGATATATATAGTAAAACCCCGATTATCGGTGTTAATTGGGGATTCATCATGCACGGATACGGGATATCCCGGGCTTTGCGAACCACGTAATATGTGGGTCGGGAGGCTCATCACTCCATTTCCTATTATGAAAGGATAGCTGACCATCTACGACTGCAATTGTATAATTTTCTGTATTGTTTTGCTTTTTTGCTTCATAATAAATACCTATAATAGTGTACTGTATATGAAATGATAGCTGTGACATAAAACCCCTTTTAGCGAGACTGGATTATTTAGACTAATTTAATTAAGTAAATACTGTATAATATTCAGAAGATTTATAAAATTCTCGAAAGTTTTTATTCATTTTAAATATACTGTATCAATGACAAGACAAAAAAATAAGGAACATAAAGTAGAGTAGAAACAAAAATGAAATGAACGTAAGGTACAGGAAAGAAAGTGTTATAAAAAGGAATAGAATTAGACTAGGTCATATTAATTATTATTAAAAAAGTCAGTCAGTTTCTTTCTGTTTGTCGGCAATCTCTTTCTCTTTTATCTTCGTCTGGAAATTTCCTAAAATGTCTGTGATCTGTCTGCTGCTCGAAATACGTGATCAAAGTCTGCATACAATGCAATGCAGTTTTACAGCTTAGTCGCTGTTCTAGTGCCTTTCGACTTGCTCTTCATTTTCCGATTTTCTGAATCCGCATTGATTTCACTTAAAATTCCTTCATCAGTAAAAGTATACGCTAACCAGGAGTATCAATTTCATAATTATCTATTCACTCCTTCATATTTTTATCATCAACATGTTCAAATTCCTTCCCATCACAATTTGGAACCTTTTTTGCAGGAAGCACGCGAGTTTAAAGAGATGTGCACGGTTAATCCGCCAACCGGTTAAAACACGCACCGATAATCGCGGTTTTACTGTATATATATTTATTAATATTTACATATTTCCTCGTCAAGCTAGACGCTTGTCGACGAGTTTTCTTACATCTAAATATTTCTACACTATACTAGCAATGTTGCAAATATTCGCATCCGCATCCGTAATTGCGGATCTTCCGCATAAATTTTCACAACTGCATCCGCATCCGCAGTAATCAATGCGGATATTAATGCGGATGCGGATGCATCGATTTAGAGTTGCTAAAATAAGAATGAGAATGACAGATTCCTCGGATAAAGATGCAGAACAACCAGGAACTTCCGGTATGGTTAGAAAGGCTGGTTTAAAAAACGATCTTTTTGCATGATTTTAGAGATTCGTCAAGTGAAGATGAGGGTCAAGAATCGTCAGAAAATGGTAGCGCCGACACTGTACTCAAGAAGGAATTGCTATCATCTTACGGCAATAAGAAAATTATCAATGTAAATGAAAATCCACTTAAATGGTGGAGCGTTCACTGAGAAGAACTGAAACTATTATCCACAATAGCACACAGATATTTATCACCTCCAACAGCTAGTGCAGCTAGTGAACAGTTGTTCAGTAGCGCGGGCTTAATTTATGATCCTCTGCGAAACAGACTGGAACCTGAAAAGGCGGCGACCAGGCCCGGATTAAGTGTATAATAGGCCCGGGGCTGCGGAAATATTAGGGGCCCTTTTGACAAAATTATCAGTTTTATAGAAACACTAAATTTTCTGTAATTTAATTTAATTATGTTATTTTGAATTCACGAATTAACAACATATAGAGTTATTAATGTAAACAAAACTAAATATCATGAGACAATGGGTAGAATTTTCGATGCCAAAAAAAAAAATATATATATATATATATAATTTTAAACAATTTTAACCAAAGATTTGCATAAAAGGATAGTGTATGTGCGTGTGTTGCGCGTATACACACACACACACACATTCATACAGACATCTCCTAAAAACGTAGATTCCGACTCGTTATACCATAAAACATTTTACGAAACTCGAAATTTTACTATTACGAAGTTTCCTCCTCTAGGAGGAAATAAAAATGGATACAAAATTATTAACAAGTAAATGTACTAAAAATTGCACTTGCTCCTGTAAAATTAATTCTATTTATTAAAAAGAAAGAAGTTGATGTATACGACAAATGATAGATTAATTTTTTATTACATTTCGGAGGTGGGTGTCTCTTGGGGGCCCCTTTATAAGGCGGAGGCCCGGGGCTGCAACCCCCCCCCAACCCCCCTAAATCCAGGCTTGTCGGCGACATTACTTTTTATTAAATATAATGCATCAATTTTTAACTTTAATTACTAAGTATATAATTATTCAATAAAAATGTAAAAGATTACAAGCTTTTTATATTATTTATGCACCAATATGAAATTTCTTTAAAAAAAAAAATCCTAAGATCCGCATCCGCAGATGTCAAAAAATCTGCATCCGCACAACATCCTTACACTATACTACTTATGTATGTATTATATACTATACAATCTTATCGCCGCGCAAATCATTTAATCACAAAATTATCCTATTTTTCCTTACTTCTAACTTAGCTATAAACTATTATTTATTTTATTTTATTTTATTTATTTATTTTATTCCGTCCCTTTTCCTTCCCCTTTTTTCACTTTTGTTTATCACTATTTCCGTACCCTCTACTCTTATTTAATGCTTATTATTGTTCCTACATTTCCCTCTTGCTGTAACCATTCCCCTTTATTTTCTTTTTTTCACCCTAATTTTTTCCTTCTCTATTACTGCCCTTTAGGCATTTTATTTAACAACTGCGTTATGACGTATTTGTCTGTTTTGCTCCCTCATCTTTGTTTTAGCTAATTCTATTTTTCTTCTTTCGTCCAATTCTATTTCCTTATCTGTCATTATGTATTCCCATATCTTTATGAATAAATACATTCCTCTAACGCTCAGCCTTTTGAACTAGCATGCAGTTTATAAATAACTCTACGAAATTCAGTTTAAATGAGTTTCTTTTCAAGTTCCTCCGTACAGAAAGAACCAATAATAAACTATATCATCTAAGCTTAGTTAGGCATCCAGTGTAAAGACCGATAAAAACGGTAAATTTGCCCTGGAGAGCTATCGGATTGAGATTTGGGTGGTAAGTGGGTACCATATAAAGCAACATTCGTGACGGAAGTTTCAGATCTCTCACTTCTATAATTATTTAGAAACTCATTTTTTTCTGAAATGCATTAATTTTGTTTTCTCAGGCGCAAATTGATTGATTTTTAAAATTTTTCAGTATGTTTTAAACACATGAGAGGGGGCATCTTAGAAAAAATTAACAACCCCCTCCCGTCTAATTTTAAACTTCCAAGTGACACTTTCTAACATTGTTCATGCTTTTTTATCGATGAAGATGCGTAGGCGCAAAAATGAAATTTTACATTTTTGGATGTATTTTTAAAACCTCTAAATAACATATTTTGATCAAAAAAAAAATTTTGTGGGGTCATAGTCAAAATTAGCAAAAAACGTAGGGTAAGTGAAAATTTCATTGAAAATGAAGCTGTTTATGATACAATAGTTATATTTCGCCTACGTCCTGCTTATTTCAATACAAGACCTGGACAAGAATCACCGACTCCCCTGAGCCCTCCTCTCATGGACCCTTGCAGCACCACAACCCCCTAAAATTGAATCAAAACAAGATAATACAAATATACACTATACTTAGGCAGACTCTTAAGTAAGAAAGCAGCAAGCCTAATATTATATGTATGTACATATATGGAAAGGAATTTATTTATTTCAATACCCAGTAAAAATAAAATCGAAAACATCAATCCTTGTCGCTGTTTTCTTCTTCAAACACCACCTTAGACTTATCGGTGTTGAATAGCCGGTTAAGAAATTCAGCCGATCTCAACCTTCTAAATAATAAATTACGACTACTGCGGGAGAAAAAGTCGCTACATTCTCATCCGGCAAGACGAACTTAAAAGTAAATACGTATATTCTTTTCACTGGACATTCAACAATTTTTGTAATCAAGGGAATATATGTACAAGGCAAAGATAAATTTTTCGCAACAAAACCAAAAAAAAAAAAAAAAATAAATAAAAAAAAAACAAAAAACAGACAATTACAACAATTAATTAATAAGGCGCATACGTGCCTAGACCCGATCGAATGTTTTAGCACACGTTTCACTACTGCCTGATTTTGGCGGGATTTTTACAAATCTTCGCTCAGCTCACGCTATGTAACGACCGATGCTCAGAGGTTGTATCGCGAAGGCAAAACATGTTTTTTTTATTATTTTTTTTTTTGGTTTTGTTGCGAAAAATTTATCTTTGCGTTGTATACTCCCTTGATTACGAAATTGGTGAATGTCCAGAGAAAAGAATGTACGTTTTTACACAGCATTTTTTCCCCATTATTTCGCGGATTACGTGATCCAAGATTTCACCGGTATTTTATTTATTGTTGTTATGCGGCGGATTATCTTGTCTGTACGGTACTACCACGAGAGGAGTCCTCTGAAGTGTGAACAAATTTGATCGCGTTTTTTTATTCTTTTTATCTCGCCCAGGTAGATTATTTTATTAAATAAGAAAGCCCCGGAAAGAAAAGAAAATTTTATTACTTGATCATCCTAGGTTTTATCCTTGCTTCGTGTAAAATCATGGTAAATATCAATCTAATAAAAAAATTCTTGAGACGAATTCGTAAAATTTATCAAAATTAAACATACATTTAATTACGGAATAGTGCAGTTTTTTTTCGCACAAGTGAACCCGTTTTAATTTAATTATACTTTTTTTTCTCCGAAAAGGAGAAGATCATAGATTTAGATATAGGAAAACATGTTTTCTATTCAATATATGTATATCTTGTTTGCAGCTGTGCGGTATTTATTTAAGCGATAAGAATTAACATCGATGAAAACCCGTTCTTATATATGTATGTATATACATATCGCGGAGAAACCACAGAGCCGTTTACGTAAAAAAGTGATATCTTACACTTGCTGTAGTTGCCTGCTACAATACAAGTTATTTGACGTCATCGGTCGGAATATAATGTATTCGCATAATATGATGAGGGTTCGATTACATTTAATTATAGTGACACGCTAAATTTTAATCACTCGGTAAGATCGTTTTGTATTTTACATGCTAGGATAACGTTTAAAATTGTCAAATGCACGACATATTGTTGCCAACAGCTCTCTTTTTTCTACATACGAACTAGATAACATATTCGAGATAAAATTATGTCTAACGACGATAAATAATGCAATGTGTCGCATTAGCTAAAAATGCCGATTTATGCTCACTTAAATATCGATCATCCAAAAGCGATTACAATCGATCTATATCTATTTTTATAAAATTACACAAATGGTAAATATATGACTTCATTCAAAATTTCATTTAGCTTAATTTCCTGTATGGTGCTGAAACTTTTATCAAATTATACCTGTTTATTAAAAATCGATATTTTGAAATATTTTTATGTATGTGGAAATTTTCAAACGTAATTAAAATTCTTAAATTTCGTTAAACTATCACATTTTATTAATCGAGAAAAAATAAATGAATTTCCAAACCTATTTTAATTAGCAATAATCGCGCGTCAGGTCAACTTCATCGGTTAGAACACCGCCGCTGAGCAATTCATTTTGTAACTTCTCCCGTCTGTCGATCCATAGCTACTGAACTACCTTGTTTTCATTTCTCTCATCAAGCTTCTTCGTTTTTCTCTAATCCATTTTGTCTTGACTACATTTATACTACCTTTTGTACCTGGTATCCTGATAATTCCTATTATGTTTTTGTGACAGAGATCACATATATTTTTTGAATGTCTGCGCCTATCATCCTTTGAACGTGATTTATTCAGTCCTTAACTCTTAAGATATTTTAAGTAACTAATTTTGAATACAATTTTCAGGTTAAGCCAAGATATTTATCAAAGGGGAACAATATAGAGGAAAAAAAGTTTGATGAAATTGAAGTAACCGATGATTTAGAGGAAAATGAAAACGATTTTAGCTTTTACTTATTCTAATCCTAATTTTCTTACGTTGTTGAATTAATGTCTTTTTTAACAAGTTCAATAATGGGGGAAAAAAAACGGAAAATAAATATCAAGTTTGGATACGTGTAAGTAAATCCAAGTAAATGAAAATACTGGCTAAATAGATAAATTCCAGGACAAAAAAAAGTGTAAATATAAAATTTAATCAAGCCCAAATTTTATTTTTATGTGAGATTTTGAATATATTCAATGTTTAGTATTATTTCTTTAACTTCCATCACATTACCAGAAATATATATCTTATTATTAAATACGATAGAGGAATACGATATTGTTATTCGTCAATTTGCAAATGAAGCTCTTCAGCTCTGATTGATTACGCATCTCAATTATAAGTATTTTGATCACAATTATTTAGATCTAAACCAAAATAATTTATGAAAATCAAACATATTTTAAAAATATTCCTTTTTATATTAAATATTATTAAAATTGAATTTTCAGTCATTTAAACGATTCTTTAAAATGGTAATATAATTTAAAATTTTACAATGTATTTTAAGTAATATTAATCAAGTATACCGAATGGTATCAGATGCCCATGTCACATGTGTTATAAATGATCACTCGTTGGGTCTCACAACATTCTTTAGTCATCTGCACAATGATATATTTTTAAAATGACGTGGAAATGTACTTGCTGGGTCTCGCGTAAACGTTATAAAAACTCGAGTATGTATATATATAAATGCAGTGTTGCCGTAATGGTGGGCTCCGCAAGAGCATCTTAAATCACAAAGCATTTATACAACATGTAAAGCGCTCTCTGCTTAAAAGCCGTCGAACTAAATCTGTAGATGCATGGAAGTATATAGCGTCATTGTGCGATTCACACAAAAATGTGCCAAAATACACCTGGGATAATCCGTACATCATGAAAAATCAATCCAAAACGGTGGTAAAATGTTGTAAGATCCGTTACGTATTCAGTTTCCACTTGTAACCTGTTGAGGTGAAGAAGCGTTTTGTTTTCATCTTTATATATTGATAAAAGTACTGCTGCTGTTTTGAAAGTCCCGCTAATTTTTTACTCGAAATTTGCGCCAATTAATGAATCGCAGGATAAGTTACCTTTTTCTTAATGGTGGAAATCCCGATTTTTCAAAGGCGTCCCAACCCCTTTCATTTGTCTAAATTTACTGCGACGTTGACACGTCAATGAAACAGTCATAACTTTTTAAAAAACAGTTGGATAGCAACATAATAAATTCAAAAAAATCAATTACGTTATTAAATTAAAATTTTTTTATTTAACGAGATTTTATATTATCATTTTTGAAATTATTAATTGATTAATAAATGTTAAAAAATACTTATTATTCTAATTAAATTCGGCAACAAAAACTACACTTTTTATTCTCTTGTCAAACTCGATAGTTTTAATTTAATAAATCGGTGAGTTTTTCAAAATCTTTATTCGATAAGTAACTTCTTTATAGAAACAAAAAAAAATTGCTTAAATATTATTAATTTTCGATATCATTTTATAATTATATTTATTTTTATAGTTTACTTTGTAATTAATTATTCTACACTTTCAATTAATTCAACAAAATAATAATTAATTATAATCAAAACATTTTATAATTGATAAAACAGTGTTTAACTTTTAATATTTTAATTTTTTTCCCTTGGATTTAGTGTATATGCATTTATAAATGAAACAATATCTTACAACTAATTTGAATTAATCCATTAAGTTTTAGGCTACATTTTCTTAAATTAAATAAATAACTTTGAGAGCAAGAGAAATAAAAATGTTATTTGTTCACACAGTGCACATTATTTTATACCCGTCTCAACAGCCGGTAGAATTTTTCTACATATTTAGCAATGTTACGAACTAGATTTTACCTACGACGGTGAGGTCGTATAGTGAGGGAATCCACGCGATTTCACGGTCTATTCGCAATAAAAAATTATTATAAAAATGATACTAAACTAGTTACAACTATTGAAATATTTTAGATCGACTTATGACACATTTCAATACACGAATAGCTAAACTATTTTATGTAAATTATAAGTAGTTTGTTAAAAATTTACATTAAAAAAAAAAACAAAAAAAAAGGCGGAGATTTCCTTATAGCGCGACCAACGAAAGGTTAAAGAGCAGTATTATATTCGGAACTATTGCTGTACAGATGACACGCGTATATAATACTAGCATGAGGAATCAGCTTGCGCATCAACATGCAGACCCCGAGAACTCCTAATTCATGTGAAATTGTTGCAATCGTTTCCGAGAACCGAATTACAAGTATAACAAGTATACATGTGTATATATAGTTTTTGCCCATATTTTAACACGTGAAAGCGTATTTAATTAAAATTTTTTTTGACAATCGATTTCTCTACTTTTACTCATCTTACGAACATATTTGATCAAAACGATTTATAATCGAAACTTTTTCCATATTTTTCTTTTCAACGAATTTTTCAAAGGAAATTTATTAAACTAGATTTGCACGTTAAAATATTTTTACGTAATGGCGAAACCGAATTTTTCCTTCAAACACGATTTGTTATACTGTTTTATAAAAAAAAAAAAAAAAATTGAGTTGATAGTTTTTCAATCGAAATAATAGTCTCTAGTTTTCGTTATTATTATAATTTTTTATAATTGTCTTTTTGCAATTCATTAATTCCGAATTACTTATAGAACGCAGAATTACGTTCCTGCTCACTTCACTGCGACAGAGATAACTGACAATGAATTATATGTACATATATATATATATATATATATATGTATTTTTTTCCCCCGCTGCAACCTACTATAATTTATAACTAGTTTAATCAATGTATACTAAAAAACAAACTGCCATCCTGTCTCATAAATGCTCAATAGACCAGAATGATTATATAAATATAAACTTTCTAGATTTTCCTCCGTCTTAAATCTTTTATATCTAATTGACATGTTTTTTGTGTTCTCTTTTTTTCAGTAAAAATTAAACATTTTTCCAGTAAATTTAAAGAATTTTTGTTATCGTTTTTCTTTTTACCCTTTGGTTTGCGTTATCTTTCTTTGCAAACAACGATTTTTTTTTTTTTTATAAACATCGGATTAAAATTTATCCATTTTTTTTTTTTTATAAACATCGGATTAAAATTTATCCTTTTTTTTTTTAAATTTTTTTGATAATTTTTGATAATTTTTAATAATTAATTAGCCCCAAAAATGTTGCAAGCGATCGATATACACAGATTACGTATGAGTAATTATTTGGGGCGTCCAGTTTTTCAATTATCCTCACAAATTTCAAGTACTTTTTAGATCAACTAATTCGCGCTTTACTTTACATACCACTATACTTTTAAAAGAAATTACACTTTTTTACTATTTCTGATAATGGAAAACAAAAAGGAAAATTACAGTACCTCCCCTGTACTGAAGTACATGGATCATTGCCGTTTATCTGCTACAGCATAATGTGCTCATAAAGTAACAACAAGTTTATTATCTCGTAAAACTTTATATATTTCTTAATACTAAGTAAAGGGCAACTGAAATAATATCTGCGTAGATACGTGTTTCCAACACATCAAAGTGGTGACTTAAGGTGACACAAATACAAAAGTATTGTTGCATGTAATTACGATGTCTGCAGCACACTTCTCTAAATTACCATTTTCTCGTAGAAATTGTAATAATTCTATTTCTTACGCTGAAGGAAAATCAATGTTGAAATCACCTCCGAGTGTATATCGCACAAACATAAATGGTCTACACCGATCGATAAACAAGTCCTCCTTCCGTTTCGGATTTTAAGCGAACAGATTTAGTAGAAAGAATTGACGAAGAGCTTTCGAAGAAATATCGTTAACAAGTAAACGGATAGGAGTAACCCCCGTGTATGTCATTGATAATTAAAAGAAAGTTAACTCAGAAAGTACTCAAGAAATCATAAACGCGCGAGAAGATGTAGTCTTGGTCGAAAGATGTTTTGTACATCATCGTGTATATAAACACAGTGTTAAATGTGTAAAAGTATTAAAAACAGCGAGAAGTTCGGGAAAAGAACTGATGTAATCATGAAACGAACGTTGATGATATATTTTGGGCGCGCGTAAGGATCAAAATACGAACATCCTAACAACAATCATTTAGAAAAGAAAAAAAAAAAGTAATCTCGAACAACACGTACGTTGGAAGCAGGTTTCGTAAAATAAAATAATTAGTTAATGCGGATAATAAAGAAAATTATTCCGACTTATTTTCCTCGATAAAATAATAATAATAATAATAGAAACAGATCTTTAACGTTCTACTTTTTGATAGTCGTAAACTTCTTCGAATAACTTCACTTTTGGGCTGAAATAAACACGTCCATCATATAAATGAAATCATTGTTATTCGTAATGAATACATTTTTAATTCTTTCTGCAAAAAAAAACAAAAAACAATGGCACCATTTAAATACCTCCTTTTTCTTATTCTCTTTTCGTTTTTTTCTTTCAAATCTGTAATTTTTTGTTTTTTATCACATCGTTTTTCTCGAAGAGCTTATTTATCCCTATAAGAAGGTGACGACTTAAATCTTTACTTAGGCCGCGGTTACATTCGATCAGAATTCGTATCAAAAATTGGTCAATTCTTACGACTTGGTCTGAAAGGAACAAACGTATACAGAGTTACGCGCGTGGTTACATTGCTTGCATTTTTTTCGTACGAGTTCGACGACCAGTTTCATACGACCGACATATTTTGTTTTTTCATCAGAATTCGTAAGAAGTTTATATTACAGTGTCCGTTTTCAGCGTTGTTATTTTAGTTTATTCCGCGATATGGATTCCGAAAAAGTTATCAGTCTAGTTGAAGAAAGAATATCAGATTTCACGCACTTATTAATTGGTTTCATTTTACTAAATCATATTAAAAAAAAAAACCTGCAATGTAACTACTGCCTTTTCGACTGACAATCCCAAGAAAAAAAAAAAAAAAAAAGAAAAAAAAACCGTCTTGTGTAAATTCACTGTTCGTACAAACAACACCGCAAGTAATGTAACCATCTTATTGGTACGAAATTTTCATACGAATTCGCACGATTTCGTATGAATCCTGATCCAATGTAACTGCGGCCTTAGTTAGGACATTTGGACCATCCTCAAAAGTCCGATATCTTACTAAAACTGATTAAACAGGTAAAATCGCTGCAATGATGACATCGTATAAAAGAAATATATCTCGCCCATTGGTCATTATGAGAAGTTCTTAAAATCGAACGATTTTTATTTGAACTAATTATTCGTAGTTTGTAAAGTTCATTCAATTCAATTTTTTTTTTTTTTTTTGGGGGGGGATGTAAATTTAAATTACGGTGTAAAATCAACGAACACAATAAATAGCAAAATGAACAATTAATTTCGAATGTGATCGTTACGAATAATATAGATTAAACAATTAGAGTAGAAGAATCCAAAGTCATTCTAAAATTCGCAATTAAATTAAGAATATCAGCTATGTCCTTTCAATAAAAATTTTGAGTGGAACTATTGAAGAATCGAAAGATTTTGAAGTCAGTAAAAAGTATTCGGCATTTTGAAGTTGCGCCCATCACCAGTACCAATCATTCTCGCTCGAAACCGCTCTTACAAAAAGTGTTTACTTTTGTCCATAACAATTACTGAAGGTTTTTTTTTTTTGCCTTAATAGAGGAACTTCACTCTAAACTATAGAATTCACATAACCGGTAGTCGTAAATGTCGCTGTAAACACTCGCATAAATAGCAAAATCTACGATGATATAATGGAATATGAAAAAATACATATGATATTTTAAGATTTTCCGTATCGAATTTATGACATTTAATCTGGGACATTCTTTTTATCACATTTATAAGACAAATCGTTTTCCGGAACATAGCGCAGTCGATTAAAACCAACTCTCGTCAATAAAAATTTTAGAAGATTTGTCTCCCTTGGCGAAGAGGTCCAAGTTTATGCAAAGAAACTATCGATTATTGTACGGAAAAATTCGATTATAAATTCGCCTATTCTACAATAGCTTAAACACATCCGAATAACTGTAAAATAGAAATGTTCGGCAAACAATGTCCGTAGATAATTCACCAATTTAAAAATGTTGCATTTTAATCTAACTACCGTGTGACGTGACTGGTTATAAGGTGTTTCCTTCACATGTGTAGCACATTTAATTCAGATCTCGCTGCCGTACATTAAAACTTCCAAAAATTTCACTTGCGCTAGGCGAAAAAAGGAAAAAAAGAAAGTAATACGAAAAATTCGATTCACCCCTATATAATATCTTAATGCATACCGTAAACTTGCTTTTAAATTATAGCGCATCATAATGCCGATATTTCAACGAAAATAATACACGCGATTACAAATTTGTCGGAAAAAAGATTAAAATTCGATATGTAAATAATGCTCAAAAACTACTGCATTTTTAAGTAAATGTAAAGAAAATCAAAATATCTCGTCCGCCAAGATTATAAAATCCAATAGGGATGAAAGAAGATCTCTAGATATTTACATGTCGACACATTAGGAAGGACAAATTATTTAATAAAACTTACAAGTATCGAACAGATCTATAATTTATTTACTAGGTGCCGAATGTACTAGGAGTGTGCGTAAAATATAAATCGAAGGGGAGAGAAATGAAAAACAGTCGATTTCCACATTTCATTTAATCGCGTATAAATATCCCATATAATTTTTTTTTTCTTCTATTTATAACGATATATAAGTATTCCCAACAAATGGAACGAACATCAAAATTCTCAAAATTTCATAACACATTCTCATAGAGTAATATACACGGTTTATTAAATATGTTTACATACCATTAAATCGTAACTTTAATGTTTAAGGAGAAAAATTTGTCTAAACGAATGTTGAGAACCTACAAACAAAATTCAGCAAGGCTCAGAGTTCATCGAGAGAAAAAAAAAAAAAAAAAATTTCTTTAGGGGGAGAAAAATTAATATTAGATTTTTCCTCCGAGTTTACTAAATGAATCGTTTCGAATTTAAAGAAATAAAGTACCATATAATATTATTTTCATTCAGAATTAAATTTTATAAAGTGCAAAATAAAAATGAATCAACTGATAAAAATCTAAAATTCATCATATAATAGCATATCTATAAACCGGCATGATTGATTCAACTAGTTACCGCGTTGAAAGGGAATATAAAAACAGTGGAAAATATTTAGAAAATAAATAATTAAAATATACTTACACTTTGAATGAGTGACAGATTTGCTACTTGCAAAGACGAAAGAAACAAAAACAATTAAACAAACAAGAGTAGTACAATTGCAAAACATCGTAGACCGCAGAAAGTTAACGAACGTCGAAGGCCGGGACCTTGCTACTGAGCACTCGAATAAATTAACTCCAGTTCCGATAACGATGACCAAAAACCAACTAAAACTCGACTAAGATCGACAAAATTTGATAACAGCACATCTGCCAATAAATAGACGCGGTATGTTACGCAGTGGCACTGCTCAGTACACTATGCTGTAACGTATTTTTTCCCGCAACGAGCTAGCCGGCCCGTTGTTAAACCGGAAGGTAAAATGATGAATCCCACCGAAATACGATGAAACCAGTTCCACACATATTCCATCTTTCCCGTTCGTCTACGTAAGAGTAGCAAATATATACATATATATATATATATATATATATATATATTGTGTGTGTGTGCGTGCCCGTGTATGTATATATGTATATGCGTACATGTGTGCGGGTAAAACGTACTTGCATGTAAGTAAGCGAAAATGAGGAGAGACAAGCGACAGCTGATCGGAATTCCCTAAGATTGGTAGAGTTCTTAGCTGTAGAAAGGAAACTATCGAAATGTTAGAATGTATCTCCACATTTTAAATAACAGAACTTAACACGCTAACGAACCGTTCCGGAATTAACGTATCTTCTTCGAAGCTGGGGATTTTCGCGTGCACGTTAAACAAATAAGAATAGAATCGCACCGGTCGACCTCGAGAAATACCCTTCCAACTATAAAAAAAAAGAAAATGTATTAACACTTGCGCTATGACATATTCCTCCGCTTTTTGGTGGTGTGTGTGGGGGGGGGGGCTACAACTCTAAAGTGGTTCAATCGATTTACACTCAACGGTTGATAACGAAACCAGTACCTATGCAACCAGTATTGCACTCATACAATTAGCGACTAAACCGTCGTCCTCCGGAATATCTAAAAATTTGATAAATGAATCGTATTTTCAGCATCACGTTAATACTCTGCATTTACCGGCCAGTTCAATATTTCTTAAACGTCAATTACACATACATCACATATCATACATAATTTCTTCTTCAAAATTTTAAATTATGCACCACATGACCAGCCAAATATATGACGACATTGAAAAGGATACGAATATCATAATTGGTTCGCCGTTAATTACCCCCAGGTTCGGAACCTATACATTATTGGACTGTAGGGGTTTTTTCTTAGCGCATGGGGGGAAAGTATTTTTCGATTTCGCTGCTCATTTATTTCTCTTTATTCATCGCTCGATTAATGTTAAACTGGTGAAATGAAAACAAATTATAAAAAAGTCAAAAAAAACGCGCATTTGTAACACAAATGCGTATTTCCAGACCTTTTTTCCTTTTTTTTTTTTTAATTCAACGAAGTTTGTGTAATCCCCTAATATTACTATTGAATTATCGATTAGATCTCATGCCCGAATGAAACATATTTTTAATTACAATTTTCGTTTTATTTAAAAATAATCGAAAACCTCATTTACGATATGTCCTCCACCATTTTTTATATTCAATGCCGGCAACGAATTGTACCTTTTGGTGGAGTAATGTTTCGCCGACTACGAATTGTATGAAATACGAGTTCAGACGTTCACGGTAACCCCCGTCAGATACTGTTCACGACTCGCATAAACAAAAGCTAAAAAAAAAAAAAGGTAATTTATTAAAAACGCAGTAGTTTTACTCGTGAAAAGGAAAATTGTTCAGTATCAACTCCAGTCACTTTACCATTGGGGGGAACATTGACATTTTCTATAAAATTAAAATTAAAACGGTAAAAAAAAAAAATCGACATTGACGTACGTATTAAAATTTGAACTAAAAGAAAAACTATACGATGCAAACCTGTATAAACTTTAAACGCGAATTGGAATTGTACAGATAAGCAATTTCGCTGCATAGTCATAATTTAAAAGGCCGCAGCTGATATTAAAATTATCGCGAATAAATTCGTTTCTTTACTCTTACATAATATTACTAAACTCGAGTTAATACATTTTTTTTTAATAATAGTTCGTAATCTAGCTTATGTATTATACACTGATTTCTAAAACCTTGGAAACCTCTGTGACGTGTAATTTCTTTATAAGTTAGTTTCGCTAATTGGGGCAATTATTTAAAAACACGATTTAATAGTCTCAGATAAAATGAAACAAATCGGAGGATAGCAGTACGTTTGTTTTTAACTTAACATAATCGGCTGTTTCTGAGAAAAAGATCGCATAAATTACGCGGAAACCTGAGACGACATAGACGGATAACATTACCGTATATCTACGTCATCAAAAGTGTGTAATTCTTTATTTTCTAACTAAAGCTATAAATATCGGTCGAAATGAATTCGAATGCACAAAAGCCAGTTTTTAGGTTTAGTGTCTGCTCGACAATTCAACGGAGCTACGTCGGTTGCAAAAAATTAAAATTATTTAATTTGATCGAATAATTCTAAAATATTCATCTTCGGACACTCCTTCGCTGGAAGCAGTAGCGCTCGAGTAAATGTGCGGACGGTATCATAACTTCTATTGATAACTCAACAGCTAGGCGTTCATTTTAAAAAAAAAACAAAAAAAATCAGGCTTAGTATATTGCAGAGCAAACCATCACAAATCCAGACAGGGCGTCAATAACGTGGAACGAAAACTACATAAATGCAATCGCATCTATCGATCTTCAGGAAAGTTTCACCGGCGGGTAGCACTTCTTACATTCCCAGCGATCGATTGTGAACTACTTATATAGAAATATAAATTACTTAACGGAAAAATCATTTTTCATTTTTAAATAAAATATTCAAAAATATTCTGATAAACCTGAAAGGATACTTACTACTAAATTTTTGCATAAATAATTTCAATAAGTACGTCGAGATGTTTAAAACATTCTCATGTGCATATAACATTACCATAATGATATCTGCTCTAGATTAAAAAGAAAAAAAAAAAAATATATATCGGTTATTACAAAAAAAAATTCGTTTAACAGGAAAAAATTAAAGGCAAATTGTAAAAAAAAAAAGATGTAGTTTTTTTGTCGCCATCGTAAATGTATTGATCACTGAGTGAAATATATTAAAAAATGCTTTCACATTTTGTTTCAAATGGGTTTCTCTGATCGAAAATATCTATTGCAAAATTCCCGGGTTTTCTCAATTAGGTGGTTACCTTGTAAAAGGATGAACACACGATCATCGATCTAGACCTTCGAATAGAGAGGAAATGATTGATTTTGTCAAACTGATCAGTAAAAAGAGACACGGTCGAAGACCTAGTACCTTCAGCTGAGTTGAATTTAACCTCTGCGACCGAGAACGGTCAGTCAGTTTCGTTAACGGGTCACAACCGGCAGTATCTGCAGAATTCAGTTCTGAAAAGAGGGGCTACTACTTTGTGTTTCTATTTAACGCAGAATTATTTACAAA
This sequence comes from Icerya purchasi, assembly GCA_039619475.1. Taxonomy (NCBI): domain Eukaryota; kingdom Metazoa; phylum Arthropoda; class Insecta; order Hemiptera; family Monophlebidae; genus Icerya; species Icerya purchasi. The sequence goes on along the minus strand of CM077116.1, from coordinate 333,914,398 downwards.
AGAATGAACTAAACACACACCATTAATAAGCAAGCAGCTCATTGGATAGAGAAAATTTCGGAAATATCTGTTTCAAATGAAAATCAATATGATGCGAAGACTTCTACAGTTGTGGAAATTCCAATATTGATTTTCCAGTTGGAATTCTTACATATTGCCGAAGTTTTGTAATCATCAAGACTGTTTAAATTATCATACACAATAATATCTCATTTATTTAAGATGCTTTATTCACTACGTTATAACTGTTCAATTAAATTCGTTGTAGTACATATTATTACATTTGAAAAAAAAAAAAAAAAACACCAAAAGTACTTAAACAATTTTAATATTTCAAGGAACACGGTAATTTTTAACCGTAAAATTCGATCGGCCTGCCTACTTTTTAAGTACAATTAATCAATAAAAAAAATAATTATCGTGCTGCTGTTTTAAAACTAAATGCAAACCAAAAATTCGCAGGGCTATATAATTGTATTTATTTTTTTCATAGCCTGTACTAAGAAAATTACAAGTAAAAATTAACTTCGCGCGAATTTTCTTTTAACAAGTAAATAATTCAAATTTTTCACATTGGTTTTCCGATTTTCCTTGTTTGTTTCAGTATAATTACAAATATTACCCGTTAACCTGCAATAAATTTGCGAATAAATTGGATTATCAAAGTATGATGGGAGGAGAAAAATAAGTTGCTCCCGGTCGAGGCAATACGATTTAGCGACAATCTTATTTCGGCACAGTTTAATTTCTACACAAAAAAGTATTAGAAAAAAGTTAACGCTGCTTCACCATAATTCGGAAGACTAGAGCTGCAAATATTCAGATGGGATCGGTGCAAACAGGCCCGTGCCCAGAATTTTGGAAAGGAGGTTTTGAAAATTTTCTTTGCATATTTATTTTATAAATAACAATACATTTTTCACTAATATTCGTACTATTAATAATTTCCATCATTTTGATTTATATATTAATAATTCACATAAATGAATTACCCCGTATATGAACATTAATAAAAATTACACATATGTTATTGATTATACTCGTAATAAAAAATTTTGCAGAAAAAACTTTTCTCACATACAACAAACCTTAAATGAGCAATGCAAAAAGTTAATATCGATTTGACCAACATTTGCAGTTATGCCGAAACTATAAAAATCATTTTACAAAATATTCGGAATGAAAGACAATTCTGGGTTCTTTTCGAGCAAGCAAAGCGGATGAGTTCAAATGACATAGTTGTTCCGAAAACAAACAGATAGAAAACTCAGCGTAGTAATGTATCGAGAAAAACTGCCGAAATGTATTTCGTCGCTTTGTTGACCATATCAGAACTCGATGTCTCCTTTTAAACCACACGAAGGAACAATCGAAGGGATCCAAATGTTTCTATCTGAGAAGACGAGTAATGGCGCACAAGAAAAACTGAAAAAACAATATATTTCGTAGTGAAAATGAAAGCACAATATTTCTAAGTGAATATGAGATACCGCACAATCACTGGAAATCTGCTACGCGAAAACCTGCCACTGCAGTAGAAGCTATTGATCATTAGGATGAACTGCTTTTTCCTTTGATAAGAAAGCTTTTTATTATATTAGCCAAACTTTCAATATTCAATGCAATCCCAGAAAGATGTTTCTCTACTCTAAAAAGATTAAGAATAGAAATCGAATGGGTGACGAAAAAACATTGATCTTACTCTTATGAGCATTTACCGTGACCCGGCAGTAAAACTAGGTTCTAAAAAAATTGTAAACAAGACTGCTCAAATAGGACGAAACGCTTTACTTTTTTTTCTTGCTCCTTGATTTTTCAATTCTTTTAATTGTTCGGCGTCAAAATTACAATTAAAATTTTCGGTCAGAACTACGTAATAACGCGTTTGACATTTCTAACAAATTGGTTCATCATTAGAAATAAAAACTTGTCAATTATAATTTTAGTGATATGGATTGTAAAAACATATTTTTTTTCTTATATCCCACGTAACTCAACAATTTATACGAAAAATACTCGAAAAATAACTAACAAATATCTTCTCTCTTTTTACGAATCTAACAGTATCCATTTTAAGATGCAAGCCGAAGGCGGTACAACTAAATCTACATCGAGCGTCAGCTTTCTAAGTTCATCACCTTTCGAAGCTGTTTCAGCACCAAATAACCATTTCCTTCGATCAAAGAATAATCATCTTTAGCTGGAACCAGCCTAACACAAAAACAATAAAGAACAGCTGGATACGTTTCATCTAGAATTATTCATCACACCGAACTATAAGGGAGTCAGCACGCTGTATACTCTGATGTCTCATTAGCAGTGAAAACGACATAAACTTCTGTAGCGTAACCTTGTTTACATGGATCCAGCTACCCGTAACTATACAGATTTTCATTGGCGATCAGCACCATTTCTCAACTTTTTCATATCTACAGATATTGCAATGTTTTTTTTTTTTACAGAAAACCATTTCGAACTTCGGAAAAAATGAAAATAAAGGACCGAAGTTTTTATTAAAGGAAAAATTATGGGTAAAATTTGAATTTCCGCCGATAGACCTTGATTTATTATTAAACGAAGATTAACCTAGATTTTCAATTTTTTGCTTATAAAAAAAAATCGACTTGTAGATGATATTACATATTCGACATAAAAGAAATGAAACGCTACAATAGACTTCTCACTTTTACAAATTGGTATTCCCACCCTATACAGTGCTTCGTTCATTCTCTCCCGTCCTTTTCCTTCTGTTGTCCAAGCTTTTGATTCTTTTTTGTCGGCTATTTCTGATCGTGTAAAGATCTGAGTCTCTTGCGTCCTTTTTCCTTTGTTCTTGGGCCATTGTCCTTGTTGACGAACCAAAAAAAAACAAAAAAAAAAAAAAAAAAAAGACTTTCACTTTTCTGAATACCCATAAGAGAACCCTTTAAAGCATAGAAATTTCGTTAAATGAATACATTTCGGGAAAGATTTTGTAAAAAATATGTTCAATCGCGTGTGTACTTTTGTCGAATTCTAGAAAATTTTTGTACAGTTGGAGGACGAATTACTTCTAGTTCAATTTTACGAAAATATCATTTAGATGATTTCGCGAAACGCAGTGTGCTTTGATACGGATTTGGTATTTACGGCGCGCTATCTAGCGATGATGTCGAGCTAGAAATTATTCTCTGGTTAAAATCATTGAGTTCCGATTTCTCGGCATCAATACTATTATTCATCGTCGTCAGAGAATACGGTCGGGACGTTTACACGGCCGACTTTGTAATTTCCGATTTTCATCGAATTTCTCGGAACGTATAATGTTAAGGGGTTGTGTAAGTGTCCTGGTGTGTGCGGTCTGCGACAGCGGGGTAGTGTCTGTCGGCAGCGTGAGCCGCGAAAGAAACTGAATTAGGCATTGTAGCATATACAGTCTATTTCATAAGAACGTGTACGGCGAAACTTTGACTTTGAAATCGTTAAAGGGGAAATTCAAACCTGAGCAGGTAACGATACCCTTCCCCGCAGATGCTTTGTACAAAATGTCTCACTTGTCGTTCGGTCTTGGTGATGGAGGAACATGTTTCACAATGTTTGCCGCGTACGCATCACGTTACGAATCCGCGTTTCTGTGTTTACATCCAAAAGGACGGAAAATGTCGCTCGGAACTGCCGCTAAGTACATGAAAAAGTCGAAAACATTTTTGTAAGTGGGTGAAACGTTATTCCGACATAAAAAAAAGCGTCGATGACTTACCGGATCGCGACTCCGTACGAAAAAAAAATGAAAAAGGAGGATAAATATTGATTTTACAGGTGTTTGAGAAGAATCCTTGTCTATCACTGCATGGGGGGTAAACGATTTTGCGTAAAAGGGATTTAAATGTATCATGCGCCACTATAAGAAGACGTTTACTGGCTCATGAAGTGAAATTTCGAAGTATAGTGAAGAAACCGCTACTGTCAAAAAAACACGTCAAAAAAAGACTCAATTGGGCGAAAGAAAATTTAGAACGCGATTGGTACAACATAATTTTTGTCGGATGAAACTTCTTTTTTAGAACGTTCTTCAATCACTCATACCTGGTTTACTCGTGGCAATAGATCCATCCAGCGGTTGCGTTAAACACCCGGTAAAGGTGCATGTTTGGAGTTGTCTCTCAAAGCACAGAGATTTGGCAATTTGTACATCTCACAGAAAATTTAGCCGCTGCCAAAATGGTCAGAATATATCAAAGGGCTTTATTACCATCTGCCGAAAGGTGGTTTACGCGGAAAAATGAAAATTGGTTACTGCAAGAAGACAATGTGACCCAAAATATCGAAGTCGTCTTTGTACTACGTGGAAACAAGAAAATGATGTTAACGTACTGGATTGACCTTTGCAGTCGCCAGATGCACATCCAATAGAAAACGTGTACCGCTCACGAAATTGAAGCTCCGGGGAAAGAAAATCTGGACCGTCAAGCAGTTATTTCGATAATTTCGATTGATGTGGAGATCATTGCCTCAAGATTACGCTAAACATTTAATAGAAAATGTACATCGCAGATGCCAGGCAATTATTAATAATAGAGGCAATTGGACATCCTATTAATAATAAAGCATCACGATCTATATCATGCAGTAAGTGTCTATTTTTTTTCATAATCTCCAATAATTTTTGAGTTTCGCCGTACACGCTCTTATAAAACAGACTGTATATGATGAGAATAGCCTTATCGATTAAGTTCACCGTTAATTAAATCGCGGTGCTTTCTCGCATCTCATCGATCGGATTGAATTAATAGTCGCCAATAATCGTCGTCGTTGAGTTACCGTTCGTGTTAGCCTAGTTAACGCAACGCCGTGTGTGTGGCGGTTTGATATATTCTAGTCCGCATCGCCGTGTATAACGCAATTTCGGAGACATGCCGTTTGGCTAACCGTTCTTTTGTTGTTTTTTTTTTTGATTTTATAATAAAAAAAAAAAAAAAAAATTCGTCGAGTAATCTAGTCGGAATCTTTCTTCGTGTTATTTTTTCCGTGCAAATTTGCAATAATATATGCGTTTATTTATTTCATTGTTTTTTTTATACGAACACGTGGTGATCCACCGCGAAATCTCCCATGCGACGAGGTGCTGCGGCACGGGCGAATATTTGTTTTTTTTTGTGTTTTACGTCATCGTGTTTTCTTCGACCGATATACCAAGAAAAATATTTTGTTTTCCAAGAAAAAAAGCCTAAGCTCGACGCGTTGTGTTACTGGCGCCCACGGGTTATAGTCTTTCGAAAAAGAAAAAATCTAGTCGTCTTTGCGAAGGTTTTTTTGTTCTTCCCTTTCGAAAGAAATTTTTTTTTAGAATTTTTTTTACCTCAAGTAACCAATTTTTCTGCGAGAGGCCGAATCTGTAAGAGGTAGAAAACTGACGACTGAAGCCGCGGGAGCACTAATTGATAGCGGAAAGTCAATTCATTACAGCTTTTAAATGTTACCAGCTTGGTTAGCAGCAAATATATTCATTGCACATCTACTAAGGCATAATCATTTTGAAAATATGATACTTTTCACTTTTTTTTTTTTATGCAATTGCGCATTTCACGTTAAAAATTTAATATAAACGTATTTTCATAGAACACTTTTTTTAGTAAATAAATATAGAACCTTTTTTCAACACCTTTTAACATAAAAAAACAAATTTATAGTTCTCCAAATCACTTTTACTTGTAATTTCAAAGGAAATCTCGATGGCAAAATAATTTTCGTACAAAATAACATATTTCTAAACACGCCCACTTTTTTATCAACATACATATACATATATACGCACATACGCGCACACACACATATATATATACCAGGCCCGTGCCCAGAATTGTGGGGGGGGTGAACATTTTTTTCACATATTTATTTTATAAATACCAATCCATTTTTCACTAATATTAGTACTGTTATTGATTTCCATCATTTTGATTTACATTTGTATTAATAATTTACATAAATGAATTACCCCGTATATGAACATTAATAAAAACTACATATGTTATTACATTAATGAAGTACCTAAAAATATGGAGCATATTTTTTCTTTTTTCTTTTAGGCAGGAACACCCTAAAAAATTATCAATATTTATTTTAAATTTTTGTTTTTTTTTTCAGATTTTTGTGTATTTATAATAACTGTTTCAGTTCTCATAGCACCCCCCCCCCCCGGACACGGCCTTGATTTATACATTACTCTTATTACAACAGGAAGCGTTTACTTTTTTGTGCGACTGGACACTAAATATTAATCATCCTATTCTTACAAAGCATCTACCGTTTACGAATTTCTTAAATAGCGTAGACCTTATTTTAATTTCTATAAGACTACACATGTATTTTGAAAATCATTAACTTCCGCACAACCGAGTAGAATATCAACTAAAAAGAGTAGCCGATAAAAACTTACACCTTAGTTTTAATAAGCATCATTAATAAAATCAAACTTAAACAGAAAACCAAATAAAAATGCTACAACTATAAGTCTGCAAAGCAAGTTAGTCTGAAGAAATATCATTCTTCTCTTTCGCACGTAATTTTAATGTTCTCATTAACTTTTCTTAATTTATTTTTACTTAATACATTCTTATAATAATCGCATAATTTATTCCCAACAACTATCGTTTAACCATTGCCCAAGGCCAGCAATTCTAATGATATAGAAACAAAACTTTTATTGTAATAATTGCAAAATATGAACGTATCAAAGCTGGTTTATTTTTCAATATAAATTCCCAAATATATGAAACAATTCAGACTTGGCTAATGCATTTGTTCCAAGAATATGCATTCGGGCTCGATACGATTACAGAACAAACAGAATTTTAACAAGTTCAGTCAAGCATGAGGTTTCATGCGCTGAGGATTCCGTATGTTAAGTTAAAGATAACCGTAGTATTTATATTCACATAATACTAAATTCAAAACAACAATAATTCCAAAACAGATATTTTCAGTCCAGTTCTTTTTCACACATCACGCAGTGTCATCATATTGTACTGCAAAAAAAAATAAATTCTAATAAATAAACGCTATTTAGTCCTAGATTTTTGGAAGGATTAATTATCAATAAATATTTAAAAATTTGTAATTGTACTTGTTTGTTTTCCGAACTTCTACATAGTTATATTTGAATACTATTACTTAAACCACCTTCCTTGTTTGTCACTATTTATTAGATTACGATTTTTAAATAAAATTTATTTAGATATATACACAAAATTTTAAATAAACTACGCAAACATGTCAGAATGAACATTCTTTCAACCCCATTCGAAATTTATAGCTATAATATTCGCGATGCAAACAGGGGGCTACATATTAGTTTTCGCGCTTTTTGAGCTTTTCGGCAAATTTGAAAGTTTGGTTAAGAAAACGAAATACAGTTTCGTTCCCGACAAATAGCAATCTTTCAAGCGATATATCACATGCCCGGGAAAAAATTTTTTTTTCCAAAATTTCGAACTTTCGGCGTCCTGAGAGTCTAATTTGAAAGCTGGAAATTTCGATGTTCAAAACTAGAGAAATATACGTGGATTCGCATATTTTAAACCGTGTTCGAAATTTTTAGCTATAATATTCGCGGCGCTAGGGGCGGAGACATGTCATTTTGTGCACTTTTTTGAACTTTTCGGCAACTTTACATAACTTTTGTAGCATAATTTTTTGATTTTATGAAAGGACTCCTGCATTTTAGTTTACATTTTGAATTTCAGCTTTATAGGTTTATCGGGTGACGAGTTATGATTTTTTAAGTGATTTTTGAGGTCGTTTTATGTACCATATTATATATTCTTGACGGTTTTTTGGGTTTTTTTCCGCCCAGGGTAATTGGTAATCTTTAAGATATAGATCTTTTTAAAGAGAATTTTAATTGCGATTTATGTTCCAAATTTGAAGTTTATAAGTCAAGTTATTGATTTTTATTTGATATTTTTGTCATTTGTGTACCATCTTATTAGGATTCCGTAAGTTATTACGGAACCCTAAAAATCATTTACGAATTGAATGTATTTAAGATTTGAAATTTCAGTTAGTAATGTAACAATAGTCGTTGCGATAGCCTAGTTGCTAGAGCGCTTGACTTCCGATATGGCGGTCACGGGTTCGAAAAGCAACTAAAACGCTGGAAGTTGGGTGGAAAAATGGAAGTAATTGGTCTTGCGTCATCGTTGCAAAAACGATAGCAAAATTGTTAAACTACATCGATTGCTTACAACAATTATCGACTTTTTAAAATTTTTAATGCTGTCTTCAGAAATTGAAATAATTCTCAGATGCCATTTAGTCCTATTATCGGTTTTTCCTGTTTACTCTTTTAGTGAATTTACGCGTTTATTTATATATAATTTTGTAATTATTGAACATAAACGAAATAATAATTCATAAAGTGATGAAATGCGTGTTTAGTACACTTTATGTATATAGTAATTTTAAATTTTTATTACGGAAAAATGTAATGGTGGACAAGAAAGTAAATATAATAAACATAGTCAATGAATTGTGAAAAATAAAATGTACCTTTTTTTTATCGTCAGATGTGCAATGCATTTAGAGAAGAAACATAATATTAAAATGCTCAAGTATGAATTTACATGTGAAAAAGGGTAAATCATTTATACTTCAATAAATAGTTTAAAGCGATGTACTATGTTATAACACTTTTTAAATTATATGCCAATAAAAAAGTATCCAATCATATGTAAAATTATTGTTATAATTCACATTCATAAATATATTTTTTTTATGAATTAATATTAAAATTATGTGAAAATGTTAACACTCAATGATTTACATGAAACTTTTTTAGAATTTAATATATGGGAACGAAAACAGGAATCAAGTAATATAGAACAGTATAAACCGTGTGATGCAGTAAAGGAAAAAAAAGGAAATGTGAAGCTGTTTATTTGTAATTGTGTTGGCCAAGTAAAAACTGAAATACACAGACGTATTCCTCATAGAAAAGAACTTTGTAAGATTGGTGAGATACATATATCTGTATTGTTTGTTAATTAATAACTATAAAAAATTTAGTTAAATAAAAATAGTGATTTTGGTATATAATTAATAGATTGCATTGCACAATTATAAATAGGTGCGATAATTGAGTTTTTTGCGGTTTTGCTGAAATGTTTACTATTTGCTTTTAAGTCTTAAATGTTTTTTTGCAATTTTAAGAACATGAAAACAAATCTTATTGAAATTGAATGTAATGGTATTTTTGAAAAAATTAATTGGTTTTAAAAAAGTTATTAATATTGGAGGGTGTAACAATTTCTAAATATAGAGAATATTAAGAATACATTATTTAAGTCAAATTTGAAATAAATGAAAGTGGACATATGCTTAAATACTAAGGTGAAAAAAATTATATAGTTAATTTATGCGCGTTTCATATTTATTAATTTTTTTATCATTCGTTCACACATTTTATTCCGTTAAAAATTATTTGTTGTGTCTAATATAAAAGTAGAACTTTAAGACTTTAGTGTGTAAGATTATAATAAGGATAATTACACATATGTACCATAATAAGGTAAATTATAAGGTAATTTTCTATTTGGAATGTTAATAGAAAGAATAAGAAGGAAAGAAAATAAAAAAAATGATATTATTACTGGTTATGTTTTAATATATAAATACGACTTAATAATTTAGGTGTATAAGGTTATGTTTAGAATAATTACTGATTTAGACTTCATACATAGTGTCTCTGGACAGCAAACGTAGAAAAATTATTTAAATTTCATTGAATTAAAGCTGACTAATCTTGTCACCATAAACATACTTAAACAATAAAAAACAAGTAAAAAATTGATCACGGTTTATTTTTAAATATATAAATTATTTATATAAAAATTTGTTTATTCACCTTTTATATGGTAACTAAAAATCCAGATTCAAAATATAATTTAAAGTACATTATTTAATATATGTTTTTTCTATTTATTTACATTTATGTTTCATTTGCAGATTGCATATGGCTTGACCACACTGTTATTTGGATCAACATATAGAATAAACTTTTGTAATTTGAATTGCTATTGTTTATAGTTAAATTAGACATTATATTTTATGTATATATACAAATTATTTTAATTTTAAGTCACAGTTGTAATTTACGATAAATCAAAAATCTCACGTTTGGTAAATGTGTAATTTATTGTGATTTATTTTTTCTACAGATTTATACAAAAAGAATTATTTATGTACTGTAATTTACACTATTGTAACAACTTAAAGTATTTCAAAAAACTTTTTTACAACATACATATTTTATTTACTTTTGACAATTTTTATTATTTCATTAATTTCATAGTATAGATCTTTTAATTGTATTAAATTTCAGAATGTGTTTTTAAATTTATTCTATATTTTGTTGATAACTTTTGTAAGTTTGCTATATTTCTTAATAGAAAAGGTGTGTGTACTACAAATCTCCAGTTTATTCATGTGCTTCAACTGTGTGTTATATATTTTTATAACAAGGTCAATCAAGCATGGTGTTTTGTGGGATAAGGATTCTGTATATTAAGTTAAAGATAACTATGATTTACACTTACATAATGTTAAATTCAAAACAAAGAAGTCTAATTTTTCGTGCTGCAAAGAAGGAGAAAAAAACGCTATTTCTGGCGCTTTTTTAATCTTTTTTCCGATTTTGAAAATTTCAATAAGAAAACAGAATATAGTTTCATTCTCAATAAATAGTGAACTTCTTATCAATATATCATACTGGTGGGGGGGAATATTTTTTTCAAAAATATCAAGTTTAGGTGCCTCGAGAGTTTAAAATAAAGCTGTAAGCTCAGCTATAGTTTTCTTATAAGCCGGTTCCTTATTCATATATTTGAAATAAGTTTTGGTTTTCGCAACTTTTTTATTTGAGATATTACTTATGTGAACATCATTTTTTTTGTTGTTGTTTTTGCCCCAAAAGGAAGGGTTTAAATTATTTTTTAACCATAACTTTTTGGTTTTATGAAAGAACTTTTGCGTTTTGTTTTAGATTTCGAATTTAACTTTTGAAGGGTTATCTGGTGTTGAATTATTCATTTTTAAATGATTTTTGAGGTCGTTTTAAATTCTGTGTAAGTTCTTGGAGGTTTTTTAAATTTTATGCTATCCGGAGTAATTGACTACCTTGAAATAATATATTGTCTTAAAGAGAAGTTTAATTGTAATTTTTAATCCAATTTTGAAGTTTATAAGTCAAACTGTTCGTAAGGTGTTGATTTTTATTTTGTTTTCTATTCTGCATTTTCTTAATAAGTATAAATGAAAACAAATCAGCCCACGTAGTATTCACAAATCGAAAAATGATCAGTGCCCCAGTCGCAATAAATCATAAGCAAATACCAACTCTGAGTGGGACCAAATATTTGGGCATGTTACTTGATCAGAGACTAACATGGAAACAGCACATCATCTCTAAAAAGAAAGAAATCAATCGTTTAATAGCTTCCATGTATTGGCTTATTGGAAGAAACTCGGCATTAACAATAGATAACAAATTATTAATCTACAATGCAATTATCAAACCAACCTGGAGCTATGGAGCTCAGTTATGGGGTTGTGCAAAAACTTCTCACATAAAAATTATTCAAAAATGCCAGAATAAAATACTTCGTCTAATAACGAATGCGCCCTGGTTCGTAAGAAATGATGACTTGCATAAGGACCTATGCGTTCCTACCGTAATAGCAGAAATCAGACGATATGCACTCCGCCATATAGATAGATTACATAGGCATCCAAATACAGAAGCAATGGCGATATTAGATAACGTACACAACACAAGAAGGCTGAAACGAAATAATCTGAACGATATTATTTAGTTATCATTTTATTTATATTCTTTTGAGGTTTCTGTCACCGGATGGATAGCCTCTTCACGTTATATATATTTCTCCTTTTATCATAATTACTGGATAGTCCATGAGGACTAGTTGTAATTTGTTATAATAAATATAAAAAAAAAAAAAAAAAAAAAAAAAAAAAAATTCTGCATTTTCTTAAATAAAATGTGTTCTCAGTCCTTGAAATAATTTATAATAACATGTAGGAATTAATTTTTATATAATGGTTAATATTTTTATAATATAAAATGTCCATGTATTATGTACAATCATAAATTCTATTTGTTACATATATATATAAATATATAATCAAAGAAAAAAAATAATTTGTTTCATATATTGCCTCAAAAATTTGGTGTTACAGTAAAAAACAGTTATAGTAAATAATAGCGTTGAACAGGTTATAGAAACGAGTATTGCTGTAAGTGGAAGAAGTGCATAAAACTATAGGTTAATTTTTATCCAATATTGCAACCAAAATTTGTTATTAAAATAATAAATTATGGCTTATAATGACATGGATAAACATGTAATTTTAAAAGTTTTTATAGATGAATTTAACTAAAATCGTCATTCAATTTTTTTTTCTTAAAAAAGGAAAAAAGATGACAAAAGACTGGTACCAGCACTAAATAACAAGTCACCAGTCAGATTTTGGTGAAATACAATCAGCCATATTAATGTTCGGTCACGTTATAGAACAAATGAACGCACCAGATAAAAATAAAGTTTTATAAGTAATTCTTTAAACGAATTATGATTTTTTTTTTTACATGCATGTATTTAGAAGATTTTTCTTTTTTTTCTTTGGACAAAGAAACTATTCAAGCTAAAAAGGCTACTCGCTGTATCCAACCTAATTATCAACCTCGTCTGGAGGCTCGTGTTATTGACACGAATAAATTCAATTGTTAATCAAATAAAATGTATTATATTCACATAATTAAACAACGCGTAGTTACTCGATGACAAAAGTATTTTGGAACTAAGATCAGATGATCAGAGCATAAAACAAGGATAAGCAACGACAAACAAAAAAAAAAAAAATATTTACAAAAATTCTCCAACTCTTGTTAATTCCTATGACGACGAGCAATAAATTTAATTCAAGTTTTATTATGAGCTCGCCGACCACGCAATCGCTTTACCAATGGTAACCTTGTAACCAGGGGCGTATCGTCAATGGAAGCGATGGATGCACCGCTTCCTCTAACAAATCAGTAGGAAATTGTTTTTTTTCACATTTGTGAAAAAAATACAACCGAAATAAAATGAAATAACTTGCTGAATTTAAGTGCAAAAATTAAAAATTACTAGAAAAAAAGTGCTAGATGAAAGAGCATCTGCAATAGCGACTAACAGAAAAAGCTACACGCTTACTGTCTACAGTTGCCTCCAAATGATCTGCTGCATGTTGATAATGGAAAAAGGTTGCGCACTTATATTCAATTTGGAAGCGCCAGATGTGTCGCTTCCAGATCACATCATTTGCACGAATTTTTATCCCGTGCATTGGGAGTAAAGAAAAAATGGGCACACATATTCAATCTGGAAGCGTCGAGTAAAATCGCTTTACGAGCATGTACAACAATCAACAGTGCAATTTTTATGCATGTCAGTATGTGTGTGTGTACAATCATTGTGTAATGTGGTATTTGCAGTACTGGAAACGATGATCAGTCGTGCTTTTGCCGCTTTTCAGTCCGTAATATTACTACAGTAGAAGCTATACCAGCACGTTTATCCGTGATGTTTCAGTCTGGTAAAATGCAAACATTTTCGAAATTGAGACTACATATAATTATTAAAACACTTCCACTGATTGGTTTTAGTTCATTAAGTAATCCAGAAAAAATTAAATATTCAAAATAATAAAACAACGCCTAGTTTAGATAATTTTAATACAAAATCGAAAGGCGTGTAAAAATTCTCTTCCATAATTTATCAAAGCTAAAACCCCAGTAGTGAATCAGCCATCGGTACTGCCCGACCAGTCACACTGACACTTTATCGCACACACTCACATTTATTCTTATCATATGCGTAATTTTGCAAAATAACGTCGCTTATAGTCAGTTTGCGATATGCATAAATGTAAGATACTACTCGTTACAGAAAAAAACTTGTTATTTTACGTTTAGAAAATGAGAAGTCCATTAAAATTGAATAAAATAGCTCAACGTTCTTTATACCACAATTTACAAAATTAAAAAAAAAAAATTGAAAAGAAAAGGTAAAACAGAATAAAGGAAAACTGGTTGAAGTAAATGTACTGAATTTTAAAAACAATTTTACATGGTTTAGTTTCAATAAAGCATTAGTGTTCATACTAGTGAACCAAATTTTACAGAATAAACTAACAAATTTGCTGAAAAACTAAATATACGTATATAATTTTTAGAGTTCATCTGCATAAATGCAGCAGTTTTTTAATTGCCACCGTATTGCCTCTTCAAAAACAACTGCAAAAGCAATTGGTATTCCGAATGAAATTTTAAAAAATTGATTATTGTTCGACCTCAATTTGTTTTGAAATGTTATGCACAAACAATTCAGTCTCAGAAAAGTTGTTTATAGAATTTTGAGATTCCAACTCACTCCTTCCATACAATTATTACTTTAATCAGTTAAAACTTGTTCTATATATATTTCATAAAAGTTTATATCAGAGTAATCATTCAGTAACAGTAAATTTTCAAATTAAACATACGCTTTATTTAATTTCAGGCATAATGATGAACCACTTAAAAACTTTTATTTATATCTACTTAGTTTCCTATTTAAAAATAATATAAAACTATTGAATTTGATATTTTACATTACATACAAATTATTTACATATATAAAAATCATTTGTAAAATTTGTATTCGGCATAATAAAATTATGAGTACTTTTTTATTTCATACATTTACTTTCTCTACTTAAAACATTTAGAATTGAAAACTGTTTATTATGTATATTCTGGGTTATTTTTTATTTAAAATACTAAATGAAAAATAACCCAGAATATACATAATAAACAGTTTTCAATTCCAAATGTTTTTATTAAGTTATGTAATTTTTAATTTTACTGCTAATTGAAATCAATGCTTTTAAAAAATTGACTCAGTATTGAGGAATTTATGTTTAAAATTATCCAATAATACAGATATATCATTTTCTTCAAAAACTGCAATTCAATTTCTATTTCCATTTAATAGATAATTTTTCTAAATAGTTCTGCATAAAATAAAATCTCGATTTATAATTTCATTATACAATAAACAATATATTTTTCAAATTTGTTCTACATATTATTGTTAATCATTTTTAAATTTCTTACGGTGCGTACGGAAATCCATATACATATTTAAAAAACTAAAATTTATTTTCACGAATTAATATTTTGCCGTCAGTTTTTATGTTTTTTAAAAACAAAAGCAATTTAAAATATATTTTTTCATTAACAATTTTATTGTACCTAATAATTGTTAAATAAATTAAATTATATATATATAGAGAGAGAGACATATATAAAAATAATTAGTATAAAATATAAAATATTAATTAATAATTGTAAAACTAATATTTTTTATTATATTTTAAGTTTTTTTTAAATATTTAACACTAATTTTGATGAAAAATAGTTAATTTGTGTAATTCACATTAAAAGCCTATAAAAACAATGACGTAAGACCAATTGTTTCCATTTTTTCACCCAACATCCAGCGTTTTAGACGATTGTCACGGGTTCGATCCCGAGCGACGACGAACTTATTACAAGAATTAAATGAATAAATAAATAATCGCTAGTAATCACGTGGAAGGCAATCCACCACGTTCAACATTATATGCGCACTAGGTCAGTACACAGCAGACCCACACGGGACCGCACTTGTATATCGATAAATCAAACGATTACCAATCAGTTCCGAATGTAGTCTTGCGTGTGTACACCTGCGTTGCATATATAATAATTGCTTAGTATACAACCTATATCGGTACAGCTAAAAATGTGAGAATAGGTTGTCCATCAACAACCGAATGGTTGAGGATATAATGATGAATGTAACAATATCGAAGAAAAACGTACGAAATCTTCAACGGGAGGACTAAGCTAAGCTTACACTTGTTGAACCTTCTTTTTTATATCTTATACTCTTAACTATTCAATTCCTAAAAAAAAAAGTTACCTTTTGAAAAGTTAAATAAAATTGAATTGAATCGATAAGCTTCTAAAAGCATTTTCATGTTAAGTGCACTTTTGATATCGTTACATTGCTAAATGAAAATTCAAATCGTAGACAATAATTTTTTTCGTCAGCATAACAGCAACAGACAAGGGCATCGCCAGCCGATGAGCCAGGGGGGCGGGCAAAATGATAGAAAGAGGATATGAGTTAAAAGGAAAAATAAAATTTATAAGTTGTAAAGGCTTAATATTTTATTAAACTAGAATAAAATCTTAATTAAAACATAATTTTCATGGGTTTCTCACAAATCGACCATGATTACGCGCCTATGAATACTGATCATGGCCAGTTGATTAAAACGTTTCACGGTTCCTGGGGGACAACTCCCATGGCAACAGATTCGAAAGGAAATTAGTTAAATGTTAGGTATTATTAAACTCTTTCACTTTTACGAAATGTAGATTAAAACATTTCCGATTTTTCAGATTATAACTACAAATCAATAAAAATGAGTTTAACATAACACGCATTAAAAAATGAAAATATCCCATATTTCACACCATGAGGGACGGCCGAACACCGGTGGATCTCTATGTAGCCGAATGTGTTAATAAATTTGAAATAGAGCTTTTAAATCGAATGTTTGTACGATTAAATTTATAATTTTGTATCTGCAAAAAACAAAAAACCTTTTTAGGAAATATTTAAATATTTTTACAAAGTCCATCCGATGAAAGTTTGTAAGGAGAAGTTGTAAAACTATACTACATAACGGACGTCTGGTATACGTATAATTAGAAGATACTAAACATGCGTACTTTTGTCTGTTTTATTTTTCTGTTGATTCCAGTAAGTCAGTGAACATAGTTACGAACTGATATTACAATTAGAAACAGAAATAGTCGGTTCATTAAACCATTAATTAAAGGAGTTCCACATAAGTGTGCATCGATGAAAAATGATTATTTCTTTTAATATTTCAGAAATAAAGATTGTAGATTACGGTGTACAAAATTTCATATTCAAGATATTGCGGATAATTGTTTCTTAATCATTTAACTGTTTTAATATACATTCGCATTATTTATATATGACGATATGTGATTTTATACTCATTTTTAACAACCACCAAATAAACAATTATTGAAAATAAAAATAAAACACATGTAATTAATATAAATATACGAAAACAATTCACAAAACACAATTAATTATAAATAAACGATTACCACTAGTTTCGGTTATGCGGAACAATAATCGCAGCATAAACTAAAATCCACATTTTTTTACAAACAAATATGCATTGATATTAAAGCAGTCCTATTTTTTTATAAAAAAATTTATGTTTTAGTTTATGTTGTGATTATGGTTTCGTGTGACCGAACGACAATACTTTATAATCAACTGTGTGCTGATCATTTAACCTCTTGGGAATATTACTAAATTTTTCCTAATATAATATTTTCATCTACATTAATAGTGATGTATATATTAGGGAACTCGCCGCTTTGCGGTCAAAACCTTCGAATTAATAATTGTTTTACTTCGTGAATTTTCAAAAAGGACTCTGTGGTGTTCTCACAACGTTTATTAAAAAAGAAAAAAAACGTATGAATATGTCAATTAAAAAAATAAAATTTAGATTGAAAATATCTCAAAAGTTAAAATCGCTAGAACAGTAATGCAAGGAATATGTTGCATTTAATTTTTTTAAAAATAGGTATTGACCACATTTATTTCACTAAATTTTGGCTGCAACCGTCAAATTTAAAATCGAAGCAGTAATATTTTAAGTCACAGGTAACCATCATTCCTATAGAAGCAACTAAAATATTCCGTTCGGTGCAGGTAATTTTCATCCAGATCTTTGGGATCTGAAGAATGACCATCAGAGCGGCATTACAATCTGGGAAACAATTGTTTGTTTTAGGTTTTATATAGAGTTCCATAAGTCAGAAGTAAATTGTCGACCACCAACTTTTAATTGAACGAATTAGTTTGATTAAGAACCGAATTACATGAAATCAACAATCGATTTTATATTAATGCAAATAATTCTTGAAAATTGCAAGATGTCTTCCGCGCCATATTGAATCTTGGACATTGCCCGGTTTTTGCATATAATCGCTACTCTTTTCTGAAATTGTTATTATTTTTCTTCGTTATTTCTGTTTTGTTTGTTTTTACTTATTTTATTCTTAGTTCGTTTTAATTCTTATTGTTAGTAATCTTCATTGTAATGGAAGCCTTTTGTTGCTCGCTATTTACTACTTATTTTTCCAACAAATCGAATTTAATGAAACATCAGCAAACAAAACATGGCAATAGAACAACTTTTTATTCGATTTAAAAACCCAGTGAAATCCCTTATAAGGACGAAGATTGCTGGAAGCGGCAGAATTACATAAAATTATATGTTAATTTTTGTTTATTATAACGACATCGGTTAAAAGGAACAAATGTACTATGACCAATTTGTCTACAGCTTATAAATTACCGCCTACAACAACGTGAGGGTACAAAATTCATATTTGAAAAGTTTTGCATATCAAAAAAAAATCTGGATTGTTTTTTACAAAAGTTATATTTGTAAAACTGAATGAACAACTTCATTGTTCAGGTTATACTGATAATGTTACATGTTAAATGCATGCTGTAAATTTAATGGAATTGCTGAAAATGTACAGCGTATTATAAGAAATATTAATAAAAGACTGCTACTTATCTCGTCATAATAAACATAAACATAAATTTCTTCAGAAATACGAAAAACCAATTACCATCGCTTTTACGTAGAAATTTCTTTATCTTTTTTAGTTTTTATTTTATATTAGATTCCATTTCCATGTATAAAGAAAAAATTAAGTGTTTGAGCTTTTGAATGCAATAAAAACATAATTACAAATAAATGATTATTTTTTTAATTCCTGAAAAGTTATTCCATAAAATATGTCATAACGAAGTAACTGCTCCATAACAGTTAATCTTGCATATCCAAAAATTGCTGGAAGTAAAGACGAATCGGTAATAACGACCAAATTATCCACCTCCTTCGTTATTGTTATAACCGATTTTCAATGTATTTACTTTATAATTATACTCAGCTAATTACATCATGTTTGAGCAAAAACTTTATTCTTTGAAATTTTTATGTTTCGTTTAAAATTAAAAACAAGTCAAAGCCCCTACAAGTTCTCACTCAATGAATTTATTGAAATTTTATTTTACCTTTAGTTTCGCAAATAAGACTAAAATTACAACATTTTCTGAGAAAAAAGAAGAAGTTAATAGTTCATAAAAAAATAGATATATCTCAAAATTACAGAAAAAAACCCAAATGAGAGAACAAAGTTAACAGTATATTTTCACGAACAACGTCCTACGATAATCAAAATAAACGAATTCAGAAAATTTCTGCATCTTTTGCTCTCCTGAAGGAAAATTTGGTTGCCGTTAATGCGATATTCTGTAATTTTTTAGAATTTGAATACAACTTTGCACACACAATACACGCAATTTAATAATACTTCCTTCTTTTTTTAAATTATTTCAGTAACAAAAAATTATTCATATTGGCTTATCAGTATTTCCTACCAGGTAAAAAATTTTCCTTTCTCAGTTTGCTTCCCAATGGTACTATACTAAGTATACAGGAATATACAGTTTTTGAAAAAAACGAAGAATTATAATCAAAAAAGAAAGTATAAAAAAATTTTACAGAAAGTCTCTAAAACAGGTCTGGATAAATTAATTGTAGCGGGGAAATATACTTATGCAACATACATAAAATAGTGACAAGTTATGTAAAAGGCGACTAGAATTCCTTTTTTTAAATTTAAAAGCTAAAAAACCATGTTATCCGAATTTTTTTCTGGCAAATATCTTTCAAAAAATACTAATCCCGTTTAGTCTGAAATGGTGAAATTATTCACACGAGAAGTTTTAACTTGTTATTTAAAATCGCAAACAAAATAATTGGCTATTAAAAAAGATATGAAAAGAACCTCGGTTTATGACATTTGTGGAGATGATATTAAAAAAATAGTAGAATTGTTTTAAAACGATTTATGACTTTTTACGTATTGAATTTAACTATACATAAAATCTGCTCATATTTAGTACGTGTACGTTTAATTCTCTTTTATTAAACCAAAAATAGAGCTAAATACACAATTTCTCATAAAACAAGATACTTCAAAATTTCAGTACACCAAGTCAATCCAACTCACATCACTAGAGAAACTGTATGAAAATTTACCATTGTAACATTACGTAAAATCTAAAGTCTTACAAAAGAATCAATGGTTGAACAAGTGAACAAATAAAAGAAAAAAATAAATAATGTTATTTGTAGATATTTATACTTTACTGGAGGGGATTCGGTGAAGGAAAAAATTATTTTCAGAGAGGTAATTTTCATCGATAATGGCGAACATAATACGTTTCTCATTTTAATAGACCTGCACTTTTTGAACTTCTTTCGTGACTTCTAAGAGTATTAAATATAGAATAAAATATAAAAATAAATATCTTTAGTCAAATCATTTATTTATTTACTAAAAATTATAGTTGATTTCAAGTATAGAGAAATTATAATGAACAAAAAATCGTACTTTTGAATAAGAACCTGTTTTTACTGCATAATAAGTTAAACCATGGTAGTAAAACACCTTCGGTGTTTTTCAGTTTTGAACAATACTTACATTTAATAAGTGTTAAAACCAAAACAATTATTTCCCGTAAGTATGTATATTGAATAAAAGTACATTTAATGCTATTTCGTACAAAATTTAATAAAAATTTTTTTGAAAATTTAAGTTTTACGTTTTAGTTGCTTGATTAATGATAATGACAAAAATTCTTTCCTTTTGTGACCCTTTAAAGTCACCACTTACAGTTTCAAGAACATTGAAATCGACTAAAATTTTAGTGATATAAATAATTTAACTGTATGTAATTTGAAATCAGTCGCAAATTACAATAGGTGTAATCTCATAAAATGAAGTTGCATATTGTCCATTTTTTGGGAAATTCGCATTTACTGATGAAATTTTAATGTTAAGATATATTTACATTTAAAGATTTCAAAATCTATTTACCATCTTGGAAAAAGTTGATATTTTAGGAACTTAAATTACCTTCGGCAATAATCTTATATTGCTGTTAAATAATTACTCAAAAATATTGAATACATGGACTAGTTAGATAATTTGAATCTGAATTAGACCCTAAAATTAAAATCACATAACTATAACTTGAAATAGAATTTTACTTAAGAACGCAAAATTGATTATATTAATTTTAGTCATCGTCATGATCATCATTCATTGAACCTTATGGTTCGTTTTTTTCATTCCGTGCTTTTCAATGCTTTATGTTACATATCTGAAATCTTTAAACGGTTGCGAAATGAAGCTGTTTCATTATCTTCCTTTATTCTCTTTTTGTCTGTTTTGTCTATTATAATTTTGGTTAGCAGTTCATCCTCTCACAATATATATTAGATTATCTCTGATTTCCAGCATTCAATAAGCTGTGAGTTTTTTCACTCTATTAATGACTTCATTTTTTATCTTTTCTATTCATTTTATCACATTTCTGTAGCCTCCAGATCCTTTCTTTCCATTTCATTTATACATAGATGTTATTAATTTTTTTGCAGATTTTATCCATTCTTTCTAATAAGTAATGTGTATTTTTGCAAGAAGCCACTTTTTTGCTAAATGTATTATTATTTTTTGTTATTCTTCTCGGGTATATTCCTTTGCTCGGTGCATTATTTAAATTCAAAAAGATTATTTTTTTAACAGTAATAAGAATTATTTCAATATGAGTACTAAAAGAACCCATTTATTTTTTTTTCTTTACTTTGTTTGATTATTGATAGAAATATGTTCTTTTTATCAAATATTTACATTTTGCTCTGTTCTTTCATTCTAACTTTTAACGTTATTAATTCACTACTTTCATTTTCTAGCCATCTTTTGTTGATCCGTTGAATTTTTTGTCAGCGCTAGTAATGTTTGATCATTCATAACAAATGTCCTAAATACCATTTTTTATTTTAACTGATATTTTTAAAGTAGCTCTTTCAAACCACTTACCATTTTCTACATGGAATATTTCTAACATTTCTTAATGAGCAAATTATGCAAGTAAAAGTTAATAAATACTTCCATTACTGACGAATGATACAAATATAGGTATGAAAAGGGCGAAATATTGAGGATAAATAAAATTTTCATAAAACAGAATATAATGTAATATTCAAAGAACTATATGACAAATTTTCTGTAAAACTTTTTTTAATATATACTTTTACTTAAGTATTATATAACATAATGAATTATGTTATACAAAAAAATTTTAAATAATTATGCAGTATGTATTTTGTTTTCATAAATAATTACAGCTAAAACTTCTGGAGTTAATTAAAGACTATTACTACTTATTAACTTAGATATATAATCATATTTAACACAAATAATGAATAAACATTCATTATCAGAAATTAATAATTTTTAAAAATTAGAACTTATATATTCATAGATAAAAGCATTTAAAACAAAGTTTTAAATTAATTATCTGTTATTAATTCATATTCATTTATAATTAAAATTTTTTCATAAAATAAACGATCAAAAAACGTAAGACGGAAAATGATTCAAAAGAGGAACAGAAATGATTATCAAATAATTATCTTTAAGAAATTAACGAACATAAATTCATTTTAAATTATTAAATTGTTACAATTTGTTTTTTTTTTTTAAATGGAAAACAATCAATTAACTTATGTTTTTAATTTTAAAATAATTCTGCATGTATTTATACTTTGCATACTTCTAATAACTTTTAAAAAACATTATAGAAATAAAAAATAAAATTAATAATAATAATTAAATTATTGGCGTTTTGTATTATAAATGTAAAAAAAGGGTTTTTTATAAAAAATTTTAACAATATTTCACAATTTTATTAAAAATTTCAACCTAAACTTGATGCTGGCTGAATTGAGAATTCACAGAACCCAAAGATCCGGATGAAAATTACCTTCACCGAACGGAACATTTTAGACGATTGTTCATTCCTATCATTTCAAAATTTGTACTGGCAAATTTTACAAGGGGCAAATTCAGACCAGGAGGGATTGTAATTTTAATAATTAAAATTCAAAATACAATTATTTTGCGAAGAATTTTATTTATTAAGCGTAGCGCGTACCGGTACGAATAAATTGCGGGACGCGGGATGAAGCGCGAAAAAACGCAAGCTTAGCGGGAAATTTTCCCGCTTCTCTGCGCACACCGACGCGAAGCGGGAACTGCAGATCGCGGAAGAAAAAGTTGCATTGTGCCTTGTTCAGTTGAGAAAATATCGTCAGGTGAAGACGAAGCCCTTTTGCCACTTGCTTTGAATCATGATCTACTTATATACTGACTTTCTTTTGAACAGCTTCTAACTTAACATAAATACCTTCTATCGACCTCTGTTGATACTATATTGGGAAAGTTATAAATCAAAAGCAAGACATATTAAAGTGGTACCTTTTGAGAAAATACTTACATAAGGCAACAGGCGCAGCGGCTAGTCATTTTGGAGTAGGCATGGGTAACTCCGGACACAGTTATATCCTCGGAAACATATCCGTGGTCGGACACAGTCGGATATATCTCCGGCAACAGTCGGATATATCTCCGACCACATATCACAACTCCGAAAACTTCACACAACGAACAAATATTGTCATTCCGGACACAGTTGAATTCACTTCTGGCGGAGTGATTTGATATATCTCCATTCCGAAAGGCGACAGCTGCCCGTGCAACTGTCAAAATTTGCCTTATCATTACTGTTTCACGGAATTACATCATGTTCGTAGACTGCTGTATGGAGGGGTAATAGTGCGGTGTGATTTAAAATTTTTAAATCGAATGAGTAATATGATCCACGAATTTAATGCTATGTGTTATTTGACACGATGCGAACTAGCTATTTTATGCTTATTGATAAGAAATATCCTATTTAGCAGAAAACAGCATGTATGTGTGAGAGTTTTTCATCCGTTGTCGGTAAATCGGAACTGCGCGAAGAAAATGCGCACCATGCTCAAAGACATTTTGTTGCTTTGTGCGTTCGGAGTGCTGCGCGGAGTTGGAGTTAAATACGTAACGAAGAGTATGATTATACGCTGGATATGAGATAACTCCGCCGGAGTTGGAGTTGAGAAGCGGATATATATCCGCAGTCGGAACGGACACATATATATCCAACTCCTCTAGCGGAGTTGATTTGCGCATCTCTATTTTGGAGCATCTTGCCGCACTCCGGAAAAGGTGTGAAATCTTGAGGAAATTTTTTTTTCCCGGTAAAAAACATATTTCCTCGTATTCAGGAAGGTTTAAATTATATTTTAAGCCAATAAAAAAAAAAATCGATTTTTCAAAAAATCTACAGTGCTGATACCCCTTAAATATGTTGCACCTATCTCGTTTAAATCCCCAAAGTGCCGGTCGTCGTCTAGCGACGTCAAACACGTTGATCCCCCGTAGAACTGCTGGTACGCGATAAGTGGCAGTCGGTCACCGTGATGGAATGCGCGGAGTGTCGGCTTCGGAATACTACTTGAAGCGTCTGTTGCCATCGCCGCTTCGGCTGTTCCCCATCCGCGAACGAGACACCTTCGAGGATGATCTTTTTATCGTGCTACTGCGGAAGCGTCGCTGAAATTTCAGTCGCCACCGAACTGTAATATTGTTCTGGTTTGTTTGTTTTCGCGTAAATTTTCGGATCTGTTTAAAAAAAGCCTTTTAACATGACACGAAATGCTCGTACGGGCTTTTTCAGTTGCTTGCTGCATTCCGCGGTACACTGTTAATTCATCGTCGTCGTTGTCACCGTCAGCGTCGAAGAACATATAATTATTAATGGTGAAAATAACGCATCGTTTTTTGTTTTTGGTTTTCTAGTCTTTTTAGCCCCAGTATGGTTATCGTAATGTTAGAATCGGATAGATATGTACTAGGTACATTCAGTTCTTATATTACAAAACTACCTGTACGTTATAAACATCAACTATTCGTTATATACCCTATACAACCATTTTCATTCGATTCCCGTCCGATACTTCGCACGAGGATTTTTGTAACTTTTGTGGCTCAAATTGAACAAAACCTGGTGTTTTTTCACCGCCTCAATCAACTTCTCTGTTTGAGACATCGTGAAAGATTGACGAAAAAAGGAGCCGGATCGTTGCGGGATGCAGGAAAACTGTGTCAACTACGAACCGACGAATGTTCGCAGCAAGTGCGGGAAAATTTAGTGGGATCCCGCTTTGGTCTGCGCTCACTCATATCCCGCTATGTCATTACGTCCCACGCGAATTTCGCGGTCCATCCCGCATTCCTCATCCCGCAAGTTTTTCGCACCAGTGTGCGCGACCCTTTACTAGTGTTCGCCCATTGGTCCAAATTCCAGCATAATTATTATTATTCCAAAAAAATTTTTTTTACTCTTATATACATTCATTGTACATCTGAGAACATACACTTTTATGAGTACTTACAATACAAAAACAGTTCGGTACCATTATAATTGAATAAAAAATAAATTCAATAAAATAACAGCAAATCGCAATTTAAAAACTCACATTGATTGATATTAAATGACACCTTGAGATTTAGTGCACTAAAGCCAATAATGATGATTATTAAGAAAAATTAAGAAAAACAGATTTACTATTAGCTATTTCATTTTTCATTTTTTGTATTAATTTTTTATTTAAATAAGAAAAAAAAACCGTTTCCAAAAAATTTTTTCTGATTACACTAAAGAATGTTAATAGCTACCAAACAGAAAAAAAAAAAAAAAAACAAAAACAAAAAAAGAAAATCGCTTAATAAACAGAGTAGAAAAAGGTACCGAATTGTCTTTGCCTATGTATATGTAGATTTTTGCTTTTACTTAACAAATACAATTAATATCACGGTTATGAGTCAATGCTTGTCAAAGGCAATGTTTTTTGCACGGTTAAATGATGATTAGATTTTTATTCCAGCTTTAGACTTACAAAACCGCATATAATTTCCCGTGTAAAAAAATAGAATTTTAGTGCTTCATGGTTACATGTACTTTCGTAAAACTCTGATTCTGAGATCTGCTGATCGCCAAAACACTAATCGCGCGGGAAACTGTAATCCTTGTGATACAGAAAGTTAACCGATGGCGTTTCTCAGTCAGTAGTTATTCGCAAGACGTGAACCATCCTTTTTTATTGCCAGTTTTTTTTTTTTTTTTTTTTTTTTTCTTTTTTTCCCCAGTCTAGATTATACTAGTGGGGCAAGTTTATTGACATAATTGTTACAATAGTATAATATATACTTATGAAATAAAATATACTATCAAAAGACGTAATAGTGATGTTGACACCTAGTCACCATTACAAAACTTCAGTGTTACATAGTTACTTACTACTAAAATATATTAATTATCTTAAATTATTGTTTATACTAATTTGTAATATACTTATTTTTACATTTATTGTTAATACATATACTTAAGAGCTTTACAATTACATGTTTACGAAATTAATGTAAATAAAAAATATATACTTTACACTTAAGATGGTTGATCATTAGGCCTTGATGACAACTTCCTGTGCATTATTTTATGGAAGTATTGTAATAAATTGATACAGGTGTTTTTGGTAATGATCATTGATGAGTTTTGATTGATTTTGTATTTTTCTCTTAAGTCTTTAAATAAGTTACATTCAAATATGGTGTGGAGGAAATTATCTGGACGGTTGAGACTGCAGTGCTTGCAGTTTGGACTTGTGGATATCTTGAAGCGGTGTAAGTATTCACTAAAGTTTCCATGTCCTGTTAGAATTTGGGCACTGAAATAGGTTATGTCCAAGTTTTTGAGATTTAGTTTCTCCTCAATATTGGGGAAAAATAAGTAGGTTTTACGACCTGTGGTATCTTCATCCCATCGAGATTGCCAAATTTGAATTAGGGTTTTATTGATGATGTTTTTCAGGATTTTTAACGGTGGTACGGTACCAGTAGTTGCTATAATATTGTTAGTTTGAATTAAATTTAAGGATTTTACAAGTTCTAGATTTTGTGTTACTCTGTATTCTGAAATGATAGCTCTCCCGATTAGGAAGAGATCAAGGGGTAAAATATTAGCAATTACACAAGCTGCTGATGTTGGAGCAGTTCTGTACAGAAACGACATATTTAACAGGAATTTACGTTGATGTTTATTTACTAAATTTAGTACTTTTTTATTTACGTAAATACATGCACCATAGCCATACAGTGACTGTACTATTCCTTTGTAAAGAATTATTCTTTCTTTGTGTTGGAGACCGTAATTGTTAGGAAGTAGTTTTCGTAGTTTGTCATAAATGCTGTTACATTTAGCACTTATGTTTTCAAGGTGCGTTAAAAATTTGAGTTTGCAATCAATCGTCATGCCGAGATATTTCAAGTTGTTTACAATTTCCACTGATTCACTAGAGATGAGATTTAAATTTTTGAAATTGTCTTTAAGTTTTTGGTTACCTAAGACGATAGCTTTGCATTTTTCCGGTGCAAAGGTTAGGCCCATATCTGAAATTATATTTTCTAATTTATTGCATACAGCTATTATTTTATTTACACTTGTACGATTAGTATTAAAAATAATGCATAAGTCATCAGCGTATGATATGAGGGTTGTGTCTGCATTAATTACTGTACAGAAAGATTCTAAATCATGGTGCACCTTGGAATATAAAATATTCCACAGGGTTGGACCAAGAACAGAACCTTGGGGAACTCCGCAGGAAAGTTTTTTAGTTGAAGATTTATCGTTGATTTGCAGTTGAACATGTCTATTCTGAAAGTAATGCCCAATTATGTTAATAAGTGAGATGTTAACCTGCTTATTTTGCAAAATATTGATAATTTCAGACCATTTACAATTGTCAAAAGCTCCTCTCACGTCAAAAGAAATGACCAAAGAAGAAGAGCTATTGACACTTTTTACAGAAGAAATTAACTTATAAATTGCACTTTCGGCAGAATGTGCAGTTCTGAAACCATACTGGTTTTTGTGCAGTATATTTTTAGTGTTAATTTCATTTAGCAGGAACTGATTTATGAGTTTCTCATAGATTTTGCCCCAAGAATTAAGTAAAGAGATCGGCCTATATGCTGAGATATCAGATAAATTTTTACCTGGTTTTCTTAGCAGAACTAAGTTAGCTTTCTTCCATGCAGATGGAAAACATTCAAGTTCTAAGCACTTATTAATGATGACACCAAAGAAGTCAGGAAAATATATGTTAATTTGTTTAGTAATTTTGTTTGTAATTTTATCATTTGCAGCTGCTTTTTTATTACATAGTGATTTGATTATATTTGTAATATTTCCTCGACTAGCATGTAGTTTGTTAGGGGAAGAGAGTAAAGGCAGATGCAACTGATCGGATTTGTTAGGAAAGAAGTGGTTTAAAAAGCTGTCACATTTCTCCTGGTCATCACGAATCGTTTTATTTTGATAAGTGATTTCAGGAATTGTGAATTGTTTGTTTTTTTCTAATGCTAATTTATAGGGCTTACCCCATGCATTGGACTTACTAATAAATTTCTTCCAATGATTTAGCTTTGTTTGGAATATTAATTTTTTATACATAAGGTTCAGTTCTTTCAGGGTCATATTCAAAACAATTTGTTTTAAAATATTTTTGGTTTTGCTTTTCTTTTTTCTGAGAATATTTATGTGATCTTTTATTTCCTGCAAATCTGCAGTCCACCAGTCATTGAAGCGAGTATTATTTGGATACGAGCAGAGATTGATTTTTTGTGTGAAATATGTATTGAGGTGTGTTATTTTGTTGTCGAACTGGGTTGGGTCTTTATATAATTTGATTTCTTGAAGGGAACTGTTGATAACGTTATTATCAATGATTTTCATTAGTTTCTTTATGTCAGTTTTGTAATAGGTTTTTTTATTGTTACTGCAAAATGAATTATTTGAGTTATTTAATGAAATGTTGAATATTCTGTGGGGCGTGAGGTCTGCGGTTAAGATTTCAAGTGAGAAAAGAGAGGCTATTTTTTGTGAAGCAATAAGATAATCGATAACGCTGCTACCGTTGTAGTTTTCAAAGGTAATAGTGCCATCATTTAATATTATTAAGTTATTACTGTGAATTAGGTCATACAGCAGTTGGGAATTATTGTTGGTTTTGATTTTTGGTTCCAGAGTGGGCAGACGAATATTAAGGTCTCCAATAATTATTACATTAGATTGAGGATTGTTTTTAACTATATGATCTAAGGTTTGTAATGGGAGTTCTCTTTCTTTATTGGGTGAGAAATAACAACCTATTAGGAGATAGTTGCCAATAGTTACTCCTAGGATATTCTCAAAATTATATGTCAGTTTGTGTCCAAATGTTTTCCTTAAGATGAGAGCAATTCTACCATTTACATAGTAGGTATAAATATTGGTGTCTATAGATATTTTGTTATTTTTTAAGTAGGGTTCACAAATGACTGCAATGTCATATTGGAAATTAATGACGTCCCTGATGAATAGGTGTTGAGCAGCTGAACAGTTGTCAACATTTAGGTACTTAAACCGTACCGCCATAGTCTATCTGAGAAATTATGTAATTATGATTTTTTTGGTATAAAGGACAGTTGTGATCAGAGACCTCATGACCAACCATTTTGATACATTCTATGAGTTGTTCATTATTAATATTAGCAATAGACTTATCTGTAGTCTTATTTCTAATGTGATTAATTACACAATTGCTACATGAGCCTTTGATATTGATTTGTTGCACTAAGGCAACAAAGTTCTCTTCTGACTTGCAGAATTTTTCCAAGTGGCCATAGCGGTGGCATTTTTTGCATTTTTTGAGCGGAATTGAATCATCGAAGGAGAAGTTTTCCCACTTAATTCTGAAGGGGTTTCATCTATCTGTTCAATCTAGTTTTCCTGGGGGGCACGGGATGAGCCTCCAAGTATGCTGTTGTACGAATGTGATTAACATGCTAAATACGATACAGCTGGCGCCCCCTGGAAACAGTGCCATTTATGACGCTGGCCAATCATCCCACTCCCGGTCGAACAACCCTATTACCGGGCAGAAACGGTCCTTCTCAGGACCACAAAAAACGATATAATCTAGTTTTCCTGCTAATCCGTGGTTTCTTTTATTTCCCTCACTTCATCGATCTATTGTTGTCTCCATTATTCGTCTGTGCTTCAAACCATTCTCTACTACTTTCCTCCCACTTTTGTTTTTCGTTGGTTTTCTCCGCGTATTATACTCACATCTCAACCGAAGCGCGTGTTTACGATTTCTGTTAACCGTGGCCGTTCTATTTTGTATTCTAGTTTGCTGCAATTTGGCCTCCTCCGTAATGCGCCTCTTATACCCTGTCATTTCCTTCTCCACACACTGTTCCCAGTACACTGATTACTTCGTACTAATAATATTCGATATCGTATAAAGATATAATTGATTCCTTACCTTTCTGATTGTTTCTGGGTAAAGGTCTCAGGTTGACAAGCCAAAAAACAAAAAAAAAAAAAAATTGTCACCTATTTTATTGGCGAATTACTTTTCTATTTTAACATTTACGGTTCGTTTCCAGTAGACATTTTTAATTATTTATAAATCTTTCTTGTTGTATTTTCAAAGTATCTTTACTAGCTCAATGTGTTATACCCGATCCAAAGCTCTTACGTAGCATATCAATCAAACTTTCGAAAAGGTAAATGCGTCTCTGGTTCCTTTCTTTACGATAAACTCCTACTGCGTTTTGCTGAACTGTGCATCGAACCTACATTCTATTCTCGTGTTTCTAACTGAGAGCAGTATTTTGAAAGTATGGTTTATTAGTGCAGTCATACGGTATTCGACACATGTTTGCGATGTAATCTTTTTAAGGGTTAGAACATAGGGTTAAGATCTTGAATACTTCAGATATTTCTTCTCCGTCGCGTATTCGATTAAATAATGTCAATAGTCTTTGCTTGTACCCGAGTGTGGTATTCTTCAACGCTTTAACTGGTGTCTAATCTTCACTTGTGACTTTGTTATTTCTCGATTTTTAAAAGCATTCTCTAGTTCCCACATTTCTAATTTTGCTTCCTCTTCTATTTTATTCATAGTTATTTAAATCCTTTACGATAAATATTAGAATTATTTCTTAAAATTAAATTTGGTATAATTTTAATAGATCAATTGAAACTTATTAACACGCCTTTCGTATTTCATTTAAGTTGAGCGAATTTAATATTATTAAAAAGGCAAAGATCGTTATTTCAGAAATAATTTCAACTTTTCATCGAAATTTATATACATTTTCGAGAATGAGAAAAAGTCCTTTTGCGAAAATGAATAGTCTTACCGGTAAGGTCAATACGAGCAGGTAAAAGAAGCGATGAAATTACTGTAAAACTTCCCACAGAATATAAAAATTTACGAGAACTACAGTTTCACTAGAGGTCAGCTAGAAGCAATATCCCCGATTAAATATATTTTTAAAAGTATTTAATTCGGTAAAAAGGTACTTACAGGTGCGACATAAAAATATCAGTTTCCTTTGAAATTAACATTTGAAATAACTACATGGAATGGCCAAGATCAAATCTTAATTGCCTCGTTGCCAACATTTGAATAATATATTTTTACATAAAGAATTACGCACGTTGCCTTGTTCCTAGTCTGCAGACAAAGTATTTGAAAGAAAATTCACATACATCGGGTTACGTTATAGAGAAAAAAGTATTAAATACTCGGATACAATTGCTGATTTGTTTTATATTTTTTATATTACTATATATGCACGGTGTGAATCGATTATTAAAGCCATACTGAACATGTAAAACAAAAAAAAAAAAAAGCACTCAATTGTACGGGAACATTTAACTAGTTAATTTATCTCAGATTTTAAGGAAGTTTTTAAATAAAAATGCAACCGTAAACTGCACGTTAAACGTCAATAAAATATAACCTCCTTACAGTACAAATTAGTTTGACAGTCAGAAAAAAAGTGCAAGAGATTTTAATCGCAGAAAAATTAGTTGCATAATACACCAAACTTTTTAAGCATTTTAAATTAATTTTTTTTTATTCATTGATGTAAGAAAAAATAGAAAAAGAAAGAAAATCAAAGCAAGTCACCAACGTATAATATTTCCAAAATCTCACAAAAATAACACCAATCAAACATGCTACAATTAACAATTGCAGAAATTCACCAGACCCCTTGCGTACGAATTGTACTACTTTTAACACCATTACTGATACGTATAAAATTCCACATTTTGTTGAAATACGAAAAATATAATTGAATTCGTTATTGTAAATAGTATTTGCTCACCTCGGTGCAAAATTTATATCCTAACGTTTTTACCTTTAGTTAATTATTGTTTGTAAATACATAATTCTAAAATTTTGATTTAAAACCGCTAGTATCGATAGTTGGGTCGAAACATTCTAAGCTAGTTATATTTATAATAATCGAACAAATTAAAAAACAATCAAAATAATTCCTTTTTTTTTGGTTGAGTTGAAAAAAAGTCGAACATTTCTTCCTATACAATTGCAGAAAATAAATATTTTAAATTTGCATATTACTTTATCATTTTGGTAAATTTGATTCGTGAAAATTATGAAGATTCATTTATCTTATCAGTAAATTGAGCGGTAATTTATTGCCAGTTACACTTTACCTTATCAAATTTTTTCAACATAATTATCAGTTTATTTACACATTTCGTGTGTGGTAACTGTGCCCAGGATGGGTTCAAAAACTGAAAATAGAACGTAACACGGCTTGAAAATAGATTTATTTTAATACTAGTGATTAAGCGACGTTTAAAATGTTCTAGTTTACTTTACAGAAAAACCGATGTTTTTCGTAAATTATAAAATAGTAAAATTCAATTTTATCACTTCTGTGATGTTTTCTTTTCGATCTTCTACATTTAAGTATAAAATCACAACACATAAGGAGTGTAAGAATAAAGATTTCTTCAGTAAGTTTACAAGAAAGTTTTAAATTACAGGTATGTATTTTTTCTGAAATCAGTCGTCTTAGGATATACATTTTGTGCGTGATAACTGTGCCTAGGATGGGTTCAAAAACTAAAAATAGAACTTAACACAGCTTGAAAATAGATTTATTTTAATACTAGTGATTAAGCGACGTTTAAAATGTTCTAGTTTACTTTACAGAAAAACCGATGTTTTTCGTAAATCATAAAATAGTAAAATTTAATTTTATCACTTCTGTGATATTTTCTTTTCGGACTTCTACATTTAAGTATAAAATTACAACTCATAAGAAGTGTAAGAATAAAAATTTCTTCAGTAAGTTTACAAGAAAGTTTTAAATTACAGATATGTATTTTTTCTGAGATCAGTTGTCTTACGATATTACAATATTCTATTATAAAGCTTTAAAACGAAAAACGGATTTTTTACAAGTTTAAACATCAACCATTTTTATACACTTTTTTCTACTGGTATTGGATAAATATAAAATGTTTGAAAAATTTGCATTACCTTAGTTACGAGTAAGCTCCTTGTTCGAGGTATTTTCGTATTATTTTCTTATTGTTAAAGAGATGTGCATGCTAATGAAACATATTCTTTCATTATTCAGAAAATCAGTTGCAGCGTTTATTATTTATTTTTGGCCGATAAGCGCAAAATCAAAATGACGATTAATCGAAAGGTGCTGCCAATAAAGGCGCATTATTTTTTATTTATGGCAGGTAAAACAACATGTACTACTTACAGTCATATATTTTCCCGTTTTCGTGTAAAGATAATTTTTTATGAGAACTAAATATTGATATATTTTGTAAAGTAGCTTACATACTTTTCGGTTTCAGCAATGGGTCCTATTTTACCATTCGTAGTGGTGGTTGCTAAACAGTTTGGCATATCAGAAATTATGTTTGGAACGATAAATGCTTTTTTACCGTTATTGTACTTTTTAGCTAAACCGTTATACGGTTATTTAATTGATTATTTCAATAAAATCCAAATGATCATCTACACTGCATCGCTGTTCATTATGGGATTTTGTTTCTTTCTTATGTACCTACCGTCACAAATTGCCAATAATAATTGTGATCAGCTGTGCAAAGAGCAAGTTAGTAAGCCTGCTAATACATTCTTCATTATAATATTATTATTTATGTTTTGTTAGTTCTCGGTATGAGGTATTGTCCACACTATGCCGTTTTGCCGGAATATACAAAGCGTCCATATATGTATGTAAATACGTTTCGGCGCATGTTTATACGTACATTTATTTAAAATAAGTGACTTGGAAGATGCACTATTATTAGTAGCTGCGGCTGCATTTATTATTGATATTTAATTGCAGTTAAACAGCGAAAATTA
Organism: Icerya purchasi; assembly: GCA_039619475.1. NCBI lineage: Eukaryota > Metazoa > Arthropoda > Insecta > Hemiptera > Monophlebidae > Icerya > Icerya purchasi. Next base: position 333,879,928 of record CM077116.1, on the reverse strand, counting down.
ATAAGACGATTTTTGGTTTCAGCTAAGTTTTTAGATAGGTGCAAATATAACGTAAATGATTTCATAAAAAATTTTATATTACAACGTAAATTTTTAAATTTACAATTAAAACTTTATTGAACATAATTGGTCCAAAGATAAATAAGCTATACCAAATTCGAAAACAAAAGCGATCTCGGTTATTAAACGTTCGGCTATAACATTGCGATTCTGGCGATTTGAGATCCATAATTCTCTAATGCATAAGATTTCCCAAACAAGCTTGAACAAAAATTATACTTGAAATTTGTGATCAAATAATCTTAAAGATTACGCGAAAGAAGTCGGAAAATTAAGGTTTCATTTAATATGTGATAAAATGCAAATTAAACAAAACTTTAATATTTAAGAAGGAAATTATTTTATTTTTCTACTTCACAAAAAATTTGTGTTCAATATCATACTCATCTTCAACTTATTCTACATCAGTGAGGTATCTTTCTGTTAATAAAAACACATTTTCATTTGTTCATTGCCCCGTATTTAAATAAATTCATTAATACGAGTACATGTAATTTTAATTCACGCAAGTCAAATAGCATTATTTTCGGTACGGCTTTCTTTGATAAAATTCGCTCCTAGTTGATTTCAAATCGGCATAATGTGGGTGCACCTTAAGAACTACTATAATAATATGTATAGTTGATAGTCTGTCATGCAGAATATACGAGCTAGGCTGAAAAATGATGCACGCATGCTTATGGAACGCAAATGAAATGAGATAGATTAGCTTAGTTCCAATAGCTACAATACAAAATAAGTTCCGTTGAATTTCATTTACTAGGTCATTCTCAGCAGCTGTTGTCATGGAAATATGTTTAGGTGTGATGCCAATGTGTGACCCTTATGAAAATTTTCCGTCAGTTAAAAGCCGTTTATGCTGATAATGCTGTGGATAGGAATTAACTGTTGGGTCAATAAATTTTCCGACAGAGAACATGGTAAAGCGAGTAGATATTTTTAACGAATAGAGCAATAAATGACCGATTTCGACCGCGAATGATGGACATCGGCAAGCATAAAAAATTTGATTGAAATGGACCATCGAATTACCCAAAAATGCATCTCCAGCAGGGTAAGAATATCTAAAGAACGTGTTGGATATATTATTGAAATGTCGGGATACTGCAAAATCCCACTGAGTATCACATCGTTTGACCAATGAAAACAATCACCGTCAACTGAAGATTTGCAAGCAACTTCTTCAGCAGTATCGAGACGCAGGCACCAACTTCTGGGAATGTAAAGGTAGCCGAGAAACAGGACCCCACTCCACGCTTCTTACAAATATCGTTGAGCTTAATTCATTATGAACCTTAACTTCACAGTTCATGATACTTTATCAAAGTAGGACTCACTTCACTTACTTTCTTCCTATGGAGGAAAGAAGACTAATGCGCTGTTTTAAAAGTACATTTTAATGAGTTCGTTACATCTACAGACATAATACAGAATACGTAATAATGTTAAAATAAGCGATTACGGATGAGAAAAGCTGAGCTAGAACTCTGAAACAATATATATGAAATTAAAAGAACGCATAGAATCGGTACGATGTCATCAAATGAAATTTAAGTAGTACTGACACCAGGAAATTCTGATGAAAAAGTTCCGGTTATTCAACAATCTACATACAGTTGAAAGGAAAATGAAAAAAAGGGGAAAAAAGAAGAAAACGAGAATTTTGGGTAAAGATGGAAATCTGCAAAACATTTCTGAAGCTGTTTAAAAACAGTTAGCGATTAATGCGTTTTTTTTTTTTTTTCTAATAATTCGCGGGTTCTACAAGACGCACAGTTCGTTAATTAGCAAATAAATATTTTTACATTATCGTTATGTTCTAACATAAAATAAAAAAAGAAACAATTTATAAACACGTGTAAAATTAAAAACCATACTAACTATACTTAAATTATTATAAAAAATGTACATAAAATTCAAACGTGTACAATTATTACAAAAATAATTTTTTACGTATTATTAAAAAATCCAAACTAAACACTTTCCGCTTAATTATTATCTTTTAAAGGCTTTTATTTAACTTGACCTTTTTTTTTTTTTCTATTATTGTATTCTTGTACGTATTGGGACGTTAGGATCTCGAAAACACGGAAAGGCAAATTTTTATGAAAATTACCACTATATAGGTCCCCTATAAAAGGTTTGCAAAAAAAACATTCTAGGAAGAAGACCAACTGATTCTGATCATTTTGTTGCAGGTATATGGGGTTTAGGTTGGAAAAAAATGACAAAAAATTGCAAATGAAATAAAAATCCAACCAATTATATTATTTCTGACTATTCAACAAACTACTTTATTTAAAACTAAAATCGTTATACGAACAATTCCATCTCTTCTACTTTCTTATTGGTATAGCATTCGTAGAGATGTAACTTTTTTTCACTTCTCTTTTACGCTCTCATTCGTTAACTAAAAGCTGTAAAATAAAGTAATACAAAAGAAAAAATTAAAGGAAGGCTTTTATTTAGAAATGGACAAAAAAATAGGAAAACAATTTTTGCATATAATTTAAAATAATGAAATAAAATCATTGGTTCATACTAATATGAAATGTTTTTTAAACCAGCACTTTTATTTCATTCTTTTAAAATAACCCAATTTGTGGACTCGCAGAAATTGTTGTCCTTATTTTTATTTTATTACTAAATAAAAGCTTTTTTTTTTTTTAATTAAAAATTTTTTTAAATTTTATTTTATATTATTTCATTACTTACATAGGTATTTATCATTCTTTTCAGCATGTGGTTAATCCTTTTTTTTAACTCCTTTCACCTATCAACAGTTTTATTATTTCTAATGTTTTACTAATTCATTGACATTGTGTCTATATTTTATTGTTTATACCTTCGGCACGTATGCAACTTTATTACTATTTGTAGCATCATGATTTATCGTTTTTACTAGATTTTTACACATTACCGAAGCATAATTCTTTTAAATTATAGAATGTGAATAATCTTTCTTCATTTGTGTAAAAAAAAAAATTAGGAAAAACTCGAACATTTTTTTCTTTTGCCAAAAAAAGTATTCTTAAACGGTAATAGAAAAATTCTCCATTTATTTTTTCCCGATTAATTATGCATCTTTAAAAGTTTATACCAGTTACATAATATTAGAATTGACTCGCGAAAATATTAAGAATTCATTTGTTGTTAAAATTTAATTGCCTTCAAATTTTAGTTTTGCAATTTCGTAAAATATAAAATACTCTTCAAACTAATTAATTGGTCTTTTAACCGTTTCAAACTAAATTCTATACGTTATTTTGTTTGTAGTTCGATGAAAACGGTACAATGTATCTTCTGTGCAATTTAAACTGTATCAACGTAACAAACGAAAATTCCACAACAAATGGTAATAACTGTAGTGTTGTATGGGAAGCGAATTGTTCCGAACTTCTGAGTCGCAATCATTATGAGTACAGTACGTGGGAAAGTATGTATTCCATCAAGTTCATAGTGTTCGTTTCATTCATGTGTATGGGTTTGGTTCTGTTCAACATTTGTAACAGTATAACGGATGCAATTTGTTTCAATATACTTGGTAAATGATTCATCATTACGTTTTCGATGTTTTCTTTTCTATATTACGTAAGTAATTTATATTAAAATTTTTAAAAAAGAGCTCGGGAAGTTGGACGCTATTACGACGCACTCTTTCCCGTCACTGTTACCCCGTATATTATTTGGTAAACATCGTTAACTTTTCTTCTCAGAACAGCACCACTCGACGATGAACTGGATAGTGATTTTCCAACTTACATTGCTCTAATCCTTTCAGTAGTTGTTTACGCAAGAACAACGTTGACGTTATAAAAGAAACTAAACTCTGAATTATAAGCTTGCACTTCGCTGTCTCTCATTATGGGTTTTTTTTTGTTGACAGTATAAACCAGAAACTGTTTTTGCATTGCTTTTTAATTTTTTACGGCAAATGAAATTAGAACTACGTATTTAGTATACAATTAATTATCCTTTTAATTTATGTCTAAATGAGATTTACTTGTTTTGTTATCTAAAATAATTTCCTTTCATTTTTTATGAATTTTATCTGTAAAACTGGATTGTCCTCTACCAGGAATTCCAGAATATAGCAACTACAACGCAAACTTTTTTTCTATTTTTAGTATCCCCTACGAAGATCTAAAATATTACAAATATTTATATCTTATTTTATAATATGAGTAAAAATTTTATACATATACATATACATACACACACACACACATATATATATATATATATACATATTTGTATTAATGACTATGTCATTCATACATAGGAGTACACCAGGTTTTTTATCTTATGATTATGTCTGGTTACATTGTATAAGATAACAAAGGTTCGAATGTTATGTTGTACAATTGCTAAGATTTTTTAGCAATAAAAAATAGGGAAAATGACATAGTCAATTGAAAACGACTTGTTAAAAGAATTTTAGAAAGAAAAAGATTCGGGTACAAGGGGACTTACTCTCTTGGGAGTATGTATGTATGTATACAATGAAATTCATGAATTAGGGGTTGTTAGGGTTTATAAATCGACTGGTGAAGTCCTATGACGAAGAAAAGTCTACGAAACGAGCAATTTTAAGAAAGAGGCGAAGTAATCATTGTTTTTTATGGTTTATTAAAAATTATACAAACGCTTATTTACCATGGTAATTGAAAAGAGATAAAGATATCATGATCTTTGTTTTGTGATAAAACATATTTATTTACGCTTTACACAACGAATTTAAATGTTATATAAATTCAGATATACAGGATGTCATTACAGAGATAATAATTTGTAATAATATTTTTGGCTTATTAATTTTCGAATTTGTTTTTACTTTTTGTAACGCTAGAATACTTTAATACAAATAATGCAGTGTATATGGAAGTGTAGCTTATGTTGAATAGAAATAAATTTGTTCACAATATTTATATGGCACAATTTTAAATATGCAACTAAAATACACTTTTAAAATTGAAAAAAAAGATTTGCGCAATTGTAATTTTCGTATGAAGTGCGCATTACCATGTATTTTTAAATGTTTGTGAAACTCGTAAATATGCTTTGGTTGATCTGCAAATTCGGAATAAATACGAGCAATGCTTGGCCACTAGAGGTGCTTTTAATTTAAAAGCTTCTCTAGTTCAAACATAACCCTTTTTTTTTTTAGCTTTTTTAAATATCTCACATTAAAATTCTTACAGGATCAAAAAAATTGCGCTCATCTAATTTTTAATTTGCAATATAAGTTTTTATAGAACAGTATTATTAAGTCATACTGATGATCAGAACGTGAATCATCTAACATGTTAAAAATGCGCATGCAATAATGTTTGACATAGTATTATTGTAAATCTTAATTCTGTCGAAAGTTTGGGTCACTTCACTAAATTTCACATCACATAGAATGCGAATGAACATAAACAGGTACATCTGTCACGAAATCATTAGAATGATGAATATTTTCAGTTTGTACAATTGCCCGGAAATTTTTAACTCAAATAAAAGTAAATATAAAATTGGGAAAAAAAGTTGATTTACTCTTTAAATGATAAGCTACGCTGTGACTTGTGGGTATAATTCGTACTCTCTAATTAATAAATCTTCAAAATTCGTGATTTTTAAATTTAAAAAAAGTTTTATCTCGTTTTATTACTGAAAAATATTATTGCACATTTTTCGTTTACCACATCTTACGTCTTCGATCATTTCAATGGAATTTTTTATCACTATGTACGATAGTACCTGCAGTTAAATTTTCGACTAACATTGCCGTGCATATATACCAATTTCATTGAAACACACTCGAAATAAGCTGTTTAAGGCATTGCAATCTTCGTCAAGATGTAGATAAAAACAGAATTTCGGTGTATGTAATAGAATTCCAAATATCAACCAATCAATCAGTGTTTATTATTATCATTATCATTATTGTTATGCAAGGTGCACAGATGCGCTATACAGCGCGAGTAGTGGAAAGTAGAATTACCAAAATTTCAACTTTCTACAGATGACCATCACTGAAATCGGGCATTCACTTTTTAGCAAAAATTACAAACCCCTCCATTTCCTTTGCCCGTAATAAAATATTGATAGAGCGGCACGTGTGTAGCGTATATCGTATGTTGTAATAAATATGGTATTCCATTTCAGTTAATACCATCGCGTCGTTAGTGAAGCGTATTTAAGCATGAACGATTCTGTCGTTGCTACCACAAACATTAGTTCCAAACAAGAAGGTGAGGTTCTATTGTGGATATAAAATTTTAGGACGACTGAATATCAAGTTTAAAGTATAAGCTTCTTGGTAGACTTTGTACCCCGTTAAAAAAATGAAAGTCGACATTTGGAAAATGTGATTCTTAAAAATTGGCAAATTTTTCTCTTCTAGATTATAAAAAGTTTGAACGTAGAAAGCTGAAACAGAACTACACAATTAACAGAAAAATTACGAAATGAAAAAATTTATAAATAAAAACCCCCCTAATTTTAAGTTAGTACCTCCTTAACAATTAAAATGGACAAATTAACATCTATTTAACTGAAAAAAACTGAAATTTGGTATGCGCAACACAACTGACTTTTAAATGGCGGGTAAATTATGAAACTTGAAAAATTTTAAATATGGAACCCTAAATGAGCCCAAATTTCGAAATTCTTAATTATTTCTATAAATTACTAAATACATAATGACTAAAAAAAAAGACGTAGGAAACTAACATTTGGTTCATAAAACACCTACTTTTAAATAATAGAAAAATTGCGAAACATAAAAATGTTTAAATATGAAATCCTGAAGGGTCTTTAAATATCAAAATTTTGAAGTAATTATGTGGATATCAAAATAAATAAAAACTACAAAACTTGTAAATTCGTAATTTCCAAAATTATAATTATTTTATGAAAATATTAAAACTTTGCGATATTTTCGAAATGAGGAAAACTGAAATTTGGTATGTATGAAACTAGTGACATAAATAACGGAAAAATCACGAAACATAAAAATTTATAATTGCAAAGCTTCCAATGGATCCAAATTATTTCCATTTTTTAAAAATGTTTCTATGAAAATCGAAATTCACAACAATAACCGTAAGACGTAGAAAATTGAAATTTGGTACATATAATATTGCCGACCAGTAAGGGACAGAATTATAAAATTTCTAAATTTTTAAATACAGAACCTCAAATGGCCAAAATTTCATATTTTTAAGTATTTCTATAAAATTTAAAATACACGCCTATTCTATTATACTTCAATATGCAATAAAAAAAAAAAAAATTAAAAATTAAAAAAATGATTGAAGTAAAATTTTGAAAAGGTCTCTGAAATAGCACAGTTTTTTGAAAATTTGGGAATAAATTTATAAGAAGAACTCGAGTTCATTATAAATCGAAATAAGCGCTTAAAAAATTAAAATAATCTTTCGTGTTCATTGTCTTGGAGGTAATAGAGAAAGGGTCACAGTGGTGATTTTATAGTGATGTGAAAATTATTACTAAACAAATAACGATAACGAAGTGGTCTCGTATTGTGCGGATTGCTTAGTGACGATGTCGCAGTGGACCGATGTGCAGCGCGCGTTTGCGTTAGAAGTATACTTTATTAAATCCTTTAATATTCATCGTTTAAGTGATGCACCTAGTGAACATTTAATTAGAACGCGGGTGCAGAAGTTCCGCACTACAGATTCAACCTTAAATAACCCACGACTAGGCCCCAGTCGAACATCAAGGTCTGAAGAAAACATCACACGCGTTGAAAGCAAGGTAGAAAAAAATCCGCGCAAGTCCGTGCGCAAGAGGGCGTTGGCTTTAGCTCTGCCGAAAACGACGTTACACCGAATTTTAAGCATGGATATCCAACTTCACCACTTCAAGATCCAATTGGTGCGCGCTTTTAAACCAAATATCTTCATAGCGCGGAAGGAGTTCTGTGAAAACATGTTAAGCCGATTCCGAACAGTTAACACGATTAGGTTCAGTAACGAAGCATATTTCCATTTAAATGGAATGGTCAATAGACAAAACTGCCGATATTAGGCACCAAAAGGACGAAACCTACATTCAAAGCACCAAAAGGACGAAACCCACATTCAAAGCACCAACAAGCGTTGCACAATCCGAAAGTAACCGTTTGGGCCGCTCTGTACACGAATGGAATAATCGAACCATTTTTCTTTGAAAATTCTGATGGAGCAGCTGCGACTGTCGATGGTGATTCTTATCGTCGCATGATAAGGGCATATTTCATACCGCGACTTCAAGAACGTCTATCCTTCCAGATCACCGAATCTCACTCCTATAGACTTTTTTCTTTTTTCTCTGGGAGTATCTTAAGGCAAAAGTGTACGATAGCAACCCAGCGGATATATCGGAATTAAAGGAAAATATCGCGTGAAAAATAAACTATATTCCGCAGTCATTATTGCAACGCGTCACTCTGAATAACGTCGAGAAATCCATGAGTGTGTACGCCGCGACAGAAAACATTTAAACGGTATTATCTTTAAAAAATAAAATCCGCACGTTTAAAGTTTATTTTGATTAACAGTACATAATTATTTTCCACATATATAACATCGATTTATTTCATTTACAATTCCTAAATCCGCCGTGAGACACTCCATACATTCTACAACAGCAAACCATAGTAGTAAGCAAGGGTTTAAGATCTGAACGTAAATAATATTTCCGGTATAGAAAATATTAAATTTATTTAGATTTTTACGTTTAATTTATATTTACCATGGTAATCATTTTAGTTAAAAATTTTATAAAAATTATTATTTTTTTTTTATTCGTCCCGTATACATTACTGTACCGCTGGTCTCATCTCAACGACTTAAAATCACATATTTCGTCAAGGAGAGGGGGGTAGATAACTTAGCTGTACCTTAAAATCTTCGTTTGGGCAACACGAATACACCCTGAAAATTTTAGCCTGATCCGTCCTACGGTACAGGAATGCATACGGGACAAACAAACATACAGACAAATATCAGGTTATATATATATATATATATATGTATGTATGTATATACAGATGTAGATTAGGAAAAATTAAGATAAGGATTAAGCAGTCTATAATAAGAACGAAAAATTATAATTCACTAACAAGATACGGATTAACTTATCTACGTTGTTGGCATGTAATTTATGTAGTATGCAAAATGCCAAAGAAAATTTACTACAAATAATGTAGCAATTATATTGTATAACTAATGTTTTTTTTAAATTTACACCGACTGCATTATCTTTTCACAGGTTGTTATTTTTGTGATTTTGTAAGAAAAGTACAGCATAAATAAGAATGAGATAAATGTTATTTTTTACCGGATAATAATTGTACAATAATGTTCATTACAACACGTTTGAGCGATGGTTAAAACTTATAATTAGTTCCGTTAACGTATCACGAAGGAATGCGAAATTAATTACTCTATCTGAAAAATTTTCTTCTAGCTCTGTCTTTTTCTAATCTGCTTCTACTCTTTCCTGTTTATGTTTTCTTGTAATCTGCGTTCAAGCGAAACATTGTTATATAAATTTGCAAAAAATTTATTTCGCAAAAATGCTTGAACTTGAGAACGGTTGAAAAAATGTTGATTACATCATCTGAGGACTTGGATTATTCAGTGGATTAATACATAGAAATGCATAAATTATTTAACTAAAATGCAGCAAAACATTAACTAGTGTTAAATAAGAAGTAAAATATTACCAACCACTAGTTAGTAATTTATCAATATAGTTTTTGTTAGTGCTGCTGTTAACGGTGTAAAGAGGATTTTATTAATAATTACAGACAAAAGTAATCTTTTATTTTCGCTTATGTAAGCGAGATCAACTTCTTTTAAAAATACAGTGTAATAGTAGAATAGAGAGTAATGTTACATGAAAAACAAAAAAAGAATATTTATTTTCATAACATTTTTATTTGTATTTTTATTTTAAAATAAAATGCGCATAGTGATTAATTACTGTATAAAGCCCGCGCCAAGGAAAGATCACGACAATATAATCAGTCAATTTTTTTTTTTTTTTGAGTGGGTGCTACAGGCGGCATTGACTCAACAACAGGAAAAGCTAAGCTAAAAAACTAAATAGCTAGGCGGTCCGAAATGGACGCAACAAAGGACAGCAGTGCAGGTATCACAGATGATGAAGGAAAGGAGAGGATAAAAAAAGCGTTATAGGAAGTAGGGAGACCTAATGTCAAGAGCTGACCGTATAAAAGGGAGCGTTCATTAAGAAGAGTAGGGCATTCGAAGAAAATGTGAACAGCATCACATATACGAGAAGGATCACAATCGTGAAGTGAACAATAAGGAGATGACGATAGAGTAAATAGGGGAGAAGAGAATGACTGATCCGGAGACGAATTATGGAGACAATAGGAGAGCGACGACCGAAAGGAATAGAATGGAACCAAGACAAGGAACGAGGAATCGGCCGAATAAAACGGTAATGCGAATGACGATTAGAAAATAGGGAGGGATAAATGTCCCGCCAAAATCTAGCGTGATTGGAGGTGGATAAGGAAAGGATATCTAAAGAAGGGAAATAGTTGAGGAATTAATTATAGGCGAGTAGCATAACGAGCCAAAGAATCAGCTGCGTCATTGCCGTCAATTCCGGAATGACTGGAGATCCATAAAAAATCAATAAGAATAGAGCGGAATAACTGTAGAATGGAGGTAAGAGAACGAATTGAGAAAATATTACTATCAGAGGAATGTGAAGGAAGAGAGGATATGGCTTGAAGGACGCCTTTAGAGTTCGAAATTATGAGGAATTGGGAAAGCCCGCTTAAAGAGGAAATAAAAGAGATAACCTGAAGGATGGCGATCGACTCGGCAGAAAAAATAGTGCAGAAGGAAGGATTCAGAATGCCAAAGCGACGGGGCAGTAAACGCACCACTCACGCCGTCCTCGCTCCTGGAACCATTCGGAAAGATAATACATGAGCGGGAAAAGAGGAATTTAGTAAATGAAGAAATTCATTGTTGACTGCACTGTGAGTGGTGGAATTGGCCCGAAATGGGAGAGAGGAGAATTTGATAGGCTGCCGTAGGCGTCATGAAAGAAGAAAGAGAGAGTGTTATAGGAAAGGACAACAGGAGAAAAATTAGAAAGACTGACAGCAATGAGCGATAGGATTGCGATTTTATGAGGATAAAAACGATCAGTCAATTTTAACTCTGCTACACAGCAGTTTTAACATATGCATTGGATAGCGAAAGTCGGTATACTACTACGTCTTTTATTTTAGCTAGTAAGGGGCCTGGGTGGCTTTGATAAATAGAAGTGAGTCGGAAATAAAAAAAGAGTATATTGGGACGATGGGTTGGAAGAACGTGCTTCAGAAACAAAGGAGGATTCTAAACATTTCTACCTCTGAAACAGAACGGTAGTCATTTAGGCGTTCATTTTTCACTGTAAACCGTTCTTTTACGTGTATCTGTTTAAAATTTATTTTGGTTTTTCAACTTTCTCACTCGAGCTACTACTTACATAAACATTATTTTTTTTCCCGACACTTCATTGTCCAAGGGGGGGGGGGTAATTGTTAATCGGTGTTTTTTTATTTCTACGTTTTGTTTTATATTTTGTATTTTACATTTAAAGAATTATCTGGTGGTAGTTATGAATTTTTAAGCGATTTTTGAAGTCGTTTTGAAATTTATTTGATAGTTCTGTCGTTTCTGAACTATCTTATAAGGTTCCGTACACATACTGCTGAGACTGATGTCACTATATTTAATAGCGACAGTTCAGAATATTTTGCTCTACAATTAGACCCTCGTTTCGATACAAATTAATTTAATAACACAACTTGGTTTATTGATCCTTTGTATTTGTGAATTTTTTTCGATTTTTACTTTTAATTTTGCAGTGTAATGAGATTGCAAATATCGTCGACTGTTTGTTTTTTTATTTTAACTTCTCAATTGGTGAAAGTCTGTGTTGTAAATTTTATGATACACCTATTTTTAAGTATGAAGCTTACCCCTGGGGGGGGGGGCGTTTTAAACAAATGTATCTTGTTTATTTTTTCATTTCTCTCTTTTTATTAAATATGTGTACGTCGAAGATAGAATTTTGTGACATACTACGAATTTACTTATTTTTCGTAGAAACTAATTATAATACGAAGTTGAATATATTGTCGATCGCCTGCCTTGACGCAGAGAATGATCCCCAATTATTAAAAAAAAAAAAAAGCCATAAAGTAATTAAACATTTTAAAAAAATTGTTTTGTAAGTTGCGACTGTGACTGTCCATGCTGATGTAATTTTGCGACAAATGTGCCTGTAATTGAAAAATGACTAGTCTTTATCGGTCGCTCGTTTATTTTTCAAGTAACGTTGAAATGTTATTTTTGTCAGCCGATTAAATAAACTGACCGGATAAATAGCACTACTCGCCGGTGATCGCATTGAGAGCGCTGATTTCTGTTCCAATTTGCTCTATTTTCATTGCAAAGGCTATCTGAATAAGCGGTAAAATAAAATTGTTTACAAGGCTAGAAAAACAAGCACAGGAAACGCGCAAGATGAACGATGTTGAAATTTTTATAATTCCACAACGAACCGAATGTAATCGAAACTAACGAAATATAACAATAGATTTATGCGAATTAGTGCGTCTACTCCTTGATGCGTTAAATTTTAACAAACACTTGTGAAATGCAGTTACTTATTACGCCAGTAGGCTAAAAGGATATTTCTTTTACATTATCTATTATTGTTGTATCGAAATTTGTAACGCAGGTGTAACAAAAAAGGAAGGGAGGTCGAAGTTTTAAAAATGAGCGTGAAATATGTTTAGTACGCCATCTTACAGATGATTTCAAAGCTTATCTAGAATAATATAGAAACTATATTATAAGTAGTTAATGAAACTGAAAATTATTGTTGTATAAAGGAGAGGGGTCGGCTTGATAGAAAGTCGATATTCTTTTCAAACCAACAAAATCTCGATCAGCGTCAAATGTGGCAGTATAGAAGGTTTAGTAGTAATACTTGAACAATAAAAGAATAGCTTTACAAACTTGTTCAAAAAATATGTATATAAAAAAAAATAAATTTAACTTTTATTCTTTCCAGTTACCGTGTTCGGCAGCCTCTGTGGTATCCGCTATTTCCAGTTGTGATTTACCGCCTGCCTGTTATTTTGCGTGTTTCCCAGCGGTGTTTGATATTTTTGTTATAGGTAATTGTTATTCGACGATATAAGTTACTAAGGAGCCAACTTAGGCACCAATATGTTCAGGTTGGTTCGAATTTCGCTGTTGCGCATCGGAAAATATAAAAAACTATACTTACGCTGGGTTGATGCCCATAGTTGACGAGCTCAAAAAAAAAAAAAAAAATATTACAAAGTTTACGTGTTATTCAGATTATTTAACGTTTTATAAATCGCAATAATTTCTCAAACGCCAGACTCATGTACACTTCTCGAACTCTTCATTTCAGAGTTATCGATGAATTTTCTAGTTTCTCTAGTTCTGTCTTCAATTTAACTTTTCTATCACTAATACACGGTGTCATGTATGTTAGGTGTAATACTTTTTATTTCTTATTTTTAGTTTCACCTGCTCTTCGTTCACTATTCTTTATTACATATTGTAACCTATCGGTCAGGGCTGCCGGAATTTGTCTTGTTTTTTTTTTTTTTTTAGTTCCATTAGTGAACACTTTCTTTATTAACACTCTGATTGTAACTTTTAAAGATACGTCGGTTCGAAAACATTCGGTAACAGGTAACATTTAAACAGCCCTATTTGCGAAATGTATTACTGAATGCTTTCGATGTAATTGCCAACTGTGCAAAAGTATGACAGGAAAATCCGCTAAATTTTAAAACCTTAAAAAAGCATAAATAGAATAACTAAGAATTGACGCGTTTCAGGCGGCGGACACAATTTGAAGCAGATATCTAGATATTGTGATATGTTTAAGCAACAAATTCCAAAGACGATTGTTTTTGTGTATTACACAGAAGTTTCATTGTACGTGAAGTTACCTCGGTGAAGCTCCGCTCCTGATTATTCATGCGGTGGTCCGTTGTGATTGCGACATTAATGTCATAAATAATACTAATTTCTAGACCGGGTTGAAAAGCGAAGAATTACAAGTTTACTGCGAAAAAAAAGTATTATAATTAGGGGGGTTTATACTACCTTGCAAAATGATGCATTAACTATTTAAGAATGATGTTCAACGGTTATTTTGTGGAAAAAAATTCGATAAACAACATTTTCAGCATATTTTCCAAGACGTTTTTGTTATATAGTAAACGCTTTTTGAAACTTTAAATGTGTTTTTCTCAAAACTATGTTTTTTAAATTGGTGTACATAATAGCTCGTTCAATTTTCATCAAATTGACTTCAAATTTTAACTGTAGCTTCTCAGATAGATTGTCTATGGAAGTACCGAGAGTTTTTAAGATTAATAAATAATTACGCTTGCAATAAACAATTTAAGGCCGATTTTTTCTCAAAAATAAAAAAAAAATTCAAACTGCTGTCGATTTGCGAATTTTTGAAAAAGATTAAAAACCAAATGTACTTCCAAAGAAAAACTAATTTAAATTAATGGGATTTTTTTTTTTTTGTTCTCAGTGGTATACAGAATTTGCTACGGTGTACACCGATTTTTTTCTCGGAAAAAATATGTGTTTCAGTTACCTAGTGCCACAACGCCATTTTGTATCTTAAAGCCATATAAAAAATATTTTTGTATGCCTTAAAACATGTAAAATAAAGCCAGAAAATTTTATTTAAATCCATTGAGTAGCTTTCGAAAAAAAAATTCTCAAAAAAAGGTTCATTTTTCAAGGCCTCAAGGTAGTCGTTTATAAAATGCCGGGTACCACAGTTAGCATCTGTTACAATCGTAATGAGCAATTACTGTTACATTTTTATAAATATTAAAATTTAAGAGTCTGATAAAAGATATGTTTAAACTGCAGTATATTTATTTATTTATTTTTTTGCAATAAGGTAAAGGAAATGAAGCATTGTACGGCGCTCAACGTGTATGGGGTTCGTTAGGATACGGTACAACCGCTTTTATTGCCGGTTACTTGATAGATAAATACTCGGGTAATTCCAGGATCAAAGATCACACTGCAGCCTTTGTAATCTTCGGTATTTGTATAGTGGTGGATATTGTTATTTGCTTCAAGTTGAAAGTAATTATTTCACCGGTTATTAACCAAATTCTATAAATAATTTATTAACTTGTTTTTAATCTTTTTTTGAATTGCACGGATGCGTCATACATTACTACTCGAATACCACAAGAATGGAAAAACTGGATACTATATGTTATTAGGATGTACATAAAATGCGTGCACGTATTTTACGCTAAAAACAAACTAATTAGCTAATACGGCGGGAGTTTGTATCACGCACTAATCAGTGGTTGTTCATTATGATTTATAAGATCCTATTGAAATTTAAATGTTAATTACTTCATCGGTTAATTTCCATATTAGCGCGTGCAAAATCATACGATGAAATAATTTAATTTATTAATTTCGGTTCCCAAGAAAAAGAAATAATTCTCACTTAACGTTAGAGAATGTTCGTTATACTTAAAAAAAAAAAAAATCCATTCGATTAATTGGAATATTACTTTATAAAATATTACCGGAATGAATACGGCGAACTTTTAAATAACATCGATTTTGTAAGATAAAAAAAAAAGTCGTGAAAGAACGATTTTTTACGATTAAAAAGGATATATACATCTTACTTCATACATAATCACCATTTATTTTTCTACACACTTAAGTTGATTTGTCAATTTCAAAATTCTCATAAAATTTTGTCGCCCATTTTTTTCTTCGAACCACTCTGGTAACATTGTCTTTTAATTTTCGAACTGAACCTCTTAAAGTTCACGATAAATGCCAGGCTATAGGACGGCATATTACACATTAAATTTCTTGACCAAAGTTGTTAGGCGACAACTACCTATCAAATTTTGTCGTCACAAAATGATTCCATTCAATCCACAGGATGTGTTACTCGGATTTCATTTTCAGTTCTAAGCGGCTAGTATCTACGGTTTTTTTTTGTTTGTTTTTTTTGGGGGGGGGGGGGGGGGGCACCAACCAAAGGCATTTACCCAGGGACAATTAGAATAGGAAGGAGTCAATTTATTTTTAGGAGGAAAGAATAAATAGTATGTATGAAGGAAAAGACAGGGTATAAGCAATAAAATGTAATAGAAAGCAGAACGCTTAAAAAAAAGAGATGAACACTTAATAGACACATGATCAGCGTCGCAAACACGCTCTTTGTTTGAGTGAAGAGGACAGTACGGAGAGGCAACCAACGATAGTATCTACGGTTAACGCGTAATACGCTATCTGGAAATTAGGCAGAGAAATTCCACCGAATTTTAAAACCAATAGCAACCAAATTTGAAATTATTTTATTAGTCCTAGAAAAGATTTTTAAGTATGGCCGGATAAATTGTAATTAAAATGGAGGAAAAACCACAGCAATCAAAATAAACGGGTTAAAAATCTAATATTGTGAAAGCTAATGATATCAACAAAAGTACACATATTAAATGATAATTTGTATAGAAAAAAAAATTAATTGCGTCATTTGTAATACATACAAGTAAAGAACAGAAGAGAAAAAGCTCCAGCTGTAAAAAGTCATAAAATAGCGGTACCTGAGAATTCTACAAATAACTATTTGTAGAATGATCGCTAACGGTAAAGTAAAATTTAAATATTTTCAAAAGTCTAAATAGTGGGAGAATATTTTTGTACATTTGCCAAAAAGCAGAAAGTGGAAAAATGATATACAGTCATTTGTGATCTATTATTTCCTCGATTTTTCACCTACACCTAAGGAATCGCAACTAATAAGTGAAGGGATTACTAAAGAAACTTTAATCATATGGAGCGAAAATTAACTATTTTGTATTGAATTCGGTACTCCGACGTCTTATTAGACAAGCTTATCATTTTATCGCTACTATTAATGATTTATTTGTATTTTAGCCTACAAAACTAGATAGACCTGTTAATATAATAAAATCCACGTTGAAAGTGATAAATAACTGGAAAATAGGAATGTTCATGCTCATTACGTTTATATTTGGCGTATGTGATGGATTTGCAATCTATTACTTGTACTGGTAAGTGCAGCATTTCCTTTTGCGACAAATTAAAAATTTAAATGCGATAAAAATCATATATTACGATTTTAATAATCCGGTCTGTGAAATAAAAGTTTTGGGAACTGTTCTATATAATTATTGAAATTAAAATAATTTTTGAAAATTTTGCATTTTTATTGTTTTTTTTACATTTTGCTGTGAGGGAAAAATAAAATAAAAATAAAAATAAAAACTGCAACATTTTAAAGTCTATAAATTGTTTACAGCAATGCGTTTCACTAATTTCATTCTCGTAGTCTGGTTTTTTTTTATCAACAAGATAGTTTCTCGGTTAGTTCTGTTTGACAGCTAAGAAAAATTGAATTCATTAAACTGTTCAATAAATTATGTGGCGCATTATTTTTTTTTCTTCAATTTTAAATCAAAATACAGTAGAGAAAGTATTTTATTGCAAAGCTTTGCTTTAATTCGCCGGCTTAGTTTTTAAGACCAGCTGATGAATGTGAAAATAAAAAACATTATTACAATTTTTAAAAGAATAATTATTTTTTATATCAAATGTTCGATGTGTATCAGTTTACTATGTAGGAATAAAAAATTCAGAATGAATTTCACAAAATGCAACCTAACGAGAAAGCAAATTAGACAAAATATTTAAAATAAAATTGATAAAAATTCATATCTAACCTTTTTAACAAAATCATTCTTCTTCAATGATAAATAGAAATTAATCAAGCAGTAGCACCTGTTTTCCCTAACCTTCTCCGCATTTTTACTGACAGATCTAAAATGGCTCATGGAGAGTAGGTGTATTACCTTCATTTCGACTTTCAATCACACTTAGGTGTACTTGAACTGCCACCGTTCTGCTCCGTTCACTACATAGAGTCGTTGCTAATTTGATGTGTCATTGAATTTAGCGCTTCTGTTTCTTCCGATCGTAAAATGTTTCTTTTAATAAAAAGCGTCTCTGGTTCTATTTCATCTTCATACATTTCATTTCTTTTCGTATTGATCTCGATTCCCAGCGTCGTGACTACCTATTTGTAAATTATAACTATACTGATCTGGCGTTCATGGCAATTATGTAACGCGAGTGTACACGCGGGACTACACTTCATGTCGATATTGTGAATGATTTATCGATATATATATATAGATACACTCCCCTAAATGTGTCTTCCTATAATAACTGTCGCGCATATGATGGTGTGTACGTAGCGGTTTACCACTGACGTCCGGTGATTATTAGCGATTATTTTAATTTAATTTTTCGTAATAGTTTCTGCGGTCGCCTCGGATCGAACTCAAGACTTCCGTAATGGAAGTCAAACACTCTAGCAACTTATCGCAATAACTCGTCGATACTATTATCCTATCTACTCGATCATAGATTTTTCTCCTTTCCCGCTCACATTCGTTGCATATAAACTTTCTTTGGATCTCCATTCTGATGGTGAAGAGATGAAAAGGCCAACTATCTTGCTCTTTAGCTATCGTTTCTGGACGTCCTATTGAATAATTTTCTTTCTATAAATCGCTAAGCATAGATAAAAAAAAATCATTTTGAAAATGGAAATCCTTTCATGATCTTTCAAAAGTTCTCGTTCATTACATCTTTTCAGCCCTATTTTTACCACCATACCCTTAGTCTTTAGATTCTTCATACTACTGCCGCTCTACTATTTCCTTATTTTGTCAGCTTCATTTCGGTCATAGTAGATTTCCTCCGTTCCTATATCGTTTCACTACTATTCTCTCCGCTCTTTGTGCTCCACCTTAAACAACCTTTTTTTTTTGTTTTTTTTTTTGAGTGTTCCCCTTTATCCTCTGAAAAATCAGTTCTCTACTCAGTTCAACTCCTCTGATATTCCTACTTCGTACTGTACATTTTTCGTTTTTACTTTCTTCTTACTGTCGGCCAATCCTACTATTGCTAAATCCTTATCCTTGACATACTGGCGTAATAACAGTTAATTTTATCAGCTCCTCTTTTGCATTATAACTTCTTTACAACTTTTTCCTAATACCTCTTGGCATGGTACTACTGCATCAAAGTGGTGTATATTCACTTGAACTAAATTATGTGCTATCATATGAAGATCATGCTGCTTCTTTTCTTATAGTTCCTTCATTTCCTTAGTATATTATAAGCTTTTCCTCTGCAGTAAAAATTGAATGATTTTATTCATTCTAATTCCTTCCGTCGAAGATTATAGACATTATTCTGCAGTCACGGTCGTATTATTAAATGGAGATTTTTCCTTATCTCATCGGGCAAATGGGGTCATCCTATTCTTCTCTAGTTATTTCATATCGCTACGTTTTTGCACAACTGCCATCTGTCGCTAAGTGTATGTAAAATAGCGGGCAATGACATGAAAATTTTCCCTTCCTCTAGCACTTTTCTCCTACGATGTTCATGCTTTTATTTTTCCGCACATTCAGTTTTACAGGCTCTAATGTTTATTTCTTTAAAATCCGTTTTCCATTCTCTCGGTAGTTCTTGTCATCTCCTTCTTCTTTGAATATTTGAAAATCTTCCCTTGCCACTTTTCTTTTTTTTCTCTGTCCTTTTCTGCTAATAGATAATCGCCCACCGCTAACAAGCTTAATGAACTAATAAAAAAAAAACATCAGTCCTTTAGTTTTATATATACACACATTCGTACACATGTAACACATTCCCGCATATATATAAAGCAGCTATTACCCGCGGCATCACCCGCGCATTTATCATTTTTTTAAGTACATTTCTTCTGATTACCGCTATCATATTTTAATTTACCCTTTAGCATTCACTCGATTTCATACTATTTATTTATTCAGTAAATTCTACCTATTGACCCCCATTCGCTTCCTTAGGTTGGAAATCTAAATGATTATTATTTTTTTGTTTTATTTTAAAATTTGTATATAAACCGAATTATGTTATGAATAACGATTTTTCCCGCAAAATTTTTGCTTGAAAATTCGTTGTGTTATTTTCTTTTTCCATTGTTACATTAATATCAAGTCCAATGGTATATATCTTAAATCTTTTCCAGTTTTTATAAACTTATTCTACAATACTTTTTTTTGTACTTCTACTTCTAATAATTCATTATTATAAATTAAAAAAGATAGTGACGAAAAGGAACATGCACCATCACCATCTATGTATTTTACATAATAAGAAACTATTGTACCATGTATTATAAATTCATAATTTAAGTGAAAAGTATATATATGTATATATATATATGTGTGTGTGTGTGTGTGTGTTCGGAGAGGGGGGTACGCGTGTGTGCGTATAAATGCATTTACAATAAAAAATATTAAACAAACAAAAAAAAAATTAAAGTAAATATAAATTATTAAATGAATAATAATTAACACGCGCGGTAGTGTATGCAGCCGAGTTAGAAGAACTAACTGGCACTGCCGAGTACATACACAGATTTTATCAAAAGGCTCCAAAACCTGTCTCGAAAATGAAAATACCCAGCAGAAATTACAGAAGGTAGAAAGCTAAAATTTAATAGCTCTAACATTATTAACTTGTCAATAACAGGGAAATTTAAGATATTCCAAATACAAAAATAGGTTCCAAATTGTCAAATTTCGAATTGGCATTTAAAAATTAAAATACGTAACGTAAAAGACTATTTCACTTAAATATAATAGTTAAAAATCAGTATGATTGATCATCTGTTAACTTGTAAATAATAGAATAATTACCAAACCGGAAAAAAATTATATACGAAACTGTAAATACACTCAAAATTTTTTAAATATGTTTTGGTTATATTAAAATACCTAGCAATAACTCGAAGAAGTAAAAAGTTGATTTTAATTCTAGGGTAAGCAGTAGATTTAAGAAATACCTTGTTTCATAAAGAAAATCAAATGGTCACCTCTTTAGAAATTTAAAAATGTTTTAAAAATACATAATTATTACAGTTTAATTTAACTTTTATTCTATTTTTAGGTGGAAAAAAAAAGAAAGTTTATAAAATTTTAACTAAAATGATAGTTTAAAAATAGTAAAAAAAAAAACAGTATTTTTATTAGACTTTACTTCTTTTTTATTTTTGTTAGTAATTCGATCCGAATTCTCTTTTGTGAGCAAGTACAAAAAATACATATTTATCTTTGATCTATTTTCATTTACATCACAAAATAAAAATTAAAAACAAATAAGAAAGGTAAAAGATCGATGACAGTTGGGTTTAAAATAAAATAAAAACGTAACGTTAATAGTTTTACTAGAAAACAGTATTAAATATTAGTTATAATTAAATCCATATGTTGTAACATTTATACAAATCTTTTATAGCATAAATTAAGTTTCTCTGTTATAACAAATTTTTTCATAGAGGCTTTGTTTTTTTCGGGGGAGGTTCCCTATTTTCCTCCCTGTGGATTTACCACTTGACGGTACATATTTGTTTACGTCACTTCTTATTTACTTCATAATAGCGAACCATTAGGGGTAGGAATGGAAAAAAATATTGTAAAATATGCTTGTAAAACCTGGAATAAATTTAAGCCGTATACCATTAGACTTACTGGGGAACCATATGAAAAAAAAATATTTAATATGGATGTGAAATACTAGGATTTAAATTATTTTCGAAATGTATTTAATTTAAATATTAATGTAACAATGAAAAATATAGTTATAATAAAATAAACAAACACAAATATAAATTTTTCAAGGAAGAAAAAATTCGTTAATACGGTTTTGCTTAAATAAAAATTTTATTTAAAAACAGGAAAATAATAATAATGATTTGCATTCCAAGCTCAAGTAAGCTAATTGGTAAGCGCAGGTAGAATTTATTGAATAAATAAAAAATATAGTATTAGTGAAATTCAAAAAAATGTGGCCAAAGTAACGTTTGTTATATTTTAATTTTTACCAACTTTATATATATACATTAATTACACCGTAATTCTTAGGCTACACCCATTAGAAAAAATGTCTCAAAAAAATGTCCCAAAAATGTCCCAATTTTATGTAACGTTTGTTATATTTTAATTTTTACCAACTTTATATTTATTAATTACAACGTAATTCTTAGGCTACCCACCATTAGAAAAAATATCTCAAAAAAATGTCCCAAAAATGTCTCAATTTTATGTAACGTTTGTTATATTTTAATTTTTACCAATAAAATTACATTGTAAATTTTGATCATTTTATACAAAGTGTAGAAGAGAAAGAGAGAGAAATGTAATCAAGAGGGGTCAAAGGACACAGCCACTTGCGAGGCCAAAATGGGCGAGTTTTATATATATATATATATATATATATATATATATATATGTTACAATGTAATTCTAGGCCGGCCCCTATTGCATTTTATAACGATAAATGTCACAATTTTATGTAACGAAAAATGTTTTAATTTTATGTAATGAAAGTTAAATGTTAGGGTAGGATTTTTGTGATTATGTTATTATATTCATATCGACCAATTTAGAATTACATTGTAAAATGTTAAAACGAGTTACTATTTTTTCTGTCGCAAATATAAAACCATGAATGTTAAGGACCCACATTATGTATATTCGTACATAAGTTTACAAAAAATAACAGAAAAATGTTTTTTTTATTTTTTAAGATTTTTTTTTATTAAAAATGAAAACCCAATGAATATTTTCCGGAAATTAAAAGCAAAATTTACTAACAAATAAAATAAAGAAATATATCATTTTTACCTTGTATCCTGGTACAAAATCTAAGTGTGTTCTGTAGTTAAAATTGCTTACAGATAGTTCTGGTTATTTGAATTCATTTATATTTGTATTCTTAAAGCGGATGATACATATATTAAAATTAACATTAATTTTTAGGTCCTTGTCAGAGCATCGAAGGCTGTAAAATTAAGATTTTCAGTATAATAAACTTAATGGATCTGAAGAGAATACTGGGGTGGCCATTTTCTTTCTCCCTGCTGTGTTTACTTTCCCTGATTTCTCTGCAACCCAATTATTTTATTCTGAAAAACCTAGGAGGGATCCGGAGTAAGACAAGTCTCGAACCCGTGATTTTTGATTTAATAGCCAAGCACCTTAACTTTAAATTAATAGTGTAAAAAAAAAAATTCCATTAGAAAAGTTTTCCATTCAATTCACTTCAGGCATTTTTGATAGTATTTCACTTTTTTGATATTGATTTTATAGGTTTATAGAAGATATGGCAGTAGTCACCAATATGAATTCTATTACTCGATTTTTAGAGGGAATGATTACATTGATACAGACATTTTTCGGAGAAGTTTTATTTTTCCAATTCTCTGGTAATTTGTATTTACGTTATTCCTTCGTACTGTTTAATATCGTAAGTTGTGTAAATAATAAATCTTACATCTTGCGCTGAATATTTTTGAAGATAAATTAATCGCACAACTCGATCCATTTTGTGTAAATACACGTGGAATTTTAATCATCCCTATTAATCATTAATCGGCTTCGGTATTAGAAGAAGAATAAACTTTATTCATGACATAATTAAACTTAACGGAAATCAGGTTATGTAGTGTTTATACATTTTTTACTGAAATAATACGAGCCGATATAATACTCATACTATGAATAAGTAAAAAATATTAACTTAATTAAACCGGACAATTGATAAATAGTTATAATAATAATAATGTATGAAATATTTCAAATTATTATTTCGAACATCATGATTATAAGAATATTAAAAAAACTTCTTTTAAGTGCTCACTAATGGAATATAATACTGTCTAAAATTCATAGACTTCACGCACAGTATCTGTTTCGCAGTTTCACATTTCTTATAAATCTGACCTTTTTTTCTAGCTGATAGTGAATAAATGTTTCATTGTGTTCTTTTACCGGAAGGAAAGAAATTACTGCAATGTTCCTACTTCATGAGAAACGGGAAACTTGACCGTACGCAGATCTTGCATTTACATTACATTATTTATTCAGTTTATTATTAAATATATATATACATATATATATATATATATATATATATATTTAATTTGTCGTTAAAGGGATGCCATATAATAGAACTTTTAATAAATTTCTTTGTCTCTTAATATTGTTTCACGCAGGTAGAATCATCGAGAAGATTGGTTACGATATTAGTTTCATATTATGTTTTTTCGCTTACTTTCTACGATTTATTCTGATCTCGGTAGTGTCAAACGTTTGGCTAATGTTACCGATAGAAGCCATTCTACAAGGACTATCATATGCGCTGTCTTATACGTTAATCGTTTCTTTCACGAGTAGAATCAGTACACCAGGCATAGAAGCTACAATGCAAAGTGTTGTAACAGCCGTATACGATTGTATCGGTAAGTAACTGTTTTTGAAATTTCTAATCGATAACGGCGTAACTAGCAAATTTCTTTATGCATTACCGCCTTCAAGAACTCCAAATCTGTGTAACTATTAAGTCCCTCACATTCAGCTACCAAGTTTTATTATAACCTTGAGCATACTCGTACATTACCTTTTTTATTAAAAATTATTAATTTAAAAATAAGGTCTGTTAAGCCATGATATTTCATGCGCTGTAGATTCCATTTTTAAATTATGTATTTCAATCGCCCGAATATAGGAAAAATACGAGAGCCTAAAAAATTATAAAATTAAAGGACCCAAATTTTGAAAAATAATTTAAGTACACAAATTCTGAAATGATTGGAGTGATGGTCAACAGTGATTTAATTTATTATTGGTTAGATTCTAATAAAAAAAAAAAAAAAAAAAAAAAATCACCGCTACATTTAAAAAAATAAATATTGTTAATATCTTACTTTAAAAAGAATTGAAATTAACATATTCCTCTCATATATATTATCCTATTAGCGATTTCAGTTTTTTAGATATTTTAATTTAAATTCCATTTTTTTAATCAACGACTGCAACAGTCTTTATGAAAATTTACAAAATAAAATAATTTGAAGTCCGAAGGAACGGGTCCCGAAGCGGCCAGCGAGACTAATCCCTTAGTATACATATATATATATAATCCTTAAAATTTCTAGAAATCAAATATTAAAATATTAACTTTAGGCAATGAAAATCGTGAATTACACATACAATCCGAACTCTACTTGTAAATAGCCGTATAGTAGTTGATGCATAATATAAAAGAGTAATAATGCATATTTGATATGCTTAGGAGGTAAAGTTTATGTAATGGTAACAAAATTTTATGATTGGTAAGAAAAGGTCATTGCAAATCTGCAGATTCTTTATTCGACAAATAAATATGAAATATTTTTTTAAATACGTTTTTAATTAATGCCTTATATTGAGAGCTAAACTGAGGTTCAAAAGAATTTTGTAACATCAACAAATGTCAAATATTTTCGATAAGATTAAAATTTCAGATATTTTACGCAACGTATTCTAAAAATAATAAGTGTGTTTTGAGTTTTGATTAAGTCAGTTTTAGCTGATGATTGATGTGTTATACCCGAATAGGTTCCTAAATAAGGTATTTATTTAATTTATTATTATAAATTATTTTTACCCCTATATTTGTTTTTGTTATTGAAGTTGATTTTTATTATATAACAAACAGGCATGTATTCACCTACATTGTATTCTAACAAACTTACGTTTTTGTTTTCAATGTAATTCAAATTTATGGCAATACTTTTGCCGCATTTAGTCAAGAAACTTTATTTATTTATCTTTTTTGATGCATTTTTGTTTATTTAGGTTATGCTGTAGGTAGTTTTGTGGGCGGTATTTTATATAAGAAATACGGCGGTAGAATTACCTTCTTTCTATTTTCCATGTTGTCTCTGTTTTGTTGTATTTCGTTTCTAATGATTATTCTGTTTAGTCGATTATTCAAAAAATCTTTCGGTAAGTTTAAATTTACATATTTCCGAATATTTATTATATTTATATATATATATATATATATACTCATCAAATTGGAATATTCGATACTGACGGACGACTAGCGTCTTACACATTACTCTTTTTTTTTTTTTTAGCATCGAATTTTTGAATTTCTACTAGCAAGCTAAAAATTGTTTTTTTTAGTTAAGTTAATCTCTGCTGCTAGGGAAATGCTGGCAGATTTCTTTTCTTTTTTAATTGACTTTGGTACTTGGCCGCATGACTGCAAGTACCAGAGGATTACGCCTCGCTGATATGTGTGCGTATATATATATATATACATATGTATGAATGTATATATGCATCTATACTTTAAATTTAATTACGATAATACATAAATGTTACAGGACTCGTTCAACTCGTATCGTTTAAAGTAAATAATGATACCACGAACAATGAAAATAATGAGGGCTTAGAACATCTTAATGTCGTTTCAACTAATCGGTGATATTCATTCTTAACTACTAACGTTAGTTAACCAAACAATTAATTAAAGATATTTTTATCTACAGTATTTTTTATTTCTGTAATATTTATCGAGAAATACGTTATCTAGTATATTTTTGTTAACCTATTAAATAACAAACAAAATTGTAACATGTAATAAAGTAAAATTCAAAGATTCTGATCGTGTGAAAACTGTTTTAATTTCTTCGTAGTATTTATAGCGGCTGAATAATATTATTTTTTTTCTACGTTCTATTATTTCTACAACATTTAAAATGCTCAATTTTCCGGAAACTCATTTCGTATTGTAATTTTGCAGGTTTTTATTGAAATTTTCGGTCCGGTATTTTTGGTAGAACTTTATACGAGAAAAAAAAGAAAATTTACATTAAAAGTCACTAGATCGTGTGCAAAAAAAAAAACATATTCGCAAGAAAAGGTAGCGTGATGTAAGTACTGAAAAACAAACTGCCTATTGATATCAAAATAAATATAAAAAAAAGTGCTTTCTTTGAAGTTGTGATGACTTAAGTTAAAGTTCTGGAATATCATCAGTTCGACTGTATACCGTCTGACGGAAAAGTAGCGAGCTCGAAGAAAAAGAACAAAAAAGACAAAAGAAGTAACGAGACTATTCGCATTACTAAGGTGAGAACCATTATTCTATTGCGTTTGCACTATGTTCGAGCATGAATCGTAGTCTTACATATACAGAGTGATAAACTTCATCGCAGTGTGGAAACAAATGTAGTTGTGTTCTTTTAGGATAGAAAAAGTGGTCAGCGTTTTAATATTAGGTTTCTCGTGAAATTTAAAAGATTGGCGATATTTTTGAACTTCGGATAAAAAATACTTGCCGCGTACACGTCTTTTTAAATAGCTTAAACGATATTTAGAAGCCAGAAACTGCGTCGAGATGACGATCGTCCAAGTCGACCGTAATAATTGACAGAAACATCGAAAAAAACCTAGGCATAATACTAAAGGAGCGCAGATCAAGTATTCATACTAGTAGTCTTGGATTTACATCACGGACTTAAATGGGCTATAGCCCACAGCGGAAAAATTCGATGGGCGGCAAATTTACATGAGATCAAACATTTTTTTCTTTTGAAAAATATTTAAAATTTCCAAAAAATATTATTACATATTATGGCGTTTCATTCATAGCAGGATAAGAGAGGAATGTGATAAAATCATTTTTTAACTTGCATTTATGTACGGAGAATTTAAAGGGGGGGAATATATTGGTTTAGGGAAAATTTCCAAATGATTATAGGCAAATAACATGTAAGCAGGGGAATCGAGAAATGTATTTAAAATTAACCGGAACGTGCATTATTATTAGGCAAAACGGTGTTATATGTATTAGCAGTTAAAGGGAATTCTCGAAGTGTGCAGACAATGGCTGGTCGGCATGATAAGAGATCAAACAAGACTGGAAAAAAAACTGAAAATTCACAAGGGTAGTAGTAGCGGTATTTCATTAATACTACAAGATTTAGTTGATTTTTTCAAGAATTATTTAAATTATTTTTTGCCGTACCAAACGATGAAAGGTGCTCAAAGCAGAGTGGCACAGTGGAAGCGTGCTGGCCCCGTAACCAGCTGAAACTATTCTGAATACTGAATCTGATGAATAAACACGCTAACGGCGAAAATAATATATTAAGAATAAATGTACATTCTATTTAATTTTTCTTCATTTAACAGACAAAAGTAAAAACTTAATGTAACTGGAAAAATCTACTCTAACAACACTACAAAAAACACAATAGGATGGGAAAAAATACAAAGAAAGATTAGCGACGAATAAAATATATCCCTTATCGATTAATCGATACTTCAAATTTGGTGTGGTATTTTGAAATAATAATTCAACTTTTATCTCAACAATTTCCATTATCAGCAAAAAACCTCATAATCATTTTTTTTTCTTTTGGTCAGCGCGCCAGCGGCATTGACCCAACAACAAGAAAACTAAGCTAAAAAATTAAATAACTAGGCGGTCCCGAAATGGACGCAACAAAGGACAGCAGTGCGGACACCACAGAAGATGAAGGAAAGGAGAGGATAAAGGAAGAGTTATAGCGAGTAGGGAGACCTAATGACAGGAGCTGACTGTATAAAAGGGAGCGTTCGTTACGAAGAGCAGGACACTCGAAGAAAATGTGATCAGCATCACATGTACGAGGAGGATCACAATCGTGAAGAGAACAATGAGGAGAAGGCGATAGAGCAAATCGAAAGCGAGAGGAGGGAAGGAGAGAATGATTGATCGCGAGACGAATTAGGGAGATAATAGAAGAGCGACGACCGAAAGGAATAGAATGGAACCAAGACAGGGAATTAGGACTCGGCTGAATAAAACGGTAATGCGAATGACGATTAGAAAATAGGGAGGGATAAATATCCCGCCAAAGTCTGGAGTGATTGCAGGTGGATAAGGAAAGGATATCTGAAGGAAGGAAATGGTTGAGGAATGAATCAAGGCGACCAGCAGAACGAGCCAAAGAATCGGCTGCGTCATTGCCATCAATTCTGGAATGACTGGGGACCCAAAAAAAAAATCAATAAGAATAGAACGGGATGACTGCAGAGTGGAGGTAAGCGAACGAATGGAGAGAATAATACTATCAGAGGAATGTGAAGGAGGAGAGGATAGGACTTGAAGAACGCCTTTAGTGTGTCCGAAATAATGAAGAATTCGGAAAGATCGCTTAAAGAGGATATATAAGAGATAGCCTGAAGGATGGCGATCGACTCGGCAGAAAAAATAGAGCAGAAGGAAGGAAGGCGGAAGGAATCAGAATGCCGAAGCGACGGAGCAGTAAACGCACCACCCATGCCGTCCTCGTTCTTGGAACCATCAGTAAAGATCAATACATGAACAGAAAAAGAGGAATTCAACAAATGAAGAAATTCATTATTGACTGCACCGTGAGAGGAGGAATTGGCTCGAAGTGGGAGAGAGGAAAATTTGATAGGCTGCCATAGGCTATTGAAGTCGTGAAAGAAGTACGGGAGAGTGTTGTAGGAAAGGACAACAGGAGAAGAATTAGAAAGACGGGTAACAATGAGCGACAGGATTGGGATTTTATGAGGAGAAAAACGCCAGCGGTTTTTGATATAATTCATTTTCATTCATACGTACGTGATAAACTTCATTTAGTTAAATCTATAATTCGAAGAACTTAAACGAAGATGGAAAGAAAAATTGTGTCTATGTTCAAATAACCCTAAAACTGGAAATAATCATAATGAAGAAAATATTATTATTCAAATGGCAAATTTAATACAAAGTAAACATTTGCAAAATGCATTTCCTAATTTAGACATTGCTTTTAGGGAATTTATTTTTCATTATTTTCAACAAACTGCTCAGCAGAACGCTCCTTTCCTGCAATGAAAAGAATTAAAATTTTTTTCAGATCAACAATGTCTCACCAAAAGTTAAATGATTTATCTATTTTATTCATTGAAGAACAGTTAGTAAAGAATTTAAACCTTGATGATATATACTAAATGAATTTGCACCTTTAAAATTGCGTCGTAAAAATGTAAACTTTCACTGACACACGTAAAAATAATGTATGTATAGAATTATAATAAAATTTAGGCATGTTTTAAAAATGTAAGAAATTTTTTAATTGAAAATTAATTTTTAACTTTTATGTCCCTTACTTTAGTTACTCGATTGTATTTTTTATCACTTAAATTATAAATTATTCTAAGGGCGGTAGAAATTACTGAGCCCGCAGCGGAGAAAGTGTTCGACTGATTTTATCAGAAAATTTAAAGATTAGAAAATTGTGTGCAAAATTTGTATCGAAAATTAAAAGGAATCGTAATTTATTGTGATCAAAGACCCGAGTTTTTTAAAGAAAATTGTTACAACTGATGAGGCACGAATATTTAGGTACAATTCAGAATCAAGCGATGCAATGGAAAACATCATCGTCACCAAAAGCAAAAAAAAAACACGCAAAGTCGTTCGAAATAGACAATACTTATCGTTTTGTTTGACGCGCTGAATATCGTTATGCGATCAAACAATTTATAAACTAGTTTCGGAAACTGAACTGCGTAAATGTGTCAGAAAGAAGCGCCCCGAAATTATGAAAGGATAGGCGAACAACGTTGCATCAGGATAATGTTCGCAACACTTTATCAATCAAGGAATTGTAAGCCAGTGAAAACGTAAGCGTCCTGAAAATATTCCCTTCATATTTCCTCCGGATGTAAGCTAGTGAAAACGTAAGCATCCTGAAAATATTCCTCTCATATTTCCTCCGGTTTAGTTCCTTGTCCGGTCTATGCTGAAAGGGATCGATTTCTGAACGGTGGAAGAGGTACAGACCAAAGCGGCGCAGCCGCTCTTGCGCAATCTAATTGAAAAATGATTCGCAGAAATGCTTTGAACAGCGAAATGCAGAAGTGTGTGGACTTAGGAAGGTCTTACTTCGAGAGCAACTATCAGTAAAAACTAAGTTACAGCATCGGTCTCGTTACTTTTCTATCTGACCTGTTTACTTGCAAACCACTAACATACCGGCGAATATTACCTCCGCCGTTATACTATATTTCGATCGACACATTCAACCTGTTCTTAAGGCGCGTCATTTCCATCAGCGTAATTACGGTCAAAAATATTTTAAAAGTATTAACGCTTAGTTCGATAGTTTGATTTTTAATAATCCGCATCCGAGAAAGACAAAATGACGAACTAATTTCGAATGCTCGATCGTTTGTGTACTATTAAAGAATTGCTAATTGGTTGGAAATCGGTTTTTTCGAATACAGCTAATGAAAGGTGCTCTAATTTTTAACGATACGAATAAATTAAAGAAACTGCAACGCAACGAACGAGGGAGCTTTGAAGATGTGCTTTTGCATTGCATAAAAATTTTCTATATCTAGATGAAAGATAAATCATCGCTGGGGGAATTCGACAAATTATCGTGTACATTAAACCGTAGTAATTGTAATTGAATCGAATCAGTAGTTAATTTTATCACATTTAAATTAATGTATACAAAAGAAATGTGTTGCTATAATACTGTAAATTTCTAGAAGAAAAAAAAAAAAAAAAAGAAGGAAGAAAAAATTTAGGAATAAAAAGAGAGATTGTGGATGCGGGACTAAAGTTTAAGTAGAAAAAAATAATACGCGAGAAGTGGTTAAATGGAAGTCGGAAACAAAGGTTATGAATCCGTACAAAAATTCGGTATGATATGACTGTCTTACAATGATTTCGAACATTCAATTACATTTCAAGTCACACCTAACATACAAAAGCGGGGTACGCACATTTCAGAATACATTCAGCTTCGGAACGGTTAATATTAATATCGAGACAAATCCTGATCTTAAATGAATTTTAATTTCATACTACGTATGTTTTTCCCTTTGTTGTTTCGCAATTTTTACGTTTGTTAATCGAACATCAACGTTTTATATTTATAAATGTTAATAAAAATATATTGAAGTCATTTTTTACGTTCATTGATTATAGTAAGTCCCATACCCTTGATAAGGTATCATGGATTGTGAAGTTAAGCTTTCCATAATGGTACTAAGCCTAATGGATCTGATGAGAATACTGGGGCCAGTTCCTTTCTACTTGAGATCCGCCTTTACTTTCCCAGATTTCTCTGGTACCGAATTATTTCAAGCTGAGTAAACAGTAAAAGAAATTCTAACTTAAAAGTAACGGTTACTAAAAATTTTTAAATATTCATTTTCAAGTGCGTTTGTAAATAATTTACAATTGATTTTTTTTTTTTTTTTTTAATAGGTAGATAAAAATTCACAAAACAATAAAAATATTTAGCTGTGACAATTGTACCAGTATCTGTTGCGGAACCTATTAACTGTTTTGCTACCACCGAATAGCGCAAACTATCCACCAATGTACCATACACTCAAAAAAAGAAAAAAATACATTTTAGGTCGTTTAAAATTCCACATTATACATTCTTGATACTTTTTTTTTTTTTTGCGGTTTTTGGTTTCAATCGGTTGTCCCGAAGTTATATATATTATGTTAAAAAGCATGAAATTCATACGCGCAATTTCAAGTTTATAAGTCAAGCCGTTCCTGAGTTATTGGATATTTTTGGAGTTTTTGAACCATTTTGTTAAGTTTCGGTACGTTAATATGTGTACAGAATCCTAAAAATAGAAGAAGTTGCGTAAGAAGGAAAAGTCGGAAAAATAATAAACTCGTTCACTTCATATATATGTATATATATATATAATAAAATCTTTTGGTTACTCAGTTCTAGGACTTATTCGTCATCACTATTCCCTTCTTTCAATGCCCACGATCCATGGTAACTTATTATTTCGATTATTTGCGATTTCGAGTTGTTCTTGCGTGTTGCCGAATAAAATGTTTATTCTTTTTTTTACCTGACTCACCATTTGGCCAGTTTTAAATAAAATCTAGTGTACTACAAAACTCCATTCTACATTTTGATAACGTGCCTTTTTCTTATTTTTTTTAAACACTATGTATATAAAACTAATAATTTGACGTTATAAAATCTTTGCGTGTATCAAAGGAACGCTACATAGCTTCCAAAGTTATTTTTTTAGTCGACGCTAAAGCGAGCAGATGCAATTAACACATTATTAAAATGAAACATCTCCTCCATGTATTATCAACATTGCATTATTGGTATCTAATATGACTTTAAGGATTCCAAAGCAACATCACCTCTCCAGTATTAATTCGATGTATGCGACTAGTTAGATTATCATTATAATAAAACAGATTTATAAGTGGATGACGAGTTAATGGAGAGATTTAATTAAATACTCAACCAGGTGAAGGTGATTAGAATAAATAAGACAAAAAAAAAAAAAAAGAAGAAGCAAAATCACAAGAATTATAACAATATAATAAATATACCAATTGATAAAAACAAATATTATCGGCAAAGATAAAATCGTAATTAGCTGGTAAAATTTTTCAAACGTGCTCTGATACTTTTGTAAATGAATTACGGAACGCAGTAACGGAGACGTAAATTAGTATTATAAAGGATCGTACTATTTCTGTGAAAAAATAAAAAACATTTCCATCTAATCGAGAATTAAATATGGATCATCAACAATTTCTTAAATTTCTTCAATTCTACCTGGAGACCGCATTTCAAAGTATGTGTGTAACATATTTCGAAATATGGGTACATACCTAAGAATGTTAACAATAAGCAGAAGGGATAAATAAATATTTGGAATTAATTAAGAAACTGACTTATTTTAGTCGTATCATGTGTAATACAGGAAGTGCGGATTGTCACAATTGATGGTTGGAAGAAGAATACTTGGGGCGACGAAGACGATTGTCATGGAAATTCAAGACAATGCTATTCAGGGACATTACACTCTCGAAAAGCAGAAATAGATTTGTAAATCAATATACCTGCTGCGCCATTTTTCCTGATTCTTATTTAATTATCGTGATGTAAGAAAGTATAAACTTTAATGGTCGTACCATCATACAGTTTTTGGATAGTTTTTGCGTACTTTGCAAAAAAAATGAATTAATTAAAAAAATAAGTAGCCTTACGCGTATTAATTCCTTGTAGTATAAGTACCTTTCAACAATTAATTTACGCAAATTTTAGAGCCTAGTAAAGATAAAAACTTACACGCATTATCTTACCATATGCAGCTAAAACCAGGGAATTATTATTTAAAAGTCGAATATGGAGCGGCGGTTGTTTAATAAAATATATTTCCAAAGCTCAGTGTGGCTTTCAAAAAAGTTCATTAAAACGGGACGATCTCATTTCATTATAGAACTACAAAAATTGGTATTTCAAGAACTTATTACATTATAGCGGTTTTCATAGGTACTATATAAAATTCGTTTATGATAAGATTAAAAACAGACAGAATTACGAAAAAACTTCACAATATGTAAACAAGTATATCAAAAAAAAAAGGTTACAGTTAGATATCGGAGAAAAATACAGATAATGTCAGTTATATGTAATGAAAGAATGCCACAGGAGACGATATTAAGTCTAATTTTGTACGCTTATTAAGATTTCTCAATTTACATATAGTTCTTTGTATCAAGAAATATGTAATACGAAATGGAAAAATGCAACGAATCTTTTAAAATTTATTAGTCCAGACAAAACAGGAGTAGTATTCACTAAACAGAAAATTAATTTCAGTCAATATCTAAAAATCTATTATGTATAATATACATATATATATCTCTATTATATAAAGCTGCAAGAAAAAAAATCGTACAGACCGTTCTATACTAGCTAAAGAGTTAATTTTTTTTTCAATCGAAATATTTTCTTCGTCAAATCATAAGCAAATAATAAGACCCTCAAAATTTTAAAATTAAAGGGCCCAAATTTCGAAACATGTGAAAATCAAGTTTTAAGAAACAAATTTTTAAAAAATCCAGCAGCCGGTTCTATGTGAGTTATGGTAACAATTTTCTTTTTAATCTGCGCACTAAGGTCTCCAGAATACAGGGGGAAAAAAAGATTCGAACAATTTTGATATTTAGGGACCAAAATTTGTGATAAAGCATGCTTAAAGCGGTAACCCTGGAAACTAAAAAAAAAGTCCACAGCTCTTTCCGTGGTAGCTGGAAGGTCACTCTTTTTTTTAAATGATGTATTTTAATCGTAAGAATATAGGAAAAATGTGGAAACCAAATTTCAAGGAAAAAATTTTTAAAAAATTTTGAAGCCGGATCTATATAAGTTACGACATTGATTTTCATTTTAACTTACACACTAAGGTCTTCAAAATACAGGAAAAATGTAAAATTCGAAAAATTTTGATATTTAGGGATCAAAATTTGCAAAAATACACGCCTAAAGTGGTAAGACTCAAAACTAAAAAAAAGTCCACAGCTCTTTCCGTGGTAGCTGGAAGGTCACTCTTTTTTTTAAATGATGTATTTTAATCGTAAGAATATAGGAAAAATACGAAACCGCCAAAATTTTGAAATTAAAGAGCCCAAATTTTGAAAAATGTGGAAACCAAATTTCAAGGAAAAAATTTTTAAAAAATTTTGAAGCCGGATCTATATAAGTTACGACATTGATTTTCATTTTAACTTACACACTAAGGTCTTCAAAATACAGGAAAAATGTAAAATTCGAAAAATTTTGATATTTAGGGATCAAAATTTGCAAAAATACACGCCTAAAGTGGTAAGACTCAAAACTAAAAAAAAGTCCACAGCCATTTCCGTGGTAGTTGGAGAGTCCCTCTATTTTTTAAATGATGTATTTCAACCACTGGAATATAGGAAAAATACGAAACCTCAGAAATTTTAAAGTTGAAGGGCTCAAATTTTGAAAAATGTAAAAATCAAGTTTTAAGAAAAAAAATTCAAAAAATTACACAGCTGGTTCTGTGTGAATTGCAGTTTTGATTTTCTTTTTAACGTGCATATAAAGATTTTGAGAATACAGGAAAAATATGAAATTTGAAAAATTTTGATATTTAGGGACCAAAATTTGGAAAAGTACATGCATAAAGCGGTAAAAAATAGTCCACAGCCTTTACACCATAGCTAGAAGGTCACTCCTTTTAAAAAATGATGTGCATCAATCACTCAACATGAGAAAAATACGAGATCCCCAAAATTTTAAAATTAAAAGGCCCAAATTTTGAAAAATGTAAAAATTAAGTTTTAAGCAAAAAATTAAAAAAAAATTCTACAGCCGGTTCTATATAAGTTACGATATTATTTTTCTTTTTAACCTGCATACAAAGGTCACTAGAATACAGGAAAATAATAAAACTTGAAAAATTTTGATTTTTAGGGAACAAAATTTGTGAAAATACACTTTTAACACGATTCCCCTGGAAACTAAAAAAAAAGTCCACAGCAATTTCCGTAGTAGTTGGAGAGTCCCTCTTTTTTTAAAATGGTGTATTTCAATCTCTAGAATATAGGAAAAATACGAAACTCCCAAAATTTTGAAATTAAAGGGCCCAAATTTTGAAAAATGTGGAAACCAAATTTCAAGGAAAATATTTTTTAATAATTCTGAAGCCAGATCTATATAAGTTACGGCATTGATTTTCATTTTAACTTGCATACTACGGTCTCCAGAATACAGTAAAAACTTAAACTTTGAAAATTTTTGACATTTAAAGACCAAAATTTGGGAAAATATACTCTTAAATCGATAACCCTGGAAACTAAAAAAAAGTCCACAGCTCTTTCCATGGTAGCTGGAGGATCAGTCATTTTTTTAAATGATGTATTTCAATCGCTAGAATATAGGAAAAATACAAAACCTCAAATATTTTCAAATTAAAGGGCTCAAATTTTAAAAAATATGAAAATCATGTTTTAAGAAAAAATTTTTTTTTAAATTCTGCAACCGGTTCTATATAAGTTACGGTATTGATTTTCTTTTTAACCTGCACACTAAGGTCTCTAGAATAGGGAGAAAATATAAAATTCGAAAAATGTTGGTATTAAGGAACCATAATTTTGGAAAATACGCGCTTAAAGCAGTAACCCCGGAAACTAAAAAAAAGTCTACAGCCCTTTCCGTGGTAGCTGGATAGTCATTCTCTTTTTTAAATAATGTAATAGAATTCCTGGAATATATGAAAAATACGGGAGCCCTAAAATTTAAAAGTTAAATGCACATGAACGGTTTGATGGAATTTCTAAATAAAAAATTCGGAGAACCAACGAAAGAAAAAATAAATAATATAAATCTAAACCAATAGATATAGTAGATAACAAAAATAAAAAAAATATCACGGACAAAATATTACAAATATTTGTTATTATCAGAATCAAGATATATGCGTTTAGATAGATTAGGGCAAGAATAATTTATTGGTATACGGTGTAAGGCGGAAGAAGAAAAATTACGGTTTTTATTAGATTTAATCAAATAAAAATCCTAAGAATGGATACTCGAAGTGAAATAGTCGAATGTATCGCAGCTGAAGGAGGTCTAAAACCAGGAAAAATTTACCTTCGAAGATCATATACACATCGTCCGCGTTATATGCAATTAACATATCAGGATGGCATGGCAGTTGTTGCCAGATTAGGTAAACCAATGGTTTTTTCTTACGATGACGTACAATCCTAATTGGATAGAAATAACATTAAATTTCAATGAAAAGCAATTATCGATTGTGCAGATTTATAATATTGTAGGGGATATTCCAATTAAAATTAAATAATTTATTAAAAGTTTGAAAGTCAGGTGAAATTTTCGGAGAAATGGTTTATATTTTATACGTAATCGAATTCCAAAAAATACGTCCTCCTCATGCTCATATTGCTTTAAGAGTAAAAAATTCGACCGTAACTAATGAAGAGATTAATAATTTCATTCAAGCCACAATCCGAATTTTTAAAATTTGATTCTTTAAGTTTTAACATTTTTGCCCATTTATTCATTTCT
The DNA here is from genome assembly GCA_039619475.1 of Icerya purchasi. Taxonomy (NCBI): domain Eukaryota; kingdom Metazoa; phylum Arthropoda; class Insecta; order Hemiptera; family Monophlebidae; genus Icerya; species Icerya purchasi. The sequence continues at coordinate 333,841,945 of CM077116.1, read as the reverse complement.
ACATTATAAAGGCGAAAAGACGTCAATTCAAAAAAAAAAATAATATATCCCCAGCTGCTATAAAATGGAACTAGGGACATTTTCTCTATTTTTTGCTTTACATCTAATGCACCCGAAGTATTACAGTCGTGGGAGAAAAATAAGAAAAAAGTCAATAGCCCTCATAACAGCTACAGCTTTTTTTTTTTTTTAATCAACGTCGTTTCATTAAAATATAAGAAAAACATGAAATATCCAAAATTTAAAAATTTAGGATTCCATAACAAAAATTATCAATGTTAGTTACAATAAAAATGTAAGCAGTTCCTGAAATTTAAATATTAAAACTATGATTATAGAACATTGTGTCCTAGACGTTTCCGTGTGAACAGAGTTAATATAATAATATATTATTTCTGACAACATTTATTTATTTATGTATACTGAATCATTATTGAAATCCATGAACATACATATATAGTTTATGAATTTATGAAAAAATATCTGGCTATTGAAAAGAAATTCTTTCTTCTTAATACTGCATGGCTAATTTCGTCGTTATATTTCGCCGAAATTATACATAAGTAGGCTACATTAATTATTTAGTCGAGTGATTATTGATCTCGAGAATCAGAAACGCAGTGAGCTGAGACTTAAGTCAACCATCATCGCACTCCAGCCGATAACAGTAATACGTATTGTTTTAAATATTAACTTTATACTATCTACAAAACTTTGTACATTATTATTATTATTATGTTGTTCTCTAGCGGTCGACTGACAAAAAAAGTGCTTTAAATTGTAATTAGAATATCAAATTTCAGATAACCTATCGATATATTTCAACTTTCGCTTACCGTATTGATTTTCTTTGTAACCCGCACACTAAAATTTCCAAAAAGAATTAAATGTAATATATTCCTCTCACATATATTACACTGTTAGCGGTTTCAGTTTTTTTGATATTTTAATCTAAATTCCACTTTTTTAATTGACGTATTGGTGTACTTCTTTTGTCAACAAAAAATAGTATATGTAAACGCTGCAGACTTTATGAAAATTTTCAAAAGTAATACAGTTTAAAATCCGAAAGAACGGGCCGCGAAGCGGCCTGCGAGACCAATTCCCTAGTATATATATATATTGAGATGGACTCGTTTTTCTCCTTCACTGACGAAATTTGCGTATCTGATGCTGATGATGATGTATCAAAGAATTACGGGCGCTAGGGACAATAACTCTGCCCAACAGAGTATTAGGCCTTTCGAAAAGTAAAAAAAAAATATTTATATCGCGGAAGGGGAAAACTTGCTAATAAAAAAAAAAACCTAAATTGATAAAAAAACTCGCGAACCCGTCGTACAATCGCGGTCGTCTCCTCAAGGAGATGTCACGATGGCCCACCATGTGTCCAATAACGAAATTTTTATGACAGAAACCGCATCATCATCATAAAGAAAGCATCTTCAATTCGGGAGGTTGCACATGACGAACACTATATACGTCGGCATCTGGTTGATTCTATTAATTGGAAAAAACCATCAATTTCCATGTTTGTGTTTTTTAGTTCCATTCTTTTCCTTACTCTGAGTGCTTTTTCCTTGAATTTTACCCTGTGCTGCCAAATTAAAAATACTTTCTTCTCGAATTTTATGCGCGATAAATTTAGTTCTTGTTCTTATGTCGTCCATTAATTGCAATCTGTCGACTTTGCATCTACTCAACACCTCTCGGTTGATTAATCCGTTCATGAAATTCTTAGCATAGTCTATATGCCCACATTTCCACGGCGTTAATTCTTCTTTCACAATCTGCATTTATTGTCCAGGTTTCCGCCGAGTAAAGCAACACAGACCAAACCAAACAACGCACTATTCGTTTCCTTGTTTCTAGATCCATTTTATTATTTCTCAGGACAAGTTTCCAAATGCCTAACTATCATTATTATTCTGGTAAATATTTCTTTGTTAGCGCGCCCGTCTTCTGTAATTAGAACTCCTAAATATTTACACTGTTTCACGTTTTCTAATTGTTGCCCATCTATGCTCACTTTTATTTCACTAGTTTTGTGTCTACTGAATTTCATTGACATGGAACAACGGTTGGAATACATGGATTAGCAAACATCAACGACCGAAGGAAAAGACTCATTGAATTTGCTGAAAAATTTCAATTTATGATTTGCAATACTTGGTTCTACAAACATCCCAGAAAATTGTACACATGGATAAGTCCTGACGGCAAAACTAAAAACCAAATTGATTATATTTTAGTAAAAAAAAAGATTCAAGAATGCAATAAAAAACTACCAAACTTATCCTAACGCAGACTGTAGCACGGATCATAAACTGTTGGCGATTAGATGCAAGCTAGTTCTGAAAAAATGTAGCAATTCAAAAAGTAAAGATTCTTAAAACCAATTTGCTAATTAAAAAACAAAAAATGTATAAAAATTATTTACGTACGGAAGCGAATAGGTAGATGTCAGATGGACAGTTTATAATGTAAAGGAATGATATGAGGAATATGCGGAGAAGAAATAATAAACAAATGATTATAAAAGCGATAGGACCGCCAGAAATGATATGCAGCTGAGACCTATAATTATTTTGGCAAAAATAGTACAAATTTAAAATCAAAGTCGCGGAAAGCAGCTTTATAACATAGACATGACATTAAACTACTGCATTATGGAAAACCGTTAATTACAAATATTTTTTATTTTTTTTGTAATAATATTGATTTTTTTTTTCTTTTTGAATATTTGTATATGGGCAATGTAGTAAATGCATCGTATATTAGTAATGGTCTTTAGAAAAAAAGAAAAAAAAAAAGATTTTTTCAGAATATTTTAGAAATTAAAATTACAAAGGAATTATTAAGAAGAATACTCTATTAGTATTTAGATCCATAGTTGTTCTGCAAATATTATTTACATTCACATTTTTTAAATTCTTGCCAAATATTATGATGGTTCACTGCTGCATAATGTGTTTCAAGTTTGTTTTAATTATTATTTTAATAATATAGGCTCGGAAGAAAGGAAAACTAAAAGAGGAAATAAATCCTTAGTGAAAATATAGACTTCGCCGTATATTTGAGGGAGAAACAATAAAGATTTAAAATATGCAGGTGAAACTACGGGTAAGTACCGAACCGATTTTGTTTCGATTTCGCAATAAGCATTCCTAATTGCATGCCTAATACTACGTGCAGTGTGAGTTCGCAGTGAGTACTCGTGTTGGAATAGCGCGTGTACCCAAAGGTTAATGTCTTCGATTTTCCAAAATCGCTTTCTTTTTTTTCTTTCTTTTTTTTTTGTAACGGAATACTGAAAACAGTATGCTGTTTCCATTTCTTCCCTTATTAACACTGCAAAAGATCATCAATCAGATTTTCCTGAAATATGTGGAATTGTTTTCTTGCAGCAGAAAAATTAAATCTTCGCACTGAACCAACTTTACACATTCCCATTTTCCTATTATTAACATAAAATACCGTATATTAATAGACTAATTCTCAATTCCGGATTTCATATTAACTATTTTTATTCTATGTACGAGGCACTTCCCGAAAATTAGTTAAAAATCATGCAAAAAATTACACAGAAATGTATTTACGTCCTTAGATTGTATTTGGTTTTCTACGTAATTTCCAGCACAATTCGAACACTCGTCGTAGCCTAATACAGGTTTCTCTATCATTGTTTTGTGACGAATTGTAAACGATTGTGTTCTTCTGGATTCATTTTGAAATGGTAACCGCCTAAAGCAGCCGCTCAAAGAGAAAACAAAGAGGTAATTTGACGGAGCGAGGACTGGAGGATATGATGGGTGCAGAAAAATGTCTCACTTAATCGAATCGGGGAGATCCGCGGTCAACGACGCGAGGACACGCAAACATTTTTCTTCCTATTTTATCGGACTCGTCAGATGATTACTCATTAAAAGGAGAAACGCGGAAAAGAAAGATCGCTAGAGGAATTAGTCGGAGAAAGAAAATTGATAGCACGACTGAGAGAATGGAAAACGAGTATTAAAAATTTAGACATTAGAATCCGTACAAAATTGTCAGCTTTTTTTGAAGATAAAAGTATGGTCAATGCAGGAGGAAAACGCTTCAGTTTATATGTCTTTACTAGCCGTTTTGCGATAGAGCACAGCTATGTAAAACCGTATGTGATGAAGTCAGCACAGAAAAGGAATTCCATCCTGCAATACATTTTTTGGAACGAAGTTCTTTTATGCGGCTTGTCGGTAGGAGTAAACTGGCAGAAACGGAGAACTAACGAAAAAGGGCGCTATGCGTCCTCCAAGCGACCTTCACTCTCATTCTCTTTCACTCTGTCCCTTTCTACTATATACGGGTGTGTGGTGTATGTGTGTGTGTGCATGCGTTCGAGCTAGTATCGAGATTCGAGCAGCAAACATCGCGCGATCAGCTGTATAAGCTCAATTCTAAACACGCGTAAATTTTATAATTGGCGCGGTTTGTTTGTGCGACGTTACCGCACTTCAACGAGTCTGATGATTTATATATTGTTTTAGTTTTAATTAATTCATACGGGATTTATTTTTGGTTTTTGTTGTTTTTCTTTTAATTTATACGGGATTTATACATTGTGTGTCATTTTTTATCTTATACTTTATGAATGACTTTATACTTGTATATCTACCAAAAAGTGGTGAAAGGAACCTCGTTCCTACCGGGTGTACCCCTCTAGACACCACTTCAATCTTTTTTTTTTTCTCTTTTACCCTGTACCGATATATATTCATACCACAAACAGCGGTGTTTTTAACATATTATACAGACCAATTTTGGACAACTAGAGTACAGCCCAATCTATCCGTTGAAAGACTTGGACGTGTTATGTCTAATGAAAAGGAAAGTTAGGTAATTGGAATCCTCGGCACCATTTTCTGTTTAGCCTACTGGCTGGATTTCCTGGCAGAGTGCTTCTATACATTTTTCTAATGGTTGGGTTACAGTGATGTGATAAATTGTTGAAAAATTTTTCATACTGTTATTTATGGGTTTCTTCGACGAATGGTATCACCCTTAGATCATTGTACAATGTTTCGTTAGATACATACTTTGGGGCTGCTGTCAACGTTCGCAAAATCTTAGACTGTTGACGTTGCACCAGCTGTAAGTTTGATCTGCAAGCACTACCATACAGCTCAATTCCCTATATTAATATGGTATATGTTAAATACATTCGTCTTATTAACTCAGACTTAGTGGTGAGTAACGACCGAGTAGTGGATATAACGTAAGCTTTTTCCATAACATAAGTGAGTCTCTGTGATCAATTCAACATCAATGGCATTCTGATTGAGGAAAATTTCTAATTCGTTCTTTCTTTGTGCAATACCATTTGCATTCCATGTTGATATCACTAGAGAGTGCTGTGTGACAATGCTTCGATTTGACTGCATTTATGTGGTATAATGTGATTTATAACTTTGGTTAATAGGGATATTACGGGATTTATCATTAATTTGAATTCTAATAGGAAGGAATATCTGAGATGTTATTATGTCGACTACTGGCCGATTCGTCTATGAAATTTGTGTTGGCTTGATTGATGTTTTGGAGTTTTACTGACTGGTTTTCTTTAGAGGAGAGAATTCTTCTGCAAAATAAGCGTGTGGAGCGATCTGCTTTAAGTCGGATCTGTATCGCGTTGTTGCTTTATTTTGATAATGTACCTGCTCCTTATACGTAGGGCATCCTCTGTAACTAGCGGGATGATCGCCCTTGAACAAGGCACATTTAGACGGTTCCTCTGGTTTCTTTACACATTTATTAGTCTCGTGTCTTCCAGCGCACTTCACACAGCGGGCGGGTAAGTTGCAGTAATTAGCTGTGTGTCCAAAAAATCGACAACGCTTGCCACTGCATAACACCTAAATTCTTCGTGGGTTCTTGAAAGACTATTGCCGTATTCGGTAAATTTATTATTTTGAATATGTCTTCGTTTTTTGTGGATGATTTAATGTCGACAAAAAACAAGAGGTAATTTTGTTTTATGTTTTAATATGTTTACTCTATTCGTATAACTTCGAAACCGTTTTCCTCTATCGTATTTTTTATATCTGCTATGTCGGTTGACCAGTGGATATTTCTTAAAACAACTCTAAATAGTTTGTCTTCTGATAGTGAATATGTGTGTAATAGAAGTTTCCGTTATTATCCTTTAGTGCCTTTATGATATTTCTATAACTAGTTGGATTTTTAACAGCGATTTCTGTCAACGTAGATTTCAAGGAAAAATTAAAAGAAAAGTCTGAAAATATTGAAGTTGGAAATGTTTTTAACCATTATTGCCGGAGGTTTAGATTCTCTGACTTTTAGAAAATCGTGATTAAGTTAACGAGTATTTTTATTTATGTTTATAGCGGACTTATCACATTGTCCTTAGCATGAGTAGGGTTATTATCCAATTGAATTAATTTTTCTGTTTCCTCTTCTTCGGTACTTTCGGCACTTAAAAATTGGTAAATATTACGTCTGACGCGGTGCATCATCTGATGCGATGGTAGGTGAATAACGCGGCCTTCTTCTTTTATTTGGCACTATTGTCCGTTGGTTATCATTTCGTGCCAGGGATATTTGTAACGGAGATGATGAGAGACATTTACGTGATTTATTGTATTACCGTGTTCTTACAGAGGAGAACGTAGTATTATTATCTTTATTTACGACATTAGCGGGCGAGTAATTGGTTTGCGGAGCGTTTATTTTGTTATTGTTAGTAGTAAGTAATTGGGCATTATTACCTGAATCGCCGTTATTAGAATTATTCAGCATAAAAGACGATTGCGATGAAGAAGCGTCAGCTGATCGCGCTGTTGATAAGGAAAGAACATGCATATTATTTTAACTGATAACAGATGACCCGTTCTAGCATGATTACAGTTTTGATGGTTGTAGGGGCTTCGATGATTTCATATCTGCTAGCTGGTCTCGTGTGGAAGGTAGAACGGTGGTGAAGCCTACACGTGAAGCGCGGTAGGGCACAGCGAATACGCACACTATTATACGTCTCGAAACGTAGATAACCCGAAATCGTAAAAATAAATCGAGGTTATACAATAGTTGAAATATTTAAAAATTATTCGACCGGGTAGAATTTTGTGTGCGAGACAATGACAAGAAACCATTGACACCAGACCCGTGCCCAGGATTGGGGGGGGGGGGGGGGGATGGGATTTTCTTCACATATTTATTTTATAAATAACAATATATTTTTCACTAATATTCGTACTATTAATAATTTCCATCATTTTGATTTATATATTAATAATTCACATAAATGAATTACCCCCCGTATATGAACATTAATAAAAATTACACATATGTTATTAATTATACTCGTATTAAAAATTTTTTTGCATAAAATATTAATGAAGTAGGCCTAAAAATATGGAACATATTTTTTCTTTTTTCTTTTAAAGGTACGTAAGAACACGCTAAAAAACCATCAATATTTATTTTAAATTTTTGATTTTTCTCAGATTTTTGTGTATTTATAATAACTATTTCAGCTCTCATGGGGGGCGGGGGGTTAACGTCTTTGGTTGACACGGTATTTTGACTAAACTCGCTGAAAAGCGACCAAACGAAATATCCCATCTTGCAATACATAAACGTATTTAATGTAACCGCGGCCTTCGTGCGGGGGACCGCTCTTTCGGGTGCGATCGATCGGGCGCGACTCTATCGGGCGCAGCCTCTTTCGGGCGCAGGCGAATTCAGACCTTTTTACAGACCACCTACAGTGATTTTCAGGTATCATCCGTTAAACGTTGTTATCTGTGTTAGTGAGAAACACGAATTACCAAATATAGCTATCAGAAATTCCGTCCAAAAAATACCGTTCTTCGTTAGCGATTTAGTTTTTCCGCGCGTACAGCATGTTATATATGCATATATAATCACAAAACACATATTTTACATGATTTTGTTTGGTTATTCGCTTTTTTTAAATATTTTCTATTTTTTTTTTTTTTTGAAATTACGACTTCAGCGTGAAATACTGATAAACAGACTTTCGCGATGTAAATTTAAGAGTTCTGTTAGCAATAGTGATACGAAACGGACGAAAATTATTAATATTAATAATCGGTCAAATGCATTGTCGGTTTTTTTCGTTGTTTTTTTTTTTTGCTAACGTATCGTGAACCGTATTTAAAAAATTACAAACTATCAACTCTACGCCATTTAAAGTGTAACATAACTGGATTGAATTTGCTTCTGATACATATTCCTTATATTATCTTTCTTTTTTATTCGTATCTAGCAAGTTTATTTGAGGATACGTTTATGGAAGTTTTTTCTGTTATCTACGATTTTAATTATATATTTAATTCCTTGACGAATCAACCCTGATTTCAAAAAAATATCGAAAAAGACAAACAAATGCGCAAAAATTTTTAAACATAAAAACATTTATGTTAATACTGGGCGAGAAATATATACGATATTTCAAATTAAAAATTAAATATCTTTGTTTTGAATTTAATATTATGTAAATGTAAATTATGATAATCTTTAAATTAACTCACAGAATGTTCAGTACATGAAACATCCTGCCCGGCTGACCTATTTTTTTTTCTTTAGAAAAATTTTCAATCTTCAAAACACTGGGCTAATATTATTTTCGTAAAAATTTTAATAAAGCCAATAAGGAAGAAACTTTCAAACCTTGAATTTGTTTAAATATTCCCGATAAATGCACTGCGGGAAATTCTATTTTAAAAATAATGGATAATTTTCTTCTGTATATAAATGGGCAAAGACAAAACAGTTCAGTACCTTCTTCTCCACTTTTTATTAACCGATTTTCTTGCTTTTTTTTTCTGTTTAGTAACTATTGATGATCTTTAGAGCTATCAGTAGGTACACAAATTTTTAACACGTGACTGAAGTGGCAAACTGTAAATATATTAGATACATCTACATTGCAAAATGATTTAATTAACCCAGAATAACACTCCTACTGAAAAGCATATACTCATCAAATTAAATGACGAATTAAAATCACAGTTTTTATAATCTTTTCGTATTTACCTGAAATTGCGTACAAGCAAAAATATATAAATTGACATATTCCTCGTTTTTAGAATTAACTTAAAAATATTAATGTGGTGAACATTAACGTCCCAAGTCCAAGTAAAAACAGTCAGTGAAAATTTTTATACATATAATAATTGAAAGTTTTTAGAATATTTATTAATTAATAAACTGGCGTACCTTGGCGGATAGTTTTCACAAAATTAAAAATGCAGTATCGCGATTTTTTTTTTTTATTTTCCAGCTACCAAGTCTTAATTAGTAACCTACATGTTTATGCCCGGTGTAGGAGTAATCACATTTTTTTATAATCTTTTTATACCTACCTGGAGAGTCATTTCGTTTCGGCCGCAACACGATTCGTCTCGTTACATTTCGAATTCGTCTTTTTTCCAAGTAGACCTTGTTTAGCCTTAGTGAGTTTTTAATTTTTTTTTCTTCTATAATTATCATATTTAAGGCGTAATGAATCAAAAAAACACCCGTGAAATTAGTAATTAATTTGTTTAGAAAATAAACCAGCTGTTTTCAATGCTTCTTTTGCATTCGTATATCGCAAAAAGAATTATTTTTGGTTATAAAGACTTGAAGTTCTGATTATGTATTCGTTTAGCGGGTAATTTCAATAAAAAATTTCAGAAAGAATTAGTAGATCATAGGAATAATTTCCCTCTGTGATAGATTTTCTGCTTTCAAAGGAAATCCATGTGCTTTATAATAAATTTTTACATTCGCAAAAAAATTAAATTAAATTAACTTGAATGATTATGAAAAACTACTAAAAAAAATCGTTTATTACTTTTAAAAAATTATTCTTCTATTCTTATGTTTATTTTTAACGGAACCTATTCGTTTGAGCTAAATCGACTAGCCATGTTTTTAATTTAGTATTATGTAAATTGAAATTACGATAATTCGTACTTATCATATTAAATCCTTGGCGGTTGACACATTATGCTCAACTGCTTTGATGTATTTGCGATAAAATTATATTTTATTTTACTTTTTATTTATTTATTTATTTTTTCTAAAATACAATTACCTGCAAAATAAATATTTTAGAGCTAGATATTTAATTCTGCACGTTATGTAACACGGATTAATTACTTGGAATCATTTTTTCTTATTACTGTGAAATATGACCTACATAAACCAGAATTCATTTTTAAACCATGCAAAAACATCAATAAAGCAGCTCATTTAGTAATAAAATTAACATAATTAAGTAACAACAATTTTCCGATTTTTAAACAACTATTTGACATTCTTAAAAGTATATATTTGTTTTATAACCGTTATATGTAATTATTTTAGAAAATATTGATCGGCAGTGAGTATTCCGAAAAAATACAACAGCACTAAAAACGTATATGCCGAAAATAATTTTATGGATATATTGTAAACTACTCATGTTTCTCAAACGGGCGTCGATTTTTTTTTGTCGGTTCGGTTCTCACCATGGGGGATTTCCTGCGAGTGATTGAAAAGAGGTAATGAATAGGACCTCGAATATTTTACAATATGCGAATCTGTAGGACTAAAAGAAGAACAAAAAGTGATAAAATCGTCATGGAAAAAATCGTATATTTTTCTTGGAACTGACTATAGGTTTATTGTAAAGCAGTTATTATTTCGGCGGAAGAAGAATTACTAGAATATTTTTCGAGTAGGCTATTCTTTATAATGACCGTAGTACGGAGAATTAACGAATGAAACTGTTTTCTGTAAATAAGTGTAGTGCTTTAGTTTGTTCATTTGACCAAATCCTGAATAGCTTCATAAGAGGTGAAATTTATTTACCTCCATTGTTCATAACCCGTACGATTGGCTATTCGATTTTTAATTTCTAAGAAAATGGTTAATTTTCCTAACAGAAGAACATAACAAAATGTACAATGAATGCGTGTAAAACTTGCCATTATTGTTATTTTTACTTTTCTGTTCCGAAAAAAAAAATGCCGCAAAGGATGTTGACACATAATGATTTTTGTCATTCGTCTATGAACGTGATATAATATCAACAAAATAAAGAAAACATAGTCTTATTGATAAAAGTAACCGAGTAAAAAAAAGAAATATGTCGATTGCGACAAACGTTTGTTGAAAGTCGCAACAAATTATAATCAGCTTCAGCTCGAAGATTATCTTCGTGGTGTAGCACAATGTAATTAGTTAACTTTAGTGTTTGCATGTATTATAGGTATCATTATTATTACTTATATGTAAGATTTCGAAATCGTTTATTTCTATATTTGTAATTAATGTTATTATTATTATATTATAACTGCAAACTCTTATTTTGTTGGGAAAACGTGAAAGAGGAAAAATATAATTTCTAATTCGACTTGAACACTGGCATAGGCGTACCCAGGCAAGTTTTTTTTTGGGGGGGGGATCCATTTAAAAAAAAAAAAACTTGACAAAAAAAGGGATTTTACTTAGTATTTATATTTTATTAATAATATCTTGTGTAATAGTTCTAAATGCGTAAGACTTCTGTTCGTTTTCATTTTGAGAATAAAGTTGTACTATCAGAATGCCTGGTACCAAGGCATCTTACGACCCTAAAGCGACAATACAGCAATGTAAAAATCCATTTCGGGAAGGGTTTGAACCCCCAAATCCCCTCCCTGGGTACGCCTATGAACACTAGTTGTACCTTGTATATATATATGGTTTGAGAAATTATCATTCCTGTGGAAAGGGGGGGATAATTTTTTTGCGACAGTTTTATCGCAATACATACTGTAGGTTTCAAATTGTTGGTAACTTAAATATTGTTTATGCGTGTTACAGAAAATACCTATTTATTAAATAAAACTGTATCCATTTCATATAAGAAAGATTGATTCCTTATCGAAGAATAATGAGGATATTGTTCCAATTTTTGTGGTTTTTGAAAATTTCAGTTATTACTAAACGACCAAACATTGTAATTTGTGTAGATGCTGTAAGCTAATTTAACAGGTTCAGCTTGATATCGACACAGTTGTGTTTAAGCCGTATGTGAAAAAAAGAAAAAAAAAAAAAAACGACGGACTAGAATATTATTTTTCTTATAAATATGTTCAAAATTTATCCTCTTCTCTCTTCCATGCCTACTTCATGCGACATTTTATGTTTTCGTTTACTACAAAACATACACGCAGGAGCAAGTTCATTTTTTCATAAATATTAAACATTTTTTTCTTTTTGTGCGTTTTACTTTTAGGCCAAATGAGGTTAAATCTGAAAAAGCAACCTAAAGGAATCGAACAAAAATAAAAACAAACATACTAAGGCCAACTGACAAATCATTCTGCATAAATTAATGAAATAACTATATAAAAACAAATAGGCGATCGTGTTCATTTTAACAATTACTCATTTATTGTTTGATCACATTTTGCCTCAACGGGACTTTTCTGTTCAGCAAATACCAAAAGAAAACAAGCAAGCGTACGGATAATTTCGTATTTGCAACAACATATCATAAGTATCGAAATGCAAACCGAATAAAGGACCTTGATTGACGTACCCAAATAAATATATAAGACTGTCACTACCGCCACTAAAAAAATTTTTTTTTTTTCGAAATGAAACCAAAAAACCTTTAGTAAAGAAAGCCGATATGATGAGAAACAGAAGTTAAATAAGTTACTATTATAAATATTTAATGTAAATTGATAGAACGATGATTCAAATAACGAATACCTGCAAATTATTCCTTATAAAGCTTTGTGTTACTCAAATCCAACCCACCAGAACTGACAATATTTAGAAAGTATTATTGCAATTTAGTGTGATAAGTCAGTAAAAAAACGAAATTCTAGAAAAAAAAATTCGGTTAAAACACGTTTTGTAACTAACAAACATGTTAATTACAAAGTGGTTGTAGCCATTGACGGTTCTTTTCCTTTTTTTATTAAAAACTATTTCACAGTAGAAAATTAATTAATCGCTTCTGTTTCTCAACTTACTTCTTTACTTTTTCTTTTTCCCTACAAAACACGCATCAAGTATTGCCGAGTCGATTTTTCTAATTATTATAATTTTTTTATGAGCCGCTCGCTTCATTATTAGACAAAACAAGAAAAGATCCTTCCTTATTGGCTTTATTAAAATTTTTATGAAAATAATATTAGCCCAGTGTTTTGAAGATTGAAAATTTTTCTAAACTAACTAAAAAAAAAAAAGAAGTTAATCGGGCAAGATGTTTCATGTACTAAACATTCTGTGAGTTAATTTAAAGATCAACATAATTTACATTTACATAATATTAAATTCAAAACAAAGTATTTTTAATTTTTAATTTGAAATATCGTATATATTTCTCGCCCAGTATTAACATAAATGTTTTTATGTTTAAAAATTTTTGCGCCTTTGTTTGTCTTTTTCGATATTTATTTGAAATCAGGGTTGATTCGTCAAGGAATTAAATATATAATTAAAATCGTAGATAACAGAAAAAACTTCCATAAACGTATCCTCAAATAAACTTGCTAGATACGAATAAAAAAGAAAGATAATATAAGGAATATGTATCAGAAGCAAATTCAATCCAATTATGTTACACTTTAAATGGCGTAGAGTTGATAGTTTGTAATTTTTTAAATACGGTTCACGATACGTTAGCAAAAAAAAAAAAACGAAAAAAACCGACAATGCATTTGACCGATTATTAATATTAATAATTTTCGTCCGTTTCGTATCACTATTGCTAACAGAACTCTTAAATTTACATCGCGAAAGTCTGTTTATCAGTATTTCACGCTGAAGTCGTAATTTCAAAAAAAAAAAAAAAATAGAAAATATTTAAAAAAAGCGAATAACCAAACAAAATCATGTAAAATATGTGTTTTGTGATTATATATGCATATAAAAACATGCTGTACGCGCGGAAAAACTAAATCGCTAACGAAGAACGGTATTTTTTGGACGGAATTTCTGATAGCTATATTTGGTAATTCGTGTTTCTCACTAACACAGATAACAACGTTTAATGGATGATACCTGAAAATCACCGTAGGTGGTCTGTAAAAAGGTCTGAGTTCGCCTGCGCCCGAAAGAGGCTGCGCCCGATAGAGTCACGCCCGCTTTTTCGCGCCCGATAGAGTCGCGCCCGATCGATCGCGCCCGAAAGAGGGTGACCCCTTCGTGCGAACATTATAAACGAGTTTTATTTTTGAACGTATTCTGTTTAGCATGTTTTGTTTTTAAGTTTGTCCGTAAAAAACGTAATATCTTATTAAAGAAAAAGGTTATTTTTCGATTATTTTTAGTTTTTTCTTGGTTTTACCCCTTTCACGGGTTTTATATTTTACGTTTTTAGAAAATGGTGAATGCTATAAAAATTTATCAAAAAGATGTTGAAACATCTTAATTTCAACAATTAAAAAACAAGGAATGGACCGGAAAAAAGTTTTTTAATGGTTGAGGGAAAACAAAATAAAATCAAGAAAAATTCGTGCATATACTGAAGCTGTCGAAAATCTTCTCAAATGGCTTAAATTCGAATAAGCTAATAATGTTTCTACCAGCGAAAAACCTTATTGAAAAATGAAAGAGTGTACTTTACGGGATAATGTACCAACAAACTGGAGTTGTAAATCGTTCGTCGTCTTCAGCGTCGTTATAACTTCACTGTATTCGTATTGACCGATTATTTATTGGAAATATAAAAAATAATTAATACGTACTTCATCGATTAAATATTAACCGTAAACTCGAGAGAAATAATAACGGGATATATTTCAAATGAAGCTCTAATACAGCAACAAATAGAGCGGCTAGAGAGATATGCGTTGGTAACAGAATGATGGAATACGTACCTCGCATCGCACTAAATAGTAAACGGTTGAAGTAACAGAACAGTCGGTAAAAAAATATTTCAAAATTTGAAAAATAAAGAAGACACGGTTTATACGCAAAACATATGCCGAATGAGGTCAAAGCACTCTGGAGAGAACTTTGTATAAAGACGACGGAATAATATCGAACAGTTTATGCAAATATGCATAGGGGCTGAATCGATGGAAGACATACTGTTCAGCAATGCGAGATAGGCGATAAAGTGATGAAGAACGGATTTCATTAGTAAAATATAACCATTTTCTACACATAGCTTTTGTCATCATTCTTTTAATACGTTTTAAAGACAAATATGATATTAGGAAATAACGAGAGTCAGGTGTGGCAAAAAGTAAACGGAAGAACAAAAAAATAAATAAATAAATAAATAAATAAAAGTAATCGCAATCCTAAATTACGCGGTTGATACGTAATAGGCGCTTGGTAATTACTTATCATTTACACGGATCACGAGTACTATACAGTAGATTAGATTTGAGCAGTTATCGAGATGAGACAATGCTATCAGTTCCGTCTTTATTATTATATATGCTTAACGTAGGTTCGTTGTTAAATATTTACTTTTGCTTTTATTATAAAACAATCTCATTACTATTATTATTATTATTATTATTACTCGAAAAGAGATAAAAATTCTGTTTCATTTCTTTCTTTCTTTCGTAATGATAATGAAATGAATAAATGTTATGGCATTTTGCAAACTACAAATGAAATTTAATCAATGGAAAAAATAAAAAAGAATTACTCGTAAAACTTGGACAACATTTTTATTTGAATATTACATTAAGTTCACTGTGCGGAATAATACATGCATTCTGATTGTGTACTTGTTGGTGGTAGGTTATGGATGAAAATATGAAGATTAACGGCAACCTGTTAGCGATTAAAGTTCATTTTTTCTGCTTTATGTCTGGTAAAACTTTTATTTTTATCCTAAACGTAATAATTTAAATTCTCATTTTATAGAATCTACATATAGTGTATTTCGTAATTTTCTGTGTAGCTTTCTCGCTATTTCAATTCTGTACGATGCTTATAATATAAGTATGATTATTATTTTAAACGTGTTACAGAACTGTACTATTCTAGTCTCTAAGGGAGGAAGGAGAACCTTTCTAAATCACCATTCTTAAAAAGTGTGTTTATATAACGTTATATATAAAAAGGTGGCAATATATTATTTTTAACGTTTTCTAAATAAAATTCCAGTGTAATGCATATATAAATAGAATAAAAATTATAAAATTTCAAAAGACGGTGAGGAGGAAACAATGTGCATGTGTATAAGACTCTGTTGTCCGTCCGGGGTGAATGGCCAATTAGCGAGGAGAAGGACGCATCTTACACGAACAGTTTCGGCGGTCATGAGGTGGAAAAGAGGGAAGAAATGAAAAAGATCATTTTTGAGAAAGGCAGACGGTGTTTTACCTCTATTCAGAATTATTGTTTTTGACCTCTCTATAAATCGCGTATAAAGTTATTTTCCGGTAGTAAGGGCGGCGTCAATCGATTCGATACAAAAAAAAAAAAATCACGAAACGTAAAAGCGAAATCCTGATTTATAGTCATCACGTGCATTTCTCAGCAACAATCTTGGCTCCAGATTAAAGGATCCCGCTATACGATCATCGCATCTCTGATCAACGGAAAGACATCGAACTACCAAACCAACGAACCACCGATGATCACCCCGCCGACAACAGTGATCCATACAGTTTATTTATTTATATTATTCAATTTTTATCGATTTATTTTGTTCGCATTCAATATTGTGTTTTTCAACGATCGACCGATACAGAAAGATAGTAGTGTAGGTAATTTTCGTTAATATGCTAAGTAAAAAATTCAAATATTATTTTTATAATAGAGAGTAAAATATTTCGTCCACGGCAATTAAGAGGCCGTAGTGGTATCCCGGAGAGCGTAACAAAACTTAAACTAATATTAATGTTTGGCATCCCCGGTGGGGATAAAAAACGAATATACTCGTTGCAATAATTAAGACACCATTTGTGCACCAATATGTTATTTGCAATTCCGTGTACTTTATAAATGTCTCAGATAAGGACTTTATATTTTATCATTGTGACAAATCCTCTTCTTCTTTGGTGCTATTGATTTAAAATTTTATTCCTTGGTTTGGGAAACGGATTACAATTTTATTAATGTATATAATTCTTTTACAATAAAAATCCTTTTGAAAAATAAACAAATGCTCCATATTCTGGTTATTTTAAGGGAGGATAATTAACCGTTAGTATTAAAAAAAAAAAAAAAAAAATAGAGACAAATAAATAAAGAAAAAAATTATTATAACGAAAGTGAAATGGCGAACTAATAAATATTATCCGAAAAAGTGAATTAAAAAAATTTGTTTTTATATTTGCGTCAGCTGTAGTGTGAATGAGTTGCACGGGCTCGCGCGAATGCCTTATTTAACTGTTTCTAATTCGGAAGTTACCATTTTTTCGAATTCCATACACACATAATGTGCAAGGACCCGTAATAAGATGGTTCGGGAATGACACAAAATATCAAATTAAAATAAGCAATAAGTAAAGAACGATTCGACTTATAAACTTCAAAATTAGATCATAAATCGAAATTAAAATTCTTTTTTTAAAACAATTTATAACTTTAAGATTTACCCTGGGCAAAAAAAAAAAACACGAAAAAAACGTATATAATATGGAATTTAAAACGACTTCAAAAATCGCTTAAAATAGAAAACCTTTTAAGAGTGAAATTTAAAATATAAAACAAAATACAGAAATTCTTTATAAAATAAAAAAAATTTCCGTAAAGAATCCCCCCCACCGCCGAAAAACATTAAAAACAAATATGTTCATGTAAGTAATAGCTCGAATAAAAAAGTTGAGAACCCCGAAATGTCCCTCAAACATGAGCATAAAAGAGAACGCGCTTTACAGAAAAAATATAGTCCAGCTTACAGCTTTATATTTAGGCTAAAGTCAGAATTTTGGAAGGAAAAAATCGAATGCGGGATATACAGGTACCGATGAAATAATCGTTACTTCTCGGGAACGAAACTACATTTTATTTTGCTTAACGAAAACTTTCGAAGTTGGCGAAATTTTAAAAAAGCAGCGTAAAAAATGACGCGCACCTACTTAAGCTTATAAATAAGCGTGTATAATCGGATATTTTTCTAGTTAGGAGCATCTAGAAAATATAGAAATTTTGGAAAAAACATTTTTTCCAGGTGTGTGATATATCGATGGAAACATCGTTATTTCTTTGGTTTTGAAACGTGTCTGGGTTTCCAAATTTAAAATTAGGTCCCTGAGGCGCTGAAAACTCGAAATTTTAGGAAAAAATTTTTTTATGACTGAAAGGCAGCTATTTAATAAGAACTAAATTATATTTCGCTATTCGTTTTTAAAACTTTTTCTTAACTATTAATCAGTGTACTCGATACTTAAGCATAAAGCAAATAAGAATATAGTTTGTCAGTCATTGCTATTATGTTTTTTTTTTTTTTTTTTGTCGTAGAAGTGAAAATTAAAATAAAATGGCAGCCTGGAACTAAATAATTCCAAATAGGATTATTATAAATACAAATTAAATTATTGCGAGGCTAGGGTTTTTTTTTCTTCTTCTTCTTCTTATTTGATTAGCGTGCCGTGTACTGCCGCCTAGGCCAGAGGCACGGATAAGATAAGAGTTCGATGAGGTGGAATACGTTAGTGTGGTCTTGAGAAAACGTAGGAGGCGTTCAATTTTGTCATGGCGATCAGACAGGATTTCGGAAAGGTTGGACGACTGGAGAGTTTGTGCTCGGTATGAATTATAGGTGGGACAGCTGACGAGTAAATGTTTGATTGTGACAGGAGAATTGCAATTGGAACACAGTGGAATACGTTGTCTGGACAGGAGGTGACTATGAGTGATTTTGGGTGACCTAGGCGGAGTCTCGTGACAACGATATTGCTAGATAATGAGGTTTTCCATGGTCGAATAGTATCTCGAATTGAGCGCAGCTTGTTCGTGTTTGTGATGTTGGTCCACTGTTTTTGCCATGTTTGAAGTGATTTTTGAAGCCTTCAGATCCATTGACGGAATTTCGATGTTCGGTATCGGAAAGAACAATGAGACTTCTTTTGCCGCAGTATCCGCGTAGGTTCCAGCTAATATATATTTGAGATCTATCCATATCTCATTCACATTTGGAAGAAAAAAAAAAAATCAAACCAAACTACTAAATGTGTTTTTGGTATGACGATGATTCAAAGTTTAATATATCTAATAACAACTAAGACAATAGATAAATGTTAAAAGGTGCGCACGAATGCAACGTAGATGCAAATGCACAGAGAGGAGAAAAGGTTTTTTTTTCGCCTGAACAATCTATAGTTCATTTGGCCAGCAGGCTAACGTTCAAATCATACTGAATTCACGGAAACAAAACAAAACAAAAAAAAAAAAAAAAAATAAGAAAACATTTTCTTGTTTTTATCTAACTATTTAAACACTACTTATACTACTAGATAGTCAGTATAAAGGAAGTAACTTCGTCCTGCAATATGGCCGCAACTGCAGAGCAGTGCCCACAATGCTCAGATGAAATTTAAGGAAACAGAAGGAAAAAGAAAATACAAATTAACATTGACCACATCTCGCAATATGGCTACAACTGCAGAGCAGCGCCAACAATGCTCGATAAAACAAACTCGATAATCAACAATAACGCCAAGAGAAATTAAGTAATTACTGCGCCCGGAGGAGACAAAATAAAAAAAAAAAAAATTAATCTGGACATTTATTGGATTTTCAAATTGCAATTCCATTTCTTTTGATAAATGAAAAAAGGATAAACAACGTGTGATCACCACAAACAAATAATTGAAAAATGCAAAATGGAGGATATAAACCACAGCACATCAGCTGATCAAAAAGGAGAACTCTATCCGTAGATAGGGCCTCACAACTGAATAATAAGTGGTTGATATCCTCGCGATACGCTGAGCTTACATGCTCGCTACAATTTAAATGAAAATGGTTTCCATCGAAAAAATTAAGCCGCACTCTAGTATGACCTGAACGAAGCCCCGCAGATAGTAGCGACAAAACGCCGAATTAAGTTAGGCGGGATAGAAGTAATATTATTATACCAAGGCATACTTGGTAGAGACGATTGGACGTATTCGTATGTCTTGCCTAAACTAGACGAACTATTAACGAAGTTCCTCCAATCAGTACAGCTGTTCCTTTTAATGTCCAAAAGGTCCGTAGATGGTATAAAGGGGTATACTACCCCGTTTAATGCCGCTTCCTTAGCCGTTTGATCAGCTATATCATTGAGAATGATTCCGTGATGACCAGGAATGCAACAGAATTTTACGGTACCTCCTTTATCTATAATTTGTGTGTATTTAAACTTAATATCGTAAATCAGTGGGTGACAACGATAATTAAAACTACTATAATTGAGCGCTAAGAGGCTGTTAAGGCTGTCCGAGCATATTAAAGCTTTTCTCTCAACATCCAATGACTCCAGTATAAAGTTACAAGCTTTATCAATAGCAAGCAGCTCAGCTGTAAAAATAGACGCCTCAGGAGAGAGTTTAAATTTAAATATTAAGTTATTATCCACAATGAATGCAGCACCCACCACTCCATTGATAGCACCCCGGAGCTTAGCTCCGTCTGTGAATATTTTTAAAAAGGAAGGATATTGAGATTCTGTTGTTTGTAAAAAAATTTGAGTTTATTGCTTGGTTTGGAAGAGAATCTCTATTTAAGTTGTTGAAAAGATTTATATTTACATCAATGCTGCATAGATTAATACCATACGGTAGACTAAAATAGCCAGATGGCAACGTGGGAATAAGAGGTGCACAATATTGAATGTAGATATTAGCTCTCTTGACTAAAAGCCGCTTTTTCTGTTGAACAAACCTCCATTCATTGGATATTTTACCTATCTTATCTAATATTGACGGAAGTTGGTAATTGCAATATTTATTTAAAAATCTGTCTGCCATAAGAGATCTTCTTATATGAAGGGGAGGGATCTTAGTCTCCATTTGGAGACTTATAGAAGGAGACGAGTTAATTTTTTTTCGCATATAAGTCTCAGTCCGAGGTTCTGCAAAACATCTACTCTTTTCAAGAGTGATTTTGAGGCCGATCCATAAAAAACTGCCCTATAATCAAGTCTGGACCTAATGAATGTTTTATAAAGAAGACTTAAAGTTACTGGATCACCTCCCCAAACGGTATTGCTAATAGCTTTCAGCGGATTAAATGCCATGGCTACCAGTTGTATTAATGATTGTAAATGGAACTTCCAAGTTAATCTGGAATCCAAGTATATACCCAAATATTTAACCTGTTTAGAAAATGTAATTTTTTGATTATAAATTTTAATATCAATGCTCTGTTGAGAATACCGTCTCAGAGTAAATAAAATTACGCATAATTTAGATGGAGACAGGTCCAAACTAATTTTTAGAAGAGCGTCTTGAGAAACGTTAACAGATAACTGATTATCTTGAATACATGTGAAAAGATTCTTATGTCTGGTATATACAACAAAGTCATCAGCATATGATAAAATATATCATGTTGCAGAAAGGCGAGTAGAAAAGATTGTTAAGATATAGATATTGAATAATAACGGGCTTAACACCGATCCCTGAGCAAGCCCTTTATACGCTGTCCGAACCTCAGTCTCTTTAGAAATCGGATTTATAAAGTGGAATGATCTCCTTATAAATAAACAACATAAAAGATTAGTTAAAGGGTGTGGTATTCCAATCCTAATTAATTGCTCAAACAAGATAGGAATAGAAACATTATCAAATGCCCCCTTTATATCTAAAAAGGATGCCAGAAGGAATTCCTTGTCAATAAAAGATTGATAAATGTCATTCAAAAATTCAGCTATACAATCTAAGGTACCTAAACCCGGGTAAAATCCAAAAATGTTATAAGAAAGTACTTTATTATTCTCAAGCCACCAAATTAGACGGTTCTTCAGGATCAGTTCGAATGCTTTCCTTAGACAGGATGCCAAGGAAATCGGCCTGTATGCAGGTGCTAGTGAAGAGGGGTTTCTCGACTTAGGGATCGGATACACCAGAAATCGTCTCCAATCCTCAGGAACTAAACAATGTTGTAGGAGGCCATTGAAGATGTTTATCAGCATACCCTTAGCATTTTCCGACATGTTTTTAATTATTGAAAATGTTATCCCATCTATGCCCGGAGCTGTATCCTTTTTCCTGCTCAATGGTATAAAGAGTTCGGAGTAAGAGATTGGTTGTAGTAGAAAATGCTTACCAACCGTGCCTGCTTGTGTGGATTAATTAACTTCGCCTAATTCATCCGCTGCTGGCACATGTAGAGGAACTGTTGTGCAAACGAAATCACAAAACCAATCATCATTCGTTGCGGTGTGGTTCTGCACATTTCTGTTCTTGAAGCGCTTCGCTAATAACCAAATATCTTTTAATGGCGTGTTCCTATTAAACTTGCCACAGAAATTGTTCCAAGCAGCTCTTTTGCTAGATTTTAGCATTTTACGTGTTTCTGCAGAAATTTTTTTATATTCTATATACGACGACATAGATCCTTCTGTACGAAATTTTCTTAAGGCTTCATTACGTTCTTTAATTTTTAACTCGCATTGCATGTTCCACCATGGCTTAGGTTATTTTATCCCTCTATATAAGGATGCTCGAGGAACTGATTTCTGTAAGGCTGAAGAAGTAGCACTCTGAAATAGATTATACTTGCCTATAGGGTCAGTGATAGAGTAAAAATTATCCAGGCCCAAGTCAAGCGTATCTTGGAATTTGACCCAGTCTGCCTTTGAAAGTTTCCATCTCACGGTGGTCTGTTCAAAGCAGCGTGCCTGCGCATTAACACTGTTGGAAGTCTCTATATCGATATCAGTAGCGATCGGATAGTGGTCACTCTACCTATCGAGTGAGGAAGAACTCTCCATGAGCAACCAAGGAATATACCTTGTGAGACAAATGACAAATCCACTGGATTATTAGAGTAATGAGGGTTCCCTATTTTAGTCACAGAACCGTCATTAAGAAGACAGAGATTGGAATTGGAGATGATATCCATTACTGCCCAACCCTTCCTGTCATTGCAACTACAACTCCAGCATCCATTCAAGGTATTAAAATCCCCGCCTAAAACGATGGGGACATTGTTAATATTTTCCAAAGCTTCAACAAACATTGTAGGGTCAATTGAGTGCTTGGGTGGAAAATAATATGAAATAAATATCCCAGAAAACCTCCTAATATTAACAGAGACCGCAACAGCATTAGATTTTGTATCGTTATTACGGCTTGTAAGATTTAGATTGATTTTACGGTGAGTTAGACAATTCTTAACTAAAATCGCAACACCACCATAACCATCTCCTCTATCTTCACGGTAACAACTAAAATTATTAATATGAATTTTTTTTTTGGCAGTAAGCCATGTTTCGGACAATAAGATAATATCTATATTATGGTGAAATAAAAATAGCTCTAAATCGCACTTATTAGCGAGAATACTTCTAGAGTTCTACTGTAACACTCGAAGCATGATATAAGGAAAGAAAAAAAAAGAGAAAGAAGGAAGAAAGGGAAAAAAAACTTAATTAAATTTGTTTAAACATAAAAAATCCTGCTTTTATTTATACGGGGAAAATAAGAAAAAAATAAAAATAAAAGTATCTATAAAATAGGTATATACATATGTATATATAAAATTAAAAATAAATAAATAAATAAAAAAATAAAACAAAAAAACAAAGCTATAGATTGTTTGGATACATCCGAATTACTTTTGTGGCTATGTTGCATTATTTTTGTCATTTTTACTGCTACCTTTATTATTAAAATTCTGTTTTAAGTTTTTAATATTGTTGTTTCTAATTGTAATTTGATCAGAGTCATTTTTATTTGTATTATTTGTGTTATTTTTAAGTATAGATGGTCCAGGTTAGGATACTTCAGTTTTCTTGAAACTGTGTTATTCGATTTGAAGGAGTTATTTTGACCGATAGATTTTTTGGAGCCTTTTTTAATTGAATGCTTGTCTTCCTCGGAAGAAACAAAGGATATTGTACGCTTTAAGGAAAAGTCCTGACTGTGAGTTAGTTGATTTATATCGAAAAAACCTGCTTTTCTTATAGGTTTAGGCTTGAATGGTGCTATTTTGCCATGATCATTATCTTGGTTGTTATGAGGAAGAGGAGGAAAATTCTCTTGTTCCGTCAGCAGTGAAAATCTGTTTCTGCTTCTGGTTACCGTATTTGAATAAAGGGATCCTTGACGGTATACGGGTGGTACTTCCAACGCCGCCTCCTGAAAATTAAGATTGTGTGAGGCCATTACCTCATTGATGCGACTTTGTCTTTTCCGTTCCGGACACGAGCTGTCTGTAGCTTTATGATGACTTGCGCAAAAAATACATACTGGAGTTGGACTCGAACAGGGTTCTTCTGTATGCTCGGAATCATCGCATCTGAGACATCTATTATTATACACTGTTTGGCAATATGGCCATATCTCAAACATCTAGTTGTGTTGTAAATAAAACAAAGATCTGTTTTGCACCATCGCTTGATATCCCTTTAAAATAACGACTTCGATGTGAAATATAATCAGACTTCTGGGTGCGTATATTTAGGAGTTCCGCTAGTGAAAAACAGATGATGATTAATATTTAATAATCGGTCAAGCTCTTTGTCATGTGGCCTTTTTTTTTTTTTTTGATTTAATATATAGTCAGCCCTATTTAAATTAAAATGTTATAAACTATCAGCTCTCCGTCATTTTACCTTAAATTAATTTAATTTTGTTCTGATGTATTTCTTTTTTTGTTCGCATTTAGCGAATTTATTCGGTGATATGTTCTTTGGAGTTTCTTTTATTATTTACGGTTTTGATTATATATGTATCGATCACATTTGTTTTTTTTTTTGTTTTTTTTTTTTTTAAATAATTTGCGGGTCCCACAAGGCACTAGCCCGTCTGTGGGTTCCCAACATAATTATATCATTTATTTGTACAATATAACATCAACTTAACTTAAGTACTACTCTCTGTTACAGCATAAAAAGTATTAACTTATATATTACTATACTATAAAATCCACACTCTCATTATTTATCATTTATATTACAATTATACCATCATCTAAAATAATATTTCCTATTACAATACCTTAATATGATAACACTTATATATTACAATAATACAATATAATTTTTATACAACTACCACTCTCTCATTAGTAGCTTAAAAGTAGTGTTAGTAACGAGTCTCATGTCAACGTAGCGTCAATGTTATAAGTGGTTATTATACTAGTATTACAATACTTTTTTTTTTTTTTTTGTTACTATTTCTATTGCTCTTTACACCATGCTATCAACCAAATTTTAACTTTGTTTTTCCATCTCTTCGGATTTTTTTCATTTCGAATTTCCTTTGGTATGTTCCCCATTAATTTTATTAATACCTCTTCCTCTATATTGTCTATTTTACTGTTAATCCCCCTAGATCGCACATAGCAGGAATTAATCGCAATTTCTAGTCCTGTAGGTTCTTGTTCTAGTTGGTAACTGCCTATCTTCGAGTTCAGCACTGAGTAATTTGCTGTAATAATATAACATTTTTGGTGACATTTCGTTATTTTTGTTCCATCAAGTGATGTTAGCTAATGCGCCCGTCTTGCTCTCGTTGTGTAAGACCAGTTTTAAACATTTTTTTTGCAATTTGTTGATTTTCCTCATTTCTGTAATTTTCACCTCACCCCAAATTCCGATTCCGTATCTAATTCTGGACATTATTACATACCTTGTTTTAGTTTATATAGTGCAAGAATATAGTTTACCTGACTTTCCCCGCAATATTATCAATATGGTTTCTCCATGTTAAACCTTGATCTAATGTTATCCTAAGATATTTAAATTCATTCACATTTTCTAACTTTTCACAACCACATATTTCCTTTCTATGTAAACAGTTTGTATTGTGTAAAATTAATTTGGGGACGAACGTTCTAAACCGGCTTGGCGTTCTTATATGCATCGCATTTATGTGTATATTTTTTAATTTTGTTGTTAAAGAAGAAGTCAAACTCATCATGTTACACTATACATATTATTTTTATTCCATTATAATGTAATGAAATAATCAAATTGAGAGGTCGTAGAATCATCAACGAAGCTTCCCAGATTTTAAAAGATTTCGGAAAAGAAGCAAAAAGTCACAACAATTTTTAAACACATAAAAATACACATTTACGGGAATGCTGGGCGAAAAATATATACGATATTACAAATTGAAATATAATATCTCCGTTTTGAATTCGGTATTATGTAAACGCAAATTATAGTTGTCTTCAACTTAATACACGGGATAATCCGTAGCGCATGAAACATCATGCTTGACTGGGGCCTACTTTATCTATATATATATGTATATGTATTCATTTTTCAAAAAGACCTTATTTGTCAAATTGTCGCGTTCTCTTTCTCGTATTTGAGGATTTGAATGAGCAGCGTATTCCGCATATTTAATGATCATCTGATTAAACAGAAACATTATTCAGCGAAAATTTAATCTTAAATTCTTACGTGTACAGAATCGCCGAAAAATAGTTTTACAATTACCTTCATTACTAGTGAAATTTCTCGTGCTTCTGTGACCTCTTCTTAATGCAATTTCTTATCTACCATATGCGCCAATAATGGACTTTGTATTTTTTCCGTTATCAAGAATTTGTTATAATGTTTTTCAGATAATTTGCAATTAATAATTTTTAATATGATTTCTTCATTAATTAATAAATTCGATGGAATCTAGCTGGAACTTATTGAACCATATCATTCATATTCGTGTTTGTGATGACCTTATGAACCCTTTCTACTTCTAACTACGCTATTAATCAAAGTACTTTGTACAGTTTTAAGTGAAATTGAAGTTACAAAAGAAGTCGGCCTATCTGATAACGAAGACGGAAACAAGTGCTTCCCTTTCACATAGACTGTTCAAATTCTTTCTGTGATTATATATAACACTGCGTTCAGGCGCCCATCACTCGGATTATTGGAAAGTAGCGAAGTTCCTAATTCAGCCAAATTATGTGACAGTGAAGCCTTTTAGGTGTTCATTTTATCTTAAACCAAATGAACTTAGTAAACTGTTTTCAAAATATAAAGAAGTTTAAAGAGAAGACTGTGTATGAGAAATACGATACAAAACAACGTGTAGTCGAATTTTCTTTATCAGATGGAACCTGATCAGTTACAATGGACGGCTTACAGTACGGAACAAAAAAAAAAGAAAGGATAATAATAAAATTTTATTATCGACATGCACAGTGGTATTTGTTCGTTATTCGAAGAAATTTAAAAAAAATAATTGAAAAATACGCGGAATTGGTATTACATTTGCGTGAAATAATAGTGTTCGGTTGTTCATTTGCCTATCACTAAACAGTTTTTTCTATTGCCTTCTACATTAGTCATTTCGATGAGATTAAACTTTCCCGTGATAGTTTGACACTCAGTTTGATGGAGTGAACTTTTTTCTTTTCCAAACGAACTTGTCGAAAACGCAATGGATATTACAACTAACAACTTTAATATTAAAAAATCACAAAATGATATAACGGCAACAAAAATAATAATAATGGTAAAAATGCCGGTATCAGTGTAAATAATAATATTAATAACAATTCGAAGGTATATATAGTTCGAGAAATTATCATTCCTGTGGAAAGGGGGGATAATTTTTTTGCGACACTTTTATCGCAATACACACTATAGGTTTCAAATTGTTGGTAACTTAAATATGGTTTATGCGTGTTACAGAAAATACCTATTTATTAAATAAAACTGTATCCATTTTATATAAGAAAGATTGATTCCTTATCGAAGAATAATGAGGATATTGTTCCAATTTTTGTGGTTTTTGAAAATTTCAGTTATTACCAAATGACCAAACATTGTAATTTGTGTAGTATGCTGTAAGATAATTTAACAGGCTCAGCTTGATATCGGCACAGTTGTGTTTAAGCCATATGTGAAAAAAAGAAACAAAAAAAAAAACGACAGACTAGAATATTATTTTTCTTATAAATATGTTCAAAATTTATCCTCTTCTCTCTTCCATGCCTACTTCATGCGACATTTTATGTTTTCGTTTACTACAAAACATACACGCAGGAGCAAGTTCATTTTTTCATAAATATTAAACATTTTTTTCTTTTTGTGCGTTTTACTTTTAGGCTAATAAGGTTAAATCTAAAAAAGCAACCTAAAGGAATCGAACAAAAATAAAAACAAATATACTAAGGCTAACTGACGAATCATTCTGAATAAATTAATGAAATAACTATATAAAAACAAATAGACGATCGTGCTCATTTTAACAATTACTCATTTATTGTTTTGATCACATTTTGCCTCAACGGGACTTTTCTGTTCAGCAAATACAAAAAGAAAACAAGCAAGCGTACGGATAATTTCGTATTTGCAACAACACATCATAAGTATCGAAATGCAAACTGGGTAAAGGTCCTTGATTGACGTGACCAAATAAATAAATAAGACTGAGGTCGAAAAAGGTAATTCTCATTTAGGTTTTGCAGTCATTACCAATAAGCAGCTTCTTTCATATTATTCACTACCGTCACTAAAGAATTTTTTTTTTTCGAAATAAAACCAAAAAACCTTTAGTAAAGAAAGCCGATATGATGAGAAACAGAAGTCAAAATAAGTTACTATTATAAATATTTAATGTAAATTGATAGAACGATGATTCGAATAACGAATACCTGCGAATTATTTCTTTTAAAGCTTTGTGTTACTCAAATCCAACCCAACTGAACTGACAATATTTAGAAAGTATTGTTGCAATTTAGTGTGATAAGTTAGTAAAAAAACGAAATTTTAGAGAAAAAAAATTCGGTTAAAACGCGTTTTGTAACTAACAAACGTGTAAATTACAAAGTGGTTGTAGCCATTGACGGTTCTTTTCCTATTTTTATTAAACACTATTTCACAGTGGAAAATTACTTAATCGCTTTTGTTTCTCAACTTACTTCTTTACTTTTTTCTTCTTCCCTGCAAAACACGCATCAAGTATTGCCGAGTCGATATTTCTAATTATTATAATTTTTTTATGAGTCGCTCGCTTTATTATTAGACAAAACAAGAAAAGCTTCTTGCTTATTGGCTTTATTAAAATTTTAACGAAAATAATATTAGTCCAGTGTTTTGAAGATTGAACATTTTTCTAAACGAACTAAAAGAAAAAAAAGGTATCCAGGCAGGATATTTCATGTACTGAACATTCTGTGAGTTAATTTAACGATTACCATAATTTATATT
Source organism: Icerya purchasi (assembly GCA_039619475.1). NCBI lineage: Eukaryota > Metazoa > Arthropoda > Insecta > Hemiptera > Monophlebidae > Icerya > Icerya purchasi. The sequence goes on along the minus strand of CM077116.1, from coordinate 333,812,658 downwards.
TACATAATATTAAATTCAATTAATCTGTAATATCGTACATATTTCTCGCCCAGTATTAACATAAATGTGTTTATGTTTAAAAATTTTTGCGCCTTTATTTATCATTTGTGATATTTCTTTGAAACCAGGGCTGGATCGTCAAGGAATTAAATATATAATTAAAATCGTAGATAATAGAAAAAACTTCACAAATAAACTTGTTAGATACGAATAAAAAAGAAAGATAATATAAGGAATATGTATCAATAACAAATTCAATCCAGTTATGTTACACTTTAAATGACGTAGAGTTGATAGTTTGTAATTTTTTAAATACGGTTCACGATACGTTAGCACAAAAAAAAAAAAAAAAACGAAAAAAACCGACAATGCATTTGACCGATTATTAATATTAATAATTTTCGTCCGTTTCGTATTACTATTACTAACAGAACTCTTAAATTTACATCGCGAAAGTCTGTTTATGAGTATTTCACGCTGAAGTCGTTATTTCAAAAAAAAAAGTAGAAAATATTTTTAAAAAGCGAATAACCAAATAAAATCATGTAAAATATGTGTTTTGTGATTATATATGCATATATAACATGCCATACGCGCGGAAAAACTAAATCGTTAACGAAGAACGGTATTTTTTGAACGGAATTTCTGATTGCAGTATTTGGTAATTCGTGTTTCTCACTAACACAGATGATAACGTTTAACGGATGATACCTGAAAATCACCGTAGGTGGTCTGTAAAAAGGTCTGAGTTCGCCTGCGCCCGATCGATCGCGCCCGAAAGAGGGTGACCCAATGTATTAATATTCAAAATCCTTTTAATTATGTAACTGTAGTGACTTCCATTGCTCTAACGACCACAGCTGCCCAAAGCGGTCTAAACAAAGGGATATCAAAAAGATTATCTTTCGAAAACATTTTTTTTCACAAAGCTTCCAACTTAAAAAATAACTTTTTTTTCTCTCGTGCATTTCCGTATGCTAGTCCTGTCCTCTAAAATCCCCATTCCTTTCCCATATTCGTATTTTTTACGTTTCATTTAAATCTCCCAATTTCCATAAATGAAATGAAATTAAACCCGCTTATAAACGCCAACCTCTAATTCCCTCTCTTCCCTTTAATCAACTTCCTGCACCCTTCAATTTCTAAACCATACTAATAACTCGAGTAGAATTCTAGTTATCTTACCGAGGCTTTCTAATAGCACGCCTATTTCTTCCATTGCAGTTTCTACACTTTCCTCTATTACTATTTATCAGCAGAAATCGCGGATCAGCTTTCTTTCCGTAGTATAGCTTCTACTTTCAACTTTGTCATTTAGCTTTCCTCCTTCTTGTTCGGCAGTGTACACTTCAAATAATTTCTTCCTTCTGAGTTTTAACTCTAATATAATCCCCTCTTTGCCCTTCCGTTTGTAAAGTTCCTGCTGTTATATTCAACAATAAATTCTATTCGCCAAATCCTATGCTCTTCGATACCTTAGTTTCATCGTTACATTTCCGAATGTGTCTTGTTATTGTGCGCCTTTCTGTGGGTTGCTTAACAACATATGAGGATCCATATTCATGGTGATTTATTTGAGAGGTGGGAGTTTCTCTTTCGCTCTGTTATTTTTTCCGTACAATGTTCCTTTAGAGTTACTTACCGTCTTTTACGAGGTTGCTTGATCCCAGACACGGTGATTATTTTGAACGATCGGTGTTAGATATTTATAACTTATTGCTTTTTCCTTCCGGTTCCTCTTTTTATCATTACTATTTCATCCTTTTGCTACACACTCTAACGCATTCTTTGCTTCTACCTTCTAAATTACTCTATTTCAATTCTTCTTTTTATTCTTATTCCCATTCTTAAAATTTCTATTCTTATTCAGTACAATATTTCACCAATTTAATATACTGCAGTGGAACTACCGAAGCCTTGAAGCCAACGAAAACTCTCTCGAACGGACTACTAGATCAGTACAATATTATCATTGATTTGCTTTCAGAAACATGGTTAAATAGTTTATTCGGCTTTAATTCGCGTAGTTTCCGAAGGTTCAGTTACCCTAAGTAAGCGCCATATCCATTTTTAGCTCATTACATTCAATTTTCTTTTCTTTTTAATCTTCCCTATACTAACGTTGTCCACATTTCAATTTCCAACGGCTCCTGTAGACCATTTAATTTCCTCTTTGCCTATATTTCTCCTGACTAAGATCTGCATAACTTTCCTTTTTTTTTCCCCTTTTGCCTCCTTTCCTCATAGACGGAACTGGAACGCTCACTCACTTTTCTGAGGCCGCAGTGATTATAGTAACAATGGATTAATCGTAGAAAATTTCATCCTTCACTTAATAATGAGTTTCCCACTACTTGTATCAGAAATCCCTATATTGCTAGTTGCATTTACTTATCCGTCGCTTCTCCTAATCTCGATTTCAGTTTTTCATGGTGCACTCTATATGTTTGGAAGTGACCGCATTCTTATTATCATTTCCTTAAAAATAATATTCCATCTTCTATTTCTCGTAATTTTTCACATTTTCATGAATGGATTTTTTCTACGATAGATCAGCCTAGCTTTCACGCTCCTATGTAGATGTTTTACTTTCCTCACTCACTACTATCTTAACTTTCAAATATTGGCCATTTTAATGTGTGTTTTATTGTGAGTTGGGTGTCGCAGGAATCATAGACTGGAAGTGGCTTTTGTTGAATATAAAACTACGAGTAGGCAGGGAGTGACCTGTTACGGTGCATGTAAGAACTAGTTCGTCCTTCCGGAATAAATCGGTAGGAGTTACGTAAGATTTGGAAGAAAGATAAATTTCTTTCAGCTTATTTATGGGGAACATGATGCCAGAATTGTCGAGACTGAATTTGGGATAAAGAATTTAGGTGTGCTTTGAAATCTACAAAATGAATATTAATGCTGGGAATAGGAAAAACATTTAAGGATTATTTAACAGACGGGTCGTCGACTATTTCATTCCCGGGAATACCACAGTGAGAAGGAATACAGCAGAAAACCACATTTTTATTAGAGTTGACTATGATTTGTTAGATAATGAGATGACGTTTTTCATTATAGTCATTATTCAAGAAGACGAAGCTAATAAAGAGTCCGAAAATATTAGGGTGTTGTTTAGCTGGGATTTTACACGGTACATTATAGCTAGTTAGACCAGGTATATGAGGAGTCAAATGTTATAAGGTATTTGACTGATTTTGAAGCTGGTACGGAGATATTGTTTAGTTGAACTTGTACGGTTCGAGGGCATTTATAATGCCTACAAAAGTGGATTGCTGTTGATTTTTCATAAGGAATACTAAGACTATTTTGCTTTGCAAAAAGGAATTTGGATATTACGGGTGAGATTGCATGCGGTAAATCATCGTTGGACTAAGAACGGCGCCTCGTGCCATTTTTGAGGGTATATTGATTAGAAAGAGAATGTCCTATGCACACCATGAACTGTCCGTCTTCAAGAAAGTTACCGATGAAATGAAGAATATTTCCTTTAATATTCCGAGAATGAAGGGTTTTTATAATTTTGTATTTCCAGATCGTGTCGAAAGCTTTACTTATATCAAAAAATACAGCTAAGAGATACAATCGTCTAAAATATACCGGATGAGAAGTCGTTTTATTCGGAAAGTATCATTAAATTTGTGGGGTTTTTATTAGATTCGATCAGATTAACACATTCTGTTCCTTCCCAAAATATCATTACGGATATTTCGGAGGGTTTTATTTTAAATTATTTTTTTGTAATCAAAATTATATACACTTTTCCTATGCCTATGCCGTATATTTCTTGAAACAATTTACATAAAAAATAACTTTTTTCTTCAAATATTTCTCTTTAATCATAATTGCTACACACTAATAATTATTTTAAAATACACCTGAAAAACCCGAAGTTCGTAAAAATGCCGTTTCTTTCTTAATTATAATATCATTTTTATGACTTTCAAAAATTCAATACTGCTTTATTTCACTACAAAAACTCCGCGAATTTAATGATACTTTGTTGCTCCTCATCTATTACATTTTAGATGCTTCTGCTAGAGGATGGTCTTTAGTACGAAACAATTGAATTATTTTACAGTTAATAAAGAGTAGCTGATTTAACGTGGATCTTGAGGGCCGAAAGCCACACTGATGATATGGTGAAAGTTTTCCCTCTTTTTCAAGAATTCAGAAAATACTCGTTTTGAATACTTTTTCAAAAATTTTACAGAGGTTCGAGGTCAGAGAAATTGGACGACAGCTATCTATAAGAAAAGGTTTTTTTTTTTTTTTGGTTTAAAAAAAGGTAAAATAATCGAAATTCTCCACATTCTTGAAAAACAATTAGATGTAATTGAAAATAAGAAGAAGTTGTACACAATGGCATTTTCAAGGCATTTTTCAGGAATTGAACATAAATTTATTTCGATAAGAGTTATGTCGTCGTTGAAGGACTCCGCATTAGGATCGTCGAGATCACGATGATTCTGATCACATTTTCTTCGAGTGCCCTGCTCTTCTTAATGAACGCTTTTTTTTTATACAGCCAGCTCTTGACATTAGATCTCCCTACTCCCTATAACGCTTCCTGTATCCTCTCCTTTTTTTCATCTTCTGTGGTGCCTGCACTGCTGTCCTTTTTTGTGTCCATTTCGGATCGGCTAGCTATTTAGTTTTTTAGTTTAGCTTTTACTCTTGTTGGGTCAATCAATATAAAAAAAAAAAAAAAACTGCAGGTGGGAAATCATGATCGGAAAACATGTTTGTGTCGGTAAAAACGAGAAGCTCTTACCTAACGCTTGAAGTAAATGTTAGATCAATTAGATAACTTAGGTAAAAATATTGAACAAAAGAAAAAGATAAAAAAAAAAAAAAAAAAAAAAAAAAGAATAAAAAAAACATACAATAACGAAACGATTAAACGCACAAACACCTATGATCTTTTCACAGTCGCTTAATCTCATGGATATGTCTCATAGCTCTAGGCGCGAAAAAATTTTATCCATCAAGAAGAAATATCACGAAATTTTATTATGATTTTCACTTACAACCAATCGGTCGCTCAAGGAAGTGCCCCTTATATTTATCATAGTAAATATTTTATCCAATTTACAATCATTAGTTTTGTCCTAATAGCCATTTTTATGAGACTGACCCAAAATCCCTGCTGCTAATGATGTCTAAAATTGAAAACTATGTGTTTTTTTACCCTATACTGCGGAAATAATAAAAAACGTGTACAGTTAACTATGTGAATTTCAAAAAAGAAAAAAAAAGAAAAAAAAAGGGCTAATTACAACATCTTTGGTCCATTATTTATTTATTTTTGACATGGATATATGTCATACAGCTGGGGGTGAAGTACTAGTTTAATTCTAAATTTGTTTTCGTGGCTTGTTTGAGTTGACTTATGTTTATTGTTTTACTCGCAATTTTTATCAAAAACAACAGATATACGACTCTGATGATGATTTAACTCTTTTTTTCTTTTTCTTATTTGCTTGTATACGCCAACCAAAGTGCAACAGCCTAACATAATCGGTAGGGGCTTAAAATTTCTTCCATCGATAAACGAGTAATGGTAAAATACGCTTTAGACGATTACTTTTTGTTTAATTTCGAATTAAATCGCATACGGTCGATAGTAAAAAAGGTTTCCCTAACAACAACTGTTGTTGTTTGAAAATTACCGATGAACGATCTAATATTTGTTCCGATTCCGTCGTAGGTACCGCCCTATCAGCCGTATCAATGATACGGGGCCCCCGGCGGGGTGCAGGGGCTCCGACGTATGTGAGTAAAAATATTTTGATACAGGGCCCGTCTAAGGCAAGCTACGCCAATGGATTCCGTTATCGTTGCCGAATTTTTAGACAAAAATTTTAAGATGTGATATTTTTAAAGAATAAAATTCATCTGTTCAAAAGACGTTTCCTCTTCGCTGCGCATAGATGTTTTATGATTATATAAAGCTTTATTATTATTCCGGAATTTTAAATGATTTTCTATGAATTTATTTTTTAATTATTCTGTTTGGCAGCTGCAGGACCGATATTACCGTATACGGTCGTATTAGGCAAACAACTCGGCCTATCGGAATTACTTTTAGGTACGATCAATGGAATCTTACCACTACTATATATAGTTATTAAACCGTTGGCCGGATTCATAATGGATTATTTCCACGAGAGACGTTCCACGATTTTTTCTATTTCGATTATATTAATGGCTGTTTCGTATTATTCAATATCGTTTACCTTATCGCCGAACGAAAAAAACCACAACCTAACAAATGATAAGGTATTTATTATATTTCGAGCTGGTAGGATGTGTGTGTGCGAATGCTCTTTTTCGTTACCGTTAAAAATTCTGCTCTAGTCAAAAGGAGGGATAATGTAAATTTCCTTATTTCCGTAAAGATGATCGAGACCCGGCGATAGTTTATAGTAATACGATTTTTCTGAAACTATAATATCCACTGCGATCAGTATAAGCGAACATTTTTTAACCGTGCTATCGCCAAATGTAGCACTTGGAAGAGTGAAAGAAATCGTAAAAAACAGAGTCGTTCGTGAACTATAATGAATGAGAAAGGGAACTGGCTACCCCTTATGATCGTATAAACTTCTGCTCTAACACCAAATGGAGTTACTTTTATTATCTCTCTTCGCTTAAAGTAGTCTCCCTATCTGTAATATTTTCTTCTTTTCTTATTTTCCTTTCAAAGTAATCCCGTTGAAAATCGAATTTTTATAAGACAACGTATTGTTCCAAAAAACCGACTTTCATCGAAACTCATTGCAGTTGTGTTGTTTTGTTGAAATTTTACACCGCAAATAATCGGTGTCGGAGAAGGATGTAAAACATGACATTTTTACAACGTCTTTAATAATTCTGAAGGAATATGCTAAGTAGTAAAAAGAATTCGATGAGATCGAAATAGAAACGAGTCTCCGTAAACAATATAATTAATATTTAATTATAAAATCGACCGAATTCGATAGAACAAGAAAAAACGAACGCGAAAACGGGGCCGCCTACAAACTATAAAGGTTTTCCTGCGGAATGTTCCTGTTGGCGTCAGATTCCTTAGCTCAGGCTGCTGCATCTTTAATTTTTCTAAAATTCCTGCTTCTAACTTGATTCCTCTATGTAAAAATTTCCACTCTAGATGCTGGTCAGACATATACGCTTCTTCCTTTTCCGACAACCTTTCTCTCTTCCTATTCATCCAGCCGAGTCTTCCTCTACCCTTTCCCCTAGTTTTACGATTTCCCTGCCACTTCACTTCGTTTTTGCGACTTAAGCCTTTTGCCTCCTCGCATTTTAACACCCTCTCGAAACTGTTATCTAATGACGAAACTATTTGTGATTCTAATCATATCTATTTTAAATGCCCATCTCGTTATTATTCGGATTTATTATCTATCCGGCTTCTTAGTCCTGATTGTGCCTCTTATACCTTATCCACTCTATGTACGTTATTTCAATTCTCTTTTCCTCCATTCTACCAGTTTCTAACTGTAATCTAACGGTTCTTTCTTTCTTTTCTAATTATTTCTGAGTAAGATCGTTTGTCGACGTGCTCAATTTTCAAAAAAAAAAAATAGAAGATCGGGACAAATGGCTAGAATGATTTGTACTGATCGCAACATGCCGCACACACAGTTGAGAAGATTCGACTAGAGGAAATAAACTGTGCAATAAAAGAACCGAAAATTTCTGAAAATATCTCAATTACAATAAAAAAAACGAAATGATTGAAAAAGTAAGGAAAAAACAATTACCTCGATTAACCAACATTAAATTTAGATTGTTAAACATTGCACGATGAAATGTCGAAAATACTAAGCGAGGTACCTTTGCACATCCGTAATGTTCGTGAAAATAACTGAGTTGTTATCTCGAGTAAATATGTAAACTGTAAAAGAATTTTATATTTCAGATATCAAGTGAAACAGACTGCTGGTTTACGCAAAATGATTTCAATAACTGCTTGAATTCTACTAAATTCATCGAGTCTGTAAATAGCAGTCGAATGACTATGGAAAAAAACGCGGATACGAATTTATTTTCAACTTACCTTTTTATCGTATGCATGTCAGCCGGAATGATTATGTTCAACATTTGTAACAGCTATAGCGATACAATTTGTTTCGATATTTTAGGTACGACAAAAATATTATACAATAATTTCCATTTTAACTGTATCTGTACTTTATCGTTTCGCGAAATATTTACAATTCCTTCGTAAAAAAACAAACTCGTGTGTTATTTTAAGAACTTAACTATAAAATAAATCCATTATGCCTGATTGGCACAATATTTGCGTTTGTAACGAATACGGTGATAACAATTGGACGATAAAGTATTAAGCAAAGTGTATACTCCGATCAAAAATAGTTTAGTTTCTTCTTGTTGCCCGCTCCATAAGTAATAACATTAAAATATTTTCCAGCTCTCAAAAACATAGATACTTTATTAAGAGAATCTCATAAGTACTGGCACTACTGGTCAGTCGAAAAACATAAATAAAAAGTATATACTCCTCTTTTTGCTAGCTCTTTTTGATACAATGATATTAGCTGGTTTTCCCCTAAGGCATCTGTGATTTCCGTGTGGCAGCAGCATGAGCAGCTCGGAACGGAGTCGAAACAAAAAAGTTGAATAAAATAACATCGGGAAAAGCATATAACGGTTAAATTAACGAATCCAGAATAAGCGGTTAAAAGGACACCGAACTTACTAATTAATTTTTCCTGTCCTCCTTCTCTATTTCTCTTCCGTTTATTTCCGGACATGATTGAAATGCTCATTCCCTTTTCTGAAGCTATTCTCTAGTAGAAACGTCAACGGTTCTTGCGCATATTATCTTTAATCACCAGTTTATCCCTCTAGATGACCTTTCATCTCCTCTGTGTAAAAACTTTACCATTTCCCCAGTGCTACTTCAATCGGATCTTTGCGTTTTTGGAATACTCTCGATAGCACCTTGGAAAGTGATCATACTCCTATCGCACTTTCCTATAATAGCTCTCCTCTGGCATCCTTTTATTTCAATCTCTGTACACTTCGCAATGGTGTCTTTCCAAAACTGACTAGTATACAATAACCGCCTAACTTAGATTCTGCTTCGCAGTACAATTATATTTCACTAACTCGATTTCTCTCGCTCTTTCTCCTTCCTGACTGCCAACACTTCCCCGCTCAAAAAATCTACACCTATCAGTTTCAATCCCTATGATGGACCGATGATTACAAGAAAGCTTTCGATTCCAACTTCGATCGTGTTCCTACTTTTCTACGTTTCCGTCTTATCAAAAAACTTACGCAAGGGCTAAATATATGTCCTTAAAAGGGCTAAGAAAATCTCTCGTAAAAAAACAACAATGCAGTCGACTTCTTGGCACGTTCATCTTCCGTCAACGGCTGATTTATTAATAAATTCTCAAACCACAAGATCCTTTCTTTATCATGCACTCTAACACACGAGCTGAGGTGTATTCCTTTTCCTTTTCTAATCGTCTCTCGTTTTATCATCAAATTCAGTTTTATCCTTCATAACCCTCGTTCCTCACTTATATAATACGTCTTTGTCTCAATCGTATTTTTAGCAAAATTTGTCCGATTTCGATTTTGAAAATCATTATGTCGATGCTTTTTTTTTTTTTTGTTTTTTTTTTTTGCGATACAATAAAATCTATGATATTACACGGATCTTTTAAAATCACAATGATTACCTAGATCTGCTTAAAATTTGTATCAAACAGAAATCTGTGAAACCTAACATCGATATCGAAGATATCGTTCTGGTTAAAAAAGATATCTTAAAACTAGGCGAATTAGGAGAATTATTCAGTCGACATATTGCCAGATTCAAAAGGGCTAGTGTACACTCGATAAATGCAAAAATAGTCGATAATGTAAATTGTATAGTTCCTTCGATTTATAACGAGAGTCAGAAGGCGAGAGAATGGTTTTTTTTTTTTTGGCCTGGCGAGAAGAAACCATCTGGCCACTAACAACTTTTACAAATAAGCCAGACTAACAGAATAATGTGTATAAATAAGTAATTTGAATCCTAAAACGTCGTGGAATAAGAGCAAAGAGTATCGTTAGCAATAAAGTTCGAGCAAACATGGTCGCAATGACGTGTAACATAGCCACGTATGTCGAAAAGAAGGATATGGGATTAACACTGATAATTAAACGTTTACAATACAATTCGAACACACATGGCCGCAATGATATAGCCCACGAATGCCAAGAAGGATAAAGTAAAATAAAGCAATTCCCATACCCTTTGACAGGGCGTCGGAGATTGTGAAGTTAAGGTTCACAATGAACTAAGCCCAACGGCATTAATGAGAGTAAGGGGGCCTATATTGATATCCTAAGTGCAACAGGCACTGGGGCGCGACTGGATAGCAGTAGGTTAAGGATATAGGTTTAGAACCCAGTAATTAGCAAGGTAGTAGTAAGACTTCCGAAGATGCTAGTTATTAGCTACATTAGAACTCAGAAACCGGCCTTTCACCGCTAAATAGTAATGCCGTTATTAATAATAAATTAGAAAAAAACCACTACAATAGCACCGGTATAATATGTAAGACACATTATATGGGGGAGTAACATATTAAAGAAGCAACCTCTAGCATGGTCGTATTTATTACAGTTAAACAAATTAATACCCTCGTCAAAATTAGAAAAATTGGTGAGAATCACAGAAAACGCCATAACTGCGGTCGGTAAAATTAGCACCTACTAAGAATGTTCAGAAAACTTCCCTATAAATATTAAAATTTTAACCAAATCGTTTAATAGACTAACCAGTTGCTTTTATTTGTTTGTTATCTTCACGAATTTTCTTTATTGTATCATTCATTATAGTATAATGCACGATAAAAAAGTACATGACGTGAAATAAATCGACGACCTGAATTTTTTTTCACACTACACTATCATACCTTGCGCTAACCGCGCATGTAATTTTTTACATATCTCCAACACTGATAAATTAATACTGCAGTTTTTTTTTTTTTTTTTTATTTTTATTTATTTATTTGTTTACATTTATATTTATTACGCATGCCATAAAAAATTACCAACGCCCATATAGAAAATGTTTGAAAGTAACATAGATTTTTTTTTTCTTTTTTTTTTTTTTTTTTTGAAAAAAAAGCCAGTAAAAACAAGTTAGATAACAGTTGTTCTTATCGCGTTCAATTAGTTTTTCGTCTAGATCTGTGCGTACAGCACAACAGCCGTACATTGCATTACCGCAATGTATCAAAACCCCCCGGCCCTGCCCAGCAACGAACCTGCACAGGTAGCGGAGCGGCACGATCCGGCGCCGCAGATGAGTGATAACACCGCAGCAGCAGGTAATATCAATTTATCTACTACTTCTAACCCAACACATGAAACTAACCGTAGTAACAATTCAACGTTATCGATGTCGTTAACATCTCCCGCAACTACCAATAACCAAACCAACCCTACCGTACGAACTTATGCTTCAGCGGTAAATGAGACATTTCCGACGAAGAAGCAAGCAATAATAGTCGAAGTGGACAACGAAACAACGTACACCGACACCGTAAAAGCGGTTGCAGATATCATTCAAGGGAAAAACATTCTATTCGCATCGAAAATCTCTAACAACCGCGTATGCCTTTATCTTAAAAACGTCTCGTTAGTAAATCAAAGTACGGCACAACATGCTACAATAACTGTTAACAGTAAAATATTCAAATTACGCAGATATGTAAACGCTTCGAAAAGATTAATTCTATCAAATGTCTCCCCCGACATACCGCACGAAATAATTAAACACCTTCTTCTTGAAAACAAAATCGAACTGACATCTGCGGTAGCATTCCTTAAAGCCGGATTACGAGAACAAGATCTCAGTCATATCTGCAGCTTTCGCAGACATGTCTATATAAAAGTGTTGGATGAACAAATCCAGACAATCCCTGATTCATTATTAGTCGAATATGATGGAGAAAAATCGAGGATATTTATAACCATCGAAGGTGAGAAATCCAAGGAAAATGGAAAAATTAACCAGATTGCGACAGCCGCGGAAAACAGGCCTGACAAAGAGGAACAATTAGTAGAGTTTAAGGCAACCCCAACCAAGACTTTAACGCCTTTGGTAATAAAAAAGACTGATAGCAATATGAGTATAGAAATGTCCCTTTCTCATGAAGGTACAAAATCGGCGCAGAAAAGACCAAAAGCTAAGACCCCTGATACACAAGATCATCAGCCAATATATACCGCCTCTACGGAGCCATCAACAACCAAACAGCCAAAAATAAATCAATCCGAGGACACAAGGAAAAAAGGCAGTATTGATAGAGCTCTGCTACCCTTCCAAAGCATGATAAATGAACAGCATCAAACAGCTGGGATGCTGAGCATAGAGCAACTCACAATTCTTCTGCAGGAAGCCAAAAAATCAGAGTCAGTAATAAATGTAATAAATAAACTAGGATTATCGAATGTGCCCGGAAGTACCATCCTCACTCAATTAAACGTAATTTATGAAGCAACGGACGACAAATCGTTAAAAATTACGATAACCAAATTTACGAAAAAAATGAACGATGAATTGCAACGAATAAATAATCAAAATGATGAGGATAAAAATTCTGCAGTGGAACATTAACGGAGTTCTTACTAAATTATTTGAACTCCGACAGTTAATCACCTTATGCCAACCAACAGTTATATGTCTACAAGAGACTAGGTTAAAACCTGGCCAGTCCTTTGACATTAAAAATTACTCTATTTATAGAGCAGACTTTCAAGATGGCAGCATAGCAGCTGGTGGAGTAGCTACTCTAGTGCATGAATCCGCGGTGCTTGCATCACAACAATCGGCAGCAGCGGGTGTACAAAACGTCATACTACAAATTAGCATTCCAAATTCAATACATCTCAGGCAGCTTAGTATAGGTAATATTTACATTCCCCCAAATCAAGAGGTTACGATCGACGACCTACATTCGCTAACCACACAAATACGAAGTCCCTGGATATTAGTCGGCGATTTCAACGCCCATAGCCCCACTTGGGGATCGCAGACGTTGAACAAGAAAGGAAAGATCTTTGAAAAATATCTCAGCGAAGACGATGATGTAGTTTTGTTAAATAATGGAGCGCCAACTCGTTTTAACTCCTATAACGGCTCCTTATCAGCTATTGACCTTACCTTGACTTCGGTTACTTTAGCCCCGTTCTTAGAGTGGTCCGTACATAATGATCTGTGCTCGAGTGATCATTTTCCGATAATTACCACTGAGCAGTCCACAAACCAAGGCCAGAGGCAAAAACCACCCAGATGGATTTTAAAGCAGGCAGACTGGAACCTATTTACAGAAATGTGTGCAAATTTGCAAGTAAGCGAGCTCGGCAATACTAACTTGATGCTAGAAAGTTTCAACAATTCAATAGTTGAAGCAGCCCGTAGAGCAATTCCGCGCTCCAAAGCAATAGTTAACCCGAAGAATGTGCCGTGGTGGAACCTCACTGTTCAGCAAGCCGTTCGAAATAGGAAAAAAAGCGCTCGCTAAATTCCGAACTACAAGACTAATAGAGGATCTAGAAAACTTTAGGAAAATACGTGCGCAAACACGACGCTTCATACGGACCGAAAAACAGAAAAGTTGGCACAACTTCATAGAATCCATTGATCCGCAGACTTCGGATCAATACATGTGGACGAAGATAAAAACCCTAAATGGATGCAAAACAGGCTTCTCAATTCCATGGATATCGGTTAACGACACCATAATAACATCCCCGGACGAGATCGCAAATGCTCTGGCTGTTACCTTTGCGGATAAATCGTCTAATGCTAACTATTCATCTGCGTTTCATAAATTCAAGGTGGAACAAGAAAAACATGATATAAATTTAGATGATGGAATTTCTGAGTCGTATAATGATCCTTTTACCTTAGTAGAACTGCAGGGAAGTTTGCAACACTTTAGTAAGAATGTATCCCCGGGTCCGGATGATATACCGGCTATCTTCGTGAAACATCTACCTCAAACTGCAATAAATGCGTTACTACAGATATACAATAAAGTCTGGGTGGATCGAACTTTTCCAGACGTCTGGTCAACATCAATCGTTATTCCAGTACTAAAGCCAGGGAAAAGCAGACACTTGTCAACTAGTTATCGACCTATATCGTTAACGTGTGTACTGTGTAAAATAATAGAAAAAATTATAGTAAACAGACTAATGCCATATTTAGAAGCAAAGTCGAAAATTAGCCCTTACCAGTGTGGATTCCGAAAAGGCCGATCAACGCTTGATCACCTGGTACATCTGGAAGCGGAAATCCGAAGCGCATTTAGTAATAAACAACATCTATACTCCGTTTTCTTTGACCTTGAGAGAGCGTACGATACAACTTGGACATACCGAATAATCAAGAAATTTAAAGAGTGCGGAATAAATGGTAATATGCTGTATTTTATTAAAAACTTCCTGGCAAATAGAATGATACGGGTCCGGGTACAAAATTCGCTATCTAATCTCCAAAAGCTGCAAAACGGAATACCGCAGGGGAGTGTACTCAGCGTATACTGCTTTCTAATAGCAATAAATGACATAACGAACTGCATTCCCCCTCCACTAACATACAGATTATATGCGGATGATCTTAACATCTCATACAGAACCCGATATCCAGGAACTGCTCAGCAAATGCTCCAAATAACGCTAAATAATCTTGAGCATTGGAGCCAACAAACCGGATTCAAATTTTCCACCTCTAAAACATACTGCGTCGACTTCCATCGTAAGAGCGGACAGCAACCGACCTTACAGCTAAAATTGTACAACAACGTATTAGAATTTCAGCCTCGCACAACCTTTCTTAGTGTCATCTTTGACTCCAAGTTGCGTTGGGCGGATCATATTACGGAGCTTCATAGGAGATGTGTGAAGTCCTTGAATGTACTAAAGGTTCTAAACGGAAAAAAGAGCAGACCGCACACGAACACGCTCCTGATGATTTACCGCGTAATTATCCGATCAAAGATGGACTATGGATGCATACTGTATCGTACGGCGTCGAAATCATTACTTCGGAAGCTGGATACAATACACCATACTGCAACACGAAGAGCGTTAGGTGCTTATATCACTAGCCCCACACCCAGCATACTAGCGCTGGCCGGTGAACCACCGCTACAAATCCGAAGGCAGATGCTGACGGTAAACTATGGAGCAACAATGCTGACGAGGATAAATCATCCCAATCTAGCGTTAATGGACCTCTCAGGTACGAGCTCTATGGCAGCCAGGGTTCGAGCAGATTTAGCAGACCTGAACCTTGGAGTGGCCGAATTACTGCACCTACCACGGGAAAAGATTCGCCCCATCACTATGGACTGTGCATTACGGAAATGGAATGAAAGATGGATTAGCACTGATACAGCAAATAAATTGCGCATGGTTAAAAGCACCATTTATCCTCTAAGGACGACGGCACAGGAAAGTCGCATGTATGAAAAAGTACTTGCCCGGCTTAGAATCGGCCATACCCCGCTAACGCATGCGTATATCTTAGAAGATGGTGAACCTCCAATTTGCGAACTCTGTGAGGAAACTAGGACGGTTCATCACCTATTACTAAAATGTAAGAAATATGAAAATTGTAGAGTGCAGAGCGATATACCTACGGATGATTTGAAGGATGTTCTCCGAGATGATATACCTACAACTCGTAAACTACGCTTGTACCTTATTTATACGGATTTAATGCGTTATCTTTAGTTAAGTTAAATTAAGTGGTCATAGCCGAAAGGCAATAAGTACCGCTGTTAAATAAATAAAAAAAAAAAAAATAGATTTTTTTGTAACCTCGCATCTAAGATTTCCATCTCAATTGTGATCATCAATCGTTTCCCCCTTACTCGTAATTATTAGAAATAGCAGTTTGTTTTTGTTTTTAACCGACTTCAAAAAAAGAGGTATTCAATTCGACCGTATTTCTTTTTTTTTTATTTATTTCTTCATGTGTGTTACTTCAGAACTTTCTTCTAGGTGAACCAGTTTTGATGATTCTTCTTTTATTTAAGAAGTGATGCTTCTCATGTGGCCCCATTTAAATTTGATCAAGATCTTGAGTTATCCTTAATAGTAATGCGGGAGATTGAAGCTTTTTGGATGCTTTTCATTCATGATTGGTTTCACCGTCGGGTTAGATTTATTGACTTAAAATACTATAAATTTGCCAAATTACCATGGAAATGTAGCTTTTGATATTTTTACACCGTGGAAATGTAGTTCAAAATAACGAAATCGATTTTTTTAAGTATAAAGTATGGAGAATAATGTGAAAAAAAATTGATTTTTAACGAGAAAAAAATTCAAATATAATGATGCTGAAAATTTTTTAATATAAAATGCTTTTTTACAAAAAATAAATACCGACTTCATGGTTTATTATAAAAATTTAAAAATGCACTAAAAAGTAAAAAATAATTACTCCCGATTAGAAAATATATATCAGAGTGATATACTACCCTTAAAGATGACATTATCGTAATTATTATACAAAACATTAATACCGTTAATTAGAGTCGGCATCAAATTCATATTAAAATAATAATTAAAAACTGCATTAAATGTTCATTAAATTGTTCGTAGATATTGTAATATGAATTTGATGCCGACTCTAATTAACGGTATTAATGTTTTGTATGATAATTACGATAATGTCATCTTTAAGGGTAGTATATCACTCTGATATATATTTTCTAATCGGGAGTAATTATTTTTTACTTTTTAGTGCATTTTTAAATTTTTATAATAAACCTTGAAGTCGGTATTTATTTTTTGTAAAAAAGCATTTTTCTTTATTTTATCGTTGTTACATATTTCGCTCGTATCAGATACAAAAATTTATAATTTCTTTCATCGTAAAGTATTCATTTCGTGTAATTCTCACTGTATTTTTTAGAAAAAGCCGATTTTAGGACTTTAGATTATCCCATAACTTCGTTTCAATTTACCGTCCACTAAAATTAATACAATATTTTGCGAATTCCTGCTGGCAATCGAAAAACGGTTTCCCGCGTTTACCACTTTTTCCTAAACAGGCGCAAGTAAACCAAACTGATTTTTCCAATTTTCCGGAAAGTTATCAGAAAATTTTTCGAACTTCGCCAGCTCTCCTTCATCAAAGATTTAAGAGCTGCATCTTTTTTTTTTTATTTGTCGTTTGATAGATGTTTTTAATTAATTTATTACTTTCTTGAGTTGACGTATCTCACACTCTGGCCAAGAATTCGGCCTTTTTGAAAAATTTAAAACGATGGTCTTAACAATTTCCCTTGAACTACGAAATTTACACATAGACTAAAAAACAAGTAAAATTTTCAACTCACATTACACACACACACACACATACATATATATATAAAAAATATATATAACGATTAAGGTTGGGTCTTAGAATATTATGTTAGACAGTTTATTACGTATATCTACCGAAAATATCGCAATTAAAGTTGTATTAAAAGTGACAAGAGTAAAAATGTACTAAAAAAAGGGCATATGTGACGCTCCACTTTAGAAATGATTTCCGCATCATTTGATAGAAATAAATAATTTGTTGCGATTAACTTAAATATTAAATAAAATACGGCTATCTTGTTTTCCGCGGAGCTCAGTGAAGAGGTTCTTAAATTTTTAAAGTTATTGAAAAACTTAATTTACATATATACGCTTTTGTGGCTGTTTTATCTGGATATAATAATATTAATTATCTTCCTAACTAATTTTTGTGAAAAAAATTTTCTACAAAAAATTCACAAAATTTTAACTGCGATTTATAATAACGATTTTGATATTTTGTTTGAAAGAGGCCAAGGCAATGAAGCAGATTACGGAAAACAGAGGCTATGGGGTACTCTCGGTTATGGACTGGCCGGTGGTTTGAGCGGCTTTTTGATCGATATATTTTCCAAAAATTCGATATATAAAAATCACACGCCTGCTTTTGTAATTTTAGCGATATTTTCAATCGCTGACGTGATCGTATCATTTAAATTAAAGGTAAGCAATTGTTTTTGTTTACACAGTCCGGTGTGACAGACATGTATAAACTAGCTGCATCGCTGCTAACCTCGGGGATGTCAATTTTTTCATTACACTATTAATGCGGTAACAGTTACCATTTTCGATATAACTACATATCGTTCTGAAAAATTGTTTAAATATTCATTCTTATTATACTCGTTCATAAATCAAGGAAATGTGAACAAATCAAATACCATTGGACAGATTACGTACATACTGTTAAAAATATGGCAACAAATAGAACAGAATAAACTGCGGAAAATATCATTTCAATATACTAAAAGAGCAACATATCAGGAACCCCCATGGTGGTACCTTCAAGTCAAGGAGAACCTACCTAGCAATTACATAAAGCAAATCATACGGCTTAGAACAGGACATACCAGAACAGCAGACCGATTAAAGAAACTGAACATCATCGAATCGGATAAATGCCAGTATTGTAATAAAAACTACGAGGAAAATATTAATCATCTCCTATTGTACTCGATTCGAAACACAACGAGAAGAACTTATAAATAAATTCACTCGGGAATATCACACGCTACCGATAAATACAGCATCCATTCTTACAAATCCATTAAGCGTGTAAACAATTTCATCAATACCCCTTAAGAAATGCAATATTGAACTTTAAGGTTTGAATACTATATGACGACACGTTTAACATATAAACTGGCTAAAAGGTTAAAAGGAAAAACCAAGCCAAAAAAAAAAAAAATCAGCGATTGTAAACCAGAGAATTTTTGCACATCCAGCTACAAAAATAATTTTTTAAAAGTTCAATAATACGCAACACATTTTCTAAAATTTGAATATGTAATTAACAAGAATTACGGCTCAGAGTAGCTTTTAATTACGAAACAAAAATAAATTCTCAGAATACTTTATTTGTTTATTTCACTCATTGTTTCTTTTATGTTGTACAGTAATTAATTTCAAACACCAATTAAAAACAATTATTTAATTTATCAAATACCCCGACGCGTTTCGAAGACAAAGGTTCCGACAAAAGAAGGGTAGCGACATATAAATTAAATTATTTGCTTTAATCAATCCGTTTACATTTGGATTTTAAGCAATTTCGTTACGTTATATCGCAAATAGGTAGCGTGGTAGCCTAGTGGTTAAGGTGCTTGGCTACTAAATCAGAGGACGCGCGTTCGAGACTTGTCTCATTCCGGATCCGAATCGTTCCCAGGTAATACCTAATCTGAAATAGAATTGGGTACTATAAAAAATCTGGGAAAGTAAAGGCGGATCCCAAGTAGAAAGGAACTGGCCCCCAGTATTCTCATCGGGTCTATTAGGCTTAGTATTATTAAGAAAAGCTTAACTTCACAATCCCCGACGACCGGGTAAAAGGATATGCCAACGGCGAGAACAAAAATACCTCGGGTACCAAGCGAACTTCCCGTCTGCCGTTATGGTCGCAACTGGTATACAGTACCAACAACGCCGATGTCTAACGAGGCATCCTCTTGTCACATAAAAAGTAAACATGACCTGATACCAGACCAACGTCCATAATCATAGTATATTACCACCGCGTTGTCGTTTGCCCACAATATCATTCAAAGAAAATATTTAAATTCCATTCGCTACCAGAATTCACAAAACAAAATAATTTTTTTCATTGCAGCGGTCGAAATATCGCTAAGCAAAAGCAACACGATACAAAATAAATAAACAAATATGTAAATAAGTGAATCAATAAATGAATAAATTAATTAATTAATATACCACCTAATGTTGCTGGTTAACTGCGTCGCCTTGCAGCCGTCATTCGGTGAATCGCCGCAATTTCACCGAAAATATTACGAAAAGCGGCAAAATTCTATATTTTTAATTACGCCACATATCCTAATCATTACTATTAATAAGCTCAGCCATAGCTCATTTAGACGCGAGAAGTAGGGACCAGAATGTCAAATTCAGAGACCGAAGACGCAAAAATATTACATCGGAGGAATACATTTTTTTTCTCTCTTTTGAAAAGCCGAAAGAAAAAAAAAATACACATATAAAATAAAACATGATTTCGAATCCAAAATCCGAAGCATAAACATGCTCGGATAAATTTTGAAAATGCGAGGAGCGATAAATACGCAGGGCAGGCCGAGTTTGAGACAGGTTGAGCTCTCGCAAATCGGATGCACATTGCCTTCACGAACGCTGATGTAAACATAAACAAACCTGTCATGGCAACTGGCAGCACCCTCTCTGTCACGCAGAGAAAAACATTCATCACGTACGGAACATCACAAAGACTAAGCAAAAAAATAGTCGAACTAGCCAATAAAATAAAGTTCTGGTACCGACCTGACCGTCAACAAGTCACCACGACGCAAAATTAACGACGAGAGAATAGCCAAATCATGCCAGACGGTCTCACACCGATCAATAGGACAAAGTTGGACAGAAACTTCACAAATTCTTGAGCAGGGTACAAGGAAATGTCTAAACGCGCCGAATCGACGTGCGATTGCGAAACGTAACGGAGCGAGAACGAAGTAAGAAAGGGAAAATATAATAAATAATAAAGAGATGCTATGAAAAATTTTACGTACGATTCAGCGTAAAAACACCGGGATAAACGAAACCGCAGACGAAATCCTCTCTCCCGCACTCCTCGCAACTCATGATGACAGCTGTCGAAAACTTGATGATCCCGCAAATCGAAAGTCGCTGTCGACACCGTCCATTTCCCGGAGCATCAGCCCGGCTCTATGCTGTTGGAATATCACAAAGGGATGGTAAAGAAAGATTCTGTGACAACGTACTATGTCGGGTACATACAACACCTGCTTGGCTTTCTTGGACTCCCACGCTGGAGCCTTCCCCAGCGCCGCCAGATGGTATAGAATAATTGGATCGCCTTTCTAACAGCAGTTTTAGGTAACGAGCATGCCGGTAGCTCCCAATAGCGATGTACGAATACAAAAATAGCGAGAACCCAATCGGCCGCGCCGTTACCAAACAAAACAACTACAAGGTTACACCGGAGTACGGAAAACGCTAACTAAACTCGATAAAATGGAAACATCATGAGATACGACTGCAGGAACCGGATAAAGATAGAAAAACAAATACAATTTTACGACACGTAATTCAAAAAAAAAATAAAAAATGAAGATAGAGAAAAAAATAAACTTTTCCTTCGCGCGAGGCACTAAATTCCTCGAAAGACGCATGCCAATCTCGCCTGTAAACGCAATGCCTGTCTGAAACCAGAAACACAAAACAACAATAAAACAAAGCATTTAAAAAATTTCTGACTAGATTGTCGCTTCACGTGGACCGGAAATCAACGACGTTTCGCAGAATGATATTGTTCCCATGCGAGATGTCGCGCAGCCGATATGCATTATTATGCAGGCTCTCTATCACTTCGTACGAGCTGATATATAATAGCTCAAGCTTTTTCATACGCG
The DNA here is from genome assembly GCA_039619475.1 of Icerya purchasi. NCBI lineage: Eukaryota > Metazoa > Arthropoda > Insecta > Hemiptera > Monophlebidae > Icerya > Icerya purchasi. The sequence goes on along the minus strand of CM077116.1, from coordinate 333,791,119 downwards.
TTTTTTTAGTTCGATACCTGCAGGAGAAATTCGGTTTGCTTACTTTATCTATTAATTATTTCCGCCGATAATTCCACGACTGGAAACCACAACGGCAGCAGTGTTCTAACTGGCGGATATTATTTACCTTAAAATATTTCACATAGCCGGAAAATCCTTTATCCACATTTTCTATTTTACGTTGTCTTCGCCTTTTCTTAATTTTAGTTTCAAATTTTCCTTCCCTTTTATGTATCATAATACTTTGATTGTTACATATCTTATTACACTTCATTTTTATAAACTTTATATTCAGCTTATTTCGCTTGTTTGCCGTGCCTTACGATTATTTTTTAAATTTCTAATTTCGTCTGTATAACTTATTTTAAAATGATTTACACTATTGTCATCATTAATTACGTTACCATTACCGCTATTTTTATTACAGAAATTATTATTAACATTATTACTATCGTTATTATTATTATTATTAATATCTTCATAATCCTTCTGTTCTTCCTTGCTATTGACCTTATTACCATTGTTCGTATCGTCATTAATGTTTTCTTTATTTTCTGCACATCTATCGTTAATATCTATCCCGAAATTCGTGTTCATATTATTCTGTTCTTCTACTTTATTAATAAGATTATTCAGACTTTTACTATTTTCCTCGAATTTATTATTAAGATTATTTAAACATTTACTAAGTGCTAACATAATTTTCTCCAGACGTGAAGCCCGGGATCCTCAAACTCTCGGTATGTCGAACTCGGAAGCAGGTATCGTTCCGGCACCGTCTCAGATAAGACGTCCATGATATCAGGACACTGCCCTCATCGCTTGAATCGTCCAGGATTGACTATACCTCGCGATACTGTCCCCTTCTAGTCAACACTCTGGACAAATCCTCCTTCTCCATACTCAGGCAAAGTTACGGAAAAATTAAAAACGAAAATGACTACCAAATTCAAACGGAAAAATTAGATCGCTAATACTGATGAAATCGTGAAAAAAAATCATATAACGTAAAAATATAAAAGAAGACGGCAGGGGGATGATTAGAAAAAAAAATATATATATATTGCTTATCTGTTTCTGCTTGGCAGTTTCCCTCCGCCTGCATCGATCCGTACCCTTTGATTCCTGCGATGTTCTTCTTCGATCGGAACTAACACCAGGTAACGCTTCCTCGCTATTCATGTCCGCCGCCACTTGTTAAGAACTCGATTTTCCGGGCTAAGTAATAAAAACAAAAACGGCCGCCAGCAACAGCCGCGGTGTTATGATTGGATAAACCTCTTTCAGAGCATTAGGCTTTTTGAAAAAACTATCAAAAAAAAGGGAAAATAGAAATAAAATCAAAAAAAAATGCCGCCCTGGAACGGCAGTGGTCTCTCTACGCCGGAGATATCACGAAGCCCACACCACGTGTTCAGTAACGAAATTTCAGATAAAAGAACGTATATTTTCAGAAAACTACACGAAAACGAAAATGAAATCACAGGATTTGATCGGCAGAACGGCCGCGTAAATTTGGCGATGACTAGAAAAACACGCAAACGGTGAACCTTTTAAACAAAATTTAAAGAAAAAATCGACACACGTACGGCCTGGCACGTTAAATTTCGTAAAACGATAACACGGACCAGTCAAAAACTCACGTTAACGACGATTGCTGCGCGACAACCACGAGAATAGAAAAGAACAACTGATCGACCACGGTAACAAAGGCTACGCAGAACGTTCTAGAAGAACACTTCTGCGTAGATCACCGCACATACTACCTATCCTGATTTTAGCGGGATTTTTCAGCCTGCCTGCAGCTCAACGTTACTTGTCACACGGTATCCCGCGGTTTCGCCGCAAGCACAAGTCACTGCCTCAGCTCTCGACCACTACCACTCAGACACCAACGCCACTCTACCCTGATGCGACAGTACGAACGACCGGACTTACAGCAGAACACAGGAATTTTTGGTTTTTGCCGAGTAAGCATGTTCGACACGACAAAGCAGCGATGCAACCTAGAACGACGTATGAGAGATCTTGTATTAATGAACTACCAGAGATTAATTTCTAACTCAAACGTCGTCAAGAAATAGCGCTACGCGTACCGAATCCGTCTCAATGTATGTACATATACATATATATATATATATATATACACATATATACATACAGTGGATAACGAAAGTATTTGTACACAGCAAAAAGTGGCTACAGTGGTATAGGGTATGAGCCTGAAAGGGGAAAAATAATAGAAAATGTATGTAAAGAAGTATCAGAATGTAGTACATGAGTAAGTATATGAAATGTCATACATGAAAAATAGGGAAAACACGTAATACGAGTGCAATGAAAGTATTTATACACGATGACTGATTGGGAAAAACCCATGAAAATGTACGATAAGCGAGACATGTCCATACCTGCAAAGCAGTGTAAACTCAAGTACCTCTTCTGCATGCAGTGACCGTTTCTTGAGTGCATTTGCGTAAATCAATACGATGCCAGGTAAAAAAGAGGAAATATCTCTTGAGAATCGCGCGCCAATAATTGCGCTACGAGAAAGCGGTCAATCGTATCGAGAAATTGCTAAAAAAGTGCAGGTGTCATTCACGACTGTGAATTACGTCGTAAAAAAAAATACAAAAGGACTCATATAAGTGAGAATAAGCGTGGAAAAAACCGGCCAAGGAAGTTGACATACTGTGAACGACGAGCCGTCATCTGTCGTTCAGAAAAAAACTCATTCGTAAACGCCGCTACGCTTGCGTAAGACGTCACAACAACGACGGGTAAACAAGTTCATCCGCAGAATATTACATTCCACCAATTTTTATAGTCGTTCGCCGCGTAAGAAACCATGTACATCTGTGAGCAGAATAGAAAGAAACAGCTGCAGTTTGCCAAAGAGTATTTGACAAAGCCGCTGGAGTTCTGGTATTCAGTGATTTGGTCTGATGAGTCTAAGTACAATATTTTCGAGTCGGATGGGAAGCAGTTTGTGTGAAGTAGGCCAAACACTGAACTCGAACGCGCAATATGCATGCTACAGCGAAGCATGGAGGTGGAAACGTTCTCGTTTAAGGCTGCTTGGCGGCTGGCGGAATCAGACACTTGGAGCTCATTGAGGGTAAAATGACAGCCGCCATGTATGTGGACGTGCTGTACAAAAATTTGCGCTCTAGCGCTGCAAAATTGGATCTAGAACAATCGTTTATCTTCCGGCAAGATAACGATCCGAAGCATAATATATCTCGGGAATGGTTATTGTACAATGTGCCACATCGTCTTGAGCATTTGTGCCATCATGTGGAGCTGCAGGTACGCAAGCAACGGATTTTCAACCGAAATTATCTCCGAGGTCACCCAGTCGCTGGTGGACCCCATAACCCGACGTCTTCAAGCCGTTATCAAAGCTCACGGCATGAATACGAAGTATTGAAGATCATATTTTCAGTTCATATTCTAGTCTTTTTTGTTTAAAAGTTATTACCTTTCATTCTGTAGAAATGCTTTCGTTACCCACTGTCTATATATATATATATTAATTACAACGTAATTCTTAGGCTACCGCCCATTAGAAAAAATGTCCGATTTTATGTAAGGTTTGTTATATTTTATCGGATTTCTGTGATTATGTTATTATATTCATATGGGCCGATTTAGAATTACGTTGTAAATTTTGATCATTTTATACAAAGTATAGAAGAGAACGAAATAGAAATATAAGCAAGAGGGGTCAAGGGCACGGCCCCTTGTGAGGCCGAAATGGCCAGAGTTATATATTATGGAAGAGTAAATTTCAGTTGGCTAATCGTTCTTCTTAAAAAATAATAATTTAGAGTCGCGCAGCAATTTCTATTACAGTTTCATATTTTTACACGGCAATATCATAAATGTTTTTTATTTAATATTACGTAGCTACATATTTCTTGTTTTTTTCATTAGCTGCCAGGGCAAAATTCATCTTCCAACATATTAAAAGATGCTGTAAAAGTTTTACATAATCGAAATGTAATTTTGTTTCTGTTTTTAACGACGATATTCGGAACTTGCGATGGATTCGTGGTTTACTTTGTTTTTTGGTAATTTTCACTTTTCACAATAAATCAACTATTATTATAGAGTTTTAAACGGTTAAGTGTATAACGCTATTTTTTTATCGATCTATTTATTTATTTATATTGTGTATATAACAACTGTTCAGCTAAGTCAGTTATAACGTACAGCTATAAAATTATATAAATAATTCGGTACTACTTTTAACAAATAATTATGTCGCAGTCGCACAATTCTTAAATATATTTAGACACACATACAATTTAATATAGAATCATTTAACATACTGTTTCTTAGATCTTAATTATAGTGATTTGGAACAAATACAAATATAAAAAACGAATTTAAATGTACAAGTACCACTTAAAAATCTTTTTATCGGGCGTAGATGATCGGCTAAAAATTAATAAAACACACAAAGTACGCGATCGGAACAATTAATTTTTAGCTGGTCATCTGTGCCCGATAAAAAAATTTCTAAGTGGTTTTGTTATATCTACATTTATTCCAATTACTACGCTCATAACTCATCTTTATACGTCTTTCCTTATCGTCAAATAAGTCTCCAAAGTAACACCACTGAAATTAGTAAGCAGATAAACTTTTAAAGATAATTATCAACAGTTTTTTTAAACGACCTATGTCACAAGCCAACCGCGCTGCCCAGTACAAATGTATTTGTTAATCTGGGAACAACCAGAAGGGATCAGTTAGCATAGTGATGCGTTTTCATTCAAGCAATACCGCGAACACAAGTTTTTGTTTCTACCGTGGAATCTAGACATCGATAATTTCAACCGGTAAGTGTTCTCGCTGAATTTCCCGTTTATCAAGATTTAAATGCAATCGAAACTTCCAAGTTATCTATTGCTAATGTAAAATTTTGTTGTAATTAAAGTTGTTTATTCGTTCTTTAAAAAATTGCTGAAATAAGCACTTAATAAATCGTCCCCGCGCCTCTTGAAGCATGTATTTCGGCTAATGGATTCCACACAATAGTAGGTAATAATAAAGTTTGCATTTTTGGCAAATAATGCAACTCATGACATTGGCTTTAGATAATATTCCCTCGGTTAATGATTAATTTAGTTTTTTTTTTTTTTTTTGAAAAATATGTATTTATTATTTTTTAAATACGAAACTTTCGTCAAGCTAAAACGCTTGCCGACGAATTATGCTATTGAACACTTTACCATCTTGAAATAACTTATACTATACATATACATAATCGTGTAATATTTACTAGTCTTAATCTATCTTTTACTTATCAATACTTCATAATCTATTTCTATCTTTTATATTCGATGTTTTTTTTTCTTTAGTTTTTTTTTGTTGCGCCTGGTCATTTTATTTTATGTTTATTACTTTTTTTACATTTCCTTCCTCCTGAAGCCATTCCTTTATTTTCCTTTTTCTTTTCCTCTTTTTTTTCCTTCTCCATTATTTCCTTGGGTATTTTATTCAACAACTGAGCTATAATATATTTATCCGTTTGCTTCCCCATCTTTGTTCTTGCTAACGGCAGTTGCTACGAAAGTTTTTTTCTCAATCCGTATTCTGTTTTTATTCTTTCCTCCAATTCAATTTTCTTTTCTGCTGATATGTATTCCCATATCTGCAATAATAAGTACATTCTCCTCTTATGCTCATTACGTCTTCTTTTTTAATTATTTCACTTTCAATCTCTCCTTTTAAGGATTTCCTATTAATTTCAAGCATTTAATTTGCAGTTTATTTATTTTCCCTAAGTATACTTTTCTCATCATTATGCCTGAATTCCGTATCTGACCCTCGACTCTACTAGCGCATAATAAACTACTTTTAATGTTTCATTTGTTGCATATTTCTTTAATGTATATAAAGCTGGTAAAACTGCTCTTATTTTCTTTGCAATGTATTCCATATGTATGTCCCATCTTAAGTGTTGGTTCATCATTATTCCCCAAAAAGATTTATACTGCGTTACTATGTCTAAGTATTGACAGATTCGCGTCTTTCCCCCATTAAGTGTACACATTCGTTTGAGTGCATTATTATAAGTTAGTTGAATAATATAAATATGTTACTACTGTGGTTCTAAAAATGTTTAATAATTAATCTTTGTTCAACATCTGGCAGTTGTTCATCTTTTCCATCATACTTCTAACAATTCAGCGTTTATAGTATCGTGGTGAAAACATTTTTTAAATTATTGCTGGACGCGTTTCCGTGTTCTAGGTCTAATTTAAAGTTGAGTTAATCATCTGCCTTTGGAATAAGCTAAGGAATTCCTTTTAGCTTTATAATGTTATTCGTTAATCTGGATTATAAATATTCATCAATTTACGCTTGCACTAGCAATGTTCATTTTCATTAAAATTAAGAAATCCCAGGAAGAAAAAAAAGCAAGGAGAATATCTCTACTACTGTACAATGTAATGATCACAGAACTCAACTGCAATACCATTTCATTAGCAGCTGGCAATTAGAAATAAAATTATTTCCTTTAAAAATACATTAAAACATCCGCTATAGATAATGTAGAAAAAACACGCGCACAAAGATAAATAATTGCATTACTCGATTGAAATTTGATTTTTACTGTTAACTAGCAGCCTAGCTAGCTACACGTTAGTTTGCAAGCAATTTAAACATATCTACAAATATTTTTTTTAAAGTTTTAAAATACATTCTCTACAAATAAGCATTAGTAATCGTTTTATTTTCTCATTTAAAGGAATTATTGCTTTATAAGGAGTATGGATATATGAATTAATAATTAAATAACAACTAACTAATTAGCAAAAAATAGAATTAAAGAAAGTACTTTATTAGCTCACGGGATATTTCCGTAAATTCCGATGGAGGGAATATTACGTCACTGCTGTCAGTTATTACGACGACTAGTCTTCTGTTGTATTTGATTCTCAACAGTTTACCGTTAAAAAACAGCGCTCTCGAATTTTTCCAAATACTAGATTCGCCATATTTATCCAGCCTGTAATTATTGCATACTATATAGAATAATCATCTAGGCAACAGGAATCAGCTGAGGAAAAGGAACTGGCGCGCATTTAATATATTTTGAGCCTTAATTTCATAATTTCTGGTACCTTACTGAGGGGGGATTCGATTTTACTTTTTTTCATGTTATCAATCGATGTCCTACATAATATGTATATCATAGGTTATATTATTTAATCAATTATTTCTGTGTAGAATGTGCTACAAATTAGATGCCATTTATACATGTTTAGACTCATGGGAAACGCGGATTTAAAAAATTCAACAAACTTTTCGCAAATATTAAACAGGTTATTAGTTATATTTTCATTGACCAATGTTGAAATAAGTACAGTAATATATATTCCATAGTTGATAAAGTTGACAATATTGTTAACAAAACATTTTATTTGATCGATTTGTTACAGTGATGTTTTAAACTCCGATCTAACATATGATAAAGTAAAAATTATAGCAATCTTTTTTCACGCAGGTACTTGGAAGATGTTAGTATGAAGACTGGCGGTTATGAAATAATACGATCTATTGAGGGAGCAATTATAATGGGTCAAATGATAATCGGAGAAGTATTTTTTTTTCAATTTTCTGGTAATTCTATTAATTATTTTTAATAGTATAAAGGAACATAAAATAACTAGTAAACGCCTAAATCAGTTCCTCTTTTGGCCAAAATTTTCGTTCTTTCATTTTTGCTGTTATTCATGGTTTATGTGTTTCGACAAATACAAACTATAAGTAACAGCACAAATGAACGAACTAAACTTACAGTTATATCAAAAATGGCATAGAAAAAAACGAAAGTAATATAAAGAGAAAATTGTAAGAATAATGATAAAATAACAACAAGTGCAGTAATTTTAGAAACGGACACATTAAATATACCCTACAGCGAAAAGCATTTTAGCGAATTGTTGAAAATTTTAAACTTAATACTGTAACTCTATTGTCCGCACTGGAATGCAAGTTTTTGAATTGTGGTTAACAAATTCTGAAACTCTTAGCCTAAGGAATAAAGTAATATTGTATTTTTTCATTAAAGAAAATCAAAAAAAAAAATGTGAAAAAAGATAAACGAAATAAAGAAAAAGAAAATATAAAACACAGAAATTCATAAAAATTAATGAAAATATGGAAAAATAACAAATGTAAAACTATCATTTATTCTTGTATAAATTACTTCCATTCAAAATATGAGGGCCTGCACAATGCGCTATAAAAATTCTTAAAACCGGAAACTAATTTTAAATAATTTTAAATGGTTTTGTATGCAACTAATCTGTAGAACTGTCCATTTAACTTTTGCTATTATAATACGCAGATAATGGTCTTGTATAAATCGAACTTTATTGAGATAAAATAGCAATCGGTAGCATCGTTCAAAACCATAGGCGTACCCGGGGGGGGGGGGGATTCGGGGGTTCAAACTCCTCCCGAAATGGATTTTTACGTTGCTGTATTATCGCTTCAGGGTCGTAAGATGTCTTGGTACCAGGCATTCTGACAGTACAACTAACTATGTATTAGTGTAAATTATTCTCAATATGAAAACGAACAGAAGTCTTACGCATTTAGAACTATTATACAAGAGATTATTAATAAAATATAATTACTAAGTAAAATCCTTTTATCTGCCAAGTGTTTTTTTAAAAATGGATCGATCCCCCCCCCCCCCCGAAAATCTTGCCTGGGTGCGCCTATGTTCAAAACACGACAACAGACTCTTACTATTCGTAATTATAACCTTTATCAAATCTGTATTATTATGGCTGCGCTTCACTTAACGAGATACGGTCGTGAAACATAGTTATTCGACGGTTAACGCTATTGGCATATAAAACTTATGGAGCTCCTACACCACTTTCCTTTTTATAAAAAAAAAGGAAACTATACGGTTACCACCGCTAACCAATACCAATGGCCAACATATAAAAGAAAATTATTAACGATAAAATAAACTTACCAAACTAAAAACATATACATATGCTGGTTCTGAATCATGGACAATTAAAGCTGCATGCCGCAGAAGAATAGAAGCTTTCGAGATGACATATGTTACAGGAGAATGCTCCGTATCCCGTTGGTATTAGTAAAAAGAACAAATATTTCCGTCTTAAAAGAATTAAATATTGGTACAAATGCCTGCCTCCTACCAACCGTTCTGAAGCAATCGCTACAATTTTTTGGTCATATAATCAGACGGGATGGCATCGAGAAGCTTGTTCTGCAGGGTAAAGTTAATAGAAAACGTCAGAGGGGGCGTGTTCCATATCGTTTTACTGACCAGATAAAGTAATCAACAAACATGCCGATTATTAATGCAATGCACGCAACAGAGGATCGTGATACGTGGTGAAACATCGTTCATGGGGCTCTGCATGAAAGGTAACGACGTTCGGAATCGAACTACGACAAACAAGAAGAATATCCGTGATAGTAAAAACCTTCATAGTGGTATGTATGGACTGAACATAAATACTTTTTGATACATTTTCAATTTAGTCGGTATGCATCACCTCTAAACATCGCTACGGCATTCGTACAGTTCGTCCGGATCTGATTTGATGTTTTCTTTTTGCGGTCTCGGGCAGGTGTTCTGTAATGCGGTCCGCGAGGTCCTCGTCATGTCATTCAGGTTCGTAAATATTTTCCTTCCCGGTAACCAGTAATTCATCGAATATGCTAATTGTAGATATGTACATCAGATCGGACAGTGAATAACCTAAAAATTTAGTCTACGCGTTAAACTCAAATCAGACCTTAAACACATTGGACTGATTGTTACGGTTAAATGAGGTCTGCTGCAACGGATAAGTCATCAATCAAGGTTGACCCATTAAAGCTAGAGCATTGAGTTAAGTTGGACCGGAAGTCATTCGAACTATAATCTGCGGATTATGCATCCAAAGCTTTTCCTTTCGTCGAATAGTCGATGGGATTTCATAGCAGCCGATTCAGCACATCGACTTAATAGTTACAACTTTAATTGTTCGTACTTACTCGTAGCTGGTGGATTAGTTAATAAAGGTTTAGTTGCGGACCACCTAAACCGGCTAGCAGGTACAGAAAAAATGAGTGTTGTCATTGGTAACATCTGCGAGAAAGTACAATATCGTGCTTCTAGTCGCGCATATTTACAAGCAGAGAAACAACCAAAGCAGACGAATATCGAGGATAACGAGGTACTTATGTAATTCAAAATAAATCGGAAATTATCAATATCGCGTATAAGACGGGTTAAACAAAATGCAAAACGGAAGTTTATATATGGCGTGTTTGCGAAAAGTAATTGAAACGACAAGTGTGTCACCAAATGTAGAGAAATGTCCTTCTCACTTCTATTATTATTATGATACGCCAAATAACCGTTTCGTATAAATCAAACTTTACTGAGATAAAATAACAATTAAGAAACAAGGCATAAAATCGTTCGAAAAAGCAACAAAAACCCCTTTCTATTTATTATTATAACATTGGTCAAATATCACTCGATAATTCGCCCTAGCGGTGTAAAAAAAGTGTACAGCACCGAAAAACCAAATGGCTTTCAGAATTTCCATGTACCCTAACAAACCAAATATCAACATCTATCAAAACCTATCGCTTCAAAATGTTAAATACATGTATCAGGGGCGGATCCAGAAGGACATTTGAGGGGGGTGGAGGGATTATATAATTACATAAAATCTTCTACGGTACGCAGCAGATTTGAGAAATACCCCTTGTTTTATAAAAAAAATCAAATAGCGACCTTTATAGAAATTAAAAAATCTTTTAAAAATACATAATTACTATTACAATTTTTAATTTAACTTTTGTCTTATATTTAGGGGTGAAAAATAAAACGAAATTATAAAATTTTGGCTAAAATGGTAGTTTAAAAATAGTAGGATAGTATTTTTATTAGACTTTACTTCTTTTTTATTTTTGTTAGTAATCCGATCCGAATTCTCTTTGTTCATGAGCAAGTTTAAATACATATATATTTCTCATTGAACTATGTTTAATTAAAATTACAAAATAAAAATTAAAAATAAACAAAAATGGCAAAAGATCAATAGTTTTACTAGAAAATAGTATTAAATATTAATCATTAAAATCCGTAGTTAAAATTCATACAAATCTTTTATAGCATAAATTAAGTTTCTCTGTCATAACAAATTTCTTTAATAGAGGCTTTAGTTCTTGGGCAGGATGCCCCGCCCCCCGTGGATCCGACGATTATGTCTTAACTGACGAAAAATTTATTGAAATATTAACGAACAATCTACTAAATACAAATTTAACTCGAATAACCTAACATTGACGAAATGCTGGTTAATTAAATATTGCGTAACTAATTAACTAATTAGTTATATAAAAATCGAATCCGTACATTTTATACGACGATGAAACTGATCATTTATAGAGTTACCTAGAGCATTATTACAATTCACAATTTTTCATTTTTTTTGTTTCTTAAATCATTTTCGTAATATATTTTAAAATAATGTGTAGTCGTTTTATAACTTTGGTTAAAACATATCATGATTAATATAGTAATTAAAAAAATAATTTTTTTCTCAGCTCCTGGCCGATGTCCTTAATATTTTCATTTACTGCAAATGGTCTCTATCAGATTTCCATCTCGTAAAAGTTTATCTTTTAATATCGTTGTACATTATTATTAATATTATTCTTAATCTCTCTTTTGTAGGATACATCATCAAAAAGTTAGGCTACAACGCGAGTTTTGTATTATGTTTAGTCGCGTACGCAGTTCGATTCTATTTACTGTCCGTTATACCAAACGTATGGTGGGCCATCCCGATCGAAACTATTTTCCAAGGATTCTACGCTCTTTCTTATACATTAATAGTATCGTACACAAACTTTATTAGTACTCCCGGAATTCAAGCTACGATGCAAAGTGTTTCGATGGCAGCGTTTGACGGTTTAGGTATGCCGAATATACACATAAATACTAATCACTTAATTTTAATTACCTTTTTTTTTTTTTTTTTTGTTTTTTTAAATGAAAATTAATGGTTAGTTACGAATTTTCCTTTCGTCAATTTAATCAAAGTTATCGTATAATTAATAAACATCACACATTGAAATACGTCAACCAAATTTCCCTATAATCGTACTGAATATGTGAATGGAAAAAGCTAAATAAAAAAAATACCTACTACATCAATGAAATTCTGAAACAGGAAAAATATTCCTTCACAAAAACGGTTATTCCAAAGATTATGTTTGGTAACGCGTAAGTGAAATACGCGTTTTGTAGCTTAATAGGGTTTCACAAGCCGTTAAGGTTACAAATGAAACAATTTAAACAAGTGGTCTCAACCACCGAAATATAATGCAAACGAACGTGTGAAAGCAAACTCGAATAATAATATCTGGACAAGTTAAAATGTCGTTTTAGTCATATCAGTAACCTCTTTATTCTTGCATACCGAGCAACGAAAAAGCAATTATAGATATTTGAATTTATTAAAAAACTACTTTCTCCCCTAAATAGAAAATACCAAAATTCAAAATTAAATGCGACGAGTTTTTCCTTTTATGAAAATAAAAAAGGTAGAAATAATTGTGCGCAAAGAGAAAAAAAAATATTTTTAAACCAGATGATCTCTGTATCTTTCTCACTGTGTTCAGTAATTATTGTGAGGCGCCAACTGCTTGTGTGCTTGTCACAAATATTGCGTCCACTATTCGAATATACCAGTGCAAGGAGGGGAAAGACTGGCCGTACACGATTACGGCACGCAATAGACGTGTATTTTTAATTTTTACTTTTCATTTTTTTGGAAAAAATAACTACAAGATTAGAGGTAGTTCTAAGAATGGACTTGCGCATTGGACTCCAAAGCTCATCATTAACCGGTACTATGACTTTAAGATAATGAATTTTAAAAATACAAAATTACTTGTAGCGAATGCTCAGGTACTTCTAGTTATGCGGCCAAGTACCAGACGGAATTGAAAAAGAAAGAAATCTTTACCACTACTTTATTAGTAGCAGAAATTAACCTGGTTTTAGCTTGTCTGTAGAAATGGTTAATGGCGCAAACGCCCTTATGCAGTATTATGTAAACACTATTCAATTTAAATTTAAGTACAGTGGACTCGCGGTTATCCGGATTAATTCGGCGGCCAGTCGGTCCGGATAACAAAAAATCCGGATGCGCCGGAGTTCAAGGTTAAATGCTGCAAATTAAATGAAAAAATGAAAATTAACTTCTTATCACATAATAAAGTAAACATGAAAATTAACTTACGGTGGTGTACATTAATTCGTTTTTAAAGAAGCCTGTGATTAAGATCTGTGTCTTTCGCTGCATTCTCTTCCTTGCCGATATATCTCGCCACTTGCGTAAACAAATGATATCAGCCGGTGGCGCTTCTTCCTGTTCAGTAATGTACTCTAGCGCTACTTCGATCGCCTTCAGTCCTTAACACTTTGAAAGAGCTCGTTATCCATATTTTCTTCAAATGAATCCGCGTTGGGTACCAAGGCTATAATATCCTCATCTGCTGTTTCTTCGATCTCGTCGCTGCCCATCCATTCTGTAACGTCATCTGTATTACTACACATTTCACATCCTCAAATATTTTTTTATTAGACAAACAAGCTCCTCGTTGTCTTTTGAACTGTCCGAATCACATTGTTTTTGTCAATTTCGTCCCATTTATAACTGAATTTTTATGATCTAATAATATTTTCCACGACCGCACTAGTGCTATAGAACTAATCTCTTCCCATCCCTCAGATAATCCCAAGTGATAACATCAAGCATATCAACACTGATTTTAAAGCAACCTGACAGTCCTCACATTACGATCACTATGAGTCACAGTACATTATGACCAGACAGAATCTCCATTTGCAACGAATACAATTAAACATTTAGATACATACTGCATATAGCTGTGGATTTTATAAAAGCGCTTTGTTTTTTTTTTGTTTTTTTTTGAAAATCGATCCGGATAATAGTCTACTGTATAACATGCAGAAATTCACACCGTGCCGTCAAATGAATAATTTAAAAAATCGTAAAAATAAAGTAATTAAAGAGTCCAATTATTTCACAATGAAGCAGATTTTGGTTCTCAGTTACTACCAAAAAAAGAATCATTTAGTACCTTCCGAAGTTTAACGATTTAATTATTCCCAATAAGTATTCGTAAAAAGAGGACATTACATTGTACCTAATCTACAGTTATACTGCAAACAATATAGCGTGCAATTAACGAATTACAAGTATTTTTAACAATACTGTAAATAACTCAGATTTACGAAAAACTAAAACACGGGCGCCAGTGGCACACGCAGTGTCACAATTTCGAACGCTCTTTCCGGGGTAGAGCTCCGGCTTTTCGATAAAACAAAAAAAAATCCCGTGCCGCGGCACCTCTCCACCACGTAGGAGATTTCACGGTGGATTTCTTTACCACGTATTCGTAACAGAAAAAACGATGAAACTACCGAAGAACACATATATTTGACGGAAATAGATCCAAACGAACGTCCAAACAAAAAAAACACAGTTCGCAACTAGAAAAACCATTAAATCTTACAAAACGGTTCACTAAACGGCATGGTCTTCAAAAAAAAAAACAAAAAAACAATACATTATAAACGGCGATACGGATTAGAACATAATTTAATGCTGCCACGATGGCGATTGGCGATTGGCGATCGACTAGCACAATGTAACTTAACTTGGCTATCAAACTAAAACCGGATAATCGAAGAACAATCAATAAACGCGAAAACGGTAATAATTATATCGATGTTTCTCGTACATCTTTGGAGTGATACCGCATTAGCCGTCCTGCCTGACTTTTACGGGATTTTACAACACTGCCCTCGGCTCGATGCTGCTCGGCACAATTCTTGCGCGTGCAGTTCTAGCGGCCGCTACAAACAATGCACACGCACACAGTCTCAACCCCGACACAACTATCCTTTTGACCGCGTACCGGAATCTTTGTTTTAGCCGATAAGCATCCACGATACCTACAAACGGTGTTCGATAGACCGCAAATTAATGATTTTACCAGAGAGAATATTTTCATAATTGCGAACACCGCTAAAAGATCACGCTACAGGTACCGAATCCGTCGTAATACAACCGGGTTAAAATGTAATTTTTAAAAACTTACACCGGGTTTTTACTGCAGAAGGACACACCATGTTGTAATTCATTTTTTCGAAAGAACTAAAAATTTTTAATACGCAGGTTACGCGTTCGGAAGCTTCTTCGGAGCTGTAGCGATTAAAATTTTTGGAGGAAGATACGCGTTTGCTTTATTTTCGTACACCTGCTTCGCGATCGTCTTTTTCATTTTATCAGTACTTATGCCATCGTATATCCGACAAAAGCTTCGTAAAAGTAAGATTATGTAATAATGTAATTTTTATTTTTCTGGCCGTTATTAATGAAATAGAATACGTTAACAGCTGTTCATTTAGGTCCATGTTATCAATAAATATTACAAAACAAATTAAAAAATCTTTATAATTTAATAAGAAATAAAAAAAAAAAAAAAAACGAAATATTTAGCAGTGTGCTTGCACAATCGCAGTCATTATATGTGATTAACCACTTTGGAATTATATGCATTTCTCAACGGCGGTGACCCGTAGATGCATTTCAGATTTGTATGAAAAAATTTAGCAATTTTCCATAAACTTAAATTTTTATTCCAAAATTTCAGCGAAATATTTCAGTTCAATTGAAATAAGCAAGGATAACGTGTTATAAAATTAAATAGAGCATACGCAGTAAAACTCAATCAATTAGTGTTTATTATTTCAGGGATGCATACCTATGCATTCTGAACAACAATCTAGTTAAGAACAGAAACGCAGTGTCTGCCTTACGCAAGGAAACCATTTTATACGTTAATTTTACAAAACAGCAACCATCACTGTGTGCCATAATTTATAATACATAAATTTTAATTAAAAAACTAATTAGCTAATAAATGATCCCGATTTCTAAAATAATTCATACTAAAAAAAAAAAAATTAAAAATATAACTATAATAGTGCCTCCGCATCCGCAGTTAATGGTTCCGAGCTATACCGCAGATAGGTGAACCCGAGGATAGTATGGAACATTGAGCTTAATACGTTAACATGCATACTACAAATGCAGACAATTACAGTACCGTATAGACATACACCTAAATTGCATAAGTACACCGTATATAATGTTGAACATTATTACAGAAAATGGATACATATTTACATTATTATGATCCTGTACTCTATTCTTCTTGTTCATATTGTCCAACCTGATACCTATTATGATAATTGTATAACAACTGATGACAATATTTTTATGATTTTTTAAAAGTTATTTAATTTAAAAGTATTTAATTTTTTGTATGTATGTACTACACCACAACACGCTACAGTCTAAACTTCAGAAAATGAATTACTACGTGTGATTAAAAGTATGAAAAGTTGAAAGTAAAACTTAGAATAAGAAAACTTTAGTCAGAAACATCTTCATCTGAAAGTGAAATAGGCGCATTGTTTGGAAAAAATCGGTCTATTACGCTTGGTGATGCAGATGACGTCAATAGGACAGGATTTTGTTTTGCTTTAAAAAAAAATTATGATAGGGTTTTTTTTTTTTAGTTGCGCCGAGACAAACCGCAGATAACTGAAACCGCGGATACAAGGCCACACTGTATTCTCCTGTAATTTGCCAGCTTTATTATTTTTTTTTGCATAAAAAATTTTTCCGCAAAAACAGAAAAAAAGAAATATTTAAAACCAAAAAATTTATACAATACCCAGAGTTTATGAGCGTACAAAAAAAAAAAAACTCATTTTTTTCCGATTATATTATTTAAATAGTCTATAAATTTTTTGAATCACGCACGTCAAAAATTTAACAGTACATTACATAAACTGAAAATCAAATATTTCCATTTTACGACACGAATATAAGAATGTCTGTTTTATGCACCAATAATGCTCCTCATATTAAAAAATTAAGCCATTTGAATAGATATTTTTATTCAAGTTGTTCAATACACTAGTCTGTGCAACGATAATAATCACACATTCGCATCAACCGGAAAACTATCGGAATCATCAATTTGAAAAGCTTAAGACGAAGTGCAATATTAAGCGGTAGTAAAAAATTTTATATGTGACATTTCAAAACAATTCGGATAGTACTGAAGTTGATAGGCTGTGAAATAAAAATAGATCACGGATAAATCTGAAACAGAGGGGAAAGAACAGTACTTGTTATCTTTGGAAGAAGATCATAGTACAGATGAATAGGAACATTTTTTGTAAAGTTGTACAAGTGAAATATACACAACTCAAATCGTAACATCGTTGTGTACGCTTTCTCGATATACAGAATTTAATTAAACCATCAATTTTCAGAAAAATTCGCGTTATTATTGATATCCGGTTTTTCCCGAACAGCCCCAGTAACGAAGAACAAACGAAATATATATTCAGCGATTTGTTAATTTTCTAACATTTCTAATAATGTTAGATTTTCGTAAATTATTATATACGATAATGAAATTATAAAGGATAATAACATTATACACTTGTTTTTCCAGACTCCCAATACGAATGCATATAACGAACATTAACTTGAATTATCATCAAGAAAAGAAGACCCATACACTCTTTTGTTATTGAAATATTAATTTATTTTCTAGGTTTTTTCAGTAATGAAATAAAGATATTTTAGTTTTTTTCACTTATATACGTAATAATATTTTATTTATAATTTTTATAAATAAACCAGGCCGTCAGAATAAAGTATTTAATTACCGCGCAATATATTCTTTTAATAAAATTAGAGGAATTTGTTTCAGATTTTATGATTTAAGAATCTCAGTATAAAATGAAGAAGAAAGAAATAAACGATCAAAAAGCGCTCGCGCGCCCATTTAAATACAATACCTATTCCGAAAAACAACCAGTTACTACTTTCGAATGATTGCGTCTTTCTTTAATGTTAACCAAAATTCATACAAATAAAAAATCCATCACGGACGAGTTTACGAAGAATATTTTCTTGATTGTTTTTTACTCTTTCTTTTCCGTTTTCATATTATTATTATTGTTATCAATTGTAAATTCTAGTTAGTTGCTTGTTGATTGTCATAAGTTAATCGCGATCAGAGCGTATTAGGTCCGTTTGTGAATAAGTTAGACACTAACTTTTCAAGACTTACGGTACATAAATAAATCGTGCTATTTTTCCTTTATTTTTACTATATTATTCGGAGGAATTTCGAATTTTCTAGATAAAAAATTTTCAGCAGTAGAAAAGAAGAGGAACACTTCTTGCGCCATACTCTGACACGGGTCGGTACCATATGGCCGCAAACCAACTCGCCGTAGAGCTAATTGGCCGTACGCTGGCTGAAAACGAACATTTCGAATACCTTTTTAGATTACCTGCTGTTTTGTTAAAAAAATCAAAATTTACATTTGTTATCACTAAGTAGCGAGCTTTTCAACGATATACAACACTACCCCGTAGAAAAGAATCAACTTTCTTTATTGTCTCCGAAACTCCAATATGGAAGTTAGATTATATGGTTTCACTTTTTTTTAATGTGCATATTCATTTTTACTATTTTTGCCGTCTCCAGTAATTAAGTTTCTCGAGGATACATATTTTTTGGAAGAACTTTTTCTCAACGATTTATGTGCGCAATTTCAAATTCGTAAAAGTTAAACGGTTACAGAGCTATTGAATTTTTTAATATGTTTTTCAAATCGCGTTGTATTAATATTTTGTGTATTATTAGCTGTGAAGTTGTAAAAATTACAGCAGGAGAAATGCCAAGTAGACAGGTGATAGAAAGTTACGTCATAAGGATATAACTTCCGTACCGTCATTTTTCAAATTTATAACCTTAAACAATCTTTTGCGTTAGAATACTATCGGATTAAATATAATTTACTCATAAACACTACTATCTATAAATTATAACGATTTCGCTGCCAATTTTTTCATTACAATAGCCAAAAAGTAACAGGTTAACTTTTTACACCTCATACTGAAAGTTAAATTTATCACGTCAGTTTTATTAATTACCTTCCTCCTTAACCGTATACTAATTATCAAGTTAAAAATAGCCGTCCAGACAAATACAGGGACGTATACGAATTGATTTTCTAAAGTAACAACAAACAATGCAATCAGCGAATAAGTAAAAGTGTAACAGTAGTATTTTAAAAATCAAAATACAGAAAATTCACGTCACATAAATCAACAATGTAGTTACAGTTGAATAAGATTACAGTGTAAAATCGGTGTATAAAGTTGAAATTAATAGTTACCTATAAACGATTTTACCGTTGTAATTATCGCGAAATTTAAATAAGCTTCCAACAAACTGGCTAGTCATTTTTCAAATCAACGTATAATCAAAATAAATAAATAACTGACCGTTATTAGCGAATGACTTCTTATCATCGTCTCAGACACAACCAATTATATATGAATGCAATTACAGAAAAATGATTTAAGTAAGTTTGTTCTATTTTCTATAAATCAATCTAATTAATATGTGTATTGCGAACAGTTGCTTTTTATTGCTGACTGCTGAATAAATTATTTTTTATTTAAATCTCCATTCTTTGTAATTGCAGAAAAAAACAAACGTTACGGGTTATTAAAAAATAATTGGAAGATTCTGTTTACATGTTTGGAAATGTAATTCGCTTCTTTTTTATTTATTTATTTACTTATTTATTTATTTATTTATTTATTTACTTATTTATTTATTTATTTATTTATTAATTTATTTAATTTAAAATTATAAAGTCATTTATAAAATTTAGTTAAAAATCCAAGAAAGAATAGTAGTAATAATAATCAAAGAAGAGCAATCTGGTACTACCAAAGGAATGGTTCAAAGAAGGTAATAAACAATTCACCATTTCAACTTAGAAGGAATGTCTTACGGTACATTCGAATTCATTTTTAATTTCCAACGTATACTGGCAAAATCAATCTGGAGACATGAATTTGTTTACTGCTAAGTATACTTTACATATTTGGACACAAATCAAAATTAACTCATGCACGGTAATATTTTTATTTACGCAAATAGTTTCCTTTTTTTCTTTTTCCCGTATTCCGAATTATTCTGTCACGAAATTCGCGAAAAATTCGCGAAAAACTATTAAATTTTGAATGAATAAATTTTTCTTATAATTAGCGTAAAAATAAATTAAAACACAAACATTTAATCACGAATAAAAATTACGCATTAAAAAATGTTACAAATACTCGATAAAATGAATTATTATAAAATAAAAATAATAACCACGAATGTTACACCTAAGAAAAGAAAAAAGAAATGTGTTTGCATCTAATTTTGAAGTATCAATATCATAATGGTATCTTTAAAATATGGTATTGTGTGCAATGTCGACTTAAATAAAAATCTCTTAAGTAAGCACATTTTTTCTTTTTTTTTTTTTTTTATAAATAAGATACAGGGTCTAACTTCGTTTGCACACTTCTGCCCGATGTGGTATCTAAAATACTAGCAATAAAATCTCTTCCACTGAAAATTAGTTGAAATAATATTTCTCTCGGCTGATGACCACTCGTAGGCAGGGTGGCTAAATGTAATACGCCGCAGTTATGTACGCCATTATCTGTAACAAACTAATCCGAATTGTTTACAATCAGTTCCATTGGCATATGCGCATTTTAAAAAAGTACTTTATTTAGATTTTTAACATAATGCTTTGTAGAACAATAGAGTCCTTGACATAAGTCTATATTCAAATGTGCCATAATTGCGAAAACCTGTGCCTATTGCGAGAGTATTGAAAGTACACGCTAAAGATTTACGAGAAAAATATTCTTATAATTAAATTTATTTTTAAACCGTAAATAACGTATAATTGTAGTAAGCATATAAAGTTAAACACTTTTATTAAAAAACATTGATATTTGCAGAAGCTACGGAAGTTCGCCTGAAATTCGACTATCTTGATTTTTCAATTCTCTTTTTCAAAAGTTTTTCTCGTGTAAACGAAAAATAGTATCAAAAACATCTTACTAGCATTTGTTTAAATTTCATAAAAGTAAATTTATTAATTATTGGCACAGAGAGATACCACAGATATCCGTTTGGCAAAAACGCATTTAGTTTTCCAAAAAAATTAAGTTTACACAACTTACCACGAACCTGTAAAATTACTGCTTCATTAAGTGAAACATTTTGCGAAATATTTTTTTTGAACGAAAAAGTATTACGATCTTCCGAAAAAATTGAAATAGCCAAATCTCTTAAATTCGATACGCTAAATTTAAAAATACGGTAAATCAATATTGTTAGATGAATGTAAATAAAATTAGAAAAGCACAATCACAAAGGCGAGTTAAAATTACAATTACAAATATTGTACTTAGATTTGATTGAATGTTTCCGATATATTACAATGTAGCCGAACACCCGAAAACCTACTTTTCTTTAAAACTAATATCCTAATAGTTTTGATAATTTATCAAAAAATATTTGAATCTGTTCATATTTTACCCACCATGGCGCTTGTCTCAAACAACAATAATATTTTGAAAAAAAACAAAGATTTTTTTTTTTTTTTTAAATTAATTTTTTAAATTAATATTTTAAATATAAATACACTCAACCAATATACCAGGTTACCGTAACATAAATGATTAGGCAACCCCGTATTTCTTTCGAACTACACTACAGCAAAGTGAAAACATACATAATTAAAATTATTTGTGCAGAGTTAATGTTGATAAACATGAGAAAAAAATTGAATGTGACTTTACCGTTCACTTACTTTAGAATTGTCGTTTTCCATCGAGTATATATTAATTATAATATGCGACTGACAGTAATTAGCCGGGGTGTATCTTTTTAGAATAATATCTCCGGGGTACAATAGTTGTCCTTTCCTTACGACTACGTCTAATAAATCACAGCACCATTCTTTGCCTTCTTTAATCACTAGCTTATCTGCGGAAAAAAGGTGTAAATATCAATTTAATAAATTTTAAAGTAAAGATGATATAAAATTAAAAACAAACTTTGTCGGGGAAGATTTAAAATACTTTAAAATTAAAAATACGTAATTTCTTATAATTATTATATTCAAGCACTTTTTAGCAATAAATCTTGTTATTTATCTTACAGTTACAAATCACAAAATTTTATATCTTACAGAAATGCGTTTTGTTTTATTCTTTAATCCGTTGATTTTTTATCTCTTTTATAAATTTCATAACCTTTTTTTATTTCCTCCTGCGTCATTCTTCAACCAGTTTAGAGTTTAATATCTTTGGCAGAACCGCGTTTTCAATTTTTAATGGTAAACGAACTCGTTTGGACCAATTAATTGCAATCAATATAAAAAAATAAAAATTCTACAAAAATTTTAATTACAAATAGTATTTTTTTCGTACCTGTTTGCGCGAAATCATTTTTTCAAAATAATATACACTAAATAACAAAACATACAACAAATGATAGACAAAAGTATATTTGTGGCAAAAACTTAGCCTATCCGCAGCTGAAAAAATAAAAATTGAAATAGGCACGTGTAGCGAACAAAACGTAAAATCATGTTAAAAATTAAAACAGATAATAAAAAATATTCACAAAAGAAAACTTATAAGAAAACGAAGGTTACAGAAACAAAGAAATTAAGTTAAAAACTGGATAAATACGTAAAAAATTATATGAAAACAAGTGAATAAAAAAGCAACGGTAAAAATAACTGTAGGAATTCCCCCCTTAAAAGACTCGAAATCTCCTGAAAGCCCTATCTTCAGCCAAATTGGGTGGTGACCCTTCTATTCTCCTAATCCTTTACAAAGCTATAATTCGTTCCAGGATTGATTACTGCTCCTTCATCTATGGAAATATCACTAAATCTCTCCTGGTCAAACTGGACAAAGTTCAATACTGCTGCCTTCGGCTGTGCTTTGGGGCGCTAAAATCTTCTCCTATTTCTATACTTTTTCTGTATTCTCGCGACGAAAAAAACAAAAAAAAAAAAAAACGTAGATTAAAATAAAATCAATACTGCAGCTACTGCAGAGAATGGAATGTAGAATTTTTCAAAATTCTATGATTTGAACTTTTAAACTTTAAAATTTTGAGGTTTCATAGTTTTTCTATATTGTAATTCCACAGAAAATTTTACAGTAGCTAGAGTGTTGTTGTTTTTTTTTGTCGCGAAAATAGAAAAAAATTTTGAAATCTCGAAAATTTTCGAATTAAAGCGACCAAATCGGAAGAGTGGTATTAACGTTAATTAATATTTCTTACTAAACTAACAAGCCCTTTTTTTCGTAATTAGTAGGTCATCATCAAAAATCTCATGCAAGTCGATGCGTTATGTTATAAGAGTCCTCCCTTCCAAAAAAAAAAAAAACTAATAATCTTCCGTCTTCATCCCAATTTTTGCTTTCGTGTTTAGAGTTGTTCAGATTTATCTATTTGTTTCATTTCGTTTAAATGTGAAATACTTTGTTTTCAATAAGTTATTTTTGTTATGTTCGCGACTTTCAATAGTTTAAAACCCTATAATCTGATATAATTTTCTAAATGATTTATTACGTACAACTCTATACGTTATTTTCGTGTCTATAGAATTTTTTTCATTACTTTCTTATTCGTATAAATATAATTACACACCGTTACTGTCTGCTCATTAAGTATAAATATATAGCGGTGTTTATTGCAAAATTTTAATTAAAATTATGAGCGTTCAAATCACTACATCCTTCCTACAATGAACCTCTAGCTCTTAAAGCAGATAACGGTAATGTTAAATAAGTTAATTTTCTGCTTTATTCGAAATTATCAACATGTTTACCGCGAAACTGAAAAATGTAAAAAATAAATAATTTATTACAGCGGTCGATGGCAGCTTTACTTGTGAAAACAAAATTATTAATTAGTATCAACGTCTTTCAACTATCACCACGATTGACTTTTTTATAAAATTAAAACTAAAATAGTAAATAATTGCGACATTAATTCGTATGTTAAAAATCGAACTATAATATTTTTTCTGTTGATACAAAGTGTTCTCTCGGCTAAATGTGCTATGGTGAATTATATGCTACGCGGTGCAACTTACTCGTCAATTGCGATTTGCTTAACTTTGTGTATATTTAAAAAATTCCACTACAGACTTTAGTTTTACATTCAACCCTTCTCCTATTCTAATGATCACTTTTTGTTCACTCTGTATCTTCTTTTAAATTCCAATTTCATGACTTTCTATCACTTGTCGCTTTACTGTGATCCTTCTTAATTACGATCTACCTCCAACGGCACATTTTTAATTTTCTCTGACTCCGTCTCCTTACTGTTTTCTCCGTCTTAGCCGTGAAATTATCTGCTACTCTGATTAATTCCTGATCACGTTTTTGTGAGTGCTCTTCTATCTCTATCTAAAGATTTATATTTTATTCTCATTTATCAAATCTATAAGTTCTTACACGATTTCGTTTTCCGTCGACTGTGCCAGTTCTTATTTCTTTCATCTGGGAAATTTTCGCTCGAATCGTACGTTTAATTAACTTAAAAAACGGTGATTCCTGCCGATAAGCTTGAAAAGGGGAAAAACATTTAAAACTTGATGTGATTTTTATCTCTCATCATCTTACGATACCCAAAAAAAGTAGCATTATAGTTTTTTAACAATATTTAATTTCGAACAACAGTTTGCGAATAAAAAAAATTAGTATACGTCTGTCTGTCCATATTTAACAAGATACAATTAAACAGGTGGACAACAATTTACAACTACAGCAAAAGTTTACATCAAAAAAGGAAGAAAAAAATCATTTAACAGAATAATATCATGTGCATAATACGTATCAGCATTACCTAACGGATGCACATTGTCTTGAAACGGCTTCAATATTCCCAACGCATACGATGAAGAAGCTTTCTGTATTTGTTTTTCCACTGCATTTGTAACTTTTCGAATGCAGCCTCTTAAGGTATAGACTTCGGAATCCTAATTATGATAATTTATAAATCACGTACTGATTATTATATCATAAATTCTTTATTGATATTATTTTAACATTGATGGTTTATCAAATTCAGCTAATTCATTTCTAATACTTTTTTCAAAAATATCTTTCACTAGTAAAATAAAAACAACACGCCATACACTTAATTAATCTTCGAAGATTGTGAAGTTAAAGCCTACGATGAACTAAACGTAATGGCAAAGATGTGAGTAGGAAGAAGTAGTTCTTTTCTCGAGTGCCTATGTTTTTAGATTTTTTTAATATGACGTTGTTTTAAACTGAACAGACCCGGGGAACAACTTAGACCTAGAACAAAATAAGTCATGAATCCCCGCGCCTTTTGGTTTATTAACCGAGCGTCATAACTACTAGGCTACCACGTTCTTTAATCTTTTAATCTACTAAAACTACCTCGCAGTTATCGCATCACAATTAACTTCTAAAATAATATTAATCATGTAATTACAAAAGGTGACAAATCAAGTTTTTTTTTTTTTTTTTATCAAGAAAGTAATTTTTTATAATATATTTACATTTTGCTATCATTTTTTTTTTTTTTTTTTTTCTCCCTAACGGTTTGTTAAAGAAAAGTAATTTTTCTTGGTTTTCAAGATTGTATAAACAGAAAGTCAGCTACTGTGGTGTATTTGTTTAGGCAGTGTTGTTTCATTCTGGTAGAGTCTAGTTCAAATCCCGTTGTCACACAATGAAACTAACCAAAAATTTCACTTGCGGTGGGTTGTCCATAGTTGACGCGCCAAAAAAAAAAAAAAAAAAAAAAAAAAAAAAAAAAAAATTATAATATATATATATACACTTGTATATAATAAAATTGAAAGATACAAAAAAAAGAGTAAAATTAAATGAACGCAATTTATATTTCCAATAATATAAGAACCGTCTATAACAGTACAATTACACACACACACACACACACATCAATATATACATATATGTGCAATTTTCATCCCTTACATAATCAAAACTTCTAAAATTCCTACCTTAATAGCAAGTCAGGGCATAAAATCTATATTCCATTTGAATTTCATGTTATTAGTTTACATCGTTTGAATGAGGCATTAATTAGTACGAAAACGAATAACCTTTATTTCATGTGCAACAGCGACCTACTAATTAATATCTGATCCCAATTACATAAGCTATAAATTTGAAATCTAAATAGCATATAGATTTTGTAATGTGAATATTCATTAAAGAAGAAATTTGTAAAACTCTAAGTAAACGTCAATAAAATGGAAATTATAAATTATTTTAGTAAGGTAAGCAAACTGATTTTGGACCTTCATTTTTTGACTAACTCAATTCAAGAAGAACCCAACCGGACAGCGGCAAAACAATTAAAATTTCTTATTTAAAATTTTTAGCAAATAAACCGTGTATAACATTACTCACCGATTTTGGGAAAATTACATTTATCCTAGAACCAAAATTTTCTTCGATCGTTTTCTGAACAATTGGCGACTTGGATAATCCGCCTACGACATAAAGGCATAGAACACGGCTTTCATCTAATCGATTTCTGAGGATTATATTCATTTGCTGAAAATGAATATTATATATATATATATGTATTTTTTTTTTTTTAATTTTTCCCGATAATAAGTAAAATCAATTTAAATGAAAAATTATTTTAAAAAATCATCAATGAAATAAACAAAAAAAAAAAAAAAAAGAAAACGAATTTAACATGTTTTGTTTATTATAAAGGTGAACTTAGAGTACGTTACTGAAATAGACTGAAATATATGTATATTTTCAACGTTCATTAAAATTATCTAAAATGTGATCCCATTTTTGTAATCTAAAAAGAAAAATTAATATATTATTAATTCTCTTTTTGTCTACATTATTCACCGGACTTTCTACAATTTTTCAATTCAAACTTTTTTATAGAATACAAGCTCTTGTTTTAAAAATTATATATATACACACACATACAGTTCTTGATACATATACTTTTCGAACAAAATAATTCTGCCAATATCGATACATAAATATAAAATATTAAAAAAAAAAAATTTTTTTTTCAAAAACGTATCTTGAATTTTTCTATCCAACCTTGTAAAAGAGACTTTAAGATATTTGGGTCATCAATTTCTATCAAATTTGGTAAATTCGAAAAGGTTCATCAATATAACGAAATTATAAATTAATTAGATACTAACGTTCAAGCATTTATTAAACAGATTCGCTTTAAAATTATCTGACACTTATATGAACTAGACAAAAATAATATTTTAAATTCAAACTTTGCTTGCATCTATTCTGAACTTCCAAATCAATCCACGTAATCCTATCTACTTTACAGGGTAAATAAACGCATTATTTTTTACTATAATAAATGAACGTATTACTTCTTTGATAAATAAAACGAACATTGGCCACATCTTTAACAGAATTTTCTCGAAGACCTTCTCTATCTCATTTCTAAACTATAAAAATCTATCACAACTATTAGAGCTGTTTCGAAGAAATCAATTAAATATATATATATAACAGTCTACAATTTTTGTAAGTGTGGTAAGGGCTATTTCTATATCAAATTCACGTATAATAAAAAATTTCCATAACGCAATATTACTTAAACAAGTGAATCGCTCATTAATAAATTTTTCACATATTGAGAAAATACTACGTCCCCTAATTAAACAAAACAAGGGTAATACATTTTTGTTACTAGTCGCAGGATTTGAGTATGCATTTATATTTACAGTAAAAACATCACTACATAAATTTACCCGAATAATCTTCTGTAACATAGGTTGAAATAACTGATCAATTATGTAATAACTAATATTTATGGTTTGCTCCGTATCATTCCAAAATATTTCTTCTTCATTTAAATGCATTATAACTTCCTTCACCTATTACACAAAGAAGAAAAAAGGTTAAAGGCTCCTTTTTTTATTAGTTTTTCAACTAAAACTGGTTCAGCAATAAAAAATTATTTCATCGTGTAAATTCTTACAAACATGTATATAAAGATATTAAAAAATAATGCATTAAACTAGAAAGTTAAAAAATACAATCATTATACACAGAAAATTACCGAACAACATTATAGTCATCCGAGCAATAATTACAAAAAAAGTACGTACACTTTACCACAATGATGTATGAGTGTATTTGTACATATTTTTTTGTTTAAAATTACAAGCGTAACGTGTGAATATTTCACGAATTATTTTAAAATGAAAAATTAAAATCGAATCACTGATATATATATATATATATATATATATATATATATATATATATTTATAGAAATGAATTATTGAACAGATCGAGATGTGTCCATCGTCAGAATAACACTTACAAATACAGCCGATGAGTTATGTTGTCGGAGCAAAAAAAAAAACAACAAATAGCTAGACAAAATTACTATATAATAAAAAAATTAATTTACAACTTCTTTTTAATTTTCTTACGGAATGATATATTTCGTTAAATTAAACTTTTAATATTACGCAACTGGTCTTTTGTAATGAGTATTTTTGTTTGTATTGCAACTACATCGGACGACTTTAAAACAAATATCTGATGTATTATTTTCAGGTGAAAAAACAAAAATGAAGAAAAATAGGTTATTATAATGATGATGTGAGCATAGCAATTAACGGTCAATTATGAAAATTTATGTTGTTGCCAAAAAGTGTTCTCAAAATCTGTTCGCCGAATTTCGGGGCAAGAGCGAAAAAATCAACAGACAGAAGATATTCTACAGAACTTCTCCAAACAGACGAAAAGAGGCGATAATTCTGTAAAATGTATCATCACCAGGTGATCACATTTATAATTACATTTCGCAAACAAAAGAGTCTAGCCAGTGAATAAAAAAAGATGCAAGAAAACTTTAAAAAACAACGATACTTAAAAGTCAATAAAGATTGCGTTCATTTATTTTAATTGATATGAAATAATCCACAAAAATGTCGTGCATGATAGGACAATTTTTCGTGCGGATTATTATCAAAATATATTACAATTATTACAGAGATGCGTGACGCAAGTAACTAAATTTGAAAGAAGAACGGAACGGGTTTCTTCGGAATCATAATACTCGCTTGCGTATTGCAGTTTCGGAGACATCTGATCTGAACCATACTGCAAACTGTATATTCACTAAATCTGTCCAGTTGACTTATTTCTATTTTTTCGAATAAAAATTGAACTAAAAGGATGCCATTTAAGAACAGGAGAACGAAGTAGAAGAATCGCAGAACGTATTAAAAGTAATTGCATCGAATATGTTTCAAGAAACATTCCGAGAATGGAAAAAACGATGGAATCTCTATTCAGAGCGACAGAAAAAAAAATCTATCCAAGCAGATGAAAATTTAAAACAAATTATTTAAATCACACGGCATTTTATTTTGAAATGGGTATTTTTTTTTTTTGGCTGCTTATTTAAAACTGCGGACACAAATAATACACGTCTTACAAAACCGTAAATGTATGTATATTACCATGAAATAAAACCGTGAGCGTACAGAAACCGTAGATGTAAAATAATGATTAATATATTCCTTAATCTTAACGTTTGATTTTGACAGGTTAATTTCAAGTGAAAACTCGGTGAGAAAGTATTACTAATATAACGCAAAACCCAAAACAATGATGAACTACTGTTTGATTCACGAATAAAAATATAAATGGACAGAGAGATCAACACTGAACTGACTTATAAACTTTACACAGTAAAAATTGTCCAAACGATGAGGACCGCATTGTAAATAAGTAAACAAATAGAAAGAAAAGTAAATATATGAAGTTTTTATAATTTCAAAGTTTTTATTTGAAACTTTTAAAAGTCAAATATAAGTGCGTTATCGCTCTACTGACCTTTTTTCCGCTGTATTGCCTATACATTTCTAAAAAGCCATCTTGAAGAGCGATGCTGGCTGTACACGAATTTCCAGACATTGAAATCCACTTACAAGATTCAAATTTTAATAACAGCTGTATAAATGAAGCTGGCCTTTCCGTTTTAAATTTTGAAATGAATTCCGCGCCAAATATATTATTTAACAACTGAATGAATTCATTGTCTATGCCTGAAAAAACAAATCACATGTAAACTTATTAAAATATAAACTTCTTTAATACAGATAGACGACTGCGGCTTTAAAGTCAACGCTGAGACGATTTGCACAAAAGTGAGTCAGTTTTTTAGAATCAACTCTGGATTAAAAACATCTGTAAAAAACACAGTTCGACGCTGACTTGTAAAGTCGGACAAACAATAAAAAAAAAATGAACCAGTTTAGTATAAACGACGTATTTGCGTCTGCGGTTTTAAATAAGCAGCCAAAAAAAAAAAAAAAAAAAAAAAACTCATTTCAAGATAAAATGCCGTGTGATTTAAATAATTTGTTTTGAATTTTCATCTGCTTCGACAGATTTTTTTTTGTCGCTCTGAATAGAGATTCCATCGTTTTTTCCATTCTCGAAATGTTTCTTGAAACATATTCGATGCAATTACTTTTAATACGTTCTGCGATTCTTCTACTTCGTTCTCCTGCTCTTAAATGGCATCCTTTTAGTTCAATTTTTATTCGAAAAAATAGAAATAAGTCAACTGGACAGATTTAGTGAATATACAGTTTGCAGTATGGTTCAGACCAGATATTTCCAAAACTACAATACGCAAACGAGTATTATGATCCCGAAGAAACCCGTTTCGTACTTCTTTCAAATTTAGTTACTTGCGTCACACATCTCTGTAATAATTGTAATACGTCTCGGTAAAAAGAAAATCAAACATATCGGTTAGAATGTCCGCAAGTTTCAGTCATCAGCTATTTTATTAGGAGTCTACCAATGAATTCGAATAACTAACAAAAAATTAAATATCGAATCGTTTCTAGAGTCAGAAGGAAGTCAAAAATTTTTTAGTTGACAAAAATATACATTTGAGATGTTGGTGTAACGCGATAATGTTATTGAAGTAAAAAAGCTACTACAGCGGAAAATTTTGTTTACGGTACAAATTACAAAGTAATTAAAGTGGATTAATTAAAAATATCTCTTTCTTAATAATTACCCATTGAATTTGGTAAAACGTTATTCAAGATGACAACACTGGAAAAGTATTTTACTTATTTATTATTTGAAAACCCGCTGATAAAAAGATTTTTTTAAAAATTACATTAATAATTAGACGATTATGCCCATCACTGATTGTACATATATATATATACAGGGAAGAAGCGTATATTCATATCCATTCAACAAAGATGAATATTAAAAGCCATTTTAAAAAAATAATGATTACTATTAATAAGATTTTATTTTTTAAAAGAAACAAATATAGCAGTTTTTAGATTGGATTTTTTTTTCACGCAATACTGAGTGACTGTTATAACGGAAAATTGTGAAAAAACTTTTATTAAGACGATAAAATTACTAGTTTATTCTATATAAATCAGAGTTTTAAAAGTAACCATGAGTACTTTTTTCAATAATGACATTTTAAATATTACGTGCAGGTTTTTATAATGTAATAAACGAATGATTAATATCCGCAAATAAAAAAATTTCGGAATCAAGCCAATATTAAACGATTTTTTTTATGATCATTCCAAAAATAAAAAATCATTAAAACATAACTTCATGAAAAAATTAACAGTAAACGAATTTTTCGGTACCCCAAATATCTTACGGTATAAATATTAACCTAGAATTAAGGATTTTGTTTAACGGTTTGATTAGAACATATTCTTATATTATATGTAGACTGCATTTTTTACAATGCTTTCATACCTTTCATTGAGTATTCTTATTATTCTTTGTTTGATTTGTATATTAGATAGTAAACTATTGAAACATGTGCGCAAGACTTTCGTACTATAATGGACTTTAAACTAACATATAACCTTCCGTAATAGTGTGCCAAAAAACTGTTATATGTATAGTGAATGCATGAGATTTAGTTTTAACAAGTTAATAAAAGTATGTATATATCAAACTCACATTCGTATCACTAGTATAAATTATAAATAAAAATCGTACCAATTGAGCTATAAATACTTTCTGAAGTTTTGTGAATGTTTATTAACGTTAATTCACCGCCATCAGCATTATATTCGTGAATACTTATATCGACTGTCCCACCGCCGCAGTTCATCACTATTACGTAACTAGCTGTAAAAAATTATGCGTAACTTTATTAAATATACACCGTAAATCATAAAAAAAATATTTTCCCCGAGACGTATTTACTTTTTGTCCATCTGAAGAATTCATGTTCTACCTACAGTACGTATTTTTACATATATGTTCGTATGGGGAATTTTACTTAAACTATTACGAATTTTCAATTTATAAGAAAGGCTGCGTACACTTTCGAACTTAAGTACTCGTACCTTTAACGACTCTTGTTGAAACTGAAAAGCACCTTTTTTGACATTTTTATGTCTTTGCTCTGGCACATAAACTCGAAAAGCGTTACGAAAATTTCATGTCTTTACTTTGATACGATTGATAACTAATATTTTCATGTCTTTACTTTGGCACATAAACTCGAAAAGCGTCACGAAAGGGAGAAGTGTTTCCTATAACGACTTGTAAAGACCTATGAAGATCGTAGGTTTGTGTATTTCACACATCATTCCCTTGTTTACATTTGTTGAGCGCACAAAACAATTACCATAGTGCAAATTTTTCGGCAACAGTAGTTCTCGAAGAGGATGATGTATCGCGTACGAAATTACGAAACTCTTCGGAATCCATAACACTATTCGTGGGAAAACAACGGTTTACACAAGACTAAAGTTACATTTAATTTATAATTACTATGGCAATTGTTTTGTGCGCTCAGCAAATGTAAACAAGGAAATGCCGTGTGAAATACAAAAAACCTACGATCAGGTCTTTACAAGTCGTTATAGGAAACACCTCTCCCTTTCGTGACGCTTTTACAAAGGGTTGTTCCTAATAAACAGGAATGGGGACCACCGATTTTACCACGGACGGGAAAAGCAGTTGAAAGACATTAGAGCTTAGTTTGAACGCCTTACGCGTCATCGTTTGCGGACGCACGCTTCCCGCTGTCGAGATTTTGTAGATCATTCGCGCAGTCGGTCTGTCGATGCTGTCACACTCGCTCGATATAACGTATGACTTTGTTATACCTTCGTGCGGTTTACTCGCTCACTCTGAAACGTGGTTATCAAATTTGAACTTGAAAGTTCTCGCTCGTAAATTGGCACAAACGCGACAACGGCAGATGGCTGGTGGTGTAGCGATTTACGAGAGGAAATTGGATTCGGACGCTCTGAAGAGCCACAATCGGCCGCTGATTCGTATTAATCAGGAGAAAACTAGTCTCGAAGAATGTAACGTAATATCGATGGACATCGGTGATATATACAAAACTGAAACGACGATTGATGGAAAGCATGCGTTACTCGTAGCGATGTACCTCTTAAACGGGACAATGTTGAACGATAAGATCAAGTTCTTCGAGGGTTACCTAACACCGTACTCGACCAAACTAAAAGGTCTGTTTCTCTTTATCGATGAAATAAAGCTGTACGATTTACCGATCATAGCCTGTGGCGATTTCAACATCGATTTCCGTTTGGACGAGGGATTGCGATTCCGTTAATTCATGAGTGAAACGTTCGGCTGTGAGATGAATAATTCGGTGGACCTCTCGACAACGCGATATATGACATGCATCGACGGAATCTTTACTCGAAACATATCGAACGTACAAACGTTAGCTTATGTGTCGTACTTTACTCACCATCGGCCATTGCTCAGTATTACCACCCCCTAACGATAATGATGTAAATAAGGAACCTTGTACTAACGGTAGTTAGTCGTTAAATATATATTTTTGCGAATACATTGAAATATAATATGTACAAAGCATTTAGAGGTGCAGTACGTAAGTTCAATCTTTATACGTTGCGATATAATATGTACAAGTCATTTACAGGCTGCACGGCGACATTCTCATGTCAACGAAGGCCGCGAGGCTGTACAAAGTCTACTTTTAAGGGAAAGCATAAAAATGTCTCACTGCGTTGTGGACTTATACGCAAGCTGATTTCAAAGATTCTGAAACAAGTAGTTTGTTATAATTTATAATTAAAATGTTTTACTTTTTTAACTAAATAAAAAAGTAAAAATGTTCACATTTTTAAAGTATTTGATCAGTGTTTATGTGTATTAAATTTCATATTTTTAACCAAAAACAATTAAGCCAGTAAAGAAATTTTTTCTAAAAAAAACATTTTCTGAGTTTTCTTCGTTTTCATATATATGTATATATCAGGGGTGGCCAACCCAAATGACCTTGCGGGCCACTTTGGAAATGCATAACAACTCCACGGGCCGCATATAAAATCATATATCCCCATATTAGATTTAGCCCCACTATAGACATTTTTTTATAGTGAAAAATTGAAACGTAATGAGTTATTATTATTGTATTTACTATTATTCTTACATGTAAACATAGATAATATAATAATAATGATACTAAACGCACATTACAAAGAAATATATAACACTAAAAATGAAATATAAAAAATATATAAATATAAATGAAATAATAAAAAATGAAATCATTAAAAAATATTTATTCTACTAATTCTACTTTGGCCACCTCGCGGGACGCGGGTTGGCCACCCCTAGTATATATTATGCCAAAAATTTGTAATTTATAAAAACCTAGCTGTTCCGGCGGACTTCGTACCATCTTAAAAAATAAATGTTGTGTTAACTTATTAGCCGAATTAAAGTCAGTTTTTTATTAAGATAAAATTAATATTCAAAATAAATTAAGTTCCATAAATGTACAAAAATCAAAATGAAAAGTATTTTAATTACATTAAAATGAATGCAATTCACGTCGCAGAAAGTCATTATTCTCCTTAATAACAAAAATCAGTATAACCCAATAAGATGGTTCACAAACGACAAAAATATTCAATTATACAATAGCTCGAAAACGATTTGACTTATCAGAATTGGATCATAAATTACAATTGAACTTCCATCTATGATAATTTACAACTTTAAGCAGAGCGATTACCCTGGGCGACAAGAAACCGTCTCGAATATATAATATGGAATTTAGAACGACCTGAAAAATCACCTTTAAAAAATTCATAACTCCCTACCAGATAACCCTTTAAAAGCGAAATTTGAAATATAAAACAAAAAAAAGAAGCCCTTTCATATAATCCAAAAATCAGAGTTAAATAATTGTGTGAACCCCTTTTTGGGCCAAAAACAGCGAAAAAAAAATGAATTTTCTTCATAATATTTTCTTTAAATTGCGTATTCTGCTATTCGGGGTAGAGACCAATACAAATCAAAGATCACAAAAATCGGTGCAGCCGTTCTTAATTTATAAATGGTGTAACTAACACGACCTTCTTTTATATATATACAGATTGTAACAACGCGTTTGATTCTAGATTCACTGAATGCGATAAAACTTAAACCTTTAATTCATTATTCGTTATAACTATTGTCCGTTAACGCAGTTAAGTATCTTAAAAGCCTGCAAAATTTTTTCCAACATCATGGAACATAATAAACATTATAACTTCTTATTTAAAATTTTTACAATTTTTGATTAATTATAATAATTTTTTAACTTATTTAAGTATTGTATTTACCTAAATTGGAAGTAACACATTTCATGACATCGTCGATAGGGTCATTTATGTTACACCACGTTAATGCAGCGTCAGCTTCATAAATAATCCGAAGCGTCGAATGATTATCCGGAGTACATAAACCAGCCTATAAATTATTCCTACAGTTAACAAAACGTTTAAAATACTTTTTTTCCTTCTATTAAACAGGAATAAAAAATAGTAATAAGAAAAGTTGATATATAGAATATAAATAATAATAACTTAACTGAAACATCAACCACAACAAAGAGTAGAAAATTTAGAAGGGTATTTAAATTTGTTGAACTACACAGTAATATTCGAGTTGATGTAAGTTTAAGTTTCGTTTTTGATGAAATTTATGATTTTTATGCACAATGTTTCACCATATTTTATGGTAAAAAAACTTAATTTATACACCTTTCGCAACTAGATTACTTGAAACATATAATCTGTCCAAAAATCTTTGCTCTTTGTCGTCAATGCTGTTTGAAAATTCCGTTAAATATATCTGAACAAAGATTACAAATAAATAGTTAACCGATAAGAAAATGATGGACTTACATTGTACGCTGCTTCCGTCATTAACATTTTACCGGCGTGTGACCAGAAAATAGGAATTGTCAATACCCATTTTGCATCATCTCGTTTAATCGATTTACCCAGTAACATTGAAATTTCTTGTAACGCGCGACACTTAAAATAACTCAATGCTCGACTGAAAATTGTTATCGCCGGTACGGGAGTTCCATTGGTTGCTTCAATTATACAGTCACGATTTATATCCTATGAAAGAATCGAATTATTTTTCATGAATTAATACAATAATAAAACATTTATTATACACGGATGACCACCACATACTAAAAATAAACACGACGGTTGCGATCAATAACAGAACTAGTTAATAAAATGTAACAAACGTTATTTAAAATTAACAAATTTGAGGTTGTGTATAATAATTAAGGAAAAAATAAAGGATTCATCATCACAGAAGTTATTACACAATTCTGAGATGAAACAAGTCCAGACAGTTGCGTATTACAAAAATTAAGCATGTTATGAAAAATTATGGAGTCATAGAAGAGAAATTAGTTAATAAATTTCAAAATAAACTAATAGTTAAAAAAATGATTGAAAAATAAAAATTTAGTGGCGATAGCCTAGTTGCTAGAGCGCTTGGCTTCCGATATGGCGGTCACGGGTTCGATCCCGAGCAACGACGAACTTATTACAAGAATTAAATAAATAAATAAATAATCGCTAATAATCAAGTGGAAGGCAATGGCAAACCACCACGTACAACATCATATGCGCGCTAGGTCAGTACACAGCAGACCCACACCGGACGGACTGCACTTGTAGCGCGATAACAAGCGGCTACAATCAGTTCCGAATGTAGTCTTGCGTGTGTACACCTGCATTGCATATAATAATTGCCTGGTACACAGCCTATATCGGTACAGCTAAAAATGTACGAATAGGTTGCGCCAACGCGCTATGTAGCGTACGGCACCTTAAGATAAGATAAGATAAGATATGTAAGTACTTCCATACTTTTGTGATATCATTAAATAAGCAGCGCTGAATTAGGAGTGAAACACAAAACAAGAACTGAAATGACGGAAGCAAGAATATACTCGTACTATCTATACACTGTGAATGGACGTTTAATCGTTCCAAAATATAAAGAAAAGGGTGAGACAATAAATATATTAAAGGTATATTATAGGCAGGAACTAATATTAAGAAAATATATTCATGCAGAAAACTAGAAGCGAAAGAATATTATCAGTTAGTGGCTCAGTGTGATCAGAAATTCACACCATTACATTTAATCACCAAAAATGACTGCAATAGAATACAAAAAGAAACTATCTATAGGCTAGAAGATACAAAAGTAGCAAGTTAAAAACAGATGCAAAACTAGTAAATATTAAAATTTAATGGATCATTCTAATAAAATTGATATAGTAGGCACAGGCGGAAGATTACGAAAGCGTATATTTAAAAATAAAGACAGAGTGCTTTATAATCGCGATTTAGGATAGTATGTAGGAAACACAAGTATAAATAGGGGGTGAAAATACAGGACGTGTAACAATTTTCTGAAAACATAGATTATATACGGCGACCTGTCTGTTTTTTAGTTCAGATTAATTATAAATTAGATCTATTAGTACCGCGAATATCACATAAAAAGAGATTTATGAAGCACATAAAATGCAAAGAACGTAAGAATTGTAAGTGTTAATTAGCAAATATAAACGAAATCAATTTGCGTGAAATATACTGAGATAAAACAGACAAAATGATAATTGCAAATCGACCAAATAATATTCAAGTTAATAAAAAAAAAAAATAAGTTGTTTAATTAATCGAAATAACGGCGGTTAATACAAATAACACAATGAAAACAAATAAATACACGGGATCAGCATTAGACATTAAAATATAACAGAACATGAATGCTGTTAGGACCCTTTGTCGTTTCAATGACTGTAGGTATATCGAAAACGATAAAAACAAAACCAAAGAAATTATCATTCATATGCGAAGATATTACAGTTAAAATTTTAACTCATTCACCTCATTAACCAATTAATTTTACACTGACCAACTCAAATGAGTCCGAATATATGTATGTATATATGTATATATAAATAAAAAGATAATTACCGTTATAGCGTACAACTGAAATTTAAATTTATCGAACAGAAGCCACTGTGACATAGATGGCGATATATTTCTTTCAATACTGATGAAATTTTCGATGGCATCATAACCGAACGAATGAAATTCCGTCCGTGAATTTAGCAATAGTACTGATGGAACTTTTTTCCATTTGTGCTCTAAGTACATTATAATAGTAACGTTATTAAATAAATTAGAAATATTAAAAGTAATAATTAAATCTAAATTGTTTTAGATTTTTAATAAAACAAATTTCATTTTTAGCATTATAGAAATGTTGTACTATTTTAAAATGATTATCTCTTTAAAAATTAAATAATAATTACCTTTCATTCGTTGCACCGCATTGGGATCATCAATACTGTGCTCACTGTAAGCATACGCAAATCCAGAATAACATGTGCCTATATCAATAGCGATCAGTACATGCAATTTTCTACTGGATATCCATCGCGGCAACGAATCAAAAGAACTGCTACTGTCATCTTTAAAGAAATTTCGCCTATACGGCAGTGACTGATATCCGTCATTATTAGTGTCATCGCTGTTATCAATTAAATCGCGTAAGTGTTGCGTTGATCGTGACAGAAATCTTCGCTTATTGTATAGTCTACCGTAGCTTACCTGAGAACTAGTACTCCAAACATTTTTATAATCTAAATAAAATGAAAATATTCTAATTATTAAGATGAAACTTATATGAAAAATATATTGTTTAATTTCAAATAAAACTACAAATATGATGTTCTTACTGAGTAATCAATTGTAAAGAAGTTTTAAAAATGAACATAAAACAAATAATTAAAAAATAAACCGCGTAATTTCAAAGATATTAATATTCCGTGAATAAAACTAATATAAATTACTGTAACATAGAACACAAATTTTGAGTGTGCGTTCGAAAATGTTTTTATTTCAAAATAATATATAAACATTTTAATCACTAAATTAAAGAAAATAATACAAGTTATACTGGACGAAGACGTTTATTAAAAATACGTACCAGAAGAGTGGAGACATCATATAGTATGCCCCATATTAAAACCGGATAGGAAAAAATATAGACCTATAACCTAGTTAACGTGCATAGGTAAAACTATTGACAATATAATAAAATTGAGGCTAGAGTGGCAACTTAATAAACTCGATCTATTGCCCAAAACTCAATATGGATTTCGAAAAGGATACGGGCAATCGAGATTGTATTAATATATTTATCACAGATATACAAATAACATACTCTAAAAATCATTATATGATAGCAATTTTTATAGATATTGAAGGAGCATAAGATTCGATTAACTTAACTAAATTAGCAGAAATTATGACGAATTTAGGCATTTCTAGCAATATTGTGAAATGGATACATACGTACCTATCAAAAAACCGTCAGCTCACATTAAAATTCCAGAATTAACTATATGACACGGTATGCAGTGCTATTGAAACGCCGCAAGGTGCTATTCTCTCTCCTTTATTATGTACACTGTATACAAAAGAAATTGATCAACTAGATAGCAGAAGAGTAAAAGTATTGCAATACGCAGACAATATAGTCATTTACTCAGTAGCCGCTAAGCTTAATGTAGCTATCAACAATCTTAAAAATAAAATTAAAAATTTCCAAGCTATCACAAATAGGCTGAAACTTGAAATATTACCGGAAAAAACGAAAGGCAAATAGCCCATTGATAAAACTATCTGGAAATAGCATTAAGTTCAGCAATGAAAGTAAATATTTAGGCGTGACCTTTGATAGTCGGGCTACTTGGGCCACTGAAATAAAGAACATACAAACAAAATGTGAAAATGGACTTAATATACTGCGGACACTGAATGGAGTCAAATGGAGCTGCCATCCAAAGACTAATACAATGATATATAGATCATTAATATATAGATTACGCGGCAATAATAATAACCACCGTCAGCAAAAATCGAAAAAATAACATACAAGTAATACAAAATAAAGCATTAAGATTAATAACAGGCGCCTTTAAAACAACCCCTATTCCAGTGTTACATTATGAAACCGGGGAGATTACAACCGATTTAAGAACACAATACACAGTAGATAAATACATGTTAAAAACCAAATCAAATACGTGTCATCCCCTTAATAACAGGTTACTAATACTAACGGAATTTATTAACAATAATAATTACTGGACTAATAAAAGTATAGCTGCTTTAGTCGCTAGTAGGCAACGTCTAAAGGATATCGAACAATTTGAAAAATCTAAATTAAAGTACAAGAACATAGACTATTTCAATATGCTAGGAAATATAGATATAATAAATAAATTTGAAAAGGTTTACCAGGAATATAATGAAAAGATATTACAGGACATAGTGGAAAAGAAATATCGTCATTATGAACAGATACTGATGGATCATTAAATATGAAAGAAAGAATCGGCTCCTGTGCAATATATAATAAAATTTCAAATAAATATCGAACGTTCCGAATTCCGATGACACACTCGTTATGCAAGGGCGTCGCCAGCCAATGAGCCAGAGAGGGGCAAGATGAGTTGCCAGCCGCCACGGTGGGGGGCAAGATGATAGAAAGGGGATATGAGTTATAGGAAAAATAAAATTTATAAGTTGTAAAGGCTTAATATTTTATTAAACGAGAATAAAATCTTAAATAAAACATAAGTTTTCCAAATTGTCTATGGTTACGGGCCTATGAATACTCATCAATGCCAGTTGATTAAAAAGTTTCAAGGCTCCGTGGGGCGACGCCATGGTCGTTATGTACGACAAAATTATACGCACTGTATCAAGCAATCGACAAATTCGTAAACACTAAAAATAGAAACCATAATTTTCTGATATTAACCGTCTCACTGAACGCATTATATAAAAAAACAAATGACACAACCGACAATAATATAGTCGTGAAGATAAAAAGGAAAATCGAATCTGCAAAAGTAAATCACAATAATCACGATACCAGGGACATCGTGGAATAAAAGGAAATGAATTCGTTGATACACTAACAAGGAAAGTCACCGAAAATGGGAAGTGTGAACAAATCAAATACCATTGGACAAACTACGTACATACTGTTAAAAATATAGCAACAAATAAACAAAAAATTAATTTTGAACAGAATAAACTGCGGAAAATATCATTTCAATATACTAAAAGAGCAACATATCAGGAACCCCCATGGTGGTACCTTCAAGGCAAGAAGAACCTACCTAGCAATTACATAAAGCAAATCATACGGCTTAGAACAGGACATACCAGAACAGCAGACCGATTAAAGAAACTGAACATCATCGAATCGGATAAATGTCAGTATTGTAATAAAGACTATGAGGGAAATATTAATCATCTCCGATGGCAATATACCCGATTCCAAAAACAACGAGAAAAACTTATAAATAAATTAACTCGGGAATATTACACGCTACCGATAAATACAGTATCCATTCTTACAAATTCAATAGACCAGACATGTAAACAGCTTTATCAATACTCCTTAAGAAATGCAATATTGAACTTTAAGATTTGAATACTATATGACACGTTTAATATATAAACTGGCTAAAAGGTTAAAAGGAAAAACCAAGCCAAAAAAAAAAAAATCAGCGATTGTAAACCAGAGAATTTTTGCACATCCAGCTACTTTAAAAGTTCAATAATACGCAACATTTTCTAAAATTTTAACATGTAATTAACAAGAATTACGGCTCAGAGTAGCTTTTAATTACGAAACAAAAATAAATTCTCAGAATACTTTATCTCGTTCAACAAATAAACCGGCTAAAAGGTTAAAAAGAAAAACCATGCCAAAAAAAAAATAATAATAATTCAATAGGATGTGGACATAAAATATATTACCATCATTATAATGATCTAATATGATATCACAATTTAGAGACAAGTAATAACAATACTTACGGAACAAATGCTTAAAAATGTGTACGTGTAATATAAAATAATTTAAAACTGAATCATTAGATTACAAAAAAATATATAACATATTTCAAATATACTAAAAGAAATATGTACGAATAAAGAAAAAATCACTAGTAATATCAAGAAATGAATACAATTTACCTAACTTGAATTGTCTGAGTACTTACATACAACAAAGACGTTTCAGTTAAATGGCCTTTTAAATTTTTAAGATTACTAAATAATTTAAGGAATATTTCAAATTTCTTATTTACATTATTGATGTATTTTACTACTAGAGATGACCAAAAAGTATGATTTAAAAAATTTAAACATTATTCCAATACAGAATACAATTCAACATAATTCAAGTACAATTAATGAAATTTTGAAAATGCCATCACTCGAATTAACAAAATAATTTTATACAATTAAAGAAACACTTTAAAGTTTATCATTAATATTAATAGTTCAGAGTAAATTACAAAAATAGTATTAAAGAATGGGTTATTTCTTCTTTATTTTATTGATTTAGAAGAGCTCGTTTAAGTTAATGCAATTGGTACTGTATAAATTATCGGCGATAAAAAAAATTGAAATCAAAGTTAAAGAACATACGTGTACAAAAGAGATGCCATTAAAAGGAAAGCAAATTTAGTTCTATTTTAATTGAAATTATTAAATAACAATAAAGTTTAATTTTGATTTCAGAAACATACAACTCCATAAAATAATCGTGATATTGTAATCAGCGATTTAACCAGACGTAATATGAATGACGATTTCAAAATTTATTATTTTATCAATTGCATTTAACCATAATGAATATTTTTCAACAAATAGTAGTTTTTAAATTTTTAAGAATTTTTTGTTTTTCCATTTCTCTAATTAAAATTAAAAATCTTCTCATACTTAAAACCTATTCTTTAATTTAAACCATTATTATTATTATACAATGAATGATGAAAATAATTTAAACGCTCGAAATTTTTCACAAAACTATGTTTTCTAGAAATAATAAACAAACCGTTTTAAGACTGTAAATGTTAATTTAAAAATAAATACTACTGGCAGAAATTAAATTGTTATATAATCGAATTTTAGCTTTTTAAAAAATGTACACTCGTAACTCTACTTCCACGTCTATTGTTTATGAAATGATAGCATTCATAAAAAGGCCATATTAATTTGATTTGGAAAATATGGTAAAAATTATTTTCATTTTATGTACTTTAATTAAGACTGTTTTATAAATAAATACTAATACCTAAGTTAGCCCACTTTTTCTTTTACTATAAATTATATATTGTACGGATTAGTAGAGATTAAAGCCACACACAACATAAATCAAAAATGAAAAAAAATGTCATTACAGTTATGGAGTAAACATTTCTTAAATTACTGAAGAGCAAAAACCTACACTCACTTGAACTATAATTGTTAACAGTTTATAAAACATCAATATTTGATAATAATGTTATCTAAATCGTTGAAAAAAATAATCCTCAGTAAACAAAAAACTTCGAAACATATATTATTGAAAATATTATAATTTTCATTCACTAACTGCTATTTAGAAGTTGTCAGAGCGAAAACAATATGAAACTTATAAAAATCTAAACTACTACTAAATAGGCTAAACACAGTATAATTTAAGAGGTGATTATTCCGTATACAATATAAACAACAATTAGCATTTACCGGTATC
This sequence comes from Icerya purchasi, assembly GCA_039619475.1. Lineage (NCBI taxonomy): Eukaryota > Metazoa > Arthropoda > Insecta > Hemiptera > Monophlebidae > Icerya > Icerya purchasi. Next base: position 333,747,059 of record CM077116.1, on the reverse strand, counting down.
GATATGTTAATTTATTAAATAATACAAATTCAAAAATTTGCTTTCATTAAAATTATTTTTCACTTTTAATAATTATTGTTTCTTAATTTTTTGCAAATAAAGTTTTGATATTTTTGGCAAAAATGATTTAACTTAAACTCAATTTCGCTTAAAAAAACAAAACATGAAATTACTTAATAATCATAATAAATATTCATTTATACTATTCTCAGGCCCGTGGCCAGAATTGTAGAAGGGGGGGATTACTGTATAAACATTAATAAAAATTACATATGTTATTAATTATACTCGTATTAAAAAATTTTGCATAAAATATTAATAAAGTACCTAAAAATATGGAGTATATTTTTTCTTTTTTCTTTTAAAGGTAGGTAAAAACTAAAAAATCATCAATGTTTATTTTAAATTTTTGATTTTTTTCAGATTTTTGTGTATTTATAATAACTATTTCAGTTCTCTTGGGAGGGCCCCCCACCCACCACCACCCACCAATGGGCACGGCCTTGACTGCTCTATTAAAATTTAGATTTCAAATATTAAATTTCAAACGATTTTAATGATCTGCTGGCCCTCCCCTGGAGCGTTGAAACTTTTTAATCAACTGGTCACGATGAGTATTCATAAGCGCGTTATCATTGACAATTTGAAAGACTTTTATAATAAAGTAGTAGAACAATTTACCAGAAACCCACGAAAATTATGTTTTAATTAAAATTTTATTTTTGTTTAATAAAATATTAAGTTTTTACAACTTATAAATTTTATTTTTCCTATAACTCATATCCTCTTTCTATCATCTTGCCTCCCCCTCCCCCCGCTCAACAACTGGCGATGCCATTGGTTCGCAACATTACATTACAGTTGGCCGTTATTCTCATACTTTTCGATTCAAAATTGGTGTCTCAAAAAATATCATGTTTGTTGCAATATTAAAGTAACGAGCGACAGTTAAAATTGTAGGACTTTTAAAATTTTTTTCGATTTCATAACGACATAATCTTTTTCTCACTCTCTCCTTTTTTTTCATTAAAAGATGTGTATAGTTTTCAGTGAAAAATGTTGAATCATAATGCTTCATACAGTCACGTATCTTTATATATTAAAAAAGTTTTATCTCATAGTTTTATTTCTGCTCAAATTTTTTTAAAGAAAATATAATAGTCAGTTAATGAATTAATAAAATTACACTATTTTTAATTATTTCTGGCTGTTTAATTATATTATAGTTTCGCATAATTGCTATTGAGCGAGTAAATGTGTAGATAAAGACGGAATGTAAACGTTTAGAATTATTTAATAAAAACGTTTGGATAAAGATTATCAGGAATAGTGGAGGAATGTGAGTTAGCGAGCGAGATGAGCAAGAGCAAAGCCTCCTAATATATGTGTAATATAACGAGACTAAATTTGTCGCATACACTGGACCCTAATTTTGTAAAATAGAGTTTTGCCGATTTCAACGTAGAATTGTTTTTACCATGCATTTAAAAAAGTGATATATTTTTATAATAAAATACCGGACTGTTTTGCGTGAATCAAATAAATAAATGTAGACTAAAGTATAAATGTAAGAATTCATAGAAATAATATATCGTTTAATCATAATTACGTGCATAATAATCTCAAAAAATAATAAAACCAAATTTCAATAGTTTACCCACATGACGGAAGAATATGTACACATCGGAATAAATCATTAAAATATAAACATAACTTTCCGAACTGGCACCTGATGGCGTTGTAATAGTGATCACGGTATTCTTTGTTCAATCACCAAATACTGTACAAAATTAGGGTTCAATGTATGCGACAGATTTAGTTTTGCTGTGATAAATGTTTTTTTTTTTTTTTTTGTTTGACATTAAACTATTGTACCTAAACACTAAGAACTCATCCTTTTCTACGGTTATTTTAATTAATTTCTTAAACTTCTCAAAATATTGCATTAGAGGCACAAAGATAATCTAGTTTTCATTTGTACTCCATATCTCATACTAAGAATTATTATAGTTATTTCCAGTACATTTTATAATTTCTTTTTTTTGATAAACTGTTATCTAATTTCGTTGTACTTTTCATTTCGAGTAATCTTAGAATTTGGAAGGACACATTTTATGCTTTGGTAACAGTTAAGCACAAATTCTTCATTCGATGAAAACATAGCGTTCCGGTTATCTAGTTTCCATTAAAATTCGACTAGGAAATTATGTGTATTTTCCGAAGAACTAAAATACATACTAGTGAGATTGCACTGAACTGTGTGGATTTTTTTTTAGTGTGTGGAGGGGGGGGGGGTCGCTAACCAAGAGCATTGACCCATGTTCGACAAGAAAGAAAAGTAACGCTGAATTAATTATTTAGATTCATATGCGGCCAGTTATAGCCTCAATGAAGGAACCAAGGGAAGTGACAACAGATGGCGAAGGAAAGGAGAGAACAGATGCAGCACTGAATACTAAGTTCCAGAAGTTGAGAGTAGAGAAGGAAACGTTCAGATGACAAAGCGGAACATTCGAAAAGGATGTGGTTAGAAAAGATTCGAAATTTAAAACGTGTGAAAAAAGTTGAGCAATGAAACTAGCTAATATTTGTACCGTAAAAAAAGTTTTACCAATGTTTTTAATAATAGAGCATTGTGTCGCATCATTAATAATCATTTAGGTATTTCAAGGTAAAGGAAATGTGATTGAAAGTTGTGTTTTTTTCTCTTTTTCTAATCGTAATTTTTGAACTTTAAAATGGATGAAATTTCGTGAATTCCCCTCACTCATACGGGCGACCCGTTAAAAAAATCGCGAAAGAGGTATTATTGCTGAGTAAAAGACAAACAGAAAAACCTCGATATAAAAATTTTTTTATAAAAAACCTTTACAAACAAAACAGATTAAGCCCTAAACGAATGCCCTAATCGTACGGCAATCGTAATATAACTTTTTTATCAATTTAGAGAGGATAACGTCTTCTTTTCCGGAAACCCCTAGCTTCGTCCGCGATATTGCGCATGTTGATAACCAGAGATGTAAAACTTCCTGTAAATTGAGTCAAAAATTTCTAGCCAAACTTTCAGTTCATGATTGTCGATAAAAATTCGCGACTGCAATTTAAATAAGAGCTCCAATTTTTCCCCGCGTAAACTAGCACAGAACGTGACATATTCGCGTAGGCCTGGGGATTTGGGTCTGTGACCTTTTTCTATTAATGATACAAACGAATAGGGAGTTTAACAATTTATTGATGAAATTTTTTTGTTACGACCGCTATTCATTACCTCGGTTGTTAGCTGGCCGAATACTTTTTTTAGCGTACATTTCCTCTATTAGGTTATCCGTTTGACTCACGAAGCTGCTTACGGAGGCACGTCGATAATCGTAATCGTTTTGTTGAATCAGCTGATCCACGTAATAATTCAAAACTTTTTCATTTGTCGATTGCGACAACTGCCTGCCATCTGAATTACCTAATTTGTCGTGCAAGCAAATTTTCGGCTCAACAGGTAGTTGTTGACACCTATCGGAAAAACAGTCGCTCAATTTTAAATTTACAAATTTTTCAATTTCACATATAATTTAACATATACATCTAAATAGTTTGAAATATTAAAAAAGCAACAGCCCTTTTTTTTTTTTTTTTTTTTTATCTTTTTTATTGGGCTTGTCAGCTACGGACGATTACCCATCAAGAAGGAAGAACGTAGGACAAAAGGAAACTGAGGACACCAAGAAAGTTATTCGGGGAAGGTGAAGACGGCCAGAACTACTATGGAGAGATAGCAAGGGAGTCAAAAAAGATCGGTACTAGAACTCGAACAGCCCTTAATTACCAGTATTCGACTTCAGTTTGATCGTGAAATTTTTCTAAATCGCTTGATAAAAATTAGTTCTAAACAAAATACTGGTACGGGGATAACACAATTCTTATACTTCTGCGCTACCCAGGGAGTAATGTTATTTCGAAAATACTTTAAGAGCGTTTTTTTTTTTTTTTTCACAGGTATATACCGTAGAGCTTGGTTAGAACCATTTCAGTATAATTTCCAGCAGTTCACGTCTATCATTGGTTTTAAACATTAATTTTATTCAATTTATATTTAAAAAAAAAAAATCTTAAAGTTGCTAGACTATCTAGATATGAAGAAGGGGAGCGTTTATTGCAATACTGTGGCGATTTAGCTACTTACTAATCGCGAAGCAAAACAAAAATCAGACACTAAAAAAAAATTATTTCCCTTTTCATTTTATTCTTACAATATAAGAAAGAAATAATGAAAATCTAATATTCAGATAATTATACACATATAAAAATTTGTCAATACACTTTTTTTTTTATTTATACCACTAAAAAAACTATTACAGATAATAGCTTCTTACACTTTCGATAGTATCGGTTAACTACCTGTTGGACATACGGCCTTTCCTACAGTAGTAACATTTTTCAAGGTGTTCCTTCCCCATCCATCTGGACCTTTTCTTCTTTGGTCCGCAAACAAACTACTTATTTTTGTTCTTTGCCTCATCTTCTACAACTGTCAACTGCATTCTTATTTATTTCCTACTCTATGATTTCGTCATGTTCAATATCTCTACTAAACAATCTTCTTGAGATTTATCCTTTATTGCCTATAACCTCCTCCGAGTAATATAGTTCGTGTTTCAATAGTTCCGGTATCTAAACACTCTTCACAAACTGAATATTATATAATTTTATATATTTTTTATTATATTCGGAAAAGTACTATCTTTATTCTGAACTAAATGTGAACAAATTATTAACTTTTAGATTTACGAAACGTTGATGCAGATAGAGTCAGGAAGGTGATGCAACTCTATCACCGGACCGATGAGCGAAGACTAAATTACTAAAAACACCGTCGATCGAAAATAGACGAAAGACAAATCGGAATATATATTTCCCTCGTACATTCTATTATTCACATAGATATCAGTGAACCCCGAACACTTTAATGTGGTTATGTATAATATAGTAGAGAATTACGTTAACTAAACGCAACAATCCAATGTATCAAGTGTAACCGCCGTACCCACCAGCACATACTATTCTACGACCACTACACTCAATCTCATCATTGTTTCGCCACATACAGATGCTAAGGATAAAACTAGATCATGATTTTCGAACAAATGTATACATCGAAAAGAAAACTCCGATATACACAAAATTACGTTACTTTACCAAAATACCCGTACATTCGGAACAATAATTTCGCAAAGTATGGAATAAATTCAAATAATTATTTCATTTACGTTATATTAATTTCTTTTCTCTTCAAAATAAACACGTTTTTGATGCAATAACTGCATTTCGGTATTCGTGGTTCACTACAATATATATATATATATATATATGTACAAGGGCGTCGCCAGCCAATGAGCCAGGGAGGGGCAAGATGGGTTGCCAGTCGCCAGGAGGGGGGCAAGATGATAGAAGGAGGATATGAGTTATAGGAAAAATAAAATTTATAAGTTGTAAAGGCTTAATATTTTATTAAACAAGAATAAAATCTTAATTAAAACATAATTTTCGTGGGTTTCTGGCAAATTGTTCATGATTACGCGCCTATGAATACACTCATCAATGCAAGTAGATTAAAAAGTTTCAAGGCTCCAGGGGGGGGGGCAGCTGCCCCTCCCTGCCCCCGCTGGCGACGCCTATGTATATACATATATATATATATATATACGAGTGAGTGTATGTATGTATATAAAAATAACAAAAATATCTTATTTGTCATTAGCAAAAATTTACTTTTGTGACTAATTAAAAATATGATATGAAGTTAAAATAAATCATACATACGGATTCAGCTTTTGCTCGTTAGTTATCGGTTCATTTTCTTTACTGTAACAATTAAACGTCAGATAATTGGATACTGCATCCACTTCTAGTTTACTAGCTGTTTCTACAAAATAAAATAAAAAACCTATCGAATACTTCGGCATACTGAAATATAAAAAACTTGGTAAATATTAGAAGTAACTGTTTTTTTCAGATATCTAGGATGGTACTTTTGAGGGTATTGTAAAAGCTCTGTAATGAAAGATAAAAATAGCTGAAATGAAAGTGCTAGTACGTCAACAACTACAAAAACGGCACGATTAAGATGGAATTGATAGATATAAAAAGATCTAGAAAAGCAAGTTAAGGTGTGACCCTTTTTTATCTTGCATATTGAAACCGATTTTTCTATAAGAATTGTAGAAAATTAGCATTTGAGGTTCATAGAAGTCTCTCCATGATCAGGTTTGAAAGAGCAAGTTAAAAAGTAAATAAATAAATAAATAAATAAATAAATAAATAAAAGAGTGCGGAATCACCGATAACACTAAGAATGCAATATATAGCGGATAAGTTTATCATCAAATTAATGGAACAGAAGATTCATCCCATAATCAAATGCAGACATTAAATATACAGACAAGTAACAAATGTTAGAATAAAAAATCGATCGTACCTTCAATGATCAAAGATATAGACATTTGAAAATAGTCTCCAATATAAGGACACCGATATTTACAATGGGAGGAAATCTGAGTCCCCTTAAATATTGAGACTAATGAAAATTCAATTCGACTGATAAATGTCGAAACGAATAATGCTCAGTTCAATAAGATAATAAATAACAATTTTAAGGATTGAGTTGATATTTACGGGTGGCTCGTTAGATAAAATAAAGAAACCTTATGCTGTGATTTATTATCATGCAAATAGAGACATTTCACGGAATGTTTATTTGAAATATGCAGGTTCGTTCTGTATTGTAGAAAGTTACGCTATTATTAATGTGGCACTAGCGAATTTTAAGAATAGTACAAATAAAAAGATATTACTTTTATCAGATTCTCTTGCTGTGATTAAAACATTGAACAATATATATTCAAATAAAATGGATGATATGGAGTTAAATATCAGAAAGTTAGTGAGGAGATTGAGAAATCAGAATAACGTAGTAGTATTTAAGTGGATACCGGCTCATGTGAGAATTTTTGGGAATTTTTGGGAACGGGATGCGAGATTGGATACCAAAAATAGGACGAGTTCCTAAGAATAGCAGGAAGTTAAACTGGAAGGAATATACTGATCAAAGAAAAAATACATGAAAACCGAAAAAAAGCCATCTGTAAAACAAAAGGAAAAAACTACAGCATTTTAAAAAAAATCGTAAAAACAGTTGTATATTGATAAAAATTAGGGATGAATTTTCACAGAAAGAATGAGGCGTCACTATACTTCTGTTCATTTGTCTAAAATGATAAAATAATTGATAGCAATAAATGCCAAAAGTGGAGCACGGAGAGTACATTGGAACACTTAGTGTGCTAGTATCAGAAACGTGAAAAAGAAAGAAGAATACTCGTAGCAAATTATTACCCGGTTTTTATACTCTACAGATATGCAACTGGTAAATTCCCCCCTGAACAATAGAATGTAAGCATTTTTACGAGTTGATTAAGAAAAAGTAAAATAGATACATAAAAAGGTAGAAAGGTGAAAGAAGAAATAGGTTCTCGTGAAAGCTGGCTAAAAGACGAAAGCCAGCTTATTAAAAGGGAAAAAAAAAATGAACGTTTTAAACTCCTGTATCTCTTATATAAAATGCGATCAAAGTTGTTTTTTCATTTGCTTTTATACTTTAGAATCCAGATTTTCTCGCTAAATTTCAAAAGTTTTTTGAAATCCATTTCTAGCAAAATGTTTTAATTTATATAATAAAAGGTCAGAACAGTACGTCGCGTAGTCAGTACGAAAATTAATTATAAATCGGATAATAAGTAAATGTATTTTGTTAAGAAATAATTTTATAACGTTATTTAAAATAAATCTACGCTCTTTTCTGAATGGCACATGAATGCTAAAAGTACAGTTGTTCACCTATTTTTGAAACATTATAACAGTTAATTTTCTAAATGAGTACATTAGTTGTAGAAATTAAAACGAAGGTTACAAATAAAGAAAAGGAAAATATAGTAGTAGGGGCCCATCGAATAAAAATAACTGCATAATTTAATTTATCAACCTAACGGTTTTAAAAACCATTCGATTTAGTCAAATGTCATAACTTAAAAAAAAATTAAATAAAATATAATGGTAAAAAAAGAATAGGACAACCGTAAAAATAGTATTAAAAATTGTTTTACCGCTTAGCTGCTCATTTAGTTCTGTATTAAACGGATCGTGTTCGAATACTCTGCCTAAACGACGAACATCTCTTGCGATGTATTCATTGTACAACATCAGATTCTTTTCCGAAGTTATTAATTAAAAATATTCAAAAAAAATCGTGAAAAAAGGGTTTTTTTAAATTTGTTTTTAAGGTTCAATTTTGCAAAAGTTTTCGATAAATAATTAAAGCGTCAAACAAGCGAAATATTTCAACAATAGCAACTAACACGTATGTTAAGTTGAACAAAAGAGCACTCGCAAGTAATACCGCTGAATCCTCTTGTTTTTCTTCGCTTAATTACCAAAGTCCATTTTGGTCATGCTATTTTCCTCTGAAATCCGTCCTGTTCTATCATGCGGCCATCATTTCACATATACATACACACGCGCGGCCGCAGACGGTAACATAGCAGGATCGTTAGAATGAGTAAATTCGTTTCATCTTTGATTTTCCATAATATTCCTTGTTTTTTTTCCTTTCATCCGCCGGTAGTGCAACAGACATGTTGTTTTCGCATGAAGTACCACGCGTTGCCAATGTGCATGCAGCTCCTTAGGCCGGAAATAATTATACTCACGCTGTACACGTACTAATTTGTTTATATAACAATAATAATAGCGGTACGGTTTAACTCAGTTGATCAAGTTCTTGGAAGTTACTGTTCGTTACGGCAATTTTAGGTTCGGCATCTACCACACGAGTGTGATGATGTAAGCAGAGGATCTGAAACGAAGTTAGTATCGAAGAAAATAAAAAAATAAAAGAAACAAGAGAAAAACTGTTGTCAAAATTTTGAAATAATCGACAATTTAGACGCTTTATCAATAACATAACAAATACAATTGCTGCTAAACGAATAATTCATATATATATATTAATTACAACGTAATTTTTACCCATTCGAAAAAATGTCCTAAAAAATGTCCCAGAAAAATGTCCCAATTTTATGTAACGCAAAATGTCCCAAAAAAATGTCCAAGAAAAATGTCCCAAAAAAATGCCCCAATTTTATGTAACGTTTGTTATATTTTATAGGATTTTTGTTATTGTTATTTAAAAAATGTCACAATTTTATGTAATGAAATATGTAACGAAAAATGTAACGAAAAAATGTCATAATTTTATATAATGAAAGTTAAATGTTAGAATAGGACTTTTGTGGTTATGTTATTTTTTTTTGTGTTGATGCCAGTAAGAATTACGTAGTAAATTTTGACCATTTTATACAAAGTATAGAAGAGAAAGGGACAGAAATGAAAGCAAGAGGGGTCAAGGGGCACAGCCCCTTGCGAGGCCAAAATGGCCGAGTTTATATATATATATATATATATATAAAATATTCATTGAATAAAACTATATACTAGTATTCTAAGAGACACATATAGCTGGCGCTAATTCACTGTTAATATTCTCAAATTCTCTTCATAGTACTGGCGGGACTCTATGGGCTATCCATGTTATCCTGTTGATTCACACGCTTGTTATAATCTCATTATTATCACTCACCCAATCCTTCATTGGAAGAATGGGTCGGTTACAATACGATCGGTAAATATAAAGAAGAGTGGTCCAAGCACTGTTTATGGTTCTTACCGATACAGTGAGAAGAAAAAAAAAAAAAAAGATTTCAGAATTTTTATTTCCTGCATTACTTGAAACAATGAAACCATTAACTCTACTATTTTATAGATATATATATTACCGGGTTAAAACGCGCAATTACAATAAATAAAATGTTTTTTTACAAACATTGAATACTGACTTCAAAGTTTATTATAAAAATTTAAAAATGCACTTAAAAGTAAAAAATAATTACTCCCGATAAGAAAATATATATCAGAATTGGAACTATTTCCCGTGTTGTTACTTTGCCAGTTTTTGATTTATCACATCTGAGTTGCCAAAGTCGTATACTACTTGAATTAATTTTATTGACTTGTTTTCGTAACTTTTTTTTGTCGAAAATTTTAGTTCTTCTCGTTTCCATGATTTGATTTGGTTTACAGTTTCTAACTTTAAGTGTCTACAGGTATTATTATTCCTGCTATGATGTTGACTGAAGTATATGATATTGTGCGATAACCAGAGATTGTTCCTATTAATATTTTCCTTTGTAATTTCAACAGCTTATTCTTGTCTTTTTCTCGTAAAACTGGAAAATATACTGTAGAGCAATATTCTGTTATTGATCCAAAAATAGCTTTGTAGAGTACTATTCTATCTTTATATTTGAAACCGAACATATCTGAATATAGTGATCTTAATTTGAAATAAATTTTTTTAATCTTGTCTATTATGAATTCGATGTGTTTTCCAAAATTTAAATTAGTGTCTATGATTATTCCCAAGTATTTTATTTCTTTTACCATTTTTATTTTGTCGTTATTTATGCATAATTCTTATACAACATTGATACCTTAATTAGAGTCGGCATCAAATTCATATTACAATATTTAGAAACAATTTAACGCAATTTTTAATTATTATTTTAATATGAATTTGATGCCGACTCTAATTAAGGTATTAATGTTTTGTATAATAATTACGATAATGTCACCTTTAAGGGTGTATCACTCTGACATATATATTTTCTAATCGGGAGTAATTATTTTTTACTTTTTAGTGCATTTTTAAATTTTTATAATAAACCTTGAAGTCGGTATTTATTTTTTGTAAAAAAACATTTTATTTTACAATTTTTAGCATCATTATATTATTCTCCATACTTTATATTTAAAAAACATCGATTTCTTTATTTTGAACTGCCTTTCCACAGTAAAAACATCAAAAGCTGCACATTTCCATGGTAATTTGCCAAACAATCATAAATGAAAAAGTAAATATAAAAAAAAAAACGAAGCTAAATCTAACCCGACGGTGAAACCAATCATGAATGAAAAGCATCCAAAAAGCTTCAATTAAATACGCATTATTAAAGATAACTCAAAAACTAATGGTCAGATCTTGATCAAAATTAAATGGGACCACATGAGAAGCACTAGCTTTGAAAAAAATTGATTTCTTTATTTTGAACTGAATTTCCACGGCAAAAACATCAAAAGCTATATTTCCATGGTAATTTGGCAAATTTATAGTATTTTAAGTCAATAAATCTAACCCGACAGTGAAACCAATCACGAATGAAAAGCATCCAAAAAACTTTAATCTCCCGCATTATTAAGGATAACTCAAAAACTACCGGTCAGATCTTGATCAAATTTAAATGGGACCACATGAGAAGCACCAGCTATCAAATAAAAGAAGAATAATCAAAATCAGTTCACCTAGAAGAAAGTTCTGAGGTAACACACATAAAAAAATAAATAAATAAAAAAAAAGAAAATAAAAAACTATAAAATATACAATTTATAATTTAATAATGCTTTTTTTTTGTTTGGTTTCTTATCCATTTAACCAGTTTGACCTTCGTTTGATTCTAGTCTACCGTCAAGCCGTTTAAATCTCATAATCGCGTGTAAGAAAGAAATATGGAATTGATAATGTAAACTTTCGATGTGGTTGCAGCTTGAGAAAAGCTAGTGGCAATTAAAATAGTCGATAAAAATGAGGATACTCAGCGAGTTTCAAAGATATACGAAAGATTACCAGTAGAAACCGCATAGGACGAGAATAAGACGACGTGAAATATAGACTAAAATAGGAATTCTACCGAAGTAGTAAAATGAAAAGATAAGAGTTAGAATAATTTTAGAAGACATGAAAGGCAGCCGAATGGTCCAGGACACGGGAACAAACGCAAAGGCGAGAATTTTACTTGAAAGGATATAAAGAACGGAATCCATACAGAAACTATTACCCCATCATTAAGATTCATTGCCTGTTGCAGCGCGAAATGCGTAAATGCAAAATGTGAAATGCGAAATAGAAAATGGGTAATGCAAAATGGAAAATGGGTAATGCGAAATGTGAAATGTATTTTTTTCGACTGCCCGTTGCAAGTTCACTGGGCGAAAAAACAGTAATTTGTAATTAAATTGTTGAATTGTTTTTTTTTATTTTTTGCAATCGTTGTTTAATATTTAGCTTTGACGCTAATTACGCGTGAGCGTAACGTAGTTTGCCTTTCTTTGACGTTCCATTAAGGTTCTGCGTTTTGTCAGATTAAGCGAGTATCTAAAAAAAAAAAAAAAAAAAAAAAAACGTAATATTTTAATTAAGAAAAATTCGTAATTTTTAACAGCTTCAGTTAATTTTTCCGCTTTTTAAAGTGAAGTAATAATAGAATAAATTAAAGCTAGTAAAGAAGTAAATAATAACCTAAAGAGTAAAGGAAATTCATATTTAACATAAAACACAACTAAATATTTATGCTTTAAAAATTTGTAATAAAAAAATCCAAATCTGCACTAATTCTTTTTTCGTGAACCTTGCCAAGTAACGAAATAAAATCATCAATTTCCTCTCCTGTTTCGTTCCTTACTCTAATCCTTTTTTTTTTATTTTTGAATTTTAAATGATTTTCAGCTTTTTTTTTTTTTTTTGGCTTGGTCGACTAAGGGCAGCTACCCATATTTTTAGCTATTCGATTAATATCGAAATAATTTTCAAGCTTTTAAAGCAATCATAACACAAAAAAAAAGATAACGTAAAAAAAAGACCAAAACTTTTTCAATTTATCCTGGGAGTCATTGAAATGCATAGAGATAAAACTCGTTCATTAAGTAAAAGAAGACTGAAATTATTCATTCAATCATTTCGATACTACTTATCATTGCAATGGCTCTGGCCTTATTGCACGATAATTGACTTTCAAAAAACACATTTCACATATTGCATTATACATTGCTCACTGCAATAAACAACGAGCTTTACTATGACTTTTCATGAGAAGAGAACGAAAAAAAGCAAATCTAAATTTTAGACTGCCTAAATATTCATCGATATCCTTAATACGAAGCTGAGTAGATAAGAAATATCCGAGTCAAGAAACGTTATTAACTTGGTGCCGTTTAATGTAGGTCGACTTCGTATTTTCGCTGATTACTATTCAAAGCGGTCGTATAGTAATAATCCGTTATATAACAGTGTGATGTAACAAACTTCCGGTTTAAGCGGTGCAAAATATCTAAAAATTCATATATTAAATTGATAAATGGCTTCTCGATGTTACACCGCTGCCGAAAATGTATTCCTCTTCTCTTAAACCTCTACTGTTAAATGTACACACTTTAATACTGCCTCGATCCCGTTCTTGTATTTATCGCACATTCGAGGAATCTCGCTGGTGTTCAGTTATCACTCCGACGTCTTATAGCTCAGACAAAAAAAACTTAATTTACACAAACATGTAAAACTACCTTAAAGTAGCAACACATTTTTACACTCGATGTACCACCGGGATAAAGTAGAAAATTTTAATTTTTTTATAAAATTCGAATAATATTAATAATTAATAAATTAAAAATTGAGCATTGACTCCTAGTTTAGTGATAAATAATTCTTATCCGAATTTCTTTAATTATTCTGCGCGCGTTGTTAAAAAAACATTTTTAGCCGATACATAAAATGGACTTTTATAATTAACGGAGGAATTCAACAAGGCGTATTCTCGTAACAGGAGTTTGAGTTAACAGTTAAATTTACTTTTCTGTAATAAACGGTTTTGACATTTTACATCTATTACTATTTGTAATCAAACAATATAAACCAGTCTTTCGGATGGTTGGGTTTTTTTTTTTTTTTTTTTTTTTTTTTTGTGGGCGCGCCAGCGGCATTAACCCAACAACAAGAAAACTAAGCTAAAAAATTAAATAATTAGGCGGTCCGAAATGGACGCAACAAAAGACAGCAGTGCGGACACCACAAAAAGATGAAGGAAAGGAGAGGATAAAGGAAGAGATATAGGGAGTAGGGAGACCTAATGACAAGAGCTGACTGTATAAAAGGGAGCGTTCGTTACGAAGAGCAGGGCACTCGAAGAAAATGTAAACAGCATCACATGTACGAGGAGGATCACAATCGTGAAGAGAATAATAAGGAGAAGGTGACAGAGCAAATCGAAAGCGAGAGGAGGGAAGGAGAGAATGATTGAGATCCGGAGACGAATTAGGGAGACAATAGAAGAGCGACGACCGAAAGGAATAGAATGGAACCAAGACCGGGAACGAGGAATCGGCTGAATAAAACGGTAATGTGAATGGCGATTAGAAAATAGGAAGGGATAAATATCCCGCCAAAGTCTGGCGTGATTGCAGGTGGATAAGGAAAGGATATCTGAAGAAGGGAAACGGTTGAGGAATGAATCAAGGCGACCAGCAGAACGAGCCAAAGAATCGGCTGCATCATTCCCATCAATTCCGGGATGACTGGGGACCTATAAAAAAAATCAATAAGAATAGAGCGGGATGATTGCAGAGTGAAGGTAAGAGAACGAATTGAGGGAATAATACTATCAGAGGAATGTGAAGGAGGAGGGGATAGGGCTTGAAGGACGTCTTTAGAGTGTTCGAAATAATGAGGAATTGGGAAAGATCGCTTAAAGAGAAAATAAAAGAAATAGCCTGAAGGATGGCGATCGACTCGGCAGAAAAAATAGAGCAGAAGGAAGGAAGCCGGAAGGACTCAGAATGCCGAAGCGACGGGGCAGTAAACGCACCACTCGGGGCTTTTATTACCGGGGCTGAGAACACCGAATGAGATTAAAATAATGATTATCTAAAGAAAAAATGAAAATGAAAAAAATAAGAAGAAAGAGAAAGATTAAACAGATCGTTGAAAGAAAGAAATGCTTTGAAAAAATTAAATGAATACGGGTTGAAATTAGGAAATTATAACATGAATTGGAAGAAAAACAACAAACAAAAAAATGAAACTTTTCCGAATTTTTTATATATATATATAAAAAAAAAAAAAAAGGAACAATAATATTCAGCTTTTTTAAACAATTTTTATTAGGTATCGGTACGAGCACTATTAAAGTGCTACACACGGCCAATAATATTCAAAATTGAAGATAAGACGCGCTGCTTAATTAAATTTTCAAATTATGGAAAGGAAATTACTCATCAAAGGCGCAAAAAAGCTTGGGCTATAATTTTGCGAGAATTGCAATTAATGGTTAAAAAGAAAAAAATCAGCGAGTCTCGAAAAAATTTACGAGGCTTTTTGCAAACAAAGCCGTAATAAGTTTGTATTCATTCCGAATAATATATCAGTATCACGATAATAATTTCTTATTATCATCAACGCAGTGAACGATTGTTAAAATAGTAGTCATGAGTTTGGTTCCCAGCGACGGCCAAAAAAGTATAGACTGATTCTATTTAATGATTAGTTAGTGGCCAAATGGTGTTTAAAGCCAGGCTGAAAAAAGAAAAAAAAGCAGATATACTGAAAAAAGAAGATGACTTTGGTAAATTGTCGTATTTTTAGATATACCGTTCTTTTATTTTTTTTTAATATATTCTAAAAGAAACCACCACATTACAACTTTCTAAACAGCTCGTTCAATTGTTCCGCTACGAAGGATATTTACACTAATCTGGAAACTAGATCAGTTTGTTTTGGGGTCTATTCATGACGATAATTTCAGATTTGGCTTTCCGGTCAGTTTGTACGCTTTCAAACACTGATACAGGCGATTTCATTTTTCATCGCAGTAGCGGACATGAAAAAATTACAACTATTGTAATTTAACTGGAATCTTTTTCGAGTTCTCCGGGTTTATTTGCATACAATACAATCAATTACTCTAGCATTGCTTCATTCAATACCTGTATTAATTCGCCGATTATCATAGAAAGAAGAATATATTGGTCTGTGACGGAAGAAAGATAAAACGAAGCTACGACTACAGACAGAACTGGGGGCATTTGAAACTCGCATTTTGAGTTACGAAAAGTAGAAGAATATATTTTTTTGTCTATAACTAGCGTCAATGAGTTTCGGAGGAGTTTGTTTGACCATTATGAAATACTGATTAAATTACGAGATTTTATGTGAAATTTTCTATACTCTACTCAAGTTTGTTAGTTAGGGGGGTACCGGAAAATAAGCACCGGAAAAATTATACATGTTCCGTTTTGATTGGGCCGACTACCAACAGAGCTGCTAATAAGAGAAAAAGACGCACGAACACGAGTACAATTATGGGGGACTTGATGTATCCCCGATACACTCGTGGAAGTCCCTTCGGAAGTGTGAGATTAGCTCTGTGCGGGGATTTTGTCTTGGACGAAAGAGAAAGAACAAAAGATCCGACCTGAAACCATAAATTCTGTACGTTTTGACAGTGCAACATTACAATAATGCGCCAGTCATGAAGGTGACAATTACTTAAGATAAACGGTCAGCGGTAAAAGGTGACCTTCCCGGCGTATTGATCGCATCCGGTATTTCAATCAATACCGGTACTACAATGAAAGAAAAATAGGGGGAAAAAAACAAAACAAGGTAGCTGAAACGTCTCTCGATTGTTAGGTAGAGTTCTACGTAAGTTAAGAATCGGACATCGATGTCAATTGAAATTATATAGAGAGAATTACACTACAAATCTCGGTTCGACCGTAGGCGATGTTAGTCAGAGCTAGAAAATCAAACGAAAACGAGTCTTTTTGGTTTCCGTTTCGTTCATTTAGACTACTGCAGTAATGTTTACTGCAATGAATCCGTTACTTATTCATCAGACAATTTAACCATATACAGCGTGTGAAACCTATAGCCGCTTTTACATCCGTGACTAGTTTGCGACTAGTGACATTTTGAGCATGGACGTATGTTTCTGTTGCAATAGCGTGAAGAAGGTGTGGCAAATTAAATTAAGAAATTAAAGAAAGAGCGAGATGGTATGGACCTCTCTTTGCTAACTCTGCATATTTTTCATTCGCGAATAATTTAAAGCAGTGCTTCTGAAACCGTGTTAATCGCGGGGTTCTGTAAAAATAACGTAAAGGTGCTACGAAAAATCCTAAAAACCTTCTTTTTCCTGGGCTTGCCAACAAACTGACCGACGAAAAAAATAACATTAATAAGTTATTTAAATTTGTATTCGATCAGAAGGCGATGGAAAACAACTGATACAGCACAATGAGGAGTAGGAATACTAAGAGTTTAAGGATTTGTGACGCGCTCAGATGACAAACGGAGAGTCATTCGAAAAAAGTGTGATCGTAATAACATTCCCGATTATTACTCGAAGAATGCAGAGAGGAATAAGGAGAGTCTGTAGTGAAAACTAATAGCGAGATCAAGTGAAAATCGGCATAAATACAGCGCTGAAAAGACAGAAAATTATAAAAACCAAAAATAAGGTGAAAGAAAAAGTTGAACATAAATACGAAAGAAAAGTTGATTAGAAAGGGAGGAACTTACTGGATCTTAAAATGAAACTTCTCAGATATTAGAAGTATGTTATCGTGGATTTATCAATGGAGAGACCGTCAAAACAGACAGGTGATCAATCCTTTCATTTTTCGGTGTACATTAATATGACATTGGAATATCGAAAGAAGATGAGAGTTCGGAAAAGGTTTAAAAATAACTGAACGATAAAATCACAACAGGAAAAATGACAAAATGAAGATGTGAGATTGTAGAACATTTTCACCATCCGAGGTGATTAGATATCTATTAGTATTTCGAATTGAGCATATGAAAAAGACTGTGTGTTCTTAATACTGCAACAGACTACGTAAAAAAAAATGGAACAGGCTGGAGGAAGTCTGAAACTATCGAAGTAGCTGTGTGCAAGACATAGGAAAGAGATGCTCTAACATCATGCGACCCGTCAATAAAAAAAAGAGAATATGAGAAAAAAACAAAGAATTTCTTAAGAAATTTTCAATTAGTAAAATCTTATGGAAGAGCTTTAAAGCGAAAATAAATTCGAAGGAAGCGGAAAATGTGTAAAATTAAAAGTAAAGTAAGGAAGTTTATTGTAAGACATAATTTGTGGAGGAAATTCGGCAAGTTGATTTGAAATGTGAAAAAGAAGAGGAACTGTTTTTAAAGTAAACTGCCAATTCTAAAGAGTGCCGACAAGTAAGCATTAAGTTTCATAGAAGAAATTGGGAGATACTTTATATTGGAAAACGATATTACCCCAAGTGAGATTATTGGTAAAGGAGAAACTGCAGAATCAGCGTGGATGACAGGAATGAGAGTTGAACTAAGGGCTCCTAGTCAGAAAAACCGAGCCAGCAATTCTGAACACGGTCTAATTTACCAAAAAGGGAGAAGATGATCAGGATTTGTATAATCAACGGTACACGTTAATGAAATAGATTTAGGGAGATTTAATCTTGTAAGTATTGACATATGAAGATAGTTAATGTGTTCGAAAAAGGAGATTATTTAGAAATAATAAATCGAGATAATTTTTCCTAAATAAATCCCAGTGGTCAACTTTCGCGTCCATAATTCGTAAACAACAAAATGTGAGACACCTTTACCATGTTATCTAGTTCTTGTAACCTTTAATATACTAACCTTTAGGAAGAACCGGGTCATGGTTGTAAATAGTGATAACGTCATCTCACGAGAATGAATTTTTGAGCACTCCGGTATTCTTTTAGAGTAACATTTCAAAAAGTTCTTTGGTGTACAATATCAGTTCAATTTAAAGTGTAATCTCATATTCGCTTTCATGATCACCGTTTTAATTAAAATTTGCACTTAAACCGTTTTTATTATGTAGTATAACAACTCGTGGCAATTTCACACCTATGTACATATTATGGAAATATTCCGAGTGATAGCAGCTATTTTATTTGCTACAGCTGCTAATGTATAATCACGTTAATATGCTTCCGTTTTCCTACTACTTGAATGACAGAAAAACCGCATTCTCAACAGTAAACCGTATTTCTTATTTGCCTTTGGTGAAAATGTTTTTAAAACATAACCTACGTTCGTGATATCGGGCTACAAAATCGTTTTCATTCAAAAAAATAACAGGGAGCAGTCGTTCCGAAAAAAACATAAATGTGCTATTTTCGAGGATCTGTTCATAAAATGCATTCAACGGAAAAAAGGGAAACATATTATATGTTACGAGGTCGGTAAAATTAAAAACAAATTTAGTGTTACACGTGGTATTCCGGTCGGATCAAAAAAAAGTTTGAGAATTACTGACTTAAGTCGGAAACAATTTCAGTTTTGATTTTGTAGTAGGTAAATATCGATGAATAAAGAGAAATGTAACGCGTGAGATCAGCTAATAGCGACCATCGAGTTAGATATCGTAACAATACTGATGCATCAGCGTTATTTTATTGTCAACAATGCACACACAACCGTAGCGTATTGAGGTTAATAAAAACATAAATAAGCAAACACGAAACCGTAAATATAATATTTCGGTTTCCGGATTTATTTATTTTTCTTTTTAATGTCAATGCAGAAATGGATTATCGCTTTTGTAGTATTTATGGATTATATATATAATTTATTTATTTAAAGTCGCTCGGTAGCCGGGGCCATTTGCAACGCCAAAAAGTTACATCTTATAAGTAATAGATTAATACATGAAAAGTACAAAAAAAGGAAATAAAAATAAACAATAGAAAGAGAAAAAAGAAAAGAAAGAAAAAGAAAGGAGGCAAACGCTGCTGAATATTAAAACTATATAAAAGGGAAAAGTCGGGTAAGCTTTGAAAATTTGAAAATGTTTCTACAGGCCTTTTCATTGTCCGCCAGAATTTCGGCTAGACCAGCATCCTCCTTGAAACAGGCGGCTCTCTCTTGACGAAATTTGCCGCACGAGGTGAGATGTTCCACCGTAACCGGCGCTCTACAAATTTCACATGTCGGTTTCGTTTGTTTTTGAAACAGGTGGCTACGTGTGTAAACGCAGTGGCCTATGCACAGGCGAGCTAGTACCGTTTCCTCATGTCGGTCCTGTCTGTATGAGGTGGTCTATCGCCGAAGGTTTCGCTTGACTTTGAACAGTTTCTGAGAGCAACAGTTTTGTTCCCATTCGTGTTGCCAGACGGAGTATACATGTTTTTTTAGTTGAGACTTCAGGATTAAAACACGTATGATTTGTTAAATTAATATTCTAGGTACCTTTCTTGCTACTGTAAGAATTTATTCCTCACTGAAATCCTTTAAACGTACACATTTTTATTATAACCTGCTTCCGTGTGCTCCAACCTATTGATTTATATATATATATGTGTGTGTGGAAAATTTATACGATAAAGAGAAATTACATATATATTAAAATTTATTTTTTACCATCTATGGAGGAAAAAATTTATTATTTGTTATTAAAGAAATACGTAAACCTTTGTTAACGAAAATCTTAAACGATAAAACAAAAAGAGAAATAAATACTAAATATCCTCGGCCCATGATGAGTAAAGGTTTCCTGTAACCTTTCCCATTCGATCCTGTCTGTAGCGCCTGTTTGAAAATTTTTGTTAAATAAAAAATTACTAAAATCATATTCTACCATTTCAGCTGACATCCCTTTCTTCTTTTATAATATAAAGGAAACCAGAAAGTGGCTCTGTACGTGTCCATCTGTCATCCTTCATTCTTGCTACATGACCAGCCCGAGTCCACTTTTGTCTTCTAATATATCCGATTGCATCTATATTATTTTTTAATTTTTGTTTTATCAGTTTGAGCGGAATGATAAATTTTTCCTGGAGAGCTATCTATCAGGTTGATATTTCGGTGATAGGTGGGTACCATTAAGGAACATTCGTGACAGAAGTTTTAGATCTCTCAGCCCCCAGTTTTTGAAAAACTCCCGTTTTAATACAGTTAATTTCTTTTTTTCTCAAGCGAAAGTTGACCGATTTTCGTCAATATGTTGCAGACACATCTTAGAAAAAATTAAAAATCCCCTCTCCCATCATATTTTTAACACTGTTCACGTTTTTTACCAATGGTGCACAAAAATGAAACTGGCATTTTTAGATGTATTTGAGACCTCTAAATTTAAAAAATTTCAGATGGATCACGGTAAAAATTGGCGAAAACATAGGGGAAGTGAAAATTTTATTGAAAATTAAGCTATTTACGATACAATATTTATATTCCATCTATATGCTGCTTATTTCAATATAAGACCATGAACAAGAAGCGCCGACTCCCCTGAGCTCTCTTATGGATCCTCGTAACACTCCAACCTCCTAAAATTGAGTCGAATCGAGCTAATACAAATGTATACTTAGGCAGACGCACAAGTTAAAATGCAAGAAGTCTAATGTATGGAAAGGAATTTATTTCAATACTCGGTAAAAATAAAATCGAAAACGTCAATCCTTGTCACTGATTTCTTCTTCGATCACCACCTCAATCTCATCGGCGTTGAATAGCCACCGGTTAAGAATTTCAGCCGGTCTTACAATTTCGGACCGACAAATATGCTAAATAATAAATTATGGCTACTGCGGGAGAAAAAGTTGCCACATCCTCATCCGACGAGATGAACTTTTTTTCTTCTTCTTTTTTTTAATATATAAAAAAACAATAATATATTATTATTATTATTATTTTTTTATTATCTTTGACCGAACAACTAGAAAAGTTAAAGTAAGAATCGAGTAGAGATAGAGTATAGGAAAGATTAAAGTACAGATATTATAGCTGGAGATGAAAAGGTAAGAGTAAAGGAAGAATTACAAGGAAGACCGAGTGCTACGATTTTGCAAAGCTTGAAAGTACCTTTTGTCCTTCTTAAAAATTGATTAGAGATACCGCATTTTGCCTCATTTCGTCTGCAGCTCATGACTGAAAATAAAAATTCCACGAAGCAAGCGGATTTCTGGGATGACCAAGAAAGAACATTTTCTTTTCTTTCTGAGGCGTTCTTATATTTAATCAAATCTACCCGGATGTGAAAAAAAAAGTAATAAAAAAAAACAAACAATAAAAAATGTTTTTGCACCTCGGAGGAATCCCTCTTGTTGCAGAGTATGGATACTGACTAAACATTATCGGTTGCGGAACAACAATAAAAAAATAATACGGTTGAAACCGTGGATTACGTATTCCGCGAAATAATGGAGAAAAAATACTATATGAAAATGTATATTATTTTTTTGGGATATGCACCATTTTTCGTAAACGAGAGAACATACAAGTCTTAGAAACCCTTTAATACAGTAGTGCCGTAACGAAATGATTAATGCAGTAGTATTATCCGCATCAAGGCCGTGTTCGCGGGGGAGAGTTACCCCCCCCCCCCATGAGAACTGAAATAGTTATTATAAATACACAAAAATCTGAAAAAAATCACAAATTTAAAATAAATATTGATGATTTTTTAGGATGTTCTTACCTACTTTTAAAAGAAAAGAGAAAAAATATGCTCCATATTTTTAGGTACTTCATTAATATGTTATGCAAAATTTTTTTATTACGAGTATAATTAATACCGTATGTAATTTTTATTAATGTTCTTAT
This sequence comes from Icerya purchasi, assembly GCA_039619475.1. Taxonomy (NCBI): domain Eukaryota; kingdom Metazoa; phylum Arthropoda; class Insecta; order Hemiptera; family Monophlebidae; genus Icerya; species Icerya purchasi. Next base: position 333,724,504 of record CM077116.1, on the reverse strand, counting down.
TAGGGGGTAATTTATTTATGTGAATTATTAATATATAAATCAAAATGATGGAAATTATTAATAGTACGAATATTAGTGAAAAATGTATTGTTACTTATAAAATAAATATGCAAAGAAAATTTTCACCCCCCCCCCCCCAATTCTGGGCACGAGCCTGATCCGCATATATAGATACGTATCGATATCTTTCATTTTGGGAATATCATTTAAGCACGAATATCCCCACAAGTACACCGGCATTAACAATTTGCATGAATAGGCTTGAATTCCGCTATTTCGGTGTAAAGTTTTCTACTGAACAGATATAATTTCATCGTGCAGATAAGGGATAATCTGGAAATTTGTAGAGAATTTAAAGACAACCTCCTTTCTGACCAGGCTCTGTTAAAATATCTTTTCACAGTATCTATTAGTATAGAAGTCTTGTTATTAAAATTATCAGGGTTATTTTGGTTAAAATTTAATGCCAAATTGTGTATACGAATATATATATATATATATATATATAATTTTCATCGTAATATCTTATTAACCGGAATAACGAATTTTTTTCTAACAATTTGCTTTCTTGTTACTTACACTTATCGGTGGTGGTGGGGTGGGGCATGTTGTGAACCAAGGAAATATCCCCGAATGGCTAATCGACGCAAATTATCGATATTCTCCGTGTTAAAGTAAAAAGTAACGTATATTTTTCTTTTTTTTATGCCCACCCAATGGGTAAATGTATACAGGAATCGAAAATGGAGACCGTGGTAGCTTCTTTGACGGCAGTTTTGAACTCTCCATATTACGTTGATTGGGCAGCGCAGAGGAGCATTGTTTTTAATGATTTTGAGACTAACTGACAAGACCAATAGTTATATTAAACGAAATTTATAATGTTTTTTAGCACGAAAAAAAAAAAAAAAAACCTTACGCAAATCCCTAGTACAAAAATAAAAATATTTATCGGTGTCAAAAACTAATCGAGCTCTGTTCATTATTTGAAAATTACCAAAAACAGTTTTTTTTTTTATAAAATATAGAACTGTTAAACAATAAAACATTAAATCATAATTTAAGTATTACAGAATTAGTGTGTAACTTTTTTTTCTTTCAGTAATACATGTTGGCGATAGATATTACATTTAATTGTATCTTGCCGACAAAGTGCATTGATACCTTCCAAATGTTGGTTTTTGCCGCCTGATACCTAATATATATATATATATATATATATATATATATAATAATAATAATAATATTTTTTATTTATTTATTTTTTTTTATTGGTATTTACTAAATTAATATAAAAATACAAGAAAATATAAGTTCCACAAATGCGCATGGCTGCGCGAGCAGTGGGATTATTATTTACAAATGAAAATGATACTATATTAATAGTAAATCCGGATACAATTACAAAACACATAATAAAATAAAATTTATATACTAAAAACAATGCTAGGAAGTAAAACATGAAAACCGGTACGATACAATGCAATACAATGCAATGGCCAAACAAATATTAGCTAAAAATATTATGAGTACAATTGGAATATGAAATAAATATTAATATTATTTGGCCACTGCTTACAGAATTTAATTTTATCATATTCAGTATAATATTTAAACACATGTGTATTTCAAACATCGGTAAGTCGTACGTATCATATAATTGGGATTTACTTTTTAAACATACACTTCAAACTGAAATAAATAAGATAAATGAATAACTAGTAGCTATCTATAAACGTGCGAACAGCTGTTAGTATTTCGATAATTTTATATAATCACTGTATCTAAGAAATCTAAAGTACTTCAAATTTTAATTACATCCACACACTTTTAATACCTCCCAAAGGAAAATAAATTTTACTTATTCGTTGGTAATATTAATATGCTAATTTAAAGCATGAAATACTGCACTAATACCCAGTATGTTATGGTCATTTCCACTACAGGAATTTTAATTTAGTAACACTAGCAACTAAAGTAATAATAATTCTACAGATTAACAATTAAAATAATAATAATAATAATAATATTATTAAAAGAAAATTCTGCAACCTCATTTCAAAAAAGCGTACATTTATTTATTTTCACGATGTCAACAGGATAACTATATATGTTTTGATAATTTTTAAGCAGATTTTATTCCCTTCTTTTTTTAATTTTTTTCTCCGTCAAATAAAATTCTTTTAAATACACAACGCGTATTTTGAATGCGTCTGCAAAGGGAGACGAACAAAATTACAGTACCGAAATGTGTAACTGTGAACTATTGTATAAACATTTTTTTTTGTTCATTTCCTTCTTGCTTTTTCTACAATGTCTAATTTCGCAACAAAATCCAAGGGTACAATTTTGCAATTAATACTGTTGTATTTCGAATTAAAAGCGAAAGATGTGTTGATAGATGAAATACTACATAGAAATGTGTAATTTTTGTGTAAAATTTTTTTTTTCGCTAATAAATGTCTTTTTCTTCTTTCTTTTTCTGCAATGTTAACGTTAATTTCGCTACAAAATCCAAAGGTACATTTTTGCAATTAGCGTCGTTGTATTTCAGATTGAAAACGAAAGATGTTGAAAAATGATACATTCCGAATTTTATCTGAAAAAAAGAAAAAAGGGTATCTACACGTATATCTGACAAGCAGCTGCAAATCGTCGCACACTGACGTTGTATGTTATATAATAAACTGTTGAATACGGCGGAAACGCGAGCAAGCGGTACAATGAATAAACTGCCTATCAAAGCGTAAATCCGCCGAGTTCGTACACTCGGCTTACGAAATCATTTCACCGTTAACTGCTCGCAGTAATACTACTTCCGATTAAAAACCGAACAGACGACCTGTAACCGGTATTCATACATTTTACACTGAAGAATTATAGTCGCCACTTATTCACCTCTAAATAGTTAACTTTTTTTATTAATAATTACAAATTTAATAACATAGATTACGAAAATAGTAACCGATGGATGTGACGATTCACTGTGTGAGATACGATGAAGTATAATAATGAATATGTGGGAAGAAATAAAAAAGCAGTTCCCCCTCGTCTAATGATAAAGTTTTTCGTCTAGAAATTTATTCTTTCGAGAAAGGGTGAGTTTTACATATACCGTTCGTACTAGAGCATTTAACAAAAAAGGATTAATTTAAAATCGGCAGCTCCGATGTCTATTAAATGTGCCATTGCTATACGAGAAATATGTTAAACATTTAGTTTTCTGTTGAAGAATAGCTCTGAAAATTCCGCGACATACGCTCAGTCAGCTGATCAGTGCGGTTGCTGATTTCGATTTAGAACAGCTAGCTAGATGCTAGCGAATTGAAAAAAAAAAAAAAATTTACTGCACCATTGCGTTTGGAATTTTAGTATTCACAATATTTTTAGTATTATGCATCCTTTCATTATCAAACTAATTAGTCAGGAGACTTTTGTTTTTTTTTTTTTTTTTGCTTTTCACGTAAAATATTAATTCCGTGTGGTCGGTCAGTTTTTTGTTCTTTCCAAATATTGGTGCTAACCCATCCATTTCCTTAGATATGTCTTTGGCCGCTCTAATTTTCGCTATCGTTGTTAATCATATTTTGTAAATGTTTCACAGTTGGCAATTCTAGTGTACAAAAACCTAGTTAAACCCGAAAAAACCAAAAAAAAAGTAAAGTGGGGGACTCTTTTAATACTTTAAAATCCGTTCTTGTTCGAAATTTTCGAAAAAACCGTTTAATAAAATAGTTCAAATATAGATTTTGATTTTTCTTTAGCTAATCGCTCATCGGTCCTCTGTTTTATTGCATTTTCATATATGTATACCAACTTTCAGCTACAAACTTTTTTTCTCTTCTAACGAATTGAAATAAGAAATTAAAATCTGATAAGATTACAATATCGCTATCTGGAAAGTAATCTTAAATAATTTCAGTAAACAGTTGTACATAGGACGAGATCTTTTAGTTTTGAGAAATTTGCTACCACTATGTACTAGTTAGCAATTGTTTTTTCTTTCTCTCTCATACTTTATTCACTTCCACTGATAACATTCGCGCGAGCGTCAATTTTTTTTTTTTTTTTTTTTTTTTTGGGTCCTCACTTCGGATAATATCGATGAAGCAAATGTATTTGCATTAGAGTAGTACAAATTTTATGATGGTGAGGTTGAAACGACCCATCCAATAAAGAGCTTCAAGAGCAGTCTGTTTGCCGCCGAGTTATACTCAACCTATTAGAGAAAGCTTTTTATATTTCGCTCGCTAAATTAAGTTACCCGGATAATTGTGAAAAACAAAAATCCGGTCTAGAATGTCCTTCTCCCGTTTATGAGTTTCTCATTTCATTCTTAATGTAGAGAAGTATTATTATGATCGTATTAATTAAAACGAGTAAATTTCTTTTCGTTTTGTTTTTTTTTTTATCGTATATCAGCAGGCCATTCAAGCAGCATCAGCGTATCGAAATTTATTTAATAAAATTTAAATATTAAAAAAGGGTAGACGCAAAAGGACGAAAGCTATAAATAAAGAACAAAAAAATGTTGAGTAAGCTGAACTAGAATTCTAAATGAAACCAAGGACGTCGCCAGCCGATGGGCCGGGAGGGGGGCAAAATGAGTTGCCAGCCGCCGGGGGGGGGAGGATGATAGAAAATCGATATGAGTTATAGAAAAAATAAAATTTATAAGTTGTAAAGGCTTAATATTTTATTAAACAAGAATAAAATTTTAATTAAAACATAATTTCCGTGGGTTTCTGGCAAATTATTCATGATTACGCGCCTATGAATGATCATTATGGCCAGTTGATTAAAAAATTTCAATGCTCCAGGGGGGGCAGCTGCCCTCCTGCCCCCCGCTAGCGACGCCCATGAATGAAACGTTCGAGTTAGAAGAAAGATTGTTCAAAGAAAAATTAAGTCAGGATTGCGGATGAATCGAACGTTAGTGTGCGCGGATAAAAATGAAAGGAGGACTCAGAAGAAAAGCGAAAGTGTCAAAAAAGAGAAGAAAAAACACGTAGTCTGAAAAGCGGACGACTAAATTGAACGTAGCGGAAGATGCAAAAGTAGTGGAGATTTACGAGAATGAAAGCATAACCGAAATCAGATCTCTAGAATTGTCAAAAAACGTTACGCAGGTTGGAATTGTTTTAAAGTCGTAGTGGATTTCGCGCTAGTGGATGCGACTTTTTTTACTCTCTATCCCACAAAACCGCGAATTTTAATACGTGAATAAAATACTTCCATAAATGTCGCACTGAAGGGGGAAAAAAACAAATTACGCGAAACATAAACGAAATCATTTATTATTCTATTTATACATCTACCTAAATTCATTTTCGTCTAGAATAAAGGCAGTATAATTCGGTAATTCGCGAAGTTTAAGGGTAGCAAAATGAACTGCCATTATACATATATGTGTATAATGGTTATAGGTCCTATCACTCAACTGTTTATTAGTCTGTTAGCATCGGTGAATGATAGGAACGCATTGAAATATTATTAGCGGATATCGCAATTCCTATAAAGGAATTATATCTTAAATAATTGAAACCAAGTTCCGATCATATTTAATGAATAGAATTAGTAACTGTTTAAGAAATAAACTATTTTCAGTACAAGTTTCCAGTTCGCCATCTTCATCTAAAACATGCCTAGCCCCCACGGATTGGTCCTTACTTATTTTGTTTATTCTTTTATGACTACTCAAAACTGTCTGGCATTAACAATGCCGTATAGTGCAGGTTTTATCGTCATGTTACTGACCTAATAAGTTTTTTATGCAGGGTATAAATCGTCTGCTCGGAGTAAATGGCAGATTTCAATAAACCGCAATATTATTTTCTCGTAGACCATACCACCGGGAAAAATAAGCATCGTATGTAACGGCACAGAGTGATCCATTCGTTTAAGTATTTAGATATCGTATACGAGGTAAAAGGTAAAATTTTACAAAACATGCTGATCGTGTTGTTTTGCGCACCATATTATTTCTCTTCACTATTCACCTGGTTTACGCGTATATAATGAATTATTATTATATAAGAAATATGGCCTGTTTTAATTTACGGCTATGTCCAGCATGTGATATCCAATTAGAAAAAACAGTCACAATTAATACCGAAAACAAATGTCTCAGATGAGTATTAAGTACACGGTGCTGCACACATCTGCATAGGAAACTTACTTTTATTACATTTTAGATTACACGACGGGGGCGATTCTTATAAAACCACTAAGCACCCTGACAAACTTATCAGAGTTTTTGGTAACCATTATTCCAGGCAACTACAATTTATGTATTCGAGATTTTAGAGCATCGCCGTTTATGGTCTCTTAGTTTAAATATGCTTTTACACCATGATTAAATTACAATTACAACTATGCAACTGTAACAGTACAGTTGTTTTTTTTTATTTTTTTTATTTTTTGGTATATATATATATGTCAATATGAATAATTTCTAAATTATATTGCGAAGAAAAACATTATAAGCTCTGCCTCATTAAAAACCTCAGTTACCTGAGTAGTCTGAAACAGCTATAATAAATCTGAGAAAGTGTGGAAAATATCTGATATATTTCAACTGGTTAACAACTAAACAACCTGCAACGTTGAATAGTCGATGAAAGAATAGTTTTTAGCACACTTTTAATTACATCGCAGTTAAATACACCTAAGGGAAGATATGGAGCAAAATTAAAAATAGTAAAATCCAGTGAGGACCTTATATTTAGCAAAATGTATACAATACCATGAATGTACGAAGTTCTTGCTGCAGTATTCACACGTTTTTCTTAATAAATACACCTCTGACTGTCTATTTGTCTGTTTATTATACAATTTAAAACATGCAAAATAAAAGCTTAATAATGTACGAAGTAGAGAATGTGCGGGAAGAACTGCACACGGTTAGTAGAGTTGGAGATAAGGTGTGTCTGTATGACATTTTGGGAATCTGATATAACAAGAATATTCTGAGAGTTCAGAGGGAAAAAGTGAAATAGCACTTAAAATAGCAGCAGACTCGGCATAGAAAACTGAGCAGAAGGAAATAAAAGACTATTTGGAATAGAATTAAAAGGACCATAAAAGACTAAACCAACTTCATGGAATTCCTTACAGACGCCAGTAAAGAGATTGTAAAGCGGTCCGGGAAAATAGAGCTTAAAATATTTAAGAATTCCGATTTAACAACATGCTGAGCAGTAGATTTCGAAATTAATAGGGTAAAGAAACGAAGAAAAAATGAACGAGAAGTTTGACGACTGTTCATGAGTGAAAGTACATGGGGAAAAATGAAGGAACAAAGATGAGAGATAGTATTGGAGTTTTATCGGCGATAAAACGCGTCCCAATTATGATAAAGATTAAGAAGGAACAAGAGTAGTCAGATAAATTGATGTTTCAATATATGAAAAATATACGGAGATGCGCATATTTTTAACCTTGTTAAAAATTTTTAGCTATAATACCCGCGCGCCACAAGAAGGGCTGCACACCGTTTTTTAGGTATTTTTGAACTTTTTGTCAACTTTGAAAGTTTCGTTAAGAAAATTAAATACGGTTTTGTTTCCGACAAATACCCCCGATCTTTCCATCGGTATATCACATGACCGAAAAAAAATAAATTTTTTTCGAAACTTTTGAGTTTTCGGCGCCCCGAGGGTCTAAATATAAAGCTATAAACTCGGTTATGGTTTTCCTATAAAGTAGTCCTTTATGCATACATTTGTGACACGTTTTGGTTTCCTCAACATTTTTACTCGAACTATTGCTTACGTGAACATACTTTTTTTTTTTGCTCTTTTTGGGCTCAAAGGGGGGTCTATATAATTTTTTTTTTTTTGATTTTATGAAAGAGCTTCTACATTTTGTTTTATATTTTGAATTTCACTTTTAAAGGGTTATCTGGTGATGAGTTATGAATTTTTTAAGGGTGATTTCTGAGGTCATTTTAAATTCCATATTATCTTGACAATTTCTTGGTTATTTTCCAACCAAGTTAATAGGTTAGCTCGAAGCTATAGATTTTCTTAAAGAGAATTTTAATTATAATTTATGATCCAATTTCGAAGTTTATATGTCAAACCGTTCGTGACTTATTGCATATTTTAATTGAATATTTTTGTCGTTTCTGAGCCATCTTATTAGGATTTCGTACACTATATGTACGGAATCCTACTAAAATTAAAGAATTTGGCTCGCCGCATCATCTACAGTCACGTTTTGCATATACACAACGTATGAAACATAAAAAATATCTAAACCAAAAAGCAAAATTTATAACAACTAAAAGGTGTGTTTATAAACCAACTCACGTGACTCACGAAAAGTGCATTCTTCACATAGTCGACCTGCTCCCAGGCTGGGTTGTACTCGATCGTCTTCAATATACGGTACTCCATTTAATGCATGTTTTTTAGAAAAAGATCCGCGTGGACTGTGCGTGGGTTGAATACACGACGAACTTTAAAAAAACATTTGTACCCGCATTTTCTTTCCTCGACTATTAATAATACAACTAATACCAAAACGACAAATTAAAAATTATAAAGCCTTAGCAAAAAAATATTTCACCCCCATCTCACTTTGAAAACCCATTTTTTCCCTTTTTTTTTTCTATATTCAATAAGTTCAGTTTCGCATCTTTTAAACAGTCCTATTTACGTTCATAATTGAATTCCTTTCCAATATATATATATATATATATACAGTGAGTCAAATAAATATTCGGACATCGTTTCGAAAAATAAATTTGCGTGAATAAAAACGAAAATAAAAAACTTTATTGAGAAAATTTCTGCGTAAATTATAAATGAGATCTTCATGAATATATATATAATAAAAAAAATCACAAAAATAAAAAATTAACCAACTTCGGTAAAGAAAACATAACAATCATAAATTTACATGTCAAATTAATATTCGGACATGAGGAAAAACAGAAAGAAAAACATAAAATCCACGTTAATTGAATAAACTAGAAGTGATCAGTATTTAGTACTGAAACCTTTCGCTTTAATTACTGCAGCTAAACGTCGCGGCATCGAGGAAACCAAATTTTTCATAAAGTCAGAGGGAATTTTATTCCACTCTTCAAGTAGCCGTTCTTTTAATTGATTTTTTCTTGAAATGGGACTTTCTCGAATTTTTTTATCCAAATAGTCCCACAGATTCTCAATGGGATTGAGATCTGGAGACTGAGGCGGTGTTTCCAAAACTTTGGGGCAGTTATATAATAACCATTCGCGTGTTTTCCGGGCTTTATGTTTCGGATCGTTGTCTTGGTAAAATTTAAATGAAGTCGAAATTCCTAATTTTTCGGCGCTCTGACGAAGGTTTTTTTTTAAAATCGCAACATACATATCTCCGTTCATATTCCCATCGATGGACACTAATGTACCTACTCCATTCGCCGAAAAACAACCCCATACCATTACATTACCACCTCCTTGCTTCACGGTTACATTCAGATGTTTTCGATCGAATTCTGTATTCGGTTTTCGCCAGACTCGCGGTTTTCCGTCGCCGCCAAAAATATTAAATTTGGATTCGTCTGCGAAAATTACGTCGTTCCAATACGTTTTATCGTGTAATATATAATATTTAGCAAACTGCAGACGTTTCTGTTGATTTGTCTCACCAATGTAAGGTTTACTTCTAACAGTTCGCGAATTGTATCCATATGATTTAATGACTGTACGAACTGTTTCGGCACAAACCTTTTCATTATTGCTTACGTTTAGTCGAGTAGCTAGTGTAGGAGCACTTAATTTTGGATTTTTTTTTATACTTCGAATAATATATCGTTTATCGGTCAACGAAAGCTTTTCAGGTCTTCCCGGTTGACAAATAGATTCGATCCTGTTTTCTTTATTGAAACGCGAAAGAATATCATAAACAGTACTTCTTGGCAGATTTAGTGTTAGCGCGATCTTATCCCCCGACATACCTTTTGAATAGTTGAAAATAACCAATTTCCGCGTCTCCAAAGAAGTATTCTTCGATTTACGACTCATTTTTCACACAATTAAATCAGAACAATTTCAAAATTCAAAAAAACGGTACTGTTACGCGTGGAATGTTGCAAGTTGTAACACGTACAAATGACTAATGTGGTACTGAACGCATATCGCGCGTTACTCGCGTTGTGGGAAAAACCCAGCGTCAGTTTTACCGATAGCATTTACAATGTCCGAATATTAATTTGACCTATCCATTTTTAATTGTTACGTTCTTTTTACCACAGTGGGCTCATTTTTTATTCTTGTGTTTTTGTTTTATTACATTATGTTCACAAAGATCTCATTTATAATTTACGCAAAAATTTGTTCAATGAATTTTTTTATTTTCATTTTTATTGACGTAAATTAATTTTTGAAAAAGATGTCCGAATATTTATTTGACTCACTGTATATATATATATATATATATATATATATATATATATATATCAAATGATGTAATTCAAATAATTTGCGGATTATTTTTACACTATTTAAACTCTTTAATCGGTTTAAAGTGCAACGAATAAAGTTAAAATAATCACACATCGTTCATATTAAATTTTTTTAAAAATGAAAAATGAATCTCATTTTTATACCTAATAAGAAGAAAACTTTCAAAAATTCAAAAAGGAGGAATTTTTCTTTTTATTAAAATTGCTCATTCGTTGTAACTTGAAAAAATTACTGACAAAAAAAGCAAAAAGGTTCAATAATATTTTCTGGTGCAAAATAGAACTAAACATTTTCCAAGTTGACAGAAACGAATTTTCGAAAATTTACAAAAAAATCATTTTAACTATACTGAAAAATTCAACGAATGCGTGAAAATTTTATTAAGGGTAACCAATTACAGAGGAAAAATTTACTTTGTCTAGATGAACAAAAAAAATCTTTACCCAAACCATATGTGCAAAATTACATTTTTAAAATTGCCCATTGTACACGATAGCGATAAAAAGTTAGTGAGTGCGAAGTTGTAATATAACAAAATGAACAGGCATACAAACGAATAAATTTTTTCACACTGTATTATTCGGACAAAAAATCGAATTCAAAATTGAACTGAGCAAGCAGGTAAATATAATTCACAAAGTGGAGAATAAGGTAAATAGCACGTGTTCTAGTTTGGATGTTAAAGTGGGGCCCGATCCAGTTTTGAAATCAAAAGGGGTCGTGAGCTAGATTGAAAAATGTGCACTACCGACTTGTTCCAGTTTACCGTTACGAAATAGTTTGCGCGTTCCGAACAGCCAAGTCGGCCTGGTTTTCGAATCGCGCGAACTGAATACGAGCTAGTCCGTGCTAAATTCACTCGTTGTTCCATATTAGCAACCTATTCGCCTATTTTCAGCTATTATTTGGGCCGCCGCTGTCCCAATTTTCACCAAACTGTCCTCTTGACACCAAACTATGCGTTTGTTCAGCAGATTTCCTCGATAAGCAAGGTCGCCTCCCAATCGACATAAGCATTGCAGCAGTTTGGCCGATCAGCCGGTTACCGCAGTCAACAACGGTACTGTAAACATATCGAACATATGCATATGCATACGTCTCTAAACCGCTATGCTATTTTTACACCGGAGGAGCTAATGTGAAAAATTATCTAATATATACTTGTATAATACTCTACACCGATTATGTGTAAAATGATGTGTTTGGAGCGAATATCTTGTAACGTTTAAAATCTGTAATCTTTTTTCGTCACCCTCATGGAAGACGCTTATTTCATTTTGTAAATAACGGCATGATCAATTAAAACCGACTTTTGTATAAGAATTATAGACCAGGAGTCCAAGAGTGTTTCCACATCCAGTTGACTAAGTCATTCTTACACCGGGACTAATAAGAGAATTCTGTTATACTTTTGTGTTAAGGGAAGTTATAATAAGCGGCGTTCAAAGAGATTTATAAGATTTAGAAGGGTACAAAGTATAAGAACGCTGATTACAAACATTTATTTTTAACCGACTTCAAAAAAGGAGGAGGTATTCAATTCGACTGTATTTTTTTTTTTTTTATGTGTGTTACCTCAGAACTTTTTTCTAGGTGAACCGATTTTGATTATTCTTCTTTTATCTGAAAGGTGGTGTTTCTCATGTGGTCCCATTTGAATTTGATCAAGATCTGATCGGTAGTTTTTGAGTTATCCTTAATAATGCGGGAGATTGAAGCTTTTTGGATGCTTTTCATTCATGATGGTTTTCACCGTCAGATTAGGTTTGTTGACTTAAAATACTATAAATTTGCCAAATTACCATGGAAATGTAGCTTTTGATGTTTTCACACCGTGGAAATATCTGTTCTTATTAAAATGTTTTAATTTAATTGAATAAATACGCACTAAAAAGTAAAAAATAAAATGCTTTTTTACAAAAAATAAATACCGATACTTGAAGTTTTATTATAAAAATTTAAAAATGCACTAAAAAGTGAAAAATAATTACTCCCGATTAGAAAATATGTATCAGAGTGATATAACACTTAAAAGTGGTGACATTATCGTAATTCTTATACAACATTAATACCTTAATTAGAGTCGGCATCAAATTCATATTAAAAGAATAATTAAAAATTGCATTAAATGTTCATTAAATTGTTCCTAGATATAGTAACATGAATTTGATGCCGACTCTAATAAGTATTAATGTTGTATAAGAATTACGATATCACCACTTAAGTGTTATATCACTCTGATGTATACTTTCTAATCGGGAGTAATTATTTTTCACTTTTTAGTGCATTTTTAAATTTTTATAATAAACCTTCAAGTATCGGTATTTATTTTTGGAAAAAAACATTTTTTTTTTTTTTTATTGGCGACTCATTTTAAAATTTCCATTTCTTACGAATTATTTTTATGTTTTAGACAAGAATTTAACCGAAATTTTCGTATTTTCAATCCTTTAGCCGAATTCGGAAAAAAAGCTAAAACGCGAACTGATCCAAAACTTCTATAAAAAATTAGGTTTGTATTTCAACATTTTTTGAAAATACAGACTGAAAAAATCGTTGAGGACACTCTCCATACCCGCTATCGTGCGGTCCCTGGTTTATCAGAAGTGGCAGAGCGAAGTGTACATTAATTTTTTTTAAAAGAAAGTTACTTTTTAATATAAGTATTATAGATGAACTATTATTTAGGAATCCAAGGCTGTCTCCATGGTGAAGTCCGAAGCATCGTATATGCAGTTTCGGATCCACGGGGGGATAGGGGACATTTCCCCTCCCAAAGAACCAAAGCTTCAAAATTCGTTATAACAGAGAAACTTAATTTATATTATAAAAAAATGTTACATATGGATTTAATTGTAACTAATATTTACTACTGTTCTCTAGTAAAATTATTAATGTTACGTTTTTATTTTATTTTAAACCCAGCTACTGTCACCGATCTTTTGCCTTTCTTATTTATTTTTAATTTATGTATTTAAACTTGCTCGCGAACAAAGAATTAGGATCGAATTACTAACAAAAATAAAAAAGAAGTAAAGTCTAATAAAAATACTATCTTTCTTACTATTTCTAAACTACCATTTTAGCCAGAATTTTATAATTTCCTTTTATTTTTCACCTCTAAATATAAGACAAAAGTTAAATTAAAAATTGTAATAATTATGCATTTTTAAAACATTTTTAAATTTCTAAAGAGGTCGCGTTATTCAATTTTCTTTATGAAACAACGTATTTCTCAAATCTACTGCGCACCATAGAAGATATAATGGAATTATATAACTTCCCCCCCAAAAATTTTCTAAATTAACGTTTCTGAAATCAAACTAAACAATATTTCACTTTTCACAAAAATAACGGCGATAAAATCACTAATGTGACAGAGAATCTAAACTACTCGCTATCCTCTCTTTTTCCGCTAGACAACACTGACAAAGACAGCAACAAACAGAAAATACTAAGAGAAAACTTTATGCACAACAGACTCCTCTTGATACTTCCGCACTAAGTAGCATTATAAAAAATTAAAAAAAGAACAAAGCTGCTGGACCTGACAGTATTACAAATGGAAACTAAAATTAATCCAAAAAGTCTATCCAAAACTCCTTCCACTCCTATATAAAAATAATCTTCTCCTTAAACTATTTTCCTAAACCCTGGCACGAAGCAAATGTAATCTCCTACACCATAAATCAAACTAAGATACAAATCGCATAAGCTCCTATCGCCCAATATGTATTTTAAATACTGTAAGCAAAATTTACGAAAAACTATTAAAAAATGGGATAACTTGACATCTGAGCTCAACAAACTTTTTAGATAAAAGACAATTTGGATTCAGACAAGGTCTGTCCACAGAACATGCTGTGAATTATGCGATCAGCAAGAGATTAGTAGCAGCCTTAAGAAAAAATCGAACGTTCTCGTTATAGGAGTGGATATCAAAGGAGCCTTTGATGATAACTGCTGGCATTCTGCTTTGTTTGACATTTTAAAATCTATTCTGATGAAAGACATACTATTGCTAAGTACAACATATTACTACTTTAAAAACAGACGTGTAACTCTTCAAATTCATAATGCAAACACTGAAACCAATAAAGGCTGCCCACAGAGTAGCGTTTTAGGTTCACTTTTCTGGAATATATTATTCAACCAAGTTTTACCATACGACAAGAACGTTAACCTATGCGCATATGCAGATGACTTACTATTCATAATAACAGACGATACAAAAGTCAATTTCGAAAGAACAGCTAACAAAACGCTTGAGTTACTCGGAGACTGGCTAAGTGAAGTAACGCTTAATCTTTCAGTTGAAAAACGCTTTGTGTCCTTTTTCACAAACTCCCTGAAACTAAAAAGGAAAAATATTAAAGTACTTTACAGGGGTTTAGTCGAACATTTTAAATACTTCAGAGTTATATTATACAATAAACTCTCCTTTAAACAACACACAGACTACACCGCATCTAAGTTGAACGCTAAATACTATCAATTACTAAAAGTGTGCAGAAATACATGGGGCTTTGATTACAAATACAGACTTTTACTGTACAAGTCACTTGTTGAGAACACAGTGTGTTACTGTAGCTCTGTGTTTTTCCAACACTTAAAAAAAAAAACCCTAAAGCAAAAAATCTACTCTACACAATGTAAATACTTAATAAACGCCTACAGAGCTTATAAAACAATTTTTCACAGCGCCGCTGTTGCTCTTACGGAAAGTCCTTTCACTAGATCTAAAAAATAACTATAGATCAATCATTTTTACCATAAAAATTTTGAATATATTAACGATCTCATGTCTATCAAATAATGAACTTTCTACCTTGAATAAATCCTCTTCAGAACAGTTCCTACATGCTAATCCACTATGACTTACATATAAAAATGTCACTAAAACAACTCAAAAGACACATTAAAAACTATTTAATGTTCATATGGCAAAACTCCCGGGAAAGAGATACAGCAGGTCGGCATACCCATAGGCTAATCCCAAATATTAGAACAGGCTTACAGTTAACACCTGACTTTTACACTACCCACCTCCTCACTGACCACGGACATTTCGAAGCCTACTTAAAAAAATACAAAATTACTGAAGACGACAAATGTGACTGTGGCGCTAATCATGTAATCTTTCACTGCAGTAAGTATGACGACATCAGACACTTTAACATAGAAAACCTCAATTTGAGCAATTCAACTTCGGCAACTAAATTTCAAAAATTCGCGTTCTTAGTTTTAAAACCAAAATTTACCGGCAAAAATGACAACCTACAGTGATTTACATTACTCAGTTAAATAAAAAACATTACACTTAAAATATACTCATTAACACATATATATAATTTTCAATATTAATACCCGGACAAGGCAATCTAGCCTAAATGGTAAATCAAACCGAAATCAATCATATACGTCTTTTAGAAAAAAACAAAAAAATAATAAAAATATTATTGTCTATTAAATAAGTACACAGTGCATAACCCATCAGATCATGCAGCACTAAGTTTCTCAAACCCCGATATATAAAAAAAAGAAAAAAGAAAATAAAATTAAAGTTTATTACTTAAGTTTTATTGTAAAAAGATTCTTGGTCAAGATTAAGCCTAACGGTGGTGCTTAGCTTGGCGCCTTTGTACACAAACTCGTATTGTAAAAAAAAGCGCTATTGAAATACAGTTCTTAATCGAAAAAAAAACTCCCCTCCACAAAATGTCTCTCTGGATCCGCCCCTGATATATGTACATATATAGATGTATATGTATGTATGTATGTATATTTTGAAAGAAAACGCTGAAATAGGTAAAATAGAAACTGATTCAAACTGTCCCGATACTCGGCTATAGAAAAAAAAAAAAAATATACATATATATATTTTCGAAAAATATATATTTACCACAGCATTTTTATTGGATAATGTTGTATGTATTACAAAAAAGGAGGATTTTTTATTTTGGCGCGTCAACTACTGACATTAACCTAGTTCAATTGAAATTTTTGAAAGTGTCAGTGTGCTGCAGCGGGATTTAAACCAAGCTCTACCTGAACCTGCCAAATTAACTACGACACGATAGCCGCTAGAAGGAAAAATTTCTTCAACACTTATATAATAGAGAGTTAATTATGACGAGTAATGAGCGAATTTCATATTTGGTTTCGTATTAAAATTGTACTAATACAAGTGCTTTTCTTTCTTTAGATCAGTATTCTTTTTAATTTCGTTTTGTTTTCATTTCCTCCTCATCCTTTTCATCTTACTTTTATTTATAATTCTAAACATATCCTATTTGAATGTACATCCTGTATGGTCATTTATTTTAATTGGAACTCCCTTGCAATGCCCTCCTTTACTGTCATTATTGGTGATTCCAAGCCTTGCCTTCTTTCTCATATCACTTTTCGGCCACCGGATTAAAATTTAACTGTTAACATTTTTCTTTAGCTCTGGATAATTGTTTTCAGATACCATCCTCAAAAAAAAAAAAAAAAAAAAAAAAAAAAGCAGGCCTGAAATTATCTGATTTTTGCTTGCACAGATTCTTTTTTTGTTCTACAATAGTACAAATTTGTACCAACATCGCATAAGAGAATTCTTTGAAAGCAAAATGTTTTGATCCGCACATCACTTTTTGGGTATATAGTTTATTTTATTTATAGTATCAACAATGCGCTTAAAATACTAAATCAAAAACTAAAATATGATTAATTACCGGGTAAAATTTAGGACAAAAACAAAATATCATCTAATTATAAATTAGCATGTGTTAGCTAGTGCAGCTTCCTCGAGGAAATGTAGCCCAAACATTACACGAATTTGAGTCGTGCCACAATTATACAGTTAACTAAGCTCGGCACGATGCATAGTTACCGGTGATACCGACTGCGTGACTTTTTGTGCTTCAAACATATTACTGTCGTTCACCTGTAAATAAGAGGCATTAGAAATCGTCTAAATACGGCATTGCGCGTACCCACGTGAGACAAAATTTATCAAAGATATTCTCCACGTATACGACTTCGATTTAGGAAACCGGCGTAGATGACGGTCAACAAATTTCAGAAGTGACGACACAGCTACCAGGTAGAGAGAACCATAAAATAAACAGTGTCTAGTTAAAGGGATAACTATTTTAAAAACCCGGCGATCATAGCGCCAAGATTTGATCTCAACAGAAAACAATGGTGCAATTTAGGTATAGAGCGACCGTTTATTTTACATACATTTGTAAGAACCATAATCGAATGTTGTAGTAGTGGTCACACAGAATATTTACACTAGTAAGTTTTTTTCCTTTACCATTGCTATTTTGCCTTTTTTTTTTCCCTGTCGGGAATTTTGTGTATTATTTATTATTATCCAGCCACAATGTTGACACTGTTTCTCACAAAGTTCGTGGCTGTTTAAATTTGTATTCCGGTGGCGCCAAAATTTAATGAAGCAGTAAATCTAAAATAAAAAGTTACCGTTTGTTTGATTATGTTTTGGTAAGCCTTCGATACTTTGATGATTTTAAGATTTATCTGTGAGGAATCCCGCATTAATATCTACATTTCACGAGCGCCAATAAATAAATTAGTAAATAAATAAACAAAAAACCTACAAGTCCCGCGGGTTTCGTGCTGATAGTTTTTTTTTTTTTTTTTTGTCTTGGATATTATCTCCGCTTCTCACCTATATATCACATAACATTCGCACCTACAAGATCTACTAGAATGCCCTGTGATGGAACTTGAACCATGGATGAGGCGTAACAATTGAAATAGTAAAAAAAAAGGTAACGCAAAAATTCTTAGCAAAAGAGTTTTCACGATTTTTCCATGAACAAAATTACATAAAAAACAAAAAATATTAATAACCTCCATTAAAATTCCTTTAAAATGATGATATAGTGTTTCAAAAACTCCAACGGATACATATGTATTATCTGTTAAATACGATAAATTATTTCTATACCCTTACAATGTTCTAATTCAACATTTTTAATTATAACTTTTCCGAAGTATTATCGTGTTCCATTTATATTTATCGGGAAAAATAACGTACTTAAAAAATAGAAGTTGATCTTGCTGTATAGGAGTGTGAAAGAACATTCGATTTCATCTTGTAAGCAATCTTTCTAAGGACCATCAAATCGAATATATTGAACCTTGGTGGCCACCGATCCAAATGTTAAAAAAGAAATTTCTTCCTTCAACAGATTGAGATTGGGACATACATCCGTATCACACAATCATGTCTTTCACGAATTCTCTTCTCTTACTTCTTGCACATTCTGCAGTGCAGCAGTGACACTTTCTATTGAATACATCCTAAAACAATGCAATCGTTTAATGCAATCGTTTTAGTAGAATTAAGGGCGAAGCCCTACACATTCTCTTAGCCAATCATTCAGAACTGGTGTTCGAACGGTTCTAATTTTCCTCAACACTAACAACTTTTTAGACATTCTATGATAATTCCTCGCCGTGCCGTAATGACATAGGCAGTTGCACGCGGCAAGTGAGCAGATAATTAGAAGGAGACAAAAAAAGGAAGTTAATCTTACGCAAAGAATCAGAACGAAATGAGCGGTAACTGCTTCGCTGATTTTTAACTGCATTCGATTAGGTCAACTATTCAGTTTATTGATAGCACGTAACAGTATGCTGTTTTCATAGTTGTTTCCATGATATTGTTGTTGCGCGAAATCGTATAAAGGTGGGCAATGGAGAAAACACGACTGCATGTACAAAAGTGTGAAAAAAGAAAATAGATGTGTCAGAGAAAATAGGAGGAGAAAGAACAATTTAAAAATTAGTACATCTGTGACGAGAAGAAAATTTTGAAGAAAGTTCTAAAAGTATAAAAATTTCGCAAATGCCGTAAATAAATATAAGAATATGAAAATAAAGGGGAAAGTAAAAAATTAAGAAAATTGAAAATAGTATTTTTCAGAGGAGATTTTAGTAGGAGATACGTCTAAGAAAAGATATGAAGAAAGAAGAAACACGAAGCTATCAAATTAATTGTAAATGTCGGGATAAAGGAACCGGATTTTAGCAAAGGGACCCGTTATTTGATCGAAAACACGTGTATTATTCACGAAAAGACAGATAAGAAAGCTGAAAAAATAACATTACAAACGCTGGAAGGAAAAAAAAATTAAAAAATTATACAGTAGGACACAAATGATGAAATTAAGAATTATGAAGCGATTATAAAAATTTTAAAATACGTATTTAAAAAATAAGACACTAAACATAAAGTTTATATTGCACGATTAAAGTAATACATACGTTTAAAGTGAATAAATATGAAACGACTAGTTTTGCCGTCTTGCAGTGTAATCGTAGGCAACCGAAGTAGAGTTATTTTTATTTCCATTAAATTCTCACTTTCAATTCGATTTCAGTGATAACGTTTTTATCATTTTATTGATGCCATATGAACTATATGTCTCCGGTTTTTTATTTTTTAAAAAGATATTTTTAATTTTTTTAAATCTTTTCATTAATCTTAATTTCATCATTTCTACTATACATCATTCTTAAGAACTGATGGAATATACAAATTAATAACTTATTCAAAAAAATTAAATCCGGTACACACTGAATATGTCAGTGACGGTGACAATGATAAAATATTGGAACGGGAAGGCGCGATAATTAATTACAAACCTCTAGTTATTATTTTTTAACATGCTGGCAATTACTAGCTTTTTACCTAAAGCAGGTAGACAGCCGTTGCCGAATTGTTCTTACATTGTATAGTATTACGAAGTTTAATAAGTTCAGGAAAGTTCATTATCACCAGTCAAGGTGAATGACACCAATTTGCATGCACCGGGCGATATTCCATTTCGTATTGTCGCTTTTTCAATGTATGCATAATAATGTTTTCTTTTAAATCATCGAACTAGCCAACAAAGAGCATTGACTCGCATTAAAGATGAACCATATAAACTTGATTGAGCGTCATATGGAAAAACATGTTAGCTACCGATAGAAATTAGGCGATTAAAAATAATACGTTTATCTCGGGTAACGTTGGATTTACGTTTTTAATTACAACTTATAAAAATAATAAAAAGAACAAGAAGAATGTTTGTAGATCAGATTATCGACTTAATTTCGTATTTCATACTAATTCGAGCTCTGTATGTGTCACATGTCTGGTTCCAGACCACCTAAAATAACGTGAATAGTACGGGTCGTCGACAAAATTTCGTTTATTTTAAATATAATTATCAGTTCAAGGAACAACTTCTCGACTTATCAGGCCATACAAAAAAAAATATGAATGACCGAATAATAAATTCTGCACTTGGAACATAGTTCGCACAAATATTTCCTTTTTGGATTTAGTGAAATCTTTTCTAGTTGATTATGTCTGTGCCAGTCTTTTGTAGATACTTTTATCGGCAAATAATTCTATTAATAGACAGATGGAAGAAAACTCTGACTATTTTTAGTTAACTATTAATCACCCTTTAAAGGTCTTCAACATAGTATGCGTTTCAAAGTGGCATGGACCGACTCTGAGTTAAGAATAATTATTTTAAATCATTCAAGTATGTAGTATCACAATAAACCGTTAGATAGCGCTGTTAATACTTACTCAATTTTGCTGATTTGTTCGCTAATTCAAATTCAAAAAAAAAAAAAAATCATTCGGTCTTTAAAAATAATTACCGAGTTATAAATGCGCATACGGCAGCATAAAAAATATCATAAATAACTTTCTAAAGTATTAAAAAATAATACCGTATTTTTATCATTCTACAATTACATACAGTTGGCGGCAAAAATACATTCGTAAAACATAAACCGTTATTTTATAATCGCGATGAATTAGGAGAAAAAAAATTCTAGTAGTTTTAAGTTTCTTTTTATACGTCTGTTTTTTTCTTTTTGTCTTTTTATTTGTACTCTACCTAAACTTTTATGGTATTTTACGTTCCCCGATTGAAACTTTATGAATTCAAGTATTCTCCGAGTTGATTACTTTTGCCACCTCAACATTAATAGTCGCTTAACTCTTTCTGAACATGTTAACCATCTTTCCTGTTCCATCATTAAAAGACTAAAGTTATTGAATTTTTCATTGACAATCAAGAATGGCGAACTTTGTATTCTCATCTCTTCGTACAAGTCCATCTTACTTTGAAAATTTCATTACTGCTCATTTATCTCTATGGTTATACCGCACAAATCGCTTCTTTCCAAGTTGGATATAAAATTCTTGCCTTCGACTTTGCCTTGTTACTCCTAAACCCTCTTTCCTATTGTAGCAATTTTTATTTTTTTTCTTTAGTTCAGCTTTCGCTATTTAATCATTTTCTCCTTTTGTTTAACAATTTATAAAGAGTATATTTATTTCTTTTACACGTCTTTCTCGTTTTTAGTTTTTATATTTTGTGATGCTTTATAAATATATATATATATATTAAGATCTGAAGTCGGTTCTGACACCAATTGAATTCAAATCATCGGAAGAGTATGCAGCTTCATATTTCCATTTTAAATTTATCCAAGTTTGTCTCTGCCTTATTTGTATATATTTATACGGTAAATAAAAATACGGTTTATTGTACCTCCCACTCCGTTATTACTGCGGGTTTCTCCGTTAATGATCTTAATTCTAGCCAGGTGAACTGGAGGGATATGACCTGTTCTCAGTCTATTGTTACGGTTTGATCTCTCTCGAAATTGTTAAATCGCCTAAACCAAGGAGCCCTACTCTTGTATTTTTGAGTATTTTTTCCATTATTATTTTGTTAAAACTCGTTGTTTCACTTCATAATGGTCTATTCTCTAACTACTATTAAGAAGTACCACCAAATTTGTTTCAGGTCAATTGTTTTGCCCATTCAGGGTTTTTGCAATTTTATCTACTATTTCGTTTGTTGGAACAGTGTGATGAAATTCATTTCACAATTCGTTCCCGCTTGTTATAATGTATGTACCTGTTTTTTTATGTACCCTCTCAGTACATTTTTATGCTATTTCCATGTGATAACTTACGCAATACGGCAAAAGAGTCTGTTAGAATTAGTATTTTTTGCCCCGTAAACTTTATAGAACATCCTAAACTTTTCCACACAGCAAACATTTTTACTGTGAATGAAGATCCAATGTATGCCAAATGGAAAAGTTTAGAAAATTTTCTGGTCGGATAATAAAAGCTGCTACGAATCTATTTTCCATCAGTATAGGGGATTTTGTCATTATTGAAACGAGATCTTAATATTTCGTTAAATACCAAACTGTTGCAGTTTAATAATGGATGGTTTTACGGAATTCGTTGGCAAGTAGTAGTTCAATTTGTCAACAGCAAAACGATCTTTAAAAATCCATCTAGTATAGCGCCTCCTTCTAAGATATTTTTTAGGCTATAATTTCTCTTCTAAACGTCTACTTTTATTTGACATCACAGTATGTAAAAAGGTAGCAATATGTTGTTTTTCCCCGTTTTCATTAGTTTGAGATCCACTCGTAGCCTATTTTTAGTTGCTCTTTTTTTTTTTTTTGCAACATACACTGATAATACATATTTTACAATAATTTCGAAATACATTCAGATATGCAGCTATTAATTGAAATTACACACCGCCGAGTTTATTATAATGCTCGATCATGTCGAAATTTTAAATTTCTTTTATAACGCCGGTTAATTAAGCGATAAAAAAATATTGTTTTATTATCACCGCCTTGACCAGGCCTACTTTTTACGTTGTATTTTAACTCCATATTGTGAAATAAAATAGACTTTTGTTTAAAAAAAATACCAATACTTAAAGATTTACTCTAATACGCTAAAAATTAAAAAATAATAAATATTTTCAACAATAAAATATATCTAAAGGAGATACGATTATTCTTGAACAGGATTAATATCTTAATTAGAATCTCGGTTCACCGAATATTATAACAATAATTAAAAACTGCGTTAAATATTTCTGATAATTCCACTACTTGGTTTACAGAAAATGAGTGATTACTACATGGTGTCTGACTTTTGTTTGCAATTTAAATTTGGTGTCTCGAAACTAATTAAGCTATTATAATCTTGTTCAAGGCTTAAAGTAGATTTTCCTCTAAAATATGTATATTATTTTTTGTCGAGTAATTATTTCCGTCAAGATTATGATCATTTATTCTAATGCCCCTTTAATTTTAATTTTTAATCGCGACTGTGACCCATAGTTCGAATTAGATGGCGAAACCAAAAAAGGCTGCTGAATATTAGTTAAATAATGGTATTTAAATTTGGATTACCCCGAGATAATACGATAAGAAGAAAAAAAAAAAAGAAGACTTCTTAGTAAATTTTATTAAATCTTGAAGTTGGTATTTTCTTTCGGCAATTATTAGTGTAAATATTTTTGAGTGATAACATGAATAACTTTCGGTACTCTATAAAGAACTGGGCATTAGTCAAAGAGTGAAATTGTTCAAATTCTCTCAATGGTGAGCTCATAAATCGCGAAAATTATCATTATCATTCGGACCTATATTTCTATATGGTAAATAACGTTAATAAAACCTCAATTCATTCATCGTCCACTTGTTTTTAAAATTTTAGGTGTTCATATTTTCCCCCTATATTCTAATAAAAATTTTTTTTGTCTAATTTTTAATCGGTTATATTAAAAAAAAGTAAAAATATGTCTCTATGGAAACTGCTCTTTTCAACGTTTATTTTAATGACTGCTCAGTCAGTACGCAACAATATTTACCGATATAATCCTTTGGGACGACCACTGACCGGTACAATTTTTAATAAACAAAGGTAATGTTTTGAGTCAAATGGCCGGAAGTTATTTGAAGAAAAGTCTAGATACATTTCCGTCAGCGATGAGCTCATAAATAGATCAACACGGAGATTACAAATTCGTTTTCTTTATTCGAATCTATATTGATCTACGGTAGGTAACATTGATAATATTTAAAGTTTTTTGTCTGGCTATGTTAAAAATTAGTTGTTTTTTTTCAAGTTTCCGGAAGCAATGTTAATAATATTATACAGGTGTCGGTGGTGTTTGTTCTATTACCAAAAATATCTCTAAACGAACCTACCCTTTTTTTTGACGTTTATTTTAATGACAATTGAGCACTTGTGTTTGCCGATACTTATGGATTCACTTTGCATGGTAACCTGGCTAGTATACTTTCTGATGAACAAACATTAAAATCGGTCGAAATAATCAAAAACTATGCGTAAACAAACATAAAAAAAAACACATACGGTTATTACTACTATGTATATCGTGAATTACAACGTAATTCTTAGACTACTCCCCATTAGAAAAATTGTCCCAATTTTATGCAACGAAAAATGTCCCAATTTTATGTAACGTTTGTTATATTTTATAGGATTTTTGTGATTATGTTATTATATTCATATGGGCTGATGTAGAATTACGTTATAAATTTTGATAATTTTATACAGAGTATAGAAAAGAAAGAGACAGAAATGTAAGCAACAAGTGTCAATGGGTATAGCCCCTTGCGAGGCTCAAATGACCGAGTTTTATATACATATATATTTATTATTATTATACCGAAAAAAGAAAATCCACAAATGCGCTGTAAATAAATAATATATGAGAATTCTTTTAGATCCCTTCCATTTAAGCTCGATCGTGTCTAAAATACATGCCTCCGTCTCTACCTTGAAGTCCGAAAATTTACTCCTATCCCGGCTCCGCATGCTGAATCTTATATTTCTCCGCTTTTTCTTCGATATTTTTACTTAGGTTATCATTTTCTCATCAAATGGTTGCCAATTTCCTCATTCTCGCACATTTCTGTTTATTCTTCTATCTTACGTTACTGGCGCTTTTCTGCCAACAAAACTCCAATTCCATCTCTTATCAGTGCCCGTCTCGTTCAGTTTTCTCTATATATATATATATATATATATATACTTCTCCTTCAATTTTTCCTTTTTCCTTCATCCGGTAACTGCTTTTATTCTTCCGATCCTTCTAAACCTATTCTCTATGTCACGTCGTTAGGTCGAAATTTCTATAGAATCTAAGCTGCTCTTTTCTTCGCTTTTTTAAAAAATGGCGTATCTCTATTAATCCGGCAAAATCTGAGGCAATTCTATTTTCTCGTAGGTACCCATTGACCCCTAAGAAACTGCATATACTAGGTACCGATATTCCTTGGTCCGATCAAGCTCGATACCTCGGCGTAATATTAGATAAAAGGTTAAACTTTAATAAACATCTCGATCATGCAGTCGCCAAAACTAATCGCGCTATCTGCGCTATTTATCCAATGTTCCATCGCAGATCGTTTCTAAATATTCACAACAAATTAATTCTATATAAGGCACTTATTAGACCAATCTTAACCTACGCATCATCGCCTGTGTGGTCCTCAGTTTCTAACGCCCGCTTTAAACAATTACAGCTCATACAAAATAGATGTCTCAGGCGCGTAGTACTAAACGCATCCCGCTACTCCAGAATTCAAATGATGCATAATGTCCTCAAACTACCATATCTTCGTAATTATGTACTTTCTTCGGCAAAAAAATTTTTTGAAAATTGCTCGACCCATAGTAATCCACTTATTAACCCACATCGGGAATTGCGATTCCAGGCAACTCCAATTTATGTATTCAAAATATAAGCACAGGCCTCTAAAGCATACTCTTCTATAATCTTTTACCAGTGTATATATTATATCATTTCTTTATTTTTTCACTCACAGTCCTGTTCCTCACTTGTTGTATCTGAATCCTTATTCCTTAAGCAGACTTTATTCTCAACTACTCATCATATCTGCGCGTAGGTTTTTTTTAAATTTTTTCCTACAATGACACTATTGCTAAATTTTTAATTGTAATAACCTATAATCGTTTTTTTTTTATATGTTGCATCGTGTGGTAAGACAATTCGTCGATACGCTAGTTCAACTTGTACTGCTAACGTTATGTTGTATCGTAATTTGCATAAATATATTCTTTCTTCTTCTTTTCATAACCATTTTTCGATCTTCACTGATGGCTTCAAGGGACCTGATGGAGTCGGTGCATCTCTTCTTTTTTCCTTCTTTAAAATTACTCCACTTCCCTCCTTTTACTCAGTGTTTTATGCCGAGTCCACTGCTATTCTGCGCGCTATTCTTTTTATCAGATCTCCATTTGTTTCTCACAATATTTTTATTCTGTCGGATGCTCATTATACAGACTACCGCATCTCCTCTTCCTTCTCACTCAAACGACTATGTTATCATTCTTATTCGCTGTTTGATTCATGGTTTCTTCCTTTCTCGCTTAATCCGATCTGATCTTTTTTAGATTCCGCCGGAACCGAATGAAATCGTGTAGTTGACCCATTCGTTCGGTTATCTTCTTCTTCTTGTAGGGTTTTTCCCGTTTTTTCATCTTCCGATAACATACCCTTCTGCCTACAGCTACTCATTCCAAACTTTAACTCTTATGACTTCTCTTTAACCCGGAATCATTTTTCTTGTCTATTCATTGTTCCTCCGGTTTCTTATGTGTCGCTCTAATCTCTCTACGATGATATGCCGCCTGTGTGTTGGACACGTTTTTCCCTGGTGCCGTCTTCTTATTATCCTTTGCACTCCCCCATCAACCACTTTATTTGTGAACCCGATCACATGTAATGTTCTATTGTTCGTCAACTGAACAGCCCTTTTTTTTTTTTTTTACTCTTATCAAACATTATTCCCACTCTCTATAGTGTTTCGTTCATTCTTTCCCTTCCTTCTGCTCCTTGTGTGATTCAAGCTCTTGATTTTCAGCTTTACAGTGTATTCGAAGATACCTGATGAAACCAAGGCATTAATCGTATTTTGTTTCTCCTTTACTGTAATTATTTAGAAATTTACGCATTTTATATAACGTTTAGATACATGGCAGGGATTTAACTACGGGACAGTTATTCATTAATGCCCTCTCGCAATTCAGTCGATATGATAAAAAAAAAAAAAAAAAAAATACACCGTCTTCTATCTTGATGTATTCTATTTTTCTTTTACATTAATATTTGGTACGTGTTTGATCGTAATTTTTTCTACTTGTCTAATTTTTCTACGTATTTAAGGAAACTCTGTTTTTTTTACTTTCATAAGTTTTTGTCGAGTTCATTTCGATTTGCAACCTTTAAAAATTAAGTTTCAGTTTTTAACAAGATAAATTGGTTAGCGATTAGTTTTTCTAATTTTCATTCTTCCGGATGTTAGCGTTTCGAGCCTTATTATCTTCTAAATGTTGGTATTAATAAAGTTGCTGGCAACTGAATTAAAGCGGTAAACTGATTTAGATAACTATTTCTTGTTCTAATGCTCTAGAAGCCTTCAGTTGGCAAGCACGAGGAAAAAAAAATCAAGATAAATCAAAAAAAAAAACATAAAAATCTAGCGAGAATTTCTTTATTTTAACGTCTCTGCTCGGGCGTAAAATATATACGTCATAAGTGAATTTTGTTCGATCGATTTCACGGAGTCAAATGTGTTCTTCTCATGACGTATGAAATGTTTAAGGCTAACTCTTTCAAATGTTCGGCTGTTCGAAAACGTGTGACATAATTAATGACGGGGGGAGGATAATTTATCGACTAAGTTCAAGGTATTGCAAAGGACACAGTTATTTACTTGCAAAATTATGCGCGTATTCGAATGAATTCATTCGTACTGTATCGTCATTATTACAATATTAACAATACGGGCGAAGTGATAAGAGTATTAATGTTAAAAGGCAGATAGCATCCGGCTACCGGATAAGGGTAGGACTAAATGTTGTGTTGTCATGGAATCGCTAATATGATAACAGCAACGAATTGTGCAGACCTTTAAATGGTGTACACGTATTACACAGGTGTAAGGCACTCCACTAGTCGATTGATTTATTACGTTCCCCGTTCGAAAAGCTACCGGTTCATTGTTATTATTATTATTATTGTCGCTGTTATTGTCTGACGACACGTCGACAAACAGCTTTTCTAATCACTGACGCTTTTTCCAGCGCACTCAGAATCATTCAGAAGTCGAAATCTGAATTATTAAATAAGGAGCATTGCAGCAGGTCGAAGTTTAAGTTTTTCTTACGCCAATTTTATGATCTTGTGAGTATTTATATCAATTACGAACACTTACACTTATTATTTATTAATAGCCATCGCGGTTATATGATGTTTTAAATAATTTTTACGCTGAAATTTGGCAAGTTTTTTTAAAAGTTCAAAGACATTTCTTTTTAATCGCTCAACATTCGAAAATACAAGCTACGGTGAAGGGTACGCTGATTTTTTAAATTTTGCGAATCAATTGGAAATTTTTTTTTTTATTTTCCATTGATTTAGAATTGGAGATTATTTTTCGTATTGCAGAGCCGGTTTTATTTCAATACACTAAAGTTCTTTAGCGCGCTTTTAATTCGGAATTAACGATGTTATTAATTGCGCACGTATAACAAATTTTTATCGGCACTTATTATCGGAAGGAGATATGGAAAAAATCTCGGTGGATATTTATTAGAGATTTTAAAAAATCTAAATTAAACATAAATATTATCCGACGGACACAGAATTATTTACGGATTAGACCAGAATTATCGAACGTTTTAAGGTTTTTATACAGTGCCCAAAATTTAAGAGCATCTGCGATTATATATCGATTGATATCGGTTAAAATTCGCATAGGAATAACATAAAGTTACTCTACTGTTTTGATCAAAATGCTGTGTCCGAACAAAATGAAATTCTTTTCGGACGGTTTTGTGAATTTCGAAACGTCTCGTTTTTCGATAAATATTAAAAGACAGGGCTACCCCTATCGAACAGGATTACTCCGCACCCCATTTTCTTCTTAATCGTTGTTGCGGAATCGCCAGCAGATCTATTCGCGACTTCCACACTGGAATTTTCCCGCTAGCTTACGGAAGAATTTCGTATACCCGAACACCTTGTGCTTACTGTACATCTAATTGTAAGTCACTGATGGCATTCTAATATTTTCAATAACAAAAAGCTTTGATTTTTCTGCAAATTTCCAAAAAAGTAGTTTCTTCCAATCCGAAACGCAATTTCACTGAAAACTATATCGATTTTATATTCGATTGAAAAATTTTCAATATAACTTTTTCTACCGATTCAATTGTAAGTGTCGTCATCAGATGTAATTTTAGACACATTTTTAGATACGTTTTATTGCTCGATTTTTAGCGTCAGCTGCTGAAAGTGGATTTCTCATCGTTTATTTGTAATCCTCTCTTTTCACTGGAAACGTTTTTCCTTAAAATTCTTCCCATCCTTTCCATTTTTGTCGGCATTTTCATTTTTACATCTTCATTGTACCAATTTCTTTTTACTCTCTAATTGTCGAGACCGTAGAATCTTTTTTGGCGTTTCCTTTTAGTTCTCGTTAATTTCACGGTGCATTTCGTTGTGTACAACATTATATTACTTATTATCGCGCATTCCTTTATTAACTTGACCTTTTTCGTAATTTCACTATCATCCGCTTCTCTACGTTTTTTTTTTGATCTGTCATGATGTTCCCCTTTGTTACTTTCTCCGCCGTAACGCCTTCGGGGCTCCGTTGATTTGATCAATTCTCCCGCTTTTATTCGTTATATTTTAGAAACCTCATACGTCTATAGTCTATTTGTATATTTAGTTATGACACACTTTGCTGTCCGGAGTATATTTCCAATTAAGGTGAGTAATATTACAGGGTTTCATTTCTGCAGCCGAGTAAAAATATCCCTGAACTCTTGCTAATTTCTCATTGCAGTGTGGAATACAACTAGAAAATTCCATAATGTTTTTGTTTTTTTTTCATATATCTGATATATATTAACTTTACAGAAGTATAGAGAGATCGCGCACAGTGCTTTCAATCGTGTTTGGTGAAATCAGTCAGTTAAATTGTATAAGTAAAATATTTCCCCCGAACTTCCGCGTAGTATTATTAACATAATTTCTAATAACAAATGTCGATATGGTTATATAAACGACATTTTGGTTTATTTACGTGATGTAAAAATAAAAATAATAAATTGGAAAATAACTTTTTTTTTTTTTTTTTTTTTTCGATCATCCGCTAACGGAAATTTGTTTGGAAATTTCCAAAATAAATTATTTTCAGCTTGCCTTTTTATTTTTCTTTTTTGGAATTGTTAAGAAAATTTCGCTCTTATTTTTATTTTTATTAAAAAAAATTATTTTACATGTCAAAAAATGTGCGTATAAAAATTTATATAATTTCATCTGAAATTTTCTCCTAATATACAGAGAGACACAAAGTTGTCGTAACCGAACTAAATAATCTCAGATACCAGACACAAGCGATTTGCAAATTAAGAAAAAAATCATTTCTACTTGAAGATCAGTATATTAAACTAGTTTACAACTGTACACAGGACCATCACATCGGTTTCAAGTAAAATCCCGTTGACGTGGTATAATCATGGACTAGCAGAATGAACCTCTTTCCAGAATGTATTTAAGAATCTCTAATGGGGATCTGAAAAAAACAAATGCCAGTTCTATCTAGACATGACCTGTATAATCAATATTATACTGCGGGCGACTTTAGCAGTTCGCGGGGCAACTTCCGGAAACTCGTGACCTACTTTTCTAAAAAATACATGTATAATGCTTTGGTGATCAGAGCGTTTGACATCTTTCTTTTTTTTTTTTTAATATATATATATATATATATATATATATTCTAGTAATTACTTTGTCGAGATCAATTTTATAAATCGAATGAAAGCCCTTATAGTAATGGAATATTAACCAAAATAATTGAAAGAGCAATTTGATACAATCTTAGCCATATTATAGCTGAAGATCTTTTATTTTCGTTTTTTTTTTTTTTTTTGCTGTACACGTACATTTTATTTTTGTGTATAGCCTTTTTTTTATTTTTACTTTTTCAGTCTTCTAATAATAAAAACTCGTAATCGACGACAATTTCGGAGTCAGTAGATAAAATAGCGTTACGCGCTGCACGAAGGCATCATTTTAAACAACAGAAAAAAACCTTTTCAACGGCTGAATGGTGTAAATTACACGCCCGATCGAAAGAACTGCACGCGACTTCTCCAAAGTTAAGAGCATTTTGCCTGCCTCCTGGACTTACAACTGATTAATAATTTAGTGACTTTTAAACTTCCTGTAAATGACAAAAGCGCGCTAGTCAACTCGAATTTTCATACAAACCACTACAATCCGAGGTTACACATATGGAATTTATCAAATTAAAGAAGATATAGAAAAATTTCGAAATAGCCTTTGACATCGACTCTCTGAAAATCGGTCAGCATTTTCAAACATATCTTGTGCGTGAATAGTGTGCAAAATGTTGACGTGGCTATATTATAAGTATAGCGATCGATTTAGTTGGCCGGTCAACATCGATTTCGGGTTGGTCATATTACTGCTATCTAATGCACGTAATAAATTAATTTGATTTATTTTTCTGACGAATTCTCAGATTTATTCATTTCGGAATATCAACTGTAATACGTGCGATGTATAATAACTTCCCTTTTTCCTTTTTAAAGAATCCACGTAAAATCAATAAAAACTCTTTTTCGATAACGACGATTACCGAATTCTAACGCAAATCATTTTCACAATCCTCGCACTTTTAATTAAAATGTATACTGTACACCTGGTTCGCAGTTTAATAGCGTTCACATGTTCCGCCTCTTCTCTTTGTGTGAGAAAGAAAATTTTTCGAAGAATTAATTTTTGAAAAAGATTGTAGCTACTTCTTTATTGATCGCATTTACATCGACTTTTAAATTCTAATGTCGCCAAAAACCGGAAATAATGAAAAAGGTGTTAAGCACAGTAATATCCAAGACGGCTTTAGTGACGAAAAGTACCCTTTTTTTTCTTTTTTTTTTTTTTTTTCGAGTAATATTACAGTCGAATCAAAACTTGTCGACATAAATCGCAAATATATACGTAACAACTGAAGATACACTAGCATCGGAATTAAGTGGAAATAATTTGCTCTAAGATCTGAAAACCTTGGTATTAATTTCTGTCTTCGAAAAAATGCAGAGATTTGTACACAGAAAGAAGGGTGTGTCGGAGTTAACAAGAGAAATATAAAAATGGGAAAATCCCCCCTCCCAAATGCGCACATTAATGTAATAGAAGAAAGTTGCTCGGATTCTGAATGGAACGCGCAGAATCCTGTAGAAAAAACTATGTTGAACGTTATAAAAGGTAAAATTTTTTCGAAAATAAATTAATTTTTAACCATACACTTCGTATTTCATTTTAGTGAGAACACAAAAGAAGTTCAAAGAGCAACGATACACACGCTGATGTAATCTATGCACAAGCATTTGTCTATAGTATGCGACCACGATAAACATTTATTGTATGACTGGCCTTTGGGAAAAACTGAGGCACACCATAAGAAATGGTCGAGCACGGTTCAGTCAGCTCCGTGGTTCGTTCTCCGTTGACCAGCAATGTATTAACGATTCCATCGAAATCACCGAAACAGTTTGTATCCTTCTAATCTCCTTCGCTTATCCACGCTGTTTACAATTAGGTCGCGCCATTAATTCGTTTAAGTAATACACAACTCGACAATTACCGAGTGCCGAAAAATAATGCCGAGCACACCTGAACCAGCAGATAACAGTCGTGATTAGTAACGAATTGACAAAATTAAATGTTAACACAAAGCGAACAAAATGATTGCCATCTTTTACGCTTACATTTTTTTAAGCCGATTTTTTCTTATTTATTAAGTAAATTATTAAGTAAATTATTAAGTAAAAGAAACTGCTTAAACAATTTTTCGCCAACGCTTACCGACGCTCACTCTGCCCGTCGACGAACAAAGTGCACCACAACAGCGAATGCGAGCAGCGCATGACTCATGCCTAAAAATGAATGCACGCCGAATCGTGATGGTCTCGCCTAATTTTCAGCACTCGACTGTCTGCGTAATAAGAGAACATATTTTTTGCATATCAGTGTGCTTGAAAAAGCCTTAAAACCTCTATTCCCCTTTTGATTTAAGATCTCATTCCGCCAACAACTGAACCCTTCAGCCATGTTCTAATTTCATCGGTTCGGCCGTTCCGCCTCCCTGACCGGTCGACAAAAAAACCAAACAGAAGAAACTGTTCGCCACTTTCTCCGTCACTTTTGAAAGAGAACCAATCAACGAGAGAGTGTCTGTAGATTTGCGAAAAAAGGAGAGATCTCTTCATTATTGAAGATCGGTGTAATGAGAACAGGTTTTCGGAAGTCTGAAGTTAATCGAAATTTAGTTATATTTTCTGTTGAGTAGGGCAGATGCTTAGGCATTTACGACTGGATGAAACCGGACCAAACATTGTATTTTTGGCACTATGGAAGAGAGTTCGGGATGTTACAACACTGCGATATCACGAATGAAAGATTACGCCAATTTTACGAGGACGGTGAATAAGATTCTACCTGGATTTTCTGAAATTTAAACGTCTATAAGCAGCACAAGTAAGAAGTAATCTCCCCAGTATTTTATTATAAGGAACGAGCGAAAAATATCTTACAAGGAGAGGTCACGATCTGCGGGTCACTGATTTTGATGAAACTTTGCAGATCGACAGAAGACTATGAGTATATAAACTGTGTGAAATATTAGAGTGCAACATTTTGATTTACGCGAGAAATTTAAATTTTCAGAAGCCGAATTTAACGGATGATATACATAGCCGTTTAGACAAAAAAATGCAATAAATGTCAGACCATGTTTATTTACCTTGTGCAAATAATTCGGAAGATTGATTACTCTAAAATGAAGTATATTAAACAAAAAAAAATATTAAAAAACAATAAAATAATTTAAAAAATTCAATTTTTAATTTAATAAAAGTTTAAACATGTCATTTATTACATTTCATTTATATATTATAAAAACACAACCTACAATATATGTGTTTTGTGGTGTAGCGGTAAAAGTGACGTCTATTTGTACATACTCGGAAATAAGGTATCTGGGTTCAAATCCCCGCGCGGGCGGGGGGGGTGTCCCGTAAAATTTTTGATTCTTATATTTTAAATTATTAATTGTTATTATCTAATTATTTCAATTCTTTATACATAACTATATAAATATAATAATAATTTTTAAACATTTAAATTATTTAACGACTGTTTTTGTGCATTGCTTCCCTCTAAACATTCAGATAAACGTGAAATATTTTTAAATGTAAATGAAATTTGTTTTCCAAATGAAAAATTAAAAGAACTTTACACTTGTTGTGGTAATAATTCATTTATATGTTGCAGTAAATGTCGCAGGAATTGCTGTTTTATTTGTTTTTATGATCTATGTCACCCCAAATTATGTAAATAAAAATTAAGTTTGTAGCATTTTAATTATAATTAATATTCATCAACTCTCTTATTTTATATGTAGATAAGTATATTTTTTTATTTATGTTTATATACATATGTATGTAATGAATTCGGTGTGTATAAAACATATTTATCTTACGCTTTATTATATTTATGTAGTTATGTATAAAGAATTGAAATAATTAGTTAAAAATTAGTAATTTAAAACACATAAGAATCGAAAATTTTACAGGACACCACCGCGCGGGGATTCGAACCCAGATATATACCTTATTTCCAAGTATGTACAAATAGACGCCACTTTTGCCGCTACACCACAAAACATATATATTGTAGGTTGTTTTTTATAGTATATAAATGTAATAAGTTACATGTTCAAATTTTTATTAAATTAAAAATTGAATTTTTTAAATTATTTTATTGTTTTTTAATAATTTTTTTTGTTTAATATACTTCATTTTGGAATAATCAATCTTTCAAATTATTTGCACAAGGTAAATAAACATGATCTGGAATTTATTGCATTTTTTTGTCCAAACGGCTATGTATATCATCCGTTAAATTCGGCTTCTGAAAGTTTAAATTTCTCGCGTAAATCAAACCGTTGCACCCTAATATTTCACACAGTTTCTCATGGTCTTCTATCGATCTGCAAAGTTTCATTAAAATCGGTGACCCGCAGATCGTGACCTCTCCTTGTTAGACTTGTTTAGGGATTTAGTTTTTTTCCACATGTTTGGAGTTGTATATAAAGCGCTGACAATAAATTTGATTTGAGATTTACACGAGTCCGCGTTAAAATAAAAAAAACGAATTTTTCAAATTTTCGAGATCGGGGGTTCAATTTTTTTGACGTTCTGATAGTCTACAATTTTCTAAATGATCGTTTCTTTCAGTAATTTAAGAACTTCATTTTGCGGGTTCACCTTAGGCTTCACCGTAACCAGCAGAGATGTAAATGGATACAGAAATTCTGAATCGTTTACAAGAGTAATTAAATTATCTGACGGACTACGTAGTACGTAGAAGTGTAAACGTTTTTAATGAATAAGACATTCACCTTGTTAACTGGAAAAAATACATTATTTCCGAGAAAAATGGAACCGCGGCACTGTTGTCTTTCGTGCGATAAAGGTTTACTCGTTCGGTGAGATCGTTTAATTCATCTCCGTTATCTACTTTTATTTTTATTTCTATTATTTTATTTTATTTCGTTAATTTTGTTCTTATCACTTTCATTTTTCGCTTTGTGCTAATTTAATTTCAATTTCTAATTTCTAATTTAAATTTAAACTTAATTTATAATTAATGCGGGACCCATTTAAACTTCCCCCTAATTCTCCCCGCGCGGTTGGTAAAAACAATACTAATCCTGTCATGCAGCTTAAAACTAATAAAATTAATAAAACTAATAAAACTCCGTTTCGTCTAATGTAACATCCGCCTTCTATTTCATCTGCCTCGAAAGGCAATAATGTTCCGGTGCGGAATATTAATGGGGCCGTCGATATTATCGATATTTCCGCTCGCTTCAATAATAATTCTATCGTTAAGTACTTGAGAAATCTAGCCTTACTATCGCCACTTCGCCGAGCACTACGTCGGTCAAATAATCGTCTAAGACTTAAGTAGAAAATTTGGGGGGGAAAAAAACATTGCTTATGTGCATCTCACTACCCTCCTCCCGTTACCGTTTTTCTCTATCACCTACCCCCTTTTGCCCGCTTCACCCCCCAAACGACAACTTTTACTGTGATGCTAACCATGTTTTTCTCGAGTGCTCCTCCTTATATCATGAACGATATATCTTATACACAAATCTACTTAGAATTAATATTCCGCCCCCCTACAGTGCTTCCTTTTTACTAACATTTCCTCATCCTTCGGTTATTCCAATAATTGCCTTTTTCTTGTCCGCAATACCTAACCGTATTCGATTCTAACTTAAATTGATTAATTTATTATTTCGGAATGGGTTAATGCCTATATTAAGGGCGAGTCCAAAAAAAAAAAAAAAAAAAAACAAATCTCACGTTCTTTGCTAAAAAGTTTTCAAAACAGAGTTAGTGGTTCCTTAATGCTTTCTTTCTTGATATCTCGGCAGCCTTCGACAACGTCCCCCATTCTTTTTGATTTAATGCTTTCCTTTAACATTCCAGCTCACACTATTTCTCTTGTTATTATTCTTTTCCTTTCAAGAACTGTTATTCTTTCCTCTCCTCTTTATACTGCCACTAGACTAATCTTTCGTGGATTATCGCAGGGTTCCTGCCTTTGCCCAACTTTGTTAAACATCTAGTTTATCGAAATTACTTCTTTACTTTTGAATGACGACATCCGCATTTATTCTTCTCGTCACAATATTTCGTTGGCTAACTCTCAACTTCAAAATTCCGTAATTTCATTAGAAAACGCATTACCAAAACATCCATCTTTTCATTTCCCCTACTAAATCTACTGTTGTTTTTGTACTGCGCCCTTTTAATCCTACCTTAATTGATCTCGTCTTAAATAATCGCTCAATCCCTCTTACTTTCTGCTTTCATTATTTGGACGTTTTTCTCGATAGTCATCATTCATTGCATGACCAAATCAACCATCTATACTTATGCTCCTGCAAAAGGCTCGATCTCAGTAAATCCCTTTCTCACGCTGATTAGGGAGGTAATCCCGTAATCTTGCTTATATTTTACAAATCTTTTGTCTCTTCTATGCTTAATTATTAAGTAAGTAAATCAGGGCGTTGGGGATTATGAAGTTAACGTTCACAGCGTACTAAGCCTAACGGATCTGATGAGAATACTGGACCAGTTTCTTTCTACATGGGATCCGCCTTTACTTTAAACAGATTTCCCTGGTACCCAATTTATTTCAGGCTGGGTAAACCTGGGAGTGACCTGGATTCGGGACGAGACAAGTTTCGAACCTGTGATCTCTGGTTTGGTATCCAAGTGATATAACCAAGGCTACTGCGCTACCTATGCTTAATTATTACCGCTGCTGTATGTATATATATATATATATATACTACCTATATCTGTACAGCAGAGATGTACGAATAGGTAGTACCCACCAATCATTAGGTTGATGAAAGAAAGAGAAGAGAAGATATATATATATATATATATATATATATATATATATATATATATATATATATATATGGAATTCCTTCTCTTTTTCTTCGACATTCTTACTATCAAACAGTTGCCAATTTCCTCATCATTGTTTTTTCTTCTTATTCCTCCATATTTTTTCCAACAAAACTCCAATTCTATCTCTCACCGCTGCCCCACTCGTTTCATGTTCTCCATATATCGCTGCATTCGCGATATTTCCTCCTTTTTTTATCCAATTAATTGTTTTTATTCTCCCGTTTCACTTAAACCTATTCTACATCGTATCGTTAAATCGGAATTTCTACAGAATCTAAGTTCTTCATTCGCCAACTATTTTACGATCTTCACTGATGGCTCCAAGGTACCTGATGGTGGAGTTGGCACAGTTTTATTTTATCCTGTTTTAAATTACTTCGAGTGCATTTTCCTTTTCTTACTTAGTCTCTTATGCTGAGTCATCATATCTACTCTTCCTTCTCACTCAAACGACTACATTATCCTTCTTATTCGCTTCTTGATTCATGGTCTCTTTTTTTCTCGCTTAATCCGATCTCTTTTAGATTCCGCCGGAACCGAATGAAATCGTGTAGTTGACCCATTCGCTCGGTTATCTTCTTCTTCCTGTAGGGTTTTTCCCGTTTTTTCATCCTCCGATAACACACCCTTCTGTTTACAGCTGATCATTCCAAACTTTAACTCTTATGACTTCTCTTTAACCCGGAATCCTTTTTCTTGTCTATTCAATCTTCCCTTGTTCCTCCGGTTTCTTGACTTTCCTTCTATGTGTCGCTCTAATCTCTCTACGATGATATGCCGCCTGTGTGTTGGACACGTATTTCCCTGGTGCCGTCTTCTTATTGTCCTTTGCACTCCTTCATCAACCACTTTATTTGTGAACCCGATCACACATAATGTTCTATTTTTTTTTTTTTTTTACTTTTATCAAACGTTATTCCCACTCCATATAGTGCTTCGTTCATTCTCTCCCTTACTTCTCCTTGTGTGATCCAAACTCTTGATTATTTTTTGTCGACTATGTCTAATCGAGTAGAGATCTGAGTCTTCTTCCGTAGTTCTTCGGCCAATGTCCATATTGACGAAACCATTTAAAAAAAAAAAGAATTACGACCGGAAGATTGTAAATAAAATCTGAGTAGTGGTCCCGTACAAAGGTATGGAAAAAGTGCAGTGGAACAGAGCGTAACTTCTAACATGGAAGAATTATGAAAGTCTTTATGAAATAGCAGAGGAGGAATGTTTAGATCACTGTTCATGATGCATCTGCGATAACTATGTCGATCCGTATCCAAGAAGAATGAACCAACAGGAAGTTCAAAGGGTTTGGGAGGTTAATTAGAAGGAAGTTATTAATTACAAATATTTAAAGAGCTGTGTGAGCACCTTCGACAATTACAGGATTTTAAAGGAACACACCAGTCCCGAAACTGCTGGCAACCAATGTTTAAAATGTAGTCAGACCGGAGGATTTTATTGTCATTGATTGTAAGAGTATAGAAAGTTTTCGGTATGCTTTTTTCCGTTGACAATATTATTGCTTACAAATAAATCGGTAAGACACACGTACTCGATGGAACCTATGCCGTCGCGTTACACTAGTTTCGTAGAATATTTTAACTATCAATTTGGCTGTCGAATTTCATCGAATTTCCAGCTATATGTAACTGTAAGTGAAGTTGATTTTTGAAGTTCACGTTTGTTATATTCGTTAATGCCTACTGGTCTGGATTAGTTGCTATATTTTGTGCTTGAATTCTTCAAACTTCATAACGAATTATAAGAAATTTACTATCAAACAGCGTTTTGATGTTCCAGATTGTCTGTAAGATGTCGGAGGGTTTGAACACTTTCTGTACTCTATTTTTGATGCACTTACTTGTTTTTTCAGCTTTTCGTTTGAAAGCTGCTTTTTTAGGCCGGTTCGGTGTATAATAGGTTATTTCTGGTCTGCGAATACCTCAGAAATCACCGGGGATGCGGGAACATTTTTACTATACTTCGATCCGCCTTCATTTTATATATATTAGTCACTAAATCGGCATTCATTTCTAATTGTTCTTTATTTTGCTTATTCTGTTTTCATTCTCGCTTAGATATCCGAATTGGATTATATTTCTTTTCTCTTTGAGCAGTATTGATAAAGCACCTGCGGGTGGGGTTTTTGTTGATTCGATCTACGAGAAAATTCTATCATCGCTCTCGTCCTATGTTAGCAGAAAGGAAGTTAGTAGCAAACAATTAATGTGTTAATCCGCCAGCCAATGATATTTGCGAACTTCGCATCTGACACATAGAGAGGCGTGGGTCTAATAAACGATAGATTTTCCATCAAATACGGAATTACAATATCGTTAAGGATAGTTGTCGGCATTACTCGGCCGGTTTTTGGTCAATGGCTAGCACAAAAGGAAGTATCTGCTGGTCGCGACTTTAAGAGCTTTACCGAATGCATCAGCGTCAAGTGAGCTGCCGGCTATAATCCAAGAGAAGTACGGTGAAAAATACGAAGTAAGGCCTTTTTCGTACGTGTTTAGGTTGGAAATTGTTAATAAGGTAAATATTTTAGTAGATTTTAGTTTTTCGGCTGACCTTTCTCGACATTTCTGACAAAAAATATTAATTTATAACGATCGAAGAATTTTAAGAATAATAATGTTGCTTAGACTCTCCTAAAGCGATGTCACGTATGATGGTAATTTTTGGAGTGATTCGAAATTTTCAATCTTCCTTTTATATAAGACGATGAAGTACTGAAAAGCCTTTTTCGCACCTAGGATGACGATGACACCGATACTACTTCAACGCAGAACGGACACGCTTCAAATGACGAAGAAGAAATTACTAATCCGTTAAATGATCGTCTCATACCAGGAATATGCTTCGCCTGCAAACTGGCTGTACAACGCTATTACAGTGATACGAATAATCGGTCGTTCGGTAACGTCGATTCGCCGTTGCTGACTCACACGTCTTGTTCCACGTCGACTTCCAGAGCACAGCGTCGAAATTCGTGTCCATTTTGCGGCCTCAGCTATAGCGAGCTGTCCGAAAGACGTAGAAGTGTGCGACAGCTGTTGACCGATCTAGGCGGAACGCAGCCTCCGCAACGGACTTTCAATGAAAACCCAATCAACTCGTCGTCGCTAGCTCAGTCCGGTGCTAACTCTTCAGCGTCAACTTCGTTGGGCCGACAGCAAAGATCTCTCAGTGATCCCGAGCACAGATTGCCACCGATCGTTAGTATTTGTAGCTATCGTCTCCTAACGAAGTTCATTTATATCCGTTCACCACACGTGCCACCCTCTTTCCTAAAACAGTTGCTTGCGTGCAACTTTGGTTTTTCACATTCGTAACGTGATCTCCGCTTCTTCTTGTATTTTTTTCCTCTTTCATTATGCATTGCATTTATCTGTAATCTTTCACCTAACATCTCCTATTTCTCATTTTGCACACTTCTAAGGTATTTCTTCTTCTTAGTTCGCAGCTTACACATTTTTAGACTAAGTAATCTATCGTAATCTCTACTACATTTGGCTGTGCCGTGATAGCCTCGGTAGTTGGACATCTAGATTTATAAGATATGAAAAATATAGAAGAAAAAGAAAATCATTTTATTCCAGCCTCGGCTGTATTTTTACTATACTTTCCGAGTTTGTTAAAATTTCATTGTCCCTAAACTGTCCTACAAGGGTTGTTCCGAAAAAGTAATGGCTGCGCGCTCTAGCGATTATTATAATTCGTGCAAAACCCTCTCGCTTGAATGTACTTTGTAAATTAAAATCTTATGAACAGGTTGTGACGTAAACGTTTGTTTCGTTCGAATTAATAATAATGAAAAAAAAAAAAGGAACTGTGATGAAAAACGTATATTACAAGTGTGTGCCAGATTTCACCAATAGTAGAGCAACGAGCGCGCACATTGAAATATTTCGTGTTAAACCTACGGCCGAAATTATGCCCTGTCGGAGTTTTATGTCGAGACTTGATCGCAATGCCGTTTAACGATGGCACCAGCAGTGGTTCCTTAAAACCCGCTCAGGTACCGTGGACAATCCTAGAGTGTGGACTGACTGTGATCGTGATACTCTTCGCATACGACAAAATCGATATTTTGTCGCAAATCGACTGAGTATTATTGCCCCGCGAATAATGTAAGCAAGTTTTAAAAAATTAACCGTCCCTAAAAATCCGAAGCAATATTTCAGCGTGTTGACCGACATTACGGAGTGATCTAATTAAGAAGTGCTACCACACCGGCCGTACAGCCCAGATTTCAGTAAACTTCGATTTAAAAAAAAATGCAATCACAGATTAAAATAATAATGAAAAAAATGTATTAATCGAAGTATTTTAAGAGGCCACTCTGAGATTACGCGACATGTACGAATTAAATTTGAACGGTAGAAAATGTATTAAAAAAGTTCATCGAAAAGTATTTTGACGAAAGTAGATTATTACAATAATTATAAAAAAAGGCTAGATTGATTTCGAAATTCTGTGGCCAGCTTTTCTAATACACTACTAATATGCATGTACGAATTCTGTAGGAATATTAATGAAAAATGAGCACAGATTATTCCGTAGCGATGTATAAATAATTGCTTTAATTACATATACTTGGTTTTACTTAACGTAACATTAGAGCCTCTTTCATTCTACCGGACATGTATTTTTCTGAATCTTTTCGGCTCAAAATCTTAAATTTTAATACTATCATTCTTACCTCCGTACATTGTTCTTTCTCCAATTATCAAATTATTCCTGCCCCCCCCCGTGAGTGTCTTTGAGCTGTATGTTCTAAAACTTACTGCTGCGACTTTCTTCGTACATGCCCTCTCATTCATAATCTTACCTTCGCATTCAGTTCACGTTGATTATAAACTTTTAATCGTGCAAAAGAAAACAGCATATGGTTCCGACTGCTACATGCCTCTTTTCTAAAATTCTGGGTGCGAACCTCTTACCTCTCTTTACGATACACATTCCAATCTAGATTCTTTCCTAACATCTATACTTTATCTTTTTCTAATAGTGCATCTTTTTTTTACCTGTCTCGTCAGCCTGATCTTTCTTCTTACTCGAAATTGTACGACTTTTCTTTGACATATCGCTGTTACGCTCCAACCATGCACCGGTACCTTCTCTAATATCCTCTCCGTATGGTTTTCTTTACCCGAATAATTAATTTTTGAGAATGTCCATCTTTCTTTATCCTTCCGCGCCTGATATTTAAGATACCTCCCGCTCTGTTTGCCATTTTCTAATCTTATTTTTACCGTGTTCAGCTTTTTGTTTGCTTTTTTAATAGTTTACATTTAAGATGTTGTCCGTTTCTATTTGCTTTCGTTTGTCTTACGAATCACGTAAATGCATAAGTTTGTCTCAAAAATATAGATTGTTAGTTTAAATATATTCTATAAAAAAGCACAATTTTCCGGTTCAGTACCTCTGTACATTGTATATTTAAAATGAACTAGTTCACGGTATCGAATTCGTTCAGCACCGGTTAAAAAATGCCGAATTCAAAAGGTTATTAGCATTTTCCCAACACGTCTCTTTACCGAAAATATAGCTTTAACATACACTTACATTTAAATGCGTGTATATGCAAAGTGTACAATAAACGTTGATACATTAAAAATTAATAGCAAAACTAAACGCTCTAAAAGGAATATCACTGAAGTCTCCCATAATTGATATCGACGAGCTGATAAAACTGTTTTTAAAAATGCATGTAGTGATCAGATAAAAAAAACAAAAAAAAAAAAAAAAAAAATAGGCAAAGGTCGGATGATACTGATAATTAGAGTTTCGCAGTAGAGTTTTTTCTGAATCCGACCGTTTTTTTCAATAACCTATAACCTCAAAAGAGGATAATAGTAGTTTTTTATTTCATTCTTTAAACAACAAATTTCGGTCATTTTAGGGGAAAATAAAATATCAAAAATTGAATTTAAAAAAATAATGGAATTTAACCGGACAGCAAAAGACTAAAACTAAAAGTGATCCTGGTGTCCGTAATTTTTCTAGCACTATTACGAATTACTGTAAATATTTCCTCTTTTTAATTTGTCAAAATCTCTAGATGGAAAAAAAAAAAAAAAAAAACAAAAAAAAAAGAGAATTATTCTCCAATATTTGAATATAAATTCAAATTAGGCGATTATTACGAAGAAACAAAAAAAAGGAAATAATTTAATTTTCAATTTTGAATTTTTATTCCGTTAGATGAACTACCCCCATCCGG
The DNA here is from genome assembly GCA_039619475.1 of Icerya purchasi. NCBI lineage: Eukaryota > Metazoa > Arthropoda > Insecta > Hemiptera > Monophlebidae > Icerya > Icerya purchasi. The sequence continues at coordinate 333,680,316 of CM077116.1, read as the reverse complement.
ACTGTCGGAATGAGTGTACAGAAGAAAGAAATAGTACACGTTTGTTCAGAAGATTAGATGACCTAAATCTGTTGTTGCCTTCGCAACCTCACGTGTCGATAATGTTGCCTCCGATAAATAAAGTAAGAATACAAATTCCACGGAACTCAGTAATTCGTATTATTGAGAAGTTGTGAAAAATAATAATAATTAACCGATGAAAACTGTGTAATTATTAAACATGTAAATCTTCTCGGAACATCTCCGGTCTAAAAATTGCGTACATATTAGCTTTTTACGCGTGTGTTCAGAAATAAAATAATTCTTAAATTACATACGCTTGTAGCGTAGAATGTTTTACGTGAATTCTGAAAAAATTAGCTCGAAAGCTTCGAATGAATACTCGTATGCAAACCGTCCGTGCAAAGTCGTATCGAAATCCGCCTACGGATTTAGAAAATGGGGTGTACGTTGACTCCCGTACGGATAACACTGTTACGGATAAAAGAATAACATGGCTGTAGGGACTCTGAACTGCTGGAAGAAAAAAAAAAACAGTACTTTAAACGAAAATGATTTTCATGCGGAATTTTTAGGGACCTCACGGGTATGTCATTTAGTTACAGTTGACTTATTTTTCCGCTAGAGTGAGGGATGTAGCCAAAATTTTTGCACCAACCATTGTAATAAACGGTTTGAATATTATTACAATAATAGCATATCTCAATTCTTCCCTTAGCTAACTAGTGCGCCATAGTTGGTTACATAGTAACGTTTCGTTCAGGTGCGATCTAGAATACAGAAAAATTTCACTGTCTCCGGGTTAGTATCCATAGTTGGCAAGCCAAAAAACAAAATAAAAACAAACAAACTATTTAATAAAATTTATAACGTGTCTTAGTTTTATAGTCCGCTTCTGAACAACGGAATACTTTACACCAACATTAATTTCATCTATTAATGGAAAATAAAAAAACCACAAAAGTAGCTGATTGTTTTTTATTTTTGCTTTTTTTTTTTTTTTTTTTTTTTCGAAACAACAGAAATAATAATTTCAGAACAATACGAAAAAAATATGGAACAAAAATTCGGACAAATTGAAAACATATCGATAGCTCAGTTTTTGACTTCGCATAATGCGCTAATGCCGAAGTGAGAGATGAGTTTAAATCAAAAATTCTTTTAACCATACCAAAGTGATATATGAAATTTTAACTGTTCAGCATTCCTACGAAACAGCTAATCTCATTAGTTGCAAAGCTGGCGAATACACATTTCCAACGGATTCCTTATCACTTTGCTATCGTTTATTAGCCAAGACAGTTGTTACTGTGGCCATCGCGTCTGGGTTTCTATACATGTATCATTTATAACTGGTGATTCTGTGATTTATCATACACATTCGTAATAACCGATTGTTTACTAATGATCTTTAGACACTGTAATGATGCGGACCGCGGGTTTCGATTGCACGTTCGCTTGGAACGCGATTAATAGGAGGAATCCAACGCAGTATCAAAGATTCTAATCTCATTTTTTTACGCCCATACTTTTTTTCTCACAACTCTGTTCACCGATAATACTAATGTGTACGTAAGGCTCGAAGTGAAAACCAACCTTTCCAATAATAACGACCTTTTAGGGATCTAATTTAATTCTCTTTACTAAACAGCGCGCTAGGTAAAATGGTAAAGTTCCGACATAAGACCTCTCGGCCGAAAAAAAGGGAAAGAAAAAGAGAAAAAAATTAAATTAAATATAATAATAATAATATCGTTTCATTTTATTTTGTTCCCTTCATCATCGGAATATCCCGCGCGTCAAGACGAGTCGAATGATGTGAATCAGACTAAAATTTTGCCTATGCATATATATATATATACTTTATGCACATGCCCACATAGCATCCGCTTAAAAAGTATTTTCTTTTTTATGAGGTATATACTCTTGAAAATGTAAATATATCGCAAAAATGTCGGGCTGGTTACGGTAACTTTCGCTTTTAGGAATTTTAAAAAATACCAGAAATTTACTAACGGACCAATTCGTTAAAAAATTACGATTTCCAAAAGTGTCACGACAAATTTCTGTAAGATTTCGTGTTTTTGGACAGCTAGTTAAAAGAGCGATCATCGCATGTATGGACAGATATATTTTTTTATCGGTTCATTGTGCGCATATGTACAGGTGCCCTATGCTTGTTAGAAGAGAAATAAACTACGGAAGCAGTGAATGTTTGCAGCTATTCCAGAACGTAGCATCTATTGTGAACTGAAAATAGTACTTTACAAAGCAAATGGGATCATTTTAAAGGCTAAAGAAGAATAAGCATGCCCCGAATCTGCCCCCACGCCATATTCTATCGACAGCTAGGAAATTATTTTGATACCAAATTTAAAAAATTAAAATTTCAGCTCTTAGTTTCAAGTACTTTCCGAGTTATTCAAATACAAAAAAAAAAACAACTTATTTTTAGTTTTCTTTTATTTTTAATGGTAAAAATGAAAATTAACGGATGTTGTTTTAAAGAGCTAGATAGTAAAAGAGATGTGAAAATAAAACATTTTCACGATTCTAAAATATAAGCGCGATTTTTATAAGACTGTTTTTATTTTTTTAATCCTTCAGGTGTACACAATCATCCAATTTTAACAGTAAACGAGTTTCTTTATGTTATTTTCAAATTTTTCGATTTAATATAACATTCTGGAAAAGAATAAAAACTTTTTTTTATTTTGAAAACTTTGTGATCAAACAAAGAAATATTATTTTATCGATCAAAAATTATGTGTTTAATCATTTTTTTAATAATAAATGTAAATTATATTACAAAAACGTCAATAGGACTAAGTTTTCGTCATTATCTTCGTTAATTACATCACAATTCTCTACATTATTATGAAAATAAAACAAAAATTTCTGTCGACTTTACAATTTTTGACAAATGTCTACCTCTACTTAGGAGGGGAAAGAAGTCGCTAACATAAATTAATAACAAAAAAAACTCTATGTTAATCGAGAATTAACCGGTTTTGGTGGTTTCGGTGTACGGCTACAGAAACATTACTAAAAATAGTAAAATACAAGTAAAATACAAAAAAAAAAAAAAAAAACGGACGACGGGGAATTAATAAAATTAAAAAATGACAAAACCGAAAAGAAACAAAAAAAAAAAATCATGCCACGAGTATTCGCGCAGTATTTGTAAATACTTTGTACGAATAGAGTATATTTATATTTACCGCAATATCGATTAATTCACTCGAACATTTTCTTTTAAAAACCTAAATCTATAAATTGAAAGTTTTTCCGAAAAACACAGTGTTGAAATTTTTTTCACAGTATCGCACCAAACCGAAAAATTTGAAAAAAATCTTGAGTAAAGCATAAAGGATGTTTAATGTTGAAATTCGGCAATTGCATGTCTGAAGGGGAAAAAATATTTTAATTTTGCTTTATAAAAATTTGCGTCTATATTTTTAAAATCGCAAAAATATTTTATTGTTACCGTCTTTTACTTCATTGCGCTTGAAAAAAAAACACCATTCGTTACTTTTCATTTTTACCATTAAAAATAAATAAAAACTAAAAATAAGGTTTTTTCTTTAAATAACTTGTAAAGCATTCGAAACAAAAAGCTGAAGTTTGAACTCTTTTTTATTCGGTATCAAAATAATATCTTAGGTGTCGGTAGAAAATGTCATGGGAGCCGATTCGACAAGCTTAGCTATGCTCACCAACGATACGATTATCTATGATATCCTGAAACAACATTTTCTTCCTTTTTTTTTCTATAATGTTGGGTTCGCGAAAAAGACATTGGCCTAAGAAGAGCGGAATCCGATGTTTATGCGATCATCAGATATGAAGGATAAAAAAGAATCAAGGGCCGGAATGACCGAAGACGATAGCAAAGAGAGAACAAAAGATGCACAATACGGAGTTGTAAGAGCAATGAAGTAGAAGGAAGAACGTTCGGAAGCGATACAGGTGCACTCAAACAAAATGTGATTAGCGTCACCTATAAAGTGCAACTCTTTGCAATCTGTCACCTACGCTTTGGGCACAGTTTGTGTTTCCTGCTTCCTTATTTCGCTTCACTCTAGTCCCCTTTCCTCTCTGTCCTCTTCAACCTTCTTCTCAGATTTTCTTCAAATATTTTTCTGTTGTATTTTGTTCTCTATTTATATTTAAGACTTCCTACTCCTTATTATGCTTCTTATATCTTATCGTTTTCTTTCCAGTCTTTGTATTAGCCATTTCCAATTTAACTGACTCTTCTTTCTGAGAAGATATCTGTAGTCGAGATGTCAAAAAAAATTAAATAAAATGCGGATGTCTACAAATACCCGATAGAGATACGCTAGACCCAGAAATAAATGTTAGTACTAAAGAAAACAAGAAATATTACGAAGTAATCTCGTCGTAATTACACCTAGTACGTACAATCTTTACAATAATAAAGCTTGACACAATTGCTTTAAATGACAGCAATTATGCTCTACTTTTATCAACCGTCGCAGTAAACCTTGGTTCTCTCATCTTAACCTCTCTCGAGTAATTACCATAAATAAATGCCAAACGAATAGTCTAAATACCTCCTTGGCTCGAGTGGACCCTATCGCAAGTCCTGCTTACGACTGCGGCGCCTTTATACAAGACCTGAATCATGTTTTCTGACAGTGTCCGAAAAAGATACCCAACATTCCAAGATTTACCCATCAATCAATATTATCTCGATTCTTATTGATCCTTAAATGTTTGTAAAGCGTTATTTCAATTTTGATCAGATTGTAATTTAAAAATTTAAACTATATTATGTTAAAAATTGTTATATATATATATATATATATATATATATATGTGCGAATTGTTTGATCACGTAGTAATTTCATTGGAGTTAAATGCGTTAATAAATATATTTGTCGCTCGCAGGACTCGAATAAAAAGCCGTTTGAATATTTCGAAATGTCAACTTGCGATTGTGAATTTTTAAATAAAACTTCGTTCGCGCCGAAACAAGAGGATGCGGGCAGCGAAACAGTTCAGAAAATCAATTCGGTAGCGGCTCATGCCATCAGGTTCAGAACTAGGCAAGAGTTTCTGTAAGTGAAATGCCAGTATCAGATTTTTTTTCGAACTGTAATCGAGGATTATCAACCGTAGTTCGTAATTTCGACCGTCTTTATAACAGCAAACTATGAACATTCACAGTAACATGAAATTAACGTGCTCGGAGGAAGTCCTTAGACTATACATACTTCTACGTGTATCAGTTAGTTAATTGAAATAATACAAATGATAGCAACACAGTAACGGATATCTTAAGATTGAACATGAAATATGCTAGAATAACGTTTGTTTCGCCATATCCGATCTTTAGTACTACCTCGAAAAGAGAATAGAACAATATAATATATTAGTAAAAATAAATTTGGTATGTCACCAAAGAAAAGCGCCATAGTAAAGATGCACGCACTACTGTATATTATCTGAATATCCGAAATAGACATCATACTGTTCAGGACTTTTATTCACTAAATTTATCTTTACTAATATAACTGATTTCTATCTGTTTATCATTAATATTTTTAATATGCCAGCGAATTTCAGTCATTTAAATGTCTTTCACGTTTAAATCGCATATTTTGCCTTCGTTATTACTAATTTTTTTCTTTTTTTCTTTTTGGCTTTCTAGAGACATAATGGAGGTCCCTTTCAGATTATTCTACATTTATTTTTATTTATGTATATTTTTCTTTTCTAGCTGAAGGTGGGAGGCATCACGGAAAACGCTTCTAGAACATTCTATTTAATGTTCAATCTTATGCTATTTAGTTACGTTTATAATTGTGCACCATTTCCATTAACCCCTTAAATCTTTTTCGAATTAAAATACTCACAAGGTAATTGAAATAGTCGATTTTTCCGTAAAATCCAGGAAACAAGTTGCTCATTTATTGTTCTTCTGTACAAAATATGCGTCAATTTGAGCGACGTTTCAGAATACTGCCTGCGTGTAATCAGAGCGTATTTTGTTCAGTATTCCATTAGGTTAATTTGTTCAGTTTTTGCGAAAGGTCGGTACTTATATTTGGCTTTTCACGTTCTGCATAGGTTTTTTTCCATTATTTCTTCTTTCGTGCTATGTCTATAACCTACACATACATATATATATATATATATGTATATAGGTTCGACAACGAACGGCTTAAGTCTGCGATCAATTCAAGTCAAGATCCGAGTAATAATATATACATCTCCACTAGAGCTGGGCGATTACGAATGATTTTAATAATCGAGTGATCAACGAGTTACTAATTTTGATAATCGATTATAAAAGTAGTAACCGAGTGATCTGTATAATCGAGTGATGAATGACGAGTAACGAATGACGAGTGATGAATGATGAATGACGAATGACGAGTGACGAGGAACGATTATATAGTAATAATTTATATTATGAACAACACATGTGTCAATTGTTTTGTAAGAGTATTAGTGGCGTTATATCAAAATTTATTTAACATATAAAATTAATTTTAAAACGTACACAAGCGCTCTACATATAAATATTTTGGAATTTGTTTATGTATATTTTTCTAAATTGTTACTATTGTTTAATTATGTATAGTTATAAGTTTCTTTTTATTCTCAATTAAAACAACTTTTAATAACTTAATTATTGTCTAGTTATATTCCCGTACTACTATAAATTTAAGTATTTTTGTTTTCAGTTTAAATACTTTTAATTATTGTACATATAAGTGTACCTTACAAAAGCACACCATTTTCTTATTTTTATACTATTGTTGCTAAATTGTATGTTTTTTAGAATAAAAAAAATGTTGCACATAAATTTTTAAAAAGAATAGTCTCTTATTAATTTTTTATTATATCCGTACATGTACAAATCTGAATTCAGTAAAATTATGTTACTAATTAATTGAAACGTCATAGTTTTCATAATCATATACTATTTTACATAATTGATATGAATAATTGACATTCATTAGATATTCTCGGTTTTCATAATCAAGCTATTCTACATGACTAATGTTAATAATCGGTATTCACGAGTTGTTCTCAGTTCTCATAATCGAATTATTTTACACAATTGCAATTCACAATCATATAATTTTTGGAATATAAATCTGTCGTTACTATTAATTTCGCCGATAAAGATATCAATATTTGTCAAAAACTACCGTTAAAATTAAAATAAATAATGATTTGAAATTTAACCTTATTAATGAAATTTAAAAAAAAATCAAATCACGTAATAGTTCTCGTAAATAAACACTGAATGATGATTCGAATCATAATTCGAATGATAATTCGAGTGATGATTCGAATGATAATTCGAGTGATGATTCGAATGATAATTCGAGTGATGATTCGAATGATAATTCGAGTGATGATTCGAATGATAATTCGAGTGATGATTCGAATGATAATTCGAGTGATGATTCGAATGATAATTCGAGTGATCATTCGAATAATTAGTAGTTAACAAAAGTAGTAATCGAAATATCTCGAGATATGTTCATAATCGAGTGATTCCATTAGTATATCTCGTAATCGCCCAGCGCTAATCTCCACTAATTGTAGCCTTATATTTTTCATTTATTTATATTTTTTTACTTTTTTTTTTTTTTTTTTTGAAAATATAAAAGTCTGTTTTTGCAATCATTTCTTTCATCAACCTATTGCCGAATAACTTACATTACATACTTATTATTACTTCGTATAGTATCGCTTTAGTAACTATTGTCGTTATACTTCTTTTTCTTTATTATTATTGTTATTATACACTGTTTTTCCCTTGTTATCTTTTTTTTTTTTTATTTTTTTACCATTTTCACGGTCCTATTATACCCTTTTATCCTACTTTTTTCTTCTCGATAATTTCCCCTTAGTTGTATTACATTTATCGTCTGAATTACAATCTGCTCTTCTACCTTGGTTCTAACAACAGTTTTGCACATCAAATTTTTCCTCTAGATTTAATGTTTTTTTCTGTTCTCCTGTATTTTCAAAAATATGTATGTAATCGGTGCATTCCTCTTGAGCTCAATGGGTCTTCTTTTTTTGATTATCTCGCTCTCCGTCTTCCATTTATGACCCACTATTACTTTTAAGCAATTTTTTCTCTTTAAGTAGCACTGTTCTAATTTGTTTTGCAATGTGTTATTAGGTAACCTTCATTACCCCCAAATATTTACACTTTAATAATTTTCATCAATTAATTACCCCGTATAAACATTAATAAAAATTACATATGTTATTGATTATACTCGTAATAGAAAATTTTGTATAAAATATTAATGAAGTACCCAAAAATATGAAGCATATTTTTTTCTTTTTTTTTTCATGTAGAACAACCCTAAAAAATCATCAATATTTATTTTAAATTTTTGATTTTTTTCAGATTTCTGTCTATTTATAATAACTATTTCAGTTCTAATGGGGGAGGTTTTAAAATTAAGTGGGTGAAGAAGGACTTAAAATAATAATACTTTTATTTACTATATGGGAATATGGATTCGAATAATGAAATTCCTCAAAAACATGATTTACAAGCTCATCACTAATCAAACTAGAACATTATAATCTTTAACTAGTATCTCTTTATAAAGTACAAAAAGTAAAACCATTTCTTTTCTTTTTTTTTTTTTTGTATACATATATTTGTCTTTCTGTGAGTGTCCAAATAACTATTTTTTTTTTTTTTTTGGGATATCCAAGTAACTTCAGCCCTGTATATTTACTAAAAACAAAAAACAATAATATAGAGTTATCTACAATTAACATAAATCTAGAAATGCATGGTTTGTACATAATTTATAATTGATACAATACAGTCTCATTGCAAAAATTCAATATTAACCATTTTTTTATTTTATATTTCGCTCCATTTATTTCGTACGTTAATAGTATTTCCCGCTATTTTATCTAATATAGGTTTATTAATATTGTTTCTTACGTTTTCTCCACTTTTCAATTTGTTTCTTTCGGTTTTGTATACTTTTCCAGAATTTTTTGCACATGAGATAGAGATCACATTTTTTGTGTTGTGTTGTTCGCTCGAAATCGATCAGAACGCGTTATTCCTGTTCCCTTACTATCTTGAAGATGTGTAAAAATTTGGTACATTCTTTAAAATAACGAGTTTTTTATAGATTCACACTAATTAACAGCCGATGGGAACGAATGATAAACTTTCGAATGGTTTTTTTTTGGCGCCAAAAATTTCATTATACTTAAGTCCACCCTTATGTGCATTTTTTATTTTTTATGTATTGCAAAAATACGCAGTTAAATAACTGGGTAAAGGAGTGTTCATATTAAAATTTATGTTTCATTTACTTTTGTATTCTTTTGTTCAAGTTAATGAACTGTTCAGAAATTCCTCAAGATACCTACGGCGGTTTTTATAACTTAGCATGATAGTTGCTTTAACGTCTCAGGCAAAAAATCGTACAAAATGTAATCGCCGTATAAATTATTCGGCTTCTAAAATGGTACTTTTGGTATTTTCTCGCTTCCTCTGTATTGGAATTTCTAGTTAATTCCTGTTCAATGTTTAACTTTTACTTCATCTTCAATACATATACAATGTGATTTGTGTCTGATATAGTTTCAGTGTTGCGCTAAATATTTCTATTTTAGCCCCCCCCCCCCAGTTAATTTTTTCGTAACTGATTTAAAATGAGCTGATATCTCGCACCTTTACAACCGGATGTACTAAGCGTCGTAAACCAGATCTAGTTTATGTAATCATGTATGTAGTAGGCAAGGCCGTGTCCATGGGGGGGTTAACCCCCCCCCATGAGAATTGAAATAGTTATTATAAATACAAAAAAATCTGAAAAAAATCACAAATTTAAAATAAATATTGATGATTTTTTAGGGTGCTCTTACCTACTTTTAAAAGAAAAAAGAAAAAATATGTTTCATATTTTTAGGTACTTCATTAATATTTTATGCAAAAAAAATTTTATTACGAGTATAATTAATAACATATGTGTAATTTTTATTAATGTTCATATACGGGGTAATTCATTTATGTAAATTATTAATATATAAATCAAAATGATGGAAATTATTAATAGTACGAATATTAGTGAAAAATGTATTATAAAATAAATATGCAAAGAAAATTTTCAACCCCCCCCTTCCAAAATTCTGGACACGGGCCTGGTAGTAGGTGATATATGGCTTTTTGTAATTAATGTAATAATAAAAAATATCAGTCGCTTACTTCAGATGCTAGATATATGTTTGTGTCCCACAGTTCAACAGCAGTCCGATATATATTTAATTCGGAAAGCTTTTCTCAGTAAAATATCATCGTGCCAGGTAATTTTTAAATCATTACAATAATGTTTGGGAAGAAAACTCTATATCCATAGATGATCTTCCCTTTTTTTTTAGGTTTACTTCTAAATGTTTTTTTGTTTTTTTTTTTGATTCAGCAATAAATTTTTCTTATACACACTACGTTGTAAACTATTTTATAAGATACTCGGGTCACGCGAAGTACTGTGTATCATAAACGCATGTGAAGAAGATTTACTCTTTACATTTAGGTTACACACATTGTCGTTAAGCTGTATTAAAAACAAAGTTTTACCTAATGAACACTACAAGGCACTCGGTACGACTGCGCAATTTCACCCCTTATTAATTTTCGTAACATATTTTGCTGTTCGACGGGGATGTAATTTATGTAATAGGGTACGATAATTTAAAGCCTTACGCAGGTCAAATGGAAAAATAAGTATCGAATTTGCGAACAATAATTATTAACCGCTGCTATTTTAGTTTCTCATCTATTGAAACTTCTGCAATTATTTGGATTTTTCTGGCCTATAACTTTTTTACCACAGCCCGGTATTTCTCATTATAATCAAACATACGTTTTAAAGAGATGATTAATAATAATAGCAATTAAAATTTTCAGGCAAGATGTGCGCAGAGCACAAAGCAAGGACAATTTCGGTTCACTTCAAAAGTTCTATACGAATTTGTTCAGTTCCTTCACTGAATTATGCAAACTGTTTAAGGTATTTCATTATTTTCATTTTTAAACAAATTAAATTATATAACACGCTCGATCCTCGTCGTTATCAATGTATTAAAAGTTTTTCAGTCGTAATTTTATTATTCGCAATTTGATCGATTGAAAAAATTTTACGTAAATATAGCGGTCAGTTGATAAATTAAAAAGAAATAACTGTTTTTAATAGTTTCCAGATATTTTATTAAGTTATTCTAATTTTACTTTTATTAATCATTCCATATTACGAATAAATATTTAAATGAAGATGGGACGTAAACGTTCTTAGAATTAGCTAACGAATAGAATCGCGTCAGAAATGTCGTAAACAGTATAAAATACTGAGAGGAAACCACGATATAGTGAAAAACAAAAAATAAAAAATTTGAAAATGTGTTACGTACGTTAGAGAAAAAAAAACAAAAAACAAAGTTAAACACCAAGTTAAACGAAGTTTACTGAACAATTGGCAAAGTCTTGGGAACGAAGAACCCGCGGAGAACCTACACAGTTGGTGAAGCAAGCGGAAAATAAGCCCCCCCCCCAGCTATAAACATAATTAAAGTTGCATAAAAGACTTCCTTAATATCAAAACAAGTTTGGTACAATTTCCTTTTTACTTTCATCGATGTTTGATGAAATAAATGAATGCGTGTAATAAAAACATTTTAGAAATCATTAATTTTATTAATACGTTGCTAAAATATGGATAAGTAAGAATATATTGCCGAAAATCCGATAGAACGTTTGGAAATAATTTTACCGCTATTGGTATAATAAATCTATTTTGACCACATTGAACCTGTTATCATTTCGGTTTTATCGGGTAATTAGTAAAAATCGGCAAATTATTTCGAAAAAAATAAAAATAAAACATAAATCGAACATTTAATAATCTAGCTCTATAATGCTACATTTTCAGCGCTATTTTCTAAGAAACTTTTCAGGCTTTTAGGACTCATCAGACATTGTGTCAGTGAATAAAAACTTGCTACTTATTACAAAGTTGGGTAGCGATAGCCTTTTTTTTTTTATCCACGGCAGCAGTATCGTCAACAATATTTCTACGTTTAGTGAATGATGGCAGTTTTTTTTGTTATTTTTATTTACTTTTCGAATGCCAATTAACAACATGCAGTTCTGTTTGCTTTTTCCGTGGTTGTCGTCTTTACATTCGTCACCATCATTTCTATCATCGTAAATTATGACTTCCATCCTTTCCTACAGATGCATAGTTTTGTGTAGCGGAGAGAGCTTCTCAAAACGACCGTGTTCATTTTATCACTTATCAGACTCCTCTTCTATCCATTTCATCATCGAACGAATCGAAATATGTGTAAATATGGGCGTCGCCGGGGGGGGGGGCATTCTGGAACTTCGGAATTTTTAATCAACTGGCCATGATGAGTATTCATAGGCGCGTAATCATGGACAATTTGACTTTTATAATAAAGTAGTAGAACAATTTGCCAGAAACCCACAAAAATTATGTTTTAATTAAGATTTTATTCTTATTTAATAAAATATTAAACCTTTACAGATTATAAATTTTATTTTTCCTATAACTCATATCCCCTTTCTATCATCTTGGCTCCCTCTGGCTCATCGGCTGGCGGTTCATTTTGCCTCCCCTTGGCTCATCGACTGGCGACGCCCTTGTGTGTAAATATTTACAGCTAAGGGACAACGTATTTTGTGACTATGGAACGAAATCCTATGACCCAAAGTAATCAACAAAATCTTTTGCACGGTTATAAAAAGAGATGAAAATTTTTCATCTTACACCGGCATGCTTAAAAAAAAATCCATTAGTCCTCCGTCTATACCTTTGTGCACAAGGCTGGTAACCTATCAAACATTTCGTCAACAGTAATTTACGAAAATTGAAACTGACCAATAACTGATAAGTAAAATTTAAAAGATACGTATGTTTGTTTGTTTTTTTTTTTGTTTTAATTTACAATTTAGTTAAACCGTTATATATATATATATATATATATATATATATATATATATATCACTCCGGGAAAGCAACAGCTTCTAAGACTATTTTAATCGGAAAAGATACATTTAAGGTAACACATTTTGCTGCCAACTACGAATCTTACTAATAATTAATAATTAAACAAAATTTCTGTTTTATATTTCACAAGTTGATTGATTCCTGCCAGAACCTTTGAGAGCTAATTCTGAAACATTTTGTGCATCCCGATAAAATAAAGGACCCGGCTGAGTTCAATCGACGACTAAAAAAAAAACAATTTTTCTGGAATCTTTCCATTTTTAAAGAGAATATACATATATGTACATGTGTAAATCAAATATGATATTCGAAAATAAATAAATAAATAATACAGATGAAGAAATAAACCAATAATTTTTTAATAATTTATATCCTCTGAACCCGCTTAGTGACGAATCTCGTGATCCCTTCCGGAGTATACCGAATTAAATTAATTAATCGAATACGAGTTAGAACTAAAACTGGTGAATGAAAAAACTAGTCTGAAAAATAAAAGAAAATTCCCCGTACGCATAATGGGATATTTTGTTCAAAAAAACATTATTTATAGGGTTGTTTATAATTAAATTTTATAACATTCATTAATTTTTTATCGGCAAACAGAATGCGCCAAAATTCAATTCTATGAATAATTTTCGAAGTATACAAGCATATGATTTAAAATAAAATACGTGTTTTTGTTGTTGTTTTTTTTGTTTTTTGTATATTTTTGCTTTTTGTATATTGTTTAGTTTTTTTTTTCTTTTTTTGAGAAATGGGTGGCAAACTAAAAATTCTTTTTATCAAATTTAGAAAATGTTTTTCTTTATACATAAAGAAGCTGTTTTAATTTTACACTTGCTCCGTTTTTATTAAATTTTGCGTAAAACACCTCCGTGCATCCGATTCATCAAAAAAAAAAAATAAATAAATAATATTCGATCATTTTAAACATAACAAAATATTAGAATAAACATAAATATGCTTGAAGCAATTTAGATCTCCTTCAGGTACACAACTTCGTTCGTCTCTATTAGTTTATTTTTTATTTTTTTTGCTACCTGAATGATTTTTTTTTTTTTTTTTTTTTCCAATGGGTTCGTCAATATGGACATTGACACATTTTCTGGGACGTATTTAATTTAATATTTTATTTCCAAATCCTTCCCAAGCCGAAGATGAAATTCTGCGGTATTATTGATTCACAATTTGCCACTCACATGCACCCCGTTTTCTTTTTGACGGTTCAATCCGAGAGCTCTTTTGTAATTTTTTTATCCTTCCAGACTTTAAAGCTTTTTGTCTTTCCATCTTTCTTCTTTTTGTTTCATCTTTATCGACGCCTATCTTACGCTCCACCGTTTTCATTTTTTTCTAACTGCTCCTTTTCAATTATTTAATCATTTCTAACTAACTTCGTGAGAGCAATTAATCTCCTAGTCACCTGTGTGATTTTATCATTTTTCACATTACTGCCTTGTTTATTTACACCATCTATGCTGCGATTTGCTGTGTCGTTCCCAGCCATACGAGTACCTCGATTAGTAATGAAAAGCGATTCTTTGACACTCAAAAAGTTCTGCTTCCTTTTGATTATTTCTTATAAAAAAATCCATCCTAAATTTTGCTCTGATCTATTTTTATACTTCTTCCTTATCATTTTTTTTAATCGTCCTTCTGTTTCCTGATTCCTCGAATTTGCTTCGTTCTACTGCCGTTTCTATTATTTGGTTGCGTTTTAACCGTATTCTGTTACCTTCGTCTCCATTAACAAAGTAGTGAATCTGTAATGTTGATTACGTCTCCTTCAAACGTTCATCCCATTCTGTCAAACGATGTGTTCTACATCTGCTGAAACTCGCTACTTCTTTATCCTTCTCCTCCGTCTATCCAGCGATTAATTCTTCTATATCATTAACACCTGGCCGAATCAAAATTCAACTGACAACTGACAACTACATTCTCTTCTTTTTTTTTTTTTTGTTTCTAAAGTCTGCCTAGCTGACATGCCAAAGAAAAAAAACAAATGTTTATAATTTACATTTATAACTCTACTCTTGTTAAATTTTAAATTATTCCGTTCTACGTATTAAACGACTCGTTTTTTTTCTTCTTTGAACATTAATTATAAAACTCCCATATAAACAGCGTTTTTTAATAAATCTATAAAAATAATAATTCGCGTTTTATTTAGACTATCTGTACTGCGGAGGAGTTAAATGTGAAATCGGAAGATCCGAATTTGAATATGGAGTTCGTCTATTCGGTGTACGATGCGCTGGAAGAAATGGTAAACGGGATAATTTTTATTTAAAATTCCGCTCTATCGGGTGATAATGAAAACGCTCGCCTACTCCTAGCACAAGGATTAATTTATGTAAATTTTTTTTAGTTTTTCTTTTAAAAAAAAACATTATTTTAACCGCGATAAAACAGCCTTTCGCTTATAAGATAAAATTTAAAAACTCTCCTCTTAAAATATCCGAATATTTAATTTCGTAACTCTTTACACAGCGTATAAGAAGCGAACTGAAATTTATTTTTTTCTTATTTCCTTTTTTTTTAGTAAATTTTTAAACGCAACAAAGGAATCTGTTAAATAATTTTCAAAAGAATTCTATAGCAGACGAAAGAAGAAACGAAATCGGAAAGATCCCGTATTTCAATATTGCATGCTCGATAGTAATTTTAGTTAATTTTAATTATTTATATCACGAAAGATCATTGATGTTTTTATTTTTTTATAAATACAATTTCTCGAAATTATTTTAATTGTAGTAAATTTAAAAAAAAAACAAAAAACAATGAACAATTTAAATTTACGATTAACAAATTAGTAAAAGTGTTTTCCTCAACGGGTACAATTATCTATAACCGTGCGCAAGAGCTTGCATAATTCTTTCAAAGAATGATGGATTATTAAGATCAACTTTTTGTTTTGGCTTTCGCTTTTTAATTTCGATTAATCTGTTTTTTTCTTGTTTCTTTTTGGTTTATTTTTAGCCTAATCAAATTCATAAAGCGGTTTTGAAATCTATCGTTAATTCACTTCTGGAGGAAACTGAAACGTAAGCTATTTTTGTTTTTGTTTTTGTTTTTTTTTTTAATTTTTAGAACGAAAAAAAGAAGGAAAGATAGTTTTGCATACTAATTAGTTTAAATTTGTACTTAAATGCATATTAAATAGGGCGCAGCGGTCATTAGTCTGGCCGAAATTCACGTTATACACATTTTGTATATTGCAAGAACACGTAAATGCTGGAATTCCGGCGATTAAAACGAACTAAGCCGCATGAGCTGGCCTAGGCTGTTCCTACGCAATGACAGAAGTTGATTTCAGTTGGGGGAAGTAACTTATGGCATTACACTAAGTCAACAATAGATTAATGATAAATATTCCAAGTGAACAGATCGCATATCACGCTAGTGGTGCTTTTTTTGAAAACCAAAAATAAAAAAAAAAGTGTTATGAATGCAAAATACTTGTAAATAAAATGTTAAAACGGCAACAAATATATTTCAAGCCGACTGTATTTACACTTGGTGTATATATGTATATACCCTGTCACCGAGAAATTCCGAATTGCTTTAACTAATATTACCAGTATACAATTAAAAACGTTGTAGTCTAAAACAGCCAAATGGTAGGCGATAATTTAATATTTGAATGTAATATTTCCGGTATAGCAAATTTTAAAACTCTTTACGGCATTCTTCAATAATAATTTCTCTGTAATTTGAATTTTTAGAATATTCTAAGGAAATCTATTTTCTTAACAAACATTTATACATGAAGTAGTTAATAAATGGCTTACCTAAATGCAGTAAGAAAAAAATGATTAAATATAAGGAATTATTTTTAAGACTACGTTTTTACATAATTAAGAAACAGTCCCCCAGTTCAGTGGAAGATTCGAGGCCTCTTCCTTGCCTATATCCGTCGGGATCTAACAAAAAATTTTACTTAACTTACAGCGCTCCTATGTTATCTAGAATTTACATGTACCATTGCAAACATTTTAATTTTTTCATTCATATATTTACCATAGTAATCATTTTATTTAAATATTTTTTATCGACGTATTTTAGTTCCCTATCTTCCATACGTTTAATTGACAAAAACTCTAATAGTTTAGCTGAATTCGTCAAAAACTTATGCATTAAAACCTTCCTCGGGAATCGGTCGCCCACTGAATGTGGGCATTCAAACAGACAAATTTTTTGATTTATATATACATATGTATATATTTATATATATATATATATATATATATAAGATCTATATTTATAGATGGAGATATATTTGCAGTTTGAAACTGATCACATAATTAGCACAACTCATAACTGTCTGAATGTTTTTATTGCCAAAATTTAGTTATCTCGTAACTAGTATAAAGGAGTGTAAAACGTTTGGCGAATATGATCTATATAACCGGGAGACACTAAGAAATATCGATATAGTTTAAGCTTTTTTTCTTTCTCCAAGTCGCATTAATATTTTAGCATATTGTTTAGAGAGACCAAATATTAGGTTTTTCACCCTAGAAACTTACGGAGGATGAGTAATGGAAGATAGGGGTGATCAATTTGAAGAAACATAAATAGTTCTCTCAATTATAGGTAAGTTTTAAATTTAAAAAAAAAAAAAAGAAACAAAAAAAATTATACAAAATTTATAAACTTGCAAAGTTAAAGCAATAAGCAGAATGTGGAATAATAAAAGGAATAGGACACGAAAGAGAAAAGACGCCCAATTACTTACGATTAATGGATGAATAAATGTAACAGATGGAATGAATAAGTATACTTTAGAACAAATATGTTCTGGGGGAATGAAAAATTTCCCGATAATTTTTTTCCCCTCGAATAATTAGCCAACCGAACAAATTTGTGTTTTATAACCGACTGAAATTAAAATAACGGTGTATGCAGCCTATTATACTTTTAGACTATGATAATAAGTGGCGTTGATATCTACCTGCGCAAAAACTGAGAAAAAAATCGTCTACCTTCGTGTGTTAAATATTTCGATTTTTCCAGATACACGGAAAAATCCGTTTTATTAAAAAACTGCGAATACTTAAAAATCCGATTAAACATACAAGTATTAATAACTTAATACATTTTAAATTTTTGCACATTTGACATTTGAATAGCCGTCTGGCTGGGAAAAAAGAAATTAATTAACAGTACAAAGAAATTAAGTATTGCCGGGATATTTTAATTTAAAAAAATCCAACTTCGCTATACTATCTTAAATTTAATTTTTTTTTAAAAAAAAAGCATACTTTTTTTGAACAAATACAGAAGATGCATCTTTTACAAGAAATTTTTAAAAAACATTTACTCGTATAATTTATTTACGTTATTATTGGTTATTAATAATTTAAATATATTTTAATTAATTAATAAACAGGAATAATTTGACATTAATTTCGATTTTAAATTATCGTTTTGTTTCGTTTGTATTTTTTTTTTTTTTTCGTATTTGTAGATTAGAAGAGAATGATGAACTAAGAAGTGTTTTTATTCTTTTGATGTGTCCAATATTTACAGCTAAATCGTCCTACGTGGTTTTCGCGCATTTAATGAGATTTTGTGTAAATATGAAGTCTAGAGAGCACCGAGTTTTGGTCGGATGGTTTAAAACGTAAGCGACATATGCAAATGATTATTTTGAAATATAGTATTTTAAGCGGAAACGATACGCGACTTTCCTTCTATATGTATAAATAAATGCCGGTTTAGTTTTGCGTTTTTTTAAACAATTTTTATAAATTTAACTATACATTAAATTTATTCACATACAGAAAAAGTAAATTTTAACTTTGCTGCGGGAATTTATTTAAAATTCGGGTTTACCCATTTATGCCCAACTATTTTTAGCGTTCTAGCCTGATCTCCACGTTTGAAATGTAAAGACTACTTAAATCAAAGAGGCCGAATAAACATGAGCACTTAACGAGGCGCGAAAAATTACGAAGAAAAAATCAACAAAACCGCAAAAACGAAAAACGACAAAATTATCAAAACAACGGTTTATTGTAAAAAATCTTTAAATTAATTTTTCCTGGCAAAAAAGTAAAATTAGGGAGAAAAATAAATAAATAAATAAAAAAAACGAAAAACAGAGCAACTATTTTTCAATACATATAAGTGTACTTATATGTATAGAAAAATATAGTTTAATTTTACCTTCTCTATTTCCGAAATTATTACTTTTCATTTCACCCTAGTTTAGTGCCTTATCGACGATATCTTCAATTGCTTTCATCGCGTCTGGATTACTGCGTAACTTTTGTAACGTGTTTTCCAACTTATTGTTTTCGGATTCTAAAGCACTATTTCTGCGTTTCATTTCCTCGTTGGCAAATCTGAAAAACTGCTCCAAACTCATGGCCGGATACTGTTTCTGAGAGTTCGGATTTAAGTCGGATAAGTCGCTCAGAACTGTGTACTTCTTATCGTATGAATTGTTGTCATCGCTATCTGATGAAGCTGATTTAGCGCTAGCGCTGGAACTTTTTGTACTCATCGAGGTGGCTGCCGTATTATCGTTACCGCCCTTATCGCTGTTACCGGTGGTAGTCGGAAGCATCGGCTGGAAATACATCTGCTGCTGAGGTTGAGTATAATACGGCGTAGCAAGATTTTCGTTGGCTTGTACGAAATTAGCTTGAGGCATTGCTGCACTATTATAGAGGATACCGTTTTGCATGTTGTCGGTGAATTCGGCTCCTCCAAAGTTCATCGGCATTTCACTCGAGTCGGCAGCTCGTGGACCACAGGAACCGCTTCGACATGTAGTTGGAGTCAGAAACTGAAGTTCGCCGGGTGAATAATGACTGCTTAACGGCGACGAGAAGGTGTACGACGGGTAAGCGAATTCCGAAACTACCGGTGATGATGATACGGAAGATACTACGGGAGATGATGATACGGAAGATATTACAGGAGATGATGACACGGAAGATATTACAGGAGATGATAGTGAAGATATGAATGGTGATTGTACGGAAGCTACTACCGGTGCTGGTGCAGAAGATATTACCGGCGATGATACGGATGATACTGAAGATCCGAAGAAACCGCCAAACGGTGATCCTGAAGATCCGACGAAACCGCCAAACGGTGATGATCCTGAAGATCCGACGAAACCGCCAAACGGTGATCCTGAAGATCCGACGAAACCGCTAAACGGTGATCCTGAAAATCCGGACGACACTGGTTTGGTAAAGCCCCACGGGAAACTTAACGGACTCGGACTGGCGAAACCGTACGGCAATGAGCCGCTACTTAGTTGACCGGTGGCGATCGGCGACGAAACAACGTGACTGCTGATCACTGGCTGAACAATCGGTTGTTGAACAATCGGTTGCTGAACAAGTTGCTGCGTCGGCAATTGAACTATTTGCGAAAGCGGCTTCGTGACGAGATGATACTGTTGCGTTTGCAGATGGAGCGGCTGCTCAACTACCTCCTGATGCAGGCTGTTGAAAGACGGATGTTTAATGATGTGCTCGGTGTACACTGGTCGCTTAATGACTTGTTGCACCTCGGTCAGTATCGGTTTATGAATTACCTCTTGTAGCTCGGCGAAGACCGGTTTACGAACCAGTTCCTGCACTTCGGTTATCAACGGTTTATGAATTACCTGCTGCGATATAGAGTAAGAGGGTTTTGAGGCAAAGTGTTCCACGGCCGGAGTTGAAATATGACCGGTGGTTATGAGCGGCTGTTGAACATGACTGAACAGCGGCTGTTGAACGTGACTGAACAGCGTCTGCGGAAATGCAATCGGCTGTACACTGTGAACCGACGAGGTGGAAATAATCGGAGCCGGTTGCTGCACGTACTGCTGATAGCCGAACGGCTGAACAGGCAACAGTTTATTTTTTAAAATCTCCAGCAATCCTAAATTGCTTAAATGGGTTCGCGCCGCGTCCCGCTCGGATGGCTTTGCCGAAGACTTCTCGCCCACCGATGTGGATTCCGGCTTTGCATCTTTCTTGCCGACATCAGCGTCCATCGACTTCGAAACGACAATTGGCATTTTTGCGGTCGCATCCGGTTGAACACCGGCTTTGGCGGCCGTCGTATCAAACGAATCGGACGAAGAACCATCGTTAATGTCGCCAGCCGGAGACGATAACGATTGTCCGACGATAACTAATGCGGATAAAAGAACGAAAATTAAACAGCGAGCCATCTCGATCAGCGATTACAACAAAAGCGTAGCGGTCGAAAATTCGCACTAAACTGATCGGGCTTCGCAACTGAAGACTGTCTACATCGACTGTCGCTTATATAGCACGCGTGCCCAACGTGATATGCCCAAAGTGCTTAGTCGGCAAAATGTACGCAGGCTGATCCCCGTATACTGTTAGTTGCTTACTATACGGTCTATATACCCTTGTGTCGTTGTTTGCTTTTTTTTTTTTTTTTGCTATTTCTACATAACCGATTATTACTTTTTGATGCACGCACACTTGTAGACAACATAGTAGTCGTCGAACAGACGTCATTCTTACTGTAATCCACTTTTATCGCGACGTGTGTGAACAAAAAGAATCCCCCCGTTAAAGAAGAAGGTTTCCCGCAGTTAGCAGGCCGTGCGCTTTTTGAAGATTTTCCAAAGTAAAGTTTAATTATTAAAGTGAAACGAAATATTTGCCTTTACAACGAAAATCTACAGAACCCACTGAAAAATTAAGATATGTACGGTCCGATCAGAAAAATGTTTTCCCCACTCCCCTCGCCGATGGCGTCGAATTCTAAAATGTTTTCGTTTTTTTTTTTTTTTTCGATAAATTCGCCAAACCGCTTCGTATAATGCTTAAGCATCCGCGTTAAGAACTGTCAGGATTTCTTCTTGAAACATTATGACTCGTATTTTGAAGGCATTATTGGGCAGATTTTTATTTTCGCTTGGATTCCTAAAAAAGAGATTGTTAAGAGTTTACTTTTTATAGTTAAGCGAAAAATATTAGGCCGGAAAAAATACTGTTTTTTTTTTGTTTATTTTTTTAAAATAAAAGGAAAATGAATTCCCGCCTGTATTTACCTTATGATTTCAGGTGAATTAAATTGTTACACTTTTTCCCAGCCACCTTAGACCCTTACTGAGGACTGTCCAAAAAAAAATATACCGAATGAAGTTGAAAGAAAAGAACCGTCAGTTAAATTTTGATTCGGTCAGATAAGGACAATATAAAGGAACTACTAATGGATGAAATAATGTTTGGCGAGGGGAAGGACAAAATATTTCATTCTCATCTCAATATCGATTAAATCGAATTTTCATTCTCGGTTTCCCCTTCTGTGCGGCACTCGCCTCTGTAGTTGCAATTTTCCCATGTATATCTTCTCCATCCTGTCCTACTCAACTTTCTTTTCACATTTTATATATAACGTGTTGATTGCGTCTTATTTAAACGTTCTTCTACCGCTGCTGAACGCATTACTCTAAAAACTCCTCGCAGTTACTAGTGGCCATCTGCTTATTCCTTACACAGCGTATCTTTTATTCCTTTTCCTTCTGTCATCGTGGTCGGCGACCCCTTGAGTTATTTCTATCCGCTACCTGAAGAGCTAGCTCCATTTTTCTTGCCTTCCCCCAATATCTCGGGTTAATGTCTTCGCCGACGAACAGAAAAAAAAGAAGTATAATAAATTCAATAACGTTACCTTCGAAATGTTCATCAAAAATACCGCGTGCCTGATAGCACTAAACTTTTCTCGAAAAATTCGCGCTAATAGGAAAATCCTATCATGTACAGTAGCTTTTGAAATTACGATCGTTTAAAAAAATTTTAAGCCTTTTCAGGGAGAAAAATCAATTTTTCAATTAAAAAAATAATCTCTGATAAATTAGGCTTCACTAGGTAGACACTTTTATATATTCAAATATATGTCACATTACATATATTAAAAAAGCTCTTCAAAGCGTCATCACGGAGAGTTTAAGGGAAAAACAAAAATGTTTTATATTAAAAATAAATTTACGTTTAGCTGAAAGAAATGGAAATTCCCAAAACTATTTCGGAGGAAGAGAAAGAAAAAAAGCACTCGGTACTAGCAGATCGCGTTAAATTTATTATAATTAATTTTAAACGCGTTATAAGCACAAAAAATAAATATACCTAGCTGAATTATTATAGTAAAATAACCAGCAATATATATCATAAAAACAGAGTTGATTGAATTATAATAACCTCAATTTAGTAATTAAGATTTTTTTAAAATTTAGTGCATTTTTAAAATTGTTATTGTCCTTTTGATATTTTTTTTCTTTTTCCCTTTTTCTTTTTTTTTCTTTTTTTTTTTTGATGAGTTCATCACCGAGGAAATTAAAGTAAAATTCGAGAAAAAGAAGAGAAGGAAAATTAAATTAAATTTAAACGTTCAAAGTTAGGGAATAAAAATATTTGAAAGGCCCTTGATAACAGAAGTAGAAGAAAATTTTAAGAAAATGTAAGAAGCAATGGAATAAACGGGAAAGCCAAATTTTAATATACGAGCCAATGAGAGCGATCGTTCAGCAAAAAGAGCCGAGCTTTTAAATTTAAGAAATAAAAAAAATAGCGCTAGGAAAAAGTAGACCGAATAGAAACAAATGAGAAAGGTTAAAATGAAGGTAAAAACTAACCGAATGTAGGTGAATGCATACCTGTTTGTTATAAACTGTATAATAAAATAACTAATTTCAATAACAAACAAAATATAAGAGTAAAAATAATTTATTGTTATTACAAAAACTAACTGAAATTGTTGGAATGTTTTAAACGAAGATCATCGTCAATACGAAGGAAAAAAACATTGACCAGTGTAGAAGAAGCTAGAATTGAAAAATAAAAATTGAACCGCGGTCCGAAATAAACAGCTGGCAAAATAAGAACCATATCAACTCCTATTCTTCTTCATTTTTTAATCCTGCTTTCTTTTATCTCTCTATTCAGCCATCCCTTCGACTTCATCCATGGTTTTCTTGATACTTGTCCTCTCTTAAATGCTCTACAATCTCTGCTATTTGTTGCCTTCGTTTTAACCACAGCCTCCTTCCTGCATCATTTTCACAGTTTTTATCTACTTCTACTCCATTTTGTCCTTTTCATCCCCATTCTAATTACTTTCTTTGTGACTCTGATATCATGTTTTATTGGAATGTCCGGCCTTTCCTAAGGGACAATCGTCCTACTCTCTTTTCTATTAAAACTCGATATTCCTCCTACTCCTTGTAGTGCTTTTTACATTCTCTCATTTTCTTTTGCTTCTGTTATTCCTGCCCTTGAATTATTTGTATTCTCTATCCTCAAACGTTTAAGAATATATCGTTATTTTCTCCTTCTTCGCATTTCTTCGGATAACGGTTGACAAACCCATTAAAGTTAAAAAAAGAAAAGTAAATAAAAAATGATATTACTGAGAACATGCCAAGAAATCTTCCATCAGAAGTAGAGGATCGAGCTAACAAACCCATCTAATCGATGCCCCCCTAATTGAACGGGAGTAAAAATCCACACCGGAGAGATATACTTCAAATAAAAATATCATTGATTAGGGAACGTACAAGAATTATTGTATGATAGGAAACATCTTGCAAAGCACTTTAACACGAAATCTCAGATTATAACAGCTTGAGGAATAAACCGAAGTTAAGAAAATAAAGGATTACTCGGAATAATTCGGAACAGGATAGAAAAAAGGCAGGACAAACGTCATTTGGCCTTTTGGAACCGTCGGCGAATATGATGAAAAAAAAACTTGAAGTGCGAAAAATTAAATTTTAGCAGTGCGTAGTGGGAAACTAGGAGAAATTGGAGGCTACGTCCGCTAACCTACTTTTATGAACTTTCAATCAGACACGCATTTGTGACTAATGCACTAAATAAAATCAGCTCTTTCCCAATAATCCGTAGCAATGGTTAGGTTCACAGTCAGATTTTTTTTTTTTTTAGAAATTCTACATAACATTTCGAATCGTTGAAGAGTATAGCTGGGTAAGTATGTAAAATACCCTCCTCCCCCGGAGATTTGCTAAAATTTGGCCCATATACTTGCCTTGCCAAAAACTAAGATACTGAAACTTTTGAGTCTGGAGGTTTAAATTTCAGCCTCTAATCTCAAAAAATGTGTTTTCCAGTTTTTTAATCATACCTTTGCGAATTATGAATGGATTTTGATAAACTTAAGCCGAAGTTGAAGAAAATTACGAGGAGCGCATAATCTTGTCATTTATGGAGCCTCTTGAGGCAAAAGCATAACCTAAAAAGTCAATTGAAAATTTCAAAATCACCTAAAAATTAATGCTATCATGGAATTTGATATTGAAGCTCATTAAAATCAATGCTCTGAATTTTTTTCACGTCTTTTGAAGGGGTGAAAAGTGGTCAAAATTACAAAAAAAAATAAATTTACAGCGATATCCGATGTTTTAAGGACTTTAATGAACACCAAACGCAATTTTACTCTCCGAAAATAAGTTTGACGACCTAAAAAACTCTCTAGTATACATACTTAGTTCAGTTTGTAACGTTATATGGCTCGAAAACATAAAATTAACTTCAAAAAGGCCCGTTTGGCGGCCTAAAACAACACAGATACACATTTTTTGACGTATTTTAAGACTTTATTTTGTACTAAAAGCAATTTTAATCTGAAAAATTAGTTTAGTGGCCCAAAAAACTCTGCAATATACACATTTAGTTTAGTCTGTAACGGTATATGGTTCAAAAACACAAGATTAACCTCGAAAGGATGAGTTTAATTTTGAAATTTTCAGTTGACTTTTTAGGTTATGCTTTTGCCTCAAGAGGCTTCATAAATGACAAGATTATGCGCTCCTCGTAATTTTCTTCAACTTCGGCTTAAGTTTATCAAAATCCATTCATAATTCGCAAAGGTATGATTAAAAAACTGGAAAACACATTTTTTGAGATTAGAGGCTGAAATTTAAACCTCCAGACTCAAAAGTTTCAGTATCTTAGTTTTTGGCAAGGCAAGTATATGGGCCAAATTTCAGCCAAATCGCCGGAAGGGGCTGATGTTACATACTTATTCAGCTATACTCTGTAGTTACGGTTCAGTTAAAATTTCAAAGCAACGGTATTTAGGTCTTCGCAGTGATGAACTTTACCTAAATCAATTTAAAATTATCTAATACAAATATTTATACGAATTATGCGACGTTTAATTTAGTAGGAAAAAGAATCAAAAATCTACCGCTGGAGGGGAAAACTTAGTGATTATTGCCACATTACGTAGATATTAGTAAAGTGATTATCAAGTAAAATAAAAACTAAAAAAACTAAATAAAACTAGCACTACCGTCGTATAATTCAGTACATTATGCTTAAGTCTTCGATGTTTATACTTTTTTAGTATAAATAGTACATAGTCTGGGATCATCAGTAGAGCTGATTGATATACATTCTCATACGCATTAGAACTTAGTAGCTGCATTTAGAACATAATCTCTGATTTGCGGTAACTCTGAAATGTCATGTACAGATGATACTCTCTCTTGTGTGTATCTATATTTGCCCCAAGAATACATCTTAGGCATCGATTTTGGATTAGCCGTAGTTTGTTATAATGTATCTTACACACTAACAAAAGACTACATTGGAAAAAAGTTCAAGATAAAATAGATCTTATAAGTGCGACACTTGTAGATGACAAGTTTGTTATTTCGCGCTTAAATAGGATTTGCGATCGAGTAAGGGATGTACTAGCGAGATAACTCTATTTGTTGTTTTAACTGTGATATGTACTATGTTTGCTGAAAGCAAGTTTGTTGTCTAATATCAAGCCAAGATATTTGATATGATTAGATCAGGCAATGTCAGATGATCCAGAAATGATTAGTTTTCTTGGAAATCGTCTACGGATGAAGAGTTTAGGTCTTTGTTGGATTAATATTAATCTTCTATCTGCGCGTGGTTACTTATGCTAATAGGTTACTCTATAGGAACTACAATAGAGGGCAACATTGTCAGTATATAAAGAGCGACCTCAGTGTTAGAAATTTTAGGAAAATCACTGAGAAACAATATAAAGAGGAAGGGCCCGAGGACACTACCTTGCAATACACCTCTACAAGGACACAGTTTTCCTAGTGGGTTGATAGTTATTAAAAGTTACGTAAAACAGTCTGTTGTTAAGGAGTAGTTTATAATTATTTTAATTAAGTAAGTAGGAAATTTAGTATTTAACAGTTTTCGTATACAAGTCCTCGATGCCAGCTTGTATCGAATTAGCTACATTAAAGAGTACTAAGCCAGAATGTTTATTTCGATTAAAATTGTCCGTGATGAATTCGGTTATTCTGGTAAATTGCTGAGTAATAGAGTGAGACGAGGTTGGAATTCAAATTGACTTTTTGGGGTTAAATTATTAATATTCGAGTGTTCCCTTAGTCTCTTTAGCAGTATGCTCTTTCAGCAATTTTACTCATATTACACAAGTGGATCTAATGTTAGTAATATTTGACGCATCTTTACCAGGGTTTTGGGTATTGGAAATACTTTTGAAATTTTCCACGCTTGAGGAAAGTAGCCAGTTTTTAGTATGCCATTTATGTTTATTTGCAGGATATTTTTAAAAACAATGTTGGGAATGTTATCGTTCCCGACGGACATGCTGGAATTAAGTTTTTTGATGTAATTATGAATTTCTTTAGACGTAGAAAGTTTCACCTGGGTTAGGCTAATACACGTGCATTCTTCAAAAAAACGAGCGATATGATCTTTGATTTTATTTTGCTGCTAGTTAGTTGCAGAATGAGAATTTTGACCGTGTATTGAAAAGTAGTGCGCAGAAAGCAATTCAACTTTATTTCGGTTTTCATACACGTAGCAATTTGAGTTCAAGTCAAGCAACGAAAAAATGGAGCATACCTATTATACTGTTTACATACTTTCCTCAGACTCTTAAGAATAGAAAGGACCTGTTTAAAGAAATTGTTACAGTGATTGCGAAGTATAAAAGTTTAGATGTAAAGTTATATAGAGTTCTAATATATTTAGCATTTGTGATCTCTATTACTATTGAGAAATCTTCTAACGTAGTTTTTAAATTTTATAGCCGTTAGGGTAGTAGTGAGTAAGGGTGTTTTCTCAAAATGGGTAGAAATAAATGAGTGGAGGAAGGCAGAAGAATAGACAAAAATGTTTCGACACCCGAAAATAGTTAAATACCATCTACGAATGAAAAGTGGTCAGTCTGGTACTGACTAAGGATATCAGGCTCGAGGAACAAAGACAAAAACACAGGTGTGTATTTAGCGCAAAAAGAAAAAGAAAAACCAATAGCGGCATTAAGGATTTGTACCTGGCAAGGGGAGATTATGTGCCCTGTTAACGTCAAAAACCATATCACGTCGCCTATGTTCCAGTAGATAAAAATAACAGGGAAAAACCCGTTTCTTCTTTTAATCGGAGTGGATGCGTTGTTTTGTTTTCGATCGGTCGGCCATTCTAGTTTTTGTTACGTTTTAATGTTTTTTCGTTCTATTATTCGTCGTATTTCTCCATTTACGCTACTTCATATCATTTTAATGTTTTGTTTATTCTTCTCCACTTCCTTCCCCGTTAATTGCTTTTACCTTCCGTTCTTCGGTAACTGCCGCTTTGACTAACAGATTCTTTTGCATTCTTTCGTCATTCAATTGTCCGTATGTGCTAAATTGTTAAATTACTCGTTAGAAATAGTTCTTTTCAAAGCGCTACCTCCTTTAAAAACTAACTTCAAAATTTTTATTATTAGAACTTTTTTTTGTTCTTTCGTTCGTTCTTAATTTAACGTAATTAGAATGAAAAAGAGATTTTAAAAAGATAGAAAAAGCTATTTATTCGACTAGTATGTGTCGTATTTATCAATAACGCTCCGGTACATTAAAGTCCGTTTGTAATACGATAGATTCTGCTAATATATCCGAATACTACCACGAAAAGCTGGGAACGATAAAAATTAGTCCGTGGTTCTTTTTTCTTTTCTTCACTTCGTCGTTCTGTTGTTACTTCCATTATTCGTCTGCGTTCTTAAGCCATACTCCTTATTATCTTCCTCTCGTTTTCATTTTTCGTACTCCGTATTTTCCACTCAAACGAAGAGCGTGCTTGCGGTTTTGATCATGTGTTTATTAAGAGTTCCGCCCTTTTTTCTATTGAGCGTTCTACTTTGTATTCTAACTTTTGCTGACATTTGGTCTCTCCATTCTGTATCGCGCCTCTAATATCCTGTCTTTTACTTCTCTACACATTAGTCTCACTATTTATTCCTAACTGATTCCGTTTCCCTTTCTGATTGTTTCTGGGTAAAAGTCCCATTGAGCCCCCCCCCCAAAAAAAAACAACGTGTTTCAGATTAATTTTACAGAAATTCATACGATATTCAATTTCGGCAACGCTTTAGCCTTTGAAGATGATAAAACCAACGCAACAGTATTAATAGTACGATTACCGCAATAATCGTCGCAGAAAAACCAACTTTCAATGACACTTATACAACCGAGCACCAGCTTTTGATAATCGTTCTTCATTGATCCGATTGGCAAGCTGCATGTGATTTTATTAAAATCAACAATTTCGGCTGCACTAAAATACGGCGCGGAAATGGCATGTCAACAGCAAACGATTGAATTTCCTCGGTTCGATAGGGACACGCGCGTTTCAAATACATTATACATTAGCTGTTCTTCATCTGTTTAAGATATCGATGGAAAACCTTTTTAACGGGACCTTTAATTAAAACCCTCGATGTAACGCGCACGTCTACACGAATATTAGGATTGATAGGTGAGCTCAACGGCAAAAATTTAATTAAACCGTCCAATCCAGGTCATCGGCTTTGTTTTCATTTTACTCGTTGGCCTAATTTTTTTCTTACTTTTATAACGCGAATTACGCGTATGTCCATCAACCGTTTCGCGCTTATTTCCTCGCCATTTCAGCCGCCCCTGAATCACCGTATCATTTCAGTTCTTTCAACGATGTCTTCTGAGACGGATCGCTGTCCGATTTCACTGAGTTCTAAATGTAAACAGACCCGTGTGCTATTTCGGTCGCAAATTATAGCATAACTAGACAACAGCAAGACGTCTCGGAATAATTTCACAATATAATTTTTTAGGATTTGCTAAAGAGACACTGTTCGGTTACGCTTCCAAACTGACTACATAAAGTTACCATCTAGTCGACTTCTTCCGGTCGTTTAATATGAAGTTATTTTCGCTAGATACCACAATTTTCGGGAACGTTGTAGCCGCAAAGAAAAATGATATGATTAAAAGGATATTATTATTAACTGTGCCGCCGACTGTGAAACAAAATGGATAATCCACGTATTCGGTATTAATGAGGTAAGGGCGTATATATGACATCGGATAAAATGACTTCAACGACTACCTGCTCATGGTTTATCAAAAAAAAAAAAAAACAGCGTTATTCTGACAAAGACCAAATTAGCTTACCATTGAAACGACAAATGGTGGAATCAAACCGGCGAAAAACGTATACGATTGCAACGACAATTGATATTTACTTTCAATACTAGAGGAATCGTAAGTTTTCCAACTTCAGTTACAACCCGATTTATGTTCTATTTCGACTGGTACCTCGCTGATTTTTCAGTTTTGGAAATGCGCGGTTAGAAATAACATCGCCGAGTCAGGTGTACAATGAAGGCTATTTCGTCGTGCAGTAAACGCATATTTATAAACTACTCGGAACTCTAACGGGTAGAAAAGGTTTTTGTGATTTCATAATAATTTATGCTTAGAGATCATAAAATTTGACGTGCTTTCTAAAATTATTATTAATCGATTATTACCAGGCCCATAAGCGGAAGAAACATTCAGGAAAGGGTCAATGCGAGCAGTAAAAAAAATTTTAATAAACATTACGACTTATTTTTAACCGACTTCAAAAAAGGAGGAGGTATTCAATTCAACTGTATTTTTTTTTTTTTTTTGTTAGACAATTAATATTCGTATACGATTTTTGAATGTTCCACTTGATTCGCTTCTTCTTCGTAATGGCAAAAAATTACAAATCCATCTGCCGTTACAAAATAGATAATATACGAAAGTGAATCGTGAGATTTCTCGTAACGTTTTGTCGTTAATTCTACAAACATTTTCTGCTTATTCTGCGAAATATTTTTTGAAAAAGTTTCAGGGTATGCTTGAAGCTCCTGCTTTACCAGCACCTATCGGACAAAGTCGAATCAGCACTAATTTCTGTTCACCTTAAATCTCCGCTATTTTTCTATCTTCGCGTCATAGTATAACGGTGGATAAATATATTCATAATCGGTTGAGTACAGTTCCATATCTGAGGGGGGAGTCAGGGCTCAAGCCCCCTCCCGAAATGTTTGCGAAATAATAACTGCTCGAATTAAATGGACCAAAATTCAGAATAAATTTATTTCTTTTCAATTTTTAACAAAAGAAAAGAAAATTGAAATTTTTATGAACTCTATGGAAACGACTATTTTTTTTTTTGTTTTTATTGTATTGTTCAAATATTGCATATACAATAATTGACTCTACAAGGCTTTATTATAAATAAATATATTTCATGATAATACGCGCACACACACACACATATATATATATATATATATATATATATGTCTGAGGCGGATCTAGAGTGATATGGGGGGCAATACATGTAATTACGTAATACCTTACACGGTAGATAGTAAATTTGAAAAATACCTTGCTTCATAAAGAAAATCTAATAGCGACCTCTTTAGAAATTTAAAAATATTTTAAAAATACACAATTATTATAATTTTTAATTAAAATTTTGTTTTATTTTCAGCTAAAAAATAAAATGAAATTATAAAATTCTAGCCAAAATGGTAGTTTAGAATTTGAATAGTAAGAAAGATGGTATTTTTATTAGTGCTTTTTTTTTTTTATTTTTGTTAGTAATCCAATCCGAATTCTTTGTTCGTGAGCAAGTAAAAAAAATATACATATTTCTCATTGAACTATTTTCATTTACATTACAAAATAAAAATTAAAAGTAAATAAGGAAGGCAAAAGACCGCGATGACAGTTGAGTTTAAAATAAAATAAAAAGGTAACATTAATAGTTTTACTAGAAAACAGTATTAAATATTAGTTAGGTATAAGATTTATATAAATCTTTTATAGTATAAATTAAGTTTCTCTGTTATAACAATTTTTTTTCATAGATTCTTTGGTTCTTTGATTGGGAAGGGGACTATTTCCATCCCGTGGATCCGCCACTGTATATATATATATATATATATATATTTATAAAAATATTTCCCCGTAACCACTCCCGAAATTTTGGTCTAGATAAGGCCCTGGTTGAGTATATAATTCCGTTACATAGAAAAAAATTATATAACTAAGGGAATATCAAAAAATAATTTACCCCTCGAATTAATGGAATTAAGACTCAAAGATAGAACTTAAAGAACACCCCCTCAAAAAAAACCTCAAATATAATGAAAATAGAAAAATTTCAATACAAACGTTGAGAAATAATAACAAATAAAGAAAAGTCAGCGTACAAAATAATTGAAAAAAAAAAACATGCGCAGGAGGACCAAATGTATAGTATGTAAAAATTTGACCGCACCTAAATGAAAATAAATTATAAATAGAGTCTTATCTCGTGGATGGATTTTTTTTATTTTTTTTTATTCGATCGATTATTGACGATGCAAAGAAACCAGTAGCTGAAATAACAAATAGAAAAGAATACAAGATGCGCAATGAGATGTAAGGAGCTTGAGTTTTAGCAGGTGAGAAAATAGAAGACAACGTACCCCGCAGAAAGGAATAAACATTCAAAGAAAATATAATTAACATTACAGAACCATTATTTCATTCGCATAGAAAGAGTAACATGGAGAGCAAACCAAAGAAAAGCGAAAACGCAAGAAAAGCAAGAGAGAATTGGTAAAAGCGAAAACGAATAACAGAAACAGCAACAGAACGGGGAAGCGAAGAAAATTCGGGAAACCAGGAAAAGACAGTTATATTAAATAAAAAAAAAAAAAAAAACGATCGATATATGGAAAAAGTGTAAACATCTGACCGAAATTTAAAATAGAATTTTTTACAAATACGCGTGTTTTTAAAGAAAGAAAGTAAAGAAAACAACAAAAACTGGAGAGCCCCCTGGAATCGTTCCTATCATTATTCTCAATGTCCGTATGACGGGAAACTCATAATAGCAAATCAACACAGATGGAGTAGCAAAAAGAAAGAAAATACATACGCGAAGAATTATAAAATCGCAAGAGAAGTCGATGGAAAATTATTTTACGAGATTGCGTAAAGCCGAGCTCTATAAACGAAAAGTAACCGTTATTTCGTCAACAGCGCATACATAGATGATGAAATTTTATATCTCCGAAACTCGTCGGGGCAAAATTGTGATATGTTTACATTATTGTACGTTCATTTTGTGTTAATTGTTTTTTTTTTTCTTTTATATAGAAGAAGCAAATATGCACATTTCAAAATAAATATAATTAAACTGCAGTTGAAGCACATTTTTGTTTATTTATATCAACATTCTTCGTTTTTGTTTATTGTACTCGTGGGTTGTTCTCGTGTATACAATAATTGGCCACAAAGCCATAGTGCACACCATTTACAAATAATTTTATAGCAAATTCATGTACGTTACATATACACGAATATGTACATAATAATATTTTTGCAGCCGCCTCCGAAATTTTGGCCTACATACAGCCGCAACTATGAATTAAGAGAAACCATTAAGTATAAAGTTCCAATATCAAGGATGAAATGTACGGAATTAGCTGAGAAATATATAATGCCGCATTTATTAAATAAAGTTCTAGACAAAACACTAAATAAAAGAAAAAAAAAGCTACGACGAGAAAAAAATTTAAATAAATTAACGAATAATAAAACAATGAATTATGAATATAAATAGTAAAAAAACTAAAACGCTTCATCTAAGATAAGAAAATAACAACAACAATAATAATGTGTATGCGAATGAAAGTATGATAGTAGAACTTTTAATATATGACCGCACTCGCCTAACAGATACATATGTACGTGTTATATATGTATGTATAAAAAAATATTCAAAAAAACTTTTTTTTTTTTTTTTAATCTATAAAAGGCAAAAATGAAAACATGGCCGCCGATTTAGTTGTATTTTACGTTAAATTTTATTTCTTATTACAAAACCTACGAAATTTATCAATTAATGAAAATTCTGTTTATACATGAAAAGATTTAAAAATAATTTGCCATAAGGGTTTTTTATACAGCGCTATAATAAAACAAATTACAGCCCCGTTCAAAAAATTTCTTTTTTATTTCTTTTTTTTTTTTTGGGGGTAA
Organism: Icerya purchasi; assembly: GCA_039619475.1. Lineage (NCBI taxonomy): Eukaryota > Metazoa > Arthropoda > Insecta > Hemiptera > Monophlebidae > Icerya > Icerya purchasi. The sequence goes on along the minus strand of CM077116.1, from coordinate 333,645,906 downwards.
AATTTAGATTGGAAGTGGACAGGTTAAGGTCGATCGTTAGAAATGTAATGCAGTTCATTACGATTCGGCAGTTCTCATCTGGCGAGAAGACATTGCCACCTCGGTCCAGAACCAAATGGTGGATTCCGACAGCTACAAAATTACTAGCCCTTATTAGTAAGTAATTTTAACTTTTCTTTGCAGTTTAAATAATCTGCTTAGTAATAAAAACGCTAATTTGTCGTTCCTGCAAATTCCTTACCGTACACACCTGTTGCGCACCTGATCACCCAAGCCAAACAATAACAAAAATAAAATAGTATACATTTTTACAATCATATAATATATATTTATTAAATAAATTTTTCAAAAATAAATACATTCGATATTTACATTTATTCTGAGCTGTGATCATGAACAAGACCGTTCGAAAGTATAGTCAACGTGTTTTTATTAAAATTTGGTGAATTTAATCGTAACATATCGAATGTTTATTTTTGTACAATTTGTTTAAAAATAAGATCGTCAACGTTTCATAACCAATTTTAACACCAATCTAAGACAAAGCTTTTAAGATCTTTTCTATTTATACCTCTCCGGAATGGTTTGTAGCGCGCTAGGCACCATGGTTCGAAATTTTTTCTGTCCATATCTCGTGCTTATACATATTATATTGATGCGAATTGTTGCTGCATCGTGATCTTTCTAAATTTGAAGTTATTATTGATCTAGAGTCGCTATTGCGTTATCATGGAATCTGTCCATAAACACATTTAGCCGCTTTGAGAATGTAGATGGTTAATCGATTCTACGTAGTTTGAGGGACGATCCAAGGGCACGAAAATTATACCTATATTTAAGGGAGTACTGCTTCCGTATGAACGCTGAGCCGTACTCGAGTTTTGAGTCAACTAACAGGTTCACACTCGCGCATATGAGATATTATAGTTTGATATTTAGAATTTCTGTAATTTCCCATTAAGCTGGTCATCATTGTTATTTCGGGTTCATTCGATCTATCTCGTCACTTTTAAGTTATCGTTTCACTTAATCGTCTCTAAACCATCGTCGAGTTCAGATATTCAGGTTCTGGACAGCCGTTATCATTATCCTCATTACAAATGTCAAACTTTCACGTCGTAACCTAGTCAGCATAGTCCGCCGAAAATATAAAAATTAAATTCTTTTTTTTCTAGTCAAATCCGCCAATTCACTTTCTTTATGATCGAAAGTACGTAAGATAAATTTCAAATCTTTTTCGATTATTGCAGTTGAGTTGATGCGCGTTCATGAGACGCAATGATTACTCGCTTCAAAGCATAATTCTCTCTTCGCGAAAAGGAACTATGTACCGACAATACTTCGTGTATATCTGATCACATTTTTTTCGAGTGTCCTGCTCTTCTTAATGAGCGCTCCCTTTTATATACAGCCAGCTTTTGACATTAGGTCTCTCTGCTCCCTAAACGTTTCCTTTATTCTCTCCTTTCCTTCATCTTCTGTGGTGCCTGCGCTGTTGTCCTTTGTTGCGTCCATTTCTGATCGCCTGGCTGTTTAGTTTTATAGCTTAGCTTTTCCCGTTGTTGGGTCAATACCGTTGGTGCGCCCATAAATAAATAAAAAAACAAAACAAATAATAAATAAATAAAAAAACAAAACAAAATACGATAATAAAATAATACGCATAGTTATTTTTGTTTTTATTTTTCTTTTTTTCTTTTTCTTTTAATCGAGAAACGCCTATTGCTCGTTAGAATAAAAATCAGATTCAGGCGACAGCTGCAAATAAAAAAAAATGTTTATAATACACTTGTTGTCAAAAAGATGAAATGAACCGTACTTATTAAGCAAGTCAACCCATAGCGATTGTGTTTAACATCCCAACTAAACACAATTTCTTATTAAAAGTTCATCAAATTGAAAAAAGTTTGATGACCGAATAATTCTACAAAAATCGCATACGTGTATTAAATGACAAATAATATTAATTAACGGGATTACTTTTATTATCAGCACAATTCGGTACAAAACTATCGCTATCAAGTTATATATAATCACTTTTTAAAAATTCTCAAATTTTGGGCAGGGGGCTATCGTCAAGTTAGGCCCCCAGATCAATTTTTACTTATACTACGTGTTACAGTGTGGCACAAAATTTTTTATTATCAGCACGATTCGGCACAAAACGAGCACAATTTGTTTAGTTAAATTCTGAAATTCTGTCATGGGGGGGGGGGCTAACTCGACGCCGCTGAGAACAAGCAGTATTTCTTGACTGAGATGGAAAAACCTTTTAAAAATAAATATGTTTAAATTCTAAAACATTTTACAACATGGACGAATAAAATACGTTTTTATCTTGAAATATAATTAAAAACACATTTTTTTATGCACCCACATTTAAAGTGAAAACTAATTTCAGGGTAAATTCTGACAAGTGGCAGCATTGTAGATTAAATCTGATACTTTCTCACTGTCAAATAACGTTTTGTTTATAAAATAAGTCTATTAGAAAAAAAAGAGTGGCGTGATATTCCAGAGAGATCGGCTCTCTGAAAGGACCTGTACGCCGGCTGGCTTGCAGTAGTAAATTGCTTTGAAGTTTCTCAATTTATTTTACCCGCAAAATACTGCTCCAATCATAAAAACAACCCCTTATTTATTATCATACTCCGCGATACCACTCAGTTTCGAAAAAGTTAACCGGAATTTGTAAAACATAATTACCAATTCGTAGCCCAGACCCTTTTTCCCGCTTTTGTGTTGTCGCCTCTAAATCATGGCTGAGAATCGGTTACACGCACAGTGAACGAGTTATCTTTTACGCAGCCCTTTACTGTGCTTCACAAACAGCGAAGCATTACATAAGCGTAAAAAAATGGCATTAAAAGTATCTTCTTATTCTCCATACCCTAACTTGTCGAAAGGTAGTAAAATAAAAATTAAAAATACCAACGGGAATGTAACTTTCTCACGTTCGATAGAGGCAGTGATTGTGTTTTCGCTTTAAAAATTACCGGCATAAACGATATTTATTTATAATAATTTTGGTAAAAAGAAATACAAAAACGCCTATCGAGATAATTTATCTGTCACGGTCGCAGCGCGCGCAATCGTTCGAAATAATATTCCGGAAAAAAAAAAACCCGAATCATTTCGAAAATATGTTATATTTCAAATTGATCTAATTTTACACGAGCAAGTCGCGTTGGAATTTTTTATTATCACAAAATTTTGTTTACAATTTTAAAATGTTCCCAGATGTAGCTAACAATGGAAGCAATCCGCCATTGCTGCACTACAGCGAACTGTACAATTCTTCTTTGGATCACATCGATTTAATGCAGGACTACTACGTATGGCAGAATTGTAAACATCCGGCTCAGTTCGCATACTGCCAGTATCCGTTCATATTAAGCATCTTGGCGAAGAGATTAATTCTTACTAAGGTGATAATTCCCCATCTTCATTATTATACACTCTATATTTTTATCGTTGAAATTTCGATTTAAATTAACATTCCCAATTCAGTATTTTTCGCAATTTAAGCATATCAGATGACCGAACTTTGCTCGGATCTATTCTAAACCAGCAGATCAATCGGTTAATTTAATGAGTTTCGCAAACAGTTAAAATTAATTACAATAAAAACTACGTATTCATACATATATTGTTCTACAAGAATAAATTTAAAATAAGTGCAAAATATTATTAAAATTATCGTAACTATACAATAAGCAATATGCTCTAATAATAATGCACAATATTTAAAATTGCCATATATGTACATATGTAATATTTTGTAAGTAAATTTATTTCATCGTCCGTTTTTATTAATTTGCTATTTTCTACGGTTGTTAATGAGTAGTAAATAATAGCGTATTCATTTATCTTTTTTCAAGTGCCACTGAAACGAACAATGTTTGTTTTCCTTTTGAGAATTACTCATTTAACAGAATTTTCGGCGGCACTCGAATTGCGCACCGTTGTTTACCTGGCCAACGGTTAAAAAAGTTTTAGTAATCTAAACACTCGAATTGCGCACCGTACCTTTGCCAGTATGAAATATAAAAAAACGAACGAAAACGGCATTCAGTCCATGATATTATTTGTTGGACTCCATAACTGATGGCCGCTTTATAACATTTTTCGATGGTCGCTCAACATTTTCACGCGTCATCGTATACACTTAAAAAATGATATTTAAAATCCGCCAACGAAAAACAATAACACCCCGATTTATGTGTATTACAAAATAACGACGACGACGACGGTTTATTGAAAAATATTTCACAATAGGCCAGGTTCATTTTTGAAATATAAAATTTTTCAGACTTCCAGTTTCATTTTTCCTTTACGAAGCAAATATTATATACCACTTTTGATAAATAACATTGTGATACATATTTATATGTTCTCATTTATAATCATTAAAAATTCATTCTGGCTTTTGCAATTTGCCAGTTAACTCAACCTTCAGTAATTTAACATACTCCGAATTGTGTGTTTACATTTATCATCTTTTATCTTTCTAGTTTCAAATTTGTGATCAAACGTGTATTTTACCTCTTGACACAGCGGGACAGCTAAAATTTTTCTTTATTTACAAGTTGCTACTATTTTTAATAAAATATCTTTCATACATATATACTATTAATGTTAATTCCATAGTATATACCATTAACGTTAAGCAATTATCAATATTGACAGTTTTATTACGGGAATGAATATTTCTGGAACAGTTGGAATTCTACAAAGCCGTTGTAAAATAACAATTCTCAAACACGATCTTTTTATTTTCTATAATTAGAAGTGGAGCATTTAAAAACAGTGTCGAATTACTGTGATGTACCATTGCAAGCCGGATGATAGTTTTTGATGCTTTTTTCTTATTCTAATACAAAATATCAGTTACACACTTGATAAAGTAGGCAAGTGGTTAGAGAGGAATCATCTGACTCTGATTCGGAAGAAATTCTTGGCTTAGCGGATGATGATGAAATTGAAGAGGATGTTGTAGAAAAAGAAATATTTTATAATGATGTATGCAGAATAGATGAAGAAAATGAAGAGAGATAATAAGTGATGAAAACAACTTTTACGTCGGAAAAAATACCGCGGTGAAATGGTCGAAAACAGTAACAGCCTCGACTTCTCGGACACGACGGCAAAATATTGTGTTTCATCGACCGGGTCTAGCTGGAAAAGAACGCTGCTACTCCTATACAATGTTTTGAATGTCTGTTTGACGATGCTATACGCAAACTCTAAATAACTCTATATTATAATAATAAACTCCTCTAACTGGTCGAACTCGAAAATTTCATACGGTCATCACATTTGTATTTTATGTAAATTAATCAGCTGATATGAACGTATTTTGTATTAATGTGAAACACAAGTTTCATGAAATATACTATGCCGTGCACTGAAGTATATTCAGTTAGAAATTATTGTAATTTATATTTATATAATATTCGCGCAAAAAATTATTCTACTTTATGCAACATTTCTTTAAATATGTGTATGTTCCCCAGAGGTTGTTAAAAATATTTAGAATAAGAACCGTACTGATAACGGGATGATGATAGCCTATTTTTCGCAAACCGTTAAGGAGGGTTTTTCTAAGCAACCGAAATGTTATTCGAAATAGCAAACGTTCCCCATCGACATGAGACATTTTCGAAGTCACTGAAAAAGCGACTTCTACTCATTTTTTAATTGCTTCGTCGATTTTATAAAATCCGGAGTTTTTTTTTTTTTTAAAGCGGTGCGCAATTCGAGTTTCAGCAGGTGGTCTATTTGGGGCCGGTGCGTAATTCGAGTGTCCCCGAATTTTCTGGTAGGTAAGACCTTGACGAATCAGTTTATCGACTTTAAAAATCCCTAATCTGTGAATTTTATGAAAACCGTTAAAGCTATTTCATCAGAAGATCGGTATTAATCTTCATTTCATTCACCGGTGAAATATTTTGAAAAACTGTAATATCAGAGAAACTGAATTATATATATATATATATATAAACTCGGCCATTTTGGCCTCGCAAGGGGCTGTGCCCCTTGACCCCTCTTGCTTTCATTTCTGTCTCTTTCTCTTCTATACTTTGTATAAAATGATCAAAATTTACAACGTAATTCTTACTGGCATCAACACACACAAAAAATAAAATAACCACAAAAATCTTATTCTAACATTTAACTTCCGTTACATAAAATTAAGACATTTTTTCGTTACATTTTTCGTTACATATTTCATTACATAAAATTGTAACATTTTTTAAATAACAATAACAAAAATCCTACAAAATATAACAAACGTTACATAAAATTGGGACATTTTTCTGGGACATTTTTTTGGGACATTTAGCGTTACATAAAATTGGGACATTTAGCGTTACATAAAATTGGGACATTTTTTCGAATGGGGGGTAGCCTAAGAATTACGTTGTAATTAATATATATATATATATATATATATATATATATATATATATATACACATATATATATATATATATATGTATGTATATATATGTATGGGAAGGAAGGATTTTCTTACGTTACATTTGGCAGTATATTATTGTATTCGTAAGTTTTTTTTTTAAAATAGAATTTAAATAGAAAAGGCAAAAATGTAACAGTATTACATATTTTTATAATAAAAACCAACTTCAATAGCTAACAAATATAAAGGTACTTATTTAATTTATTGTTAAAAATTATTTTTACCCTTATATTTGTTTGTTATTGAAGTTGGTTTTTATTATTATACAGTTTATAACAAACAGGCATGCGTATTCCAGCTTAATTAGATAATTTTTGTATTGCAAGTTTTCATGCTTTATTATTTCCGTTTTGATGCATTGCAGGATTCCGAGCAACAAATGATCGTAAATGCCAGACGTTCGCTAGTGTCAAAAATGGGTAGGCATCAAGCTCCGCAAATTGACATTTTCTTTCTAAATATAAACGTTCGCAGGAACAACATCGTTTCCGATTCTCTAAACGAAGTAACAAATAATGCCTATTACGATTTTTTATTACGTTATAAAGAAATCGCAAACTGCTATAAAAAGCTACTAGACGGAAAACTGACGCCGTTAAAGAACAAAAATTAAAGTGTAAGCATTTCTGATCTAAAGAACAAAAATCGCTATCAAAAAAAATTACACGATATATCTACGTAAACCATTTTCGTGAGAAAAAAAAACAAAAAAAAAACGGGATGTGAAAAAATTATATTATAAATTTTGTTTTTGTTTTAATTTTAAATATCCGATTTATTACGAAACTTGTATAACATTGGTTTTAAAAAAAGATGTCCTATCACTATCATCTTTTCTTTTTTTTTTTCAATAAAGAAGGCTAATAACAAAGGAACTATATTGAGAGAGGGGAATGCAAGAATAGCGTGGGCACTATAAGGCGTGGGGAAGCCAAGGCGCGGAAGATTAGAATGCAGGGTAGCACGTTCGGAGGAAATAAAGAGGCATTCGCACAAGACGTGATTCGCATCGCAGGTATAATTGAACTCTGGAGGATCATAAGGACACAAAGGTGATTGAACAAGAGAAAAACGGAAAAGAAAAATCGGAAGCAGACTATGATTGAACCGCAGGCGAACTATAGAGGAAATAATAATCGGACGGCTAAGGTAGGGGAAAAGATTAAACCAGGGAAGAGAGAAAGGAAAGGGCTGTGTAGAAAGGTAAAAATATCGATGATTGTTAATGAAGGGTAGAATTCGGTCCGGAAATCGTAATGGGAACGATAAGAGAGACGGTAGAGAGTTTGAGCAGAAAATCTACTAATGAATAGACCTTTCTTTGATTGCCATCGAACGTGCCAGCGAGTCAACACCAACTCGTTGCCAGCAGGAATAATGACCGGGAATCCATAGTAGATCGATTACGATATAGAACGGGATGCAGATAAATTAGAAATTAAGGAACGAATTTGGAGAATAATGGGATCCAGGTGATATGAGTAGGAAAGGGAGAGAAGATAGCCAATAAAACACTTTTCGAGTAGTCCGGAGGATAGGAGGAATCTGGATATGTCGTTTGTCGAAGATATAAAAAGGACTGCCTGCAGGATAGTCATGGATTCGGCCAGAAAAATAGAGGAAAGGGAGGATAACCGAAAAGATTGGGGAACAGGTAAGCGCGGGGATAATGAACGCAGCCCCAACACCAGCGATCAGACTTCGAACCAACCGTGTACGCAATTGTATGGGTAGAGAAGTATAAGAATAACACGTGATTGAATTCATTTTGAACGGCAGGATGAGGAAGAGATTTAATGTGCGAGAAGAGAACAAATAACTGCAAGATGCCAGCCAGTAATCGCCTATATATTAATAAAGAAAAAAATTGTAATTTCAAACGAAAAATGCTTGTTTTTTAATTTTTAGTTTTTAACTCGTGTCGACATTTTTTTATAGCATTTTCGATTTTATTTGCAATTTAAATAATTACGCCTTTCTAGGAAAACTGACCGTTAAGCGCTATCATCACTTCTTACCTGTGGCGATTTTACCCGTTAAAGCTTTCTATTCCGCTATAAAGTACGATACGATTATGAAGGGAAAAGACTGTTCCAACAAAGTATTATTTATGCCGCCTTAATAACGAACAAATCTCTTGTCTATGTCACTTTCCTTCTCTACTGATGACACTTAACCATTGTGGCATACGATGGAACAAGCCACGTAGAGAAACCAGGGTCAATTTAACGAATTTTAACGATACAGTAGTTATCTCAAATTCGACTAATGGAAAAATTAAATTAGCAACGAAAGTCTGCGTGAGACACCGTAATAATTTTACATAGTCCTGTAATTAATAAATTAATTTTAATCCGGTAGCTAAGAAAGACGGCAGCCATCAGTTCCGCGTAAAAAAATAAATGTTCAAAAAACTACAGACCGATAATTATAATCCGCGTTTAACTGTTTTGGAAAAATATTATTTGAAAAAAAAAATAATGAAATTTCCAGTCTAAATTTAGAAAATTCGATGAACAATTGTCCAAAAAAAAAAAAAAAAAAGAAAAAAAAAAAAGCTTTCTAAATATCTTAAACAAATTAGAATAACCCCTGCAAGATACTAAGCAGAATTCGATACTGTTAAATAAATAGATGGCCTGTAACATCAATTGCTTCGTACATGAAAACAACTTAACTGCATACAGTTTGTTGCCACAAGATCGTTAAAGCCGTTAAATTCTTCATAGCGGGTAGGCTTAGTGTAAAGTCAACGATAAATGTTTTATGTAGATCGCGATAAAAAGTTACAGGTATCAGGTGCACCGTTGACACATTTTTTGATTCCATTATATAAGTAAACTAACTTTATCAAGAATTCCAAAGAATATTTTTTCATGACTGGTTTACAGGAGGCTGATTAATGCGACCTCGAAACAGAGTGCTTGATCAATATAAACTGTTGTGTACATACTGTCTATTGACTAAAATTATCGCACTTAACGTACAAACATTTTAATAGAAAACCATTGCAATTGCGACCGGTTGAAGGGTGTTAGTAATCTTGAATATTTGGAAACTTAATTATTATGACGAGATTCTTCTGCGCATACTACCGGACAAGTTAAGATGAAAAATTTTGCACTGAAAATAATGTTTTCGTCACTTTCGCAATGCTGTCTTACGCTCAGCGAGTGAAATTCCCTCATCGAGAAACCTATACGCGTTATACAACAATCTTCCGCCAGATATACATCGCACAGCAAAACTCCTGCATTACCTTTCACGGACGAATGAAAACACATACTTCTAAAGCCGTGTCTAAATAGCCATGACTTACTTCACCAAATGCACAGAAGATTACTACTGTTTGTACTATCATTGATAAACCTAAACTAAATAGGATTTTCCAGTTGTGCAATGAAGCAATGTTTCTGGAATAACATCGCTGGTAGAAGAGATTGGCCAGCATTAACCAACTCCGAGCCTCTTTATTGGAAGCTCCGTTCCAGTTCAATATATCTACCGGCTGTCGATAAATTAAAGTCCTACCCCTCCGCCAACAGGGCATACCAAGCTTCCTTTTCAATATCTCTCATCCAATGAACCTACTCCATCTGCTGCCTATATTACTAATCCCTTACTACCATCTCTCATATTCTTCTCGAATGCCCTTTATCTCTTCCGCACCAAAAATTCCTGCGCATCCCACTGTCAAACCTATCTTTCTTTCCTGCCCTCTTTATGCGCTGAGTAAGCTCTTAACGTATGTCAGTCTAACAAATTGTAATTAAATATAAGTTTATACTTGTTACTAAGAATTAAACTTTAGCCCTATATTGCTATTCTTTGCAACATTTTACAGTTCGGGTTTCAAAAGTGTTTCGTCGTTGTTTTGCATAACGGAAAAATTACCGTTGCACGCAATATTACGACAATATTTAATGTGACGAAAAAGTGGGAAAAAATGGTAACTTCCTATTTTGCCTAATTCCGATTCTGCCTAATTCCCATTTTGCCTAATTCCCATTCTGCCTAAATTTAACAATTCGCTTACTGAGCGAATAAAAAAACAAAAGCATCAGACAAACGTACGAACGATTTCGTGTTGGCAACAACGCGTCATCATTGTCAAACTTTAAACAGACTAAACGCTGCACTTTTTTTGCTATTTGATTTCGCTGTTAAAATTTTTTTTTCTTTTCGAAAAACAACAAAAACGTTTATATGAAAATCAGAAGTGAAAAAATACCGCCCAAAATGTTTAATGTAAATATATACAAAACGACGACTCCGATTAATATTTATGAGTTATTCCATTCCAAGTCCAGTGCTCTATAAATCCCACCCGCCTTATTAGTCAGTATATTAGAAGCCTTATTGATATTTAGTGTGATATGAACATTAAAGTGTTCGGAGTTCTAGCAAAAAAGAAAGAAAAACACTTTAGATAAAGAGTTCTAAGCGGACAAACGCTTTATTACAAATTTAAAAAATAAAATAAATAAACAGAGAATAGTTTTTTATACTTTTTCTTAATTTTTTGGGGTTTAGGAAAAGAAGCAAAAAGTGTATTTAAAAAGCTAATAACCGAAAAGTAAAGTTGATACAGATTTATTAAGCATAGCTTATATTAATCTAATAGTATACTTTAAATTATTTATCAGTTAATAAATTTATCCTTAATTTTTAATTTTTATTGTTCTTTTTTTTCTGTTTTTATTAAAACTAAAAGAACTGTTGCTTTAAGTTCACTGGTAAGAATTTTTATAAAAAAAATAAAGATTACATTGTTTATTACAACGTTCATTGATATAAAAGGAACTCTGATGGTAATGTAAACGTAAATTAAGGTTGAAAACATCGGAAGGAAACAATGATTTGAGTAACATTTAAAAGGAACTAAGTAGTAAAACTAGCATAGTACTAAAGGCAGTAAATAAAATTAAAAATAAATCTGGAAGATATAAAAAGGAAAACGATCACGTTTATAGCAGAAAGTATGAAATGAATAAATGAACATGGAATTAAAAGCACCATATAAAAATAGATATGTATATTTTAAATGTTCTTATAGATTGATGTCTGGAGTGGTATATATGTATATTATATATGGTAATGTTTAGCAGTAGATTTTTAGCTGCAGAAGATTGATTGTGAGTCAAAATTTCTGTTTTTTTGTTACACACATGACAACTTATAATATTCGAGATAGAATTACAATTTTCTTCAGTAGGGTAATGAACACAAGACCCAAACCACCACAGATTACGGCTCCATGGTGTAAAGTAATCAGTATGTGGTGATTTTCCGCATGTTAAAAAAGGAATAATGTGATTGCGAAGCAGCGATGGAGTTATTTTTGCGATAAATGCAACATTCGCTTTAATTGTTTTCATTCACCTCCCAAAAAGCGATACTTAATTCAGTATCGGTGTACAGATCTATTTATTTACGATGAAATTCGAAGTAAATATCGAATTATTTACCGGAGAAATAAAAAAGTAACCGGAAATTTACTGTACTAATCTGTACGTACGCATTTTTATTAGTGTCACACCATCAAGCAATAACAATTCAATACCGCGAGTCGTAAAATTACACGTGTGCACTTTTCAACTATGCTATTTGTCAATCTCTTTCGTTTCTCTAGCCATTTTTTATCTTTTTTTCTGCCTACCAAACGTGTCATGTTGCCAAGTTGATTTTTTCAAATTATTATTATTATTATTATTTTTTCGTGCCGTTTCATTTTTAGGCAAAATGGGATCAAACCGAAAAAAGTGTCCCCCCCCCCAAAAAAAAAAGAAAGAATGAAAGAAAATTACTATGAAAATTCAAAATTTAAACCTGTCAAATGGTTCGAAACAAAGTAACATATTGTTTATAAAAAAAAAAAACAGTTTTAAAAAAAATAATATCACTTCAAGTCTAAAAATAAAAATGCGTTTAAAAGTAAAAAAAAAAAAAAAACAATTATTTCACAGCACTGAATATAAAGATATTATGATTATTCTTAAACAGCATTAATACTTATTAGAATTGGCAAAATTTCAATAATATTTAGAAACATAAAACACTGCAGCCACTCCTTTTTCTATAAACGAAGTACTGGAAACATTAAGAATATTTAATACAATTTTTAATTTTTATTACAATATTTCGTGTACCGAAAGTTTCTAATAAGTGTTTAAGAATTATCGCAATATCTTTATGTATTATTACTTCGAAATAAATTGTTTTTTATTAAATTTTCAGAATAAATCTTGAAGTTGATACTTCCTTTTTTAAACTACTCTATTTTTCAGTTTTTTAGTAGAAATATTTTTGAGCGGTAATATAGACTAAACTAAAATGTTCCTATTTTCGGTACTGTATAAAGTTGCGTTTTGGTTAAAGAATATAATGATTTTAAATTCCGTCAATGGGGTAAGTTTGCAATGGCGCTTCGAGGGTTTCAAATTCAATTTTATTCGAATCTACATTTCCATAGAAAAAATAATGTTGCATCGCCGAAGACAACAATTTTCGGCTTTTACCAATTTTGTTAAACGAGGTTTGAGGACAGAGTTATTATAAATAACATCACCGCAGTCCCCTCTAAAACGTTTAAAACTTTCACAGTGATTAACCATTATAGATAATTTTCCGATAATTGTGTTCAAAAAATGAAACATATTTGTTACCAAAAATGAACAACACTTTACACTTCGGACAGCTTACACTGACCATCCATCAGAAGCGAATCATCTCTCAGTCCGTTATAGTTTTAATGCACAATATTCGTATACTAAACTTGTAATAAGAGAATCACACTTCCTCAATTTAGGTTACATAAAATTGAATTTTGACTTTGGCGAAGATATATTCAATTCGTTTATTCCTACACAATTTATACTGTCTAACAATATAGCTTAAATAATTATAACAGGATGATAAAGCTATAGAATATCCCCCCCCCCCCCCATGTATGACTCTACCCTAAGGACGAATTTAGTAGTATTTGATTTATTGTGGAAAATATTTAACCCCAAACTATTTGTTAAATCAGCAATCTTGCAAGATTAAAATTTAGAAGATCATAATCACTATGTAGAATTAGGCAGCTATTGAAAACCAACAAATCATCAGCATATGACCAAACACCGTAAGATACTGGAAGGTCTAACGTAAGGACTTTTAATACAGATTAAATAGCACCTTACTCGAGATCGAACTCGGACTACTCTGGTATATATACGGTTCGAGTTATAGGGTCGGAGATGCAGAACAATGATATTTTTCTGTTTGTAAATAATTTACGATAGTGCGGGAAAAGGCGCGAGGTAATCTTACCAAAATATTGAATAAAGTAACTAGATGGACGTAGTCAACAGCGCTTTTGATATTCAGGAAAGAACCTACCAGATGCTGTTTATTAATAAATACGGGATATAGTTTGGAAATAAAACTGGCAACACAGTCTCCTGTGCCAAGTCGAAAACTGAACATACCGGGACGGAAAACTTATCATGTTAAGAAAGCCTATTTTTAAGAATCCTCTCAAATGTTCTACGAAAATTAAAAGCAAGAGAAATAGGTCGCTGGGAAGGTGACTAGGCAGAATTTTATTTTAGAATAGGAGGATAATTTGAACCTTTTTCCAATGCTGTGGAAGATTATTCTCTACAGAGAACCTTCTTTCAGTTGAATCGGTTGAGAAAGTCAAAATTGTTATTTTAAAAAAAGGGTTTTCTCCTAGCTTGCACGGATTTTCATGCCGAATACTAAACTACCTCCCTGATTCGGTAAATAAAATTGTTATTGCGGGATACGGAAGATGATTCAGGGGATTCGGTGTGAAAATCCATGCAAACTAGAAGAAGGAAGACCTTTTTATTTTTTTAACTTCTGAAATGTAAAAAAAAAACGATTCACCTTATTTTGTGATAACATTTTTTTGTTTATGTTGGGAGGAACCATATCACACATTACTGCAGAAGTGAAACATTAGGAATCTTCCTTCTCTTCTAATAAACTTTTAATCGCATTTTAAACGCGATTAATCTCGTGTTTTTTTTCCCCTTAGTTCCTGAAGTACAAAATGATTTCTTCTTTTTTCTTTATTATTGTAATTTTTTTTACTTTACTATAAAAAATTATTGTTTTATAAAATAGCCGAATGAATATTGCGCGCGCATTACTTTTTTTCTTAAAGTGAAAAATTAAAATAATATTGTTGCGAGAGTTATTTAATTAACGGAGTATACTGACGTAATAATTACGAATTGCCAACACATAATTATTGCAAAATAAAAGAAAACCAGTTCGACGTATATGTTCAGTTTTCTAACATATTCAGCGATTTTTTCGAATTACACATTTCGTAATGTTCTTTCCGTTCGTTATATATTTTAGATCGTAACTAAGATGGACTAGTATTGTGTATAACCGCACATCATCATTAGCGAAATAACTAAATTACTTTGAAATTTTCTTAAATTAATAAAAAATAATAATAATAATAATAAAATTTTGCTTAGACAACAATTATTGCTGTGTTCTTCTCTTTTTTTTCGTGTCACATCTAAGACATGTCAACTGACGTCACGTTTAACTTTTACAAAGTGTAATTTTCAATTACTTTTTTTCATATTTTCATCAGTTACTTAAAACCCTCTCGGCCAAATTCGCTCGAAATACAATACTCACGTGTTCCGCATCTATACACGCCGCCGAAAGACATCAATTAGAAGTAAATTCAAGCATAAACCTGTATTTAGATGTTGTTTAAAACCGATATCAAAAATTACTCTAAAAATTTAATAAAAATCTCCTGAAAAGTAAACAATAATTATTTGATAAAAAATTTCAAAGTAATGTATTTTAAAAAGATATTATAACTATTCTCGAACGTTAATAGTTTAATATTGGAATTGTTGACATCAAATACAAATTACGACAATAATTAAAAATCGTATTAAATATTTCTGACGTTTCTAATACTTGGCTTACAAAAAACGAATAATTTATACTCATTTAATATGGTTTCTTAATTGTTTTAATATTTGATGTCGACTTAAATATAAATATTATTGTTGTTTAAAAATAATTATAATAACCTCTTAAGACATATTTTACTGAAAAATATATATGTATGTATATTTTTTTTTCACATAATTAACATTTTTAGTAAATTGTCAAGGTAAATTTTTAAAAGTACTGACATTTTTTTTTTATTTAAGAAACAATTTTATTTCACAATTTTTAGTGTAAATATCTTTTTACCGATAATACAGATAAATCAATCCAAAATTATGCCGCATTCTGTATTCTATAAACAGCTGAATTAAAAGCGATATAATGTTCAAATTCTATCGGTGGTGAGAGCTTTTAAGTTGCGCTTTAGGAATTTCGAAATTATAATTTTTATTCGAATCTACATTTCCATATGATAAATAACGTTAATAAAGTCATTTATCGTCCGCTTATTTTTAAAATTTCATGTGTTCATTCTCCTATATTTCAATGAAAATTTTTTAGCTGATCCTCGCCGCCTGGTTATATTAAACAAAGTAAAAGTATTTCTCTATGGGGAGACTCCTTTTTTTTTCAATGATTATTTTGATGACTATTCATTCAGCACTTAGCAATACTTGCTAATATATAGTTCTATGGGACACTACTAACTAACCGGCGCAG
This sequence comes from Icerya purchasi, assembly GCA_039619475.1. NCBI lineage: Eukaryota > Metazoa > Arthropoda > Insecta > Hemiptera > Monophlebidae > Icerya > Icerya purchasi. Next base: position 333,629,762 of record CM077116.1, on the reverse strand, counting down.
TTTCTGAATTACTCCATTCACTAGAGAATCTTCATTTTCTTCTCGTGTATTAGTTTTTACTGATGATTCTAAAATAAAGAGGGATGTAGGCAACACATTTACCTCCGCTTTTCTTCATCATTCAGGCTTCCTTCCTTCGGCTCTACCTTCACAGTTGAGTCAGTTTCCATTTTTTGCATAATATTCTTCATTTCTACAACTAGTGGAATCGTCAAATTTCCTTTTGTTTCCGATTAACGTCCTTCAAGTAGTTTCTTCTCCTCCTACTCATTCCTCTAATAATAAATATTATTCCATCAATTCGTTCCCTTATCTCCAACTTGCTATCATCTCGTTCTGTTCTTCTAGACATTCTGTGGATTTCCGGTCACTCTGACATTGAGGGCAACAACTCGGCAGATTTTCTAGCTCGATCGGCCGCCCTCAATGGTTCTTTTTCTAATCACTTTCCAGCTTCCGACTTAGTGCTCCTCTCACTTAATCAATCAATCATTCCAGACTTTGGCTGGATAGATAGCTTTTCTTATTCTTTAATCCGGCTTCACACTAGCTTCTTATACAGCCAGCACGCAGTCCTCCGCCTTGGTTTCTTTCCATTCCGTTCAGTAGTCATTCAACTATTGTCGTCTCCTTAATCAGATTAAGAATTAATCATTCTCTTCTCCCTGCTTCTCGCTTTCGTTTTTCTTTATCTCCTTCTTCTCTCTGTTCACTTCATAACTCTGATTCTCCATTTGAATGCGATGCAAACCATGTTTTCTTCGAACGTTCAGCTCTTATTAGCGAACGTGTTCCTTTTTGTATTAAAAAATCTTAGCTTTTTGGCCTTCCGGCTCCTTACAGTGCTTTCTTTATCTTTTCCTTCCCATCTTCATCAATAATTCTCTCACTTCTTTCCATTATTCTTTCGATTTTTCACCGCCTCAGAATCTAATTTTTTAGCATAATACATTCTAGTGGTTGAGTCCAATGGCGAGCTCAAAAAAAAAAAAAGAAAAAAAAAAAGGGTATCATTTGAATATCATTCGATACGGGATTAAATGCTATCCGCAGTAATGTAATGTTTCCGTCAGTAGTAAGCTCATTAACAGCGCTAATGGAAGTTTTAAAAATCGTTAATTCGTTATTCGATATATTTATCCGAAGTAATTTATTTGTGTACGTTGAAAATTAGCTTTTTTTTTTTTTTCAATTTACGTTTCCATGGTTAAATAATATTGATAACTTTACAAATGTCCGCGTGACATTTGTTATGTTACTAAAGAGAACTTTCCTTTTTTTTTTTACGTTACTTGATGACTACCAATAATATCTCATATAGAGCTGATCACTGACCGGGTCCAGTTTCGAATGAATAATTACTAAATCAGTTCATATGGACAAACATTATTCGTAAACAAACACAGAAAAAGAGGGAAAAACATTCCGGATTTATATGTAACCTCCTTTTTTTTTCTTTTATTTTTCTCTCTTCGAACTTGGTAAAAAGGAATTTTTTTACGCATTCTACAAAACAACAGAAGTATATCATAAAATTTTTTTTTTTTCAGTTTTCCAGATAATTACAGTAACTTCCACTCTCGAAGAGTTATTTATTATAAATCGATATTCAGCAGCATAGCAACTTCGCAGAAAGCTATGCAAACCAGTGGCATTACATCAATGTTACTTTCGGAACGAGTTTAGATACATCTATAAAAAAAAAAAAAAAATTTTAAACAAATTTTAAAATAGATTCCGAACGTAAGCCATCGATGATATTAGATGTTTGTTTTTTTCGTTTAACGAGTTATCGCTCCCCTACAATGAAACGGAAATTAATTAATTAGCAAAGAATGGAATTAAACGCGAAAGTTGTTTTTCTCTCCAAATGATGATCTTCTAAGTTTTGAGGGAAGTTTCATGCTCACCCCATCGCGGCATGTATACATTTATTGTACGGTGTACTGAATTTGTGAATACAAATCTTTTTTTTTTCTTTAACCCCCCCCCCCTTTAGGCACGCCAAACGACACGAGGGAAAACAATCAGTTAGATGTAGATTCGGTCGTCAGACATTGACGAGTACAAGTCTTATACATTGTTTTTTTTCGTATTACCGATTCTCACTTTGTAAAAGAAAAATATCCTCTATAACGCCTCGTTAAATAACTTGAATTAATTCCTCCTTATTTCAATTGGCTTTAGCGTGCCTCTTTATTGTAAGATAAATACAAGTTTATTTTGTTTTTATTTTGTTTTTATTTTGTTTTATTTTTCATGATAAATAAAGATATTTAAGCAGACAATATTCGAATTTTTCAGTATGATTGCTAAGAGGTATTTTAAAGTTCTACTCGACTACGATTATTCTTAGCGGTATTTTAAAATAATACTTAAAAATTTGTTTACAGATTACGTGCAAACAGAAGGATCTAAAGAAAAAGCTGAAGGTGTCGTTTATCGGAGAACCGGGATTAGATATGGGCGGACTGACGAAAGAATGGTTCCTGTTGCTGATAAGAGAGATCTTTCATTCGGATTACAGCATGTTCGTCTACCACCATCGGTCACGATGTTACTGGTTCAGTTTGGATAACAAATACAGTAGCTATCGCGAGTATAATCTGATCGGAGTACTGATGGGTTTAGCGGTGTACAATTCGAACATTCTCGATCTACACTTCCCGTCGGTGTGTTATCGGAAACTGTTATCACCTGTAGTGGTTCCGCACACCGATGAAAGCAACATTATCGGCGTTATTCGATCGCCTACGGTGGAAGATCTAGCCGAAATTATGCCGGTACGTGCCAACTTCCCTATTCGACGAAAAGATGCTTTTCGTTCACTCTGAAAAAAAAAAAACAACTAAAATTGTTAGACACTACAGATGATTCCGGATGGGTGGTACGCATTGCCGAGTAAAAACAAAAGATTTGAGTACGTTTCTGCTAAACGCGTAGAAAAGTGTGAAACACGTTTTTCTTTTTTGTTTTTTTTTTTTTTTTTGAGTAATAATGTAAATGATAATTGTAGACTGTTTTCCAAAACATGAATTAGGAGCGTTTACGTATAACGCATCACGAAAATGAAACACTTACCTTCAGTCTCAAACCGTGGTTCACGTTAAATCTTTCAACGGAAAAGCATTTCCGGCCACCGCTACTCTTGTCTCCTCCCCAAATTGTCCTCACCGCTTCAACGAACCGTTTGCGATCACATCTTTTTTGAATGTCTATTCCTTTCTGTCGAACGTTGTATTCTATATTCTTACCCGCTGAAACTACTCCTTATTGTGCATTTTATATTTTGTCCTTCCCCTCGCCGACCATTATTTCATTCATTACAGTTTCTTTATATTGTCTATATCTGACCGAATCAAAATTTAACTGACGGCTCTTTCCTTTCTTGCTGTTTCTGGGTGTAGGTCCTTAACGTGCTCAAGAGGGGGTTAAAAAAAATATCCCGTAATAGTATTTCAATTTCTGTTAATACATATAAAAAAAATAAAACAGCCTGGATAGATGAAACGTTTGTTTGAAAAATTCACACCATTTAAACAATAATCACCATTAAAACTGACTTTCTATATACCCCACCGGTGGTCGACCTAATATGTTCCAAAAATTATTTTAAAAAATCGAAAAAGGGTATAAGCATGTCAAATTTGTCCTCACGCCGTTGTCTAGCGGTCTTGGGGCATCATTTTGGTACAGAATGAAAACAAATTCACATCAAGTTTCAGCTCTTAATCGTAAATATTTTCCGAGTTATTTTTTTAAAAAAAATTATTTTTATTTTTATTTTTTTTCTTCTAGCGATAAAAATGAAAATTAACGAATAATCGGATGAGTTTTTTTTTAAGTGCTAGAAAGTGAAGTCGTCGCGATAGCCTAGTTGTTGGAGCGAATTCGGCTTTTGTTACGAAAGTCTTGAATTTGATCCCAGACGATGACCGAAATTATAATAAATAATTAATTAATCGTTAATAGTCACACGGAAGGCAATGACGAGCAAGCATGCTATCTCATATGCGCACTAGTCAAGTATACAACAGACACGCATGCACCTGTATTTGTATAGCGCAGTTTCAAGTGAAGTCTTTGCGTTGCATGTAACAATTGCCGTGAGAACTACCTATGTCTGTAAGAACGTACAAATAGGTAAGTCACGACACTCGGCATCTCGAGCAATGAGGAGAAGAAGACTGGGAAGTAAAGACGTCGTGAAAGTAAATTTTTTTTTTACATTCTCAAAAATAAATGTAATTCTTTCATATAAAACAAACGAAACTAAAATATTTTTTTAACCATGTTCATTTTCAAATATGCAATTGGCAAATTTTAATAGTAAACGTTTTTTATGCCGTACGCAGAATTTTTTCAAATTTTTCAATTTTGTACCACGTTGGAGAACTATTCTTCTTTGCTTTTTTTGAAAACTTCCTCTTTAGTAGACGAGCGAATGTTATTTCATCGATAAAAAATTATACGTTTAATAATTTTTTAAACAATAAATGCATGTAATACCACGAAGATTTCAATAAGACTAATAAGTAAAAGTAAAAGTACAGTAAGTTTCATAACTTTAACAGGGCGTCGGGATTGCGAAGTTAAGCATTCCCCATAATGGTACTAAGCCTAATAATAATGGATCTGATGAGAATACTGGGGACAGTTTTTCTCTCGACCGCCTTTACTTTCCCAGATTTCTCTAGTACCCAATTATTTCAGGCTGGGTAAACTTGGAAGCGACTTGGATCCGGGACGAGACAGGTCTCGATAACCTATGACACCTCCGATTTGGTAGCCAAGCACCTTAACCACTAGGCTACCACGCTGTCAATAAGACTGATAAGGAAACTAAATAAAATTACCCTTCGTCACTATACTCATCAATTGCAACACAGTTTCCTGCAATATTGAAAATATGACTCAAAATTTCTATTTGCTTTGCAATCTTTAACAAATGGCCTGCACTGTACGTTTAGTTTTAAAATTTAAACTAAAGAAATTGCTGACATAAATTAAGGACAAAAATAAATCAGTATCAGTCAAGAATTAACCAGTTATGGCAGTATTCGCTTACCGAGATTACAAAACAATAAAGTAGAAGTAAAATTAAAAAAAAAAAAAAAAAAACAGGAGAATTAACGAAGTAAAAAATTGGGACAGAACGGAAAAGAAACAGAAAAAAAAAGAGAAAAATAGTTCTCGCTTTATTCGCGTTAAATCTGCGCGCAGTATAGCGAATACGAATATTATTTCCCAACTCTGCTGATGGACGACAATTATCAAAACTGCCATCAAATATTGTTATTGATCGTCACTGGATAATTTAAAACTGATTTATTTGCACATTTTCCTATAAAAAAGTAAAGTTTTCTAAAAAAAAATTTTTTTTTAGTTTTTTCTTTCGATACTGCAACAAACTGAAAAATTAAAAAAAAGATTCGGAGTATAGAGGAACTTAAAGGACGTTTACTGTTAAAGTTTGCCGACTACGTGTCTGAAGAAACGCGGTCACAAAAAATGCTTTTTTTTTTTTAAAAAAAAATTGTGTTTATATTTGAGAATATTGTAAAAATATTTTATTCTTACTGTCTCTTATTTCATAGCACTTGGAGGGGGGATCATTTATTAATTTTTTATTTTTACTACTAGAAGAAGAAAAAAATATATATGTATATACACATGTATATTTTTAAATTACTGGAAAAATATACGATACTAATTGTAAGAACTGAAACCTGGTGTGAATTTTTTTTTTATTTGGTACCAAAATGATGCTGTCCCGAATGACGTTATAAAACGATGACGGGGCACATCGGTGGTCCGGTTTTGCGAGCCAAGTAAAATGATACGTTCACACCGGCAACCGAGCAAGACGCGTTTTACGAACACAACGATCGACATTCCATTTCGGCGATGATTTTTAAAATTTTTACAATTCGGTCTCATTTATAGAGAATATACGTGCACATAAGCTTTTTAGGATTCTGTATACATACAATGTACGGAATCCTAATAAGATGGTTCAGAAACGACAAAACTATTCAATTAAAATATGCAATAACTCACGAACGGCTTGACTTATTAATTTCGAAATTTGGAACATAAATTACAATTAAAATTCCCTTTAAAACGATCTATAATTTCAAGATGACCGATTAATGTAGACGACAAAAAACCGTCAAGAATATATAATATGGTATTTAAAACTACCTCAAAAATCACTTAAAAAATCATAATTCATTACTAGATAAACCTTTAAAAGTGAAATTCTAAATATAAAATAAAATGCAGGAGTCCGCTCATAAAATCAAAAAAATATAGTAAAAAAATTAATTAAACCTCCCCTTTTGGGCCAAAAACAGCAAAAAAAAAAAGGAAGTTCACGTAAATATTAGCCCGAGTAAAAACGTTGTAGAAACCAAAACGTATTTTAGAGATATGTATACAGGACCGCTTCATAGGAAAAATATAGCTAAGCTTCCAACTTCATATTCAGACGTTTGGGGCGCCGAAAGCTCAAAAAGTTTGAAAAAAATATTTTGTTTCCCCGGCATATGATATATTGTTGAAAAGATCGCTATTTGTCGGAAACAAAACCGTATTTAATTTCCTTAACGAAACTTTCAAAGTTGCCGAAAAGTTCAAGAAAGCGCAAAAAATTACGTGTCCCCCCCTTTAGCGCCGCTAGTATTATCGCTAAAAATATAGGCTTCCACGTATGTTTATGTAGTTTGGGACATCCGGGTATACAGCTTTAAAATTATATCATTGGGGTGCTGAAAGCTCGAAATTTTGAAAAAAAATATTTTTTTTTCCGGGAATATGATATATTGTTGGAAAGATCGCTATTTGACTGGAACGAACCCATACGTCGTTTCCTTAATGAAACTTTTGAAATTGACGAAAAGTTCACGGAAGATGAAGTATGTCACTTTTTGGACGACACGAGTATCATAGTTAAAAATTTTGAACAAGGTTAAAAATATGTACATTCCCGCATATTTTTCTAGTTTCCATCGCCAAAATTAGACTCCAAGGGACGTAGAATCCCCAAAATTTTGAAGAAAAAATGTTTGTTACCGTTCTCATGTGATATATCAATTGAGAGATTACTCTATTTGTCAGAAACGAAACCGTATTTCACTTCCTTAACGAAATATTCGAGATGGCAATAATTTCAAAAAACGCAAAAAATTACATGCCTCTTCCTCTTTGCAGTGGAAAAATCAAATTCCTTCCAATTTAGCATTATGTCCTATAAATTAACGTACGGAGTAACCCTGAGCGCATGAAACATTATGCTTGACTGAACCTGTTTTATTTATTTATTTTGTATTTGGTTACGTATAACTATGCAGACTGATTTCAATGATTCTTCGTTCATGCAGAAGTGTACCACCGGTAAAAAAAGGTGATACCTTTCTCAAAGTTTGTTGTAAAAGTTAAAAAAGGCAAATGCGCTAAAAGTAAAAAATAATTAGATATAAGATAATACATTTCAGGGTAATATACTTAACAATTTTATGATTATTCTTCAACAACATTAACTTTTCAAAACCGGCAACAAATCAAAGTGGAGTAAATGTTCATTATTCAGCTTACAGAAAGTGAACAATTGTATTATTATATGTATCCTCATTAATCAATTTTTAATTATTGTTGCAATTTGAATTCGATGCTGACTGCAAAAAATTAATGTTAAGCGATTACCTTTTTTGTGCATGCTTTTAATGGGTATATTTGTACCAGGAGCGGAACAAAGTATTTAATAAAATACAACGAAAAATATTTCAGTAAAGTAACACAAAAGTAGTCCTGAAAAGAGTTACTTGTAACAAAACGTTCAGCTGATCGGGAAATCGTGAAGGTGACAAAAATTTAAAACGGGACTAAATAAAAAATAGTATATAATAGAAAAGAAATAATTAAAAAATGTAAATAAAATTAACAAAAAACAAATTAATATTGAAACGAGCAAAATTAATGGTACTATGCACCAATAGTATACATATCAAGTATTGGAAATAAGATAAAGAAGACGAAATAAATGAAATGAATAACAAAAACAGAAAAATATATTGGTTGTCTCTACGTTTGTTTCCAAACTCGTACTACAATTGCTCGCGGTACATGTTTAATTCTTAACTATTACGTTATTTCTGTGATACTATGTACTAAATTCATATTCCCTCTACTGTTTAAAATAATATTTAAATCCATTTAACTTATTTAATTAATCTAATATAATAATACCAATAACATTAACAGTGTAAAAAGTGCATGGTGAATTTATCAACGCATATGTACAACTAAATGGAATAAATAGATCTTTATCTGGATATCGCGAGAGATTTCGCCGTGAATTTTAAAAAAAGTATATATGTACGTATTTACGAAGCGATAGTAATTTTGCTTCGAGTCGGATAGATAAGTGAATATCGATGTGCGAAAATATTATGTTTATGTGTGGTATGCCGTTTGTTCGGAGCGAAACTCGAACTCCCTTCGATTTGCAATATGCTGAATAATCATTTCCTAAAATTGCTCGCCAGTTTCCTATTTCATTTACAATTCGCTATACCGCGATAGGATGCGTTGTTGCCAGAGAAAAATTTACTTCTTATTTGTGAAATCATTTTCGTCATTTAAAGTCATCAATCATGTGAAAATAAGGAATTTGGCTCGCAAAACCGTTGCGCCCGGGGCACATTCAACATGCTTTACCTTTTTGCTTCCAAAAACAAACTTCTTCCTAATTTCTCTCGCCTTCCGCCTAGAATTTTTTCGCTAAAATACTTTTTTTCGACAGCTAAATCATTTCTTCTTAGCAGCAGAAATTCTCGCCTTGCTAGCGTTATTTTATTACTTTTTTCTGTTTGTTTCATATTTTATTCATCTTTATTTAAACATTAATCCTTGTCGCCTGTTTACTAATTCTACTTGAAATTATCGCTAAAAACCAAATATCTAGACTAGACGATTGAAGAAACAAGAATAATACTGGTAAAAAGCTACCTGACAAAGTGAAAAAAAAAAAAAAAATATAGATACGAATAGTCTTTCCAAAACAAAATATGTAAACATTGCTCCTTACGCAAAAGACACGGTAATTTATTGTTTATTTCATTGCGATACTTCGAAATAAACATTAATTATCCACATTTTTAAAAAATCTTTAATAATTGGAAGATTAAAATAGGCATTAATAAAACAGAATATATGTATATTGCAAACTGGCTACTTCGATTCGATCTATACACTAAATAACAAAAACGAATCAAATTTAAAAAGACCGTAACAGAATATCCGCTCAATTTTAGTATAAAAGGGGTATAAACATAAGCGAATAATCATATACGAATCGTATTACCGTCATATACTTAATTTCAACAAAAAGCAACCAGCGATACACATACGGAATCTATTATAAAATTATAAAACTTTAAAATTAAAAAAACACTGACCAGTTCTGAATAAACGAAACTAGTCGGTGTTTTTGAGTGTTTTATAATCTTATAGTATATTTCGTGTATGAATGTTCAAAATAAACGAATAAAACATCTATGCCACTTAGTTCAATAAATATTAACAATAAAATTATCCCTTTTCTGTATCAGTCAATTAGGACCTCAATATATACATTGTTAAACTATATTTTTCGATGTATTACATAATTATAATTGTTCACTTCTTTATGATTTTACCGACAAATTATATTTTCAGTCAATTAAGAGCTACAACACACTTTATATAATTTTTCTGCTAATAATCGCCGTATAAATTTGATTTAAATTATATGTAGGTAACACTATATACAGTTTTTTTAAATTACCTTTTTAATATTACACGGCAGATTTTTCAACATTTTGCTCTTCATTAATTAATTCTTTGGATTTTCCGATTTTCCGAGCGTGATCGTTCAATGATATTCCCGGTGACGGATATGATATACCACTGCGCATTTCATTATAAAAATTGAAATGTTTACCGACATAACTAAATTAAATGTTTATTTTAATCGTTTGATATGAAAATACTGAAGGAAAACGCTGTTGCGTTTTACCGCTGTAATAACGAAAAATAAAAAAAAAAAATTTATTTGTATTTATCATCTTTTAACTGGTTTCAAAAAAAGTATATTTTCGATTATTCTCTACCGCTTGACATAATTTTTCTTAATTTAAAAATTACTTTTTTACTCGTTTTTTTCCTGCAAAGTTACATAATTTAGTAACCTTTAATTTTTTAAAAAATATAATTAATTTTCTGATAACTCGGTGAAAAATATGATTCGACTGTACTATGTATAATTCGTTTCTTTATTCTGGTTTTATAAATTCCGCATCTCATTAATAAACGTTTTTTTATTTATTTATTTAAACATGATGTTCAAGGTATTTTCCTTTACTTCTCGTTTCCGCTTATAGCACCGCGCCTTCCTTTTTTTCCTGCCAGAACCATCTTCTTTTCTTATTCTTTCCCTTTTCTTCATCATGTTCCTTTAGCGGAAAGACCTTTCTTTTCAGGAGCACTATCACAAAAACATCCACGTAATATATATTATTACACTAAGATTTTTGTAAGGTTTATTTTTTTTAGGATGTGGCCAAAAGTTTATCAGATTTACTACGATACGAAGGCAATGTAGAGGATGACTTCTGTTTAAATTTTCAGGTAACTTATATCGCTTTAGATTAATCAGTATGCGTATAATATTGCGATAAACTATTGATTTAAATGTTCGGCCATTAATCCTACCGAGATAATATTCTACGAATGTGAAATAATACAATCTAAAAAATGTCCCTGTATTTTTAATTACAATAAATATTTCAACATATGAATTATTCAATAAGAAACATTAATTCACTTAAGATACTTAGAAGGGAAAAACATAACGATTAGTCCCGATAGCCAAATGGTTTAATCCCGACGCAAAATAATAATAATAATAATATAATGTAAATCTAGAAATTATGGATTTCGAGAAAAATCATTAAATGATTATTTTTAATTCACGAGAGATACTTCTTTCTCCCTAATACTGCTGCTGCATATGTAATATTTCCTGTTACCGACCTCGTGTATTGTTTGTAGCTTAATACGCCTTTTAAACATAATCTTTCACCAAATCTTTCATCTCTTTTCGGAAATACTTTGTTACTTTGTGCCTTCCCTGTATGTTGTCTGATTGAATGTCTCCACCATGTACAGTGGGGTGTAGCTAGTTAGGCAGTGGTGTTTTGTTCACACCTGGTTCGAATCCGGATTTTGTAAATTAGGAATGCAAAAAAAAATTTCTTCTGCGCCGGATGAATGCCCATAGTGTTGATGAGCCTCCTATAAAGTAATTCCAAAAAAAAAATATATCCTTAAATTACATAGGTTTTATCAAGAGCGGATCCAAAGAGACATTTTGGGGGGAAATTATATAATTACGTAATAACTTTTACAGTAGGCAGTAGACTTGCGAAATACGTTGTTTCATAAAGAAAATCAAATTAGCGATCTTTATAGGAATTTAAAAATGCTTTAAAAATACACAATTATTACAATTTTTAATTTAAATTTTGTTTTATTTTCAGGTAAAAAATAAAACGAAATTATAAAATTCTAACTAAAATGGTAGTTTAGAATTTGAATAGTAAAGAAAGATAGTATTTCTATATTAGACTTTACTTTTTTTTTTATTTTTGTTAATAATCTGATCCGAATTCTTTGTTCGTGAGCAAGTAAAAAATATATATATATATTTTTCTCACAGAACTATTTTTAATTAAAATTACAAAATAAAAATTAAAAATAAATAAGAAAGGCAAAATATTGATGACAGCAGCTGGGTTTAAAATAAAATAAAAAAGTAACATTAATAGTTTTATTAGAAAAAAGTATTAAATATTAGTTATATAATTAAATCCATAGGTAACATTTATACAAATCTTTTATAGTATAAATTAAGTTTCTCTGTTATAACAAATTTTTTCATAGAGGCTTTGGTTCTTTGCCTTCCCCCATCCACCACTGGTTTTATTGTTATTAACTGATGTAAGATGATAGTTCAGATACGAAAAATAATTTCATTATTTTATCAATTATTTAAGAAACAGGATGTATGGGTACACTACATATATTCTAGGTCAATTTAAGGAAAAACATTTGCAGGTGTCTGTGGAAGAATTTGATGAAATAAAAACATTCGAACTAATCGAGGGCGGTGCAGAAATCCCGGTAACGAATGAAAGCCGAACGAATTACGTGGACCGTTATTTAGATCTCATCTTAAACAGCGCAGTTTACAACCAGTTTAAAGCATTTTACTTCGGTTTTCATAGTGTCTGCGCATCGAATGCCCTTACCGTAAGTATAAAATATTATGGGTTAATTGATTGAAAGCTCTCTCCTTCCGTAATTGAGGCAAGGACCCTTATATCCTTCAGATGCTATATAAGGCCACTATCCTTTCCAAATTCGATTATTACTCGTTCCTTTACGCTAGTGCTCCTAAATATCTTCTCCTTAAGCTTGATAATATCCATAACATGTACCTCCGCCTTTGTATCGTTTCCTTGAACTTCTCTCCGATTGCGGCCATTTTGGCAGAAACTGGTTCCTTTCCTTTATTCATGCGAAGACCTTATCTAGGTGGAAGATTTCTGATCAAACGTCTTCATATTATCAATTCCTACTTGCTTAATTCCTACTTGTTTATATTCAACAACTGGCGTTTCTCTCCTCGTAAAACTCCCTGATTTTTTCACGTCTTAGGGCCTTTTTTCCTTTTATTCTTTCCTACAACAAATATCCTTATTTTACTTACAATTTCCCAGATTTTATTTACTCGCCCAGTTTACTCTTTCTTCCTTCGTAAGTCAAGTCTCTTCCCTCTCTCGCTGCTCATAACGAATTTAATTATGTTTTATCCTCGATCTTTCCTTCTTATACTTTAATTTTCACAGGTGGCTGAAAGTTGGTTTTAGAGGTTGGAGCGGCTTTTACTCTGTCGGATTTCGGCTATTCTGAGCCGTTCAAATTTCCCTCCTTCTCCTTCATATTCCTAGCCGAATCTATTGTGATCCTACAAGCAATCTTTTTTACAGCTTCTACTAGTAATATATCTAAGGTTCTCTTATGTTCTGATTTAAAAGGCGTTTCACAAGCCAATGCACTCCTTTTCGTAGACCATCCGCTGATCCTATCGTGCATATGCTCCTTGATTTCGCATCTATTTCATTCCCGCTCTGTCCATATTGATCTCTTGTGGATTCCTAGTCATTGTGGAATTTCGCGCAACGAGTTGGTTGACTCGTTGGCACCTTCGGCTGCTTCAGACGGTCGCTTTATTAGTCATTTCCCAGCTCAAAGTCTTCGTTCCTCTTTCCTTTCGTTGCCACCACGACTGTTAGTATCTCTATCCTTTTGCATTTTCTAATCCTGCTTCCTTTTATTTAACCATACAAACCATTCCTCCTTTTCTCCCGTGGTTTCTTAATTTCCCCAACATGAGGCGGTCAACTATCTCATCTATAATTAGACTTCGGTTAAATCACAGCTTGCTCCCTGCTTCGCTCTTCCGTTTTTTCACTACCCAGTCTCCTCTTTGCTCATTTGATCATCCGTCAGAAGCAAACTTCATTTGCGATGGGAATCACATTTTACTTGAATGTCCTTTCATTTCTTCAGAACGCGCGATACTGTATTCCAGTCTTTTACATCTTATCCTACGCCTTACAGGGCTTAATGCTTTTTTTTCCTTCTCCCTTGGTTATTCCTTTGTTAGCTTCATCCCAAGTTCCATTTCTAATATTTTCTTATATAGTAATTAATGCTGTCATATCTTTGGATTGGGTAAACGTTCTTAGCCGACATTCTCAGTAAAAAAAAATATGTATATTATATGTGAAATTTAACCAAATCCTAAACGAGACGGTTTGTACGTTGCCTGCAACATATTTCGGCTTGATGTATTTGTCATTTCATTAATTATAAGAACAACTTTAAATTTATTTCCGTTCCAGACATAACTTATGCGCACTAAAAGAGCAAAAGCAACATATACTCTTTCGAAATTTAAGAATAATGATTGCGAGTTGCGATTTGAATCGAAAAAATAATTTCGGCGCACCGCGCTGTCGCACCACCCTCTAATCGTTTTCGAATCTATGTCGCATTATTTGCACAAGTCTTTAATACGAAACTTCACAATGTCTTACGATTACACTTTCTGCCGATTTTTCACGGGTTCCCAAGCTTTTCTAAATTTTCATTTCCAGGCTCAGTTAGAAACGTGCAAAATGTAACAATTTAAACCTACCCTTCTGCCGCGACATAGTTGATTAATTAATCGTGTTTCGTTCAGGTGAAATATCCCGCTGCCACACATTGACACTTTCAAAAATTTCACTTGTGCCGAGTTAATGTCCGTAGTTGACGTGCCAAAAAAGAAAAAAAAAAATTTAAATCTCCTCGCTTTCTCTGACCTCCTATATATATATATATATATATATAAATAAAACAAAGTCTGGTTAGTTACATTTATTTTATAACTCAAGAACGGCTGGACCGATTTTCATGATCTTTGATATTTTAGATTTGTCTCCATCCCGAATAGCAGAATACGCAATTTAAAACAAAATTTATGAAGAAAATTCATTATTTTTTTGCTGTTTTTGTCCCAAAAGGGGGGTTTACATAATTTTTTTAACCTTAATTTTTGCATGTTATGAAAGGGCTTCCTGTGTTTTGTTTTATATTTTGTATTTCGCTTCTAAAGGGTTATCTGGTGATGAGTTATGAATTTTTTAAGGGTGATTTTTGAGGTCGTTCTAAATTCCATATTATATATTCTAGACGGTTTCTTGCCGCCCAGGGTAATCACTCAGCTTAAAGTTGTAAATTGTCATCGATAGAAGTTTAATTGTAATTTATAATCCAATTCGGATAAGTTAAACCGTTTCCGAGCTGTTGTATAATTAAATATTTTGGTCGCTTCTGAACCATCTTATTTGGATTCCGTATTTTATAGTGTGTACGGAATCTTAAAAATCGGTATAAATTTACTTTACGAAATTAGACATCATTAGAAACACGTTGTTTTTTCGTGTATAGCCCCCATTATCAGCTAACTGCATAGAGTACATACTTTATTAAAAAGTATATAAATTGAGTGTGTACACTGTGTTGTTAGCTGAGAAAAAACATATTTCCTAAGTAATTTACTTTCAATTTTTTAAAGTAAATTTATACTAATTTTTGTTATTAAGGGGAATAATGCCTTGCTGCCACGTGAATTACATTTATTTTAATGTAATTAAAATACTTTTCATTTTGATTTTTGCCTATTTATTGAACTTAATTCATTTTGAGTATTAATTTTATCTTAATAAAAAACTGAATTTAATTCAGCTAATAAGTTAACACAACATTTATTAATTCTGAGGCGGTACGAAGTTCGCCGGGTTAGCTAGTATATATACATATATATATATATATATATTTATATAATATGGACACTCTCGTAAATTTACAAAATTCTAAATACATTCTGAAAATAATTTAAAGTTTAAATTTAAAAAACAGTTAAAAAGAGTGCCGATTTCAAAGTTTATTCTAAATTAATAAAAATGCGTTAAAAAATACAAAATTATAGTTCGATAAAAATATATTTTTCAGTGGTAAACACAAGAATACTCTTTTTTTTTTTTTATTACATCCCTATGTTCTGTCTTTAACTACCCAAGCTATTACACAACATAGAAAACAATGCAAATTCTGCACGAACAAATGTAACCCGGATTTCTTGGCAAACGCTAGATTTTCAACTAAAGCACAAGGATGTTGGAGAGAGTCTCTTGCACAGAGACTTCAATATTATGCGCCCTCCGGTGCTGCGCGAGCTTCTTGCAGTAACCAATGAGATAAGGCACAATTGTATCGTTTGACAGTCTGTATGCGAGCAACTCGTTGGTGGGGGGCTGTTAGTATATAGTTATGTAACGCAGCAGTATGTCCCTCCGGAGACAATTGAAAATTGAATATTCTTTCCTGCTTATGCCATCAGGGAGCTACTAGGAGTCGATGGTTAGCTTATTGCTTCGTAAGAAAGTTTTTTGCGTCATCCACTCAGACCTCCCTTCTTGTTTTTGCATGCGCTCATAAGGATATTATTTATATTCGTATTTTCATTGTTTTTTTTTTTGCGGCCACCTGTCGGCAAATTTCTAGAGGGAAGGTACCGTCAAGTTCATTACGTTTCAGTGTAAGAAAGTTGGTCTGATGATAAAAAAATTTTGAACGCTTTTTGGTTCGAAAAAATTGGAGTGACCGCCAGCCAAAAAAATGTTTAAAAAATCATTTCGCCGAAATGGAAGTCAGCGGACAAAATACAGTAATTATGCCTCATGTCTAGCATGGAAACAAAAAAATATCTACTAGAATAACGTTGTATTACTTTATAACGGTTTAATATTTTCAATGATAGTTAGAAGGCATAAAAATGAAACAAAAAAAAAAAACATACACCAAGCACATATAAACTTCTTTTTTTTTGTTGTTGATAAAAAGCAAATAAATCAGATATTGCAATATTGCTTGGAATACATACCCGAAATTTCAGAAACAAAAAAAGGTATAAAATTCTCTGGAAAAAAAGGGTTTGATCTTGTTCGCCATCAAAGAGAAATGAAAGATTTTTTCAAATACTAGAACTATAATTATAATGAACAATTTACTTTACTTGGCGATTATCGATAACAGCGTCTTCGAAACGATATAATAATAGTAATAAAAATAATAATAATAATAATAATAATAATAACAATAACAACAATAATAATAATAATAATAATAACAATAACAACAATAATAATAATAATAATCGAAGTATAAAGATATTAATTGTAATTCGATCAACTGTATAAATAAATGAACGAATAAATTTCAAAAATATTATGTACTGCGCATTAAATTAGTTTCACAACATTAGATGCATTAGAATTCGATCGGTTATTTATAAATTTCCGAAAGTTATTCTTCCGGTTTTTAGAAAAATACTCACTACTACGAGTATGTATTTATTAATAGAACTAAAGAATGCAAAAAGGAAAAAGCGAGTAGCCGAAAAATTTTATGACAAAGTATAATTGACTTTTCGTGTTGCTACTGTATAATAGCTCGAAAATGTCTTTCAACCGATCGCCATCTTTTTATTTATTAAATAGCCAAATAACTTTAACCGAAAAATAACTCCTCTAATGCAAATCTCTCATCGTCCGAATGATGGAACGTAAAATCGGACAGATTATCTCTGTGCAGTCATCAAATTAGCGAAATGGGTCTGAAATATAATGCGTTATCAAAAATTAGTACGATACAAAGTCGCACATATAAAATTCAAACACAACTTGTTGACAACTTTTTTTTTAGAATTACAGCAAATTCAAAATTTATTTTCATTCATCTTCTGAAAATCACAGATATTAAACGGTCCGCGACAGAAGTTAAAAAAGGAAAAACAAAATTAAAGACAGAAGAAAAGGCATTTCACCGGGCGGGAGAAGGGATACATAAAATTTGGGCGATTCAGACTTCGTAAGACATATAAGTGTAACTGAAAACGTTCCTGAAGAAGATATTTGCGTCTTTTGAGGAAAATATTACGAAGTTTAGTTATCGTCGAAAAATTTAAAATGCTACAGATCTAGAAAATTTACTAGAGATCTCGTTGCACGTGTGAGAGTTAATAAATTTTTAAAATGCCTAAAGCAAAAAGATAATTTGCAAAGATTATCCATCAATTCGGAAAATACATCGTTCAATCATATCTAATAATCAAAACTGTTTCGGCCAATAAATATACAATTCAATTTGCACAACGGCTATATATCTTCAAGAATTAAAAATGTTAACCGCTTGCTATAATTCAACAATTGTATTTACCTTCAAGATAAATTCACCTTACATACTGCCAAACTATTTTACAAAATAATTTGAAAACACGCGAAATACCAGACAGCTTTCATGAGGAAGCACCCGATTTTTAAACCGGTTCAAATCACAGAGAACCTTCAGATTCTTACTGCGACCATTTTTACCGGAAACCCGACAATTCTATAATATACTCTTCCCTCCGAATGGAAATATTTCAGAAAATCGCTGTTACTTCCGTTGTTCGTTCATCCGCTTTTTACCCCTATAGCAGACTTTAACAATCTACCAGGGGGGAGCAGTTTAACTATAACAAAAACGGAAAACGATTTTGCCTATTGTAAATGTATTCGCTCGAAACCATTATGATCCGGTGTTTTTGATATTTTTACACGATAATTATTTTTATTTTATTTTTATATTTTGTGTATAAGTGTCAACGAAATAATATCCTCAGTGCACAAAACGGTCAGCGTTCGCTTCATTACCTTAAACGGTTAATTGCGGTTTTTTATTTTCGCTGACGCGGCACGATTAACGAAATATTTATCATTAATATGATGACCTGGCCAGAGTGCAAAAGACAACAAACGGATAATTTATATGAAGCGAATATTGCGTCAGCTGCAGTTGGGTAACAACCGATACAATTGATGTTTTGTTTTAATGATTCGTCAAATATTACGTAACAAAAATAATGACGTCGGTTATCAGATGCACTTTTCTCGCTCGACCCAGTTCATACATTGTAGTATGCACGTAAAAATAAATAAACAAAGAGCGATTCGGAATCATTAGGTCCAGCTGAATTCGATGAATTTTTTAAAAATACGCTCCGATTCATCTCCTTTACAAGTTGAATTTTGAAACACGTTCAATGAGATTCTCTTTTAACTCAAAGTTATTTTTAGAGTTTCCAAATAACTATAACACGGATTTAGAAATAAATCTTCGAACTCACCTTTCCAGATACTACCGAACTCAATTATTTCGAACTTTGCTGTCGATGGCAGTAAGGAGGTATCGCTCGCAGGGTATTTACTGTTTCACTCGACTGCAGGTAAGACATTACACGCAACTACAGAGCAATCAATTAGTCTCCTATGTCGATCTTTTTCCGTGCAGTGATCACACACCATACTTCTAATCATACATCGCATAAAGTTCAGCTCGTCCTGTAAGATGCACAGGACACGGTTCAGGGCTAACTCCCACAATTTCTCCACGACGGCTGTTTACACGATCCCGAACTAACTCGAGACAAGCCATTTAATAATCATTATGTAATCCTCCCTTACAATTGACAAATGTTTCAGTGGTCTTTAAAATGGAATCATAAAAATAAAAACTTATCCCTCGCAACACTGGAGAAATGGACATTAAAAGCATGCTCGACGCTCGTGATTCCACAAATATATATATATATATATATATGTATACTAGCTGACCCGGCGAACTTCGTACCGCCACAGAAATAATAAATTTTGTGTTAACTTATTAGCTGAATTAAATTTAGTTTTTATTAATACTCAAAATGAATTAAGTTCAATAAATGTGCAAAAACCAAAAAGACAAATATTTTAATTACATTGAAATGAATATAATTCACGTGGCAGCAAGGTATTGTTCACCTTAGTAACAAAAATCAGTATAAATTTATATTAAAAATTTAAAGTAAATACTCAATTTATATACTTTTTAATAAAGTGTGTCCTCTGTGCAGTTAACTGATGATGGGCTATACACGAAAAAACAACGTGTTTCTAATGATCTCTAATTTCTTAAAGTAAATTTATACCGATTTTTAAGATTCCGTCTACAGTATAAAATACAGAATCCCAATAAGATAGTTCAGAAACGACAAAAATATTTATTTCTATAATAGTTCGGAAACGGTTTGACTTATCGCAATTGGATCATAAATTACAATTAAACTTCTATCTGTGACAATCTACAACTTTAAACTGAGCGATTATCCTGGGCGGCAAAAAACCGTCTAGAATATATAATATGGAATTTAGAGCGACCTCAAAAATACACTTAAAAAAATTGTAATTCGTCACCAGATAACTCTTTAAAAGCGAAATTCAAAACATAAAACAAAACACAGGAGCCCTTTATGGAAATTCAAAAATTAACCACCCTTTTGGCCCAAAAACAGCAAAAAAAAAAGAATTTTTTTCATAAATATTTTTTTTTACTTCGTACTCTGCTATTCGGAGCGGAGACAAATTCAACAAATCACAGATCATAAAAATCTGTCTAGCCATCCTTGAGTTATAAGTGGTATAACTAATCCGACTTTGTTTTATATATATAGATATAGATATATATATACTAGCTGATCCAGCCACGCGTTGCTGTGGCTTAGTAGTTATAATAGATTAAATTAATTTTTTACTTATTATTTTGATGCAACCAAATTAATTTTTACTAATAAACCTGAAATTATTTAGCCGATTTTGAATCATATGTAGAGAATGAAATTATCCAACTAATATACACTTATTGAATTTACATTTTATTTATCTAATCTTGAACTTTAATCTGTAATTAATGACTTATTTACACAATATACTAAATAAATTAGTTACATAAAAATTAAATGTTATAAATGAGGCAGATAACATTGGTTTCGAACTATTAGTTATATTATTTTATAAAACTGAAAATTATCTAAGCACTAATTTGTGCACAATGTTCTTGGTCAACCTGTCTTTTGCTAACACGAATAGACTTGATGGTGTTCCCACACGTGAGCAGCAGGCAACATGCGTTTATTCTTGCAATTTCTTCTTCCGATTCAGTAGTTCTCATAACACGCATACGCCATGCATTTCTGCTACGCGCATTGTTGAAGTTCGATTGTCTCTGCGGCATTATTTTATACTGAAATATAAAGCAAATTAGATGCCCAACAATGTCAGAGAGTTGTATCACTGCCACACTATTGTTGTGGGAATATTTAAATTTTTTTTTTTTTTTTTTATCAAGGCAGGACGTTTATTAAATATTCTGAAAAATAAATAAATTAAATGCCGCACAATACCGCACAATATCGCACAATGTTTTTTTTTTTTCATAAACAACAACTCCGTAATAACACGAACTTTTTTGTAAACAACAGTGAAAAAATTTATTTTATCATTCATCGATAAAAACGCCATGCACCAACGATAAATATGGTTGCATTTCGATTAACATCGCACGATACACAAAAGTCGCCACGAAAAGTAGTTGGTGCTCAAAAAATAATAAAATTATCAAAATTTGTTTTATTTAATATAACAAATATTTATGTAAATAATTAAAGCAAAAAGTAATAGCCAACAATTAAATTTGTTTTCTTTTAATTGATTGATTGAATTATTTAATATAACAAATATTTATGTAAATAATTAAAACAAAAAGTATCCTATCTGTTAAGTTGGACCAAATTGCATGTACTTTCAAAATTTTATAAAAATCGGTTAAGTAAATTCGGAGTTTATCCTGCACAAACATAAAGACACGGGATTTTTATATATATAGATGTGTAATATGGAATTCAGAATGACCGCAAAAATCACCCTTAAAAAAATTCATAACTCATCACCCGATAACCCTTTAAAAGCTAAATTCAAAATATAAAACAAAACACAGGAGCCCTTTTATGAAATTCAAAAATTACGGATAAAAAATTATTTAAACCCTTCTTTTGAACCAAAAACGGCAAAAAAAAAATGAATTTTCTTCATAAATTCGTCTTAAATCCGAAAATTTCAAACTTTCTTGAATAAGTTGTAACAATATGTACCGTTTTGATGAAAATTTTTATAAAGAAAGCTATTACAATACCTAACATCATAACGTGTACAGTTACCACAATTCGACCTTTCGATTACGTGTGAGCATGTGTATACTATGAGCTAAGTTGAATATAGAAGCTATGTTGAATAGAAACTAAAAAACATGTTTTAATTAAAAGGTAAAAGAGATAAAACTCAAGCTATATTCATAACAGGTATATTTTTCAATAACACAAAAAGTGAAGTAACAGAAGCGGTGTATTTACTTACCCCAGAAATTAATAAAATAACCATAGTAATCATTTTATTTAAATTTTTAGGTTTAGTTTATTTTTACCGTGGTAATCATTTTATTTATAATTTTATAAAAATTAATTTTTTGTTAATTTCTTTTTATTCGTCCCGTATACATTTCTGTGCCCCTGGTCTCATCTCAACTATTTAAAACTCTCATATTTCGGGTAGTGGCCCGAATTGTGAATCTGAACCATTCTTGGATCCACTTGAACACACACAAAAAATTTCATCAAAATCGGTCCAGCTGTTTAGAAGGAGTTCAGTCACAAACACACGCACAGAAGAATTATATATATAAAGATATAAAATAATATTGCGATATCCTTAATACGGTGTGCGTGCAGGTGATTTTCTTTTTTCTTAGATCTTATGCTGATACTGATTTAACTTATATTTAAACCGGCTACACACTTCCTTTCTAACTAGCCTATGATCCCAGCGCGAGATTATACGTATAAATAAAAGAATGTTTGTTTAAAAAATTTTCCGTTTTTTAAACAGATTCATCAGTTCGGAAGCCTCTCAAAGCGATCGGATCTTACAAGAAGAAATACACTGAGATATCTTAAGATTATACTTTTGGGAACAAATAGCTTATTTAAACGTTAATACGCTCGGCTATGTATATTCCGTTTAATATTAAGCACACTTTACTCCCCATTTTTATTTCGTAAAACCCTTGATACTATATCGCATCGGACTTTGCAAAATTTCAAAGCGATAGAAAAATTACAGGTTGATTAAAAATTCTGCATAAAAATTTGATTGCAACGTAAAAAGTTTAATGAAAATAGGTGGCAAAAATGTCTTCCTACACTTTTAATTGCTTTTTAAAATTATAAAAAAAGAAAACCAGTAAACATTCGACGAAGAAATATTAACCGTTTCTAATATTGTTAGCGCATGTTTTATAATTTAACAATATAGATGTTGCGCGGTGAAGAAGTAGAAATGCTAGTATGCGGATTAGACCATTTAAATGTGCAAGAATTGCAAAAAATTACCGAGTACGACGGATTTGACCCGGATGAAGAATTCATCTTGTAAGTTGCAATTTAAACGAAAGCTTATAATGTTAATTGAGACTTGTATGTTTGTTTTTTGCGATTTTTTAAAACTTTTTTATTCAATATCCAAAATGAGGTAATAAAAACAAAAGAAATATGTCATTTCTCCGGATATCATCCGAAAGTTGCTCCTGTTGAAGGAATAAATCGCAATATTCCATTTAGGCCCGTAACGCGACAAAAAATGTGAAATGCGGAATGTGCTTTTGTTTTTTTTTTTTTAAATCGATGCCGGTGAGAAATAGCCAAAAAAGCAAAATTCTACGTAAATGGCGAAAAATAATAGAATAAAAAATTTAACTTCCTTATTTTACCAGCGATAAATGACAGGTGCGAGAACCAACTTACTGTTAAATTTTATACCTAAATATTTAATATCCAACACTCTATCAATTGCCAGATTGTTTTTAATTTTGAGATTTATACTTTCACTGGACAAGTGTAATGATGAGAGCTATGCAATATATATTTAGTCTTTGATAAATTTACAATTAACCTGTTACAGTTTAGTTAAATAACAAAATATGAATTAATATCTCTATCCGTATAATTATCATACTCTTTAATATTGATCAAGTAGATATACAAAAATAAAAATCTAAGATGTCTGTTAAAAATAAATTAATAAAGAAAATTGGGGAAATTAGTGCAAGTAACATCGCGGTTAAACTATATATCGCGGTTACCTATTTTACAGTATAGAACGTGCCTGTAGTTTTTACAAATTCTTGTTTTTGTACGGGGATGCCGCTAATTTTTGTAGACTAAAAATTACGAAAAAGAATGAAATTTAAAAGTTTGTTTTAAATTTCAAAATTAAGGTGTGATCCTTAATATTAATTTTTTCAATGGACCGGAAATTAGGAAAAAGAAACATCAAGGAGTAAAACGATAGCGAGAGGAAAATAATAGATAATGGTTAAAATGTAGGCGAATGATGTGAGACAACAGGAGAATGAAGGAAACTCTGAAGAGTGCAAGAATTAAAAGAAAGAGTAGTAAATTTTTTACATATGACTAGAAGACTGGAATTTTCTTTCAACAGAAACCGGCAGTTCCAAACGATGATACGCCCAAATGACTGGAAATCAAGATCAAATAGACGCTGAATAAGAGATTTTATACGACGAAAAATGATAAAGTCGTGCGAGGAAGGAAACGAAGTTTAGCAAAGATACACATCAAATTGCTTAAGTCGACTATTCTGTGCCATGATATTTCTTCTTTGCATTTTCTTTTTCTTTAATTCAGCTCATCGCAAATTATCCCAGATACACTGTTTTGGAAGTGTTTAAATGAATCATATGTTTTTCTGTCTGTGTGTGTTTTCAGAAAGACATAGTTTATCTTCAAATTTAATAATAAGAAGTTTTCAGCAAATGATAATTAAAACAACAAACTGTCATGTACAACGCTTAAATGCCTTTTTTAAAGAGGTATTGTGAAAAACGTTTAATTCTGACGCCTTTTTACAATACATATATCGCTTAATTCTAGCAAAAAAAAATAATTAATTATAATTATTTCCTCCAAAAATTTTAATGCGTCGTCGCTGATTTTTGAATTTGCAGAGAATTTTGGGAGATAATCAAATCATTTTCGGAAGATATGCAAAAAAAATTTCTACTCTTTACCACCGGCAGTGACAGAATTCCGATCGGCGGAGTTTCTGAAATGACCTTCAAAATTACTCGACTTCCGATAAAATTAGAAAATCTGCCGGAAGCGCATACCTGCTTCAACCAACTAGTCATACCGAGGTATGAGTCGAAATCAATACTGAAAGAAAAACTGATCACGGCTATATTTAACGCAGAAGGTTTCGGTCTAGAGTAATATAAATATGTAAATTACTGTGTACATAGACTTGTTCGTTCCCATTAAAACTCGAGCAAAACATTCATCGTAGCCTATTTCACGGACAAATGAATCACAAACTATGCCCGCAGATAATTTATGAAAAAACAAAAAAATTAAAATACCAGAGTCCCCCACCACCCCAAAAAAAAAGCAAAACAAACGTGGTGGTAAGACGCGGATAGATAAATTTTTACGTAAAAAAAATTACATTAACATGTGACGCGTATCTAAAAGAACAATAATGGCGTTGCGTGCCTAAATCTCTTCCAATGAAAAAGCATAATATACGAACAGAAAAAAAAAAAAAAGATTTCGTATTTAATCATACAACAAAGTTCTGTTTTGCTTCTCTTTTTAATGTTTTAATCATAACCGTTAGTTTACTGCCTGAATGTTGCATTATATTATCAAAGGATGATAATAGTGTAAACGTAAATAAGTTTTATAAATTCGCTCTTTTTAAACTACATTTATTTATATAACGCGGTGAGATGTGCGGCGCTTATGTATACGTAATTTCTATAATTTTAATTTATGTAAAAAAAAAAAAGAAAAACCAGTGCATCCGAAATAATATATATTTGATCATTTAAAAAATCACAAAAATATATAAGTTTTTGAGTTCGGTAGATATGAAGTGTGAACTTTTATTCTTTGTTTTGTCGATTTTTCAAACCATTAAATATATTATTTTCGATAGTCTTACATAAATTACATTCATATATATATATATATATATATATATATATCGCAATGATTATATATAGAACGAAAACTACGTAAAAAATATTTTTTCTTTTATTAAAGCCAAACGGCAGTTAGTACAATTTGGTTGACCTAATAACGATTCGTGGGGGGGGGGGGGTCTTAAATTAACATCCAATGAGATACACATTTACACTATTTGTTCACAAATTTTTTCAAATTCGGATTGGGGATTTTCACAGTGAAATTTAAATATTGCAATCACGATAGTGATCTACTCGTGGCATTTCTCAATATCCAACACCTAACAGACTAAAGCAAACCGGTTCTAATATAGTAAAAAACATGGATACATAAATGAGGAAAAGTGGTGTGCGAAATGGCAATAATTAATTTATTTTTGAAATTTTTTTGTGATTTTGGTTCATTAATCGTGATAAATATACGAATTTTTAAATTGTTTCAAAAAATATGTTCTTAAATAAACGCGAATGTTTTTATACTTTCCGGTCTACCTCGTTTCATACAGTAAAAGAATATTCGACGGAAAAGTACTTCGTACTGGATTTTTTCTAAAGAATTTAATAACTAATTTAACTGTTCTCTCTAAATTTTGAACTGCGACTAATTTAAACGTGATTTAATTAATATGAAACACAGTGCATGAATAGCACCTTCGGACCCACATTCCTAATGATCTCCTGAACTACTTTCCTTTCTTGCCACCCATACAGAGCATTACGCCTTGCCCAGTAAGTGAAGTTATATCCGAAATTCGCACACAGTTCGCTACAATCAAATAAGCAATTTTTTCTGCACTCTGGACATTTAGTTGAACAAAGCCTAAAAATTCTTTTAATGCTCGCCATTTGCAGCAAAAAAATCAATCAACTATGAAAAATCGTTTCATATCCGAGATATCAACACTGTGTTTCATCGACTGAGATCAATAAATAAACTGATATTTCGATTTCTGCAATAATTAGTTTTTTGTAAAAAATTCCCGCAAATATCTCTATTAAAATATCCCGCATTTTTGGTGACGTGCATATTTAGCATTCTGCGTAAAATTGTTTAAATAGTTTCTTAATAGTATATCTATCGACTCTCTGAAATTAATCAAATCAGTAAAATTGCTGAAAACGCCATGGGAATACGTAAAAAATTAAAATTTTAAATAAGCCAATGAAACTACCAGTATTCAGTTAAGCCGTTTTCATCAAAAATTTAATTGCATAATAAAGGTACCATTAATAAAGGCTTCATGTGCTAACAAAATAACACACTGGTAAATTTATTCAACATCTGCCAAAATAGAACCGTCATTTTAATGCGGTGCTGTGGACTGGACATTTTTCGATAAGTAAAAATGATCCGTGACACGAATGTTCCCTAAACCACGAGAATCCGGGAATGGATTGGTTTCGATAGAAAGAACTAACATACGAATCTATTGTTTAATTTTCAAAAAAAAATGGCAAAATACTTGGATGGGACATTTATTTATGTAATATGATATTTTGTTTAATATGAAAATTTTTAGATTATACGTTTTTTTGTAAATATAGATTAAATTATAACGGTGGCATTTTGTCTGTTTCATTTCAATAGTGTATAATACTTCAATTAGTTTGGTAAAGATTTCCAGAGGCTATATATATATATATATATTTGTAACAGATAATTAGATAACTATTAAGAGTATTGCAGCCCAATCACTGTGTTTCTTGGATACTGAATATTAGCAGTTTATTAAAAAAAAAAAAGAGCACGTACTTCAATATTGTTCAGACACGAATTCTGACATACTTATACTACCTCCCGCATGTCTATTTCAAATGCTCCTCATCTTCTCCTAAGATATGGCACCACGGTGTGTGCAGGCTGCCTATGGGTCATTTCCGTGTATTCCATAATTTCATACACGCAAATAACCAGTAACAATATAATTATCATGTAATTTTTTAGAAGATATAAATCGAAAAATTTAAAGATAATATAACAATATTTTTAATAAACTTGTGTCTCTCGGTATTTAACCACTGGATACTCCTTGTATTACTTACTATAATGGGAGGAAATAGTTCTATTTTTAATTTTTAACTTTATTTTACAAAATAATTTCGTTATATGAACATCTCAAAAAGGCAGAGGAATATTTTAATTTCGAGTGATTTTTATATTTTTCACTTATTTTTTCCGTAGCTTTTGCTTCAGTTTTTATAACCCTGGTAGTAGATGAAGAATAATATCAACCACTATAATAATTCTTGGTAGAAAGATCTTCGCGCATTTTTTTTTTTTTTTTGCTAGGTAATATACAAAAATTTAGTTCAAATTTACTTTATTTTTTCATTATATTTCCTTAAATGCACTGAATCATACTGTCTCCTTCAAAAATTTCACATACATAAATTTTTCTTTTTCTTATTATTCTAATTATTTTTTTTATTATTAAAATTAATTGCAAACATTCTAGTATACTTTAGGTAGAGAGATCAACTAGTGTGATCGGTCCAGACTATGAAGCTAAGGATACCGTAAAAGTTTTCCTGTCTTCACATATTGAACATTATCACTTACAGTATCCCTCTGTATTCCGCGCTTTTACTGCTCAGTCAAGTTGGAGAATATATTTCAACTCGGACTTGGTCGTCTTCTTTATTATTCTATACAAGCATTCGTGGGTTTTTTAAAACACTCATGGCCATGTCTTCTTAATATTTTTGTATCATGGAAGAAGTATATTAATTTCATTGGAATAGATTCAATAAATAATTTAATAGACACGCCCTTATTCATTTCTTCCTATTCTTATTAAAAAAAAATAAGTAAAAATGATCTTGATAATGGCCAAATCGTTTGTCGCCAGACAAAAGAAAAAAGGGTTCTTTAAATTCTCGTTTACTTGATCTAATCAAAAAAAAAAAACAAAAAAAAACACATTTATACACCTGCAACAAATTTTAAAATTTACATGAGCGTGAATCTGCAAACAACACAACTAATCATTTAAAAAAATTTATCGTCCTAAATGGTTTCTTTATTTTTTCCTTTGACTGAGGGGGAAGTATTTTCGACAAATAAAACGTGTATAACAATAATCGTTATTTCATTTCGCGAATTTGTGGTATATAAGTCGTACTGATAATTTTGCTTCAACATATTTCTTGAATTTGATCCCCTGACATATGCAGTTCGAAAAAAAAAAGAAAAGAGCAAATTTTTTTTTTGTAATAAAATATTCCAGTTATACAGTTAGCTTTTCACTTCCGTAAGCAGTCACAAATAAAAAAAACGTAATCAGCGGAATTTTATTTAAAATAAAATATACACATTATTTTTGATAATGACAACCAGATACCGTTATAACGACGTTTATAGCTGACCAATAAATTTCTTACGAATACGAAAACACGTACGCGCATATTCGTCGTAGAAAATATCAAATTATATTATTTACTTAGATTCGATATTTTACAATGATTTAAAATTCACCTAATACTTTTCCGAAATAATACAGCACGTAAAAATCCCGATTATAACAATGTTTACCTCAAAATTTGAAAAAAATCAAGTATTTTCAACTGACAGCCAAAAGTGACATGAGGAAAATATGCGTAAAGTGGTAATAAAATTTGATCAAAATAGGACGAACTACTCGTGCTAGAAAGTAAAACAATTGATGGATTAACGAATGGCACAAGAAATAAAACATAAATGTAATATAAAATTTTGAATACATACATGCTTGGTTCAATAAAATTTACATTGATTTCAGCAATTTTTAAATTGCAGCAAAAAATAAACAAGAACCTGTTTAAAAATCTCAATTTACGTTCTATCAATGCAATAATAAAATATTTTGTCGTCGAAGAATTTTTTTTTTTTAACAGCGACGTAAAAAGTGACAGTCTCTTGTTTTCCGAACAAGAAGTATGATTATTTCAAATTTATTTTAATCACATTTTTAGTATTACAAAAAAAGTTAGTAATTTAACATTATTTCCCTTTTTTAACAATTAATTTAGAATTATTATAAATCGGTTAAAAAATCTATCCTTATATAACCTGTAGAAAAGGAGACGCAGTTGATTTAACATTTGCGAATTTAATATTTATAAAAAAATTTTGGAACGTATCTCCCCAGTGAATGTTAAAGATTAATAATTGTAATATAATATCATTAGCCAAAAACAGTAGACTGACGTTTTAATCGCGCTGTTAATGAGAATAATAACATCGAAGAAATATGTAATAATTTTAAATTAAAACTTTGATTAGAACAGTGGTTTTATCAATTTATGATGTTCCCTACGAAATCATTAGGTGAGTCTTTTTGTTTTCTAATTAATTAGTTACCCTTGTTTTTTTTTTTCATTGAAAGAAACGTACAACTAAGTGTTAAAAGCCGATAGTGGCAATATATAAAGTGTTAAATTTATTTTTATTTTTTTGCGTCAACTTTCGGCCTTTGACCAGTTTACAAGTGTTTAATATATACCATATCTGTAAACGGAAATTTTTTATTCCAGCAGATTTTTATATATTAGTTTTAATGGATTCTATTTATCCCGCTATTATAGCATATTTAGTTGGGTACTGGGGTTACATTACATCATAATTGGTGAGATAATGTGATCATGTGAATTCAGACATTTTGTGCGAAATCATCAAAAATAAATAAATGCTCTGATATTCATATGAGGTATTATTTCCTATTTTTAGAGAATTTCACATTGCAATCGTCGCACATTTACTGCTACCATATAATACTTATGAACTTTTCTGTAATAATGCAGCAATAGTTTATTTTATACACTTTACCACAAAACATATAAACTAGCTATCTTTTCACAATAATCAATGTGCGAAACAAAAATTTTACCGCAATGTAAAATGTTGTTCAATTTTGATCAACTAATGGCGATTTTTCCTGCGGCGGTCAGCTCCTAGTGAAACAGAGATAAAATAATGTTTTAAATTAATTTTTGAATTATATATAAGATGGAAAATCAGTTGTGAACATAAAGATTTTACCTGAGAAAGAAATAAACGTAGATAAGAAGGTAATATCTCGATCTTGCTATGAATCAAATCAAATTAAATTACAACATAGTAAAATATGTATTTCTTCCAGTGATATAGCGTTAATAACCGTGTACAGAAGCATACAATATCTGAAGAGTAATACGTAAAGTGACCGTATAACAATAAGCAGAACATGACTACAGTTTTTATAATAAATGCAGAATTTTTACTGTATCTGTGAAGGATTATAATACATTCAGCATATCACAAGAACATAAATGTTGAAAAATTAATTGTAAAAGTATGAAAATAGTAGTCATTATAAATACTTAGAAATTGTTATAGATCAAAATTTGGAATAAAATACGTTACATCAAAGCCGTGCCTAGAATTATGAGCGGGGGGGGGGGGGTATTTTCTTCGCATATTTATTTTATAAATAACAATACATTTTTCACTAATATTTATACTATTAATAATTTCCATCATTTTGATTTATATATTAATAATTTACATAAATGAATTACCATATAAACATTAAAAAAAAATTATATATGTTTATACTCGTAATAAAAAATTTGGCATAAAATCTTAATATACTATCTAAAAATAAGGAGCATATATATATATATATATATTTTAAAATTTACAAATACCATAAAAAATCATCAATATTTATTTTAAATTTTTGATTATTTTCAGATTTTTGTGTACTTATAATAACTACTTCAGTTCTAATAGGAGGGGTTTAACCCCCAAAAACTCTACCCGTGGACACGGCCGTGCATTACATATATAGATATATATATACACATATGGGAAATAAAATCAAAACTTTAATACCAGTAATTTACATGTAAAAAAAAAATACTTGTCGCTAACATTAAAAAAGAACCGATGAATATTAAAAATTAAGCATGACCATATGACACTTCAACTATTAACATGAACAGAATAAACAAGTTACTAATTTGTCAGCTTCCCTCTATGATGTAATTGTTAAAAAAAAAAAAACTGTTCATATATTTAATATTCAAATTTCAAGATAGTAAATTATTTACAGAAAATGTTAATTCTTAAAATTAGTGAGAAATAATTTGTAGATGAAGAGGTGCCTCTGTTACCTCCTTTAGTGACACTCACGCACATGTATGTGTGGGTGCACCCATATTTTGAGTGTTATCAATAAACATTTATATCTTTCAATTATTATAAAACCGCAAAATCACAATTTTTGGTAGACACTACGTCAACATTAACACACCCACTTAACGTTTTTAGCACGTTTACACGGCTTATCATCCCATCATCAGAAATGTTAGTTTCTGATAATGGGCCGTGCCATTGGCGCACCTAAGGGGGGAGCAACGGGGCTGCAGTCCCCCCAGAGAATAAATGAACAGAGTTAATAATGATCAAATTTGTTATCGATAAAATTTTTGACAGTAACAATTAATATTTGATAAAAATATAAAGTGTTTTTAAATAATACATTTTACACAAAAATAAATATATGAGAGAAGAGAGAGATATACCAAACATATTCGACCTCCGCCTTTACAATTCCCTATATGCTATTTTTTTAGCCCCCTCCTTCCAGGGATAAATCCTGGGTGCGTTAATGGACCGTGTAAACGTGTTCGTAACGTTAAGCAGGTATGTTAATGTTGACGTGGTGTATACCAAAAATTATGATTTTGATGTTAATATGAACCACAAAAACTCTTTGCTTATTGTTATTATAAAACAGTAAGTATTTTCTGTTTATTTCTATTCCAGGCACAATTATGCGATATAAGTTTAATTTATTCAATATTATTTATCTTCATTAATTCAAAATGTATAAACGACTAACACACTGTTAATGTATCATTTTGAATAAATTCAGGCCTAAAATTACTGGAAATCAGAAGATTAATTTACTAGAAATGCCAATTAATTAATATAGTAACACTAATTAAGCGATGTATAATCACTACATAAAATATAAATAAAAGGTATTATTAATTACACAAATTAAAAAATTATCCATTATCGATATTTTTGAAAAGTAGAAAACAAGTCACAAAAATCATGCTTAAATTTGTATAGAATGTATAAGCATAGGGGATTTGCGATGGAATTCAATTATGATACTTTATTTTTCTTCCCTGATTATTGTGTAATATTTATAAAGTGAACTGGATCTTTTAGCCATTTGAACCTAATATTTATCATGTTGTTTTTGTATTAAATGATTGCAAACTGTTTTATATAAAATTACTAAAAAAAACCTACTGCTCAAATATATTTGTAATTTTAAACGGTAGATGATTTAATATTTCAAATGATTTGAAATTGTTTTACATAAAATTCACTAAAAAAAGACAGTCAAAAACCTTTTGATTCAAAGTTTTAACTTGACCATATCTGCAAGAAATCTAAATTTTAAACAATTTCAAATGTTACATAATTTTAAATCGGTTTAGATAAAATTGATAAAAAAACAACTATTTCACCGGCAACAAAAAGCAGTATAATCAGAAAACAGCAATTGAATAACCATCATCTTGAAATAGTATTATGATTTGTACTAGACAAATATCAAAATTAAATAATATCTCTTCGTAAATTTACAAAAATAGTATTACAAATTTAAGCCATGTATAAAGTTTAACTTTTGTTATCAGAAAAAATTAATTTATCCATATCTATTTCTTTATGAAATAAAAACATTATTCACACTGCTAATAAAAATATATAAAATTCAATTTTTTAAATTCGACATTTTACGTCTTAGAAATAACGTTAGTGTGAACATGATCTGAAATTAATAAATTTCTCACATAAAAAAATTAAATAGTTTTTTTATATTTTGTAATTAATATACATTATAACTATTTAAAATTGTGAATATGTATTACTATTTTAAATTATAATTTTTAAAAGAACATTAGATTTGCATGTAATTTATAAATTAATTCAGTTAAGAACAAATTAAATAAAAATTTTTGACAATAAAGCTATAGTATTAACTTATATCCAAATTTTTAAATATGAAAATTAGCATTGTAATTAATTTTACAAATTACTAGTTAATGTTAAAAATGAGAAAAACATTCTAAATTTTTAAAATTACAAATCAGTTAACTTGGGCTTTTTTATTAGTCTGTTAATTTCTATACTTAAATTTATATTAATAAAAGTATTCAATAAAAATATATATGTATATGTTTAAATAATTCCACTGTAAAGATAAAAAATTTCTACAAAATAAGAAAAAATCTTACCCCGATTTTTATCCTTCATTATTTTGATTTACTAAGTTTGTCTCTACAAGTTATACGAAAAGCCTATACTGTAAATGAACGGCGCTCATTTAGTGGGCTAGACACTCCCTGAAATCGATTTATTTGAATTGCGGTTTATGTTTTATCATATCAATTTTTTCTATAAAACATGTTTTCTGAAAATTATTGAATTTAAAATAAAATTAACATCCACTCTGATGTCTTACTTCACTTACATCCAATTTCAACTTTTTCATAGGTAAAGAAAAATTCTATGTTAAATCGCATTTGAAATAAATCAATTAGATATTTTCAGACTGATATTTTTCGCAAATTTCTATGTTAATCATCAAATACATCTTTGTTCTTACTTTTTGCAGATTAGAACCAGTGGAAGTATTAACTATGAAAGTGTTCTAATGTGTCAGATCGAGCAACGCTTCAAAATATTCACCCGAAAAAACACGATTATCTGAAAGGTATGTACCAGAAATGGTTAATTTTATAATCCATCAATTTTCAAAATATAACAAAGAGAAATTGATATTTTTGGAATTACGAAATAGGCGAGTAATTAAACAATTGTAAGGTTCGCATTAACCATGGAAGCGGGAAATGTGAAATATGCTTTTTTCAACAGCTCATTGCAGGGAGTTCGCTGAGCAAAAAAATTGTAATTTGCAATTAAATTAGTGATTTTTTTTTTTCGGAATCGTTCAATATTTGTATTTTAAATATTTGTGTAAATGTAATGAATACAATCTTCCCTTATTTTATGTTAAGTTTTTGTGTATTCTCAAATTTTATTTTATTTTTAGATACTAAAAGTAATTTTTTTGTATTATATAAAAATTCATAATTTCTAACAACTTCAGTTATTTTTTTCACTTTTCAGTAATTTATGAGTTAAACAGAACTAATAAATAACAATATAAATTAAATCAAATAAAACATAAATAATAACACGAATTAGAAAAAATAAAATAATTTGAATAACATAAAACACAATTAAATATTTAAATTTTAAAATTGTGAAATGTGTTATAGAAAATTCGCTTAACTAGTGATCCGAACAAGGAATTACTTTTCCTCGCTAGCCTCTTTCGACTATTTCGATTGCTTCCCGCCTCAATGGGCAGTATTGTATTTAAATTAACGAAATCGGATATATTGAAAACATATTACACCATAGGCGTACCCAAAGGGGATTTGGGGGTTCAACCCCCTCTCCACGAAATGGATTTTTACGTTGCTGTATTGTCGCTTTATGGTCGTAAGATGTCTTGGTACCAGGCATTCTGACAGTACAACTAACTACGTATTAGCGTAAATTATTCTCAAAATGAAAACGAACAGAAGTAATCCTAATCCTTACGCATTTAGAACTATTGTACAAGAGATTATTAATAAAATATTACTAACAAGGAAAGTACACGAGTTGTCAGACGTCGATTTTGATGAAATTCAGATATGTTGTAGAGTATAAAAAAATATTAGACACGTGTTTTTTTTTTATCGGCCCATATGCATTTTCGAGGGGTGAAAACCACCCCTAAAGTTCACCCTCGAAAATCATTTTTCCTAAATATCTTGTCTTCAAATTTATATTTTTTAATGAAACAAAATGGAAATTATTTCTCGTGCAAAGGACACGTAATCCACAGTGATTTAAGCAGTAGAGTTGCATCCCCTGTTTTATAGGGGGTGAAAACACTTTTTTTTGGTCATAATTATGGAATAAAAAATTATAAAACAACATAAAAAAATTAGAAAAGCATTTATTAACACACACAATTAAAAAATAAAGTTGACGTGTTTCGGCATTTTCATGAGTTTCACCCTGAAAGGGGGTAAAGCACCCCCTTACAAGAAACATCAATAAACACATATATCAAGTAATCCAATTTCGTAAAAAAATTGTACGTAAGGGTTTTTGAGGTCGCTGCTTACTTAATTTGAAATACTTAAAACTAACGACTAAAAGGATTGATTGGTTACACTACTGGTTAAAGTCTATTTCCTGTTACATGATAAAAACATGTTGAAAAATCAAAACATATTTCTTACCAAGGTTCAATGGTGTGTGTATGTTTCAAGATCTTTAACGAATGATTAATGTTGTCTTCCTCGAACATTCGATCGGTATACTGATACTTTCGAAACTGACTAGTTCGAATCGGTAACTCCTCAAAGTTTTTGTAACCGGGAAGTACTCGGACTTTCGAAAAAGTTTATATCTAATATTATTAATTTCAATTTATTTTTTGTAGGACTTTTTTGGCCCTACATTATCTTCATCCCATCCCGATTGGCAAATGTCAATCAGTCTGTTTTTTCATATATAATTTTTAAGCTTCGGTAAGAGGTGAGTTTCTAAAACTACCATGTTACAAAATGTATGAAATCTGGTACAAAATGAACTTTAAAGAATTGAATTGCAAGCTACGAGCTAGCCAAACTGGATTTACTTTCTCCTGATAGGTAGATGAATAGTTAAAAAAAAAAGTAAAACAAAAAAGAAAAAGAATATCAATTAGTTAATAACAATTTGAACATTTTGTAATCAAAATATTTATTAAAATAAAAAGGAAGAGACGGTGAATGAAACGAAATAAACACAAAAAAATCTACACTATAGCATGAGAAATCGTACGATACTTTTTCTGCATTTTACAACTGATTAATTTCTTTAAATTAGTTCATTCAATTTTCTTTTTTATTGCTGCCTTTTTTGCTAGGAATGGCAAAATAACGTTTTAAATAAAAATAGGCTCGAATAAAAAAAAAAAATAAAAAAATAAAATATGCCGTTAGAAGATGACACTGATTTACGCTTTAAGATTTATCCGATGAAATTAGAAATCTGCCATCGATTACTTAAAATACGATATCCGTTTAAAAATAATCTTTCCGAATTATACTGTGATTTTGTTATTGTTTTAAAAATTACTTTAATTCGTATCAGTAATCGTGAGGGGGGCTACATCTGTAAACAGATTTTTATCAAAACTAAAAGTAAAAATTTATTTAAACATTACACTTAATCACCTATAATATCAGATTTGGCCAAAGAAAAACTATTAACGATTTTATTAATTAATAAAACACTTTTAAAAGAAGTTTATAAAAATAATGAGTAATTAATAAATATTAAACAAACATCGGGGGAATAAATATTTAAGTTGAACATATCCTAGTAATGTATTTTATAGGGAATATCAAATCTTTAGTACTAGAAAAGAGAAATGAAAACTATGTGTTCATAACAGGGGACAAACCATTAGTCATCTGTCTTTAGTTTAGACAAAAACCAAATTCACACCACGTTTACTATAGGTAAAAGTTTATTTCATTATGTTGATGTTATCAATCAATATAATTAATTTTAATTATATATAATATTCAATTTAAGCATTTATTCTTAAGATGTTTAGTACGTTTATGAATATAAGAACAAAAGAGTTTCAAATAGCACCGTGTAAATGAGACTCTTGATAACTACGTGGAAGAGAACGAAAACATATCGTCAGAACAGAGCTGGTATCAAAATTCACAACCGCAAGAAAAATCAAAGAAATAGAAACACTGGTTTTCAAATAAAACAATTGCTGCTATAGAAGAACGAAGAAACTTAAATCGTGGAATTGAAAACTACGAAGAAAACATATTAAAAGACTCTGTCGAAAAGACAAAACGAACATATCTCCTCTATATGTGACGTAATTCAAAAAAGTGCGAATAAAATGGACATAAGACAGTTATATCAAAAAGTCCGATTACTGGCGACAGAATTGAAAATGAAAACTCAGGTAATTCAGGATGAGAATGGTTCATTAAAAACGAATGCTGCCGGGATAGCAGAAACGTGACGTAAATATTGCATAAAGTTGTACAGCGCGGAAAAAGGATTGCAGGAAGTCGATGGAAACACCTTAATGGATGAACTAGAGCTTCTTATTCTGTTCGCAGAAGTTCGAAATGCTATTGACTATTTAAAACGGAATAAGGCCCCAGACCCTGACCACATTCCTGCGGAAATACTTAAAATAGCGGGTGAAAACACATGCTATACACGCAATTTGTAATAACATACGGGGAAATCCGGTATATGGCCAAAAGAGACCATGTCGACCTACACATATCACTTTATATAAAAAGGGATCTTACAAAAAATGCAAATATTTCGGCAACAATATGGTTAATTCCGCACGTTAATAAATTGATGTTAAAGACTATACATGAGCGGTTATATAATCTGATACGAAATGAGATTCCATAGGAAAACAAGCAGGCTTCATAAACAGGAGAACAACACGGGAGCAGACTTTGAACATTCGGCTACTAATAGAAAAAGCACGTGAATACAACGTTGAAATAGTACTGTGCTTTGTGGACTACTATAAAAGGGCGTTCGATTGAACTCAATGGAATAAACTTTGGCCGATCTTGATTGAAATGGGAGTAACGAGACACATTTAGTAGGCTTAATCGTAAATCTTACGAGTAAAGTATATCAAAGTACATATTCGAAAATTACCCACCGAGCAGTGGACGGCAAGGCAGCATCTTATCTCCACTGCTGTACAACCTCCATGGAGAGAGTACATCATGCGTAAATTTTTGCAGACTAATGATAGCGGGTTCTCAGTCGGAGGAGTCCGAATCTTAAACCTTAGGTATGCAGACGACACTAAAATTAATAGCCGGTAGTTTAAGCAGTATGGTGCAAACTCGAAGTTGTTTTGAAAAATGCAGCGCTGAATATGGGTTATTAATTAATTAATAAAGACAAGACGAAAATTATGATTATAGACAGACAAAACGACAATCGCCTGGAATTGCATGATGTTAACGGTGTAGAAATTGTGAAACAATGTGTAGATATCTAAGTTCGATAGTGGAAATTAGATATAACAAAAAGTGTTATGTGTCGGCTAAAACGTATATGGGCTGCTAAACGCGCCGGTATCGAAGAAAGTTAAAATAAAACTGGTGAATAGTCTGGTTTTCTCAGTATTTCTCAACGGCGCAGAAACATGAACTTTACGTAAATCCGATATCGATGAGAGATAGATGCGTTAAAAATGTCTATGGATATCACAACTGCCAACAAGGAACTTAACAGATCACTAACGGAACTTTCTCTTTCCTCTATTCATCTCTCTGTCTCTTATTCCAAATCTTCCGGCGTTGTATTCTCTCTCCGACCTTACAATTTAGCCACTGTCAATATTTCTCTGAATAATCTTCCCTATTTCTCTAGTCAACTGTTTCTGCTATCTTGGGTTGTTTCTAAATAGTCGCTTGTCTTTCTTTGAGCACATTAATTTCCTTAATCATACCTCTCTATCTTTCATAAATGGCGCTTCTCTCCAAATAAATCTCCTATCTTAGCCCTTGTTTCTCATCGTTTAGACAAATTCTCCTCCTATACTGTTTCCCATAGTAAATTTCGTTCTTTTATATTTAACTTCTTCGGGTTTTTTCACCCTTCAAAACTATCAAGAATTTAATTTTTTTATTAATTCCTCATTTCCTCTTCATTCCTTAATATTTACTGATGGTTCCAGGAGTTCAGGAGGAGTAGCTGCTTCCTTTTTCTTTCCAGCTAGTAATTCCGCTCAATCCTTCAGGCTGCCGGCTTTTTGCTCCATCTTCTTCGCTGAACCTTATGCCATTCTTCGAGCCGTTATATTTATTTCCTCAATTCGATACTCTGATAGATATATCTAATCATTTGAACTTCAAAAGTGCCCTTCAAGCTATATCCTCTCCCTTTCCCTCATATTCCCTCATATTTCCTCGATTTTATTGTTTTCCGTATACGTTCTCTCATCTATAGTCTTTCCCTTTCCCATTCCATTTCCATCGACCTTCTTCAGGTTCCAAGTCATGCGGGTATTGATGGTAACGAGACGGTGGATTCCTTAGCACGCTTAGCGTTACACTCTCCACATATTTTGTTAAAAAGATTCCTGGTCACAACATACTTCCCCTCTCCAAAAGAATGCATGTCAGACTTTGGTCGGATGTGTATCCTCGCTCCTTTTCCAATCCTAACTTATTTTACCTTTCTATTCAGCCTAGACCAGGGTCCTGTTCTTGGTTCTATTATTTTCCTACTCTTAAACGCTTTTTTCATCATTTCTATCTGTTGTCTGCGGTTCAATTATACTTTGCTCCCATCTTCACGGTATCGTTTTGCTCTTTTCTCGTCCCTTTATTGTCCATTGCACTCAGCAAACTGTTCTTTCGTTTGTGATCCTGACCACGTGCTGTTCGAATGTTCCAGTCTTTCCTCCGAACGTAATATCCTGTACGTTCAGCTATTAAAGTTGAATTTTCCTACTCCCTATAATGCTTCCTATATCTTAACTTTGCCGTCATCCATGGTGGTTCCTATTATTGCCTCTTTTCTTTCATAGATATCTGATCGGATTAAAATTTAATCTCTAATATAGTCCAGGTGTTTTGGGTAGATTCCCTCAAAAAAAAAAAAAAAAAAAAAAAAAAAAGAGTACTATTGGAGACGTACACTACGAATCCCGTGGACGGACAAAACAACGAACAGCTTGGTATAGCAGAAGTAGACGTAACGAAAAAAAGATTATCGCCGGAAGTAATTAGAAGAATAGTGAAATACTTTGGTCGTTTAATAAGAGCAAGTGAATTTGGGACAAGAATTCTTGAAGAAAAAGTAGAAGAAAAAAGAAGACGTGGCCGCGTTCCAACGAGATGGTTAAACATGATCCGGGTAGTGTAGGAAAAAGTTCCCAAGAATGTATTCGACTAGCTCATAACAGTGGCGACATCTTACACATCAGATGAACAGATCATAATCACGATATCTCCACGAGGGATTCACGACTCCAGGTTGATTAATTACTCACTATTTTTATTTAAAAGAAAAATTGGAACGGCAACAACTTATGTTTAATAGTCAAAGAAAGCGGACCTCTATGTACGTTCGAAAGTTATTGAAGTTAGAGTTGCAATGTAAACCACCCCGACACTTAGGCGACTACAAAACGCAGTATTATTCTTATTTTATATTCTACATTTACACTTCACGCGTGATTAATCTTTTTTCTTATTTTTAACATAAATTGTTTAATATTTTTTTTTAAGATGCTACATGCCAATTTGTGTAATTTAAATACCCGGATTTTATTATTTCTTTTCTACAAGCAAAAACACGTTGTACGAAGTCTAAATGATGTATACCGTTTTGATCTGACCATTTCGATTTTGTTATAGTCCAAAACAGATTAAGTTCAGTTTAGGTCTTCTAACAACTTTTCTTTTTTTCTTTTTTAAAAATTAATATCTCGGTTGAAACTTTTTTTTCCCCTTACCATGAGCCGTGTGTAATTTCTTAGGTCATTACGGCATACGGCAATAACTAAAGTTTAAATGACTGGATCGATCTGATTTGTTTTAATATATGCCAAGGTATGGGCGATCGCTGTAGCAGCATTGGCGAGGATCTTTTGTAAGGAAAAATTTCGGTTAAATGACGAGCGCGACGTTGAAAATTTCGTACACGTGGAAAGAATATGATGAACTGAAGGATAACATACAGAAAGGGCAGGTTGTGGGAGGCGAAGTCTGGTAGAACACGTAGTCGTGAGACAAAGAAATGTGTCCAATTCTTAAGCGATTAATTATTATAAAGTCGCGCGGGGGCATATCCGCTGGTGGCCACCAAGGCTCAGTTGATGGTTTTATTGATCTTAAAAAGATCTTTCGAGAACCCCAGTGTTATTGTGTTGCAATATTCTCTTTCCTTAGTCAATATTTCGACTCCTCCCTCTAAGTCTTTTTATATTATTTTTACCCTTCGACCCTAAAACCCTGCTTTGGTTAATCTATCCTTAAACAATATATCTCTCTCCCGTGTTAATTGCTTCTGTTATCTCGGTATCTTTCTTGATAGTGGTTTGTCCTTCTCTGAACATATCAGATATCTTTCTGTTTCTACTATTGAAAAAAGTTTAAACTTGCTGAAAGCTCTGTCGCCAACTAAACGGGGTGGCGATCCTCATATTCTTATCTCTCTCTTTACAAATCTATTATCCGTTCCGAATTTGATTATTGTTCTTTTATTTATGGTTGTACGTCCAAGACCCGTCTTTCTAAACTAGATGTAATTCAAAACTCTCGCCTTCGTCTTTGTCCTGGCGCGTTCAAATCCTCTCCAATCCCTGCTGTTTTTGCTGAATCTAATTCGTCACCCCTGCCCATCCGTAGATCCTATTTAGCTTATCGTTTCTTTGTTAAACGTCTTCCACTCGCGTCCTCTACTCTTGTTCAGTCCTTCCTTTCGACTTATTACTCCTAGCACAAAACTCCTATTCTGGCATTTATTTCACATCGTCTTAGTCCATTTTGGCCGTACACTATCTGCTTCAATAATCTTCCCTATTTTTCCTTTAACTTCACTGATCTTTGTCATTCTCCTAAGGTATTTATTCTTCCCTCATTTTCTAAAAACCTCCCCCAAGCCGTAATTAAACAGGTGTTCTACACATTATCAATTCCCTATTTCCTTCTCATGTGAACCTTTACACTTTACACTGATGGTTCGAGGGGGCCTGGTGGTGTTGATGCTTTCTTCATCCTTCCCGATTTTAACCTATCAGAATCTTTTCGTCTTCCTTATTTCTGTTCCATATTTATAAACGAATTATTAACTAGCCTACGTTCTATTGTGTTC
This sequence comes from Icerya purchasi, assembly GCA_039619475.1. Taxonomy (NCBI): domain Eukaryota; kingdom Metazoa; phylum Arthropoda; class Insecta; order Hemiptera; family Monophlebidae; genus Icerya; species Icerya purchasi. The sequence continues at coordinate 333,587,113 of CM077116.1, read as the reverse complement.
ATTTCCTCGAATCACCGTTCCTTCAATTCCGATATTTGGTAATGAAGCGGCTAATTTCTTGGCTCGGGCTGCCGCTTCTTCTTATCTTTTTTTTTTTTTTTTTCAAAAAAAATCCATCTACTAACCTCCTATCGATATGTAAAAGCTTTCATACCAGGTATTGATCGGACACCTACGCTCCCTTCTTTTCTAATAATTATTCATTTCATCTTTCTGTTCGGCCTACTCTTCCTCCCTATTCATGGTTTCTTTTGCATCCCTCTCTTCGACGTTCTAATGTTGTTTCCGTTGTTCGTATGCGCTTTGTACATTCTCTGTTGCCATTATCTAAATTATATATCAGAGCTGTTGATTGGAAATAGTATAAGTAGGCGCTCTCTTCACCTGATCCACGTGAGCGGTGTAGGGTAGGGGTATCAATTATTTTATTTTACAATTTGCCAGTGCAACAGCTTGCGCCAATTACTGCACAGCACAATATTATAAAAAAGAAAATAAAAGAAAGAAATCGCACGATTAACAATACATAGCTAAACGTAATAAATATACCCGCATACACGTACGTAAAAAAAGTTAATATAAAGTAGTAGTTATACGCACACATGTTGTACATATATGTGACATGAAAAATACAAATCAGTACCAAAATATATCCACCCACTATCAAATGCTCACGCAGGAACACGCACACACAAACACAAACAAGCACACAGACACCCAGTCATATATAGATATTCTCAACGAAAGCAGATAAGACAACTCCTCAGCCTTACGTTGTTAAACTCTTAACGATTTGTCAAAAACTTTCCCGTACGACTATCAAAGAGATGTCTAGTTCATGATGTTCCTTTTCTAGTTTGTTGTATAGTAAAAATAGGGAGCGTAGAGGGGAACATGCATTGTTGTCACCGCTTCAGCGGAGATAAGTAATAAGTTTTAAGAATAATTTAAATATATATGTAGATGGTAAACTATTAGGAGTAACTATCTAAATGCTGTCATACCTCAACGGCTGGTGGACAGTATAAAAAATTAGAGAAAGCCTTATACAAAATAAAAATAAATTAATTATAAACGGTAGCAACGTCAATAGTGGTCAATTGGGTCCGGAGTGGTGTAAAAAAAAAACACCTGGAATTTTCCGCACACACATTTCAAAAACATTTACGAATTTTTTTGTATTGGCTCGCTAAATGTCGGTATGTCGAATTACGAACTCATTATTATCGTCATTTGATTTAGGTAATTTTATAATTTCAAGTTTACGAATCCAAATGCGGCCCGAAATAGTCGAAAAATTTCCCGATACTATGAATAGAGTATTTCGTGTGATGTTTTAATTTGGTATGTCACCGGTATTGACACATATTTTTTGGGAATAATTAATTGTTTATTATATGTGCGACATCTTCTAAGCCTAATTTTGAAAGTTTTTCTCGATCATGTATGGTCTCGGTTTGTCGACGGTGGAAAACGATTAACATTAAAATTACGATCGAGATTGTTATTCCCGCTTCTGTACGGTGTTTGCGATCTATTTCTAGACTAAGAGCGTGAGCGTCCTCCTAACGTTTCAATTATTCGTTCCAGTTCTGCTGACTTTATTAACAGAAGGATGAACGCGCTAGGAGGCTTTTTACCATTATAGTCGTCGAGGTTTGGTCTATGCGCTGCTTCCAGTGCTAGCGCCGCCTCTAAAACGTGCTATCTAAAGTCACATCAGGTTGCATGACCAAAATTTTTTCTCGTATATGATTATTACGAACGTCACGAATAAATTAAGTCGAATCGATTTGACATTTGCAATTAACGTCCGGACAAACGCATTTTTGTGCTACTATTTTTAAAGCAGAAATGTACGATGTTAACGATTCGGTCTTGTACTCGTGATAAAAACTTGTGACGCTACGTACGCTATCGGATCGAACGTTTTTCAACAATCTTATCCAGTTCATCGTACGGGTATTTCAAAAGGCTTTTGCGGATAAAGCAGATAACTATTTAAATTGTGTTCGTTTTAAACAAGACACTACGTTTGCTTTTTTCCGTTTCCGTATTCGTACTGCTAATGGTATCTTCATTTAATCCAATGCCACGCATCGATAAAAAATTTTCCAAACGCTCTTTAGAGGAAGAGAAATCTTCCCCTTCAGGATCGAACGGTTTTAATGTAATATTATCACTTATCACCGCCGGTAGTAATATTTGCGATGGTGTAAACACGGCATGTTCTTTTATATATTAGATGATGGCAGTCGTAATATATTTTGAATGGCTGCACTCTGTGTACGTAGAGATGCCATCAGCTGCATTAACACTTCTTCTCCGGCTATGGCACTATTTTTGAACTAATCACTTGTACGAACGATATGAACGAATGTAACGCATTTATATCAGACGATAAAGAAAAATAGAGTTGTTGGCTAAATTCTCTTTGTACAATATTTGCATTATAATTAATGTAACGAAACTTATTGAATTAAAACAGAAAAACGAAATTATTTTCATTGTATAATATTTACATGTAACATTAATTTAAGTCGGTTTATCCTGGTCGCCAATAAATGTTTTGTATTTTAATAACTGTTCGGAAGATTATTAATAATGTATATTTCATAATTACATTTAAAAATGTACCATTAATGATATATCGGAAAATTCGGGATCTAGTATAACCATTACGTAATAACATAATCTACAAAATATGTGTAAACAATCATAGCATATAGACAAAATGAATCAGTGTGTCCATTACAGATAATTAAAGCACATAACAAATACATTTGAATGATGTCTCGGTCTAGCTTATATTCGCATCGTTCCACTATCATACTCGTATTTATTGTAATTTATCATAATTTTCGCTTTCAGAAACCGGGGACACCCGAATTGCGGGCCAACACTTCACACAGTGACAAGTCGAACTCGAATTGCGCACCGCTTTAAAAAAAAAAAAAACTCCGGATTTTATGAAATCGACGAAGGAATTAAAAAAGTGAGTAGAAGTCGCTCTTTCAGTGACTTCCAAAATGTCTTATCACATCGATGGGGAACGTTTGCTATTTGGAATAACATTTCGGTTGCTTAGAAAAAATCCTCCTTTAAAGGTTTGCGAAAAATAGGCCATCATCATCCTGTTATCAGTACGGTTCTTATTCTAAATATTTTTAACAACCTCTAGGGAACATACACATATTTAAAGAAATGTTGCATAAAGTAGAATAATTTTTTGTGCGAATATTATATGAAATAATGTAAATTACAATAATTTCTAACTGAATATACTTCAGTGCACGGAATAGTATATTTCATGAAGCTTCGTATTAATACAAAAAAAGATCAATGCTGATTAATTTACATAAAATACAGTGGCGGCTCGTGACAAGTAAATCTGGGGGGCTCTAATGTAAAATTACAATAATTTAAAAAATGTAATGACATAAACTTATCTTGCTTTTTTGTCTACATTTTAAACTAAATTAAACTGGTTTAATGCATTCAAGTTCTGATTTAATTAAAAAAAAAGATGCGAATACATTTTGTATTTAGATTGAAATTTATTAAATAATATTTTCTAATCTTTTCTTTATATAATGTACAATCCTTTGCGTTGAGTAAGTTTCACTGTTGACGTGTCCACAAAAAAAAAAAAAAAAAAAATTACATGTGGCATAATTTTGTGCAATAAGGTAAGCCAAAATATAAAATCCGGGTCTTCTCAGGTTCTTCGTAAACTATATATGCTTCCTTGCATGTAATATTTTTATTACATTTTTCTTCTAGTTCTTCGAAATATTCTATTAATTTTTCTCGATTTTCGAAAACAATATTCACTGTATGCATATTATAGTTCCAATGTGTATTCTAGGTAATTTACGATTTACAATTTCTTGCAGTAGATCACATCTATGAGCGGAATTTGAAAAAAAAGCTTCGGACAAATTCGAAAAAAAGATGTTAATTTTAGAATCTTGGCTTGTTACTTTTTGCATAATTAAATTCAACAGGTGCGCATAACAATGAATAAAATGACAGTATTTATATTTTTGTTTTATCTTCGCCTATACGCCATTTGTAGAATCACTCATTATGCTCCATCGTAAGTTTAAGTAATTATCTTAAAAGGTTAGTCTCTCCAATATAAATTATATCTAATTCAGTTTCTAAAATGTTGAACGTTTGAAAAATCACCGTGTAAAGCAAGTGTCGACAAAAAGCAGTGCTTCTTGCATTCAAAAGTAACAAAATCCAGATTGCAAAATGTATAATTTAAAGAAGAAAAGCAAGGATAGAAATAGAACAAAAAAAGCAGCAAATTAAAACAGTGTGCTTCACTGGATAAACGGACGACGCAACGCGCGACGCGGATCTATTGTTAAAACCGGCTATAATCACGTGTAAAATTGACGAGGGCTCACTTTTCGAGAGCCCTCAGACGCCTTTAAGTTACGCTCGGGAAACTTCGGCTTTATTCGTTTTTCGTGTGTATTTTATATGCGGCTTGGAGGCTCAAATATTCTGAGCCCACGTACTATATTATTGGTTGTTAATATCATGTGATCAAAAAATCAGCTGTTAACGACCTTGACAGTATACTACATTACGAGTAGATCGTACAGTTCCAGCGCAGTAAGCATGAACCTGACAACTGTTATCGGATGTTTCAGCTGTTCGTTTAACAAATCGCGCAAAATGCTTATTTTGCAATTATTTTTAAAATGCACTCTTGCCAAAAAAATTATTTTGAAATAAAAAATTCGTAACACTGATTTTTTTTCTTGAAGTAATTAAATATTATGTATTTTTTGAAAACACACAGGGAGGCTCGCGCCCTTGAGCCCCCTAGGACGAGCCGCCCCTGATAAAATACAAATGTGTTGACCGTATGAAATTTTCGAGTTCGACAAATTAGAGGCATCTATTATTATAAATAACAGAAAGATAAAAGATCATAAATGTAAATAGACGACCGTTAGGTGTATGTTAAATTACTGAAAGTTGAGAGCTAACTGGCAAATTGCAAAAGCTAGAATCAATTTTTAATGATTATAAATGAGAAGATAAATATGTATCACAATGTTATTTATCAAAAGTATATTATAATATTTGTTTTAGAACCAAAAATGAAACTGGAAGTTTAAACAATTATAAGTATTTCAAAAATTAACCTGGCCTATTGTGAAATATTTTTTAATAAACCGTCGTCGTTATAGAGGAAATATTTTTAATATATAAATCGGTGTTATTGTTTTTCGTTGGCGGATTAAAAATTTATTTTAAATATACGATGACGCGTAAAAATGTTGAGCGGCCATCGAACACTCAAATGTTATACGATAAAGCGGCCATCAGTTTTGCAACCACTGAGTCCAACAAATATCATGGTCCTGGTGCTGTTATCGTTCGTTTTTTTATATTTCATACTGGCAAACTTGCGGTGCGCAATTCGAGTGTCGCCTCAGAAACTACGTATATATATATATATATATATATATATATATATATGTATATATTTGTGCGTGTGCGTGCGTGTGCATGCACGCGCTCTCGTAAACAATCTTCTCTGTGAAAGTCACTTTACTAAATTTTAACTTGTGAAACTTGGATTAACTGTGCCGATTAATTCGCAGAAAATAGTGACTGGTTACGACGATGACGAACAATTCTCATGATAACGATGAGTAGTAAAATACATTAAATATCCAAATAGAAAAAAGCGTGTGTCATCGCTTCTTTTTTTTTGTTTTTATATTGCCAGACCATTATCGAGTTTTGCTTCACATGTTGATAACAACATATTAAATAAAATATTCGCGAAATAATTAGTTTCATTATTTGTATGAATCTGATTTCTTTGTTAGGACCTCAAAAAACAACAGAAACAGAAACACACCGGAACCGGACTTTACAAATGAGCATATTGAGGAACGGTTTTATATTTCTGTTAATGTTCGCCGTAATTAGTTCTGTCATATTTATACTAGAACTATTCGTCATTAATACTACAGGCAATCAAGAGAACATCTACTGGACCAGCATACCGCGAGAACAGGTAATTATTAATTACTCAGCTTTCAAAAAAAAAATTAACTAATTTTTTTTTTTTAATTTTTTGAATAATTTAGATTGAATAATATTAGTTTTAGTAGAAATTTTAGAAGGAAGCTGTGTAACTAAAAGCAAAAAAAAAAGTAATTTCAACGTATTACAAACCGATGATTATCAAGGACATAATTAACGTTATTAATCAGTTAATTAAATGATTGCACTCTTTTTTTTTTTTTCATTACAAATATTAAAAACCGATATTAGGGGAATGTTGTAAACTTTAATAACTCAGACTAAAAGTATATTGGAAATTGGAAGAAAGTGTTGACAGGCTTGGGAATAATTGTATTTAAATCTGTATACTTATCAAATTATAAAAATTTAATTTTTCGAACAGACCTTCGAAATAATAATTGGTAGTTGGTTTTGCTTTTATAATTAATTTTGGAAATTAAAAGAAAACGTTGAGTGATAATACAAATCGGTCCGTTTTAAGACTATAATTAATTAGCTTCAAAGACGCTCTAATTTAGGCTGGCCAACTGATTTTATTGTTTTTTTTTTTTTTTAACTTTATCAATATGTCTATAAACCTAAAGAAGAACAAGAGCATTTAAAAATGGAGGCTGATAGCCCTGAAGAATTCAACCTGTCATTCACAGAACAAGAACTGAATAATGGCATTAATAAACTAACTAACACTATTCCAGGACCAGACCTAATCTCTCCTTTATTTCTCAAACATCTACCTCCTGACTTGAAGAAGCTTTTATTGAATATCTTCAACAAAATCTAGTCTGAGAATTGTATCCTAAGTTTATGGAGAACAGCGATTGTTATCCCTGTTCTGAAACCAGGCAAGAAACGCGTAAATCCATCGTCATACAGGCCCATCTCACTTACCTGTAGCGCATGTAAGTTAATGGAAAAACTTGTAGCCAGCCGACTACTATGGTATCTGGAAAAATGTAACCTCATTCCCGAAAGTCAATCTGGTTTCCGAAAATACAGAAATACTCTCGCTCACCTGTGTAGTCTACAATAAGAAATATTAAATACATTTCAAAAAAATCAATATTTATTCTCAATGACACGGCCTGGAGATTCAAAATTATACAGTTGCTGGTAAAAACGGGCATAAAAGACTGATTAGTACGGTTTATCAAGAATTTCCTTTCCAACTGTTCGTTTAAAGTTAAAGTGGGAGTCAGTTACTCGCAGGATTTCATTATTGAAAATGGAGTACCACAAGGCAGTGTCTTAAGCGTTCATTGCTTCCTCATCCTGATGAACAGTATTATCGAGTACATCCTCTTACCTATTATAGCCAGACTATTTGCGGATGATTTAAAACGGCAGATATCCACCACGCTCAAATTTTTTTACAAAAATTTCTAGATAATATACAGGTACGGAGCATGACCACTGGCCTACCGTTGTCTCCGCAAAAAACAACCTATGTCATTTTTACTAGAAAACGAGCAGACCCGATATATTTAAATTTAACAATAAATAACTTAACGATAAAGCAATCGAAGGAATACAACTTTCTTGGATTACATTTTGACTCGAGACTAACCTGGCAAAACCACATTCTCGCAGTCAAACACTCCACTCGTACTTACTCAGCAGTCAGCTACCACCAGTATGCGACGTATGTCATGCTCCGCAAACGGTCCACCATATTGTCACAGCTTGTCAAAAGTACGATCAACATCGTTCCAAGGAGACAAATGCGGCTATCCCAGATGTTTACAACCTGAAAGTCCTTACAGACTTTCTTATTACGATTAAGATTATTAATGGTATTTAGTAATAAGTATTTAATCCCTTCCTGTTAAAATAATTAGGATCATTAATAATATTTAGTAATTAGCGCTTAATTAAGCATCGAGTAATAGCCATAAGGCATTAAATACTCGTTAATAAAAAAATTTTAGTGTTTATTTTTACTGTTAGAGTTATTCAGCTATGTGTTCCTTTATGATGTCTTTTAATGATATTATTACTAATATTATTATTTAAAATCATAATTTTTTCTTTTTTAAATTTGTTAATTTATACAGACTGTACTTTTTTCTTTTTCTTTTTCATAATAATCATTAGATGTTATTGTTTCCGTTTTATTTATTTAAATTTCCAAATATAAGAACTTCGGTATGATAATATTAAAGTAAAACGTTTTTTGAAATCATTAAAAATAAAACTAAAAAAAGGAGTGAAATCTGTTTTTTATGTTTTTGTTTTTCTGTCTTTTTTTCTAAATACGCAATTTAATTTTTTTTCTAAACGTAATTTTTATCGATTACTTCTCTTAAAAGTATTTCCAAAACTGTTTATAGTGCAGTTATTGAGCGTTCCGATTGTAGTTGCAATAAGGTTCAGAGGGTTTGGCCTACCGAAACTTAACCAATGTTGAGAGAAGTATAAAATAATTTCATTCTTATCTAAAATAAATGTAACGGTTTCACAAAATCGTATTGTTTAATAATTAACGTACTGATTTATATATTAAAAAACAGGAGTTTATGCTTTTTAAAACAAGTTTTTATTTATATATTCGACCTAATCACTTCTCTGTTCTTCATCAAAACATGCTACACTCGTGATTTCTCCTTCTTTCCTTCTATGTGCCGTTCCAACCTCTATGCGATTTGCCGCCTGCGTTTTGGACATAGTTTGCTCCCTTCCTCCACGTTGCTCCGTTATTCTCTCGTGCCTTCTCCTTACTGTCCAATGCACCCTCCCAGTAATCAATTCATTTGTGATCACGATCATATAATGTTTAGTTGTTTGTCGCTTTCAACTGAACAAGCTTCTTTTTATTCCTTCCTCTTACAAACCGGTATTCTCGCTCCATACTGTATTTCATTCATTCTTTCCTTTCCTTCTCCTTCGGTTATTCTAGCTCTTCATTCTTTTCTGTCAGCTATCTATGATCGTGTATGGATCTGAGTCTTACCCCCCTTTGTTCCACTGTTCTTGGGCCAATGTCCATGTTGACGAAGCCATTAAAAAAAAAAAAAAAAAAAAAAAAAAATGATTTCTCCTTTTTTCGCTAAAATAAAAATATGAAATTATTAAATACTAGCTGACCCGGCGAACTTCGTACCGCCCCAGAACCAATAAATATTGTGTTAACTTATCAGCAATCAATACTCAAAAAAAAATAAGTTCAATAAATGTACAAAAATCAAAATGAAAAGTATTTTAATTACATTGAAATAAATGTAATTCACGTGGCAGCAAGGCATTTTCCCCTTTAAGAACAAAAATCAGTATAAATTTACTTTGAAAAATTAAAGTAAACTACTTTTTGGAAACATGCTCTTTCGGGCTATACACATAGTACACACTCAATTTATATACTTTTTAATAAAGTGTGTACTCTGTGCAGTTTGCTGATGATGAGCTATACATGAAAAAAACGTGTTTCTAAAGTAATTTAATTTCTTAAAGTAAATTTATACCCTTTTTTAGGATTTCGCACACATATAATGTACGAAATAATCCGAATAAGATGGTTCAGAAACGAAAAAAATATTCAATTATATAATAGCTCACAAACGGTTTGACTTATCGGAATCGGATCATAAATTACAATTAAACTTCTCTATCTATGACAATTTACAACTTCTAAGCTGACCGATTACCCTGGTCCGCAAGAAACCGCCTAGAATATATAATATAGAATTTAGAACGACCTTAAAAATCGCCCTTAAAAAATTCATAACTCATCATCGGATAACCGTTTAAAAACGAAATTCAAAATATAAAACAAAACACAACAGCCCTTTCATAAAATTTAAAAATTACGGTTAAAAAATTATTCAAACTCCCCTTTTGGGCCAAAAATAGTAAAAAAAATGAATTTTCTTCATAATTTTTATTTTAAATTTTGTATTCTGCTATTCAGGACGGACACAAATCCAACAAATCAAAGATCATAAAAATCGGTCCAGCCGTTGATTTGGGGACACTCGAATTCCGCACAAAGCACTAACACAGTGACAAGTCACACACGAATTCTGCACCAGACCCGAAATAGCCCACCCGCTGACAACTCGAATTGCGCACCGCCTTTAAAAAAAAATACCCTGATTTTATAAAATCGATGAAGGAATAAAATGAGTAAAAGTCGCTCTTTCAGTGACTTCCAAAATGTGTTATCGTAATGAAACGTTTACTATTTGGAATAATAACCGAACTACATTTCAGTCGATTAAAAAAGCCTTTAACGTTTGCGAAAAATAGGCTACTATCCCGTTAGCAGTACGATTGTTATTCGAAATATTTTTAACAACCTCTAGGGAACGTATTCATATTTAAAGAAATGTTGCCTAAAATAGAATAATTTTTGCACGAATATGATATAAAATAACGTAAATTACGATAATTTCTAACTGAATATGTAGAATTTCCAGCGCACGGCATATTATGTTTCATGAAGCTTCTATTTCACATTAATACAAAATACTTTCATATCAACTGATTAATATATATAAAATATAAATGTGACCATGTAAAATTTTCGAGTTTGACAAATTAAATATGTTGTTATAATATAGAATTACTTACGAGTTTGAGGGAACCGAGTTTCGGGAAAGTTTCAGTTCAGATTTGATTTTATCCATTAATCAGTGTTCAATCTCAGTTATAAATTGTCATTTGAATTAAAACCAAATTTGTTAAAAATCGTAATTTTTTCATTTAGTGTACCATCAAACAATACATAGTATTCTACTTACATTTTAAATGACAACGCAAAAATTTACCATTAAAATAAAATCATATTTAAAACAATTTAATTAAAACTTACAATGATAATAATTACGCAAATAAATAGTGTTAGTACTACTACCTTTTTTCTTTAAATGTTAGTTGGATTTAACAAGACAATTTTCCTTCGTCAAGTTTTTATAATTTGTAGTTTATTGTAAATTAAATAGTTTCTACTCTAGATAATAGATATTTTTGCGCACATTTGGTTGGTATTAATGTATTTTGTTAGATAAATGATAAAGAAGCAGAAGTTTAAACTCAAATTTAGGTTATGAGAATAAAAAAGTAATTCTTAGAAGCAACACTGAAATATGATTTCATTACTTCTGTGTAATGTTTTCCATTAATACAGAACATGCCCGGGAAAAAAATTTTTTTTTGAACTTTTAAGTTTCCAGCACCTTCCGGTAATTTAAATTTAAAGCTAAAATATCGTTATATTTTTCTTTCCAAAGTATCCGTTTATATATTTTCGAAAACTACATTCGTTTGCCGTTTTTAGATGCAAATGGGGTTTAAATTAAGTGCTTATTGGAAATGTTTATTGCGATGCAAAGTTTTTGTTGTTTATTGTATATTTCAAATTTCAGGAATAATATCGGTTGGTGATTTATGCATTTTGAAGTAATTTTTAGATAATTTTAAATTTGTCATATTACATATTCTTAACTCGTTGAGCGACTTTTAGCGCTCAGAGGTCAGAAGAGTTGTTCAAACGTTAGCATTTTCTGAAAGAGCATTTAATACTATTTTTGTATATAGCTTTACATTTTAACGTGTAAGCGTCATAATTTTTCCTCATCAAAAAACATCAAAAATTATCATCCGGCTTATAATAAGTACATAACAGTAATTCGACACTGTTTAAATTATTGCTCTATTTTTAATCATAGAAATAAAATGATGTTTCAAAATTGTTATTTTACAGGCGCTTTGTAGAATTCAAACTGTTCTAGAAATATTTATCCCCATGATAAAACTGTTAACACTGATAATTTCTTAACATTAATGGTAACACGAAATTAACATTAACGTATATATGAAAGTGAAATATTTTATTAAAAATAATAACTTCCAAATAAGGAAAAATTTTAGCTGCCGCTATGTCAAGAGGTAGTGTATACACGTGTAGTCATAAATATAATTCTTTTGAAACTAGAAAGATAAAAGAACACAAATGTAGACAATTAGGAGTAAGCTAAATTACTGAAAGTTGAGCTAACTGGTAAATTGCGAAAGCCGGAATCAATTTTTAATGATTAAAACATAAATATATCACAGTTATTTATCGGAACTACTTGTTTAAAAAAAAAAAATGGAATTAGAAGTTTAAACAATTACGTATATTTAAAATTAATCTGGCGTATTCTCAAATATTTTTTAATAAACCGTTATACAGGAATGATTTTTAATACATAGACAGGTGTAGAGTATTTTTCATTAGTAGATTAAAAATTAATTGTCAAAAATAGGATACGTAAAAATGTTGAAAGTTATCGAACATTAAAAATATAGTACGATCAAGCGCCATGAGTTTTGGAAACCCTTAGTCCAGCGAACAGCGATTATGGTCCGAGCGTCGTTTTCGTTTGTTTTTTTATATTTCATACCTGCAAACTTCCGGTGCGCAATTCGTGTGTGGAGATTAGAGACCTTTTTTTAACCTTCGACTCAGGTAAATAACGGTGCGCAATTCGAGTGTGGCCGTTGATTTAACTAACCCGACTTTGTTTTATATACAATGCCTGTCCCATAGGAAGTGAGAGTAACTTTGATGTAAGTAGGCAACTCACAGCGCGTTCACTCTGGGTACGTCTTAAAGCCCATTTAATTATCTATTGTATGCAACGAACCGGGAGTTTCTACCTCCCGGGGGTTAGCCCTGCAGCATCGATTTGAAAAAAAGTGTTTCGTCGACCGCCACCGTTTTTTTAGACAAAAAAATTACAACATTTTGGAAGAAACTGTATTTCAAAATTTTTACATAAATTATTACCCATCTTCATCATTCATATTAATCTTCTCGAAATAGGCACCTCTGGCTTGTAAAGGTCGCTTTAAACTCACCGACAGGTGTTCTGTTTAAAATGGTCTGTACCGCATTCACGACTTCTTGATCGGTGTCGAATATTTTTCGAAATCGCGCTATGCTATCGAAATATTGTTGAATTACCGAGTCGAATATCATCAGGATACGCTTCTTCTTTTAATAAATCTAACGTCTCTTTAGCCGTTTTTTGCAACCAACAATAATAACGAATCACATACCGCTGTTCTTGCTCGATACCTTTCTTATCCATAGTGACAACACAAAACTGCACGTGATTTTCACAATTTGCGTCTTACACTTTCGACTATAAAACACGTAAAAATGCTCGTAGAAACGTCCGGTTTGTTACATTTGACAACTGATGGAATGACCTTTAGGATTATCTGATTGCGAGACCCGTTACGATCCGCTCCGCTTGAAAAAAATTGTAGGGATTGACAAAACACTTTTTTTTCAAATCGATGCTGTTGGTGTAGGGGGAGGTATGAACTTCCGGTTTGTTGCATTCGATAGCTAATTAAATGGGCTTTAAACGCGCTGTGAGTGGTTGCCTACCCCCACCAAAGTTACTCTCACTTCCCGTGGGACAGCCATTGTATATAGATAGTAGACCCGGCCACGCGTTGCTATGGCTCAGTTGTAATACGTTGAATTAATATTATAAAACTAATGTTTACTGATAAAGATAAAAACGTTTTAGCCAATCTAAAAACACACAGGATTGAACCTCCAAATTCACTTTCCGGATGGTTGGAAAATGTTTTCAATGACTGCACACGTTGATTTTTATAAATATATTCCTATGTGTTTTTTACGGGCATTTAGCAGTCAAAATGGTAGACGTCATTTTTATATATAGCCTTTTTACAACATTTTAAAATTTTTTTTCTTGCTAAGATAAATAATAAATCACAATATTTATACGACTGAAATATAAAATTGGCACTCACCGCACAAATGTGAATATATTCAAACAATATTACTGAAAGTTACGAAAATACTGAACACATTTTAAAAACAAATACACATGGATAATATGCGAGTAACGGACGGGCAAATGAAGCACATTTACCGAAACGAAAATACGAATAGGTCTGAATAACTCGGAACACGAAAAAAAATGGTTGATGCACTTATTGTAATGTTTCCGATCAATCTTTCGATTTCCTGTCGGTAATTAATTTTTCGGATCAAAGACCTTTCAGTTGTATAAATGTCTCATTGTTGGGACAATCTCTTTGTGCTCCTCAAATTTCTTTCGTGACCTGATTGCCGAAACGTGTGAATGTTTCATTTTTCCTAAAGTTCTCGTGGAACTTGTTAAGTCGACCCGTTTATTATTTTCTTTTCTTTGGCGACACTCGAATTGCGCACCGGAAGTTTGCCGGTATGAAATGTAAAAAAACGAACGAAAACGGCACCGGGACCACAATCGCTGTTTATTGGACTCGGGGGTTCCAAAACTGATGACTGCTTTATCGTAGTTTCCGATCAATCTTTCGATTTCCTGTCGGTAATTAATTTTTCGGATCAAAGACCTTTCAGTTGTATAAATGTCTCATTGTTGGGCCAATCTCTTTGTGCTTCTCAAATTTCTTTCGTTACCTGATTGCCGGACATGTGTTTCATTTTTTTTTGTAGTTCTCGTGGTGCTTGTGAAGTCGGGTCGTTTATTATTTTCTTTTCTTTTTCCCAATTTAGGGTGTACCGTGTTTAAGAGAAATGCAGACCGGTTTGCACTGTACTCGCTAAACGACCATTCGCCTACATTGTTCTGCTACATCTTTTAATTATATTTTTAGTTTATCGTTGCGACCATTTAATGACGGAAAATTTAGTCCGCTACAACTCACAAATGTTAGATGTAAGCACGTCTGTGATCCAACCAATTTGAAAAAATTTCCGACTAAATCACTGCAAAATGTAATAAGAATATACTGCACATAAGGGGAGTTTTAAAATGTGCACAACATATTCTCAGTAATTCACTTTCCCAAACAAATATATAAATAGGCAAAGTCTTTTTTCGTTTATTAACCGATTTTCTTTTTAATTTTTTGTTTGGTAGCTATTAAAAAGCAGCTTTTTTTCTTATTTTAATATAAAATTTATACAAAAAAAAAAAAAAACGAACTGTTTGTTACGATATTTTCGATTTGTTTATGTTTTTTTTTTTACTGCATGCGTAGCGCATGATTTCCGTACCGTCATTAAGCGACCGCCCGCTGATCGGCTGAGAGTCAAGACCTTTTTTGCCTATTCGTTCCTCGCCGTTTCCAGGTATCTGAAATTAGCCGCTCGCCTGTTTGGCCTACCGCATGTTTTATTGCTTAGCATATTCTAGGCGAATTTTGTAATTTCCGTGCAACTTTTTCAAATTTTTTTTTGTAGGAACCTAATTTAAATCTTAGCCAATATTTTAGAAAAAAAAATCAGCAAAATCGGTCGAGCCGTTCTTGAGTTACACTTTTTTGCGAATTGTGCAATTTCGGTGCAATTTTTTAAAATTTTTTTTTTTTACAAACCTTCTCCTAAGAACTACGAATACAACAAAAAAAAAATTATTCAAATTGGTTCAGCCGTTTTGGAGGAGAAGCGAGACCCACATAAGGCAACTCATTTTTATATATAAGATAAATGTGCCTAATTTAGAAAATGAAGGGGCAGTACAATACTAAAAAAGGTTTGTAAAAATTAGAAAAATGACACCTAACTTAAACAAAAATGGTTTTACTTTCCAAGGCAGATTTCAAATAAAATTGATATCTACTCAATACAAAAAAAAATAAAACAAACAAATTCATTTAAATTCTGTTACATATATCAGTTACACTTACAATTGCCACAGATTAATGTTCAAGCACAATAGGAGAAAATATATAAAGAAATTAATGATAGTATTAGAAAACTGTATTATAATTTTTAGAATAACGTTGTTACGAATATTAATTTAAAAACCACATATGACATTGGCCTATATTCCTCTTTTTAAGTAGGTTAAGAACGGGTGTCATTGTTTAACGCTAAAAACAATAAAAACAGCACAGTGAAGTCAAATTTATGGACACTCACAGAGAGCTTGGCACTATTAAGCATTTAATCTGGGTTGCAGCTTATTCAACTATTATTATTATTAGACAGACACTTGTATCCGAGTTGGTCTTATGCATTTCGTAAGGTCAGATGTGAGGGTTTTAGGATGATTTTAGGAAGATTTTGGTTGAAATGCATGGTCCGTGCGAGAATTTGATAATGTGGAGATGGGCACACAACCATAACCACAGCCAGCAATATACCAGAATCCGATGGCATCTATAAGGAAGACGACCGGTGGAAAGCATGGCTCAAGCTGCTCGAGAGGAAGGAAAATGATTAAGCTTGAGAGGACAGTTATAGGAGATAGAAAATTTGGAAATTTTGGAAATGAAAGAAGGAAAAGGGATGGAGGAACTCCACCGCATTTGCTCAAGATATACTAATACCCACGGATCGCGCAGGGAGATGTCAGGATTGGTGAAACCGGTCGGCGTATGGTGGATTCAACTATAATAAGAGTGAATTATTATACAAGGTGTTTACTACATTACCTGCGAATTGAATAGATAGTTTCTAAACTAACGATGAAAGCGCAACTACTTTATGTATAGTTATGTACAGTGATGGATTTGATGGTGATGGTGCCCTAGGCCTATACTGGTATGATGCTACCTTTGTTGTAATGAAAAAAAAAAAAGTATATACATCAACGGGTTTCGATAACAATTTTTAAAGTCAAATCAACAATTCTTACATATTCATGATAAACTTACTTTAATTACGATAAAAATATATGTTTTTGTACTGAATTGTACATTTCTTCTTATTCACCATTAATAAGTCTGCATTTTTCCGACCTATTTTAGCAATAATTGGTCTACGTAAACTTCCATTCTTGGAAGGTATCCTGTGCACGGCTATGATATTCTCCGCTGTTAATGATACACTCATCTGTTCTGCTACCTTCTTGACAATATTCGGGGCGTCTTCATTAACTAGTTCAGTTACTTCGTGTACCTCAACATTCTCGCGACGCCCATATTGTTCCAATTCGTGAACCGTGGAGGTTAATTCCTTGATTTGAATATCTTTGCTTTTTACTTTCTCTTTTAGCGCTGAAACTTGTTCCCGCAATGCCGTAACTTCTGAGATCAAGGTTTGGTTTGCAATCTTCAAGTCCTCTTACCGATTGGCAATGGAACTCATCGAGCTTTTTATTTCCACAATTTCTTTCCCCAACCATTCCTATCCTAGCAAAGCCACCAGCGCCGAATCGCAGTCCGAATCAGAATTTTCTTGCTTCATATTTACTGTTTTTTTCTTCCCTCCTTTTTTGGGTATTTCTTGTTCGTTACTATCACTCATAAAGCGCTTATTTTGATTTTTATTCGCTGCTACATTCTTAGAGAATGACATGATTCTGCAGCTTAATTTATCCGTTTGTGTGAAATAAAGTATTCAGTAGTTTACTTACTGTTATCAGAAATTATGATAATTGCGTTATCTATTCAGTGTATAAACACGAGAAAGCACGTTAAAATCGCGTTTTAAAATTTGATTGTTCTCTTCTGCCTCTTGGTATCATTCTATTCCAGAATTTGTCCCTGTCCGGGAAGTAATTACGTAGTTATTATTTTCCTGTCGCGTATCATTTATCGAAATAAACCAAAGATAACATCTCTGAAACAAATTTGTGGAAAAAGCATAAATCAGATTATTATTCTCTCCACTCTCTTCTAAACTCTTTTATGGTTAAATTATTTTCTAATAAATCCGTTTATTTCAACAGCACGATGTTTAATCTGTTTAAAAAATACATAGATCTTCGTACACTCTCATAAGATGTTTTAACTTAATAAAAGAAATGTATTTCGTCATTTTAAGACAAGAATAATTTTTTACCGATTTCAGATAATGATTTTTCGAAATAAATCGATGAGCAATACTACCGGGATAATACGCGACTATGTAAAACAAAATGACAGCAAGGGCAGCGATGCAGTTTGGCAGAACGTTACCGGGACCAGGTATTACTTTCTTAATAATGTTAAGAGAGTTACATTGTAATATCGATATTTCCACTAGACAAAAATTTACAAATTTAAAAAGTACACAATTTGTTTGAAAATGTTTTTCTATTTTCAAAAATACACGGTATACAAAAAGTTAATTTAATATAAAGTGAATTAACAATTCTTAAACGCGTTATACTATTATAACCATGTATTTTCTGTGTTCAATTTCAACTAACATTTATTTGTGGAGTAATAATTTAAGGTTTTGGGATTATTATGAGAATTTAAATTTTAAAAAATTATTTAAAAAAAGGTACCTACATTATAAAATTATAATCCATTAAAACTGTTTCATAGTATATTATAAGAGTATGACTAAACACATTTTTTTTTCATACCATCGAAGAATATTATTTCTGCAATGTCCGATTTGATCAGCGAATTGCTGGTGCATTTTTAAACAATTTCATTTCGCTTTTTTGGACGTAAAAAAAAATGTCTTTCTTAATATTTTAAATAAGCAACTTTTTATTCTTCTTTTCCTAATCCGTAAAAATTGATCGATATCTCAATCACACTTTTATTTCCCCTACCCTTCTTTATATTCTGCATTTAACTGCTAAAGCTGTTACAATATATTACAAAGAATTATGTAAAGTTCACATGAACAAATATTTGGCAAAAGCCAAAATTTTAACTGTAGCATTAGGAGCGCTAAAGAGCAGAACCTCTATGCCATTTGGTTGCCCAGTATGGCTCAAATTTGTGGCAGTTATAAATTAGGCGTGTCACAGTCAGTTCAACAGGTAGCTTCTATATAGAGGACAGTTTGTCGGCAGGGGACAGTTGGTATATAAATAATGTATGACGTAGCAGTATAATCTGTTCGAAGACGATTTGGAACTGAGTATTCCATCCTGCTGATGCAGTCCGAAGGGGGGCACCAAAGGTCGCGATAGCTCTTGGTGATATTCAGACTCGAGTTCCATTCTTGTTTATGTCTATTCGTAAAAATATTGGAGGGGAAAGTAGATTTTCCGGTGTTGATGAATATATTATTGAGCGTGCTGTGAGATCAATTCTGTCGCTTTCATCTACTCTAACGTGACTCGGAATTCACGAAAAAACATTTTCCTTTCTCCCATGCACAGTGTAAATTATTCTGAATTTGTATTATTATCGAATTTTCACTTCCTTGGTGACATAACAAGTATAAGGAGGTTAATGAGTCTGTGTGATAAGCAGCATTCCTCAGTAAAGATGTCTAGTTAATTCAGTGTTCTAAATACGGCATATAATTCGGTATAATTCCGCATCTAAAGATGTGTGCAATCATCATTTAATCAGACTGTGTGCACTAAATTTCCAGCTTGATACGAATAGTCTGTTGGTGAATTAGTTGAAATGGATTTTACTCGATCTTTATATACATGCGTATAGTAATTGTATCTTTTGACGGTATCTCAGTTTGTTATACATTATCGGGCTGTGAATGTTTACTATATTCTACGAGAGACAAATCACAATATATGAGTATCAGAAAAGTTCCTAGGTGGCAACGTTACCTTGGAGATGATTTTGCAACGAAGGCTATAGTCTAACGATATCCCGAAAACCTCAAGCACAGGGTGATTTGAAAAAATAGGATTATACAATGAATATTCTTTACTGCATAGGAAGATTCGTTATCACTTAGTAGATGACTTAGAAGGTAAGTGTGATATTTTCGGTAATAGGATAACGGATGACAGTCTACTAGCGCATATAACATACATATGGTGAGGAGGAGTACATTGCGAGGATAAATCAAAGAAAGGAATGATGGATCTTATTTAAAGATTTTAAATATAGATTTGCTAGCTGACGAATCAAGCTGACACTCGTAATTAATTCTTGAAAAGATTAACGATTTATAGATATTAAAGAGAAACTTTGGATTTATATCGCGCTTGGGGTTAGATAAATATTTTAGCACTAGGAGAAGTTTAAGGAATTTATATTTGATTTCAGCTACGTAGTAACAGCGGAATAGTTCGAAATCAAACAGTTTCTCTAAGAATCTGACTTTTGTTTTAACCATTAGTGGAAAAATCTGGAAATCAAGACGTGCGATAATTTAGATGTTAACAAATCCAACCCATTATTCTTACATCATTATAGTTTCAAAAATTTCCTTTTTTCAGCCATTTTTTTTTTTGAGCTGGTTGAGAGCCGATATCACTTATTAATTTTCTAGATCTTCCTCCGTATCATTTTCCCTTTATTGTTCATCATTTTTAATCGTATAAATGTATGGTTGTATTTATGCAAATAGACATAATTATTTTATCTTTCTTTCTTTTAAAGATTTAATTAAATTTTTATGGTCGCATAAATATAACCCTGAGGAAACTTTTTATCATTTGTAATTAATTTATTTACATATATATTTTTGTTTAATTTTCCAAAAACAGAATGAGCGATAACTGAAATTTGTGAAATTTAGCCCTTCCCTTTGGAGTAAGTCCTGTATATTAGCTACACGTTTTTCTGTATATTGCTTAATTTTAATTCGCACACGCATGTAGAGCTGCTATCGGCAGCATTCTATCATAATTCAAATAGTACTAAATTAAAAGTTATCAATTTATTGAATACACTGAAGGTTTACATATGTAATTTCCCTCATGTTAAATGTTGTATCCACAAATGCGTGAACAACTAAACTTACTATCTTTCATGGTTCAATAAAAACAGTGGCGATTCGTTAACTTTAAAAAGTGTAGGATGTAAAACAGTTATCGTCTAAAAAACACATCACACTATCCTAAAATAAATTTGAATCTAAATATTAATGATTATTTCTTGTCGATAAACTATGTGATAACTTTTACAATTTAAGCTAACTTTACTTGGCTTATTTATAGTTCAGACCGATCCTCCCGTATTTTTATTCCGATGTATATATTGATACTGCGTTGCACAGACGATCTTGTTGAAATAGTATTCGTATTATATGGTTTAATACCTTTACGAACTAAACATTTTCTTTCTGCTGATACAGAGTTGTTACTGCAATGGTAATAAATTCACGTAATCGTTCTGACAGAATCTTCTTTAAGTCACTCGATACCAAAAAACCATTTAATTTAGAAATAGCGTTCATCTTAGAATGATGAGCAACTGTAAATATATGATTATTCTTTAGGCCGATTTCATGGATAAGATTTCATAAAGTGACAAAATTATCAGTTTTATAGAATAACTAAATTTTCTTTAATTTAATTTAATTATATTATTTTGAATTCACGAATTAACATGTAATTATTAAAGTAAACAAAAATCATATAGACAATGGGTAGAATTTTCGATGCCAAAAAAAAAAAATATATATATATATATATATATACATGCAGTGTCCAGAAAGTCATGAAACATGTTTTTTTGTCGCGCCTCTTTTGCCTGCAGTACGCTTGAAGAAAGCTTACGGGGAGTCTGCTATGAGTTATGTGCAAGTAACGAGGTCGGTGAAAAAGTTTAAGGACGGCCAGTAAGGGATGGACGATAATCCTCGCTCTGGAAGACCAACAACAAATAGAAAAGAAGAAATTCTGACCGCCGAATGAGTGTTCGGTTGTTAGCTGACACCCTGAACATTCCAAAAATTTCTATGTTCATCATTGTTACGGAAGACTTGCACATGCGGAAGGTGTGCGTCAAACTGGTCCCAAAACTTCTGACGGACGAACACAAGACCAATCGAGTGTTGACAGCGAGTGAACTGAAGAAACGCATGGAAATTGAACCAGATTATTTGGGTAACGTTAATACCGGTGATGAAACGTGGACGTTGCAGTACGACCCCGAAACGAAACGCCAGACTTCTATGAATCAGCGATTGTGCGTTGTGACGAGGTATCCAAACAGAGGTGCACTAATTCACCGCTGTTAACGCTACTGATGCTCGGAACAAACTGAACTCCGGTGTGCTGTGAAGCTGGGAGTCAGCTCCATCTGACCAAACCGGTTCGAGCGCGCTGCAGGTAAGCGGGGCGCGACAAAAAAACATGTTTCATGATTATATATGTATAATTTTAAACAATGAATTTTTTTCCTGTTTTTTTCCCCTGCAAATTCTTGTATAATATCGTTAAAATCTACTGAACGGAGAAAATCTGCTTCGATCGTTAATCTTGACAATGCCGATAATCTATCATCTAGCATGGTTGATCTGTACAAGTTTTTTATTATTTTTAATATCGAAAAAGATCTTTCCGCCTTACAATTTGTAATCGGTATAGTTACAAATATTCTATATGAAATATAAATGTTTGGAAAAACATCTATTATTGCACGTTTAACCATCCATGTCAGAGATGGGAGCCTCTTGGGGTCCCTTTATAAGGCGTGGCCCGGGGCTGCACTTCCCCGCCTAAATCCAGACCTGATAGCAATCTGGTAGAAAGGAAGCGACCTTTCACAATTTCATCGAGAACATGTAATTTTTTGATAAGTTAGAAAAGAACGACACGAAACCGGACAACATTATTAAAAAAAACTTTGCATTGTTTAATACTTATTACCGAGTTCCGTGAAACCAAATTTACTTTTTTATGCGTTATACTGTAAACAATGCTTTCGGACATTTCGATACAACTTTAATGGCACGTCCATTGTATTATCCTACATTAACCGGTATGCGACATTATAGGTTTGCATTACTAACTTATTACCGCAATGGAATTTATGTCAAAAATACATTTCGAAATTTGATCGCATTGACATATCTTTCCTGAACATTACTACTTGCATTGTTAATATAACGGAAAATTATATAAAAAGCTGCGATTTTTAGAAATATTCGTTCATTCATCAAAAATAATAGCAATAAATTTTGCTTCTAAAACTTCTTTTTTCATAATTTGCATTGTTTAGCGCAGATCTTGATCAAATTGTTTTGAATTGCTGCAGCCATTCTTTTGTTGAATTTTTAGATTCACTATGCCCGTGCAATGATAATTCTTAGAGTGTTAGGAAACAAAATTATATCTATCAGCTTTTGAAGTACATAACGGTTACTCTTAATCTTTTCATTATGTTTTTTTGTATTTTCTTCATACACTTCGCTTAAGAAAAATTCCATACCTTCATTTCCAGTTCGCGTAAAAACTGGTTATAAGTAACAGAAGCAGAAAATCCTCCGAATGCCGATGTATTTTATGTAATGCATTTCTAAAATTATTGAAATCTGTTACTTCTTTATTCCATATATTTTGATAAGTAAAAAAAATACCAACGGGACAATTTTAACAAGTTTTCTCATCCACTTGACCAAAAAATTTCATCGTATTTACTAACATAAGAAATTTAAGATTTACTACTTTACCATCAATTTGTCATTCTTGAACTAAATTAGGTAATGGAAAAATAAAGTATACTTTTTAAAATTAGATTCTTTTTATCCAAAAAAAAAAAACTTAATGAACTAAATGAACAGCTGTTCAGTTGCAAAATTACATTAATTTTCTACTTTAAAATCATTTCTTTCCATTCTGAAATACTGTAACAATACTTCAGCGATATTATTGAATCACATGCGAAATGTAAACAAATAAAACTCGAACTCGAACAAGATGTGATTACCGTGTAATAGGGAGTATGCACTGTACACGTATCACAACTAGTTTGTATGTTTCTGAGTAAAGTAGGAAAAATTGTTTTTTTTTTTTTTTTGTTTTATTCAAAGCATGTCTATTTAAAAGCAATGTTCTAGAAATTTTACTAAAATATTGCCATAAAAATAGTGATTTTTCATTCGTTAAATACTGACAAATGTAAACTGCACAGAGCAAAAACGTATATGCTGCAATCTAGTTTTATACTATAACACGACTTTTGTATTTTTCTTACTAGACGGATTCGTTTGAAAATACGAATCCACAGCGTTTTAACGATCACGTACGTCCTCCTATTACAAATAGAACCACTAAAAGTCCTAGATCACTACTGACGTCATTGTTAAAACTCAAAATATTTTACCGGTATTATCATTATCGTCAGTAAAACTTCGAACTTTTAATTTTTAAACATTGTAATTCAATTTTTCTTGCAAATTCAATTTTATTTAAACACAATATTTATATTCCATGCAAATCAATAATTCATTATGACAACGTCGGCTTAAACTGCATTTGTTAGAATATCGTTTAAAACAAAATTCATGCACAAACATTTTCCAAGATAACCAGGGGCGGCTCGTCCTAGGGGACTCAAGGGCGCGAGCCTCCCTGTGTGTTTTCAAAAAATACATAATATTTAATTACTTCAAGAAAAAAAATCAGTGTTACGAATTTTTTATTTCAAAATATTTTTTTTTGCAAGAGTGCATTTTAAAAATAATTGCAAAATAAGCATTTTGCGCGATTTGTTAAACGAACAGCTGAAACATCCGATAACAGTTGTCAGGTTCATGCTTACTGCGCTGGAACTGTACGATCTACTCGTAATGTAGTATACTGTCAAGGTCGTTAACAGCTGATTTTTTGATCACATGATATTAACAACCAATAATATAGTACGTGGGCTCAGAATATTTGAGCCTCCAAGCCGCATATAAAATACACACGAAAAACGAATAAAGCCGAAGTTTCCCGAGCGTAACTTAAAGGCGTCTGAGGGCTCTCGAAAAGTGAGCCCTCGTCAATTTTACACGTGATTATAGCCGGTTTTAACAATAGATCCGCGTCGCGCGTTGCGTCGTCCGTTTATCCAGTGAAGCACACTGTTTTAATTTGCTGCTTTTTTTGTTCTATTTCTATCCTTGCTTTTCTTCTTTAAATTATACATTTTGCAATCTGGATTTTGTTACTTTTGAATGCAAGAAGCACTGCTTTTTGTCGACACTTGCTTTACACGGTGATTTTTCAAACGTTCAACATTTTAGAAACTGAATTAGATATAATTTATATTGGAGAGACTAACCTTTTAAGATAATTACTTAAACTTACGATGGAGCATAATGAGTGATTCTACAAATGGCGTATAGGCGAAGATAAAACAAAAATATAAATACTGTCATTTTATTCATTGTTATGCGCACCTGTTGAATTTAATTATGCAAAAAGTAACAAGCCAAGATTCTAAAATTAACATCTTTTTTTCGAATTTGTCCGAAGCTTTTTTTTCAAATTCCGCTCATAGATGTGATCTACTGCAAGAAATTGTAAATCGTAAATTACCTAGAATACACATTGGAACTATAATATGCATACAGTGAATATTGTTTTCGAAAATCGAGAAAAATTAATAGAATATTTCGAAGAACTAGAAGAAAAATGTAATAAAAATATTACATGCAAGGAAGCATATATAGTTTACGAAGAACCTTAGAAGACCCGGATTTTATATTTTGGCTTACCTTATTTCACAAAATTATGCCACATGTAATTTTTTTTTTTTTTTTTTTTTTGTGGACACGTCAACAGTGAAACTTACTCAACGCGAAGGATTGTACATTATATAAGGAAAAGATTAGAAAATATTATTTAATAAATTTCAATCTAAATACAAAATGTATTCGCATCTTTTTTTAAATTAAATCAGAACTTGAATGCATTAAACCAGTTTTATTTAGTTTAAAATGTAGACAAAAAAGCAAGATAAGTTTATGTCATTACACTTTTTAAATTATTGTAATTTTACATTAGAGCCCCCCAGATTTACTTGTCACGAGCCGCCACTGGAGATAACACAACAAAGCAAAGAGAAATGTAACAGTTAGAAATAAACTGGTGACTTAGTAAATAAGATGATGATCATTGAATTATGCGCGCAGTCGAGTGTATTGGTGACGTATGACTTTTAGTGGTTCTATTTGTAACAGGAGGATTGCTGTTAACCAATGGATAAATGTTGTAAAAAATACGAAACGGTCCATTTCATTGTGACGTCATATAGTTAGTATTTTTAAAATTTTCTTTAGTGTGTGGTAGCGAGAGAGTGTTCATTGCATTAAATGTGTTGCGTTCTTATAATTTATTCATCGTATTTTTATTATGGTAATTTAGTAAAATTCACATGGTTTGTACTATTATTATAAGCGATTTCTTTGCTTAGAAATGTGCTATGTTTGCGGTATTCGGTATAAATTAAGAAACGGTTTTAAAAATATAGAAAGTAGGAAAATTTTCCTAAATTAATATTACTAATTATTATCTTACTATAAAACTAGAAAACATTAAGCCATTTGTGACAACGGTCTTTCAGATAATGGCGATAGAAATTATAATTTGAAGATGTTTCCTTTTAAAATTCCTCTTTTGTGTTTAGTCAATAAATAACTTTTTTTAATTGACTCAGTTTACCTTTCATTGTAAACGTTTTATTGCAATATATACAGCATTATCCGTACATCTAAAAATAAACTAATAAAATAAATGACTATTTATCAAAAAAAAAAATGCCTTTTTTAACCGAATTTACAATTGAAAAGATAAATTTCACGTAAAAAACGAATAATTTAGAAAACCTTAAACTCACGAAACTCACATTACTTCTATGCTCGAATAATAATAAAGGTGCGCAAAGAAAAATTCGTTATTTGATTACTTCCAGTATAAAAACAAATATTAGCAGCTAGCGTTCAAGCAAAGTTTCTGCAGGCAACTGATGAAGTCACAATGATCATGGACCTTTTCGTTTTTTTTTTTTATATCCGCCTGTTTGCCGTTTTAGGTACTGATTTACTTAATAATGTGTTATGCACGTTTACGCATGCGCAATTCAAATTTCGCCATTTGTATATTTAGCCCGCGGATGCGACCATATAATCAAAAATATACAGGATATTTCGCTTTGTTGTAGCACTACGTTTCAGGCTAATCTGTATGTTATGTTTCAGTTGTTTTTGTATTCGATTTAAAGAATCTGTTTCACGAACGCGCGGAAAGGGTTTATTTACATTTTAAGTGTTGATTTTTAATTATATTTGAAATGGATATAATTCAGAATTGCCGTATTGAAGATTTACATAAAAAACATATCTCCATCTAGAACGTATACTAAAAAAGAAAGTATTATTAAAAAGTAGAAGACCGAAATTTAAACTAAATATTAACAAATAAGTGCAAAATCATTTAAAAGGCATTTGAGAATAGCCAAAGCGTTTAAATTTCCTCTTCCCCAACGTCCTTCTAATCAAAATCTTCCTTCTGATAAATTGATCCCTTTTTCAAAATTCTACAGCTCCCAGTTATCTTTTTTTAGCTTTCGAAAATCTGGTTGCATTTCGTCCTATTCTACCTCCTCACATTTTTTGGTTTCTCTGTTTACTTTTACCGAACTAGAAACTTCTTTACGAAAAAGTCTACTCCTATTTCTGTTCTGCATGCCGAATCATTCATCTCTCCTCTTTCTGTTCAAAGGTCTTATCTAGGCTACCATTTTCAAATGAAACGCCTACCTATTTCTTCTTCCACTCTTGTTAATTCCTATTCTTCCATCCACCACAACTGGCGTTTTTCCATCGAGAAAACTGCAATACCATCTTTCATTTCCACTCGTCTTTCTCAGTTTTCACCATATACTTATTCTTACGACAAGCCGCCATACTTTTCTTTCAGTTTTTCCACCCTTCTACATCCTATTAATAATTACCGTTTCTCAACTGGCCCTACCAAACCCATCCTTCAACTTATTGTTAAATCAGAGTTTTTAAGTACCTCTAACCATGTTACGATCTTCTCGAACGATTTCAAAAGACCCAATGGAATTGGTTCAGCCTTCTTTTGTCCTTCCTTAAATTATTCAGAAACCTTCAAACTGCCTTCTTTCTGCTCAGTTTTCTATGCCGAGTCTACTGCTATCCTGCATGTGTCTACCTTTTTATTGCTTCTTCCCTAGTTTCTCATAAAGTGGTCATTATATTAGATTTCCACAGTGTCCCACAAACTATTTCTTCTTCTTTTTTTTCTCCCTTTACTGATTATTTTTCTTTCGAAGGTAACGACTCAGCCGATATACTAGCTTGTTCATCTTCTTCCAACGGGAAAATTTTTATCCCACAATATTAATCTCCTCTCTACAGTCGCTTATTCCAAATTGTGGTTGAACTTGTATTCCTCCTCATTCTCAAATCCGCATTCCTTTTATCCCTTTATCCAAACGAATCTACCGTCTTATTCCTAATTCTTCAATTTTCCCTCTATGCAGCGTTTAACTTTCTCTGTCATCTGTCGTTTACGCATTGGACACGGTTTGCTTCTTGCATCTCTTGTTCGTTTCTCTCTAGTCCCCTCTCCACTCTGCCACCTTCACCTTCCTCTCGCAACTTTATATGCGACGCTAATCACATTTTATTTGAGTGAACCTGTAACGCTTTCGAACGTCCTACCTTCTACTCTTCGCTTCTATTAATCGGTCTTCCAACTCTTTGTTGTACATTTTTTGTTCTCTCCTCGCAGTCTCCTTCGGTTATCCGACATTTGAGTTTTTTCTATTCTCTATATCTGCTCGTGTAAACATCTGATTCTATCTCTCTCTTTTCCCTCTTCTTGGTCAATGTCTATTTTGACGAACCCAAATATAAAAAAAAAAAAAGTTCTCGCGATATGCATTCAGAAAAGTCATACACTGCCATTTTTTCTGATCTACATAATTTTGCAAGACAAAGCACGATGAAAAATTGTAAAAAGAAATATACTGTTCTTCGAGGACGACACATGTAAACTGCAGGTGATCGAAAATTAGCATCAAAACACGTAAAATAAAAATTCTTCAGATAATAAAAATATAACAATAAACATGAAATGACGTCACAAAAGTTTTTGCGCAGTCACGTAGGAGTAACAAGTTTTTGTCTTCATAAGAAACTCCAAACGAGCGAAGTTTTACGATTAATATTTCATTACATTACAATTTTAACACGTCGAAGTCGAACAGGCACGTTAAAAATAGTTTTTGAACTGTATTTTGTAATTTATTTTTTTCTCCTGCGCTATGTACAGCAGCTAGGCTAGGAGCGCAGCCCCTGAAAGTTTACTATATTTTATTAAATAAGTTTATTGATTTGAGAAGATCGAGAAGGGGTCGGGTTGGGAACCGAGCCCCTTGTGGAACTCCATTTTGTAGGTGTTTCGCTTCTGATAATCTGTTCCGATCTTTAAAAATGCGATCCGACAATAAGTTTGCTATGAAAATGGGTAGTAGTCAACCCCGAAAGTCTCAACCGTAGATGGTGGTCAGTATTTTTTGTTTTGATGTAGTGTCAAACGCCTTGGATAAATCAAAAAAAAAACAAAAAAAAAACAGCCAATAAATGATGCTTGTTGGCAAACGTTTGTAGTATGGTCTATTGTTGCTCAACTTTTGTGGAAGCAACACTGGTATCTGGATAGCCGGTTTTGTGATTCCAGTTCCCGCAATTAGTCTGTTGTTTACTATTCTCTCCAATTCTTTTTCGAGCATTGATGTTAATGAGATCGGCCTGTTGCTCTCTACTTGATGCGGATTTCTGTTTGGTTTTCTGATTGGAATAGTTTCTGCTATGTTCCAGTTTGGCGGGAGCTGCGACGATGTCCACAGACTGTTTAGCACTTCGAGCATTAAGTGCTGAAATCGTTCCGGCAGATTCTGCAGCATGGAAGTGTGTATACCATCGTGTCCAGGTGCTGACGATTTTGTTTGCTTTATAGAGCTCTTTTTAGTTCTGCCATAGAGAGGGCCGCGTTATCCTGATTGTTTGATGAAAAGTCTTTCGGCTGAATTTGGCTTACTCGGTTATAGCTGGTGAATTGAGGGTCCAGATTTTCGTCGCTGGTTTTTACCATTCGGTTTTCGCACTAATTATCGGTTTCTGAAATGCGCTGAACTAGTTCATCGCAAAGATGTACTGTAAGGTTAAAATTGGGAGAAACTGTGCAGGCGTTTCCATAACGCGAAGACTAAATAATAGTCATTCCTGAACTGCTCGCACTTTTTGTTTCTCACCATGTGTCAAATACAAAAACCTATTCGCAATTCCCACTTCTTTAGAACTCTTCATCAGATTGCTCTTCAAAATATTCTCAAGTACCATTTCTAATCGTAGCAAAGTCCGATAAAAACCAACTTGTCGATCTTTGCAAAAAGTGATTGCAAAAAAAAAAAAAATCGATAAAGTCAACAGGCTACGGACGAACGAAAATAAAAGGCTGCATAGAAGTACTACACTGTAGATCGCAAATATCGAGCCGATCGCCGATCGCCTATCCCAACTACGCTTCTCTTTTTGGTAAGAATTTTGATACAAAAAAGGTACATTTAAATCGAATACCGAGCAATTACTAAATATACGGTACCTGAAGAATGCGACCACCGTTTCGAAAGAATCACTATTTATTCCGTTAAAATATTACTTCATATATTCGAATTTTCTTACTTTATATTAATATCAAATTTACAAGTACATGTAATTTACAGCACTTGTTTGTTGTATACCGTATTGTTGATGGTTAACCCATCGAACCCAGAAGCTTAATTAGACAATAAATCATTAGACACACAGAAAAAACAATGTGGTCTTATATCGTTCATGTAACATACACTTGATTATATACAACGTAATGAATGTGTTCGTGTCCTTGCAACAATTTCGCAACATATTTCAGTAGGAGGATGGCAAGAAATATAAGCTTTCGGTATGGGAGCCGGCAAAGGCGAAATCAATGAAAGTAATTTTTCGCGTGAAAAGTATGTGAAAAAATTCGTACGAGATTTAAAAAAAAAAAAAAAGTATATTAAAAGAGTAATAATGGTGTGTTTATAATATAAAATGCAGTGGCGGCTTCAATAAAATTTAATTAGAGGTGCTATAACAAAAAAAAAAAAAAAATCGACGTAATGAACATAAAATAATTTTATCAGTTATTTAAAGATTAAATCCGTCATTGTAATAATTTTTAATGGCTTTCTCATTAAAATTATCAATCTAAAATTATTCCAAAAATAGTAAGTTAATAATAGCAAATATAATAAACAATTATAACAAACTAATAATATAAATTTTCTTACTTAGTAACGTTTTCGGGCATAACCCATCATCAGCTAAACCAATATGTGAACAGTTACAAAATCTAAATCACACTGAGGTTATAGTCAGTGGTCATAACTATTGAAATGGTGTAAAGTACATAGAGTATAATAAATAATATTTAAGAAATTTAATGATCAAGTTTAAATAAATATATGAAAATATATAACATATTTTTTAAAATTTTATATTAAATAGGGGGTTATTGTTATTTGGGATTTGATCGTTTAGAATGTTACTTTTGTGTTTATTTATATAGTAATTTTCAGCTATATAGCACATTACCTTTATCATATTTAGCTAAGACTGTGACTGTTTTTTCTATAGAATTTGGTTTATGTTTATTCTTTATCAAATACTCGGCATAAGTGGATTTTTCTATTTCATTGTTTTTAAATGATTTTACGTGTTCATCATATCTACATTTAATTTTTCTACCTGTTTGGCCGATGTATGTTTTTTCACAGTCATCACAGTTTATTTTATATAGGCCACTATTTTCATATATAGTATTATTATTTCCTTTATTTATAGTAATTATTTTATTTTTTAGTTTATTATTGGTTTTAAAAGCTACTTTTAATCCTTGTTTTTTAAAAACATTACTTAATTTGTATTTATATTGTGATTTATAAAAGTAAATGTTATCCATCCTTTCTTGTTGTTAATATCATTTTTCTGTTTATATTTCAATTTTGATTTTATTTTATGTGTTAATTTTTCGATTATTTGTTCATTGTAACCATTATTTATTGCGATTGTTTTTAACATTTTTATTTCATTTTGTTTTTCATTTGAATTCATAGGAGTGTTTATTAATCTATTTATAGCATGTATGAATTCTAAACGATCAAATCTCAAATAACAATAACCCCCTATTTAATATAAAATTTAAAAAAATACGTTATATATTTTTATATTTATTTAAACTTGATCATTAAATTTCTTAAATATTATTTATTATAGTCTATGTACTTTACACCCCTTTTATAATAGTTATGACCATTGACTCTATATTTGTTATTTTAAACCTATATATATATATATATATATATATAAACCACTATATTCCCTTGCTGACCTCAGTGTGATTTAGATTTTGTATCTGTTCACATATTAGTTTAGCTGATGATGGGTTATGCCCGAAAACGTTACCAAGTAAGAAAATTTATCTTATTAGTTTGTTATAATTGTTTATTATATTTGTTATTATTAACTTACTATTTTTATATATTTTTAACAAACAGTATGAAAAAAGATTCTTCAATAAAATTATTCTGTTTTCAGTCGAGATCACGTAAAATGCGATTAATTTTATTTCTTCGATTCATAGTGCTTTTTGAATACAATTTTACATACGTTTTAAGCTAGAGAATCACTTTTACGGTTCTGCAGTTGTCACATTACAAGTGTAATTCGAGTGTTTACGATCCGATGATTTCAGTAAAATACATTTTCCAAGTTTTTTGCTTTCAATACGTTTAATTAAGCCTTTCATTTTCATCTTCTCAACCAAGAATAATTTGTGGCCAATACCTGTTTGTAGGGTCTTGTTTTATAGGCAGCACATTCATAGCATTTCTATATGTAACGCAGGTATAGGCAAGGCTTCACGAATCGCTTGTTATCGCGATACAAATACGTCCCAAGTGTGTTGCCTATACACAGACTAGCGTGCGTAATCCGTGGAAGTTTGTTATTGCCGCCGTCCAGTCGATTATTTTACTATAATGATTTTATTCGTTGTGTGGCAGTTCAATTATTTTCACGACAACCATGCTCTTTAAAATTAGAATTTTTTTCTACTCTTTAATTTTTACCTTGAAAGAAAATGGATAAGCTTTACACGTTCCGTTTGTTTCAGCCACTGGGGTAATTTCTTGCTGATAATTTCAACAATTTTTTTTTTTTTTTTTTATGGGATAATTTAGCAGCTAACAAATGTATAGTAAATCTGTCTTTTGCTTCTGTATTCATGTGGTCGCAAACTTTTTTATACTCCATTCCTTTCTAACTTCTAACTTTCAAATTCTTTGCATTATTGATTTGTGAAATCGCATAATAAAGTCTCTTTAATTCGGATTAAATTAAAGCAACAGAATAAAGTTATTTGTCACCGTATCATGTTAGCAAAAAATAAACGCTTAACGCAAGGCTAAAAATTATACATTTATATATACATATATAACTCTTTTTTTTTTGTTTTTGTTGCGTCTGTCTGTTGAAGGTCTCGCTTAATTGTTAATTATTAGATAAATAGTGCCATAACAACGCAAGGTGCGAAATAATCGCGATATAAAAATCGTCACTTTTCCGAAACAAATAAATTAGCCGGCAGTATATTTATGTATAAAACGAATACAATTGTTTTTTTTTTTTTTTTTTTTTTTTTTGAAACCCGAAAAAAAAGGAACGAAAACAAACTGAACGAATAACATCACGATTTCAAACATTTTAATAAAGAATCGAATGATATGCAATATATAATAATAAGTTCAGGATCTAAAAACAATTATTGGAAACGAAAAAATAATTTACAGCAACATTTTGTGTACACTTACAAATTTTTCTTCCATTTCCGAAAACAAAGAAAAGTTAGCTAACCGAAGCATTAAACGAGATAGTACATGATAAAATTAATTAATGATTGAAAAAATACTCTTAACAAATATCCACGATATTCCCAAAAATTAATTTTTGCTTTTTTTAATTTCATCGTTTTGAATAAAAATATCGAAGTATTCTATTCAACTAAAAGGTCTTCTTTCATTCTGAGTAGTAAATCATCGTTATTGTCAATTGTAAGCATTTTATCCCGAAAGATCTGCCGCCGGTCTTTTATAATTAATTTTTTTATCGATTTAAAAAAAATCCGAAATTAGTCAATTGTTTGAATTGTAATATGTTTAGGTACAAGTTTTATGTATATTCGGCGTATTTGGACGATAGACGCCCGAATAATATGTTCATAAGGATTATAGCCGTCACCGCGACAACGAACTACGATCGCGTTTATTGCCTGATAAGCTACGATCAAGAAACCGTCAACATTGCAGCCCGTATACAGGTAATTTAAATGCTTCAGTACGCGATTTTCGGAAACAACATTCGGCACTTATGTTACTTTTCCAGTATATTTGGATTTTCATTAAACATTTGCCGATAATAATCAACGAAATTTGTTTAGGCGTAAAATTCGAACGCACGGAACTTGACAAATAACGAATGGTGCGATATCGTTTAAAAAATTATTAAATATACGAAAAATGTGTTTATTTTTGCCCTTATTGATGAGCAACGTAATAAAAGCACGAACAATAATCGTCATTCAGAGATGTTTAACCAGAGTTTAGTCAGGAATTCTCCAGTAATATCCGTCTTATCACGGTGACCGGACAAAAGCGCACAAGGCAAAAGTGCACATGATAAAAACGCACATGGACAAAAACGCACACGGACAAAAGCACACACGGATAAAAGCGCACATGGATAAAAGCGCACACGGATAAAACCGCACATGGATAAAAGCGCACACGGACAAAAGCGCACATGGATAAAACCGCACAGAGATAAAAGCGCACACGGACAAAAGCGCACATCGATTTGCAGAACAGGAGCTAAATTATTAATTTTTCCATTCTCGGCAATTGCATCATTTGTGAAAAGGCAAAACTGGACAGTTGCCCCGCAAAGAATTTAAAATTCAAAAAAAATATTGGTGATCAGCGAAAACAAAGTAAAAATAATACAATTTTTTGTATGATTCACTAGTCATTTTTCTGGGTTTTTTTTGTTCTTATATGTGTATTTGTTTGTTAATAATCATAGTGTCTATTGACTATGACCGCTAGGAAGTTACCGTATATAAAAAATAAAATTTGTATCAATAATGTATTCAGGGGCGTCTCAAGCATGCCAAGTTGTGGGAGTGGTGCATAACCCAAAATACCGATTCATGAATTCATATAATTTAAAAATAATTTTTTTTTATACTGTATAGCTTATATAACAAAATGTTATATGGTGTTTTTTAATGATTTTCTTTAAACTTTTACAATAAGGGTCTTTTATTTTTTACTTTTGCAGTCAAAACTGATTTAGATCGAACTGTGAGGACTAAATATATTTTTAAAAAAAAATTTTATTAAAAGAAATCTCACCTTTTAATGCTAAGCCTATAAGACTTTGTAATAATGCTTTACTTTTTCAAACAGTGAGGGTAACTTTTATTTTACACTGTTGTATACTAACCGTTTCTTTATAAATTGTTTCAACTGGTCTGAATTTTTGCTTTTAAATTAGTATCGAAAAATCCGCAACTCTTTGTTAACTTGGTAAAAGTTTTCATTATATTTGACACTTCTATATCGTCAACCGTTTGTTTGCTTATTTCTTCTTCATTATTTTCATCATTGTTGTTTATTTGACTCTTTGATCGCAGTTTCATTGCTGATTAAAACAACTGTTGCAATATTTTTGTCAACGTTTAATTATTCCTTTGATAGTAGATTTCCCGATGATCATTCTAATATTGTGAAAAACTTGAACTCTGTTTTTATTCCGCAATACTTCAAACTTTTGTATTAAGGGAATTTTACTTACTTTCATTTTAATATGATCAGAATAAAATATATAAATATAATGATTGAATGATTTAAAACTGAACAGAATTCGCTGTTAATTAAGCGGCTTCTATTGTATAATTCTTTAAATTTCTAAAAGTTTGTTGTAGTGACCTAAATTATACGATTCTTGGCTGTTGTTAAGAACTTCGCAATTCGACCATAGTTGCAGACAAATACATAAATTAAATATATTTGCACTTCCTTGTTCTAGGTGAATATCTTGATGCAGAGGGACTAAAAACGTACACAAAAAAAATCTAAAATTTATTTCAATGAAATAGTTCGGAAATTTAAATTATGGTGAAGTTGTGAAAGAGTTTCATGTAGAGTTGAGAAAAAAGACGTCAAGAACATTGTGTTTGATTTACTTGTTACTTGAAATAATCAAATTTCGTACTTTCAGCTAAAATTCATCTGCTTTTAAAATTCATTATTTTTAATTTCTAATATGGGAGAATTTAATTTTTTTAAATAAAATGAGCAGGGGCCGATACCTTCTGTAATTTTAATAATTTAAAATTATTTTTACTTTTGTTGTTTGTAAAAGTTATGTTCTGTTAATTTGCGTGAAAAATTAATAAAGAGTAGAATTTTAGTAGATTTGTTTGTTTTTTTTATTTTCGTCGATCGTCTGTTGTTTTTTTTTGTGTAAACAATAAATTCGTTAGTTTAAAATTTCGGTCGACAACAGTGACTTTAATTCAAATTCTTTCCAATACTAGAAAACGTTATTTTCAAATGATAAAGTTCTTTATAATACAATGCTAAGGCTGAGAATTGTTTTAAAAAATTGAATTCGTATTTTAAAACAAATAAAGATTTTGACAGTAAAACACATGTTTATACCTTTAGTCCGCTTAAAAAAAGTTAATCTTTGATTTTATTTGTTCATTGTTTTTTGCTAAAAGTATCATGCTTAAAATCAAAAATTTAATGGAATCATTGAACGGAGAACTCAGTAATAGGTTTGATGTTATACAACTAATTCGAAGTACGGTAAAAATATTTCAAAAAATGAAAAATGATAAACAAATTTCTGCATTGATCAACTTTCTGGTTCTTTTTGTAAAAAATATTCATAATCCCGAAACTGATTTTTCAAATACAAAGTGCGTTGTGCGCTAAAAAGTTGTGATGAAGCCCTGGGGAGACTACATGTGATGAAGATTTTATAACATTCCATTTTAAAAAAACAGAGCTGTTTTTGAAGCCTTTACTTCTTGTATTCATGACGACTTATTTAAAATTCTTTCAATTTTTTAACCTTTTCGAAAAATATTTACAATTCAAGTAAAAAAAATAATTCTTGAATCAAATTAATAATAGATATAATAGATGTAACTTTAAATTTTTGAAGGAACATATAGAACGTTTACATATTGACGTGCAAATGCTTCTCAACTCTTGCGAAGATTTTACAAGTTTTTTAAGTAATTCAAAAATTGCATTTAAATCATAAAATGTACTGCCTTTTGCATTCAAATCTGGTAATTTTATTTTATCATTATTTTTATTGTCACCGTCTTGTGAGCGATCATTTGAGCGCTGAAATTAATTTTCAATCATTCACATACAACGATAAGCGGAAACCGTTTGTTTTCATTAATGTTACTTTTTTCTTGATAGAATGTAGTAAATAAAATAAATACTCATAAAACAGTCAAACTATAATCAAAGTTAAACTTTAAAAAATAAAAACGAAAATCGAAATTTACTTCGCAATTAATTTCTATTATAAAATATAACATTTGCTTCATATAATTCAATGCGTATTGTCCTTTTCAGGGTCGATCAAAAGTAGAAAGAGTTTTTCAAGTTTAAATAAAATACATATTTTTAAAGTCGGACTCATTAAATTCGGAGATTTTACATTTTAATTAAAGATTTTATAATATGTTTATTGCTGTTTTCAAATTCGTCTCATTTTAAATTTTTTTTATTAATTTCAATAAAATGTATATTTCAAAATTAAGTACATTAAATCTCATATTTGAATTAAGATTTTTATAACGAAAACATCATGATTTTGCCAAATGATTAATGTTTTTTTATCCACCTTAAAGTATTTTGTCCACAAAATTGTATTTATGATACAATGCTTTTAATTTCTTTTCTTCTATACAATTTTTCCTACGTTTATGGGCCACTTATTGGCTCCCCGTCAACCACACTCACCACAAAACATAATAAATTTCTCCAACAACGAATGGCATTTCCAGATAATAATAAAGCAAATAACCGTTTTGTTTAGAATTCTTAGTAAAAATAATTTTAAATTATTAAAATAACAGAAGGTATCGGCCCCTGCTCATTTTATTTAAAAAAATTAAATTCTCCCATATTAGAAATTAAAAATAATGAATTTTAAAAGCAGATGAATTTTAGCTGAAAGTACGAAATTTGATTATTTCAAGTAACAAGTAAATCAAACATAATGTTCTTGACGTCTTTTTTCTCAACTCTACATGAAACTCTTTCACAACTTCACCATAATTTAAATTTCCGAACTATTTCATTGAAATAAATTTTAGATTTTTTTTGTGTACGTTTTTAGTCCCTCTGCATCAAGATATTCACCTAGTAACAAGGAAGTGCAAATATATTTAATTTATGTATTTGTCTGCAACTATGGTCGAATTGCGAAGTTCTTAACAACAGCCAAGAATCGTATAATTTAGGTCACTACAACAAACTTTTAGAAATTTAAAGAATTATACAATAGAAGCCGCTTAATTAACAGCGAATTCTGTTCAGTTTTAAATCATTCAATCATTATATTTATATATTTTATTCTGATCATATTAAAATGAAAGTAAGTAAAATTCCCTTAATACAAAAGTTTGAAGTATTGCGGAATAAAAACAGAGTTCAAGTTTTTCACAATATTAGAATGATCATCGGGAAATCTACTATCAAAGGAATAATTAAACGTTGACAAAAATATTGCAACAGTTGTTTTAATCAGCAATGAAACTGCGATCAAAGAGTCAAATAAACAACAATGATGAAAATAATGAAGAAGAAATAAGCAAACAAACGGTTGACGATATAGAAGTGTCAAATATAATGAAAACTTTTACCAAGTTAACAAAGAGTTGCGGATTTTTCGATACTAATTTAAAAGCAAAAATTCAGACCAGTTGAAACAATTTATAAAGAAACGGTTAGTATACAACAGTGTAAAATAAAAGTTACCCTCACTGTTTGAAAAAGTAAAGCATTATTACAAAGTCTTATAGGCTTAGCATTAAAAGGTGAGATTTCTTTTAATAAAATTTTTTTTTAAAAATATATTTAGTCCTCACAGTTCGATCTAAATCAGTTTTGACTGCAAAAGTAAAAAATAAAAGACCCTTATTGTAAAAGTTTAAAGAAAATCATTAAAAAACACCATATAACATTTTGTTATATAAGCTATACAGTATAAAAAAAAATTATTTTTAAATTATATGAATTCATGAATCGGTATTTTGGGTTATGCACCACTCCCACAACTTGGCATGCTTGAGACGCCCCTGAATACATTATTGATACAAATTTTATTTTTTATATACGGTAACTTCCTAGCGGTCATAGTCAATAGACACTATGATTATTAACAAACAAATACACATATAAGAACAAAAAAAAACCCAGAAAAATGACTAGTGAATCATACAAAAAATTGTATTATTTTTACTTTGTTTTCGCTGATCACCAATATTTTTTTTGAATTTTAAATTCTTTGCGGGGCAACTGTCCAGTTTTGCCTTTTCACAAATGATGCAATTGCCGAGAATGGAAAAATTAATAATTTAGCTCCTGTTCTGCAAATTGATGTGCGCTTTTGTCCGTGTGCGCTTTTATCTCTGTGCGGTTTTATCCATGTGCGCTTTTGTCCGTGTGCGCTTTTATCCATGTGCGGTTTTATCCGTGTGCGCTTTTATCCATGTGCGCTTTTATCCGTGTGTGCTTTTATCCGTGTGCGCTTTTGTCCGTGTGCGTTTTTGTCCATGTGCGTTTTTATCATGTGCGCGTTTGTCCTGTGCGCTTTTGTCTTGTGCACTTTTGTCCGTGAACCCTTATCACTGCGTTTAGCAACCGCCGACTTCTATTTCTTTCCAAACCGAAAAGGTGGCCTGTAATTTCAGGCTTTCCATAAAACTACACAAACTAGTAATAACTTTAAAAGAACTCTAAAGTTTTTTTTTTTTTGTAAAGCAGAACATTAAATAGCTGAAGTTTCGCAATATTAAACGGCTGATCAATTTTAAAAAACATATGCCGCAATAAGGATAAAAATGTACAAAAAGAATACAAAATAGAATACAGTTGTAGAACTCTGGCAACATCCTTAACACATCGTAGAGTGTTGGAAAAAGTAATATTCGGTCTTCCTGCAGAAAGCAAAAACGCAACCCCTATCGAATTGAAATAAATGCCACCGAAGTTTCTTTAAACAGTGTGTTCGAAAAATTTTACCATATATTGTACTGATGTTTTCAAGAATGAAGATTCAAAATAAAAAAAAGCACGACAAAAAAAGGTTCTTAACCGGATGTCTGGTTTCGTTTTGTTCCAGGCTATCATTTTCTGCGTTGGTGGGAGTATACGTGGGCCAGGGCGAACGTACATAGGTTGATTCTGTTCTACGTTTACGCTTGAAAAAATAAATGATGCCATTTACTTCGAAGTTCATGTTCTTTGATGTGAAGTCGCGGTCATTAAATTTTGAGTAAAGTTAATAATGCAAGAGTTTTTAGTAATTTAAGAGATTATAAACAAAAAAGGAATTCACTTATTTCGTAAAAACTGATCATGACATGAAGTTAAACATGATGTCAACGGATGCATCTTGACGCAGATTATACACGGCCCAGCTGTAAGGGAAAAGTAGAACAATAATAACCTTTTTTTTTTTTTTTCAATGGGCAGAATTTTTCAACAAGTTTACACCCTTAAAATGATACTATTTACTTTAGATTCACATCGTTCGATATATGTATCAATGTGAAATATCGCGATCATTAAATTTTGAATAAATTTGATTCTAGGGTTTTTGAGTAATTTATAATTTCCTTAAAAACTAATTAAGATACGAATTAAACATAATATCAACTAGTTTCTCTTAAAATAGAATAAACATGGTCCGATATAGAAAAAAAAAAAAAAAAAAAAAAAGGAAACGAAGGAATGTTTTGATTTTTAAGAAAAAGATAACTTTTAAAAAATTGTTCATAGGTTGTGTTTGTACAATGTATTCTTGGAACATGTAAAACTTTGCACAAATAAGTATGTAATTCGAAAGTTGTCGACATTTGCTTTGCTGATTGTGGTAGTTGTTTTTTATCGAGACATCTGTTGTAGCTAAAAACAAGTTTATGTGTATCTACAGCATAGTCATCGACGCCATTTCTTCAAATTCGCACGAACCGCTCTGGTCAATGTGATTTCGTTTTCAACTTTTTCAGGCCTCAATCGAGTTTCAGATCCGAAAAATAAAATGATGATAGAAAAAGGATATGAGTTATAGGAAAAATAAAATTTATAAGTTGTAAAGGCTTAATATTTTATTAAACAAGAATAAAATCTTAATTAAAACATAACTTTTGTGGGTTTCTGGCAAAATTGTTCATGATTACGCGCCTATGAATACTCATCATGGCCAGTTGATTAAAAAGTTTCAAGGCTTCAGGGGGGGCTGCCTCATGCTCCCCGCTGACGATGCCCGAATATATATATATATGTATATATACATGCTCGCTTTGATCGCAAACCCCCACGCACTGATCACTGCGCTAGTTCACCTGCTCCACACATCGTTGATTATTGTTTAAAGGACAAAAAAAAATTATAATTTGAAACATTTCAAACGTAGCCAGAAATAAATTAACATTTAGAATTTAACAACATATTTCATATCCGCAGAATTTTTTTTAATAAACAAAAATAAAAATCCAACTAATTATTTCTGGCTATTAAGCAAATTGCGTTATTTAAAATTAAAATCGTTATACGAAAAAGTCCAAAACTTTCTTATATAATAAAGAGATATATTTATACAGATTATCAGAGAAAATTGGAATTTAAAGTACAGTGCCGCCTTCGTCCTTTGCCCGATACGAAATACTGCCATATACGGCATTCCGAGATACGTATCGGTAATAACTTATATGAAAGAAATTGTATCCAGCAACAGTTTGTACGTCCACAATTGGACACTGTTAAAAGACAAACACAAAAATGGAACAACGATAAACGCTTGTGTCAAACCGCTACATTTTCACTACAACGATGTTAGTACCTTTTTTTTTGAAATTACCAATTATTATTATTATCATTATCATCATTATTATTATTATTATTATTATTATTATTATTATTGTTATTGTTATTATTATTAGTATTAGTATTATTA
Organism: Icerya purchasi; assembly: GCA_039619475.1. Classification (NCBI taxonomy): domain Eukaryota; kingdom Metazoa; phylum Arthropoda; class Insecta; order Hemiptera; family Monophlebidae; genus Icerya; species Icerya purchasi. The sequence continues at coordinate 333,545,115 of CM077116.1, read as the reverse complement.
TTATCATCACGATAGATCGTGTTTGCTTAACTCTTCTTTTACGCGAAAATTTTAAAGCACGCAAACAATTAGCAATTTGGTAAACAGTAAACTGTAAAAGTATTTTTCACGCGCTTTCTGAATATAAAATTAATTTTTTTAAATTGTAATTACCAACGAAGATATCTTAATTTGTTATTCCCTTTATAACACACTTTCATCTTTAAAATCTACGATCATCGTATATCATACGGGGTAAGTCGACGTATACATAATAAAGTATTAAATATAGTACTAACCTATTCGAAATGCGATTCACCTCTTCCTAAGAATGGCGATTTTGTTACTCGCCATCAATGCGACAGTCTTCTCCATTTTGATTGTTATAACATCACACTGGGGGCAACCGGCAGAAAAAGTAAAGGAGACTAAATGACCGTGTGCCTCGACTTCAGAGATAAGCACAGGAACCGATTAATTTTATTATTCCTAAAAAACGACTGGATTGCACTTTCACAAATATTTGAAGATATGCAAACTGACTTAGGTCATGAAGTAGATGAAGCTCTAAATATAGTAAGACCAATGAAAGACGAAAATAGTGCTCTGGAAAAAAAAACAGGCACCTGCAAGATATAATATCTCTGCTTCAGCAAAATACGAGGATGAATAATGTTATCATCAGCAACGTACCGATAATGCTAAAGGAAAACGTCACAAATGTAGTTTCGGAGCTTGATAAGCTGCTATAAAAATACCTGTTAAAGATATTGATTGTTGTTAGCGCCCTCTTCTTCTTCTTCTTCTTCTTCGTGTCAGGAAAAGGATCTTTATGCGTTACGCGGTGTTTGCTCAGTATTCCGCAAACGTGACACTCCGCTAAAATCTCGTAATCAAGATCACGTGAATATCATTGAACAATTTTGTTGCAGCAGACGTTCTGAACGGATTACCCGGCGACTGAACATATGTAAACAAGTACTTCACAACAGAAAAACGCAAAATTGTTAGTAACAGAAGAGGTTACATGATTCGGGAGGAAAATTCATTTGGTGCCATAGTGAAGAAGTTTTCACCAGGAAAAATAAGCACGCGCAATTAGTCGAAATTTCGTTTTTTTTTTTGTTTTGTATAATGAAAAATAAGCATGGTCAAAAACTGAACCAATCACAGCGGAGAAGCGTAGAATATCTAGCATGTAATGCAAAATGGAAATTAAAAATTAAATTCAGTTTTAGTAATTGTTGAAGAATTTACAGTAATGTTAATCAAAGAATAAACATCGCCTTTTAAAACGTATCAGGTTTTTTCATATTACCCCTAGCGGAAAAATGTCTATAGTCGTTAATATTGTAGCAAATGTTAGAATACATTTTTTTAAATGTGCAGTGTAATCTTTGTTTCTTAAGTCTTTGCAACATGTGAACTTATTTCAGTTTTGTAGTATTTTTAAATTCATGTACAGAGAATTCCATTACTTTTTGAGATTATGTCAAATTATTAGATAATGTATAGAGAGATTCCTCGCAATCTACAACGGTTAATATTTTCGAAACTGCATAAAAGGTCTACGCATTATACAAAATTGTGAATTTCACATATCTACAAATGTGAAATAAGAATGAGGTATAAAATCTTTCATGTAAAATATATTAATTTTTGAAGAATTAAATTGTTATGAAAGTATATTATTTTAAATCTTTAAATTTTTAGATTAAAAGTTATAGTTCAGTTTCATAGTGAGATTTTATTTTCACTTACACACACGTAATATTCAATTTTTTTTTTTTTAATTTGGCAAATAAATCGTGGTTCACGAACATTTACGATTCCCTGATTGGTTCGATCTTTAGCTCTGCTTCTTTTATTTTACAAAAAGAAGACGCCAAAAATTTCTTCGTTCGAATAAATTTCTATTTCGCTAAATGTGTAACAAGCCTGAACTACATTTTCTTATTTCTTGGGTTATTTTTTTTTTTTTTTTGTTTTTTCGTCTCATTCCCGTTTCACTTTAACTTGTTACATCCATTCGTCTCTTTATTGCTACTATTATCTTCACCTTGTGCGCTATAAATTCTCTTCTTATCATTACCACCAGTACTCGTCACGTCGTAGGATATTTAATCAGAGTTGCTTTTTTTGCCTAAACACTACGTACGTTTTGCTTATGTTTTAGATTAATCTATCAAAAGACAAATAATTTAATACGTTTAATATTCATTTAGTTATAATTACTCCATCCGCGACTATGACAACAAATCAAAAAAAAAATATATAAAAAAATTTACATGAACATTATAAACGAATTTGTAATTTATCTAGAAAATATTGAAGTTAAGTACGTCATTATTCTATTGGAATTATGGAACTGTACAATAATGAACTTATCCTTAAAATAGTTACTTTTTTAACTTGAACAGAGCAATCGTACCGGTGATTCTACGTATTTCATATTCATTTCGTACAACTAATTAAAACATACCTCTTGGTAAAACTTTACTTAACTGCAGCCAGTTCATTTTGCTTTTTTCGTTCATACTGATGTACGACAAAAATTTAGTTCATACTGATGTACGACAAAAATTTAGTTCATACTACGTTTCTAGTTCAGTATCTTGTCTAATAGCAATATATTAGAAATATTAAATAGAAGTAATATCAGTGATGAATCAATTGGGGGTTTTGGGGGGCAATGCCCACCCAGAACTCTAAAATTTCCCCTTCAGAACTTAATACAAGCTGTTTAAGACTGCAGAAATTTAATAGGAAATAAAATTCTTTTTATTCGCTTTGTTTACAGTTATGTCAAAAGTTGCCGCCAAAACATTTTAAAATGGTTCAATTAGTCATATATTTTTAAATTTCAAAATTACGAGATTTACTTTTGACGGAAAAATGGAACTTCATAAAATAAGAATAAAAAAAATTTATCTTTTAAAATTTGACTTTGACGTTTGCTTGTTATTCTATGAAAAAACTGATATGTTTTTATTGCAAATGTGCGAAAGATGTAAAATACCGACGAACTGAAAAAAAAAATTAGCTGCAGTATTTTTTGTCAGCGTAAACGGAAACTTCACGTTTATCATTAATATCAATAAATTGAACGTTTCTTTTCGGTTTTCATTTATTCTTTTTTCTTTAAAAACGACATGATCTATAGACAACTTCATTTCGGCCTCTGTTGCTTTTTTCTTGTTTTTTATTTCCAAGAAAAGTCCCCATTTGAAACAGCTAAATACCACGGCTTTATTATAAAAAGATAATGAACCCGTTAGAATGTTTTTAAAACATGTTCTTTAATGCTACAATTAGAATTAATAATTTTAAAACCAATTAAGAAAACATTGTTGTTTATAATCGGTTATTTTACTTAAAATTTATTATTCACACTTGCTTTTTCATTATTTTAAATTACATAATAAATCATTTTGTACATATTTGGTTTTATTCAGGAATATCCCAAAAAAATGTTCCCAGTAAAAGTATAAAAAAATCTCTGCCCCCCAGAACATAAATTGATCCCCCCGCCCCCCTGAAACAGATTTCTGAATTCATCCCTGTAGTAATATATTATTTTATCTTAATGAAATTTAATAAACGCTATTATTTAAATCTGACATAAGTTTGGTTTGATGGTTTGTTTATTTTCTTTTTAATTATATGCATTTTTACGCTACCTTTTAATTCGTATCAATTTATTTCATATTTTATTAAATTACTTATTTTTATTTATTTCATATATTAATTAAAAAATTTATTTTCTTTTTAATTATATTTTTATTTACTGGCTGCCACATTTTACTACTCTCGTCCGACAGCTTTTATATTCTCTCATTTAAATTGATTTCATTGTCGAATATGCCCACCGAAATTAACTTTGCGAAACGTGAAGCCCGTAGTAAAATTCCGAAATATGGTACTAGAGAAAATCTCTTTCCCTATCATATCGCGGAATTTTACTTTTCGCGTCGAGTACCATATCTCCAGTTCATCCAAACATTTTTTAACAGCGCAATCGAAATGTACACCGCTTATTAAGGTATGTTAATTTACTATATTCAATATCCCACCTTTTTTAAAACTGATACATTTCATATTCATTCTACATTAATTTAACCATTATTTTTAATAATTTCTTTTTATGTTACTTCACTTTTTTCTACATCATTTACAATTTGTTCCTTATTTTTAAACTATTCTCTTTACAGTATTTTGCTTTTTCAGCGCCGTTTTAAATTTGTTCGTTATTAACATATTCTCTTTACGGTATTTCATTTTTTGCGCTATTTCTCATATGATCGCTACGTTTCTTCGCTTTTTTTCACGTCATATTCATTTTTGGTCGTAATTTTAGTTCGCTCATTTTCGCTGTTATTCATAACAATCATAACTTAAAATTGTTGTACAACAGTGTGAAGGAATAAAGCAGAATGAAAACGGCGGCGGTTAAGTAAAGTTTTACCGTTTCTTATACGTTATGTTATTGTTAATTTTAAAATATTGTCTTCTTTCATTTGTATGTCTTGTAGTTATTTAGATTTCAGTTTGTTCATTTAATGCTGTTTTCCACATTTTGAATTAGTTCAATTTCACAGTGGAAAATACCAGTAAATGAACGAATTAAAATTTTGACAAAATGAACTGGTGGCGGTTAAGCTAAGTTTTATCTCTAATTTATTTCATTTATATAAAACTAATCCAAATCGACAGCTCACACTGATACATATGTACATTGTATATGTTTTTAGAGGAAACACTGGTGAAATTGTCCTTGCTAAAAACTGTTGTTAAGCAAAATTTTCTGTTAATGTTGTGGCTCTTATCCGTTATCAGTAGCTTCCCTTTTAAATTTAAGATAAATTTTTTACGAAATTTTGCGCCGAACTTTCTCCAGTTCAGCATTATCAGCGAATCCCCTGACAGCACTAACAGCCGATATTATATTTCGCCACCACTCCTCGAATCATAAGTGGCTGATTTTTTTTTCTTTTTAATTGGAAGTAAATCGTGAATTTAAAATTTAACAGTTCACATTTGCAAACTAATTTTGAAGCGAATAAGTTTATTACTTGGTATCTTTGAAAAAAATTAAGTAATTTATAAAAAAAGAATCGTCGTTTAACCAGCGCATAATGAAAATAAGAAATCGAAAATAATACACATCTATGATGAATGCGTTACAAAACCCATAACTAGAATGTGCATTTCTCATTATATCGTTTTGATATTACGCAGAGATCGCTATAATTTTTTCCTAAGAAAACGTGAAAGTATTTGCAGTATATATTCACAGCTAATGTAGCGTGCTTACTCTGATTATTCAGACTTCCAGACTAATAGAATTCATAGAATTAAATCGACTATTAGGCGTGAAACAGTTCACCTTCTACAACCATACGATAGGAACTGCGTTAAACTGCTTACTGCAAGAATATGTGAAACTCGGCATTGTTACTGTGTTGCCGTGGCAGCTGGACGTGCAATCTCAAGTGGAAATTCGGACGGAAGCCATGTTTGCGGCACTGAACGATTGTCTCTACCGGAGTATGTACAAATACGATTTAGTCATGGTAATTGACTTGGACGAAGTAATCATACCGAAAACTCACCGAACATTGCCAGAACTGATCCGGTAAGCATTTTGTTTTATTTTTTTCCTATATTTCTCTTGTCAGTAAACTAACAAATCGCTTATTGAGATGTTAAGCTAATCATTCTCATTTAATATTCAACTACTCAGTTCCAAAATTTACATTAGGCGCCTCAAGCGCACATATCTCCTCGATTCGATTAAGTAATTATTTTTGTAAAACACTAGCGCTTAATTAATAGTAATACTTTTATTAAATATTAGCGAGAACTTGTCATTGTACTTAATTGTTCGTAAGTATTGATTATTTAAGTGGAAACTTAAGATTTCAATAGCTTAAAACACTGCCGTACACGTCACGAAAACAGACTCATGGAGGTGTCAAGTAGTGATCAATATTTCTCCATGGATCCTGCATGTTTCTATTGCTGTTTGGTACGGTGTCCATTCGTAATTGCGTATGGACATTACGATTACATATGATATATATTTTACTTTTTAGAATTTCCTTCATCTCTTCGAGTAGTTTCAATTCAGAAGTCCCAAAACATAATTCAGTGAACCGTCATTTTCTCTTCAACCCATCGATAACAACTGCAACAATGAAACTAAATTAAACATTTTTCTTTTTTTTTCTTTTTTTTTTTATGTATGCGTGTATGTGTTTTACAATAATAAGACAACACTGTGTATCATATAAGAGCCCATCTTTGTACCGCTTACAATAATACAGTACATACAATTTAAAAGACAATTTTTAGACACTTCAAAAATTAATTCTAGCGCGCCACAATTAAAATGTTCATCTTCGCATAAAACAAATAAATGATTTTTAAAACTGTTTTTTGGTTAAATATAAATACTCGTATAGAACATTTCTTAATTTGCCTAATTGTTACTAAAGGGCAACATGTAATACTTTTACGTTAAGCCCTTTTATTTAACGCAGTTGTTAAAAAAAAAAACCTTGACACACGAAAAAAATATACATATATATAATAAAATTATTCTTTACCAGTCCCCAAAAAAGTCCTCAAAAAAAAAATGAAAAAACATTCGAAAAAAGTAACGCAATCTTACATAAACTGAGAAGGCTAATGTAGATTAAAAAGCTTTCATCGTTAATTTTCTTCGAATGTTTTGCTATTTTTAGTTTACTCCGTCTTCAAAATTCGGTTATAAAAACTATACTTAAGGCATCATATACTGAAAATAAACATATATTGCACTTTAATGCAATATATCATTTGCTTACCCTCATTTTTGTCTTTAAATTTAAAAATAAATTTAATATTTCACTTAAGGAAGGAGTAGTTAGAAACTGTAATGATTTATATGCAAACATTCCCCTATATAATAAATATCACACAAGAATGCAAATCACGTATCAAGCCCCAATTAAATTCAACGCGTTACCATCGTATCTGAAATCATTTCCTTATATCCATAGACTATTACGGAAAAAATTAACCCTATACATTTGTCCTATATAAATACTAGCATTAAATGTCCCCTTCGGTGAGTTCCTCCATTGTGTTTCCTTTGGTGTGTTTCAATATCGGAGTAGTGTGTGACATTATTTTTAATATCTGCATGCATAACCATTCTTTAGAAGTAGACTAAGTTAACATTAAGTACATACAACTTACAAATACTATTTAAACACATGTATTAATTTACAGTATCGCTTTTTTATTTTTAATTTTTCTTATTTTTGTAAGCATTTGTTCGGTTCTTTTATTTCATTTGGATCCATTGTAAAGAAATTTTTATTGTTTTCAAAGTCCCATCATTCGCGCAAATATGCGCATAGATGGGCTATTTCAGTAATAATAATAATAAACGATTTATACGTAATTATCATACAATTAATACAAATACTCGTATAATTATAATAACAGATTAAGAAACAACAGCTGTGCATTCATTATATGTGCAATATATATACGAAAAATAAGAAGCTTTAATTTTTTTTCATATCATAATTTTTGCCAATATTACGACAGTTTCAACATCTCTGCATTTTCAACAAGAAATTCGGGCTACGAGTAGGTCCCTTCTTAATATTTTTAAGTAATCTAGAATTAATTTGACGATTTTATTTCACGCTTCGTTGCTTTACCGAAGAATTCTAAATATTCATTTTAATTTAATGAAAACGTAGCATACTTTTAAAAAATTTGATTTTAAAATTAACCGCAGAAATAATTTCTAGATATTGTTAGGACCAATTCCGATTTAAGTTGAAACGGTATTTAGGTGTTTTTCCCCACCCCTTGGTTGCCTAATGAAATGGTATTAGCCGTTTGCTAGTTTAAGCCCTCAGGGATGCCAACCACGAGGTTTTACTCTCGTGGATTTTGTTTACTTAAATTTTTATTTTTTGGTTTATTGTTTATGGTGACTATTATTATTATTATTATTATTATTATATTAACTTATCCGATTGAATTTTAACCAATATATTTTATTATCCTTTACACCTATCTTTCTGTACCGGTCGACCACTGAAAAACACAATTTTTAATTACGAATATGACAATGAAAAATTATACAAAATAAATTGCATTTAAAATAAAATTCTATGTATCATTGTTGTCGATGATAATCCATGATCCGTTGTTCGACTGGTGCGTAGTGATCGGATTAAATATTAATTTTTATCAATCCTACTAGTAGTTGCCCAGTGGTCGAAATTCGACCGTAATTCGTTAAATTTTTATGTTTTGATATTATTGAGGTTCTTTTGCAAAAAATATACCTGTATAATCATTGCATGTAATTTTTTTTTTTTTTTTTGAATTTTATTCTTTTACGTCAGGTGCGAGTATGTATAAATACATCATTATGAATTAATTTTCGAGTTATTCGAAAAATATGAACGATAGGAAAAATGAGGTATAGTTTGGCTAGGCCATATTCAAAAAAACAATATCGCGTTTTTTGACATTTCCTTGTTTTTTTTTATTGCCATACTGGGGGCAGGATTCGCCAAGGCTACACAGTTAAAATGTACAATTGAAAAAAAAAAAATAGAGGACCAACAATACGAAACCTAAATTAACCCATTCCAAAAACAAAATGAAATGAACATATGCATCAAGAAACAATAAAAACATATTTTTTTTACTCTTAGGAGCGAATCTATCAATTAGAACGGACGCTATACATATGTAAACCGGAATGCTTGGCGTATTTATAAATAAACTCCTTCTTGGAGTGTATTTTACTGCAAGGGGATTAAATCAATTACAAATCATCTACTTAAAATTTACTCAGCATTCAATTCGTAGAGGATAATCCAAGAGAGGAGATACTTGCAACAACAAACAACAACAAATGGTTGTGCATATGACTAATCTCAAATCGTCACCTCACTATGCGAACTTTAACCACTAAACTAAACCGTGTACTATTCGCTACATTTCATGAGAAAAAGAAAGCTATGCGCGATGTTTGTGCCGCACTAAAATCAGCAACGAGTGGATGCGATTGCGGCTCTCACTGAAATGGTACAAGGCTAAATTTTGTAAAAAACATCATCACACGTGACGACAGTTGATGTTTAGAACACACACGCACGCGCGCACACACACACACACACACACACACACACACACACACACACACATATATATATATATATATGTATGTATAAATATAAATAAAATAAAAATATTTTCAACAGATTTTTGGAAAATCAAAATAAAGGAATGGCTATCGGATCATATTCGTTTCAAAACGTGTTTTTTTATCTGCAATGGCCTGATGACAAGCAAACGCGATTCAGCTCATTCGGTAAACAACTGCAACCATTAATAACCTTAAGAAAAGCAAGGAGGACAGCAAAACCGCATCCGCATAAGCAACGATCCAAGTATATTTGTAAAGCAGAGTATGCGGTCGAAGTCGGTAACCACTTTATCTGGCAGTTCGTCAATCACCAGGTTACTTTAAACGTACTTTCAAAATACGGATTACTGCATCACTACCGAATTTGCGAATTCGGTGGAAATGACTGCACGAAAACGAACTCGACCATTGACAGAACCGTATACCGTTATAAAGAATCACTTTTAGAAAATTTTAACTACTGGCAATCAAAGTTTAAATCGGCGTGTCAAGTGCCGCCGATGATACGATAAACAAAAGCCGCTACTCTGTCGACTTACTGGGAAGCTTTTCCAGATTCGAGTTTATGCGATTAATTGTATTGCGTTCCAGTGTGAATTTATCTTTTCTTGCGCAACATACAATGTAGAATTTCAAAAATCAACTAATCAACTGATGCAATCGAAAATCGACAGTCATGAACCGCTATCGGACTTTTGTGCGCTTATTGCAAAAACAATTGAAGATATTTACGTTAATGTTATTCATCGATCAGAGTCATCAATGCACTGCTTGTATTCAACGATTGCTCCGCAATCGGAAACGGGAAACGCGTTGATTATTTAATTTTAGACGAGAATTAAACCGGAAAGTGGCAGCGATCAGGTTAATTAGTTAGAAGGTAGGGTGAAAGGTTGGCTCAATTCTAGAGATATGCCAACTTATATTAATTAACGTATAGTATGAAAAAATTGACGGGACAAATTAAAAAAAGTTACAAGTATATACGAATTTTGTACCATCAATATCACGAGTAGGTCAAATGTAGGCTTGTAATTGAAAGTGACGTCATAGGTTAATTTATTACAGCTTTAAATGTATTTTTTAGAAGGACCGCTTTTTGGTTACTATAATATAGTTGGCTGTTATTCACGTTAATAATTATAGTTGGATAATGATGCAGCTGCAGTATTTTATCTACAGTTGCCCATTTGAATGTTATCACAAAAATCAAGTCTCGTATATTTTTGTATTTTTTAATTATCGAAAAAAATTCATTAATAATTTCCCGATTTCATATCTCTAAATAAGACAATTAAAAATTATACTAAAAATTAATTCGGATTTTTTTTTGATTAAATTGTAACTTTATTATTAGTATATAATTAAAAACCAGTAAAATAATCACAGTCGGAATTCAGCGAATTTTTCGAAAAATTAGCCACTTTTGAGTTTGTTCGACATAGTTTAAATTTCGTTAGTTAAACGGAAACTGTTTACAACTGCACAATGGTAGACAACTTTTCTTTTCAGTTTTATACTGATATGCCGAAATAAATAATTATGTTTCGCGTAACATAGGCATTCATTACAAAAAAAAAAAAAAAATATACTAAACATACAGTGACGTAGCCAAAACTTTTTTAAATAATTATTTTCAATAAAAAGAGGAGATAGCTATAAAATTTTATTATTAGCATATTCAGTGGTATTCTGGTTCGAATTATTTCGTCATTAAGAAAAAAAAATAGTATTAATTGAAATTACTTTACTGTATTCCTGTCGAAAAGGTGATAGTAACAGATACTAATGCTACTACGTAATATCTAATAAAATAAATGACGTAAATAATAATTTTCTATAGAAATCCCGTATTTTTTAATGTTTCTTCGTGAATAACGAGTTTTCTCAATTTTTACGATATATAAATTAAAATTGTTAAAGAAAGATTTTAACTCCCAAAACCTCACTGCCGACTATACACGTAATACTTTAATAAAAACTGAACTGAAAATTAAAAAATTAAATTTACATTAACCAAAATGAAATTTAAAAATTTCAAAAATAAAAAATGCAATAAATCAAACGACAATCGAGAGTACTCCATCAATTTTCAAATTACTGAACGATAAGGTTACTCTATACGAGATCACTCTTGATTTTATTTACTTGTGTTGATAATATTAACATGTATATGTCATTCGACATTGTTTAACATTTAAATTTATTTAAATACGATTAAAGTTCCTATTGAATAAAAATTTCAATGAAAATTAGTTAAATGGAGTCGGCGTGTCAACTGTTATATCAGATCTCATTCGGTAGTACGTCTATAGAGAAGTCCAATTCAAAGATATTTAATAAAAACATAATCGTAAACTTGGTGGTTTTTTTTTGACTTTTTTTTTTTAAAGTAAATAACCGTATTAATAGACTTCAAATTATAAAACGCTTAAACTATAACAAGAGAATTTTTAACAAATTCTATATTACCTTTACACTTCTTTTTTTTTATTAATTCTATTTCGTTTGGATTCGTTGATTTTATTTTGATGCCAAAAATTCATACTTCCTTCGAGAAATTCCATTTTTACCTATGGTAGAATGGAGCATCCTAGCCCCCTTTATCCCCAATTTTTTTCTTCTAAACTGCTTTTAGAAGAATCGTTTTCAATTGACTACATGCCATTCTTAGCCGTCTTGTACAAAAAAATTTTTATTGTTCAATCACATTTCACATGTAAATATAACATTATTATATACATTTGTTTTCATCGTCGCCTGTTTTTTCTGAGTAAGCTATCCTCTTTTCTAGCGTTTTCGGTGTCCCTTCTCGCGACTATTAACACACATCGTTGGCTCGTAATAGACCATCAGAGTTCACTGAGTCGTTTTTCGAGGAGTAGAACAACTCCATTACAGACCCATTCATCTCGTTTGGTACATATCTACCTATTTTTCAAATTGCGGGTAATACCGTTCCACACAGACAATCTTTGTAGCGATTAGCGTCTCCGATATGGTGCGCCATTATAAGTCGATTTATATCGCCTTCGTAGGTGTTTTTTTGTCAATTGGAAGGCATATAGGCCCACGCCCTGTACATACAAGATCGGGCCACTTAAATTTAAACGTCGGATTCTTGATGTTATCATAAATTGCATGTCGAACATCTTCATATCCTAAACTTCTTGCAATGCCATTAATCGTAGTCCATAACTCTTCCGTCTCACACACGATGAATAAATAGAAAACTTTAAGTAAACCCTTTTTTGAAAGAATATGTTTTCAAAACAAGGGCCATGTTTAATGAAGACACTTTCTTATTATCGTTCTAGTCCGTTTATTTCGTCAATGGAAAGTAGCTTGTTGGTCTTTACAAGTTATAGCAAAATAAACTAAAATAGCTTACATAATTTTTTGCATCAATTTTATCCGTTTCTAGTTAATATAGCATTCCACCAGTAGGTCATTCTATATTCGAATTTTTAATGTAATCCTAACCTAAACGTAGTTTTCAGGAAGTCACTAAATGTCTTGTGTTTATCATCTGACAAATCCAGATTGAAGCCACCAGACAATATAATAAGTACCTTATCGTATCTGGGGCATCTGCAATTTGTGAAAACATTTCAGATACTTTTGTTGTATACATTAGAAAGTTTATGAGCAAAAATAATTCTACATCTTTGGTTTGAGATCCTGGTGTTACATTTACATTGGGCCACAAACATTTTTTTTCCAATCGTACTTTCAATCGCGCAAATATCTCCACAGTCTTCACTTACAGCGGTAGCACTTCTTTCTAATTTAATACCCAATAACTTTGTATCAAATTTCATCAATATGTGCGGTGTCGAAAACAACACACAATCTTCCTTTTCGAACATGGCTACACCACCGCGCGTATTTCGTTTCATTTGAATTGTGTTATATATACATTGGAGGTTAAATTTATTTTTTCGTTGTTATCTAACTAAATTTCGGTTAACGCCAGCAGGCTCATCAATAATAAAATCAGATGAACTGGTAGATCCTCTTTATGTTTACGAAGATTTTGCTTGTTGAATGTTAATAACGACAAATCGTTTAGTCCAGCATTACTCAAAAATTCTCTGCACTCATCCGCAATAGTGTGCAACGGTTGATTTTTCAATCATTTACATTCTTTCTTGAGCTCATCATTCTACTTTTCTCACGTGTGATAGAAAGTTTTGTCATTAGTTTTATTTGTCAAATACAGTCTTTCTAACATTGTTATGCATAACGCACACTAGTTGTTGGTCGTAAATCGTATACCACCTTTCGTACGTTCTGCCTTGAGATTTGTGCGTAGTAATCGTTCTTGCTTCCATAACGGGAAATTGTGTTCTACAACGCATGTCGCTTCTAGCGTTATATGAGCTAAACGTCGACCAATCGAGACCCAATTATCGCGAACGCACTATAATCATTTGGCTTTAGCGATGCAGCCAGTTTTTGAGCCTTAAGGAAATTGTAACCACAACCTAACTACATTATTTTCTTGTTCCCGTTTTATGTAGCCTAATGTATCAATGGCTCCGTTGACTAGCCCATCTGCGACTTTGACGTTCGTTCTAATCATGTAAGGCTTTTCGACCTGATTTCTTTTGGTAAACTGCCTGCTGTCCCATCTAGTTCGTCATTTTGTTGCGCGTACTCTCCAATTGTTAATCGTTTTTGTATCCATTATACTCGCCTAGCGCGACATATTCTACGCTCATGTCGCTATCGTAAGCGGTTTTATTGTACTCGTCTACATTGGTCGTTTTGAAGAACAATTTAATCGCGGATAGATCTACGAATTCTAGAGTCGTAACAAATCTATCCTCTGTCAGTTTATGTTCCTTCTCCCTAAGCTTGTTTCCGTTTTCGATTTTAATTAGAACTGGCAAATAACTTGCATCAACGGATAGTAACGCAACGATTGCCACAAGATTTTGTTATTAAAGGACAATTTTGTTCATTTGTAAATTGGCATTTGTCGGACGGGAGGCAATTGTCGCAAATCTCCGCATATTACCACACTCATTCCGCCAAAAGGCTCATCGTAATTACAAGTGATTTGTTTTAGTCTTCTGCCGATTCTATCCAACAAATTTGCCTCGGTCATACTAGCTTCATCTACAAAAATCGTTTTATGTCGCGATATACTATCTACAACGAGTTGAGAGACTTACAATAAGGTGGCGTCTTTTCAATTTTGTTCTATTCTAAACGCGGAATGGACGGTAACGCCGTCGATCGTGCCAGCGGCTATCCCTGTAGGAGCGGCCGCTATATATATATATATATATACGTTCTAACTGAATAATCCAGTAACATAGCGGTTACAAGCTCTCATAATCAAGCGTATCCTGAATGTTTTTCCACTGCCAGCGGGCTCCGTAAAAAAGATTTGTATATATTTGTTCACGTCGCTATCTGGCCATTTGCGATGGATAAATTCTTCCACCAATTCCATTTTTTGCTGGTTAATACTTCGTATTATGATGCAATATTCGTCCGCCGTCAGTAAATTGTCTCATTCCTTCCTCTTCCAACGCGAATTTGCGAATGTCGTCGATGTTCGCGCATTCCAACTGTTTCACCGTCTCCTTTTTGTTTTCTAACCGCGCTCATATAGTTTCACGTACATTTTGTATTGACTCTGTAACTTCTTCTTCGTACAGCTGGCGACATTCCGCCATTATCTATTTTTGGTATCCACATCGATTTTGGATCATATTTTAAAAATTCGTGTTCTGTAGATTGAAGTTCCGATGACCATGGTTCTCGTAGATGCACACTCCACCAGCCCGAACCGTGTTGCGTTTGAATTGCGACACGGGACAAAATCCTGGAATTTCAATGCGCTCGTCATTTTCAATCCATATCTCTGTTAATGACATGATTCTAACCTTAAGTATTACAAAATCGGTCGATGTGTCTTGATGGTGAGCTCTCAGACTTTGAGTGTTGAATGTGCACAACGAGAGTGCTGTTGGATAAACGCCGACCTCAGCTAAGAAGTCACGAGGTGTGTTTCTAATGTGATGGGCCTGTGGCGTTCTAAGCGTTGGAACTCGTTACGGAGATCTTTGTGCGTGATGAAACTTGTGATCCCTATTCTGATTAGTCAAGTACGGACCCTCACGAGAGGTGGCTCTGCTTAAAGCAACGTACACTAACTGCTGCTCGTGACTTTTATCATATTCATGTACAACTGTGTTGTACGTCTCACCCTGTGACTTGTGTTCGTTATTGTGCATGTCTTGATCAGTGGAAACTGTGTACGCTTGCAACTAATGATCATACTATTCAGTTAAATTGTGGCGACGTATGTACTGATCGGAACCCAGTTGTATTGCAGCTCAGGATTCGATTGGATATGAGGGCGACACTTTATTCTGATCAACCTCCCGATTTTAGCGTCCCCGAATGATAGCCGAAGTCGTAGTATTCTTCCATCAACGGCTCGTTTGATATAACGAATTGTTCCGATCGCACCGTTAACGAGCCCATCGATGACATCGATATTAGATCCGATCATATAGGGTTTTCCGATGAGAAGTTTCAACAAGTAGAGCAATCCGATTGTCTCGTCGGACTTCATCTTGTGTACTTTGGTCTGTGCACTTGCGAGTTAGTTGGTATCACTTAGTCCGGTGTATTCGTTTTGAGCTTCGTACGCGATTATCCCCTCTCCTGAAATCAATTCACTGTTCTACTGCTCGACATCCGATGTGCGAAAGAAGAGACGGATTGCTTCAGGAAAGTGCTCGTTCACGTACTCTCTTGTAACGAATCTGGACTCAATCGTGGTCGCTTCTTCAGATGTCAAGGGATCGCCGTTGCTGATCTTTGTCAAGATCCCGGAGAATCTAATGTCAGACTGGGGCATCACTTGAACAAGTAGATAGTATTCGAGTGACTGTCACACGATCTCCGAACAGAAGTTTGCTTTACCCCGTTTATAGATCGGCGTTTGGCACACAGGTGGCAGCTGTCGTAGATCATCACAAAACGCAATGTCTATTCTAGCGAACGGATGATTGTGATCGTGAAGAATGTGTTGGAGGCAAGAATGTATCTGCTGTAGCAGACTGGAACCGATCATACTCTACATTCGTCTATGAACACGATCCGCACGTGTTGGAACGTTGTTCGGAAGAAATTTCGGGCTTCGGCGCAGAGGCCGGTTTCTTTTCTGGAATTGCAGATTCTAAACGCTGAGTGCACGATGGTCCCGTTGATTTCGGCAGCTTCCATCTCCGTCGAAGCGCACGCAACATATGCATTGAAGGCCGAGTTGTGTTGTGTTGGATGAAACAATTGTATGTCTCCATCAGAAGTTTCATAGTGAACGTTTTCCCACAACCGGCGAGAACATTCTGTGTACCGCTTCAAGTATCAAATCCCGCTGCTCCATGTTCGTGCAATACTCTTCAACAGTCATCACGTTTTTTCGTTTCCGTACTACAGAAGACATCTTTTCCACCACCGCCATCCGTATGCCGTCGTCGTTCCCATCACGTATTGCTTGAACGAAATCATCATTCTTAGCCTTGCTTTCGACATATTGCTCGTTCTTTTCTTCGAGTGACATGTCCTCTTCGTCTTCATCGACGCACAGCTTCTTACAGCACTCGAGAACCTTTTCAATGTCAATATCGGATTCAAACTCTTTGTGAGCCTCAAGGATTTCCTTCTCTTTTTCATCGTACAGCTTCAGAAACCGATTTTGATCTAGAAATTCTACCGCTTTGTTTGTAAACGGTACATGCAGCAGGACCATCTCACGCTTGTACTCACTCAGCTTACTCGTCTGGTAGTTGTATGATCTGATCACCTTTGGTATTTCTCGTTTTCTGTACTCTCGGTTCTAGCCATGTAATACCAAGCTGTGAATTGAGTCAACGATACAGATCTAAGATCGTTAGGTCGTGCTTAATACCGTTCGATCAATCTTGTTTGCCAAATGTCTAGAGAATCACTGGCGATTTCTTCTTCGTCCATCTGTTTCTTCGATTTACGCACATGTTGTCGTTCGTGGGGCCACGTTGTTGGGATTTAGTCGATCTGGTGACTGGATTCTGACATGTAGAGGCTCAAAAGGTATCAAGCCACTTCCTGGCTGCTCGTTTCAACTAAGCTTAGCATCCTAATACCGAGTTCTTTCAGGATATCCGTGTAGTTTTTGTCCGGATATTCATCGCGGAGCTTGTTCATATCCGGATGTAGGTTACTGATGCTCCCGTTCGTCTTGTTGATGTACTCCAGGACGTACGTCGCGCAAGAGTACGGTTCCAGGATGTACTGTATGTCCATATTCGACCTTAGTACGTTGGCGATCCAAGAACTGAAATTTTTTATAAACCGCTGTTGTATCGTGCGCTTCAAGAAAACACGAGGCCGACTGATACCAGCTCGAAGTACGTTCAAATAGTGTTCGTACGATGGTAGTCGAAGGTGTTTGGGGAACGATTCCAGATCACTGAATTCCTCGTACTACAGTGACCGGTGCATTTCCGCATATTTCTTTTGAAGCGCTTTACGGCGACCGTCATCCTTGGTCATCGGGATCAGGACAGTTGTACTTTCAACAGGTCAGAACGGAGCTCCAAAGCGACACTTCTTATTCTTTTCATCCTTAGACAGATGAAGGTGTGTTTATGCGTTTGATCTTTCACACATTTCACTCTGTCCTGATCTACACAACAAAACTGGTCGATCAACTTCACAGTAGCGGGCATTTTCTCATCAACGGCTTCTATCAGATCGTTCTCTAACCACAGGAGGATGTGAGCGTGTGGACTACCTCGTTGTTGAAACTATATGCGCGAGAAAAAGTCCTTTACTCGGTATTAGGCGGACGACCTGTAATGTGGAGACTTGAGAAGATACATTATCGTGTCGACGAATTTATCGAAGTATACACAGCATGTTACTGGATCTTCGTTGACTAGATTAGCCCATTCATCAGAATTGAGTTCGAAGACTGGATCTTTACCAGCAAATATTTTGCCGTGCTTCAACTTGTAGAGGATCCGAAGCAAGTCCGACCACTTGTACTCAGAAACACTCAACATGAGGTAGATAGTCGGTTTTCCGAGTTAACGATTCATAGCAAAAAAAATCTTTTTTACGTCGTATCCAGTACTGAATCGAATTCGGAATCGATTTCATAAATGACAGATTCCGTTCTACTCACTTTTCGAGGAAGTCCCTGTCTTCTATGTCAGCTCGTGTAATACTGGCACTATTACCAATTGTCTTGAAAGTAACATACAGACTTTCGGTCAGTCGCAAACGCATAATCTTTATCGCCATGTACAGGACATGTTCCGGTTTCACTCCACGTACATCTCGTCTTCGTATCTCACTCGAGCCCATCATAAACGGAGTAGTAACGTATTCGATGCTAAACCTACGAGGTTCACCGAGGTAGATACTTGGAAAGAGCAATTTTTTAGCGTCGGAAACATTTTCATCTGGAAATGTTTCATCAAATGTGCCCATGCATTCATTCGGTGCCCAACGTAGATAGTTTTCAAACCAAAGCCGGTCGCAAAGTTAAAGACAATTCTGCCACAAAATTCCCTCATCATATTCCGAATTTAAAAAATCTGAATTTGTATTTCCCAACAAATTTTCCCGCCAAAAGTAATTTCCTGGCACATGATCGATGCCGTCACTTTCGTTACATTTCTCGGTGGCGAAAATTCTGGAATGACCTCCCATAACTAAGACATCTCCATGTCAAAAGTCCATAAAATCTTGATCCGGATATTCTTCGCGCAATTTGACTAAATCTCGATGCAGCAAACTTAATCTGTGTTCTGCTTGATTAACATAGTCGGTTATATATATAGGTCGCGTACGAGTATTCGTCTAATATGAACTGAATGTTCATGTTAAGTCACAAAGTTAACGCCGTGCATGGGGTTGTTCCATATTTAAGATACGCTTCGAGAACATCATAGGGCTCTGAATATCGGCTGGTAATACATTCAAGTAACTTGCGTATGATTTGATGCGATGCACTTGCAGGAATTCCTCAACACTGTTCCAAATCTTCTTTCATAGTTTTAAACTTTACTTGCAGCGTCTCTATCCTATCTTCTTTCGGCATCGGGACTAGCATTCAAGTTTCGTTTGCCAGCCAGAACGGTATACCGAACTTCTTTACCGCGAGTTTTTTTTATAACACATAAATGTGTGTTTGTACGTTTGCAATTTGGCGCCATACTCGGGTAACCTTATACCGTTTGTAGCATATTTCCGCTCACCTGTTCTCATGGATCGTTGTCCAACCATAACAATATATGTGCATATGGGCTACCCCTGTGCTGGAATTCGATTCGTCTAAAGAAGTCGGGCATCGATAAACAACCAAACGTAGATTACAGAGGCGATTTCAATATGGAAAGAAACTTGTCTACTAACTTGTCAAAATACACGGAACAAGTTACCAGGTTATCACTAACGAGCGTACATCTATTCAAACTACTCAACTTCTTGACCATACGAGTATATCTTTTCTTTTAAAATCGCTGTCGTTTTTCAATAGATGTAAAGTTTTTATGAAATCCGGCCAAATCAATTCGCAAGCGCTCAATATGAAGAATACCGGCAGTCGTCCCAATTGTTTAATCATCACAAGTAAAACTTTTTTACGATACGCCCAGCAGTGAACGGAATTTGAGATGGATTTCAGGAACAGCAAATTCGTTTGAGACATTTTTCTAAATATTCTTTGTTTTCTATCATTTTACGAGTATTCGCTCAACATACCCTTAAACGTAGCGTACAATGATTCGGTTATGTACAATTTCATAATTTTAGCGGCCATATACAAAACGTGTTCCAGTATAGCACCCCTTCTGTCGCGTCTCCCAATTTCGCTAGTCACCATAGTAAACACTGTTAAGCAAACGTCCCATTTGGATGTACACGATTCGCCAAGATAGATCTTTGAAAAAAGTAACCCTTTGGCGAACTCGTCAACAACCAAAGCGATCGGGCGCTTTTTGTGTTCTGGAGCCAACAAGAAATACTTGTGTCTTTGCTCCATAACATTGTACATTGTTGGCAAGCAGCCATATTTTCGCCAATATCGTCAGTGTCGGGGAGCAATTTCAGTTAAACTCATCTGGGTTTGTATTTTTTCTTATCTTTACTTATGAAAAAATGACTCATCAACGATAATATCTTAACGGTTTATTCAATAAATATTCTAAGCATAACTTGACGTTGCCTTTTTTAATGTAACTTTCGAAATATTTAGTTTTATACATTTGGTGTTTCTGTATGTGCACGTTGACGGCGTAATCGTACCACGGTGTTAACATATCTATCGGGACATTGATGACTTGTCTTACGAGTTGCTTACTACCGTAATGAAAACGAATGTGATGTTTTTGCGTAAACGGTAACGGAAGACTGATCAATCGTTCAGTTATACAATCTAACGAAGGCAGGTGTTCAGGCACATTACAAATCCGTTTAAATGCGGCATTATAAGTACATTGCCGCTGAACAAGAACAATAAACACGTCTTACGTCTCTCTGAATGGATTTTGGGTGAAACGTTTTACAAATTCGTTGGTCACTAGTTTATAATTAGGTGGTTGTTTTCTGCATTTGGTATTTTGTAAACTACCATATCAACATTCTCGTGTGAGGATGCCGCTTTACATTTTCTATGCTCACGCTTACGTTCTGCTTCTGTAAGTTTAAGTCACTTTACACCGGTTGCGCTGTTTGTTACGAGGTGTGATAATTGTATTTGTAGAAATTTGCCCTGGACAGCCTAAAAATAGAGGAAGGGGGAAACTTACTCTGAACAGCTTCACAGTAGTCTCCTCCGAGGTCAGCGCACCGCCGCCAACGTTCGACCCATTCTTGGAAGACCCCCCCCCCCCTCCCGATAGGTTTATCAGGACCCTCGTCGTGACACTTTGGACTTCGGTAATCCTTTCAAGTAACTTTTGAGTTGAGGGAACAAATGAAAGTCGCACGGAGCTCGATCCAGGCTGTAGGGGGTGTGGGAGCGTGGGGATGCTGTGGAGCATGAAAAACTGGCATACTGCGAAGGACGAATGTGGTGGAGCGTTGTCGTGATGTAGCACCCAACCCTTCTCGACCAATTCGGGTCGTGCGGAACTTCGATGTAGAATGCTGCATTGACTGGCTGGCCTGCGGGAACGTATTCGTGATGAACAACGCCGTTGATGTCGAAGAAAGCGATCCAGTAGAGACTTGACTCTTGATTTGGACATGCGAATTTTTTTCTTACGAGTACAGCTGTTCACGTTTCCTATATTAGCATTTACATTCCGCTTCCAATTAAACAAATAATTTTTTGTCGTTCATGACTTTCATTTGGTTGCAGTTTTTGGTTTAAAATGTAATAGTCATCTACCGGCAGATGTACCAGGTGGACAATTAGGACCAGGGAAAACCATAACTGTGTATTTTGTCTGGAATATGTTACTAAAAATTTTTAAATATAGCAAATTTTAAATAAAAAAAATCGAACTTCATTAATACGGAATAATAAGGTAAAATGAAATTGGCAATACATGTATTTTTATTACAAATTTTAAGAAAATCTTTTTTTTATTGCAATCTAGAAGTTATAGGAAATAAATATGTAAAATTTGTAGGGACTAGTTTATTTATAATATACATCACAAAACTATAAAATTTATTGTATATACAAGAAAATCTGTTTCGTTTTAATAATACAAATCCATTGGTAGATTATACTACAAGATGAATTACATAAAAATATAATTGTATAACTTGAATAACAATATTTTATATTGTACTCGTACTTGAATGGTTTCTGTGTAAGTTGCAAACAACTTAAATATTCTTCGAGATTTGCACAATTTCATGACTATGTTTAAATAAGTCGGGAATTCAGTTAGTCCACTTTATTGGGCTGTTGTGTACCTTATATATATTGTGATGGACATTGTAATGGAACATTTTTTGTAGTGTACTCCAAGCTAAGAATGGCATAGTCACTAATATACATATATATGTATGTACGTATATTATTAAATTACAACGTAATTCTTAGGCTACCCCCCATTCGAAAAAATGTCCCAAAAAAATTCCCAATTTTATGTAACGTTTGTTATATTTTATAGGATTTTTGTTATTGTTATTTAAAAAATGTCACAATTTATATATAATGTAGGGGATATATGTATGTATATATTATATAAATTTGGCCATTTTGGCCTCGCGAGGGTACAGTCCCTTGACCCCTCTTGCATACATTTTTGTCTCTCTCTTTTATACTTTGTATAAGATGATCAAAATTTACAATGTAATCCTTAGGCCGGCTCCCATTAGATGTTATAACGAAAAGTGTCCTAATTTTATATGATAAAAAAGGTAAAATTTTATTAAACTACCGAAACAACTTAACATACTACAAGAGGATATAAATCACATTAACTTAAATCACTCCTTCCAAATTAATAAAATATCTTAAAATATGCAAATTTCAAAACATATTCTTATTAACATAACACAAATAATAATATTAATCCAAATTAAAAAAAAAAAAAAAAAAACAAAACATAATATAGTAATTTTAAATTATATTAAATCATAAAATTTACACAAACAATATTTAAAAATTACATAAATGGCTCCAGCTATCATCCACCTATTATCTCTATTTTTACGAGTATAAAACAACAACGATTACTACAAAATTTTTAAGAAATATATAATAAAAAAAAATGTAAAGTATTTACACTATATGCAGATACATCGGTACATAGATATGTCTTATTTTTCCCCAGCTAAAAAATGTCCAATGTAAAATTTCAGGAGGTCTTCACTCTGCTAGTTACGAACCGATACTCCGTGGTTATTACATTGGTTGCCGGCATGTTCTCCTCAACTAGTTCTTTCGCATCACTGGCAAGCTAAAGTAAGATATGTGCATGTGGACTCAATACGCTGTTGAAATTCAATGCGCTTGAAATAATCTACAACGCGGTAGTCGCCAAAGGGGGAGTATGATGTTGATTTGAGTATATACATTATTGTATCGACGAGCTTATTGAAATACAAGCAACGCGTTACTGGGTCCTCGTTTACAAGCGTTGTCCGTAAGTCAGAACTTATTGATGTAGCTGGGTCACCTTTACCAGTCCACTCCTTTCCCATCTCCAAACGATAGAGTAATCGCAGCAAGTCGAACCATCGAAAAGTGTCGGGTTTCCCAGTTGGCAAATCATCGCAAAAACATTGCACACTATTGGGAATTGATTTTAGAAATGAAAGATTATTCTCAATCATGTTCATAAACTGTACATTTTTAACATTTTCACGCATTAATTTCTTCAAATTATCGCTAGCCTTGAATGTACAGTATATGCTTTCTGTCAATCGCATACGCATCACTTTCATTGCCATATACAAGACGTATTCAGGTTTTACTCCACGGCGATCAGAACGGCGAATCTCGCTATTAGCCACATCATGTAAGGCGTTACATCTTCGATTGTAAACTTACGTGGTTCGCCCAGGTAAATGGAGACGAACGAGAGCTCTTCAGCGTACTCGTCAAAGAGAAGAGACAATTGACGTTTGTTCATCCCAGGCGCGAGCTCGAGATATTTTTCTTCGCGCTCCACATTAACATGTGCTGCTTCGCGAGTAGGAGATCATTAACGTGTGATGATGGGTCTTCATGAATAGGTTCTATCAAGGGTTCAGCAGACGCATCTGCTTCTGACTTAGGAACAGGGGCCAAAGCTGGCGAATTATCATACTCGCGATACAGTGATTCATCAATGCGAATGCCGTTCATGCGGTACAGTGATTCATCAATGCGAATGCCGTTCATGCGGTACAGTGATTCATCAATGCGAATGCCGTTCATGCGGTACAGTGATTCATCAATGCGAATGCCGTTCATGCGGTACAGTGATTCATCAATGCGAATGCCGTTCATGCGGTACAGTGATTCATCAATGCGAATGCCGTTCATGCGGTACAGTGGTTTAGTAACGAGAAAACGTAGCCACGCTTTTACCACAGACTTCTTTATGTATCCCTTCAAGTAGGTTGATTTGTGAATTAAATGCTGTTTAATGTGAACATTGAACGCACGATCGTAATTGAGTTGACGTGGCAGTTGTGAAACCATCGTGTTCACTTCTATAGGAATGTTAATCACTTGACCAACAGTGCCTTTAGAACCATGCACACAACGCAGACGACGAATTTGCATGAACAGAACACGCGGGGACACTAACATCGAGGGGTGGAAAGTGAGTCGGATAAGGAGGGTACGAGAATCCGTTGGCACGAGAGAGACGCGGAATTTTATTTTCGCATAATGGTTTGTAACACGTTTGACAGACTTTAAATGTAGTAGTTACGTGTTCATCCGGAAACTCGGCAGTAAGAACGGTTATAGCTTGCGGCACAGAACGTACATCTCTTTCAAAGCACAAACGATCACAAACTGTACAAGCAACACCGAAAGGATTTTCATGAAAACGTTTAATGAATTCCACATTGGCAACGATACTCTCGGAAATGAATGTCTTTGGTACTGGTTCACGTTGAGATTCATCTTTTGGCTCTCCTTAAACTTCCCGTGTTTTTTTCCCTTTCTGTTCGACTTTCTTACGTAAACGATATTGCCTGCTACGTCCTACGGCTGCTTTATTCTTTTGGTCTTCTGTTGACACAGCAGGTTCATCTTGTTCCCTTTTGAGCTTTTTACTCTGGTAATATTTCTTATTTTGTTTAGCGATCTTTCCCTTCTTTTCTTCTTTCTTTTCCCTCTGAAATGCCTAAAACTTCTCATCTACAGGCGTACTCGAGGAAAAAAACGTATTGATTAAAAATTCATTAAATTCTCGTGAATTTCTCTCTTCACGGTGACAGTGACGAAAACGTGTAACACGCTCGGTGGAAGACATTGTAACTAACACTCTTATGATAACAGCGTCGGCAAAGTAGTCGTTACTACTATGTACTTACTATGGTAGCAGCAGTTATTTTAATCACCTATATAATTAATATCACACGGTTCAGTTGACATGACTTATATGTTTTAATTAAATAGCGTTACAGTTTTTGCTCTTAAAAAAAGCGTGACGAACAATTTGGCTGACCCCCACCGGTAAGACATATCCATGTCAAAATACAACCAACGATTTATACCGTAAATACTACAAGAGGATTTAAATCACTACCATGAATAAAGTATATAGAAAGACAACGTTGAAAATCAATTATTAATTTAATTCACAAAATATTAAATGATATATTTTTAATATATCTTTAATTACATTAATATTAACCAAAAACAAAAATAGCCACTTAAATAAAAATTATACTTAAATAAAAAATTGATAACAGCACTAACTTAAATAATAACGAACACATTAATAAAATATATTTTTATAATAATAATAAAAATTTTTAAAAATTAAAAATAAATTATATCAAATTAAAAATATACATATAGTACATACACTACATCGATTTTGATACATTTTGTAACAATCTTCATTCTTTTCTAGCGATAGCGATCATAGGTCGATGGTAGCTGAAGTAACTTATGTAATTTTTTGTGTCTATTTTTCTGTATATCTTGCGAATATTGCGTCGATACAAGACCCTCCTCGTGTAGTAGACAAATTTGAATCTGAATGTGATCCCAATTTATACTGATCTTTCATAAATTCAACAAAGGAATGATTCCTATTATCATTGAAGTCTATCTTTAAATCACCAGGGCATTTTATTGTATCCTAATTTGGCAATTTTGTTTACCACTTCGTCAATTTTCTGATTATACATTGGTAAGTTGATCAAAAAAAATATCTCCATGTCTTTCATATTCGAACCAGGAGTTACATATACATTGATCAATAAACATTTCTGATTTCCAATCTTGCTTTCGATAGCGCATATGTCTCCACATTCTTCGCTGATCTTTCGTCTCATTTTCATACACAATAATGTTTTGTCGAATTTCTTGAGGATATGCTGTGTTGAGAACAGCAGGAAATCTTCCTTTTCAAACAACGCTACACCACCTGCTCCTACTGCGTCTCGTTTGAACTGTGTGATACATATATATCTGGTCAATTTGATTTTTTCTTCATTGTCTAACCACATCTCGGTAAATGCCATCATACTAGTAGAAATAGAAGCGAGTGAATCTATAAATCGTCTCTGCGCTTCCGAAGACTTTGTACGTTGAATAAGAAAAAGGAAAAATCTTTCGGCCCTACGGAAGCCAAAAAATCTCTGCACTCTTCACCAATCGTCCGCAATTTACGTTCTTCTAGTCGTTTGTATTCCTTCCTGAGCTTGTCATTTAACTTACCTCGCGCATGGTAGAAATTTTTATCATTCGCATTATTCGTGAGATACAAGCCTTCCAACGTGGTCGCTCGCGATAACGCACATATACCAACTGTTACACCACTTTATCATAAGTACTTCCTTACAATTTGTGTACGGTTATAGCGTTCGCTTCTGTGACGGAGAACTGATTCCTCCGATAGCGGACGTCACTTTTTAAACTTATGTGAGTCATTCTCCGGCGGATTGAACCCAACCTCGTTTTTTCCTTTCCAAATGATCACGTACATGAGACACCCATTTGACTCTAGCATTACATCCGGTTTTAGACCCTTTCCGGAAAATCCCCTTCTTCACGCTCTATATATGTATTTCAGCATTCCTACCAGTCCGTTGACCAAACCGTTAGCGACATCTATGATCGATCGCAGCATGTACGGTTTGCCGACACGCAACATGATCTTCTTCTACAGGCCGCCTGTTTCGTCCAATTTTATTTTCGATACTTTATTCTTTGCGCTGACTAACTGTTGATCGGTTTTATAACTGCTGTATTTGTCGATCGCAGGATAATGTACCGTCTCATTGCTGTTGTAGACTTTTCTGTTGTATTCGTCTACATCAGCAATTTTAAAGAATAGTCTGATGGCAGAAGGGTCGATCGACTCCAAATTGGAAACGAATCTATCTTCGATTAATTTTTGCTTGTTGTCAGTCAGTTTTTCTCCATTCCCAATTTTTATGAGAGTATTGGAAAACGCTGTGTCCAAATGTCGCATCACCTCTATCAACGGGTAATATCACAGCGATCTCCACAACATTTTTCCGTTGAACGACAGTTTCACCTGTCTGTATATCAGCGTCTGATGGACGAGAGTCAATTGTCTGAGGTCACCGCATATGATTATGTTGAGCCCACCAAACGGTTTGTTGTAATCGCAAGTGATCTACGCCAGTCTGCCGTTTATCCTAACCAACATATCAGCACCAACCATACTGCATTCGTCGATGAATATCGTGTCAATGTTCCTGTAGATGGCACGTAGTGAATTAAGTGACTCTTTGGACAGGACTGAATCTCCTGTCAATCCCCTTTGTCCCAGTCAAGACGCCGTATATCGCGCTTACTGCCATACCCGTTGAAGCCGCCGCAACATACAAATTGTAATTCGCCAGTTGCACATCTCCATTATCAACCGCATATTAAATGTCTCCTTTTCTTCGACATTCGCGTCCAGCTCGTATAGTTGACAGCATTCGGCCATAGTCAACTCTATGTCCATATCTGACTCGTACGACTTCCGCTTGTTTAGTATAAGTTCTTCGTTCAAGTCGTATATATCTATGTGCTTGTCGTCCGCCAGCAATTCGTTTTCTTATTTGACGAACGGGTAGTACAGGGTGACCATCTCATGCTTATATTCTTGTATGTCTTCGAGTGGATAGCGGCAGTATCGCAAAATTTTAGGTACGTCGTACTGCACGTACTCGCCGTTCGTCTTTTTATAATAAAAGGTAACAAAACCCACTAATCATACGTCCCCCACAATGAGTCCTATCGTTGCATGTACCTGTTGAATACACTGTCTTTCCATACGTCTGTCGCGTATTCGTTCAAAGATTCATCGTCCATCTGTCTACATAATTTAACCATCCTTTGACGTTCATGTGGCCGGACTGCAGCGACATACTCAACTTTACAACTGGATTCGGACATACCCAATCGTAGCAAGTACCAAGCTGTTTCTTGACTGGACATTTCAACCATATTAAGCATGCGAGACCCCAACTCGCGCATTGCGTTTGTAAAATTCTGATCCGGACATTTTTTTCATAGTTCAATCAAATCCCGGTGCAGCGCACTTATTCCCCGTTCCGCTATGTTCACGTAATCAGTGATGCACGTAGCGCATGAGTATTCGTCCACTAGGAATTGAACGTCCATGGTTGATTGCAGAACCGACGCTATCCACGGATTCATTGGGTTGTTCCACACCTGAGTGATCGCTCGTTTTAGAAACACCATTGGTCGATGAATGCCTGCTCGCAGGATGTTGAGGTAATGGTCATATGACGTGACGTGGTGTCAGTTCAGAAATTCTTCTAGGTTCGAGTAGTCGTTCCATTTGGCCTCCAGATCCTCTTTCATCTCTTTAAATTTGTTTCTCAACCGATTACACCGATCATCTTCATTCGTCATCGGGATCAATACACATGTTTCGTTCATCGGCCAAAATGGGATTCCAAAACAGCATATATGTTTACCTCTCGTTTTCTCGCAGCAAGTGAACGTGTGTTTATCTGTCTGTAATTTTATACCATGTTCGATTAGCCATTCTGTCAAATCGACGCTGATCAGTTCGTCTATGGGTTCTACCATTCGAGGCATGTTTTCACCAACAGGTTTACATGGATTGTTATCTAACCAAAGCAGTATATGTATGTGCGGATTGTCTTGATGCTGGAACTCTATTCTTTTGAAGAAGTCCAACACACGGTACCGGCCAAACGGCGAATATGTTGGCAATTTCATAATGGCGATAATCGTGTGGACCAACATATCGAAATACACCGAACAAGTTACGCGGTCGTTGTTGACCAAAGTGCATCTAGTTGTACTGTTCAACTCGACCACGATATCTTCGCCTTCGAATTCCCTTTCATTCTTTAATTGGTACAGGACGTGCAGCAGATGATTACTCGCAAGCGCTGAGCGCGAAAAACAGAGACGGTCTACCGAGTTGCTTGATCATCGCGAACAAGTCCTTCTTTCGGTACGCCTAATAGTGCATTGAATTTGGAATGGATATCAAGAACGATAGATTTGTATTTAGACACTTCTCAAGATATTCTTCACTCTGGATTCAGTCAAGATACCTTTGAATGTTGCGTAAATAGACTCCGTAACTCGTAGTTTCATTATCTTTGCTGCTATGTACAGCACGTGCTCTGGCGTGGCACTTCGTCGATCTTTACGCCGTATTTCGCTCGTCGCAATTGCGAAAGAAGTCGCTCTGACGCCTGGTTTGAACGTGCGCGGTTCGCCAAGGTAGATCCCTGGAAAGGACAATTCCCCGGTGAACTCGTTGAACGCCAGACCCAACGGACACTTGTTGTAACCGTGTGCCAAACTCAGGTCTTCGTTCCACAACATTGTCCGCTTTTGACAAGACATGTTCTTGCCAGCGTCGTCAACGTTGGGAAGCGGTTCCATTTGGACCCTTTCGTTCCCGGACATTTTCCCGAATGGACGATTTCACGAATTTTATTTTCCCGCATTTTTTCCCCTGAATGTAAAATTTCCGGTTCAATTCATTACCTAGAAATTTTTATTGAAATTATTTAAAACACAGTAGTATGGGCTAAAGTTCGTAAATACGTTACTTCGTCATTTTTGTCTTTATACGTTACATTGTACTGAGCCACAATAGCTCCTATACGAGTATAGAGTTCCAACCATTTGTGTTTCGGGCTGGCTTTAACTTTCCTACTGAGGCTGAGTTCGGCGACAGCGACTTCTGCATGCGCTTGTTCTTTTTGTAGTTCTGTCAGAGTAGAGTACAGGTCGGGGTGGTATCGGGGAAGATGTCCCTGCAGGCGTTAATAATTCCCAATTCAAAATCTGTCATAATTCTTACAGGGGTACACACTGGTGTATCCTGAACTCTTCGACGGCGTCTCGAACTGCTCTTAGAACCGCGGCGTACTGATTCTTTGTCTTCCCAGTCAATAAAGCGTAGAAGAAAGGTAAAGAGGTACATCCTTGCCGTTCGTAGCACTCCTTTTCCGTACGCCAAGAATAGTGAACACCTGTGTGAAGATGGTGGGACTAACCTTAAACGTCCCATCGAGGAACCACGTGGAACTCTCACACAGCAATTCGATATTCCGCCGCGTCGCAAAGACAAGTACTCTCTCCGCTTCTTCGTCGTCTTCCGCCTCCTCATCCTCAAAGTATTCTGCTCGCGAGTCGTACATCAGAAATGTTTGTCCTTGAAGCGTTCGCTGATATTTATCTGGTAGCACATATAATTCGTTCAATGACTTTGGATTCGGAGGCAAATTCCGGCGGCGTACTATCCTCATCATCTTCGAAAGCGTTTCAAGCTGGCTGAGAACTTCGGCCGGCAAAGCAGCCAGTTCCGTACAAAGCATCATGGGTGGTGGCTGTTTCGGATGAGCCGCGGTCTTTCGCTTGAGTGTATTGGTCACGGCCTCCGCCAATTCGACGGATGTTCGTGCGGTGATTCCACAGGTCCTCTAATAAGGTCTTCTCGGGGCGGAGGATCATTGGTAACAGAGCGTGCCGTACATTCCTGTCCTCGCAGCTTCTAGCAGTCCCAGTATATTCGTTCTTTCTGCTTTCTTGAACGGACGTACAGGTACCCTTCCACACACAAGTTAGTTCTCCGCTAAAGTAGCCATTTCAACGTTTGAAATACTTATGATGATCACTATCGGTATGAACGACGACCGACACCACTTTCATTAACGTTCCATAGAAATGATGAAAATAAAAAAGCAAAAATTTTGTGCGTTCTTGGGGAACCTTTTATTTCGGGAAAATGTCCGTTCTACAATTCGGTTCAGGGAATTTACATTCGGGAAAATAAAATTCGTTAAATTGTCCATTCGGGTAAACAACCATTCGGGAATTCGTATTCGGGGAAATGCCCGGGAATCGGACTCTTTCGCCCCTACTCATTCTATTCCTATTCGTAAAGAACGACTCGTCTATGAACACATTTTGATACAGTAGTTTGCTCAATAAATATTCTAGCCACAATTTCACATTTCTTTGTTTTATGTATCCTTTGAACAAACTTGTTTTGAACATTTAATGCTTCTTAATGTGGACGTTAACTGCATAGTCGTCATACACTAATCTCAGTAACGATCGAACCATCGTATCAACGTCCCCATGCACGTTCTGTTCGACAAGTTGCTTGCTGCCATAATGGAATTCTATACGTTGTATCTGCATGAAAGGCAATTTCGGGCTGATCATCCGGTCCCACCATGCAGTCCAACTGCGGCAAGTGTTTCGGTATGTCAGGATAAAAGAAATCGTTTGAACGAGACATGATCGGTACGTTGCCTGATTACAGGGACAGATGGCAAGTAGTACTTCGTTTAAAATGTTTTGTATCTTTCGACGGAAATTCAGCGCATAAAATCTACTGAATTTTTTTTCCTATCGGCTTGAGGTCTTTTTAGAAGCACAATCGATATCACACATGTCACAGGCATGTCCAAATCTGTTTCTGGTGAACCGTTTTGCGAATTCGTTGTTGGTCAATTTGTACCTGTTTTTTCTGTATTCGCATACACGCTCAAGTGTTATTTTAGTTCCTTTTGGTTGATGGTATTATTTGAATTTCGCAATTGTTTACTTTTGCGGTATTCTTGCTTACGATTCGCTTCCATTCTAATAATTTTTTTATTTTCGACTGATAAACCTAAAGCATTATTTTGTCGTTTTCTATATTCGCCTATACGTTCCGCTGTTATTTTAGGTCTCAAATGCAACGAGCATTTACCAGTCAATGTGGTAGGCAACAATTTAGGACTGCCCGCAGTAGTCCATTTTGTCGATTCTTTATCTTTTTACATATTATAAGCTTTTTATAAATTTTTTGTTTTAACTTACGAAAAATCTAAACGAAAAAGTCCCGCCATAAGGAGAAGCATGTAAAGAATATATTGATAATTTAATAATAACATGAAAACGCAAAAACAGTATTATTCATTGTAGTACGTTAAGTTGTTTCGGTGGTTCAATAAAACTTATGGTATAAATTATTGGTTGTATTTTCTTTTACTATACAAAATTAGGACATTTTTGCGTTATGTTGTATATTTTGATCATTTTATACAAAGTATAGAAGAGAAAGAGACAGAAATGTGAGCAAGAGGGGTCAAGGGGTACATCCTCTTGCGAGGACAAAATGGCCGAGTAATAGGTTCGCCAATCAGTCCGGATTAGACTAAATAAATTTCATCGCTTGCCTATAGCTTTACATAAAAGTGATACATTTTTTAAACAAAGACAGAAAGGAAACATTCACATTAAACAATAACCTTCAGTTTTAAATAATAAAAATACTTTACTAAACTTTTTCTTGTAAAACACAGATGAACAAAAAAACGTACAAAGTAAAACATTTTACATAGTCAGCAAAAATTAAATGATTAAAACTAAAACTTACGGAAAATCTAAACAATTATACAATCGGGACTCGGTCTGAGTGATAGTTTTTTTAATAGACAAAAATAATCAGTAAAATCGGTTCATATAAATATAAATTACTAGCTGTGCCCGCGGCGTTGCTCGCGTGAATTATGATTCTAAAAAATTACTTTATTTGTTAAATTACACCCGCGCGGAATTCAGTTCATGATTGTGTAAGAGTATCAGTAAATGATTATTTGTCAAAAGATTTTTTATTGACCGTGGCGGCTCGTGAATATTGGGGAGACTAACTTTTCCAGAAGCCCAGCACATACCATTAGGTTCATTGGCCCATTTTTTGGCAGAACACTTGGAGCAGATCTTATTCATGGTTCCGATTTGGACGGAAGACTGTTGAGCATAATCAATCTGCAGATCGTATCTGAAAGCCGATCTGTTACTGTGAGCTAAAACTCGATTACAAACCCTAGTCGTTGACGTCTGTTGTCTTTCTCTCTGATCTCGAAGGCGTTGGGAACGCTCAGAGCTTGATTCCCTAGTGCGAGCTTGTATATTTCTAATATTTGAAGGCTCGATACTCGACTCTCGCGCGCGTACTTGAGAGGTTCTCAAATTTTGTTCATCAAGCCGCTGCGAACGCTCGATACTCGACTCTCACGCGCATACTTGAGAGGTTCTCAAATTTTGTTCAGTAAGCCATTGCGAACGCTCGATACTCGACTCTCTGGCACGCGATTGCGACGCATATTCTCTCTGACTTGCAAGACGATTTTCAGTTTCTGATGAAGATTCTCCATTACAACGTATTTTTGATACCCTCGCCTGGGAACTATTTCTAGAAAGTTGAGATCTTAATCTTTTGGGCATTTTGTACCTTTTACAAAAGATAACGGTAACGCTCGAAAATTTGAATTCCTTACGTTAACACACTATTTCCATTGGTGATGAGCTTGTAAACGATGCTAAGTCGATTTTTATCCGAATTTACATTTCCATGGTAATTAACATTGATATTTTAATGTTTTATAAAAAAAGTTTTTGCAGCGCACGCGATGTAAGGAGAATTGTTTAGGTCATTTTTTTACACCTTGAGTTACATTATTGGAGTTTTAGTAAGAATCCCTAATTTTTTTTAAATTATAATATAGCCTATGTCATCCGGAGATAGTGTAGCTTCCCAACGGTGAAAGAATTTTTCAAATCGGTCCAGTAGTTTCGGAGCCTATTCAATGTAAACAAACAAACAAACAAACAATCAAATCTTTCCTCTTTATAATATTAGTATAGATACGCGAACAAACGTAAAAAAAAAAACAAAAAACGGGACGAACGTGTAACCTCCTTCTTTTTGGAAGCCGATAACAAAGTTACATTTCCATGGTAATTTTGCAAATTGGTAGCAACCGTCTCTGTTATACTAATAAAAAAAAATCTTCAGTCTTAGACCCTTTCATCATTTTCTCCGCTCCGCGGAAAAACATTGAAGCATGGATATGTTTCTGGGCTCTATGCTTCATCGAAAGAAAATGGCCAAGTTAAATTGAGAAAAATAAGGAAAACATCAGATTTTGAATATTTTATTATTGAATAGAAATAGACAATAATGGCTTATGATAGCTAAAGTAAGAAATATAATGCTTAGGTTTCTATATTGTCAATATATTTAGTAAAGCCAGCATCAAGACATGTACCATTTCTTGTAGTTGAGAGCTGCGGATCATTATTAATACATAAACCAAATTCTTTTAACATAAAATTTTGAAATTTAATTCCATCAGTGCTCGCTAAATCCATATTCAAATCTCCACATAGTACAATAGGTATATCATACAGTTTAAGATCTTCCAAATACTCGAATACTCCTTTTAATTTGGGACTATTTGTTAGTAAATTTAACGTGAAGAACTGATTAACTTTCCGTATGGGAGTACCTGCTGTTATGTACACTGAAACCAAAATAACTCGTTGATTATTGATCGTTGTTTCGATCGCACAAATATCACCAATGCCGTCATGAGCAGTAGCAATTCGCTTTACTTTCTTTTCTTCTTGATCAAATTTATACAATTCGTGTTCAGCGGATGCGAGCACATTAGCATTTTCATTTTCAAAGATGCCAACTCCACCGGCTCGTACTATATCCCTTTTGAATTGCATACGCGACGAACGTATAACCTCCTTCTTTTTGGAAGTCGGTAAAAATTAAAATATAACAAACGTTACATAAAATTGGAAATTTTTTCTAATAGGGGCCGGCCTAAGAATTACATTGTAATTTATGTATATATATATATACACACACACAGATATGCGTTTAATGAAATCGGTGTTTCATTTTAGCATTTTTTGCAACTGAATATCTATGAAATTTATTTTAATATATATTTTAATACATATCATGTTTAAATACTAAAATTGTGTTTTTATGTACCGAAAAATTAAAACACTTAGTATAAAAAAAGGTTCACAATAAACGAAAATTTAAAAAATCAAAATTAGATTATGCAAATTGTAAATTCTAAAATGTTTTTTTTTTTTTTATGGGAATTTTCGACAGTATTTCGTCTTTCTTCAATACATACTAGATCACAAAAAAAGATCATATCAATATTAGGATTGTTGAGTTATACATGCAGAAAAAATACCTTTTCGTTTTTTGTAAATATTATTAAAATACTTTATGCGTTTTTTAAAATCTTACATTATGCTAATTTCATTTTTTAATTGTTTTTTATTTA
The DNA here is from genome assembly GCA_039619475.1 of Icerya purchasi. NCBI lineage: Eukaryota > Metazoa > Arthropoda > Insecta > Hemiptera > Monophlebidae > Icerya > Icerya purchasi. Next base: position 333,509,636 of record CM077116.1, on the reverse strand, counting down.
CTGTAAAAAAATTTATCCATCAAATTTTATCCTGCTGATCAACACCAGTTTATGTAACCATTTTAGATATTATCCTGTTTTATATACAAATATTTTTTCCTTTTAACGCGTTAGAAATACGTTCGTTTATTTTTATATAATCGAAATTTATCCGTTTAAAAAACAATTACGAAAACTACGTACATATCTTTTTATATTAAACTGTGTGATTATTTTTTACTATAAATTAATTTTTATATTTTCACTAATAAAAATAGTTATTTTACTAATATAACATATATACTTTTTTTCCCTTCCAAAATCCTGTTAGTACGTAATATTACGGTAAATAAAATTGTTTACAATTATGCATACGTGTCTAAATTTTAAAATAAAACTTGAAATAACATTTAAATTCTTAAAATAATTTTTTATTGCATTTACATTCAGTGCAGATTATCGATTTGGCTTGTTTTAATTATTTATACCAGGAATTTCCAACCAAGGGGGCATAGAGAGATGTCGAAGGGGGCGAAGTACGTTTGCATTTTCGAAACAAAAATTAATTTAAGGCGTAAATTAAATATCGGGCGAGGGGCGTTCAATAAATAATGTGGCATACCTTCAAAAATGACCTATCAGGCATCTAAAAATTATGAAAAAAGTACCAAAGAAATTAGAAGAAATCTATATTTTACTTAGGTATTTAAAAATTCTTGTTACATAAATGGTTGCTAAAGATTTTTAAAAATCTATGAAACTATTCAGGGTGGCCATCCAACCGGGAAACCAGGAATTTTGCAAACTGTAAATAAGCCTGGAATTTTGTTGTAAAACCGGGAAAAAAAGTAAAAATAGACGAAAACGATATTTTTAATAAGAAAAAATCACTTTAAGCGGAACATGAGTTCATTTCTACTGCACTTTACTTAAAATAAATTACGGAGCTCTGTTTTATTCATATAAATATGCTGCAGTGGTCAAATATTATCAATAGTAACAAAAAAATTCCATTTTTTCTTTTTGTACAATTCTAATAATCAGCAAATCGGGGGGATTTGGATCAGGAAAACCGGAAATAAACCGGGAATTTAAAAATTATATTTGAGTGGCCACCATGCTATTTTATCAATGTTGTATATATGTATCATGTAACAAGACGCGGGACAAATAATTATAAAAATATAATAATATGAATAACTTATAAACATCTTGGATTAACAGTAGATAACAATGTAGTGGTATTTGTTATTAATAATTATGCCCATCACCAATCATATCTAAATTAGGAATGCAAACTCTCGGACGCCGATCTACTGTTATATGTAGGTAAAGAGAATGTAATTAGGTATTAAAATGGCAGCGAAAAGGAGAAAATTTTCAGAAGACTATATTAAGTTTGGATTTATCTTCATAGAGAAAGACGAGTTACTATTGCCTCAGTGTGTGATATGTATGAAAGTTAAAAGTAACGATAGTATGAGGTCCAATTGCCTTGAAAGGCATTTGTGCCAGCAACATCCTACTCTGATTTCGAAGTCGAAAAAGTTTTTTTCTTGTTGACTCGCCTTTATGAATTGAAAGAAGAGATCATCCTCTTTTTTGAGTTCAAAGAAAAAAAGAGATTTTTTGCTAATGTTCAGCAAATGAACAATTTCAATGGAGGTTGACCTATTTAACTGATATATTTGATACCTTGAATCAGCTAAATTTGAAGACTCAAGGTAAAAACGGCACTGTAATAAGTAACTATGATCATATTCAAGGGTTCGTATCAAAGCTTCAATTTTGGAATCAAAAGGTATATATCTGCTGAAAATGTAATAATATCCTTTTTCTCGACTATTCGAAGCAATTAAAAGTAAAAAACTGGACGAAAATTTAAAAGGTGAAATGCAAACTTATTTGCATGTGTTGGAAGACGAATTTTACCGATACTATCGAGACATTAATTCAGAGTCACCAATATGGCACATGAACAGAAACCCATTTGTTGTCGATGTATTACAATTGCCAGAAAAAATTCAGGAAGAATTTCTAGAAATGAAGGTCGATTCGACAACGAAAGATAACTTCCATCTCTTGACATTGGAGAAATTTTGGATCAAACAATTCCTTGTTAATTCCAAAGTTGCCTCTCTCACTTTGGGAATACTTGTTCCTTTTTCTTCGACTTACTTATGTGGGACAGGGTTTTCAGCTCTGGTTTAGCTAAAACTAAGCAGCAAAATCGTCTTGCCGTTGACAGCGACCTGACGATAGCTCTGGCAAAAATTGAACCTAGAATAAACCAACTGGTGCAGAGCATGCAAGCTCAAGTACCTCATTAGTACTGTAATTATCATAAAAAACGTTTTAAATTTGGTGAAAGTTTATTTTCTACAACTTAGAATTAAAATAAATAAGTGTCGTTAAATCAATGTGCGTTTTTTTCAATGAAAAAATTAAGGGGGCATGAAAATGTTATCTATAATTCGGGAGGGCTCGACGAAAAAAAGGTTGGGAGACACTGATTTATACGCTAATAAAAATTTATCCCATCATGTAAACAGCCTTAGTACTAAATATCTCAAATTAGTGATTTACTGAAAGACAGGGACGCGTGAAAGGAAACAAAATGATCACAACTCATCTGCGTAAAACATTAATAAAACGCAATTTGCGAATTTAGTAAGAAAGTTTTTAACTAAAACATATATATTTACACAAATATATGCAAATTACCGCAATTTATGGTTTTTGTTTCTGCTACTTCGCTGCTTCTTCTCCAGTTCCAATTCAAAATCATATTGACAAATATAACTTGATGGAAGTAATAATAAAAAATCATTTAAATGAAAAAAATTTTTAAAACATCACGCGTTTTTAAAATAGACTAAAAGGAGGTATAAATCAATTTTTCTTAGCCCAATTTGATCTATAACATCATACAGATTGTTTTGAATATTTGTGACTGAAAAATTTAATAGCTATAAAAAAATTTGTAAGATTTATAAAACGAAAAGTGTAAAACGCATGCAGTTAATAATTGACGCATGAATAGTTCACCTGAGTCACTTATAATTTTTGGGATTCCGTACACATATGATGTACGGAATCCCAAAAAGATGGTTCAGAAACTACAAAAATATCAAATAAAAATATGCAATAACTAACAAACAATTTGACTTATAAACTCCAAAATTGGATCATAAATTATAATTAAAAATCTCTTTAAGACAATCCGCATAACTTCAAGCTAACCGATTACCCTGGGCGGAAAAAAACTCCTAAAAACCGTCAAGAATTTATACTATGGAATTTAAAACGACCTCAAAAATCACTTAAAAATTTATAACCCTTTACCAGATAATCCTTTAAAAGTGAAATTCAAAATATAAAACAAAATGCAGAAGTTCTTTCATAAAATAAAAAAATTACAGTTAAAAAATTATTTACACCCCCCCCTCCTATTTGGGCCATAAATAGCAGAAAAAAGTAAGTTCATGTAAGTAATAGCCTAAGTAAAAACGTTGAGGAAACCAAAACGTATTTCAAATATATACATAAAGTACCCCGCTTTATAGGAAAAATATGGCCAAGCTTACAACTTTATATTCAGGCTCTTGGGGCGCCGAAATCTCGTAAGTTTTGAAAGAAATATATTTTTTTCTCGGTATGTGATGTATCGATTAAAAGATCGTTACTTGTCGGAAACGAAACCATATTTCATTTTTTTAACGAAATTTTTGAAGATGGCGGCAATTACAAAAAAGCACAAAAGAGTACATGTCTTTCCCTCTTTGCGGCACAAAGATCATATTTCTTTGCATTGAATTTAGTGTTATGTAAATGTAAATGGTGGTTATCATTGACTTAACATATAGAATCCTCAGCGTATGAAACATTATGCTTGACTGAACTTACTTTGTACTGCAAATTATATGAACTGTTGTACAATGTTTTTCAACGGCAGATACATTTTACACTTTACTACTGCACGCACTCTACATTTTTCGTTTTATAAATCTTACGAGTTTTTTTATAACTATTAAATTTTACAATCGCAAATTTTCAAGACAATCTGTATGGTGTTATAATTCGAATGTTTCTTTTTTTTTTTTATCCCATTCCCGACATGGCGGGTGGGGCAATTGTATTTAAAATAATTGATGTATAAAGAAGCAGAAGACTAGTGTCCTTAAGTGAAAGGTGTAAGTATAACTTGAATATATGTGTGAACGTTAACTGTGCACAGTACACCACTAGACCGTTCATAAAAAAAAGATTATTAAGAAAAAAAAGATAAACAAACAACCGTCAATATATTTAAAATGCACCCTCTTAAACGTAGGCCGAAGTAAACATCGACAAATAGAAATCTTGAAAGACGACAAACGAGATGTTATAATAATAACAGAACCCGATTTTGATAAAGATAAACTACTAGGACTAAACGATGGCTATATAGCTATAAAACAGAAAGATGTGGCAATTGCCATAAAAAATTAACATAAAGTCGAATTAAAACTAAATAAGGATGTTCCTCCTCAATGTGATTACTGCACTGTTCCGCTGACCGTTCAACACCTGCTTATCGATTGTACGAAATTAATGCAATTAAATGGTCCTCCATATTAAACTGCCTTAAAGAAAATAATATTCAAGGTAACTTGCTAAACATAATTAAAAGTTTTCTACTAAACAGAGAAATAAAATTCTATAATAATGATGAATTAATATATCGAAAAACACTAAATGCAGGAATACCGCAGGGATCAGCACTATCCCCAACTATTTTTAACATTGCGATGGCTAAGGTACATAATGTATGTGACCTTAATGGGAATAATATGGAACTAATAAGCTATGCAGATGATCTTCTATTAATAGCAGGGATTCAGGATGTCAAAGATATTGATCCAATTAACACCGCCATCAAGGCAATAAATAACACTTTGAAACAATTAGGGCTAAAAAGAAATCCTGAGAAAACAAACAGCATTTTAGTAACAAGGAAATACAAGAAAGAAAATATAAAAGAAGACATAGGAAGGGAACTGAAACTGGACGATTCAAATATACTTTTAAATAAGGAAATGAAGTATCTGGGCATCATATTAGATGAAAAACTCAATTTCACTAGTCACATCAATTACATAGTAGGAAAAATCAAAAAAGTTTACAGCAAAATAACTGCTCTATACAACAATACCTTTGGCATCAAATCTACAGACAGAAAAATTATATACATTCGGCGCTATTTAGGTCCATAATAGAATATGGCAGCACAATCTACTAGCCCAAAATGAAAAAAGAAGATAAAAAAAAGATTAGAAAAGAGCAACGGAAAATATTATTGAGAATTATATCTGCATATAGAACGGTATTGTATACTGCAACCAATGTAATTGCAGGAGTACTACCTATTGACCTACAGATACAGCAAGGCAATGAAATTAAAGCAACAAAATCATCAAGCATTACCGACAAACAAAAAAAAGAAAACATAAAAGAAATAAAAATTAAATATAACAACCTCTAGCAAGAGGAGTATAACGCTGAAAAAACAGGAAGAAGAACCTTTAAACTAATTCCAAATATCGAAGAAAGACTTAAAAATAAGATACTAGAACCTAATTTCTACCTCACTCAATTTTTAACAGGACATGGAAATTTTGGAGAGTACCTCAAAAAATATAAAATAATAGACAAAGACACATGCATAACTGTAAAAAAGACATAATAGACACTCCGGATCATTCCTTTTTAAGCTGTCCAAACTTCAGTCAAATCAGGATAAAACATAAAATAGAAGAAATCAATGAGAAATAGTTTACCAACTGGAAAAACACAAAAACAACGGTGCAATATGTAAATGAAATAATGAAAAACAAAGAGAAGTACATTTAAATAATAAGGTATTAACGTTAAGTCGCGTACTTAATTAATATAATTGTGATGACCTGCGGAACACTGATAAGCGAATTCAGCAAAAAGTGATCCTCAGGCCACATTACTGCTATTGTAAAATTGTATTTTATAATAAATTAATTAAAAAAAAAAAAAGTAAAAAAAAAAGTGAAAGGTGTGTGCAAGTGGGAAGTAGCTGCAGACAAGTAACAGAAATATTTTGTGAATGCGGTAGTCCTCTGCGTGCATACCTAAACTTAGAATGGTAACAGGATGAAAGCATAGTCCCGTCAACCAGGAAAGTGTGTGTGTAATGATGTTTGTACAATATGCAAATGAGTAATAGATGCTATAAATATAAGTAATAGTGATAGACGTTAAATATAAATATACGTAATAGTGAAGTAGACCACGCCGCTTGAAACAATCAATGTCACGGGTTCACGGTTGAATTAAGAATTTGAGATCATGAATTTTTTAGAGTGAATTTCTGGCGCATTACTCTTTCCGCAAATTCAAGAAAGGCAACATGCTTGTGCAGAACGATTGGTTTAGGATACTGGTCTATCTTGAAGGTCTCATGCAGAGAAGAGAAGGCGGGACACTGAAAAATGAAATGTTTTAAATCATCAAATGCATCTCGGGAGCATAAAGTACACACTCCACAGCACCAGCAAGTTTAAACATAAACAAGTAGCATTGACACAAACCGTGCCCAGAAAGCACCTGCGAATTGCAAACATTTATTTTCATATATTTAATTTTTAGTCTTAAGGACACGTCCGACAAGTACCATATGTTTTCCTGATGGTAGCATTCCTAACCCATCTCTCCTGCCAAGAATGTGCAATCAGTTCGTTACATGTTTTTTGAAAATTTGATTATTAATGCTGGTGGCAGTATTTATCTAAAAGCTTTAGCGATCTCATGAAAGAAACCTCGATATCTAATTTTAGATATTAATGCATGCACTGCACCCTCCGAGGAGAATGTAGCGCAGAAACCAAATTGATTACGGTGGAGCAGGCCTTTGCAGGACACCTCACTCAGTAATAATCTGTGAATGACCTTTTCAAATACTTTCCCGATCAAGTTTAAAAAATTAAATAGGTCGATAGCTGCTAACAAGGGAAGGATCTTTACCCGGTTTGGAAAGCAGCTTGATATTAGCAACCTTCCAATACTGGGGAAAAGTTTGTAGGGCTACGCATTTTGAAAATAACATAAGAAAGAGACGGGGAAATCTCCTATTTAGAAATTTTACAACTCTGCAATTAATTTTATCCGAAGGAGCAGCTTTTTTATTTTTTAAATTTCTAATAATACCATCCACTAAAACAGAAGTGATACCGGGGGGGTGAGACATTAATGTTTTATATATTTTATTTGGAAAAAAATGATTCAAGAGCAGCCTACATTTGTCAGCATCAGAATTGAGCAGTTGCTGGTTAGACTTTAAGTCAGGGATAACCAGCCCCACTCCATCCTTTACCAACATTTTATAAGGTCTCCCCTAGATAAGACTTCCATTGACAAGGTTCTTCCAATGCAGGAGCTTGGCCCTAGCAATTTCTTTTTTATATTGAATATTCGATTCAGTTAAAATATTATCCAAGAGAAATAAGTTGAAACTGTTTTTACACTTAGATTTCTTTTTCCTGGCAGAATTAATTTTATCCTTAATATTTTGCAATTTGTAATTCCACCAATCACTAGAAGCAGACTTGTTTATAAATTGATTCCTGCCAATAACGCGTGAAATGTACGAATTAAATTTATTGCCACTTTTATTCAGGGCCAGCCCATGAATACATTTTTGAACATTTTCAATGAAAGCATTTATATAATTATTATTTAAATTTTTAGCAAAATTATTAATATTCAACTTTGCATATACCCTAGGAGGGATAATGACAAATTTAAAATTGAGGTCAAAAATTATATTTTTATGGTAAGTTAAGTCAGAATGTTGTAAATGAAAAGTTGATCGCGAAGCCAATTTTGTCGTGACGAGCAGGTAATCTATGATACTATTCCTGTTGTAATTCATAAAAGTAGGAGTTCTATTGTTTTTAATGGTGAGATTATTGGAATAAATTAGATCAATTAGTAATAGAGAATCTTTAGAGTGCGCAATACGGAATTCCATTATTGATAAACGTGTTTTAAGGTCTCCAACAACAACGGGCAGGAGGTGAAGATAAGATTTAATTGCAAATATCAATTGAATTAATTGGAATATCTTTTGGTTTGTTAGGTGAGATATAGGAGGAAATTAATATAATTTCACCTATATTAATAGCGATAAGGTTGAATGAGTTGATTAGTAGCTTATGAGCTATATTTCTACTAATAATCATTGCAATTTTGTTATTGACATAACAGACGTAGTTGCAGTTAACGGGAATAGTACCGCTAGTTGAATATGGCTCGGCTATGCATGACATAAGCAATTTGAGCGATATATATAGATTTAAGATGAAGTGACTGCCCAGAATAACGGTTAACCGCGTTTAAAAATAAACACCTAAGCGCATTCAAAATCTATGTTAGATACTTTAGCAGCTCATATGCTTTCGCAAACGCAGAACAGTTCTTGTTATTGGCAGCGTGATCAACCTCAGACGCACACTTACTAACTAAATTAGTATCGGAAATGTTCATAATAAAATTAAATTTATCGTCATTTAGAATTTTAGCTGCTACACAGTTTGAACAAGCCTTGTCACAAACGGAGACGAACTTTTTGTATGTTTCTTCAGTCCTGCAGTATTTCGTTGGATGCCCAAACTTGTTACACGCACTGCACCTTCTTGGATTAATTGAATCAACATACGATTCCCAACCTATCCTTATTCTACCTTCTCCTCCTTGCATGATCGTTGTGTACTGTTGCGGCGTTAATTGAACATAAGCCCTACTAGCGCGTTCAGTGCTAATTTTGTTTATATTGATAGGTTTAGAGCCAGTTAGAGTCAGAAAATGCTTACTGTGATATCTTCTTCTGTTATATTTTTAGTCCTAAATGTGAGAATTGTAGGATCCATAAGCTTTTCCTCAGTTACTTTGCAATTTTTTATATGCTCATTTATTTCATCTGCAAGCCCAAAGGCGCACTCATAATTCTAGAAATTCCTTCATTCGATTTTCATCGATTAGAGTAGTCTAGTAGGAAATAGGCAAGAAAAATTGGAAAGAATAGTTTCATGCGTTAAAAGACGTGCATTGAGTTGTTGGATAAACATGTCTACCCAAAGCATATATCATAAATATTGGGACGAAAATATTCTTCTGTATTTTCTGCTGAAACGTTACTTCTCGTAGTTTGCTGAGTAGTTGTGCGAGGAGCGTCGATCATAATATTCAGCCTTTGTGCAATATTTTGAGCAGTTTGAAATATTTCTGCAAAACACGCTTCAGCATTTTCTCTTTCAGTCATCAACTGTTCGTATTGCAATTTTAGTCAAATCAACAGCTTTCGTTGTAACTTTTAGCTCGAAGGCAAAGTATAACTAAGCAGCTTTTCGCCACAAAGTAGAGTTCTATAAATTCCGATCGTTGAAGAGAATTATAAAAAAACAATAGGCGCCACTTGAAGAATCTCTAACATCCCATTTTGAGATCTATTCAAGGAAAACAATAATTGGATGAAATAACTGAACGAAAACTAAAATAGCGTCGTGTCGCTCGACCTATCTAGTTGGACATAGTTCTTTTAGATATTTTTGTTCAAAAAACACGGCTATCTTTCCCACCACAGCGATGCAATTACGAATTGAAAGAATTTCAACGGCGTCTGAAACCGCAAAATTCAATTTCTTATCAACAAAATATATTCAACTATATTTGAAGGAATTTGTGAATTAAATGTTTTGGGAGCAACAATTTAAGCCCAAACCACCTACTTCTTGTTATTTTCCGTCAGATAAAATTATCCAGTACTACGTATATAGAAATTTATTTGATACCTAAAAACTTAAAATAGATCAAAAAGCTTCAATTTTTTATATTACTCAAAGAAAACAATTAGGTTCCAAAGCGGAATGGTATTTACCGTTTTTCAAATACTAAAAAATTCAAGATATAAAAATTTTAATATCGGAAAAGCACTCGGTAATAACTACGTAAGTCTATGTGGACTTTTACAAAAACGCCGACGAAGCCCTGAAAAGGACTATTTCAACAAAATAATTACGAAATTCGAATTTTTAAAGAAAACGTTAAAATACAGGATGCACAACAAAGTTGACAACGGGAAAGAACAAATGATACACGTGATAAACAAACAACAACAAAGAACGGACTTACCCATCACTACTACATACAACCCAGCGAAGCAACGCAAAACAAAATTATTTTACATTTCTACATCGAATTCATTTTTTTTTTCTGTACTATCCCGCTTTACGCTACAAAATTAATTTTGGAAAAAACTTCGGAGATTTTTTGGTGGGAGCAATGGCCCCGTGGCACCCCCCTTGAGTGCGCCAATGTGCAAGCGTACTTTGTTGATCTTTAGTTTCAGTGTTTATAATTTGCAGTATTACTATTAGAATGTGACATTAATTTTGTTCTCAGTTAAATTAATTTAATATTAGCTGTGCCTGATTTTCTATCATGAATTACCGACTTAAGGACGTCCCGTACCTCTGCGGATGTAAAATCGACAAGTTTTTTAATAGTCGTAGTTGATTCAATAGTCTTTCCAACCAAAGTCTCAATAGTTTCCGTATATTTAACAATGTTAATTTTTTGGGCTTTATTAACAGATTTATCTGTAAGTTGTTCTCGTATTTGACATACAACTTTGCATATCTCAACTACTGCTAGGTCGGTCATGTTAACTAGAACGTTCGATTACAGTCGAGGATACAACATCGGTGAAATAGTAACACAGATGTGTCCGATCGAAATAGATTTACCGGATAACTGACGACAGTAAATAGCTAAACGCTAACTGATCAGAACAAATAATAATAGTAAACTAATTGTAATAATGAAAGTAGATAAGAAAAGAATAATTTCACTGATCAATCAGCACCCAGTGAACGCAAACACATATAAACTTTATCACTAGAGGAACACCACATTATTGAAATCGAATGGGGTTATGAAGAATTATTTTATACTTTCTATTCCTTTTTAAAAGCGTTGTTTAAAATTTTTTTTAAAATTTAAATAACTATTTTCCGATAGTAAGCAGTTGCATCGTCAACCGGTTAGCTAGGGAGGGGCGGGACGATATTTCATGTATGAATAAGTTCTCATCGTATTTTGTAAAAATAAATCCTTTATTTAAGGGGAGGTTCTCATCTAATTTTTTTTTCATGGAAGGAAGTAAATAAAGAACTCAATTTTATTGATACTTATATAATAGGGCTTAAAGTATGTATACAAATTTCTTTTAGTATAACAGTAATATAATAGTAATTGTTTATTTATGCCGAAAAATGGCCGCCTCAAAAAAAAAAAAATATCCAACTGGGCGGCATTGTAGTTCTTGCAGATATTATCTGAAATCAGAAATCCAAAAATTTTTATAAAACATGTTAAATTTGTTGGAGATTGTACCTATAAAACCAACAAAAAGTCAAAAATTGGAAAAATGGCGGACATGCAAATTTTAGTTTCATGTTTTCGCGCTTTTTTCCGCTCTTCAAAGTGCTATAAAAAAAAAAAAATAAACATCATTTTTTAGGTTTGTTCCCCAATAAATTTAATCTACTTCGAAATAATAAAAAAAAAAAAAATAGCGATATATTCAGTAGTTTTTGAGATATCGTGTCGCCCAGTTTGAAAAACGTAGTTTCGGGAAAAAAGAGTTTAGTTTCGAACTGGAATCGCACGAACGATTGGAGCAAAAGCACTGGGCTTAAAAGCACCAGCACCATTAGTTTTTAAAAATTTTATATCACTGCTACAATTTGCACACTTCACGAACGTGCCTATAAATGAGAAAACATTTAAAAAGTGCAAAATAATGTAGTTGTCCGTCATGTCGATAGTAACTTCATCGTAAGTTACATCGTTCTATTTCTTCGCCGACGTGCTAACAAACTCCGTTTCACACTCTGTGCTGAACTGATTACCTTCAAACTTCCTTTTCCGGCTCCTTGATGGATTACCTCCTCTACGTCCTTTTTTATTCAAATTCGGCATGTTTGCACACGAAAAAGCAGGGTAAAATTCGCACTCGTATCGAACAAGCTCCAACGCTATCTACACAACGTCTGAGTAAGCAGACCAACCTCTCAACTCATACAGTTCGTCATTGCTTGAAACAACTTCACAAACACCCGTACAAGGTCACGGTAGTCTACAAACTGAAACAACCTGACTATGCAAAACGTGTACGCCATTGTCACTGGTTACGCTCGTTCGTCAATAACAACGGGCAAGATGTTTTTAATAAAGTATTCTTTTCGGATGAAGCTTACTTTCATTTATATGCCCAATAGTTACTGAAGCGGCGTTAACCTCTACATGTATTCCAAGAAACCAAGTTACACCTACTTAAAATTGGTGTTTGGTGCGCTATTTCCAGACATCGAATTATAGGTCCATTCTTTTTCGACATTATGATTAATAGTGACACCTATGCGGAAATCATACAGCAATTTATTGTAATGCTGGAACCGAACGTTTCATATGGTTTCAACGGGTTGAAGCGCGTGCGCATACGAGTGTATAGACAATGTCTTTGCTAAATGACTTTTTAATGCCGGGACATTTAATATCGACTCCACGATCAACAGATTTGACATCATCCGATTTTTTTCTTTGAAGCTATCTTAAAGCCCACAGCTATGTGGATAATCCCGAGACTATCCGAGAACCTAAAGAAGTGATTACCTAAGAAATTAATGCAATTACTTCAGCAACATTACGAAATATGTTTTCTAATGTCTATCGTCGTCCCCTTTATGTATCCAAGAAAAAAGTGGACATTTTCAACACTTACTGTGAATTCTGGTAAGCTGTTTTTGCATACCTATAAATTAAATTATAATAATCAGGTACGCATTTTTAGTGTTTAGTGCACATACTTGTAATTAGGGTTGCAAGATAAATCACCCACCCTGTATATATAGAAGTATATCTATAAAGTCATAGCATATATTCCAACATCTGGTGGCACTAGAGGTAACTCTATACTTACCATAGTCACCCATGGTATGTTCGTAAAGGTGGGAAATTCAAAAATCAATAAGCAAAGTAAAATGATAATTGCAAGTTTCCGAGAAGTTAACTGATAACCCAAATACTGTTAAAAACTTCAATTTTAAATAAGTACAAAAAAACGTTACTGTTGTATGTAGAATAGCAGTGAAAAAAGTATTTATAATATTAAAAGAGATATTGATAAATTGGAAAATAAACTAATTCTTAGAACGTCACAAAAACATGTGAACGAGAACAATTAATTATCAGTCTAGATAATTGTATTGAAAATATAATACGTCAATGTGTATTCAGTTTTTATATTCACATAGTTAATTTTTGAATAATAACATGTATTCTAGTACCTGATAACCGAGCATTGCTTCCGATTTATTTTAAATTTGTAGATCGAAGTATTACTAAATTTCACTAACATTTAAAAATATAGCAATATGTATATAACATGAAAGTTACATTTGCAAACATTGCGCTATTTTTCTATATTGAAGTGTTTTGTATGTTACACAAAATAAAATGAAATTCAAAATTCATAAAGTACCATCTGATAAAACTTTACAATAACTTGTGTACTTTAATTGGTGTAACGTTTAAAATCACCATGTAAATTGTAAATTTATTTTATCTTTACTTGTTTTCAATTTATTACTTACCATAGTAGATAAGCTTAATTTATTTACTTCTTAATAAGCTTTAAATACAAATGTTGTCACTAAAATGAATACTGTCTATCTCTATTTATTATCAAATTACCAATCAAAAATACTGAGACTATAGTAACTCATTATTCAGATGTTTCGTATCGGCTAATAGCTTCACCACAATACAATAATGCTATATATAAATACTAGCAGGACTGTAATTAGAAAGCTAAGTATTATTCGATTGCGGGAAAAAATTGAGGAAAAAAAACATGGCATAAATTTAAATGAGCATATCCGAGCGAACAAACAAAATTTTCCAAAAACTTTTCTTCACCGGGCGAACAATCAAAATAATATTATACAATAACGAGGAAAACAAACAAAAAAAGCACTACAATCGTGTTACAGCGCAAATGTCTTATTTCGGTATCACCGATGTAGTCTAGCTGTATTAATTGTAAAGAAAAATATATTAATCGATTGTTTACAACAATTATCGACTTATTTAAATTTTTAATGCTGTCTTCACTCACATGCCATTTGGTTCTTTATATAATTTTTGCGGTTAATTTTCTCTGTTGTGTTGTCTTCGTTGAAATTTTATAATTAAATAATTTATTACAAGTTTATCTAAATTTGTTTTAGGTAAAACTTGAGATGAAAATGAATACTTGTGAGACTTGTGGTAAATCGTTTACTCAAGTCTCCAGTCTAATTAGACATTTAAATTTAATACATAGTACGTATAAAACAGTAAATTAATATTACAGTAACTGATTTTTCGATTCTAATCCTATTTTTATCGAAATAGAATTTACACTTTGTATGTAAATATTATATGTCTTACGTAATGGAATCAGTTTACAATATCGTCATTATCATCATGGTCGCTTATTTTAAGTCAAGAGATTGCGTACATGTATATTCGATTTTTGGCGCGCGTTATAATCTCCATCAGGTTTTTACACATTCAGTTGGCCGATATGTTAGTCATCAGTTTCGATTTCTTTCTCCTGATCGATTAACTCCGCAGATCCTTTGCACCCTACCTGGCTGTTTTGGCAGTTGAAAAACAGCCTAATGGAGACTTAGAACCATGATATTGTCGATAATTTTCTATCAGGGTTTTTCTCCCTTAGCAGAAACGATCCAGTTTTAAGGCGCTAGATAGTCGCCTACTCGCTTCAGATTAGTATTCGCCAATCCGACTGGGACACATATATCACGAGCAAATTGTTGATAGTCTGTTTTCATAATTGCAGTAGAATCCATAGCGATATTTATTAGCAGCAACACTTCCAGCAAATGAACCTTCCTGTATTTTCCTATCACCGGTGTATTATGAGTTCTGATTTAGTTTTTTCAATCAGCGCTAAGACCGACGAAATAAAGAATCGCTATCATACACACCGTGGATGTACAGAACTCACGTGTTTGTTTCATTTCTTTACCAGTAGGATTAGCACTGTGCGAATTGGCTACTTACTAGAGAAGAGAACTGCAGGACACAATGCCGTAAAATTATATAATTTGGTAAATATATTTTCCTATAAGGAAGTAAATTATCATTATCGTTATAATGACATTTACAGTTAGATTATTCTTTATTTAGGCATATGGAAAGATGACTACCAGTGTATGAACTGTGGTTATAAATTCCGAAGGAAGGAAGATATCCGGAAGCACATGCGTAGTGAGCATTTGAAGAAAACCCAACGAATTCACCAATGTGGAACATGCAAGACTGTATTTGTTACTAAAAGCAATCTACAACGTCATATCGGAACTGTTCATAGTGAAAAAACAAAAAGGTTATTTTCTTTTTCTTTTTAAACATTTTAGTTATTTTCGATCGATTAATTTTAGATAAGACAAAAATACTATCGACAGACGAAAATAAAACAAGAATTACAATAGACAACACAGAAATCGAAAAGGCAGAGAGTATAATTTATTTAGGACAACTAATATCTCTAAAAAAGTAAAATAAAAAAAGAAGTAGAGCGTAGAATCGCATTCACTTGGAAAAAATTCTGGTCGCTGAAACATATTTTTAAGGGACCTTACAGAAATGAACTAAAAAGGGAAATTCTAAACGCGTGCGTCCTGCCTCCTTTAACATATTGAGGTCAGACATGGACAATAACAATATCATGAATAAAATTGAGATATGTCAAAACGCATTGGAGAGATCTATGATTGGAGTTAAATTAAGAGACAAAATAAACTCAAAAAAAATCAAAAACAAATTAAAAGTTAAAGACAATTTTACATGGGCAATAAGAAGGAAATATGGGACTGGGCAGGACATATTGCAAGAATGGATTCCACAAGATGGACTAAAAAAATAACAGATTGGACAATATACGCGAAGAGAAAAAGAGGAAGACCGGAAAACAGGTGGGAAGATAGTTTCGCTAAAATGTTGAAGCACAAACAATACCATCAGGTGGCTTATGACAGACTAGAGTGGGCTCAGTTGAGGGAGGCCTTTGCTCGTTTTCAGGGCTAAATTAAATTATACAATAGTTTATTTACTTCAATGTATATTGTGTAACGTTATATCACTGAGGCTAATAATAATAATATAAAAGAATGTGAAAAAAATTTGAACAGTCTTTTTTAATGAGCAAATGTAAATTATGAATTTAGATGTATATTGCGTATTGCAGTAATTTCTTGTGATAAAATAGGATAATAATTGTATACAAGTTTATACCAATGAAATCAATTAATTTTAGTGTTGACTGTGTTTTCTCATTTATGTGTAATTACATTTTCAGACTGAAATGTGATATATGCGATAGGGGTTTTACAAGGAATTGTAATTTAAAGCGCCATAAGAATAGAGTACACAAGTAAGTAAAGAAACTAATAATAATTCATGAAGTGATAAAATGAATATTATGAACAATTTTGTATATATAGTAGTTTTGTTTTAAATTTTTATTATTAGAAAAGAGTAATGAAGGAAAAGGAAATAAAAATAATAAACATTGTCAGTAGATGTATTGTGAGAACTGCACTTCATCTTTTTCTATTCGTCAGATTTAAGGTAGGATTCCTATATTGCGTTAGACGCGATGTGTCTGTCGCAAGACACTGCTGTAGTGAAAAGTAATGGAATTGATTCCTCATCTGCGTCAACAATTTGCATCAATCGCTGAGTGAGAATAGCCGCACGGCTGTACTGCTTCGAGAGCAGTACAGACGCAGACACCATTCGGTGAAGGAAGTTGTGTTTTGTTTATATTGTGTTTTGAAACAATATGAGTCAAAAAGTGTTTTTTACGGCTGAAGGAGATAATAAACTCGTAGAAATAAATTCCCGTGTATTTATGATATGGCAAGCTATGAATATAAAAATCAACTCGTTAAAGATAATTGCTGGAAAGAAATATCGGAATTTACCGCGAGATCAAGTAAGAAAATTATAGCAATATCGATCGTTTATTAGCATTATAATGTATTACTTTGATAATCGGAAAAATGCTAATTTAAATTGTACGAAACATCGAAATCAATATTTACTTATAAAAAGATATGTACGGGATTAGTAGTGGTAGCGCAATCAATAAGTAATAGACATAAAATAAAATTTGTATTTAATAATAAGAACAAGTAACAATAAACGATAATTAAAATTAATATACAAAATTTGGTGCGTATTTAATAATTAAAACATAAAAACAAATAATAAAACTGCAATAAACAGTAACTAAAATGTATACAAAATTCGCGTTTTCTGCATTATATTTTTTTTGTAATGTTTTGGGTTTTTCTATTTACGCTGCGATAATGTTCATTCATAAATTGTTTTAACGTTTTTAAGGCGCAAAGAGTTATATTTTGAGATCACTAAGTTGTATTTACTGAATCACTGAACTGCTCTTGTTTTTGATTTAACAGAAATATATACAATGTTCAATGTGATACCGGAAGCATTGAAGAACATGACGTACGGACAACTGAAAACCAGATATCAGAAAAAGTTGATGATGCTCCGTCTAGTATCCAAAACATAACTGATATTTCAATCCGAAATACTCAGCCAACTATGGATTTACTTCCACCACTAAATAAGTGTCAAAAACACAACGAGAAAATTTTACAATTGCTAGAAACTAGGCGCACTGAAAGAGAAGAAATCATGAAAAAATTAATTCAAAACCGCGATGATGAGATTAATATATTTTTTAAGAGCATTGCGATGTCCATTAAAAAACTTACACCAGAATTAATTAATGAAGCAAAACTTAGATCGCTACAAATGGTTTTTGATTTGGAAAATCGTGCTGCATCTCAGCTCAACTTACCATCACCGGCTTCATCAAACGTTCCAATTAGCGATAATTCATCAGTTTCTGATTTAGACGATTACATTACTATTGAAATGTCGCCTGACTCGAGCTAATTTATTTTTAATAATGTATAAAATATACTTTTAAATTATGTTTAACTTATTTACCTTAATGTTATGTTTAATTTCTCCTCCGCCGTTATGGGGTACATGTATCTTACGTTTAAATTTTTTTTTTATATCCTCTTTTATTATATTAAGCACATAATTAAATTGTTTAATGTTTAATCGGAAAAATTCGCGAAAATTTTTTATCATCCGATACTAAATGACTTCGGAAGAGTGTGTTTTAATAACCTTCCCTGATCCGTGTCACAAATACTGGATGAACTTCAGCTTTCTCTTCTACTAATTCACCGAGTAAAATTTCTTCATCTTCGTTTTCTTTTGCAAATCAATCTAAAATCAATTCATGCTCATCCATTTTGACAACACAAATCAACCGATCACTAATCTTACAACTGAGCCTTTCGCGGTAATCGTAGGTTAATACTTTTGCGCGTCTGGCGCGTTATGGGAATGCATTCGTGCGTGTGGCACTTGCGTCAGTCGCTTTGTGTCTGACGCATTATAGAAATCCTACCTTTGTACAGTACATTTAGAAAAGAAACATAATATTAAAATCGTAATTGTGAATTTACACCTGAAAAAGGCAATTCATTTATGCTATTTTAAACTATATATTTTGAATATAAAAGTATGTAGTAGCGTGTAAAAGTGTTTGTATAGTTCGCAATTAAAAATATAAATTTTTTCGTAAATTTAGTGATATTAAAAATGACGTAGAAATGTTAACGCTTAATAATCTACATGGAATTTTGAATTAATATTATATGATTTTAAAATGTAACATGTGGAAACGAAGTCAGGAATCAAGTACAATAGAACGGTATAGGTTGCGTCATGTCAGTGAAGAAGAAATAAATGAATTGTGAAGTTACGGACGTGTTAGGCAAGTAGAAAACTAAAATACACAGACATCCTATGCCTCGTAATAAAGATGTTTGTAGGATCGGTGAGTTGTACATGTATTTATATTGTTTGTTAATCAACAATAGTATAAATAATTTAGTAAAATGAAAATAGTGTTTTTTTGATGTATGATTAATAGATAACATCGCATAATTGTAAATAGGTTCGATGCATCTAGGCTGTATGGTAGTAATAATTGTAGATGGAAAAGTTTTTGTCGCAAATGTTGCAACACACTGGTTTCATAAAAAATAACTAAGTCGTATACTAATGAGTGTGGAAAAAAAAAAGAAAATATGGTAACTACTATATAGTTTTCAATAAAATATTCACACTAACATTAGCAAATTCCAGATATTTATAATGAAAAAAATATATATATTCCGCAAATAAAAATTATGATAACTAAAATTCACATGTTAGTATTGTTTTGTAAACATTATCCAGTATATGGGTATATGTAATGCAGAGTATGACAAATACTCCATCTAATAAAACATAAACTTTTCAATATTAGAAATCTATTGAATTTGACTAAAATTTTATTGGAAATACTCGATTTTTTTGCTATTTTCTCGGAACAATTACTATTTATTTTTTTTTTTTCAATTTAAAAAATATTTAAAAATAAAACTTGTACGGAGCGATTATTGTAAAAAATAATTAATTGCTTTCAAAAAATTATTAATATTGGATGATGTAAGAATTTCCAAATATTAAGAATATTCATAATATTAAAAATACATTATTTAAGGCGGATTTTAAATAAATCGAACTGGATATGTAGTAGGTTGGAAATACTATGGTGAGAAAAAGCCAGTCACATCATGATGTTTCATACACCAAGGATTCTGTACATTAAGTTGAAGTTAAACATAATTTACACAAACATAATATCAACACAGAACCTTTTCACTTTACTCAGCTTTAAAAAAAAAAAAGTGACTGCATTTCTTAATAGGAAAGGTGTATACTAGAAATCTTTAGTTTATTGCTACGACTTGACTGTTCATTATTTATCTTTAAAAATATATAATTTAACAGTCCCAACTAAAGCATTTGAAAAATTATCCATCAGAATTTTTATTATTTTTACGTAATTATTAATAGTATTCGAATTTATTAGCATGAAAAAACCTAATTTTTAGATATTTTCAGAATTTAATGAACCAGTTGAAACGTAATTCCTGTTATAACCTTTAAAACGAAACATATTTCGATTTCGAAGTTGAAATTTTACTGTCAAATATAAAACTGACATTTCTTAATTAATTTTATTAATGATTTTTTTCGAATTTATCTTATAAATGTCAATAAATTTTAGCTTTATTAAAACTGTTTAATATAATAGATAAAATTATAATAAAAAAAAAACAAATATAATAAAGGGGATATAGTGTAGAAACTATTTTGAATTTTAAAATAATTGTTTGTTAACATATAATAATTATATTTTAATTATGCGGACGATTGAAATCGGTATTTGAGTTCTAATCCATTCGACGTGTTATGAATACGAAATGCTAGGAATAGATACGGCTCATGCTGAGTAAAAACTGTAGTGGATATTCTTCTGACAACGATATCCCTGCAATAGGATGCAGGGTAGCTACACCCAACCGGGAATAAGCCAGAAATTTTGTCGTAAACCCGAGAAAAAAAGTAAAAATAGCCAAAAACGATATTTTTAATAAGAAAAAATCATTTGAAGCGAAAATAGAATGCATTTTTTACTGTACTTTACCCAAAATAAATTACGAAGTTCTGTTTTATTCATATAAAATAGGCTGCGACGGTTAAATAGTATCAATAATAACAAAAAAATTCCATTCAATTCTAGTAATCAAGAAATCGAGGGATTTGGACCGGGAAAACTGGGAGGATTTGGATCGAGAATACCGGGAATTTAAAAATTATATTTGAGTGGCCACCATGGAATGGTTATTTTCAATTCGCTATTGCCAGTTGATTTTAAAGTTCGAGGTTCGAAGATTCAAATAAAAGTAATTTTTCTTCAGAGGGAACAACTAAATTCGACCTACGACAAATCATGCTGCTAGATGTTTACGGATTCCATTACAGAACACGAGTAAAAAAAATTTCTGTAATAAAAGTATGAAGTAATAAATATTTACTTCCTTCAAATTCAGATTAGTTACTGAACAGATCAGTAAATAAAAAAACAATTCAGAATTAGTTGAGTATTAGAAAGATAGAGAAATAATATTCAATAATATTAAATTTAATCTAAATATAAATATTTTGAATTTTTATTTGCACTTTAAAGTGTTTTCATATAACACTCTGGTTTTAAATAATACAACTTTATAAATTTTAATGTGCTGTATTGTAGAGCATTAACAAATCGATCACAACAATTTTAGTATAATTAAATATTAGTTTTCCATTTTCTATGTATATCCCTGTTGCTTTACATTTTTTCTATTTTAAACAGTAATGTATATTAATATAAATTGGATCGAATAGTAAATTTAAAATTCTAAATCATTGTGTTACAAAAAATTGTATAATTTGTACTGTATTTTGGTTAATTGAAAGAAAATTAAACACACACATGCTGAGGTCGCGATTACATTGGACCAGAATTCGTACGAAAAATTGGTCGTACGAAAACATGCAAATTCGTATGAAATTTTCGTACAAATAAGGTAGTTACATTACTTGCGGAGTTATTTGTACGAACAGTGAATTTACAGAAGACATTTTTTTTTCTTGGGATCGTCAGTCGAAAAGGCTACTGTTACATTGCACGTTCTTTTTTTATAATTTGTTCGGCGATTTAGTAAAATGAAACCAATTAATAAATGTGTGAAATCTGATATTCTTTCTTCAACTCGTCTGATTATTTTTCCAGAATAAACAAACGCTGAAAACGGACACTGTAATATAAACTTCGTACGAATTCTGATGAAAAAACAAAATATATTGGTTGCATGAAACTGGTCGTACGAACTCGTGAGAGTTCGTACGAAAAAAATGCAAGCAATGTAACCACGCGCGTAACTCACATTTGTTCGTTTCAGACCAAGTCGTAAGAATTCGTACGATCTCGTACGACCAATTTTTCGTACGAATTCTGATCTAATGTAACCGTGGACTTAGAAATCAGTTTTTTTTACATTTTAATGAAGCGTATAACTTTTGTAAAAAATAAACATACAGTGAGTAACGAAAATATCCGGACACTAGGCAACTTTTTCATTTTTTGATTAAAAAGTTGTGTTTGAGCAAACTTTTTGAAAAAAAAGAAATCTAAAACTATGTTAGAACAGAGCATTTGGTAATAGAGGCAGTAGAAACTTTCGATGCACAATAATAATAACAAGCGGAAATTAGATACAAAAAAAAATTAGTCTATTTAAAACGCAACAAAAATATTCGGACAGCTTCGATAAAAACTCAAAAATTCAATTTTAAAATACCTTTAATTGTTGGTAACCTTTTCTGTTGAATTTCATCCTCCTGGGCATCGATTCAACTAATTTTGCTGTAAATTCTGGTGAAATTTTTCACCACTTTTGCTCGACAATTATTTTTAGCCGTGTTTTACTTTTGATATTAGTTTCCCGAATTTTTCGATCCAAGTAGTCCCACAAATTTTCACTCAGATTGATGTCTGGTGATTGAGGTGGTGTTTCCATGACCTTTGGACAGTTGTACAATAGCCACGACCGCGCTTTGTACGATTTATGTTTAGGGTCATTATCTTAGTAGAGCTTAAAATTATTTTCCAGGCCCAATTTTTCAGCACTAGATTTCAAATTTCTTTTCAGAAGGTCAACGTATGTATCCGCATTTATATTACCTTCGATTCAGCCACCAGGGGAGGGGGGGATGATAGAAAGAGGATATGAGGTATAGGAAAAATAAAATTTATTAGTTGTAAAGGCTCAATATTTTATTAAACAAGAATAAAATCTTTTTTTTTTTTTTTTTTTTTTTTTTGGGCTCGCCCTTAATATAGACATTAATCCATTCCAAAATAATAAATTAATCTATTTAAGTTAGAATCGAATACGGTTAGATACTGCGGACAAGAAAGAGGCAATTATTGGAATAACCGAAGGATGAGGAAATGTTAGTAAAAAGGAAGCACCGTAGGGGGGTGGAATATTAATTCTAAGTAGATTTGTGTATAAGATATATCGTTCATGGTATAAGGAGGAGCACTCGAGAAAAACATGGTTAGCATCACAGTAAAAGTTGTCGTTTGGGTGGTGGAGCGGGCAAAAGGGGGGTAGGTGATAGAGAAAAACGATAACGGGAGGAGGGTAGTAGGCTATGTCCAAAGCACAATCTGTACATAGGGACTATTATGGATCGGCGGAGCGAGGGAAACGAAGAGAACCATGACTTTTGGAGGAGAATAAAATCTTAATTAAAACATAATTTTCATGAGTATCTGGCAAATTGTTTTACTACTTTATTATAAAAGTCTTCCAAATTGCCCATGATTACGCGCCTATGAATACTCATCATGGCCATTTAATTAAAAAGTTTCATGACTCCATGGGGGGCCCACTGGCGACGCCCATGCTTATTTTAAATCTTACTATATGGTTCTAAATCTACTTGTACGAAGAGAAAAATATGAATTACTACACCAACAATGAAAATAATATGCTTATTAAACATTAACAATGATCTTCAATTTTTAATTATAAACAATAACAGAAACAAATTACAAAATATTAAAGTATTTAAATAAATTCCTATTACTTATTGTTTTGTAAGTTAAAATTTCTTTGAAAAATTAAACATTTATTACAATTATAGTTTACAACTTCACACGGTAATTTTGTTTTAATTCTGTAGACCACTGAATTAATGAGTCAAAAGAGTTACCGAGTTCCTTTTATTTATATTACTGTTTCGAATTTATCAAATCAGTGGTATGATTCGAATCAGTACTGAGTTACACATCTCTAGTGAGAAGTGGACTATAAATTTCAAATGTGACTCTGGTATTAATAAATTAATAGTAAAAAGTGGCAGCGCCTGTATTTTTTTAGTGAACTTAAATTATTCCATAAAATCTTAATTTATATTTCGTTTATGTAAATTAAATTTATTTGACACAATTTTAGTATTCGACAATCAAAATATGCAATTTGGTTAAAATTAAGAAGCATTATTTATTATAGTTTACTATGTTATCAAATGAATTTATATTTTCTTATTTTATATGTGCAGTTAAGTTTTATAAATTTACTAGGTTCTAATGAACGATTAATTTACAATGTTTTTAAAACTTTTGGAGCACTGTATACCAATTTGAAAAATATAATTATCAGAAAAACAAATAAGGCAAAATAATTAAAAATGACTTTTTTTCTCCTTTCATTTGCTTAAATTTAACATCTAGAAGAAAAGTTTGTGTTTTGATCTTGAATAAACTAAAAAACGGTATTCTGTGGAAAGTAAATAGAAGCGATTAAATGATCTGTTATTCTTAAAAAATAAAAATGCAAAATTTTATTGTACTTTTTCTATTATAAAATTAAAAGTTTTATTAATTTTGCGGTAAAATTTAAATTAAAAAAGATGAATTCTACCAAATGAATATCGATTCCTTTAAAGTACTTTTCAAGCTTTTTGAGTGTTTTTTTGTACTCGCACATTTGCATCCTCGAAAAGAGCTGTTACTGAAACAGCTGCTTTATCTAACTTACATTTGTATTGTTAGGTTATCGAAGGGTTGAAAGTTGAAAGTCAAAGAATTTAATCTTATTGCGATTTAAAATAAATATAAGTAAATATTTTGAATCAAAGTTGAGCTACAGTCAAGTAATACGGAAATCGCCTTAGTGCTGTGACTCACCATTTCACTATAGGCACAGAGTCTTTATTTATATGTTAATTATTGCGTTATTTATGATTTAAAATTTAAGCAGTGATTTGTTATGTTTCAAAGATGAACATTGATCGTGAAGATGTTTTAACCACTTTGAAAATATTAATTATAGGAGAAAGTAGCGTAGGAAAATCAAGGTATGTTTTGCGATGTAGCTATTTATTTTAAAATTAACAATGTTTTAATTATTACATTGGTTCTTTTTTTTAATTACAGTTTGTTGTTACGATTTGTACAGGATAAATTCGACGATGAACTTGGACTGACAATTGGAGTAGATTTTAAAACTAAAACCATAACTGTCGATGGAAATACTGTCAAATTAGCTATCTGGGTATACTTTAAAATATTAAAAAACAATTTATTTACATCATTTGAAAGTGTTAAATGATCAAAAAAAAATTGATAAAGATATCCTCGTATTAATTTCTTACTGTTTAATTCTTACACCGTGTAATTACTGGTTGGTTATGAATACGTTTTTGAGTTGGGGTCAAGACTTTTTTTGCATTATCATTTCGCGCTACGTTTTTCACAACACCGAAACATCAGGAATTTAGAGTAAATCTTGAAGTGTATGTTATAAATTACTACGCAAACCGTAAGTGAAGATAATAACTTAGTTAAAACGATGTTCTTTAAATCGGTTATAGAATAATTTCAAGATTCAACCGTAACACTGTTTAGGCCGGGGGAGTTGAATTTTTTGAAAAGGAAAACTCCTAATTTTCACCTTCTACCGAGTACAATCTTATGAAATTCGATCAAGAATCCGTAAAAGAACACGCAACAATACGTTTTGTACTTATCGCATCATCGTTTACTGTTTTGTGTATTACAAATATACAAAACCTTGTCTTTTTTCAATGTATTACCGCTAAATATGTATTACAGTTAGATCAATACTACATTTTTTTTTTTAAATTAAAAATTGACATTAGTATTTCGTAGTTTGCAAGTTTCTCCACTCCGCGTAAAAATATTGAAATATAAATATGTCGAAGAATTAGTGATACTGTTCAAACTCAAAAATATATCTTTGTATTAATGTTTTTCTGTAATGTGAAGAAACTTTAATCGGACTTTTTTTTTTTGGGTGTATATTGTGCATTCAGAAATTATTTTCGAGCTAAGTTTTTCAAACCTAATTATTTGTAATTCTTTTTCCCCATAATTTTATATGCATGTGCGCATTCATTTTTTTTTCGCACTAATATTGACTATTACAATACCTAGTGTATACTAATTATTCATTTAAAAAGCTGCAAATTACTAATATTTTTGTAAATCACAGAAAAATTTGGGGGAAATTTTTTAGTACAGTGTTCCGGTGTATGAAACATGAGAGACAAAGATGGAATACATAAAAGAATGAAAATACACTAATAGAATTAAGAATTAGTGCGAGAGTAGGAAAGTTATTAATCGCCCTAAGGACACATACGATAAAAAATGAAGAACCGTAAATGAACCATTAATAAAAAGCGAAAATGTTTTAAAGGTAAAATAATAGAAGAAAAAATTATATCGGGGAAAAATTATTTTTGAAAATATAGGTAAATATAGATCGAGTAAGCTAAAAAAGACCAAGAACTGGTCAGAGAATTCATCAACCTTTGGGTCTTAAGTTTAGAACATAATGTTTAAGAAGAAAAAAAAGAAAGAAAAAAGAGGATGAAAATATTAAGTGCCAGAGAATTGGTATAGCAGAGGCTAAGGTTGTTCCGGAACTGGCATGATTTGGTTAGTTTTTGTTACGGTACAGTTACACACATTTAATTTGTAAATATTTAAACCTTCTTTTTATGTTCTTTTCTAATGTAAAAAAAATGTTGGTGAAAAATGTTTTAAAAATATGTACTTTTTAGATGATTCGGATGCATAAATATAACATAATATTTTTTTCATTCTTATTTAAATATTAAATTGCTGGAGCCAGTGAGAATTTAGAAGAACCGATCCGTAAGTCATTGCAATGTCACTTAAATCCCAACGGTACGGTTCAATAAATTCCTCTTAAATATTTATTTTTTAAAAAAAAAAAAAAAAGATTAATTAATTTAAAAAAGAACCTATTATTTGATTAGCAATTATCCGAAAAACTGATAAATTCTTATCCAACTATTTTATGTGGTAGACAAGAAATTATTCTAGAGATACGAGACGTCCTTTTCTAAGTAATAAATGTAATTTTAGAATGTGGCAAGGTATCGAAAAAGTTTATCGAAGAAAACATTGATGAAATTATTAAATAGATACGTAATCTATATAAAATTTATATTTTTATATAGCATGTCAACTCACAAAAATTAAATCATTAAAAATATAAATTATTCGAACTTTATATAAGAATTTCTTATAAATTACACGTAGTAACTGAAAATAATAATTTTCCGAGTTGGTTAATCGCTAACTATTTATTAATTTAATTTTTGGAATAATTTAATATCACAATATTACTCTTATTTATATTTATTTCAGGATACAGCCGGTCAAGAACGATTTCGTACACTGACGCCTAGTTATTATAGAGATGCGCAAGGAGCGATATTGGTATATGATATAACTGATCGAGCATCCTTTTTAAAAATCGAATCATGGCTTACCGAACTAGAAATGTATTCTACCAAAAATAATGTTGTAAAAATGATTGTAGGAAATAAAATAGATAAGGTAAAATGCCGTTATGATGAAATTTATGTGTGATTTAAAAATTTCTTTTTCTTTATCATATAGAAGTTACTTTGCATATTAATCTTTTATTTAATAACCGAGTTTCTGTTTTTTAATCCTAAAAAATAAAAGGTAAATATTTCGCAAATTTAGTAAATTTTTTTAGTTTTAAAAATGCTTTGACGGTTAGAATAATGCGAAGCGGTTTAAAAAATCTCATTAGTTTATGAATAGTGTAACGTGTCGTTTAATGTTTTTAAATGTCTTCTCTGAAAGAATATTTTTTAAAAGCTACAGTTGAATGAAAAAATTATTAGTCTTTTCGAATGTTAAAAGTTATTCCAAAGTAGTTCTTGTCAATGCTGTGTAAACTTAGCCACGGTTAATTTATTTCCGCTAATAAATTTAAATATAATTTCCATAAAATTGTTTACAGGGAAATCGTCAAGTCACCAGGGAAGAAGGAATTGAATTTGCCCGTCGATATAAAACATTGTTCATAGAAGCTAGCGCGAAAACAAGAGATGGAGTTCAATATGCATTTGAGGAGCTAGTTCAACAAGTATATATGTTTTTTTATATACATATAAATATGTATATGTATACAGAGTAAGTGATGCTTAGAATAGCGTCCTAATAGGAAATTTTCATGCTAAAAAAAAGATTTTTATAAACATGGGACTGTAAATGTTTTAGTACAGAGCTGCGATGGGGAAAAAAAATCTATATATTTTTAACATTTTTCCGGAATAATCAAAAACGACAGTAACATTAATTTACCTTTTATTATTTGCGATTATGTTATTATTAGGGAAGCGAAGCATTTAATTTCTTTCATTAAGGTTGATAATTACATTTATCACAAATGCAAACGTTTATAAAATCATCTTTATGAATCGCGTTGACTAACATTCGATAATTATTATCCTGATTGATTTGATCAGTCGACACAGTATAGAATATTCAACGGTAATCATTTAATTGAAAATTACTTATCTAATTATTCTGGTAAAACTTATTCAATTTCGAAATTAACATTGTACTTATTCAATACAAATTTTCAATGTGGTGGAGAGATCATAGTGAACAAGACATAAACACATCTATTGGCCAGATTTAGTTAAATTTATTAAAAGTTTTTCTAATTCATGAATTTCGTAATATAAACGGATTGGACTCTAACCAATTATTGGCAATATGACACGCACAGTGTCAGTACTTACCAGATTGTGTCATTATGCGAGATGGTGCTGTGTAACAAGTTCGATAGGGAGGCAGCGTGGCAAGCAACGCCTCTTGACCAGACGGTGAAGAATCGCAAATCCGTTAATTGATATAACTTTTACAGTCATGAAGTGGGAATTTTTAAAAATTGTAAATGCAATAAAAAGTACCGGAAACCAAAATTAAAAAATAACATTTATCTTGCAGAACCACTGGGCCAATCAAATGTACTTGTC
Organism: Icerya purchasi; assembly: GCA_039619475.1. NCBI lineage: Eukaryota > Metazoa > Arthropoda > Insecta > Hemiptera > Monophlebidae > Icerya > Icerya purchasi. The sequence continues at coordinate 333,480,602 of CM077116.1, read as the reverse complement.
ATTGAATAAAAAAAGTATAGAAAAATCGGTTTAAAAGGAATTAATTTCCTTAACCAGCGATTTTTAAATGCAGATTTGTATTTTATTAATTATTTACGAAAAAATAAATATACATATATATATATATATATATATATATATATATATTTGTTTATTTTTTCTTATACAATTCTCGTGATTTATAATAAATTATAAAAATCTTAATAAACTTTAGTTTTAACTACCACTATGACCAAGTGGTGGAATATATATATTCAATAATTTAAACATTCCGCAGCAGATTTAGAAATTAGGATACTTAAAGACTTTGCTCGCCCGTAATATTTTAATACATTATTTTCGAGACATTAAAGCATCATTTGTACTAAAAATAAAAAATTTTAATTGCTTTTTTTTTTTTTTTTTTGAATCTTAAGGTAGTGTGTAAATTCATAACTGTGAGGTCGGTTTAAAAATGGTACTTGGCTATGTTATGAATCTTCGCCCCAATTTTCGAAGCTTTTTAATAGGCTAAATGTGATCTTACAATATCGGAGATGTGTAACTTAACAATAATACTATATTATTCGATAGTTAATAATTAAAATTATTACAGTTATGATGCGCAAAGATTAAAAAACATGCATGTCTGTGATGTGCCTATGTAGAACAAAGATGAATGACACTATATAGCTACAGCTAGAAGGTCCTTTAATTGCCGCAAACATAAAACAAAGTAATTGATTGAAAAACATATCGCGTTCAACGAAAGCAACATTGCGGTGACGTATTAAAAGTAATAAAATTAAGGGAAACGAGAAGCTAAACTCTGAAACAAGTTCATTTGACCAGTACGATTTGCATCACTTTTTTCTGGCCTGCGCGTATACATTTATGATTCATTGTCTAAGTTACACCAATAAGCTTTGATTTTTCCTGCCTATACGGATATACATACATACTTTCTGACACGCGCCACATGTTACTTTATGCGACGACATAGAATTTTTCACAAGCGTTACAGAAACAGTAATGTTTATGCACGAAAAAGGGAAATTTCCTCATGTATTTGTGGGTTTAATGTTTTAAGTTAAATACTACGTAGTATCGATAATATTTAATGCGTTAAAATGTTTCTTAAATACTTTAGATAATACAGACACCTGGACTATGGGAAAATAGCAAAGAGGGACAGATAAAATCTTTAAGTGAAAATGAAAACTCGCAGTCAGCACTAGGTTTCTGTGCATGTTAGTAATGGCTAAGTGTATTTGAAATATTTATTCACACAAACGTAACCACGTACTACTGCATTTTCAGCTAGTTTTCGTTATTATTGTATATATTAGAAATATGTATCTATTTTTAATAATGATTTAATAAGTTCGATTCTCTCACCTTCTCTTTCTGTAAAGTATATTACATCGCCGGATTTATTGTAAAATCGGGTAAATATTTTTTGGTAATTTAACGGATATTTCAAAGATATATTTTAAGTGATTATTACATTTTTAAGTTTCTCTTTTTTAAATCGAGATATCAATACATTTTTATTTCTGTAATAAAGTTTTGTTTCGTACCGTTTCTTTTTTCTTTTTTTCTTTAAATGTATCTCGTTATTTATTATTTTAATTTTCGACATTGTTTTAACTTGTTATATATTACTTTTTTATCCAAAAAAATTTTTGTGCAGTTTTAAAGTTTGCTCTCGTTTAGATCATTGAATTTACTACAAGTTTTATATTTATTACAATTAAATACTATTAAAATTTAATATATTTGATTAGTAGAATTTATTGTTTTTTTCTTTTGTCTTCTAAAATGGAAAAATCATTTTTTTGAATTTGGTATGAAATAATTATTACATAAATAAAACCACAAACATTAAATATGCACATAAAATTATAATAAATACCGATTAGTTTCGGATAACTTGATCCATAATAATTACTGATCAAGTTATCCAAAAGTAGTCATACTATAATTTTATATGTATGTTTAATATTTATGATTTTATTTACGGAACTATTTAACACATATGCTAGTGTATTCTTATGATGGAACATAGAATCAAAAATAATGGTTAATCATGTGAAGACGAAATTCAAACCGGTGAAAAGTTCCAAGGACCGGAAACAATGGAAAAATTTAGAAAAAAAATTTAAATTTAAGGTTGGCTAGAAAATGATTGCGGGAAGAATATATTGATAACTATATATATATATTATCTGTTTAATGATTATATAGTTTTTAATCAGTTAATGAGACATAAAACCGAATAAAACCAATTTATTTGCTAAAAAATTTTTAGTACAGTTTTATGAATATGCGAGTGAAAAATTAAATATGTGTTTGTGTAAATATAGTTTTTCAGTATTTTTGAATGAGGTTCTTTTAATACCAAATTTGTTCTGTAATGTTAAATAAATGTTTGTAGGAAGATCTGACAAACGTTTAAAAACAATCTGTCGTTAATAAATGAAAAAAAGAAAAAGTAAAAAAATAGACTTGCTAAATGTAATTATATAGAAAAAGCATATGTATATTTCTTCTTTGCAAAAAATTAAGAGGGAGCTCGTTAAAGTTGTACTGTCTTCGTTAAAATTGTTTTTATTAATTTTCGTTTCAATGTTGGAAAACAATTAATTTTAACTGAAGAATTAGGCGAAAAATACTGAAAATCAAAACCAACATTCGATTAGAAATATCAGTTATACAAAAACATCACGTTATAAACGATTTTTTATAATGATATCTTTCCGTTATTTTCGAATATTTGTATACACAATTCAGTAACTATACAATGTATTAGTTATGTTTTATGAAAAAATATATACTTTATTAGGATATTTTAGAAATTAAAATTACAGAGAAACTAATAAAGAATCCTGCAGCTGGAATTTGCAGTAGTTTTGCTAGCAGAAATATTTACATCTAAATTTTAAATCCTTGCTCAACTACTGTGGTTTGCTGTTGTGAAATGTACTTAAATTTTGTTTTAATTTTTAGATTCCTAAAAAAAAAAAGATAATTTAATTGAGAACATAAATTTTTAGTAAAAATATAGGATTCACCACATTAAAAAAAAAAAAAAAAGGGAGGAAACTAAATATTTAAACAATGGTGCAAATTTTGGTATTTGTGGCGTGATCTTTTGTCAACGGCTTAGTAGAAATTAAATGATTTAAGTATTATATTTTTCAGTTTCCCAGACATCATCGATTATCAATAGAAGTATCTTTATGTATACTAGACGGGTGATCCAGCTATGTAGTATTGAATGGCAAAAATATGTAAAAGCTGGGAAAGATAGAGTAAGTTTTGTGTTGTTGCAGAGAATTGATTACTAATATGATCTGGTAACTGATTTAGCAGTTAATGATACAATAGAGTCAGCTATCACATAGTTGTAGATAAGATTGTGTGTTTTGTGCTTTCAAAACAGTTAGGTATGTGTACAAATACATATTTATCAAAAGCCTAATGCTCTTCAGGAGCTAAATATGAAACTTCATCCAGTTTTTTTTATCGTTCTTTTTCACTTTATTTATTGTTATATATACTCGTATATATTTTTCTCCATATTTTTGTTACATTTTTTCCCCCTTTATTGCCTTGCTGAAAAATCATAGCAGTTACAACATTAGCCCACTGGACAAAAAGGCAGTCTCCAAAACTGATGCCCAAACAGGGATCGATATTGTAACTGCTGCAATTATGCAGTAAGACAAGAAAGAAGTGACCCCCCCCCCCCCCCATAACAAAAATATGAAAACAAAAATTTAATTATATATTTTTTTTTTGAAAATATTTTTTCTTCTTAGCTGTGAAAAGGGAATGTTGTCAAAGTGCACACTACAGGAGGCGTCAATTTAGGTAGGCTAGGTGGGTTCCTGTGATCTAAGAATCTGTTCATTCTGGCCAAAAAAGTTACTTATTTACTTACTGTCAGCGGATTTTAGAGTGGCATTGCTTTGTTTCTTCTTGAGGACTATGGGGAGTGGTTTATTCTCTATTCTTGTCATTGAGTAAACCAATCAGGGGTTTCGGCGGTGTGCGTACTAAAGATGCCAATTCATAATGCAAATCCAAGTAAAATTCATTAAAAGTTGCAGCTTGATTTCAGTGTATATTTAGTTGTACTGAAATGTTCTTTTTCGAAGAAAATTTTTTATGAAGTCAGGAAGTTGCCGGAGTAATAATTCCATGTTTGGAAAATTTGAAGAATCTTTATTATTACTAATGTTATATTTTGGTATAGTTAAATTAATACCTTGTTTCTTGTTGTAATAAGATAACTGTGAAATATAGTTTGATTTTATTGTTTGTTGGAAAATTGTTCATTGGCAGAGGTGATTGTGGTTTTTTTGGTACATCCATTTTTTACGCGTTTACTGTGCACGTGTGGATAAATAAGATTAAGCATTTTTATAATATTGCTTCGGTTGATGTTGCATTTTAATATAGTGTTCACTGTATTAGGTGATGTAAATAAATTATACAGAAAGTCTTTGAACGTAGTGTATAATCTATTGGAATATTTCAATTGTTTATTTCTATAATTTTCTTTGTTGGTTCAAGAGAGTTGGTCGGTTGTTGTATCAGAACAGATTTTTTGGGATTCTTAAAGTATTTTAAGATTAAGCACTATTTATTTTTGTATCGCAACAAAAAATAACGCTAAACAAATAATTATTTAAAATTCTGAGTTTGCATTCTACGAATACAATAATAAAATATTTAATCGACGTATTTTAAGTTCCGGATGTTTCTAAACCAAAAAATTCCCCCAATTTTGTACACAAACATACAAGTATTTTAGCGCTTCTCCTTCTACTCCTTCCTGTATCTCCACCTAACTTAGTGGCCCCGACTTACTTGCTCCCGATTCCTAATTGTTACTATTAATTTTTCCTTTGAATTTATCTTAATTCTTTTAATACTAAGGGGACCTTCTTCTCGTATCAACCGTTGCACTCTTTTCTTATTCTCCTTTTTCCTTTTTTCATCTGTTCCACTTTTAATACTTCTGATAATTTAGTACTCTTTAATGATTTTTCATCGTCAACTTATTTTAGGAATTCATTTCTTTCTAGTTCTCTTAAATTAACCTTTTCATCTCTCTATTTAATGACACAATTAACTTGTTGCCTTCACAAATGTCTAAACCAGGGCTCTGTATTTTTTTATTAAGTAGATTAAATCTCTCCAAAATTTCTTCCCAAAAAATAATCAAAATTGCGGTATCGAATTTCACCAGTTTATTAAATAAATTTCGTGCTTCTTTTCGGGAATCAACTTTCTCATCCTCATTTTCGCTGAAACTTTTGAAAATTTTCATAATGTCATCATAATTACTTTTTAAAACTTTGACAGCATCATAGAGACTAGACCATCTGGTTTGGCTTAAACTTTTTAACGTAAATTTTAGCTGTGTTTCACGATTTAACAGTTCCCACCTATGGGTCGAAGCAGAAAAGAAAACGTATATTTTTTGCACTACAAAAAAGATTACAATTTTGGTTTGCAATCCTTAACAGATTCTTCACCAACTAGGTAAAGGGAATGCGCAGCATACGACGCATAATCCGCGGATTTATTTTCCATTTGTTTCTAAAATGTCTTGTAGAATACTAAATGAATGTAAGGTATAGTATGACTACTAATTATAATGAACGATACAAATCTTTCATACACTTTTCCCCGAAAACAGTATCGTAATACAATAGCAAGTTGGTCATTGCGAGACAAATCTGGGGTTGAATCCATCACAATTGAATAATACTTCGTGTTGTCATTATTTATTTGAGTTATAATTTGTTTAATTATCTGTTTGCCCATAATCTCAATTACTTCCTCATATATTGTTTTTGTGATAAGTACGATATTATCGGTTTTGGTCGTAGCTCTCGTTGTTCAATATGTTCACGAATGAATGGGTCGAACTCTGCTAATAGCCCCCGAAGCACCCGTAAAATTACCATTATGTGGCGAACCAAATACTTCCTCGGAACCTCTAAATTCTAAGCCCCTTATACTCAAAAATTTTACCATTGCAATAACCCGGTTTAGGACATTGTGATAATATTCTGTTTCTTTCCTTAATTGCTCTTGAAGCTGCTTATCTAAAACAGACTTATTTTCTTTTCGTGTCAACCACAGTAACATTGAATTCTTATGTTCATTAGAATTTTCGTGATTTTCTAAACAAGTTCCCATGTCTTTTCCAATCAGAAAATATAGTTATGTATTGAGAAAGGGTCTTAGAAAAAAGTTTTGCAAGCCAAACAAAAGACAGTACCAACCCTGGTTGAATAACATAACCAAGATCTTTCCAGTAGTTGGACATTTTTCATTTTCTTAATGAAATAACTATTTGAAAATTATCTATTTTGTTCTTTGTATTTTTTTTATTGAAGCTGAATATTTATTTTTCGAATCTTTACTTTGAAAGTCAGTCATTTCATGTGAGAGGATGTCATTAATAAAATCATTATTTACCAATACTGGCCACAAGCCCACGTCAACATATTTCTCAAACTCAAACTTAATATTTTCTAAATTTCTTTCGGCCTCGGTATTAATGTCCTTTTGCTGAACACCAATATTGTTCACAGAGGGTTGCTGGTAGTCAAGATCTTGCACATTTTTATCACTTGTATTTTTTTTCTGGTTTTGCGATTTTCTGCTCCCTTCGGTTAGATTCTCTTCGGATAAGATCCCTTCCTTTTCGCTTGTTAATAGATTTGTAGCTATTTCATTCTCGTTTTTATGTTCTAATTTGAAAAAAGTTTCAATTTTTGCACATTTATTTCTTTTTTTTTCGCCATCTAACTGTAATTTTCGTTTTTCAGCTTCACTTTTATATTTTCTAGCAGACATATTGTAAAATAAGATTTTGATATTTTTTTGAACGATTAAAGAGTTCATTTAGTATTGAAAAATAAAATAAAAACAAAAAAATCATGATTTATAATTCTTTTTACTTACCTAGTATATATATGTAATATGTACTATATTGATTTTGAAAAATATTTTATCACAGTTTGGTTAAATATCAACTCTTTAAAATATATTCTGAAGCAGGATGATACATACGAGGGTGGTTCAAATATAAACCGGAATTTCGTCATAAAAATTTTTATTTTATACTTACAGTGCTCATATTTTTTACAATTTTTCGAGATAACCCCCCTCGCACGCTACGCACTTTTTCCACCTCTCCCGCAATTTTTTTATTCCTTTTTCGTAAAAATCTCGCGGCTTGTCACATAGCCATTTGCGCACGAACGATTCCACCTCATCGTTGCTGTCGAAACGTTGTCCACCAAGTGCTTCTTTCAACGGGCCAAACAAATAATAATCACAAGGCGACAAATCTGGACTGTAAGGAGGATGTTCAAGTGTTTCCCAGCCGAATTCGGCCAATGTCTCCATCGTGAGCCGAGCGGTATGTGGCCTGGCGTTGTCTTGAAGCAGTATCGCACTACAGATCGGAATTTCGCGCCTTTTTGTTCGATAGGCCGGTTTGACTGTGTTTTTTAGGAGGTTACTGTAATACTGCGCCGTCACAGTACGTTGTTCAGTTAGGAAATCGACTGCGATCACTCCCTTCATGTCCCAAAACACGGTACACAACACCTTCTCAGCTGACTGTGTAACCTTCGCTTTGACTGGCGCTCCCTCTTTTTTCTTCCGCCACTCCATAGACGAGCGTTTACTCTCCGGCGTATAGTAGTGTACCACCCAAGTTTCGTCCGTGGTGAATATTCGCCGCAATAAATTCTCTCCTTCCTCTTCATACCGCTGCAGGAAACGCGTACAAACTTCCCAACGAGTGAATTTCTGTTCAAAATTCAGAAGTCTTGGCACCCATCTGGCTGCAATTTTGCGATAACCTAGCCGATCATGAATTATTGTCTCAATACTACCTATGCTGATGCCCAATTCGTCGGTCATATCGCGTACACGGACGCGTCGGTCAGCCAAAATGAGTTGTTCGATGGCTTTGACGTGTTCATCTGTAATGCTGGTTTTTGGGCGCCGCGCATGTGCTATGTTTGACACCACTTCACGTCCTTTTCGAAACGCGGAACACCACTCGTACACTTGAGTTTTGGAGAGACACTCATCCCCGAACTGTTGGCGTAATTTTCGGTAAATTTCCACGGATTTTACGTCGTCTTTGACTAAAAAACGAATAATGATGCGTTGCGCAACAGACACTGGTACTTCTTTTTCACTCATGGCTCTAACTACACTAAAAAGTGAGCTTACGCGGTTCTAATTGCTCTACACGTTTCGTAACAAATCGGTCTAACTGTCAGTGCAACCACTTTTTCCACAATAAATTTTTCGCGCGTTTATTTAAAAATTCCGGGTTATATTTGAACCACCCTCGTATTACTTAAAAATAATTTTGAAAAGTTAAAGTTAAATATATCTCTGAATTTTAATTATAGATATTATTTTTTTTACTTCACAATATCGATCGTCTATTGTTTTCAATGGGGGCTGGGGCCCTTTTGTAGCCACGGTGCTCTGGGCTGCAGCTCAAAAAGCCCTTAAGTAGATCCGCCCTTGACCGTATCCGTTTCTAAAGAATCACTTGCTGTACAGTAAAAATCATAAACACGTTGGTTTTCATACTCGTTTCTAAAGCCAGCCCACCGACAGTTCTACGAAACAACGTAGATAAATCCTGCATCGAGTGAAAGAATAAAGAAACACTGGAGCTGCCCACAAGATATATTCAAATGTATCTGCGTGAAGTGTAGAGACACTCGTTAAATAATTTTTTTGTTGTTTTTTGGGCTCGTCAACCAGGGTCCTCCACCCAGAAATAATAGGAAGAAGAGTTAAATAATTAGAACCTAATTTGATCGGAAATAGTTGAAATAAAGGAGCCAGCGGTAAGGACAAAATATTGAGCGGAAAAGGACAGGATATCGAAATTATGTAGGAAGCTGAAAGAAAACTTTAAGAAGATTAAATAAAGAGAAGAACGTTCCGCAGAAAGAGCAGAACACTGAAAGAAAATGTGATCAGTGTCACAGACAACTGCTTCATTAGAATGTAAAGGACAATAAGGATAGAAAACCAAAGAGAGACAAAAGCGGGAAGAGCACAATAAAGTTTGATTAAAGTGTAGACAAGTAATAGAGACAATAAGAGAACGTGGAGGAGAAGAGAGCTCTGAGAATTAAGGATTAGAAGCAAGGTTAAGTTGAATTGAGAGGTAAAAGAGACGACTATTGATAAAGGGTGAAGGGTAAGGTACACGTTTAGAAAGAGAATATAGCTCAATAACTTCGAACTAAGAGAAGAGAGGGTATTTAATTCAGCAAGCAGTGATGAAATAGGAGAGGATTTAAGAGCACCGAGGCACAGACGGAGACAGGAATTTTGTATTCTATCCAATTTGGAAAGAAGGGATTTGAAGACACAGCCATAGATAAATGAACAGTAATCAAACTTGGAGCGAATAATGGACTTATACAAAGAAATGAGTACAAGAGGATTAACTCCTCTCCATTTGGTTGTAGATACGGATTTTAGCAAGTTCAAACTTTTAATGACGGAATAAGAAAGATAGTTAATGTGTGCTCGGAAAGGTGTGAACACCAAGATAGCAAAAGCAATTAACACGAGGAAGAGGCATCCGATTGAGGGTTACCCCTTTATTGTATTCATATCCATGGAACTTCAATTCCATACTGTATCGTGGACGCAAATGACCGCAGTAGTCGAGTGTCATTAAATAAAATATATATAATAATAATAATATATTATCTAAAGCGAGATTATAAGGACAAAGAGTAAAAATCATGTAAAAAGATTTGGAAGAAGAAATAAAAAGATGAACAGAAGGCAGAAGAATTAAGCGCTTTGTTGACAGCTGCAATATCGTAGGAAGAAGAAAAAAGAATATCATCAGCAAAGAATAAGGAAAAGAAGTTTAAAGAAAGAAATGCCATAGCAATAGTGTAAATCGTTAAAAAGAGTAGCACTGAGAGAGGAACCCTGGGAAAGACCACGGAAAACACTTCTTTTAGCTTGAAACAACGAAGAGAAAATGTGGATAGTACAATTCACCATAAGAATAATTGTTAGGGAGGGAAATTCGACTAGGAAGGTAACTGCTGTCATTTGAAGGCTGACGAAACATCAATAAAAGGATCTACTGTATAATGTTTACGAATGAAAGATTTATAAATATGGAAAGCAAAAAAGCTAACGTAGTCGGCGGGAAGTAGGTTATGGAATGAACACACACACATATAGTTCTTAGTAATTGTAACTGTAGGCAACTTTTTGAAATTTTTTTGAGTCAAATTGTACGATGTAGCTACACAATTTATTTGATACCGGTTTGGCAAGTTATGTTCTGTAGTTGCATTAAAAATTCCTTTTAGTATAATGGCGCGTTTTTCATACGTTCGAATCGTAATATCATCATGAATTTTTGATTTTCGTTTTAAAGCGATCAACAACTGTTGAAACTTCAAACTATTCATGTAAGACATGAATAAAACTTGAACTACCCTGCAAATGAACACGTACTAATGACGTTGAAGTAATTCTTTCCAATTTTAACACTCTTTAAGTCAAGAACGTTTCCATTTTTTATAATACCAACGACTATATTCCTACATAGATTTAGATCATTTTCACAAAGTATGCATGGATCTGAAGATAAATAATTACGCTTCACCTTTCCAGTTCTCCATAGCACAATTCGTATTAAGTTATACACTTCCATGTCACCTTCTTTTGAAAAATCTTGTTTTTCTTCGCAATATGAATTACTTTCGTTTAGTTGCAAAGCATTATATGACGAGTTACTTTTTTCGTCCATTTGCGCTTTAACTGAACACATGGAACCGAGGAGATAGCATCATTATGAATTTGTAAGTACGGTTTTTGATCTCACTGAAGTCGTTTTCAGCGCTGCTACTATTTTTCGTTTTTTCCCCATAGCCGAAAATAGAATTCATGACCGCTGACCGAACAGGAAGTAGATGGCATAAACTGAGAACTTCCTTTGCAACTGCAGGTTGAAAATGCATGTTTCGCCTCCTCCCCCTTTTCCGATATCTAAGAGCAGTATGTTCATATTCGAGGAATATTTTGTATATTTCATCATAATATAATAAAGAAGTTTGAAAGTTATTTGCATTAAAATTTTTAAAATAGATTGTCTTTAGTGATTTTTGTGCAGTGTAGTCAGCAATTCGTATTTTTAGAAATAATTCAGCATTTTCGCATGCTGTTTTATTTCCTTTCGCATTTGCTCTACTATCTTCATGCAAGAACACAATAAAAATATATATTGTAATAACAGTTTAGCTTCTTTATAATCTTTAAAAGAAATCATCAATGCAATAGAGTGTAGGTACAATTTTTTCATGCGGATTGGGTTATTTTTGATTTCTGGCCAACTACTAATCTCGGCAGTCGATCGCCTGAGAACGGGACATACGTCTTTTTCCCACGACTACATCCTCAAATAAGCTCCGAAGCGAAATACCTGCCCACTTTGTTCTATCGATGAATACCCATCAGTTTCGCTCATCTTGCTGAAATACACACGTCTTAATGGGTTGCGGCGCGGCTAGATTACATCATTTGTAGACATCCTCTCAAATACCCCTAACGCTTTGAACAACCTCATGACTTTCGTTCAGTCTAACGAGCTGAGGAGTCTAGTTTAAAACATGTGTGAATTAGTACCCCTACTTAAATAATAAAAAAAAAAAAAAAAAAATGAAGCATAGATGATGGAATGCCCACATTTATTATATGGTGAAGGAGAATGTCACAGATTTTTAAATATTTATTCAGTGTAGAATATTGCGTACAGCTTTTCACTATACCCATTATTAAAGCCAGACATATCAGTGACTATCAAGTGAGGTGTTTGGGTATCATTCTTTAACTATTCCTCCTTATCCAATATGCAACTGCATTGTTATCATGCTTCTCAGAAATCATGATATAGCAAATTGACTAGTGTTTTTTTCATCCTCCACTATCATTTTATATAAAAAAAAAAAGAGCGCGCGTTTCTCTCTATGGTAACTTTATGTTTCGTACAGTATGTCCCATTGCATCAATACTGTGTGTGTGTGTGGGGGGGGGGAGGGGCAATACTAATTTTTAAAATGGGACTTTCACATTGGTAAATGTGATAATTATTGATTTCAGTCACTGACTGATAATGGACATAAAATTTATTAAAGCTGGTATGATGAAATTATAAGGAACAGCGTTCCTTTTATTATAGCAATGATGCCATTCCGGTTACGCCATTTGTAGTAGCACTTTTTTGCTGCGACTTTAGGAGGTCTTAATTTTCAATCACGCAAGTGTTAGTGGACAAATGTTAACTTTATTTTATGCTGAATTTAGCCTATTTAAACCGATCTAGAAAGCAAGCCAAAGACGTCAGTAAGTTCAAAAACAGAAATAATGGGAAAAAAAGACTTACACTGATTTAAATATGTGACAAACATATTCATCAAGTATAAAAAATTTAAATTCTGAATAATATCGAATGAAAACCATCAAATAGGTGTACGTTCAATTTCATTAAACAGCACACGCAATTTCAAAAAATATTAAAGTTGCACTTTAAATTGGTCGTCAGTAATTGCACGACTTGGAATAAATTGAGAATTTTAGAGACCAATCGATTTACATTTGGTGGTCAATAATTTGTTCGGCCACCGTTATATTTCGGTGAGTATTTTTCACAACACCAAACTAGCTAATTCTAACTTTTATAAATGTAAAATCCATAAGGTAGTGAAGTAATACACATATAAACGTTTCAATAGCTGTTTCAGTATGTAGGCAATTTTTTGTTAAATCTGAGCTAATTTTTCGATTTTATCTATCACGCAGAAGGTTGATGGCTAAATTTTGTCAAAGCACAAATCATACTGTTAGAAGCACATATTTTATTACAACGTCCCATTTCACACCCGTTAAGGTACTGTTTCTCTAGCTTCGTTCATTCCAACTTTGCAGTGGAAGTACAAATGAAAACAAGTGGTGCACAAACAAGTACAAATGAATGATACAATTTATAACCCTTACCTCTACATGGGCGGGGCCGCGTTTCGCCAGTCCCACCCAAAAAGCGTTTTCTAATTAAACTATAAAGGGAGAAAGCACAAACGAAAAGTTTGGTAGCACGAAACAGTATAAACGAATAAGCCTATTTTGGATTCGTAATTCCTTTCTCACTCTATAGTTAGATCTGAATTTCACATAGTTTTGAATTCTTTATATCCCAATCATTCCGTTATTTTTACTGATGGGACTAAGAGGATTGGTGAGGTTGGTGCCGCCTTTGTCTTTCCTTCTCATAACTACTCTGAATCCTTTAAACTTCCTTCTTGCTGTTCTATATTTACTGCTGAATCTGCTGCCATACTTCGTGCAATTCTTTTTATCTCTTCCCCTTCTATCCTCTCGGATAAATTTCTTTTAATAGCTGAATCTGAAAGTGTCTTGCAGGCGATTTCTTCTTCCTTACCGTTGCCCTATTTTGAACCCTTCATTCTTCTTATTCGCAATCGTAATTCACGAATTACTCCTGTTCTGTGCTATCCAAATAGATCTACCGTGGATTCCTGGACATGCTGAAATTTCGGGTAATGAGGTGGCTGATTCCTTGGCTCGATCAGGAGCTTCCAATGAACATCCTTTTCATAAATTTCCTGCTCACAATATTAATCATATTTTCGGACAATTCCATATTACATTATGGAATGATATTTATTTTTCCCTTTTCTTCAATCCGAATTCCTTTTATCTTTCTGTCTAGCCTTTATCTTTTCGGACCAGTTGGTTTGACAAGTTTCCTTTTCTTTGTCGTTCCCTGATCCCTGCCACATGTCGTCTTCGTTTCGGTCATACCTTTCTCCCTTCGTCACTTATTCGTTTTTCCCTTGTCTCTTCTCCGCGATGTCCTCTTCACACAGAAGATTCCTTTTTTCTGTGTGATGTCAATCATGTCTTCTCCGAATGTTCCTCACTTTCTTCAGAACGTTCTCTCTTCTATTCTCAGCTTTTAGATCTTGGTCTTCCTACTTCGTACAATGACTCTTATGTTCTCTCTTTTATTCTTCTTTGTCAGTTGTTCCTACTCTAGCTTCTTTCATTCATTATATCTCGCACCAGATTAAAATCTGATATGTTATGCTCTTTTTGAGCTGTTACTTACATTCCTCGGTTGGTTGGGCTATTGCTCTTCGTTAGCGTACCCCTCCCCCTCCCTCCAAAAAAGATGGTCGGGACTGACGAAACGCAGTCTTTGTTAACGATATTTCTGCAGCCAAAAAAAATTTGATCAGTTTGTTAGGAAAATACAAATTCAGGACATTCCGATCGATCTTTTAAAATGGCCTTTCTAATGTTGCATTATCGCTAGTTCCCTTATTCCCATTCAGTGTCTTAAAAAAAGACAGGGTAAAGAATTCCGACCAATCCTTTTAATTGAAATTAAATTTCTTTTTCCGTAAAATCCTCGAGTTCTTCAATTTTCTCATCTCTAGCGTGGGATCACCTATCCTAGTGTCGCGCTTGCTTTCTAACCGCACGAAAAAAATATGCCATAATAAATCTTATTGTCATGAATGCCGTGAATCACATCAAGCTAATAAGCGCTCTAGTTCTTAAACGCAATTAAAATATCTCAACTGTGAAGGGCTACATGAAACCACTGACAATTTCCTTTGACAATCTCCCCTACTTCTGTTTTAATTAGTCATCCTCCTTCAAATTTCTTCCACAGGCTCTAATTAGACAGGAATTCCACAGTGCTTTCAATTCTTAATTTCCATCATACGTAAGCGTATTTACAGATGGTTCGAAGAGGTCGGATGGTACCGATGCCTCTGTTGTCCTCCCAGATTCTTATTTTTCAGAATATTTTCGTTTGCCTCCTTTCGGTTCCACATTCATAAACGAATTAATGATTACTTCCATTCCATTATTTTCATTTCCTCGAATCAGCCTTCTTCTAAATTCTTAATTATATCACATTCCATGTCCGCCCTTCAGGCCACCTATTCTCCGCTTCCTGATCATTCCTGTGATTTTATTATTCTCCGTATACGCTCTTATCCACATGGTTTCTTCCCTCCATTCCATTTAAATTGATTTGCTGTGGGTTTCCAGCCATTCCGGCATTTTTGGTAATGAAAGGGAGGACTTCTTAGCTCGGGTTGC
Organism: Icerya purchasi; assembly: GCA_039619475.1. Classification (NCBI taxonomy): domain Eukaryota; kingdom Metazoa; phylum Arthropoda; class Insecta; order Hemiptera; family Monophlebidae; genus Icerya; species Icerya purchasi. The sequence continues at coordinate 333,465,383 of CM077116.1, read as the reverse complement.
TGCTTCTTCGCACTTCTTTTTAAAAAAAAATTCCATCCTCTAATCTCCTTCGGCAGTGTAAAAGTTTTCATCTTAGTTTTTAATCAGATATGTACGTTTCCTCTTTTTCTAACAATTGCTCTTTCGATCTGACTGTTCAACATAGTCTTCCTGCCAATCCGTGATTCTCTTTGTTTCCTTTACTTCGTCGTTCTATTGTTGTCTCTATTATTCGTCTGCGCTTTGGCCACTCTCTGTTGCTTTCCTCTCGTTTTCGTTTTTCGTTAGTTTCTTCTCCATACCGTCCTCTTTACCCAAACAAAGAGCATGTTTACGATGCTGATTATGCGTTCTTTAAGTGTTCATCTTGTTCAATCGAGCGTTCTGCTTTCTATTCCAATTTGCTACGAATTGGTATTCCTACTCCGTATTGTGCCTCCCCTATATCCTATCTTTTCCTTCTCTACACATCATTCCTATTGTTTGTTCCTTCCTACTAGCAATGTCTGACCGCATCAAAATATAGCTGATTCATTTCCTTTCCAAATTGTTTCTGGGCGGAGGTCCTTGGTTGATGAGTCTAATAAAAAAAAAAAAAAAAAAAAAAAGAAACCTTCAATACCCAATCTTTCAAGAACAGCTTGAACAAAGAATAATATTAGTGTTTAAAAATAGATTCTTCGGTGCAGCCTGCCAATTAAAAAAGGAAAATCGTACTTACTCAGCATTTTGCTTTATTGACATCGTTCAAAAAAGGAAAAAAGATCTGATTATTTCCCATCATTATCCCCTAGATTCTCTCCTTCGCCAAACCTCCCACTCTTAAATCGCCCACCTCTTACAAACTTTCTGATCCTAATCCTCATCTTAAACCTTCTCCACATTTTCCTAATTTCCCTTCTAACCGTCTTCTCTCTCCCTCTAATGGATGGGCTCCCAGTACATTTGTTACCTCTTTTCAGACAACTCCTCCATTAGCAGTAGTCGCTTGGTACTTAATACCTCTAATCTTCCTCTTTTAACTCTACTCCTAATCCTTTCCTTCTTTTAGATTCTCAAAGCTTTCATGCAACTTTTTGCATCTAAGAACACTGTCCTTCTTTTATTGACTCCTTATCATTTTTCCTATCTAGTTAAATTCATTTTAATTAATTATTCTTTTTACCAGTAATAAAGAATAAGAAAAAAGTTCGGGTCCATTTTTTTTCTTTTTCTATCTCTTCGCTATTTTACATTGATTTATTTACCTATTTTAGTTCCTTCGCCTCATACTGTTATATCGTTCTTTTTCTTCTTCTTTTTCTTATTTTTATTTTTAATGGTGGCATGTATTGCTACGGTGGCCAGAGGCACCAGATATTAAAATGTGATTAACTTAAGTTATAAATATTATTTATTTCGAGAAATGATAATGTTCTTTTGATTCCACGAGGACCTCGGGTAAGACAGTTTGGATAGTAGTAGGAGGGCAGATTGAACATTATATATATATATATATATATTGTAACGGATTCGATACCTACATCTTTTAGTGGTGTTCGATTTGTAAAAATTTATTTCTCCGATTAAAATCACTCATTTCATGATTTATTGAACACCGCGTTTTATTCGACGTAATCGCGGATCGCAGTAGATATTGGAGACGCTTATCGGCTAATACCGAAATTCCCGGACACAGTCGAACGGACGGTTGTGTCAGGGTGAGACTGTGTGCGTGTGTATTGCTAGTAGCGGCCGATAGCGGCGAGTACTCTATGAGTCCGGGGCGAGTGCGAGTCAGGTAGAAGCTGCGCCGAGAAACATTGAGCTGAAGAAGTTTATAAAATCCCGTTAAGACAAGGTAATTTGACGCGATATACGTGTATTATTAAAAATATTCTAGAAACATCGGCGCGGATTATTATCTTTATTAATTGTAAGAAGATCTATTCGGAAATTTCCTGTTTTCGATAAAAGTTTTAGTTTAGACACACATGGTGTATATTTGAATAGTAATTCGATGTATTATATTACATCAGGTAGTCGTACTTTTAATTGTCGAGAGATCCGTGGTGCGAATTTGTTATAATTGATCAAATTTTTTTATGTAATTTTTTTGTTAGTCAACCTAAACGGCGGGTTTCAGTTTTTTCTTGTTTTGTTATTTTTTTTTATCGGCATTATTTTTTTCTTTGCTAGGCAAAGCTTTTCCGGTGGTGACAAGCCGTCACTTGTCACTGGCGCCCGTTATGTTATATATATATATTTTTTTTTTTTTCTTTTCGTAATCTTTTTCAACAACGGGATAGAAGAAAGCCAATCTCTATCAATATACACACACACAAAAATAAACAGGAAAGTAGACTTAATATTCGCGAAGAAATTTTGGAAGAAACCCCTTTCAAATATTAAGAGTTTACCGTATGTTGGACTACCATTAAACATACTGTTTGTTATTATCAGGCGCATACCAAAGAAAGGAGGAATCACCAGCAAAAGGAAAAAAATATTTAAAGTCGGTCAAATCATTTTTCCAGTTGTTTAAGATTATGAAAATTGAAAGATATTTGACCCACAAAATCAATACTTAATAAAATTACGAATTAACAATTTTAAATTGAAACAAATTTTAATGTACATAAGTCGTCGTTTTTGAAAAATTTAAGTTGATTTAGTTAGTTAGCGATATTGTGAGCGAGTAAAAGTATCTTTTACTGATGTTTGGGAAGAAGGTTAAGGTTTATCAGTTTGGACTTATAGCATAGCAATTCGATTACGTTACAATACGAAGAGAGTTTTATAGAAAAATGGAAGGCAAATAACTTTTACTACTGACTAGGAGAGGTCACGATCTGCGGGTCGCCGATTTTGATGAAATTTTGCAGATCGATAGAAGACCATGAGTATATATAAACCTGTGTAAAATATTAGAATGCAACTTTTTGATTTACACGAGAAATTACAATTTTTAGAAGCCGTATTTAACGGATAATATACAAGTTTTAGACAAAAATATGCAATAAATTCCAGATTATATTTATTTACCTTATGCAAAAGATAGCGCCAAATATTATAACAATAAAGAAAAACCACATTAAATATTCCGGTTTTTTTATAATATTTGACTCTCGTAAAAAATGAGACGAATTATGTTTTTTCATTATGTGTGTTATTTCTTCCTGTAATCGCTTGTCTCAATAATATAGATAGATTTATAAATATTATATTTTAAAACCATTAAATTACGTTACAAATGTTATATATTTTTATATATTGCACGGACACAGAGTATATACCTTTCAATTCATTAAAACATATAACTTTATTTATATTAAATTATTAATTAAATTAAAATACAAGTTTAAAAAACATAATTAATTCACAAAAATATATATATATATATATATAAAATTGGTCCTACCGGTTTCGTCTACTTGACATACTCATGGACTGAATTTTGTTGTATTATTTATTTACATGTTTGGTCATTATTGAATATGTCAAGTAGACGAAACCGGTAGGACGAATTCTATATATATATATATATATATATATATATATTTTTGTGAATTAATAATGTTTGTAAAACTTGTATTTTAATTTAATTAATAATTTAATATAAATAAAGTTATATGTTTTAATGAATTGAAAGGTATATACTCTGTGTCCGTGCAATATATAAAAGTATATAACATTTGTAACGTAATTTAATGGTTTTAAAATATAATATTTACGAATTATGTTGTTATACTAATTTAATGTATTTTTTTAATTGTTGCAGTTTGAATTTGATGCTGACTCTAAAAAGTGTTTTAATGTTATGATTATTAAGTATCGAAACTATTTCTGTGTTCTTGTATAATAAAATAAAACGTAAAACAAGTTGGTATTACTATATTTTTTATAACTGATAATCTCTGCCAATTTGTACATTGTTTTTTATTTTATTACCGGTGTTAATGTTGTTAAAGAATAATCATAATCACTCTGAAATAACTATTTTTTACTTTTTAATGAATTTTATTAAATTTTTATAGTTAAATCTTAAAATCGATATGTTTATTATTTCCTCTTTTGTAATTATTCCATTTCGCAATTTTTAACGTAAATAATTCTGAAGAATAGCACGCATAGAGCAACCTTAAAATCATACTACTTTTCGGTACTCTAGAAGGAGTTGAGTATCGGTTAAAGTGTATAATGTTCAAATTCCGTCAGTGATAAAATCGTGAATCGTGTTTTGACAATTTCGATTTATTCGAATTTACATTTTCACATTGTTTTATTTAACACTAATACTTTAAAAGCCGTCTACTACCAAGTTAATTTTAAAATTTCGGACGTTCATATATTCCCTATATTCTAATGAAAGCTTTTCTAACTAATTTTTTCCTTTATTTGAATTTATAATTATTCCGTCGCAAATAACACCGATAACATTTCAAGTGACAGTGCCATTTATCGTATAAATAAAAAATTTCTCTAAACAACGTCTTTTTTTTTTCTTTTTTTTTTTTTTTTTTCTAACGTTTATTCCAATGTTTGCTAAGCATCTGGGTTCACCGAAGTTTTTTGATATACTTATATGGTACTGACGCTAACCGCAACATTTTCGCATGAACAAAGAATCATTGAAAATTCGGTGTCAAAATAATCAAAAATTATGCGCAAACATAAAAATTAAAAAAAAAAAAAACGAGCGCATAACTATTTTTTTTTTTTAAAGTCAATAACAAATCATTCCTCCTCGGCTGAATTTATTTTTAATTTTAATCGGGAACATTAAAAGTCATTATAATCATAAATTGCCCGCACGGTTAAAATTAACAACACATTCTTTTGAACACAATTATGAGGACAAAAATTACGCTATGGAAATGAGTTATTTCGTTCTTTCGAACTTTGCCATACCTACTCGATATTAAGTCTGAATAAAAAACAGCTTCCTTTATTGCAATTCCGTTCCCGCGATACAATATAAACGCGAATAATAATAATTGACCAGAGTTACGTAAGAAGATATTCCCGATCGACAAATTTTATTACATTAATGAAATTACAGCTTTAATATTTACAAAATGAAGAAAGTATTTCACGTATTTGTTAAAAATATAAAATAACTCGATCAATGTACATCATTTTTCAACGCGACAATTGCACGGCTACAATAAATTATTGTAAAACGAAATATAAAGAGCACTTCTCTCGCTAACGAGAATACAAATCGCAAAGAATTAAATAAAACACGAAAATAATAAATTAAGACTAACACATTTCAGAGCTAACGACGCAGAGCATAACTTCTATATTTAAAACGGTCCAATTATAAACAAGAATGAATTATTATATAATACTAACGAAAGTTACATATTTCGTGCCAGAGAGAAAACAACGTATATATTTTAATGCGTATACATTTTGATCGTAATGTGGATTACTTATCGTGAAAATAATCAGGATTTTCATCAAAACGAAAAGCTTACACCACAACATTTTTCATTCCAAGTCGAAACTATCAAAAAGGCCACTACCATAAATAATAGCATTCTCCGATCGAACGGGTCGCTAAGAATGCTCATTTGAAATCTCGAAAATGCGCAGGTGAACTATACCGGCCAACGTGAAGAACACTTTACCTAATCGTTCTTCAGCGTCGGAATATCTATTTTTTAAGGCGACATTTAAACAACTGCAGTTTTAGAAATTACCGTTACGATCCTATCAACTATTCCGAAATAATCTGTAGTTGTACGTATATGTATAAATAATCGTGTACTACTTTAATTGGAGATTTTTTTAATTTTTTTTTTTTTTTTTGATTCCTTTGGTAATATAATACAGCATACTTCAACAGAACGCTAAAGTTACACGGCAAGAAACAGGTTTAATATAAATCTTACAGTCACGATAAAACCTCAACTTCAAATCTCTGTACAAATTTCTAGGACAAAGTTGAATGGTAAAAGTACTCTACTAGGGAAAGCTACAGGTATCTATTAAATAAATACAATGAAAATTATTATACACGTTAAACAATATAATTAAGGATACTAGAAAAAGTCTTATTACTTATTTCAATACAACAAATAATGATACAAAAAAAACAAAAAACATTAGAATATTTTAATGAGTGGTGTTTGCTAATAGCAATAATATCACGCACAGACATGCACAAATATCCGCAGTTAATCTGATTAATTATTAAGAAGCGATTCGGCAAAAAGTCAACTCCCGCAATAGTAAATTATTATTATGAATGCAGCCGATATTACAACACCATTTACTTTAATACAGTCTTGTAAAAAAAAAAAAAAAAATACATTACGTCTTATTTTTTATTTGATTTATTATTAATGACTGCTGACTGTCTTCTTGTTAAACGCCTACTGTTCATTGTTTGTAGATCGCTTAATGCTGATTGATCTTCGGTATTCTGCAAGTTAAAAAATACGGAAAATTGTCGCAAAATTCTTATTCGCATAAATATACCTTTTAAATTATCATAATCATATGAGATTTTTTTTTTTTCTTTCTTTTCTTTGCATTACCTTTAATAATCCCTTTCTAATAGCATCTACCGTGTAACGAGGAATACTTTTGGCCGAGGTTAATAAATGAATTCCTGAACTCTAAAGTATTTCGACTGAAAATATAATTTTTAAATTCTCGGTTTATTCCCGGGCCAAATCCTCCCGATTTTCTGATTAATAAATTATACAAAAGGAACAATATATATATATATATATATATATATATATATATATATATATATTTTTTTTGTTAATATTGGTAATATTTGACCACCGCAGCATATTTTATATACGAATAAAACAGAACTCGGTAGGTTATTCTTGAGTGTGAAGTATCATTAAAAAATGCACTTATTTTTTAACGTTTCAAATGATTTTTTCTTATTAAAAATAACGTTTTCCGTTATTTTTACTTTTTTCCCGGTTTTACAATAAAATTCCTGGCTTATTGCTGGTTTTTCTTCTTTTTCGGTTTGCAAAATTAAAAAGCAATTAAAAAAGTTGTTCTTGTCGCTCTACTTTATACGACTATTTTCCCTTTGCTTCAAAAAAAAAAACAAAAACAAAAAACGAAGATGTATATTATTATTTCTAAGTAAGTTTTGCATCAACAACACTTGTTTTGCGGTAAGTTTCTTTCCACTATTATTTACGAATAAAGCAATGTACACTAATTACACCACCTTCATTCGAACGGATGCGCAAAATCTAATCCTGAAAGATAAGATGCGCTCCCTCACCTGACCTTTTGTAACTATCGGAAATTAAACCGTAAGTAAATTTTTATTATTCCTTTTTATTGGTTAATAATTGTTTGTTTTTTTTTTAAATAATTAACTAATACTTTAAGTATCTCAAAAAACATCGAAACATAATAAGTGAAAATGATAGTAGTCCTTTCGAAAAAAGCGAGAAAATTATTTTATATTATAAATGCGAGATTCTCTTCAGACCTTGTCATGAGCAGACTGTGTGGACCTCCAAATTCTGATAATTCTTAATTGGCCACGTCGCTTTTAGGAAAATTAAATAAACGTTTATAAATTTCCATTACAGCCCGGACGTAAGAATGAAATAGCCACTAATTTATAATATGTAGGGGGATTTTAACATTGCATATTTTTGAGGAAAGGTTGGCTATACGACGTTTAAATTTTTATCTATTTCACTTTCTGTCGTTTTATAGATCAACTGTTTTCTGAAAGGGATAATAAAATTTCAGAAAGCTGATAATCAGTTTTACAAGCAATTTAAAATTAAAAATTAGACTTTCCCGACGGCAAACTTTTATTAAAATCGAATATCCCCGAATAAAATCGATATAAACTCTAATCTTGTGGGGGGGGGGGGGGGGGGGGATAAAAAAAAAGAAAAAAAAAGATTTCGATAATTAATTTTACGTAATTCAGTCGAATATCATCTGCATTATACATTCGCAATTATTCAGATTGTATTCACCTCTTTCCATGTCTTAAAATGTGTATTGCATCGAGATAATTCCGTTTTGGAAAAAAAAAAAAGCGTGTAAAATCCTTTATTCTTTTTAAAATAAAAACGCTATATTCGGACTGAAGTAAATTTTGGACGTGAATATTACAAACAGCTTTTAAAAAAAAAAAAATGTGAATAAAAATCACAACGGTACACAGAGACGGACAAGGCAAGAAACCGATCACTATATTTCATAGTTCGACCTATATTATTAGTCGGTCGGAGTACTACTTCTCTTAATTCGTTCTTCGCCTCCCTATTTATTTGTTCCTTTTCTTTCAATACTTTACAAGTGATCCTTAAAAAAATTGCTGTTGTTATTCTATAAAGTAATGGAAATGAAAAAATTGGCGATTATTTTTCAATCTCGATAAGTTGTCGCGAAATTTCCAACAATAATAATCGCACACGAAAATGACGATAATAATTATGCCACTTAATGCGTGTGAATATAACACACTTCTTTAGAATGTATTCAACAGTAACTTACCTTTATTACTTTTTTCGTGGCCGGGGTGCTTGTAACTGGAAGCGTCTTTAACCAGTCTTCGACCATTGACGTTTGCGTAGCGATCGAATTGGTAGATTCGCTGGCCGAACTGTCTTGAACCGGTTTCGACTGACCAACGTCGGATGCCGGTGCGGCCGTTTTCGCCTGCGATCTCGTTCGTACAGCGCTCGGCGTACTTCTAGCCGATCTGACTGTTTCTTCACCGGACGAATTCGTGTCAACGTCACTATTCAGTACTTCCAACGCTTTGAACGCGTTAGCGTTAGCATTCTTTTGCTGCGATAAACGAGTTAGACGAGCCGGTCGCGAACTACTACTGACGGTAGATCGTAAACTACGTCTACTGCCGATAGAGGACGGGGTAGAACGTCGCTGCTTCGGCGAGGACATAAGCTCCGTTTGCTTTCTAGCAGCGTACTCCACGGCATCGGTGACGGTCGCTTTATCGCTTTTACTTTCGTTCACATTCGGCACAGACGATTTCTCGAACGATTTCTCCGAAACAACTTCGGTAATTTCGACTAGTCGACTTTCGTACGAACTGCCGGAATTCTCATGTTCGTACGCCGATAAATCGTTTGTTACTAGAGCCGCATCCATGTCGTCGTTCTCATTCGCCTCGAATACCGCGTCGACCGATCGGAATTTTTTAATTCCCAAACGTCGCTGCTGATGAGTATCGCTAGAAACGGTCGATTCGGAAAACGAACTGGACCGTTTTCGTCTCTTCGAATCCGGTTCCGTATCCGTCGCAAATTTATCGGATACGAATTTTCGTTCGACCGAAACAACGCTGCTGCTATTGTTTCCAGAAATTTCCGCCTCTTCCGGTATTTGCTGCAGCGACTTGCCGACATTCAACCTGGACCGCAGAAAATAATGCGACGACGGCGGCGGCAGTACGTTCGAACGACGTTCGCGCTGCTTCCTTAACGGCCAATCGCATAAGGATCTCGTTTTTTTCGATGAATTCGACGCGTTCTTCGTGTAGAAAAACGGGAAATTCGAACGGTTCTCGTCGAAATCAGCCTCCATCGATATATTCGATAAACTGTTCGATCTTCGTGCCGGTAGGTCGTCCGCGGTGGAACCGATTGTCCGGAACTCCTGATCCGACCGCTGTTCCGTAATATCGTTCAACGAACTCATGGAACCACTCTTAGAGCCGGATTTTCTCGGTCGTTTCTTCGGCAGCGACGAATCATCGACCAGATCAGCGTGACCCGCAACAGTTTGCTGCGTATCGTTTTTCGGTTCTTCACTTTCTGTATCGAAATTCAGACGCAGTTTACACTTTTTCGTCGCATAAAGCTGCTCTTCCGAAATCGACTTGACCGCAGTCGGCGTTAATTGGTGCTTTCGTTCTGACGCGCTACCATACGGAGAGATTAGTTTGCAGCTTCGGGGCAATGTAGCTCTGGAAGGCATCGACCACGATCTCTCCCGTTTCAGCGGTGTAACGTCATAGTTTTCAAAGGCGTCCGTAAGCGAATCATTCGACACTGTCGCGACTTTCTTTTCCTCACTTATAACCGCGTCACCGGCGAACGGCGCCAACGACCACGAAGTAGTTTTGCGATACGGTGTTTTAGAATACAATACCGAATTATCGCACGATTCTTCGGTTGACGGCGATGCGTCAGCAGCATCGTCACTCTTTAACGCAGTATTATATTGTCGAATTAGCGACCGATAACTGAGATCGGCGTTTCCGTTAGAGGATAGTTTATCATCTACGTTCGATTTATTGCTGTCAAATGGCGCGCTCTCGGGATTTTCATCAGGCTGCTCGACTATTCCGGTAAATTTTTTTCCCGAAGAGAAACCGGCTCGTTTCGCACGATTGCTTGTGACGCTCTCACGAGTACTGGTAACAGTTTGCTTTCGAGTAGTTTCGGATACGATGGACGATAATGCATTGTCGTCCGCCGTAACTTTATCATTGAAGGTCGTCGCAAGCTTCATTTCGACCGCCGCTTCGGTAAACTTACCGGACGGTGAAATTGTCGATTTTAAATTACTTTCCGGTTCGGAGGTTTCGGAAATAGCCGGCTGTTTCTCATCACGGATAATAAACGACAGCGGCTTGTTGTTCGTTTCCGATTTATCGCTGGACGATACTCTAGAATCTGTTTGTCCGCTTTCATCGTCAATAATAGTAACGATGTTCGATTCTTTCGCGTTCTTGCCTGTAGATAAAATTATCGACGCCGACTTACCTTCTAACACTTTCACTTGTTTCACGGATAATGCTTTCGTTACGATCTCATCTTTATCAGGCAATTCGTCGTCGTTGTTCCCGTCGCCCAGTGTACATTTCGACTTACTCGGAGAAATCTCTTCTTTACCGACATTTTTCTCCGCAACATTCGCTATTTGCACCGTTTCCAAACTGAATTTGCGACATGACAAAGCGTTTTCCGTCTTTTCCTCGTCGTCGTCGTCGCATATTTTACTTTCTGCAAATAGAAAATTGTGCTATTACAATAGAAAGCGCAGTGATTTTTTTTTTTTTTTTTTAGTTCAATAGTTCGAAATTTTTGAACTTTAAACGTGCACTAATTCCGTGTTACCCGTTAATTAAAAAAAAAAAAAAAAAAAAAAGAAGTGAAATTTCATCTTCAATTTCGTGCGTACCAAATGCTGTTCTTCCGTATTTAAAGAACGCCCTTTCTGCTAAACCAAAAAAATAAGATAGAGACTTTCTTCAACGATTGAACCAAACTAATTAATAATTTCACTACATGCACGCTACTCTTCTAGAATTCTTACAAAAGAATCGAGCTCAATTGTATGCCATCAAATAAATACATTTCATAACCCGTACATGGCGGCCACTCAAATGTAATTTTTAAATTCCCGGTCCAAATCCTCCTGATTTCTTGATTACTAGAATTGTATGAAAAGAAGAATGGATTTTTTTTGTTAATATTGATAATATTTCACCGCCGCAGCATCATATTTTACACGAATATAACAGAACTCTCTTCGTGGTTTATTCTTGAGTGTGTGAAGTCCATTAAAAAATGCATTCATCGCTTTATAACGTTTCAGATGTGATTTTTTTCTTATTAAAATTATCGTTTTGGGCTATTTTTACCTTTCTTCCAGTTTTACAACAAAATTCCCCGCTTATTCCCACGGTTGGATGGCCACCCATCCTGTTATAATGCAAAAACGTTACAAATTTCGTTACACAAAATATTCTTATTACATTCGGCTCTAAAACTGACACGATCTATTTCCGAGTCCACTGCCGACGGTTATTTAAACAGAACTATAAACTTTTATTGATTCACACTTTTTACTAGCTTCGTTCGAGCAAAAACAAAAACACAACTAAGGCGGGATGGCCTACGTATACAAGCCGAAACCAACAGATGATTATTTTCGAGCTTTTGATATTGCCTGATAAAACCATCTTCCATTTTTACGCGGTTAATTACGGGCCTCCATCCCGAATAGATCTTTAAATCGCCTTCTCTATTCAAAATTTATACCTTTTTTTGAATTTCGATTATTGCTTATTAGTGTCCGTGTTTTTTTAAATTTTGGCTAATTTTTTAATGTGTCTCGCTAAATTTAATTTCGCGGGTTTTTCTTTACGTTCGGACACAGAAGTCGACACTTCTCTACTTATTTGATAATCTGTTTCGTGTTACAGAAGCCTACCAATTTGTTTCTATGTAACTTGCACCACACGCGAACAGGAAATATATTCCGGTAGCATATAACTTCGGTTAGTTATTTTCGTTAATTTTTTAAAAGTTTTTTAATTTTTTTATTCCAAATATTACTCTAAATCTGTAGTTTTTTTAAATTTTCCCAATTTTATCGGTCACGCTATTTATACATGGTAGAAGAGTAACGTGCGTACTAAATTTTTCCTTATTTGAATTTTATTTATTTATTTTTTTAAACTTCTTTATTTGTAGTTGCATACATTCACGACCATCGTGTTTTTTATTTACCTATTTCCGTTTCGATTTTTTGAAAACGTAATGAAGATGAATGGAAGCAACAAAGTAGAAGCGAACAAACTGATAAAGAAGTTTTAAAAAATGAATATAGAAAACTAAAATAAGGAAAAAATTTATTAGCACACACGTTCTTCTTCTTCTTCTTCTCTAGCCGTTATTATCTGTCCACTGTTGGACGAAAGCTCCCCCGATTTTTTCCAGGCATCGCGATCTTATGCTTCTCCCAACGATTTGTCCTAAATATTTGAATTTCACCTATCCAGTGTTTTTTCGATCGTTCTAAAGCTCGTTTCCCATCGGGTTTCCATGACATTGACAGATTTATCCATCGGGTTTCCATGATGTTGACAGATTTATCCATCGGGTTTCCATGATGTTGACAGATTTATCCATCGGTCTTCGCCTCTCTCCGTTTATTATTTTTAATGATATTTATACTGTCTGATACCTTTGATGTTTCTAGGATACGCTTTTTCATCCAATTGTCTTTCGGAATGATATTCAAACTAAGCCCGTTCTACCATTTTTCGTCGATTAGCGCTTATTTCTTGTCCCACTTTTTTTGTTAGTACCCATGTTGTGCCAGCATATGTTAAGACTAGCAGGACACACTGGTCAAACACACTTTTCTTAAAGATTTGCGGGCGTTCCAACGTTCCCAAGTATATTCGTGAGTTTTGAAAATGCTATCCACGCTAATTGTATTCTTCTGGATATTTCGTCCTCTAAATCGTTATTCACTTTAATTTAAATAAATGAATTTGTCTACTCTTTCCACTTCTTATGCGTCTGTATGTATGTTTTACTTCTGTCTTATATAAACAGCGTGACCGATAAAATTGGGCAAATTTTAAAAAGCAACAGATTTAGGCCAATATTTGGAACAGAAAAATACAAACTTTTTAATAAAATAACAAAAGATAACTTACCGAAATTACGTGCCGTTGGAATATATCCTGTGTATTCGTGTGATGCAAGTTATATAGAACAAAATGGTAAGCCTCCGAGTGCGCGTACCAATTGAAGAACACGATAAACATAAACGAGTATAAAAGTCGATCGTGTCCGAACATAAAGAGAAAAATAAACCCGCGAAATTAAATTTAGCGAGACACGCTAAAAAATTAGCCAAAATTGAAAATGAGGACACTAACAGAGAAGCAATAATCGAAATTGAAAAGGGTATATAAATTTTGAATAGATCGATTCGAATTGAGCCCCCCGTAATCAACCGCGTAAAAATGAATGATGGCTTGAACAGTCAATATCAAAAGTATGGATTTTTTTTTTTTTTCTTGGGCGCGTCAATTGTGGATATTAGCCCAGAAGTAAAAATTTTGGAAATGTTGATGCGCGGCAGGGGCATATTAGGTCCTTTCCGGATGAAACAGCACTGCTTAATTAATTACGTCAAAGTAGCCAGAGTTAAAACGTTAGTTGTGTGAATGACGTATGTAGGCGTGATTTATACTGAAAATAGACACGTATGGTTATTATCATTGGATATTAACATCTAGCTTAAAAGGATTAAGTTTAACATTTTCGTAATATTTCTTTCAATGTAAAAGGTGAAGATAAAAAAAAAAAAAAAAAAAACTAGAATAGATATCATATTGTCTATTTACAATGATTCTGGACAAATGCAAAGAGAAAAAGCGAAGTTCGAAGAGAATCAAAATAATAGTCTTCCTCTATTCGCGCGTCAACAATAAAGCATTGAAAGAATCCGATACGACTCTAACATTAAGAGTAAAATGTAATTTTTTTCCAATAAAAAAAAAACGCGGGGGACATGCGTGGAGCTTTGCACTTTATTGAACGATTTTTTAGATTTTGGAAGCAAATAATTTTGAGAAATTTTACACAACCGACGATTATTATCACACACGCATAAACTTGTGCGTGTATGATGATTGATTATAGCGCTTCGAGAAAAGTTATGATTTAGCTCTAGGCGGTTCACAATTTAGCGATGTGTCGAAAGCACTGAACTGAAATATTGCAATACAGCAAAATATTTTATTAGGTTGGATTGATATGAAACCGAGAAATGTCGATATCTTGCATTTACGTAAAAAATCATGGACGAATGGACGAACAATTCAAAGTACGCATCACTATAGCAACGAACCAGGCAGAAATCTGTTCTGTTCGATTTCTTATTGACATCACACTCACTGTTAAGTCTTTATGTAACTATTCAAGACCGGTTAGCCTTTTTTTTATTTGCTTTATCATGTGTACCGTTGATTAATTTCATTTATCCGCTATACTCCTTAAATTAAATTTCTGTATTGATGTAAGAACAGATCAGGGCGTGACTAACTGCATGCAGTTTCATGTACACTAACGTCTTTCATCAATTCTAACCGCATCATGTATGTAACCTAGAGCCGCGTATTCACTTCCACGTAATTCTCGCCGAACGCACAGAATAACAAAGAACACTCTTGAACAAGACGTATTTTTCTTCGTTGCAGTTCTCAGTTACCGACAACCGATGAAAAAAGACATTACGTTCAGCGACTAAGATTTACTAAAAAAAAAAAAAACTACATTACTTGTTCCATTCGTTTTTATAACGTAATTACAAGTTAAACAGTATTTTAATCATTTGTAAACAACTTTGCGATGCAAGAGATGAAAATAGAATATCAAGTAAGGTAAAGAAAAATTCACTAATCAATACTTTGTATTATTTGTATTTAGTAAATTTATTTATCAATGACGATAGTGTTCAATACATGAAAACAGTGTCATCATCTTGCACAACACTACAGCGTAAACATAGTAGAACGAAGAGTGAGAAAATCCTTCGATCTTAAATAGAGGTCAGGAATGCGCCGGAAAATTAAAAATGAAAAAATTCTGAAATTTCTACAAACCTGTTGAGTGAGGTTCAAAATCGTCCATCGCATCGACATGCTGTTTAGACAATGATTCGCAATAATCTTTTATGATTTTAATTTGCGTTCTCGTGAGGAAAACAGGAACTTTCGTATCATCGCCGTCATCTGATGATGGCTTCTTTGTCTCCATTGCATCAGCCTCGATCCGACCGATACACTCGTCGTTCGCATTATTTCCTCTCCTTCCCTCATCATCATCGTCCCCTCCATTCTTCATCGTCGCGTTCGACCCGCTACCAATTGCATCTGCTATCTCGCTATTTTTATTTCGTACACCGATATCGTCGTTACAACGCTGCGCCGAATCGCTCTCTTCAACTCCGGACAGATTCCACAAGCTCAGTTTTCCATCTTCAATTCGATTTTCGGTAATTGATAGCGTTGACGGAATTATTTCTACGTTTTCGCTATCGGTTCGAGGGAAGTTTGCTTCCTCTTCTTCTTCATCGTCAACGCACAGTTCTTCGATATCGTATTCGGCGGAGAATATTTTTTTCGGCAACTTACTGCGGTCGCCGATTTCACCACGCTCGCGGTCACCGCCATTATCATCGTATGACGTCGATATAGAAATAAATGAATCAAAAGATACATCGCCCGATGCGGTTTTCCCAACGATAACGGTAGCACGTTCTTCCGCTACCCCCGAAAATGGTCTATCAAAATCATCCTTTTTTTCATACACCGGTACCGGAAATTCGAAATTAACCGATTCCAGTTTCGCTTCTTTCTTTTCGTAGCACAAGCCTTTCTCACATTCCGGCACTGTAAACTTATAATTAGAATGTTTCAAAGCGGATTCATAATCGCCATACGGAATGTACTCAAAAAGACGATTTTTCGATAATCCGGCACTGTTATTATTGGCCGCGGACACAATACCGTTGTCGTTAATTTCCCCCACGTGTACTTCGCCCTTTTTCGGCACAATATGATCCTTGAATTGCTGTTGCGGCTCCACCTCGTCACTTTTACGATTAGAAATATGTTCGCGTACCGCGTCATTTTCGTTTACATCAATCGTGTCATCGGTAACCATCGGTATTATTTTCGTACTGACGACAGCCGCTTCGATGTCAAGCGATTTATGTATATCAACAGGTTCGTCGCTAATGAGATCATCGTCACGCTTCAGTTCGACTGCTTCTGTACTTAAACTGTTATCGTATTGTTCAGTTTCATTAATCTTGTTTTTTTCGTAGTTCGATTGTAGGTTTTCGTGTTCACTTATTGACGGTATTATCGTCTCGTTTGCCAGCGTAGGCGGCGCTTTCATAGACTGTGGCTGTTGTTCTTCGGATTGCACCTGTTTAATATCTGTTTCTAGTTCAATTACTTCCTCGTTATCAATCGGACTAGAGTGTGTCTCTAGTTCGCCGTATTTTCCGTAACTTTCATATAGTGGATTTACATTATTTTCCGAGCGGAATTCTTCTCGAATTCTTTCATCATCGAATTCCGATTGCAGCAGTAAAGACACGGAAATAGATGTTTCAGTATTGCCGCATTGTCTCGGCGAATCTTCATCTTCTATTTTAATCGATTCTCTCGGTGAATCTTCATCTTCTATTTTAATCGATTCTCTCGGCGAATCTTCATCTTCTATTTTAATCGATTCTCTCGGCGAATCTTCATCTTCGATTTTAATCGATTCCTCGCTATTAAGAGAATCGTCCAGCTTCTCGTTTTCGTCACTTCGTTCATCAGCCGAATATCGCTGTTCGTAATTTTCATCTGCAACTTGTTCGTTTTCATCCGGTGGTGTTTCATTTTCAGATTCGGAGCTCTCGATATAGCGATACTGTTTACCTTTTTGATGTTCCGGTTGCTTCTTACATTCAGTCGATTCTTCGTTATTTTCTTCATCTTCCAACTCTATCATTATGTATTCATTACTATCATCTTCGTTTTCCTGCTCGTTATTTAACTCGTAATCGTCATCTTCTTTTTCAGACTTATCGTCAACTAGGATTTCGCTGGAGCTATCCGATCCGTGTTCACTCTCAATGGATACATTATCATCTTCATCAGCAAGTACACCATCTTCGTATGTCGGAATTTCATCTTTAATTTCTTCCTCTTCTATTTCCTCTTCTTCTTCATTTATATTAAACTGAGCATTATCACTCTCCCAATTATTAGCGTAACACTGCTGAACACTGCTGGAGGATAATGAAGAAGTCTGCTCATCTAATACGGAATCGTCATCACGCTCATTTTCTTCTTCGTAATCTTCCTTACCTTTATCGTAGTATTTCTCGTTATCTTCCGATTTTACGTCTGTATCTTCTTCGTACTTGTCACCGTTATAGTCCGCTTCGTATTCTTCATTATACTCTTCATCTATTTCTTCTTCGCTGTTATTTTGTTCGCACTGGTCATCATCATCAATGATTTCTATAGAACTAGAATCCAATAACTGTTGATCCTCCACCAAATTACTACCATTTACTTCCAACCTTTGGTGATCCGAAACATCATCTTTTACATCGATTTCGGTTCTATACGATTCGTCATCATCTACCGTTTTTTCGGCTTCATTAGGAACAACTTCCGTATTAAAAGGCAACGTTTCATTCGTGTCGTCAACATTTTCGGAAAGTTTCTGAGGACTAATTGGCAAACCTACATCCACTATAGATTTTTTTGTTTCCGCTGTCGTGTAAAGAAACTTATCCAATCCGCTAGTACTGAAACTGAACGTTGCTGAATTTAAACCATTGTGCTGATCGTTCTTCGCGATAGGTAAAACATTCGTTTCTTTTTCTTCCACATTCCTAGAAATGTAAAAGTTACATCAATACTTATAGATAAATACGATAACAAGTTTTAGCAGTGATAACATCGAGTTTTTAAAAAGAACGAAAGAATCCTCAATGGTTCTTTGTTTATCATGATGAAGAAAAAAATGACTTTAATGAAAGAGGTAAATTAAGTAACGCAGCACTAGTGAAAATTTAAAAAAAACAAAAAAACTTTAAAATCGGTACACGAAGTGCAGTCATTTAAATTTAAAAAAAAAAAAATCAGAGCAGCTGTGAATAATTCGGTGACCTACTCGAATACATGTAACGACTAAATATTTCCAAACGATTTTTTAAATTCGTAATATTTTTTAATATGGCATTCTTAACATACAAAAAAATAAATTTTTTTATCTAAGATAAAAATAAAAATAGGTGGTACCAAAACGAATTACTCTAGTTAATATAGGGTCCCCCAAAAAGCTTCGACGATTTCAAAAATTTATAGAAATATTCGGTTAGTAGGTAGAACGACCGCAACGCGCGTTTGCAGTCGATGTTTAATAAAATTGACAACGACGAATTCAATGTGAAGAATTTGATAATGAGCGATGAAGCGCACTTCCATCTAACAGGCGCAGTAAATATCCAAAATTGCCGTTATTGAGCTCCATCAGGTGATAATCCGTACATTACTCATGAAAAACCAATGCACGATCCGCGTGTGAAAGTGTGGGCCGGTGTTGCAGCGTGGGGGATAGTCGGACCTTTCTTCTTCAACGATAACGTCAATACGGAGCAGTATATGAACATGACTGAAACCTTCTTGGTGCCCTCTCTACGCACCAAATGTAAACTACGCTCAAAATGGTCCCAGCAAGATGGCGTACTTGTCACACGGTAACGCGAACGGTGGAATTGCTGCGCCAAACAAACATTCGGTACACACACTATCTCTAAAGGCTCCGCTCTCGTATGGCCACCTCGCTCCCCTGACCTAACGGTACCTGACTTCTTCCTATGGGAATAAGTCTAGTGTAGCGACAAGGCATTGCCTTTAGAGAATAAAAAATAGTCTACACTACCAAACCGCGTAATTTGAACGAATTAAAGGACTGAATTCGAGCCGAAATGTCACAAATTCCAAAATCGATGTTGGAAAATGTGTACAATAATTGGGTGTTTATATTAAGATCGTGTTTAGCTGCAAACGGAAAGCATTTGACTGATGTAAGTTTTTTATAAAAAATTGAAAAATTAAACTTTATTTTCATGTGCGTTTTTTTTTTTTGATTTTTTTTAAATCAGATTTATACAGGTTTGAAATCGTCGAAGCTTTTTGGGTGACCTTATATATAGGTTTCTGTATCAACGAAAAAACTATAATGATAACGACTAAATAAAAACGTGCAGCTTTTAAAATTTAAATTAATAAAAAAAAAACAAAAAAAACATACAACATGTCGTAAAAAATGCAATACAATAATCACTAGACATTCTGGTCACGAAAATTCAAAAAGTATTCAAAATAAGCAACTGTACAACACCAAATAAGAAAAATCATTAAAAAATTGTTTAACACTGACTGATACTCGTAAAGTAAATACGAAATTTTGTAAATATATTGTAGAGACAAAAAACATACAGGTTTGAGCAAAAAAACGTACGTGTTTTTCGTTTATAGCTCGGAAAGAATCTATCTGACGAAAAAAAAAAAATGCAAAGATGTAAAGCTTAAAAGAAAATAAAAAAAAAGGTTCGTTGCGGAATTACGATTGGTTCATTAGTTTCTTAATAAAATGGCAAAAAAACTGGTCATTTTTTCGCCAATTTCAAATTCGTGTTAAAATAAACCTAGAAATGTCAAATTCTGGGAGAGGTGACATTAATAAAGGCAATTTAGAACACCAAATTTTACAAAAAACTGCCGTTTATTTTCAGCACAATGACATTTTACACTTAAAACCGGCTTTCGTCTAAAACTCTGTTAATGTTTTGTTTTTGGACCGATCACTTGATTGTTGAAACTTAACCGCTTCTTGAGAGATTACACGTTCAAAATTCCTGTGACCTCAATTTTTTATATCATCAGATAAAATTTATAGAGGTTACGTTTTAATACTCGCACTTTCGAAACAAAATTACTAATACTTAGTCGACCGGCGCTAAACAGTATAAAACAACTGTGTGTTTCTAAAGCTTCTAAGCCACAAAATAAACATTTCATAAAACCGAACGTTTAGGCTTTTGCATATGACTTTAAATTTCGTTTATTTTTTTTCTTTCGCGGCTTTCTCGGCAGTTTTGACAGCAACTTCCAGTATGTACCAACTATGGCAATTACTGTATATTTTCACAGATTCCAATTTTTAGGATTTCGTACATATGTAATGTACGAAATAATCCTAATAAGATGGTTCAGAACGGATGAAAATATTAAATAAAAAGCAAAATCTTACGAACGATTTGACTTATAAAAGTTCAAAATCGGATCATAAATTACAATTAAAATTCTCTCTTTAAGACAATCTATAACTTCAAGCTAACCGATTACCCTGGCTGGAAAAAAACCCAACAAACCATCAAGAATATATAATATGGAATTTAGAACGACCTAAAAAACCATCTAAAAAATTCATAACTCATCCACCAGATAACCCTTTAAAAGTGAAATTCAAAATACAAAATAAAACGCAGAAGTCCTTTCATAAAAGTAGAAAATTACGGTTAAAAAATTATTTAAACAACCCCTTTGGGGGGCAAAAACAGCAAAAAAAAAAAGGAAGTTCACGTAAGTAATAGCCCGAGTAACAAAGTTGGGGAAACCAAAACGTATTTCAAACATTTGCATAAAGGACCGCTTTATATGAAAAATATAGCCGAGCTAACATCGTTGATAAAGTCTCATTTGTTGGGAACGAAACCACATTTCATTTCCTTAACGAAACTTTCAATGTTGTCGGAAAGTTCAAAAAAGCGCAAAAATAGCGTGTAGCCTCCCTTGTAGCGGGAGTATTATATTAAAATTTTTTGAACAGAATTAAAAATATGTGCATCGCCGTATATTTCTTTAGTTTAGAACATCCAGCTTTCCAACTTTAAAATTAAGCCCTCTGGGCGCCAAAAGCTCGAAATTTTTGAAAAAAATGTTTTCGTTTTCTTTTCCGGGCATGTAACCTGGCGCGTCTCCTTTTAATCCCCACAGAAACAGCTGTGTTACACTGTTTAACGACGGTCGACCGAGCATCAACAATTTCTTTACGATGGCGCAAGTATTAAAGCGAAATTGAAGCCACAGGAAATTATTGAAAAAAAAAAGGTTTATCCCGATTTCCAATAACCGTAGGATATTATATTTGGGAGAATCAAAACTTATAGAAATGTGGCAGCTTTGAAATAAAAACAATCCGAAGCTATAATACACGTAAAAAAATGATGAAGTTGTATAGTTTTATACGTGTACCGAAAGGTCCCATTTTTTAAAGATCAATTTTTCCCGTCAAAAAACGATTTACAAACATTAAATTATGAAAGTATAAATCCTTCAGAAAACGATTAAGCCCAACAATTAAGCGATCGGTTCAAAAACAAAACATTAACGGAGTTTTAGACCCAAGGCGATTTTACGTATAAAATGTCATTGTGCTAAAAATAAACAGTAGTTTTTTATAAAATTTGGTATGCTAAATTGCCAATGTCACTTCTTCCAGAATTTAATATTTCTAGATTCATTTTAACCCGAATTTAACGTTATCGAAAAACCGACAATTTTTAACAGCTTTTGCCCTCTTATTAAGAAACTAATGAACCAATCGTAATTTCGCAATAGATTTTTTTGAAGGTTCTTTTTTAAAGCCCTACAACCGGCATTTGTAACCTTTTTCCATAAGATAAATCCTTTCTGAAATACAAGCAAAAAACACGTGTATTTTTTACCGCTTCTTTTCTATTTTCGTAGCTCAAATATACCTGTTTCTTATTTCTACAATATTAACATTATTTTCGGGTATTAACCGATGTTGCGTTTTACATTTTTTCCCCTTAATGGTCCTGCGTTAATCACAGTTCAAGACGTAGTTGAATTAAAAAAAAAAAAAACTGCAATAAGTTTAAATTAATTTTTTCTTTTCCTTTCTTCCATTCTTTCATGCTCCCTTTATTACTAACTTCAAAAAAAGGTTGTATACTTTTTTTTTTTTTTTTTTTTTTTTTTTTTAATTTTGAAACTAAAGAGTGGATACCATATTATTACACTTCACGGAAAAAGTGTGAGTATAAAATGCTTACATCTATATGTATTGATGTAATGTATATTTGTATATTTAGAGTGATTAATTTTGAGAAAGTACGAGAGCCACCCGGAAAGTAGTACCCGTTTGCGCCGTGCGGAGCGCTCTCATGTAAGAGATCCGCCGGACAAGTACTAACACGTTCAGTTGTATTTCAGCTGTCTGTGTGCAAAGTTACGTCTCGCCGGTATTAACTGTGTTGATTCTGTGAGTGTTTACAATGTTCAAGAAAACAAAAAACGCCGCCAGTTGTAAAGTTAGGGCTGTAATTAAATTTCTCAACGCAAGAAATGTGCGACCTCGCGACATTCATCGACAATTGAAGGAGGTGTATGGAGACAATGTTATGGATGAGTCTCACCCGTTCGGCGCTGGCGTTGTAATTTCAACTTGGGAAGAGAGAACATCCATGATAAGAGGCGTTCGGGATGGCTATCAGTCATTAATGAACGAATTGGTGAAGAACGATGCTGATTATCTTTTATTCTTAGGTGTTGCATAAGAAATCCATGTTTCGTCACCAGTGACTATGCGAGTCAAGAAAGGGTCTTCTTCACAAGAATAATCTTCCAAGAACGTCAATGTTGCAGCTATACGCGTGGTCTTATGTTCATCAGTAAGCATGCGAGGGACCCACCTCGCACAAATTTTCGAATAATGGAGGTGGTCTTTAACAATTTCATGAATAACTGTTTCTGAAACATTAGGGAAGTGTTCACAGATCTCATTAATTGTAACGCGCCGATCGTTCTTCGCGAATTCGTTCATTGAACTCGGCAGTTCGTCCGTAATGACTGACGGCCGTCCCGAACGCCCCTTATCATGAGTGTTCTCCTTTCCCAAGTTGAAATTACGACACCAGCGCTGAACAGATGACTCATCCATAGCATTATTTCCGTATACCTCCTTCAATTGACGATGAATGTCACAAGGTCGCACATTTCTCGCGTTGAGAAATTTAATTACAACTCTAACTTGAACATTATAAACATTCACAGAATCAACACAGTTAACACCAGCGAGACGAAACTTTGCACACAGACAGCTGAAACACAACTGAATGTGTTAGTACTTGTCCGGCGGCTCCTCTACACGCCAGCGCTCCGCACGGCGCGAACGGGTACTACTTTCCGGATGGCTCTCGTATTTATGTCTGTTTGATTGCAGATTTTTTTAGTTTTTTTATGTTCCCTTTAAGATGCCACTTAAAATTGTTAAAAATTTGAAAAGTGTGATTTTTTCCTAGATAAAAATAGTAACAATTTTAATTTATAATTTGGAGTTTTTAAGATTATTTAAGAAATTTAACACTCTTTTTAAACAGCACACACTTAATAATTTCGAGAAACTACAACCGTTAAATGTAGTCGTAAACACGTCGTTTACCGCCAATTTCCAAACATTTTAACATTTAATGAAATTCCTATAAATAATTACTACTTACAAATTGTATCGACTTTCCGTAGATGTCGCTATTAAACAAGATGATTTCCTTAAATCGTTTTCTTCTTTCCCATCTTTGTGCCTGAGGAAAAAAATTGCAAAAATATTTTAAACAACCAATTTTCATGCTGAAAAAGCAGGATAAGGAAAAATTTATACTAATGAACTTCATTCATTTGACATTTAAAACATTTTTTACATGACATAATCGTACTTTTTCAAGTTTTATGATTATTTTTTTAAACAATTGCTACTTACAAATTATATTGACTTTCAATAACATCGTCGACTACATTTGCTTCCTTCAAATCATTTTTCACTTTCGGTTCTTCTAACCTATCGAAAAAAGTTGCAAATTTTAATTCTAAATCGAAAATATTTCTTTAATATTAATATAATGTATTAGTACTTTTGAAAGTCAAGTATTTCAATTAAATAACACAAATAATTTTTTCAACCAATAAAGTATTGAATGTACGGTGTATTTTTATTCGTAAATGTTTGCTAAAAATAACTTTTTGAAATAGCATATTTACTAAGTAGCAAACAAGTAAAAATGATTAATAATAATATACTTCTACCCGCAGTACAAGTATACTATTATTTATCATTTTCGTTTGCTATTTAGTAATAATTTCAAAAACAAAGTATTTTCACATAATTCAATTATTTTTTAAAAAATCGTTATAATTAAGCCTGGATATTTAGCAACGTAAAAGTATTATCATTAGTAGTTTTAAAGAACAAATACTTTCTGGAAAAAAAAACTGATTTCATAAGTTAATTAAAAAATGAAACCCTAAAAAAGAAAGTTAATAATAATGGCAATCGAAAATGGCTGCGGTGAACGGAGAATTGTTATAAGAAAAATGTAAAACATCTCAAATCTTATAAATTTCATTGCTTTCGGTGCAAAAATAAACCAAGAAAATTTTCCAATTTATATTAAGCTAACTTTAATAATATCACGTAAAAGATCATTATAAAAAAATCATTTAGAACATCAAAAACATTAAATTTTCGGGAAACATAATGTTAGAAAATTATAAATAATTAAAAAATATACGCGCACAAAAAAATACTCCGAGAATAATGTCACTACTTTAAGAATACGATATTACCTCGACCACGATGGAATGGTTTAACTGCTAATGTTAAATAATTATATTAATACTATACATTTCGGATAGTAGAGGGCTGCTACGAAAACAGTATACTACCAGAATATTTTATAAAAAGCAAAACGATTACTCTACCAAAAAAGGGGAGTGTATATGAATGCGAAAATTACAGAACTGTTGCGTTGTTGTCGCTCGCTTCGAAAATCTTATTAAACATTGTAAAACATAGAAAAAAAAGGGAAAAATGAAGAAAACCTAGGAGAAGATCAGTTTGGATTTAAGATGGGAAAAGTAACCGGAGAAGCGATAATGGCTTTGAAATTCATATTAGAAAAATCATCGGAGGTGAACAAAAAGACATATATAAACTTCATAGATCTAGAAAAAGCTTTCGACAACATTGACTGGAAAATATTATTTAGAAAATTAAAAGAAAGGAATGTAAACTGGAAAGATAAAAGGTTAATATTAAATTTATATAAGTCATAAACAACGATAACAAATGTTAGTGGACACAAACTAGAGGCTAAAATAAGGAGAAGAGTTAGGCAAGGATGCCCTCTGTCACCGTGTCTATTTAACGCATGCACAGAAGAGCCAATTCAAAAGATGAAAAAGAAATCGAAAGGAGTGAAAACAAATAGGATACAAACTCATTGCATACGTTTCGCGGATGATATTGCCCTATGAGCGGAGTCAGAAAAGAATACAAATAAGATGCTAGAAGTTTTGTCAGGAGAGCCAGCTAAAAGGACAATAAATATTAATAAAAAGAAAACAAAGTAAATAAAATTATTAGAAATGCAGCAAATAAACAGGCAAGTATAAAAATAAATAAGACTAAATTAGAACAAGTAACACAAACACGTTCCAAAGGATAATAGGAGCATCATAAAAGATGTGGAAAAAAGAATAGAACAAGCAAAACCAGCATTTAATAGTAAAAAAAAAAAATATTAACAAAAAAGAACATCAGTATGGACGTCCGGAAAAAACTTGCAAAAAAATACGTCCGGAGTGTGCTTAACCACGGTTGGGAAAATTGGTATTTATTTAACAACGCAAGAAAAACAGAAGCCGAATTCAATAGAAATGTGGATATGGCGTAGAACGACGGAAATGTCTTGCAAAGAAATGAAAACAAATAACGGAATCCTAGAAGAAATAGATGAAAAAAGAAGTTTATTAAACCATATTGATAAGCGGAAAATAAAATACTGCTAGAGCATACAATAAGGCACAATAATTTCATAAAAAATATGATAGAAGGAAAAGTTACAGGTAAAAGGTCGAGAGGAAGACCAAGAACATCTATAATGGGTAGAATATATCATCAGTTAAATATAAATAAATATTAACAACTTAAAAGAATGGCTATCGACAAGGCGCAATGGCTGCAGCGACACAAGGCATTGCTGAATAAAAAAAGAAAAAAAAAATACATATTGGTACAAAAGTCTCTGAATTGCAATTTAAAGTCTATATGCCGTTGGGCTTTGCATATTGTGAACCTTAACTTCACAATTTCCGACACCTTGTTAAGGGTATGGGACTTACTTTATAACTTGCACAAAAATATCCGAAAATAAAAACACAAAAACAAGAACTTTTACTTAATTTCTGACTGTTACTATTATTTTACTAAGCGCTTAATGAGGGACTTATTTTTATCATAATGGCCACTGAAATATAACTTTTGAATTCCCGGTTTTCCCGGTCCAAATCCTTCCAGTCTCCTAGTTACTAGAACTGTACAAAAAGAAGAATGGAATTTTTTTGTTACTATTGATAATATTTGACTGCCGCAGCATATTTTATATGAATAAAACAGAAGTTTGTAATTTATTTTGAGTAAAATAAATTAAAAATTGCGTTAATTTTTCGCATCAAAAGATTTTTTCTTACTAAAAATATCGTTTTCGGATATTTTTACTTTTTCTCCAGCTTATTTCCGGTTTTCCCAGTTGGGTGGCCAGCCTGTTTACTTAATGAAACTTATTAAAAAAAAAAAAATCATTATTATTTTTGTATTAAAAGAAAAATTTGATTTAAAAGAGGCGTTCGAAAATGATTTAAATTATTCCTAATAAACGATCATATTGTAAAAAAAAAAAAAAAATTTAACTTATTTTTATCGATTGATTCAAAAACCAATGGAGTTCGTTAAAATTACTAAAAATTATACGAATTAATTTTCGAGAAAACTATAATAAAATAAAGCGAAGTGTTCGTTCGTATAATGAATATATATTTTTCTTACTCTTCAACAATATCTTGGTCCATGGGCTCGCATACCATATTATTTTTCGAATCATATTCTTCTTGCTCTTCGAAACTGGTTTAAAAAAAAAAAAAAAAAACAAAAACAAAAAAATATGAAAAATTACTTCGACGAGAACAATTTTAAGTACGCGTATAAATATTAGCTTCTCCGCGACGTCCAATGTACAGTTCAAATATTGGTAATAAGAACTTTAAATAATAACCAATCAATCAACTATTTAATTAAAGATCAAACCATGCGTTTTTTAGACTTTCAAAACCGGATAACGTAATTTACAGGTAATTTTATATTCACTTATAAATTTCCATCACACACACACACACACAGATACAATACTTTTAAATAAATTGCAAATTTTTAAAGTTATATAAGTTAAGGTTAAAAGTATTGTTTACATTGAAACTTTCATTCTGTATTATGTAATTATGATGATTTTAATTAAAAATTGTTTTTCGGCCTATACGAGCTACGAATCAGTAATTTAAGGAATTCCTAATACGCACCTATTTTGAAATGAATTATAAGTAATAGGAAAACAATTTATAAGTTTCATTGCATTCTGAATTATATTCTATACGTCTAAAGTATGTAATATTAATAGAAGGTTAAATTTCGGAATTGCTATTCGTATAACGCGTAAAATAATTAAAAGAACAGAATTACTGTGCAGGCTTAGAAAAAAGATATGGAGACTTTCTTTAGAGAACCATAATGCTCGGGCATAGCAACTGAGTAAACATGACCGAAAATATGACCAAGATGTTCTGTCTAGATGATCACATAAACTTGCGAACGAGCAAAAGCTGGATCGTTGTATTCACTGATGATCCGGCAGGTTATCAATACTTTAACGAAAGATTATGCTTTTGTATGCTTGGTGTGGACGAGATTTTAATGCCTATGAAGTCGAAAGATGCGCTCTGCTAATTTTTGCGATATAAAATAGAATTGAAAAATATCGAATTAGACCGGGGTATTATGAGATTAAACAAATAAATATTTTAAGACATTTTTTATTACAACATTTTATGAAGTATAATAAAAAAATAACACGACTGTTTTATTCAACGTGTTTACCAATGTGAGCACTGCAAGCACCTCGATCAATAGTGAACACTAAATAATCACTAAGTGTGAACGGAAGTCGATCACTTACGAGCAGTGAACAACATTAAAGAACATTAATTAATGTAGACCCAGCAGATTCTTCTTAATAAGAAAACGCGCTAGAAAAGTAGAGAGGAATAAATTATATGCATGCACGTGTACATGATAAAGACAAAGAAATAGACAAAAATGTAGGAAACGAGATAGAAGAACAATATTGTGGATAGAGAAAAAGTAGAAATTTTTTTCGAAGTAGACCCGACGTTTATAAAGTCAGTTCTTTATTATTATTTTTCGAAATACAAATAATTCAAAATTATTATTTCCATATCACAATTTTTGAAAATAAAATTTTCTCAAAATGATAAAAAGTACGAACACATAAAATTATAGATGAATAAAATGCAAATTATCTAATACTCACTAATATTTTATATCCTTTGGACGTTCAGTTGATATCGACGATAATTTCAATTTATCTGTTTCTTTTTCCCCTAAATTCCTAAAGAAGTAAATATACTTTAAAGCGTGAAAGCTAACAAAAAAAAAAAAAATAATAATAACTTGAACCCCAAAGATGAAATATAAACAGCTTTTTTTTAAATTTTTTAGAATATATTACGATATATATATGTATAGATATCTTTTTTTGATAAAATTTTTTTTAAAACAGCGAGTGTAAATACTAGATGAGAAACTCATTTTTACGAATTACATTAACACATATTTAGAACCGCTAATTGCCTACCGGATGCCAGTGCATTTTACTTAAATCAGA
The DNA here is from genome assembly GCA_039619475.1 of Icerya purchasi. Lineage (NCBI taxonomy): Eukaryota > Metazoa > Arthropoda > Insecta > Hemiptera > Monophlebidae > Icerya > Icerya purchasi. Next base: position 333,436,238 of record CM077116.1, on the reverse strand, counting down.
TATTTTTTTTACATTTCAGAAAGTAATTTCTCATTCGCAGCACACAAATTCAGAGCATACGAAATATTTTGTACAAAACTTGTTACAGCGAAATTTCTAACCGAAATAATCATATCAGGAAGAACAACTAAGCTTTTTGGTAGAACACTTTTTATCGACATATTCGAATTTTAAACGTAATTCATAAAGTTAATTTAGCATAGAAATTTAGCGTGGAAAGATTGAAATATACCATCATGCGTGCATAATTAAGTAAAAATGTTTCAAAAATATGTCTGAAAATACGAATAAAGGAAATCAGAAATAGTAGTCGAAGCTGTTAATGGGTACATGAAAAATAAAGCAACACAGGATACGAATGAAATTATGATAGTCACTTGAACTATAACTGATATATAGTATGTACATATTGATAAGTCAATTTTGCAAGTTGGTCAATATAAATACACTTAAGGGAGTATTCTAGTCTAGAGGCACGAATTTAAGAGGTTTTTTCAAGCTCAATAAAAAAACAAAAAAACAATAAATATTTTTATTATCCATTTTTTTTACCATTTATTCATTCATACTTTAAGAATCCGCAAAAAAAATTATCAAAAAAAAAAAATTCAAAGTTCACAAAGTTACAGGCTGATGAAGTGGAGGGGTAAAAAAAAAAAAGGGCGTGTCCTGGTTGACAGATTCCGAGACCCTTCTAGTCATCTGAAACAAAAAAAAAAAAAAAAAAAAAAGATTCTTAATCTGTAAGGATGTGGTTATAGCCTCTACTTCAGAGAAGAAAAAAAAATTCTCGTAAAATGGCGACTGTTTGTAAAGAAAGTCGATTTTTTATCTGTTTTTTGACTTTTCTAAATTTTTTAAAAATAGTAAAAATCAAAATTTTTCCTTTATTCTGGTAAGGGCTATAGAGGGATATATAAAGAAGATCCATACCCAATTTCAAGTAAATCGATTTATTCGAACTTGAGATATCATGTCAACCGTGTTGAAAAAAGTAGTTTCGAGAAAAACGCGTTTCAAGTTTTGAAAAATTCAAGTAAAGTTTCAGGCAGTCTAATTCATAGAACGGTACGTTATACTTAAATTTTCTTAATCGACGATTCCTGCTTCATACGATGGACCTTCTTCTACTTCAAATTGTACATTTTCTGAAATTCTTTCTACTAGGCGAGCAGTCCTAGCTTCCTTTGAAGCATCAGAAGCTTGGATTTCAGAGCGTTCAATCCGAATTGAGTCCCGCCTGACAGTCTAAATGTTCCTTTATTTTTGTCTATCTGGACGCACAGCACTTCCTTTGTTACTTTTTTTTTATCCATTTTACACTTAATAAATAAAATATTCACTCAAAATTTTATATTTTTGGACTGTACACAGAGTACACACGTTTACGTTTCTCGAAGATTGAAACGAAACTGACCTGAACTGAACACTAAACAAGAAAAGATTTCAACAAAATCAGTTGATCGATTTTTAAATATATATAATGTATAAAAGAGTTTGATTTATCTTCAGGTAGTCGAAGAATTTCTACCGTCTATTGTTTGATCCGCTTCGACTGAGCCGATTTAGTTGCCGCGTCACGAAAATAGCTATAACTCCGTAAATAATTTAATTTTGAAAACTCTTTTTAGGGACATATTCTTAAAAGTCTATAATATCAGAATATTCAAAAAAAAACATTTTCGATTTTTTCATATTTCTAGACTAGAATGAATACCCCCTTAATACATTCAAGAAGATTAATTTAATCAAGGGAAACATAGCTAAATAAGAAAAACATTGTCAAGAATCAAAAAAAGAAAACTCTTACGGGGACACAAACATTAATGAAATATTACAAACAAACCCAATTGATATTACTATTAAAAAAAAAAAAAATTAAGCGATTCGTAAAATTATTAAAGAAATCTATTTTCATCGACGATTTGAAAGCAGACGAACGCAAAAATCGCAAGAGACGTTAAGATAACAAAGTATACATAACTGAAAGAAGTAAACATAATACGAAGAATGGATTTGTCGCTACTATCTTATAAATATGAAATTCAACAGACCAAACTGAATTTGAAATAAATTAAAATTACCTTCTTGTCTAAAGTCGAGACAAAATGTAAAGCTACAAGGGGAAACATTAAAAAACGAAATTTTACATTTTATTAAGTTTCACCATCAGCGTAAGTTTACATATTATGACTTTATCTATTTTGTTCTCCGTTCTCTAATTCGACGAATTTTCTTTCTTCCTCTTTCACAATATAGAAAATTCCATCTAAAATATTTCAATAATCTTTTTTCCAGACTTTTGTTCGTTAATCCGTATAATAAATTAACAACTTTAAATATACAATTGTGATTTAGCTTTTACGGTGTCGATAACTAAATTTACAGAACAGCAATACAATCGGAATATAAATTAGCAACGTAAATGGATGGTATTACTTACGAATAGGATATTTTTTGAACAACTGGTTCAATTATTACTGTAGAAGCCGGCGACTGTACTATTCTAGAAGTAATTTCTTCGTCTTGTCCGTGAAAGCTAGAAAACAATAAAATTATAAAAATTAAAATCTCATTTATCTAAAACCATATTAAACAGACACCGCAAATTTAGCTAAATGGAAAATTAATACGTTCACTACCTCTTCAATAATTTCGGTGTAGGTGGCCTGTAATGTCGTGAACGAGATCTCGGTGTTGTTTCGGGTAGGTTAAATTCAACTTTCTGAGATAATCTTGCACGAGGTAACGAACTTTTATTCCGCTGCAAAAATGCATAAAACATAAAAATGTAAAATTTATTACATTTATTTTAAAACGCATCGCTGCAAATAAATCGACAAGCCAGCCACAATAGTCGTATATTCTACATGCGATATGCAAAACGATATTGTTTCTCTTTGTTTACCTTAAGAATCGACGATTTAGGAGTTCCAATTTCGGTGCTGACAGATACAGATGGCGTTACGCGCTTCGGGATGTACGGAGTATGAAGAACTTCATTTTCAGCCAAAGTATGTTTAATGGAACTTCGGTCTTGAACGGGAGTTTTTATTTCTACTTTCTGTTCATCAATAGTTGAAGTTTTCAATCGTTTCGCAATTGGAGCATCGGTTGTTTCGATTTTTCGCTTTACAACGGTAACACCCCTTTCATTGCTGCGCAACGGACTAATAAAAAAGTTTAATTATGTTTTTTTCTTTTTAATTTTGCTTAAAACAATCAATTAAGAAGTATTTTGTAAAAAAATAAGAAATAAATAAATTGTAATTTTTTAATACGAACCTAAAATGTAATTCTTTAGGTTCAGCAACTGATTCTTTCGACAGATTCGATACAATATCAGAGCGAAGAAATGGTATAACACCTAGTTTCGAAGAGCAAGTTTTTTCACCGGTGGTTTGTTGTTTAAACGAAAACGTTCTTAATTCTCGAGTTTTTGAAATAGCCGACGATATTAAATTTTCAGCTGTATTTTTAAATAACGGAACTTGATGAACCAAATTCGTATGAACTATTGTTGATAACGGAACACATTTCCCATCTGAAACTGAATTAGTAAAAACATGCCTTTTTTTGTCAAATAATAAAAATTTTCATTTCATTGTAATAAATTTATGCAAACATTATGCTAAAATTTGTATAATGCGCGCTGTAATTCGGGAGAAAAAACAAATAAATCAGTTTATAAAGATATTTTATTAACTAAACTCCACCTAGCCGCTGAATATATTCCGTATTTCTTCGACTTCATTTGAAATGATTGCAAACATTTTTAAATTCAAAATTATCACTTTTGAAAACCACGACAAAAAAGAAATACTCATAAATTTAATACTAAATAATTATGTTAACAACACTGCGCAAATTTTATCGGAACCTAACGGTAAAAATGAAAATAAGCAGAGGAATTTTCTGTCGATGAAAAAAAAGATATACTCAACGTCCAATTTATAGTCGAAGTAGATAATTATTAAATATATTTTACGTTAAATAATAAATCTAAAAGAAAATCATAAGCAACTTATTCGTCCGAACTATCATGATATTATCGCATTAAGATACAGTGGTTATTTTCAAACATTTGATTTCCGGTAAATATTTTTCATATTAAAACAAAATAAACAGCAACGTTTGTAATTATATTTTTTTTTAGCATCTTTTTCTTTTCTCATTATTTATATTTAGTATTATCAAAATATGATCATAACAAACTTTAATAACATTTATATTTCGCAGATATTTTATTTCCCATTTTTTAAACGCTTTTATTTAATGCCGCTGTATGTTTAAATCAATCAAATCTTGCAATTTAAATTTGAGTCACTTCCCAATAAGATAAAAGGGTATTTTTTATTATTATTATTTTTTTTAATCGATTCGTCTGCTGAGGCAGTACAAGAATAAAAAATTAGTTTTTCAATTTTCAATAAATACCATTTTTTTCAACATTTTAACTACGACATTCTTTAAAAAATGTATTTTTCAAATGCCCTAAAAAATAAAAAATAATTTTTCCTAAATGATAATTTTAAAAAGTTGCTAAATTATATATAAAAAAAAAAAAAAAAAAAAAAAAAAACAACAAACAAAAACATTAGGCGTAAACGTATAAATATAAAACTAGTGCCCAACGCTTTTATATTATAGTTTAGAGACTTTTTAAAATCATCATTCAAGTTTTTTTTACTTTTAGTTTTCAGCGCATTTAAAAGATGTATTTTTTTAAAAAGATTTCTTTAGTTTAATTTTAGTTTACCATTAAATAGTGAAAGTTATTTTTCGTAAGTAAATGAATAATGTAAATGTTAAATAAGAACGACTTTTAAAAAGGTTTTTTTTTTTTTTTTTTAATAATTCTATTAAAGTAATTTTTAAGACTAATAAAATTCGGACTATACCTTTTGCATTTTGAATATCAGTCGAGTTTTTCTCGCAATGTTGCAATAGTTCATTTGTAACAGATGGCAGAGATCTACTAAACGCTTTTACGAATAAATCTCTTGTAGTAATTTTTGTCACTTTGTGGTCAACTGCATTTATTTTAATTACAGCTTGATTTAAACGAGACGATTGCGTATGAACAGAATTGACCCGACGATTAATATCAAAAGCTTCCACATACCTAGTTGATGAGAAACAATTATTATTAAATAAACGTGAAGTTATAATAAACGAATATATAAATTAGATATACAAATAAACCGTGAAAATTTGTAAAACTATTCCATTTAAATCGTTCCATTATAAATACCAATTGTGCGGAAACTCTAAAACTTTAAATTACTTTACCAACTTTCTAAATAACAGTTTAACCATTTCGAAACCAAAAAATACTGTCACAAAAAGCTAAAAAATTTTATCATTAATACCTTAATATCGGTCACAATTTATTTAAACAAAGTTTTAAATTCGTGGCAAAAAAAAAAAAGCGAGCAATCAAACAAATTACAGGCTTTACAGCTCAGCGTTATTTTTAAAAGAAGACATGATTTTTAATCTTCTTCTATTTAAAAAGAGACTTCTTTAAATTACCTCAACTGATTCTTTAACTATTCATCACAGCAAAATGTATTATTTCGTCATACACCTTTTAATTTTCACAATGTAAAACAAAAGCTTTAATCGTGATATTTATTAACCACTAGTAACACTATATCGGTATGTAGTAGATAATTCAAACGGAAATTTCTAATATTACATTTTAAAGTTTTTCATTTATGCAGATTACAACACCGCTAAAAACAATAAATAAAAAAATTACCTTCCACGAGACAAAAAATATAAAACTTTTAAGTCATCCGCGGTTTGTTTATCACTGCATTCGTTCAAAAACGATACAAACGCTTCTTCTTCTGAAGGTGTTAATGCCAACTTCAGTACTTTCTTGAGAACTCCGAGTTTATCGCATTCTGTAAGAATTGTTAATTTTTTACTGGTACTCAAAAAAGATTCCAGAAACATTGTTAAATTTAAAAAAAACTTAACGTTCTTTTTTTTTTTATATATATATATATATATATGACGGTCTCTGAGAAAAGGTACATACTGGGTCAAAAATGCGGTTTTGACTTGACAACGGTTTCGGACACTTGAAAGCACGCCCTTTAACGCGAAATAGGTCAAACGAGTAACAACAATTTTTTTCCTATTGTACATTGTAATTTTATGTTTAAAATTACCTTAAAGTGTATTATACTGCGAAACTTTAAACGCGGTTTTCTGATACATGTACCTTTTCTCAGCGACCGCCACACACACACACACACGCACGCATATATGTATACATATATATATATATATATATATATATTTATATGCATTTATATATTTTAAAATAACTCCTTATTCTCAATGTCTCTCTGTTCTGGAAAACCAGTGTATAAGACTTTTTTTCCCCTAAGAAGCCAGTGTGAACAATCTCATCCGTTGTAGTAAACAGTGACTTCTCCCTATTCCGGGCGCTAGCTCCGTCTAACGGTGCAACTTAGAAGATCTGTTAAGAACGAAAAGTTTTTAAGTGAAAAACAAAAGCCCGGAATTTCAGGTAAATCAAGTCACACTCGTGCACAAATTTTCACCGCGAGCACGGGCCAGTGTCTTCCGAGAATAAACAACGCCGGAAAAGTGTCCGACTAAGGTATAAAAAAGAAATAATAATTTAACGATTTAGATATTATCGACACATCATCGGTACATTATTACAAATAAAATAAAAACACTTATAAGCGCGTAACGATTAATTAATCTATAATGACTAGAAACAAATGTATTATAATTGGCAACACATTAACTTTCTATAGCAACGATCGTGTCAAGTACATATTGTCCTTCCCATTCAAACGGAGGACATGTTTACGCGCTAATAGTGTGTTCTGTGAGTGTTTATCTTTTTCTGCTGAGCGTTCTATTCTGCATTCTAATTTGCTGAAACTTAATCTTCCTGCTCCTTTTATTGCACTTCTTATATCCTGTCTTTCCTTCTCCTCTACACGTTATATTCCCGCTATATTGATTACTACTTATTAACAATATCGGATTGTATTAAAACATAATTGACTTTTTTCTTTTCGAATTATTTCTGGGCAAAGGTCCTTAGTTGATACCCCCCCCAAAAAAAAACCAAAACGGCCGCTAAGCTTCAAATACCGAAATTACCGATTTTTGACGATGAGCGAAGCACACATGTCTCCATCAGATAAATATTTCGCCGGCCTCTTAGTCCTAATTATAAAGTTATTCCGCCGTTTGACGTAAGTACTCCCACTACTACAGCTAAGGTGTACTCCTACTAGCAGAATTAGACGCGGCTGCCCGAAATTAACATGAACACACGAGACACCACAGAGATATTTCACAGACAGTAAATAAAAACTTAAACTTTTATGACTGGCTAGCTCAAATGAGCTTATGTTAAATGTAAAGAAAGCCAAATTTTTAATATTCAGCCGTCAACCAAAAAAACTTTGGAATGATTTATTAATAGTTAATAAGAAAAGTATTCCTCTTGAAAAATTTACGACAAACATCGAGGTGTACAGTTAGATTATCGTACGTTACTTTAGGATGATAATCAGCTCATCTATTTAGTCAAAAAATGACACAAAATTAAATTTTTCATTAACGAAAGACAACTCTTTAACAGTAATAAATCTTTATATCAATCAGTCTTATCTTGTGGTATAATTCGTGAGGGAATGCTCTTGTGGTTATCACATTAGTCCATTAAAATACTTTCGAAAGAGGATAATTAAAAATATTTTTAATAGCGCAGTTAATAAGGTTGAAAATGATCTCTATTCGATATAAAGCAGATATTGAAACAGATTCTTATATTTTCCAGACTAGTCTCTATTTGGGGAAGCCAGTGAAGCTACTTTAGGATATCCCCCCATTCAAGGCACTAGTGAAACGAATTCTATTTTCCGATGTATCAGGATCGATTTCAAGAAATTTATATCAGGCGCCAGCACCGTCTAGTGGTGCTATAATTTTTATTTATTTTTTTATCAAATAAAAAGAAAAATTAATTTAACCCGTTCCTATGCGCTTTGCACACGCGAGTCAGTGCAAAAATCATGATGGCACAAATTCAAATTTTCTTTTATTTTTACTTTACACAGAGTCGAATGTTGTAAAATAACTTAAATCATATTTATTTTCTAAAAATTATACAAAAAGCTAAATTTTGCAAAAGGTGACGAAATACGTAAAAATATAAAAATTAACTATAATTATGATATAGGTTTAAATAACAAACGTAAAAAAATATATGTATATAACGAAGTACGGACGACAAACGCAACAACATATTCACAGCTGATCCCTTTACTGCAAGTTAACGTTACGAATAAATTTTTTCTGGGCACTAATAATGAGGCGGAAATTTTCAGAAAATTGACGACAAATGCATATTTTTGTCTGAATCGATAACATTTAAACCGTTACATAGGTAAACAACGTTTAAGTTGATTTTCGACTATTTTTATCTAATTTTATAAATTTGCTAGAATAATTTTTCCACGCAGTTACTAGTACGTACACTTTGAATAACTTATTTTAATGAAATTTTAATCGCACAATTTTAAAATATTAGCTAATGAAATGAAAACTTACGTCGAAAAAATATTTTCAGTAAATCCTTTTGTTGACAGCTACTATTGCGCTGAATATTTAAAGCTTCCACAATTAAACCGTTATGTAAGTATACAATGATTTGAAATCTGGAATTAAACATAATGCAGAAAATATTTTAACATTATTTGAAATAATTTATTGTAAGTACATATAGATCATGAAATTTATCAAATAATATTAAATACTCTACCCTAATTTTACTGACTCATCACATTATTATGTGCAATTTTCACCTATACCGTATTATTTTTCATAATTTAGTAAATGAAAAAAATCAGGACAAGACGTTAAACATAATCTTATTTTGGTTGAATTAAATCAGTATACTTCACATTACATCATTACAGAATGAATTTCTCTATACCTTTTAAGACACGCAATTTTTAAAGTCTTTTGGCAATAATATTAAACATTAGCTAAATATACGTATAGGGTGGTTCAAAAGTTAGTTCTCGATTTTTTGAAATGTTCACTTGATAGCAAGTGAAACGTAAATGTCTGCAAAAAGTGACTCCTTTGTGACGTACACGATACGAAAAAGAACCAGATGAATCGTTCACACAATTTAATAAGCAAATTTGATGCATTACAGCAAGCACTCGAAAGTGACACATTGCAGACGCATTCGAAGAAATTGAAGCCAACCCAATTCAATGCATGCGATTCATCGAATCTATCTTAAAACGCGTACGAAAGCATATTAACGCAATTGTAGCATTTTGAACATTTATACTAATAATATGCAGAAGTAAAATACTCATTACTGCTCCTTTTTTTACATATAATAAATTACGTTATATGATCATGTTCATATTAAATCGATTAAAATACCGGGAGTTTCGTTCGGATATAACCTGGTTGGAATCCCACAAAAGCTTCATTTACCTCGAGTTAATAACCTGGTTAACAAGTTACTCCAAGATAAAGTGACTAGTATAAAGAAGGAAGGTACTGTAGTGCGAGCAAAATTAATCACTGTATCAACGACAATGTACGGGAAGATAACAACCAACAAAATTAAGGAAACAAAGAATATGAAACTAACCGAAGAGGCAAAAGTCCCATCAGATTTACTATTTCACAGCTTCGAAAAACGCATAATATTTAATTTTCTCTTCGCAGCTTAATACACTCGACACAAGTAACGTATGATCAGAGCTCATTCGCCGTAAAAAAAACATGCAAAATACTAGAAAAAAGTATATTTACAACCTTAGGTTGTACTTATTTTTCCACATAATTTCCACCTCGATGCCGTAGTGTAGTACAAATTTTTTCACAATTATACAGTTGTAAACACAAGCATTACCATATTGTTTTTGGAATGGTAGCCGCCTACAGCAGCTTTCAAAAGGGAAATGAACAATATTTGACCTAACAAGGTTTGGAGAATACGGTGGATACAGCAAATTGTCCCGCTTTAACAAAATAAAGAGATCGTCAGTCATTCTTGGCACGTGCATTGTCATACATCAGCAAAACGCTTTTCGACAACAGACATTTTCATTTATTATTGCTTTAAATAAATTTCTTAGAATTGTACAGTAAACTGCAGCATTACCACACCTTTTGCCATTTATTGTTCGAAAATAATGCCGCAAGTACCCTAAAAAACGGTAATATCATGGTTACTCTCCTTAATCTTCATCGTGCACATTCACCGCCCTTCCATGACTTGTTTTCGCTATTTTCAAATATCTAGACAATCACGACATTGTTACCATAAACTTCCACCCACGTTGCCTATGAATTTCGCTAGTTGTTATATTTTTCGTAGTTAAAAATCTGGACGCAGCTCACAACAGCTGGACACACTTTCAACTGGTACTTCCATCTTTGCCGTACTGTTCGATCTGAGGTATGATTTTTCAGACAATGATAAAAAAAAAACAAAAAAAAACAAAAAAAAAAACCTTACCATATGAACCTGCATTATTTTACCATACTTTTCGTTTTTTCTTTAGAGGCTTTTACTGCTGAAAAAAACGATGGAGAAACTCATTTTTAAGACGCGCCTTGAATATGTATATATATATATGGGTGTGCATATACACACACACATAAAATGCGTTTTACAAGTAACTTTGCTGACATTTTAATTCTGCTTCTAATAATGCTGGGACTTCGAAACTTGTTGTGTGCACTCAGGAGGATTGTTCGAGACCGCAATTCAAGTTTTAAGTCAACTGAGTTGAAATAGTGTGTGTAAATGCGAATAAAAATAAATGTGCCCATCAAGTGTCTGTCCGACTGCGTATGTGGACTATAAAATTTTTGGTGGAAGAAAATGTTTCAGGTAAAAAAATCCACACTTAATTTTGCACGGCATAGGGCGAAAACAACGTAAGGTCCTTGTACATGCTTGATCAATAGGTAAATATATTTAAAGATAGCAGAACGAGTGTATGTTCAGATCAACAATTTAAATGGAAAATTCTATCGCATTCTCCCTCTTTACCTGATCCGGCGCCCTCCGATTTCGCTCTTTTTCTGGTTCTGAAGTAAAAAAAAAAGGTGGGGGGGGGACGACGACAATGGTACACCGATTCACTCACTAAATTAACACCACGTAGCAATAAATGTCTTGGTGTTAATGGCTCCTATGTCGAATATCATTGCAATTTTATTGCTATGAATTTCGAGTTCCCAACTGAATCCTTGTTTCCTTCTCGAAACCAGTGTGGTTACTTTTGAAACATCCTTCAAATATATTTAAAAAATATAATGATTGTGGAAAAATTTAAAGCCTACTAAGAGCGAATACTACATTTAATTTTATATATTAGGGCCTATTTACCCAATTAAAACAAAGCTAATATTATTTCATCTGACCTTTTTAATTTTAACTAGACACGTCTATAATAATACAATATGACACCTTTTAAAATTATCTATTTTTTATGCTATATGCAATAACATTTTTAGAAATGACAATATTATTACGTTTAACTTACACAGTATCAAGAAAATTTGAAGAAATCGGTTGCACCAGCTGGAAATATTTTAAAGCTAAAGTAGGTTGATTTTCATTCAACATAATGTGCATTACTTTCCAATGAAATTCTGGATGAATATCACTTTTCTGTACCCGTTTATTTTGTAAGATGGCAGTAGCTTCCTAAAATAGAAAATTTTCTCATCTGAATATTTTACCTTGAATTAAAGGTTACTTGAAATAGGTAAAACAAAAATAATTGCAAACAATGAATTTGCATTTCACTGCACTTTCTTTATTTTTTAAAATTAATTATATTTAAATATTTTTACACGTTAGATTATTCAAACGAAATAAAAAGATAAGAAAAAAGCCAATATTTTCAAAATCAAGAAAATATTTCACTTCGGTTGAAAACAAAATATTTCTTGTAAATTATCTGTGAAGTTTTATGAGAGAAATATATAGAAATAAATACTGCAAAATAAAAAAATAATTATTTACTTCAAATTTTCCGTGGTCGATAAGCCATAACATTTTCACTACGTTCGCTTTAACGGAACTAAACCCAACGACCGATGGAAAAGTTAGCAGTTTTTTTGCCATTTCTTCATCCCTGCAACAGAGTTATCGCTAGAATATATTCTGAGATTTTTAATTTTTTCGTTAAATAAAATGTATTCATTGAACATTTGTATAATTAAAGAGTACCAAAATTTTGCGAAATGAACAAAAATATGATCTTCCGACCAGTTTTCTAATAATATAATAGCACAATAAAGAAAACTGACCACATGCATATGTAACGTACGATGCTGTTCTAATCACAGGCTTGTACCCGGAAAATATTATGATAAAAAGATGATTAAAGTAGATAGGAGAAAGGTAGAGTTTAAAAAAGGATGAAAGAGATAGAAGACAAATGATTCTACAGAGCATTATACAAGTATTTCTGATTTTAATTTGTTTAAATTTAAAAATATACATTTGACACTTCCAAATTAGTGGGACCGGTTCCCCCCAGAAAAGACAAATCATCAATTATCTCTACCTGAACTATTCACTAAAATAATATATCTATTTTCTATCTTCACTTTTCAAGAGACACAGATATAAATAATAAAATTTATTATCACCCCACAAATTGTTTCAAAATTTGTGTTTCAATTTAATCATTGAACACTTTTTTTTACAAGAAATACACGCTGTGTACAAGAGTATTAGCCCAAATTATAGATCTTGATGATATATATAAATAAACTTCAGCAAAAATTAAATTAACCATAAAAGCAATATAATTTGTTTAAAATTATATCTATTAATAAGAAAACAATCAGATTTTAAACCCACTAAACAGAAAGTTACAGATGTAACATCTACATAAAAAACCGACGCGTTCCTAGAAAAAGAATAGTAGCTAAACCACTAAAAACGCAATATAGAATAAACTTAATGAAAAAAAGATTTGAAAAATTAAAAAAATGCCGGAAGAATAGAAATACGAACTAACACATTCGTTAATTAAAAAAAGAAAAAAACTACAATTTTTAATTTCAATTTTTTTTTAAATTTTAGACTAGCCTGGCATTTTTAAAAATGTTTTTATGCACCCCGGGAACATTTTATGATAATAAAACGAATGTTTCAAAATAATTAAAATGTAAAAATATTACACGTGATCCACGATGTCTTTAATTTCTCTTACTCTAATTCGTCTTTTACTTATTCACATTATTAAGACAAACTTGCGAAAAAATGTTTACAAACTAGCTAACAAAAGTGCTAGTCATTATTTTACATTCGGGACTTTTTATTCATTATGACCTTTAATTGCCTAATTAAAATACAACAGTACAAAAAAAAAAGAAAAAAAAAAGGACCTTCCTTTTCCAAAAATCAGAGTTGATCATAATGAAAAAATTTAAATGCTTTACATCACTGTTTGAGAAACAAAATATAAAAAATCGATACCCCTTTGAAATACCATTTCATTACAAACACAAACTAACCATCTTGTTTATTTTAATTCAGCCATTTTAAAACCGTTTTTATTTAAAAATACTGAATATATTTTTCACGTAGAACTAATTCGAATAGTGTTTTTGAATCTTGCAGTCATGTCAATCAAACTGTCGTGCAGACAAAAGTATCTTTTACTTTTAACCTCGAATGGAATCTAGCAGGCTTGCCATTAGCTTAAAGTGATGTATCTCGACCTGGACGAGAAATCTGCAGGGAGAAGATTTTAAAACCATTTTGAAACAACTAGCTTGCGAACAGGGACGAAGAGTTAGTATTTATAGAATTGTTTCAGTAATTCTTAATAATTCAAAATCTCTATCAACTTTTGGCAACTAGTTGTACACATTACACACTTAAGAATATATAGTAATGGAACCGTAGAAAATATTCAATATCAAAACAGTTCATACGAAATTTTAATATAGTCGGGAAGCGTACAGCAATTTATGCTCAGATCATATCAAAATCGATTTAAATTTTTTTTTTTATTTAATACAAAAAAAAAGATGTAAAAACCAAAAAAAAAAAACAAAAAAAAACTGCACAATTCTCACAAAATGAGGGAAAATAAACACAAAAGAGAAAAAAGTATTAATGACCACTGGAAGTAATAGCCGGAATTGTAAAAAAAATTGTTTCAGTTATTCTTACTCTATGGAACGTTAGTCTCACTTAAAATACTCCCATGCGACACACTTGCCTCATCTGCTTTTCCGCTGCTGGAAATATTTTCGGAAATCTTGTAAAAGAACGCTGTCCAAAGCTTGTAGCGAATTTTCTTTGACTTCCTTTACGGTTGCAAAATGTTTTCCTTTTAATTCTTTCTTTCGTTAGCAAAAACAAAAAAGGAGTCGCATGAGGCAAAATCAGAAACGAACCATAGAATAAAAACTGGAGCTTTGCCGTAGTGAAGAAACCGATCACTATTTGTCCACATGACCGGCCGTTTTTGTCGTACATTATCACGTTATGTTCCAACACACCCATACAAAAATATTGATTGATCGTTTCTCTATATGGAACTAATTTTCTGTAAACTATTCTGTTCACATAGAAAAACCAAATCAATTTTGCCTTCACACATTCGAATTTGTCAAATGAATTCCACTGGGTATTGCTTCACTTCCAAATCATATTCGTAGCACCAAATTTTATCTCCTATTACAATTTTGAAAAGAAAGCAAGGATCATTTGGAAGCTGGCACAAATAGCTTTCTGATCTTCTAGAAACAAGGGGGCACAAATTTTGGAGCAACGCATTTCATGTTTAAACTTTCGGTTAAAATTCATTGAAAAAAGATTCAAGACACATGCGACAATTCTCAAACTTCTTTAAAAGCCGAACGTTAATCTACGTAAATTGCTTCATGAACTTTTTCAACAGTTTCATTATTCTTAACTGTGAAAGGTCGAACAGATCGGGGCTAATCTTCAAGTGGCATTTCTAAAACGAGAGAAATACCGGTAAAGGTGTATATTTGTATATTTTTTAAAGCGCTCTCTTTAAAAACATGTTGAAACAGATTCTTTATTCTTTATGACCACCTAAAAATCGTGGAACGTCACGTGCTATATTGTTACAAAATACTACGACTTTTGAAACTAATTTATTTAAATTGCTAAAATAATTTTATACTCACTTATGATAGTCGCAAACGTCCAATAAAAAATACAGCATAATAGAATGTTTCGTATCGAGGGACAGCGTAGAAATCAAATACATACGTAATAGCGTTTGCAACGTTGTCGGAGGATACGAAGGATTACCAATGCCACAACTTTCCCGTTCCCACTGTTCATATAATTGTCGGTGTTCACGATCAAGTTCAATCAATGCATCAATCAGATACAAGGAGTGATGTTCGGCAATATGGATGTCTAGAAATGAATTCTTTAATTCTGCCCTCCTATTAATGAAATGAAATGAAATGAAAATAATAATAATAATAAACTATTAGATTCCGAAAACAAATTATTGAATTAAAGTCAATAATTAACAAAGATACAGTATAATACAGCATATACCTTTGTTGGCAAGCCTGCACTATATTCGTAATGTAAGCTGGTGTAATCGTTTCGCATGTACTGTCCAATTTTTCTGGTAATAAACCACAATCCATACACCACACAATTAAATCAAAGTAGTGCTTGATAAGTGATAAAACTGTGATTCTTGATTTCAAATTAATACCGCCTGAAATTAAATAAAAATAATTCCGTTAACTTTCTGAAAGATGACATTTTTTCCCCCCAAATAAAAAAAAAAAAAAATTAATTGTATTCAGAAAATGGATGCCATCATGCGGAACCGTTTGAATACTTTTACAAAACAATTATCGATTCCCATATTGAAAATCAGCTATTAATTGGAAGAAGAAAAAAAGAGATAATGTATGTCAAAACGATTTTTTTTTTTTTTTTTGAAAAAAGAACCGTAATTGTACTCGATATGTTTATAAAGAAAAGTGACAAAAATACTGCTTAAAAATAATTTGTCATTTTAACCGTATATCTCTTGAAAATATATTAAATGATAAATCAGCTTTTTTCCGTACAAATGCAGTGTTAAAGCTATTAAATATAATTTTTTCCCCAAAAAATTTCAGGCTGCTGTTTAACAAAAAATAGATTACTTTAAAGTAAATATTTAAAAAATACCGAACCGTTAAAATTATTTCTTTTAAATTCAAACATTCAATTTCGCTCTGAAGAAATTTATTATACAATTTTTTACACATAATAACCGAAATCTAAAACATACTTTAGCAACATAATTATACAAAAGACAAATTAAAAATTTTCCAATTATATATTTTAGTGAAATGAAAAATATTCAAAATAATAGAAAAAAATTAAATTTTGTCACATTTTTATCATTTCCAAAATTTAAATAGAATATAAAAATAAATATTTGATCGGTATGCATGATTAACTTTTTGGGGTGCGTCGTGATTTCGGTAATATAAATTAAATGAGAAAAAAACCGAATTTAATGTTTAAAAAAAAAAATTGTTTTTCAAATAAATTACTCAATATCAATGTGAAAGATACATTCAGAGAAAAATTAAATCAAAAACACCCACAGAATAAGTAAATAAACATCGAACTGATTTAAAAAAAAAAAAAAATAATATACGAACAATATTAATAACAATAAAATTAACAAAATGAATTTTACAGTAAATTTTTATCATACAGAGCATTATTAATGGTTAATACGATTAATATAATCGTTTATTGGTTCTTACCATCTAATAAGTAATGTTTGTATTTGGCATTGATAATATTTAACATATCGTCAATAATCTGAATTAGCTGACAACAATGTTTTAATTTGTGATAATTTTCTCGGTCTAGATCTGTTCCAGTGTAGTCAAAAAGGGGCACACCTGAAAAAAAAAAAATGAATAATTCAGAAAAAATACATAAAATGGGGATTGGTACCCGGCGACAATAAATGAAAATGATTAAAAATATAAATAATCTTAATATCTGCGTGAAAAGCAATAGTAAACCACTAGTACATACCTCCGCATACGCGCAAACCATATAAACGCATTCATGTACGCACACACAGCCACACCATTAAATCGCACTTGTATAACGATTAAACAAAAATAAATACGATTTACTCAAATTCGTGTTACACGTAGAATCTTCATAAGGACTACTTTTGTCTGTTCTATTAACATTTGCGAACAAGTCGCTTTGCATTAAACTTTACGAACGTGTAAAAGAAGATATCCTTAATTATTTTATTATTAATACTATTTTCTGTTTATGTTGTAACTTATCGATTTTAATGGAAATTTTTATAAATTCTTTAAATCGAAATTACATGAGGCATTGAAAGTTTCGATTTTTGGATTTGAATAACTTTTAAAAATTCACAAAGTTCTTCGAATATGTAAATAAAATTAGACGTTTACTAAAACCGAAATCATTCAAAAAATAAAATACTTTTCCCGGTTCCGTTAGTACTCATCCGAATCTCTTTTTCAAAGTTCAATTATTAATTTTTACTATTTTAAAATAAGTATGTTCATATTTCATGGAATAAAGAAATAAAAATTTCGCATGCATGATTATCTGCTCTCCCGAACGAACACACGTATATTTCCACGCAAATTTCTATGCCACTAAAGATACGGCGATAATGCATGGGCTATACAATAGAAAGAAAAGATACATACCACTTTTCGATATGTGTGTCTAAAATAGGTTGTTGAAAATAAAACGAATAGTTAAGATTCGAGACACATAAATGTTGAAAGAGCGGATAGAAGACGAGCAATATCTATGATAAAAAATGAAAAGGGGGAAAATAAAAGAGATAAAAGAAGTAAAACGGAAACACGAAAAATTTATACTGCAATATTAAGATGTTACACAGAGGGTACAGGATGGGTGAGAAGTAGAGAAAAATAATGTAGCAATACTAACAGGTAGAATTAATGATGAAAATGTAGGCACGCAACAATGTTCAGATATTTATACACATTTACAGTGCAAAAACTACAACTTCGAAAACTGCGAAGCAAATAGAACATTCTACTTTGTGCCTTTTCAAAACTGAGAAACTGTAAAAAACCAACTTCTATTATCGTTTTTTATGATTTTTAAAAACAGTATGTTCCTACGGGCTAAATTCGAAATTTATGACAAAAACCAATGTAAATAATTCATCAATCGAAAAAATTTACTTACTATCGAGAACAGTAATTTAAAGGGTACTTACGAATTATATCGATAAGGTAATGGAAAAGAACTATAAAAAACTTATGTTCAAAACTTAACGATTTATAAGTGCGCAATATATTTTTACAATTATACGTACAAATATTATCGCAAAGTTTTTTTATGTGATTGATGCAATCCCAACACCAATTGATCAACGCATCCAACGTACAAAAACTGGCTGCTAAACAGCCATCTGCCCACATGTGAATACATTGTGTCAGGAATTTCGTTTTTTTCTGTTCTAGCAATATGGTTAAAATAAAGTTCCGCATTTGTAACTGTAAAATGGAAACAATGCAAATAAATAAAAGATATATACTCTGTAATAAAATTGAAACGATTATAACGTCTAAGTTGATGCGAAGAAATTTTATTTCTGCATCTTATTATTTATTTCGCATAATAGACCTTGTAAATTTGTTAATATTAATTAGAAAATAAAACTGAAAGTTAAGCTTCCCTGTAATGTTTAATGCTTGTAATTCGGCTTTGATCGTTTTTATATAGGTTAACAAAACTATTTAATTTGAAACAGGCAAATTCGGCAATTATTTGTTCCGGAAATTTTTTTGAACTTTAATTATAGTAGAAAAAAGTAAAAAATTCAGCAATAAGGACAAATGGGAAAAAAACGGTGACGTTCAAATTTTCTTGATTTTTTGTCATTTTTGGGGCTTGTAGCAAACTGTGGTTACAATTTGAATAATTAAACAGATTGCAGAACTATACGAAATATTTAAAACTAGAAATATTTGAATAAGTGCAAACAACGCATATAAATAAAACGTTGTTCAATATTCAACGGAAGATTTAAGACAATAAAATTGTATTAAAAGTACATAAACTCTCAAAAACGAAGTAAACATTCCGTAACCATAAAGCCGTTAGCTTCGGAACACGTCGGATCATGTAAAATGTAACATTATTTTAGAGAAAGGGTTTTTAAGTGAATTTATTTGTTTCAAAAAAAAAAAAAAAAAAAAAACTTAGAATCTTACATATAAATTGCAAATAATCCATTAACACTTTCATAAAAATTTATTTTTATAGGTAATGTATATTAAACAACCTGTTCTTAAAAGTTATTTATTATATATATATAAAAGGTTAATTAAAATCAACTTTTTGGATTGAAAATATACATACGGGAGTTATATGAGTATTATGTCGGTAATTAACGGAAAAGTTCGGACTCAAACCAGCATTGCGACACAGCTGATAGTAATTTTCCGGTCGAATTAATGCTAACGGACCTTCCTTATCAATTTTATCCAGTATATATTTCTGAATTCCGGGCAAACGCAAATGTATAATTTTATCATCCGCTAAATACTGCACATCTTAAAAAAAATTTAAACAACGTTATTTTTATATATGTAATCATGATAATAATTACATGTACACAGTACGAAAAAATAATATTTGAACTTTTAAAATGTTTGTTAATATATATGGTATACTTCTAAAATACACGTGTAAATATTTACCACGAAAAGTATGAATTAATTTGACAAAAATAAAAAATTACAAAATTTTATCTTTATCGACAGTATTTCTTCTTAATATTCTTTGTAGTTTAGCCTGTTGAATTGATAATTTTTTCTATCTTATTTGTTTCACACTTCTTATCTCTAATACTTTATTTTATTCATAGCATTCCATCGATATGATTTTTTCTGTGCAGCCAATTTTTATTTTCGTTTTAAAAGTTTAATACTTTCTTTTTTTTTTTTTTAAATCTTTTTAGAAGTGTTACTCAGTATTTTTGTTATAATATTTCTATCTGTTTGCTATCCTTAACTTGGTCTCAATACTAATATTATACTATATTTTTTCAATTTTTTCCCTAATCGAATACTTAATCTCACCTTCCTGTTTATTTATGTTATTAGATGCTTCCTTTATTAAAAATATTCCTTTCTTTTAAGGGCTCACATACATCTGAAATTTTTAAAAAATCGATTTTTTCATAGATTTTTGTTTTTTATACTTTTAAGAATTTTTCAAAATTTTTTTTTTACGAAAATTCCATTCCGTTACAAAGTTAGAGTAATAAATATTTATCAGCTATATCTTGTTACGACAAAATTATTAGATATTTACGTAATCAATAGTTTACCAAACTAAGATTCCACAAACTATATGTAGCCTGCGGAATGCATTTTTGTAGCTTGCAATAATATTGTAGAAAAATGTTTATTAATATCTTTAATCATTTTCAAAAACCAAAAATTCCTTTAGTAAATATTAGATTACAAAACAAAAATTCAATGATTGGAAATTGCATTTTAGTAATCATATTCAAATAAACAGAATTTTAAAAAAAGTCTATTTTTACTTTATTAATAAATGTGAGAGCAATATGGCATATAAAATATAACATACATGTTGAAATGAAATTTGTCTGATATGTGTACGCAGTTGTAAAATAAGGTTTTTCGAGATTAAATCGTACTTTTCAATAATTAAATTAATAGTCGAAGGAATAACATAAACTGCAATACAATGTAGCTAGAAAAAAGTGTATATGCAATAAATAAGTTATTTCCAGAAAATCAAAATGGAATGAGGTAAACATATTACACGCAAACAAAGTAAAAAGGGTCGAACGTTGCAGACAATAGCAAAACTTAAATATCTCAATTAATGCTTTTGCCATCAAGCTGTGAAATACGTAAAACAATATGAGAATACTGAAAAACCAATTTCGAACTTCTAAACCGCCGAAAGAACAAATTCTACTAATTAGATAATTAATCGCCTCTCAGGAGAAAGATTATTTCAGAAGAATGAGCATTATCATGTTAAAATTTTGGCGCAAATAAACAGTAACATTATCGTAAACATATTACGAGGTCGATTAATAGAATCTGGATTGAAAGGAAATATAGTAAAAAAGAAATCTCTCATAAATACAAAAATCTGAAAGACAAAATTAGAATGCGCAAAAGAAAACATCAACTGGATCAAAAAAACAATAGTCGAAAGTTAATTTTTATCGATAAATCTCGATTTAATCGTTTCGGTTCGGACGGTAAAACTTATGCCGAATGTTGTGCACGTAAAGAATTCAAAGAAAATTGGTCCAAGCCCACACACAGTAAACAGATGAGATTACTCTGTAATGGGTAATTTATAACAAGCCGAAATAGACCAACGTACTATTTTCCGAATTAATGGAATCATGAGCCACCACATATACGTATGTATTTTGGAAAAATATTTATTTTCCAACTGATAATGATTTAAAGCACATTTGATAAAGCCAACGGAGTCCTCCGATCTCAAACCAGTGAAAATTCTTTGAAATGATGTTGACAAATTCGTATGGTAAAAAAAGAAACAAAAAAACATTCAGTCTCCTTTAACTATTATGATCTTATCGAAGAAGGATGGAGAAAATTTCTGCCGGTCGATGCGCTCGACTGATGGAATCCGATACCACAGATGTCGAAAATAAAGAAAGCCTGATATTCTATTAATATTCAGGTAGAATTAAAGTCTATGGCATTAATTTGTTGGTAGAGCTGAAGTGTATTTTCTTTTTATTTTCTACTGGATTCAAATTTTCCTATTTTTAACTCGCAGCAATCATCAACTTCCATTTAATTTATTTTTTAAACATAATTTTATAGTATTCGCTTTATTTAAGTCTAAAGATGCAATAAAAGATCTATTTTACATCATAAATTTGCAAATTCTTATTCCGAATACAATTTTCTTATTATTATATTTAATATCGCACTAATCTTGTAAGTTCAATTCCCTTATTATTTTTGTTTAAATTCAATTATAACATTCTAGAATATTTATCTGTTTTCGAAAACTTTATTCTTATATTTCTTCAAAATAAAAATAAAAATTATTGTGCAATTTTAAAAAGTAAATAAATAACTTAAATATATATATATATATACTTTTTTTTTTTTTTTTTGCACAAGTGATCTACAGGTAAAAGTTTTATCCGTGAAACAAGATGAATTAGAATACATCTGCAATCGTTAAAGTGACCTTGAAGCTTTATATAATATTTTTTCGAAAAAGATCACCGCACTATGATTTTCACTAATATATGTATCCCGAGAAGTATTCTATCTACTTCCGACATTTTAAATAAACACGTACAACTCGCAATTAAAACAAAATTAATTTTTCTGTCATGTATTCAACAAGAATTTTGTAAATCTCAATTTATTTATAACGTAAAAATCGCCAAAATTAAGTATTACGTACCGAAAGATAAAGAAGATGGAGTACGGTATTCTTCCGGCGAATTAAAGGTGAGAAACTGTTCTATTGTGTTTTTATTAATATGTGCATCGTGCAATACATATGATTTTCCAGATAACCTATCCACCGGAATAACACTAATGAATGACTGTGAGAGGCCGAAAAAGTAACTAAACGGCATTTGTTCTCTATACCACTGATTCATATCAAATACTGCTACGCTAATACAGTTATTGACTTTGAACTGATCCCAAGTTTCAAATATAATTATAAACAAATTTATTCTCGATTTACCCATTTCTAGAAAAAAACAATAATGATCATGAAAAATTAATTTATAAATAAATCGAATGCGCAGTAAATCACATATAATAAACAATTCCATTAAAAAATTTTATTTAATTTTTAATGAAGTTCCCTGATTATAATATTGTAAAAAAAAAAAAAAATAAGCCTAATTTCAAAATAATATCACGTTCACTAATTTTTCATTGAATGATTTTATAAAGGGTTCGTGTTATTTGAACACAATTCATAAAACGGATCTAAGTGAATTTTAAAACATTTAATTGTAAGCAACGTTACGTAGAGCTCCCTCTACAGAATACGAAACTGTCACAAAGCAATTAAATAAGCCTCTTTCAAAGTGACCGATTTAAGTCATTATTTATTTTCTTTTATAAAAATACTTTACAAACATTTCGAGAATAATAATAATTTATTTCACTCATAAACTAACAATCAGGGAATCTAAATTCCACGAGAAATTTCATATTTTATAATTTAGTGGCAATTTTTTATCTGAACTTTTATTTGTGTATAGTGTACATTCGATTTTGTAATAATTTAAAATTATCATAAAAGCAATAGCAATAATTAAATTTAAAATAACGTATGGTAACTATATTAATATTTTCAATTATTCACGTCGTCAGTTACACAATTAACTATTAAACCTATTTTCGAAATGTTATAAATTTTAAAAGAACCCCATGAAATTATAATCTAGTGCATAAATTAACTTCCTGTTATCGATAAAATTGTAAAATTTTGCAACTTTAATAACGTTATTCTGTTTTCCTTGGTTTTTGTTTCAATAATTATTATTTTTAATGTTAACCGGCTTAACTTATATTACAACAAAACATATGCTAAGAGGTTTATTTTTTGGAAAAGTATTCTTCAACGCCTGTTTAAAATTAACAGTTATTTACAATTCCAAATAGAATTCCAGATAATAGAATACTATACACCGCATTTTTTTTTTTAATAATGATACTAACCATTATCATCACAAACACCTCCTAACATGCTGCTAGTAGTATTAGATACAACATGGTTGGATATGCAGGTTCCATCGTAATCATAGCCGAGATCCAGTTGCATATGAAAGCGCCTTTTACAATTTACGAAATTCTAAAAAAAAAAAATAGTAAACATTTAACATTACACCACATTGGTTTTACAAAACACGAATTTGATATAAATTTCGAATAACAAATATTTTTATAATCTCAGTTTTACTTTTTTTGCGTAAAAACTTGAATTAAACCAATTAAATTAAAACATTGAATAATTACAAAATATTTTTCGTCTTATATTTTAATTCTTTTAGTACTTCATTTTAAACATAATCCGATTCATATAATAATAATCAGTGACAAATTATTTTAGAACAAAAAATGATTATTTATAGAAGAAGCTATTAACCTGATTTCTAAAATTATGAACTATTAAAATAAATATAATCTCTGGATTATCACGGCTGGAAATCAAAAGAAAATCGAGGAATTCAAAATACGTGAATCTGCAGAAGAGTACTACACATCAATTGGACACAAAAAGTGATCAATATTGAAATATTAAGACGACTTCACAAAAATACAGAACTAGAAACAACTATAAAATAACGTAAAAATACGAGGAAACAAATATAATATGTTGCGACTAATATGCAAGGAAAAGTTGGAGGAGAATAAGGAAGAGGTAGGCCAGAAATATAGTATTTTGGTTGGATAATGAACAAAAGGGGACAAATATGCAAGTCATTCACACGCAGATACAGATATTGCGAAACCGCAACGCGCTCAACATATCGGCCTCTAACGTCCGATAATCGGATATGGGAACAGAAAAAGAAAAGAACTACACAAAATTTTTAAGGAACCGATGTATGATTCGGTTACCGCCAAATAGCGAGCCTTTATCAACATACGACACGTTCGACAAAAATATAATTTTTTCTTTAAGTCCCCACGATCACAATTTAAAGTTATAATCTAACTTTATTTTCTTACTATATTCCCCTTTTATATACATGTTTAAAAAGTATTTTGGTTTTCCCAATTTCAACAGCCCAGTTATCGTTTACGATGAAATACTGCTTTCTATTATTTTCTCCTTAAATGAGGAATTAAATTAATTGATTATCCGATAACGTTAATTTGTTATTGTTATATATTTCAAGTTTTATTGTAACAGACTACCGGTTGGTGAATTGTGGGTTTTTAAATAATTTTTTGGGTCAGTTTAAATTCCAGATTATACATTCTCGACGGTTTTTTTTTTTTTTTGTAATGAAGTTTACATTTTCTAAAATAGTATTTAAATTATAATTTATGTGTCTAAAAATTGCAAGAATAGTAGAAGCTAAAAACATAAATAAATAAATAAAAAATGAATATGGTCTAAAATTTTCAAAAATAATACACATATGAAATTATGTGGTTTAAAGTGCGGTTTCTTCATTTAAGTTATTTCAAGAAAACTTCATTTTTTTTTTCTTATGATCAAAACGTATATTTATAATAGAATTTTTTAAAATGAAAATGCACTCTACATAATTTAGAACTTATTTTAAAAATCATCAAAGTGGCCCATATGTTTCCTTAACACACACCTTAAATGCCCTCTTAAACCTACTTATATTTTTTGCGTAACATTTTGACCTATGTCTTCCATTTTCATGTAAGTTCGCGATTTACTAATTAAAAACGAAAGATCAAAATTTATGGGCTGTAAATATATGTAATTTTGATTCAAGGTGACCCTACTACTTGAAAGTATTATTACCAAATGACTACATTCTATCTTATAGAACTATATATTTATAGTCAGATCTAAATATCCGTGAGACATTGTCTAAAAACTTTTTTAAATGATCAAGAAAATAAGAAATACCAGTTTTTGAAGTAATAAAAATGTTCTTCAATGAGCTTAAAGAGAAAATTAATGAAAGCTAACTTAATAAATAAAAAATAAAAATAAATGAAAGCAGACAGTCAATATACTGTCACTAGGAAGAAGAAAAAGTAAATAAATGGAACTACCGAATAGTGGATATATTTAGATTCACTTTTCAGAAACAAAAGAACCTAAATAAAATAACTCAAGCAAAGAATGATTATAGAAAAGCATGCAATGAGTAAAGTGGAAAATGTAAAATTAAGGAATATTCTGATATTTCAATTTTTACATAAATATTAGAACATAAACTAGCAAAAAAAAATCCGTACAGTTTTGATATGTGAATTTAGAGGCGTATACTTTGGATACCTTAAGTAGCAAAACAGGCAAACGCTTTCGTCTTATAAGAACTTAGATTTAAAAAAAGTGTATGTAGTAATTTACTAAAAAAGAAATAAGCGTATTATTATGCTCCTAGGGAATAACTTAAAAACATTCAAGGGTAAGATCCCCGACGTGACGAATTATTTATATTATGCGATAATCAGTCGAGTATTAAATACATATTTATAAAAAATAACAATACTCGTTGACACCGAATCATACAAAAAACATCGAGACTAACGACCAGTCATGGTCGTGATATTTTTACGAAGGTTCAATGATATAAGAGAAAAAGATAATGAATGACTTAAAATTTACTTTCAAAATGGGTAAAAAGTGTAAAGGCATTAAGATTTTCTGATTTTTAAATAATTTTTTTTTTTTTTTTTTGTTTCGTCACACTTCCAATAACAGAAAAATGTGCCATGGAAAGTACCGCGAACAAATAAAGAATATTTTCATACAAATCATCGCACTGTTTATTTATTAATTTAATTTAGTAGCAAATTATTTTAAATCACTCATGCCCCTTAACTAATAAATTATCTACAGATGTCCAATAATGGCACTTTTTATAAAGTAACCTCCCTCAGCAAACAGTTCCTAAAGCTTGCGACAGAATTTATTTTATTGTAAAAATTAAAACTTAACAAGCCACCAAATATGATCTATGTATTTTTATTCTTTTGGTAAAAAGGAATGTTTACGATAGGGGATAAATACTTTTTATTACTCAATTTAATATTCCTGAACAGTTTAAATACTTCTAATAATCATTTGTTTTTAAAATATTTATAACATACGGTTAAACTAACAAACGAATGAACAAAAAGAAAAAAAGCTAACAATTTTATTCGGTATAAAATAATTTCATACTATAAAATATTTTTATGTTTACCACTTAAAAAGTTTGTATTAACGTACGGTGAAATATATTTATGAGAGGCATAAAAGGCCCGTTCAGTAATTTTTTTTTTTTTAACACATAAAATTTCACAATGTCTATCTTCATAATTATTAGGCAATATCGGAGTTTAAACCAAAAATTTCAATGTTACCTAATTTTTGCTAATATAAAAAAACAACTAATAACTAATTATGCTGTTCTTAAAAGGACTTCTCTACAATATTCGTCTAAGTTATTAAACTACATAAATGTAAATCTAATGACTTGATGACTATTAGCAAAATTCAAAACACCTACCTACTAAAATGCATAAGTGCGAAGTAATTATTAACAGCTTAATAAGAAATTTATCTCAATTAAACACCGTAATACTAACTTAGATGGCAACATTTTTAACTTCGTACTGAATATATAAATTTTACAGTTTGATAGGATTTTTTTAAAACGTAATATCAATTTTCCGAACCGAAAAACAAAAAAATTAAAAACAAAATTATTTAAAAACTTTCAAAAACCTTTTTTGTAGAATCAACTGAGCTTTATTATTTGGTTAATTGACATTCTGGTGAATCCACAAATGACAATACATACATGACACTTACTTTATAACGACTTCCGGTGTTATCTGCTGAATCAGTTTTAGTTTTAAACAGAAGTGAATGCATAATGGCAAATGGCACACAAATATAGTCCGGCCTATTAGATTCATAAATAACCCACAGGTAACTACATTGTTGAGGATCATTGCAAGGTTCTTGAAATCCAAATCCGGTAACAGGAGTATAATTATCTGGAAATGATGATGTAAACCTTTCGCCAAAACACAAAAACCATTAATACCGCAGTAATATTAAAACTTTTTAATTACTCTACCGTATTAATATAATTTGTAAATGCTTCAAAACTCTCTTAGTTGTATATATTTACAGTAAGTAAACAGCATGTCCATAAAAAAAATAAGAAATGATTTATTAATTATTTGCCATATTTTGTGACTGCAGTCACCAAAAAAAATGTTAAATCTAAACTTATCAGTGCAGATTTCATCGTCCCAAAATTTCTGACGACAAAAATTAACACATATTGTTTCTTTCTGAGTACAATATCCCTCTTAGTATTGTTTTTCTTAATCGCTAACATTTATTAATTAGAGTGATTTTCTATTTCCTTTCTGAGAAGGAGCGTCAACTAGGAACCTATTCTCAGAAAAAATTAGAGAAGGAAAAGTCGATTATATTTTAATAAGAAGGATCGAATAGCAAGAATAATATGTAAAGAAGCGAAAGACAAGATGTAAGAGGTGAGTAAGGAGCAGGAAGTCAAAGTTTTAGCAAATGAGAATACAAAGCAGAACATTTCACAGACAACTGCAATTACTTGACTGAAGGGGACAAGGAGAAAGGCAGTAGAAAATGGCAAAAAGTAAGCGAACAATAGAGACAACAGAACGGCAAGCGAAGGAAATGGAATTGTGGACCAGGGGGATGAGTAGGTTGAACAGAAAGATGAAAGGAGTGATCACTAAAAAAAAAAGGGAAATGTAAATGTTTGACCCAGCTGCTTCAATATCGGAGATATCCGAATGAATATAATCTCACAGCAAATCAATGTGAATCGAATGATAGGATGAGAATATATGCACGAGTGAACATATATGGAAAATAAAAGAAAGCTTAAGAACAATCAGAAAGGGGAGAACAAATGGTCTGCAAAACCCTAATTAAATAACTGGAAGAAAGTCAATTAGGGACAATGAAAACAGCAGAGCCATCAACTCAGCTGCGAATATAGAACAGAAAGAAAGAAGACGAAAAGACTCCAGCAAGTTAAAATCTGGAACGATAAGAAAAAAACTCTAACACCACTAAGCCCGCATGAACTATTAGTAAAAATAATTGCATGAGAAGGAAATAATTACAGTTTGTGGGGAGAATATTGAAAGTGACGATAGAATAAAATCTTCAAGAGAATGACAGAGATCGGGGAAAGATGAAGGAAAAATAAGGGAGATTATTAACGGAAAATGTATAGAGGCAAAATGAAGAAAGAAGAAGAGAAATAAGGCTATAGAAAAAACGCTAACTCTTAGAAATCAAAAGGTAGGAACGAACGACAGTAAAGGACGTGAGTGGGAGACGTTTAGCAAGGAAGCAATAGCCTAATAAGATCTGTCAATAGACATGGGCGGTGAATTAGATTCAGTAAGAATTGCCGGAATTGGAGAGGATTTAAAAGCTCCGAAACAGAATCGGAGGCAAGAATTTTGGGTTACATCTAATTTAAAAAGTCCGAATTTGAAAACATAGCCATAAATAGAAGAACGGTAGTTAAATTTGAAACAATGATGGACTTAAACAATGAAATAAGAATATGGAAATCAACACGCCATTTATTTGACGGCGGGGATTTCAGAAAGTTTAGCTTTTTAATAAAAGCGAAAAAATCTTTAATATGTTCGGAAATGAATAAAACAAATAACACGGGAAAGAGGCATATTGTTTACGGATAGATTAACAAAAGCGGAATTACATGATCGGGTAGACTTAGAAGAAGAAACTGAAAGGTTAATTGAGGAAAGAGAATATTCCAGCAAAATGAGAAACAAATTAATTCATTAGCTGAAGAGAAATAAATAGCAGGATACCATCGCAAAAAATAAAAAAGAATAATTTAAACGAAGGTAAGCAATACTAATACTATAAATATTAAAAAAAGTAGGATTAAGGGAGGAACCTGAAGAAGCCCGCGAAAAATCTTTCGTGACAAATGGAGAGAAGAGGTGGATAAAAGATTTGTCATGAGTTCAATAATAAGGAAAGTAAACTGAACTTAAATATTAACTGCTACTATTTTATCTCCTAAACATAGTGAGTGAACATTATTAAAAGCACAAAAAACATCAACGAAGACAGCCAAGTAGAATAATTTTGAATAAAGGATTTTTATATGTGAGTAACGAAAAAATGAATACAATCGGGAAAGTTAATATCAGGCCGAAAGTCAAAACATCACTGGGAAATACATTATTGGGTTCTAGCCTCAAAATAAGACTTTTAAGGACAAGAAAGACTTATCATCAATACCTGGAGTGAAGCTGGAAAATTTAAAAAAAATAGACTTCAATTCATTAAAATGGGGGGAAGAATTTCGCGGAAATGAAACAGGACACAATGAATCAATAAAAGGCACTAGCCTATCATCAAGAATGTTGAAATTAACGAGAATGGAAATTTAAAAGCTCTAGTCATTTTCCAAAAATATGTGCAAGAGTAATTCTAGAGAAGAAACACTAATGATAAATCGTATTTACACTAAATTCAATATATAACAAATAACACTTCTGTTGAAAGATAACTAGGTAATTGATTTAATTTCCTGAAGAAATCATGTAACTGATATCCATTTCGTATTTCCGATTACTACTACATATATCAGTCCAACAAGTGGACAGTACAGACGCTATCACTGTCGCACCAAACCCTACATACTTCCGATTGAAGAATTATTATTTCATCTCGCAACGAAGTTAAGGACAAATTACTTTTTAATTAATTAAGAAAAATTATGGATCTTCCATACTTCAGTGGATTGCAAACATTGAAAAATTGCAACCCTTTAAAACTAGCAATACGAATATTGAACTTATCATTAAAATCTTTTACAATATTTAAAAAAACAAAAAAAAAAACTGTTTTATTTATACATTTGCAACAAATAACATTCACTCATTTCAGACTAATATAAAAATACATTTCCATTATTATTTAATTAATTCAAGAAATACGTACAAACATGTCAACTGATTCATATCCCATAGTTGAAAGGAACCTAAATTAAATCCTATAGCAAGTATCATAGTTTGAGGAATGAATTGCATAGCGGTAATTAATACATCACTTTTCTCAAATGCTTCGCTACCAATCATTATTCTAGTTTCATCAATAAGCGCATCAGCTAATTAAAATAAATACATATTTATTAATTTATATGTTTAAAAATTACACGTTTACAGAACAAATAAGTAACTTAAACGCGGTGGCCACTCAAAAATAATTTTTAAGTTACCGGTTTTCTCGGTTTAAATGCTCCTGATTTTCTGGTTATTAGGATTGTACAAGAGTTTACACGAATGCTCTTCTACTTAACTAACTCAAGCAATATATGATTAGTATTATTATTACAAAAGTTGATCTGAAGTTTATAACAGATTAACTAACCCCGTCTCCATTTAAATAATTTTAACTTCTAAAATTTTTTTAATGCTTAACATTTAGATTTGTAATTATAGGCGCCAACTTCAAGGGATTTACGTAGCTCAAGCTTCTCTAAAAATTTTACCGAGAGGGTTCAATCCTCCCAATAATCTAAAATGCATAATAAAAGAATTTTTATGCGTTTCGTTAAAATTTTAACAAAAATATACTGGCAATAATTATAAATATTACTTATCATGAAAATAAACCTGCCGTTATAGAAAAATATTTTAATCGAAAAATTAGAAGCAAATTGTAAAAGAATGGAAGTTCTTCTGTTTCTATTGATAACGTTTAACCGGTTTGCATAAACTAATTATTATAAAACACAACAAACCACACATTAACACAGTACATTAAATCTATTAATTTTTAATTGAAAAAAATTTCCAAAAGAAATAAATACTGCCACATTAAATTGTTAGCCCTACACTAAATGCAACTATTAGATTATTTCAAAAAATAAATTTTAATAAATGAAATAGAAACCGTTTGCACTTCATGAAAATAAACTGAAGAAAATGATGATTATCCTAATAAACATACCTTACACCATACAAAAGAATGATTAGTATTCAAATCATTAAACACCTGTGATTATAATATGTTTAATAATGGTAATACCTTTGTTAATATTTTTGTTTAATACATTAAAATTGAATGAAAATGTTAATAAAAATCATATTAATGATCTGACTGTTCGAACAGTACATCAGTGAATTGTATTATCAGTTTCAACCTTCCTAAACGTTATTTTTGTAAATAAATGAAATTCAAAAATATAAAAATAAATATCTCTTTATACTAACCATTCAGTACAAATGCCAAATGTGTACGATTAGACTTTGTTAAAGACATTTTTGACTTTATTTCTTCTTTACTGTCATTTTCAACGTCAATAAGCAGTAAATAATTATAGTTATCACCCTGATCATCTCGCTCTGCTTCTTGCGGTAAATAATATTCTATAAATAAAATTTTCAACTTATAACTAAAAATGAAAGCTTAATTTTTTTTAAACAAATACATTAATTAAAAATTAAATCTACACAAATAAATTACACACTACATAGTGAGAACTACTATTTTTATACAAATAGTTCAGTTCGTACTGCAGTGCAGGAAGTAAAAAAAAAATTGGTATCAATATACTTTGCAATATACATGTATTAAAATTTGATTATTATTGAAATAATTTCTTGACTTGCAAGAACAATATCCAAAAAGAATAAATGTCGGTCTCATTTTTATATTTTTAATGATTTCCAATTCAATGTCTAAATATAAAATAGAACGGATTTCCAATATTTAACAGCTCTTAACAAAATTTGAAATTTTTAAAATACACATTCATAATATATTTCTAAAAAAAAAAAAATCAATTGCAAATTTTTTGGGTATTTTAAACACAAATCTTGACTTTTTAAAAATTTGTGTCTGTTGAAAGTTATAAAAAAATTAATATATAAAAATATCACCTCTTCCCTTTTTACAACAAAAAAAAAAGAAAAAACTTAAAAACGCTTTTATAAATTTTTGAAAGATATAAATCACTTTTTTAACTGTATAAAAAAATTCTGTAATGCATTCAAATAATATATTTTAACACAATATTAAAAATGTATTAATTTCGTTACCTCTAATTATTAAAAACATCTTATATTCATAGTGCCTACCGGAATATTTCACACATAATTTTAAAACGAAAAATTAAAATAAATGTATATAGATCAAACAAAAAAATATAGTTATCGACATACTAATTATATACTGCTATGCAAACAGTAAGTCCAAATATTTTAATATTAAATAAGTATTTTTACCAACTTTTTATTAAAATTGCGAGAAAGCATTAAGCCATAATTACGTGTATTTAATTTAATAAATCAAATCGTATATATGCGGTGACCAGGGAAATAAACTTTCTTTATATTATTAATTTACTCAAAAACAATAATCGTCTAGAATTCTGAAAAATAAATGTATTTTCAGCAACCAGTATCGCTAACTTTTAATAACATATTATTTATTTGTCTCTTTTTTATTTACTTAGATGTAATTATTTATTTACAAGAGAATTTTTCTTATTAAATTAATTTTAAACCCATTCAATACTAACAAGGAAAGTATACGAGTTGTCAGAAGCTAATTTTGATGAAATTTTGATATGTTGTAGAGTATAAAAAAATATTAGACACGCTTTTTTTTTTTATCGGCCCATATGCAGTTTCATGGGGTGAAAAACTCCCCTGAAGTTTACCCCCGAAAAACGTATTTCCTAAATATCTCGTCCTCAACTCTATATTTTTTTATAAAACAAAATGGAAATTACTTCTCGTGCAAAGGACAAATAATCCACAGGGATTTAAGTAGGGGAGTTGCATCCCCTATTTTCTAGGGGGTGAAAACACCATTTTTTGGTCATAATTATGGAATAAAAAACTATAAAATAACATAAAAAAATAAGAAAAACATTTTTTAACATACATAATTAAAAAATAAAGTTGACGTGTTTCGGCATTTCTATGAATTTCACCTTTAAAGGGGGTAAAGCACCCCTTACAAGAAACATCAATAAATACATGTATCAATAATCCAATTTCGTAAAAAATTTGTATGTAAGGGTTTTTGAAGTCGCTGATTACGAATCCGTCATCAGATTTTGTTAATTTAAAATGGTGGATAAAAAAGGCAAAAGTTTTACGAGGGTGGTTCAAATATAAACCGGAATTTTTAAATAAACGCGCGAAAAATTTATTGTGGAAAAAGTGGTTGCACTGGCAGTTAGACCGGTTTGTTACGAAGCGTGTAGAGAAATTAGAACCACGTAAGCTCACTTTTTAGTGTAGTTAGAGCCATGAGTGAAAAAGAAGTACCAGTGTCTGTTGCGCAACGCATCATTATTCGTTTTTTAGTCAAAGACGACATAAAATCCGTGGAAATTTACCGAAAATTACGCGAACAGTTCGGGGATGAGTGTCTTTCCAAAACTCAAGTGTACGAGTGGTGTTCCGCGTTTCGAAAAGGACGTGAAGTGGTGTCAAACATACCACATGCGCGGCGCCCAAAAAACAGCATTACAGATGAACACGTCAAAGCCATCGAACAACTCATTTTGGCTGACCGACGCGTCCGTGTACGCGATATGACCGACGAATTGGGCATCAGCATAGGTAGTATTGAGACGATAATTCATGATCGGCTAGGTTATCGCAAAATTGCAGCCAGATCGGTGCCAAGACTTCTGAATTTTGAACAGAAATTCACTCGTTGGGAAGTTTGTACGCGTCTCCTGCAGCGGTATGAAGAGGAAGGAGAGAATTTATTGCGGCGAATATTCACCACGGACCAAACTTGGGTACACTACTATACGCCGGAGAGTAAACGCTCGTCTATGGAGTGGCGGAAGAAAAAAGAGGGAGCGCCAGTCAAAGCGAAGGTTACACAGTCAGCTGGGAAGGTGTTGTGTACCGTGTTTTGGGACATGAAGGGAGTGATCGCAGTCGATTTCCTAACTGAACAACGTACTGTGACGGCGCAGTATTACAGTAACCTCCTAAAAAACACAGTCAAACCGGCCTATCGAACAAAAAGGCGCGACATTCCGATCCGTAGTGCGATACTGCTTCAAGACAACGCCAGGCCACATACCGCTCGGCTCACGATGGAGACATTGGCCGAATTCGGCTGGGAAACACTTGAACATCCTCCTTACAGTCCAGATTTGTCGCCTTGTGATTATTATTTGTTTGGCCCGTTGAAAGAAGCACTTGGTGGACAACGTTTCGACAGCAACGATGAGGTGGAATCGTTCGTGCGCAAATGGCTATGTGACAAGCCGCGAGATTTTTACGAAAAAGGAATAAAAAAATTGCGGGAGAGGTGGAAAAAGTGCGTAGCGTGCGAGGGGGGTTATCTCGAAAAATTGTAAAAAATATGAGCACTGTAAGTATAAAATAAAAATTTTTATGACGAAATTCCGGTTTATATTTGAACCACCCTCGTAATTTTAATGACAAATTGTATCCGAAGATTTTTGAGGTTGCTGATTACGAATATGTTATAAATTTTTGAAAATTCAAATTACCCTGTGCTTTATAACCATACGGCCCAGACCCCTAAAACCCAGACAGGCCAGAGGTCTGTGTGTTATAACCATACAACTTCAAACCTCTAAACATCAGACCGGCCGATTGCCTTTAACTAAAACCGCACAACTCCTAAACTGCACGAAAGGCCTATTCATTGTGGTATACTGGAAAACCGTTCTTATAATTTACTTATTTAAAAAATTATCGGTACAGTTCAACTTATGTATTAATTTATTTCTTTATCTGTTTATTAACGGGAATCACTCTCTTCTTACGAAAATAATAACAAAAATAAATTAAAAAGGGGCCAAAGTTAATTACGATATAATATATATTTTTTTAGAATGAACCCTTATACATCAGGAGAATTATATTCAATGAGTAAATCAAAACATTTATTACTAATTCTCACAATCAATAAACAGTAAACAGTATATTAATACTATTATAGATGTAATTCGTACTGCTATCATACTCAATAAATCTGCGGGAATCTGAAATATAATAATCAACATTTTTAAAAATAAACATCTTTAACTTTTAACATTGGCTCGTCCAGGAAGGTAGTGTTCATTTTTCTCCTTATAACTTTAGTCAAAACAGTCTGTCTGGGGTTTGGGAGTTTGGAGTTTATCGATTTAAAAACACGGACCTTCGACCTGCCTGGGGTTTAGGAGTTTAGGATTTGTTAGTTTAAAAAAACACAAGCTGAATGCCTATCTGGGTTTTAGGGGTTTGGGGCTATATGGTTATAAAGCGCAGGATAATTTGAATTTAAAAAAATTGATAACATATTCGTAATCAGCAACCTCAAAAATCTACGGATACAATTTGTCATTAAAATTAAAAATTTTGCCTTTTTTATCCACCATTTTGAATTAACAAAATCTGATGACGGATTCGTAATCAGCGACTTCAAAAACCCTTACATACAAATTTTTTACGAAATTGTATTACTGATACATGTATTTATTGATGTTTTGTAAGGGGTGCTTTACCCCCTTTAAAGGTGAAATTCATAGAAATGCCGAAACACGTCAACTTTATTTTTTAATTATGTATGTTAAAAAATGTTTTTCTTATTTTTTTATGTTATTTTATAGTTTTTTATTCCATAATTATGACCAAAAAATGGTGTTTTCACCCCCTAGAAAATAGGGGATGCAACTCCCCTACTTAAATCCCTGTGGATTATTTGTCCTTTGCACGAGAAGTAATTTCCATTTTGTTTTATAAAAAAATATAGAGTTGAGGACGAGATATTTAGGAAATACGTTTTTCGGGGGTAAACTTCAGGGGAGTTTTTCACCCCATGAAACTGCATATGGGCCGATAAAAAAAAAAAAACGTGTCTAATATTTTTTTTATACTCTACAACATATCAAAATTTCATCAAAATCGGCATCTGACAACTCGTGTACTTTCCTTGTAAGTAGAGGTTTTAATAATTTTAAATAATTGAATTATATGATCTTATTTGTATAAACTTAAAATACTCTATATTGTTTAAATTCGCAGCAATTTAATCCTCCTACACATGATAAAAATAACTTAATCAAATTAGTATGTTTCATGTCTATTGAGCACTATAAAGTATATCTGTATATATGCATATATTTCAGCAACAAAATTTTTGTACATAGAGGTATATAGATTTTAAAAGTTTGCTTAAAAAAAGCGAATTGAAACTGTTTTCTATTTGTTACAATGTATTCATTATACGCCACAAATGAATGATCCTTCTTCATAAACACATGTGTGCACTTAAACTTAATAAAATGTAATATTTCTATATAAACTCAATCAAATCTCGGTTTTTCTATATTTGTCTTTAAATGCCAGGAAAACCTAATATCCAAACATTTTTTTTTAAATTAAAATCTTTTATAGCTTTAGAAATATAAATCTTCAATTAAACACTGTTTGTTTTTTTTTCTGATTGTTACATAACTCGACTTGTAAGTATGTTATGTAATTTCGCTTATAAATTAAACTATTTTTTGGTTTAATAAAACCAAATAAATTATGTATTGGTCATAAACTATTCTAAATCAAGTTGATATTTTTTCTAATTTACATACCATTTAATAAATTGTAACTTTTCAGATCGATAATACACACAATGCCTTCTTCCATACCCACTGTTAGAACGCCAGACATTAATTTCATAACTGTAGTAAGTGAGGTAACGTGTGACTTTCTCGGAAATATTAAGCTCAAATGAGTTATCTAAACAAATTTCAAAAATACGCGTGTTTAAAAACAACATAACCACTAAATAATACCGTGACTTAACAAATTAGAAATATTTTATGAATTTAAAACATACCTTTCCTTTCAAAAATATTGTATGCAATACTCTGCAAGTTTTGGGATGATAAAATGAAATAAATGCTTTATTATTGTCTGTATTGTACGCTACGATTAAACAATGTTCTATCTGTTTTCTTACTATGTCTCGAGTTTCTTGCATTACATAACTGATGACAGAACTTATCTGAAATATAAAAACTTCATCAAAAACCTGATAAATGATTATTACAGAAACAAATAAACAAATTAAAAATCTGTTTACCCACCTTAGTGTTCACATTGCGAGATATAAGAGAGAAATCACATGAAGACATGAGTGATCCATCCGCTGTATTCACCACCCTCAACTGAGATTCTTTACACATCCATGCAAATTTGCCATCTGATAATAGAACGAAAAAAAAATAAAAATCATTGTACATTACAGCACTATCACATGTTATAATCAAATTTAAGAGTTTATAAAATATATATAAGACATAGATTACCATCAAAAAGCCGCCCAAAAGTTCTACTTTCGGGCTTTTTTGGATCGGAACTAAATAATTTTCTAACATCGGTAATTTTAGTAATTATACTAGGTGTACTCGTATGCTCCATCTTTACAAAAATAATCAGTTTTGTATCAACTTCTAAAAACCCGAAAATTTATTTAAATAAAAATGCATACTAAATTTTATGTTGCAATTATTAAACATTCTCAAAACAAATTAAACTTGCAACATAAAAAACACAACTTCAAACATAATTGTAAATAATAACCGATCAAACATTCGGATTGATAATTTCACAGCTAGTATCTTTTATGCGCGTAAAAGCAGTGTGGCCAACTTATAAATGCATTTGTTTTAAACAATTATTCAAAAAAATAAAAATACGGTAAACAATTCAATTAATAATAAAAGAAAGAATGTTAAAATTATATATCAAGAAAACAAAATAATAAAATGCCCACTTTTTTTTTTATAACTTCACATAACTAATTATTTAAACAATGATATTAAGTCTTAAGTTTGTTTTTAAATAAATTTAAAGTAGAAAAGCACGGCATTCTAGCGAATTGCAAAACTCGTTTATAATAGTAGAAGTAGATTACTAAAGTTGTAATAAAAACTTCTTCAATAATTTTTATGTACTATTTTATTATTTTTAACTATAATCATTCTGAATAAATTTTGACAATAACACTGTGTCATATCAACGAAGGAAAAATAACTGAAGTCCGTTTAACGAAAATGTGCCGATGGAAAAATTTCGATAAATTTCGATATTTCAGCGTTATTGCCAAATGTTCAATATTATTCAAATTCAATTTTTAATTTTAATTTTTTTATTTGAAATAACATATTTTTTAAATATATTTTACAATCATTGTTCCAATAAAAAACCAAAAACAACTCCAACACGCATTTAATAATTTATTAATGAATTTAATTAGTTAATTTTATTCATATTTCATTCGTTCATTTTTTCTATTTGGTAATAATAATGTTGTATAATTTTTACTTCAGTTATAAATACAAAAGTGAAAATTTTAAATAATGAAAATACAAAATAGTTATTATTGTTATTATTATTTAACTTACACTTTCAATTAAATTAGACATAGCGATAAATTTATTTGAATATTGATCGCGTAATATTAACTACTTACTATTTTTATTATTCTCCAAAATTTTTGTTCGTTAATTTGCTAATAAATGTAGACAGACAGTATTAGTTTTAGCAATTACACTTGTATTTAAGGTTTTTAAGAAATAAATAGATAAGGCTTCTTATTTACCATGGTTAATAACAAAGTGAAAACAAGTAAATATAAAATAAATTTACAAGGCGACTTTAAACATTATCTCGATTAAAGTTTAAGATTATTGTAAAATTTTACAAATGATGCTTTATAAATTTTAAATTTAGTGTTATTTTGTGTCACATGAAAATACTTCAATATAGAATAATAGCGGAATGTTTGCAAATGTAACTTTCATATTACACATTATTATCTTTTTAAATGTTAGTGGAATTTATTAATACTCCGATTGGTCAGAAAATTTAAAATAAAATGAAAGCAACGCTTTTTTTTTTATCCCATTCCCGACGTGGCGAGTGGGGCAACTATCTTTAAAATAACTGATGGATAAAGAAGCAGAAGACTAGTGTCCTTAAGTGAAAGGTGTGTGCTATTGTGAGTGCGGTAGTTCTCTGCGTATGTATTTAAACTTAAAATGGTGACAGGATGAAAACATAGTCCCATGAACCAAGAAAGTATGCGTGTAATGGTGTTTCTACAATATGCAAATGAGTAATCTAATTATTAGATGCTATAAATATAAATATACAGGGTCGACTTTAAGGTTTGTAGGCCCCTAGGCTGAACCTGTGGTATGGGCCCTATCGGTGGGTATGAAATACCCCTTAAAATACCCCTTAGTAAAATGGCGGGCCCGGGGGCCCTCTTCCGGAAATATTTTGAAAATTTACCTGCAAAAATCGCATTTTAGAGCAATTTTCTAACTAAAATCTTTAAAAAAATCATTTAAAGTTGATTGTAGAAAATTTTACTACACCGTATTTAGAATTTAATGAATTGAGATAAAAATGAAAAGAATTGAAAATCATTAAGGTATTCAACACGATTTATTAACATTGCTATGACCAACTCTATTAGAAAAAGAACATAAAGATAAGATTAATGTCGATGTCTTTCTGTCTATGTTGCCAAATATGCAAAAAAGTATTTCAATTTTAAAAATAACATATTGTAATTTGAAGTAAACATGTTAGGCAAATGCAAAATATATAAAAATGGAATGTAACAAATAGAAAATTTTACTTACATTTAATTCAAACATAGTACTTTTCTAAACAATCAGACATAAAAGGAAAGAGAAATGTTAAATTATTTGAAATAAAATGTATAGAAATGCATTGATAAAAAATTTAGTACAGTAGACTTATATCTTATTTCAAACCTCATTTACCAAAATTTTTTTAAACCAGCTGTGTGTACATTTACCACTAAATACTTTGGAAATAGCTCAGTGAATAATTGGTTTGCGCCTCCACTTCAAACTAACGAAACTACTTATAAGATCTTCATAACTTAGTTGTCTTAAAATATCACTTTCAATGCTGAGCAAAGCCAAAACGTTGAGCCTGTCTACTAACATGGAGGTTCGAAGCCTGTTTCTGATCAACTTCAATTTTGAAAATGTTCTTTCTCCACTGCTATTTGTGACCATAAGTGGCAAGTACATTCTTAGAACGATCTCGATATAAGGAAAACAATCTTTGACGTTATTTTCTATGAGAAGTTTATACATCTACCTCTCCTGGCTAATTTATTTTATATTTTTCTCATCATCTTCTTGAAACTTTTGGTAAAAAGCCTTGAACTAAATCAGTTCATTTCCCAATTGATCGTCTAAGTCATTGTTATATGTTTCTACTAAGTTTTGAGCTGCTGCAATTACCTCTTCATCTGGAAGCGTATTCAACTTGTTGAGAAACCCAAAACGAGTATCAACTAGTTTGTATGCCTCAAACTTCTGTTGCAATAAAGATTCAAATTGATCTATTACAGGAAGGAAATTGTGGGTTCAAAATTTTTCTGATGGGCTGAGTTCAACTTCTGGGGCTTGGGCACAGCCAAGAGGTGCCAAACGCACGTTTCTTTTGCGCTTGCGTTGTGTTTCACTCTCATACGCAGTGCAATCAGCTAACTTAAAAGCTTTGACCTCATATTCTTTAAAACTATCCCCTTTTGTTCCTATGAAGATTGTTAGCGATGTCAGTGCTGAGGCGGCTGTGTTCACATCCAATCTAGGGTTCTGCATAGTTTCACTAGTATTGTTTACTTGTCCCAAGATATCACCCCAAAATACTGTGTAGAGCTTCGTTTTCATCATTGAAATCTGAATTTTCTTTATCCTCTGAAATTTCAAAAAGTGCATTTTTTATTTCCATATAGCCTCGCAAGAGGGCTTTAGTAGCATCTGCTTGGCATGACCAACGCGTTGTTGTTGTCCTTTTTGGTACAAGAATGCGTATGTCAGTTTCTGAATTTTTCAAGTAATCGGTTAGAACTTTATATCTATTAGTTGAGGCTGTAAAATATACATAAAGTTCTTCCAAAAAGTCAAAAAATCTTACAGCACTGAGGCAGCACTCGGCAGCAGCCTGCACTACAAGATTGAGTGAGTGCCCAGCACAAGGTATCCATACTACTAAATTATTTTCTTCCAGTACTAGCGCTTGAATGCTATTATACTTCCCGCTCATTGAAGAAGCGTTATCATAAGACCGACCACGGCAGTTTTTAATGTCTATGTCATTCTCTTTCAAAAACTTGTTCAAACCTTGAAACATATCTTTAGCTTTGTGCCCCTGATTTGGCATGAATGTTGCAAATCTTTCAACAGAGATGTGTTCCTCTAAATATCCGAATATAACAGTAAGCTGATCAACGTGACCTTCATCTGGTGCTGAGTCTACTGATATTGAATAGTACTTTGATTTCTTGATTTGAGAGATAACTTCATTGAAAACTCGTTTGCAAATTAGTTGCACAACTTCATCAAAAATTATCGATGATAGGTAGTTGGTGTGACCACTTCTACGGTTTCTATGGTTGATTATGTGATTGCTTAAAAAGATGACATATTGTGCTATACGCTCCAGTAGTCCTAGGTAGTTACTATTTCTTGGTGACTCAAGTGTCTTATTTTTCCCTCTGAATGCTAGACCTGTTTCGCTGATAAAAAATATCACACTTATCAATCTCCTAAGAACTTCTTGTCAGTATTTTGCTACATCTTCTGCTTGCCGTATCAGTTCTTCATCAATATTCCCCACTTCTTTAGAGCGTCCTGAAAAATCAATGACAGCATTCAGGTGGTTTTTAGATGTTTCGTGTTCAACCAGACATATAACAGCAATTTTTCCAATCACAATAATCACCATGTGTAAACTGTCAGCGTGTTCGAGAGAAAAGGTTGCATACATAGCGATAGACATGTTCATTGTTAGGTGAAAAACAGAGCCATGAACGTCCCACTTTTAGATAGCGTTCGATTCATCAGTGCCTCCCGCCCTCCCACACCATCTCCAATCGCCACGTCCATAGCGATCGAGATTCCTGAATGCTGACTCAACTCATATCAGCTGTCCACTGAAGAGTTCAGCCGAAATAGCCCACACAAAATATAACTAAGGCGACGTATTTTATAATTACAAGTATTAAAAGAAAGACATTTTTATTTTAATTTATTCAAAATTAAAATATTTGAATTTTTTTTTTTTTGTGTTGCGCGCTCATAGGCTGCAGCCTATATAGCCTATGCGTAAATGCGTCCATGTAAATATAAGTAATAATGATAGACGTTAAATATAAATATATGTAATAGTGATGTAGACCACGCCGCTTGAAGCAATCAATGTCACGGGTTTACGGTTGAATTAAGAATTTGGGGTCACGAAATTTTTAAAGTAAATTTCTGGCACATTGCTCTTTCCACAAATTCAAGAAAAAGGCAACATGATTATTCTTATGCAGAGCAATTGGTTTAGAATACTGGTCTATCCTGGAAGTCTCACGCAGAGAAGAGATTGTTTTTTATTTGTTTATTATATTGTATTCAAAAATAATTTGTTTTTCGATTTAATTCCGCAAACTATTTTAAGTCCAAAAACAGAGTTCTTCACATAGGAAAATAGTAAAAAAATTGAGTGAAATTTGATATGCCAACAATGGTTATAAATTGGCACTGAAAAATTTGATTGTATATTGTGGCGCTGTTTGAATGAAAGCTTTGAAAAATGGGAAATCTTTTTATGTGTGCTATAGTCAAATTGCGTTTGACTACTAACCATGTAAACACTTAAAATCGGGCTACATTCGGTTAAACAAAATTCATTACATTCATATTGATACGAGTCTTGGTAGTACAAGGATAAATTTGTAACATACATTGGATCCTAATTACAAGCGGCTAAAATTCTAACAATTTTACTCTCAGAACCGACGCCGTTCCCAGAAGTTTTGATGTCAATACTCTGTGACGTCATCCATTGGTCATCCTTATAAAGTAAACAAAATAGTATAATGATTATTGAGCGTGAGTTATTTTCACAGAATTTTTCACACGTTTAAAGTATTACAATTTTGGAGTATTTTCTGAATTTTCATCAAATATTTTATAATGAAATTGTGTTGTAGATTGTATTTTAAGTTAAGAAAGAAACAGCTAATATTATTTAGAAACAGAATGTAGTAAAAAAGGTTTATTGTAACTGGTGCAAGATTTTTTGTAAGCATTGTTAAACTATGATTATTTATTAATAAAGTAGTTGGATATAATATTTACACTGGGAGTATTATTGTTTGTAATATTTCCAGATATAAGCTAAAATAAGTTAAAACGTAAGTGAATGAAATTTTAATTTTTACCAATGATTAAATTCACTTTGTTGACATTGTTAGTTAATCGATTTCATTAGATCCAAGCCATTTGTTTTTT
This sequence comes from Icerya purchasi, assembly GCA_039619475.1. Lineage (NCBI taxonomy): Eukaryota > Metazoa > Arthropoda > Insecta > Hemiptera > Monophlebidae > Icerya > Icerya purchasi. The sequence goes on along the minus strand of CM077116.1, from coordinate 333,392,025 downwards.
ATTAGGAATAATATGAATTCTGTAATTATATATTTAAAAATAAAATGTAGAAAAATGTTGGCCTATTGAACATTTCAAGGAAGTTGAATCTATTATGGTATGAATTGTAATTTACACAGAAAGGATTTTGGTTATAAAAAATGTTTGACAGGAACTTAGATCGATGCATGATGAAAATTTGAAATAGTTTGTATACAACTTTATGCTACATATATTATTAACTATTTTGCTATTCACAGTTATATTCAACGTTTATAGCTTCACTTTCATCAGTGTTGTTTATTTAAAAAAAAATTAAATCATGAAATTTCATTATGTCCGGATTAAGTGTATGAAGGGCCCGGGGCTACGGAAATATTAAGGGCCCTTTTCAGAAGTGACAAAATTATCAATTTTATAGAATAACTAAATTTTCTTGAATTTAATTTAATTATATTATTTTGAATTCACTGTAAACAAAAGTAAATATCATACAGATAATTGGTAAAATTTTCGATGTCAAAATATATATATATATAATTTTAAACAATGAATTTTTCAACAAATTTTAACCAAAAATTTGCATAAAAAGATAGTGTATGTGCGTGTGTATACACACCCACACACATTCATACAGATATTTCCTAAAAACAGATTCCGACTCATTATATCTTAAAATAAATTTCTGGTACGTTTTTACAAAAAAATCAAAATTTTACTATTACGAAGTTTCCTCCTCTAGGAGGAAATAAAAATGGATACAAAATTATTAACAAATAAATGTATTAAAAAATGCATTTGCTCCTGTAAAGTTAATTATATTTATTTTAAAAAAAGTTGATGTATATAACAAATGATACGATTAATTTTTTATTACATGTCGGAAGTGGGTGTCTCTTGGGGGCCCCTTTGTAAGGCGGGGCCCGGGCCTGCAGCCCCCTTAGACCACCACTAAATCCAGGCATGTATGCGCTTATGCAGTACTTCAGTTTTGACTGATATTTTTGTCCTTTATTTTACATTTAATATTTGAAGTTTTTGTTATTATGAATCATCTTTCTTAATGATAAACTGTATGAAAAGATGAAAAAATTCAAAAATTAGTCATATATTCATTTTAGACAGACTACTGTACATTATTTATCAATTATTCATGTTTTGCTCTTATAATTGCATTGCAATTATTTTTAATTTAAAAGGGATTGAAAAAGCTGTTTAACAAACACATGTATAAATACTTTTGAATGTCTAGAGTATTAATTTTATATAAAAAAATTTTGTCTGGAAGTTTCTTTGACAATAGTTTAAAGTTAAAAACAAATTAAGTGTTCTTTTTGAATGGAAAAAATTGATATTGTTATGCAAATTATATCTTTTTTTATGTTTGAAATGTTTTATATATTTTCATATAACAATCTGTAATTTTATCTTGAAGCTTTGATTAATAATTCCTACTTGTATGTTAGTAACTTTTGTTCATAGGAATTTTTATAAACCACCAGGGGCGGCTCGTCCTAGGGGGCTCAAGGGCGCGAGCCTCCCTGTGTGTTTTCAAAAAATACATAATATTTAATTACTTCAAGAAAAAAAATCAGTGTTACGAATTTTTTATTTCAAAATATTTTTTTTTGCAAGAGTGCATTTTAAAACGAACAGCTGAAACATCCGATAACAGTTGTCGGGTTCATGCTTACTGCACTGGAACTGTACTATCTACTAGTAGTGTAGTATACTGTCAAGGTCGTTAACAGCTGATTTTTTGATCACATGATATTAACAACCAATAATATAGTACGTGGGCTCAGAATATTTGAGCCTCCAAGTCGCATATAAAATACACACGAAAAACGAATAAAGCCGAAGTTTCCCGAGCGTAACTTAAAGGCGTCTGAGGGCTCTCGAAAAGTGAGCCCTCGTCAATTTTAAACGTGATTATAGCCGATCCGCGTCGCGCGCTGCGTCGTCCGTTTATCCGGTGAAGCACACTGTTTTAATTTGCTGCTTTTTTTGTTCTATTTCTACCCTTGCTTTTCTTCTTTAAATAATACATTTTGCGATCTGGATTTTGTTACTTTTGAATGCAAGAAGCACTGCTTTTTGTCGACACTTGTTTTACACGGTGATTTTTTAAACGTTCAACATTTTAGAAACTGAATTAGATAAATTAATTGGAGAGACTAACCTTTTAAGCTAATTACTTAAACTTACGATGGAGCATAATGAGCGATTCTACAAATGGCGTATAGGCGAAGATAAAACAAAAATATAAATACTGTCATTTTATTCATTGTTATGCGCACCAGTTGAATTGAATTATGCAGAAAGCAACAAGCCAAGATTCTAAAATTAAAATCTTTTTTTCAAATGTGTCCGCTGTAGCAAGCTTTTTTTCAAATTCTGCTCATAGATGTGATCTACTGCAAGAAATTGTAAATCGTAAATTACCTAGAATACACGTTGGAACTATAATATGCGTACAATGAATATTGTTTTCGAAAATCGAGAAAAATTAATAGAATATTTCGAAGAACTAGAAGAAAAATGTAATAAAAATATTACATGCAAGGAAGCATATATAGTTTACGAAGAACCTTAGAAGACCCGGATTTTATATTTTGGCTTACCTTATTTCACAAAATTATGCCACATGTAATTTTTTTTTTTTTTTTTTTTTTTTGTGGACACGTCAACAGTGAAACTTACTCAACGCAAATGATTGTACATTATATAAGGAAAAGATTAGAAAATATTATTTAATTAATTTCAATCTAAATACAAAATGTATTCACATCTTTTTTTTAATTAAATCAGAACTTGAATGCATTAAACCAGTTTTATTTAGTTTAAAATGTAGACAAAAAAGCAAGATAAGTTTATGTCATTACACTTTTTAAATTATTGTAATTTTACATTAGAGCCCCCCAGATTTACTTGTCACGAGCCGCCACTGCAAACCACATTAAAATTCTAGATTAAAATAAATAAATGTATTTTTATTTTGGAAGTATAACTAAATAAATAAAAAAAAATAGAAATAATGATAGACCTATAGAGGAAAATTATATGCAAATTGTGTAGCTTTTATAGTTTAATTTTGTCACAATAGTAAGAAGTTATTTGTTTTCTTGTTATTCAGAAAAAACTTTTTAACAGATAATTGGCGACTTATATTGTTCAATATGCATTCATGTTTAAAATTGTAGAAGTTAAATACTATGTGACCATAATTTTATTTGAAAGCAAGCAGTGGTTTTTTAATATAATTGGTAGATTTACATGTTTTTATAGAAAAATATAAGTGAAACAAAAATTTATTGTGATTTTTTGTGAAACTGTACATGTATAGAAGATAAAGAAACGTTAACTGACACATTAGTAAATCAACAGTTAATAAGGAATTTTGATGATGGAAAGGAAGATTTCAAAAATTATAGTGATATATAATGTGCAAATTGATAATGTGTTTGTGTACTGGAATTGTAACAGTTGTTAATTTATTAGTTGTTTTGAGTTATATAGGTATATGAAGTAAATAAATGATTGTTATTCCAAGCACATAATCTGTTTAATGTCCATATATTAGCATAAGTTCAGAATATTTGCAATTATACTAAAGAAAAGAAAGCTATTTGACTTAAAAATAGATTATGACATTATGTATGTTATATTTTTTTAAATTTACATTGATATTTTCACTTGTAGGAAAAAATAAAATTAGGTATGTTAAATATAAAATTGGTTATAGTGGCAGATATTTTTGAACCTGACAGAATTACATAAATCTATTTCAATTCTTATCAGTTATAACAACATATTAATTATTACAACTACAATTTGGGTATATAAGTAAAAAATTGTCACTTATAACAATTGTGGTATATTATTCAGCTTAAATTTTTATAAATAAACTTTAAAAAACTTGTGTTTTGATTTATTTTTATGGAAAAAGAAGTCTAAAACTAAAGTAATCATCTAATACTCTATAATAGTCCATTAAATACACTAGCAAAACATTTATTCTTTTGGTATTTTAGCTGTGCCACATTGTTTTTGATTACTTTTTTACATATTTAATGAAAGACAAAACAATACTATTCCTGCTTTTAGCAGGTATTACTAAGATATGAAAAATGTTAAATCTTTTCCTTGTAAAACTAAATTTTTGTTTTAAACAGATTTTAACATTCTCATTTTTCCTATCATTAAACTCAAATATTGTAAATGAATAATACAGACTAATTCATTTCTAAACGAAATTCAAATTTTTTACTAAGGCATTTTATTTTTAAGCCTATTTTTGAGCATACATCTATGTTGTTTTTAATTTAGTTCTGTAAAAAACATTTCTGCTGTATGTTTAAATGTAAAACAATCCATTAAACAAAACTTCATTCTTTATTAGCCCAGCTTTCATTATTTGATAGTTTTATATTTCACATTTACAAAATAGTGAGTCTAGTAAAGATGTATAAAAATAAATCATTACTTTTCATACTAAAATGTCAATGATTATAATTGTTTGTGCACCATATACATGTGGACAGATTTTAATGGTTCCCTAATTTATTGGAGAGTATACTAGTCAGTGGTGAGTACTGATGGAAATTGATGAACACAAACTGAATAGTAAGCAAAAAATTTGGTCTCTTAAGATAATTTTTTAATAATATAACAATCATGATTGATTTAAATTACTATCAAGATGAAAATGAAGTATTACCAGTGCTAATTATCAGGAAAATATAGATTTAAATGATAATAAAAAAACCTAAATTGCCATTTTGGCATTTACAAGCCCATTAGTAGCTAGAAATATTAGGTTTTTATATTACTGAGTACACCTTTTGAATTGATTCCTTCCTTTTCCAATTGTTTCTAAATGAAAATCCCTAGTGAACAAACCTGATAAAAAAAACAAGAAAAGTGTAGTGATTGAATAATTTTTTATGTACTAGAAATTGTATTAGTCTGTGATAATTTTATATGGGTATATTAGTAAGCATTCAGGATTATTTATCAAGGTGCCATTAAAATAAAGATTAAAAAAAATGAGTCTCATTAGAGATATACCTTATTTAATATAAGCAGACAACTAGCCAAAAATAGTTCATCACCAACAAAATTTGAAAATTACTCTTAGATCAATATCTCCCATCCTTATACTGAACCAAAAAAGCATCAGTTCAAGTTACTTTATCTGTTGAAAAATATTTAAACTAAAAATGTTGAAATGAAATTCTTTTAAAAAAAAACGAAATACAGATTTACATTGACAATATATTTTGGAGTAATATACATACAAATATTATAGCAATTCTTAAGCATCATAACTTTTTTGTAGATGATACTAAACACAAATTGCAATAATTAAAAACCACACTTATATTTTGTTGCTTCATGAAGCTTATAAATCTGATTTCCGATGTATTTCACAATGATGTTTGTCCAATGACGATTGAATTTTGTATTCTTTCAAACAAATATCACATACAAAATTCATTTTATAAACAAAATTGTAAAGAAACAATCACTTCAAACAATAACATACAAAAAAAAACACTAATAATATGTCAAATCGGATAGCTGTATTTAAAAAAGCCGAATATTTTGTTATTGTGTGATTTTCTTCAAATATTCTATAGTTTTCATACTTTTTATGTTTACATTCTCTGACGTCATCCACATGGTCGTTTTTGTAGTAATATTGGTTTTGAGAGTGAAATTGTCAGACTTTAGCCGCTTGCATCTATGACGTAATTCATTTTGTGTAGTCTAGCTTTGAGACACTTGTATGGATTGCCCTACAGCCCCGTACTTTCAATTCTCTCATAATGCGTCACATAGTTTTTTCCTTTAAGTAGAGATGTTGACGAAATACAAGTTTACATTTAAATTACTCTATTTTAATAATTTATATTTTGAAACAACTATTTAAATAATAATAATAAATAATAAACGATTTTATTATTTTAATTATATTTATATTACAATTTACGATTTGAAAAATAAATATGTACATTAAAAATTCAATTTTTCTAAATAGATTGTCATCAAGCTTTTCTATGAAACGAACCATTTTTCAGTCTACTAGTATAATGTTATATAATTATAAAGGCTCTGTCTAATGTAATTAAAACATCTTCAAATTTCTGTGTATAGTTGTGAAGAAAAATGAAAAATGTGATGACTGTATAAATCAACATACTGTAAATAATGCTAAGTAACAGAACATGATAACATATCAGCATATACAAATTACTCTGCTACAGAATGAACACTTGAATACTCATCAAATTAAGAAACTTAAAACCTCCATCATTTGTGGTTAAAAACGTTTCAAATTTTCCTACATTGACAGGTACTTGTAGTTACCGAACCACAATTTAATCAAAAAAGATTTAAAAAATTTGTGGTCTCTTTGATATATAATTTGTCCATTATTTTCGGTAAACCATGTCACAATTTTTTTCCATTAGCTTTTCAAATAACATTACTTCATTCATCATCAGAACAAATACATACTAAAAGAGAGTTTTCAAAATTAAAAAATACATCAAAGCATAAATCTAACTTACCACTTCTGTTTTTTATAAAAATTTACACATCTCCTAAATAATGGAAAAATATTCAATTTCACTGGACTAGTTGTTACAGTAGTTATTTTTGAATAACACATCAGAAACACAGGTGCACTTGTAATATAACCATTATTCAAAAGATTAGGAAATCAGTATATTATACCCAATGGATATGTAAGTGCAAAATACTTAGCGTGAAGTTAAAAGTTGACCAAAAAACTTGAAAAATTGTTGAATGATGCTATATAAACAGCAATTCAACCTTTTTTTCGGAATTGTAGACTTTTACATATGTCGCCGACTACAATGGCACTGTAAAACATGTACAATGAATTTCAACTTCTTTCTAGTACATGGACTATTAGTACAATCAGAGCCATCAATAATAAAAGAAACTTCGAACAACACATCACTAAGAATAAGTAACTACACTAAATACAACTAAAAAAGAACTGTCTAAATAAATATCATGGATGTTGCAAAATCTTTTATTTACAGTAATCAGAAACCTCTAACCATTTCTTTCAGGTTACATGTTAATTGTCATTCTGATTGCTTTCTAATGTATACATATTACCGTTTAATTGTTAACAGATATATTAAACTTCAGATCACTTTTTTTCTAAAAAAACACACTTACCTTTATTCCTCTAAAACAAAAAACATCATGAAAATACTTGCATATTTAAGTAATTTATCTTTATTTGCAACTATCTCATTTCTAGTTATTTCAGCTTTTAGATTTTTAGATTCTATAAAAAAGAAAATTAGCTGAAAATCTCATTTTTGTCAACTATGTAACCATATTTATTTATTTATTTTTAATAGTGTCAGTTGATGTAAAGTTCAGATAAAACATTACAAATGAAAATACATCTTCATCATACAAACATTTCATATAAGAAAAAATTATGACATAATAGTAACAATTATAAAAAATATAAATAAAAATTAATATCTATAAGTTCACTTCTATATAATATACATTGCTCACTTTAGAAAAATGAGTAGATAAAAAATTCAAAAATAAAAGTCATCAACTGCAATATAATTATACAACTGTATAGATATGGAGATCATTTAAGAAACTTGTCAATTGTTCGTCCACATATTTTTCAAAATTACAGGAAAAGTGGAAATGTTTCAAAAACTTCAATAAGAAATATTTCTAGCGTCTTCAAAGAAATATGGTCAACAAAAAAATAAATGTAAAATTTGTTTCAAAAACCTATTTTTAGTTTGATAAAGTTAAATCTTTCATATTATATTTTTTCCAAAAATAGTGTTTATTTCTTTTGTTATGCCAATGGTTAAAACTTATTTTCGAAAATCCCGTAACAATACTTACGTTGATTGGTTCTTTTAAATATCTGAATTAAAAATTTTTGAATTAAACATTAGGTTAAAATGTCAAATTTCTGTTTATGTAAAATTATGTATTATTTTCTACAACTGTAAAAAACTAAATATTTGTATAATTTATTGTTACATAACTCTGAAAAGTTTTGCAATTATAATTAAAACCTCTCTCACCTCTTTTCAATCTCATATATACATAATAGGTCACGTTACAATAGTCACCTCTAGTATATATGGGTGAATAAAGTAATTAAGGTGGGTTCTAATAATACAGAGATTCACAGATATATGACAGACCATATTTGACGAATGCGTCAATGTAATGTTTATATATGAACAATTTGAAACTTTTTTTAAATTTTCCATTTAACTTCTAAAAATCCCGCAATATGTTATTTAGTTATACATGAATCATAGAGTTAATTTTATTTTAGAAATGTATAAATGATATCATTTTTTTTCCATCTTTCATTGAATTGTGTCGACTACTATTTGTTTTCTATATTACAATACTATATTTAATTTATTACATACCGTAGGCATAGATTGTGTTGATTTGTAACTAGTCGGTGTTTTATAATATTTTATAAATTCTAAATAAAATTTGTATGTTTTAGTGTTTTCATTTAGATTCATACAGAAATATTAGAATTAATTTTTAATTTTCAATTACTCTGATCAATATATTCCATTAATAAATTAAAGTAGTTAAATGATAGAACAATTAATCGATTAAAAATCGAATATCGAAATTTAAATCACGCTTGTTTAGAATTTATGAACTAGTTTCTTATACAAATTATTGCGGTAAAAATTTTAAATTTAAAACATTTTGAAAATAAATTGACTGAATAGGATGTTTAAGACAACAACTTTAGGATAATTTGTTTCTATTATACATTTAACTGTTTTTACAAAATGAAAAGTACCTTAAATATATTACAGTTTAATCTGTCAATGCAGTATACCTTATAATTATATCATTATACATTCTTGTAGTGTAAATATACTTTGGCAATAAATAGAATTTATTTTATAGAACGATTTATAGTTATGAAAAAGGTAATTTTTTTGTGTTTTATTATAATATTTTTTCAATAAGAAATTTTGAATGTTTTATGTATATTGGTTTATTGTTTATTTTGCCGGGTACAGTATATGTTACATGTTAAATATTTATATATTTTCCTGTATAAACTTGGTTATTAAAAAAAAATGAATTAAAATTCAACAATTTTATCATCTTTACTTCGATTATTAATTACGATTAACAATATATAAAACTTTTTTGATGTATATAAATGATATTTATCTTTATAATTGTTATGATTTTTTGTTAACAGGAATGCAGTATTTCAGTGTAGATTGATTTGTTAGATATTATGGTTGTTTTAGTTATTAAATTGCGTAAGTATTTTATTAAAAATTTTATTTCAATTTTTTTGTTTTATTATGTTGATAATTTCGTGAAAAACTACAGTTTTTTTGATTCTTGAGCATATATGATGATTTTGAATAAATTGTTATGCATTATTGAAGTGTAATTGAAGTAATAAAGATTTCTAGAATTTTATCATACATATATAATACAGGTAAAGCAGGACTTCTATGTGTTTTTTGTTTTTTTTCAATTAAAAAGTTTACATGTCATATTTACTTTGGCTGATAAGGTAAATTTAATTTTGTGTTTTTTTGTTTTAATTATTTTTGGTGTGTTATAATCGAATTGGTTTTAAGTGTTCAAGGTGTTAAAAATATAAATCGAATATCGAAGTATTTGAAAAACCAATGAATACAAAGATAAAATTGACTATTGTATGTACAATTGTACATTATTTCATTTTCCGGTAAGACATAATCAAAACCAGTTGTTTTCAAATCATTTTTTAAATTAACATTATTTAATTCCGTTTTCCGTTCTCTTTATATCCAAATTTTAAAAGATGAAACCCTTTTTTATAGAAAAATACGTAATATATTTACTAAACAACCAACACGTTTCGGAGCAACAAACTCCATATTCATGATATTTTTTTTGTAAAAAGGGGTTTCATTTTTTAAAATTTATATTTAAATAAATTGTTTGATTAAGAGTCAAATTTTTGTTTATGATTTGTTGATTATATTGAAATGTTAAATAATTTTGAATCACAAACATAAAATTTAATAATAGATATTTATTACTTTAATTGAGCAGTCGGTAGAAACAAATAAATTTATTTTCACCAGATTACGTACAAATATTAATATTTTGATTGTGTTCAGTTTGATTTTTAATAATCCTTATGGATAACTTTAGTTTTCTTTTCCTTATTGGATAACTTCAAAATAAAAATTTAGGTATTAATATGTATTGGAATACACTTATTTGCACTATTTTAATTTGTTTTTTGTGCAAAATCAATTTGTGGTCTAATGTTTTTTCTTTTCTTTTAAAGGATGTCAAAAAAAGATGCAACTTATATAGAATCTTTTATATGAGCCCTGTTCTTGCTTTTGAAACTAATGTTCTATGTGGTGCTACGTGCAAAAAGGTATGTAAAGTTATAATATATACGTTTTTTAACATTTTTGTAATTACTGACAGTCGATAGTTTTATGCGAAAGTATACATAAAAAACTGTTTCTCTTTATTCGACGTGTAAAGATACTAAATGCAGGTCTAGGGGAAGATATTGAGAACTTAGTTGAATAGTGTTATAAATTCGTGAATTTTAGGACACTTAATTTCCGCAGAATATAAAAGCATAGAAGAGATGGTAGATTTGAATGAGCTCAGAAGAATGAGCGTAAGAATGACTAGAAGAAAGAAAAAGTAGTGGAAGAATGAAAACAAGCAATATAGAGAAAGATTTGATGAGGAAATTAAGGAAGGAAAACTAAAATAACGTACCAGTAGAGATGGCGAAAAAAAGCATTAATAATAGTCATAACTGTGATATCTAAATAAGTTTTTTTTTTTTTTTTTTTAATAATTTAAAGAAAACTGTTTTTCATAATATCATTGAGTTAGGTTTATTATAGACAGAGTTCATGATGTACTTCTTTTCAAATAATATTAAAATTTAAAATAGAGCCTTAAAATATACGAATAAAAGTAGTATACATAACGCAGATAAATTATTTAAAAAAGTATTGGTAGTTGCATATTAAATGCAGTTTCTTTTTTGGATCGGATTCAATAATTTTCAAAATATTAAAAACAAGTCGGGTTTTTATCTTTCATTAAATCATATGATCAATGATATACTTAACCGTAAGAAAAACATACATGTGAATAATAAGAGAAATCATTTATTTGTTTAATAATATTTTATGTTTTAATAATCAAAATTTGTGAATCTTACATTCATTTAAATCGGTTTGATCATTTTTGCCCGTTGATTAAGGAAATATCATTGCGTACGTTACATCTAAAAAATATTTTTTGTTAGCATGTCAGTTAACCTACCGACTCGTTTTGAAAATATTTACCGTCTCGTTCATTTAAAAATATATGCGATATTTAAGCGCCTGTAAAATTATTTTCGTATTTCTTAATAATTTATCTTTCTGATGTTTTCAATCGCAATATATTTTGCGTTATTTCTGCAATTTATTAAATTTATTTTATTATTGTTACACCTTGTGTACAATGGAAAAACCCGTATGTTTTGAAAAACTTCAACATTTTTGCATTAATTTCATTTATGAATACAATAATTATTCAACATTTACGCAGGTAGTAGAACTGTGTTTTGGCATAGATGCCATTCGGTGTAACGCATTTTAGCGCTAAAGATAAATACTCGTAGAACGAATCTGCTTTGGTCTGCAAAATGTTATTCATATTTTGACTTCAGTTTACAGCGAGTGATACGGTCTGGTACAATTGCTAAAATTTACTCTCTCTACGTAGCTACAAGCTCGTGTTCACGCACGTACCTATTGTATACAGTGGATAACGAAAGTGTTTGTATACGACAAAAAATGGCTACAGTGGTATAGTGTAAGAGGCTAAAGGGGGAAAAAATAATAGAGAATGTACGTAAACAAGTATCAAAACGTAGTACATGAGTGAGTATGTAAAATAACGGGACATGGTATGGGAAATAGGGAAAATGCATAATACGAGTGCAACTGGTTAGGAAAAACCCATGCGAATGTACGATAACCGAGACTTGTCAATACCTACAAAGCAGTGTAAATTCAAATACTTCTTCAGTATGCAGTGAACGTTTCTTGAGCGCAATTGTCTAAATTAATACGATGCCAGGTAAAAAAAAAAAAGAAAATATCTCTTGAGGATCGCACGTGAATAATTGCGCTGCGAGAAAATGATCAATCGTATCACGAAATTGCTAAAAAAAAAGTGCAGGTGTCGTTCACGACTGTGAATTACGCCATAAAAAAAATACGAAAGGATTCATATAATGAAGAATGAGCATTGAAAAGGCCGGCTATGGAAATTAACATACCGTGAACGACGAACCATCATCTGTCGTTCACAAAAAAAAACCCGTTCGAAAGCGTTGCTGCGCTTGCGAAAGACGTCGCAACAACGACGGATAAACAAGTTTATCCGCGGAAAATTCGTAGAATATTACATTCCGCTAATATTTATGGTCGCTCGCTGTGTAAGAAACCGTGTATATCTTTGAGCAGAATAGAAAAAAACGGCTACAGTTTGCCAAACAGCATTTGACAAAGTCGCTGGAGTTCTGACATTCAGTGATTTGGTCTGATGAGTTTAAGTACAATATTTTCGGGTCGGATGGAAACCAGTTTATGTGGAGGAAGCCAAACAGTGAACTCGAAAATCGCAATATGCACGCTACAGTGAAGTATGCAGGTGCAAACGTTTTCGCTTGGAGCTGCAAAGGGCGACTGGCCGAGTCAGACACTTAAAGTTCAAAGATTTGCGTTCTAGCGCTGCAAAATTGGACCTGGAACAATCGTTCACTTTGCAGCAAGATAACGATTTGAAACATACCGCCCACATATTTCGGGAATGGTTATTGTACAATGCGCCGCGTCGTCTGCAAACGCCTCCCCAATCCCTAGACCCTAACCCGATTGAATATTTGTGGCTTCATCTGGAGCTGCAGGTTAGCAAGCGACGGATTTCCAACCGAAATGATCTCCAGGAGTCATTGCAAGTTGTTTGGAATAAAATTTCGCCTTCCATCACCCAGTTGCTGGTGGACTTCATACCTCAACGTTTTCAAGTCGTTATCAGAGCTCACGGAATGCATGCGAGGTATTGAAAGTCATGTTTGCAGTTCATATTCTAGTCTTTTTTGTTCAAAATTTGTTATATTTGATTCTGTACAAATACTTTTGTTACCCTCAATTGTATTCATTTTTTATTTTGCGGAGTGTTTTTTCTTTTTTCGCAAATAAATGTTCTTATTTGTTTATACGCTTGTCATCGTATTAGCTTGTACATATTTTTGCTACGCGGCGTTCTTTTCTCGTCTCCTGTAGCTATCTTTTGCCGTGTAAAAATACTTTTGTTACCCACTATATGTGTTGGAACAAAATAAATATTTGTGCCATTCGTCTGCAATTTTTTAATTAATTTTGTGAGAATTTTTTTGGGAATTCCATCAATTGAATTTTTTGAATAAATCGACATGTCGTAATGGTCTTGTATGTTGTAAGTTTTACAGCTATAGAAATTGTAAATCCAGAAACAATAACGAACCATCCAGACTACTTATTGAAATTCGAAGAGATAACATTTTGCAAATCAAATGGAATCATTCTGTTTACTTTTTTGTTGCACACAATCGTGTCTACATCAAAATATGGTAGATCTATTTGTGAGCGGGAGAGTTTTTGAAAACTTTTGAAATGTATAAAATATGGGTCACATTTTGAGAAAATATTTTTATTTTGTTTATTTTTTAAAGTGTTAGTTTATATAAATAATAAAATGTTACACATTCATATTTCACAAAAACGTAATTGTTGCATATTACACATAGTCATGTATAAAAATGTAATTAAGATATATTAAGTTATAATTTTTTGTGATTTACTAATTAAAAATTAAAATTTTTATTTGCATCCTTTGGAATAATCTTTATCTTGATGAGAAAATCAAATTGGTTTCCAAAAAAAAATCCGTTATAAATCTCTATTTTTTTTAACGTTTGTCATTCTGTAGTGATTTCATGTTTTTTTTTGTTTTTCTTTCGAGTTATATTTACCATATTTAGATCAAACTCAATTACTTTACTCGGTTAATAAACTTTTTACATTTTTGTTTATTCCTTTTTTTTTTTCTTGTTCGATTTTTCGGTATGATTTTTAAACCTTATTTAGATTTGTTGAATGTCTTCATTAAATCTTTCGAATTTTTAAATACACCTTAAGAGCCTTCACCTTCTATATCTGTTGTACAATTTCAATAATTGTACCAGTTTATATTTAAATAGGGGACGAATCCATTGAATATCTAATGATTTTGGAATATATATATATATATATATATATATATTTATTTATTTATTTATTTATTTATTTCCAGCTGGCATTAGTTACCTGAGTTTAAAGCACTGTTGCTGATAACTTTTAGTCGATTAATTATGAAATTGTTTTCTGTCGTTTTGAAGGTCATCGTGTGTAACATGTTTTAAATGTTGCGATTGCGCCTTTTAAATGAATACGTTCATAATTTAGCAACTTCGACTCCTTAGCACTTGCGGCAAAAAATTTAGAATTGTTCAGATCGTTAATGTATATTAGAAGATATGTTATATTACAAATGGCGAATAAACGAAATATGTGAACTTTATAAGAGATAACTATCGTTTATTACATACTTACATTTTACTAGTGTGGTATATTTTTGTTATTGACATGTATCTGCAACAACGTTGATGTGGAATTGAAATTTTAAAACTCGAAATTATCTGAATAATAAGCTGCAGATTAAATATTTTTTGTTAGTTAATAAGCCTCTGGAATTAGATAATCAGTGTGTTTTTTTGTTTTTTTTTTTAATAATAATTCTTTCTGAACGTAATTAATAATTTTTATTATCGTTTTTGTGTTTATTTTTGTTCTTTCTTATATTAATGGAATCTCGATTTTCTATAGTTTTTTCTTATTTATTTATGTATTATTCTTTATTTTGAATCAGGGAAAATTACAAAAATTTGATGTCGTTTTAATGGTTTGTTTTGTTGTTTTTATTTAGCGTTACGTGTGAAAGATATGATAAGTGAAAATAAATATTATGAATTCGCATAATGGTTACAACGAGGAGGAAACCGGATTAAATACTGTAATACCTCTGAATAATGTGCCAGAAAATAATGAGGAAACCGAAAAGGCAAAGGGTGCCACTATTGCACTGGATAATAGACAGAGGAAAAGGAAGTACGAGGAAATAAGTGACGATGAAGATGACGAAGAGGGTCCGGAATCGGAATGTAACGAATCGAAAATGTCAACGGCGATAGATTCGACGTTACAGGCGGCGTTAATCGAAAAGGAACGTAATCTTTCGTTGGACATACTGGAAAAATTCGCCTACACCGATGCCGATATATTTACCGTATTACAGAATGCGCAGCTGTACGATAAATTACCGTCGTTGTCGCCTCTGGTTCCGACTGATTTGTTCAATTCGGTTGATTTATGTCATTCCATCGCCGAAGATAGTGGTAAGTCGTCGTCGCTTTATTACCCTCCGTTGACTGTGATTAAAGAAGAGAGTCAGGAAAAATCCGCTATTACCACTGGCGGAGTTGTCGGTAGCGCGGAAGAAACGAGACCGAAAGAGAAAAATAACCTGCAGCAACAGTACAGTTCGGTCGATCAACCGGAAATCGTTCAGAAAGCAAAGCAGGAAGCTTTCGTTCTGCGTCGAATTAACGAATTGCAGAAGCAAGGTTTGTGGTCTGAAAAACGACTGCCGAAAGTGTACGAACCGCCGCGAATTAAAGCTCACTGGGACTACGTTCTGGAAGAGATGCATTGGATTGCTACCGATTTCGCTCAAGAACGGAAATGGAAAAAAGCGGCCGCTAGGAAGTGCGCGCGAATGATTCAGAAATATTTTCAAGAGAAGGAAGCGCTATCGCAACGAGCGGCGAAGACGACCGAACAACAAACTCGGAGAGTTGCTAGTCATATGGCGAAAATAATAAAATGCTTTTGGAGCAATGTGGAGAAATTGGTCGAGTATAAAAAACACGCGAAGCTGGAGGAGAAACGGAAACAGGCTTTAGATGAGCATTTAAGTTTTATCGTCGATCAGACGGAAAAGTATTCGTCTATGGTGGCCGAGAGTATGAAGAAAAAATCGTTGCCGGAGGATGCGGCGATAGCGGAAGCGAAAAAGTCGGAGACGAGCGCGATAGCGTCGGACGAGTTACCGTTGGAAGATATGCTGATGGATCAGTGTGCCGGCGATAGCGATTTTTCGGCGGCTAACGACAGTTCGACGGACGACGAAACGACCATCATGAAGGAAGAGAAAATGGAGGGCAACGTAAATTATGCCGAGGAGTTGGCCGAACTGGAAGCGGATAACAATATGAGCGTGGAAGAATTAATGAAAAAGTACAAGGTGAACGCGACCGCCGAAGAGGTCTACTCATCGTCCGCCTCCAGTTCCAGTAGTGGCCCGGTTTCCGCGTATACTAGCGCCGCCGAAGACGACGAGGAAGGAAATGATAATTGCGCCGCTGAAGACGACGACGACGACGACGACGATGACGATGACGATGTGGAAGATGACGATGATTTCGGTTCGGAAGACGACGACAGCGATAGCGCTAGCAGTATGGCCGAAGAGGAAATGGACATCGACAACGATGTCGGTCGGCGTAAAGAGGAACCCGGCCGCCGGAAGGGCGAACTGTCTTCCGAGTCGTCTGGTAATATCGATCAAAATAACATCGACAATGTCGCCGCGATTGCGGAAAGTATTCAACCGAAAGGTAATACGCTCTCTTCGACGGCGGTCGATACGAAAATTCCGTTCCTGCTGCGGCATAAGTTGCGCGAGTATCAGCACGTCGGCTTGCACTGGCTGGTCACCATGTACGAGCGTAAACTGAACGGCATTCTAGCGGATGAGATGGGTCTCGGCAAAACGATTCAGACGATCGCCTTGCTGGCGCATTTAGCGTGCGTCAAAGAAAACTGGGGTCCGCACCTGATTATCGTGCCGACGTCGGTCATGCTTAATTGGGAGATGGAAATAAAGAAATGGTGTCCGGCCTTTAAGATACTCACGTACTACGGAACGCCGAAAGAGCGTAAGTCGAAGCGTATTGGCTGGACGAAAGTGAACGCGTTTCACATATGCATCACGTCGTACAAGTTGGTCGTTCAGGATCATCACAGTTTCCGTCGAAAGAAGTGGGTCTACCTGATTCTGGACGAGGCGCACAATATAAAAAATTTCAAATCGCAACGTTGGCAGATGTTGCTGAATTTTCAGACGGAACGCCGTCTCCTGTTGACCGGTACGCCGTTGCAGAACAACCTGATGGAATTGTGGTCTCTGATGCATTTCTTGATGCCGAATTTATTCGCGTCGCACCACGAATTCAAAGAGTGGTTTTCGAATCCGGTCACCGGCATGTTGGAAGGTAACAGCGAGTACAACGAAACGATCATTAAGCGACTGCATAAAGTGTTACGTCCGTTCTTGCTGCGTCGATTGAAGAGCGAAGTGGAGAAGCAGTTGCCGAAGAAGTACGAGCACATTGTAATGTGCCGTTTGTCGAATCGTCAGCGTTACCTGTACGACGATTTCATGGCGAAAACGAAAACTCGCGAAACCTTGGCCCACGGCAGTTTGCTCAGCGTTATTAACGTGCTCATGCAATTGCGTAAAGTTTGCAATCATCCGAATCTGTTCGAACTGAGACCGGTCCAGTCGCCGTTAAATGTTAACTCGGTACTGTATAGTACTGCCGCTCTGACGACGACCGCCTTGCTAGACTACGACCCATTCGAACGGGTCAACTTACAAACGTTCAGTCTGCAGTTGGTAAACAACGAGTGGAGTCTGTCCGCTTGGGCGGTGCATCGGATGAGGCGTTATCATTTGTGCGAGGATAAAATTCGCCGTCGACAGTCGTCCGATAATAATAATAGCGTGCCGGCCGTTCCTAAAACTAGTTTAAAATTACATTTAAAATTACCGAACTATTGCCGTATAATTAAAAACAATAGTAGCAGCGCTAGTAGCGGCGCTGCCGCCGCGACCAGCACTACTACCAGCAACGGTAACCGAATAAATAACCGAGAAATTAGTAAAATGTTGAAAAGTTTCATAATACAGGGCGAAGTTAACGTTACGTTAAGCTCGAGAATGATAGCGGTCCCGAAGCCGATTTCCGCCTCCAATTCGATGCAACCGTCGCCGGTAGCGCCGTTAACTGACGCTCACCGGTCGAACGAGGCCGAAGCCAACGCTGACGACGATCGTTCGAATAGTTTATTTGCGACTATGGATCAGCAGGTACACGAGCC
Organism: Icerya purchasi; assembly: GCA_039619475.1. Classification (NCBI taxonomy): domain Eukaryota; kingdom Metazoa; phylum Arthropoda; class Insecta; order Hemiptera; family Monophlebidae; genus Icerya; species Icerya purchasi. The sequence continues at coordinate 333,373,627 of CM077116.1, read as the reverse complement.
GCCGACAGGCAATAGTCCGAGTAGCGAGTACTATGTTTCGTCGCCGTCTTCCGATCGCTATATCGACGCGTTGAAAACGGCTCGCAATTATTTCCCGATCGCTAACAGTATCGTGAACAAGCGTAATAAATCGAAAGCGGCCAGTTTCCTGCAGGCGTTTAATCAACGATTGGAACGAATGCGTAAGAAGCGTTTAGAGATACTGTTGAATTCGAATAAATTTAAGACTAATCCGTTTGTGATTTTAGGGAACGATGTGCGTCAGTTAATGTGTACGGTGAGCGACGGTCCGTTGCCCGGCGGCCTATCGGGCAATTATTGGCGGTACGTTGGCTACGCGAATTGTCGTCGTCGTTGTTCGTTCGATGTTTCGCTTTTGCTATCCGCAGTCAAGACGGTCGAAGAGCGTTTCGACGCTTTGTCGGACGTAATTTATAAGTACCTTGTCTACGTGGCGTGTGTTCACGCGCCGCTCAGCAAGTTGCATATAACGCGTCCGCCGTTGTCTCGCCTGATCGAGATTGATCACGTCGCCGAAACGTTAAAACGTCAACTATGCCAAATTGTCGGTAGCAAAAACTGCATCTTCCATCGAATTAACTCGAGGCGGTCTCTTTCGTTTCCGGACTCGCGTCTAGTTCAATACGACTGCGGGAAATTGCAAACGCTGAGCATTCTGTTGCGCAAATTAAAGGCCGAACGGCATCGAGTTTTGATCTTTACTCAGATGAGTAAAATGTTGGACGTGCTGGAATCGTTCCTGAATATACACGGTTACATTTATCTGCGACTAGACGGTTCGACGAATATCGAGCAGCGGCAGCTGCTAATGGAACGCTTCAACGCGGACGTTAAGTATTTCTGTTTCATCTTGTCGACGCGATCCGGCGGTATCGGCGTGAATTTAACCGGGGCCGATACGGTGATATTCTACGATAGCGACTGGAATCCGACGATGGACGCTCAGGCGCAGGATCGTTGTCACCGAATCGGGCAAACGCGCGACGTGCACATCTACCGATTGATCAGCGAGAAGACCATCGAGGAGAACATCCTGAAGAAAGCTAGTCAGAAACGGATGTTGGCCGATTTGGCGATCGAAGAGGGCAATTTCAACGCGGCCAGCAAGCTAAAGACGTCCACCATATTCGAACTGTTCAACGTCGACATGACGGAAAACGATCCGCATAAACGGATGAACGAAGTGGACCAGCAGCAGAACCACCGGAGTACGAATAGTGGCGGCGGCGGCGGTGGTGGTGGTGGAGCGATACCGGATGAAAAGGCGATTTTAAACAAGTACGAATCGGTTCTGGCAGCGGTGGAAGACGAACCGGACGTTACCGCGACGAAGATCGCTAAAGAGGAGGCGGTCGCAGATTTGGCCGAGTTCGACGAAACGATTCCTTTGCTGGACGCGGATAATAATAATAACGGCGGCGGCCTTTCGACAGCTCTCAGCAAAGTAGAACGGGAGGTTAGTTCGTTGATAAAACAGTTAACTCCGGTGGAACAATGGGCAGTGTTTTTAGTGGAGAATAACGACTGCTCGAAATGGGAGTCAACGATAGCAGCGGCACCAGTTACTACGGATCAGAAGGATGAAGGTAAAAAAAACTGCAATACAGACGATAACGTTCGGCAAATTAATAATAATAGTAGTAGTACTAGTAATAATGGTAATAATGGTAATAATAGTAATAGTAGTAATTTTAATATTAATGAGATTAATATTATTAGTAATGTAGTCGGTAATAATGGTAACAACAGTGGAATCGGTGACAATGAAGACGATATAGACCTAACGTATTCGGAAATCGACGCGAAAAATCCAACCTGGACCTCCGTCAACGATATTAACGTTATGTACATATGGTGTCCGTTGCCGATGATGAATTTCGAGTACGAGTACTACATCGATCATGTGATCAATATGCTATATAGCAGTCAGATTATCCCGGATTACCAATTGCCGCCGATTTACTCGAAGCACCGAGACAAGAAACAGCTGTTGCTGGACGAAGCCGTCATCTCGCCAGCGTCAACCATGAAGATTCGCAACCGGCCGAAAGACCCGTTCGGCCAGCAATTAACATCCGCCGTTACGCCTCTTGCACCTCCGCCTATTCTGTTGACTTTCGAGCCGCCACTCTCTATCTTCGATAGATCGACACCGGCCATGTGCAAACTTCGACAAGATACGCGCATGCAAAAGTATCGAAATTTACCGCGTTCCTTACTACCGAATATACCCTCACTGAAATCGTCGTTATCCTTTAAATCGTCGATAAATAATAATAATAACAATAATAATAATAATAACAATATCAATCAGGCTAATCAGTTAGAGTGGCTGATACACGAAGACCAGGCTTTAGTAAACGCTATTCAACATTATCAAGAGTTACCGCTGTCCCTTTGCGTTTCCTATCCGGGCCACGCAGTTAATTGGGATCTTATAGCGGAGCTGGTAAATCAAACAAGCAGCGCCTATCGATCTCCGGCTCAGTGTAAATATCGTTACGAAACAATGATACTTCCGAAGGAGGAAGGTAATAGCGTTGCCAGTGGCAACAGTAACGGCGTAGGCGGTTACGGCGGTGTCGGTGTTGGCGGTAAACAGTCGGGATTAAATTCTGACGCGCAACCGGTGAAAAACAATCGGAAACGATTGAAAATGATGCCGGTAATGCGGTACTCGTGCGGTACAAGAACCGAAGAAGAATATCTGCAAGATGGTAATTCGACCTTCAGTAATCTGATGAAGTCGCGCTACGAAGCCATACGTAACGTCTCCAATAGAAGAGCGCCGACGGTGAAACGTTTGCCGATAACGAACGCGGCGAAAAATCCGAAACACGCGGCCATACTTAGCGAGAGTAAAATTAATTACGACAAACCGTTGCAACCGATCGAAATTATCTTTCAACGAGCTACGCGTCTTTCGCAAGGCAGAGCCGGTCCCGCTACTACCACCGTTGCTCCTCACTCTGCTACCGCAATCGTGCAGCATAATCCGTTACCGCAGCAACAGCAACAACAACAACAACAACAACAGCAGCAGCAGCAGCAACAACAGCAACAACCGGCGGCAATTATCCAGCAGCAGTTTCAGCAACAGTTGCAGCAGCTACAGCAGCAAAAACAGCAGTTCCAGTTGCATCCGTTGCATCCGCAACAGCACATACAGATACAACAGCTGCAACAAATTCAACCGGCGCAACAACCGACTTTGCAACAGCAGCTTCAACAGCAACACATTACCACCACCGTCATTCAAGCTTCTTACTCCGGGTCCCAGCAAAAGTCTTCGTTACAGCGTCGTCTAGTGCTCATGCCGTCCAAACATGGTTCCTCCTCCATACTATCCTCTGTGGTAAATTCCTCTGCTCATTCGGTTATGGTTAATTTCAGTTCGAATATTTTAACGACAACCGTCGCTACTTCCGCCTTGCAAACTATCAGTCAATCGCCTCCGATTCAGTTTCCGCTCGTTGCTCCGACCAGTGAGGTACCAATTTCTTTTCCCGCAAATAGACGCCCTGCTAATATCGGCGGCGGCGGAAGTATAGTTTCGATCAGCGCGGGTAACACTAACACAAACAGCAGTCCGGTACTGATGCCGTTATCGGTTGGTACGATTAATGTACAGGATATTCAACTTTGCAGACGCGTCAGTGCTGCTCCCAGCACAAGTCTGAATAATACCAATAATAACTGGAATGGGAGCAATTCAGGTACGATTAATAGTAATAACGGAAATGCGATGAATAACAATAATACCGGTACGTGATTTTACTGTATTTATATATTTGCTTTCTTTCTTTCTTTTTCGTTCTCTTTCTCTCTCGTTCTCTCTCACCCATGCTCGCTCGGTGCGGGAAACAGTTTGCAACGAAGTTTGCGGTACTTTTTTATGTAATATATATATATATATATATATATATATATATATTTTTTTTTTTTTTTTTTTTTTTGGAACAACTTTTAAAGTTTCAATACACGCTACTGGGCCAGTGTTCGATCTTAGAAAAGAAAAAAAAAAAAAATATGATAAAGTAGATTAAAAATAAAAGAAAATTAAAACATTATTTTTAAACTGATTTTATTCTTGCAGCCGAAATCAATGTATCTCTAGAAATATAATCAATTTGTTGTTAATTTTACACAGTGTGTATGTATAATTGCGTATTGGTTTATCTTAAATTGTTTGTTTTTTTTTTCAGCGAAAATATTTCAATTTTTATGTAGAGATCACTTTTCTTTGTTCATCAAGATTTTTAAAAATATTTACGTTAAATATTTGGAAATTATTACTGTTACCGATAATTGATAAAATATGATTCGCTAAAACAGTATTCTATACATTTCTTTTTTCATCCGAAATGTTCGATACACATTAAAAATTTAGTATTTTCTCTAAATTAATAATTTAAAGAAATATAAGTGGGGAGGTATACAAATGAACCTTTTAAATTTAATGATTCGTGAAAATTTACGCAGAATATACATCCCTCTTTTATTTGTTTATTATTATTATCATTTTTTTTTTTTTTTAATAAAAAAATACTAATTTTAGTAAGTCTTGAATAATGGTAATAAAATTTACGAAACGAAAATTTAAAAGTTCTATTGTAAAACGTTTGCTTTTAATAAATTGTATAAAACCGATTTTGCTCAACCGTGCAGTAATTTAAAAGCCCAATTTTTTTTCAATTTACTTGCTGAGATGGAAAATAATCTAGTTTCTTCGTACTTTTTTTTTTTTTTTTTTTTTTTTTTGTGTATGTTGAATTTAACGCAATTTTATATTAAAACTAAAATTTTTAATCAGCTTGAGATTTTTCGGTTAATTAGAATGCATTTTTTGTTTGTTTTGTTTTGTTTTTTTTTTTGAGGGGAAAAGTTTGCTTTCTAATTAGCGTTTATCGATAACAGATTTTGCAAAAATTTCCGGTGTACAATATATTTGTTATATTCTATTTCGTTGTCCGCAATCAGATCGACCGTTTGTTTTGTAATATTTTCATGAGAATAGATATGTAATCGATAAAACGTTAGTTTTATCGTTTGACCGGGATGTTTTTAAAAAGGTCTGATAAAAAATGTTACTTTATAAAAAGAGGTCATTTTTGGGTCAGTTATTAAAAAAGGAGTGGTGAAGCGGCACCATATTTTTACAAATAGGATGATTCTGTTTATAACAAATTTTTAAAGAAAGCTCCCCCCGTATATTAGTGTATCTCGATGAAATAAAAAATCTTTAAACTCAGTCTAGTAATACTTGACACTCTGATTCCCTCGGCAGATTTTTATTTCTCAATAAATGTTGTATTCTGTACAAATTGTCTATGCGCGGCTACTGATGCTTTTTATTCATTTATTTGTTTATTTTACAGTTTGAACTGTATAAGATCAAAAATCGCTAACATATGTTTTGTTACTGGTGTTTTTGTTATACTCTGAAATAATTTGTTTAGCGTTGTATCCATTTCACGCAAATAGTTTAAAAGAAACAACTAAGGGGGAGAAATCAAAAGCACAACTTCTGCAGGGATCGTAAGTAGATAGATAAATCTGGTTTACCTATTAAACATTTGACACGCGTATTTTAGATTTTTTCTCTTTTTTTTTTTTTTTTTTATTCGTTTTTTTTTCTCAAACGAAACGTGACAAGCAGTACTACATGAGGTCTAGTTTTTTGTTACCAAGTTTTTTGGAGGGAAATAATTGCGTACATACTTTTATCACAGTATTACAAATCATGATGTATAGAGAATGTTCTAAAGCTTCGGCCAACAAATATGCGGTAAGCACATTGCTCTTCCGGTTTATTATGAATCGTTGTAACCGTTTTAAAGCGGAATGAAAAGACGGAGGAGAACGAAAATAAAAATTAGGACAATATAATAAAAACAGACAGATCACGAAGACGATGAGAGAAGTTTAATAATTCGGATTAAGGACTTGTCACGAAAAGGTCTACTATAAAAATTCTAACAATATTTTTCACGTCCAGCTTTCCAAGTTTCACACTCTGAGAACATTGTTTATGGAACTGTACAAAATTTTTAAAAAAGCGGTATTTTCTTTTCTTTTTTTTTTTCAATTTAAGGCTTTAAATTATTGTTAAAACGTGAGCATTCTTAGGTGACATTGATTCAAGAAAATATTCGACTTTTAGTTTGTGCACATTTCTTCTTTTAATTTTAAATTTTGTAGCAGAAGTAGAAATTTTCGTCTGCTTAAATTTTGCTTAAATTTAAATTTCGGCAATTTTCACGAAAATATAAAGATACCATCATCCGGTAAGTATAATAAAAAAAAAAAAGAAAAAAAGCCTAATCACGTTTCAGATGTTTATATATTTTCAAACTGGTTTAACGAGTAGAAATGCTGTGATAATAATAGTAATAAAGATACTTTGATACTTGATGAGCGGGACTGAATGACGCGACAAATTTAAGTTGGAGAACATGGAATAGAGAGGCAAAAAAACCATCGTGGTTGTTTTGTAAAATTCTACGAAAACGACATTTCTGAAATCTGTTCGTTTGCCCTGTTTGATTAATTGTAAAATGAAGCTAAAGAAATATTACTTACTTCGGTGTTGTAAAATTTGCTCGAAATTTAATTATTTGTTAGAACTTCTTTGCATACCACCTTTTCTCTAAATAACAGTGTCAAGTAAAATGGTGAGATTTTTTTAAAAATCAAACACATATGTATATGTATATATAGAAAATAAATCAATTAATAAATATTTAACGGATAAAATATATGATGTTTCAGACGTGTTCCGTTTCTTAAACATAATAATGGATGTGTTTCGCTTTCGATGTAAATAAAATAAAATTGATCGGTAGCTCTTAATAATTAATTACGAGTTATAATTTTTCGATACACTGGTTTTCAGTATGCGACGAGTGTCTAATTAGATTTAATCTGGTTCAGTTAGAATTCGCAAACTTCGAATGTGTATTTGCTGAACACTTTATTGCGTTAAATTCTTTTCGCGTATATATGTATTCCTCCTAAAAATTTAGTTACTCTATTATTGTACGTATTAATTTATTTTACTATGCTTACGATTGTAGTATAGTTTGTATATATGCCGTAACCTTTTATTAGTATTACTTTGAATATTTTTTTTAATACTGTACGCGTGCGTGTATGTAATTTAAGTATTTTTTTTAGATTTTCTTTTAAACTTCTTCAGAATTAATCCGTTTTTGGCTGTAATAAAATTAATTAAACGACGTGTAGGCGAAAAGCGCAGTTTACTTTTCATTTTGAATCGTATTAAACTTTGTCAGCGATAATTACTTTATAACCCCGCTCTCACACACTGTTTTAACAATGCTCTGTTACGCGTGTGTGCGATTGTTTTTTGCAATACAGAAAAATACATCATTTTATCATACTGTAAAATATCTGTTAAAACACAGCAATTGGAGTCGTGTACTGTAACGACGGCAAAATATAATCTTTTCAAATTTGTGAAATTGTCTTTATTATATAATATGCCCTTATGAAAATTTCTGTTTCTTAGAATTCACCCCTATTCGCCGTATAACGATGTACAGAACAGCCAGTGTAATTTTAAAATGGTTTTACTTACTAGTTTTATTGGTCTTCTTTAATGTAGTAAAATCGTTCTCATTATTTTTCGATATTTTCCAATTAATAGCGATTCGATGTAAACAAAACGACTCTGATTCCGTATATATATTGTTAAAAGACTATTTCGGAATATTTATAATGTATTTTCTCTTCATGAAATGTGTGTTTAATCACGCGATAAAAACACGTATTTACCAAAATTGTATCCGTGTGTTTCGCGCAATCTTTATTGATGTGTCTAAAGTGTTATTTGTATATCATTATTTTGTATTTTTATCGTACTATTCTATTTTTAAGAATTTAAATGAACTTAATTTTTTATTCAATTATAATTTTTGATTTTTCTTTATATACATCCATCCACACACACACACACAAGCATACCCCTACACAAACATATATATATAATATATATATATATATATATATATATATATATATATATATCTAATCTCTCCCAATTTTCCCGGCCAGCACGGGAGATTCGGCCAACTTGTCTTACCTGGGAATGCCTACATCCAGCAGTGGATCAGAAATAGGCATACCGTGATATATATACTAGCATAAAATAGTTGTGCATCTATACGCCTTAACAACGAAACTCTTATTGCAGAGTGAGTAAGAATGATTTCAACCTTTTTGTAGAGTAGTATTAGGTGAAAAACAGTGGTTTATTTTATTAGTTGAAATAAATTCGTACAGCGAACCGTATTGAAACAGTGCGTCTCATCCGCTTAAACTTTCCTTAAGTTGTAAAAATAAAATAAATAAGTACCTCGAATAACTTTAATAGATTTAAAAAATATATCGCAATTTATAGAACCCCATTTTCGGACACAGTCCAACATCAGGTTACAATATAGAGTATACTCAAAACTAAAAACAAGTTGTTTAAGTCGTCTATGGGAACTTGAAATTCAACTTGATTAGACAGGTTGGGAACGTTTTTCTTTGTAAGATGTCTATAATTGTTTGAGTTTTTGAAATACTACGCTAAATATTTCAGCTGATATGTATTTAAGGTATCTCTGCATGGGCCTTTTAGTAACAAGTTAATATTAAAACCTACTTCTGTTTTTTTTTTGTTGTTTTTTTTTTTTTTTTTGAAATTTCGTCGAGTACACAGCAGCCAATAATTTCTGTTAAATATTCACTTGCATTTTCTTGGTTCTTTGAATAACTGAAATCACGACTATCGTGTTACTTTTCTATATAGAACATTAAATGAAATCTCGATATTCCGATCTTGATTACAGTTATTCTCTAATTTTTAACTAAAGCAATTACTCTGAAAATTATTGCTGGTTTTAGGAGCGAGATCATTAAGCATCGATCGTAAACCATTATTTGGAGGCTCTTCCACCCCCTAAAAAAATCTTTTTTAACAATGAAATTTAATCTTTAAATTATAAAGAATATCTATTACGGATTTCGGCGTTTTATTCCTTATACCTGTATCCGATAGTTTTCTATTTTAAAAATATACGCAAAATAATTTCGTACAAGCGGCTATCTGATTTACATCGAAAATATTATCTCTGTGCGGCGAATAAAAAATAAATGCAGATTGCTTCATCTCTGTATAACATTATTCGGCAATGTGCCTTGTTTTATGCCAAATTTTTGTGCTAGTATATTATTATCAAAGTGGTCATCCAATCAGAAAAGCCGGGAAAAAATTAACCGAAAAATATTTTCAATAAGAGAAAATCACAACCCATTTCTTTTTTTTTAATTTTTTTTTTTTTTTTGGTATTGCATTACGTATCATTTATAGTTTTTAAATGTATTTCCATTTGAAAAAAGATATTTAATTTACTTGGAAATGAGTCATTTTCTTGGTTGATCTCGTTTGTAATGCAAAAAAAACAATAAAAAACCTGAGATCTGTTTACCAATATAAATAATAATATCTTCTAAAATTATTCATGTAACCGCGAATGATGAAATCAGTCTGTCACTAAGCTAGAGCATTCCCTTTCCTCTTTGTGTCTTTCAATTTCCCCTTTAAAATTCTCTTGTATTGTTTTCCCTCTTCGTCCCTATAATTTCTCTCTAGTTAATATATCTCTAAATTCCGTAACTATCCCTCATAAAGATTGCATCTGTTATCTCGGTGTATTCCTTAATACTTGTCTGTCCTTTTTTGAACATACTAATTTTCTCTACTCACCCTGCTTTTAAAAGATTAAACTTGTTAAAAGCGCTGTCTCCTAGCAAATGGAGGAGGAGGCGATCCTTATAAACTTATTTCTCTACGCAAAACTATCATTCGCTCTAAATTTGATTACAGTTTCTTTGTCTATGGTAATGCTTCAAAATCTCTTCTCTTCAAATTAAATGTAATCCAAAACTCTTGTCTTCATCTATGTCTTGGTGCTCTTAAGTCTTCTTCGATATCAACAATTCTTGCTGAATCAAATTCCGCGTCCTTGTTGATCTGTAGATTCTATTTCGGATATTGTTTCCTCGCAGAACGTTTATCACTGACGTCTTCCAAACTATTTTCTTCCAATATTTATATTACAAAGACCCGGCGTTTTACTCTAAAGAAAATTCCTATCCTTGCTCACATCTCCTTATGACTTAGTTGTTACTCTCCGTATACAATATCCTCTTCCAACCTTCCCTACTTCTCCTTCGTCTTCGCTCATTTCATGCATTTTCCTAAGGTTTTCTACCCGTCCTTACCGTCCGAATCTTTATCTTGAACCGTCGCTATGCAGAAATTCCATAACACCATTAATTCCTTTTTTCATCCACATACGAATAACTTTACCGATACTTCAAGAAGTCCTAGTGGAATTGGAGCCTTTTTTCATCATCCCGGAAATGAATCATTCTGAAACCTTTAGACTCCTCCCTCCCTTTTGCTCCATATTTACAGCCGAACTCATGGATCGCTAGTTCAAAAACTGTTCGATTATCTCTAATTCTATGCGTACCCTTCAGGGGTCGTGTGTTCTGTTTTTCCCACACACTCCTCTGATTTTATCATTCTTCAAATACGCTTTCTCATTCATGATTTTTTTTCTCGTCATTCAATCCGTGTTTATTTCTTTATGGGTTATACTGGTCATGCAGGCATAGAAGGCAATGAATTAACGGATTTTCTGGCTAAAGTTGCTGCTTTCTCGCCCATCTTCTCTAAAATTCCATGTTCGAATTTCCCACCTCTTTTCAAAATACTTCATTTCAAATACTGCTCTGACATCTATGCTCAGTCCTTTTTGTAATAATCTATCTCACTGCCTGACTGTTCAACTTATGCTTCCTTTTAACACGTGGTTCCTTGATTTCCCCTTACTTGGGCATTCTGCCATCATTTTCATTTTTAACCATTCAGTGTTACCTTCTTGTTTTCGTTTTTCCTTAACATCTTCTCCGTTGTCTTCTTCAAACGAATAATGAAATTTTCGATGATTTCAACCATATTCTTTTTGAGTGTTCGTCCCTCTCAAATGAACGATCTATTTTTTACTCTCAACTCCTAGCACTTAACGTCCTTGCTCCTTTTATTGTGTTTCCTATATCTTGTTATTCCCTTCTTTGTGCGTCAGTCATTTACTTGGTTCTTTTTATATTATCTATCTCTGACCGAATTTCAATTTAGCTGTTGATTCTTTCCCCTCTATATTGCTTTTGAGCATAGGACCCCCCCCCCAGAGTTTATCTGTTTGAAGCACGTTAATATTCAATATTTCTGATGGGTGTTTTATTAGTAAAAACAATGAATATCTTTTATCAAAATTTCAATTTTAAAATTATCACATTTTGTTTTGTTTTTTTGTTTTTTTTTTTAATATTTACCGTGGTAATCGGTTTGTTTAAAATTTTATAAAAATTAGCTCTTTTATTCGTCTTGTATGCATTTAAATACCCCTGGTCGCATCTTAACTACTTAAAACCTCATATTTCGTGAAGAATGGGTAGAGAACTTAGCCTTACCTTAAATCCTTCCTTAGGGCAACATGGAATACGCACTGAAAATTGCAACATGATCCGACTAGCGGTCCTGGAATGCATACGAAACAAACAGCATTCATTTATATATATATATATATATATATATATATATATATATATGCATATACTAGCTGTTACCCATGCTTCGCCCGTGCATTAATACCTGTTTAAATACGTGTACTTGGAAATTAATAAAGAAATGTTTGTTTTATCCTGAATTATATTTATGTTAAGATTCTTTCCCTCTTTTGGGTGAAACATGTTGTTTATCAGCGTCCAACAAAAAATGGTCATTTTCACGTTTAGCTGAGGATTATCAGTCTTTTCATAACCTGACTGTTGTAATCTAACAAAAAGTTTCGCTCAACTAAACAGTACATACAGCTATCATTTTGAAGTGGCCGCCGAGTTATGCACACACGGTGATCTCCCAAAATTACATATTTAAGAGAACATCTTCACTCATACCTTTCAACCTATTCTTGAACACGGCTATTAAAATGAATTTATTAGCACAACATCAGAACTGCAATAGTTGAGTAAGGATTTCAAATTTAAGTGTAAATAACATTCCCGGTAGTAGATATTAAAAATTCTGTTACGAGATTTTTTATTTCTGTAAAAAAATAATAAAAAACAATGTTTTTTTAAAACTCTTCACAGTGAATACAGCAGTTAGGCTAGAAGTGCTACTTGTATATTTAGATTCTGTCATGGAGATTTAAACATTTCAGTAACACAAAAGGAGAAGTAACAAAACGCTATGAATAAAATGGTATCTACAGTTTATTATTTACCGTGGTAATCATTTTATATTGAGAGATATATGAATCATATACACGAGCTGACTCGGCGAACTTCGTACCGCCTCAAAATTAATAAATGTTGTGTTAACTTATTAGCTGAATTAAATTCAGTTTTTTATTAAGATAAAATTAATACTCAAAATGAATTAAGTTCAATAAATGTACAAAAATCAAAATGAAAAGTATTTTTTTAATTACATTGAAATGAACGTAATTCACGTGGCAGCAAGGCATTTGCTTTATTGAAGCGAATTGAAATGATTCGCATAGCATTGTTACGCTACTTTCTGTTAAACTATTTGCTGGATGGTTTGCATTTGGGTCGATTCCCTTCATCGAAGCACCTTGTGATATACGACATTTTTCGTTCTGTTGTCAGGTGCGAGAACGAACAAAGCGGATGGTTTGCCGACATTTGAACATGCTATGTACATTCCATAACTTGTCTGCCTGATCTAACAAAAATTTACGCTCAATTAAACAGCACATACAGCCATCATGTTATTTATTTATTTATACCATCCGCCTGTGCAACAGCTTACGCCGATTACACCAAAGTACTTGGTTTCGCGTGCACATTCCTCCTCCCACACTCATTATATATAATACCGCCAAAATTTCTTTGGATCTGTCTTCAGTCTCGTTTCTGCACACAATCGTAGTTTGTTTTTGCAATAGCTATTTTCAATTTCAGCTCTCTATGGAGATTACCGAATATAGTTATACTTCAGCCGACATTTATTCTGCTCCTTTATCAAACCAACGGGGGTATTTACTGATACTTTTCTTCTTCCACGGTACAGTTTTATCCAAAATAGTCCGAACACACATATCAAAGTAAGATGCAGTCGCATTACTATCGGTAGATGCATACAGCGGATGCCAATCTATAGCTCTAAACATGTTACATCGTTAAAAAGTCAGCTTTTTGAAAATTTTTCTCACGAGGAAACCTTTCTGGCCCGCGTTCTTGTCTGCCTCGGAAGTGCTAATTTGATATAAATGCGTAAGGGAGGATGATACCGATTACTTATGTGAAGCAAGGACTCCTCATTCTCAACTGACTGTTTTTTATTGTACCTATTTAAAGGGGTTTAGTCGTTCTCACGGTGATCTTCTATAATTACACATTTAAGAGAACATCTTTTCACTTATACCTTTTAACCTCTCCGCCTTGATAATTTTATTAAAGTTAATTTATTACTACAATAGTTAAGTAAAGATTTCAAATTTGAGTATAAATAACACTCTCGGTAGCAAATATTAAAAATTCCGTTGCTGGATTTTTTATTTCTCTGAAAAATAGTAGAAAAAACTTTTTTTAACTCTTCACAAAAAAGTACAGCAGCTAGGCTAGCAGTGAGACTTATATGTTTAGATCATGTCATAGAGGTTTCAGGATTTCAGTAACGTAAAAAAGAGAAGTAACAGAACGGGGTGTATTTACTTACGCTAGAAATTAATAAAACGCCATCTTGAGTCCGTTATTTACCATGGTAATCATTTTTATTTGAAATTTTATAAACGGTAATTTTTTTTTTTTAATCGTCCCGTATACATTTCCGCACCGCTGGTCTCATATCAACTACTTAAAACCTCATATTTCGCGAAGGAGAAGAGGTAGAAAACTCAATTTCAAAAACTTCGTTTAGACAACACAAATACACTCTGAAAATTTTAGCATGATCCATCCAGCGGTACAGGATCGCATATGGGACAAACCTTCATTTTTATATATATGACTGTGCCATTCGTACGTTAGAAATAATAAGAAATTCTGTTACATGGATAATGTAATGGGCATTGCTACGCTAACCCTAACTTAATCTATCCTGAAAATTTTTCAATTATTATGGAAAAAAAATATTATTTGCGAAGAATGATATATAGTCAGTTGAAACACCGACTCTTCTATAGGAATTATTGAAGACTATAATTTGAGAGTCCAGGGGTTTTCAAAGGATCGAGTTTTGTATATATATATACACACAAAATATATTCATCTAAAAGGAATAGACGGAATCGATCATCAATTTGGTCAGTTTTTATGCGGCAAAGTTTAATTGCATATTTTTATTACTTTAAAAGTTGCCGCTTAAAACTTTACGCATCTCAGCGAATTATAAATTTAGTGAAAAATATTTCCAATCGATTTTTTTCGTTTGAAAATTTTGTATTCTTTAGAAAATGAAAAATATTGTTTTCATATAATTATGTATAAGGACGTTGGCACGACTTGGATAGTAATTAGTGAATTTTTCGAGAAAGGTTATAGTACTTCAATCATTGTGATCAAGACCGTGTCCACGGGGGGTTAACCCCCACCCCATGAGAACTGAAATAGTTACTACAAATATACAAAAATCTGAAAAAAATCAAAAATTTAAAATAAATATTGATGATTTTTTAGGGTGTTCTTACTTTTAAAAGAAAAAAATGTGCCCCATATTTTAAAGTACTTCATTAATATTTTATGTAAATTTTTATTAATGTTTATACGGTAATTCATTTATGTAAATTATTAATATATAAATCAAAACGATGGAAATTATTAATATATGAATATTAGTGAAAAATGTATTGTTATTTATAAAATTAATGTGAAGAAAATTTTCAACACACCCCACCCCCTAAAATGCTGGGAATGAACCTCCTGATTGTGATATGTTAAAATAAGAACATTTTAATGAGTGCAACGTGAAAAACATTTTTTTCGCTAAATATTTTACTGAAGTGTATTATGAAATGCCATTCACAGCACCTCTTTTATCAGAAGAAAGGTTTTACTCATTACGTTAATATTCGGAGAAGTAGCTACCTAATTTAATGCAGTTTTAAAATTTCAATTATTAAATTTCTAGAATTAACCTGACATGATTACCATAAGTACCAACATAAGTTTGCTGTTAGAAATAAACGATTTGTTTACGTTCTTTTATTTAAAACTTATTAAAAATTTAAAAAGTTTGGCAGAGTAGTCGTTAATTCAATACTAATTTTCCAATAACATCAGGGAGAAGAACTGACCCGTTTCTTTAAAAAATCGTAAAAAGTGATTCTTTTAAGTTTTTTTTTTCCCCATTTCAAATCAATTTACTAAACTGAAGTTTTACTGTGCATTGACGTGTTTAAATTTTAACATTTTTCATAAACCTTTTTTTCTACTCGGTATTTTCTCTCCAATTTCATTAAAAAAAAAAAAAAAAATTAATTTGTAAAATTGTAGGCTAAGTTTGACTACTAGACTTGAAGTATTAAAATCGAAATTCAGGTAGTTTCTAAATTTCCCATCTAAAAGCAATTGAATTTACGTCTACATAATACTAAATTCAAAATAAAGAAATGATTTTTCACGCCATAACAGAGAGACATCATTTCTCGCACTTTTATGAACTTTTCGCCAACTTCGAAGGTTTCATTACCGAAAAATAGCAATCTTTCCATCGATATATCACATGTGCGGGAAAATAAATATTTATTTCGAAACTTTCGAGATTTCGTCGGCCTAAGGACGTAATTTAAAAGTTGCGCATATTTTTAACCTTGATAAAAATTTTCAACTAGAATTCTCGCGGCGCAAAGGGGGGATGATATGCCATTTTTCGCGCTTTCATGAACTTTTCGTTAAGGAAATTAAATACGATTTTGTTCCCACAAATAGCGAACTTTCCATCGTTATATCACATGACCGGGAAAAAAATATTTATATCGAAATTTTCGAGATTTCGGCGGCCCAAGGTCCTAAAAATAGAGTTGTAAGTTCGACTATAGTTTTCCTATGAAGCGGTCCTTTTTTGCATGCATTTGAGATACGTTTTAGTTTCCTCGACTTTTTTTACTCAGGCTATTGTTTATATCAGGGGTGGCCAACCCAAATGACCTTGCGGGCTACTTTCGAAATGCATCATAATTCCGCGGCCCGCATATAAAATCATATATCCCCATATTAGATTTAGACCCACTATAAACATTTTTTTAAAGTGAAAAATTGAAACGCGATGAGTTATTATTATTGTATTTACTATTATTCTTACATGTAAATATAGATAATATAATAATAATGATACTAAACGCACATTGCAAAGAAATTTCTAACATTAAAAATGAAATATAAGAAATATATAAATATAAATGAAATAATAAAAAATCATATCATTAAAAAATATTTATTTTACTAGGTCTACTTTGGCCATCCCTGGTTTACATGAACATCTTTTTTTTTTTTTTTTGCTGTTTTTGGTGGAGAGTGATCTATGTAACTTTTTAATCGTAATTTTTTGATTTTATAAAAAAGCTTCTGCGTTTGCTTTATATTTTGAATTTCATTTTTGAAGGGTTATATGGTGATGAGTTATAAATTTTTTAAGAGTGATTTCTGAGGTCATTTTAAATTCCATATTATATATTCTTGACGTTTTTTTTTTGCCGCCCAGGATAATTTCGGATAGCTTGAAGTTATAAATTGTCATAGACAGAATTGTAATTGTAATTGCAATTTGTCTCAGATTTCGAAATGAATAAGTCGGTATTTTAGTTGAATATTTTTGTCGTTTCTGAACCATCTTATTAGAATTATTCGGTACATTATATGTGTACGGAATCCTAAACATGAAAAGCAACTCAGAGATGGAGTGGGTCCTTCTTCTTCATCGGTGGTAGGGCTAAGATAATTATGCCCTTTAATGATTCGAACAGTTTATCGCTTAACAAGTATTCCAGTTTTACGACCATTAATATAATTTTACTCACAATCAGATGGCTAAACAACTGTAATAGTACGAAGAATTTGTTAGATCTTTTTCCCGCAGTTCCTTGTTCGCTACCTTATAATGGATGATGCTCTTTTTTTTTTTTTTTGTTTTAGCTTCGACAGTAAAAAAGGTATTGATTGTCCGAAAAAATTCAACACGTGAGGTGAATTATAATAGTTTTTTCAAAAACAACTTTCACACTACATTACAGAAGACAGCGCAGTTGCTGTTTTAATTTGATATCGGTTTCAGATGAGAACAGTATCCACTAGAAGTTTTTGATATGTAAACTAGTTTATTAAAATGCCGTCAAATAATTTTAATTTTGCCGCTTTGAAAGCTTTCCTGTTACATTATTAAAAGAAATACTTTTTTAATTCGCGTAAGTTTAGGAAAAACTTTATTGGTCGATTCTATTTCATACACACCTCAATTTAAAAAATAAACCTCTCAATGATACTTTTTAAGTTCTTTGGTGCTGTAAAAATATCAAAGAAAACAGAGAATTACTCTTTACAGCAATATTGCGAAAAAATTCAGTAATCATCTTAAGTCGCGTACTGACTTGCGTAAAACATTAAACGTTTTTCGGTCGTTGTCGGTAAATTGCAAAAGTGTGAAATGTATTTGTGACATTTGAAAAATTTCAAAAACTCAGTCAAATTCAATTGCATTTGATTAATTTTTATTCGTATGAACTGTTGTAATGAAAGTCATTAATTAAAAGCAGCAAAGTGAGCATTCATTAACTAATTACTGTTGCAAAAATACCGGATGAGTACGTTCGACTGATTTCAATTGAACTCGATAACACGGCATAATTTACCCTGCTCCATGAGTGATGCATAGACGTCAGTCTTTATGCTTATTAGTTTAATACGAAACACCGTTAGAACAGTGTGCGCAGTGCCTTTTCTAATTAATTTTAACTATGTTCAACTAACGAAATAAACTAGTGATTTAATTAATTTTTATTGCTTAAGAACGTCGTTTTGAACTCTTTAATGCATTTTAATATATATATGTATCGTTTTAATTAAAGATATTTGATTCGCTTTTTTTGGCGGATTGTTATATTTTAAGATATATTTGGGAATATCGCGAAATACTTATTACCAGTTACGTATAGTAATATTCAGAACGATCACTGAATGATTTCGATTTGTTTTTGCTTATTAATCTATTATTTTAATTTTTTGGTGCTAAATGGACTGCGTTGATGTCGCAGTTCCGTTGCTTCTTGTTAAATTACCTACTGTTATGTTACAGGGTAACACTTTTTTTCCAAATAAATTTCACTTACTTTTTCAGCCTTTCCTTCGATTTAGAAAACTAGTCATGCAGACAAAGATAAGCGTAATTTCTAAATATTTCGCAATATGATTTTCATCATATCCTTATGAAACTTACCCCTCCCATGACTTACTTCTCGTTAAAGAATGAACAAAATACGTTATCAGCTTAATACTAGCAAAATCCAGTAAGATGATTTGTTATCCATATATGGTTCATATGTATATACCGATCGCAATCATTTTTAATATTAACAAATTCTATAATAAATCACTCGGATACTTGCGTATCTTCTTAAAATTCTTCGACTTTCTTGGTTTTCCAAAAAGCAGCCACCATGTAATTTAATGAAAATTACAGAATGTCTAAACTAAAATAAAAAAGAACATGTACGGAAAAATTGGAAAATATTTTTATAAATTATCCGCTTACATAAAATTCTGTGAAAAATTTGAACGGTGAAATACAAGGGCGTCGCCAGGGGGGGGGCAAGATGATAGAAAAAATAAAACTTATAAGTTGTAAAGGCTTAATATTTTATTAAACAAGAGTAAAATCTTAATTAAAACATAATTTTCGTGGGTTTCTGGCAAATTATTCATGATTACGCGCCTATGAATACTCATCAATGCAAGTTGATTAAAAAGTTTCAAGGCTCGGGGGGGGGGGGCAGCTGCCCCCCGCCGGCGACACCAATGGCGAAATATTTAAAGGACTAACAACTGTTTCAGGTATAAAATTATTCAAAACGAATTATAACGATTTACACCGGAGGTCGTTCGTAATTATATATTAATTATATATTAGAAATGGTCGAAAAGAATCATATGTAGCATTTTTGATTGATTATATTCAGAATGAACGTATGCAGAGATAGAGTAACTGTTTCCGTGATGAACATCATATTTATAAACAATTTTGAAAAATTTTACCTTCAAAAAATGTAACATCAGATAGCTTATTTAAATGTATAATTCTAATGGAATAAGCGGCAAATTCAAAAATGATACAAATTAATAGCTTAAACGTACAATGCAGCTAGTGTCACGAAATGCGAACAAGATGTTTCATAATAAACGCAATATCTATACAAATGAAAATGGCAATTTTATTCATCGTTGCGCTATCAATTAAATCTTGTAATGAAGATAAATTAAAACGGTAAGAACATTTTTAATAAAATTCAGCGGGAATAGCAACTTAGTTTTTGAAATCTCCGCACAGATTATATTACCTAAGGAGACATATTCTAATAATATCAAATGCGCGTTGGACTACTCCCGAAAATAACTCTCATTAAATGTTTTAAAAAATCACAGCCTTTTTAACCTAACATTGAAACAAATATCTTCAGGACTGTTAGAATTATTAAAAACCGGCATCTTTGTTTTAAGGAGATTTTTGGTTTTATAAAATTACGCTTTATGTTAAAATACTACATAACTGAATCCAATTTACGGTTTTCCAAAGTATGTAATGTAGAAAAAATTTGGCTTCAGTTAGTATTTTCAAAATTATTGTATATAAAGAAGTTCGTAGCCCCAGTTTGCACAGAAACAGAAGATAGATATTAGCTTATACTAATCATTTATTAATAGCTAAATTACTTTATAAAGCGAATTATGAAATATTCAGCAAGGATCTATCAGGGTTCGAAATACGCTTATGTTATACTTATACAACGGGTATATGAAATAATGATACGAATTTCTTAATTATATAAATTATTATAATACGAGTATATTAAAATTTAAAAAAAATAAAAGAAAAATATTAAGAACATTGCCGAATTTTTAGATGACCTTAAAACATTTTTTATAAATATAAAAAAGGATGAGAGGAGGTTCTTCAGAGACTTAATAAGGGCAAATTATTCATTTTTTCATTACATCTAACTCAACGGTTAAGCTGGATTTTTATTTTTTCATTTTTAAATTTTGTTAGAAGCATTTTCATCATTTGGTACTAATGGCCACACCCGTTTTTAAATATTTGATCTGTCAATCAATATTCTTTAACCTGAAAATGATAATTTTCAGGTTAAAGGATAATTTAAAAAATAAGCAAACTGCTGCATAAAACTTAATTAGTACTTGCTATTTCTATAATATAACGTAGTATCCCTGAATAAAGAAATTCAATAATCTTTTAATATTTAGTGTAGAATTTTGCAAAAATGATAAAACTAAGTTTTAAAAATATATTTTGAAGTAAAATACATGTACAACATAAATAATTGAAATTTGATGTACAAGAGTAAATAATATATAATGAATTCAAATTTGACGACATAACATACTTTTAAACATAAAAATTCTACTCTATTTAGTAATTAAACAATCGAATTAACGAATAGTAAAAAAACCCCCAAATTAATTGTATAAATTTCGTTCCAGATTATTACAAATAAATATTGTGTAATCTTGATCAAATTTACCATTTATGTAAGCCCCAAATACAAAATTACAACAAACGTAAACCAGTTTTTTGCCTGATACGAGGCTAATAGTTACAATTAAATAAAATAATTACAAGTAAATGATTTCTTAACCGACATAGGCGGATTCTAATTTTCCCCCCAATCGCATAATCTATATATAAATAGACAAAGATAAAACAGTTCACTACTTTTTCCTCTTCCGTTCATTAACCGTTTTTTTTTTTTTGTTTTCGTTTAGCAGCTATTGACAATCTTTAGTGTTATCAGTAATTATTTTTGGAAACAGTTGTTTTTTTCTTATTCAAATAAAAAATTAATACAAAAAATGAAAAAAGAAATCCTTATAGCCAGTAAATCTGTTATTAAAATGTATTAATTTTTCTTAATAATCATTATTGGTTTTTTTACGTACTAAATCTTAAGTTATCATTTAATATTAATGGTACTGAACTGTGTTGTATCGTAAGTACATATAAAAATGTATGTTTTCAGACATACGATGAACGAATGTATAATTTTTTTTTTTTTTTTTTTTGGAAATATACAAATTCATACATGTTTTCCTCAAATTTTAAACAATAATTATGGACAAATTTCGACC
Organism: Icerya purchasi; assembly: GCA_039619475.1. NCBI lineage: Eukaryota > Metazoa > Arthropoda > Insecta > Hemiptera > Monophlebidae > Icerya > Icerya purchasi. The sequence continues at coordinate 333,352,147 of CM077116.1, read as the reverse complement.
AACGGGGAAACACTAGTACTTTTAATTCTACAGCGAAATATAAAATATTTTCAACACCTACATTATAGTCATGTTTATATAAAGTGTAAATATATACATATATATTTGAAATTTTTGAATTATAATTTTTTTAGAAAGACGAAAATCAATTTTACTTAATTTTTAATGTCATGTTTGATGTACAATAACGCAACTGCATCACCCTCAAATTAATAAATCTTCCGTTTTTAATTTTTATCTTTGTTAATATAAAAGAAACAAAACGAAAAAAAAAAGTCTTTCGTTCACATAGTGTCAGAAAATTATATTACGTTCTTCAGATAAACGTCTGTTACACATTTTGTACCAATATCTAATAAATTTTTCAAAATGCACAAGCACATATACAAATACATTTATGCGTACATTTTTCTATTCGAATTTCACTTTAAACTACAAACAAATCGTTCTATTATTCGAATTTCACTTTAAACTACAAACAAATCGTTCTATTATTCGAATTTCACTTTAAACTACAAACAAATCGTTCTATTATTCGAATTTCACTTTAAACTACAAACAAATCGTTCTATTATTCGAATTTCACTTTAAACTACAAACAAATCGTTCTATTATTCGAACTGCCACTTGAATAAAATTAGTTTTATCTTGTTGCGTTATTCCAAATTAAGGAATAGAAAATATCTTACAATTATATTTTAAATCAAACAAAAAGTTAAATCTCACCTACAAAAATGTGAATTATTTCACAAAATTTCAGTTAAAAATCACTGGCCCATACACGTGATATAATACACACGCACACCCCGAAATAGATTAAAATGAAATTGCAAAATACAAAATATCTTACCTTAAAAGTAGTTTTTTTTAAAAAGAAAAAAAAAGCATTATACATAATTATACAAATTTTGTAAAAAAAAAAAAACATGCTATAATTACAAAGGAATTAACTACTGAATATTGCAATTTCATTTATTTCAACACCTCCTGTCAAAATTTGTAAAACCATAAAGAATATTGATGTTAAATAATATCAATCTCATATAAACGCACATAAAATATTAATAAACACAGCTACTACATTTATTTCTGATTGTATTAAATATTTTTTTTTTATTTATAATACTAATCAATAAATTTCTTGCAGTAATAATTACAGCCAGAGAGGGAGAGAAAAAATCCTTACAAATTTCAAAAGACGATAATTTATTGTCAGTAAATTAAACTATTTTGATAAACTCGGCAAGAAAATAAAACTCTGAACACTTCATCCATAGATGAAATTTATGCAAATTTAATAACCTGTTATTAGTCCCACAACTGCAACTATGAATAACGGAATATACGAAATATGAAAATTAATACTGAACGTATCGAAAAAATTGAAGTACAGTAGACTCCCATTACCCGACTTCGGATTAACCGAGAAATAGTGTATCCGATTTGTCCAAATCAACACCGCCTATTGATTATTAATGCGCCGTCATATCCTTTACTTCAACCATTAGAATACGAAGATATTATTGTCAAATTTTTACTTCCAAAAACAAGCATTATAGCCTATGGATGAAGCAATATAATCGAAAAAAATTTCTAAAAAATATTGTTGAACTCCGAGGAAAATGGCATTCACTCGCTTAACTGCTTGAAGAAAATTACGATGAAGAATGCCATTTTTTAGATAACTGGTGCGTGGGATGTTGCTACAAATACTCTTTGTAAAGCTTGGAGTACGCTTCTGGTATGAAGCATAAAATCGAACCAACAAAGAAAAAATACGTGAAATTGGACATAATTTCAAAAAAAATATAAAAAAATACCCATATACAAGCAGGCGATATCTCACCATGTTGAAAAATGGATCTGAACTAATGATGAGTCATAGAGATAATGGAAACTATTCCATCTCCCGTTAAATACTACAATATGATCAAGAGGAAAATGAAGGAAGATTCTTTCTGGTGAAGCTTATTTAATGTTACAAACTTCGCCAGACTTTACGGAGAGGCAGTCAAGCGTTACAGTTCAACACATTCTTTCATGAAGGTAAGAATTCGGCTGTTCATCAGCGAATCGCGTTAAAAAAAAATCTGTTCTTTCGTTTCCATAAAAAATAAAAATTCTGCACACTAACGGCAATTTTAAGAAATTTTTCGTATTATTCTTTTTATGTAAAATATTTGTGTTTTCTCTCCATGAAAAATAAACATTTTACATCATAAAAAGTTATATTTCTTCCAATCGATTTCTTGTTAAAGGGACACTCTTGTTGTATATTTTCATTTTTTTTTTTTCTTTATAAAAATATAAATTTGGATTAACCAGATTTTTATTTTACCCGACATTCCCCTACGTAAATTAACTTAGTTAATCGAGTCTACTGTATTGTTACATAAATATTTAATAAATATGCATCAGACATATCAAGATAAATGGTACAATATGAGAAATTATACAAAATAAAACTCTAAAATTAGGTTAAAGTTAAAAAATACGAATGCAATAAAAATAAAAATTGTCCACGAAAATATTGAAAACTAAATATGTGTATAATGTGTAATGTGTGAAATTGCAAATTGGCTATAAGGATGTGACACATTAAAAGTTATTAGAGTGAGAGTTCTAAAGGAATCAGCGGATCTCAAGGAAAAATTAACATTTAAAAATCAAAAAAATTATTAAAGATAAGCGCAAAGATAAAATTACTTTTAGTGTTGGAAATAAATAAAATGATACGATAAAGGCGCTAAAAATCAAAAAGAAAGTAATAATATAAAAAGCTGATGTCATAAACTGTGGTAATTAATAAAAAATTAAAAGTTTAAAGTAAAAGATTAATCGAATTAAATAGCAATGCTGAATTATTCATTATGTCTAAGATATCTTTCAGCTTAGTACAAATTGTTATTGCACTAGCTGTGAACAATCTTAATTTTATTATAAGCCTAATATGAAAACAACAAATTAATATACGAAATTTGTTGCCAAGCAATTAAGCTATGAATTAATGTACTACTTAAGTAAAAAGCGCTTAAAATCTTCCAACAATAATAATAATTTTAATTATTCTGTATTTGACAATTGAAAAAATTTAAAACGATTAAAATATTCTACATTACTTATTACAAATAATAAATTTTTATTGAAATACATTTTTTTTTTTTTATTAAATACCCGTAGCACGTTATTCTCCTTTTACATAGAAACGCTGAATAGGAACGAAAAAAGGAAATTATTTTATAAATAATTCAATCGAGTGCGATAATGTAGTTAAGAATTGGACTTTGTTGTGCAAATGTACTTTTGTTTACTTATCCTTCATCGCGTGTACCGATTGTGGATTTATATTATAAGATTAATTAAGAAACATTTAAGTTTTTATTATTAAAGTACTTACCTATAAGTGTTTTATCATTATATTTTAGTGTGTAGCTAAACAGTAAAATTACGTAGAACGAGCATGTAAAATATGAAACAAAAATTTAAATAATTAATTTATCCATAATATACAAATTAAGACCTGCATCAATTATTTACATCCCTGTATTACAAAGGAATGTAGTTAACAATATGACGCAGGCAACTGACAATTAGAAGATAAGGTTTTAATCAATTTAAAAATTAAAGAATAAAACAACACCAGATAAATACGTTTAAAAGAAGACATCAATTACTACTATTAAAATAATTGAAAACTTCGTTGCAATTTATCCACGTTTATTTAAAACGTATCACAGTATTTAAACTTACGATTAAATAAACAATATAAAGAGAAAAAAGTTTAATTTGCTTATAAAAATTGATGTAACCGCACCAGCGATTTGCATGAACTTAATTACAGTATTTATATTGATTTTAAGAATTCATCTATTCTTTTGTTTTTATCTATGAATAAATTGCATAATTAGAATTAAAAAGAAATATTCCTGTGACGGACAACCTATATAGTAATGTAAAAGATATCTTTCAGACTGATGCAATGTTAACTTTGCACCATCTGTGAACAATCTCTATTTAATATAAGCCCAACTTGACTACAATAAATTCAGATAGAAACACTTATTGTAAAGTAGTTAAGCTTGAAATAAATTTATATATGCGAAGAAGCGAGTAATGCTTAAAACTAAACATATTTACCATATTTACTTTTCAGTACGTTTTTAAAATTATAATTTAGTTCAGTTAAACGCGAAGAAAAAATAGTACACCGGAAATTTCGCAAATTAAAGATAAAGTATATTTCAAATAAACCACGAATACAAATAAAGGTACCAAAATATGTATACTTTTTAATCAATCCTTTAAAAAAAATGTTGTGAATCTAAACATTTTCCAATAGTTCAATAGAAAATGATCATTTTATGCAATTTTAACAATGTTTTAATTTTTAAAAAATGTATGATAACAATTTATATTTAATGCTATAAATTACCAAATTTAAATCTCTACCTGAAACGAACAATATTTAATACTAAACATGTTACTTTTAACAAAAGCTATCGTAACAATTCAAGTTACCGATAATGGAAAATAATTTCTTTTATAAAAAAGTAACTGAATGAACTAAATGTTGAAGAAAAAAAAGACATACTTAGAACTTACATATAAATACTTAAAAAGTTAAACAGTTAAACCTCCGCCACATTGCTCACAAAAATATTAGTAGACTTCAAAATTAAAAATGTTACCATGTGAGCACATCTGAAACACGTTTCATGTAGCAGGCAACACAAGTATAAGATATTTAAGTATCGTAATTAAATGCTAATATTTAAATTGAACAAAATTACTTTTTTTAGTGTTTTAATTTTTTAAATTAAAAAATTTTGCTTACCAAATAGTTTATAAGACTAGGTGTAAAGTAACAAGGGGGAAAAAATATATTTTACAAGATTATTTCTGTAAGCAATATATATATATATATTTATTTATTTATTTATTTAAAAATTTTACGCATTAACGAAACAAAATATTAAAATATTGATGTAATAGGGATTACAATTAAACGAAATATAGTAAGTTTTTATAAAGTCATTATAAAAATGTATTTTTAAATTTATGAATGGGTGGAAACTCATTGTTGTCATGTCACGTGAGGTCACTTGTGAATGAAAAAGTTCGGAAGTAAATTTTAATGTTGGAAGGATCATATTTAGGTTACATCATATGTAACATCAGGTTTTCCTTTCCTGTATAATATCATATCCTATCAAAAACATAAATGTAAAAATGGGAGTCAAGTTCAATATTAAGAATATTCGTAGTTATCGATTTCACCGACAAAATAATTGAGATTTATATGGATGCCAAGTTTTGTAGATGATCCTGAAATTTATTTATAAGAACATACAACACTAAAATAAGTTTAAAACACAATTTTTTATTTTTTTCTGCTACAACAATGTTTGCTATTTAAAAATATAACTTCTTAAATTTGAACAGTCGAATTTATCCTATTTTATTTAATCAGAAATTAATCTCTTATATATTTATTAATGAATTATTAAAGCTATACGTTAAATCATTTAGATCCGATTGATGTATCATTATAATTAATTCACAAGTTGGAAAAGATGGTATTAAATAATTTCAATACACATACGAGGGCGTCGCTAGCCAATGATTTGAGGGGAGGGGGGCAAGATGATAAAAAAAGGATATGAGTTATAGGGAAAATAACATTTATAAGTTACAAAGGCTTAATATTTTATTAAACAAGAATAAAATCTTAATGAAAACATAATTTCCGTGGGTTTCCAGCAAATTATTCTACTACTTTATTATAAAAGTCTTCCAAATTGTCCATGACTACGCGCCTATGAATACTAAAGTTCCGGCAAGGGAGGCAGGCAACGGCTCTCTCCTGCTCCCCCTTAGCGACGCTCATATATATATATATATATATACATAAACTTGGCTATTTTGGCCTCGCAAGGGGCTGTGTTCCTTGATACCTCTTGCTTACATTCCTGTCTCTTTCTCTTTTATACTTTGTATAAAATGATCAAAATTTACAATGTAATTGTAAATTGGTCAATATGAATATAATAACATAATCACAAAAATTCTATCCTAACATTTAACTTCCATTACATAACATTGTGACATTTTTTTGTTACATAAAATAGTGACATTTTTCGTTACAAAATGTAATGGGGGCCGGCCTAAGAATTATGTTGTAATTTATATATATATATATATATATATATATATATATATATATCAACTGGCTTTTTAGGGCGCACCGGGAAAATTCAGAGGTAAAATGGCGCTTTACTGCAAAGGGGCTAAAATTTTGAGAAAATTAGGGCACAAAAGATAAATTAAATGCTTGGGAGCACCGGGAATATGCCAGTTTGCCCACATAGTCAGTCCGTCAGTGATATATATATATAAACTCGGCCATTTTGGCCTCGCAAGGGGCTGTGCCCCTTGACCCCTCTTGCTTTCATTTCTGTCTCTTTCTCCTCTATACTTTGTATAAAATGATCAAAATTTACAACGTAATTCTTACTGGCATCAACACACACAAAAAATAACATAACCACAAAAATCCTATTCTAACATTTAACTTCCGTTATATAAAATTAAGACATTTTTTCGTTACATATTTCATTACATAAAATTGTGACATTTTTTAAATAACAATAACAAAAATCCTACAAAATATAACAAACGTTACATAAAATTGGGACATTTTTTCGAATGGGGGGTAGCCTAAGAATTACGTTGTAATTAATATTCTAATACAGGGTGACCTAAGAATTACGTTGTAATTAATATACATATATATATAAAAATGTATATTTTTTTATTTGTTTGTTTGTCCCGTATGCATTCCTGTATCGCTGGACAAATCGTGCTAAAATTTCAGGGTATATTTATGTTGCTACAATGAAGGTTTTAAGGCATAACTAAGTTTTTTACTCCCTCTCCTTCATGAAATACGAGGTTTAAATGTTTAAACAATGAATTATGGTACAACCAGTGGTAGAGGAATGCATACTGGACAAAAAAAATAATTTAAATAAAATTATTCTTTCTCTCTGTTCAGTCGTATTATCCATTTGTGAATGTCTTGACCAACTATCATGAACCAGTGGATCAAGAGACTACTTGTGGAGATTTTCTTCTGTTGTTAACTGTTTTCATTAGTTCTGATAAAGACAGTTTTGTGACAGATTTAATATGATCTGAGAGCCCCTATCGAGGGCAACCTTGATTCCTCTTTCCATCAATTTTTTCTTGTATAAAAATTCAATTCAATTTCAATTTCAATTAATTTACAGAACTAAAAGATATACCACTAAAACTACATTATTATATTTAATTTTACGCCGCATATGCGCAATGGTTGCGCGAGTAGCGGGATCCATGGTAGTTTACATGGATTAAACTTCTGCATGCAATATGGATAACATTTCCATTTATGCAGATTATGTTTAACCCATGTTTATAGTTTATTTGGAGGTAATTAAACTTAATATTATATACAAAATGAAAAATAAACTACGTCTACACGGTTCAAACTCCCTCACATTCACACATACACTTACATAATTACATATAACGAAATATATTCTTTAATTCTAACAAATCCTTCGAATGAATGAGAAAACAAAATACTTAATGCCGCAGATTAAATAAATAAATATAATGGGATAGATATATCGGAAACTATAAATGAAATAAATTAACAAATAATGTAATATAAGATAAATAAATAAAATAAAAGATAAAAATAAGAAAAGAAACACGAAAATATAAGTTTAATGAACTGTTTAAACTACTATGAGTTGTTACATTTGGTTCTGTTACACCATAACGAAGCGAATTAGATACTTACAGTAATACAATTAATAATAATAAAAATTAATAATTATAACAGCAAATAGTGTAACAATATGATAATCAGAAGAATACTGATGCACATAAAATGAAATAAAATAAAATAAATTGGTTCTAATCTGTTCCATTTCATAATATATCCAAAGAACTTTAAGATCTGTAGACAATAACCATTGCAACAGTTCTAAAAACAGTTGTTTTAAGATTGAATGGTTGGTTCTATTTTATGATTTTCTTAGCATACGCCTGCAGTGAATTATTTTGAATGCTTCGATTTTCTCAAAGACCTTGAACTGTAACGAAATATTGTGTATACCAGCGTTTACATCAATCTTTTCTTCACTTGGCATGTTACTTGATAGTTTTTCCATATTTTTGTAAGTTTGCTTAAAGAGTTTTTTGTCATGTCTATTCTTTGTTTTATTTCTGTCTCACAGTTTCCATCATTGGTTATATAAGCGCCAAGGTATGTGGTTCCGAATTTCTTGGTTATTAAGGTAAATTTTCTTGACAATTTGTACGTTCTATTAACTGTCATTATTGTCCATTTTGATTGGTTTAATGTAAGATTACCATTCTGACTGAAATGTTCAATTCAGTTTAATAAAGTTATCAGATCTTTTTCGTCAGCAGCAATTATAACTCTGTCATCAGCGTAGCATAAGATATTTATTTTTCTAGCACCGATGGTGACTTCTCCTTCCGAATTTTCAGTTACTTAGTGCATGATCCATTCGCCGTATGTATTGAATAATATAGGGGATAGGATGTATTCTTGTCTGACATCTGTTCCTGTTTTGAAATTTTCAGATATTTCATTCTCTATCTTAACACAGACGGCATTATTTGTATATAAATTTATGATTCATGCAATTAAATGTTCTCGGACACCCATTTTGTTTAGGACTGCTTATAGCGTGTTCCAATGCACCTTGTTGAAAGCGTTGATGTAATCCAAAAAACAGAATATTGTTGGAACTTTGTATTCATAGGCTTTTTAAATTATCTATCTGATATTGAAAAGATGCTCACGCGTTCCTTTCCCGGGTATAAAGTTTGTTTGTTTTTCTTTTATTTTTGGTAACAGGTACGTTTTTAAGCGTCTAATTATGACATACAGTAAGACTCTATTCACATGACTGATTAGAGCGTTCTAATTATAATTGCTGCAGTCTTGTTTATTTCCTTTTTTATATGTACAATACCATGATAAATATAAATTAAATGTACAAATTTAAATAAAATGATTACTACGGTAAATAATAAGCTCTAGATAACTTTTAATTAATTTCTGGCATAAGTAAATACACTACGTTCTGTTACTTCTCTTTTTACATTACTGAAATCATTAAACCTCCATGATAAGATCTAAACATACAAATCGCGCTCCTGGTCCAGCTGTTGTACCTAGTGCAGAGATTTAAAAAAAAAAAAGTAATGTTTTCTATTAGTTTTTACAGATCAATAAAAAATCCTGCAACAGAATTGTAATAGTTGTTACTGGGAATATTAGTTTTAATGAAATGCTTGAGATAGAGAGGTTGGAAGATGTAAATGAAAAAGATGTTGTTTTAAATGTGTAATTGTGCGAGATCATTAAGTGAATATCTCGCCTCCTTCAAAGTGATGACTGTATGTGCTGTTTAGGTGAACGAAACTTTTTGTTAGATCATGACAGACAAGTTATAGAAAGATCAATAATTTTCGGCTGAACATGAAATGTGAAGACTTTTTTTTGTTAGATGGTGATAAACATGTGTCCAAAGAAAGAAAGAATCTTTACATAAATATATTAATTAAAACCCAAAAAATAAAAAATAAACGTTTTTCACATATAAAGTCCAAAGTTTAAGAAAGAATAAAAATGAATTGATTATAAAATAAATGAATATGATATATAGAAAATAAAGTGGGCAAAAAGGAGTAAAAACCAAATGATTGTAATAATGAAAGCAATTTGATTTTCAGATATGAAGCTCAAGTGACTAATAAGTATTTCAGTAAGGAAAATGGTAGTGATGACCCTAATTGATTGACTGGGACTGGGATGATTGGCTAGTAGCATAACTCAAATTTGCATTCATATTATTATGGCTACCGTTTTCAAGGAGCGCCAGTTAGATATTTATTTATTTATACTTAATCATATGGAAGAGGGCAGAATTACAGCATACCGATCATTCTACCACACTGGATAGATCTCTGACTCATAGAAAGTATTGTAAAACAACAAAGATGAAGGTTGCAGCTAGGACAAATTTAATATGAAAATTAGTAGGCAGCAGCTGGGGTGCTAACCCAAACCTGCTGAGAATATCCTCATTAGCGCTTTGTTACTCTGTCGGAGAACATGTGTGTCCTGTTTGGAGCCGCTCAGCACATACAAAAGAAAAAAAATAGATAAAGCTTTAAACTAAGTTTGTAGATTAGTAACCGGTTGTTTACAATCAAGCCCTTAAGAAAATTATATGAGCTCAGTGGTATCGTCCCCCTGAATATAAGACGAGAAGTGGTTGCAAGGAAAAAAAAAACTAAAAGCTACGAATAATGGCTACCATGCCCTTCATGAATACAGTTAATTAGCAGAACTGTGATTAAAGTCTAAACGCAGCTGTTTAAGAACTGTCAAGCAATTGGAGGATACTAACATCAGTTATGGAATAAAAGAAAGCCTGGAAGAATGAAGAGGGAAACACTGCCTAGTGGAAACCAGTTAAAATACAGCTTTTGGAAAACATTGAACCCATTAAGAAGTGAGACAGTTCATACCAAATGTAATTTAAAGAAATGTGGTACGACAGACTATGAAAACTGTGGAAAAGTGCAGGGTCATGATCATTTATTCAATTATTCTTTCCATGGTGGGCCTGCATAATATAATTGACAATAGATTATTAATATTTCTTCAATATTAGACATCAATTAGTTTAAGTTAATTAGTTTTAAACTTTTATTTTATGATCAACCGGATACACAAAAAAAAATAAAAGTGAAGAAGATGAAATTGCAGGAAGCAGCTTTGTAATATTGACATTTTAAATTATTGCCTGATTACAAGTATTAATTATGCAAAAACAACTTTTTATAATAATATCTTTTAAATTTTTTCAAATATTTCAGTATAAAATTTAATAATTATGCAGCGTATTAATAATATTCTATAAAAAAGCATATTAAAGTTATAGAGAAATGAATAAGGAATCATGCAATGGGAATTTTAATATTTTCTATACTGGAAATATTATTTACTTTCAAACCTTTGTTTATGACTGGCGTTTGCTGCTGTAGAATATATTTAAAGTTTGTTTTAATTATTGTATTAATAGTATTGAAAAAAGAAATAAAAATTGAATAAAAGAAATAAATCTTTAATAGAAATATAAAATTCACCATATAAAAAAAGAGGAAAAATGAAAGATATGTTAATCTATTGGCGAAGCTGCAGAAAACAGTTATCAGGTATGTAAAAGGGCCGTTTGTAAAATAATTCAATGATGTAATTGAAATAGTAAATAAGGAATAAAAAAAAAGATGATTGCAAAAATGAAAGCTATGTGACCGATAAAAATGTCACTGAGTTGACTGTAATGAATATTTTGCAAAGAATGTGCAAATTTAAAAAAATAGGATAAAATAAATTAAAGATTTAAAAAAATGTTCACTACATATGTCTACCTAAATTCCAAATAAGATAAAAATTCTTTTATTAATTTCCAAGTACAAGTATTAATATATGAACGAAACCATGGATAACAGTTAGTATATATTACATTTCTTATTTAAAGATAATTGTAAATTAATACATATAACAAAAATATATTAATAAATTGCAAAATAATGTTATTTTCAAATTTTTTTCTACACATATTATTTATATTATAAATCAAAATAAAATATATTTACTAATTAAATATAAATATAAAATTACTTTAAACATTAAAAAGTACCAGTGTAAGCTCTAAATTATATAGTTATTATTACTAAATAGATTTAAATGCACATCGGCATTATTATAAAGTGCAGCAATATTATAATTTCATAGTTTTAAAATTAAAAATAATTTAATAAACTTTGGTCAATAAACTTCTATTTATCGATAATTAACATTAAAGTAGCGGTCACATGACATCTACAGATTTTTTCACTAAAATAAACAAAACCGGGTAAATTTTTCTTCATGAGCGGTAGGAAATAAATGTTTTCTGGTTTTGTGATCGATGTTGTTTAAATTTAATAGTAATGTTTTTCACTTTAATGAATACAGCTTGGTGTGGTTGTTATTCTCGAAGTAACGTTGTTTTTGGAAAATGAGATTAACGATTCGAAGTCGAGCTGTGTTGCGATTGTTTTTATTTGTTTTGATAACGTTTTTACTTTTCCAATTTTTTAAAAATAAAGATGAAAATCGTTCTTCATCGGTAGAGTTCATGTTGAACAGAATTGGTAGAAACAGGGATTTAAAAATAAATAAAACTGACCGTCTGGTAATAAATGGTGAGGAAGTTGTAAAGTTCAAAGTTAATGTTTTATTTTACGTGAATGCTATTTCATAATGTGTTGAAATAAAAAAACGTAACGGTCTTGTGAAACTATATGTTTATTTTTTCTATCGAAATTCAAACGTTTTCGTTAATTATATTTATTAATTTAATGGTTTGTTACATTTTAAACATTTTTTGATAGGAATCGAAATATTTCATGATATTAACTATGAACTCGAAAATCAAATAAAAATGGATGAAGATAAAATAATCGCCGGCCTAGGGGAATATGGTAAACCGGTTCTGGAGTTAAAAGGTTTCACTGATGAACAATTTGAGCAGACGATGAAGACCCATGCTGTGAACACAATATTGGGCAGCAGAATATCGTACAACAGAAAAATACCAGATGCGCGTAATCCAATGTAGGTTTTTACTTCTGCTCAGAATATATGTTATTTAAACTGGGATATGTAATCTGCGCTATTATTGATGTAATATAGTAATTCATGATCCGATACCGGGGTGGAATGAAAATCTAATATCAGATTTATATAGTGTGAATTTGGTTTGTATTACGGTAAATGCTTTTGGAAATTCTGATTGATTAAAATACCAGAAATAAGAAAATTTGAAAATGTTCATAATAATAAAATAATGAAAACTGAATAGCGAAATAAAGATGGAAGAAAATAAATTATGTCACATGTGATTAGTGATATCAAACTGCCGAAATCATTGTATGGCCAAAACGATAAATCCTTTATTACGATATTTTTCAAGCTGAATGGTAGTTATCTTGTTTGAAAAGCTAATATAACGAATAAAAAAGTCTTACAGAGTAGGTTTTCGAACTTACTTTTCTTTTGCAAATTGAAATATAAAAAAATTCAATGGTTATATATGCATTATTTTAAATCTTTATATTTAGGTTGAAATTGTTTAACATAATAAGAATGCCGGTTATTTATAAAAAAGGGAAGCAAATTACATTTGTTAAAATCTATCACTTTCAATTAAATAGAACTATAACGTAATATAGGGTTTAGTGGTTTATGGCATACAAAATATTTCGAACTGATTTTTACGCACTAGTAATGAAAAAAAGTCAGTCTAAATTAGATTTTATGATATTGCTTATCTGTAATCTAATTTTATAAACAAATAATTATTGCAGATAGATGTTTTGGATTTTTCGTCGTAAGTCGCATCTCGGTTATCGAACTGGATTTATATTAATACTGATTATTACAAATTAAAATTTACGAGTTCATTAAATTATTACAACCTTTTATATTACGTAGGAGATTAAAAAATGGATAAACAGTTTTCATAAATTTTTCTTTTTTAATTCTTATTTGTATTCAGTGTCTCCCTCGATTTACATCTGCAATAGTTTTCCGTTAAACCTGTGTATGCCGGGTCGGGCGGGGGGTATCACTTACTTTAAAAGCTAAGACTCTACAGGAACGTTAGTATCCGCGAAGTAAAATCTATTAATTTATAATTTCGAATAAATAGTCCAATCGATTTATTAAATGAAACATTCGTAATTTAATGGTAATTGTTTGTTGGACAGAATTTTTTCTTGTTATATTTTTATTTATTTCTCCAACATAAACGAGAATAATTTTTGTATTCGATTATTAGAATAAATTAAAGTGAAAATGAAACAGCAAGCACCTTCAGAGAGTTATTAGTCTGTTATGAAAGAATAAAACGTAGTGTTTTCGATAATTTTTATATGGATATTTTAAAGAATAAAATTATGATTTTATAAAATGGAAAAAAAATGCTATTTTGTGTTATGATTATACTCTAAACATTTAGAGAATTCCTACTAAAGATACCTGATATAGAATTTTCACTTAAATCCACGCTGTCGGGAGTGACAATAAAACCTTCTAACCCACTAAGTTATCGTACCCTTATAAGGGCTATGAAAGATAGTAATTATTTATATTATACTTACTCCCTAGAGGAGGATAAACTGTTCAGGGTAGTGTTAAGAAACCTGCACTGTTCTACTGACCTAGCTGAACTAAAAGCAGAGCTGGAGGCAAGAGGTTTTGTGGTAGCTCGGATCACTAATATTCTCAAAGGAAAAACTAAGCAACCCTTGCCAATGTTTTTTGTTGACTTAATACCTGCTCCAAAGAATGGCGAAATTTTCAACATCACGCGCTTATTGAATACAGTAGTGGCGGTGGAAGAACCGAGAAAAGACTCGAGGCTGAAACAATGTAGACGCTGTCAGCTGTTTGGTCACACGGCCAATTACTGTAACCTTCCTCCTCGTTGTGTAAAATGTGCAGGCAAGCACGACACTAAAACATGTACTAAAGGCGTCGATGTGCCAGCAATCTGTGCGCTATGTGACGGAAATCATCCGGCGAGCTACAGGGGATGTTCGGTGTACAAGCAGCAGACTACATTTTATAAGAATTTACGATCAACTTACGCTAGCACTCAAATAAATACCTACAATGCCGCAAGTGGGGATTACAATTGTTCTAGTGTAGTAAATAATAATAGGACTTATGCCAATGTTGCTAAAGCTAAACGCGTAGATTTAGATCTAAATAATGTATCCAGCAGAGGACATCTGAGTAACAGTAAAAATTGCTACACCGACGATAGTATTACCACTGCCAGTAATAACAGCAACAGAAACAATGCTGATATGTCCTCAATGCTATCTGCATTTTTGAACGAATTTAAAAGCGTAATTAATCCATTAATCTCCTTACTAACTAAGGTTATTGAAAAACTACTATCCTAATGATAAATGAAATAAATAACATCTCTCGTCAGTCACTAGTGATTATGCTATGGAACGCCAATGGCATTGCTCCAAAGAAAGGAGAATTAGAGATTTTTCTTCAGCTTAATACTGTTGACGTTGTACTGATCGTGGAAACGTATCTCGTAAGAAGTCACAGCTTTAAGCTAAACGGATATAACGCCTACACTGCGCACCACCCTGATGGCACGGCCCACGGTGGTTCCATGATATTGGTCAAAAGTGGATATAAGCAATATGAAAATTTTTCCCGAAGCACATATGCCTATCAGGTCGTTGCCGTGAACATAGAAACATTCGCAGGTGAAATCGCCGTGGCGGCAATTTACTGCCACGGAGGATTCGCAATACCAGACGTGGAGCTCAACAGTCTTTTTAACAACTTAGGAAATAAGTTCATATGCGGTGGTGACTATAACGCGAAAAGCTTCGCGTGGGGTTCTAGGCTAACTAATCGGGCTGGGAAGAAGCTTGATAGGTGCCTACGGAGTAATTCACTTGCCGTCCTTTCACCAATGACGCCCACGTACTGGCCTGCGCATGATAATAGACTTCCAGACATATTGGATTTTTTTATCATCCGTGGATTACAAAGATACAGCAGAGAATGTAGTACTGTTAATGACCTCTCTTCAGATCATATTCCAGTTGTTGCCGTCGTAGACGTACGCCCGAGGTGTATACCCACCCAACAAGGACTGGTTAATAAGTCCACAAATTGGGACCTCCTTTGTAGCATAATCGAAAGTAATATCAATTTAAGAATTAAAATAAAGAATAAAGAGGACATAGACCTAGCGGTCAAAAATTTTACCAATCTAATTGTACGCGCCTGCCATGACTCGACTAGTTATACCTCGGATAAACGGCGAGTCAGATTCATTCCGGTCGAGATTAGACAGTTAATTAAAAAAACCAGGGCAGCCAGGAAGAAGTGGCAGCGCAGTCGCTACCCATCGTTAAAGAAACAGTATGCAACTCTGCAAAATGCGTTAAGAACCAAAAACAGCCTGTATAAGAACGAAACGACTCAAAGGAATCTGTTAGCAATGAACACTGATACCGCAGCCTTGTGGAACAATACGAAGAAATTGCTACAGTACGAAAAAGGAACAATTCAACATAAAAGTAGACAACAGTTGGGCCAAAACCGATAAGGATAAGGCAAACGCATTTGCAGAACACCTCAGCTCAGTTTTCACACCGCATCCAGATATGCGCATTGAGCGCTCAGAACTGATGCAACGTATGTCAAAGGTTCCCTGCACGTTAGGAAGATCAAAAATGTTTACGCCGAAAGAGGTATTCGAATGTCTGCGCAAGGCACCGCTACGGAAAAGCCCTGGAGCAGATAACATCACTGGCGAAATTATCTCACGACTCCCACCGAAGGCAGCTACCCTGTTGTGTTACATATTCAATGGAATATTACGAACTGGACACTTCCCTGAAGCATGGAAGAAGTCAGTAATAGTAATGATCCCCAAGCAGGGTAAGCCGAAAATGGACGTTTCCTCTTATAGACCTATCAGCTTGCTCTGCTCCTTATCCAAGGTGTTAGAGAGATTAATCCTAAATCGTATTCAGCCGCTTATAACCAGTCACGGTATTATACCGAGTCATCAATTCGGGTTTCGCAGGAAACATTCTACAGTGCAACAGTGTCATCGGTTGGTAGATGCGATTTCGTCAACTCTGGAGAGGAAGGAGGTATGCTCTGCAGTTTTCCTGGATGTTGCACAAGACTTCGATAAAGTGTGGCATCCTGGATTACTTTGTAAATTGAGGCAGTTTCTCACTTCTGATTTATACGCGTTACTTCAGTCGTACTTGAACAGCAGAACTTTCGTCGTAAATATCAATGGTTGTCTTTCAAAAGTAGGTATGATTCTATCGTCAGTTCCGCAGGGTAGTCTGATCGGACCTCTTTTGTATTCAATCTACACGGCAGACATACCGATCAGTAATCAGACGATCCTAGCAACGTATGCTGATGATATCGCCATTCTTGCATCCAACTCAGTGGTCACGTACGCGAACGTTGCTGTACAAAACCACCTAGACAAGCTGGCTGAATGGGCACAGAGCTGGCGCATAATGTTTAACCCCAACAAGTGTCAACACGTCGTGTTTACAAACAGGAAAATTAGCTGTCCAGCGGTGAAAATTGGCAACGCTCAAATTCCCCAAACCAACTCGGTACGGTATCTCGGCATGTACCTGGACAGGAGACTTACTTGGCGAATACACGTGGCACAAATCAGAAGAGCCATTGCTGCTCGCGCGAAGTCGCTACATCCGCTTTTGGGACGGAAGTCTGCTCTCAACTTAACTACCAAACGAATCATTTACCTTGCTGCAATCGCTCCCATTTGGCGCTATGGAATTGAATTGTATGGAAGTACTTGTAAAAGCAACCTTCGAAGAATTCAACAGCAGCAGTCCAGGATACTCCGCACTATCACGTCTGCTCCACCTTACGTATCCAATTTGACGTTACATAATGACCTCAGGGTCCCATATGTCAGTGATGCACACATTGCACAGTACAAAAGATTGTTTGACAAATTCGAGTGTAGCAGCAATCCTGTCATCCGTAGGATGCATACGGACAGTCTTCCAGATAATCCTCCAAGGCGACTTAGAAGGAAATGGTGTCGGGATGCTATCCCGATCACTTAATTCCTCACTTTAAGTTACTTGCATAATAACATGTACTTATTCTTAATCACGGCACGCGTTCATTCCTATAATTGATCCTCTGAACATTCTTATCTTATTGTGTTACTCCCTTTCCCTTCTCACAACCTAATGTCTCGCTGGAGTCATTAGATTTTATTATTATTAGTTCCTCTTCCTACAATATCGCCGTTGTTTGCAGTAAGTTGTGCTGGTATGACGTATAAAAAAAAAAAAAAAAAAAAAATTTTATTCTAATTGAAAATATTAAGATTAAACAAAGGAGTTACGTTTTTTAGTTAAGATATTGTATCATATTGCTGAATTTTAGTTTCTATAGGGTAGAATATGTTATAAAAATGGTAGGTGTGCAGATGTGAAATTCGATCAAGTTTTACCGAGTGCCAGCGTAATAATAATATTTAATAATGAAGTATGGAGTTCGTTGATTAGAACTGTTCATTCCGTATTGATACGATCTCCGCAACAGTTTCTTAAGGAGATAATCCTGGTGGACGATGCAAGTGATAAAGGTAATAAAAACTTAAAAAGTAAAAAAAATTGCGGGTTTAATCCGCAAACTAATTCTAAATTGTTTAACTTTAGAAAATTTTAAAGATTAAATATTGTTAATTGCTGAGAGATTTAATTTTTCCGGTTCAGTTCTCCTTTCGATTAATCATCTTTTCATTTTATTTATACGGGTTTATGTAGTGCTGTTATTTTATGAATGTAGTAAAAGAATTTTGAGATCGTTTTTTTTTTATTTTTTAAATTATTAAACCTGCATGTTTATTATTATAAATAATTGGCATATAAACGTGCATAATTTAGTTTTAGATTTGGCTGTGTGTCATCGAGAGGTTTATTTTTTAAATTGAGGTGTGTACGAAATGGAATCAATCAATAAAGTTTTTCTTAAATTTACGCGAATTAGAAAAGTATTTCTTTTAATAATGCAATAGGAAAGCTTTCTGTTTAAAGCGGCAAAATTAAAATTATTTGACGGCATCTTAATAAACTAGTTTACATATCAAAAACTTCTAGTGGATACTGTTCTCATCTGAAACCGATATCAAATTAAAACAGCAACTGCGCTGACTTCTATAATGTAGTGTGAAAGTTGTATTTGAAAAAACTATTATAATTCACCTTACGTGTTGAATTTTTTGGACAATCAATACCTTTTTTACTGACGAAGCTAAAACAAAAAAAAAAAAAGAGCATCATCCATTATAAGGTAGCAAACAAGGAACTGCGAGAAAAAGATCTAACAAATTCTTCGTACTATTACAGTTCTTTGGCTATCTGATTGCGAGTAAAATTATATTAATAGTCGTAAAACTGGAGTACTTGTTAAGCGATAAACTGTTCGAATCATTAAAGGGCATAATTATCTTAGCCCTACCACCGATGAAGAAGAAGGACCCACTCCATCTCTGAGTTGCTTTTCATTTTTAGGATTCCGTACACATATAATGTATCGAATAATCCTAATAAGATGGTTCAGAAATGACAAAAATATTCAGTTAAAATACCGATAACTCAGGAACGGTTTGACTTATTCATTTCGAAATCTGAGACATAAATTACAATTACAATTACAATTCTGTCTATGACAATTTATAACTTCAAGCTATCCGAGATTATCCTGGGCGGCAAAAAACCCAAAAAATCATCAAGAGCATATAATATGGAATTTAAAAGACCTTAGAAATCATCCTAAAAAAATTCTTAATTCATCACCAGATATCTCTTCAAAAATGAAATTCAAAATATAAAATAAAACGCAGAAGCTTTTTTATAAAATCAAAAAATTATGATTATAAAATAATACAGATCACCAGATCACCCCCTCCCCCACCCAAACAGCAAAAAAAGAAATGTTCACATAAGCAATAGCCCGAGTAAAAAATTTGAGGAAACCAAAACGTATATCAAATACATGCATAAAAGACCGCTTCATGGGAAAACAATAGCGAGCCGCCGAAATATCGAAAATTTCGATATAAATATTTTTTTTCCCGGTCATGTGATATAACGATGGAAAGATCGCTATTTGCCGGGAACAAAACTGTATTTAATTTCCTTAACGAAATTTTATAAAATTACGAAAAATGACATGTCCCCTCTAGCGCCGTGAGTATTCTAGTTAAACATTTTGAATAAGGTTAAAAATATGCGCATCCATGTATATTTCTCTAGTTTGGAACATCCAGGTTTCCAATTTTAAAATTAGGGTCTCGGGGTGCCCCAGGAGTTCGAAATTTTTGAATAAAATATTTATTTATCCGTGCATGTGGTACATGTGTATCTTTGGAAAGAGCGCTATTTGTCGGGAACGAAACCACATTTCATTTCTTTAACAAAACGTTCGATGTTGGCGAATAGTTCAAAAAATCCCGAAAAATGACGTATCTCTCGTTCTTTGTGGCATGAAAAATTAGATTTATATTTGTTTTGAATGTGGTATTATGTACAGGTAAATTATGGTCTTACATACGGAATGCTCAGCGTATGAGACATCATGTTTGACTGAACTTATTATAATCTTATTTAAATTCGCAAGAATTTCTCGTTGTTTGCATATAGTATTTTCTATATAATGGTTAATATATTATTTATTTAACTTTATTGCTACGTCTTTCTACATTGGGTCTGTAAAATTTTACTATTTTAAATACTGCGAGAGCGTTAGAATATCCGTTTGGGCTTGTTGTTCTTTCAACTTTATATTTATTTAACGATTTTTATTACTTTCGTTGATATTCCTGAATTTGTTTCTATTTGAGATGTAGGAATTAATTTTTAATTTAAATTCTTCAGTCACTTCTGTCATTTCTACTTGAAATTACATCGCTAATATATTGCACACTGACTAGTTTTTAATTTGCACTCTTTCTGGCAATTGCATATTAGAGTACCGGCTATTTTCTTTTTTAAATAAATATATATGTAATACTATACGATATTCACATAATGATGATCATGTAAAATTGCATTATACATTAATTAATTTCGTTAAAATTCTTAAAAAACAGTAGTGCAAATAGCAACATTTTTACGTTAATTAGTATTGTTTTAATTGTTTCTTTCCGAATTTTTTTGAATAATTGGTAGCCCAGATTTTTCGGAATTTAAGTTTATATATTGGATTTTTTTTCTTTTAAACGGGTTTATACTTCTATCATTATTTCAGAATGATCTAATTTGCAAGTGATTTGTTTTTTCTTTCGGTTTAATTTTTTTTTTTTTTTTTTTTTTTTGGGTTAATTTCTTAATTTTATTTTTTTATTTCCCTTTTCAATTTTAGTTACCATTTCTTTTTACTTCATCTTTCATTGATATTTTTAAACTTTATAGTCTAATATACTTGCACACATTTCGGATATTATTATAAAGCGAATTTTTCCCAACAATTTCCGAGAAGCGACATTTTATATTTATTTCTTTTGGTCATTACTATAGTAGAGATTCATAGTTTTACACCAAGTTTTGCGTTTTATTTTTTATCCGTGTTGACATTATTCTGCAGCAATACTATTTAGGAATGGGAGTTTCAACTTCCTCGTACTGCTCATTCGATGAAAAAGTATGCAGATGTTGACAGTGAGCGACCAAGCTTTGGTTCCCTATGTATTGTATTCTAAGTATTTTTTGTACATTCATTGTAATGTATTTTTATTATGTTTGTATTAGAGTATATGTACAGACATATGTGTATCGCGATGTATAATAATAATGTCGGATAATTACGGTGAAAGGATTAAAAACAGAATTATCACTATGTTGTCGGGTTTCGTTTTTATCGACTACAATTTAGATCGTCTCAGATACATAACTCTTTGATTACACAAGAAAAAATGTGACTGGAGTG
Source organism: Icerya purchasi (assembly GCA_039619475.1). Classification (NCBI taxonomy): domain Eukaryota; kingdom Metazoa; phylum Arthropoda; class Insecta; order Hemiptera; family Monophlebidae; genus Icerya; species Icerya purchasi. Next base: position 333,330,459 of record CM077116.1, on the reverse strand, counting down.
TACTGAAATATACGCAGCGCTGTAGTAATTTTTAGATTTGTATTGCATTATTTTTTCTGTATTTACAGTTACGTTCAGCTGTATATTTCAATAACGTCTAGTCTGCGCAGTCAATTAAATGATATAAAATGATGAAAAATTAATCCTGAGCGGTTAACCAATATTATATTCTGCGAGTACTAGTTATACAATAAAATATTACCGCTACTTGTTGTAGATGAATTACGGACCAAATTGGAGTACTATATTGCAACGCGACTTCCACCAATTATTAATTTGATACGTCTTAAAAGGAGATCCGGTTTAATAAGAGCAAGATTGTCGGGCGCGGAAGTAGCTCAAGGCGACACTCTTGTTTTCCTGGATTCCCACTGTGAGGTTGGAATAAATTGGTAAATATATACCGTTAAAAATTTAGAACTTCCATATTTAAAATTTTCGATAAACACCGTATTTGAAATTATCTTTTTACTTGACGTTTCGCACTGTTTACTCTCGCATTAGAAAAACGATTAAATTAACAGAGTACGTTCTCAAGAAGTCGAACCTTCAAAAAGAAAACATAGAAGTTGTCAAAGGCCGAAAGTATATAGAAAAAGAGTAAAAAAAGAATAAAAAAAGATCGAAAGTACACGAAAGAAAAGTAAAATACCGAAAAGTGAAAAGAAGAAATAAACAAAACATCCAAGTGCATTAAAAGGCATTTTGCACTCAAAAAAAACAAAAAACGAAACCACAATCGGGAGAGGAGAGAGAGTCGCTATCTTATGAAATAATAAACGAACATTATTTAGACAAGAGTGACACAATTAAACTGTCTAGAATCGATTGTTCGTTTCAATCTTTCCTTTCTTAACTGATAAATAAATAGAATCCCAAGTTACGGAAGTACAAAATCCGTCTTCACAGTTGAAGTTGATCCGTTTCCTCCTATTTCAATCAATCTGTTTTCCTGTCATGATCCCCGTTCAGCAAAATCGCGCTAATATTAAATAAAAATTATTCACGGTTTGTTTTGTCGATTTTTTCTAATGCGATTATATTTACATTCGGCCATTTCTTAATGCGAATATTAATAGTTCTTATCGATCTATCGAGGATAGTTCAGGTGTCATGAACAAAGAATTCTCTACACAAGGCGTATATGAAATTTAAGTAATTCATTTTGCAGTTTTCTGATTAACTTTTATAACCTAGTCTGATGTTTTTACGTAAGATTACTACCTAAATTAGATATCTCAGACGAATCTCTGATTTTCGCAAAAAATTGTAACCAGAATTTTAAAATTTTACATAGATTGTGCTTCATCGTGTAACACAGTTTTAGTGGGTTACATGAAATAGTTAAATTTCTCCGAATGAAAGAAAAAAAAAAAAAAAAAAACTGAGAAAAGATTGAAGAAAATTTTGAAAGTAAAATTTAGCAAAAGCATTTGATGGAAGAATAATGAATCGAAAAATAATTTCTAAAATTTTATTCCCACTCAAGATAATAGTAAACCGTAATAATTTATTTTATGCCTGTAAGTGTCTTAAACTTATAATAATGCTAATGCGTATATATTTTATACTGTAGATTGAAAATCACACGAGAAGTTCGGTATTTTGCGAAAATTTAAATTTTTGTTAGGAAAATGAGAAATGAAAAATTCGGTAAATAATAATGAAGTCTTTTATATATGTTTGTATGTTCTGTTTTCTATTGTAAGCGATTCATTTTAAACGTAATTTCCGGAAACGTTGCAATGTATGTTATTTACGTGGGTATATTTTTAAATGCAAAAAAAGAGAAACGGATTTGTCTTATTATTTTTTCTCGTATATATTGAATCATAAAAGTCTTGCGCGATCGGTTTATTAAATAAAAATTCTTCAGGCGATGGACGGAGGAGGGTACATGTTTATAATCATATTTTGTTTACGGTTAAAACTGATATGACGGTTTTATTTTATTTTATTTATTTTTTTTTGTTTTCTATATAACGAGATCGATGCAGTTCTTTTATGAGAAAATTCTCTGTATGTTTATCATTGCACTCTATTGCACTCTATTCGAAATGTTCCTAAAGTAGAGAAAACTATGCATATTTTATGTAAACAAATTTTTTTGTATGCCTGACAATATTTGTTTTGCTATGCGGATTTATTGTTTACTATTACCGAATTATGCGTTACATGAGTTATTTTTGTGCTTTTCGTGTTTATGATTTAAAAATGCAGTCAATTTTGTGTATAATTTTAACCATTCTTTGAATATTTAATACATGTGTAAATATGTATATATGTGTGTGTAGAAATACCCATCCTTCCATTTATATATATGTGTGTATGTATGTAAATATATAAATATATATACATATACGTATATACCGTGAGTTACATTATTTGAATCGTAATGATAATGACGATTTTACAACGATTAAAATATTCTTTCAAAATTAATGAAATATTCATTTCTGCAACTGTTGTAGTACACTCGCTGATATCTTTATAGGGCAGTCATTAGAGTCAATTATGGTTATTATATCTCACGTAGCAAACGTTCAAATTTTCTTTCTCAGTCTAACAGATCGCAAAGTTGTTTCCTCCTGGCGAGTTCCGTGCCTAGTAGTTACGAGGGAACTCGAACCAATCTGTGTTGCTACAAGAGGTGGCCCGTTGTCTGGCAAATCGGTTAGGATTTGTCTCGCGGATACAGCACTTTCATTCATTTGCAACACTTTCATAAGTTGTATTGATTTGCGAGGAGAAATAATAATAAAAGGAAAAGAGAGGAAAGTGTAGATAGAAAAAGAGAGAAGTTTGTGAATATATAAACAACATGATAGCGCAGAGTTGTAGTTACACGCAAAAAAAAAAACTCATGTTTTCCATACGATTCCAATAGCGATTCAGTGGTGAAGCGAATCAAGACGAGTAGTCCACTGATGTTGGTGCAGTTTGCGAGCGCACAGTAGAATATTGATTAAAGGAAACTGGAAGGGAAGTTGATTAAACAGTAATAGCCTTGATTTAATTTTCTTGTTGGGCATCCCCCCCCCCCCCCGAGAACATATAATTTTCATTCGATTTGTGACTGCGTGTTAAAAAACTTTGAATTTAAATTAACTTTGAAGGTCTGCAGCAGTGCACGTGTATATGTATCTGAGTAAATGCCCCCAGGAATGGTGTAAGGAAACATTCGAGTTTTCTTTTTTTTTTTTTTTCATTTTTATAATATTTTCGATTCAAACACGGTAGATTTCTCGGGAAAGGATGTTATTTATTAACGATTTATCTGTTGGTACTGTAATGCTATGAACTGCTGTTACAAAAAAGTATCCTACATTTGCACTACTATAATTTAGGTACCGTTTCATTTTTTTCTTGTTTATTTAGGTTAGAACCGATACTGATGCGTATTAAACAGAAAGAAGACGCTGTAGTTATGCCGATAATTGATGTGATCGACGCTAGAAATTTCGGTTACATGTACAACCATGAAAGTTACAGTTTTCAGATTGGGGGATTTAGCTGGTCTGGGTTTTTCAATTGGATCGATATCCCGGAAAGAGAACTGAAACGTCGATCTTCGTCAATCGATCCTACTATGTAAACCATTTTGTTGTCATTGTTATTTATAATTAACTATCTGCAGGGTGGTCACTTTCTAAAATATCTATTAAACTTATGCGCCTCCATTAGAGAAATCATTTTTCCTGATTTTATGTGAAATTTTTTTGATAAAATTTCATGATGAACTCGCGAATTGGTTATTAGTAACTTGATTTTCTGAAAAAGATAATTTCTAACAATAATAAATGAAAAAACCAAAAAGCGAATTTTTATTAAATTTTATTATCGCAAGAATTTTCTATCCGCTAAGTTTTTTTTTTCTCCGCTATATCATTCGAAAATAGAGATTTTTCTTGCGAAATTATAGGATAAAAGTATATTATTAATGTTTCTAAAAAGCTTTCGACTGAATTTCGTAAACATTTTGCTGAATTAATAATTGGGCTGAAAGAATTTAAAACGAACTTCATGCTGCATCGTATTATATATATATAGAATTTCTAAACAGCTAATTTGATTACTCTATTGTTTATACAAGGTTGTTTAAAGATAAACAAGAGTTGCTAAAATAGGAGACGGTATTCACTTAGGTTAGAACTAGGTTAGCTGCACGCTTTTGCGGTCTTAGTTTTCAAAAAACGATTTACTAATACTATTAAATACTTCATTTACACGCGCACCTTTACAGGATGTTACAAAACACTTATTAAAAGACAGTTTCGAACTAGGGGCTACTAGGAGGTATTAGTATTAAAAGAAAATCAAAAAAATTTGCGTAAACGAATTGTTTACTTGTACCGTTCAACTCGTTTATTACAGTCGCTTATATTTCAGGACTCGAGTTAATATTCCCCTGGCTGGGGACAAGGAATAATACACTGTTGAAGTTTTTGTATTTCCACTTCAGTAATTTTTTTCCCGTTTAATGTAATCTAGGCGGCTAGTTCGTCAGGAAGAGGAGTTCTGTTACTAGTATAGATTTAACTAGTTCTGTTTTTATTAAATTTTATCGTATTTTAAATTTTCTTATTACTTTTTGTATTTTTATTTATTTATCGGTCATTACGTTTTTATATCAAATTTTTTCACGTTCATTGTTTTTCCGTTTTGTTGCTATTTTCTATCTGCCCAAGTTGTTCTTACGCTTATTTTAGTAATTTTTATTTCCTTTCGACTTACTATTAATTTATTTTTCTCTTATCGTTTTATTTTTTCATTTTACTATATATTATTCAAACTAACACAGTTGTGTTGACAAAAACGCAGTTTTTTTTTTTTTAAAAGTAAAGTAAAGTGAGTCCCATACCCCCCTTAGCAGGGCGTCGGGGATTGTGGAATTAAGTTTTTCATAATGTACAAAGGCCAACGGCATTAATGAGAGTAGGGGGTCGGTTCCTTTCTCTCGGCTGCCTTTACTTTCCAAGATTTCTCTGGTACCCAATTATTTCAGGCTGGGTAAACCTGGGAGCGATTCGTATCCGGAACGAGGCAAGTATGTCCTCCGATTTAGTATCCAAGCGCTTCTTTTTTTTTTTTTTTCTTTTCAGGCGACGATAATTACAGCGGTATAATTCGAATTATTGAAAATTCAACGGACGTATCTACATTCTTTATTTTAATTATTTCGAACGTAGGTTATTTCCTGTTGTTTCGGTTATTAGTTTCGAAATTTGTGCTGAAACAGCGGATTCTTAATTTTCTTTTTTTGTTTATTGCTACGGATATGTTTCATTCTTTCGGTTTACTGAAATGCTACGTTCCCTATTTTTTTTCACGCTTAAAAAATTTATTAATGAACTTTTGTACCACCATCTACGACGAAAATAACTTTTTTGTTTCGTAATAAAAATGAATTGTGAAATACTACTGTCAGCTTAGATCCCCACCAGGGATGCCAAATGAAACGTTACAGTTAGTTTAGATCTTTACTAGGGAGACCTCAGACGTAGCGTTATGGTTTCATTTTTATATCTTCAGGGATGTTAACCACAATATCTTTCGATTATCGCGAATTTATTTATTGTTTTTATTATTATTGTAAAACTTTTGTTTAATTTTTTTGGTAATGCGTTTAATAATATTTTACACCGATTTTCTGCGATGGTCAACCGTTAAAAAACTTAATTATTAGACGAACAAACGATATAAGAGTATTGACAATATGATTAATTAACTAAAATTGTATGTACCGCTGGGTCGGCTAAGTGTTTTTTCGGATGCAGGATTGTGCGATACGGTGCGGAATGGAATCCTGATACTTATGCAGCGAAAAAGTGATATTTTGTATTTCCGAAATTACGATCGCGATTTACTGTCGCACGGTACTATTTTACGCGAAAATATAAAACTTTATATAATTGCTGGGCACCCGTGGTTCGGATATAACGTAGATAGAGACTATATAACAACAATATGCTGAATTAGATTCGGACATCATCGTACTCCGTCTCATCTTACACGTTTGGGAATGGTAGATAGTAATGCGTGAGATTTTTGAGGTTTGGAGGGATCGTTAGAGTATATAGTTTGGTAATGCATCAAAAATTTGAACAAAGAAAGTAATCCTAGCAAACCTGTGAAAACATTACCTTTAAGAACACAACAAATAGTAGTATCTCAACTAAATATAGCCGAAGGTAGACGATTATATCAATTTTTAAAAGATAATGAAATTTATATATATATATATATATATATATATATATATAAAACACAGTCGATTTAGTTACACCATTTATAACTCAAGAACGACTGGACCGATTTTTATAATATTTGATTTGTTGGATTTGTCTCCGCCTCGAATAGCAGAATACGGGAAAAAATTCTTTTTTTTTTGCTGTTTTTGTCCCAAAGGGGGGTTTACATAATTTTTTTAACCGTAATTTTTGGATGTTATGAAGTGGTTTCTGTGTTTTGTTTTATATTTTGAATTTCGCTTTTTAAGGGGTATCTGGTGATGAGTTATGAATTTTTTAAGAGTGATTTTTCAGGTCGTTCGTATATTCTTGACAGTTTCTTGCCGCCCAGGGTAATCGCTCAGCTTAAAGTTGTAAATTGTCACAGATAGAAGTTTAATTGTAATTTATAATCCAATATTTACTTTCGAAACACGTTTTTTCGTGTATAGCCCATAATTAGTTAACTACACAGGGTACATACTTTATTAAAAAGTATATAAATTGACAGCATGTTTCCGAAGTAATTTACTTTAATTTTTTAAAGTAAATTTATACTGATTTTTGTTATGAAGGCGAATAATGCCCTGCTGCCACGCGTAATTAAAATACTTTTCATTTTGATTTTTGTACATTTATTGAACTTAATTCATTTTGAGTATTAATTTTATCTTAATAAAAAACTGAATTTAATTCAGCTAATAAGTTAACACAACATTTATTAATTTTGAGGCGGTACGAAGTTCGCCGGATCAGCTAGTAGTCATATAAAATGTAAATATGAATAAAAGCAAGAGTAAGTTGGCCAACGGATGAAAAACTGGGTCAAAAAAAAAGTGTTTTCTCATCGGCAGTTATTCTGATTTCTTCGGGTAACTGTTACAGCGAAAAGGAAATCATTGTTTCTTTGGCGACTTTGAAGATTCTTTTGCAACTAACTTTTTTCTTTGTGTCTTTTTTCCTTCGCTAGTTTACACTTCCTCTTAACCGCTACCGAAATCCGCCGACTTCGATTTTTTACTGGTGTTTTTTTTTCTTCCGTCGATGATTGATGGTCCAGTCTCCGTCAGCCGACTACAGGATCACATTTGCACCCTTTCAACACATTTGTCTAGACTTGAAAATCAGTCACTGTCAACCCTGTGTGCAGTGTTAACGTGAAAATTCAAATAAAAGGTAACGTTTAGCAGAAATATTAAACTTGGAAATAGATAATGTTAACGCAGTGATATTTTTCCTCTACGGTTTATTGATTCATTAGCATATATATTATATATGTATATATTATATATTTACATCTTTCAAAAAGTGCGGAAATCGTATCATTATTAAGATGTATTAAATTCCAGATATTTTTTAGGATTCATTTTTAACGATTCCCGAATATGCCTTCCAGATCGTGATAAACGGAATTTGTTGTACGTTTTTATTAAGTTCTTTTTTCTTTTTTTTCGTAATGAAAAAACTTGTTTACATTTTAATTTATATAAGTTACGGCCATTATTTTGTTGTTTTTTCCCGATTAATTTTTTTTTTATGTAATAAAAATAATTTTATAAATACTTCGAAATTACTTGCGAAGTTTTTTTTCGTATTAGATTTTTTTTATACATTCTTCAGTCTCAGTAATAAGAATTAACTGCAAAAAATGTGGAAAATCGCGACAAACTGACCACATTTTTTTCACAAAACACAGTGACCACCTTGGTTTAAATCGAGTTTTTTTCTTTTTTAGTTTACGCGGATTTTTTTTTTTTTTTTTTTTTTTTTTGTTCCGACAAATACGACATTAAACTAGCGTAGTATAAATTTTTCTTTTTTCACCTCGCGATATTTTTAAAATGAGGGTAAATTTACATTAATTAAATATATAGGTCGCCGACAATGGCTGGCGGATTATTAGCCATTAATAAACAATATTTCTGGTATATAGGAGCATATGATGCGGAAATGGAAATATGGGGCGGGGAAAATTTGGAAATGTCCTTTCGAGTAAGTTAAATATACGGTATAACTGTAGTCATTTAAAGTGTATTGTATACTTTTCACTTTTTAAAGATGATCGGGATAATCGCTGTGTTAATGTACGAGGAACAATCAATAAGTAAGTTTTCGCAATCAAAAAAAAGAAAAAAAAAAAAACAATCGTTAAAAATATGTAAATATATTTTTGAAATCTACAGTTTTTTATCTATTTTTCGACATGTATTCACCTAAAATATTCAAGCACTTGTCGTAACGTGGTACCAATTTTTCGATGCCTTGTTTGAAAAATGTTCGTCCAATTTCGGCGCTAACCAATTGATGACGAAATTCTTCACTTCGACGTTCGCGAAACGCTCTCTTTCCAGGGTTGTTTTTAAATGATCAAATACACACGAGAGATTCGAAAGGAAATGAGATTGGACCCGTTTAACGTTTGCATCTGTGTGCAATGTTGATGGCCGACCGCTGCACGCTTCATCTTCCACATAATCTCGTCTTTCCTCGAACATACAGCACACCATACGGACACCATGGATCTCAACACCATTGCTTTATCACCGTACACTTCACATATTTGTCGATGAATTTTAGTGATATTATGATCTTTGCCCACAAAAATTGCACTACACTTCGCCTCTCAATGTTGGACGACCGATTCACACGACGCTCCACAAACAGACACTGTAAATAGACGAGAGACCGCTTTCATTCTTTCACGAGGGAATAGCGAATGAAAACCCGTTTAAGCCGGCGTGGGGGGGGCTGTACGTTAATTTAACTTACTTATTGATCCTTCCTCGTATGTTGTTATCTAGTTGGTAGTGATACATTGACGCGACGGATTTTTTTGGAATTTTATAACTAGGTGTGGATGTGCGGTGGAACTTTAGAAATACTACCGTGTTCCAGAGTCGGCCATATATTTCGTTCTTTTCATCCGTACTCGTTCGATGGGAAACGAGACACGCACGGCTACAATACCGTTCGTATGGTTGAAGTGTGGATGGACGAATATAAGAGACTGTTCTATTTACACAGGCCGGATTTAAAGGTAAACGAAGGCTGCAATCAGTTTCGAACGCGATAAATAATGGTAAAAGAGAGAATCGTAATGTATAATCTGTGTCAGCGATTTTGTTCTTAATATGAATTTTATCCGGATTTTTTTAAGGGAGCTAATGTGGGTAGTTTGAGAGATCGAATCGAATTGCGGAGAAAATTAAAATGCAAAGATTTCAAGTGGTATTTGACGAATGTGTTCCCAGAAAAATTTATTCTAGACGAAGATTCCATTCACTGGGGAAAGGTTAGAATAATAAAATACTACGAGTCGTTACGTTGGTCTTGTGCTACTTATTTTCCCCCGCTAAATATTTATCATTCGCAAAGTGTAAATGAATAATATTCGGGACATTGCAGGTTCGGTTGAAAGGTTGGAATGTATGCTTCGATACTTTACAACGGAACGAAGACGTGCCTTACAATATCGGCGTATATCCTTGTAATGTGCGCACTTCGACTAGTCAGGTAAATTCACTGTTATAGTTGTTTGAAGCTTAACTCCGTACAGAACGCCGTAATCGTTACATCGTTTTATACGATATTTAATATTTGGAATATTATATGAAAAAAATGAGCGATAGATTTGAAAAAAATAAATGAATGAATAAGTAAAAACATATTCTTAAGTAGTGTCTCCTTGATGTATTAATCTATTCTTGGTGTGAATTTTGTGATATATATATAATAATCGAGATACTATTGGTAGGGCTTGTACTGAAATACGGGTACTTTATCGACGTTTTTCCTTTTTTGATACTTCCTATCATGTCAAATAATGTATTAATTTTCGTTTCATCTCTGGTTTCGATGAATGTAGAGATTAAAGTAAAATATAAAGAACAATTTTGCAGTAAGTCAGAAATGTAAAATGGTCAGTGTTGCTGCTTAGATAAGTTAAGTCAGTTTATTAAGAAGTAAAAGAAATTGACCAGTTTTAATTTTAACTGTAACTCCGTCAATTTATATGCATAGAGCTATGAACAGCTATAAAATTTTTAAAGCATATATAATATGTTCATATATTATATTTTGTGATCTTTTAATGCATATAATTCGAACCTTGCTGATCGAAGATAACAGAAAACTGCTCGTTACTTTACCGTTTATTTTAGCTTTGGAATAAGAATTAGTCTTATAACTAATTAAACTATAAATTAATTTAAAATATCTTTCATAAATTACTTACCAGTTGCTGTATGATCATTTATTAATTTTTTATATCTACTTAAAGCGAATTCACATCAGCAGTGGATTTATAGTTTTTGTATTAGCTAATACAGAATGTTTTTATTTAAAAAATAAATAAAAAAAACTATCCTTTTAATTAATAAGTATTTGTTATTAATTGATTTTTTCTCTCTTTTTTCTTTTATGCGTACAATTTTCTGAGCAAAAAATTTGATATTCCATTTCAGTTTTTTTCCTTTTCAAAGAATGGCGAATTGCGACGAGAGGGATTATGCGCGGAAGTTGTCAATAATAATATTACCATGTTTAAATGTTATGGTGGATCGAAGCAAAAGTGGCTGTATACTGAGGTATTATAGCAATTTTTCTACTATTTAATGGTGTAAAAACTTATTAACCTTATTAACTATCAAAATGGTACAATTACAGTTTATTTTAAGATGAAAACTCAATAGTACCTTTTTATTTATTTTTTTCATTTTATACAAAAATCAGTTCAAAGAAGAAAGTTCGCTTCAATGTGGTGAGCAAAGTTACTTATCAGTTTGTCGATGATATAGGATTGTAAAACAATCTATAGCTATTGATAGAGTACTTGTTATGCGCGGTACATCAACTCTTTTCGTTTCACTATAGATGTTTGAATAAAAGTAGAAGCGTCGAAGCCCGTAGGTTTTAATCATTTAGAATTCAAATCAAATCAAACCGTTTATTATTATTATTATTATTATTATTATTATTATTAACATAAAAATCCACAAATGCGCTTCTTAGCGCGAATGGTGGGACCAAAATAAAAAGAAAATAAAAAAAATCAAATAAGCATATAAATAAATAAACAAAATATAAATAAAATCATCTATGGTAATGTAAACATTCTAGAAAAATAACTAAACTTAAATATGTATTTTTATAGCATAAAAGGTGAAAACAAATAGATATAAAAAAGAATGCAAAAATATTGGTTTACAACAGTTACTTATATGCACTAACCTAATAGTTCTTTTTTTGTGAATTTTTTTTTTTCTTATGCCAAGAGATTAATGTACTATTAATTCCCTTCAGTTAGCCCACATTTACAATTCTTACATATCTATGTTTATACATACATTAATATATTGGCCTTATAGAGTTTTATTATTACCGTACTTAAGGATTAAGTTCCCTGCTCGCAAACAGCAGATGTAACAACCTATTTATAGTAATAATAGTAATAATAATAATAATAATAATAACTATTTATAGTAATAATAGTAATAATAATAATAATAATAACGATAAAAATATTAATAATAATAATACCAGTAAAAATAATAAAAAAAAAAAGAAAGAAAGGGAATAAAACTATTAACAGCAATAATAATAATTAAAGTATTGACAGTTGAAGTTAATAATTACTATAAACAAATGTAACAATAAAAATTATGCTAAACGTAGCAATTAGGTAATTGTTAGTAATAAAATTAACAATGATTACAATCAAAAATTTTGAGTTTTTTTTTTTTTTTTGGGCGTCGAAAATTCAACCCATCGACAAATTTTGAGTTTTAATAATGTAATGGTATTATTTACTATAAATTTAAGGTAATCAGTAAAGATATCATTAAAGATAATAACAGATATTTTGGTAGTAGTGGTTTTTTTTCTCTCCTCTTTCCCTCTTTTCTTATCACTCCTTCCCTTTTTCCTTTTTTTTTTTTTTTTTTTTTTTTTATATATTTACCTAGATGTACAAATTATGCATATATTCTACCTTATGTTCATATATAACCACCCATTCACTAATCAATAATGCGCGTTTACAAGTTGGTGCCTGATTATATCTAGTCTGCCCCATAGCCATAGCAACAAAACCGAATGTAATCCGTTTCCTTATCAGTTTGAATGAATTTTATTATCAAGACAGCTGTGAGGGTTTCAAGTTTTCCCGTTTTTATTTGAAAATGGAATTAAAACAGAGCAATTTTGTGCGATTAAGTTTTATGTGCGACTGAAAAAAAAACAACTACAGAAAATGTGACGATGTTAAAAGAAGTCTGCAGACAATTTTTCACTGGCAAGGAACAATTTTTGCAGAGCGGACGTCCTTTAACGGCGCGTTCCAAAGAACATGTAAACGCGATAACGGTGGCCATTTGTAAGATCGGCATTTATCATGCAGAAAGTTTTCGGGCATTACTGATACTCCAAAAAGTTCGATACAACGAATTTTGAAGGACGAGTTGCAAATGAATCGCGTGTGTTTAGCTCGAGTCCCGCATTTCTTTAGTTAGGAACAAATTGAAAAACGCGTGTGCAACAAATGGCTTAAAATGATGCAAAAAAAAAATCAAAATTTTCTAAAAAATACGATCGCTGTAATTGAAAGTGTGGTTATTTTGGCTCTATCGCCCGCCAAGAAAGCGCAACGTGAAACACCTGCAATTTCTCGATGGTTGAAAAGGTTTGGCAAGACATTGCTGTCGTAAAAGTGACGCTTGTTAGATTTTCCGATTATCGCGGGATAATTCATTAGAATTTTGTATGTTTGAAAATGTTCGCGAACGCTCCCTATTATCTGCAACATTTTGCAAACATTGCGGAAACAAATGAAGATAAAAAGACTCGATTTAAATAACACTTAAAGACTTCTCGGAGGTTTCGCAATTTTTTTATACTTCAATGATATAATAAACACGCCAGGAAAAGTAATCAACATCTAGCTACCGTAGAACTGGCTTGGGATTTGTTGCCTGATTTTTCTTGCATCGTCGGTTTCACCTATAGAAATCACAAAACGTTTCCGCTTTTGTCGGAAAACTGGTTTTACTATTAAAATTTCCGTTATGGTATACGGCAGTGGTGTCGGCTGCCACTTGAAATGGTCTACACACCGCCATTAACTTAGAAATAAAACATATATGGATATGCAACTGGCTGCCACTTAGTACTACTTTTTTGTGGGTTGTTGTTTGTACATGTATCTGGAATGATATAAATGGTGTATACAGACGACTGCCACTTGGGACTCAAACTATATAGGCTATTATTTCATACTACAAATAGGTATATATATATATATATATATATATATATATATATATATATATGTGTGTGTGTTGGTGTGGGGTTTTGGACCAAAATGAAGTTAAAATATGACTTGATTTAATTTTTTATTTGTTTTTGAACTTTAAAAGTGTTCGTATTGAAGGAAAGAAATTGTTCTATCAGGTTTCAGCCTCAATACGCATACTTTAAAATTGGTACGGATACATATTGTTTATTAAATACTGTAAAAATGCATTTCCACCATAATTCAATCTTTCGTGTTAACTTTAGTTTTTGATTTATTTATTTTTACATTATGTATTAAAAGTTTTCACAAAGCAATCATAACTATTTATTTGACGATAGAGAGGCCATTTGCAACATGTTGCGTCCAGCCGATGTGTTAGTTCTTATACCACTAGTCAAGGTGAACTTATTGCGGTAATGTGCGATTCGGATCGTTTTCATATGGAATGGGTCTGGGAGTTCACAGAACGATCCGCCATTGTTGGTGTTGCTGTGCAAAAATATTATTAATTTATGTCTTAACTTTCTCCTATCAGACTTGCTGTGATTGTCATTCGTTATGTTATTGCACTGTTATTTGATAAGATGTTTTCGTTCCGTGTTCATTTTTATACGTATACTTATTCCGAATGGTACGCATTTATTTTCGTTTACTCAGAAATTACAAGTGTTATAAAAAGTGCTGCTAATATTTTCTGATCCATTTTATCGATATTTATTAAAATTCAACAAAACTTTAGTTTATTATAATAAAAAGTTATTAAATAAGTGTATTTTCACAATACGAGGAAGATGTTTAATATTGTTAGAATTTTTTTTTATTTTTTTTTTATTTTTTATTCTACCGTGTAAACCAATGATTCAACACCACTGTATCGCATCATTTCAGTTTGCTGTAATATGCTTTGTCAGATTTTTCGAATGAATGTTAATAAACCATACGTTATTCTGTTTTGATTCCGCCTATTTCCAATGCAAATATAAAAATATTTATATCGTGTAAGGTATCCCGCTTCAAAAGGTGTTTGTTATAACGGTTTTATCGTCTGAATTAAAACTAGCGTTTGAATCGATTGAAAAGTTGTTAAAATCTTTTAAAATTAAGAAACTATTGAAAAGTTGCTTATTTGGTTATTGAAAAACTAAAAATGAATCTTGTTTTGCAAAAATGAGATAGCTGTTCAAATGGAAAGTTTCATGTCGCGCAGTTAAATTAAAAGTGATAATAATATTATAATACTTTTAGAACGGGCAAAAGCGGTTTTACTGAGTAACTTTAGGATGAAATGCGCGAGTAACGTTAAGTTAACATACTTATTATTTTAGGCAGGTAATTCAGAAATGTTTAGGTTGATTTTACAAGCATTGCGTAAAAATTGTTTATGATCATGTAACATTGTTTCTTAGACCATGAAATCATGCAGTACATGTAGAAAAGTTTGGATGTAAAATTTCACTTATAATAAGCTACATTTCGACAGAATATGAAAGGAAAGAAAAATAACTTGGAATACTTGAAAGAGTAATTAAATTCGTTTTAAATTTTCACGTTTTATTTACGTGAATTTAGGTCGAAAACTTATCGAAAGTAAAAACAAAGGAAAGAACTGAACTGTTATCAGTTTCACATTTAAACGTAGATTAAATTAGTTTATCAGGCGTGCAATTTCTATTAAGTTTGCTTTTGTCGCATTATCGGTATTGAAATAAAATTTTTTCGGATTAAAATTTTTATTTTTTAACAATATGGTAAAAATTAATCCTACATCTTTGTTAGTTTCGTTAAAGATTTTTTTTTGCTTCTTTTTCTGGCTCACATTTAACGATTTGGCTAATTTAATTTTAGTTTAAAGAAGTCAATTATAAACAAAAAAGAAATAATTATGGTAAATACGATAATAACAAATTTTTCATAATTTATAGTATAACGTAATACTCTGATTGATTGTTGTAAAACGTTTACTATGAAGACGCCGTTTAATTCAGAAACTGTTTACGCCTATTGAAATTATTCTGCATTGTTCTAAAGATGTAGCGGCTAATTTAAACTATTCGGTTTCTCGTATTTCCGTATCGGACGTTTCAAGGGAATCAGCCCCCCCCCCCCCCCCCCGAGTAACGTATAGAACGAGTCTTTTCAGTAATTCCAAATCATTTTAAATGTACGGGACAGGAAACAAGTTTTGAACAAATGACTGCTATAAACTACTAACATGTTAATTTGTTCGAGATTTTCAAACGATAAAATTGAACGAGTTTCGTAAATTGACGTCATTCTCAGGGCATTCATAAGCGAAAAACAATTCCTGGTACCTAATTATTTTAGGCTGAGTAAACTTGGGAACGACTTGGATCCGGGGACGAGGAACCTGTGACCTCTGATTTCGTAGCCAGTACCTTAACCACTAGGCTACCACGCTGCCTGAAAGTATGTAAACATTTTCAAAAAAACTTTTAAAAACTTCACTTAGTAAACAACGAAATGTCGTAGACTGCAAATAATGTTTAGTTAACGATAAATTTTTGGTAAATGGTAAAGTCGAAATAATAAATCGCTTTTCTATTAGTTTGACGTTTAAAGCGATATTATCGTTGCAAATAAGTGTGTTCATCTATTTACCAATTTTTTCCCCCCTTAGCGGTAACGTTTAATTCTCTGCCCTCTTCTTTGATTTTTCAGTATTTCTTGAAAGGATTTTTTTTTTCTTTTTTTATCTCCTTTCCCTACACAACCGTGTTAATATTCTCGGAAAAACCCACGTCAGACATATTATTATTCGTTAACGTTTCCAGCAAGTGAGCACTGTGTATCTTTGGAACAAGATTGTTGTTCTGAAGATGGACATAGTGCTCATGTCTTGTTCAAAACGCGTAATAATATGCCTGACGTGGGCTTCATAGAAAATACTGGCGTGCTTATATCGATGAACCACGAAAGTTTAAAATTATATTTATTTCCTTTGCCTATGTTCGCTATACGCCAACTTACTCTTTTTATCATTTGTCCGTATTTAATATTTTCGGTCCATTTAATCTTCAACATTTACCCTTCCATTCGCATTTTAGAAGTTTTCGATTTTTTATGTTCCCACATTGCTGAGCCATCCGCGAGAGAATACTTTAAGTAAAGTATATTTGTACCCTTTACAGCTTAAATTTATGCCCAAGTATCCACCTGGTAAGTTTTATTTTTAAATCCTTTACCGCGGATAACCTGACTTTCAATCCTAAGCACGTGTATGTTCCAGTCACTTTTCCCAATATTACTTTATTTGTACTAATTAATTCGCGAATATTTTTTTTTGCTACTTTCGTTGTTTTTTTTTTTTTTTCGTATTAATCGTTATATATTTTTTTGCTTTTTCTAACATCGAAATTAGCAATTTTTTAAAATTTTCTTCACTTTCTGTAGGCAGCATCATACCGTTGAACTTTTCATAATTCGTCTTTCTTGGTTAATTTTTATTTCTTACTGCATTCCTATCTATGTACTCTTTCGTTATTTCATTTTTGTACAAACTAAAAAGCTAGATAGCGATTCCCTTAGTTCATATTTCTTCCTAATTTAAAATTTTGCGTAATGCTATGCAAAACTTATAACATTGTTTCTCCTAAGTACACAAATATTTATTGTTCTTTCACCGCAATAATTTATTCGTATTACGTTTAAACTTTACTTAGATTATACTATCGAATGACTTGTTAAGTTACAAATGTTTAATTCAGCTCTTTCGCTTTTTGGAAATATCGTTTTTCTATCGTTCGTTCCATTCCGTTATAAGGCATTGCAGGGGTTATGAGTAATTGTAACCTTCTGTGAAATTCATATCAAATAGTACTGAAAGGTTGCTAATAAGGTTGGTTACTGTTAGCTGACGTTTTCAGCGTGGCCACCCAGCCAGGGAATTTTGTTGTAAAATTGGGAAAAAAGTAAAAATAGCCAAAAACGATATTTTTAATAAAAAAACAATTATTTGAAGCGAAAAATGATTGTATTTTTTGATGTACTTTATTGGATAATAAATTACAAAGTTCTGTTTTATTCGTATAAAATATGCTGCGGCGGCCAAATATTACCGATAGTAACAAAAAAATTCCATTCTTCTTTTTGTACAATTTTAGTAATCAGGAAATCGGGAGGATTTAGACCGGGAAAACCGGTAATTTAAAAATTATATTTGAGGGGTCACCATGGGTTTTTATATTACTTGTTATTAATGTTCTTGAAACCCATGTATGTATATTTTAGCTTCTTCGTAATTTCGTATTTTTTTCTTATTGCATTTTTGCCTAACTATCATGTTTACTGTAACTGAAATGTAAAAGAAAAAAATAAAAGAAAAAGGTCATCGCAAACAAGATCTATTGTTTAAATGATACCAAAATTTTTTTAACAAATCAGGAATTATTATGAAGTGTATTAACTGACTTGCGTTTGCATTGACCGTTTCCCACATTATTCCTAAACTATAGCTTATAGTTGTAGAATTCGTGTAAAAGTAATATAATATAGAATGAATTTTATTGTGTTAAGATGTTTTTTCCTTGAATTTTTCGTTTTTATTTTTAAATTGTTATATATCAATTGACAGTTTTGATGCTATACTATGTCTTTTTTTTCACATTTTTACACTGACATACCATGTTTTATGTAAAATTTCAATTTTACTTTTTCATTCTTTGCAAACGTTACACTTTTTTTCGTTTTTAGGATCCCGTACACATGTAATGTACCGGGAATCGTAATTAGATGGTTCAGAAACGACAAAAATATTCAATTAAAATATCCGATAACTTACGAATGGTTTGACTTATTAATTTCGAAATCTGAAACATAAACTACGATTAAAATTCTTTTAAAGAAAAACTATAACTTTAAATTAACCGATTACCCTGGGCGACAAAAAATCAAAAAAACTGTCAAGAATATATAATACGGAATTTAGAGCGACCTCAGAAATCACTCCTAAAAAAAAAATTCAAAACATCACTAGATAACTCTTCCTAAATGACATTCAAAATATAAAACAAAACGCAGAAGCTTTTTTATGAAATCAAAAAATTACGATTAAAAAATTATATAGATCATCTAACCAAAAACAGCAAAAGAAGAGATGTTCACCTAGGCAATAGCCCGAGCAAAAACTTCAAAGGAAACCAAAACGTGTATATCAAATACATGCATAAAGGACCGCTTCATAGGAAAATTATAGCTGAGCTTACAACTTTATATTTAGGCCCTTGGGCCGCCGAAATCTCGAAAATTTCGATATAAATATTTTTTCCCCCAGTCATGTCGTTGGAAAGATCGCTATTTGTCGGGAACGAAACCGTATTTCATTTTTTTAACGAAATTTTCCGAAGTTGATTGCGAAAAATGATGTGTCTCTTTCTTTATGGCGCGAAAAATCGGATTTCTTTGCTTTGAATTTAGAATTATGTAAACGTAAATTATAGTCTTACATACACGGAATCCTCTCAGCGCATGAAACATCATACTTGACTGAACTTGTTTTATCTTGATAACCGGTAAAAATCGTTCAACTTAATTCTAATAACGACTCTTTTTTTGTTCTTTGAATCGGTAGAAAGTCAGTGACTAACGTTAATGCCGTCATCGTTTGTTCGATAGCCCCCCAATGTTGTTTCGAGCGCGGTAAAATCATTGGCATCGTCAAACGAGTGTCTCTAAAATTGAATCTGATGCGAATATCTATTTTTATTTTCATTCGCTGTTTTCGATTACTAGTTCCGTAAAGAAATTTTTCCGAATAATTGTTTTTCGGTTTGATAAAACGGTCGACTGTATTTAATTATATTAAAAAAAAAGTAAATATTGCTGGCAATATATTTTTTCCCTCAAAAATCCGAGATTATTCTTCCTTCTTTTCCGGATTTATTAACGTTTTAATTTTATTTTTAAATTATTTCCGTAGTCATTATGATTATTAGATTTACAAAAATCAGGAGGATATTCTATGTAACATTTTTATTCGTTATTACTTTAATGATATTCTATTTTTATGAACATACCGATGAAGAATGTAAGTTTTTAGCTGATTATAACGCATCGTTTATAATCGACAATGTGAATATTTCACTGGTGTCTTCATTGGCCGGCGGTATGTTGAACGTGAATGGTAAGTAGTTTTTCTGTTACCCACGCTAAGAAATAGAACTGGGCGAGTACCAAAAAAAAAAAAAAAAATAAATAAATTTCTGTAAGAACGAAATATTAAAAGGAAGGAAAATGTTGTTGTCGATTGATTGTTATCTTTGAGTAACTCTAATCCTATTTTGAATTTTAATCGGACTAACAATCTTTTCGCCTCTTGAATTTATCTGAAAAAAACACAAAAAACCTATTGGTTGTAGAAAGTAGCATTAGAAGCCAGATAATACGGTGCTTTGCTTTTTGGCATGTTTGTTAGTTTTGCAGACAGACATAAATAATTTAGACGTATTTTTTCCTTACTACTGTGCGAAACCCTCAATTTTTATCAGAATCTCCACTTTTTGTATTATTTCGCTTTCTATTCTTCTTCTATAAGTGCCTTCTTAAAAAAGGTTGGCTACAACTTCCGAACATTTTCTTCTTTCCACATACATTTGACTTGGTCCTCCTCCTCCGTATTGCGTTTCTTACATCCTGTCTGTTCCTTCTCCGGGACACACTGTTTCCGTTATTTATTCCTTGCTACTAGCAATATCTGATTGCATCGAGATATAATTGATTCATTCCTTTTCTAATTGTTTCTGGGTAAAGATCCTCGGCTGACGAGCCCCCCCCCAAAAAAAGCTAAATGTATTCGTTCATATGTTGATTTCGCGCAGTCCAATGTCGTATGCTTTTTTAACCATCATATTCGCCTTTTTCCTGTAGATTGTCGGCCTTCTATCTTCCCTTTCAGTATTATCATCTGTAGTGCCTTGTATTTTTCATCGTGCATATTATAAGTAGGCTGTTTTTCGGCACTTTTCCATAAGTGTCAGCAGCTCTTGGTTTTGAGTCAATCGTTTTAGGACGTCCGTATTAGATATATGCTATTTTTTCGGATCCTTCTAAAAATCCATATTTCAAAGGCTTGTAGCCGGCTCATCCTTCTTTAACGTCCATGCTTTCGCTCCGTATCATAGCATTTCATCGTTCTATATCGGATATTTCGACTGATGCCTTTACTACTGGAAAAGAATCTCATTTTTAAAAACACTGCTCTCGTTTACTTGATTTTTACTGTAATTTCCATATTTGGATCAACGTTTTCTATTATTATAACAACTGAGATATTTAAATTTAATTCATATTTTTTTGCCGCTAAGACTTCCGTAAATTTAAATGATCTGCAGTTTACCGCCGTATTATTCAAATGGTTTTTATTTCTCTTTTGCCGTATAATTTAGCTTATCGACACTTTATTAATCTAACCGTCTTTGTTATTATTGACGCGTATTCTGTTTAACGAAATTCGCATCACCGAATACGCTTTTTCAAAATCGGTTAGTGTCAAGCATAATAGTTCCTTAAATCCATCTTTTATCATTTATTTCATTTTTTAGATCAGTCGTTTCGTATGGCCCGTATGAGATCTGTTGTTCTGCACTAATTTCTGAAGTTTATCTTAAGAACGTATACTTTTTGATCTGGTCGAATTGTTACTATTTCAAAAAACAACATGCATA
Organism: Icerya purchasi; assembly: GCA_039619475.1. Classification (NCBI taxonomy): domain Eukaryota; kingdom Metazoa; phylum Arthropoda; class Insecta; order Hemiptera; family Monophlebidae; genus Icerya; species Icerya purchasi. The sequence continues at coordinate 333,309,259 of CM077116.1, read as the reverse complement.
CGTTGAATGACAAGCGGCCGGGGGACTCCATTTTTACATAAAATTTCTAAATCATTCCATACGTTCGGAATTTTACTTAGCTTACGTACTTTAAATACCCCGATTCTGGTCCATCACTTTTCTGTCCGCTTTCTGAAACTCAATGACCGCTCCAACGATCGCGTTCGGTACTCTTTATTATTCCTATATTCTGATTGGCGCAGAACATTTTTTCCAGCAACTTTGTAGTTCTACTGCTTATGTCACCGCTTAATTTTTATGCAAAATTATACGCTGCATTTATTATCGATTTTTTTTATGTCCTAACTTCTACCATTTAATATTCGATTGTTCCCTAAGAGAGAGTTGGTTTTGTAATATATATCTTTATACTGTTATTTTTCCCAATGTGCTTTCGCTGTTAGTCATTTTGTGTATTGTAATTTTCGATGCTTTGTTTTATTATTTTCCGTGACGTTTTGCCTGCCTTAGTTCTTCAATTCATTTGTTTTTATTTTTCGCCCCTGTCGACTTTGATTTAATCTTGATGTTCATAATACGTAGTTTTATTTAATTCGTCCGTAAGTTTTCGTTTGTTTCAATTTTGGACTTTATTAAAACTCGGAAACCGCATATTATTCGAAAAATGCCTTTAAAATTCACCTACTGTAATACTAAAATTACGTTATTTTACGATGTTCGCGATATTCTCTGTTTGTAGGCATTAAGGTTTTCAAAGATTCTACGGATGGTACATATGAAAAAATGATAAAAGAAGACGAAGAGAAGATGATTCCTATGTTGGGCGATGGTGGTGAGCCTGTTAAATATGTGGAAGGTTTCACCGCTAACGATATAGATTTGTGTATGAAAATAAATTCGGTAAATACAGTAGTAAGTGATAGAATATCGTACACTAGAAGTATACCGGATTCAAGAAATCCTTTGTAAGTAATTCGTGCTAATTACATCATTTTTTTTTTCATCTAGTAATTTAAACTTTCTGTCAAAGAAAGAGAGAGAATGAAAGAAAGGAAGAAAATAGAAACCGTATCACCATAATATATCGGTGTCTTATAAAAACGATCCGGACAAGTATAAAAATGTTCTAATCAGTAGTGATTAGGAGAAACGAAAAAGAGAAAAAAATTATTCCTCCTAAGACATCGAGGAAACATGTTTTATGTGAAAAGAGAAAAAAATTAAAACTTGAAAAGTAGGTAGAAAAAATAACTTTAACTTGTGATTTTTTGTACTAACTTTTTGTTTATTTTCCCACGTGTCATAATTGTTCATAGCTAACGTTTCATATACGGTAAAACCCCTCTCATCTGGCCTCGTATCAATCGGCCTATCTTTGGATGAAGAGAATCCGGACGTGGAGGGTTCGCAAAAAAGTAAGTCACGAAGGAGCAAAAAAAGCTGCAGAAATTTTATTACAATATGCGGAGCAGCACAAGAGGCATTATCTACCGAAAGAAGAAGTTCGCTGATATGACTGGCGCTAGTCTGGCGATGTCGCAGTTGGATTTCATTGATCCAGTTTCACTAATACTGAGAGGAGAAATTATTGCTCTACAAGCGACCAGAACTGATGTAGTTCTCTTGTTGACAGTGACGTTAAGTTAACTAACGTAAAATTAATTAATGCGCTTCGCCGAGAAAATACTGCATTCCAAAATCAAAATGCAGATTTGTAGCTTTGTATGTCCTATTTAGAACAATGTACCAGACGTAGCAATGTCATATAAGCAGCATCCCGGGAGCAGAAAAATGAAAATACATATGATTTGGTCGTCAGAGAGGGAAAAGCTGGAGGAGCACCTATTACTGAAAACGGCATTTACCACTGCCTGTAAAGAAAAATCGATATCAGCAATGTGCAAACATAGCTGTAAAATTTTGTTGTAGAGTCATTAACACGGAATTTTTAAAAAAATGCCGCACAACACGCTCTACACCAAAACATGTCTATTGCAAATATGCGAACAAATGACTGACATAAAGTAACTCGAGAAATGGCTCGCAAACTTCGTGCGAAAAACTAAAAGTTAGTTTGATTGCGCGATAGGAAAATATTTTTCCGCCAGACTAAGACGACCCTTATAATATTGGTCCACTCCATGAATCAATACTGTCCAGGAGAAATAGTACTGCTTGACTAGATACTGTGAAAACTGTATTATTTTTATTTACAAGAATTCTCCCTGGTTATAGTATGCACAGTTGTTATTTTATAAAAGGAATGTGTGTCGTTCAACACATTTTTATATAATTATGAATAAATTAAAATATATCTTTAATATAAGCTCGCACAATGGATTTGATAACCTAATCCTCGTACTATTAATGGTTTTTTTTGTTTGTTTTGGGGGGGGGGGATTTGTGGACATGGGCATTAGCCAAGAACTGAGGAAGGAAAAGAACGCGTAAAATTATACCATTACGCGATTAAAGGAATAGACGGAAATTGCACAAGAACCGCCATTACAGAGGGAGAATGAAAAGAGAGGATAAGAAGTAGGGAGATACATAGTAAAAGGGACTAGTTCAAAGAAGAAAGTTCAGCACTAATAGAAGAGCATTTAAAAGGGATAATCAGCAACGGTTAAAAAAATAACAGTAAAATGATGTAAAGGACAAGATGGAGATGATGTAAGTGAGAAACGGAAAAACGAAGAAGGTTGTGTCCAAAGCATAGACGACAAATTATAATGAGAGGTGAAGTTAAGAAACCGAGGATGAGACAGAGGACCAGGTAGAAGAGGTTAGGTTTAGAAAATGAAAAGTAATAGTTTCTCCACAGTTTAGAATAAACGGATGCGGAGAAAAATGAAATATTGCTGGATTCAAAAACATTAAGAAATCTTCGGGTAGGAGAAGCTAAACGATCTAGCTGATCTACTAAATCAGAAATGGAGTCAGAACAATTCAGATAGAAGAGGGATCGTTCTCACTTACTAGGCTTTGACCGACCAAGAAGCACAAGGTTGAACGGCACCAAACGGAACATGGAAGGTGCGGGAAAATGATGAAGAGGTACGGAATCTCAAAAATGAAGCGGCATGTGACTGTGGCGAGATGGTACAGACAATGAATAATATCCTGAAGGAATGTCGAAGGCGAGCTCTGGAGGGCGGCTGGTAAGAGATTATTAAATTGACGGGCCTAGCGACAGAGTAACTACAAAATCTTGACGTTACGGTATAACATGTATAAGAAGATATATAGTTGGTGGCGATGAAAATATGAAAATTCATGTGTGATACTGATCTTTGTTAATTATTGGTTAAGTCGTTTAGTAATAGTAATTTGTTCGCTGATTCAAACCTTTCTCCTTTTTGGATACCCGTAGACATACGAATAATAATAATAATAATAATAATTGCCTTCGATCCCAAAGTATCTAGACATCCGAAAGAAGTCATTTTGGATAGAGTGACGAGGGAAATGGTTATGAAGTAGAGAACAAATGAGAAGAATTATATATTCAGTAGAGTGGGTGGGAAGAGAAGATGAAATGGCCGTAGAATATTTCGGGAATCAGATATAGTAGGAACATTTTGAGAGATCACGGCGGAAGAAATAAAGAGAATGATCCTTAAAACAGCAGTAGATTCGGCGTAGAAAACCGAATAGAAGGAAGGGATTTAAAGAATTCCGGATAGCTTAGCGAAGGATAAAAAAACAGTTAAACTAACTATTTCTTTTAGAGCCACCAATGAAGATTGTAAACCGATTTGGGAAAATAGAGCTTAAGAAATTTAAAAATTTCATTTCATAACACGCTAAGGAGTAGAATGATGGCTTAGAGCAATAGAAGAGTGTAATGGTGGTGGAAAACCGGAGGCAGTCATTATTTATATTGCAAACTGCATTCGGTACAATAACATTGGTTTAACAAATGTGACTAGTAATGTAGTTGGAATATCTATTTCTATACGGACTATAAGCAATATTTGACTTATTTGTATTTATGATTTCTGTAGGTCAAAATGTGATCATTGATCTATCTACAAGTTGTATTTTAACGGGCGATGGGGACATTATACACCAGTGGTTTTTCTAGTGTAATTCACGTACCGATGTAAAGACGGCTGAAAGAATCTTGCTCGTCCTGCCTAGACTATGTTTTAATTACCTTTAATTTAAACTGCATGTATAACACAACTGATCTTATTTATCTGATTATTGTGGTATAAGCGAAGACTTAATAATACATTCTCCAATACAATTATAGTTAAAAGATGCACTGGGATACTTTTTTGATAAACCATTATTCGAAAAAGAATTATATAAATTAATATTTCATCGATATATGTAAATTCTGCGCTGCTAAATGAAAAATTCAAGCGGTTTGTACAAAAAGATTTCAACAATCACAACTCGATGTAGAAGAACGAATAATTATAAATCTAGGAGGCGTAATCAATCACTTGGATAAACATTATACAATTTATTAAAATTAAAAATACAGCTTATGATTTACTTAAACTCTTCTTCACTAATGAGATCTTACTATATAATTTCAAAATTGTATTGAAAAATGTGCAGTAAGCAGTTAGAAAGATAAAAATGCAATTACGCAAATCTCTTGAATTAATGTATATCAAACCTAAACAATTATTGGTGTGTTTTTAAAAATATAATTGGACAGAATACTCGTTGCATTGAAACAAATTTTTTCATAAATGCTTTGGTTCTTGGGTGTGGGGGGGGGAGTCCCTTATCCCCCCCCCGTGGATCCGCCACTGATATTAGAGTTTGTGTTTCTTTCAGACTATTTAGTTCTTTTTTTTTTTTATATTTAGACAAGATTTCATTCTTTACAACGATTTTTTCATATATATTTTTATTTTCGTATAATGTAGGTAAATCATCTCTCTTTGTTGGGTTTGTTCCTTCCCATTTTATTATATAAGATTGTACTATTTATTTTATTTTATCGGCTTTATCATCATATCTTGTTTTATTATTACTTTGTTGTGTGTTTATTTTTTCTACGCTTGCTGTTTCTAAATTACTTTTTTCAGTACTTTGAATAGCTTGATCTCTATTTTTTTGTTTCATTATGGGGCTTTGTACTGTTGTCATACTTCCACACTTATTTTCATATAAAGATTGTGCTACAGTTTGTTTTATTTCTTCTCTTTCGAGGGTTGCTAATCGGTTACTATTTATTATAAATCTTTTTTGTTCCGATATATTTCTATATTCTGGGTATTTATCTAGGAATGTTTTTAGAAACTGTGATCTATTTAGCGGTACTGATTCAAGTTTGGTTATAGTGTAGTAGCATCGTATGGCGTCATTATTCATCTCTTTCGTTCATGCCATTCGTTGCCGTGTTTTCCAGTTTTAGTGGTTGCTAACTGATTTGTGAGCAAAGCATCCTCAACAGGTTGATTTATATTTTGTGTATTTAGATTATCTTGGATATTTCGAAGTCGAGCTTGATTAAAGCGACTTATGGTATTTCTTATAAAGTTATTATTATAATTGCTATTCATCACAATTCCCACGAGAATTTGAAGAAAGTATGCCCGTCATGGTGGTGCTCCATGCCATGGTAATCCTACATACTCTGGGGGAGAGGAGGTACCCTAGAGGTTCCGTTAGCGACACCTTTGTTTCCTTAGGTGCCATGCAGCCATCGTCATGGGTTGCATTACAACTTGGCTTAAGGATTTTTAGAGAAGAAGAATGGAGACAGAAGAAACGGAAAACTCTTAGCTCTCGAATACACTAATAGCATCAGGGTCAGAAAAATACAAGAGTTGGTTTGAAGGAGACCAGAAAAGATGAAGAGAAAGGTGCCTCATCCAAACACTAGTTACAGATTAGTGAAACAAGGTGAGGAACAGCTAGGATACCTCGGGTGTGCCATACCAATACTCACAGGTTGTAAGCCCCCGGGGGGGCTATTATTATTATTATTGTTTACGTTTATCATCGATACTATTATAATTGCTATTGTAGTCATTACTAATATTGTTGTTATTCGAGTTTCCAAGACAAAGGAGGAGATCAGTATTTTGGACGCGATCGAGTTTGGAAAGCACAGATTGTGGAAGAGTTATCATATATATGAAGCAGCCCAAAATAGATGAATTTGAAATGATGAAACAAATTTTACGATTTGTTCTGAAATAGAATTTTCAATTTATACGCGTCCCGCAAGAGGATACGAATTACTGATTTCTTTCGTCAATCAACTTAAGTTGCGAAATAAATTTATTTACATTTCTTCCTAACTACCGATTTTTGTGCATATTTATTTTGTAGGCATGTTGGTGATAAAATACTTCAAAGAAATTTTGCCAAAAACACTGAAAGCAATGGAAAGAAAAATACATATAATTAAAGAATAATGCTAATGTAATCCTGTATGTTACAAGAGGTATAAAAAAATACTCTTCCTTTTTAATTTTCGGTTGTTAAACGAATACTTTTTTTTTAATAGTTTAAATTACCGATGCTTAGTTATAATGAAGGAAAGTGAATTAAAATTGCATCGTTCTTAAACATTTAAAAATTGCCCACTTTCACAAAAAAAATAAAATATCAGAATTCAGCTGTAAATTCCCTAATGCTTTTAGTCGGACGGTTGGAATTAGTACATACGCATGGAGTTTAAATCCTCAATTATCTACACACTAAAATCAATTCAACTAGTAGTACATTGCGCATACTACCGAAAGTGAATTGAGTAAATTACTCGGTTTAATGAAATAAACGAGAGTAACATTTCTATCGCAGATTTATTTTGTCACTGAAAACGCCTCAAAATATTATTATGCAATAGTCGGATTAAATTTTTTTGTTTTTATATTGCTACTTTTAATATCACATAAAAATTAAAAATGATTTAATTAAATTATTCATTATTTATATTTATCGCGATACGCTGAGATGTCATAATTTACACGAAAGCGAAACTAAATGTATTTGTGAAAAGGAAACGTCACTTTTATTAAAAATTACAGATGCAAGTCCGTACAGTACACAGAGAAATTGCCGAGTGCTTCCGTCATAATAATATTCAATAACGAGCCGTGGAGTCTGCTCATTAGAACAATACACTCCTTGCTAATGCGCACTCCGCAACGTTACCTAGATGAAATAATTCTGGTGGATGATGCAAGTGAAAAGGGTTAATATCGCTGTTATTTTTTCTTCTTATTTATAAAGAAGTATAAAATATGTAGACTTCTAAAGTTTTACCCTGTTTTTGTACACTTTTTTAAGCTAAATAAAATTAATTTATTAATAATCATTTCAAAATATTATAACAAGATTTTATGGACTTTGAGAAGTATATGAAAAATTATCATCATCAGTTTTCTGAAGTGTTGCAGCCATTTGTTCTTTGAAGTTTTGTTTCTTTACGTGTACACTTTTTTAAGCTGAATAAAATTCATTTATTAATAATCATTTCAAAATATTATAACAAGATTTTATGGACTTTGAGAAGTATATGCAAAATTATCATCATCAGTTTTCTGAAGTGTTGCAGCCATTTGTTCTTTGAAGTTTTGTTTCTTTACGTAAGTAATGAATAGCAATTTCTCGGTAAGCTTCTTGGTTTTTTCCCATTTTTTTTTTTTTTTCTACACTTATTGCTGTTAAAACTACATCGATTGATTTATTTTCTATTCACGATGTTAATTTTGCGCAAGATCCCATTAATTTCTCGTTTACTTTCCAGCTTTCCTAGCCATAACTTAGTATACTTGATACGAATTTTTTGACAAGTTTTTTTTCTACTATCCATGTTTAAACACCAACTAGTTAACATATTCAATTCCTCTTTTTCAAAAATGGCCAATCGCAGAGGAGCAAATCCTGAATATTCGACAAATTATAAAAAAAGCGCGAGAATTTCAACTCGAAACATACTTACGTTTCGCAGACTTCTATAAGGCGTTCTAATAAACTATGGTAAACACCACAAGAAACAGGAACACGAGAACCTCTGATAGAGATTATTAGAAGCCTGTATAAGAATAACATAAGTGCAGTAAGAGTCCACAATATCAATTCACAACCTTTTGAAACTTGAAGCAGAAGTTAAACAGGGTTATATTTTTGCTTCACGTATATTTTATATATATATATATATATATATCAGGGGCGGATCTGGGGGGGTGTTATATAATTACGTAAAATCTTCTACGATAGGCAGTAGATTCGAGAAATACCCCTTGTTTCATAAAGAAAATCAAATAGCGACCTTTATAGAAATTTAAAAATGTTTTAAAAATACGTAATTATTACAATTTTTAATTTAACTTTTGTCTTATATTTAGGGAAGAAAAATAAAACGAAATTATAAAATTCTAGCTAAAATGGTAGTTTAGAAATAGGAAGAAAGATAGTATTTTTATTAGACTTTACTTCTTTTTTTTGGTTAGTAATCCGATCCGAATTCTTTGTTCATGAGCAAGTTTAAATATATATATTTCTCATTGAACTATTTTCATTTACATTAGAAAATAAAAATTAAAAATAAATAAAAACGGCAAAAGATCGACAACAGTTGTGTTTAAAATAGAATAAAAAAGGAACATTAATAGTTTTAGTAGAAAATAGTATTAAATATTAATTATTAAAATCCGTAGGAATACTGCCTGTAACTTCTATGCCCACACGTTCCTAATAGTTCTGGTTTTAGCCTAGCGTGTTGTTTTTTTTTACTGACTTCCCAGTTAATATCGTTATTTGATCTTTTTATCGCGTCGGGCATCTTCGTTGTGGTCTGCGATCCGCCGATTTTCGTTTCGGAATAGTTTTTTCCTAAGATGCCATTTGTCATATTATATAGTCGAAATATTGCACTATATTTTTATTTACTTTATCCCTGAATCGTTTGGTTATCTGAATTCTTTTATTATTGACTTGTTTGTTCGGTATGCTGTCTATGGCACCCGTAGTACTCGTCTGTACACTCACATTTCGAAAGCATCTATTTGTTTAGCATCCGCTGACTTTATCGTCCAGGTTTTTGCAGCATATGTGACAATTGGAAAGATCAGGGAATTTACTAGTCTCATCTTATTTGTTTTACTAATTACGTTATTCTTCCAGATTTTTGATAAGTTCACGGTTGCATTTTTAGCTATAAGTCTTTGCTTTATTTTTTCCTCGCAACTTCCTGTGTTATTTAATAGAGAGCCCAGGATCTGTCTACTGCTCTGTATTCGCCAATTGAATTAATTTCTGGCTGGTTATTTTGCACCCTATCAATAATCATTACCTCTGTCTTGTCGGCATTAATGAGTAGCTTGTATTTTTCGCTTACCGACTGTAATTTATCCATTATATAACTCCGATTTGGCTTTCGCTAGGATGAGGATGTCATCCGTATATCTGAGGTTATTAATTCGACGGCCACCAATCGTTATGCCACCCGTATAGTTTTCCATTACCTTTTTCATTATGTGCTCAGTATATGTGTTAAAGAGTAACGGCGATAATATGCACCCTTGTCGGACCCCTCTCATTACATTAAATCCTTTTTTTTTTATACATCATTTATTTTTTCTGATGTTAAATTGTTTTCATATAATTCATATATATATGTATGTATTTATGTATACACATATTTTTTTTAAATTAACTATTTATTACCTCAACTATATCTTTTAGTGACAACCAACTTCTGCTGAATCTTTTTCTTTGTTTTTTTTTTTCTGAGTTAAATTAGCGTTTTTCTTACTTTTTCAATGTTTGCATTAATATTTTAACATTTATCATTCTGTTATAATGTGCAGTTGAGTTAAAAAACAAGTTGGAATATTATATTCGGACACGTTTGCCGACGTATGTTAAATTGTATCGTTTATCAAGTCGTTCGGGATTAATAAGAGCGAAGCTGTTTGGAGCAGAAAAGTCTACATCGGAAGTAATTGTATTCTTAGACGCTCATTGTGAAGTTGCAGTTAATTGGTAGGTTTACATTTTTTGTTGTCACTCACGTTGTTCGAAAGTGAATAGGATGGATATTATTATTTCGTCGATGACGGAATTACTCATTAAATAATAATAATTCATAGTTGTAATTTATAACCAGTTCTGCAAGTGCACCTTGTAATGAACGAAAAGTTGCCATTTTGTCCCCTAAACTCCTGCTTTAACATGCTGGAAATATTAATACCTTTCCGCTCTTCTTAATTCTCATTTTCCATACTTTTTTGTTTCCTCGAATTTTTTTTCCACTAACAGTAGGCCCTAAAGAGAAATAGACGAATTTTATCAGACAGATCAGTTTTATCAGTTGCATTTCTGTTATTTTTCAGTGTAATAATACAGTTTTCAAACTTTCTTTACCTCGCTGTTTATGCATTTAATAAATTCTGTGTGTATAATTTTGCAAAATTTTTCCTTAATTATATAGTTACAAACGGCAGACTCGTATTGTATATTTTCTTTTTGGGCTATTTTAATATCCACATAATAATAAAATCTCGCCGAACACGAAAAATATTGATAACAAAAAAAAAAGTAGTCAAATATAGTAAAAAGATATTTGATTGTGAAAAAAGTATCAGATTTATAGTATTTTCGCTCAACATCGTTTATACTATTAATTGTTGCCTTCATTGTTGGCGCACCAAAAAATGGATTTTTAATTATGTAAATGTAAACACATATTTTTTTGTATGTTATACAATTAAAAAAATAATAAATTTAAATATAAAATTTATTTTTAAAAGTTTTTTCTTCAGTCTGGAAACAACACTTTGATTGGTTCTTCTAGTTGTTTTAAATCAGGCGTGTAAGTGAGCAGTGGAATCTGATTCATGATTACAGATTTTTCTAAAATAATTTCGATGGTAATGTCTACTTTTCTTCGTTAACCTCTTTTCCGGTTTGTTTAACCACTGCACTGTTTTGAAAGTTTCAGATGTTATGTATATAGTACATCAAGCTTTAAATAATATAAATTTTTTATATTAAAACAATTGTTTTCAAAATTAATTAATCATCAAACAATTGATTTTACTTTTTATACATAATGTTATTTTGACATTATTAACTAATTGAAAAACGGCTGTAATAAAAATGTATTTACGTTTACCATATTTTATAAGTTTTTTTATTTTATATTCATCAAATATTAATCTGTTGTTTGGTTATATTTTCATTTTTTGGAATGCTATTCTCATATTATTTACACTGCACCTGTAATTATACTAAAATAACTTAGAACAACCGCATTTTTCTTTTTTTTATATAATATGGTACTTATGCCGCTTATAAAAGTTTTAAGTAATATGTTATAGAACTTGCTATTTTTTTCCTTATGTTTTTTTTTTCATTGACCTGGCTTTCGCTTTTTGACCAGCTTTAAACTTACTTTTTTAAAACTACTATCGTGATTATATAAACTATAAAATAAATAACCATACTGTGTATTGATTATAATTAAATAACTACTGAAGAATGCTTGTGAACAATATGTAAAAACTTAATATTTCTTTTCTGTCGAATAACCTTTTGCTCTTATTTTTCCTTTTTTTTTCTTTTTTTTTTTTTTTTCTTATACCCTAGACGTATTACTACTAAATTGATATGTTGGCGAAAAGTAAGTGAAAACATTTGCAACAGATTCGTAATAACGGAAGTGGTGTTATTTATGATTTACACAATGAAGATATTATTTGTGGTCAAAATTAAAAATATCACTGGTGATACATTATAGCCAGAGAATTAAATCGTTGATCAAATAACTAATTCCTTAAAATGTGATCTACTTAAATTATCAACTTTTTATTTCCATAGTGTCCATGAGCACGCACAACACACGAATACACTAGACAAAAAAAGTTTAATATCAATATTAGGTAGTCGTAGAATTTCGTTGATCTTACTGATTAAAGTGAATGTGATCCCGTAATATATTGTTTTTATTTATTTATTTATTGACATGTATTTAATTATCGATTAAAAACTTATTAGCCATTGTTTTTTTAGGAGTGATCAGCTTGATCGATCCTTATTCCATATAGTATTCTTTTTTCTTCTTCCTTTTTCTAACTTTATATTTGATGTTCTATTTTGTCTCTTTAATAGTCTTCATATTTTCATAGTTTCTTCCACTTGTGTCGTCTCCATTAATCGTACTTTGCTTCCTCCTTCTCATGTCCTACGTCCTTTTCTTCGCTACACCCTAATTTCCAACGTTAATCGTATATTCTTTAAATGTAGCCACTTGTTGCAAATTTCCTTTTTTCTACAGGGTGATCCAAAGAATACGCCCAATTTCTTTTTGTAATAACACAGCTTGTAACACTGCTACAAAAATGAACCTCCTATAGCCTTGACCCGGGAGTTTCGATCTCACGTATTTCCAATACCTTGGAATGTTATTCTCCGAAAGAACGCGCGTTCTGCGTTGAACGCTATTTTGTTGTGAAATCGTACATTCAAGTTCGAAGAGATTTTTGTACAAAATTTAAAGTTAGTTCACGTAAACCTATTTTTACCGCAACGTCGATCAAACAGTGGGTGCCATAGTGTGCAAGTGAAACGCTCGAACTACTGTTTTGAAAAAAAAACGTTCCGTATTCGTTTGATTTCTCGCCAAACCGATTTCGTCTGGCCACCACCGCGATCACCTGATATGACTAGTTTTTTTTTTTGTAGGGTATTTAAAGAGTCGAGTTTAAGGCACCAAACCGCGTGATTTGGAAGACTTAAAGGCCGAAATTCGTGAAGAAATTTCGAATATTACGCCGATTTTACTTGAGAAGTATACAAAAATTTCGTCAAACGTTAACGCGATTGCGTGGCTTAGGATGGTCATTATTTAAACGATGTTATATAAAAGGACTTCGCCAGCCGATGAGCGGGGGGGGGGGGGGCAAGATGATAGAAAGAAGATATGAGTTATAGGAAAAATAAAATTTATAAGTTGTAAAGGCTTAATATTTTATTAAAAAAGAATAAGATCTTAATTAAAACATAATTTTCGTGGATTTCTGGCAAATTGTTCTACTACTTTATTATAAAAGTCTTCCAAATTGTCCCTATGAATACTTATCATGGTCAGTTGATTAAAAAGTTTCAAGGCTCCAGGGAGGCAGCTGCCCCCCTGCCACCCGCTGGCGACGCCCATGGTTATATACCATACTTAACTTCCGTGTTCACACTTTTTAATAAAATTTTTACAATTTTTTTTGATCAATTATTATTTTTCGAGTTATTACGAAAAGAAAAGTGACGCCTTCTTTGGGTCACTTTACGTCTTGTACCTTTAAATTGTTTTATTGTTTTCTCCGTATCTATAATTTCTATTATTTTTGCCTTATTTCTTTATTCTAATAAATTCTCTTCCACCTTTTATCCTTATTTTTTACACATTCGGTCTGTATTAGATACTTGAATATTGATTTTTTTTTTTTTTTTTTTTTCTAACTTCAAGTATATCCCATAATATATGAAAAAACTGTTTTTCATTTTGCGTAAATAATATTTACGTATACAAATCATGTAAATTGATTGATGAATTACTATATTATTCTACACACGTTTAATTCCTAATAAATTATGCATATTGTTTAGTAGTTTAAGACTGTAAAAAAAAAATAAAATAAACGGAACTTTGTTAGAACTTGAACAAAATTTTTGCATAGAGAAAGAATTTTGCGTAGGTTAGAACCGTTGTTAAAACGGATTAACCAGCAGCAGAATGTTGTTGCAGTACCGATTATAGATGTAATAAATGCGACCACATTCGCCTACATTTACGATAAAGCCAGTTACCATTTTTATGTTGGCTCATTCACTTGGTCTGGTGTTTTTACTTGGGCAAATATGTCGCAACGATTGAACAGCGATAGAAAGTCCGCAATTGATCCAGTGCGGTAAGTTAAATTTCTTTCATCCCATGAACGGTTCACGCTAAGTTTTATTAAAGCGGGAGGAAACAATGATACTTTCGTAAGTAGAGGCATTTATTAAAAGGGAGAGCCGCGGTAATAAAATAAGAACGGTAACATATTCGGAAAAACCATCGAAATAACAGAAGAAATTAACATAAGGGATAGACATACAATTTAAGTGTTAACTGAAACGAGGGGATTGTAGGGATAAAGAATAAAAATATTAGAAAAGGAGTTAGCAGGAAAAATGGAATGGTGAAAGAGAAGAGGGAGAATGCTTCAGCACATTTAGAGAGGAATTAAGCGCTTCATGTTGGACGAGAAAAAAAAACCAGAATGTCATCAACAAAGAATAAAGAAATAGAGAGTTTATTAGAAGACATTTTTAAACAGTTTTCTGAAAGGTTTAGGATGTAGGATGACAAGCAGGAGTCTTTCTTAAGAACTGCGATGAAGACAAAATAATTCTAAGAAACAGCAGTTACACCTCTAACACAGTCTGGATGGTTCGACAACAGACGGTGGGGTGAGGTGTAGCTAGAAGTTCGGGAAGTATGCCGGAACCATTTCAGCAGATGTTCTACGGTTGGCTAGGCCATGGACCCGTAAAGAGGACAGGACGACGGAGGGGAGCTCCTTCAAAGACGTAGTTGTGTGACAATGCAGTGTGCTCCAGGCACAGTCTCGACAGAATCGAGAAATCCCTACGTGAGATGGAGAACGGCGGCCACCATGGGTCGGTGATCGACTTTATAGACCTGAGCCAGGTCGTTTGTTCTGACCATTCTACTCTTCAGAAAAGTGCATTAGAAAGACTGATGGTCCTAATCGAGGCAATACAGTGTTGAACGGCATCGGGCTAGATAGAGTTGCTTTAGCAGCCAAGTCAATCGGCGCATTACCAGGAATCGCAACATGATCATTGACTCTTAAGAAGGTGACATATACATCGGATCGCTAAAATTCGAATAGCAGGTTTTTTATTTTAATCAGTAGAGAGTTGCAACTGTCTGGGCTCTGGATGGCTTTGATAGATTGAAACGAGTCTGCAATGAGAAGGGCATTTTGAAACGTTGAGCTGGAAGAATATGCCTCGAGACAAAGAAAGATCCCAAATATTTCTGCCTCTAAAATAGAACGGTAGTTGTTTAGGCGTTCGGTATACATTACGCCTTCAATCTCATAAGCGCATGCAGTTGGTGAAGGAGAATTAGTGGGACTCGCTTTAGCTGCGTCCGTATGTGAATGTGGTTTGGGAAGGAGGCGAGTTCATTTAATACTACTTGAGACATGGATACAGAAAGGTTAGATGTTCTTAAGGAATCTGCTAAGGTTAAGTTTATAGATGTTGGGACATGATTCCAGGGCGCTGTAGTGGTCGGATTAGCATAATGGTCGCTTCAATTTACGCCTACCTTAGAAAGAAAAGTTAAAGTCTTGACCAATGAATCACTAGGAAAGAATGAGAATAGGATTTGGGAATTACTGGTGAAAAATTAGTATGGTAAGGAATAACGAAAAGAATTTCGAGTGGTGAAAT
The DNA here is from genome assembly GCA_039619475.1 of Icerya purchasi. NCBI lineage: Eukaryota > Metazoa > Arthropoda > Insecta > Hemiptera > Monophlebidae > Icerya > Icerya purchasi. The sequence goes on along the minus strand of CM077116.1, from coordinate 333,293,854 downwards.
AATCGCGAATAATAGATAAAGCAGGAAGGCCCGTCAAAGCACAAAACGCTCAACGATGGAGAAGTACAGTGCCCCCGAAGTGTAATACGTAAAGAAGTACTCTGAATAGGATCGATTGATTTTAGAAGTGTTTTATTAGCAGGGGAATACGCCTGGCAGCCATATGACAGTTTATTTAAGATAAGGGCTTTTCAGATACGTTTGTAATGTCAAGTATATCATCGAGTGGCGGAGTGGTCGATGTTGAAGGCGGATGTTAGGAGATGAGAGTAAGAATTTTGTGCAAATAAAGCAGAATAAAGTTCATCAAAGATGAAAAAGTAAGCGAAAGAATCAACAAAAGGTAATAAAGTATTAAAGGAGAATGTTGAAGTTAAAAGAGCGTTTAAAAAATGGAAATTTAAACGCTATGAAGGACAGTTCGGGTAAAAGAACAATATGAGGACTTTTTGGAGACTTTACATTTAGAACTTTTGCATTCGTCTGTCTATAAGTAAGGAAATAGTTATTTGTAGGATTTGAACGAAGAATTCTAAAGGTGTCATGATTGTGGTTAAGTACACTGCACTGTAGTCTTTATTTCATCGAAGCGATGAGAGGGTAAACATAACGATTGGAAGATAAGGAATAGAAAGAAAAAGAGGAAGAGAAAAATTAGACGTAATGGGGTGTAGAAAAGCTATTTAATGATATGGGATTAGAGAAAGGATGATAATTAGGAAGAATCAACGGTAGAGCTTAATAGAGCTTAGAGATAGGTAGGAGAAGGAAAATTAATAGAATTAGAACATGAGCAAAGTATCGAAAAGTAGGGTTTTATAGTTTAGGCCAACAGATGGGGGAAGAAGGGAATTGAAGATAGATCTTAAAATAGGTAGAGAAAATATTATTAAGAAGAACCAAATTATCAGAAAGAATAGAATTCTTAAGGATAGCACTGTTGTAATTGTTGTATAACCCTGCGAAGGAAGGAAGCGGCCATTTCAATTGCTGGCGCTGATAAATCGTTGCGAAAGAGAATTGAAAAAGAAAGAAAAAGGAAATAGATAAAGATCATAGTCAAGAGGAAAATAGGCGAGGGCTAAGGGAACAAGCGAGATCAGAAAGAATAAAAATATATACGATATTACTATTAGGTTGATCAGCGAGGCGGAATAAAAGTAAACCTTCGTCTTCTTAAAATTCATTGGTAGACCGTTTTAACGGTAAATATTCTGTCTCCTCCTCTTCTTCTTCTTCACGAACAACTAGAATTTGTACAACGCAACTCCGTAATTTTGAAGTTCGGTAGGACATCGACAGGTGATTTCGGAATTACTAGCCTATACATTACGAATTAAAAATAGTTCTACTCAAAGTTAAACATAATAATAAAATTCTTTAATAGATTTTCAAGTCTAAAAAGAAATATAGATAAATAGCGAAGACTTATTTACATGCGTATTTTGAATGTTGGAAAAATAATTTACATCGTTTTACTTTTTAATATCGATAATATTTAGATCCCCAACAATGGCGGGCGGTATATTTGCTATCAGTCGGAAATATTTCTGGGAAATCGGAGCCTACGACCCGAGTATGGAAATTTGGGGCGGAGAAAATTTAGAAATGTCGTTTCGCGTAAGTTTATGATATGCTAAATTTTTGTTTCGTAATTTATAATTTTCTTTTTTTCAATTTTTTTCAATAGATCGTAAAATTAATTGTAAAATAATAATATTTGATAGGTAAATTTTTAAACAAATGTGTCGTTAATAGTTTTTTCCTGCTGTTTTTTCAAGATTGTAACGCATTGATAATTGTAAGTTCCAAATATTTAATTTTTAATGTAATTTTATTTACTAAATAGTGTTTTGAATATCTGCCATTGTCTTAATAAACTAAATCCCGGTGACCGCTTCGCCGAATTTAGAACTGATGTAATATTATCGCAAAAAAAAAGGTAATATTAACGTTACTGCCGGCAATACTGTCGTCCGGAATTAAATTTATATAAATTGCCGACTATAATATTGCATATTAACCGTCACAATCTAGAAGCAAATATATACGGAAAGATGTTCGGCAAGGTTGCCCGTTATCTCCATATCTGTTCGCTTTGGATATCATGCCTGTTTGTTGGAATTATAAATAATAAGAAAAGTTCAATATACCAATAACAAACGATAAATAAATATATAAAAAATATATAAATTTAGTGAAATTTTCGAGCAAGGAACATCTTGGCCATAACGTTAACTGAAAAAATTAAAAAAATATTAACAAAAATAATATAGAATTGAACCGTGTGATCAACTGTGATAACTGAAAACAAAAGCAGATAGGAAATTATAAAACAGAATGGCAAAAGGCGGTATTCAAAGAAACAGGAAACACAAAGGTGAAAACAGATAAAAACTATTGTACAAGGAAAAGACGGTACAGTGATTACAATAGAGAGATAACTGTGATGGAAAGTGCAATAGATATAATATGATGCAATTTTTTCTTTATTATGCCATTAAATTTTAATGTTGAAAAGGAAGTTATTGGCTATTTGAGCAGTTAAAAGAGTATTCCTGTTTATTTACATAATAATTTTCGACTACACTCATAGAGTTATCTTTATTATAAGAAGTTAAATACTATTACCGCTTTTTCTAGAAAGTTAGGTCTATGTTTTTATTAAATTTTCAGCGTATGTGGATTCCTCAAATTCTTTATTATTAAATAATTTAATAAATTTACGGGTAATGAAAGTGTCGACAGAGCAGCACGTTCTGCCTTGCTCTCGCCAATGCCACAGGACGCAGAGCTACCCTCATCAATAACATATACATTCCTAAAGGTGTGCGAAAACCAGTGGAAAATTGAATGGGCAGCTGCAACAACATCCATAAGAACCATTAAGCCCACAGTTGAGTCATGGTGGCCACCGGAAGGAACATCCCGATACGATTTTAAGATCCTCAGCCGGCTGCGAATTGGCCACATCGCTATTTCGCACAAACATATAATTGATAAAACGCCGCCTCCGGCCACATGCCCCTTGTGCAACCAGACAACCGCACCGACAGTTTCCCACATAATACTTACCTGCCAAAAGTTTACTATGTTGCGGAGGCAACTTGACCTACCCATAGATATAGGGCAGACCCTCTCAAACGAGGTAATCTCCATCAACAGGATTATTGCTTTCATTAAAATGAGTGGCTTAACTCACCACATTTAAATTATCCCCCCTCCCGTGTGTGTGCTGTAATGACCATAGTAGTTACACGCAGCACATACAATTTAAGGGGGAAAAAATAAATAAATAAATAAATAAATTTACGGTCTTCTTCTTGCGGATGTCGTGATAACGCAAGTTACACCAGCATTTAATTTCCCTACCGGTTTGACCGATATATGATTTTTCGCAATCTGTACAGTTCATTTTATATATACCATAAACAAAAATATTATAACATTTACATTTATAAACAATAATTTGTACAAACTAACAAATATATTTAAAAAAACAAGAACTAATAATAGCTTTCAAAATTAATAATAATTTAAAAAATAAAATAAACGCTTTAAACGCAAAAAATAATATTTATGAAAACAGTGACGTATATAAAATAAACTGTACAGGTTGCAAAAAATTATATATCGGTCAAACCGGCAAGGAAATTAAATACTGATGCCGTGAACTTATTGAACTGTTTAATAATAAAGAACTTAAGGAATGTAGATTGGCTGAAAATTTAATAAAAACATAAACCTAACTTTCTAGAAAAAGCCGTAACGGTATCTAGCTTCTATAAGAAGCTTTTATTATTGATACGATAATAATAATAATAATTTATATTAACGATAACTCTTTGGGTATAGTCGAAAATTATTATATAAATAAACATAAGAATACTCTTTTAACTGTTCAAATAGCCAATAATTCCCTTTTCAACATTTAAATTTAATAGTATAATAAAGAAAAAATTGCATCATCTTATATCTATTGCACTTTCCATCACAGTTATCTCTATTGTAATTATTCGTCTTTTTCTTATATAATAGTTTTTACCTGTTTTCATCTTTCTGTTTCCTGTTTCCTTTTGCCATTCTGTTTGATAATTTTCTATGTAAATACGTTGTAGTCGCTTTTTATTTTTAGTGTGATTTTAGATTTCGCCGTTGATCACAAAGTTCGATTTTATGTTATTAATGTTCTTATTTTTTAATTTTTTTAGTTTTCGTTTCGGCCAAATATGGACCTTGTCCGAAAACGTCACTAAATTGATATATTTTTTATGAATAATAATATTCTTGATATTATTTTTAAAGTAGATTCCAAAAAAAAAAAAAAAAAAAAAAAAAAAAAAGTAAAAAACGGTTTATTTTTTTATATCCAAATAGGACGAAAAAACTTGCAATTTAAAAGGTTTTTTTTTTTCTTTGGGCTCATGAACCAAAGAACTTTATCCAGATGCAGTTAAGAGAGAAAAGAGCCAGTTATATTTTAATCCGATTAGATATCGTTAATAAGAAGGAACAAATAGTAGCCATAATGAATCGGGAAGGAAAGGACAGGATATAAGAAGCACTGTACGAAGCAAGAAGACCAAGAGTCTGAACTGAACTGGAATGTAGAGTCGAACTCCCCATAGAAAGAGATGGACGTTCAAAGAACACATGTTCCGTGTTACAGATAATTGAACCATTTGAATGGAAAAGGTAGTGTGAGAAGAAAGCCAACGAAGAACGAAAACAGGAGGAAGACTGTCGGGAATGTCCAGAGCGCAGACGAATAATAGAGGCAACAACAAAACGGCAAAGTGAAGGAAAAAAAGAGAAACTACGGGTTACAAGAAACAATGGATTGAACAGACGAATAAAATAAGTGATTGTTAGGAAAAGAAAAACCGCAAATATCCGATTAAAATCTAAAATAAAAAATAAAACGTTATTCATTTAAAAAAAAAAAAACTTTTCTTGGTAAATTTTACGCACTCAGTACAAAGCTTTTTTTTTTTTTTTTTTGATTTTAGTTACATTTTTTTATAATTCATGAAAAAATAAATGTACATTTTTACCAATTTTGTTTTATAATTAACTAGTTTTCACCGGGTGGTTACTACGAATGCTCCATGATGTGTATTACAGTTGTATAAAACTATAATGAAATTTACAGATATGGCAGTGCGGAGGTTCTCTAGAAATAATTCCATGTTCCAGAGTTGGACACGTATTTCGTGTACTACGTATGTACGATAATGCCGGTAAAGGTGATACCCACGGCTTCAACACAGCTCGTATGGCTGAAGTATGGATGGACGATTATAAGAGACTGTTTTATTTATATAGACCAGATCTAAAGGTTAGCGATTGCAGTAAGTTTACAGTCCAATGACTTGTATACGCCTTCTACAAAATTTAATTCCTGTTTTTCCTTCCAGATACTTTAGTATAACCTATGATATTCAATTGGCTAAATTAAATATTGGCATTTCCTCCTTTAGGAATTTAAATAAACAGAGTTACCTTTAAATGCTGTTAATTCATATTTTCAGTTGTAATAGAATCTCTATCCTATCCATATACAAGTTTTCACGGATTCTTGTTAATGTAGTAGGCCAAAAATGGAAATTGCTTCACAACCAGTTTGATAGTAAATTGCTTGAGGGGGGGATGCTGGATTGTACTGTAAAATCGCTTGTTTCTTGCACGATGAATTTAGTTTACGATTTGTTTCCCGTGTAAGCACCGATGAAGTTTTATCTCTACTAATGGATTACGATAATACAGTAAATGCTCTATATTTGGAGGTGGTGACAGGGAAGTTGAGTCGCCGAAAAGTTCTTATTCAAAAATTGACATCTGCGGACGTTATGGATTTTCCAGAGTTGACGGGAAAAGATTTGGAATTTCTTTTTACTAGCACTTATCAATTACAGTTAGCAATTTCATATTTAGCTGAAATGATGAGCGATTCCGAATAAATCGATTTTCAGTACGTGAAGGAATCGCCAGAAATGATCAAAATTCAAGTACGATTTCATTACGTGGGTAGTCGGACGTATAACTGCCCCATACAGTATATACCGAATGGTATTGGGCATAGTAGTGTACCCGATATTACTGTAACCATTGGCTATTATGCACATAAAAAACAATACAAATTCTATTGATTATTTTTTATTTACTTACTTTTTTTTTATAAATACATAAATTCGATTTAAATACACATGTTAAAAATGCAACCGAAAGATCTCCCGATCTAAAAACAAGACGAAAATTAGTTTTTAAATATGTCTTTTTATATTCTCTATATTTTAAATATTGTAACGAATTTTTAAATCATTTAAGTTGGAAATAAAAAATACATTTTTCAGAAATATTAGTATTGTTTAAAGTTTATTTTTACAGATTTTAAGTTGTTTTTTTTGTGAGCAAATAAATATTGTAAAGGTTAAATGAAAGTGTGTAAAACATTTTTTGCTAGTATTTAAATTAAGAGATAGTTGCAGTTACTTTATTACCTTAAAATAATAAGGTAGAATTACAGATATCGAAATAAAGAGAAGCTAAATGAAAACGGCTAAAAATAAATGTATCCTTTGTTCAATTTCAAATCAATTTTTACAAGCGATATTGAAATAGAGTGAATTTTTTGAATCGGCGTAGTGTGGAAAATAAATATTTTATTCAATTATGAATCACAGCTAATATACAAGAATAGAAAACTATTTTTGATAGCAACAGAGATTTTATTATTAGATCTTTCGGTTGCATTTTTAACATGTGTATTTAAATCGAATTTATGTATTTATAAAAAAAAAGTAAGTGAATAAAAAAAAGTTCCCCGAAACTTTTTCTGTTGCATAGATTTCGATGGTTTTTTGAAAATAAATAAGTCAGTTATTTGGTGTATTGCCTTTTTTTTATCCTGCCTTGAATTATTCTGGATCTTTTAAATTTCTCTCTTTTTGTTCAATTTTTTTTGGCGGAATCTATTGTTACTCTACGCGCCGTTTTCTTTGTTTCCTCATTAATTAGTTTCCCGCAAAGTGCTCGTAATTTCGGATTCCAAAAGTACTTTACAGGCTATTACGTCTCACCTTTCTTCTACCTCTTCCGATTTACTTCCCATACGGTCTCTCATCCATGATCTTTTCCTACTTCACCGGAACGAGATCGATCTTCTCTGCTGATCTCTAGAGCTATGCTTCTAATTTTTTGTACGCATATCATATTTTTTTTCCTTGTTATTAATTTAATTCGTATTTTGAAGAATATCGATGTCGGCGATGTGGATGGTCGCAAACAACTGAGAAAGAACTTGAACTGCAAAGATTTTAAATGGTATTTGACGAACATTTTTCCGGAGAAATTTATTACTGACGAAAATTCAAAATACTGGGGCCAGGTAAGATGGCTGAACTTAATCGTGTTTGAATGACCGTAAAAACCATTTGGTTTCACATACGATACCATTTTAAAAAAAAAAAATTTAATGTCGTACATGGGGGGGGGGCATCTAATGAAGTTTCGGATTCCTCCCTTCCACATTGTACCGTCTTTAGTATTTATGTTAACGTACTTAATTTGTTCTTAATATAGATTAATATTACTTTTCCGATATTGAAATTCCTTTTTGATAAAACTCATTAAACATATTAATTTTCAACCGTACCAGTTCGCTGTAATTTTCGTTATTTCTTTAATAATGTGCTTATACCGTCTTGTCCGGTACATGTAATACAATTATCCGTCTCCGCGATATTAAACCTTTTAAGATAGATTTTAAAATTCCCACGACCTGATATAAACTGTGTATTGCAGAAGTTTTGGAGTATAGGACCAGTTATTGAATCTATCTTTAATTGTTGGGAAGAAAACTTAGCTTTTTCATTTTGATTTGACCAAACGTTTTCAAATTTTTCTGCACATTGATCGTTGATAAATTTTTTAAATTGTATCGCTGTTAAACTTTTATTCATTATTTTAAATCTTTTGTTTATATTATATAATATTGCCTAATATTTAATCTACTTTTAATTTATTTTTGATTGAAAAAATTGTAATATGTTTTTCTATTCCTAAATTTAACAATAGTATTCCAGCTATTTCCAATGCTTTTGTATAATTTATTGTTTTATAAGATTTTATTAATTAGTTTAATTGTTATGACTCTGTGTATAGTCGTTAAAAATTATTGAAATGTTTTAGCATTTTGTTGTAAATTATACTACGATATAATTAATAGACTTGATAATATCTCTGTTTTGTATAATATTATTCCTTTTTGGTATTTCATCTGATTGTTATTGTTAAACAGTTTTGTAGGTATATTTATAAATTTTGTAATTTTATTTTTTATGTATTTGCAGTAGTTGTAAAATTTCAAGTTTTTATCTATTAGGACATCCGGGTACTTTAACTGTTCCTTTTCCGTAATCTTAAGTTCGTACTTTTATAAATTCATATTCGTTCTTCTGTGAGCGAACGTAATCAGATTTGTTTTACTCATGTTGATCTTTAGATTGTAAACTTTTAGAAGACTATTTGTATTATTGTATATTATTGAATTTTTTTTTCCAAATTTTCTGTATATCTATCTGCTATTATAATTGCTAAATCATCTACGAAAGTTATAGTTTTTACATAATTATGCGATTCTGATATATTCCTGTAAACTGTGTATACTGCATAAGTATGAACTTAATACCACTCCTTGCGATATTCCCGTATCCTCTTGTATACTTTTTTTTGTAATTGTTTACGTTGAATTCTATGTATCTCTGAACAAAATATTGATTTAGAATTTCTAATAGGTTATATTATCGAGTTTTAGTTTTTCCAGTAGTTTTATCAGCTGATTTCTATGCTGTCAAAAGCTTTTGTAATTGTTAACATTACTGTTTTATATGATTTATTTTTGTATTCTCCTTAATAGTTTTGTACATATTTAAAATTGCTAACTCTGTTGATTTCCAACGCTGCATACTGATCTTTATTTAAAATATTTCGGATTGCGCAGAATTTTTTTGGAATTTTATTTTGTATATAGATTTTTTGTAAATTTTGCTGAAATTCGATAATTGCTCTATAAAACGGTTTTATGCAAAAATGCAAATTTCACCACGACGACCGACGTACATCACCACTGAAACAAAAAGGAAGCCACGTGACGTTTCGTTGGCCCGAGTTGCCAATCCGTTAACTTCGTAAAAGGCGAAATTCTTGTTTTCGGGAGTCGAAAGGTATTATTTCTGTTTGCCAGCAGAGACTAGATATTTTAAAATTTTGAATTTCCCTCCCTGGTTCCGCCATCTTTTAACATAGTGGCGCTTTAGTCTGTTTAAAAAACACGTTCGAACTTGCAATCAACACGAAAATCAGCCTGATCAATTTTCAACGTCTTGCTCTTTAAAGGGCACCATGTCAACACTAAAATGCGCATGGTACCCTCGCAACACTTTTACACGCGATTAAACAACTGAAAGAATAAATTATTGTATAAAATAAGTCGTGGAGTATGTTTCGGAAAAAAATATATTCTCCAATGAAAATCGCCGTTTACCGACAAAAAAGATTGACAGTTCTGGGAAGAAAAAGGTGTTGACGTTTTTTTTTTGGGACTATTTGGAAATTAATCAGTTAACAAATTAAAAGTTTTATTCATAGTTCGATGTTAAGCGAACATTAACGAAGCGACCGATTTAATAATGCAAAGGCGAACAACGAACACTGGTAGTGCAAAGCAATAAAACATATGGTCGGCCAGCTGAATAAAAAAAAAGAATTTATAGTTTCTACCTTTCCTAATATAGAAATATGCTTTCGAATATTTTTAAGTATGATGGTCACAAATTGCACTGGGGAAAGAAGTTTTTCAGCACTCAAGTTTCTAAAAAATCAGCAGTACAATGCTCGATAAAAGACTAAATAGTTTAGCAACAAATGTTTATTGTATCAAATATTTTGGAAAGGATAAATTTTGAAAACCTTATCTCTGAATTTGCACTAAAAAAATGCAGAAGAATATTGTAAATTATTGTATTTTTTAATGTAATAAATTTAATTATGTCTTTATTAATTTCATATTAATATATTACTCAAAAACACTATGTAAAATATTATGGAATTTCATTCATACTGACAATACATTTCAATTTCGCAATTATTGATTTATTAAAATGAAGTATTTACATTTTATGTTTGAAATTTATTTTTATTTTTTTAAATATTCTGAACTGCGCAGCCAGTATATATATATATTCTGAATTAATTTTTTTTTTATTCCATCTTAAGAGGCCCCCTCGAGACGGGTGCCCTAAGCCCGGGCTTCGGCGGCTTATGGGTAAAGACGGCACTGGTTTATTAGACCTCTCTGTTTTATTGCTGTTCTAGATATTTTCCATATATCTGGTTAATAGATTTTTTCGTATAATTTATGTATGTATTGAGAATGATTGATGGGTATTTTTTTTTTTTTTGTTAAATATGTTTAAGAATTATATTTTGGATATCTGCTCCAACTGCTGTTTCCTTTTTTTAATCTTTTAATTATTTTATTGATTTCCTCTTCTGCCATGTTTGTTGTACCTTCAACTTCGTAAATGAATGGTTTAATGTGTACGTATATAACTTGTCACCGTTCGACATTGTCTGTTGTCATGTACGATACATTGTATTTTAAATTCCGTAAATTGAACGATTACCACACTTTTAATTAAATTATATCATTCCGTACTATCTGGAACACGTTTCTAGAGAGTTAACAAATTCTAAAGATACACCCGATTTTTGAAATTTTTTAATTTACGTCCTTTGTTTAGTTTACCAGGTGATGATAGACTGTGGTCAAACGAATTTCCTAGTCAAGTTTATGGTTATATCGTTTTTGCATTTCTCGCATTTATCTATTTCTTTTTTTTTTAATTTTTTGGCCTGAACTTAAAATAATAAATTAATTTACCCAATATTTGTCATTACTTAAATATTTATCCGGTTAATTTTAACGAAATTTCTTGGACCAAGTCATCAATTTTCTGTGTAAGTCCAAGCATATTTTGAATCGTCGGCAAAGTGAATTTCCGCAAAAATGTAACCTATATAGAATAAATTCCTAAACCTACACACTGTCATACTTAACTCTTTTTCTCACACATCAAGAGCTATATAAAAGCCTGAACGAAAAAATGTATCGCTTTCTAATTCGTGCAATTTTAATGAAAAGTCCCTGTCTGGAATTTTTCATCTAAATAAAATGAAAGTCTATTTTGTGTTCTACATTTTGAGCAGATGAACACGCGCTGTTTTAAATTATTTCCTTGAACATATATTCGTTGATACACAGTATTACATTTTCACAGTTTTTTTTGTTATCTATTAAATTTCTTCAGGCTAGAAAATTATTTTGAAGTTTTACTTTGTTTCTAATTATATTTGTTTTCTTATTAAGTCTCTTCTTTTCGTCCTTCCACAATCTAAACATATACGATTTATTTTTTTAATGCCAGGTATATTTCCGTAAAAGCCATCACATAAAAAGTGAATACGAAAAATGTGCCCATTGGTCTTAAATTACAACGAATACTGAGAAAATTACACACAGAAAAAAAACAATTACTTTAATAATAAAATAGAAATAAATTGCATATTCGGAAAACGCGATGCGTTATGCGAATAAATTTTAGCTACATTCTTTTCGATTAATAGCCATATCGAATTTCTAACGTGACTTGTATATCTTCTTACTTCTTTTTTGATGTTACTACTGGTTCCCATTAACCTTTGGGAACTTACTTTAGCTATGAATTATAGCAGTGTATCTTTGTTCGAATTTTGTCGGCAATCTTTTTTTTTTCTGTTTTTTTGTATCGATGCATCTTCGAACATTTCTTTCTGATTTTTACTTTAGCGAGGAGACTACTTGAAAAATTATGCTGGGAAACATTACAGTTGGACCGAAAGGTGTTTAAATTAAGTTATAAATATTTATAATATTTTAATAACCGAGTCGTACGTCACCTTTTAACCATTCTATCATAATTCTCTTACACAACTTCAATATTTAAGGCTTTTATCCCTTCCGTTATTACGCCAAACTTTTTGTTCATTTACAATTTCGGTGTTTAGGTTTTAAAATATTTCCTTTGCGCCAAGGGGGAAAAAAACAAAAACCAAATAAAAAAAGAACTTTGATAACATTTTAGATTGGTTACTCGATTGCGAACCAAACAGATTAAACTATTTAAAAGCTTTAATCTGTTTAAAACGTGAATAGAACGTTATTAGTGCAACTAATAAAATCTACGCTCGTTAATTAAATTTTTTTATTTTTGAACTGGTTCCAGTTGTAATCGAACTTATTTAAAAAATTTAAATAATTAGGAAAGTTATATTTTACTTTTCAGGTTCGTTTGAGATCTACGGATAAATGTATAGATTCACTGCGCAGATATGAAGTTAACTCGTACAATTTAGGCATATACACTTGTCTTCCGCGAGCTCCGTTGAGTCAGGTGATTTTTGATATTTTTTATCATTTTTGTTAATTATTTCGTAAACGTATTTGTTTTTGTGTTGCTCTGGTACTTTTGTGTCACGTGAAAACGTACCCAGGCTGAACCATGCAATTTAGTTAAACGAAAGTTTCGCTTTTCGTACAGTAGATTACTACGGTTACTTTTACGTGTTGTAGTCGGCACGATGAAACTATCATTGCAATACGTGCATTTTATTTCTTTTCGTTATTCTTAGGAATAATTTAATTTGAGTGAAGGTCGAACGAATGTCATCTAACCTCTTTCCGCGTTGTCCTGGTATTAGCTGACTTCTTATGTGTGTGCCTGTGAGTACGAGTACGTACGAGGAAGGATGATCATGTGTCTGCATCTCAAATGATCGCTTCCTGTTTTCGACTAGGTGAGTGAAATTGGAGTGGATATTAGTCAGTATTAGTCGGTATTAGTCGGTATTAGTCGGTATTAGTCGGTGTTAGTCGGTATTAGTCGGAGCGCGACCATGAATGTTTTCGGTCAGACTATGGTGATTTTACGTTTTTCAGGTTATGCAGATTTTACAGAATTTTACCGCTGTGAGAGATTGGAAGGCGCAGCGGTAAATCTCGGGGCAATCTCTAAAAGTTTACTTGCGCCTAACGGTGTTGTAAAGCTCCCTTTCACAACAGTCGATCACTCCCGCATTTCATTTTATAGATTGTAGAATCTGGGGAAGGCATGGAGTTTTGTCCATGCAGGAGATCGAAGTGAAGGGTTTGGTATATTCGCGATCGAAATTGGGTGATTCCTACTAAGCCGTGATATTTTTACTCCGGTTCATCAGTTTATGTAGTATAAATAAGATGGCGTGGTTGAGTAACGAACATCCTTCTATTCCCTCTCTTGTCCTGTTTAATTTCCTAATTCGGATTATATTTTTACAAGTTTATACCGTTTTGTCTATTTCTTTTTTTTTTCTTTTTTTTTTTCATTTCTCTACATGGTTTTTTGTGTTCGTCGATGATAGATTTCCGACAACGCTTGTGTACAAATGCGCACTTTTATAATTCGAAGAGCGGATTTAGATTTTATGAAATGTAAACTAAGGCGCTCTGAGCGGGTAATTATCACTCGCAGGTAACACAGATGCTGTATAACTAACTTTTAACAAACAGTAAGCATTAATTGATTTGATTATCGTGTTGTAGATATTTTCATTTTCGAACAACAACGAATTAAGACGGGAAGAATGGTGTGCCGAGGTAGTCGAAAAGTCCGTTAAGGTATTTCGTTGTAACGGTGGTAATCAACAAAAATGGCAGTACACATCTGTGAGTAGTGTAATATTACTAATTTGAAGGTTTTTTCGAGGCGGTCAAATTTTTAAATTTAATTATAAACATTCGGATCTATAACGCCGCTCTAGTCTATCAGAAGATGATACATGAAGATAGGCGAACAAACCGAGGGAAGAACAAAGAAACATGGTTTTTAACTAATGTGTCATACTACGCATTAGATGAGTTATAGTATTTTTCTTTTTGTTTTTGTGGCTATCAGTTTCTGTTAAAAATATTCGCGCATTTAATGATGACGGAATTTGAAGATGACCGACCCTTATTAGTGATTAATTATATTCATTACATGTTAGAATATGGAACGCAAATTAATAATATGAATTTAGTGTTACGTATTGACAAGATTCATCTTTAGAATTATTTTCCTTTGGCGCACTTTGTAGGAAATAAGGTTTAGATGTTCCAAATTATAATTGGTCTAAGTTAAAAATACAAAACGAAAATGCACAATATACCTCGCAAACTGCATTTTAATGTGAACCAGAGCTACGTCGAGTTGTCGAAAATGCGAATAACACAAAACGATGATAAAATATCAGATTGGGAGCTAATAACAGAATAGTTCTTTCCAACTCCCCGTCAAATGTTAAATATTGTTGTTTAACTTTTGCTAATTTTTTTTTTTTTTTTTTTTTATTAAAACCATACCTGTATACGATCAGTCCTTACCAAGTCAATTGACTTGTTGACGAGTTCCCAAATAAATAAACACGTATTTATTTATATAAATATTACAATCTTAATTTCTATAACTTATCATTATATATTTATTTAAGATAAATATTGAAAACCGGAACAAAAATATTATCAAATTCTAATTAAAGCCACTTGAAATACTAATCAAATTTTGATACCCGGCCACCTACGTATTTAGTGACCAAATTGTTTTTTGGTGACACATACATCACAGCTGTAGTACAAATCGGATGGATTTATATTTACGCATGTTTCGTTAGCCCAGTCTTGACATATTTTGCATTGGATCCACAATCCTCAACGAATTTTTCACCACAAATGATGCATTCCGTCTCCTGATGTTGCGAATATGGCTCAGGTACAACCTTCTTCGCTTTCACCTGCATTTTCATGTTTCTACAGCTTTAGGGTCTTTGGCCTTCTCCATTAATACCTTTTTATAAGGCGAAGGTGTTAAAATCTCGCTTTTTTGGGTTCCTCTTTTCCTAGAAGTTAGTCGCTTCTTTGAGGGATCTGGAAGATGTGATAAAACCTTAAGCACATCATTAATATTCCCAACATCAACACTGGCATTTGGCACTGTTTCTTGTAAGGTTGCTAATAACACAGTTGGAACGCTAGCTGTTGATTCAACGTTTGTGTTTGGTATTTCTTTATGAAGTCGAAAGGCAGCTAATAACAACACAGATAGATTGCTTTGACGGTCCTCGTTCATTTTCAGTTGCTGCAGAACTAGGAGCCTGGATTGTTGACTGGCTAGATCTAAATTCAATCGGTGTATCAATTAACGCAGAACCTAAAAAGTTCTTTTCCAGACATTTGCTTGTTTTTGTTAAACCTGTGAGGAATTTTAATTTTTTCTGCCAAATCAAAGGCAAGGTGCAAAAATTCACTTCTTGTTAAAGGCATGAGATGGTTATCTAGATTTATAACATGCTCACAAAGTTGTCTTTCAAACTCGGGTTTAAATGTCTGTTGAAAACGTTCTAATTTTGGCTTGAGAGTAATCTGATGACCTTGTTTTATACCTTTGATACGATCCTGCAAAGAAGTACCTGGAACTTCGTATCGGTCTGCGGCAATTCTCTCAGAACATTTTTTTGTCAAGGATGGCTTGAATTGCTTTTTTCACTCCAGTCTCCGCGATTTATAGTTCTATTTTTAAATTTAGGCATTGTAACACTGCGACAAATGATTTTTGACTGTGAGGTTAAACACACAAAGAATAATAATAAACATCAGCACATGTGGCCGGGGGTACCCGACTTGACTTTCGTCAAAAAAATTATTCTGTTTTAAAAGCAGATTATTACACATTCATATGTATAAACTGAAATATACAATATAGAATAGTATTGCAATATGCAAACAACATAAAATAAACAATTACACACGTTTATCCAATAAATATGGTTTCCGAAATAATTGACGTCACACGGTCCCAGTTCACCAAAAACAAAATGCAATCAATAACATCCGAACGCAACGGTTAATTGACTTCAACTGTCCCGCATTTGTAGAATGACTCGTAAACACACACAGAGATCACACGAACTTCGAGGTCACGTCGCGCGAAGTACGATTATTTGCTACGGCCGGGGCTACCGCTCTTTCCCCTATATATATATATACATACATTCATAAAATTCCTATATGTGTTGTTAACTAAATTTTAGCAACATTTCTCCTATTTCGATTTTATTTTTGTATTGATATATTGTAAATCTTATTAAATTTTGACTCATAAAGTTGCTAATTATGAATAAAAAAATGTTTTTTTACCAAAAATAAATACCGACTTCAAGGTTTATTATAAAAATTTAAAAATGCACTAAAAAGTAAAAAATAATTATTCCATAAAAAATATATATCACAGTGATATAGCACTTAAGTGGTGATATCGTAATTCTTATACAACACTGATACCTTAATTAGAGTCGGCATTAAATTCATGTTACTATATCTGGGAACAATTTAATGAACATTTAATCCAGTTTTTAATTATTATTTTAATATGAATTTGATGCCGACTCTAATTAAGGTATCAGTGTTGTATAAGAATTACGATATCACCACTTAAGTGCGGTATCACTCTGATATATATTTTTTATGGAACAATTATTTTTTACTTTTTAGTGCATTTTTAAATTTTTATAATAAACCTTGAAGTCGGTATTTATTTTTTGTAAAAAAAAACATTTTATTTTACAATTTTTAGCATTATACTTGAATTTTTTTCTTGTTAAAAATCAATTACGACAACAAATCGTTGACCGAAATAACGAGGCTATGAAATCTGTCTTTCGACAATGAAGGCCACACATACTATAATACATCTCGAGCATTATTAAGGATAACTCAAAAACTACTGGTCAGATCTTGATCAAATTTAAATGGGACCACGTGAGAAGCACTGGCTTCCAAATAAAAAAAGAATCATCAAAATCGGTTCATCTAGAAAAAAGTTCTGAGGTAACATACATAAAAAAAAATAATAAAAAAAATACAGTCGAATTGCGAATCTCCTCCTTTTTTTGAAGTCGGTTAAAAAGTACTCAGAAGTATGAAAAAGATGTCTTTTTACAGTGTGAAGTAAGACGTATTTTTTTTTATCGTCGTGTTTAATCTGGCGCATTTTAACACAAAATTACATTTAAATTATTTGTTGATCTATTTTATATCCCAAAAATAGTTAGTTTTGCTCGTTAATAATATACGTCCGCTTTGAAAAACCCAAAAAGTAATAAGTGAGGATTAACGAAATGCGGGACGACAGCTTCTTTAGTTTTGGTAATTTTCCAAATGCGCAATTTTTTATACCCATAAAATTTTGCTTTATGTGTATTAAAAAAAAATCTCATTTTTCCTTTTTATTTTACGAATATGTTTACCACTTTTATTAAATCCGAGAATATTGCGGAATTCCGAAAAATTCCTATCGACTGACCGGAGCCCCCCCCCCCTTAATCGAACATTTAATCATGCCTAATGTTTGATATTCCCCGTCATTTATAATAAAAAAATAAATTATGATTTTTATTATGTCGTTGCGATTCGGCAAAAGAGATAATATGGAGTCTGATTATTTCAATTGTGTCATAACCTTGATAATTATGCGTACATTATTTATTATTCGCTATTGAACTTCTAGATAGACCGGAATAATAAATAGGGACATAAAAAAATAATTTTTTCATGTTTTATCACGTATAAATGAGATTTATTTAATTTCAGGAAGGATATTTAAGGAATGTTAAAACTGGACGGTGCATTGCGTTTTCTGGAGATCTTACTGCTAAAATATGCAGACATACCGATCGCTTCAGGATGAAGTGGGATTGGGAATATAGCAAATTAAACGATTCTCGGTCTTCTAAAAATTTTTAAAAGTTTATTTGTAAAATTAAAAAAAAAAAAAAAAAAAAAAAAAAGAGTCGATACTTCTTGTGCAATTTCGGTAATTCTTTCTTTAATATTTTGTACTATACTTTAAAATGACTTTAAAGAAACAAAAATTTACCTTTTTTTCGTCGATATTTAGTTTTGAAAATATAAGAACTTTTCTGTTATCCATTGCGGCTTATTTATTTATCAAGTGATATTTCTAGTCAAATAAAAAAAATTGAAGTCGTTTTTATGAACGGTAAATTATAAAACGAAACGGTGTATATATACATGTATTGTTAAATTTTCGAATCTTAGATTTTTAACCTGATATTTACACATTCTCAGACAAAAACCAATCTGAATTATTCGCTTTATATCTTCTTTCGTAACAATTTCGATAATCCAAATGCTTAAACTAGTGCATATCTGTGACGATGAATTTATTTTTAAAAAAAATTCAAATTTTTAAAAATATTATCTGATTTATATTTTATTTTATTTTTAATTTAAAGTGCACGGGAATTAACCTAAATCCCAGCGTGGTTTATTTATATATAGTTAACACTTTAACAATTTGCAGTTAATACGAAAAATACGTAATTTTACGGTTAAATAGGAAAATAGAAAAAGAATTACATAAATTTGATTTAAATATACGTATTAAATTAACGATGGCAGTTTACGTGACTATAATTTTTCTGACGAGGTACATATTTTTTCATTTTTAATATAGCTAATCGGAAGAAAATCTAAATTATTTTACTTTGATCTTAATTATTCATTTTATAAAAATTTGTTGTGCATTGTATTATAGTTTGTTTTTTTTTAAATTTAAATGTTTTTATTCGGTCTTTAAAAATCAATACAATGGGAAAATTTAAATAATTTAATCGCGCTATTCCGAATAATCTATTTAATTTCCGTATTTTAGAATACTTCGTACTAGGAGTGTCTCTGTATCGAACAAAAGATTCGTCGGGGTACTTTTGCGTCCTATGTGACTAAAAACGCATTTATTATATATCTCCCGTAATCTACAACCGTTTGAAAATTATACTATAAAACAGCGTTATTTATGTTAATTTTACCGTACTTTACGGTACAAATTAAAAAGAGTGCAAACAATTCATTTTATAAAAGCGACGTAACGGAAGAACAATAATATATTGTTTGATTGAATTTATGAAAATCCGCGCATGCGCAATAAAAATTGGGTAAGGCGTTAAAATATGGGGGGGGGGGGGTGAAATAAAAAAATATTCCATTAGACTCCGAAACAAAAATTGAAGAATTATTGAAACAGATTTTAAGGCGGGAACGTTGGCGGACAAGGAGTGCTACGACGATTTCAATTATTGAATTCGGAACGAAGAGAAGTGTGCTGTTGCCATTAGCATAAAGTTATGGACCGATTATGGTAAACAGTTATTTTCAAAAAAATGAACACTTAGGCATTTTAAAATAATAGTTACGGAACAAAGTAGGTAGCGTAAGATCATAGTGTTTCGTAGACCGAAGTAATCTCGGAAGAAGAACTGTTTACATCGCATCATCAACTTTTTCTAGGAGAACTAAAGCGGTGGAAATCTTGAGAACAAACTTGAAAAGATGATACCGTAGATCACGCGTTAAATAATCAGTAGGGGTAGTATACTTTTAATTAAAGCAAAAGTTTCTTCGAAGCACCGATATATAGTAAATATGACTAAGTTAAGTGTACAAGAAATGTGAATCTCATTTCAGCGACGTTACTTATGTAAAGGAGAGAGGTACATGTCTCGGAATATCTAAAGGAATATTGAAAAAAAATTCAAAAATGAAACGAGAGCATACAGAAAATAAAAGAAAGCGGCATAATTCGTTGAAAGCACGAATCAATACGGAGAAAGAAACAAAAAATACCGAGGTGGGTAAAAATGCAGATGCGTTTTTAAGAACTAGTAATAAGCTGATTAGCAAAAAATTAAAAACTATATGCATATAGAGCAACGAAACAACATCTTTATCGAGCACATACTATTTGTAAAATATATATTAATGATAGTCGAAGGGTCTTGTAAGTGGAAGAAAAAGATACGGAGACATAACTAAGAACTTCCTCACCAGTAGCTCAAAGAAGATCGTATAATACAAGAGATAGGCCGAAAAAGAGTGGTAAAAGAAGCGATGGTGATTATGGATGGGAAAAATACGGCATAGCAAAGTATACGGGTTTCAGATGTTGTTTGGTGAGCTTTGGATCAGAAATTCACTACCGTTTTCGTAAAAGTTTTTAGTGTCGATATTTAAAAAAGTAGGATGAGTCTTCATCAAAAAATATAGCAATTATCGGAGTGTACAGCTTATATATAGTTGGTAACGTGTGCTATTGCAGTAATTACAATTATTGATACCGGTCCATCTTAAGTAGTATAGACATAAATAAGGAGAAAAAATCGACAGATGCAATTCTCGCTCGGTAAAAATCATAACGAATAGAAATTCGAGTGGAACCGGTTTTCACGTAATTTTTATAGGTTTTTATTTAACTTGACTTTCGTGTTTTTTATTCTTGTGTTCTTGTAATTTTGCAAATCTTAGAACGCTGGATTTCATTTTTATGAAAATTAGCACTTAGAAATAGATTCTTGGACCTATAAAAGGTTTTTTGCGGAAAAAAAAAATCGGGAAAATGTTGCTTCTGATCATCTGCAGATGTACGTGTGTGTGTGTGGGGGGGGGGGGGCAGGTTGTAAAAAACTAACAAAAAAATTAAGCGAATCACGTTATTTCAAACTAAAATCATTATACGAATAAAATTTCATTCTCTTTTACTTTCTTTTTTGATAACGTTTTGTAAATAAAGAAAATAAGTAATTTGTAATATATGGAAATTATAATAAATATTTCGGAAATAAGGAAAAAAATCTTTTACTCTACAAACGTAACTAAAAATCGTGAAATAAAATAATACAAAGTTTAAAGAAAGGCTTTTTTATTCATTAATGTAATAATAATACTCGTAATTTAGATTTCATTTTTTAAAAATATTCCAATTTGACGGATCCGCAAAAATTATTTTCCTCATTTCTAATACGAGCTTTTCTTTAAATTTTTTTTTCATATTACTTTTTTAACAACATCGAAAAAGTTCACGGATAGAGTGTCGTCAGAACAAAATCCGAAATATTTCGGAATAGTTGATTAAAACGGTAAGAAAAATACCGCATCATCATTTAAGATAAAATTAGATTCGATTTCATAGAGAATCAGATTCTTCTGTCACAAAAGCGGGTAGACTTTATCTTTAAGAGTTTTCAGTTCGTGTCCATTCAAACATAGTTATGTAGTTTTTCAAAAAATAATTACTACTTGAAGAAAAAGGCAAACGAATTGCAAGTTAAAAAATTCTCGGTAAGTGAAGGACAGAACTGGAAACAAGCGGATTGTAAGTAAGTAGAATTTGTTTTTAAATGATTAAAAATGGTATAAACGTGGCAAAGTTTAAATATCGGTCTTTATCTGATATTATGTGTGATGAAAAAACACGTGGAAAAGTCATTAGGATAAAGGGCATACAGTACCAGATGCCGGGCTAAAATTGCGAAAACACAATTAACAATTGCAAGTGGCCCAAGGTAGGTGAGTGGATTTTCCGCTACAGAAATCGAGTTACTTTGAAAAATGTCGTCAGAAATTATTACATTTACGAATTCGTGTGAGTGTGAAGTAGGCGTCGAAGGGACTGGAATTATATTCAACTCCGGAACAGTGAAAATCTGGTTTCGAGGATGCTATAATAAATACTACAGCCACGAATATCGTCGTGGAAGATGGGCTAAATAGCACCACATGGAAGATATTCTTTCGTAACAAATACATATATTGCTGATTTTAAAAAAGTTATTATCTTTATGTATATGTCAAAGAGAGCGGCTAATGATTAGCAGTATCTCCTTCTTTTTCAAGCAGCCTTCTGACGCCAATATTTGACGCAGGCCTTTCCCAAGATCTTTCGCCGTTGTCTATCCTGAGTTTCGTGTATCCGTGTATGGTCGGCCTGTTTTAGTAGTGCAGTGACAGGAAAATATTAAAGTAAATAATTAGTGGAAAATTGTGTTTTTTTCACAAAATTTCCAATAAAGTTGAAAGAAAATTTGCGCTGATACGGAAGTGTAATTTTAACAATTCGCGTAGGTGAAATTCGGATAACATTGCAAACTGTTTTAAATAATACTTTCTAGCGGAGGCTTAAATGATTTTCACACGTGTGAACAATCCTGGAACTTTCATTAGTGATTAAGATGAAATTCGCCGTAAAAGAACTCGCGGAAATTATGCGGTGTCTAGAAAAAAGCGACACTGAATTCGGTTGCAAGACGACACCATCTACTACTGCTCCAATAGAAATGTTTCAACCAGCTAGCAAACGTTAGGAATTTTATTCTTTTGATTATTTTAAAAGCGTCAGTCTAATTGTGTGTGATACTAGGCATGAAAAAAGTAAAATGAGAGACATACATTTGACTAGGGCTATATCATGAATTGTAGAATTTTTGCTTTTCATAATGTATCAAATCTATCTGTTAGAAAAGGCAGAGGGCGGTTCCTTTTTCCTTGCGATCTACATTTTCTTTCTTAGATCATTTCTTTTTAGTATAAAGAATTCGATTTCGGATTAGATACATATATCTAGGAGCGACTGGAGTCTTGGATAAATAATGTGATTTCGGAATCAATACCGGAGCTTTAAAAAAGAAAAGAAAAAAAAAACTGTAATTTAGTTACGATCCAGCTGCAATTTTTACAATCTTTGTGTAGTAAGCCTTGATGGTAGTGGTCTCTGATATTTTTGAAATTACACTCTCCATCAAGACCATTGAAAAAAAAACTTCCAAAATGACCGTTCAGAAATCTGTCATAGCCCATCAAACACCTCTACGATCACTGTTAATGTTGGTACAATCCAATTGTTAGATATTGCGAATGAGCGTAGAAAATTAAAATGAACCAAATCTTACGAATTAGCGAGTTTGATTCTACAACAAATATTATTTCAAAATTGAATAAATATGGTGTGTGTGTTTTTAATTCTTTATAATTTTCAGCTTTAAATTACTCATGAATTTTAACTAGATTATATATGTGTTTTAATCTGATTTTCTGATTTCTAAAACCTCTCATTTTTCGCTTTTAGCTCTTGCTTTAAACTTTCTAATTGTATGTGTTCGGCGCTGTTTGTTGATTTTATTCATTTCCATTAATTTTATGTTGACCTAATTTCATATTACTTTCCTCGTATAGGAATTATATTGTTATATTTGAATTCCTCGTTTAAACATCCGTTATTTTAAAGTGTGTGTGTGTTATTCTAGAACGTAAACGTTATCCGAACACTTCCGTTACAAATCTGAAAAACCGTTCGGAGAAATGAAAAACAAAAAAAAAATATAGACAAAAAGGAAATAAAATACGGTCGATAGTTTGTAGAAATAGATTTCGAATTAGAGTAAACTAAACAGAACGGAAGAGAAATAAGATTGCTACTCATTGTCAGTCACATTAACCTGTTACGCTACTAAAACTGAACGAATGAAACACGTGCATTTCGACTAAATATTTCTGAGTCGCAATTCGCGATTGTGAATATACAAATGCTCCATCTCGATCACTGTCGACAGAGTTCAGTTCTTGCTTTCTCCGCATTCTACTGTAATCTGCAAAAGTAATACAGGACTATACAAAAACCAGGGATTTATCAAAGGGCGTTTGACAACGCCATTGGCTGCAACCGAGCTTAGAGATCACTCGGGAATTATCGTTGAGTCTCTTAATTTCTCATAAAGTTCAAAACGACGAGACACACAAATCTGCATAGCCTGAAAAACGAAAAATCACCTTAGACCGATTGAAAACATCTACAGTCGTGCTCCGGCTAATACCGATTTCAACTCCAATTAACCTAGTCGAAAACAGTGTGAATCAGACGTACGATCATTTTTCACTCACGCACACGTAAGTAGCCAGCTAACATCAAGGTGACGCGGAAAGAGCAGGTTAAATCACACTCATTTGACATTCGTTCGTATTACATTATTCTTAAGAATTACGAAAAGAAACAAAAAAAAACCTATTCGTGTTGTAATGGCTGCTATTGTATTGACTGGAAGGCGCTTTGCGAATGTGGCGGTCATTTTTACAACGATAATGTCGGTAATGGTTCGAAGGTGTAAGCGACTGCTTTAGCCTTTGAATTTTTTAATAATTAGATTTCTTTTCTCGCCCAAGTATAATGTGTTTTGCCGTTGACCATTGTTATAATAATATGTACGGGGTATATAGTGTGACGCATAGAAAATTTGGTCTTCCTTTTAGATATTATTTGCTTTTTTTACCCCCAATTTGAAGTTACCTATCAATAATTTCCGGTCCATATATGTATTTCTGTTAACGATCATGTGCAGAATATTTGTTATATAAATAAATAGTTCACGTGACAGATTTTATTTGTTTATACGTTGTAATATTTTTACATTTATCCGTCTTTAATATAATTTTGATATTTACACACATATATGTAAAAGTTGTTTTTATAACAAACTTAAATAAAATAAAATAATCGAAACCTTGTAAAAATATCCAAATAAACCAGATCAAATAATGCAATCTGCTACAACTATTTCAAATTATAGTCAAGTAAAATATCTACTAGTTTGCGAAAGGAACGCTACTTGTACTGCGAAAACTACGAAAAATACAAGCACTTTTATCAGCTTTATCTACTTCATTTAATCACGGCACATCGGCCCGTTTTCGGAGCCTGCTTTATTTTCAATCACCGATCCTCGATAAATGAAACCATCTATTACTTATCGTTGAATTTTGATACTTTTTCCTGTTCAGTTTTTTCCTTACCTATTTCAAGACCATTCGCTTTTGATGACGTTTTGAATCTTTTTTGGATAGTCATTTAATTTCTTTTAAAACTCGGTCGCAATCAACGCTCTACCGCTAGCATACCGTAAATTTAAGATTTTTTGTTCATCCAAGTATGTTCCTTCATTGTATTCATTTGGCACAGTTCTCATAATATATATATATTCTCCGTAGAGGTTGAACAAAGCGGGTAAGAGAATACATCCCTGCTTCACTCCGTTTTTTTTTTTGTTTTTTTTTTGTATAGAATTCGGAAGACTGTATTTTGTTCGAACGATCTCTCTCTCTTCTATGCCTCAATCTTTCGATTAGTGGTCAATCTTCTTGGAAGTACTATACTTAGAATCGTGATGCTTTTAAATCTCTAGCTTGCGCTTTCTGTTTCATTAACTGGTAATTATCCTCTGTGGTGTTTTCCATATTCATATAAGTTGTCAGTTAACAGACAGAATGTCTTGGAACATCAAATCGAAAAAAAAGAAAATAGCTTAGTCGTTTCGCATCGCATTTATGACTTTATTGTCTTACAAAAATTGTATCTAATTGTAAGACGAACAATATTCGGATAGGATATAATATGTTTAATCCGATTTTTACATTATAATCCAGATTGATTATAAATTATAATGTCGCCTAGTGTAGATTGTTTAATCATATGCGGCTTATTGCATTATCGCGTCGATGTTACCAATTTCACACGCTACAATAACGTTTCGAATTAAATGCATACAAAAAAGAATGAAATTTCTTATTGTTAACTCAAAATTCTTTAATAGAAGATTTTTCAGTTTTGTACGGTTGTTTTATTGTACTTTTTAAATGTTAACACTCGAGCGAAATGGTTGTTTCATTATTTCGGTTCAATTATATCTTACTATTCAGTGAATACACAAATAAATACGACGGATAATTTTCATTCAAAGTACGAAATTATTAACTGGCTATTTTGAAGCATATTTTATCAGAATAAACCGTAGAATGTATATGTACATATTTTTAAAATTCCGTACTAAAAATTTTTTTTTTGTAATTATTGAAAAATGAATGTCGTTTTTATCAAATTATTGTTGTTACTCATGATAATATCTTGCCTTTCGTATTATTACATCTACTACCGCCTGGATGGAATTACTTTACAAGCACCATCATCGAATGCTTTTTATATGGTCAACAACGTTAATGCTTCATTAAATGCCAGTAAACCTTTGATTGTAAATGGTGCGTACACTTAAGATTACTACTGCCTTTTAGAGTAAAAAATTAATTTCCAATTTCTTTCAGCTATACAAGTTAGTACGGAGTATCAGATTCAGTTTCTAGCGTAAATAAAGAATTAACATTCATCTTATTCTTTGCAGAAAAAGAAAACATTTTAAAAACATTGTAATATTACGTTCTAGCGTAGTTCTTATAAAAAAAAAAAAAGCTATTTTTTTGCTGCACAATTTACTACGTAAATAGATTGTGAATGGCATAACACGAAAGACAAAACGCTAGCAAAAGGAGTGGAAATAAACAGGTGTTTAAGTACAAGAATGAGGCTATAAAAAAGAGTTATACTTTGTTTTAAGTTATAGGAGGGCAGTCCCAGAAATACAGAAGTACTTGACCGAACAAAGAAAACACAGAAAGTTTGGGAAAAAATGCCTTTATTTCTCAATGTAATCTCCTTTCAGCTCGATACACCAGCGATTTTCACAAATGCTTCGATACCCCTGTTTATAAATGAGATCCGTCGAGCTCCTCAAAGTAGCCATTAATTGCCGACTTCACTCTTTCATTGCAGGCAAATCTTTAATCACCCGAGCTACTTTTTCAGGTTTGGAAAGAGAACATAATGCTAAATCTGGCGAAAAATAGGGTGTATGGGGAAGCACTTCGAAGTTTAATTCGTTGATTATGATCTTCGCGATAACGGATGTGTGAGCTGGTGCATTGTCTTGATGAAACAACACTTTTTTGTTAACCGAATGTGGCCGTTTTCTTTCATTAATTTCATCACTCAAACGTTGCAATAAGCCAACATAATATTCATCGCTGATTTTTTTCCCCGTTTGAAGAGGTAATCAATAAAAATTATCCCGCGTGCATCCCCAAAAAATTCTGACGCCATGATCTTGCTAGCAGATGGAACTGTCTTTGTTTTTTTTGGGAACCGATTTTTCCCTTTCAGTCTTCTTTGTTTCAGGTATGAAGTGATGAACTCATGTTTCATCCGTGATTATGAATCGACATAACAACTAGGCTTTATTGCTATGAAACAGCGCTAAACATTTCATTGGAACATCCTCAGGATGCTGTTTTTGTTCCATTGTGAATAAACGCGGCACCCATCTTGCGCACAGCTATTTCATATCCAAATTTTCAGTCACAATATGTGATACATGAAGTAATGTATCACATAACGATGACTAATTTTTTCCATGTTTACAAAATTCGATTGTGAATAAAGGAATCAACCTGAAAATAACCGAATTATATTTTCTTTCCAGTTTTCTTATTTTAATTCGGTGTTTGATATTAGTCGTGTTCTAGCCGTACCGCCATTTCAGTTGGAAATAAATATTTTCGTCTCCTATTCTGTTCTCTGCTGATATTATTTTATTCGAATAGTAGTAAGCTGATAAAAGTTTGACCAGGCGTTTCGTCCGCGAATCGATCTTGACAGCACACTTTATAATCAAACAGCAGCTCGTTGTTTAGTATATCAAATGAAATGGATGTAATCCAGCGTTTAATATGTTTAAGTTTACGCGCAACGGATTTACATGGAGGGGGAGGGGGCCTGCAAAGTTGAAATGTATGTTTGGTAATTTGAAATTGAACATTGAAATTTCCGTAACAGATTTTATTAGCGGATCTAAAACATTTTTACCATATCAAAAAAATTATTATAACGCGTCCTATTTAATATTAATAAAAAAAAATTTATTGATAGTGTCGAAATTCCGCTGCCTCCAACCTAGTTTTTATGATCAAATACTAAAAGCCCTTTTCAAAATCTTCTTGTAAAAAATACTTTTCGTATTTTACTTATGTTTATATCTCGTTTTAAATATGCGATTTTTTAAATTACCGACTTCGTTTTCAACTCTTGATCCAGGCGTGTCTGTGTGGCCGGTAATTTTCGTCATAAACGTCTATCTACGTATTTTTTGAGAGGAAAACAAAGTTAGATTTTGCCGCCTCCTTAGAACAATTCAAAAAAATGTATATTTAATTTTTTTAAAATGATATTTTAAAGTATGAGTTGTAAAACTATAACTGTTGTATTTACTATTATTGGAAAATTAAAATAACTAAATAAAATTTCTATTTACAAATAAACTCTAGTGAATATATGAACATCAATTCCGGAGTAAATTAATAAAGTATAGATATTTAACTTAAAATATGCATAAAATGTTAATGTGTTTTATATTGCAAAATAAGAAATAAATTAGTAATCGGAAACCATAGATAAAATTTTACATATAAAACAAAATATATTCCAGCTTGTGATCTAAACTCTAAAATTGAGCACAATCATTATGTTTCCTGGAATGAGTACAGGCGATTGACCAAGAAGGGCGCACTTCAATATTATTTAGCCGTTATTTCGATACACCGATGGTATCTTCACTTGTCAATTTCAGTGCCTCCTTATCTTCTCCGTAGGTATATCACCATAGTGTGTAGACTACGTATGGGGCACTCCCGTGTATCCCTGAATTTTATACATGCTGATAACCAGGGACAATATAATGATAACACACGTCAGTTAATTTCTTAGAAGGCATTAATCATCTTTTGTTTAATTGTAGAAAATTTAAAGGTAGTTAACATAGCTTTTTTTAATAAACTGATATCCCTCGATAGGTATCCGCCATATTACCTGCATTACGAGAGAAACCAATTTTTGATTTTTAAGTTTATTTTATAAAATAATATTTTTGTATAATCATCTTCTGTGCGCGGAGGATTATTTTGATTTGGTATGTTTCAGTTCTCATTTATTTACTTTATTTACTTATTATTTTTTTTTCTTTTTTTGTTCCGGCGGATTTCTTTTTCCTCCTCGCTGCAATGTACAAAATTTAGAATAAATTTAGTATTTCTTCGTTTATTTTTCCTTAAGGTACTTCAATCTTTTTATCCCAGTTCTTTGTAATTCCGTATAACCTTCATATTCTCATATATCTATTGTTTTCCACTAACATTAATTACGATAACTTAGTTCTATGTTGATAGAGATCAACTCTAGAGGATCTGATTAATTGCGACTACGAAGTCATGGGTATTGTACAAGTTTTACTGCCTTAATATAACGAGCATAACATCAATTGTGATACTCCATATTTTTGCTGCCCAGATGAGTTCAGGAATTTAAGTTCCCTGGGAAGCGGAGGGCCAGCTCTTTTCTCCTAGTGGCTCTATGCAGGCAGGCGTGGGCAGTGTTAAAACATTTACGGCCATGGTTATGTCTGGTAATTTATATTTTGATAAGAGTAATATTTATCTTGCTCAAATGGTTTCGATAGATGGTTGGCGAATTGTCCTTACCATTGCATATCCATCTTTCTTTCTTTCCTGTACGCTTCACTTAAAAAAAAAAAAAAAAAAAAAAAAAAGGGGAGAGAAAGGAAAAAGATATAGAAGCGTGGAGGAAGAAAAATCTAATCTGAATTTAATTTAGATCTACATAACGCGACAATGGCTAAATGGTTAATTGCCAGACCAAAAAAAAAAAAAAAAAAACTAAATAAAGCTAAAAAAAGGGAATAAATCTATATAATACAATTAAAGAAAATTTGGCTTTCTTTGCTTTTTTTTTAGAAAATGAATTTATTACAGTGGACATTTCGCTTTCTATTGAAAGTATTGTACGACTGAATAATCTTTCTTGACACATAGTAGATCTAAGATAGTTTTTGATTAACGTTAACTTATCGAAGCTCCTTTCACATCTGGCAGGATATGTTAGGTACAATAAATTCTCAGTTGGCAGCTTTCCATTTTTCCATGTGGTCCGTAATCAAAGAAGAAAATAAAAATTTCTCATTCTGGCGTTACCCCATCTACCAATAATAAAATTCGTAAAAATCAATAAAAACTCGAGTCAAAATGAAAGCGTTGTTTGATACGTTTTTAGTCTGGAAAACAGAGTTTTGTCCTGTAGGTGGCATAATGTGCCACGCAAACATACTCGTAAATGACGATTATGAACTCTTTTAAAACCGTACCCCAACTTAGATGATTTTAAATTTACGCTGAAAAATTATTTTCTCCCTACAGAAATTGTCGCTTTTTTGAACAATTAACGGAACAATTATAGATTTTTTTTTTTTTTTTTTTTTTTTTTTTTGACAATAGTATACTATACACTCATGGAATATTTCTAATTTAGGTATCGAAGTATTCAGAGATGTTAATTATCATATGGAAGAAGCGATTTTACAATTAGAGAAGAATATTATCAAAGGATTAGGCGCAAAAGGGCATCCGGTGCATAATATTTATTGGGCTTCGGAGCAGGAAATTCAAGCAGATCTAAAAACGGAAGCGATCAATAAAGTACTCAGTGAGCGTATTCCGTACGATAGAGAAGTCCCGGACTACAGACATTCAATGTAAGTATTACCTCGGTTGATTTATCCATATTTCACTGAAAAATTATTTGCCGTTGAGTTTACTCCATTTTAAATTGTAAGTTTTAGCGATGTAAATAATCGGATTTTTTGATACTCGATTGTTCGTATTAGTTTCAAAATAATCCCTGGAGTCTAATCATCGGATTAATACTCTTATCGTATTCCTGTTCTCGATTCAATAGAGAATAAATTAAACCGAAATATACGAAATAATAAGTGATCAATTGTAATATAAATATTCGAATTTAAAGTACATTTAAAAAATCGATATATAAACGATTAGCTTTAACATATTAATAAGTAAACAATTCTTTTTAATTCGGTAGAGCAACTTATTAATTATCCGTTAAATTGTATTCTTGATGGCATCTATTGTCTAAAATTGATGTAAAATTTGAAAATCCTAGAGTATTTGTTTAAATTTATGATAGATTTCTTAATACAATTTGAAATTTAATTAATTATTAAAAATTATTTATAACATAAAAAATAAAATTTTTCATCTGGAATTTAATATACATACATACTCGTATTTCATTAAGAAAATTAGAAATTCTTCTAATGATGAAAATAGTATCACCCGTTTTATTTAAATATGTACCTGGAAATTAGAAAAAAAAATTTTATTTCATCTAAAATTTATGCATATTATAGTAAATATTTTCTAAAATCTATTTTATTTTATTCCACTTTTTATAATTGATACGATTAGCGTATCAACCGAATGCTTTTTTTGAAGGTCTCGTAGCTTTCATCGTTTAATTATCTGTTATTCACCATTTTCATCATATCATTCACTTCTTCTATAATCGGCCGATTTACTTACCCGGCTCTAGTTGTTGTTCGTAGCTTCACCCGCGTATTAATACTTGCTTTCTTTTTGTGGATACTGCTTAGCAGTTGTGTAGTCATGGATAAATACTTCTCTTTTGATGCTTGTTACATCGCATTTAGTTTTATATGGATACGATATATCATAAAAAGGTAAAACGGCTAGCAAGACACGAGAGCTTCTCTTTCCTCTAGAACTTTTCTCATATTTTTCTTTCTTACGTTTATCTCACTTCGGACTGCTAGTTGTACTAGTATCGATATCTTTTGACTCTTTTGTTATTTTCTCATAGTAGTTCTAGCCGTCTTCTTCTTCCCCGAATAACTCTCCTAACGACCTTATTTTCCTTTTGTCCTACGTTCTTCTTTCTTGATGGGTAATCATCCGCTGCTGACAAGCCCAATAAATTTATGAAAAAAAAAAAAAATACTTATTTAAATCTTTAATTTTTTCTTTTTTTATAACGACCTCGGCATTTCCGTCAAAGATTTATTATCCTCAAACAGTTTACTTCTGAGAATATTAGTGTGATTAAAACAAACCTTAAGTACGTTCCACAACATCAAATTTGAAAGTAAGCAAATATTAAAACTCTTGTTTTGCAAGATTCTTTATTAATTTTTCTGCAATTTTAGTTTCTGGAATACTTTAATAAAACATATTTTTTTATGAAACATTACCGATACACTGCATAGTTACTAAATTGGGCATACAAATGTTGAAAAAAAAGGTAAACAATATAAAGAATTATTTATAGTGCAACGGTTTCGCGTAAGTAATACTCGCGATTATATGTAATGATTCGATACTATGTCTATTTTATAATGTTGTTTTTCCTTACGACTTTACCTTCTATGATGCTGAAATAATATTGGGTCGGCCGAGTTTCATTTTTGAAAATCAAATCGCTTTCATCATTACAATTATTTGTTTTTTACTTCTTGTTGACAATTCCGTTTTCCTTATACCAATTGCTTATCCTATAATAACCGTTCATCCACTTCTAGCTTTCTTGCACCTCAGATGTGAACAATTTTTATTTTATCTTTTTGTTTTATAGTCAACATATTCGTGTTGATTCTTCTTCGGGAAACATGATAATCGTTCAACAAAAAGCGGTCCTCACATTTAGCTGAAGATTCCCCCGGATCTTTCCCTACCAGTGTTGATCGCGATCTAAAAAATTTTCGCCTAACACTAAAGATTACACAGTTATGATTTTAAACTTATATAAAATCAACAACTGACACGCCGTTCTCTTCTCTTTACCTTACTCGCATACAAGTACGTTATAAATCGGTTGCGAGTTAGTTGTACAGTAATCTACCAGAATTAAAATCTTTCTCTCAGCTCAATGCTACTCGGCTAAATCGCCGTAAACAAAAGATTATACCGAAACCGGATTAATATATAACGTTCCTATATTCTTGTTTACTTTTGAATATTGAATTTATTTGATGTGTTTTACACACACACATATATATATATATATATATATATATATATATATATATATATATACTGAACCGTTAAAAAGTAGATGTTATTTCAGTTAAATTTTTTGATGTAATATCGAAAACTGTTTCACGTACTGTTTATTAGATGCTGCTATTTTAGTTTTTACAGGTATATTTTTCGCTAGGTGTAGAAGCATTAAATACAATGACGATTTGCCAATGGCTAGTATAATAATCATTTTTCACAATGAAATTTGGAGTTTGCTCATAAGAACCATACATACCACTTTACTTAATACACCAAAAAAATATCTAAAAGAAATTATTTTGGTGGACGATGCTAGTAATCGAGGTATAATGCTCGATATACTTAATTAATTAATTAATTAATTAATTATTATTATTATTATTATTAATATTATTATGAAAACAAGTTTTGGGTCCTATGAAGTATAGGCTTGATTGCTATAAGCAAGTCTTATTAAAACTGCTTTTTGTTTCACATGTTTGTCTTCCACTTGTAGAAGTAGTATCAGAAAAATGCAACGATTCAAACGTACCCCGTTCATGGCTGTTGTTTATTGTACTGTTGTTGATTGCGGGTAAATAGGGGATAATAAATGAAATGAGCTTGTATGTAAATTAAACTATGCTGGGAATCAAAAATGACACGAAAAACTGAAGAAAATAGTGGAAATTAAAACAAATATGTATATATAAAATTTTTTACATAAGCAAATAAGGCCACATTGTTTCATTAATAGTTATACCTACGAGCCGTAAAATAGATTAAAATATTTTTTTTTAATAAACTAAAATTTATTGTATTAAGAGGAGACAATCAAATGTAGTGGTAATTTTCCTACATGACCTAAAGAATCTGCGTAAATATACTTTGCTTCTGGGCATTGAACGATTAAGGATTCTCGTCAAATTCACTATTCTCAGACATAGCTGTTGATTATCGTAATAGAATACACACAGACCCTGTATTAATCTTTATTTCTTTATTATATTTTTCTATAAATTTACATTACTTGTACTTCTGTAGATGTATTATGACTACTACCCTATAAATATATTATTTATAATTCTTAATTCTACAACGCTACTTCAGATGAACTGCTCGGTAAACTGGATTATTACATATACAGCCGTTTACCAAAGGACATTGTTCGACTTATTCGACTGCCACGTAGATCAGGCCTTATAAGAACGCGAATAGCTGGTGCTCGGGAAGCTACTGGCGATGTAATTATATTCTTGGATTCACATTGCGAAGCCGGCCTTGATTGGTGCGTATGATTTTTTTCTTTATAATTATTCAACAATTTCATGTAGAGTGTATTTCTATAAATCCTGCTCATTCATGGGCATACCCAGACATTTTTTTAAGAGGGGGAAATTTTTTTTTATAAGTTCCACACTATACAATCATACAAACACGCATGTAAATTTTGTGTACTCTAATTTAATGTATTTAATAACAATATCTATAAAGGTTTCGTATTTATCAGGATATAAACATAAATATTAATTTATTTACTAATCTATATAATGTAGTAGTACATATACATACTGAATTTTCGAACTTATTGACGATAAAACCATAAATTTATAATACCTGAATATTAATTAATACTATAATGTGTAATATAAAGATCGATGAAAAATACAGAATAAAAATAATAAATGTCTCTATGAATGTTTAAATTTATTTAAAAAGAAATTGTAGACGCCTTTGTTTTTGGAGCAAACACGTAACTTTGTTCAGAAACTGCTTATTTATTTATTTTCCCTGTGTGTATACTCATTAAACCGAGACCGTTCAATCGGTCTTCAGTTGCAGTTTATCTGAGCCACGTTTTTATCCTTCGTAGTGTAGAAAGAGAACGATCAATAGTACATGTTGTGACTGAAATTGTTATTGCAACTTGTACGACTATTTCAATCGAAGGATAAAATAATGCACACTCAAGTAAATCAGTTAATATCAATTCTTCAATATTTGCAATAGATATCGATGGAGTAATTATCCAAAAATCATACCAGTTTCCTGCTTCGTAAAGGAGATTTTCAATTCAATATATATTTCATTCGTTCTTTCATATCGATTATAAACTGATTCTTTGATGTAAAAGTTTTTGAATGAATTTTAAAAATTGTAGTAATTGTTACATTGTTTTGTGAAAATCTGTGATCTTTAGAACCTATTAACGAATCTAAATATGAAATGAAAATATTACATCGAAAGTATTCTTCTGTTGTCAAAGTCGGGCAATTAGGACGATTTTGTTGGCGCAAAAAAAAACAAAAAACGTGAGGTTCTTAAATTAACATCTAGTAAGTTACATATTTCCGTTATTTGTTTATAAATATTTTCCGCGATTTCACGATGTTACTACCACATTACTGATCTACTTATGATATTTCTCGATATTAAAGTTGACTGAAGAGCAGCTAAAACTGGTTCTGATATATAGCAGAATATTATGCAATTATAAATAAGGGAACAATGAATACGGTGTGAAACATAGCGATAACGATTGGTTTAAAATTTGTTTAGTATTTTTATTATTACCATTAATCCATAAATATTCAAGTCTGCCAATAATTTCAAAAAAAGCATTTCGAAATGAACGAATGCTTTTATACTTTTCAGTTCCATCTTGTTTCACGCAGTAAAGGAATACCAAACTTCTTCGTACTGAACTTTCTCTGAAGAATTTAATAACAGATTTTGTTAGCCACAATGGAGTATCCATCATAGCCTTGTCCAATAAGTGTATCCATATCCAAACCATAATATTCCTTACGATACGTTACAATCTAATGAGCAATTTTATATGCACTCTGATCAACTTAGCTGAACAGAGCATAAAAATTCTTTTTTTAACGTTTTGTGGTTTACAACAAAAGTATCGAGCACCTATTGAAAATTGTACAATACCTGAGATATCAGCCGTTCCGACAGCTAAAATCGACTAATAAACCGATTTCTTGATTTCAGTAATAATTTTTTTTTTTTTTGTAAAATACTTCCACAAATATTTATTGAGATATTTTGAGTATTTAGTATTCTAGGTAAATTTTTTTTAAATTAATCCTTTCATAGTAAATCCCCAGCGTCAGCTCTGAAATGAATCAAATCTATAAAATTACCGGTTTCTAACGATTTTCCGCGAAGACCAATGCCATGTGTACCATGTTTCGATTCCCTTTTCTTTCTGTATGTGCATCTGACGTCAAGAGACATTTATTTTCCTTAATGACTTCAACAAAATTAATTGAATCTCTTGAAATTTTGTTTCCAACAGTTTGTTAAAATTTCAAATTTTAATTCGTCGTCTGCCTATGGTTTTTCAGTCACATACTTTCCTTTGTCCAATTTTGACGGAGCATCTGAAGAAAATATCGCGACATCTGGAAATGGTTGCCCTGCAGTGAGCTCTAAAGAAGGCGTAGAAAATGAAGAAAATGATAAAGATGATGATGATTCATCAGCTGATGAAGGAGATGGGCCGTTTTCATTTCTTTTAAATTTCTTGACAACAAACCGCTTAATTTCAAAGATCCAACATTTTTTTTCTGCTGTTTTGTTTTTAGACCGAAATAGAATTAGGTGAAGTAGGACGAAATCTGCATATTTACAAGCGGTACCGCCTCGACATGGCAAAGAACGCCTTGTGTGTCGTATATTTTCAGCCTAATTGTTAAATTAAAACGAAAGAGTAAACTTATGTACTTACTATTATTAATAGAAAATGCCAAATCTGACTGGTAATTGATAATATGATAAATACATATTTTAAACAAGGAAAAGCAAAAAAGATATAATAGAAAAATTAATCGACTGAACACGGAATAAATGACAAAAATAAAATACAGTTAAAATTCGTAATAAACGAAAATCAGTTAAAATCCTCATTCCATCATCATTTACGTTATAAATATGACCTTGATCTCGCACCATTTTCTCATCGGGTGCTGTTATGTAGATACTTCTCAGTGCACGTGGTGCTATAATATAGTAATGTTTTTTCCGGGGGTGGGGTGGGGGGTAACGGGTCTAAAAAAGGACTTTTTTGAAAATTTGTTTAAAAGAGACTACTAAAGTTACTTCATTAAAGTTTTTTGTATATAGTTATATAACATTTCAAGAACATTCAGTAATTTTTTCGTCAAGAAATATTCATAAACAAGCCAGTGAGAGCGAATTGACGGAGACAATTTCAAAAAAATACGTTTTGCGGTATCCGCGGTAACTCGTTACAAAATCACCTGAAACACAAATAGTTGGAAAAAATGATTAATTTAGAAGTAAATCTAGATCGCAACGTAGTCCTTTTATTTTTAAAATGCTTTTTTCAATTTTTAGCGGTCGGTTGAAGTCAAAACCACGATATTTAGCCTAAAAATGGCGCCATTTTGTAGCTGTAAAATCGGTCTCAGGCGAAAAAAAGAAAAGAAGAACGTTGCGACCTAGTAAAATATGTATTGTAAAACTATGTTCAACATGATTCGGATCGGTACAGAAGTTTTTGAGATATCGTTTCCACCGACTTCAAAAAAGTCGTTTCGAGAAAAACGTGTTTAAAGTTTTAGACTATGAAAAATTGGAAGAAAAATTGTTTTTTTCACACTTATACTGAATCGTCGGTGCCAGTACCTTTAAAGCAAGGTGCACTCGCATCTCCATTCTTTCCATTATTATAGCCTCTTTTGTCTGAAGCGCAGCTTTTTGTTCGGATTTTTGAATTCGCGATTCATCGGCTGTTTGAACGTACTGATGATGAGCACTTGGGCCGACGCTGATTTTCATCTCTTG
This sequence comes from Icerya purchasi, assembly GCA_039619475.1. Lineage (NCBI taxonomy): Eukaryota > Metazoa > Arthropoda > Insecta > Hemiptera > Monophlebidae > Icerya > Icerya purchasi. The sequence continues at coordinate 333,256,281 of CM077116.1, read as the reverse complement.
TAGGAAGGCTGGTAATGCAAAATTGCCTTTATCGAAAATGCATCCAGCTACATTTGTTGCAATGTCTACTAGAATAGGACTACTGGATACCATTTTTGGATTGATCTTCTAAATAAGTTGATTTAGGCTCTCGTTATTGTTTTGGGTAAATCCACCAACACATCGCTCCAAAAGCTCGTCCTTGCTTAAATCTTCATAAATTGGCTCGATTGCGTTTGTTACATCATTCGGAAAAGGTTCATAATCGTGCTGGAAATTTTCTACTCCGGTGGTGGCTAAAGCTTTTTGATACGCGTACCACGTCACGGACAATTATGATGCTGTGGATTTTTGTCCGTTGATTTATAATGGGGAAAAGGTCGCCATAATGATTTTGCTTAATATATAATTTTTCTCTTTCTTTAAAGACAGAAATTATAGTTTTCTTAGTTACACACATATTAAAATATATCCGCCCTCTTCTAATATTTACCTACTTTTTGATCTGTTGAAATTTAAGAAATATTACTCGCTGTATTCTGAAATTTTATGTACACAAGTTTAAATACTTCCTAATTCTGTGACTTTATTACATATTTATATGGATGGATTAAATTTTTGTGGCCTGCTCTAAAAAAAAATAGTACTCAAAGAAATTTTTAATGCAAATGGATAGAAATAATAAATAAGTAAAAGTTGACCTGGAACAACTTAATTCAAAATCAAAAGCGAAAAAAAAAAAAAAAAACTCTAAATAAGCTTGTTCTTACCAAAGTCCAGTGTGTATGTGGTATTGTTTTACGCTGTTTTTCATTCACTATTCTCAAATAAAAATTCATTAAATGCATTTAAACTTTTAAAGGATACAGCCGATTCTATTTCGAATAAACGTAAATCCGTTCGTGGTCGTAATGCCCATCATCGAGTGGATAGATCGTAAACATTTCGGGTATATTTCGAATCAGCTGAACCATAACTTTAAAGTGGGAGCTTTCACGTGGTCCGGCTACTTCATATATTCGGACATTCCTGATAGGGAACTTTTGCGAAGGAGTTCTCCGATAGATCCAGCTAGGTAATCATATTCATTTTTGGCGTTTTATATTTTTTAAAAACATTTTAAAAATTAAGGCCAAAGGTAAAAAAGAAGAGATTCGCGTTATATTTATGTAGATTACATCGCACATCGGTATTCGACGATTTCGCTGATTCGGTGAGCCAAAGAAGGATATTTTCTTTTTCTAATTTTATAAATGTCTACTTAGACTTGGCGATACTACCATTTGAACCGAAATCCGTTTAGCATGCAAACTTATACTAGCAGACTGTGGCCACAGTTTCAACTTCACGAATCAGAATGAAGTTCTTACTTACTTGCACCTAGGTTATACTTAAAACGTGGTTATCTTCTCTAAAGAAATTTGCCATATTTTGTCCTCGTGATCATGTTCTATTATTATTTCATCTTTTCTCTGATACTATTCCTCTTATTATCATTATCGCTTAGTTCTTCATCATTCTCTACAACCCTATCAGATGCCAGTTCTTCCTTCCTATTTCTCCGCAAATCCTTTACAATTAAATAATTTCTTCTTTAATATTAATCGCTGTTCTATATCTTCAGCCCTAATGTACATATATATATATATAAATATATATATATATATACAAACTCGATATTTTGCACCTCGCCATGGGGACACCTCCTGGGCATCCTGTAAACTTTAATTCACTATGTCATTTTTTAATTTACGGCCTGCGAAGAAATCTCTATGAAACACTTCCGTTGCACAAAATGTTACAATCGACATTAAATTCTTTTATAAAGCTCGGCGTAAAAATAACAATTAGCATATATTTCTGTGAACGGGAAAAAAATGTATTTAAATGATTATTATCAGATCGGCTACAATGTTGGGCGGCTTGTTGGCCTTAAGACGAGATTTCTTTTGGAAACTCGGAGCATACGACGATGGAATGGAAATTTGGGGTGGAGAAAATTTAGAAATGTCATTCAGAGTAAGTGACATTTTTAAGTCAGCGCGTTTCGCTAACGAATGCGCCATTACTTGTTGGGTAACGCGGTTTTTGGTTTGCACTTTTTCTTCTTCTTCTTCTTATCATAAAAACAGATTTGGCAGTGCGGAGGCATTCTAGAAGTTCATCCTTGCTCGCGAGTAGGCCATGTATTTCGACCAGTTCGACCGTATTCGTTCGATGGGAAAAACGACACCCACGGCTATAATACCGCTCGACTAGCCGAAGTGTGGATGGACGATTACAAGAGATTCTTTTACTTGCATAAACCGCATTTACAGGTTGTTAAACTTCAATTATTTTCTTCGCGAGATTCGAATTTGAAATCGTATTAGAGATTAATTGTTTTCAGTTAAAACATTCCGTATCAAATAGAAAAAAGATGTTTTTTTCGTTTTTTTTTTGTTTTTTTTTTTTTAATGGACACTCGTGGAGCGATTAGAAGGAGAAGAGTCAGTTAATACTGATCTGAGAAACTGAAAAAATGAAAAAACTAGGTACTAGGATAATGGACATGGATAAAATGTGAGCAGTACAGCGAGGATCAGGAAATCCAAGAGGCAATACAAAGTAACACATTCAGTCGAAAGAGAGGAGTAGGAACAGTTAAATAATATACAGTCAGGATCACAGATAGTTTCGCGAAGATGGCAGTTTGAGGAGGATATCAAAAGAACTCTTCAATGTTTATTTCGAAAAAATTTCTTCTTCTATCATCGGAAAAAATGAACAAAATAAAATAATGATATATCCAAACATGTCAAGAATAAACATTTCAATATATGCGCTGGAGCTTTTTTTTCTTTCTAAAATTCCCGTTTCTAATTTACTCCCATTGTGCAAAAAGTTTCATGTTAGATTTTGGTCAGATTTTTACGTTTCTTCCTTTTCTAATCAACTTTCCTCTTAAATTTTTTCATCTAACCTAATCTTCCCACGCGGCCTTGGTTTTACGATTTTCCTTCGCTTCGCCGCTCCGTTATTGTCCCTATTATCCGTTTACGTCTGAATCATACTCTTCTTCCTTCCTCATGTTTTCGTTTTCATTTCGCTCTTTCCCCTTGTTGCTCTCTTCACTCTGACGACGAAGCCGTCTATGATCCTGACCATATCCTCTTTGAATGTCCATCCCTCGTGAACGAACGCACTTCTTTGTACTCCAATCTGCTGTCACTCAAACTCCCTACTCCTTATTGTGCCTCGTGTATCTTATCGTTTCCGTCGCTCTCCGTTGTTTCTATCCTCATTTCTTGAATTCTATCAATATTTGACACCGACTCTACATCTCTAACTGATCCTTCTCCCTCGTTTCGTTTCTGGGCGAAGATCTTTTGTTAACATGCCCAAAGGGGGGGTTAAAAAAAAACAAAAAAAAACGTCTCTTTTCAGAGAAATATCATTTTGCGTACCTTTAATACTAGAGAAGAGATTTTTAAAAAACGAAAAAATTGCACCATAATATTGTTATATTCTACAAGTGTAGGTGTAGTAGTGTATGTTTACACATAAAAACCATTTTATCGCTCGCTGTTGGCTTTTAGAAAAAATAAATAAATAAATAAATAAATAATCTTACACATTGAAAGGGAGAACGAAAAGAAGAGTAGCGAACTTTTGCGTTTAATACATGGCGATAATAATAAACGACATAGCAGTCAGCTTGTACGTGAAATCTCGAGTAAAGCAGCCTATTAGTCTCATCGAGACAGAAATTTCTCAAAATACCTATTCAAGGCAGATTTTGAGAACTAAATTGCTGCTTTTTAATTAATCTTTGTATATCTTATTTGTTACAAAAAATGTTAATACACTGTTATTATAAAACTAATAAACAATTACAATATTAGATCCGGAATAAATATTTAGCACTCTAGAAACATTTCTGCGACTATCACATCTCATTAGTCAACGGTCATGGACCATGGAACAAAATGATCACATTCGTGCGACCTTTGCATGATGATGGGGGTATAATCGGGAAAAAATTATGCTTATTCAATAGAGAGTATTTCTTACGCATATTAGTTATTTGTTCGAATAATAATGTTATTAGTTAGCGATTTTTATTTATTGCATTCTGAAAGTATGAGAAAATGGCGAGCCAACTGCTAATATTTATGTTGAAAATTAATTTTTTAATTATTTTTTGATAAAAGGAGAAAAACATCGGCGACGTAAGTAGTCGAAAAGAATTGCGAAAAAATTTAAAATGTAAAGACTTTAAATGGTTCCTGGACAACGTGATACCGGAAAAGTTTGTGATGGATGAACATTCTTTGCACTGGGGACGTGTAAGTGTAACTAATTGAAATATTTTCAAATTAATATTTTTGTTCGATATTACGAAAAAAAGTAAAGAAGCAAATAAAATCGCAGTATTTCGAGTTATGTAATGTTGCAAAATTGCAGCATTTTATTTTTTTGCGACATCTTTTAGCGAAAAGCTTCAGTTTTTTTCTTTTTTTTTGTATGCGAATATATTAAATATTAATGAATAAAATTTGTTAATAAAAAATACAAATAAAACGATTGCGTCGCGTAAATAGGAGTCCTGGAATTGCGCGGAGGGACTAAAACGCAGCGGGAAGTATTGACACATATATTAGCTACAAGAGCACAACATAGGCTGAGAGATTGCGCACAACTTTTACAAGAAATTGTCGAATTTTAAAAAATCAGCGAAGCAATTAGGAATAAATAGAAGTTGTTCCCTTAAGAGTAATTTCCGAATTTATCACTAATCATTTCTAATATAAGACCGTTTCAGCGCGCACACAACGTAGTGAATAATCTCACTAAGAAAACCGTTTAGAAATCGCATAAAAATTAAAACTCGACAATTCCTCTGAACGCCCTTCTTTTTTTAATGTTTCCGAGGATAGCCTAATATCCTTCATTGATTCTGTCGCTCCTCCTTACGTTCCTTCCTTCGATGAATTGTACTCCAGTACATTTCCGCAAAACTTTCCCTCTCCTTTTCACTTCCTCACTTCGGTTTTCAAGTTTAATGAATTAAAAATTGTTCTATCCATATCTTTCAGCCTCACTCCGGGCCCTGACGGCTTACCTTATCTTGCTCTTAAAAATCTATCTAAACTATCCCTTAACTTCCTTCTCAATCTTTTTAATTCATTCCTTTCCGGGGGGGGGGGGTATAATGCCTCCTCTTGGAATTCTTTCATCATTGTTTCTATTCCTAAGAAAAGTCCTTCCTTACGTTCCATTTCCTTCGGCATCTTGCACCAGAAAATTGTTTGAATGTATGTTGAACAAGCGTCTTGTTGTCTGGGGTGGCTGGAACACTATAATGTGCTTCCTAACAATATTTTCGACTTTCGGCCTGGTATTGGCCCTCCTGACTGTATTAGCATTTTTGTCTCTCTCATCTATATAAGAGTCTTTTGTCTGAAAACATTACACTCCAGCTTCCTTCATCGATGTCTCCTGTGCTTTTGATAATGTTCATCTCCCAACTTTAAGAGATAAAATGGCGGCAATTAACATTTCAGGCAGTTTCACTTCTTTTGTTGTTAGGCTCATGTTCAATCATTCTATCCACCTCTCCCCTCCATTACTCGACACCACAAGAAGGGTTTACTGCGGTCTTCCTCAAGGTACCTCCCTCAGTAGATATGATCCAAAACTCTTGCCTTCGACTCTGTCTTGGCACTCTTAAATCCTCTCCTATTTCAGCACTGCTCGCTGAAATACACTACCCCTGACTATTCGCGGATCTTATTTAGGCAATCGCTTCCTTGCTAAACGACTTTCACTCTCATCCTCTATTCTCATTTTCTCCTACCTTTCAATTTCCAGAAATTCCCATCTTACCTCTTATTTCTCTCCGTTTTATTTCTTTTTGGCCGCACACAATTTTCTTTAATAGTTTGCCCTATTTCTCCTTTAACTTCAGTGATCTCTGCCGTCCTTCCAGAGTAGTTATTTTGCCTGCATTTTCGAAATTTCTTCCTCCAGCAGTAATTAAATAGGAATTCTACATCACTGCAAATTCTCTCTTTCCTTCTCATGTAAACATTTTCACTGATGGTGTTGGTGCTTCTTTTATTCTTCCAGATTATAACTTCTCTGAATCTTTTTGTTTTCCTTCTTTCTGTTTCATATTTACGGCCGAGCTGATGGCTACTTTACGTTCCAATTTTTTTCATTTCCTCTAATCGTTTTTCTTCCCAATTTCTGATTATTTCCGACTCAATGAGTGCTCTTCAGGTCACCTCCTCTCCTCTTCCTGATCATTCCTGTGACTTTATTATTCTCTGTATACGTTCTCTCATTCGAACTCTTTCTTCTCTCCATGGGATCCATATTAACTTGCTGCGGGTTCCTGGCCATTCTGACATCTCTGGTAATAAGATGGCTGACTGAATCGGGTTGCTGCTTGTTTTTCCTCCTTCTTCAAAACAATGTCACCGTCTAATCTCGTTGTCATTGTGTAAAAATTTCCATCTCAGATTTTGGTCGGATGTATACACTTCCTCCCATTCTAGTAGTCACTACTTTTATTTGTCTGATCAACCTAGTCTTCCTTCCAATCCATGCTTCCTTCTGTTTCCTTCACATCCTCGCTTTGTTGTTGTCTTCATTATGCGTTTGCGTTTTAATCATTCCTCTTGCTGTTTTCCTCCCGCTTTCGCTTCTCGTTATTTTATATAACAGAAAGAGCCGAGATTAATCCCTGGTAAAGTCGAGTTATTTACCGCACAATTTTATGTAAAATTACATAGACGTTTCGGATGTATTGATAAAATTTTACTACCTTGCTCTAGGTTCAGGCTCGAAATAAGAACATCTGTTTGGATTCGTTACAAAAACCGGAATATTCCGTTTACTATTTAGGAGTTTATTCATGTCACGATCGACTTCTGATAAGTCAGGTATTTATTGAATTCTATTGCTGAAAAGATGCGCTAATAAAAATGCAGATTTATATTACTGCCGCTAAGAATAATACGATCTTATCCTATTCTACTAAATAGTAACTATTTGGAATGTTTATAAAGTACAAATTAATCGAATATTATTGATACGAATAATCCGAAATAGTGGAACGGCATATTTTAAAGTTTATTTTTACTTCAAAAATAATTTATGGATTCCGCAAGGTACCAACTCGTTTCTTCCTAACAATAAATATACATATTAATAATTGTTTAAAGCTTTCACAGTGAACATTCATAATAAATAATTTTCGGATACAACTGTGTTCAATTTATGATGTATAAATATATCATTTACACTTATAAATTATACAATATCTTAAGAAGTTATGTCATATTAAAAGTCATATAGTAAAATATTTTCCCTAAATGAAACTTGTATCCTAACTTCTATTTATATTCATATTTTCACAGACTAAAGCATCCATAATCACATACACGCATCCTGAAAACAAAACCTCATTTTTTCCTCAAAATTTATAAACCTAGTTTATGTTAAATGCGTATGCCAATTAGTAATGTAATAGAAAGGAAGGGCACAATAAAAGCTCAAATGTAAAGAAACAAATCGAGGAATACCAGATACTTTCTTTTTCTTTTTTCAATTTTGTTCTTCCATCTTTTTATCATTCTTTGCACCATACTACCGATTATGTTTTTATTTTGTTCTTCGTCTCGAATTTTGTTCGGTATATTTTCCATTCATTTTAACAAAAACTTCTTTTTTTGGAGGGGGGGGGGCGTCAACACAGTCTATTTACCCAACGCGAAGGACTAAAACAATGATGAGACGTAAGAAGTAGCAGGTTATATTAGGAAGCGATTAGAGAAAGAATGAATGAAAGCAGTCAACACAAGAATAACAGAAAGAAATAGAAGAGCAAGAATGTAGTGGGCACAGTAAGGAGTCTAGAGACCAAGGTCAAGCAGATTAAAATAAAAGATTGCACGTTCCGAGATTCTGTATTGTCTTTCTTACTGTTAACACCTCTAGTTTTAACGTAATATATTTTGTCATAATTCCTAGTCTTTTAATTTCCTTTTCTTGTTGATATTCTATGTTCTATTTTATGCTTCATTAGTCCGTTGTAGCAAGATTACCTGAATCACCGCATCATTACGTTTCACCACTACTTCCTCCTCTCTGCCACCTTTCCTCTGCGCTCCTTTTCCAATCAACCTTCATTTTATTTTTCCATCCAATCTGATCTTCCTAACCAGTCTTGGTTTTACAATTTTCCTTCGGTTCAGCGTTCCGTTATTGTCTCTATTATCCGTTTACGTCTCAATCATACTCTTCTTCCTTCCTCACGTTTTCGTTTTCGTCTCGCTCTATCCCCTTGTTGCCCTCTTCATCCTGACGACGAAGCCGTCTGCGATCCTGACCATATCTTCTTTGAATGCCGATCCCTCATAAACGAACGTACCTTTTTGTATAGTACGATTTGCTCTCACTTAAACTCCCTAATGCTTATTGCGCTTTGTATATCTTATTGTTTCCGTCGATCTCTGTTCCAATCCTTAGTTCTTTTATTCTATCAATAGTTGACACCGACTCTACATTTAACTGATCCTTCTCCCTCGTGTCGTTTCTGGGCGGAGATCCGTTGCTGGCATGTCCAAGGCTGGGGGGGGGTAAACAAAAAAAGCGTGCACTTAATATAAAATTCCCTAGTTTAGTTCAAATGCGAATTTTTGTTAAATATTTTTTTTTATATGGTAATTAGAAACCTTGTTTGCATTTCAGTTTTTTTCTCTCTCAAAAAATGACGAACTGCGAAGAGAATACGTATGTGCAGATGTGACCGGCAGGAATGTTAGTATGGTTCTATGCAACGGTCGGAAAAGGCAAAAGTGGAAATACACTAAGGTTCGTTTAAAATGGTATAAACAATTTAAATTGCCGCTATTGTTATTTTTATAGTATTTTTAAACCGTGAAATTTCATTTTAACTGGTTAAAACTCAACCCATCGAAATTAGTTTAAAATCAAAAAAGAAAGTAATAATATATATATATATATGTATAAAACGTACCCAAAATAGTGTTTTTTTTTGACATGTCAACTATATATAGACATTAGCCCATCATAAGTGAAATTTTTGGAAGGTTTAATGTACGGCAGCGGAATGTCGGGCCTACCTGAATGAAACAGAACTTCCTAACTAATTGCGTCACGGTAGTTGACTGAAACAGAAATGAAAATTTAAGAAAAAGAAACGGCAAACGTGACCAAAGCTGCCTAGTTATATTTAAGTCGCGTGTAAAATAATTTTCAAAAAAATCCATTTTTTAACAAGAAGATCAATTTTGTTGCTAAGTAAGCTGTTTTCTAATATATTTCTACGTGTAATGATTTTGCTTTGATATTCATTACTTCCGGGCGTATTAGAATCTATTTAATATAAATTATTTAATTAAATGCAATTACGAGTATAATAATAAAAACAGGAAATATAAAGTATATGACTGTCGAACTTATTCGACTTCAGATTAGTGGAGCATTTTGATCGGTTCACATTTGCCACCTCTTTCTACAAGCTCGTAATGTTTTCATTTTTCCCGACCGAACAGCTGCATTGCTTAATGAACTGGGCAAAGACTTTTTGAATCGTATTATTTTCTTAAGAGCCCACATTTCTCTCATCATTCCGATATTTTAACGTAAACATGGTTTATGATTGGAGGTGGGGTAAAAGCTAAACGATATCAAATTTATAAAAATACCGAAATGTCAATGTCATCGGTCTGTTTATAAAATTTTTCACCAGACGTGAAAATAATAACTTCTGTAACTAAACTAACGAGGGTAAACTTATAAAAATTGTCGTATTTTTACGACTGGCAGAGAACTTTTTATAAATAGACCAATAGCATAACTATTATGGGGTCGAGGCTTGCGCCAATTTTTCCTAACTTATTCTGGAGGAATGTGATCATTACGTTCTACAAAAATGGAAATCTAAATATTGCTACAGGTGACGATACTTTCGCAATTTGATAAGATATAACAGTTTTCATTCAAAAATTAACCTTACTATGAAATTAGAAGAGGGTAATATAGTTTTCTCTAAAGGGAATTTATAAAAACTGAACTGACAAGTCCACTGGCGAACTTAGACAATTGAAATCGATCAGGAATAGATACAGTAAAAGGGACGCTCTGAGATTTATATCGAAAAATCTTTTAAAAACATTATTAACGTTGCAGAAAAAAAAAAAAAAACATTCGCCAAAAAGAGAACCCGTTCTTAACAGTCGTTATTTCAAATGTACACAATGGACAGAACAAACAGAATCATAAGAAAAAGTAATATATTAGCAACCGTGAAAATCCTTCTTCAATTGGATTAATGATAAACTTGTCTCTAAAAAAATACGAACTTGAAGATTTACTTTAGAAATTTAATGGAAATATACTAAAAAATTAAAAATAATTATTTCACTAAAAATAATATATTTCAGAATAATGTATATACAAGGATATTATGATTATTTTTAACCGTCATTTATTTATTGGATTAGGCATCAAATTCAAATTGCATAGATAATTAGAAATCATATTAAACGAGTTTAAGAACACAATCGCTCGTTTTCTGTAAACCAAGTATTGAAGTCGTCAGAAATAGTTAATACGGCGTTTAATTATTCCGCTGCAATTTGAATTTGATTAGAAGCGGATAAAGGAATTAATGTTGTTGAAGAAGAATCATAATATCCTAACGCATATTATACCAATATATTTTTTTTTCACCAAATAATTGCTTTTTAATTTTCAGTATATTTAAATTAAATTTTTGAAATAATTTTAAAATCGATATTTTTTTTAACAATTTTATTTCATTATTTTTAGTGTAAATATTTTTGATAGACCACCTGAAAATGCTGCTACCCTTTGCATTTTATAAGGTTAAATATCGGTTTAAGAGTATAAAGTTTAAATGTAATAGTTCCACCAATAATGCGAATAGTATGCAGTGGCGGCTCGTGGTCAAAACGAAAGGCGGGGCTCCTACAGATTTGACTTTTAACATACTTTATACTTAAAATCTATTTTTCCAATTGTGTATATATATATATATATATATATATATATATATATACACCCGCAACTATATTTGCAGTTAAACTTACCTATTTCTTGAAATGAAAGTCCATACGATGGCTTTTATCGCTAATTTGTAGTCTCGCGCACCATTGAGTTTTCGATAGATAACATTCCAAGTGCTAATAATCTGTCTTCACCTATAGTGCTTCTTAAGAAAGTCACGTCCAATCCAAATGAATACATGAAAGCCAGTGTTTTCAAACATCCAGAAATTTCTTCATTTCCGATAATCTCGGATCGTGAATAAGACACATCGAGTTCAGATTTTAAATTGTTTTTTTTCTGGTATTCTTTAAAATTTTTTCGCACAAATAAACTTGCTCCGGAAAGATGATTCTTAAGTCCAAAACGTTCCTTTATTTGAAAAATTATCGTATCGCATACCTCCCTTGCAGATGCATTTAAATTTTCAGCATTCATTCTGCGTCTTTTATTCGACAGAGCTGAATTATCGTTTCCTTCTGCAGCTGAAGGTAAACCATTTCTAATTTTTACGATTATGCGCTCAAAATTGTCTAAAGCCATTTGGATTTTTACAACGTCTGTTTCAATTTTTTGTAACTGGTTAAATAATACATCGACATGGAGCACAATTTTGTTGGAAAAATTCAGCCAATACAAAAAAGTGTTGTCTTATAACCACTTGATGAAACCTCCAGCTTGTATTGTTGTTTCCTTATCGTATCGTTTAGAAACCCCAAGAAGCTGGATATTTTTAAACTATTCTAAAATATCGGATCTATGGTTAAATACAGTCTGCACCACCCGAGAATTTAAATGATTGTTGCCAAAATTTTATTATTTTTCTAGTTCGGACAGCATCATCAAAGGCCGTAAGAAATGCCGAATCCGTCTCACTGCAATTAATTTCAAAATTGAACTAAAAGTAATCAAATTGGTTCGATAACTGTAATACCACGTTTAACTACTGTAATATCTGGAACACGGTCACGTGACACATAGGAAACAAAAGGCACGAATGAAATTTTTAAAAATACACCAAACTACTTAAATCAAAAAAAAAAGAAAAAAAGACGATTAATTAGCGACGACGTACAATTCAAAATTATGTTCGTCAACTGCTGCTGCTGCACGCGACATACGTTAATCGCGGGCTCCACTAAATCCGCCCCGCACGAATATTAATCTTGTAATAGCCGTTTCGTTACGCAATCATTCTGTTGTCCTGACAAGGGTACGTATTAAAACCTAACTCTTTCCAGAGCCCTATAGAATTACAGAATGATATAGTTTCCGCCCTGATGGTATACAAGGTCGGTTATGGTTAAAAAAATAATTGAATCAGGCAACGCTAGAGTACGTTTATATAAAAGGAAATCGTTTTTACTAAATGTAGACTATTAAAATGATTCAATATATTAAAAATTAATACATTTCCCGGGGAATTTTTGCAAGGGAGGGCGGCACCCCAAAACCCTTATGGACCAGCCGCCACTGGTAGTATGGTAATATATATATACCCTGAAGCACCATCTAATCGGGAGGCAGTATTCAGTCACATTACCACATCCTTTTTAACCATCTAATCAAAAGTTATTATTAAGTCAAATGACAAAAAACAATTTACAATGGTAACACCACTATACCAACATGTTTTACACTAACTACAGTCCTCTCGCTTGGTATGCACATATGTCTTCAGGGTTATGAACCGTCACAGCTTAGCAGCATTCATAATTCCTGATTTCTCTAAATTCTTTCTCTACGGATACCATTACAATGAAGCCCCGGGGATTACTAACTTATACAGGAGATACAGTGTCACAACAAGGAACAATTCTGCTCTTAAAATAACGTCTCTAGAATACTCACTTATCTAATAATACACATCTCACACCAGTATCACAACAGTATAAAGAACTACCTCATCATTACAATGAAGCCTTTAGAATACAAACTTGTGTAAGAACGCAAGTTTCACACCAACTTCATCCTCTGGTACAAGGAACTCTTCTGCCCTCCTTACGGCAAAACCTCGTTTTAATAAACAAAGAATCGTTGCGATCTAAATAATCGAAAGTTGTAAGTAAACAAACATAAAAAAAAGCAACATACGCGACAAAAATAAAGCCCCCCCCCTTTTTTTTAGTCGGTCCAAATTGATATTACATAATTGTCAAAAATAAACAGCACGGATACAAAATTTTAGTAAAATTTTTATACATCTACATTTCAGGATGGCTGGTTGCAGCATATAACTAGCCGTATGTGTATTAACCACATCAACGCGAAACCGACTGGTAGCACCTTAAAAGTATCCAAGTGCACTATGGATGTTTCCCTGAGATGGGTATTTGAATATAGTACAGATGAGAAAGGAAAACCGGTGAAGAATTTTTAGCAAAGAAGACAGAGAGGCTACCGAAACAAGCAAAAATTAATTAGCAACTTTCAGTAATGTTTCATAAAACATATAACTCATGTTTAGCTAAATTTTGTTGATTTTTTCCTTTTTTTATGCTCCTCGTGAAAAAATTTCGTATCGGCGATTATAAAAAATGATATGTTTTATTTATTTAAATGAAAAGTGATCTATAATTGTTTTATATGTAAATTTTCAAGCCATAAATTGTCGTTTAGACCGCACGTATGCGCGACCAAAATAAACGCTAAAATATTTAAGTTTAATAGCGATAAAATTCTGTTTTTTTCTCTTCCTATCGCAAACACATGCAAAGTAATAAGTGCAATCGACTAAAGGTTGCTTAAAATTTTTTCCACATTGCTGATGGACTTGTGAACTTACTGACGTGCAGGAAGTCTATTGCGGATTTTATACATTTGGAACAATTTAAAACACATCCGTTAACATGAAGAAGCAGGCATGCAGGTCGGAATAACTGTTGTTAAAAACAGTCCAAACTTAAACTGAAATATTAACAAACGCCATTTCGATGAGTAAACATTTTTCTAAGGTAAATAATATAAAATGTATTACAGATTACTGAGAATGGTGCTTCATAAATTACAGGTGTTAATGAAAACTTTATGTACTCCTTATAACATATTCGTAATTCTGTAATATTTTTGATTAAGTTTTAATACATCTGTTTAAATTAAGTTATATATGAAAATTTTGTCTCGCCTATTCTGTAAATACTGAAAATTGTTTACATATTTGCCTTTCAATACCGAAGTGCTGCCGATAATTACAATTCATGTATATATATATATATATATAATAATTGTCATTGTTTCATCGTGCCGTACATTTTTTATATTTATTCTTATTCAGGTGCGCGCACTGATGATTTAAATTTATATTTGAAAATTCGATAACTTATTAATTCAACAACCTATGACGTCGCAGATTTTTTTCGTATCTGTTTTATATTTATCCGCCTCTTTTCTTTACATCTAAACTAGAAGAATGATACCATGACTAAATTAAAAACTCAATAAACAAGTTCAGTCGAGCATGATGTTTCATGCGCTGAGAATTCCATATGTTAAGTTAAACATGACTATAATTTATATAAACGTAATACTAAAATTGAAACAAAAAAATCAGATTTTTCGAGCTGCAAGGAGGAAGATACACGTCATTTTTCACGATTTTTTGAACTTTTCGCCTACTTTGAAAGTTTCGCTAAGGAAATGAAATAACGATGTTTCAAACGATATATCACATTCCCAGGGGAAAAAAATGTTTTTTTCCAAAATTTCGAGCTTTCGACACCCCGCGGTTGGAAACCCGGATATTCCAAACTAAAGAAATATACGACGATTCGCATATATTTAACCTCGTTCAAAATTTTTAATTATAATACTCGCGCCGCAAGGGAGGCTACCACGTCATTTTTTGTACTTTTTTGAAATTTCCGTCAACTTCGAAGGTTTCATTAAGGAAATCAAATACGGGTTCGTTCCTGACAAATTGCGATCTTTGCAACGATATGTTAGGAAAACATTATTTTTTTCAAAACCTTCGAACTTTCGGCGCCCCGAGGTTGTAAGTTCGGCTATTATTTTCCTATAAAGCGGTTCTTTGTGCATAAGTTTAAGATACGTTTTGGTTTTCTCTTCTTTTTTACTCGAACTATTGTGTACATGAACATAATTTTTTTGCTGTTTTGACTGATTAATTATATTTGTGTACCGTTCACGGTATTCGCAGTAACTTTCTGTAACATTTCATCTCAAAAGTAACTGGCTTTCGTTCTCACGTCACGTTAATGGAGTTTATGTTTCCGACTTATACGAAAGAATCGGCAAATTCTAGAGTTCTTACTATCTAATTTTGGTTTATTTCAATATTTTCTGACCTTTTCATATCTATTTTAATTTACCCATCGTAGAGCTATTCTTCTGTTTCTTTCGCGATCTGAATCACCTTGATTAAATATGCATGTATTCAAGTAGATCACCTCGTTGTGCGTTCAAATTCTTAGCTTGTATTAATGTTGTTTCATTTTCATTGACTACTAACAAAGAGCTTTCGTATTAGTTTTAATCCCATTTAGTGTCTTCAATTTTGTTTAGGAGTTTATATATTTTTATCTTCGCGCTCACAATGAAAGCAGCACCATCGACAAATCTCAGATTGAATATATTTTTACTGGCTGTAGATACTTTCTTAATTCATCCTTCGGATGCTTTATTTATGATATATATATATATATATATTATGTTATACATCAAACAATATAGACAGCAAGCAGCAGCTTTGTCGTACACCTGTATTCACCTGCAATTATTCTGATATTTCTTTCTCCACATTTATGTATATTTTGTTACTTATACTTTTAGATTAAGGATTTTAGAAATGTATGGATAATGTTTACCGTTATTTGTTCCATTTTACTTTGATGAATGATTATAATTTCAAAAATGCTGTAACATCAGGAACAGATTAAGGATTTACGGGGCCCGGGACTAATCTTGAATGAGGGCCCCCCTTTGAAGAAAAAATTCATTATCATATATGCCGTTTTCTCCAAATCTTTAAATTTCTTTAATCCTGTCCAGTTTAGTGAAAGCGGCAAACAACAGAACATTAAAGATAGCCGACGCGTCAATGACGTAGGGCACCAGAAGAGGAAGATCACATATGTGCAAACAAATAAGACAAAAAAAACCTACTACTTATGTATGAATGACTAATAAAATTAAAATGGCGCCCTTCTCAAAAAATTACTTTTCTTACTCTAACAAACTGAATGCTACATAAACTAGGTACTCATACATATATTTATGTTAATATTTGTAATTTTTAAATATTGTGGGTAGCAAAAAAATAATCGTTTTAATTTATAATACATTATCTACGGCGGCGGTGCCGATACTGTCGCTACAGCGGTTTTCAAGTTAATTTTGCTACACTCATGCGATGTTTTTGATCATATTCTCTTCCTTACACAAATTAAACATGCATGTTTAAAATTTCATAATTGTTTATGTGATCAAAAAAAAAAAAAAGAAAGTGAATAAAACGCACACACAGTATGATTTATTAAAATTTTCGAAATATAAATATATGTATTTATAAAATCAGCAATCGATTAAAACTCACTTTTATTTTTAGTGATTTTTATACAATACAAAATAAAACGCATTAACTTTTAATAAAAGTAAAAAATAAAATATTGTTAAAATTAAAAATATTTCAGATAGTAAAACGTTTTTAAATAGAAAAATTGACAACGATTGCATGGGTATTAACGTTTGAATAGAGAATTATTATTAATCGATTTGTCGAGTATTTATTTATTATTCATTACGTACGTTAAAGGACTCATTCGATTTTTTTTAATACAATAAATTAGATTTATCGTAGAAAATTTCTATAAATATTCATTTTACATAGCATTTATAGTTTATTGGGGAAAAAAGGAGAAAGTTTTATAGAGAAAAATTTTATCAATGAACCCATATATTCTTTTTTTTTATATATAGAAATTATAATTAAATTCTTTTTAAGATAAAAAACGCAAATTTAAAATCTTACATTTTTACAGTATAGCAGCTTTTTGGGAAGAAAAACTTAAATTTGGCACGTGGAAAATTCAATTTTTTTCTGTTCAAGAGCGCGGGGCCCCCTGAAGGCTTGGGCCGGGAACTATAGTCTTCTTAGCCTCTCCCCTCCCCGATCCGGCCTTGATTACGAGAGAAAGAAAGAAAGTATTATTATTATTCGCGTGTCCGGTCGACTAAATACAATAGGTTGTCCAATATTTTATAAATTTTATCAAGTCGTTATCAACGTCGTCGTATAAGCTTCTAAGTTCATATTTGCCGCTGAAGGGACATGTAAATAGATGATTATAGTCTTGAACTTCACCGCAGTCACATCGATCGCTATCGGATATTCCCCACTTGTACAGATTATATTTTGTGCGCGCAGTTCGCGACATTAAAGAAAGTATAATAAAAATGCATGTTAGGTGGAAAAAAAAAATGAGATATGAAAAATAAAAATTTAATGAAATACTGTGAAATAAATGAAGAGGAATTCAATTGTTTTATTCCCAAATTATATAATTAGAAAACATTTATAAATGAACTATAACATTTTTGGATTAATTACTTCTTTTGTGTGTGTATATATATATATATATATATATATATATATATATATATATATGTATAATTGAGAAAAAGCAAAAAGAAATGTCAATCTTCCTTACAGAGGAAAAATTACTTACGTTATTTATTTGTGTATTCACATATTTGGTAAACCATATGTATGTACGTATAACAGTCGTATTGCTCGAATTCGAGCGTCGTGACTACCTATTCGTACATTCTAGTTGTACAGAATAGGCAGCGCTCATAGCAATTGTTATATGCAACGCAGGTGTACACATGCAAGAAGACTACATTCGGAACTGATAGTAGCCGCTTGTTATCGCGCCACTAGTGCAGTCCCGTGTGTGTCTGCTGTGTACTGACCTAGCGCGCATATGATGTTGAACGTGGTGGTTTGCCATTGCCTGCCACGGGTAAACCATATAGTATTATAAAAAAATAAATAAATAAAATAAAATAAAATAAAATTATAAATTAATTGCTGTTTGGTATTCTAAAAAACTTATTAATCTACTGCCAATGATGCATACTGGCTTTTATATTTACATTTGCCAGCGATAGAAGAGTTGATTAAATAATCATGATCCTGGACTTCTCTACAGCCACACTGGTCACTTTCTGTCATACCCCATTTCCTGAAGTCATATTTGGTATATGCAGTTCTACTTTTTCGTTCAGTATTTTTCAAAGGCTCTATTTCATGTAATTTCCACTTGACAATATTTGCTCTTCATTCTCCTTATTTCTCTTCTCCATATCTGATGTCTTAATAATTTCACAATGTTTTCCAGTTCTCCAATTCCGTGGCAGTTCTTAGAAAGCCATGTCTGAATTATAAAGGTTATCGACTTCACTTAAAACTTTTGCTTTTTCTTTCTTTGCAGGTATTTTTTGTATAATGTTTGGAGGAGTAGTGCCACTCAGGTTATATAGTTTTTCCAAGGTTATTGGTTATAAGCAAACTGTTACCAGTTTACAAGCTTAAATCTATGTCTATTTCTTTTTTTTTTTTTTTTTTGCACGTATCGAGTGGCTAAAAATAATAACCAGAAATTATAACCGGAAAACTTATATCTAAATCCAAAAAAAATCACCCGAGATCATCAATAATAAGAGTAACACTATCCTGTAATGAATAGATTAATAGATATACAATATGAGTTTTATAAATACAGAAAGTAAGTGAATTTTTGAAAACTTTAATTTCATACAAGATGATAGTTCTAAAAGGTAACAGAATAACATCACTAAACTGCCTGATTGGACGTAGGTGTACAAAAATAATAAGTAAAGAAAAACATGTGAAATGGAAAGCAAAATGACTATGTGGAAAACATACAGTTGAAATTGAAATGAGTGAGATAGATGTGCTAGCATTTAACTTAAGACAAAAAATTGGACAAATGATAACAAAGAAAAAAGGCTTTATTCTGACAATACCAGATTAAACAATAGTTACAAATAATTATCAAAAACATATAATGAAAAAATAAATACGTATGCCGAATATGAAAATAAAACAGTGATTTGGAACCTCAGTATAATGGTGCCAAAAAAAGTATTTTAAACGCCATAATAATGTTTTACATATACTTCACCAAAAAAATCATGGAGAAATATAAAATGAGAAATAAAACACCATATTGTAAATATACATTAAAATAAATAATAGAAACTAATGATGTAAAAATAATCTTTGGTAGGAAAACAATAACAAACAGAAAAATATATAAAAATAATTCATATAGGATAATTATTGATAAAAAAGAAAATAAATGTCGCTGTTCCACTAACAGAAATTTAAGAAAACCATAATTGAAAAGAAAAGAAAATATACTGATCTATCTAATCCTATTCTCAATCATTCCGAATTTTGGTTGAACACGTATCTCTTTTTACTTATTAATTATGTTTTTCATTGTCTCTTCTCATACAGCTTGCTTCCGAGCTTGAGCATTACTTCCTATTCATTTCTTCCAGTCTTTGTTCAACAATTGCTTTCTTAATCAGATTAAGCATTAATCACTCCCTTTTCCCCGCTACAAATTGTTGGTTTTCCCTTTTCCTTCTTCCTATTGTTCTCTCCACAACCTCCTCCTTCCTTTATCCTTTCTTTTCCAGCTCCATCGATAATTCTCTTACTTCAATCCTCTGTACTCTCCATCTTCCATAGCCTAAGAATTTAAATTGTAATATGATCTCTCAAGTTTTAGGTTGAAGTGGGTGGTATAAAAAAAAAAAAAAAAAAAAAAAAAAAATGATGGAAGATAAAAAAAGTAGAGATATTCCCAGGCCTGGATTTAGGGGTGGGCTAGGGGGGGCTGCAGCCCCGGGCTCCGCCTTATAAAGGTGCCTTCAAGAGGCTCCCAGCTGCGATATAGATGGTTCAACGTGCAATAATAGATGTTTTTCCAATCATTTATATTGCATATATAGAATATTTGCAACTAAACCGATTATAAATTGCGAAGCGGAAAGATCTTTTTCGATATTAAAAAGAATAAAAAAAGATGTACAGATCAACCACGTTAGTTGATAGATTATTGGCATTATCAAGATTAACGATTGAAACAGATTTTTTCCGTTCAGTAGATTTCAACGATATTATACAAGAATTTACAGAAAAAAACACAAGAAAAAAATTCATTATTTAAAATTATATACCTATAATATTTTTTTTTGGCATCGAAAATTCTACCCATTTGTCTATATGATATTTAGTTTTGTTTACATTAATAATTATATGTTAATTCGTGAATTCAAAATAATATAATTAAATTAAATTAAAGAAAATTTAGTTATTCTATAAAACTGATAATTTCGTCACTTCCAAAAAGTGTCCCTAATATTTCCGTAGCCCCGGGCCTATCATATACTTAATCCAAGCCTGATGTAGAGAGATAATCACTTTCAAATTTTCTTTACTTATTTTCAATTTGGGAAAATTTTAACTCAAGATAATTAACCATTTGGTTGCTAATAGTTTGGAACGCAGTTCTCTAACGTGGACTACCTAAACGGCGAAATCGTCATGCAACAGTATGAGCTGCGAGTGCATATGTGATCGGCCACACAAAACGCGATGAGAGTTCCAGCGGCACTAAACTATTTTTGTTTTTATTTTACTCTTCGTCTTTGTCTTCCTTCTTGATTTTATTCTGAAATCGCGTTTGACATCTTCAACGCAGTCAAAGCGAAAGAGTACGGTAACCCGCAGCGTTGAATTGATGTTGTTGCCAAGCTGGCGTCTTGAGGAAAAAAATTACAATTGGAAGCGGCGAGACGGGGGGGGGGGGGAGAACGCACACATACATCAAAACACTTTGCCAGACGAAATGTGCGCCGCTGCTGGCGCTGCATGTTTCTTTCTGTCACACAATTTCCCTTTTTAATCATGTTTCATTCTGTTTCCCGAGAATTAAAATGAAGGATATACAAACGATATTTGAAATCTATTGCAAATACTAACGTGTATTTTCAGTGTTACGTTAATTTGTGCAGCTAATAATCAGCGTTAAATTTATATATTGTTTTATTTCAAGAAAATCGTAAGGAACTTCGTTCCTAACTATTTTGTAGTAGGGGTAATATCCAGTGGTGGCTCGTGGTCAAAACGAAAGGTGGGGCCCTTACAGATTTGATTTTTAACATACTTTATACTTAAAATCTATTTGTCCGATTGTATATATATATATATACACCGGCAACTATATCTGCAGTTAAACTCACCTATTTCTTGAAATGAAAGTCCATCGCTAATGAACTTCTCTACCACCTTGTCATTAAAGTTTGAAATCTCGCGCACCATTGAGTTTTCGATAGATAACATTCCAAGTGCTGACAATCTGTCTTCACCTATAGTGCTTCTTAAAAAAGTTTTAATTTTTTTCAAAGAAGAAAAGCTCCTTTCGGTTTTTGAAGTAGACATTTACGAGGATCCTCAAAGCGTTTGTAGTTTCCTGGAAGGCCACGTCTAATCCAAATGAATACATGAAAGCCAGTGTTTTCAAACATCCAGAAATTTCTTCATTTCCGATAATCTCGGATCGTGAATAAGACACACCGAGTTCAGATTTTAAATTGTTTTTTTTTCTGGTATTCTTTAAAATTTTTTCGCACAAATAAACTTGCTCCGGAAAGATGATTGTTAAATCCAAAACGTTCCTTTATTTGAACAATTATGGTATCGCATACATCCCTTGCAGATACATTTAAATTTTCAGCATTCATTCTGCGTGTTTTTTTCGACAGAGCTGAATTATTGTTTTCTTCTCCTTCCGCAGCTGAAGGCAAACCATTTCTAATTTTTACGATTATGCGCTCAAAATTGTCTAAAACCATTTGGATTTTTACAACGTCTGTTTCAATTTTTTGTAACTGATTAAATAATACATCGACATGGAGCATGATTTTGTTGGAAAAATTCAGCCAATACAAAAAAGTGTTGTCTTCTAACCACTTGATAAAACCCGCAGCTTGTATTGTTGTTTCCTTATTGTATCGTTTAGAAACCCCAAGAAGCTGGATATTTTTAATTGCAGAAAAAAACACAAGAAAAAAATTCATTGTTTAAAATTATATATACATATACATATATACACACACACACACATATATATATATATATATATATATATATTTGGGAATCCAAAATTCTACCCATTGTCTATATGATATTTATTTTTGTTTACATTAATAATTATATGTTAATTTGTGAATTCAAAATAATATTAAATTAAATTGAAGAAAATTTAGTTTTTCTTTAAAACTGATCATTTTTTCACTTCCGAAGAGGCCCCTAATATTTCCATAGCCCCGGGCCCATCATACACTTAATCCGGGCCTGATCAAGCATGAACTGCAATAATTAATTTTGAATAGTTTTTGATGTACCTTTAAAAACATGAGTATTCTCTAGATCAGGAGTTTCCAACCAGGGGGGCATAGAGAGATGTCTAGGGAGGCCCGAAAGAAAAATTAATTTACCACGTAAATTAAACATCGGACGAGAGGTGTTCAATAAATAATGTGACATGCCTTCGAAAATGACCTTTCAGGCATCTGAAAATTTTCACAAATAATCAACGAAGTAAAATTATCGCCATTTTTTTCATTAGTTGCGATGAATCCACCGACGTCGTTAATTGTGCACAATTAATAGTTTATGTTCGTTACGTCAGTGGAGATCACATTGAAGAAGAGATTTTGTACTCCCAATCTTTAACAGCTGGCACTAAATCTGAAGATATATTTAATTCAATATCTGTGAAAAAAATGATTTGGATTGGAATAAACTCATTGGATTTTACACAGATGGCGCCCCTGCAATGATAGGTGTACGATCAGGCTTAGCTCAAAAGCTCACGGAAAAGAATCCCACTATAGTGTGTACTAATTGTTTTATTCATCGACAAGCTTTGGCTTCCAAAACATTGCCACAGAAATTACGCCAGACTTTGGACTTCGCTATAAAGATCGTAAACTTCATCAAGAGCAGCTCTTTGAACAGTCGATTATTTAGTTTTGCTTTTCAAGGATTTTGATTCTGATCATAGAGTCCTTCTATTCCACACAGAAGTACGCTGGTTGTCTAAGGGTAACATGTTAGCTCGCCTTTACAAACTGAAAGAAGAGGTCATCCTCTTTCTTGAGTTTAAAGAAAAAAAAAGATTTTTTGCAAATGTACAACAATAAACAATTACCAGAAGAAGTTCAGGAAGAATTTCTAGAAATGAAGGCCGATTCGACAACGAAAGATGACTTCCATCTCTTAACATTGGAGAAATTTTGGATCAAACGATTCCATGTTAATTCGAAAGTTGCTTCTCTTGCTTTGAGAATACTTGTTTCTTTTTCTTCGACTTACTTTTATGTGAGACGGGGTTTTCAGCTCTGGTTTTAATTAAAACTAAGCAGGGAAATCGTCTTGCCGTTGATAGCGACCTGATGATAGCTCTGGCAGAAACTGAACCTAGAATCAACCAACTGGTGCAGAACATGCAAGCTCAACTATCTCATCAGCACTTTAATTATAATAAATGATTTCGATAAAAAACGTCTTAAACTTGGTTAAAGTTTATTTTCTACAACTGTAGAATTAAAATAAATAAGTGTTATTAAAGCAATGTGCGTTTTTTTTTTTAAATGAAAAAATTAAGGGGGGCATAAAAATGTTATTTATATAATTCGGGGAGGCTCGACGAAAAAAAGGTTGGGAAACTCTGCTCTAGATGATTATTTAAAACAGAATCCATTTCTCTTGAATACTCTTGTATTTCCAAAAACACGACTTTGTTTGAGGATTCTTCTGTTTCATTGTGACCTCGAAGTGGAAGATTGCAACTTGCACAAAGTTTCAACACATTTATAATTTTATTGAGTACATGCCTGTTTTTGGTGACTGTTTCATTATGTTTATGAACTTCATCAACATAAGCTTGACTTAAACAAGCAGAAATGTTACTTTTTCCAAGAAGTTGGAAACTAAAAAAATTATTTTTGTTTCATCGATTTCTCGTTAATTAATTTTTTCATGAAGATGCTTCAAGTAGCATATACCACGACCATCAAATTTATGGGTAAATCTTCTTTATTTTTATACTTTTTCTGCGATTGTTCAATATTTAAATTTGGAACAGGCCGACCATTATCTTTAATATCAATTTTATTTTCTAAAGATAATGTGCTAAACACAATGTTTCTTAAGTCCGACACTTTCATTTTTATTAAAACTACAATTAATTTCAAATTTGAACTAAAAGTAATCAAATTGGTTCAAGAAATGTAATACCCCGTTTAGCTACTGTAATATCTGGAACACGGTCACGTGACACATAGGAAACAAAAGTCGTGATTAAAATTTTTAAAAACACACCAAACTACTTAAATCGAAAAAAAAGAAATGATTAATTAGCGATGACGTACAGCTCGAAAAGACGCCCGCCAACTGCTGCTGCTGCACGCGACATACATAGATAACTAATCGCGGACTCCACTAAATTCGCCCCACATGAATATTAATTTTGTAATAGGTTTCTAACGCAATCATTCTGTGGAATTTTTGTAAGGAAGGACGGCTCCCCAAAGCCTTTATGGACCAGCCGCCACTGGCAATATCACCAATATCCATCTCCTGACTCCTCCACTGTTTATATATATATATATATATATATATGTACAGGGCCGGATTATAGCCAAATGCCGCTGTGGGCTCAGTAATTTCTGCCGCCCTTGGAATATTTTATAAATTAAGTAATAAAAATTATAATCGAGTAACTGAAGTAAGAAAGGACATAAAAGTTAAAAATTAATTTTCAATTAAAAGTTAAAAAAGTTTTCAATTAAAAAATTTCACACATTTTTAAAACATACCTAAATTTTATTATAATTCTATACATATATTATTCTTTCATGTGTCAATTAATTTTACATTTTTTACAACGCAATTTTAAAGATGCAAATTTATTTATTATATCATCAAAGTTTAAATTCTTTAACTGTTCTTCAATAAATAAAACAGATAAATCATTTAACTCTTTTGGTGAGACATTGTTGATCTGAAAAAATTTTTATTTCTTTTCATTGTAGGAAAGGAGCGTCCTGCTGAACAAATTTTATTCAGCGCTAATCTTTCTTTGTGCTTTTCCCATCATGTTATCACGTTTGTAGTGTTGTTAGAGTTGGTTTTTCTAGTTACATTGAGTTTTTACTTTTGTTTGTTAAATGATCACAAAAATTAAATAAAGTGTACATTTATTCTTAATATATTATTTTCGCCGTTGGCGTATTTATTCAGCAGATTCAGTATTCAGAATAGTTTCAACAGGTTATGGGCCCAGCACGCTTCCCGCAATGCCCCAGTGCCACACTGCTTTGAGCATCTTTTATCGTTTGGTACGGCAAGAAATAATATAAATAATTCTTCGAAAAATTTTCTTAACTTTTGTCGTATCAATGAGATACCGCTACTACATTTGTGAATTTTTAGTTTTTCTTCTAGTCTTGTTTGACCTCTTATCATGCCGACCAGCCATTGTCTCATGCACACTTCGAGAATTTCCTTTAACTGCTAATATAACCATTTTGCCTAATAATAATGCACGTTTCGGGTTACACTTCGTTAATTTTAAATTCATTTCTCGGTTCTCCTTCTTACATGTCATTTGTCTATAATCATTTGGAAATTTTACCTAAATCAATATATTCCCATTTTAACTTTTTTGTACATTAATGCAAGTTAAAAAAATGATTTTATCACATTCCTTTCCTACCCTGCTGCGATTAAAACGCCATAATATGTAACAATATTTTGGAAATTTTAAGTATTTTTCTAAAAAAAAAACTTTTCAATCTCATGCAAATTTGCCGCCTTTCGAATTTTGCCGCTGTGGGCTGTAGGCCATTTAAGTTCGTGGTGTAAATCCATGACTGTATATATATGTGTACATAGGGGAGAAGTGGGATGAATCGGACACTTTTTAGTTTTGAGCGATTTTCTCTGCAATGGTAAGTGGTATCAACTTTCTTTTTGCACCATTGTATAGTGTGAACAATGCGTTACATTTTGGCTGTAAAACTTTTACCTTTTGGATAAGCACAACTTGATGCGCTTAATTTTAAACTTTATCCATTTTGTCCGAAGTATCCCTCAACCTGGGGGATACTTCGGACAGGCATAAGGGATACTTCGGACATATGTTTTTTTTCCATTTAAAATGTATTTTTCTTCAAGAATCTGCACTAAATGCTTATACAAATCCTATAAAATGAAAAGTCAACATGTTCTATAAAAAAAAAAAAGAAAAACTTGAAAAATCATATTTTATTTGCATTTCGAACAAAAAAAGCAATGAAACATTATAAATGAGTCGCGTGGATTTTAAACATAAACATACCCCTCAAGTATTTTTTGGGGGGCACTAATTTTTTTACAATTTGATCGTAAGAAAATGCATACTTGTCACGAATATTGGGATACTGAAAGATGTATCCAGTGTGTTTTTTAGTGAACGCTGAACGAAGAAAGTTCCCAATAAATTTGCCCTGTTGTTTCATTTGAAAGTTCACCACAACCCAGTCACGAATTTGAATGTCGCTAACATCTTCAGTGAAGCCTTGGTTTGATATATCTGAATTCGTTTTAGGTTGGGATTGAAAATTGAGGTTTCTTTTTGCTTTTGGTTTATTTTTTGGTTTCGAATTAATTTCGGCTTGTGTACGTTCAGCAGATTTTTGAGCGCGTTTCGCAGCTTTCTCCATCTCTGGAGTTGAAGTTAACTCTGCATTTTTTCCTGGTTTTCGGCGAATTTTTCTTGTTCCTGTTGTGACATCTCGGAGAGGTCGTTTTGTTTTCAAGAAGGACGTGGGGAGAAGATTTATTCGAAGATCCGCTCCAGCTTGAATTCGAAGTTTCTGTTTTGGCCTCATTTTCTCGAGATGACTTTAAAGTTTCTGGTTCAGCTGCACTCTCTAGAAATGAATTCAAAGTTGCTGTTTGGGCCTCATTCTCTGGAGATGGAATCGCCGGAAACTCTGGTACTGTGACTTCTACCATCACATCAGTCGCATTTTTATTCTCGTTGTCCAGAGAGTTTTTTATTTGTTTCAAAAGACATAAACGATTTACTGGCCACAAACCAGTACATTTGAATGAATTTTCGATGTTTATTGGAACAAAAACAACTTCGAACGGTGATTTTGAAATTTTTGGAATAACATCAAGAGTAATTACAGCTGCTTTGTTGGTGGTTGCCAAGTAATCTTTTTCGGCGTAAGACATTGCCTTCTTGTATGGTCCGTACAGTGCTACATCCAACGGTTGGATCTTATGAGTTAGATGTGGCGGAAAAGTAAAAAGAACAATATTGTGTTCTCGTGCAAAATGAATAGCCTCGTATGACGTATGGGAACAATGGTTATCCATAAGTAACATCGTTCGATTATTTGGCCCAGAATTAGAATACCTTTGAAAGTGTTTCAAAACGTCCAAAAACGATTCTTTAGTTATCCAACCGGATGGAGTGGACAAACTAAGGCTTCCTGTTGGTACTCCAATCATGGCATTTCCGAGATTTCGTTGTTTAAAGTTGGGAAAAAGGTAAATCGGTGGTAATCGTTGTCCTAAGGCATTTATAAACACACCAAACGTCAATTGCGGTCTTCTCTCTGCACTAGTGAGAGCACCGACTTGTTTTATGCCTTTTTTTGCGATCAGTTTCGGTGATTTCATTACAGTACTAATGCCGGTTTCATCGAAGTTGTACAATTGATTGGCTGATATACCTTTACTAAGCAGCAGAGCTCTATATCGGTCAAAAAACTGATTCACATTATCGGCGTTCATCGCCTTCACACGATGGAAACTAGTGTTTTCCGGCACTCTACAACTGAGCTCTAAATGTCTTGTCATATAACCTTTGTACCAGTCTGTACTTGCTTCTCCTAGTGATGTATCCTTTGATGTGCATTACGACCAATAACCTGTATTAGCATTATGAGACGTAAAACAGAATTTAGAAATGTGTATATCTTTAAATGCACATCGCGAACTATAGGGTTAGTCAGTCTGGCCGATTCATCCCCATGGCTCATTTTTTCAAAAATTTGGTCTATTTCAGAAACCCCTTGAAAGAACGGCTTCAAATTATGAAAGGTTGTTCATAATACTTTAATAAAAAGGACTTACCTGATATGTCTTTAAAATTTTCACGCAATATACAACATTTTTTCAAAAAACTAAAATCAAAATTTTTAAAAAAATCAACAATTTTTTTTTTTTGGCATTATCTCAGTTATAAAAAAACGGATATCGCAGTCGATGAAGTGCTTGGTAGATATCATCAATAGCTTGCCTGCGTACTAAATTTTAACCTTCCAATGCTTCATACAGCCGAGAAAAAACGAGTGTCCGATTCATCCCCCTGTCCGATTGATCCCACTTCTCCCCTAAGCATAAATATTTCATAAAATAAATGTAAATATTTAAATAAGTAATTATAATGAAAATACATTAATTTTTGATAAAGACCATGGTTTAAAAAGTTAAACAAATATTTTATCCATTTAATAATGTTGTATACTTATTCCACAAATGATAGACTATAAAAGGTAGGCGCTTGAGGTAAATCTGAAAATGATAGGATATATTCTGTAAATTACGATGTTGCACCTTGAAAGAATAATTTTTTATTAAAAATAGTATAACGTAAATATAGCTATGACGAAAAGATAGCACAACGCAATGCAATTATGTGGGTACTACATCAATAATTTGGTGGTTGCAGGTTCAATCCCAAGGTTGCAGGACCGTGCCCAGAATTTTGAAAGGAGAGTTTTAAAAATTTTCTTCACATATTTATTTTATAAATAACAATAAATTTTTCACTAATATTTATACCATTAATAATTTCCATCATTTTGATTTATATATTAATTTACATAAATGAATTACCGTATAAACATTAATAAAAAGTACATATGTTATTGATTATATACATAATAAAAAATTTTGCATGAAATATTAATAAGGTACCTAAAAATATGAAGTATATATTTTCCTTTTTCTTTTAAAGATAAAAACATCCTAAAAAATCATCAATATTTATTTATAATTTTTGATTTTTTTCAGAAACTATTTCAGTTCTCATGGAGGGGGGGTAATTACCTCCCCGTTGACACGGCCTTGGAAGGTTGGTTAGTTTTGTTTTATTCTTTTTAACTTTACTTACAGCTGTAATTTATGAAGCTAAATATCTTCACCTATACACATATCAGTCAACTGAAAACAAATGAATTTAACAAAATTGTTTAAGTTATTTACATTATATTATTTTTAATAAATAACTATTCTTTCAAATTGCAAAATGACTACTTAGTAAAAAGTTTCAGATTTTATTTTTAAAATTGACGGAGTGTGAATAAGTTGGTTAAGAATTATTATTTAGCTTGAATTACATGTATACGGCTTTTAGCTTTAAGCGTTTAACTTACATAATTAAAAAAATGTTGATAATATATTACATCATTTAATTCTATTAATATTATTATGCGGTATAATAAAAGACAAAACATAAATTAACCTTTAACAATATAGTACTTTAGTTTATTTATACAAAAAAATTGTTATTAATGCTGCCCCACAACTTGTTATTGAAACAGTGCAAAGCATTGTAAATCTAAATCAGAAATATACGGTTTTTATTTCATAGATAATAGTAAAAATGTCTAAAAAAACAGTAAGGAAATTTTTAGCGCATAAAATTTACCCTGATAAAATTGAACATGGAAAATTAAAAACAATTATTCTGGCTGGAATGGCTTCACCTAATCCACCATTGGGTTCAATGTTGGGGCAAGTATGTATACCTTGTAATTTATTGTCTTTAAAAGTTTTTTTTTTCACGTAAAAGCTCAATTATAATTAAAAAGTGTTAGCTTCAATTAATTACTTTTTAAATGCTTAAATTTACAAATAAGACTTTCAAATTGCAATTTTATATTAAGCCGATTTGATAATAATAACTATATGCCTTTGCTTTTAGAGAGGAATTAATATCGCTCAATTTTGTAAAGATTTCAATGAAAAAACATCACATTTAAAGGAAGCCATACCATTACCTACCGTAGCAACAGTAAATGCCGATCGTACCTATAATATGATAATTAATAAACCGACATCGTCATATTTAATTAAACAAGCGGCCGGAATCAGAAAAGGCTCTACCGATCGTGGTGGTGAGTACTGCTATTCCGTTTATACTGTAACAATTTTCTAACCATAAACATCTACAGTTTAATGAATATCAATTTTTCCAGACAGAAAACATTAACACTTCTCTATTTTTGTGTTCTTTATATACCTATAATGCATTTACTTTAATTGAATAAATTTATTGATGATGATAATTTTATTTCAGCGACTGATGTAGCTGGGTATCTTACCTATAGGCATATATACGAAATTGCTAAAATTAAATCGGAAGATTATTATTTTGAATGCACTCCGCTAAAAGAAATATGTGAAAAAATTGCCCACACAGCCATCCTTATGGGTATTAAAATAGTACGAAACATCGATCCGGAGGAGTATAAAGTGTTTTTAGAAAATCGTGAAATTTTTTTAGTCGAACGTAGAAAACAGCTGGACGAAGCGAAAGAACAAAAGATAATGAGAACCCGTTAAAACGTATTTTTATAAATAATCGATTTAGAATTAATTTTTTGTTTTTTTGATTACCGTGTAGGGTAATACCAGTTAAACTACAAATGTTGACTACGTATAAATATATTTCCATTAATTTTAAAAGCGTTTTGATTATTTAAATTTTAATACAATTTAAATACGTGTGAATATGGAAGTTAAATTATTTCTGCTACGGTTAGTGAAAAAAATCGATAATGTAAAAACCGTATTCTATTTTATGCAAGTTAATTTAGGATTTGAGTTAAATATTATTTGTTAATCCGTTTTTTTTATTATTAATTTCGATCATATGCACCAACAATTAATATTTCATATTTCAGTTTTTACTGAACATTTTTTTTTTTATTCTTATTATTCAGATTGGTTTTTAAACATGCGTGACTATGTATAATTTTTAATTTTTTCTGCATCCTGTAGTGATAATTCCACCTGACGTTCTAGATTTTTTGTAAAGTCAAATTACACCCAAAAGTTATTGGAACTAGTTCAGTTATAATGTTATTTCTAACAGTAATAAATTCTAGACATATTTGTTTTCTAATATTAAATAAACTAAGGTATACTGCTTGTTTATAAATTTGTTAAACGTTGATATTTTCATTTATTTGATTTTTGCTTGTTCGCCGTGAAATTAGTCATCATCGGAAAACCAAATGATTCAAAAACCTTGTCATTTATTATTTGTATCAAGCCTTTTTGAACGCTACTTATTCTAATTTTATCGATTTAAATGATTTTAACGATATCATATTTTCTTATTTCTATGCCGAATTTTATCGTAGTGTCCTCTGAATCAGTAACGAATAACCTGCGATTATAACTGGGTCGCATGGTTGCTGAAAAGAAGTTAGTACCAATATAAGATGTAATCTTTTCATAAATCAAGAGCTACAAACAACATCAATATGTGTTTATTGTTGTAATTGTTAGTACTTTAACGCAGAAATATTAACGAAATCGAATATACAAAGGACAGTCAAAAGGTTAGTTGTAGTATATTTTTTTCTCAGTGAAGGTAACTTCGTAGCATATTAAAACTTCGGTCAAAATAAAATGCAATGTTATCTAATAAGGTTGTAAAAATTTTATAAAGACTTCGTTCAGTGTAATGAGGGTGGAAGTGTCCCCCTGACATCATGCCACGTTTGAAATTCGTGCTGTCATTCGGTTTTTGTATGCAAAAAGCAAAATTCTACTGAAATATTTCGAAAAGTTATGCACGTTTATAACGGCTGTACGATGAGCTAGATGAAAAATTCACCGAGGACAGACAAAAAGTGCATGATTTATCGCATTCTGGTTGACCAACTGATTCAATGGTAGTAATATAAAATGCGTCGGTGCAATGTTCGGGAAACATCTGACGAAATTCAACGTCGTTTATAAAAAGAAAATTTCGCACGAGTGTTCATACAGTCCTTAGTAAATACCAGGAAAAAATAGGAAAAGTGCACGCGCAGTGGGTACTAAAACAACTCAGTGAAACTTGCCACGTTGGATTTTTTGGCCCGTTATCGGTAGGAAGGTAAGGAACTTTTTCCTTATATTGCTAAAGGCGATAAGTTGGAAGGAAAACAATGGATAACTATCAAAAATGTTTAAACGAAAGAAATCTGCTGGAAAAGTCCTTGTCCTTCCTTCTCAAGACTTTTTTAGAATGAAGGAGTTCTTTTAGAAAAATATTCTTCACCTGGTCAGTCAGTCAGCGCAGAGTTATTGTGAGATTTTGGAACCCCTTCGAAGGATTATTCGGTACAAATGAAAGGGAAAACTTGTCAAAAAAGATCATCTTTATTCACGACAATTCTCGTTCTTATGCCGCTGCTGCGACCTAGAACTTGCTCATACTCTTTTCAGGCAAATTTTCTGATAAACGGCACACAACAGTAAAAGAAGTATAGGCTACACAACGTGTTAACAAATTTGTCGGCAGAAAGGTACTGACGCGGTCTTGAAAAATTCGTACCACTGATTATGTTAAGAAATAGGATATAACTTCAGAAATTTCGTTTATATTTTTCTTTTCTTTCTAAGTTTTGTAGACCGCCGGAATTTATTTTTTTCATTTCCCCTACCATTAACAATTTCATAATTGTTGGTTTATCGCAAAGCTTCATTACAACTAAAATACGTTCGTGTGAACATAATAGTTATTTACAAACAGCTTGAACTTTGCTTCATTTTGTTTTTTTTGTGATCCTTAATTGAAACTCGTGTAGGTAGTAAACTTAAAATACCTACTTTCATTTTAATATAGTGCTAATAACCGGTAAATTCTCCGATTTGATAAATTGCTGTTTTATGTATCATAAGGGTATTTAAATTTCGAAACGGTAGGTAAATTTTTCTTTTTTTCTTTTTATTAGTAAAAATATTCCATTTAAATTTCCTGGCGCTAAAGTTAAACTAATAACGTAATTATTTCAATGAAAAATGAGCTTTTTAATTATTTTTTCATTTGTGTATAGAGTATTACAATTTATTTAGTATGTTTTTAGCAAAAATTAGCTCTAAAGAGAAGTAATATGTGAAGAAGACGCTACAAAACTAAATATGCAAATTTAAAAAATCCACAGGGACATTTACCGGAAGATAGAATACATTATATAAAATTTCTGAGATTAGAACGAAAAATGTTTGAAACGAAAACAATAAAATTCAATACAGCAGCACCAGAATACAAATTTATTTTTTTCGGGAAGATAAATCAGACTTAAAGTGAACGAAATGATAATGAAATTAATCGAGTTCATTCCCGCAAAATGAATTATTGAAACTAAAAAACTGAACCTTGAAAGACCGGCGTAACAATTCAGCTAAAAGTCTGGAGTAAATAAGCACGGAAAGTCTAAAATTCCTTTAAGCTAATTCTCCCTTCAGTCTTACATCCTGTACTATTCAAATAAGACCGATGAGTGTAATAATTTATTCGTAATAGTAACTGTAGTGACTAAAAATTTAAGTACATTTTTTTAAAACGAATACTGTTTTTGTTAAAATCAAGAATCATGTAAATAATTAGACAATTACGACCCAAGAGTCAGCTATAATAGGAAACATCTTCAGCCATCATCCTTTATAAATTGGAATATTGAGCTTAGAGTCTCTTTTGAAATTGAAAAGGCAGACTACAGACTAGGAAACCCAAAGAATAAAGGCACCGTGAAAAATTACGCTTAATGGATTAAAAATATTTGGGCGCAGCAAAACAGGCATGGGGCTGGAGATCTCCGCCTTGTGGGACAGTCGCCAGTGACCTAGACGTAGGCGGGAGGCACACAATAGTCTACCGCGGGGTGTTATCGGAGGGCCCCTAACAGATTTCTGTAATGTTATTTTATTCGACGGTGGAATTTCATTTGAGTAAAACTTGGTTCAAATTCTGTTACTACACATTAAAAATATAGACAAATTCCTCGTGCGTTGGGTTAATGTCCATAGTTGACGAGCCCCCTCCAACACATATAGTGTACCTTTTATTGTCGGTTGAGGTCTCATTTCAAATTCAAACAAATCAAATTTACGGGCTCACTTTTATAAATAATTCTTTGGTTAACTTTTTCAGCTGAAGAGAGGGAATTATCTCTTAAATATTCAGACATTATACAGTACATTTATTTTTACTAGTATGTTTTCATTTACCCAAGGGCGTCGCCAGCCGATGAGCCAAGGAGGGCAAGATGATAAAAAGAGGATATGAGTTATAGGAAAAATAAAATTTATAAGTTGTAAAGGCTTAATATTTTATTAAACAAGAATCTTAATTAAAACATAATTTTCGTTGGTTTCTGGCAAATTGTTCTACTAATTTATTATAAAAGTCTTCCAAATTGTCCATGATTACGCGCCTATGAATACTCATCATGTCCAGTTGATTAAAAAGTTTCAAGGCTCCAGGGGGGCCAGTTGCCCCCTGCTGGCGACGCCCATGCATTTACCCTTTCCAGCTGAAGATAGGTTACTCCCGAAAATGTTTCTAGCATATTTCTTTGCTATTTATGTTTATAATTATTTATTTGGAAAGTACGAAACTG
Organism: Icerya purchasi; assembly: GCA_039619475.1. NCBI lineage: Eukaryota > Metazoa > Arthropoda > Insecta > Hemiptera > Monophlebidae > Icerya > Icerya purchasi. The sequence goes on along the minus strand of CM077116.1, from coordinate 333,221,418 downwards.
ATAAGAAAAAACCATGCGATCCAGCAACTGGCACCGGACATTTGGTGGGATATCTGGTGTGAAATATGCGACTACCCGTAATAAGACGAAGAACAAGGCTTTATACGAGAAATATGCGACTGGTTCGAAGGAAGTGAAAATCGGAACATGGAATATAAGATCCCTAAGGATAGCAGGAAATCTGGAAAATATTAAATTGGAAATGGAAAGTAATAATATAGACATGTTGGGTATTACTGAAACTAGAGGACTGAATAATAACGATTATTGGAGCGAAGATTATAGAATAATACACTCAGGTTTAGAAGGAGGAAAAAACGGAGTAGGATTAATATTGAACAAAAATTAGGGAAGAAGCGTTAGATCCTACATACAATTCAATGACAGAATACTTCTGGTAAAGCTGAACTCTATGCCGACAACAACAACGATAATAATTGTTTACATGCCGACCAGCAGCTATAGCGAGCAAGAACTGGAAGTAGTATATGAAAAACTGGATGAAGCTATAAACTATGCAGAAAATAAAGACAACCTAATTATTGTAGGGGACTGGAATGCGGTGGCTGGCGAAGGAAGCGATAACGATTGCATAGGAAAACATGGTTTAGGAAAAAGGAATGAACGAGGGGAAAGGTTAATAAATTTCTGCATTGAAAATAATTTGGTAATAGGAAATACTCTTTTTAAATAATCGCCAAGAAGGAAATACACATGGACAAAACCAGGTGGTCAAGAAAGGTATCAAATAGATTACATCATGGTAAGAAGTAGATACCGAAATCAAATAAAGAAATGCAAAACATATCCGGAAGCGGATATAAACAGTGACCATAACGTAGTAATGATGACATCCAGATTGTATATAAAAAGACGAACTTCACAGAAAACAAAAGCAGAAAGTGGGAAGTACAAATATTCAGAAACAAAGAAATAAAACAGAAATATCAAGAACTAGCCAAGTTTAACACAGAAATAATAAGAAGATAGAACAACGAGAATAAAAAATGGAACAACATGAAAGAAATAATAACGATTGCTGCAAAAAATACGGAAAGTAAAGAAATTAAAGTACTTAAAAAACCATGGATTAATAGAGAGATATTAGAGCTGATGGAGGAAAGAAGGAAATATAAAAGTGAAAATACAGAAAAGGGAGGAGACATGTATAAAAAATACAGGAACAAGATAATCAGGGCTATAAAAAAAGTTAAAACGGAATACCTTGAAACAAAGTGCATGGAAATAGAAGAAAATTTAAAAAAAGCTAACATAGAAAAAGATTACAATCAGGTCAAAACATATTTTAAAGACTACAAAAGCAAAACATATGTTATTGAAAATGAAGATGGGAAGAAACTGATGGAAGATGAAGAAATAACTAGGTGATGGAAGAGATACGTAGAGAAGCTGTACAATGAGACGATTAGCAGTAAAGAATATCTGCAACAAAACATTACTGTCAAGGACACAACGACGGAAGATAAAATGGGCCTGTGAATAATAATAGATGAGTTCGATAAGACCCTAAAAGAGTTAAAAGATCATAAAGCAGCAGTATGCAACAACATCTACGGCGAGCATTTAAAAGCATTAGGGAAGAAGGCAAAAACACACATTTACAAATTAATCGCGGATATTACAAAAAAGGAGATATTCCGGAAGATTTTAAGAAAAATAAAGTAATAATGATACCAAAAAGAAATGGCACATTTAAGTGCGAGGAACACCGATTGATAAGTCTAGAGTATCGCATTGCTCAAAAATATTAACAAAAATAATACTCGGTAGAATAAAACACAAAATAGATAACGAACTTAATGATGAGCAATATGGTCTTAGATCGGGAAGAGGAACAAGAGAAGCAATACTAGGCCTCCGCATGGTGATTGAAAGGAAGTTAGAAGTAGATCAATCAGTATATATTGCAATGATAGATTTAGAAAAAACATTCGATAATAGCGATTGGGAAATTTTGGATAAAACTTTAAAAGGAGTAGGCATAGACATCAAGGATAGAAGAATAATAAAAGAACTATACAAAGCACAAAAACTAATTATCAAAGGAAGAAACTCAAGTGAAGAGGCAAGAATCCGAAAAGGAGTAAGGCAATTACCGTTGTTATTCAATATATATATATATATATATATATATATTGTCATGATTCCGTATTTAACGGTATACCCGGGGAATCATGTCGATCGCTGATAAGAAAGTCGGAGTACAGTCGTGCAGGTAATCTATGCGCATGTGTCTGTGTGTGTGAAATATTCATTGTTCTAAGGAGGAGTATATCTCGAACGGTGAATTCCGTTTATTAGCTCTCGCGGTTGCATTAACGAAAACGTGTTACGTGGTAGCGTAAATTATCGGAATCCGCATGTTATTAAACTATTCTAAATTGTACTTATTTGTAAAAAGAAAAGCATAGTGATATAAGAAGTAGCCGAATAAAACACACACGGTAAAGGTTGGAGCCAAGATAATATCGCCGAACGGTAAAACTTCGAATACCGAGGACTGATTAAGGCGTATAAATTACATCAGTGCCCAACAGCAGCCAGTGGAGTAGCAGAAAATTCCAGCTTTGAAGACACGAGTCGAAAGAGGCCAGATATTCAGCACGAAGGAAACACCACAGGCCAGATAAATCATTTATTTATATGTATATCGATTTGTATGTTATTGTTTGTAAATTGTGAATAATGTCTTCTGGAAAAGTATATGTGAGTAGTATATGTGGTGTATTAATGTGAATTAATTTATATATTTTTGTGCAGCTGCATGTCACAATCGTTAAATGTTTTCGTGTTGTTGAAATACATAAAGAAAATTGTATAAAAGGTGTCAGATTATTGCGTGTGAGTGTGTAGGGTAAATTTCCACAGATCGGCAAAATATATAAATATTTATTTTATCAATTAAAAAATAGAAAATAGAAAAGAATAAATCACGTAACTCGTTATCCTTAGTGAGCGGGAGCGTGACATTGGCGACCACGATGGGATAACGTTTGATAGCCGAGCAAGGTTGTAAAAAAAAAAAAATATATATAAAAATAAAGTAAAATATTTTGTGGCTAATCGTAATTTAGTATTACAGATTAAAATTTTCGGAAATAAAAGAAAATATGGATAAACAGAATATGGATCATGTAAGGACCAGAAGTAAGTCAAAAACAGAAAAAAAAGTGATGGACGATCGAGATGTTACAGATACATGCGGTAGAAATCCTGATGTTGGAGAAGGTACACCGAGTATAATACATAAAATAGATAGTAAGAAAAATATTATCGATCGACATGATTCGGGTAAGGATAAATCTGATTTGGAATCAATAATATTGTTGTTAAATAATATGAATATGAATTTAAATAACAAAATAGATGAATGTAATAATAATCTTAATGATAAAATGAATAATATGAATGATTATTACAAGAACTTAAATAACAAAATAGAGGAATGCAATAAAAATTTTAACGACAGAATAGATAAATACGATAAAAACTTGAATGAAAAATTACATAAATACAATGAAGATTTAAATAATAAAATAGATGATATTCGTATTAGTGTAATTGCAGCAAATGAAAGAATAGATAAGGTAAACGACGTAATAAGTCAAAGGTGTAATAATTTAAACGCACAGTTAAGTAACCAAATTATAGAGAATAACGATAAACTGAAGAAAGAGGTAGAAAAGAATCGGAAGGAAATTAGCAATGAAGTGAAAACATCCATGGAAGGATACACGGAAACAATCAATCAACAAATTAACGAGGTTAAAAAAGAAGTAAATATAAAGTTCATCGAACAAGAAAATAACAAAGATATTATAGATAAATCCGCGAGTGAGTTAAATGAAAAAATACAAGGGTTAGAACATAAATTAGAAATAGTCCGAGATAAAACGAGATTTACGAAATGGTATGAACACAACAAAAATAATTACGAAGACATAATTCAACGATTTGGTGGTAATAATACAAAAATACACATTAAAGAGTTTATTCAGAATCTTGATTTTTTTTATCAGAATTCCGAATGGAGCGATCAAGAGAAAATCGAATTTGCGTTAAGAAAAATGGATGGAAAGGAATATTTATGGGCAAAAGCATTTGTAAAAAATAGTGAGTCGTGGGTTGGTGCAAAGGAGGCCTTTTTAGATCGATATTGGCATAAAGATATACAACAGCAAATCAGGTCGCGTTTTTTTTCTGATGAGGAGAGATGGAGGTCAGGACAGACGTATGAGGAATATGTTTTGAACTGGCTTAATAAAATTGAATATTTAGATTCACCAATATCCGATGAAGAATTTGTAAGCGCGATGAAAAGAAAATTTCCGGCGGACATGCAGTTGATATTCACGTGTTGCTCCATCAAATCAAAGAGGGAATTAGCGAATAAAATAAAGGAGTTTAAAGATACGCAAATGGGTACATTCTATCGTAACCAAGAAAGACAAAATTTTAGTAAAAAAATAAATGCAATCGCAAAGGACATAGAGAATGATAGACCAATAAGAACTCGGAATCACTCATACAACTATAATAACAACAATAAAGGCGAGAATATGCAAAACGGAAAACCAGTGTTTAGAGGGTATGAATTACTGGGGGATAGCCAACTGATTCGATTTGCGGAAAACAAGCTACACTTGATTAGGAATAGACAAAATGGATTAAATAATATTGGATTGTGTATCCCAGGAGCCACAGTAGCCCAACTTACAGAAAGAGTAAATAGTGCGATATATATAAAACCCAAAGTTATCCTACTCATTGGAACAAATAACTGGTTAAAAAACCAAACTGCAGAGGAAATGATCGCAGAGTACGGAACCTTGATAGAAATATTAAAAGGTAAAGGTGTAGAAGAATTGGTGTTGGTTACGGTTCCGCCAGCAATGTATGGAAGGAGGGCGGACGACTGGGAGAGGCTAAAAGAGTTGAATCAGTATATTAAATCCTTAGGAACGGAGAATGTGAAGATAGTGGATTTATATCGAGCGTGTCTATACAGGAATGACCGAGCTGACCGAGAGCTGTTTGAAAGGTATATCGGGCAAAGATATGATGGGGTACATCTTAGTGCTAAAGGTTTCGATAAACTTGAACAGTTATTGCTGCAGTCTTTTCACTAAGCCAGCGTGATGCTCGTCCTCTGGCAGATACGCATAAAGGCAAGGAAAAATACAGGGGTATACACATTTATAAACAGCAAGCGAAGAAAATTCAAACGTTACAAGAAGAAGAAGTGTTACTTGAGGAAAATGAAGAAAATGTACACAGAGAAGAGAAAACCTGTCCGGTTATATTGATAAGCCTATTCGACAAGAATTATCGTGCTCTAGTGGATACGGGTAGTGAGTTGACCGTAATGTCCTCAAAAATGTGGCAAGGTATACATAATAACTATAAAAGGGCAGATTTACCTAAACTACCCGTAACAAACGCTAAGGTCGTCTCGGCGTGTGGAAAGAAAAAACAGCGTATTGAATTGCAAGTGCTATTACCGATCAGAATAGACAATAGAGTGTTTATGGTGCATACATACATAATTCCGTCACTGAATGTAGATGTTATTTTGGGAAGTGATTTTTTGACACAAAGGCATACGGAGATTAATTTTAAAAGGAAAATAGTAAAAATTGAGGATACCGATCGAAATAATCAAGTGCAGATACCGTTTGTACAATATAGAACTAGTACGGGGTTAAATGTTTTGCAGGAAGAATTATACACAACAAATGAGATAGAAGAAACCACCGGATATATTGCCGAAGTAAATTCTATAGGCATAGATCAGATGACTACCAATGAGGAATGCATCAGTTTAGAAAATAAGAAAAAATTAGAAAGGTTAATAAAGGACTTTGATTGTGTATTTTCGGATCGACCGGGACGTTGTAATCAATTTGAAGCAAAAATTAACACGATAGAACATAATATTTTCACAAACTCTAAATGCTACCCTATCGCGAATAGCAAACAAAGAATGGTGGAAGAGGAATTAAACAAGTTATTGGAACAAGGAATTATAACGCCTTCCACGTCTCCATACTGCAGCCCGTTAGTACCAATCGTAAAAAAGAACGGCTCAATAAGATTATGTCTGGACGCGAGGGAAATAAATAAGATCATACAGAGAGACAACGAACGACCAATGCGCATAGAAGAATTAATATATAAACATAGTAATTTTAAAATAATTAGCTCATTAGACTTGGTCGCGAGCTTCCTACAAGTTCCGTTAGAAAAGGAATCGAGAAAGTACACTGCATTTAATTATCAAGGTAGAACATATGAATTCACAGTAGTGCCGTTTGGGTTATCTGTGAGTTCAGCATTATTTATAAAGGCGATAAATATAGTCTTGGGTAGAGAGTGTGAACCATTTGTACTAAATTATATTGATGATATTTGTGTGCTATCCGATTCAGAAGAAACACATGTGGTACATCTAGAAACAGTATTTAAGAAATTAAGGGAGGCGAACATGACGGTAAACTTGGGTAAATCAAAATTTGGGGTGCAGAACACGAAATTTCTGGGGTATGTATTGTCAAACAGAGGAATCTCAATGCAGTCGGAGAAATTAGAAGCCATAAGGAATTTTAAAACACCCCGCAACAAAAAGGAGTTGCAGAGTTTTCTAGGGGTTTGCAATTTTTATCGAAGATTTATTCAAAATTTTGCGCATCTGTTAAACCCAGTGTTTGAACTATTAAAGAGCAATAAACCATTTATATGGGAAGACCGACACCAGCATGCATTTGAGGAATTTAAGATGGTAATGGGGAACAATTTGAGTCTGCAATTGCCCAATTACAATAAGCCATTCTATTTAAGAACCGATGCATCGAACAGTGCGGTTGGTGCAGAATTATATCAAATAGAAAATGATGACCCGCGCCCTATCATGTTTATCAGTCGCTTGCTCAATAGACATGAGAGAAACTATTATTGTACAGAAAAGGAGCTTTTGGCTATTGTGTATGCATGCCAAAAATTCCGTATATTCATTGAAGGGTACGAAGTGATAGTTAAGACAGACCATTGCAGTTTGCAATTTTTGTGGAAAAGTAAGTGGAAGTCGGAGAGACTGATTCGTTGGATGTTATATCTTCAGGCATTCAACCTAAAGATAGAGCATATCAAGGGCACGGAAAATGTAGTGGCCGACTATCTGTCACGAAATAATAGGAGTATGCAAGAAGATGGAGGGGAGGACACTTTAGTTGCGCGAACGGACCACATTGCAACGTTGACAGATGATACCATTCTGAAGATCAAAGAGCAACAAAAGCAGGACAAGTCTTGGACAGAGGTGATGAATAACGTGGAATGCAGTGATAAATTGAAACGATTTTATTGTATTTGGAATGGCATACTATTTATTGATCCGAGTGGCAATAGGCAACAGTGGAGAATTTGTTTACCTCACAGTATGACCGAGGAAGTGATTTGGAGCTATCACAAAGCGTACGCACATCCGGGAATAACGAAAACTGTGTACCTTATTAAGAAGGAATGCTACTTATTAAAATTACGGTGGGCGGTAAAGACGATAGTTAATCAATGCGAATTATGCAAGAAAATAAAATACGACACCAGAGCAAGGATGCCTATCTATAAAACAATACAGGTTAAACAACCACTGGAAATAGTGTGTCTAGATATCTTTGGGCCGTTGCCTCCATCGAATGGTGTGGATAAAATCTTGGTAATGGTAGACATATTTTCAAAATTCATTAAACTATTTCCCATGAAAAGACTGACCACCAGAAATATTTTAGCAAAGGTTGCCATTTTTATAAGGCAATATGGGAAAATGTCGGCGATATTGTCCGATAATGCCACGGTGTTTAGAAGTAGGGCCTGGGAGGATTTTTTCAATAATCAACAAATCAAAATTAAACATACGACGCCGTATTATCCACAAGGGAACCCTACTGAGCGATATAATCAGGAAATCGCCAAATTATTAAGGCAATTTATCACGGGGAAGCATACGACGTGGTCGAAATATATTCCCCAAATAGAAAAGGTCATGAATGAAATACCTAATACGGTAACTGGCTATCCACCCATACAAGTATTGACCGGGAAGGAGGTACCGGGGTTGTTCCGGAAGAAACTTCAGTTCCCACAGGAGAGTAATGCCAGTCATGAAATTATCATTAAGGAAGTACAAAAAGGATTAGAGAAAAACAGTAGCAAGCGACTAAAACAAAATGACGATAAAAAAGGGGTGAATTTTGAAATAGGTGATAAGGTGTTTTTGAGGAACCATTGTCTGTCAAATCGGAGTAAACAGCGGATGAAGAAATTGGAATTTGTGTATAAGGGTCCATTTATAGTGACCAGAGTAATTGGAAACAGTGTATATGAGTTATGCGATCCGGCTAATAACAACAAAAGCTTGGGGATACACAACGTTGTTAACCTGAGGAAAGGATAATAAGTGTAAATAAAAAATAGGAATAAACAATCAATGAAAATAGAGAGATGATAAGTTAAGTACGAATTTAATCTAGATAAAATATAATTTACCGTAAATCGTTCGCAATAGCGGCGTAGGTGTCAGTATAATTCACAAGTAGTTAAATTTTAGAGATTGTATAGTTAATTTACCGTAAAACGTTCGCAGTAGCGGCATAGGTACGCATAGTTCAAATTTATTTTAAATTATAATTCTTTATAGTCTAATTTACCGTAATTCGTTCGCAATAGCGGCGTAGGTACATGCAATTCAAAATTGTTTAAAATTAAGAATCTTTCCAGTGTAAATTATTGTAAATCGTTCGCATTAGCGACATAAATGCCTTAATAAGGGAGACCAAATTGAAGGTCATTCTTAATTCTAGTTAAGGGGCATAATAAGAGTATGATTGTTAGAATGTGTGAATGGCAATAAAGGCTATGAATAAAAAAGTAGACATAATGTTAAGGGGGGTTGTCAATAAGGTTAAAAAATAAAATAAAAAAAAAAAAAAAAATGTCTCATGAGATCGGGATACATCAGCACCTGTAATAATGAGCAACTCCAGAGTCAAATAACCGTCACGGGTGATAGAATAACTGTAAATAATAATAAGAATTTCGCAAAATTAAAATTTTTTAAAATTCTTAAGGGGGGTTCTGTCATGATTCCGTATTTAACGGTATACCCGGGGAATCATGTCGATCGCTGATAAGAAAGTCGGAGTACAGTCGTGCAGGTAATCTATGCGCATGTGTCTGTGTGTGTGAAATATTCATTGTTCTAAGGAGGAGTATATCTCGAACGGTGAATTCCGTTTATTAGCTCTCGCGGTTGCATTAACGAAAACGTGTTACGTGGTAGCGTAAATTATCGGAATCCGCATGTTATTAAACTATTCTAAATTGTACTTATTTGTAAAAAGAAAAGCATAGTGATATAAGAAGTAGCCGAATAAAACACACACGGTAAAGGTTGGAGCCAAGATAATATCGCCGAACGGTAAAACTTCGAATACCGAGGACTGATTAAGGCGTATAAATTACATCAGTGCCCAACAGCAGCCAGTGGAGTAGCAGAAAATTCCAGCTTTGAAGACACGAGTCGAAAGAGGCCAGATATTCAGCACGAAGGAAACACCACAGGCCAGATAAATCATTTATTTATACGTATATCGATTTGTATGTTATTGTTTGTAAATTGTGAATAATGTCTTCTGGAAAAGTATATGTGAGTAGTATATGTGGTGTATTAATGTGAATTAATTTATATATTTTTGTGCAGCTGCATGTCACAATCGTTAAATGTTTTCGTGTTGTTGAAATACATAAAGAAAATTGTATAAAAGGTGTCAGATTATTGCGTGTGAGTGTGTAGGGTAAATTTCCACAGATCGGCAAAATATATAAATATTTATTTTATCAATTAAAAAATAGAAAATAGAAAATAGAAAAGAATAAATCACGTAACTCGTTATCCTTAGTGAGCGGGAGCGTGACAATATGTATATAGAGCAAGCGTTCAGACAATGGAAGGAAATTAGTAACAGTGGATTTAATATTGGCGGAATGAAGATAAAATCATTTAGATTTGCCGACGACATAGCGGGAGTAGCGGATAATGAAGCGGCCCTTTCCGATGCGTTGACTAAGCTAAATTCGATACTTAAAGGATATAATATGACAATAAATAAAAAGAAAACGGTTGTTATGAGATGTAGTAAAACGCAGAATAATAGTAAGGAATTAGAAATAAAATTAGATAATGAAATAATACAATATGTAAAAAACCACAGATACCTAGGCTCAATAATATCAGAGGATGGAAGATGTGACCAGGAAATAAGGTCCAGAATAGCGCAGGCGAAAGCCGCGTTCATCAGAAAGAACTCATTGCTAACGTCCAAAGTCATAAGTGTAGAACTGCGGAAAAATTAACCATGTTGATGCCTAACTCATCATTAATTTCTAACACTACGTTATGATATGTACCCAGAATCTTATATCTTGCACGAACATCGTTTAAATAAGCACACTGAAATAAGGCATGGAAGAAGTTACGTCCATGATACAAAGTACACAATTACCATCGTTGAAATGTTAAACCTTTTCTTATAAATACAAAAATTTACATGACCGGAAAAATTGTTGATGTCCAAATGTTTTAATTCTAGCTTTCCTTTTACATCAGGGAAAAACATGTATGTCTGTCTCCCAGTAGATTGGTCATTCCATCTGTTTTGCTATATGTTGATAAGCACTGTGTTAATGTAATTTTTAAAACTTTTCACGCCGGTAAAACCATCCTATTGTATCGTATTCGATGACGTTGATCTATAGTTCGAGCGCTAAGCTGGAAAGCCAATCTAGGAAATCGCCGCGCAACTGGTGTAAATCTTGAAATGTAATATGATTTTTTGAGTATACACCACATTCTTCAACAATGTATTTTATTGTTTGGTTGGGATGACCACAACAGCAACTCGCCGACTCGGAAATGTCCCACTTTTGCAGTAGGTGGCTGCATTTATCATGGCCAGTTCGAATTCTGTTTAGGAGTCGCCATTCTTTCCTACGAAGTTCCTCATATGTTACGTTAGTTTTTTAAAGTTGAGCAAAAAAGTCCATTAATTAAAGAGGTTTGTTAATTCTATTCAATTTATAAAACCTAAATTCGGAAGTTAAAGCCGGCTTGAATAGGCATAACTCTATGGGGTAAAGACCAATGATCACTGGTGCCGCAGCAATCGACACCGTTCTATATAATGAGCCCACGATGAGAAGTATTTTTCTTTGTTTATTTATAACAGAACAAAACATTTAGTTTTAGAGTGTACGTACTTCCACCATAGTTATAGATTGATTGCACATTACCCTTATACATGACAACTCTTTCTCTCTATTTGATACCGCCAATGTTTGATTGAAGTTTTAATAGCCTATAGAACATTCTATTGATTTTGTCGTTTAAATATTTGACTTGTCGATTGAATTTACGTTTATTATCTATGATTATACCAAGGTATTTAACAAATTTAACCATAGGTATTGGTTGGTCGTAAAGTAGTTTATATGCTTGTAGCTTTTTCCTAAAATTTGAACATAGTTTATTAGTTACCATCATCATGGCCGACTTTTCTACAGAGAATTTAAGGCCGCAATCTGAAAATATTCTACTTGACCCTAATATATATTATCAATTTCGATTAGATTATTAAGAGTTATTACTACACACATATCGTCCGCAAAACTAATAAACTCACCCTTGATTTTATTTTTAGTACAAAAGTCCCCCATAGTTTTGTGAACGAAGGAATAGAGCGCATTCCAAAGAGTAGGTCCTAAGATCGAACCCTGTGGAACGCCACAGCTTATATTCCTTTCAACTGAAAAGTTATCCATCTTAATTCTTGTCGATAATTAGGTTTATAATCGTTTCATTAATTTTATAGTTCCAGAATTTCGGAAATCTTCGAGTGCTTGCAACTATGGAAAGCACCTTTCACGTCGAAGGTAATCACTACGTTGATTTTATTATATGTAGTTGATATTAGCTCAGCAACGTTTTATTTTAGCGGTTTTGATTCTTTGCACAGAATTTACATACAGCAACGCTTATTTATTGATACTGCACCATTAATGCATCCCCTTGTAAAAAATACCATCGACGGGCTTACTGCTTACAATTCGCCGGTTATAAGTATGCGCTACACTTATAAAAATGCATTAAACCCGCTTACAGTGAGTTTACAGTTCTTATTATAAAGGTATATTCCGAATTAAGATGATACTGAGCTGGTGCAAAGACGTTAAGTGAGCGGCGACCTTGCTGGTCATGAGTATCAAATGGATTTATATAGGATTTTATTTGAGTATTACGTGCGAAAAGGTTTTAAATGATTTTCATTCTTTGCAAGATTTTTCATTTTCCTGTGAAATCTACAAAAAAAAATCACTGTTTAAAATTAAATTTTTGCGCCCTGTAAAGCAGCTAGGCTAGAAGCGCGGCTTGTACGTTTAAGTCCTATCGTAGAGGTTTAACGATTTGAGCAATACGAAAACAGAACAGACTGGAGATGGCATTCTTTCCCTTGGTAGAATTAATAAAATGTTATCTTGAGCTTGCATTTACGAGTATATTTACCAGAGTAATGATTTTATTTAAATTTAAGTTTAATTTACATGTACTAAAGTAAATATTTTATCCAATTTGTATTTTTATTTTATCGAGCGTAATTTCTGTCGTCGCCCTGGAGCGAACCGGAGACTTCTGAAGCCGAGCACTCTAACAACTAGGCTATCGCGACGACTTCTATGCGAATAAAATTATAGTTTAAAAAACTAAAAACGGATGATTTATATGTAAGATGCGCTAAAAAGCGTAAAATAATTTAAATTATTTTACAATATCAACATAACAGTGAAGAAGTGGACATTAATAATTAATTTTAATTCAAAATAAAGTATAGGGTGATTTTATCAGTAGTCATGCAGTCCCTCAACAAATGTCAAAATGATATAAAACCACTCCATGCTTTATTGTGAATTAAAATTAATTATTATTGTTCACCTCTTCACTCTTAAGTTAGTATTGCAAAAGAATTTAAATTATTTTACGCTTTTTAGCGGATCTTACATATAAATAATATGTTTTTAGTTTTTAAACTATAATTTTGTTTTTAATTTTTTAATCTCGAAGGAAATGTAATTGAAGGATCATATTTGGTTATAATTTTTTGCGTTTAACCAAAGCTATACTTAATTCCGTTGCATCTGCAGTTCACCCTTTCCGTAAATTCAACAATGCAATACAGCAATCTAAATCCATTTTCATCTACTTCCCGACGTCCGAATGATTTGAAATTTTTACTAATTGTCAGAACCCGATAACAGTGCAATATTATGTAGGAAAAAAAAACACCCATACTGTCAATCTTAACCACGGATAAATACAGATTTAAATAAAGAAAACGAATTTAAAACCGTCAGAGCGTAAACTCTCATCACTAACAGAAATATTACGTTTTTACATTACTACGTATAATGAATGATTCTTTATGAGAAATTATTATGCGGTTACTATTAGTTCCGTATGGGTACATCATTAAGTGGGCACTAACTGAATAGAAATTAAAATAAAGGTTAAAAAAAAAAAGAATTCCCTTAAAAGAAGTACTTTTTTTCTTTTACATAACCAGACAAAAATTAACCAAAAAGTTATCATTGGAATATAGGGGAAATATGAACACCCAAAATTTTAAAATTAAGTGAGCGATGAACGAGAATGACCTAATGTATTATCAACGTTAGTCTCCTAACGAAATTCAGATACGAATAAAGATAATAACTTGGAAACCACCAAAGTGCTATTTACAAACTCCTTGCTGACAGAATTTGAACCATTACCTGCTGACTTTAGGCAGTTCCGAAAATAGCATCATTATAGTGCTATCGCTTTAAAATATTTACACTAAAAATTGTGAAAATTGTTTAAAAAAAATAAAACAGTACCAACTTTAAGATTTACTTTAAAAATGTAATAATGTAAAAAGTAATTCTGACAAAATATAATATTTCAGAGCAATGAAGTTCTTGAACAACATTAACTTTTTGCAGTCTGCACTGAATTCAAATTGCAATAATAATTAAGAACTACATTTAATGTTCGCGGTGTTTCTAATACTTGGTTTATAGAAAACGAGCGATTGTTATGTTATACTCATTAAGTCGTTTCTAGGTATTGCAATTTTGAATTTGGTTTCGACTACAAATAGTTAATACTGTTTAAGAATTGTCATAATATCTCCTTAAGTTATATCACTCTATTTTTTACGAATGCCGAAGTAATAAAACGCTTAAACAAGAAAACTGAAATTGCCAACTCAGTTAAAATAAGGAAATTCGAATATTTCGGCCGTATAATGAGGAACAGCAAATATGAGCCGCTTCAAGTGTTAATACAGGGCCAGAGATAGAAAGCGATCGCAGACGTGGCCGACCAAAAATAATGTGTATGGAAAACCAAAGGAAGTAGTTCAAATTAGATACGGTGGAAATATTCAGGAGAGTCACGGATAAAGATCAAGTCAAGCGGATGATCGCCAACGTCCTTCGAGGACAATGCACATAGAAGAAGAAGAAGTTCATTTTTATTAAATTTGTAGAAAAATCTTGAAGTCGGTATTTTTTTATTTATTTATTTTTTTTAATGTAATACAAGGAACTTATTTAATAGCATAAGTAGGCTTCAGCCATTGATAGCGAAACTAAATATCGCATAAAGCGTTATAGTTATATTTGTGTTCGTATAATCAGAGAAAAAGAACTGTCATATCAAACAAAATGTAAATCGCATAATAAAAAGTAATCATTTCATTTATGTACTACGTGCTATATCACATTTTGATGATGTGTATTATATGACAATAAATGCAACAGTAGAAATAAAAATATAATTATTTTCAATTATACAGAGAGAAACAAGAAACCCTATTCAAACATATTAAATATGAACGGAGTTTAATTTTCGCTCTTTTCAGAACTTTAATTTTATTACGCTTAATAACAGGCTCAAAATAGCATGTAAAAATATCAATATATTTAAAATGATTCAACGATTTCTTTTAAAATTTTAAATATAACAAATGATATAAAGCAGGGTATCAATCCGTTAACAACAATCCTTTTCCAAACTGAGGGGGAACAAGTTTGTAATGCAGTCTGATCGGTAAAGGCTACATTACTTTCCGATTATATGCATTCTAAATTCTGTTCGCGACAAGAATACATCACACTGGCGCACATATAAGCTAGAAGCATTTTTTTTTTTTTTTTACAAAAGAAAAATTGATTGCACTACTATTTTTTCATAACTAGCCTAATTATACTATACGTTAAAACGTGTCGATTGACATGATGTTTTTGAGTTTATATCAAAATTAGTTTGTACGAAATAACTAAATTTCATTTTTTCATATTTTCTTAAATTATTAAAAAAACACCTTGTATTAAATTTGCTCGAAATCTAATGATTAAGGTTCTACATCAATACTCATCAAATTACATAAACTAGAGTATCATTTATTCAAGCGAAAACACGATAAAATTTTACTACGACACACATATTATACACACATCCATCAAGATATCTGTTTGAAAAGCGTTTTTTTGTATTCTCATATTCGGAAACAAAAGTAACATAAAACTTTTAATTTCGATTTTTGGAACAATCAATATAACTTTCACCATCAAAAAGTTGAAAAATTAAATTTTAAAACTAGAATTTATTATCAAAACATTTCACGTAATAAAAGGCAGTCAGTCAGGATTCACTAGCTTTTGTTTTCTTCCTGGATTTTAAGTTTTAAAATCGATATAAGTATAAAATTAGTTATCTTTGTAATATTTAAATATAGAACTTAAAAATTTCTCCGTATTATTAAAACACGGGCCAAATACAAAATCCGATGTAATTTTATGCTCACGTTTAAATAGGAAATATTTACACGAGTTTCATATTTCGGCTAAATAACTTATGCGACTAGGTATCAAGGACGATCTAAATTTCAAATACTTAAAAATGGTTAACTTAAAAAGATGAATTAGTATGTTGAGTTATGCGATTCCGGTTCCACTTCTTTTTTTTTTTTTTAATGTAAAATTATTGAACGAAGTAATAATAAACTCTGTAATACTTATAGATGTAGTATTTTTTTTTTTTTTACGCAAGACATTAAAGGGGAGAATGAATCCTGCTTATCATGACCTTCCAAAGTACATACTGGTAGGTGAGCTCGTAAAAACAGTTTAAATGGATTCTGACCCTCTTTTTCCTTTATTATTATTATCTCCGTTTATTTAACATTTTTTCAAATAGTTAAACTAACAATTTCTACGTTCTATTATATTGTTATTTATATATCGCCATGTGAATGAAAATGGAATATAATTGAACTGAAATTATCTAGAAATGTGTACGTGCTACTGCATTAGACAGCATGTGTGTACTATTTAACAGAAATGTATTCATACCAGAGATCCATACAACAAATCCAAGTGTGTCGTGTCCATGTCTCTATGAACTTTTTATTTTGGAAATAATTATCGTAAGACTTGAAACTGAAGTCGTAATTAATTATTTTTCATAAATGCGTTCAAAATTTGATAGTTATTTTATTAATCAGATTTCGGAATTATCCAGCTATTATCTTCACTTCAATATCAAAACTCGTTAACAGACACAATCGTAAAACAGCTCTATTATTAGTACTGAATAACACATGCGATCAGCAATAAAATAAAAATCGAATTTTTAACTTTATTACGATAATAAAACGGAATCAAATAGAAAGGTACAAATAGACACGAATTCCTTGACTACGATAAAAAAAACATTAACAATATAAAAAATTGTACATATTACATTCGTCATATTTCTTTATTCCGAATCTCCTAGAATTTGTTTTATACAACTGCTAACGTACTAAATAATTCTCACAACCCATACTTTGGACCACCACTGGTATAAAACATTATATAAGAGTTTCGGGAATAAGAAACATAAATTTACGGCATTATTAAAAATTTTATTAAAATAACAAATAAAGCGCGTATAAAATTGTCTATAAAATTATTAAAATACAGAGTTGGAAAATACTGTTAAAAAAATTGAATAAATGCTACATTTAAATTTGCTATTGTAATAATTTCACTGTATACGCGTATAGCAGCGGAAGACGAACGTAAACATAACAATGGAAGAAATTACGCTATTCGTGTAACACTTGAAAAATTCTATTTTAAATTATCAGAAGAATTTAGGTAATAATTTCTAAAGTACTTTTGCATCATCGATTAAAATAATCCTACGAATTTAAAATCCATATTGTGCACTTTAAAAAAAAAAAATACGTGTATATATATATGCACAAATGTCTATGTGTGTGTCAATTGGCGTCGTCAATGTGTTAAAAAGTAACATAAATGAGAATGTGAGTTGTTTATAAAAATTACAATATAAAGCGTTTTGTAATTTTTGCATCACTCGGACAACTAGTTAAAGTAAAAACGCCAGTACATATTAGCCCCTAAGCTTCGTAGTTTTGATATTAAAATTTACACTATGGTGATGTATTAGTACTACAAATATTTGACTCCATTACCTAATACATATATATATATATATTTTTTTTTTTTTTTTCCATATAAAGCTTTAAATTTTCGTAAAAGAAAGTAAACGGAAAAAAACGTACAAAGTTTTGCGTATTTTATTTCACAAATTCTTAGACTTTGTACGTTTAATAAGTTAAAAAATCATTTACAAAATAACAATTTTTGTAAAAAATAATGAAATATAAAAAGGCCGATTAAGCATCGTTAACTATGAAAAAATAATAAAATTTTTATCAAATAAATATAAATTCTTATTAGATTTTTTTTTTTTTTTAATTCGGTGGAATACGTTTAAGGAATATCAATTATTAATAAAACTTCGAACATGTAATTCGGTGAGCAATTTTATTCACGCAACGAGCTTTCGGGAACGACGACGAGCAATTATACATAAAATTTGTTAAGGTACGATATAAAAGTTTTACAATAATGTGTGCTGGTAACGAGTGTTCGCTTTTAACATCCATCGTAAGATACATGTTTTTGAAGTACAATATACGAAAAATTCCCCTGAAACAAAACAGTTATAGGACACGAATTCAATTTATGAAAATGCTAGCGGACATATCTTAACGAGTTAAAAGTTTATTATCCGTATACAGTTGTAATATCAGTAAAATCTGATCAACAAGGTGAACGTAATTTTTATTCCGTCGATGTAATTACTGAAATATATATATATATATATATATATAAGGAAAAATGTTTGAAAATTTAAAATTCTAATGTGAAATTGCGAGAGGAATAATAACTATGTATCTGTTCGAACAAATGTTCTGTATTTCCGCTGGCTCAAAATAGGAAGAAAAAAAAATAGTGAAATATAAGCTGCGACCTTACTGGAAAATACCGATATATGTAATCAACACCTTCACATTAACAGAAGCAGTGCACAAAACTCGGAGAAATTGTTTGAAATTTTTTTAATGAATACGTATATTAAAGAACTTGTAATCGATCAGGATTAAACACCAAAGTGATGTGGGTAAAACCAAATCGTTATTACCCTGCGCGCGAAATCAAAGTAAAATATGATAATTCAAATACATCATGGTGGTGAATGTAAATTTAACTAAACTGTATTAAATAGGTTGTGACGTATTTCGACACTGTAGCTGATATGGACAGGGTTCGCCGTAAAGCAGTTTGACGAAGAATTACTATACTCTCGTATAAATACATATATCGCTTGCAGAAAAAGTATATAAAACTACGTTGAAATAAAAGAGTTTAACAATAAATAACACTGCAAGAGTAAAATTTCACTTATTCGCCTCAAAATTAACTACGTATTATATTTTTACATCTTGAAAAATTACATTAAATCGAGAAATTTTCAAAATATAGAACATTACCCGCTTCAGCGTGTACATTCGACGACAATATACACATTATACTTTTAAATTATTTGAAAAATTCTTAAAATGTCACATTTATATGCCACATATTTTAAAATCGCAAAAAACCGAACAACAATTTCGATACAATATAAGCTTTCAAATTAAATCATTTCAAAATTATCGAAATGTGTCGAAAAAGATCGACTCTTCGGGAGCTTTTTGCGTCGCTTACAGCTCATTAAAAGTGATCCCGTTATTCATGCAAGACACTTAAACACAACATTCAATTCGGTAAATATGTTAAGAGCAAACACGTAACAAGTCACTGACGCAATGCGTTCTGAATGAATACAAATTTTCAAAATACACGATGATGTTCTCATTACGGCTGCTAACGAAGTTCCACTACATTTTTAGCTGTTGGTAATTGTCCACAGCGGGCATTATACTGCACATAAACACCCTCAACCAATTCTTCAGCCTACATGATACATGTAAACGTACAAACAGCGGCTTAGAAAACATATAGATATTTTAAAAAGTGATAAAGTGAAGCCTCTAAGTCACGATGAGAATTATACTTTGTTAAATAATTTTATGTTAACGATCCGCAGAATTTAAAACAACGAGGAGTTTTTTTATAGTGGTTCGCCCCTGGTTCAAATAAAGCGACCGTTAACTTTTACGAGTTGCTTGGTACATTCTTTTAGCAAAAAAAGTTGTCGTCGGGGCTTTATAAAAATTATGAACCTAAAATATCCTGCCTTTTATGTCTACTTATCGCATGATTTTTTTCAGACATTTTAATTTCTTTTTTTTTTTTTAACGGCTATATTAATTTAATGGGTTAGCGATCATACGAAAGAATCCGAGTTGTCTATTCGCCGTAGATAAATTCACATCAGTATGATCATCTTGTTTCGTGTTGTATCGTGGTAATGTTATGCTCACATTACTAAATTATTGTTCAGAAATTTTTACACAATTTAATTTTTTTTTCCTCAACGTGTTCCATTAAGCTCAAACTTCGAATCTATTGACTGCTGACATTATTACATAAACTATACTTCGAGTTATGGTATATTATAAATTAACGGAACAAATTGTGAACGTTTGTGTCAAACAGCCGCAATATCAATCTCGAGTTTCAATAATTTTTATTCGTTCAAGTTGTTTTAAAATAACAATTTCTGAATGTTCGAAAGGCGCCAGAATGCGTTATGGTTGAGGCTTTTGCTCAATAAATTATTTTGGCTGCTCAGCGCAAATATGTAAATTGTTTCTAAAGTAACCTTCGATGAACCAAGTTTATGTGAAGCAGAAAGGCTAATTTCTTCTTTTTTACGATATCTAGTTCACAGGATTATTTATGATCTATCGAATAGTACACGCACAAAAGGGGGAAAAAAACAGTAGAAAAAGTAACCGTTGTAATGCAGTTGCCAAGCTTAACTGTTGATTCGTAATTTTTATACTAAAAATGTAAAATACCGCCTTTTAAAATTCATTTGGCCCGCTCTCCCGCAACACCTGTACAACTATATAGGTACGTGTGAAATTTAATTATAATTAACGCGTATTTTATAATTATATACATGTATTAATAAACACCAGAATTTCGCGCTAGTTGTGATAATATGAATGGCAAACTAATACGTATTCCAAAGAAGTTCCAGTAAAATAAATTTATAATTTAGTGGCTATAGGCTAAGTATACTTTGTTTATTACCTGACGCATAAGTAATGGTTTAAATTTTACTATTTCGATCGAATGTTATGTAGTTAACACGTTACCAAATTCGCGACAATAATAATTTTTTTTTTACACTTAATTAAATTATTATACATAATTTTTATATCCCCGATGCGTTTCAAAGCTAACACTTCATATGTTCACACCAAATCGTTATAAAATCACATTTCCTAGTATTATATAATCAATGTTACGCTGAAGATTTGTGGTTTTTATCGATCGTTATAGTTTTAATGCAATTTCATCGGGTAGTATTACTAAATCATAACATTAAAGCTATTTGAAATAGATACACATATAACAAATAATAATCTGCTCGAGACGTAATAAAGTAGCCGTGAAAAAGAGGAAAAGAGCAAAAAAATCAGAGAGTCGTATACCATAGCAAATTGAATTGCAAAGATCAGTATGCCACATCATGCTGCATCATCAGTATGTTTATGATAAGTCTCTCGTATGTTTTTGCATTACGTATTACACATTATACATATTTGAAAGTTTAAGGCTGGTAAACTTGTAAAGGGATTTGTATTGCGGGTAGAACGGAACAAGGTTTTGTTTACCGTACAGTTGTACATGAAATACATCACCAATGGATTCTGCATACAGAACAATGACAGAATAAAAATTATACTTCTCTCGTTCTGGCAAGTAATGGCGTACACTACTCCTCGCTATTTCGACTGTTTCATTCCAACAGCGGTATAGTGCCTGTGTTAAATCGATGTTAGCACGCTATCTATTCTTATAATAAAACGACACATCTAGCGTTAACCATGATACCCTCCAATCTCATTCTCATTTACGTTCTATATACGTTATCTTTTGTAATTACTTTTATAAAAAGATAATTTGTTTTCTGCTAAAATTACACACAACGCTAACAACCTAGGTTTTTAAACGCACAAAAATTTGAACATTTCTGAAAATACGGACATGTTGTTTAATTGTAAAGCTTCGAAATTACCTTTTAAACTGATTCTGTCGGACTCTGAAATTCGCTAAGAGCTTTTATCGGGTTTTGAACCTTCTTCTGAGATCCCTTTCGTACTTTAGCTCGTACTTCTTCCGGCTTCTCTGGTCGAACTAGCGGTTTTTTCTCAGGAGCTTTCATCTTCCAAACCACAATAGGAGACTGAAATTCACAATGAATGTGCTTAAATTATTGCGAAAAATTAAGTAACTGTTACGTAAAAATTAGTTAAAACAACACGCGTAATATTAATAGTGATTACATACATATATCGCAAGTATTATATAATAGTACGATTAATCAGATAAATCAAAATGTTTACAAAAATATAGAGACAAAAAATGATATGCAGTGAACATGATAGCAAACTCTCTGATTACGCAAATACAAATTATTGTAATAGATTGAAAGTGCAAAATTATTTGAAAAAATATAGTTGTTCCATTATACTCCAGAACTTCCATCAAATATAACAATCGAGCTAATTTCGGTTGCCAGCCATCATTTTAGATAACAAAATTCAAACTTGACTAAGAGAAAATTATTTTCAAAGTTATTTTTCTAGCTGATTCTAATTTAAGAGTCGACAATTTAGGTTATAAAAAAGTAAAAAAAAAAAAAAAAAGAAAAATTTACATATTAATTACCTTTTTTATTTTGGAATTCGAGCGAAGTTATTTTTAAACTGTTGCCAATCGTGTAATTAAATTTGTAATTAAGGATTAAACTAACTCGTAGATTTTAACCGCTTGGTTTTTTTTTTTTTAATATTTTACAAATTATTCGGCCGGTTTTATATCAGAACAAAAAAAATGTTCAATATCCGTTTATCGGTTATATTAAATGTTATTATCGTGAATTAGGAAAACAGCCGAAAACAAAGCAGTGTACAAGAGGATTTTACAAAATAATTCATCTTGCATGGACTTGACAAAGGACTCTCGTATAAATTCAACTCGACTCTATTAAGTCGGGGTGCCTGCGTGTTGAATCTCGCCGAGAGTCATCTCCATTCTGACCATGTGAAAACAATATAGTGTTGTCATTACATCGTACCGTAGAATTAATCGAATTTTGAAAAATGGAAGTTGACCAACTGCCGATAATCTTACGAGTGTTAAAGGTAAACTTTCTTTACGCCAAAAAGTCCAAGCCTTTTGACATGATATACGTATAATTTTTCTTTCTTTTTCTAAACGCATGCAGTCTCACTACACTATGTATACAAAAACCGGTATCAAATAAATATATAATACAAGATTTCAAAATTAAGAGTATTCGAACATTTATAATATAAGTTTGTTTTTGAGACTTTTGTTTGTAAAAAATATGAACAATGTCACGATAGGCTAAAAAAAATGTTTTCTTGTAAGATTCGCGCATCAATAACATTCATATATTTCGTGTAACTTTTGGATACAAACCGTTATGTGAATTTTAAATCGAGAACCGAACTTAGTCTTTATTGTAATATAATGCTAAAGAACCACAAAAAAAAAAAAAAAAAAAAAAAAAGAAAAACAACAAAAAGAAATAGTTAAATAAGTTACTATTGGGGGGGAAAATAGCCGTAAATAATAACTTATCCCCGTACAAAAATGACTATCCATTTCAGAATCGTCCACAGACATATACTTTCTCACTCGATTCCAACATTGCACACCCATCTCTTTAAATTTTTATCTCGATTTATGAAAAATTTGAATAATACAAAGTCCTTAAATTATGAACTTAAATTAAAATAATACTACTAATAAAAGGTGTATATTTTGTAACCTTTTTCCGGTTTATTTAGAAGTGTTGCGAGTGGAAAAAACTTTATCGATAAGTTGCGCTAGTTAGAAAATTATTTGTAGCTCGTTCAAATCAATATGCGCGCGTGTGATAAAATCGGTTAATAATAAGTTGAAAGAATCAAATATAAAACGAATTGTAAAATTAAAAATTTAAAAATATATATATCACACCCCAAAACACAAACCAAAAACATCACATTAACGTTATTTGAAGCATCGGTGAGATTAAATAATAGAGTACAACTATTATTTGGATTAGTGTCCCGGCTCAAAGTTAACAAAAAAAAAAAAAAAAAAAAAAGAAAAAGATCATTATTAACAAATGTAAAACTCATGCTGAGAAAAAAGAAAAATACCAAATTTATCGCATAAAGTATGGAATATGTTGGCGATATTGGAAAGAAAAATATTGGCATATGATTACAATATATGTATCCGCAATCGTAGATATCCTGCGAGTCACATTAAAAAAAAAGAAAAAAAAAAATTAAATACAAAGTTACAAAAGACTTTACTTCTAATTTTTAACGTTAATATAAATTGCACAAATTGAAGCCGTTTTATGACAGAAAATAAAAAAGCAACAATTACAAAAAAAATGACTAAGGTGGGTGTGGTCTTTTAAAAAACTGTGAAAAGGTTTTACAAATTATATAATTTTTCTAAGTTTGCGTACTTGTGTAAAATCTAACAATGAAAAAAGGAAAAGTTGAAAAAAAATAAATAGAATTAAAAAATTTGAAATTTTTCATAATCAATCGTTTCAATTTTTCAATTGGGAAATTTACTAATTAGCAAATGACTATTTAAAATTAAATCTTCTTAGCAATGGATCGTCATGGTAGACAAATAAAGTAATTTTTAATTAATCATACGGGTACTGAGAATGTGTTAGCGTCGTTAACGATCAGTAAAACTTAAAGAACAAATCACATAATTACATAATGTTACACTTTAACGAACAAAATATAACAACATTTTTAAAAGAGGCAATTTATTAATTTCAGCTCAATACTATTGAACTTATAATCTATACATATTCTGCGGTAAGAAATTATCTGTTGCTTTAGGAATAAACTGTGCTAGCTATAAATGTGCTCTACTAACAAAGACTTTCCATTATTAACTTCTAACGACAATGTGTTCTGATATAAAAAAAGAAAAAAAAAAAAAAAAACTATTTCAATTACAGGTCGGGTAAAATTTAAGAGAACATAGCAATATCTACCATTGAAGCATGGAAATATAAATGCTGAAAATAAAAATGAATATCTCCTAATATTAGTAAGATTGTGTAAGTATGGATTATATTGAGCGCTTCAACTGATAATCGAAAAAGTATAAAAATCAAAATGTAAATTGTGATGAGATTAAAAAAGTGTAACGGATTATTTTTTATTTTAAAATTTCTATTTTCAGAGATAACTGCGATTAATTAATTTCGAAGAAAATTTTGCAGAAACCAAGTGAAAGTAGTGGTAAAGGTTAAAATAATTTAAAATTGATTAGAAAATCGATCGATTTAAAACCATTACCGGCTAAACAAGTTGTGTAGATAAATCTGTTTTTTATGTTTTTTTTGTTTTTTTTTTTTTAGCTTACCGTAAAGAAGCAAATTAAAAAAAGATCGATCTTTTTATATTTATAGGAACTTCTTATATCTCCTTTCTCTAACTGAAATCTTTCTCAATATCCAAAGCAATATAGTTCGTAATATATTAGATACGTATGTGCGTGCGTAAAAATAATATAAACGAATTTCTACAGTTACGTCTTTTATATAAATATTTTTCCGCGAACGTATGACACATTTTAATTATTTCGAAAATAACAAATGATCAAAAGTGATAGGATACAATTATATTTCTATTAAATACTTGAATCTGCTATTTTTCGAAAGTTAAAATCTTTGACTAGCCAGACTGGAAATTCTTATTAGTTAGATCATGTACAACCCTTTTTTTATTTCAGTACGTGAAATTTAATTCATTTTTATTTGCTTATAAATTAATTTTTCCTTTATACGCGTATACATTTGGAATAGGGCAGCAGAAGGCATGAGTAAAATACGTAATCTTACAACTTTAAACGAATCTATTAAAACCGATCATTGAATACTACTAATAAAATTTCACGATAAACAGGATTAAAAGCGCATTAACAAGAATCGTTGTAGTTTTCCATAAAGGAAAATGTGAAGACTAAACAAAAACTTTTTATTTAACACTGAGTTTGGAGCATATATTGTGACAACTTGATCAGAAAATAAAATACTTATTTCTGCATAATATATGGTTAAATATAAATTGGGAATCAACTACTAATTATTCAAACTGGCCAATAATTGCAACTAATACCAATAATTCTTGTGTCAGACTGAATAGGTGGACTATTATGGTTCATACCGATAGAAGATTATTATATTTATTAACAATTTTCATTTTTTATTTGTTTTTTTTTTTTTTCTATTAAATCTGAAAATTTTTCTTAATTCTTCATTTGAAACGAAAAATTCGCACAAATAGTAGTAAGATATTTTCAGAATAGCTGCTTCACCAAAATCGGAAAGTTACAATTTTAAATAGTTTTTTATACAAAATCGAATTTCGGTTATTCTTGAAATAGATGGAATATAGGAAAATATTTAATGTGAATAATATCTTATTAATGATTAAACATTCAATTTAATTTCAGATGTGCTTAGTTTTAGCTGAAAAAAATCGCTTTGAAGTACACCTTTTTAAGCTCGTTCAATTTACTTAATTTAAACCTCATTAAAAATTAAATACACTTTTTATACATGTCATATTTTCTATGTATAATTAAAAAAAAAAAAAACTTACAAAAAAAGGGAATCTTTCCAAAAATTAATCGAAGTTAACACGTCGTTGATTGTAAAAATAATTTATACACGTTCAAAACGCATTATTTATGTACTGAATTTATTTATTGGAAACAACTCTATATATGAGCTGTAGAAAAATTTATTTCTTTTTAAATTATTAAAACATTTAATTATTTTTTCCAAATGAATTATACAATTTTCAGATTTCAAAAAAACCAAAAACGAAACTGATTTAAATAAAGTATAATTTATATTTAAAATAATATTAGTTCCTATTCAAAGGAGGACGTCGTATAAGAAAGAAAACCACCAACTTTACCAAATATATCATGGTATTACTATCAACATCCTTAACATTTATAATGAATAATTACATAAAATTAATAAAAAGACAAACGAAGTCGCGAGTAAAGCTAGTACAGAAAAAACACCCGGAACACAATTCTATAACTGAAGATAAAGAGCAATTAAATAAATACTTACCGCTACGGTACCTTGCCGTGGATATTTAGTACTGGCAACGTAAGATGACTTTACGGTTAAAACGACGGCATTCATCAGATTTTTTGCTGCTTGAATCAACGAAGTGGCACTGTCCAGCTACGTATTACAATGGAAATTGTTATTAGAATTCGACGAATTTCACGATCATTTTAAATACAAACATGAAAATTTCGAAAATTATAAAAATAATAGTATAACTCGGGTATTTCCAACAACTTTTGCATGGTTATGTGTAAAAATCGAATTTACCGAACAACGATTACATATTTTTAAAAGAAAGCTGATAATCCGTATTCATGTCTTTAATTTAAAAGTAAGTCCCACCGTATTCTGTGGATCTTTTGCCTTCGGTTTTGCCCAGATTACGTTAGGTTAGTATTTTTTGCTCAACGAAACCCATTGTACATTACTTGTTAATGTTTTATATGCTTAGAGCTCCGACAAAATTGTGACATATTTGTTCGGGGAAACTTATATAAAATGCAATAATTCTATAATTTTACTTTAAATTCGGATTATTCTAACTCTGAAAATTATCTAGCCTTCATCACCGAATTATCCGAAAGAATCCGCTAATCATCTGCACTTACTCTCTCTCTTTTTTTTTTTTTTTTTTTTTTTTTTGGAGTAGAAATCGTCAGGGCACGAAAAAGCGTTATAGTCCTCCAGGCGATCTTCAATCTCCTTCTCTTTCTCTCTGTCTTTTTCTATTATATACGGGTGTGTGTGTGTGTGTGTGCGTGCGAGCGAGTATCGAGATTCGAACAGCAAGCACTGTGCGTGGTCAGCTGTATAACCTCAATTTTAAACACGTGTAAATTTTATTTAAACTTATTTTTTGTTTTTGTTTTAATTCATACGGGATTTATATTGTGTCATTTTTTATCATATACTTTATGAATGACTTTATACTTGTATATCTACCAAAAAGTGAAAGGAACTTCGTTCCTACTGGGTGCCCCCCTCTAGACGCCACTTCTTTTTTTTTTTATCGCACACCCCTATCATTATTATTTTCAATTCAAAAAGAGAATTTATTTCAGTTCAGGCGAAAACAGGTTTTAAGATTTCAAACCGTCTACATTTTGTTGTAATTATTCTAACTTCACCGTGTAAGTTCTGCATCTTGTGCTAATAAAAAATATATATTCTCGAGTATTCTCACCTTTTACGAAGTATTCTTACGAATATTATGACGGCATCTAAAGTCAAGGGTCTAGAGATCTAGTCGACCAAAACCAAAATAAATAAATAAATACAATATTATTATTGTAAAATTAATTTTTATACCGAAATTTTATAATTTTTTTTATTTAGTATCTTGTTGAAAAGAAAAATTATAACCTGTTTTTACAATGCGTTAGGGGACACCCGAATTGCGCACCTACACTTCACACAATGACAAGTCGGACTCGAATTGCGCATCGCTTTAAAAAAAAAAAACTCCGGATTTTATAAAATCGACGAACGAATAAAATAAGAAGTCGCTCTTTCAGTGACTTCCAAAATATGTTGCCATATTGATGGAACGTTTGCTATTTGGAATAACGGAACTACATTTCGGTTTCTTGTAAAAAACCTTTAAGGTTTGTGAAAAATCGGGTACTTTTTAAATACGATGCGTAAAAACGTTGAAAGCCATTGAACATTCAAATGTTATACGATAAAGCGGCCATCAGTTTTGGAACCACTGAGTCCAATAAACAGCGATTACGGTCCCAGTGCCGTTTTCGTTTCGGTTTTTTATATTTCATACCAGCAAACTTCCGGTGCGCAATTCGAGTGTTTAGATTATTAAATTTTCTTTAACCGCCGGCCAGGTAAACAACGGTACGCAATTCGAGTGTCGCCATGCGTTACAGTAGCAACAAGCTTTTGTTTTATAAGAAAACAAAAAAAAAAAAGCTTCTTAGAATTAGATAGAATATTAAGTGTCAGTTTTGCTGTTTCATGTAAATTATAATGATTACTTTTACGATTGAGCAGTACGTTTTTGAAACAAAATAATTTTTTTCTTTTTTTTTCTTTTTTGGGTGTGTCAACTATTAGTTATATCTCATTTCGTGTTCTTATCTAACACACTTCCATCAAGCGGAATGTCGCTACGAATGTATTTCCGTTATTAAAATTTTTAAAATAAAATTTTAAATAAATCTGCTTATATCGTATTGCGGATTATAATTTGTCGGAGAAAAGGCCATTATATATATATATATATATATATATATGCATACATACACAATCACACGTATTTATTACATATATATATATTTATTTATTTATTTATATACTAAATGTAATTGTAAAATATAGCGCGATTATTTAATCCACAACCAATATCCACTTACTCCAGAAACAATCAATTCACCGCTTATATTTTGTACGTCCGCCTTTACTTTCGATGTAATATTTAACTGATGGCAATACAAAGCTATGCGCTGCAGATATGCTAATAAATCTTTTTTCGTAGAAGACTCGGGACACTGGTCTGCTATTTGACGAGTTAACTTATCTAATTTCGTTCCGGCTTCGGAAATTTTCTTGGCTGCGTTTATCACGTCCATGGTAGTTTTTAAAGGACCACGTCCTCTACAAATATCAAAAAAATAAACACACGTATAGTCATAGTATATATTATATGTAAACCGAGAATAGCGCAATCTGAAGATAGTTTTTAATATTATTAGGAAAAACATCAGATCATGGGTGTATCTCTAAATGTATATATTAACTGAAATCCACAAAACATTCCTAATAAAAAAAAAAGGGGACATTTATTAATGCATTACTGCGCAAAAATGAAAAAGGTGGGTTTCATCGATAATACTCCGTAATCGTTTACGCATGAAAAATAAGAAATGTAATCCATATTTTACAAATGATCAATACGAAAAACGCCGATACATGTATTATTTCTAGTATTAAGCTTCACACGTTCGTTTTTTCACGAGGACGGTATTATTTAACTGGTTCTCGATTTGCGTTCCCTTGTCCGGTTTCTTCATTTGTTTGTATGCCGCTACTTGATACGGTGTAAAGATGCGAATGACCCATTCATTTCTTGCTCTAGTTTTCATTTTTAAGACAATTGAAAATACTCAGTTGAAAAAATAAAGGTCCTAGCACTTTGAATAATGCATTTAAATTTAAGTAGCTGATTCCCTAGCTAAACAACTTTAGAAAGGGTAGTCTTACACAGTATTCATTTAACTTCCAGGATCATGAAGCTTTGTCTTCGAAACGCGTCGGATATTTAATAAAAATTAAATTATTGTTTTATATTGGTGTAAAAGTTACTTACTGTACAATAAACATAAATGAGTGTTATAAACAGATATATTCTGAGATAAATTTTAAATTCTGTAAAACGTTGCATTTTGTACGTTATGCAAATTTTTGACTGGACTCTAGTCATAAACGATACGCATGTTAAAAGATACACGCATTTGAAGTCAAAATTAAATAAAATATCGGTTAAACAAAAGTATAGAAAAATTCTGAAAATGAAATAAGATTGCGAAATTTTTTAATTCGATAATTAATAACGTAATATTTATAGTCATCGGAAAACTGAAATGCTTGACTCATTCCTAACACTTTTTTCTGTTAACGATGTATTAATAATAAATCGTTTCTTTGAAAATAGTAAATAAAATTTTTGAAAATTCCAAATCAATAAAGAACTTAAATGCTTAATCAAAAATCAAGGAGAGCGAAAATTTTGTAAATATTTGCCTGACCTGAATACTAGCTGTACAATTAAATTTTCTTCATAATATACGTGCCGCCGGTTTTCCAAAATTAATAAAGCTTGTTTCAAAGAATTAACAATCAGTTATAGTGTCGTCATTAAAAAGTGATTTTTAGTAAAGTTGTTGGTAAACTTCAAACTCGCGGATATTTTTTAACTGCGTAAGATTTCCACTTCTTTTCTAAATGCTCAAATACTATTATAATGCTTCTGAGATATCGAAATCCTTTTTTTTAGCTTATACATATAATAGAATTTAACCTGATCGGAAAATCTTCGAAACATTACCTAACTGAACTCAAAATCATTATTTAAAATCTCATCGTGAAGATCGTGTTTTGCAGTGAGAATTTATTACCGCTTACAATTTCTAAAATATACGGCAATCAATAAAAATTTAAAGGATAAGTAATGTGAATAAAGTTGCTGATTTTAAGTTGTAACAAAGATGTGGTGACATTTATACACAAGGAAGTGTATATGGTGTATTGTGCCGCTTTATATGCCACTCTGGTAGAATGACTCATCGGCTATGTTTAAAACAGGACCTGGCTTAGCTTTTTTACGAATCCGTTTATTTTCATAATGTTCGCCGATTCATTTCTATATAAAGATAGGGATAAAAATTACCTGGTAAAATCAGTCATTTCCATCATGATCATACACATATGTTTAGCCAGTACAATTATGTCGTTTCCGGTATCGTCCCACTTGGCTACTTCTCGATCGAACTTCAATTTTTCACTTCGGAAACATTCTACGTGTTGTTCAATTTTCTGTTTGTCTTCTTCCGTCATTTTTCGCATTGCTTCGCGGGCCGTGGTGATTCCGCTAATATCAGGGTACTCGTCCACGCCATGTTCTCCGGTATGCGCGCTCGATCTGCTGCGAGTTTCTACAGTGTAATTTTCGTCAAATTCTACATCCTCCGGGTCCAATTCTTCATCCGTGCGATTCATCAATACCGCACGTCTGATTTCTCGAACTCCATCGTACACCAGTCTAGAAGCGTCAATAAATTCATTTTCGTCCACTTCTTTAGGAGGATTTGACGAAAGCGCATCCACCGCTACGCTCACTTTCAAAGCGAAATTCGGCATGACTGAAATAAAAAAAAAAAATCAATTATTTAATGAAATATAACTGCGCTGAAATGCAATTGAACATTTGTAGGAAAATAAGTTCCGTTAAAACCGCACTATTGCTCTGTTGACATTAGTTTATTTAAAAAGGAAAATATAAATAGTAAAAACGTAGTTAGAACAAAACAGAAAAATAATCGACAGATTCTGACTAAAGCTGAACGTTGCGAGACTTTTCATTTTTATTTTTAAATTAATACCTGCCACGTATTGTCTCTTTATATACATATTTACAAACTTTGTTTGCAATGCAAACGTTTCTTTTCAATGTTAATGTTGAAGAATATATATTTCAACGATTTTTCAACAAAGCGTTAAATATTTACTATTAAAAAATACTTTCATAATTGACTGGTTTTTATTCTAATTAAAATATTTCCAAAAATTATTGTGACTTTTTGCGCTCTTACCACTTCCTATCTAAAAATTGTGAATTTTATTTATCACATCACTCAACAGAAAGTAATTAATATGATTTACGTAGTATTTTTGCTGTCCCATAAAATTTCTTAAAATTAATTCTGTTTCCTTAATGGCATCAATTTTGAAAGTAATCTTTCTTGGAAATTTTCCCATAAATCACGAAAGAAACATAAATACTCGTTTTTTTCTGGAACAAGCTGAGTACGTTTATATTTAGTCAACCTGCCTACCTTTCTGCACTTTCCACTACGCTTAGACATATGGCTATAAATATAGAAAAATAAATAAATGATGCACAAATAAGTAAATTTTCTATCAATATGATACATAATTGAAAATGAAATTGGAGAGTGGCTTCAGATCATGATTTATATGTAAAATAAACTTTTCTTTTTTTTTTTAATGATCTATAACATAATGGAAAACTAAAGTGCATTTTTCCGATGGCATAAGTAAAAAATAACGCTGCCTTTTTTTTTACTACTTTACAATACCACAAAATAACTGAATAATAATAATAATAATAATAATAATAATAATAATAATAATAATAATAATAATAAAAAGCACTAACTAATTTAAATGTTAACGGTAGTTCATTTACGATATTTCATTATAAGGAAATTTATTTTTTCCCATCTATAGTATTTTAAAACTCCGGTGAACAATTAAATCGTCTTTAGTGCGAACGCAATAAAAATTTTTACAAACTTTTATAAGAGTCACCGGCGAAAAAGACAATACGAATTTAGTGTATACATAGTTCATATTTGTTTTCTGTAGTTAATTGCATTTTTGCATCGGAAATTTATTTACTATTCGGTATTTAAATACCCGGAACATACAAAATTTACATTACAAAAATGCGCTTTATCATTTTAATTAACGTAAATTTTAGTTTTGCGTTACATTTTCTCTTACACATTTTGTTTCTTATTCACCTTAACAACGATATAGAGTTCACAGTTTAAAAATGTCATTCAAAAGGTTTTCGTGAGAACGCTCTCAAATATAGACGCATTTTAAAAATAAGCGCTATGCTTTCAGAATTATGATAAGTTTGCTTAATGAAACAACAATGGTGTACCCAATTCTCGTTTTATTTTTTGTATTTTTACTTCTAATTTAGCGCACGTTAATTTATACACAACCAGAAATAGTTTTTTGTAACGATTTAAAATTAAAAAAGTGTTCCAAAAATGATTTTTTCGGGTCATCAATGCTACGCTACTACAGGCAATAAATAAATTTTAAATTTTATCTACGTTGCTATTATTATCAAAATTTGTCAAATGTGAGAATAAACGATAATTTAGGTAAGGTAAATGCATTGTTTTTGAAATTTAAAATTTTTACCTCCCTACGATATTAGCGAAAAAGGGTGAAAAAATATATTATAAAATGAAGTTCATATTAACAAATCAACTGAAAATAACAGTCGGAATAATTCGGAAGTATATCGATTAGTCATAACTAATAACTTTGACTGCATTTATTATAATTTTGACAAAAGTGAAAACACATTCACATAAATAGGTATAATATAAGGCTTACTTATAAAGAGTCAATACGTATAGACAGAAATCTTTTAGAGCGCACTTTATAATTTTGAAATTGATCCTTTAGTTTTTCTTTCATGTTCGTTTTTAATAATAAATCGGCGAAAATGGATGTTATTTTACAAAGTTAAAAATAAAAAATATAAACAGCAAAGAATGAATAATAAAATCTCACTGCAGATTTCAAAACCAGTTACACGATTCTCGGCACCATACACGACTGTAATAAGAATATCTGTCTTTGGTAAAATCAACGAAGAATGTAGAAAACCGAAAAAAACACAAATAACTTAAAAACCCTAATAGTACTTTACATCCTTGTTTTTATAACATATTACAAAATTTCAAAACCATGGTGTAATATTTCTTACCTTGATCTCTAAGAACTTTAATGGCTTCCAGGACTCGCTCTGTGTAAATTCCTGGTTCGTAGTTGTCCATTTCTGCTGTAACTACATTACAGACCCGCGCAGATCGGCCTCTAATTGCTCCGGCTGTGCGATCTAAAGTGTCAGCGTATCCTTCTTGTAAAGCAAGCACGCATTTATTAACATCGTCCAAGATATGGTTTTCTGAAATTGTAAAATGCGTATGCATTATATACAAATACATATGCACATATATTTCAAATAAATGTATTCGTAATTATGCGAAAGTCCATTATTTTTAACTGTTCTTCTCTGTTCAAATTTAAAGTATTTCGGTTTATAGAATGGAACCATATGAACTTGGAAATTTTGTAGCAGTCTAAAAGTAGAAATATACAAGTATATTTACTGACTATATTTTTAGCTCCCTCCTAATATATATTTATCAGATGCAAATCACTTTTCTTTTTGCAGATGTGATTATATAAGAACAATTTACGCTAGTAATTTTTCACAGATGTTATCTTGTATGGAGTATTACTAGTATTATCCAAAAAAATGCCCATTTTCTAATAAAATATATTTTACATAGATGAGAAGAAAAAGATGTACGTACATATTAAAATATTCGTGTAAAATATGAATACGTAACTTTCAACGATTTTATCTTAAAACGTATTTGTTAGAACTTACAATTTAAAATTTTTTTTATTATTTACTCCTATTTGTTGCTCTTAAAAAATAAATAAATAAAACCTATCCATATTTATCTGTATATGGTTTTATTTCACATTTCATATAATTGATTAATGTAATGTAATAAAAAAAATACAACACTTAAACGTCAACATAAGGTTAGTTTGTTTAAAATACTAAAAGATCAGCCTGAAATTAAATACGTCACACGTTTTTTTAAAAATTTGTGAAAAGTTTGAATCGATTTTTACGAATTTACACACATACACGCGTATTAATATATCAACATGCGAGGTAATACATATCAAGTTAGGAAACCTGGCTAATAGTGCCAAGTATACATACAGATTTTTTGGAAACGCTTAAAATGGACCTTTGTTGGCCCTATGTATATAGATGAAAATGTAATTATCAAAATTTGTCATAGAATTTAAAAGATATTTTGAACTCTCAAAATTTTAGCTCCACACTCGAGATCGGCCACCCTTTTACAAGCATAAAAATGATTGGCTCACACGCACAAATGCCCACACATATTCATTTAAGACGTTACATAGCAGCATTTACTGGTTATAGAAAGTTGAAATTTAATATGTACACCAATAATCACACGTAAGCAACAGAAAAATTACAAAATCAAAAAATTTTCAACATAAACTCTCTCTAATAAACTTGAAATTGTCAAATTTGAAGTGTCACTCAAAAATTAAAATGTGGAACGTAACAACTATTTAATAAGAAAAATTTAGGTTTGGTACAATCAACCATTCTAACTCGTAAAAACAAAACAAAAAAAAAAAAAGATAGTCTGAAAAATTTTAAATATAGAACCCGAAATAAGCCGAAAATCCTAAATTTTGAAATATTTCTATGAAAAGTGAAATACACAGCGATAATTACAAAAAGCAGAAAGTTGAAATGCAAAATGCCAAAAATTTTACATACGAATCTCTAAACATCAATAGTCCCGAATTCTCAAATTTTTAAACACTTATTTTAAAATCAAAATAACTAACGAAAACCATTAAAAGGAGAAAACTGAAATTTGATAGATATAAAACCCTCCATTTCTAAGTGACATTTTTTACCATAAAACTGCAAACGGATCTAACTTCCAAAATTGCGAACTATATTATTAAAAACTTGAAATACTCAGTTGTATGTATGAGTTCTAGAAAGCTGAAATTTGGTTGGTACAACAATCCTAACTTATGAGTGACAAGAATATTTACAATAGTGTTACAAACAGAATTCGAGTTTATTTTAAATCAAAATGGAGGCGTCTGTACATCCAGAAAAAAATCATCATCATTTGTAAGTTGAGAACAAGACACGAAAATGATTTTATTAATTTCGTGGTGAAATAAAAATTGAAAATTAGTAAGCAGTAATAAAATAATCACGAAAACCCCTGAAAATTTGTGTCCACTAAAAGATAATTTTATTAGTTTAAGAAAACCAAAGTATAAAAGTAAAATTCGGTGTAAAACATTCCTAATTGGAATTTAAATCAGCATATATATATATATATATATATATATATATATATTTAACCAGAAAATCTATAATGAAATTGCAAGATATTTATCGCTTTTGAAAATAAGAGATTTTTACAAAAATTTTGAAGTACACAAATTAAATTTTATAATAAACTAGTCAAGTTGTATTATGAAAGTATAAAAAGAATTTAATATCGGTGGTTCGAAAATTGTAATTTATTTATTTCAACGAGTAATTTCACTAGTAACTGAAATATGACATTTATAAATACTCTTAAGCAGTCCTGATCAAAGAAACGTGAAATCTTATTAAATAATCAACTAAAAAGCTGAAAAAAATTCCAAAAATTTTTAATTTAATTTCAAAAGCGGTAAAAACAATTAACTTTAATTAATCGAAAATGTTGCTAAAACCGATTTTTGAAAGTTCACAAAAATCAGTGGTATTCATATAAAAATAAGAACTAGTAAAAAGTACAGCCAAGTTTAGTAGCCTTAAAAAGTATTTGATAGATGTATAATTTAATTATCAAGATATATATTCTTAAAACGTTCGCATTAATTTCTAATTTCATTTGCTTATTTTTTTAAACACATGTTCCATCATTTTTACTACTTTACATATACTCGGCTAACAATAAAATTAATATAATAATAATACGGGGATAAGTTAACCAACAATTTGTTCTTTAATCATAACTAGGCGATATTAGATTTTTATTATTACCGTTACTTAGAATTTACAAAACTTTTACATCAAATAAAAAAATTTAAATCAACGTTACCAATTGAGTAACAAACAGCGGGTTAACTTATCCGTATTATTATCGTATTCTTTTATTTTATTGTTAGCTGAGTGTATATAAAGTAACAAAAAAAAAAAAAAAAAAAGGAAAGTGTTAGAAGAAATAAATAAAGGAAATTAGAAATTAATATGAACACGTTAAGAACACATAATTTGACAATTATATGTATTTGTATATATGAGATGTTTTTTTTAGGTCACTGCACTGAACTGTATCTTTTAAGAGAGATAAAGAATTTTTTGAAACGGGTTAATTGAAACTTAAGTAAACAAAATTGAAGTACAATTCACCAGACCTTGTATCTTTTTTTTTGCAAATTTAACGTATCTATTGTTTACCATGTCCCCCAGCACATAAAAACCGCTTATTAATGCCTGATATCAAGTCTTATATTGGTACTGAAAAAACAAAAAAAATTCAATTTTATTATTATGTAAATTAACAATAGTAACAATACCTGATACCGCTAGGAAATCATCGATGGTGGTGATATCGTCGACAGCCTCAGTTAAAATTCTCACTTGATTTTCCCAAGCGTCTCTAAAAACGTCCATATTTTCTAATGCTACTTTTGAACGTGGTCTAGCCGCCAAAATCCGAGCTGCGTTTATCACTTGTGGACAAAGATTCGCTATTTGTGCAGCCGCGTAACGAACCATTTTTACACCGTCTTCATTTGAGGACATACTACACGCCAAATTAGCCACCTATACGTAAAAACAATGTAAAACGTAACTATTAAGTTGAAATAGTATCGGAAAATAAAACTTGATTTTAATCATTCGAACGTAATTTAATTTGACCCAAAAAGGTCATTTCGGTTTTATAGATAAAATTATTTACTTATTAAAAACGAAGCCTAACAACAACCAGTAATCTGCTGATTTAACCACTTCGACTACCCTTTTTTTCTTGCTTCAACAAATAATCAACTGGTAAAGATATAAAATATTTAATTCTCTCGATTTACATTAGAATCAGTGTTTTGAAATATGTATTTAATTAACGCACATCAATTGGTATAAAAAGTAACTTTTTTTTTACGCGCATTGTACCAACAAAAATATTTTAATCAGAGTGTAAAAATTTGAAAAAGAAAAAATGACACGAAAATCAACGTAATTTTCCCGTATTGAAAAGAGTGATACAACTTCTTATCCATCACTTATCACCACAGTGTCACATTCAATTTCTGAGCGTAGGCGACTACCTATTCGTACATTCTGACGACTATGCAGATCTATATGTAGGAGGTGTTTTAGACAATTCTTATATGCAACACTAGTGCAGATGCAAGACTACACTTGGAACTCATTGTAATTACTTGCAATCGCGATACAAATGCAGTCCCGTATGTGTTTGCATACTACACATCAATTAGCGCGCATATGGTGGTGTATGTGGTGGTTCGCCATTGTTTTCCACGTGAGTTATTTTGTCATTTTTAAGAAATTAAAAAAAAATTTAAAAATTCAAGAAACCATTTGACACTTTATCGTACTACCCCCCGATAGTGTAAAATGTTTCGTCGATTCTCTTCCATATCGACCATTTGAGGGATTTAAGTAGATGAGTGCGGTAGACTAACAGTTAAGAAATCGTTTCTAAATTGAATCACGTACCAGAGAAATCTGGAAAATTAAAAACGGCTGAGAAAAAAAAAAGAACAAAAAAAATTCTTGCTGGTTAGTTTTGTTACTACCACTAGGCTTAGTATAATGACGCTTTAACTTTACACTCCTAACGCTCTAATAACTGTACCGGATTTACTTCAAGTATTTATTAATAAAATATTAACAGGTTTTCAAAATTTTAACTATAATATTTCAGAAAATTAAAAGAAAACATAATCAGGAATCATTTTCGTAAAAACGTTAGTGTATAGAAGCAAACGCAACATAATAAACTTTCAAAATTCCAACATTGAAACTGGCTTACGGTATATTTTCAAAGAATAAGCATAACGCTGAAACAAAGGTTTATCTACTATGCTGGCGATTATGCAGAAAAATAGAGAAGGATTCTTATATATTTTTTAAATAATAATAATAATAATAAAAAGGGCGATATAAACTAATAATGTAAAGTAATTTACCGAATTTCTATGAATTTTTTACAACTGTCTAATAGAGTTCTGAAAAGTATAATCTACATATTGACTCCGTTTAAAAACTGTGATATCGATAAAAATGAAATAAAGAAATAGATTATACAGCAGTGAAAATTGTAGAAAAGCTAAAAAAGTTAAGAACGAGAAAAAACATTTTTCTTTTCTAATCGACTTCTTATCACATTTATTTTATTACGATATGGTATATACGAACTAGGTATGTAGATGGCGCTTTAAAATATTCCGCACAACGGTTACACTTAAATACACATATTACGAACAAGATTGGCGTAACAGTTATTTTAAACTCTGCTTCCCCTTTAATTTAATCTACTATAAGGCATAAAAAGATAAATTTTATAACAAAAAGAATAAAATGAAAATCAGAACAGACTGAACTGCTGTGATAACATTAAAAATTCTAAGATCTATGTCTTTTCAAATCATTACACTGAGTCCTGCATGTAAAAGGAAAACGGACAAAACAGTTTAATTTTTTCACATTATATACCACTATAAAATTGAATATATTCCGAAAATTCTTCAAACTATAATTCGATATATTTAATAATAATAAAACACAATCGCTGACCATGACTTAAATATAATTGTTGCACGCATGAAAGAAATAATCTGGCTATCAATCTCATAAGCATTAGAGAATTTCATTTTCCAATAACATATTTTTTTATTTTTTTTTTATTTATTTTAATGAAATGTTAAATGATCTATTAATTCTATTTTATTCATTTGTACTGAAATTTTTTAATATTGCCATTTCGACTAAAACAAGTAAATTAACATTCATCAAAGTGCAACAAACAAAAAATGAAAAAATGAAAGGCATACCTCCACTAATTTGTTTGCGTGTTCCGAAAATACGACGGCGCATTCTTCAACTTCCTTTTCATTTCCTTGACGAGCCGCTTCTATTAGCACAATTAATGGAACGCTCGTCTCTAAGAAACTGAAACAAAATGCGTAATATGAGAAAATAATTTTAAAATAAAAACTAAAATGCAGATAATAACACAGTTCGGCCAGATCAATAATACACATAAATAATTTAAAAACTTCTAGTACTGTACAACGTGACATCCATGAAATGGAACATACTATCACCATTTAGCCTAGTGAGCTCATTGAGTGAAATTATTGGGTCTATTTTTTTTTTTTTTTTTTCTTTTCTGAAAACCAGTCTATAGGTACATAGCGGAACTGATAAATGCTACCGTAGCCTGATAAAGTAGTCTTCATGGTCCTAACTGAACTGTGTAAAATTAAATGAAAATTAAATGACATGTAGTTTTAGCCCGGTTAGTACTCATTATGCATAGTACATATGAAACAACTGCTTTGTTATGAAAACAATTTCTTACTCGTATTACATCAACTTATCACGCTTTAACAACTTTCAACTTTATTTTTTGAAGGTAAAAAAAATCTTGCACTTGTACCAACATCTACGAACAATTTCCAAACTCATATAGAGGTTTAACACGGGGTAAAGATCTAAGTAACGATTGTGCAGAGTAGTCGAAAATTTCATCAAGGATCGGTATTATGCCAGAACAATCACTGTAAATGAATGTTTTTAATAATTGAAATAAACGAACTTCACGTTAAAATCAAAATATTTGTTATTTTTCAATAATTAAAAAAAAATTAAATTTTTGCCTTAATTACAAGGAACACTTTAGAAATACAAATTATATACCAGGTGTTATTTATTTAAATGAAGTTTGAAATTTCAAGTGCAGTGAATCGATATTTCCATACAAAATATCCATTTATATCTATAAATATTTCTTCCAAATACTACTACTGAATTAGTTTTATTATCATCGAGTAAAAATAACTGAAACAAGGAACAGGAAATATTTTCAAAAATGTGCGGCAAACGAGAATATTTTCACATTCGATTTCTCTCTCCAAAAAGCACGCTCAAAAGAGAACGATGGAAAATCAAAGAATCGATCACAAATGAGTGACTCACAGTTTGTAAAGTTTTTTTTGCTTCTTTTGGTCCCTTTAAAATAATAAAAGGTCAGAAAATGTACATTAACTTTTAACAACTTCGTCAATTTGCCGAATAAAAAGTAACGCTTTCCTGCTACTATAATGATTAGACAGTGTCTGAAACGAATTTTGTTTTATATTTTTTCTATTAATTTATAAGCATCGCATTAAATGTCTGATCACTCTAGCAGTGCTAAAAATAAAGCATATAAATGTAGTATTTACCATTTTTCGTGTTCAAGTAATTAAAGCGTTTTTTTTTTTTTAAATAATTTTCTAAGAAAAGTAAAATTATGCGTCATGTAAACTGCACTGAAAATGTTTAAATGAATACCTGTCCGAAACGTGATCAACCACTGCTTTACGTAACTGACGTCTCAGATCACGAGTTTTACGGCACATATTATCTATGGCACGTTCCAAACCTTCACTGGTTTCCTTTACACTCATCTGTGAAAAAGTAACATAAAACGAATGTTAAAAATCATAAATTTGGTACATACTTAAATTTTGCTCAATTTTTTTAGCCAGTATAGCTTTTTTTTTTATTTTTTTTTTTATTTCCCCTCGATTTTTCGGGAAAGTTTTTTCTATTTGTGGTTAAGTTATTAATTTTTGAAAATCATTAATTTTACGCTTAAAATAAATAAAAATTATTAATATGTGAATATATTTTTAAAACAGATTACAGCGTAATCATAGGCATAACACAGATTACTGTGCAAACTTTAAATATATGTACATTTGATCATGAAATACGTAATGACTGTTTATTAAAAACTGTAATTATAGAGAATTTTATTAACCTGTATTGACCTATTTACTAGAATTATAAAATATTTAAAAGGATACAAAACACAAATGTTTTCGGGCCTAGTCCATTATCAGCTAAAATTGGAAACCTACTGATATATATTTGAAAGAAATAAGATAATTATGTATGTATCAAAAACTGATCCGCATATGTGGAAATTCCTAACAAGTGATAATAAAATAAATTTAAAGAACAAAGACAAATTTAAAGAAGAAAGAGTTAGTTGAAAAAGGTGGAACACATACTTAATAGCTTTTAAAATAGAGAATTTATCGAACATTAATCTCATTATTCTTATTTATTTTTATAACTATGGACATTACCCAGCGCAAGTGAAATTCGAAACAGATTCTACCTGAACGAAGCACCATTGCTCAACCAGCTAAGCCACGGTACCGAGTTAATTAAGAAAGTTATTTTCTATTCTTTTATTATTTATTTAAGCATCAACACCATGCCCTACCCGCATAATTAATTATTGAGAACTCCATCAATCAGCCTGCTAGAATCATAAAATATTAAAATAAATATAATTATGAAAATAACAAATAAACAGATACGGTATGTAATAATATACTTGTCTACTGAAACATTTTCAGACCTAGCCCATCATCAGCTAAAACTAAAAACCTGCTGAAATATATTGAAATAAATAAATTGGTTATTTTTATGTATACATACAATATATATATATATATATATATATATATATATATATATATATATATATACACACACACACCCGTTTAAGTCTGCCCTCAGAAATGAATAAAGACATTTTTGTTTTAACTGGAATTATATTTATGTAAAGATTCTTTCTCTCTCTGGAAAACATACTTATCACCGTCCAACAAAAAATAGTCTTCACGTTTCACATTTAACAAAAGATTATCGATCTTTCTATAGTCTGTATATCGTGACCTAACCAAAAGTTTCGCTCAACTAAGCAGCACACACAGCTATCATTTCGAAGAGACCGAGTTATTTACACGGTGATATCCCATAATTACACATTTAAAAGAATATCTTCACTCAAATCTTTCAGCCTCTCCGTCTCGAGCATTTTATTAAAATTAATTTATTACCACAACAGCAAACTACAGTAGTTGAGTAAAAATTTCAAATTTGAGTATAAATAACACTCCCGGTAGCAAATATTAAAAATTCCGTTGCAGGATTTTTTTATTTCTCTGTAAAAATAATAGAAAACACTATTTTTTTTTTAGCTCTCGCAATGAGTACACGCGACTTCTATGTTTAGGTCATGTCAGAGAGGTTTGATGATTTCAGTAACACAAAAAGTGAAGTAACAGACGCGATGTATTTACTTACGTTAGAAATTAATAAAATGTCATCTAGAGTTTTTATTATTCACCATAGTAATCATTCTATTTAAATTTTTATAAAAATTAATATTGTTTTATTCGTTTCGTATACATTTCTGTACCATTGGTCGCATCTCAACTACTTAAAACCTCGGTAGAAAATTCAGTCATACCTTAAAGCCTTCTCTTGGACAACACAAATACACCCGGATAATTTTAACATGATTCATCCAGCGGTAGAGGAATGCATACAGGATAAACATTTATTTTTATATATGTACACACACACACATATATATATATATATAAATATTAAAAAAAAAATTGGATATGTGGCAATAACTATCATGTAATAATAAATAGAGTCTGAGGAATAAAGATAGTTTTATATATAATTAATTTGTTTCTTTCGAGGTTTCTACTTTCAGCTGATGATACAATAGGTCCGAAAACGTTTCTGCAGAGAAGTGTTTTATTACATTCCGCTTCTGTTTACTTACTGTTTTCATAATTATATTTATTTTAACACTTGATGATTCTAACAAACTGGTTAATAGAATTCTGTATAATTAATAACGCAGATAGGGCAATTTACTTTGAAAGTTCTATTCTTAAATTCA
Source organism: Icerya purchasi (assembly GCA_039619475.1). Classification (NCBI taxonomy): domain Eukaryota; kingdom Metazoa; phylum Arthropoda; class Insecta; order Hemiptera; family Monophlebidae; genus Icerya; species Icerya purchasi. The sequence goes on along the minus strand of CM077116.1, from coordinate 333,177,414 downwards.
CACAAAATAAAACTATTAATAACTCCTATTTTATTAAAATATGTTTAAAAGACGGTGTTGGCGATTAAATAAACAATAAACAACTAAAACTAAAATGCAAGCAAAAAAAATAAATAAAAAAAAAAGTAGTAAACAATAGTAACAAATTACAAATTAATAATAAAAGAGAGATTAAGTTTTTGATAAATTCTCCATTTTAAAGGCTATTAGGAATTTTCGACCCTTTCAAAATCTGTCTTCTTTAAAATTGTCTTTGTTCTTCAAATTTCTATTATTATCACATGTTAGGCATTCCTACATCTGCGAATCTGTTTTCGCTTCTTTCAATAGGTTTTCACTTTTAGTTGATGATGGACCAGGCCTGAAAACGTTCCTACAGAGAAGTATATTGTTCATACCGTTTTTTACATTTATTTTAACGCCTTAAAAATCGTAATAGTTTAATCAAACGTAAATGAAACTATTAAGCCAATAAAAATCAATGTAATAGCAAACACAAAAATTCAAATTACAACTAGAATGAAAAAAGAAAGAGAAATAGTAGAATGAAAATGCTCTTTTCTAATTAAAATATTTAAAAACAAAAAAAAAACTGGTTTTTCCGAAAAATGAACAGAGGGAAGTAAAAATTATCATAATTCCTGAATTAATTTTTAAATTAAAGTATAATATATAATTGCTTATCATTTCGATTAGAGTATACAAAGTTGTTACATTTCAATTAAAACAAACGATATCTCAAAAATATCGTAAGATGATGTTTACTTTTACTAGTTAAACGAAATAGTCGTACAATGTAAAAGCGCAAAATTTATTATCAGCATATTGTTATCAATTTAAAGATAATTACACTAACATGTTTCGAAGAATTATCTGCATATTTATACAGTGATAATGAAATTTAAAAAAAAAACAATACTAATCTCCTTCAGCACTAAGAATATAGAGCTGATTATCCGAAACATTGTAATTTTTTAAAATTTATAAAAACAAACTTCCTATAAAGGTTGCGTCGTGCATTTTTTTATTTAACTATCAGAAATTGTACATAAAAATGATACGTATATGAGAAATTTTTAAAAACTGCTAGCTTTTCGGTAGTATGTTTTATGTAGGAAGTTAAAGAAATAAAAAACTAGTGTTTACAAGTGTGGCATAAATACCAAAAAAAAAAAATAAACAAAAACAACAGAAGCAAAATGCGCGTGTATTTAAATATAAGCGAAATCACCATCTTTAATCAGCAAAAATTTCACTCTTAAACAATCTTTTGTGAGATAAAGTTACAAAAAAAAAAAAACAACAAATAAATAAATAAAAAAAATATACATATACCAAACTTCACATTAGAGATTTAAGTTGTTAGTATACGGATGCGATAGATTTCCTTCAACAGAAACAATAAACACCAATAGTAACGTATTATAGGGAGAATAAACATTAATAGTTCCAGCCGAAGCACACGGTTCATCGGAGATCAAACCGGTAGTAAGTAGTGAAAAGTGAGTTTATTAAGTATCACACGAGCAACGTGTATCCGTGTGACGAACGAAGAACCACAAAGGACGAGCTTATCATTATACCTTTTCGAAATTAGTAACTCGACTACAAGTGGGCTGATTATATTGCTCGGACGGGCATTTATAATAAGTTTTTTGTTTTATTTCGTTCAGTAACGTTTCCTTTTTTTGTGCGATAATTTCTCTTGTCATCCATCGAACAAATGGTCGAATAATCCGAACCTTATACATATAAAGATGTAATAAATATTATAAACAAAAGAACCATATCCACTAGAATAGTAATATTTACATAAAAATTTACACGAATTCACTCACAGCATTCAGTTAAAGGAACACATGTTTTACCCAAAATTCCAATACTATTTTTTATAACTTAATATAGAAAATAGTACGCTTTTTTATTTCTTTAGTTGCAACTTAAAAATACCATAAAATTTATTTTTAAGGTAGGATGCTTAAAAACGGTTTTATAATATTCTGATAAAAAAATTTCTTTTTTGTTTCTAAAAATACCTAAAAGCAGGGAAATAACCACCCCAACTACTTTTTAATGTAATCTTTGACAATGAAAATATAGGAAACAAACGAATTATTAAAAAATTAACAATTAAGTATATAACGGAAGAAAAGAAAAACTGACTATTGGATCTGGTTTTAAGATCTACAGTTAAATTACCAGCTTAATCCGATGACGTAGGTACTATTTTAATAGGACCTATCCATATATTATAATAAAACTTTGCATTATAAAATGCGCAAATACCCCAATAGTTTGAAAACTCCGCCTAAAGTCCAAAAATCGCGAAACAAACGGTTCATTTTTTTAAAATAAAACTCGACGAAACAAAAAAAATTAAAAAAATAGAAAATTCTTAATCTATAGTGGTAAGGTACAAAAATTTTTAGCAAAAACTGTACTATTTAAACAAGTGATAAAATCTGTTCAAAAATGTCGATAACACAGTATCTTGAATCTTTGCGCGGTAATACGATTCGAAATGTAATATAATACAAAAAATAGCATGAAATATAAAAGGCGAGGAAGCCATAGCTTGGTCGGAAGCAGTGTATTTATGTTTAACTGCATTCTAACACGTTAATTTTTATTGTATCTTAGCCAACGTGCATCGACGCGAGCAGATATATTTACTCAGAGTGCCGTAATGCACCGCGAATAGAAAAATCGTGTAATTTTGCATAATTCACGGAATGGGTGTATATAAGAATAAATTATATAATTTTAGGAGCCGTAGAAATGTATTTACCGAAGTAATTTGAAATTATCTTGTCCGGCAAGATTTCGACGTATAAAAAATTTGTTCAACACAAAGAATGTAATATTTCGAAGAAAAATTAGAATACTAAAATTTTTTATTATCATCGCATAATGGAAATTAAAATATTTTATTAACTTTTTAAGCGACAAAAATGTGGAATATTAAACGCAATGTTATATTCTTCTAATTGTGCACATTTTATACCGATTTACTTTCCTAAAATAGCAAGTATATTATGATTTGTTTTAATTATTGAGTATGTAATAGTAACGGTATAAATTATTACTATTAATGTTTCGACTAGTATTAGGTTATTAAAATTTGAGAGCTGCAGAATTTCTAATAGCAATCGCGTAAAGCCCACTAAATTGCAATTCCTAACCACAAACCGTAACGAAAAACTAACGTTCCTTTCGTTTGCGGAACATTTAATTTTGTCGCAAGCGTGCCTAAATTTAAATTACGACAATGTCCTCCTATTGGAAAATACTCGTAACAGAAAATTACAATTTTAATTATTATAAATTAGCAAACCGGGAAGCATAACTTAAATATAACGATAAAAAACAAAGTAATAAAAGAATGCAATCTTGGATTGATATTTTAACACCTGCTATAACTAAACGGCAATTAAACAAAGAAATCGGTTAAAATAAAAAACACGATGTTAACGATGTAAAAAGTATTTTACTACGTTAAGCATAAGTTACACAAGGATTTAAGATTAGATTATAAATAAGTATTCCCTGTAGCAACTATTAAAACTCCCGTGTGCAGGATTCTTTAAACATTTTTCTGTAATTTCAATTTCTAAAACACTCTAATAAAATATATTTTCTATAAAACATCATTAATCCACTGCGTCGTAGCTACTAAATTGTGTATAAAAATATTTTAAAAAAATGAAAAGATATTATAAAGAATTATTAATAATGCAACGTTTTTGTGTAATTAATACTTGCAATTAAGCAGTAATTCAATAGTATGTTTATGTTACAAAGTCGCTTCCGCAGACTTCAGCTTCTTTTCTGAAATACTTATTAGAGTCAACTGAGCTTCAATTCTGAAAATCACACTGCTTCGATATTCCATTTTCCTCATACTATTCATTTATTCTATATTCTATACACTGCCCATCTACCTACCCGTTTGCTTCTTTGGACTTTAAACATGAATAATTTTTATTTTTAGGGGGGTTTTTAATTTATATATTTTAATAAAGATTCTTTTTCCTTTTTACGAAAAAGAGATCAATCACCATTTAATAAAAAAGTCTCACGTTCAATTGATGATTCCCGATCTTTCCCTAATTTGTGCCTGTTGTAATCTGACAAAAAAATTCGTCGTTCAACTTAAGGGCACACACAGCCATTACATTAAATATATATAATCAAAAGCTGCTACATAGTTTCCGACTCTTTACCTTACGCGCATAGAATAATCTGTTATCAATCTGATATGGGTTGGTCATACATTAATCTCCTACAATTATATGTTTAAGAAAACACTTTGTCCATTCGCATGTTCGTTTAGTTCCGGTTTTTTTATAAATATGAATTTATTACTTGTAAAACTATTATATGATTTAATCAAATTTATTGTCAACTAATAAAAAACACATTTTTTAACATTTTTTTATTTTTGACGCACAGTACACCAAACGCAAAAAGAATACGTTTAGTAGGAAAAATAATGAAAATTATGAAAAAATCAAAGTTCGTTCAGCAAATGAAAAAGAAACTAATTCTTTACAAAGAACAAGATAATTTTTAGTTGAGCAAAAATCTCAACTTTCGTTAAATTTCGGCTAAAACAGGCCATAGAGAATCAGAGAATATTCAACTGAATGTGAGACCGTTCCACGGGTGGAAGGATCACATAAATTTGTTACATAACAAAAAAAAAAAAAAAAAATTATTTACATATAAAGCTAAAAACCAGACGGGTAAGTGGAGATGGGCAGTTCATAGGAAAAGTAATGATTACGAGGAAAATGGAGTGATGAAGAAATAAAAAAATAAAGTATTGTAGTGATGAAAACAATAGGATATTTAGAAATGATATTCAGTTATAGTAAAAATTTACGATTGAAGCTGCGGAAAATAGTTTTAAGCAGACGTGTTATTAAATTATTGCATAATTACGAAAAAATGTTACATTATAAATAATCCTTTACAATATTTATTAATTTTTTAAAAACATTTGGATACAAAATTTAGTAACTACACGATGTGTTGGTAATGTTCTATAAAAAAATAAATGTTATTAAAATACATAAAAAATTTAAATTACAGAGAAATTATTAAAAAAAATTTGCAATAGGAGTTTCAATAGTTACTACAGGAAATATTTACATTCAAACCTTAAATTCTCGCTAACTAATATAGTTTTTCTATCGTGGATTGTACTCAAAATTTGTTTTAATTATTATATTATTTATATGCCCAAACTGCACAAAGAAAATAAATCTTTCCTAGAAATTCAAATGTCACTATATAAAAAGAGAAAAAATGTAAAGGTTTAAACAGATTTTAATGAGAACGAAATTGCTGGCAACAGTTAGTATATATATATATGTATATATACACACAAAAATGTTAATTAATACTTTATTTTTTTTATTAGATATTAAAAAATTGTCTTTAAAACAGTTCCACTAAAAGTAAAATATAGTAACGAGTAAAAAATAACTTTTAAATTTTGCATTCGCTTGTATTCTTATAAGAGCTAATGTTCAAATTTTTTTTTTTTTTTTAGGTTTTTAAATACGAAATTAAAATTGCAACCCTCCTGTAGGCGTGACATAAAGCGAAAGAAACTTTTGGGTAATAAGAAAAGGGAAAAATATCGTACTAACTTTACTATTTACCGAATTTGAATACACATCCTCCCATACCTTATATTTTAATAAAATTTTACGGGCAGATTTTATTTTTATTTTAAATAACAAATGAAGCGAAAAATAATTTTCTCGAAATTAAAACAGTATTTAAAAAGAATATTTTGAATTTAATATTAACAACTTACGCATTAAAAAGAACCTAAGTGTACTGTTTTTTTTTCGCCGTATAAATTATTATTTTTTTACAGTCGATTTGTAAAGTACATTTATTTTTATCGTATAATAAAGCAAGAAATAAAAGCCAACATTCCTAATTCGTACGAAAAGGAAGTAAGTTACTGATTTAATCTTAAATATTTTTCCTCAATTATTCGTTACTACTTAATGAGAATTTTTGAAGACAATTTTGTTAAACCATAAAATATTTCCAACTTAATTCTTTTTAAGCTTTTATTTATTTACTAACAATAAAACTTTTATAAAGATGACTCGCATTTTTTTTTTTTTTTATAAAAGGGATTAAGAGCGTGAAAGTTTTCAATTTTTTAAAATCAAATTTCTAACTTTAATTTCAATACTTTTATACATTAAAAATGAACATATATCTCCATATACCTTTGTTTTAACGGCACCTTCGTATACCGCAACACGGCGTGCGAGGCGGGATTACGTAAAAATTATTCATCACCAGTCCAAATAAAAGAAAACTGTTGAACAATTATTTTTTAGAAAGCCGTATCCCACTAATAAATCACTTTCCACAGTTGCGTTATTCAAAGTGTTCTTCAGAAACACGTATACCAATATATGTTAATTGTGTTTTATTTCGTATCACGATAAAACGCGTTATTCGTTTGCCCGCAACACATTACAGTTTCACGTTATATATTCACCCATCATTTATAGGTTAAATTTGATTTTTCACGCATGTCATACATCCTCTTGGCTGCCGCTGATCATTTGTGTCGTCATATACAAAAATTCCCCCGCCATCGTTCATTGGCACGCGTATTATTATCACCCGACCGTACAAAAATCTTGATTATACGAATAGCGTACGAGTAAACCCGATGCACGATACACGACCTTTCACCGGACTGCTGCTACCATTATTTTTATCATTATGAAATATATAGAGCAACAATATGAACAGAATCTGATCCACCAACTTTTAACATTTTTTTTTTCAACGCGTAAATTCGTTAACTTGTTTTATGTTACGCGACAGATTATGAAAATAAACAGATGTAAGACGTAATAATGAAAAATAAATTAAAAAAAATATAAAAATGACTACTACTAACATTTGACATGTATTCCGTAAGTAAATCCTGAAGAGCCTGTCGAACCGCGTTACACTCAGCCACTATGCGTTCTCTTCGTTCATCTCTTGTACACGACGAGTCGGCCATTAATGCGGCTCCGCTGATAATGCTTTCTAACCGCTCCTCTAAAGAAGGTCTGGTCCGAACTTCGTTATACGTCAACGGATCCATTACCATGCGTTCCTAAATAACGAGCAAAAACATATACACATAAGAATTCACAGAACGTAATTAAATATACATTTAACGTAAATTTGTTGTCTTTTTTTTTTATATTAAGCATTTAACGTCTCAGTATTTAATATCGAATTTCATTAACATAAAATTAATTGAAACACTTCGGTCTTGTTATAACGTTGAAAAAATTATTATTAGCATAAAAAATAATTCGCGTGGTAATCTTTTACGCCTAACTTATACAGAAATTTGGTCTATATAATTCACCAAGAAGCACAATGTATTACGAAGAAAATTATAACAAAATTATCACTCTTAATTACACTTGACTAAGTTAAAGAAATGTTATGTTTCAACATAAGAACGCAATTTCAACCTTAAACGAAATTTTTAGAGAGAAATAACGGGCTGTGACCAATCGAGTGTAGAAAGTCACGGTTGAAATGTAAAAGATGGAAAAAAAAAAAACGAATCATCCTAGAGAGCGCGTCAAAGATTGTGAAGTTAAAGTTCACAACGTACCAAGCCTCAAAGCAATGATGAGAGTAAAAGGCCAATTTTTTCCCCGCGGCTGCCTTTACTTTCGCAGATACCTCTATGTAACCAACATTCGATTTTAATTACAATGACATTTAAACAAATTATCGAAAAAACTCGCATTAATAGAAATTAGAAGATTACAGTCTTTCTTGTTGCGTCATAGGAATTGCATATTAAAACCTTAAAATTACGATACTTTCGTCACAAAATAAATTTTCTATTTTTCTACTATAAAATAGAATACTTCGCGAATACACGTTATGTTAAAATGGAGAATACTGATTAAAATATAAATATTTTCAATGCGATGTGCTTTCACTGAAGATTAAGAGAAAAATAATACTGCAGCCCAAATTAAAGTAAAATTCCAGTTATACGCGATAATGTAAAAATGTAATAATATGAAATTGTAAATGGCGCTATGGCGACCCATGGTAATTAATATTGATAATATTTTAAGCGTCATTCGCATTTGTTACATTACTAAAAACTTATCTCAAGAGACCCACTTTTTATAATGTTTATTTTGATTACTACTGAGTATCAATGCTAACCGATTTTCGTACCATCGCTGACTAGTACACTTCCCAATGAACCAAGATCCATTAAAATCGGTTTAAACTGACACAAGTTATGCACGAAAAAGCATTAAAAAAAAAAAAACACACGCGACGAACATAATTTCTTTTTTTTGAAGTCGGTAAAACTATCGATTTTTATTAAAAGCACGAATAATCGAAAATCATTAAAATTATTTCTGTTTTCTGATGATGATTAGTGGTAATCCGCCCTATTTTAACACTATGTTTCTGAAAGTTATTTAAAATGATCAATAATCACCGTGAAATTTTACTCTAAAAAATTAGATTTGTTCATTATATTTATTTTTAAATCACAATGAGCATAAACTGTGTTAAATTTAATCATGTATGTTAAAATCGCATGTTTTATATAACTATTATTTTTAAAATTACCTAAATATAATACGAATAACACACTCTGCAACATTTTTGAAGTGGTATTATGGAATGATTTAAATAAAATACTTTCGATGAACAATGAAAGGATATCACTACAACAGGAAATGACAGTTTGTATTATTCTTTATAGTTGTATATTAGTAAAAACAGCGATGTTCGTTGAAGCGTACATCCGCGAAATATAAGTATCCTTCAAAAAGCATTTCCATTGAAATTACGACATCATTCCGCTTTTCTTCCCTCAGTCTAGGAGAGCATTATGACTCATTTCAATCACACGATTACGTTCGAATATTTTAATCGCAGTTAACTGTACTATTTGGAGAAAAAAAAAGAAAAAAAAAACAAACAAAAAACACTAATCGAAAAGATACAACATTTAGCAAATTGCTAAATTGCATTCTTTTCTTCTTTTAGTTTAAAATGTCACATTCTGATAAAACGTTTATAAAAAAAAAGAAATATTAGTAAAAAATTCTAATGAAATTTCTGTCTATTGAAATAAATTTCATTATAATAAATTGAACAATTCAAATTTATAACCACTACAGTTTCATACTATGCGCTTTCGAAGTTGTTTCGAATTTTCTTTTGTTAAATTCACAGAAACGATTTAGTAATAAAACTTTATGAGGGAGGGGGGCATCACCACTAAACAACATGCTTACTCTCACAAAAAACTAAAACATAATTAATCGAAATTCAAATCGCGGATAAAGTAATATCCGAAATATTTTTATCGCTAATGCAACAGGTTCTTTTTCTTATTGCAAATAGTTTTTACGCATAATATTTTTGTACTTTTGCATTTTTTAAAACTTTTTAAATGACCGCCTAAATAACGGGTACAATAACAAAAGCTTCTCGACAAAGATGAAATAAAAAAGAAAACTAACTGAAACCGCGCCAACCAAATAGCGTACAAAAATATGTACTTTTTATACATTTAACAAAATCCAATCGCATATTAACCAACATTATGCAGCTGTTTGTAGGTTTACTGAAACATAATGGATTCGTAAAAACCTTCCCCGCGAAATGATTAAAACTACATTAAAATCAGATTATCTGCTAAAATGGGTAATAAGACAAATACCACTCTTTGTTTTTACATCGGAAAGTAATACGATTTATAACTTATATTATTATAAAATGATAAAGGCGTTTTATCTAAATTTATAAAGTATTCGCCAGAAAGAAGATGATTATGTAGATTTCTATACTATGATTATTTTAATTTTCTATTCTGAAAAATGTGTGACCGTACACTGCGAATTATTTTTTATACACAATTATTTAAACACAGATCTACACAAACGGTAATCCTCTTATTGATCATTGCTTTTTTTAAATCTAATTCTTGTTTATTTCTTAACCATCGTAAAATCATTAATGGTTATTTCTTATTTATCTATTAAAAATTTTAACTTAATAATTTCACAGAAACGAAAAATGTATTCGTCTTACATCAAAATCGTCTAATGCTGCCGCTAGTTCGCCTGGTCCTTCGTAAGCGTTTTCCAGATTTGATTGAGGAACCCTGCCTTGAGCAACGTCACTAATAGTATTTACTGCTTCACAGACTTGTTTAAGAACGTAATCTCTGTTTGCTTTAGCTGCAGCTAATTCAGGATGTCGAACATAAACCTAGATTAATACAAATAATTATATAAATATAAGCGATAAACAATGTATTCAACTGAACTGTAATTATATAAAAGATCGTCAATAAAAATGAAGAATATATATTAACAAAGATGGTTCGAGGGGGCCTGGTGGTGTTGGTGCTTCCTTCATCCTTCCTGATCTTAACCTCTCAGAATCTTTTCGCCTTCCTTATTTCTGTTCCATATTCACAGCCGAATTGTTGGCTATCCTTCGCTCTATTATTTTCATTTCTTCGAATCATTTTTCCTCTAAATTTTTAATTATCTCTGACTCTTTGAGCGCCTTTCAGGCCACATCCTCTCCCCTTCCTGATCATTCGTGTGATTTTGTTATCCTCCGTATACGTTCACTCATTCACAATCTTTCCTATCTCCATTCAGTCAATATTGATCTGTTGTGGGTATCTGGTCACTCAGGCATATTTGGTAATGAAGCGGCTGATTCCTTGGCTCGGGCTGCTGCTGCTTCCTCTCGTCTTCTTTTTAAAAAAATTCCATCCGATAACCTGCTATCAATTTGTAAAAGCTTTCATATCCGATTTTGGTCGGATACCTATGTTTCTTCTTTTTCCAACAGTTGTTCCTTTTACCTGTCAGTCCAGCCTACTCTTCCTTCATATTCATGGTTTCTTTAGCATCCCTCCCTTCGTCGTTCTGATGTTGTTTCCATTGTTCGCATGCGCTTTGGCCATTCTTTGCTGCCTTCATCCAGATTTCGTTTCTCCTTGATTTCTTCTCCACACTGTCCTCTCCATCCGGATGATGCAATTATTTGCGACGCCGATCATGTGTTCTTCCAGTGTTCATCCCTCTCCGTGGAGCGTTCTGCCTTATATTCTTATTTGCTTAAGCTTGGACTTCCTACCCCTTATTGTGCTTCCTATATCTTGTCCTTTCCTTCCCCACTAAGTATTCCTGCTATTTGTTCCTTTTTAGTTAAAATTTCTGATCGGATCAAAATATAACCGACTTCTTTCCTTACCTTTTGTTTCTGGGTAAAGGTCCTTGGTTGACGAGCCCAAAAAAAATAAAAAAAAATAAAAAAATAATAAAACAAATTCGCTTTATACAATTAAAACACAAAATATATTTATATAATTAAATTATAAAAAATAGCCGACTAGTTTTGGATATCACAAATCCATAGCCATGGCAATAATAACATTTTGCAAAATAAATGTAAAATATAAAATTGCTCAGAAAATCTAGTTGATTAATATTTTTTATAACTTTTAATATCTTCATATCTTTGCTTATGAAATTAAATATATCATATTTTTGTAATATTATGTGTTTTGCAAAATTAAATTTTTCTATATATCCATAATATAGCTACATATGTTCTTCGTATCTTATAATAAATGATCTTTTTGTTTTCCCAATATAAAATTGATTGCAAAATTAAATATATATATAGTTTATAATTAGGAAGGATTCAAGTAAAATAGTGAATATGTAATCATCTAAATCCTATTGCTTAAGTGGTATAAACATGACTGAAGATTTTTAAATAATAGAATGTAACTGCTGCCACCGTCTTTTATATTAATCTGTTTTTATCCGGTAAAACTATTATTCTGGAAAATTTTGCCAAACATTTACCTAATAATAGAACATCTTAATTTTTAAACTTTTCGTAGACATAAAAAATTTCTGGCAACAATAAACAATTGATTAGAGCTATTAATTAATTATAGATATTAATGATTATTATATGTTTAAAAAAGAGTTAAAATATCAGGAAATATACATTGCTGAGTTACACGGAAACCAACAGAAACCAGTGAGAACTTCGAAAAAATGAAAAATATTCTTACAAATAAACCATTACACAATCGATTATATAGAATTTTACAAAATATTATATGCGTTATTGATAGAAAATTTGTCATTTTGCAGAATATGAAACTTCTTAAAATATAAAGCAAGTGTACGATATAAAACATGAAAGACACTATAAACGTATTTAAAGTCGAGCAAGTATCAAATAATTTACGAAATTAATATTTGCACAATCTGGCAAAAGTTACAGTAAAAAAAATTATCTTTGTTTCGCAAAAGAGAAAAAAAAATTATTAAATAAAAACAAATTCAATTTAAATTAACGTCATTTTAAATTATGCTTTTTCTGATTTCATAAAAATATAATTATTACTTTACAATTCAAAAATATATTTTCAGAAGGTTGTTCATATTTTTTTTATTCATTTATGCGAAGCAAAATCGGACATTTTAACAAATTTTGTGTAAACTTAGGAAAAACAAAAACAAAAAAAAAATTATACATTGAGCTTAATGTTTAAAAATAAACGATATTCTTATCGAAATAATCAACTATTTATTTAAAATATCAGGCAATTTTTCAATTATATGGACGGAATGACACATATAGCATTTTTTTCAGAATTTCACAGTATTTGACATTTATACTTTCGTTTCTAAAATGTCTGTTCATTTAATATCATAGCGGAGTAAGCAAATAAAAAGTTTTTGGAATTGTATTTTGAACTAAACGCTATTTTAAATTTTGGTTTGCTGAGAAAACCTATATTTTTCCTGTAATAATATTCGAACGATAATACATATTTTCAATTTATTTCAAATTTTCGAACTTTAGTCATTCTAAAAAACATTCCTGATGCCTTTTATATTTTTTCAAAATTCTGAGTATCTTAATGCGTTAATCATCATTCGGAATTTCTACTTTATTACTATCCCCTGATTTGATTTTATACATTTTTTTCGGATACAGATTGTACCATTTAAAATCTTCGTTAAATTAGTCCAAATTGCCGTTTAAAAGAAATTTGTAAATGTCACCATAATCGCTAAATAATATTCTTAAATAATTTAAAAATTTCAAAATCCCACAAAACAGTATTAAAATATAAATTTATATACTCGTATTAAAAGTATGTTTGAATTTTTTTTAAAAATAATATGAAATATTAATGCAACTTTTTCCATCAAAGTTTGATACATTATTTTTCACTTCCTTCACGGTTACTATTATGTTTAACGTAAGATTATTCAACTTACCTTAGAAGCAGTTAATAGCATAGTAGAGTGTTTTTTCAAGATAGCTCTAGCGGCTGCTAGATCATCTCTTAATTGAGGATCTTTTAACTCTTGTTGGCGTTTAGCGGCTTGGGTCATTAGATCGCTGGCATTTTGCCCAAACATTTTAATATTATCCATAAGTTCTCCTTGACTGGAAGCATTTTTGACTTTTTCAATATCATCTTCAACCTATCAGTTAAAGCATTTACTTTGTTAAAAAAAGTATACATATATATATACATACACACGTATTAATATACTAGCTTTTAATTTAATCAATTTTAATGGTTCAAAACAAAAAGATTTCGATTTTTTAAAACTGTTTTAAATGCAAAATTCGAACAATACGGTAACAGTGCTAATTTCATTTTAGTAGATTGCACTGAAATATGTTTATTTTATCAACAGTGACAATGCTATTCTATAACTTCCTATCAAACAAATACCCGGAAGCAGGCTATAATTGTAACAATACCGGAACATACAGAACTGTACGAAAGTAACACAATTGAACAAGGTTAACATACATTCGCTTAAATAGTTTAATTAGACAGCAAACGCATTACATACTACAAAAATATTTTGTTTTAACTATTATTGAATGAATAGCGATGGGGTAAGAGGGTATTAAACTAAAATAGACGATTTAGAATAAAAATAATTATAATTTATTTTTTTGACAAAAATACTTTTTGAGCACTTCCAATTGTAAGTAAAATGTAGATCATCTTTATTGGGCCTCTTTTTTTTTGATTTGTTATTTGATAAATTCACATAAATAAAACATCATTTCTTCTCTACCAATGTTCATTTGCTCTAATATAAATCAAAACCTCAGAACATAAAATTATAAAATCATACCCTAACTGTAGGCGTCGAATTATTCATCTGAAGGACTTCTTTAACAGAAAAAACACAATGACCCAAAATTTCCGGTAATGTTAAAATAAATAGCATTTTTGAAAATATTATATTGACTGAAATTTAATAAAACAAACATTGCAATTCAGCTTTTGAATTTTACAAATACATTTTGATTTTAACCCCTTAACCCGCCGTATTCATGTCTACAGTCTATATCGTTAAAACTTAAATTTTCAATGAAATAATTAGGCTTTCATTTTCTTTTTTACTTCTTGTTTTAATAAGTTAAAAAAGAAAATAAAACCAACGGATTCATTAAATCGCATTTTTCTTTTCTTTCAAATTGGCCTTCTATACATTAAAACAGCTAGTATTTATTATTATACGCATTTTGTTCCTACATTTCAGGGCTAACACAGACGATTTCTGTGATGAAGATTTAAAATTCATTTATTTTCCAGCGTATACATAACATTGTTTCTGGGTATAACATTATCTGTTTATTATTATATTTCTTAGTTTTTGTTTGAATAATCTTCGTATACATTATGTTTCGTCGCCGTGTATACTAAAATGAATATCTTTTATTTGTCCAAAATTTTGGTTAGTTTTTTTTAATTCTTCAATTTTATTGATAAGTCAATATTTACAGTTTTGAACACGCACTTCTTTTTTTTCATTACAAGTTTCAACGATTTTTTGGTCGTTTATGCACTGTTATGTCTAACAATGGTAGATTCTTATCTTAAAATTACTACCTGAACTAGATGTATTCTTTAATTCAAGATTAGTTGTTAAAATCTCTATTTAAGATCCAGTGACTGCAATTTTTCTTTTCTTGTTTATTTTTGCACAAAAAATACCCTACTAGAAAATAAATGTATTGCCGTCTGTACTTTAATATTCCATTTCTGTTTAAAGACGGTAGGACAGATCGAACACTATTGCAATAATGAGGTTGCTTTCCATTCTTTATCTACATAGTCTGTTGCAATTTTTTAACCGAATTGAAGTGCCCCGCCCCTTTAGACACACTAGCAGATGTGGTAAGTTTAAACACTGGGAGGCTTGCGCACCAGTGTCCTTTATTCTAATTTTAAAGAAAAAATATTCTTTCTTTTTAACATTTACTAGTTAAAAAATTAGAAGCAGAAAAAGGAATTCTTGAATAATTGTGCAATACTATTACAATTATTACATTCGAACAAAACTTATTAACAATAAAAATAAAAATATGACTTGTAATATCAACAGTGTGAATGAACATTATTTTATATACTGTAACACTATCGAACAACTTTACTGAATGGCAATTTGTTGAGCTGATGAGTGAAATTCTTGATTATTGACACGTACACTGAATTTCGCCATTGTTTAAATAATAAGAGCGACCCTAGTAGTCAAGTTTATGTTCTAATATTTAGGGAATAAATATTGAAACGACTGAAAGTTTCTCATATCTTGGAAGCATTATCAATAAAGCAGGTAATCAGGATACTGAAATTGAATATAAATGTAGTACACGCTGAGCTACAGTAGCCATGTTAGGAAGACGGGTATTTAATAATAAAGATTTAACTGTGAATACAAAAATCATGGTATACAATACAGCTGGGATAATTACTACTCTGTTGTATGACTACAAAACTTATACGGTGTAGAAACGGCATATAAGGGCACTGGAGTAATTCTAACAGCGTTTGCTTCGGTGTATATTACGTATTCAATGGATGGACTTCGTTTCAAATAAGGAAGTTTTGCAACGTGCAAAACGCGTGCCAATAGAGCAAACCACTTGTAGAATGAAACTACGTTGGGTAGGACATATATACGTACAGATGACACAAGAATACTCAAAAAAGTATTGTACGGAGTAAAATTTTTATAATTTTATTACTATAATGCCATTAAATCTAGAATGAAGAATTAACTTATGTATCATATAAATCGTATCGAATTAACACCAAATTCCCTAGCAAAAATTAAATCACAGCATATTATACGCTTGTTTTATGATAAGTCGTTAGGGAAAAAATTTCTTAAGACCTTTTTTAACGACTTATCGTAAAACACTTTCTGAAATAGTTTTAGTTTATAGCGGGTAGAAGAAAGCAAGCTAGATTATGAAGACGTTTTAAAGATCAGATTATCGAATTGATACGGTATTTACAAATAGGAAAGAATTAGGAAGCGAAAGCTGCTAAAAGGAAACCCCAGAGAGGCATCTGCTCAAGCAACTTGACATAAATGTAGAAAACTGGAAGAATTCAATAAAAATGGGATTAAGATCAACTCAAACACTGACAACGTGCTCAATTTGCGAATTTAGTTGCAAAGAAAAAATAGGATTGATTTCCCACATAAGGTTCCATCGTTAACACCCAATTTACTGAAATGCATACGACTAACTCGGATACGAGGGTCTGTCTAATATAATATAATATTTATATAACATATAAATGAAAGTTGAAAAATGTGTCTGTATGCCTCCTCCCGCCGCTCTATCCGACCGCTATAATCTCAAAAATTACTGAATAGATTTTGATGCAGTTTTCGCAGTTACTTAGATGTTAAAAAGGAGGCGAATAAAATTGATTTTAGTGACCACTATGATTAATTAAATTACTACCCACGTGAAAAAATAAAGACAAGTAGTTAAACAACTTTTTCATTTTTTTTTATATTTGATTATTTCATTTTCGATTATTTTTATGATTTTTATATTTGATCATTTCATTTCCGACTATTTTTATAATTTTTATATTTCAAATTTCTTTTACGATTATTTATTTTATTTTTATAAAATGATCAACGGAGAGGTCGGAAAACCCAGAGCAAAACGGGCATGTGAGTAGAAAAAATGTTTTCTTAAATATATAAAATTATGGGAAATTACTGCGTGACCAACTCGTATCTGATTTATAATGAAGTATTTCTTACGCGTAGAGTAAAGAGACGGAAACCATGTGTCAGTTGTTGATTATATATATTTTGAAAATGATGGCTATATGTGTCCTTTAACTTAACGAAAATATTTGTTAAATCGTGACAGACGCAAGTTATAAAAATACCGGAAATCGCCAGCTGAACATGAGGACAGCTTTTTATTGGGCGGCGATTCAGAGAAAGAACGAATCTTTACATAAATATGTTAATTAAAAACCAAAAAATAAAAATTGTTTACATTTAAAACCTAAGGAAGCAAGCGAGTAAATAGATGGACAGTTTATAGAGCGAGTGAATAGTATGAGCAAAATAAAATGGTCAAGATGGAGTAAAAAACAGATGACTGTAATTATAAAAACAGTGTGATTTTCGGAAATAAAGCTCAGTTACAGCTAATAAGTATTTCGGTAAAAAAGGTAAAGTCGCAAAAAGCAGCTTTATAACATAGACAGAGTATTTAAATTACGCAAAAAACGTTGCTATATTAATAATTCTTTATATCTTTTATTTTTTTTTTTAAATATTTGTAAATACAATTTAGTAATATGTCGATAATGTTCTGTATAAAAAAAAATATTTCAATAGAATATTTCAGAAAACGTACAAGCGAAAATGCGGGAAAAGGACTATTGAACCGATTTTATTTCATATTTTATCAATGGTTCTTGAGGAAGATTTTATTAAATAATTTATATAATTTTTTGGTGTTAATTTGCCGACCCATGTGGATTTTCATCACTGCAATTCTCGAAACAGATTAAACAGATACTAATATACAAAAGAAGCCGTGAGTAACAATAGTTAAAAAATCCTGCGGCATGAGTTTAAATTGTTATCGAAAACATAATTTACATTGAGATCATAAATTCTCGCTAACCATGTGCTATCGTAGGCTCTACTTAAGAGTTGTTTTAATTATTATGCTCCAAATAAAGGAAAACTGAATATAGGAAATAAATTTTTAGTTAAAATATACACTTCGCTACATAAAAAGGGAAAGAATATTAAATATTTAAGCGGGTATTAATGTGTGAGCAAAGCTACAAACAATAGCTAGTATATACGTATTTTAGTATATAAGTTTCTGATTTAGCCGATTTATGATGGCTTTTGTCAATAAAGTGGGAAAAATAGACAAATGAATACTCCCGATAAAATGAAAAAAAAAAACCCGCATTAATATAAATTCTAAATTTTTTACTTGGTAAAAAAAAATGTTCTTTATTAGTTTGATAAAAAAATGTATTAATTCATTAACACTCCTAATTTTGTTTAAAATTTAAAATATTAAAATAAGCATTTAGTAAGAAATAACGAAAATGAGAGAAGAAGAAAGAGCGTTAGGGAGTGAGAAGTGACAGAAGACCCATTCTTTACGAACAAATCTTCAGTACAGCAAAACTTTCGACTATTGTTAGGGTCGCGGCAGACATAGGTCCCAAAGAAGCTGAGAATCTTCATTTGTATTTGTTGTCTGACCGTTCTGAGCACTTTTCCAAAAAGGGAGAAGGAATTTTTGTACAAATTTAATTAAAAGACAAAAAATAAAAATTTTTTACATATAAAACCCCGGAGGAAACGAACGAGTAAGTAGATAAACAATTTATACTATAAGTGAATAATGTGAGGAAAATGAAATAGTGAAAGAATAATAAACAGATAACTGTAGTAGCGAAAGCAGTGTCCAAAAATGATAACTCAATCAAGACGGTAATAAGTATTTCAGTAAAAAGGGTACAAATTTACGATCGAAGCCGGAGAAAGCAGCTTTAAATCATAGATATAGCATCGAATTACTGTATAATCGTATTGTGTAAAAACCGTTTATCTTACAAATAACTTTTTAGTAATAATATTTTTTATTATTTTTACTTTTTTTGAATATGTGTATACGAAATTTAGTAACTACTCCATATATTATTAGTAATGTTCTATAAGAAACAGATTTATTTCATTAAAATATTTTAGGAATTAAAATTACAAAGAAAAGTACTTAGTTTCAATAGTTGCTACCGGAAATATTATTTACATTTAAATTTTTAATCTTTGTCAAATATTGTGGTTTACCGTCACGGGCTGTACTTGAAATTTGTTTTAATATTATTTTAGTAATATGGGCCTAAAAGAAAAGAAAACTAAAAGAAGAAATTAATCTTTAGCGATAGACTTTGCCATATAAAAGAGACAAAAAATTAAATATTTAGACGGATATTAATGTGTAAGCAAAACTACGGGTAAGGAATTACTGAACCGATTTTGTTCTGGTTTTCATTAATAGATCGACCAATTCCACAGGAAGGTTTTAGTGCACATAATTTATATAATTTGTTGGTGTAGATCAAACGACCAAATTTTTATGAATACATTGAGGAAAAAGTGAAACAAAATAAAATAAAGATTTAAAAAAATGTTATTAATTTCTGGATACTAATTTAAATGGGTGTTAGTATACAAGCGAAACCATAATTTTAAACTGAACGATCCAAAAGGAAAAATAAATTTTTAATAATTAATATTTAAATTTTGTTCATTCAACTCATTTATGCAGACTTCTATTCGCGCCTCGCTAATATTTTCTAAACTGTTACCAAATAAAATCGAATATGTAACTTTTAAAAAAAAAGTTCATGAACTTTATACCAAACATAACTTTTTGAATAATTACATCCGCTTATTATTCGAAAAAGAAAAATATTATAATATACACGTACGACTCTTAATGATTTGAGCAGTAAATGAACATCAACCATATCAGCTAATATCAATAGCCGCGTTACAGCAGACAGTAAATTACGAGCTGCTCGCACCATATTTCCTCTTTTTAACGAAGAACAAGGGTCATCCGCGAATTCTCTAGCTGCAAAACTCATGGCTTCACCTATTAGGAGAAATTATAAATTACTAGTTAATTGAAATAACAAAATATATATTATATATAAATTACATAAATATTTTATTTTTTAAAATCAATAATGAAGGATTTCTCAAATAACGACTCTTCATCATTAAACCGCATATAACCATGGTTTCTTAAAAAAAAAAAAACTTTTTTTCAAAACCGATATTTCTGGTTGTAATTAGCGAATGATTTGCGAAAATTACCTTACCGATTCATACTCAATATAGCATTAAGAATAAATTTTGTTTTTTGATTTCATTTCACTCCTTGTGGATAGTTGAGTTCTAGACAAAGCTTTCATAATTGTCCACAGCTTTTAAAAAAAAATAAATTGAATTTTTACAATAAGTATTATAATTTTAAAATAAATTAAATTATAATTTTTTTTAAAGTTAACTGTTACCCCTGTTTATAACACTCTCACAGCAGGCAGATCCTTTAATCAGAACGATGAAATGTTACAAAGGACTAAACTGAAAATCATATCCATTTGAAAAAAATAGGTTGCAAAAATATTAATTCCGTAATGATATCTTTACTCGTATTTTTAAAAAATTATGAATTCCTTAAAAGATATTTAAACTTAATACATGTAGCTTTGATTTCTTTTTACTAAATTTCAATTTACTTATTGTGGTAAAATTATTATGATAACTAACAATTCGATGTTCTCGTTTTTATTCAGTGTAACAATTATTTTCAAAAAAAAAAAAGAAAGTCATAAAGATGTATTCCAATTTTTAAACTTAAATATTGAATATTGTTGATTTATTTTTATTTACATACGTACATACGTACATATTACGTTGGTAAACAAATTATGCCATTTTTTGTATTTCCGATTTTTGCTGCTTGATATGGAAATTACGTTGTATATGTTGGAAAGCGCAGACTATGCTATATATTTTGATAATAAACATTGTGTATTTAATATTGATTAACTTTTTATTTAAGCTATTTAATTAAAGATGAGAATAAAGAGTAAATCCGAGTGAATTTTTTGTTCAAGTTCAAACTCGATACTAAAGCAACGGAAACAACTCGCAAAATCAATGATAATTTTGGCCCAGACGTCATTCATGAAAGTGTGGTCTAATATTGTGTTAAAAAGTTTCGTAGTGGAGACGAAACTCTTGAAGATCGTGTGGACGAACATATTGATAATTAACAATGACTAATTGAAGGCATTAGTTGAAGCAGACCCTCACACAACCAGTAGAGAGCTTACAGATGAATTAAGCGTAACTCATACGACAGTTCTGAATCATCTGAAATGACTTTAAAAAACAAAAAAGCTCTACTAATAGGTGCCACACAAACTGAACGAAAAGCAGAAAAATTGTCAGCACACATGCAGTATAACTTTGAAAACCAGTTTCGATAAACGTTATTAGGGTCATAACATTAACACATAATGACACAACATACATAAAAGCGTAGATTAATTACTAATGTACATATTACACACTCTTACCAAGTTAGATTAAGTAATGGAACAATTCATAATATAATATAATTCTATTATATGTAATGGTGACTAAGTTTTACATCACCATTACACCTTTAATTATTCTGTACTAGTTTTACTCATAAATCTGTGTTAAATTTAAATATTCACACATTCGACACACAAAATTTAAGATTTTATAATCAGCTATGCTAGATTAAGTACATTGTACATGTTTGTACCCAGACTTGTGTAATAAATTTCCTTCATCGGCTATAGCAGGACTGAAAGGGAAAAAAAAAAAACCGGATCGCAACATAATCTCTCGAAAGGAAATCAGCTTCAAATTGCGGAAGCATTTTTTCAATTAATGGAAAACGATCCCCCGTTACTCCATCGAATCGTGACTTGTGATGAGAAATAGATCTTATATGATAACCGGCGACGTTCGGCTCAGTGGATGAACTGTGAAACATCTCCTCAATATTTCCGAAAGCTAAATTTACACCAAAAGAAGACTATGGTGACTATTTGGCGGTTTGCTACCACCAGTCTTATCTATCACAAGTTTCTGAATTTGGCCGAAATCATCACAGCAAAGAAGTACTGCCAAGAAATCGGTGAAATGCGCCAAAAATTTCAGCGCATGTGGCTGGCATCGGTCAAAAGAAAAGGACCATTCTTCTCCATAATAACATTCGGTCGTACAACTGAGTCTAACTGGGCTACGAAACTCTGCTTCATCCACCAACGATAATAAGAGACATAAAATTAATTTGTGCAACATTTCTAATGAAAATTACTTTTTAGTTACCACTAGATACGGTGTGGCCTTTTTATCTTACCAAATAGTTAGCTGCTAAACCTACATCACAATACATTTATATCAAAAACGGCACTTCAATGTTTTTTTTACCAGTTTTTTTGACTTCTTCAACGGCTGCCAACATTTCTTGAGTAATGTCAGGATTTTCGTAAGCAATTTGTTCACCTTTTTCAATAAAGTTTTCTGTTGCTTTTTCAACGGCAGCAACTAAAGCATGAGCTCGTTTCGACCGACCTTTTTTCTTTTTTGATGGTCCTTTGGTATTCACTAATGTTGTTACCTACAAAGATTATTTTTGAAAATAATATTAGAAATTGACCAAAAGAAAAAAAAAAAAACGATTTGAAAATCAGAAAAATAACGCACCCATTTAAACTGTTATTACAAGAAAGTTTTAATTCTTTTTACTTAAAAGTTGCTAATCTGATTAACATCTTATGTTAAATAATCAAGATTTATGAAAAATAAATCAAATGATATAATAAATCAGAGAAATAATATAACGTAAATCAATAAATGGCACTTACAATGAACAGAATGGAAATTATTTAAGAAATATGCCTTATTTTTGATGGTTCAATTTAAATATTTATCTAATAATTCGTTTAAATTATTAATTACAATATTTAACGATAAAAAGCTGGTGTTGTTGAAAATGTTTCATCGTATAACATATATGTCAATGTTAAATACACGCTTTTAGAAAATTTATACACTTTATGATTATTATTAGTCTTTTAATTCCAGCTGTACCTGGTCTCAGCGTAGCTATCTTAATAGGTAAATACTGTAAATAGTCTTATTCATTAAAGAATTTTCGTATTTATGTAATTATGTTCGATAGAACTATTTATGCATACATTTTATATCTTTCCGATAAATCTAAATTTACAATTTCCTTTTAATTATTTGTTAAGTCTAAACTGTATAGTCTACATTTGCTTTCAAAATTATTTTATCCGGTTTTGATTACATCTGCAATATAAACAATTACTAATTTCCTCTTCTGATTTAGCGTTAAACATTTTAAGCACAGAAGATCTCTTCTTTCTTTATTTATTTATATATATATATATATAATAATTTGAGTGATGATTCTGTGTGACAAATTTTTGCATTTTATGCATTTCAAAATTTATGCTGTTGATATTCACTCAACACCTATTTCACTAATCAAAAATAATACGTTAATATCGAATGTAGCGAATATTGTAATTGCCGTTATCACGTTTTCGCCTTTTAATTTGGTTTTCGGCGGCTTTTTAACACGATATTCGCGACAATTAATCAACATTTTCTTCGTCGTTTTATAATTAATTCATCTACTCTACTCCCAGATATTTATATACAGTCGACTCGTAATTATCCGGATCGCGTTTATCCGAACTCCTTATTATCCGGATCGATTTTTCAAAAAAAAAAAATAAATAAATAAAAATAAAAAAAGAAGAAAAAGTCAAAGTGCTTTTATAAAATCCACAGCTTTATGCAATACGTGTCTGAATGTTTGTTTACATTCGCTACGAATGAAGACGTTGTGAAATTTTTAAAAATTGGTTTCACAAAGAGGCAGTTGCGAAACATCTGTCCGACAAACAGTTACCGAAAAAAGCAATCCTAATTCTCGACAATGCACCTTTCCATCCGGCAACTGAGGAGTTAGAAGATGGTGATATAAAGACAATGTTTCTTCCGGCAAACGTTACATCGGTTTGTCAACCTATGGATCAAGGAATCCGAGAAGACTTAAAAAAACTATCGACGCCGTGTTCTCACCAGACTAATATCAAGCGTTGAAAATGATGACTATTAGATTGCTTTAAAATCAGTATTGATATGTTTGATGTTATCATCACTTGGTTATCTAAGGGATGAGAAAAGATTAGTTCTATAGCATTAGTGCGGTCGTAGAAAGTATTATTAGATCATAAAGTCGGTGATAAATGGGATGAAATTGACAAACAATGTGATTTGGACAGTTCAAAAGACAACGAGCAGCTTGCTTCTCTAATAAAAAATATTGCAGGATATGAAACGGGTAGTAATATGGGTGACGTTACAGAATGGATGGGCAGCAACAAGATCGAAGAAACGGCAGATGAGGATATCATGGTACTCAACGAGGATCCAGTTGAAGAAAATAAGGAT
This sequence comes from Icerya purchasi, assembly GCA_039619475.1. Lineage (NCBI taxonomy): Eukaryota > Metazoa > Arthropoda > Insecta > Hemiptera > Monophlebidae > Icerya > Icerya purchasi. The sequence goes on along the minus strand of CM077116.1, from coordinate 333,152,893 downwards.
AACGAGCCCCTTCAAAAAGTGTTATACCACACGATGAAGAACTGAAGGCGATCGAAGTAGCACTGAAGTACATTACGCAAACAGGAAGAAGCGTCACCAGCTGATATGATTATTTTACGCAAGTGGCAAGATATATTGGCATTGAGAGAATGCAGCGATTAAAAACTAGTTAATTTTCATGTTTACTTTTTTATTACGGAATAAGTTAATTTTCATTTTTTCATTTAATTTGTAGTATTTAACCTTGAACTCCGGTGTATCCGGATTTTTTACTATCCGGACCGGCTGGCCACCCAATTAATCCGGATAATCGCGAGTCGACTGTACTTCACCTTTTCCATAATTTCACTTTGTTTGCCTTCCATAGTTTTGCACTTTTCCTCCCTTTCAACGATTTTACATTTATTTATGACCAAATTCTGCGTTTTTAATTTAAAATTTTTGCGTGTATATGTCTAATCCTTGGCGAATTAAAGGTTTCTTTTGCGTCATCAAATTTTTGTAAACATGTTCGCGTAACGAAAACGTCACCAGAGAAATTTAAAGACTCGGTTATTATATTCGAAAAATACGATCTTGTATAAAAATTGTTTAAATTCTAAATTCAGTATTATTTTCTTTCACTGCTAAAAAAAAAAAAACTACCACGGCATTTACGGTCTTCAACCAAAAATTGTGGGTCATATACGTTTCCGTTTTAAAACCGAGTGCGAGAACGCGTAACGAGAATAAAACATGTGCATGATTCACAACTTTTGGTTGAAGACCATAAATTGCTTAGTAAATATCTTTATTTTTATATTTTCGAGAAATTTTTCTGTTACTTTTTTTTTTTTTTTTTAAATCGATTAATGAAACAATTAATTTTTATCAGTCGACTAAGACTTGCCGTTCATAAAATGCGAGTATGTTAAGTTGAAAGCAGTTTTTACTCCGTCTTATAATTAGTTCGTTTTAAAATACTTGTTTGACATAAGTTTTAAAACAAGACAAACGACTTACAGTATTTCTTTGATAAATTACCTCCTATATTTTTGTATTAATTACTATTATTACTGTTATGACGAAAAATAATTATTAATTATCGAACATGATTGAACTGATTTCTGTTGAATTTATACATCATTTTTTTTAGGGGGCGGGGGGCTTTAAACACAAATTTCATCCATCGTCTTACATCAAATTTTAACACAATTTCAATCTACCGTCATAATAATCAGTTAATTTTCTCTTCTAGAAGGCGCTACATCCATGCTAATTTTTAGTACTAATAATTCTTTTGTACTTTTATACGTCTATTTTTCATGGATTTTGTATTTTTCAATAAAATTCTCTACATTTCGAACTAATACTAGCCATCTAGAACTCCATTCTTTTTCTTCTATTCTCATGTATAGTTTATATAGAATCTGAACACCAATTATTCTATAACTTTTTAGAATGGTAATTCAACTACCAAGAAGTATTATGCCTTGAAGAACTAGTATTTTATTTGTTAATTTCCGTAACTGTTTACGTTCTTAATTTCTTTCAGACAAATTGACAAACCACTATAAAGGTCTTCCTTGGTTTACTATAAGCTTCTATCTATACCTATTGACGGATAACCCTTAAGTTTTCCAATTAGTGAAAATAATTTCTAACATTTGCAAATCATCCTCAACTCCGTCTGTGATATATCCGTCATAATAAATTTACCTTTCAAGAACACATTCTCTTTCGGTATACTTCATTAACTTTATTAACATTCTTTGATGACGATTTAACGTTTTATGAATAGGTTTACTTATAATTGTTACCAAATATATGTACCGATGAAATTTCTTCACCACAAAATAAATGAACATTTACTACTTTTTTATCTCGTTACATCTTTGTTTGGCTTTAGTACGTCTCCTTGAACAATATTCTACAGGATGATTATTTTGTAATATACAATCATCTAATTCTGATTAAATATCAGCACAAATACTCTTAATACGGATAATCAAATAATAATTTCCCTTAAGTCGATCAAGTTCATAGCGATGCTGCTAAATTTATATCTTAATATTAATCTTAATTTTCTAATTTTACTAAAATAGCTCTAATTTATTCAAGATCAATTTTAATTATTGTTAACGAAATTTAACAGATGAAATTTTGTATGAAAGCTTATGAAGACTGAAATAAACGTTGTTTTCTTCAACTTTTTTCGACAGTTGTATGATTTTTCATGTTTAGTTTTATTTTTTATTGCAATTACGAAATAATCAAAATGTAACACGTCTTATTTACTTTAAAGGATAATCGATTTCGACAAAAACTTATGAAAAGTAATTATAAATGTTGTTAGTGATCTACTCTTTAAATCTGTAAGAATTTGTCATTCATATGTACCGTTAAATTTTTTCTTGTTGGCTAATTTTAATTTCGGTTCTTCTCTAGGTGAGTACATAAGAATGATTTCGTTTAACACTGTTATTTCATTTTATTGGATTTAGATATATTCAAATAATGGCAAAATTATTTTATCACTTCACCAGTCGATCAACCCTACTAATCAATTTTTTCACCATTAATTAATCTACTATAGTTTCTCGAGTTTAATTCTGATAGACTGCTATATCTCACAAAACGTCTAATGATACAGGTCTTATTTCATCCATTAACTTCACAGAACACACTGCTATAGAATTTTCTTTATGTCTTATTACTGTAATTTTCTATTAATTTATTAACTTGTTTAACTAAATTCACCGCTACACACGTTTAAAGTCAAAATCGATTTTAAATTCTTATTAATCATTATAAATTTAATTAGTTTTATTACTATATATTCAAGACTTTATCCTATGAGAATTATCCCTTCATTATTACAGGACATCAGTTACATATCCGTTTTATTAATCCTAACACTTTTATCCACTTTTGTTCTTTTACTATTTTTAAAGGTATTACATTACATTCTGTTCTTAGATCATTTTAAATTAAGCATACATATAATTAATATCTTTTAATATAAAATTATTAACGATAATTTTAATGTTTCAGCCATTAATTTTGGTTCAATAAGTTTTAATTCAAAATAATCAACATCTTCTTCTACATTAACATATAGGCTTTTCTCTTTAGATAAAAATTTGTCCTATTATTAATCTGATATGATTGAATTTAATAAAAAAACAATTAAGGTAGCCTCTTACCTATACTTATATTACATAAGCGAAAGGATACTTATCACAGATTTTAAACATTTAGATGAAAACGCTAAAAACATCGTTAGAATGTTTTAACTTGGGTACTTCACTTCTTCTGTAATGCCACCACATGCAAATTTTTAATAATATGAATTCTTTTCAGGTTTGATAAATGATATTCGAATAATTATAATTTAATAGCAAAAAAAATTAAATTGCAAATGATAACTCTGAAGTAGTAAAAAACAATAATTTCCACGACAAAAATTAAATTAATATAAACTATTCTCAATATCTTCATACGAAGTCAACAATGATTATAAATATAATTCAAATCTTACTTTCAAAAAATTCAGCATCTATTTCCCAAAGCCAAAACCTTCATACAATAGATGCATACAACAAAATTGACAAT